>CM046726.1:42311110-45222110 GCA_025584915.1 Monochamus saltuarius | reverse complement strand
AATAACATTCGTGCCATCAAAAATAAGTATGTACACTTTTCTCTTGCTGCAGGGAAAAAAGTTTTTTTTATTTTTTTATTTCAGTATAACTTCACACTTTAATGTTCTTAAATCAAGAATATACAAAGTGTTTTCAAAAGAAGAAGTACAAATGGTACCGGTAAATCTCCAGCTAAAAATAACACGTTTGCATAAAAATAACCTTAATAAAATTATCACCCCGTAGGAGATACAGCTCTTCAAAGTTTCCAACAAATTGTGGAATAGCAGCTGTAATTTGAAATCCAAGAAAGGTATAATAGTCAAATTTTACACAAATTATCTACTAATCCATAGTACTAGGAAGATTGCTGCAAATCTTAATATAAATCATAAATTAGTTTGGTCCGTTCTGAAGCATCAGCAGATATAGCCATATCACATACATAGGGTTCAGCCTTATAGCCGCAAGACTATATATTTTGCAAAAAAATGAACAAACTGTTGACTTTACCGCTGGCATATTGTTTACCGACGAAACTAATTGTTCCAAAGATGATATAACGAACTTGCACAATAAACACGTTTGGTCTGATGAAAATTCTAATGCCATAATGGAATCTCGATTTCAACATAAATTTCTTTGAATGTATGGGTGGGTATTAATGGAAATTTTGTTGCTGGACTTTACTTCTTACCAAGAACTTTAACCGGTGCCTCCTACAGCCATTTTCTTGAAGACGCTTTACCTGAACTTGTTGACGAACTTACCTATGCGCTAGGACAAAGAATGTGTTTATGCACGATGGGGATTCCCCACCATTTTAATTTGACTGCTCGTAAATTTTAGAATGAAAGATTCGGTAATAACGGGATTAGACAAGGCTCTCAAGAACCAGAGGTCAACGTTGGCAACCCAAATCACCCGATATGAACCCTATTGACTTTTTTGTTTGGGGACATCTCAATACATTAGTTTACAAGGTTCACACTGAATCTGAGGAGAACTTACGCCAACAAATTATAGTTAATTCTGATGTGATAAGAGCTACTCCTCGAAGCACATGTTTGAGCTGCAATTTAAAGAAAATCTGAAGCATGTACTTTGGCTGAAAGTAGCCATTTCCAACATTTGTTACAATAAATCATAGTAAAGTTGTTAATTAATTATTTTGTTATTATTATAAGTAGGTTCCTAATGTAATGATTAAGGTATAAATGTACTTGATCAAATAAATCAATTTTGCTGTTAATCGGTATGGAGTACCAGAAAGTGTAAAGAAACAAAAAATGAGGCTAATGCAATGGCACATATGATGATTTATTTTATTTGTAATATTATACAGAGTAATATATATTTTTTTGGCAAATAACAATCTATGACACCCACACCTCCTCTAGTGGTAAGTTTCTAAAGCTGGAAATTTTTTGTTTCATACCTACTGTCATACTAGATATGTACACCGAATTTGGTTAAATTGAGTACGCGGTGTAGAACTAACTACATCTATCGGCCGTTCGCTACTCCATGCCGGGCTGAAAATGTCACAGGCACGAAGCGTTCTACATGCAGTAGACACCATTGGAAGCTGTCGACCTTTATCGCGATCGGCGAGAAACGATATTTTGCAAACACGGAATTCCAGGAAACAACTACTCTGCGGGCTAATGCCCCAACCAGCATTGAATTACACCTGGAAAACCTATAGCAACAGCTAGAGTCATTCGTCAGACGCCCACCAGACATATACCGGTTTCGAGCTTATTAGCTCTCATCAGTATGCCATAGGTGAGGTATCCGATGAATAATCCTAGCTGCTTTTGTCTGTCTAACCCGACAGAAAGGACCATGAGTACGCGGTGTAGAACTAACTACATCTATCGGCCGTTCGCTACTCCATGCCGGACTGAAAATGTCACAGACACGAAGCGTGCTACATGCAGTAGACACCATTGAAAGCTGTCGACCTTTATCGCGATCGGCGAGAAACGATATTTTGCAAACACGGAATTCCAGGAAACAACTACTTTGCGGGCTAATGCCCCGACCAGCATTGAATTACACCTGGAAAACCTATAGCAACAGCTAGAGTCATTTGTCAGACGCCCACCAGGTTGGTTAAATTGTCTAGCAGTTTAGAAATTAAAAACTGTCTTTTTTTGACACGCTGCAGCCGGACAATGGCTGTCCTAAGACCTCACATTTATATAAAACAACCTTTATTTTTGACCACAGAATACACCCCTAGATTTTTTCCTCTACTTAAGAAACATCTTAACTAACTATGACTAAGTACAAATATTTTAAAAAGGGGTAGAGAAAATGAATTCATGGAATCACCCTTCAAAAAACTCCAAACTTATTTATAAAGCGAAATAAAAATGATTTCGAAATTATATTAAATCCTTATTTAACGTCGCCTATGCACTTGTCAGCCATACGTTTACAGAGTCAGAGCAGGCAACTGGCAATACGACGGTAACATTCCCCGTCATGTCATAATTAAATTTCTGTGTTTACCTTGTGTTTACTTTGTAGTTGTGTTCTTATTCAGTTTTTAGTGCCTTTTTTAATTTATAAACGTTTTATTTTAAATAAAGAAATTTGTGTCGGTTGCCACGATATAGTCCGCCGGTTTGTTTTTCTACGTTATGGGACAAGGCTGCCGGGGGTACATTAAAAGTTTTGTATTATCTATTCCTTTCGTTCGATTTTGTTATAATAAATAGGCATTTTATCTAGATGTACTTACGGGAAGTGTGTTTTATCGGTAGTGAGTGGTTGTAATGAATGAAAACGTTGCAGTTTTGCCAGTTTGTAACGAGATAATGAAAAACGAATGCAAAATAATGGAGCTAACTGGATTAACTGTTACCTATCTATCAGGTATTATTATTAATAAGCATGATAATTTTTATCGTTTCTGCATTTAGAGATGCTGCAAAAACGACCGCTTGGTTGTAGAAATTGTTGACAGATTATTTATTATTATTATTATTATTCTACATGGAATAGGGCTAAGAAATTTCTATGTAGCCCAAATTTAAAATTATACATCAATAAAAGTGTAAATAAAACTAGTACAAGAGCAAAAAAATAATGTGTACGCGTAATATAAAAACAAAATAAATGTTCATGGGTTTCTTCTAAACAGCGAAGCATCAAGTCTTTTCTTGAAGATAGATACATTTGGGGAATTAACCACGTGCAATGGCAGAGAGTTCCATGTCGAAAAAATGCGATTGGAGAGGAAAGTTTGCCTGGTTGTTGATTTAAAATTTTCTTTCTTTAACTTCAAGCCGTGGCCCCTCAAGCGTTGATCTGGATTTATTGGAAAGAGTTGGCGAATGTCATCACTATTTTCAAGGCTTTGAAGGTAAAGATCAAATCTCCACGAAGTTTTCGATCAGCAAAAGATGTCAATCCGGCGGAAAGTAATCTCTCTTCATAGCAAGGTCGCATACGTCCAAAAGGCAGTCGTGTAGCATATCGTTGCACAGATTCCAATAGATTTTTATCTCTCACGAGGTTGGCATTCCATACTGGCCCAGCAAATTCCAGCAAAGGTCGGACATAGCATTTAAAAGGCGAATAAATACAGGAAACATGGATTTTGCAAAGTCTTCTTCAAAAGGTAAAGTTTGGAATTTGCTTTTTTACAAACTGCAGCTATGTGATTAGACCACGAAAGATTTTCTGTAATAGTAACTCCAAGATCATTATAGGATGATACGATATTAAGTGGGATATTTTGTAAAGAGTACTGGTAACGGGGGTTGTTTTTCCCAAGATGGAGTACAACACACTTATTTGCATTGATTGCATTTGCATCTTGTTGAAGTGTTGCCTGATTCAATACTGGGTTAGCATACAGTTTGGCATCGTCAGCATAGAATAGAACTTTGGAGTCTATGTGAAGTACTAGCTCCGAAACAAACACCAAAGATAAGAGAGGACCTAACACCGAACCCTGCGGTACGCCGCTAATTACAGGACGAGGGGATGAAAAGAGTCACCAACCCGCACACTAAAAGTTCTGTCACTGAGAAAAGCATCTATCCAAAGGAGAAGGTCACCACGAATGCCGAAATGAGTGAGTTTATAGTCTTTTCCTAGGCACTCTGTCAAACGCCTTGGCAAAGTCTAAGTAAATAACGTCCACCGGTTGCTTGTTATCGAGTGATAAAGACCAATCGTTGACGCACTGCACTAAATTTGTCACTATTGAACGATTAGGTAAGAAACCATGTTGTTCTTTGAGGATGACATGAGCCGACATTAAAATTGAAGCATTTCATCTCGTATTATGGACTCCATGATTTTGCTGATAATTGGCGGTAAACTAATTGGACGATAATTTTCACTATTAAGTTTGTCACCTTTTGTAGATGGCAGTGACAGAAGCCTTTTTCCAAACGGAGGGAAGTGCATGTTGTTGAAAGGACGCATTCATAATTTTTGATAGTGGTTGAGAGATAACAGCAGAGCATTTTTAAGAAAAGCCACACCTAGGCCGTCAATTCCCGGTGAGGAACCCTTTTTAAGCTTCTTAATACAACTTTTACAAATTACAATACAAATTTTTACTGGGAGAAGTCAATACTCGTTAGGGCATTTGATAGCGTGACACCTTTAATAGTAGGGATATTTCCATCAGTTTCAACGGTGAATACTTTTGTGAAATTTTCCGACAAAAGTTCTGCTGCTTCTGTGTTAGTTTCACAGAGGTCACCATTGGGTTTTCTGAGCATCGGTATTGACACCCTAGAGTTTAGGTGATACCGTATATAGCTATAGAGTTTTTTTGGGCAATGATCATTTGCCAGAGATTCTTCATAACCTTGCCTTAGTAGTTTTAGTTCGGAAGATAGGTTGTTTGAGAACGATGTAAGCTTTATCTATGGATTTAAGCCATCTCAGTCGATGCTTATCATAGATTTTCCATAGGAAAAGAGGGTTTTGCCCCATTTTTTAAATATCGAGCTAAAATTCTGGAATAATTTTTTTATTGTCTCTTAGTGTTAAAATGTTTGTACTTAGTCATAGTTAACCCTGTATACTTGAAGAATCGTGAAATAAAGCTAGCGTTGAAGTAGGTAAGTGTATTAATCTTGATATTAACATAGCTTTCTTTCGTGTGTTCAAGATTTTTCCTTCTTTGAACACCCCGTACAGGGTGTTTCTAACTGGATAGTATGGGCCTCCTGTGTGGATACAAAAAATTTAAATAAGACTTCGGAAATGTGGTGTTAAGTGGGATGAGGTAAGCTTTATTTTCAATCAAAAATATTATATTTGACAGAAACGACTAATGACGTTATCAATTATATTTTTATCAGAAATATACTCATACAACAACATACAAGTATTAACGAGAACAAAATTTGGGTATATTTCTGGAAAAAATATAATTGATGACGTCAATAGTCGTCGTACAAAATTTTATTTAAATTTTTTTGTATCCTCACAGTAGACCCATCGAATTTGAGACACCCTGTAGATATATGCAACAAAATCATCACTGGCAATTTTTGTGGCGTTAATTAATTCGAATTATTATGTGTCGCGATGCCCTTCAGGGGCACGTTCTGTCAGCTTCGGTGCCATAAACCACCGCCATGTCGCGCAACAAAGCAAACGAATTAATATTTATTAAAATACCTGAGATATACGATTACGTGTGGGGCGCAGCAATATGCGAGTAGTTGTTTCAGGGGGCGTAATTAATTAGACACCGGTGAAACATCATGTTTCACACCCCGATAATATTATGCCGCTGCGCAGCTCATAAATTAACAAAAAGCACGCCACTGTGTGCGGGGAGGTTTGGGTTACGTTCGCGAAACCTGAGATTTTATTTACGCCAACGCTCTCGAATTAATCAGAGTTGTAATTGAAATATCAAACTCCATTTCTCTTTTTGTGTTCGGTTTGGGCGCGGTTTCACGCAACTGTAAATGGATATCTCCGAAATTGCAATTTTTTTCTTCTGGAATTCTTAAAAAAATACCGCACTTACTACGTATATTGAATATAAATAGTAAGTTATTGTATTTAAGTAGCATTTTATCCACATAAGAATATTTATCTACAACTGCTTTATACCATTCACTTGGCACTGTTTCAGTTGAATAATGAAGGTCATTACACCACTAGTGGAGTAATGTGACATATTACCCCACTAGTGAAATATTAAAAAAAGAGATCACTGCTTAATGGTTATTTTTATTAAGAACCAACAGGTTTATCAATTTGACAATTAATAGATAATTTAACTTAAATTAAATTGAATTACTTGTTATAAATATTAACAACACAACTTTGGCAATTTGTAAGATTAATACCAGATGAATGCATCTGGTTTGTATTTGTATTAACAAAGCTTAAACTTTGTTTAGAAACACTTAAATTAGCTTTAATGGCGGCAATCTCTTCTCCAACTCCTTATGTGGCGATTTTTTTTCTTGTTTTCAAGAGACGTATCAATATAGCCTTGACATATGGTGTTGGACTTCCAACCACCATGTTTTATAGTTAGAAGCTCTGCTCCTGTGTTGGCTAGAAGTGAAGTAGATGATCGTCGATAACAGTGCCCTGTATATTTTTGAGGATGTGATAAATTAAGAAAAAAAGCAATTGTCGTATTGCTTATAACTTTTAAAATATAGAAAAATGTTTCTAATAAAAGTTTATTAGATAAAAGGGAGCTTTTTAATAACAACAAAATTGTCATCGACATCTTGTAAAAATTTTGAAGCATCCTCTTTCGTTAATATTCTTGACTTTTTTTGTTTTTATCCCACTGATTGTTTTTCAGAAAAGCTATTAAATTTTTGAATTTACTGATGTCAACATTTGTAGACCGCAGCATAGAATAGAACGCCCAAAAAGTTGATGATTTGTACTTCTTGGATAATTCTTCAAAAAATGCAAATACCTTTTCTTTTGCTTAGGTATATCGTGACCTTTGAATTATTTTCTGGTGCCTGTTGATACTGCGGATTGACAAATTTGATTTTTTTTTATACGAAAAATATAAAAGATATTTTGGAACTTATAGAGACAAAATTTGTTTTTAAACAGAGCTATTCACAAAAAAATCTGACATTAAACGTACAGAGATTGTATTATTTCGTCCCCTTGCTGTGGGATGACAACAAATTTAATATCTATATCAGGAAAGCGACATTTTAACACAAGAATTTAAAGAAACATTCACAGCTACTATATACCAGAGGCCTACGACAAGCGTACCATAATAAAAAAAATTCCGCCAGTGGCGTAGAAGTTAGGAATAGAAAACAGCCTCTCTATCCTTGTCGCATGCCTCTGGTAGCAGATTTTGTATCATTTTTTAATATGTTCTAAAGTATCTTAACTGTATGCCAAGTATGATAGGGATATATCAAACAAAGTTAAAGTAATGGGCAAAAATCATTTAAATTTTTTTACATAAAACACCCTGTATATCCGTAACAAGCCATATTTTATCTAAGCGTTATGTGTCAATTCATATTTTCAGCCTAGGATTATCCAGTTAGCATATGTACAATTATTAATGAATCACCCTGTACACTAATATTGACAGAGACAAGAAATGCAAGAAATCATGCAAAATTTGAAAAAATCTTGCATTTTCTTGGAAACCAAGATAGGAGTTTCTTTAACGTCTTGTGATAAAATGTCACTTTCCTGATCTATTCAGCTCATTGTCACCCCATAGTAAGGTGATGAAATAATATAATCCGTGTACATTTAATGTCAATTTTTTGTTGAATAACTCTGTTCAAAATAAACATTTTTTGTCTCTTAATAAATTATGAAATATATTCTAGTTTTTGTCCAAAAAAAAATAAAGATAGCATCTCATATTTTCAGCTCAGGATTATCCAGTTAGCGTATGTACAATTATTAATGAATCATCCTGTATAATAAGGAAAATTAAATTAGTGTTGAAACCTAAACGTTCTTAATAAAAAAATGTTTTAAAGACAAGTGTCATATTTCAATCATTGCCAAGGTTATGAACAAAAAAGCGAGCTCACCCTGTAGCAGTTGGAAAACAAAAAACAACACAAAAACAAAAACGTGGCGGCAATCTAATATTGAAATTTAGTAACGACTGAATTAATCCGACTGTCGCATAAACACCGAGGCCGTATTTGCCAACTTTTCCAAATCCCAGGGATTTTCAATTAAAAAAATACGCATCGATCCCAAAATGAACAGTAATATATCATTCCATTGAAACATGTTACCCTTTTTTTTTGTTACAGGACGGGGCAAGTTTTTAAAGGCCCCATGAAAATTATCGGTGGAAATAATACCCGTCGTGGGTCCATTCTGTCCCCGATACGCCGGCAGTGTCAATTTTACTGTGTTTGCTGATCGTATATAAATAAAAAGGTAATCTCGTCCAATACACAATCAGAACTGCAATCAATCTTCGCTTTAGGGGTTAAAACGGAGTTTTAAAGCCGTCCGCTTTTTGCTAGACTACGTTTCATTAGGGGGATGTTTGGAGCTTTAGTTTCCTTGCCCACGTTAAAATCTAGGGTCCTGTAACATATTTCAGTATACGATGCTTTTAAATAAAGTTGAATTTGAAAAAAGTATTGATTTGCCGACAAAACGGAATGGAATATGCTATTGCAGTGATATATGAGCAACTTAAGGATATCAGAACTAAGTTAAAGAATGAATCCTACTACAAAATTCAACATGAGTTGAGAGAAAAACCTAATAAATTTTGGTCAAATACTTCTAATAAGAATCAAGATGTGGGTTATAGCTACTATGAATTTTAATGGTTAGGAGCTAACCAATGGGTAATCTATGGTGAATGGTTTTGCGCAATACTTTGCTAATTCTTACATACCGAATAATGTACAGGGATAATTTGGGTCAAGTGGTGTTAAATGGAATAAGGTAAGCTCCATTTTCAATCGAAAGTATTAGTTTTGGGATTTGACAGATACGACTAATGACGTCATTAATTATATATTTTCCATAAACATAGCCAAATGTTCTTCCTGTTAGAGACCTCTCTCTTTTCTAATATACTGTAACCTCTAATTTAGGTTATCGTTGAAACACGTCACGTAGACAAACAACTTTATTGTCACTCTTGATTATGCAATATTTGCTTCAACAAATTCACAACTGTCAAATGCTTTACTTTGACGTTTCAGTCATTCGCGTTCGACTGCTCAATACAAAACTGACTGTGACGGCGGAATGAATCCGCTTATATAGATTTCTAAAGTTCTCGAAGTTTCTGCGATCTCGAGAACGTGTCGAGAAACAAATGGAATATAGCCTGGAATATTCCGGAAAACGTCAAAATAAAGGTATTACAAAAATTATAAATTCGAACGCAAACAAGAACATAATTAACAAACTAAAAAGGTAGGTGAGCTTCCGTAACAATACTTTTATTAGAGATTTTTTCAGTATTACTTCTCGTTTTTAAGTTATAACCAATATTGTCCTAAAGAGTCTCAAAAGAAATGCCACCTAAAAATCACATTAGAGGTGGAAGGATCAAGTAGTCGTTGAAAATAATTAAACGTCAAACGTATAATTTTGTGCTTAAAAAATATTTTCTCAGAAAAAGTTGGTATGTTGCTAATTTACGGCGAGTCATAATAAAATTCAAGAAGAGCTGTAGAGTTATATCGAGAAAGGTATCTGGAGCGCCTCATTCAAGATCATAGAACCTTTACAATATTGGAGGTGACCTTGACACAAAATACAGTATTTCGAACAAAATCCACGATATTCTATGCAGCAGACTAGCTGAGAATTGAATTTGGTTAAGTCAACCGTTCAACGAATTTTAAAAACCAACTAGAAAGGTGGGGATGGTGAACACTGGATATTTTCATTAGTATAGTTTTTCTGCAGACTATTGCAAAGAGTTTCAGAAAAAGAAATTTTTAAATCCATGAATTATTTGAGAATGGTTCGGTTTTTTTAAACACCCTGTATTGTTCTCATTAAAATAGTTTCCATATAGACCATTGTTAAAAGTTTCATCAAAGGAATATTATACTTTCATGAAGGTTTCTAGAGAATGGTTCGGTTTTTTTGAACACCCAGTATTTTGTCATTAGTATATTTTTCCTACAGAACATTGTAAAAAGTTTCATCAAATGACTCCGCGCACCCGGGCTCGCTTCTGCGCGGCTCGCGAAAAAAGCCTTTACCCGGACACTTTGCCACTTTTCGACCCCCCCGGAGGGAGCGAGAAAAAACAACGGATTTTAATATATAAGGATGGGTGACTAAAAAATTCACAACTTGGAGTATTTGCCTGAGCGTCAACTGTTGGTCAGAACCTTTTTCGGCACGTTCTTTGGGAATCGGAAAGCTAGTAATGATTTGCCAAACAGGCACAACGAGGCCATTTTGGAGTAAATGTATGATGCGGTATCGTCGGTAGACATTGGACGTCATCTTTATGAAAATACATTGGACAGCGTGAGTTGCCTATATTTCCAACAAGAAAAACTTTCTGCAGTTCTGGAGAATATGCCTTTGCAGCTAAAGAAAAATGGTTTCAGCACGACGGAGTTCCACCCCACAAGGACAGGAGCAATATTTAGGTAACACTATCCCAGAAAAATGAATTGGAATTACTAGACCTATTCAGAAAGTCACCAGATCTAACACCCCTCGATTTTTTATGGGGTGTTTTTTAAAGATTGTTTACAAAACACCTTCGCAAGATATTAATCATTTTAAAGAAACGCCTGTAATGAGTTAAACGGCGAAATGTTAATAAACCCAGCCCGCAAAGTATACCTATGTGTCTTGAAATGAGTGGAGGTCATATAGAGAATAGATTGTAATATGTTTGTAGTATGTGGGCGTTTGCTTAATTTTTTAAGTTTATTTATTGTTTTCATCACCTTTTGTTTCAATTGTATTAATGAATTTTCAAGTTTAATCCTATTATTTATTCTTAATGACATTTGTACACTTAATAAACAACGAACATTCAATTATTTTCCAACGACTACTTGATTCTTCCACCGCTAATGTGATTTTTAGGTTATATTTCTTTTGAGGACGATATTGCTTATAACTTTTTAACTAATAGAGACAAGTGGATATTAATACAGAAAAATTTCTCTAATAAAAACTTATTAGAAAAAAGAGCTTTTTAAAAGGAAAAAAATTGGTATATTTTTGTAAAAAAATATAATTGATGATGTCATTAGCCGTTTCTGTCAAATCATCTCATTTAACAACACATGTCTCAAATTTAATTTAATTTTTTTTATCCTCACAGTAAGCATAGCATAAAAAAGACTTAATTCCAGCATTTCTATTAAGAGACTGTGCAGATGTATTTGCTAAATATTTGCGGACTATTTTTAACTTAATTTTGGAAATGGAAAGAATACGTCTGATTCATAAAAATAGTAATAAGAAAGATTGATCCAATTGTACTATTACAATTATATGCAATTTTGGCAAAGTTTTGGAGACCATTATACACAATCGCTTACGTGATATTAATAAACATAGTTTTGTGAAAGGAAGATCGACTACTACGAATCTTGTGTGCATTACAAGTGCAACCAGATCTGGCATTACGTAATGTAATTTACAATAAAGTTATTATACACTTTTCTGTTACTCAGAACAAGCATAACGCATTGCAAATCCATAAACATAATAACGTAATACAAAGATCTCTTTCACAGAACTTAATTGAAAATTTTAACATTTCTTCACATATAAAACTCTCAAAAGAAAAGCAATTGGAATGGTTACTAATAAGCAGATCTGAGAGGCGTGCACTCGAAATACGGCCAGGATTGTCCTTAACTTTTTTCTCATTTTTTATTAAATATTTGTAATATCTGATAACTATATTATTTTACTTCATTTGTTGCCAGGAACCTAGGTATTTAGTATTCTGCACTAAAGACACCACACCCTATATAAGATGTAAGAATACAGATAAATAATTCAGTAACTAATTTATGAAACCCATTGTTCTTGAATCACTAATTATGATAGTAATAACTGCATCATCATCATCATCATTTAACGATATTACATGTATGCCACTATTAGAATATTTTAGTCAATAAACGTTTTAATTTCAAGACAGTGAGAATAAATTCAACGCTCAAGAAATAATTCAGATACTAAAACAGCAAAATTTATCACTTTCATTTTATAAATTTCTTCCACCACAAAGTAAATTTACTTGACTCCTTTTCCAAACCCTCTAAAGTTTGAAAGTGAACGGAAGACTAATGTACTAACTGCTTAACCAAGTGAACGTGCGCAGAATATTCCATGGGTCTGTTTAAATATACAATTTAATATATTTCAGGAACTGGAGTCGGTTAAATTATTTATTTTAAGTTTGGAGGCGGTGTTTTCTCGTCGATTTGTTTCTTCTTGAAATTTCCGAAATGCCGGTAGCTCGTACTGATTCTCATTAATCACAAAAGAATTTTCTTTAAGAAATAGAGCATAATTATCTAATATTTAAAATTGTGAGGTAAAGAGGATGAGGCAAAATATGATGATGATCCAGACACGATGAGTGAAAATATGTGCCATAGGTGCATACATAAATTATGGGGGTGATTTCTTTAGTAATTTTAGTTGCAAAAGTCTTAATAAATTATGAGACTCGTATTTCAGGAAAGACGGTTTTTAAATATAATAAAATATTTTCAGTTGTTTGACCTAGATTGACAAAATTTGAGTAAAACATTAAAGGAAATGTTTTAAATCAGTTTTCCTACAATTCCTATTAATAAACTCATATGTATGTTCTTTGATACCAAATATCTAGGTATCTAGGTAGGTGCTAAGGAGTAATAAGATTAGATTCATGATTATTATCGGGGGGTAATAACATAAGAGCTCAGATTTAGCCGGATATTTTTTTATGTTTCTTTTCGAGTACTTACTGTCGTGGTAATTTAACGACAGCTGTTGCGACAAAATCGAGAGCGTAGCTCGAGTGATTTTGTCAAACAACTTTTTAAGAAACTGTAAATAATTTGCTTCACACTAGCCGTCAAGACGCATTAATTTAATTTAAGGATTACAAGATTACAAATGCATTGAAATTTGTATATGCAAATATCTCGATAACCAAGCGAGATATCGAAATCGAACAAGAACTTTTATGAAACAAAGCACGTTTTTTCCTATTTTCAATACATGATGTCCGTATTTCTAAATACAAAAAATGTTTTCCCCTTTTTATCAAAGGAACAGGGCATAACTAACGCCTTGTATAAGCAACGCCAAAATTAGTTAAAAATTCTTATTTGCCGTGCCAAAAAGCATAATTATACCTTTTTTTTTAATACTCCGACAGGTTTCAAAGTTATTGTGATATTTAAAAATAAAATTCTAGCATTGAACGCCCTGTATTTTTGGAACCAGCAACATTCGTATAAGGCATATTCGGCTCAATCGACTTATTTTGGTCACAAGTATCTCCAGTTCTGAAATTTCCCAACCTTTCACAGACACTCTGTATATATGTGGTCCTGAGTGGCAACGCTGCTGAACTTCAATACTGGAACGCGTCAACAGAAAATTTATAGCGTACCAGGGGCGTCGTGTTTCCTATTTTTATGGGGTAATTTGTTTAATTTTGAAAGATCAAGTAAATTTACTGTCTTTATTAGGCCTACTCTAACTGTAGGTAGAGTAAGAGAGCATATGAAGAACTCTATCTGAATCGGAGACAGCCTTCTTATACTCATACATTGTTTGCTTCTTTATTCACCATGTTAGGAGAATCTGGGAACTTTAAGTCTAATTCACAAAATAGAAGATTCATTCTAGGAAGGGTCCAAGACGAAGAACAAATTCTAGAAAGAGTAGAAAAAAATCTCGAAATTAGTATTCGTTTGTCAGCAGTCACATGAGTTAGCCGCAAAACCGTTTCAACTAGACTTCACATGCAGCAGTTACAATGTTTTCATTGTTATGCTTTACAAAATTTGCCCGCTGGTATCAACATTTTGCGAACGATTTCTCAAGCTACATAACAGGGATCAAACATTTCTCGGGAGAATTGCCTTTACAGATGAAGCTGTTTTTAACCGTAGAAGTGTTTTAAATTTGAAACAGTCTTACGTGTGGAGCGAAGAAAATCCACATGCAATAAATGAGCATGAATGTTCAGTTAACGTCTGGTGCGGGATTATAGGAAATTTTATTTTGGGGCCTATTTCTTATTTGGAATTCCTTCGACAAATACTTCCTGGAGCTCTCATATAAATACCCATTGGTAGTGGATGACAAATATGGTTCATGCACGATGGTGCTCCTGCTCGTTACAGCCATTTCATGAGAGATAATTTAAATCAAGCATTTGCAAACCATTTGATTGGTTGAGGTAGTGACATTCCTTGGCCTTTTCGCTGTGCTATCTGTAAAGGATAGTATAATAGAAACCATACGACAAGTTAGACGAACGTAGGCATAATTAGTTTCCTATTCTTAATAGTTTCATAAGGTATTTAAGAAAATGTGTTGAAGAGAATGGGGGACACGTAGAACATTTATTATAAATTAATATACTTTTTATTACAGCCACTTTTCAGTTTATTTATGTTATTTATTATGGATACGTAGTTATTTTCAAAAAATATAAGGTATTTGTTAATTAAATGCAATAAAGATTTTTTGTACACCAGTTCCATACAATATTTTTTCTACGTTGATGCAAAAACCAACAAATATTTTATCAATCAGTTGTTATTCAAAGGAAACTAATTTTATTTTTAATAAATTCCATTTTCTAGTAATTTCGTAATGCAGTATTTCACAAATATGATAGAAAATAATATAAAACATGCAATTGCTTAAAACGTAATGCAATCTCACATAATAATAAAGAAAATATGACTCCTATTTGAACGTTTATATTTGCCATAATCACAAAATGCTGCAGTACAATGACAGATGAACGCAATAAAAATGTTATTGCACTAGTGCAGTTAAGAACCACTTTTTCCACTAAACATAGTTCAATAATGTGTTGCTTTTTGCATAATCATAGAAAAAAATATTGAATGAAAACAATTCTCGGCGAAATATACCTTCAGCGAACTTAGTTCTAAATACATTCAAATGCAAACATCCAAAAAACTTTTCTAATGCGTGTTAATTTACAGCTCTCCGCCTTCCACTTCCGACTAATCCTGAATATTTCAGTTTAATATTCAGTGTATTAATAATTCTTCTTCGTTTCGCGGTTTGCATTACACCTACACCAAGATTTATAGCAACAAAAATAGGACTCCTCTTAATCCGCAGCATAAAATACCGTTTGTCTGCAAATTACTTAAATTCATCTAGGGCAAACACAAAACAAACGGCGCGTAGCTCGGTGGCTAGAATCCCCCTGAACGTTCGTTTAAAATTAATGAGGTAAACATTATCTAGAACTGTAGGTAGCTTGCACAAAAACCATTATCGTTCCCCAGCGGTACAAGTAGTGCAGTAAAGCAACAATTACGGTAACTAATTCGTTAATAAAGTCGGGGACCTTTTTGAACCGAATTTGCTAATCTGATTACGTGCAACATTGGCTTGTCCAAAAATTAAATTACTTGTGCTTTACCTATGTCACACTTAAGTAGATTATAAAGGGCCAGATACTTTCCTCGGTACATACGTGCATTAGGTACGTAGAGTAGAAGACGCATAACTTAAAAATTAGGTTAAATTAGAGATGCTTAATCGCGTACTGTACTACGTGACAAAGAAAGATAATCACCCATATAAATTCAGTAAATTTTAATAATTTTTGGTATACAGGTTCAGGGTCGCTTACTAATTGAATGGTCACATCTTCAGCAAGATCAGAGAACCTCATGCAAATATGGATTCAATACTGTGTTGATAACCCCTGGTTCCTAATAAACCCATTGATATGCCTGGGCTCGGAGCTAATAAAGATTAACGATAAGTTCTTGGGTTATCTCATTCCAAGCCATCTGAACTTCATGGGTAAGAGCTGTTGTGGAGGTATTGTAAATGTAGGAGTCTGTGACCTATCATGACTCAAACATGATCAATAGATGACAGATCCGGCGATATTGATGGTCAGGGTAAACGGTTGATCTGATATTGATCCATAAAAGCCATTGCTTGTTTAGCAACATGGGGTACAGCATTGTGTTGCTGGAACTTCTTCCTGAATGTACCATGTACGAGTGCTATCTTCTCAGTTGCCCACAAGTACTGCGGTGACAAGAGCTGTTCATACAGACATATTACGTCAAAATAGTAAGTTAAAATCGGGGACTGAACTAGTCTACTCTTCCAAAACTTTAAATAGGTCTTCTAACAGCAATTTAAGTCTCCCTAGATTTATTCAACTTTCTTTCAACTGCAGTTTTTTTCTTAAAGTTTCTCCGACTGGTCTGATAATAAACGCAGAGTTGATTCTTCAGCAGCTATTTCTTAAGGAATAAGATAAATACGCTCAACATCCATTTTTACTAGCTTTTAGAACTGAATAAAAAAATCAACAATCCACAGTAGCAACCAACGTGCTCGTCATGACACGATCCGACTCTCATCGAGTTTTTGAAGAAAAATTCTTGTTGACGTTTAAAAATATCGATTGCTTTAAGTTAAACTCGTCTAATTTAAGCTTGTGATTGTAGATAAAACGTTGTATTTTATTTGTGTTTTAATCTCGTTTTATTGATCAAATGAATCGATGACGTGAATAAAATGCTGTACTATAGATTGATGACGTTCGTGAGAAGTGTTTCTACAAGATATAAAACAAAGAAAACACGCATGTTAGCAACAAAGACAAAGATAATATGACGGGTCCGTTGATATGGGGTTTGCATGCAAAAGTATCTATTCTCACGGATTTCCCAATCCGACTTTTTCTTACTGCCAGAAAAACAATCCGTTAATTAATTACTTATCTTTATTAACTACTCAGTACACTACTGAATATTAATTACAACTCAACTAAACACTTATTTAATTAATCGCTATATAAATCACTTTGATCTCTCCAACTAAACACTTAAATTCAGACTGTAATACAAGACTAACTAACTCGGCCGTTTATTCTTCTTTTATAGACCCAACAAATATTCCAGGAATATTTTAGCATCTCTAGATCCAATTTCCCGAACGACTCGAATGCTTCTCGTCGATTCCCCATGGTTCCAGTCCCGTCTCGATCCTCGGCATTTTGTTTGTTTAACAGAATCGTGTAGGGGCGTCGGTTTGGGAGTGAGTGGGGCAAATTCCGTGACACCATAAACTGGTATTCTTTATCCCTCCTTACTTACTTGTGGACTAAAAACTGTCAAAGTCAGGTCGATGAAAATAACGCAATTGATTTTAGTACTTAACTCTAAGAATTTACCAAGATCTTCAATCGAAATTTAACCAGAAACTTTGCATTGTTTGGTTTTGAATTAGATCAACTTTATCTAATATACTCGTACAAACGTGTTGTAAAATTTCTATTTCTTTATTCAGACATTTCCCAGAAAAGGAATCAGATAATCCTGTGCATTTTTCTTATGGGAAATAAAACTTGTACGCAGTGCATTACGCTGTGAAGTTTAAGAATAACGAATTTATTGCCTTTGCTGGATTACCATTTATCAACTTCCTTTGGCGGCTCTATGAAATAAAACTCACATAAGGCAGACATAATTATGGTAGTAGAAGTAGAACTAGACTTACCAAGGAGACTTAAAGCAGATTTATTTTTGCCGAATTTAAAATATTTATAGTAAGTAATGATTATAGTAGTACCTACTGGAATATTCACAAAATAGCATTCTCAAGCAATAATTGGATTGCACGTGTTTCATTTTAGTGGTATGATATCATCGCAGTAAAACTTGTTTTCAACTTTACACTTTATTCATATTAAAACTTTGGAACCTATACTCTGCTGACTTTAATTATTAAGCGCAGTTTTATACAGATTTAAATTAAATATAGAGATCAAAAGCTAAACATCCAGCTATGCTTTTGTAGCTAATTATTAATTCATACTGCACTGGAAACGAAAACTTGGTAAACTCTATTAACAATTTTTCTAAAGTGCCATCTTGGTAATATATGGTCATGAATATATATGTATTTTATTCCTGTATACCACTTGAATGAGATGTACTTTATAATGAAATTTAGTCTCAGCCAAACAAAGAATTTACAAGGAAAGAAGTTGCTATATTTTGAGTCCAATATGTTGATACTCAGAATATTGCGAAACTTAAAAAGACTGCTGAGATTATTTTAAACTAAATAAAAGAACAAAGTAACAAGTATAACAAAATAATGGTTTAAATGTAAAATAATTCCCTAATCGTGCCCTAGATGCATCATGGAAGTAATAAGAGCTTTATTAAATCAAAAATATGAGGAAAAAAGAGTTAAATGTGTAGAAATTGAACAACATATATTTTGTGAATAGATGCTAAAAATGACTAAAATAGAAGAGGGTTCCAATAGAAAAAGATACAATCATTTTAAAGAGTAATGCAATAATATTAATTGAATTAGGACTATTAGAAATTTGAAAACAAATTTAGTGCGTTTAGATTTCTCAAAAAATATTAAGAGTCTGAATATGTATACAGGGTTAACTATGACTAAGTACAAATATTTTAAGAGGGGATAGAAAAAAATAAGAATTAACAGAATTTCCTTTCAAAAAATTTCCAATCTTATTTATAAAGCGAAAAATTTGTTTTTCGATATTATATTAAATCCTTATTTAACGCCGCCAATGCGAGAATCAGAGTATGCAACCAGCAAGCAACCGTCATGCACCAGTCGGCCACAGTCGGCAGTCGGTCCAGTCGAGTCGGTTCGCTGTCATGTTATAATTTAATTCCTGTGTTTACGTTGTAGTTTTGTGTTCTTCTTCAGTTTTTAGTGCCTTATTTTAATTTTAAACGTTTTATAGTTAATAAATAAAGGAATATGGGTCGGGTACAGATGTTTTCCCACAATATAGTGCGCCGGTTTGTTTTCTAGGTTATGGAATAAGACTGCCGCGGGTGTTAAACGTTTTCTGTTATCTATTAGAACCTACCTACTTATCCCTTTCTTCGATTTTGTTATAATACATAGACATTGTATGTAACTGTACCTACGGGAAATGTGTTTATCGGTAGTGAGTGAAAATGTAGTTTTACCACTTTGTAACCAAACAATGAAAAACGAATGCAAAATACTGGAGCTAACTGGATTAACTGTTACCTACCTATGAGGTATTATTACTAATAAGAATGTAAATTTTTGTTGTTTCTGCATTTAGAAACACTGCATGGTAGTTGTTGACAGATGTAATGTCAACTATGGATCTAAGCCATAAGAAATCTCAGTCAATACTCAACATGGGCGCCGACTTTCCTTAGGAAAAAAGGGTTTTGCCCCATTTTAAAATATCGAGCAAAAATTCTGGAATAACTTTTTTATTGTCTTTTAGGGCTCCCTGAGCACGTGGTTAAAATGTGTGTAAATGTATATCTATACAAAACGTATTGATGCATATTTTTTCTGAGGGCGATGAAAGTAAATTGTTATCTGTAATAACTTTGGCGAAAGTTGTATAATTCCTAATATCGGGTATATAGTTCAGTATCTCAACTATTTTGTTAGTTTCAGTCCCAGAGATGTTTTTGCGTTCTCTAATTTTAAAATAAATGTTTAAAAGTGCATTTACAATAAAACATTTCTACGATCAAAAAACCGTTCTCTACAGGTATAGATTGAATCCATGTATGTTGGTGTGCTGGTAACTACAATTCGTCTTAATACAACAATAATCCCTTCTGAGTAGGCGGTGTAGACAAGCTACATCTAGCGGCCAGTCACTACGCGTTCTACTTTGCAGAATAAATCATTGAAAGCTATCGACCTCTGTCGCGAGTCGGCGATAACGGTATGTTGTAAACACGGAATTCCAGGAAATAACTATTCTGAGGGCTAATGCCCCGACTATTTATAGCATTGAATTACACCTATACCCAATAACTAAAGTCACTCGTCAGCAGGCCACCAAGCAAATACCAGTTTCAAAGTTATTGGCTCTCATCAGTATGCCATAGATGGGGTATCTGATGAATAACCCTAGCTGTTTAAATCTTTCTAACCCTACAGAAGATACCATGAGTACGCGGTGTAGACAAGCTACATCTAGCGGCCATTTGCTACTCCATGAAACTGAACTGAAAAGCCACAGATACGAAGCGTTCTACATCGCAGCAGAAACCATTGAAAGCTAGCGACTTCCAACGCGAATTGGAGATAACGATGTGCTACAAACACGGAATTTTAGGAAACAACTACTCTGTAGGCTAATGCCCCGACCAGCATTGAATTACATCTGGAAAACATATAGCAAACAGCTAAAGTGACTTATCAGTAGCGTACGAGACAAATACCGGTTTCAAGCTTATTAGCTCTCATCAGTATGCCATAGTAAGTGCATGTAATTGCATTTAAATGGAAACTGCGATATATGTGCAGTCGATCCATAAACGGTGAGGTTGTCTAACTTGAAACTACCTCTTAGTACATAAAGCCTTATTGCTTATATTAACATCAATTATGTTAGAAACGAGGTTGTGTCAAACACGAAGTTGTCGCTTCTTAGCATAGCAAGTGTTTGCAGAAAAAAGCCCAACTCTGTCAACCTGTCCTAACGCGCAGATACGTCACCTATGGCACACTGATGAAAGCTAATAAGCTTGATACCGGTCAAATTCAATGCTGGTCGGAGCAGCCCGCAGAGTAATTGTTTCCTGCAATTCTGTGTTTGCAACTAGTTAATGCATAGATGTTTTTGATAGGCTCCTAAACTCTTGGTTATATATATAACTTACAAGTAGGTAAGTTTTATTTGTAAATAGTTGTATTTCGTATGTTAATTGCATCAAGAAATAACCTCTTATTGGGCATTACTGAACTGCAAAAATAAAGCGATAATCTGAACACTCATTTTCAACCTAAATAATATCTCGCTTTCTCACCTCTGGCATCTGAATATCCACTTTATATGAATCAAAATTGAATAGAATTGGTGAAATACGTATTTATCAAACTTAAAGAGCAAACATGCTACAGTAAAGTAGTTGTAAATATAAAATAGCGATACATTAAGAAACAAGTACCACCAGTTTTATTAAAAAACCTTAAAACCTTATCAGCCTAAAAGGGAGATGGTGAGGAAGTTTTCTGGGATAAATTAATTTTGGAGGCGATGAATAAATTTCCAATTTTTTAACATATATCCCGGTCGGTTATTTGGCGTATTTATTAATTCCAAAACAAGATCTGCATAAACGGAAAGCTCACAGCTTGTATTTTAAGTTCAAGACAAGTAATTAATCAGCATATTTACATAATTTATCACGTCAATATTTATGGAACGCGTTGGGAGAATGCTCGAAGGTGTGTTAATGGCCTTAAATAAATGGACGATAATTATCATTAAGCTTAATGAAAACTTAATAAGAGGAATATTTTCTTTGCTCGCTTTGGGAAGTGTCTCGACGTTCTTCTTATGTAGAAATAATTAAGAAAGTTGCTCTTTTATGGAGAGGGATCTAATTAATTTCAGTCTTCAAGTAAGAAAATTCCAGGTATGAATTATTAAAGACATATTTAATATTTAGTAATAAAGAACTGGAAAATGTAAACTGGTGCTTTACTTAAAGTTCAAGAAGCAATATTCTAAAAAAAAAATAATACTTGAGATAAAGAAGACTGTACCAATTTTTACCTATCACTTTGGTCTTGCAATTGAAACTATATATTAGTACAATAATAAATTTCCGAGCAGGAATAAGAGAATGTACTATATGGATATTGTTAATTGGAAGCTGGAAAAACTGAAACAAACACACTAGTCGATAGAAATCTTTTTTGCAACTTTAAAAGCACGTAAGTTCTACCTATGTAATTCAAAAACGGTATGGAATTATCAGCGGTTGGGAGCCAGCAACAGAGTAACTTTGGTTTGAAAAACCTAGTCATGCAAGCAGGAAAACAAGTCGGCGGAACTTCATTGGTCCAGAACCAGCTTCTGGTATAGCTTCGGCTACTGCCAAAGTAGTTCGCTCGACTTGGGTGATGGAAAAAGTGTGTAAATACTGGCGGAATTTGCCAAGATTAGCTCATTCGAAAGCATTCATAGGAGATCCATCAACAAAGAGACCTAAAAACTTGATAGAGTTAAGTAAGGGATCATATGCAGAAGTTGGGCTTAGCTGAAAGGATCGATTGCAGATTGTGTTTGGAGAGTCAGGAATCGGTAGAACATATACTATGTCACTGTTCAGCTGGGGAATGAATCAAATTTTCCCCATTTGCCAAGATGCATCTCTTGCCAGAAGATCTGGACAAACTCTCACCCAATAAGGTTATCAGCTTCATAAAGAGATTAAACCTGTTGGGTGCAATGTAATATGAGAGTGAGCCACAATAGACCAACCACTTACTCTGAACGTATCAAATCAAAATAATTGTATAAAAAAAATGTTAACTACAGGTAAATTTTGTTACTATGTCACATTTATGATTATACTTGCGTCAAGAATTCAGACGACTTACGTCATACGAACAAATGAATAATTAATTATATTTTTATCAAAATATTTAAGAAACTGCAACTGATAGTAATAAAACTATATACTACACTAAAAATTTGCATTATATATTGCACTAAATTGCAAAAAAATATTGTTTTTAACGCGACCAAATATCGAAAATTACGTTGACAATAAAAACAAATGTGGAACGTCAGCCGTGACGTAAGACGTCTGAATTCTTGACGCGAGTATATATTTGTTTCCAAGGCTAATCTGATGGGGATATGGAATTTAAGCAGTTAGTATACTAATTCAAAGATTTTAACTAACAGACCTGTTTTGTAGGGATTGTATATTTGACAACAAATGTAATATTTACAAGATGGACATATTTTTGCTCAAGATTTGCACAATATATTTGAGAAATGTTATATTATAAGGAACAAACCACATAAATAAATTTGGAACTGCAGCCATATACGATATATTTTCAATATGATGTCATGGATTGTTTTGTGGACTATTCTCACTTGCCTACCAGCAAAAATATTCATTTTGAACAACAGTTTACCTGTATGTATCTCTCAACGTTGTTTGCAGACATTCGGATACATTACAGAAATGCTTTCATTGCGAAGATTTACTACACCATTTGCATTGTTTATGCTCGTAGCGTCGGTGTGTATTAACGTTAAATGTCGCATTACTACTGTTGTGTTCATTCGTATAAAATATTTGTGGTACCTAACAATCTCAGCTGGAATAGAGTGCATGTATGCAACCATGTGTCACCAAGGCACTTTGGTTTACTCAATGACACAGAGACAAGTAAAATAAACAATGCTGCAATGCAATGATTTTCAAACAGATATTTACAAGATATTATTGAAGGATGTAAGAAAAACGTGTCCAGCTCCAGAAATAATGCGTTGCAAATTACAAGGAGAAAAAAGTGTAACTTATAAAATACAGATATTTCGATTCAATGAAAAGTGACGATTTACGCGATCGTTTATAGCTGCTGCCAATAACTAACGAAACGGGTTAAGATGGGCCTAAATATGTTTACACGTTAGTGGACAAAATTTTGGACAGTTGTGTAAAAATAACATCAACCGTTGTAGATATTACAATGTTTAGTAAATGGAACGGGGACAACTAAGTTCGGTACGAGCAGATATCGACGCCCAGTTGTAGTTTTGCTATGTACGATACAAGTCACTGCTATCTGTGTACGATAATCATATGTGTATTTTTCTAACTGAATCATGAACCATGGATCGCAATTGTAAATACATTTTTAAATTTGCATAAAAAGTATGGTGTAAACTGGAAAGTGAGAATTTGTGTCATCAAGATGGTGATAGAAATAGATAAGTTTGCATCTTATTTCAGAAAACCTATATTGCGTGTGTCATTTTATGATTACCATTTCATTTGATCCTCAACTACTTATAGCCATACAATTTTGATAAACAGATCAAACTTAGAAATTATTGATGTAAACAGTTTATTCAATAAAGAAGCGTTTGAATTTCATCAGTCATAGAACATCACTGAGTATTTTGTGACACCAAAGTACATTTTATGTTAAATTTAAAAAAAAACCTATTGTTTAATAATATAATAAAATATTTCTACATACATGTTATTATCTACAAATAAAATGTCAAGCTTTACCTTATTTAACTTGCTATAGCAAACTCTTTGTTTCAAATATTTTTTATTGTTTTTGTTGTTATGGACAATTCCATTAAACCTATATTGTGTACCAACTTAACAGGTTTTGTTCTTATAGAAAGTAATTTTTATGGCATAATTATTTATATATATTGTTATTAATAGTATTAATATGTATTATAAATATTTATAAAGCGAGAATTTTATGTATAAAATTAAACACGTTTAATGAGTACACAATAGCTCTAATGTTCATAAAAACTGTGTAAGAACAAATACAGTATAATGTTCACTATTTTGAGTTGGTTACAACACTAAAATTATGTAAAGTAACTCATTACTGATTTAAATTGTATACATATTGTGAAAAAATAATAAAATAGATTGATAACACGATTTTGTGTTTGAAATAACAATAGCTTAGAAAGCTAACTCAAAATTTGTTGAGTGTTACCCTTAAAAGATTTATTTAACTGACAAATAACTGAGTGAACATTATCAATGAATTATAGTATTATTTGAACACAGGGTGTGGACATGTTTTGACAATTATTTGTTTTGATTTTAAGTGAAATTTTACTCAAATTTTTTTACGGTGTAGGTACATAAAATCAGGAATGTTGATGAAGGTAGAGAAAAGCGGATCTTCAGTAGGTTCTTTCCTAGGTGTCAGAATTGACTCCTACTTTTTTTGTTCATTGTTTGACATACAAAAGTAGTTTTTACTGTAGTAGAAAGGTTTTTTAAACTAATAAAAATCAAATCTTCCACAATTCCTATCAATGAAGTCATATGTATGCTCTCTGATACCAAACAATGAACAATTCCACAGACATAGCTCTATTCAATAATTAATCTAGCTAAATTTACGAACCTGGTTTAATGAAAACATTCTATACATATCTACGTTCACTTTTGAAACTGTGGGAACCCGAAAATTCAACCACAATAGATGAGATCTGACTGCATTTTTAGGATTGCTTCTTCAAGTGACCTCCTTTAAGTTGAGTCAAATATCTAACTATAAAAATTATTATACTAATAAATTAAAATTATTTGAAATTAAATATCGACAATGTCAAAAGAGACTTTAACCTGCCAATCAATTTTAAATTAAACCTGACAATTACCTACTTATTTAATTAACAAAATTTTTGCCGTTTATGTAATCGTTTTTTATATATTTTTACTAAACTAACTACAAAAGCTAATATTAAAGAATATATGGGTAGATGTTGTGGATGTAATTCAACGCTGGTCGGGGCTTTAGCCCGCAGAGTAGTAAGTTTCACACAATATTGATAATCTAACCTAAAAATTTATAAAAATACAACAGTAGATTTCCTTAACCTAAAGAGGTAGTGGAGTGGATCTCATAGAACCAATATATTTTACAGTGGAATACTATTAACGTCTTTCAACATTTAATCGAAACTGTGTCAACTTTTTGGTTTACCACCAAATCCATTTTCAATTCCCAACGCGCAACATCAGATATTGGGTTCACGACCGGACTAATGGACCAGCTTTTGATTTACACCATTTCTATGGTGGCAGAATGGGAGACATATTGCTGCCATGAAATTACACTTGCAATTCATAGGGACTATTTGTTCGATAAATTACGGGGCTACGCTGGTACGTCGGTAAAATTCATGATTTTAGTGAATTTCCTATCGGCGTTATTCTGCTGGTAACCACCGTGGTCGCGTGAACAATAACCGTGCGGACCAGTGTTAATGGAAAGTTCGGCAATGACAAAGTCCACCTATGATTTTAACGTTCGGCATAAATGACACCGGACCCAATTGCATCGAGAGGTCTGACAATCCTGGATTAAATCGCATTAGCGGAACAGCTGTCCTAGGTGTTACACATTTTCGACAACTCGGCAATTCGGAAATGGTGAAGTTGCATGAATTTTGTATTGGTTCGAAGTATATTACAGGGTAATCTTTCAAATAAACTGCTGGTCACTCGAACTTACGCATAGAGATTTTTAGGCAAAATTTAAAGTTCAATATTTTCAACAGGAATGCAAATTTTTTTAACGCGGCTTGCAAATTTTAAGAGCTAGTTTTTTTCGGATTAAGCTGCATGACGTATATTTATCGTAGGATCATAGGTTTATTATATACGGGTGATCAAAATATCAAAAGTATGAGCAAAATTTTTGCAATAAAATCTTTTGGTCGTTGCAATATGGTTCGTTACTAAGGTAACATCAATATCTCTAGACGTTTTTGTCAGTTTTTGTATTAAGGCCCTTAGGCCTTGTACACACTACTGAACATAAAATTTAGGTAGCAAAACTAGCAAAATTTTTAAAATGTTATAACTTGACATTGGATTGACGGTTCTTGATGGTTTTTGCAGATTAGGAATCCTTATTTCACGTAGGTTTTCTATGGTCTAAACATAAAAACAACGTGAGGTGAGAATTTATTTACAAAACTTAAATAATGCCAATTAGCGCGCGTCGTACCCTTCGTTTTTGTTTATTATGGACCCGGTATAATGTGTAAATTTCAACCTCAAATTCATAAAGAACCGTCAATACAAAAGAGAAATTAACTCTTCTGTATGTATTGCGGTGACCGAAAGCATATAAACTGTATACAGATATGAACTGCACATTGCTGTATCCAGGTATACACTTGCGAACGGCGTCACAGGTCATTGATCGAATTGCATTGTATCAATGACAAACTAAATGAAGATAAAATGTGACAAATCATTAAGTTTCAAATGCAATAAACTATACGATCTTATTTAATTTATCCCGGTGTATTTTTAAACTGTTTATTTAATAATAATAAAAATAATTCATGTTAGCTGAGACGACAAATCTTGCAAAATTTGAAAAAGTTCTGTAATTAGTTGCAAAACAAGACGAACAGTTTCTTTAAAGTGTCGTTCGATCTTGCAAGATCATATCTTGTATTATCTTGTGAGACTTTCGTAAATCTCTCTTACGAGAGTTGCATACAAATGAAACTCCCACTTGGAGTCACACGTACCTATCGATATCGTCAACAGTGGTGGATTAATAGACTATATTAACAGCCAATTTTGCATAATAAGTAATGGACGAAATAGGCGAAATATAATAGGAGCTGCTTCAGTAACGTGGCAGTGAATTTATACTTAGTTCTAGTTCAGTAGAACTGGACCTAGACTCAATAAATTTTGATTTTAAAAATAATTTTGTAGGCTATCCTTCGAATTAATAAAAATTCAATATTTCTATTTTTCAGCTAATGTTCTCTTAAATATTCTCTCTTATATTGAGACGTTTTGTCATAGCAATAGTCATAGTCTTGGTCTTGTCTTGGTCTTAGCTTGGTTTTCTCTTGATATTTATGAAGAAAAAGCAAGACAAAATGCGATAGAAAGTTTTATAGTAAGCAGACTTAGACAGTGAACAAATATACAAGATGATATTACAAAAAGAACATACCTTTGGTGTATAATTTGATAGGTATTAATTCTACAGAAAAAACTGAATACACCATTGTACTTTTTGGAGAAAGCTATAGGGATTAGAAGTCATGACTACGGCCAAATCTGCACTGAATTTTTAAATTTTGCATTACCAGACTGTCATTCAGAATACCATAATGTTTAATTGTGCCCGTAGAGTTAAGAAAATATCAACAAATTATGAGGAAAATGATATTTCCTGATGCCAAAAACAATAAAAGTGAAAATTGTGCAAATTATTTGTGCATATAAATAAAAAATTATATCAAAATATTTTTTCAAAATTTTTGTTTTGAATAAAAAGTGGCATATACAATTCACTGTAAAATAAAAAAAATTAAAATACTATCTAAAATACCATTATAATACAGTAAAAAATTACAAAAGTTAATAATAAAGAGTATATGGGTAGATACTGTGGGTGTAATTCAATGTTGGTCGGGGATTTAGTCCGCAGGGTAGTTTGTTTAACACAATAATGTTAAAAACTAAAAATATATAAAAAAAGAAAACTATGTATGTATACAATTCAGTCTACCTATTCTATACCACTACGGATACTGAAATTTTATTTACATTTTCTGATATGAATTGACTTAAAGTACAAATAGCATCAAATGTATTATAGAAAAACGAAAATCATAGTAGACTTAACACATGAGAAATACTACTCCTCGACGCTTTGCATAGAAAATTAAAACAGCTTTAAACGAGATACCACTCAACTCCTATTACCATTTAAAATTTCTAAAGTGATGATGAAGTGAGAGTAAATTGCCACCCTTAGGCATCACCCTATTTGAGTTCAACACCGATATTCTGCGTACCTATTTGAAAAACGAATCATACTTGTACTGAAAGAAGAGACATTTTATATGTAGGTACTTGAAACATATATTGTCCGCTTTTGGTAACACAAGGACACTGAAAACTGATAGCTGGATTGCCAGTAGAGTTCATGAGTACATTGAGAGGATATCATATCGGCAGACCTGAAAGCAGTAGCTTTATAAGCGAAATATAAGTAATACATAAAAACTGAGGAATGGTGTCTTCCTTCAGGCTTATAGATTTTCACAAATTTAACTCAATTTTATCTATTACAGTAACATCAAACAAAACATAAAAATTTTCCATGCTCACAACCAAGAAAATGATTTACAATCATTTGTTGAAGTAATATTTTACTCTTCACTGATGCAACTGAAATGTTAATAAATATTAAAAGTTACGTTACTATAATAAATATCTTAATTAAAATTGATTCGATTTAGCCTCTAATTAAAGTCCTCTACATTAGTTCATAAATAAATTTGTTAAACTATAAGAGGTACATTGTAGTAAAGAAGGTTTATTGAAAACAATTATTTAGTTTGTAAATCTGATTAACATTTGTTATTTTTTCAATGATTTTGTTCATTACTTCAATGATCTTGTACCTTAATTAATCATCAGTAATTCATAATGTGAATATTTTATAAAATAGCTGTTATATTTCTACCAGCATCATTTTTAGCTTGTCTAAACAATTTGGCAGTTGTTTATAAATGCATATGGCACATGAAGTTGATATGTTTAAAATATAAAATTATTTATGTGAATATAATAAAGCAGTCAGATGTACGTACCAATGTGGCCATTTTTTTTATACAAATTGTAACCTCTACGTAGCCTCGTCTCCACATAAAAAAACAATGATTATTGACGCTACTTAATTCACAACAAATATTCTTTAAATGGTTCACAGCTGTAAATTTTAGTTATTCGCATTCGACTTATGAACATAAACTAAACTGTTAAATTTCTAGGATTGTCGAAGTTTCCACGGCCTTTAGAACGCGTCTAGAACCAAATCGAATATAGCATAGAATCTTCTAGAAAACATTAAAATAGAGATATTACAAACATTATAACTTTGAAATGCGTAAGATTTCATTCTCTTAGTTTCGACAGTCTTGATCAGGTTACTCCACTGCATAACCCTCTCTATTTAACGTACAAGTACTACAATGTCGATACCATTTTTCCACATCGGAATGATTTCCAAACGAATAAAGTCGTTCTCTGAGATGTATCTTTGCTTCACAGATTCAACACTGAATGAACCTTGGTTAAATCAGCACGGTTGAGTCCTAGATAAAAGGTATCCAATAAATCTTGCAGAATCTTCTAAATTATTTTGAACTTCTCGCTGTTTTTCAGTCTGAAGCTTAATTCGCCTTGTCCTACTTTGACTACTTCTAGATGCTTACCGAGCGGTTTAGTACCAGAGCTTAAGCGTCGGATAGATTTTTATGTTTAGCTAACCTTAACGCTTGACTGTTTTTCAAAGTTCTGCAGGCCACTGATAAAGCTATTCATTGCTAGTTGTTCTAGGAGCTCCGTGGATGCGGTGGGGCAGACTAGCTTCACCATACGTGCTACATCTTCCTCGAATTGCTGCAGATTTTCTTCAAAGCGTTGTCTTCAGCTGTTTACTTGTGCTTGGTAAACGTGCTACAGATGGGCTTCCATTTCCAAAGCAGTATTGAACGTTTGATAATCATTTTGTTTATTCTCGTCTAAAGTACTTCAAATCTCCATAGCTTCACCCCGGAGAGGAACTATTAGTAATGTTGTATTTTCTTCTTCTGATCAGTTATTTGCTAAGGCAGCTGCTTCCAACTGTTTAAGGTAAGGACTCCGTAATACCTTTCCATCAAATATTGGTGGCTTAATCCTTCACTATGTAACTTTGCCACACTTTCCTCTACAATTTGTACTTTGTCTTGCGTTTCCTCAAATGCATTGTTTAGCTTGAATTACCTCTTCTAATTTCTTATTGTTTTGTTGTAAACTGGTTTTCATTTAATTTGTTCTGTCTTCTTGATTACTTTTCATTTCTTCTAGACTGGTCTTCATTTCCTCTCGATTGTTTTTCATTCCCTTTTTCAAATCTTCAATCATTTCATTATTTCATTTTCGTTATTCTTAATTTGTTCCTGGCTGTCTGTCGTTTCCTTTTTTAAATTTGCCTTCGTTTCGTCTTGGCTGTTCCTCATTTCATCCTACTGTTCATTTCCTTTTTAATTTTTTAAATAAACTTTTATCTAATAAACAATAATCATTAATATTATAAATCATATTATTTTCTGCGTATGTTTTTCAGCACTCTGGGTACAGAATTGGTTTAAATATTTTAAATTAATGTCTTTCTTGTATGCATTATCTTAGTTTCTGTATCCTACATTGTTAAATATTTCACTTTGCCTAAATGATTTTCACACTTTTTTGCTTCACGCATATTAGCATCTGTGCTAAACTCGCTACTGACGCGAACCTTCGACGTTGTCAATATTCATTTTTCATGGAAATTACTCCATAAAACATGATAAATGCATAATCGATAGAACTGCCGTGATGGCATCCAATGACTTGTAACATATGAATCACTGCCGAATGCGAGTTTATGATAGTCATTTGGTTGTTGATCCGTTTTTTGATCAATAAAATGGAAGAAATGCTATTATGGGTAAAAATGTGCGCGATATTTCAGATTTCGAAATCTTATTCCGGTTGATAAGGTAATAAAAGAAGATAGAGTAAACATATATCAACATTTACTGTCTCCATCAGACGTATTCTCGATGGTGCGCCGTTAGTGCAGAACAAACAAATAATTGCTTCTTAATATGGCCGTTTCCTCGTTTAAGGCTGGGATTTTGTATACATATTTTTACCGTCTAACAGGGCTTCAAGCGAGGACAGAGAACTCCAAGAAAATTGAAATAAGTGGTTATTATTATATAATTTTCATTGCTCATAAAATCACAAGAATAATTAAAATAAATGTTAAAGTACCTCAATTTTAGCCACACAGTTACTACGCCAATATGTCACAATTACGGCAAAATTATCACAGCCACCAAATTACTTCACTCACTAGCCAGGACATATAGGATTTGTGTTTCACTTTCAGATTAATATTTATTGCTAATTTTACATTTTGTGTCCTCGAGTAAAATCATAACATATATCACGGCTTCCATTTTTACGTACGTCAAAATGCACGATAAACTTCAGAGAACCGTGCGGTTCGGGCCTATACGCGTTGTATACTCTCTCATAGGTCTGATTGATTCGTCGTTTCCCTCACTCAGGCTGTGCAATTCCTTTTCTACAAAATCCCGGCCTTAAAAAGTATATGAATAGGAGAAAATAGTTTTAAAGTAAATATTGATACTTCGTTCCTGGTTATATCTGATTTTCCTTCTAATAGTCGAAATATTTTACTAAAAATGTGTTCAAGGTAAAGGTAAATGTAAAGGTAACGGTTAGGTTAGATTATTGCGCATTTATATTGATATTAGTAGCTACATAATTATTTCAAAGTTTTATTTAAAATATATGAAAATATAATAGTTCACCTTCCTTGACAATAGCTATAGATATATAAATTGCAAATGATAACCATTTTAATAAATTTATGGGTATGTGATCGTATTGCTTTTTGTTATTTATTTAAAGGGTTTTTGTACTGCTTGTTTCCTTGATTAGGTCGTATTGAATTTGTTAACCTATCTTCACCTTTTTTCCGGTAATCACATCATGAGTAGATATACTTTCACATGATTTATCTCTATTCGGTAAATATTAGTGTAAATCGAATTATGCCTCACTACCCCAGGATTCAACAAACGCCACTGAATTATTCACGAGCAAATTAATGTACCCTGAATACAAAATTGCCAAAATACCCCTTCTAGAACTAATTTAATTTTTCGTCTAGGCCATAATGCAAATGTTAATATATTTGCCGCGACAATATTAATAATAACTCTCACCCCCACAATAAGGCCCTCTTAATGTGGCCGCGATAACTGTAATATCCTCTAAGGAGCTAATCTGGTAAAGCATTATGTATTGCCTGACTTATTAAACGCACAATGCTAGTATTAAGACGCATATTTCGAAGCGATCACGAGTACAGTTAATCTAAACATTTAGTTTATTGTTATTTTGCGCTTATTTTACTAACACTAATCTACAGAGTGATTTTTTTAATACTCCCCACTCGAAAAATCTCGAAAACGATTGTGATATAAAACATTTCCAAAAACAGTTCTTTCCAGAAACAAATCTTTATTTTTGGGGGGCCAATTTGTGACCTACAATCGTGTGTGTTGCTATTCACTTTCTCACCTCCATGTTATTAATAATAATAATAATAATAATATCTCTACCCCTCATTCTAATCACAGGGATTAGCCCAGAAGTCGGAGACTTGTGCGGGAGAGGGGGCGGCATATTATTATTAAGCAGGCCGCATTTGCGCCCAGGAACGACTTACGTTGGTAGGCCCTAACCACTATTCAGTGCAGGAATGAGGGAAACCTGGAAAACCTCATTAATTAGGGGGGTGGTCAAATATCAACCGGCATCAATCTCTCACATTGACCCAAGCTAACATTATTCCACCCTACCATACCCACAGAGAGGGTGCCAATCCTCTCCACGAATATAGCTTATATACGGTCTACCGGCAGCTGGGCTCGAACCAACTCCGTCTAGTTACCTCGATTCAAGTACTAACGCCTTAAACCGCGCGACCACTGACCGATTGCATTCTTATTATAGATATCTGATCTTGTGATTTGTATAAACGAGTATGCAAAAAAAATGTTGACAAGAATTATTTCCAAAGCAAACATAAAGTGTCATCTTCCTTAAATACTTTTATGTTATTGCATAACATGCTTACTTTTCGGAATTGTGGCCTAATTATTGTTTTTATTTATGTTAAGTGAGTGGCAGATTAAGGTAAATATAATTTTATTGTCTAAAATACAGTTAACTTACAAGTTAAAGAGTACTACTGTAGCAATATAGCATGTTCAGTTATTACTGCATTAGAGCCAACTTTAATGTACAGTTCACTTGTTCTGAATGTATAAGAAATACATTTGGTTAAAAGTTCTATAACTATAGCAACACAGTTCAGGTACTCCAGCAAGAAATTTTATATATGACTGGTTTTCAGAAAACTTTAATTTCTATTCTATTTGAACCTTTTTTGATTAAAGATGAATTTACGTTCTCGATATTGTCCACTGGCATGTCTTATGCTCAATACTCTATTGCATTCGTCAAGAAAGTTTCTGTTTCTTGTTAGGACTTTAGATAGTAGTTTAGCTTGGTAGCCGTCCGAATTCCTTTTCAGAAGTGTCACTAATTTTGGATATTTATTTATTACATATATCAATGCTGTTGTTGAATAGTAGACATAACCTTATCACGAAGTACTGCGCCCATAACGTAAGATTTCTCGTTAATCAAAGCTTGCGTTTTTTTGTCAGCAAACCATTCTATATGCTGCATTGTACAACTTTTTTGATTTTGTCGGTTATACACACAAATAGCTGAAGTAGTCCCATAAATAATTTGCTGAGGTTCTTTAATTTCTTCTTGATGCATTTTGAATGTTATCCAGTCTCACTCACAATTTTGTTAAATAAAGTTAAATAAGTGAATGAAAATAAAAAAGGCACTTAATGAAGTATTTAAATGTCTGAGGAAGTACACAAATTTTAACCACGTGCTCAGGGAGGTCTAAAAGTCAATAAAAAATGTATTTCAGAATTCTAACTCAATGTTTTAAAAATGGGGCAAAACCCTCTTTTCCTGCGGAAAGTCGGCGCCTATGACAATCAGTGAAAAGATAGTTAGATATATTAACTACTGTGCGGTAGTTTTTGTAGCGTTTTCAAGTGTAGAAACGACGATAATAAACAGTTCCATTAATAATAATATTGTCTAAGTACCTAATAGATAACAGTTAATCTGGTTAGCTGCAGTATTTTGTATTCGTTCTTCGTTCTTTCGTTGCTACTATAAAACGTTTAAATTTAGTACTAAATGTTCTAAAATAACCTAGAATACTGCACTGCTAGTTGCGTACTCTCCAAACCTAAAAAACATGCAAAGATTAGTTGTATTTAAGGATCTAAGAAATATTTTTACAATTCTCCAATAACACAAGAAATTTGAAAATTTATCTGCAGATGTCAAAAGATATTGCATACGGCTACGGTACTCTGATTAGTTTAAAATAATTTTTCAGTACTTGCTTTTCGCAAATCTAATAATTACATTTAACAATTATTGTTCACGTATTTTTTAGTGTCTTTACAAACATGTCGTATTCAAATGCCTAGATCTCGGATAAGGTACTGATTTATGATAGTGTGACAAGTGCATATTATCGTGTGGCAACATAATACCAAAAACGTTTTCCGAGTACACAAAATATTATGCTGAATACTTTTTGAACCACATTGAACAACTGTTATAATGCCTTGACAGTAAACGTATGACAATGTTTTTATGTATTTGTGTACATTTGGAATCCTGTAAATAAATATTAGTAAGGTATGTGCTTCGTCCCTGTGCTACCATATCGTGTTTCTCATTAAATCATTAAATAATAATCTACATTTTGTAATTTTTTTTCAATGAGGGGTAAACTGATACACGTTTCAACGCTGTGATCTGTCTTTGACTTTGACTTTGGCAGAATATACCTAACCTCGCCGCTGGCAGTAGGGCAGTGACGGCGATAAATACGGATTTAATATAATTTTGAAACCATTTTTTTTTGCTTTTTAAATAAGTTTGGAATATTTTTGATAGATGATTCCGTTAATTCTTATTTTTCCTATCCCCTCTTAAAATATTTGTACTAAGTCATTGTTAGCTCTGTCTATGATTCCTGATCATTACTTCCCAAGATAAGCAAACATTTGTATCACCAGTAACTTCAAAAAATTAACAATAAAAATGTTTACAAGAGTGCGGTTCTGCATCCGCGACACGCTATATATAACTAACAAATATATTATAAATCTAATTAAACCGGATTATTCAGAAGCAATGTAAATGTACTCTGAATATATAATAAAGGCCCATGCTCCCTACAGTGCCTAATTTAATTTTTGCTTCGCGACGCATAACTCATATATGAATATACTTACCACGACACTATTAATAACACTAACACCCTACACCCCTAATACAATTCGAAAACCACTACATTAATGTGACCTCAAAGATTCCAACACCGGCTAATCTAGTAAAGCATTATTTATTGCGTTCCGTTTTATGAATGTTTAATATCGCTAATGCGGCTAAATGAATTAATTTATGTGTGAATCGAGCGATAAAAAGTGTGGCACGCGCTGGCCCAGCAGATTGGTAAAGGGTGGTAAGTCCCAGCGTTCGCATGGGGATGACTAAATCCGGACAGCGGTATGGCTAAGCCATGGTGGAACCGTGGCCGTGGTAATGGATTTGATTGTATTTAAATATTAAGCTTGTATACAAGTTTATAACTTGGTATATATGATTTATTAGATGCTACAATTTTTTTTAAAACACACACAGGAAGATGTCGAGCATGTTTTGAAGATATAATTGTTCTTGTATAGTTTCCCCATTGGACACAGTATTTTCAATGGTAGGTATCACGAAAGGTGAAAACATCACAAATGATCATACAAAAGAAGCCGTTCGGTTTAGTAATTCCATAATCATCGTTTGAAACTAATCTTGTAAGACAATTCGTATTACAATATTATGATGTAATTTATGTTTGGTAATAAATAACACAGGTGTACAAAAAAAGTGGTGTGTGCTGAGGGTCCCCTTATATTTTTTCCATGTATCTTTTTCCGTTGAACACGAATCTGAAGTCAAAATGGGGGGTCGCACAGCAAATTTTAGAGAAAACCCATAAAAACGATAAAAATCACATCAAAAGTTTTCACAAGTCCACAAAAAAAAAGTCATGTGTGCCGGGAGTTACACTATATTTTTCCTTTGCATTTTTTTCCGATGAACACGAATCTGAAGTTAAAATTAGGGGTTACACAGCAAATATTTGAGAAAACCTAAAAAATCGATAAAAATCACCCTCGTAATTTATTCTGTATGATAGATACTCTCTAAAACTGAAACAATGAAAAATGCTTGCTTGGTATACTTATAGCTATAAAATAGTAAATATTCACTAATTCACAGCATTTTTCATTGTTTCACTCTTAGAGAGTATCATACAGAATAAATTACGAGAGTGATTTTCATCGATTTTTTAGGTTTTCTCAAATATTTTCGGTGTAACTCTCTCAATTTTAACTTCAGATTTGGGTTCAGCGGGAAAAAATATAAAAGAAAATTATAGTCTAGCACAGCGCACATGACTTTTTTTATGTAAACCTGTGCAAACTTTTGATGTGATTTTTATCGTTTTTATGGGTTTTCTCTAAAATTTACTGTGCGACCCCCCATTTTGACTTCAGATTCGTGTTCAGCGGGAAAAAATACATGGAAAAAAATATAATGGGACCCTCACACACAATACTTTTTTTGTGTGGACCTGTGGAATTATTGATATGGGTATTTTGTGCTATTTAAACAATATTGGACTATATTTTTCTCTACGGCATGCGATTTTTTTTGCATTGTTCAAAAATAGTCTACTTTTGACATTTTAAAATTCATGAAAAATGACACGTACTTTGTGTAAATGTAAAAATATATTTCTCCCCTTCTCTCTCTGTAATAACAGATACGAAACGGACACATGGTATACAGTGCGTCTATAAGTAACGCATAAATTATTATTATTATTAGCTAAATAAACAATATAATTCCCAAAACCGGTCGATTTTCAATTTACTGTTTTATCAAATAATTTAATATACAGGATGACCTACCTTCGAGTAATGACGTTATCACCAGTTTTCTCAAATGGAACACTCCATTTTTTCCCATGTCCAAATTTCCCTTGGTTCATTTTATCGACAATAAATAAGATTACCTTTTTTAGTCTAAGGTTGAAGCTAACCAGATTTATTATTTTTGAATCTTTACCATACAGAGTGTTAATAATTTAGGCACCAAGTTGCAAAGCTTAGCCCGCCCCTGGTAAAATAAAAAAAGCTAAATATGTTTCAAGGACACTAGTTTAGGAGATCCATTATATTAAATTATATTAAGTACTTTAAAAGTTATTAATTTAAATTAGATTTTCAGCGGCGTCCTTCAGGGACACATATCTTCGTAAGGAGGGCCTTTAGGATTTTTTTTTATAGAAACTTGTCATATTATTTTTTCATCTCTGCACCCGAGAGATTTCCCATATTTTCCAGGACATCCTGTATATCTCTAGGTATTATAACTAAATTATAAGGAAGTAAAATGTAAAATACCTACAACTAAAAATAGTACGGTATAGTGGGCGGGCAAAGAACACTCAGAAATGTGGTGGAGATGTGTGTGTTTGAATAAATTAAAATCAAAAATCGACCTGTTTCGAAAATTTGTAATAATATTGTTTATGAATTTATGCGTTACTTTATGAATACATCATATAAAGGAAGTACTCTACCCTGTACATGCGGAAACAATGGTCTTTCTGTACTTAGTTATGTTTATTTTGGCCTTATAATGAATTCGCCGCTACTAAATACATAGTATACATGCAGACTCTCCGAAGCTTAGGGTTAAATTAAATTCCCAAAAAATAATTAAAACCCCTCCCTTGGGCGAACCAGTAAAGCCTGGTACAAATTTGTAAACGGATCCCTATTAAAACTTTTAAACTGCGTTTAATTCAACTCATACATCTATAGTAAAGCATTGTTCTAAAGTTATGCGAACGTTGGTGTATGCGAAATTAAAATAAAATGTAACGATCAAACGATGTGGCGCATGTATTCAAATAAGTTAAATAATGTTGAAGAAGTAATTACGCTAGGTGGAATACTCTGGGTTAAATTTATTATCATAAATATGTATACCATTTTAAGATTAATTATTTAAAATTTGTAAATTTCAAACCGCTTAAAATAAATAACGATGGTATTATGTTACCATTAGGAGACAAATGATCCAAGAATTTACTTAAAAATTTAGAAAGATTAGGAACAGAAGGAAGTAGTGAAAATTAAATAATTTAATTAAAAAATGTCAATATTATTAGTTTCAGTGGTAGAGTAAGATAAATTACAAATCAAATGAAAAAGTGGTCAAATTGAAAAATGGATGATTTAAAATGTCGTACAGATTAATGTGCATTTTAAATAAATATTCATGTACTTTTAATAGAAAAATTGTTCTAATTTCAGTATAAGTCGTTTCAGTATAAACGAATAAAATAAGCTAAGCAATGCTACACACAATTCTTTATACAATTACGCTATAAAAAAATAAATGTGATTTATATTATCTTAAACATAGAGATTTGCACAAATGAAACAGATAGTTATTTTTGAATCTAGAACGCAAAATGGTACATTTGCAAAAGCATTTGGCAAACAATATTTTATCGGAAACTGCAATGAAATAAGATATGTAAAATTTAATTTATATTTGAAATCGTTTAAACCATATTTGAATCAATACGGTTTGGGAGCGGTGACTATCATAAAGATAGCATCCTAACAAACATTAAAAAATAGTTATCTGAAAAAGTAGTCTCAGAATTATAGACTGTAATTCGTATTCAAAGAGTGTTTAATTTAAAATGAGCTCGGTGAAGACTAGGGGAAGTATTGGAAGTATTGGAAGCGGCACAAAGTGATGTTTTACAATTAATCCCCAAAAAATCGTCGAGACAGTACCAGAAAATTCAAAAAGTATCCGAAGCCGTATTACTGGCGTATTTCGAATAAAAAATTAAACCTTCGACGTTATGGTCAGCATATTCCATGTTAAAAAGTACACTGAATGCCAAAGAAAATGTAATTGTCAGAAAATTTCCAAAACTAATAATATATTTGAAAAACAAATTCCAAAACTCATGTTTTGTGATTTTAAGTCCCAACCAAATGAAAAGATACCGCAAGTACTGTGCTGTATGGCTGGCAGTTACTAAAAGTTGGATATTTTTTGTGAAGTATATCAGAAAAAAATGACACCAACCAAGGGGTTGACGTCAATAAAATAAGAAATGTGTCAAAAGAAATAGCAACTTATGTCAATTCCGGAAATTTACACAGGTCACTACTCGGGTCACTACTATAGATGTTCTTCCTCCACTCTGCTAGACGACGCAGGGGACGATATTACCACCATTAAATGATATCAGGGCGTTCTAATGCGTAGCAGATACATAATAATATATAGAGTATTTTATAGAAAATAAAACTTCAATCGTAAATACATTGTTACCATCTTCAGCAGAGTCTAAGGAACTTACCAATAATACAAAGTGTGCAGTGGGTGTTACATGTAGTGCAAAAAAATTGTAATAGTTCTGTTTTGTAGTGAAATGTTATATTACTTGAAATGCATATTGTTTAATTAATAAAATCATAAAAAGGTTTCGACAAAAATGACAAATTAGTTTTACATTTGTTTTATGTTCTACAACGAAAAAGACTCACATTGTCAACTGAAAATTTAACGAAAATGGCGACTTTTGCTGATAATTTTTGATAAACGATATTTTTGAAATTGTAAAATTGTTTTAAAACGGACCAATATAAACTATTGACATTTGGTGTAAACCTGTATACTTCTTCGGCTTCAACCCAATAGGTTCGAACTGAAATACCAAAAGATATATTTACTGTACGTCAAGCGTGTATTTACGGTAACCACACCTATAGTCATAGGGTCGTAGTCAGAATTTATTTGGGATCACAGGCAAAAACCGTTTCCAATAACCGCAGTAGCTATGTGATATGCACTGAACAAAATAATATCCAGAATAAATGGAGTACATCTATCTGCATTTCCTTACACAAAAATATATGGCACCTTATTATGGGATCAAAGAAAAATCGCATTTTCCAGAGTGCTCTGTCATCCGCTGTTAACAAGAGTAAGTCGCACTATCAAATGCACAGGCGGGAAGAATAAACGACAGTTGACTCTATTCTAGTATTTTTCTCCATAAGCGAGGTGTCATATGCGGTCTTTTCATAAATACGTTTGTATATCCACGTATTTACAAGTCCATTATATTTTTATTTAATTTGTGTTCAATACTGCCACGAAGTATTAAATGATTTACAGGGCGTATGGAATGTGAGTGTCGCAATTTTAAAGGCTTATATATATGACCAAAAGTAACAAAAAACTCTTATGTAAAAAAATATCTAAAACGAATAACTTTCCTACAAATAGATTTCAAAAATAAAAGTACAACTGCAATAAAATGTAAAACTGTGTTACGTAATTACAAACTGAGGTATAATTAAAGTTAAGTAAAAGCTCCTGTAATGTAATTTGTACGTAAAAGTTTCTAATACAATTTTTAGAACTGTAACGGTTGACAACATTGCAATGTGTGAGCTACTGGGGTTAATGCATTTCTATTTATCGGGCTATTTTGACTAAAATATAAATTATATGTTTTGAAATTTTTACTTCTAAACAAAAACGAATTGGGCTATGTTCTTATAAGAAAAAATATTATTAATGTTTGACATTATCCAAGCAATCACCTGTCAAAGTTCGTATATCCATATCTTATCTAAGCGTTACCTATGTGTTAGTTCTTCATTCATTCAGTTCAGGATTAGTCAGTTAACGTATGTACAATTATTAACGAATAACCCTAAATAAGTATAATTTGTACATGCATTAAATACATAATTACATTCTAGTTTTACAGAGAATTAGTACATATTATGCACAAATATACGGAATTTCCAGGGTAAAAATACATATTATACAATTTTTAAATATATTATCTGTTTAATTACATCTGTAACTTTATAAATCGGAAATAAAATTACCAAGACAGTTATGGGCGTAAAACGTCATGGTAAATCTACATAAATCATTTTTTCAGTGTAAGTATTTAACATTCACTCAATATGCTCATTTATTTTGGTTCATATTTTGTTTAGCCATTCTAATTGTTGTAACGAACTGCTTTTGAAATCATTATTAATTTTACAAGCTTCCATATATTCAGAGATATGAAAAGAAACACAATTTTATTCTTTATTTGCGAATGGCGTCAAAAGAAAAATAGAAAACTATAGACCAGTAGAGTGTAAAATATTTAAGAAGGTAATAGTATGAACCAAAATAAGCAGAAAAGTCTCAATAAACATGGGTCCGCAAAGTAACGGTTGCGGAGATATGGAATGTTTTATGTTTTTAGCCCCTTTTTTATTTTACAAAAAGATTCCAGATTCCTTCACAACGCATGTTTGGAAGAATTCACCAAAGATTGCATGATACTAGTTCCTTGAGCAAACAGTGCCATTTATCCGGAACACCAAGGTCGGTATCCACTCCTAGAGCAGAAGAAGAAATTCTAGCACTGGTAGAGCAGAATCCAGGTACGAGTGTGCGGAGAATATCAGCCGAGGTAGGAATTAGTGGTCCTCTTGTTTGGAGAATCCTTTACGAGCAACTGCTTTATCCATACCATGTGCAACGAGTACAGGCCTTAAATCCAATAAATGATTATCAACCACCTTTAGCATTATGCCGCTGGCTTCTAGTTTTCTTGCAAACATTCTTTTTACTGATGAGGCCGGGTTCACAAGAAATCGAGTGTTTAATTTTCACAATACGCATATTTGGGCCGACTAAAATCCTCATGCTCTAATAGAATCTGGACATCAGGCACGTTTTTTATTAAACATTTGGATGGGTATTGTAGATGACAGGTTTCTAGGTCATGTTGTTTTACCACACCGATTAACAGGCTCTGCTTACCTCAACTTTCTGCAGAACATACTGTTTGAGTTTTTGGAAGACATTCCTTTGAATCAGAGGCAACAAATGTGGTTCCAGCATGATGGTGCTCCAGCTCATTTTTCCATGGCCATTAGAGAGCATTTACACCAAACCTTTCAATATAGATGGGTAGAAAGGGCCGGACCTGTTTTATGGCCTCCAAGATCGCCTGATCTGAACCCTCTTGATTTCTTTGTTTGGGGATACTTGAAGACATTAGTGTATGGTACTCCTGTAAATAGCCTGGAAGAGCTGCAGCTACTTTTAGCCCCTTTTTATTTTGCAAAACGATTCCAGATTCCTTCACAACGCATGTTTGGAAGAATTTACCAAAGATTGCATGATACTGGTTCCTTGAGCAAACAGTGCCATTTATCCGGAACACCAAGGTCGGTATCCACTCCTAGAGCAGAAGAAGAAATTCTAGCACTGGTAGAGCAGAATCCAGGTACGAGTGTGCGGAGAATATCAGCCGAGGTAGGAATTAGTGGTCCTCTTGTTTGGAGAATCCTTTACGAGCAACTGCTTTATCCATACCATGTGCAACGAGTACAGGCCTTAAATCCAATAAATGATCATCAAGCACCTTTAGCTTTTGCCACTGGTTTCTAGTTTTCTTGCAAACATTCTTTTACTGATGAGGCCGGGTTCACAAGAAATGGAGTGTTTAATTTTCACAATACGCATATTTGGGCCGACGAAAATCCTCTTGCTCTAATAGAATCTGGACATCAGGCACGTTTTTCATTAAACATTTGGATGGGTATTGTAGATGACAGGTTTCTAGGTCCTGTTGTTTTACCAAACCGATTAACAGGCGCTGCTTACCTCAACTTTCTGCAGAACATACTGTATGAGTTTTTGGAAGACATTCCTTTGAATCAGAGGCAACAAATGTGGTTCCAGCATGATGGTGCTCCAGCTCATTTTTCCATGGCCATTAGAGAGCATTTACACCAAACCTTTCAATATAGATGGGTAGAAAGGGCCGGACCTGTTTTATGGCCTCCAAGATCGCCTGATCTGAACCCCCTAGATTTATTTGTTTGGGGATACTTGAAGACATTAGTGTATGGTACTCCTGTAAATAGCCTGGAAGAGCTGCAGCTACGGATTAATCAAAAGTGTCAAGAAATCCAAACCAAGGAGTGTGTTTCGAAAGAGTTCGAATATCGTTAAGACAAAGATGTCGTGCCTGCTTGGAAATGGACGGAGGGCACTTTGAACATCTTCTGTAACTTTGTTTTTTGTTTTTTAAAAGCTTCCTCTGTCGGTTTATTTCTAATAAAATAAAATGTTTGAAAAACGAATAGTGGTCCATATCTCCAAAACCGTTACTTTGCGGACCCATGCTTATTAAGACGTTTCTGCTTATTTTGGTTCATATTATTACCTCCTGAAATATTTTCTTCTAACTGTATGCCTAAAATTTAGTGAAGAATATATAGAACAACATAATATAGTAGTGTTTTTTTTGTTATTGTAATTATTATCCTGTGTGGCTTCTCACTTGGAAACTATGATTTTTTTGTTAATGATTGTAATCGATTATTGGAGTAAGTCTGTAGATTGCAATATTTGAATAAATAAATAATAAGCACTGTATGCAATCACATGATTAGCACTATATGCTCATAGCTATCGATTTCTCATTCATTTTAAATGCTAAATACTAATCCGCTAGGTAAATAAAACAACTGGGTCACAACCATTTCAATACTGCTAAGCCTGGATGCCTGGGCCCGGTAGCCCGCCTCTAATATAAAACATTCAATTTGATCCCTGTTTACATTTAATTATACAAGCAGTATAATTCTTACGTTTAAAGCCCTGCACAAACAATGGAGTTGCCGTTATAATTCGCAAATCAACGGCAACTGCATATAACTTCGCATTCATCAGGGTAATTTAGTCACTCGTCGAGTAATCGAAATGATTGGCTGCTTTTATCTAATTACCTCGGCCTGCGCCGAAGATGTTTAAAATTAATTATATTAAACGCTTAATTAATGTAATTCTGACGATAATTTGGTCTGCCACCGCTGACAATGCTGATGGTCCGCGTAAACATAGATAAATTCTGTTATGTTCTGTAAGTATCCATTGACCGCAGAACTGATGCGAAATTGATGTAACGTTATTAATGCTATGCATGTCTATAAAATTTATGTGCTTATATAACATTTTTTATCGAGAGAAAAAATGTAGGTTTTTTATAGGCTGGGATAACTTCTTGGGACGAAATGGGAAGTGAAATTCGAAATTCCACTAAATTAAACTCTGAAGTAAACTCATATGAAAAATTTACCCAGGTTTTATGGTGGTCACGACTTTTTATAAATAATGTTTGCAAACGTAGTAATAATGAAGGGATCAGTTTCTATAAATTATATAAACATCCTGCAATATACCGTTGAGGTATCTCTTTGCTAAATTACAAGGTGGCAAAGTTGAAGTATGTTATGTTTTTTTTAAGGAATTTTAATAGTTATTAACTCTCTAAAATAATTCCTACGCATACTATTTGTGAACACAAAAGAGCTGAATTTTCTAATAACTGATTTTAACAAAAGTATTAACTTAGCCATGCAAAATGTTTTGGTTTAGTACAAGTTTCACATTTTCCAACTTTCATTAAAAGAAAATAAATGAAGTACCTAGAGTTATGTACCTCTTTGAATTTGCATTCCAAAATTACAATCAAAACGGTACACCGCACTTCATCAAATAAAAAAGCCCGAACTAAATCAGAATGCAGTTAGATCAAGACGATTTCAGCAACGTTTTACGTTTAGTGTCAACGTTTGGGGTAGCATTTTCAACAATAATTTTCTTGGAAACAAAATTTTGATTTCATTGATAACGTAGGGCTTAATATTGTGCAAAATATGTGTGGTCAAAATAAATGGATAGGTCAACAAGGCCCAATAGCATGGCCACCGCGGTGACCAGATCTAAATCCTGTGGACTTTTGCTTATCGGGACATATGAAGCAGCTTATCTTCCATGTTGAAATCGCTACCCGTCCGCAGTTACTTGAAAGAATTCAGGATGTAGCTAACCAGGTGAGAAATGATTCAAATCTCATCCGTTGAATGATGGAATCTTTAATTTGAAGATAAGGTTTGCATTTTAGCCGAGGGATATTTTGAACAATTTTTTTAGTTTTTTTTACTGTTCTAGAAAGGTATTTTAAGCTAATATATATCAAATCTCCTACAATTCCTATCAATGAAGTCATATGTATGTTCTCTGATACCAAACATCTAGGTATGTTAATGAACAATTCCACAGATAAAGCTCTATTCGATAATTATCTAAAGAAATTAATCTATCTAAATTTACTAACCTGGTTTAATGAAAACACTCTATAGATATCTAGCTTCTGACAGTGGGAACTCGATATTTAATCACAATAGATGAGATCTGACCTATTTCTGCATTTTTAGAACTGCTTCATCAGGTAACATATAATCTAGTTAGCTCCACTATTTGCATTTGTTTTTCATTATTTCGATACAAACTGGCAAAATTACAACATTTTCATTCATTATAACCACTTACTACCGATAAAACAACAACACTTTTAATGTACCCGCGGCAGTCTTGTCCCATAACCTAGAAAAGCAAACCGGCAATCTATAGATATTGTGGGAAAGTATCTGCATCCAACACACATTTCTTTATTTAATAACTATGAGACGTTTAAAAATTATAAAAGGCTATAAAAACTGAAGAAAAACACAAAACTACAACGTAAACACATGGTAAACGCAGAAATTAAATTGTAACATGATTGGAAACTTTACAGTCGTGTTGCTAGTTGTTTACGTTACCTACTCTGATTCTGTAACAAGTGACGGACAAGTCGTATAGGCGGCGTTAAATAAGGATTTAATATAATTTCACAAAAAATTTTCTTTCGCTTTATAAATAACTTAACCCTGTATAAATAATTAAATACTACTCTAGGAACAGGAATACAATATAACTTATTTAAAGCGAAAATACTAATAATATGCTCCAGTTTTATGTTTTCTTAATGCAATGCTATTATCTGCTTTACTCAAAATTATTTATTATTTCAAATATTTGCAGTAATTCTTTCAAATAACTTAAAGTTAAAATAAATAAAATGTAATTTTACTTTGACAATAACAAAGTGCTGGAATACGTGTATTAATCTTGATACTACTGTAGCTTTTTCTGTGTACTGTTGGATCTATGGCTACAGTAGTGGGAACTGCTACTCAAATAATTGTCTTCCAAGTCGTTCTTCGTATCTTCTGCAACAGTGTTACTAAGTACACAGTTACTGAAGATGCCAACACTGAAGAACGGCGAAACGTTTGCAAAAGATGCACCTTAAACAAATTTAATTACTTTTTTCAAATATACATACTGTAAAGCAACTAATTTTCTCCAGATAAGTATAGTATAATATAATATTGAGCTTCTATAAAAGACTTTCTTTCTCCGCTCAATTGTAATATAATATTCTCTCAAGATAATGAATTCTTAGTCTATCACGCCACGAGTCTTCTTTCTACATGCGACACGAACTCCTCGAAGCAATTTATTAAGTAACAAGTCCTGACGATGTCATAAAACTGCGATTTTCATCACGATAATATGAAGTATCGTCGTAAGAACCCAAATAATATCACTACTCGTATATGCTCAAACTACTTCTGCCTTAGATTGAACCATATCACAAATAAAATCGACTCCATAACTGCAAAACTATACGACTATTTTATGTCTTTTATTACCGAGATTGAACTATTTGTCTCGTACAATAACTGCTGCAGTGTACGAGGTATTCAAGGGAGTTTTGCTTAACATTAGAGATATAACAATACAATTTGTAGAGTGGAGTTATGATATCAAAACTTTTACAAATTCTTATCTAAATCTAGCAGAGTCAAATGAAAGTTAATTTGATATTTCGTTTTACTATGTACTGATATGAAATTATTATTTTAACCGGATTTTATCCATCTTAGTTTACGAAATGATGTATGTCTAACAGCAATTAATTATAGGCAGACTTTGAAAGCAAGTCGTGCCACATAAAATGTGTGTCATTTCTGTGAGAATTATGGCTTATTAACTAGCATTGTCCGTCTCTGGAGTTCTGTGAATATTGCTGATTTAGTGTCACACAAACAGAAGTACACAATTACGATATTTGCGATATGTTGAAATACATAGCTTAGAAATTATAGGCAAAAATAAAATGTTAGTTTTTAATGGTCCGTAACTTAGCAGCCGTAGAGGAAAAAGTTACATGATGATATTAGTTGAACAATTAAAAAGAGTTTAAGAAATATCCAAAAATGTATTTTAAAGTGTGTATTTTAACTTCTCAAAGCTGAGCGCTTTCGGATAAAAAAGTCATCATTGGTTAAGGCCTAAAAATATCAAGAGTAAATCTATTTAAAATTTTTAGAACAAACAAGAATTTGTAGAATTTAAAAAGCTAACTGCTGTTAAGGACAGTCAATAAAGAATTCATGTGTGCACTTTTTATTGTATTGTAAAAGTATATTTTTAATCCTGGTCTTAAAACATAGTTTCTTTCTTAGATACAAAACTCGATAACCATTTTGTTTACTCAAGTTCTCAAGTTCAAGATCAAGAAACTGGATCTGCCTCAGTGGCTCCGATAAGATCTTCTTTTGCTTCAAATTGTACGCGATTTTTTTAATGCCTTCCCCACTATGAATTATTTTTCTTGCTATGTCAATCTTGTTAGCCATCTTCCACATAACTTTCTGCTACAAACGATGAACACCGACATCTATGTCGCTTAAGCATCAAGATATCTGAAGAAGCATTAGTAAAAAATGTGACTGAGGTTCGCCGAAAGCAGTTTCAGGCATATAAATGGGCATCCATCGGCTTTATATAGTCAACCACCAAACTGGATATCTTGGACATTGTGTTTATACCTACTGATTGCACTGTATATGTCCCCAAAACGATAACATAAAACGAATCTCCCCTCCCCAAGATGTGGAGGGCACAGCACTGTGTATTTTCGATGTATCTTTATATCCTGAAGAAAGCAAGCATGTGGGATAGAGAGCACATCGACGAGCTTCTAGCACAAGGTGCTGATGAAAAGGTTGTATTAATAATGTTAGTTGCAGGCAAGATTATTAAAAGGGATTAATAATCTTGAGTCGCAGATGCATATATATCTTCAGAGCTAACGAATTTGAGATAGAAAACGTGCAGGATATGTACTAGCTCATATTTATTGATTTTCATACCTGATACCGACAAATTTTTCACGTAGGTTCACTGTTGTGAAGATGAAATGAATATTCTGGATCTTTGTAGAGTCTTCATCAATAGGAGAAAGTTTTATTGAAGACTGTATCAAATAAGCTAGATTTAGCAAGAAAAATTCTATACGAATCTTCTACTTGCAAGCAGTAGCGATCAAGCAGATTGACGTTTTGATTTCCAAAAAATACAGATATCTAGCAATGACAAGGAGTCAAAATTACTTTAAATGTAAATGCGAGAGTTGGACACTGACAAAGCAACAGAAAATAAATTACAGACCATAGAAATGAAGTACTTAATAGGCGTCAAGAGAATAACAAGAATGGACAAAATACGAAGTGAAGATATAAGGACAGAGTTACAAGTAGAACCAGCACTAGTGAGTATAGAACGTCAACAATTGAAATGGTTTGGACATCTGGTGAGAATGAACGAAGGTAGGCAAGCGAAAAGGATATGGCAGACAAAGGCAGTGCAGAAGAGATCCAAATATATATTTAATAGAAGTCCGTCGTTGAAAGTAAATTTTTCGATTCTAAAAATGTCAATTACTGTAACATCATCTCAAATATCTGTAGACACAAATACACCGCCATTGAAAAGACATCAAAGGTGAGTCACATCGGCCTCTCCCTGTACCTCCAGCAAGAGCCAAACAAATTAATAAAAGTGTCTCAAAGCCGCCGCGCTACACATGCCCTGTTTATGGATGGACTATCACATGCTTAACTTGCTTAAGGCTAACAAAGATCCCGCTTATCTGGGGAGAAGCGAGGAAGTGAATCGCCCGCTTCCCATATGAGAGTTATTACTCCTCTCTAGCGATGCGAATACGTCTGGAACGGAGCCAAATAACCTACTTACAGGGTGGCGCATCCATAAAATTATCATTACGGGTCGGATAACGGTAATTTAAAATTGAAAGGACTGCAGTCGTCGTAAAAGTGAAATAGGGAGACCTGGGAGTTTGTCTTGAATTGTTAAATACGAATCTACCGAGTATAACGAATATACATTTTTTTATCTATGCGTACATGTAAAAAAAGAAGTAAAAAATTAAGTGATTAGAACAGGAAATTCTCGTAGTAACTTTATTTAACTTTAATTTATTATTTATTGGTTATATATCTTACCTAACAAACTAAGGATTTATCATTATTATTAATTACTTTTACTGTTCTAATTCAGTGAGAAAATATGAAAATACAAATACAGGTTTAACTATGACCAAGTACAAACATTTTAACCACGTGCCCAAGGAGGCCTAATGGCGCCTATGACAGTCATGTTCGAGATGGTTTAAACTATCATGAGGTCGTTTTTTTACAGCGTTGTCAAATGTGGAAACGACAAAAATGAATGTTTTTATTAATAATAGAACCTGTGATAAGTAATTGATAGATAACAGTTAACTACAGTATGTTGCATTGTTCTTCGTTCCTACTTTGCACACTGCCAAAACTACATTTTCACTTATTGGTTCGTCAGAATTATCCACTAAGAGAATAGGCAGTCTGTGTCTAATTAAATATCCATTTACTCAAAGAAAATTGAAATTTAATGCAATAAAACTCGGAATCGGCAGTCTTTAATCATAAAATCTTGTACGATTGCCGTAGCTCCGTTAGATTTACCCTCGAATCCAGAAAAACAAACAACATATAGCATATGGCGAATCATGTTATAGGGAAATATCTGTAGGCGACATAAATTCCAACATGCATTGCTAGTTGCATCTCTCCAAACATCACTGGTCAAAGCTTAAAATATGCAGAACAATGTAAACATCTCGGGATGTCATAGTTTAAAATAGTATTAATCATTTTCTGCAAACATCGTCGATTATTGTTAATACTGTTGCTATTATTAGTATTAACAGAATTTAAGTCCCCAACAAGGCAAACAGTTTATCAGCGTGAAGTACACCTTCCCAAATTTAATTTTTCGCGTATTTTGTGTATTTACAAACAAGTCGTAATCAAATGTCGAGATGACCTATAAGGTGCTAATTTATGGGAAGTTTGACAAGTGCATGTTATCGTGTGGCAGCGTAATACCAAAGATATTTTCCGAGTAGACAAAATATTATGCTGAATCCTCTTTGAACAACTGCTGTATTGCTGTGGAAATAGAATGTAGAGATGTGTTAAGTTAACACAACATAAAGCGCTTCTACCACATTATGGATAGATATACTCATATCTATTACATTTTATTATATTACTTGTAACTTTAACACATTGTGTGGCTAATGTATAAAAAGTCACAATTTATTAAGCTACTGACATGGAAATATTACACATCCTGAAGTCAAACGTCGATCGGTATGAATCTCTCACATTGAAACCAAACCAATATTCTTCCACTCTACCATACCAGTAGAGAGGGTGCCAATCCTCTCCACAAGTATAACTGGCCTACGGTCTACCGGCTTAAGGATGTCAACCTATTTTAAATTTACGAATTATAGGCTGTAGCTTTTCACAGATCTATTTAATATGTTTATTTCTCCTTAGAATGACGACTATGACTACAGCTAAATAAATTGGAGGTAGAATAAATGATACACATGTAACATACAAGTTTCTCACCAAATATATATGCTTTAAGCAATAGAAGAGTCGTAGGAAGAAGTCTGTGATTAGGCCTTAATAGTATTTTGAATCAAATTTAAAGTTTCTCAATAAATAAATCAGTCATGGAAATGGTTCGTCAATCCTATTATATAACCTATTTTAAATGATGATAATGATGACGATGATGAGTTTGATGACGATGATAATGACAACGAAGAATTTTAATAAAATAACATGTTTGCGAATTCCTCGTTTTTTTATTCATGCTAAAATCTAGAAGCAATCAGTTGCATATTAGATGGATTTTAATTTGAAAAAGTGTAGAATTTGAATGTGCGTTTCATAGACCACCCAGTTCTACCAAATATGGCTATTAGTCTCGAATTTTTATTGCAGGGTGCAAAAAGGGAGCTCCTACACTCACGTGCATGTTATAATGCCAAGGTCACGTGCCTCCGGATTACCGATTATTGCACAAAGGGGGTGTTTTGAAGGCGCGTCCCAAATTGAAATTTATTAAAAAAGTTACTTTCCATCCTGAGGGTGTAAGTTGGTACACTTCAGTAATTTCGGGGGAAAATGCTTCATAGCCAACGGAATAACGACCGTACTGATACAAAAATTAGGTTTAATAAATTTTAATTTCGCCAATATTGTGTCCAGAAGTATGAATTAAATTTTGCGCGGTAATTTTATAAGCGCTGTATTATGCTCTGAAAAATTTATTTCTATTCAACAGGGGGAATTTGTAATGGTGGTTTATGGAACATGTACTTTTAATGCGTGGAATGATTTTTATTAAATCTGTTAATATACAGCTGAATAAGCTCGTAATAATACCAGAGGGAATAAATATTTCATTAAATTATTAAGCTCTTTTCAATATCAAATTGTATTGCCGGCAGGTTTTAATACATCTATATATCCAGGGTGATTTTTTTATCATGCGAAATGCGCCTTTCTTGTAAATGACTGAAGCAAAATGAGTGTTACCAAACAAAGCTGACTAAGACTTGAAATTAAGGTGCGCCGGTTTTTTTTTGTCAGAAGCATACCATTTTTTACCGATACTAAAGAAACCTTTCATTTCAAGCCTTTCTTCCGAATAGCACCCTATATAGTTGAAATAGATACCTCTATCACTTGCAGTAAACAGGGTGATCCATAATTTGTTTAAAAAAAAATGGGAATAGATGCATCATGAAAAATGGAGTCAATATCGCAAAAAAATTTTTTTGCAAAATCCTTATAATTTCCTAGAAAAAACAGTTATTGAACTTGTATTATTTCAACCTATACATCTTGGGGCTACTGCAATCTCCAGCCAGGCGATTTTGTATATTGAAATCCGATTACTCATAGTATTAATGTTTTTATGATGCGAGTATTTACAATAGTTTTTCATGTGTCAAAAATGTCGCGGTAAATAAGTAGCAAATGCAGCCATTTTTACCGTGGTATGCAGTGAGTGCAAATTAATTATATTAATAATAATAGCGGCAAAAACAGTTGAATTGAGACACATGAGTCACCCTGTATAAAAGTATATTTTAGTTGAAATGTACGGCATAAATCATGTTGTGTAAAATAAAATACTTATTTAGGAAACTTCTTATTCGATTTTAGTTTCTGCATATTTTATTAATTGCAGAATTATATTATAAAAGCAGCTTTTCTAAATAACACGATTTAAGAAATACAGACTAACAAAAATGAAAAACATATTACCTCCTAAAATTTTCTCCCAAGTTTTGTTTGTTTCTATGTTGCCATACACATTCATTTATGTTATAAGGGAATATAAAATATATATTTTTATAAGGTTACTACTGACATACCTACAGTTCATTAAATTTTTTACGTATTTTTTAGGCTTATAGCAAAATTATTTGGTAAACGTAAAGACCTGGATTATATGAAATCACGTCCCTTTCACAAATATAAAGAGCTGAACCCAGGGAAACCACCACTACATTTAAAATTTAATTTTACAGGGTCACAGAACTTACATTATTACATTTTTATCTGGTGTAGGTGTCTTAATACCCACAGATAAAACAACATTTATACACTTGTATACCACTGACACCAAACGGTAAAAGTCAGTAAAGTATTTTCTTTTTAAGAATTTTAAAAATCACTTCTAATAAGTCATTAGTTTACTTGTAAAACTATTGTCATAACTGGAACCCATTATTGCCACAGCGGTACAGATCGGTACCACAACTAATTATGTGCCGCGATAAGACAACTTATCACCGTCGAATATGTCATCAATAAAATCGAAGGACCGTGAATCAGTTCAATTCAGCGCCATTAACTTTTTTATGGTTATGTGGTATTCAACTCTAAGCACTTATATGAAAGTCCATCCATCCATTAATTCAAGAATGATTATGACTACTCTCATGAGTTTGTTTGTTATTCCTTGTACGAGTACGGCCTGCATTTAATTACCTGTTAGCATAAATGCATAAAATCTGTAAGAATAAATAATAAAAAAAATATTTGACGGCATAACATTCATTCTCATAAATGAGTTTGGTATACAATGCGGTAAGGACTGAAAGGTTAATCAGTATCGTTATGTTGTTTAAGATTTTCAAAATATTTGTTAAAGAGTTTAATTATAAGGAGTTAAGTTGTGATATAATAGTATATTACATACCAAAGTAGATAAGTATGCCAATGTTTTATCGGTCAGTGGTCGCGCGGTTTAAGGCGTCAGTACTTGAATCGAGGTGACTGGATCGCTGTGGGTTCGACCCCTGCAGGCGGTAGATCGTATATAAGCTATATTCGTGGAGAGATTGGCACCCTCTCTGCGGGTATGGTAGGGTGGAAGAATGTTGACTTGGGTCAATGTGAGAGATTGATACCGGTTGGCATTTAACTACCCCCCTAATTAATGAGGTTTTCCAGGTTTCCCTCATTCCTGCACTGAATGGTGGTTAGGGCCTACCAACGTAAGTCGTTTCTGGGCGCAAATGCGGCCTGCTTAATAATAAAATGCCGCCCCCTCTCCCGCACAAGTCTTCGACTTCTGGGCTAATCCTCATGATTAGAATGAGGGGTAGAGATATTATTATTATTATTATTATTATTATTATTATTATTATTATTATTATTATTATTATTATTATTATTATTATTATAGCTAATATTATAATGGCACTCTTCTCTACCGTGGTTTATATAGTATTTCTTCCACTACTAGCTACTACACCTTAAACCGAGCTTCAATAATTGACACACAGTTTCACAAAATTGGAATAAATACTGTAAAAACGTTAATATCATGTACAAGAATAAAGTGGGTACTTTTTTGTTTGAAATAAATTTTTTGTGACATTTCCATATATTTATTTCACACAAAGAAATTTGCAATTAATTTAATTTAAAGCTATAAATCATGGAAAGAGAAAGTGAAATGGGCTGCCCTTGAAGTGAGGAAAATGGCAGAGAATGGTGATAACCAACTCCTGTCAGAAAATTCCAAACATCTTTAAGTAAAAGATATTTTCTATTAGTCTAAGAAGTGGCCGGCAACCTATAAGTAAATGATTATACCTGAAATTTTGCACAGTGAGTCTCTTATACCTATCAATCATGAGGTGATGACTCGCTAAGCCCGAGGCCGACCCAACTGTTCCTCAGGTGCGAGAGGTATGAAAATTTAACCAACTTCGTTATTAAATTAACGTTTGAAAATTTTAAAATTTCAGATCTAACAAATTAGGCATTTATTTTTATTATTTATTATATTTAGCAGCTTTTTATATTAAAATAATATAAGTAACAAATAACCTCTATTTCTGGCACAGGTTCTGAGATTTGGTGATGTCGATTACAATGCTTGACATTTCTGACAGATTTTTAACGTCAAAAATCAGATTTAATCAAATACTTTTCAAATTTATAATTTTTGCCAATTTCACATGTGTCTGCCATGTCTTTAGAAGCACGGTAATCGTCTGTCTTTGTTATTTTTATATAATAATAATTGTATATTTTAAAATTTTCTAACGGCAGCTTTGTTAATTTAATAACGAAGTTGGTTACATTTTCATACTTCTCGCACCTGAGTAACTCTTGAGTCGGCCTTGCCGGGCTTAGCGAGTCCCACATCATGAGTGATAGGTATAAGAGACTCACTGTGCAAAATTTCAGGTATAATCATTTACTTATAGGTTGCCGACCACTGGCTCTTAGACTATATCTATTAAAAACGCGTTTCATAACATTCACGTTCTGCGTGCTGTGAATTTATGGTGCTGTGGTTTTTTACTTCTATAACTGTCAAGTGTCAAAATTGTTAAGTGTCATTTTCATTATTTACCTTCCCTAATAAGTTAAGGTCATCATTATTCACCCATGTCAAAAAAATATAAGTTTACGCATCAAAGATAGGTCGATAATAGTGGGCTTATAGGCTAGTAATGAAAAATAACATATTTTAAATTTGTAAGTTTCACATCTCAGTTCATTTCATGTTTTTATTGTAAAATAAACCGTTATGTAATTATTGTGTCTTTATTGTAAATATGTCTTTGTCTCGAGTTTTATATAATTAAATAAGCAGAAAAATTGTTGAAAGAATTTTCTGAATTCTGAACTATAATGTAGGAGATTCATGTTGCCAGAAAAAAATGCATCTTGGTCTAGTTTTCAAAGAAAATATAACTAGTAAAATGTGTCTTGGTATGTAATCTATATACAGGGTTATTCAGAACTTATCTAAACAATTTGTGAATAGATGCGTCATGAGCATATGCCATTAAACTAAAAAAAAATGTGATAATTTTAAATGATCCTGTACATTTCGTGAAGTTGGCATGGGTACATAATTTTGCAAGAACTTCCCGGTCTTATTTTCTGCAAATTGAAATCTTGAGAACAGTAAATAAGTTTATATTACTCTTAGCATAAACCAAATGTTATGATGACAGGAAATTATTTTTCTATTTCTCCGGCGATATTTATGGCAAGGCACACAGCGCTGGTATTAAAGTTGTGTTTTATAACCGCAGCGAATGCAATTGGAATTCCTGAAAATGTAAGCTCAACACATGTACCGGCCGTTATTTTATATTTTACTCATTACAAAATACGCTGCAGTTGAAAACCAGTGAAACGGCTGCAAAAATGCGCTCGGCGAACATTTTCCAGGTCTGATCATATAAAATTCACTGCATTAAGTACATTGTTTCCTACTGGTGATGTTTATTCTGCTTTTATTGCGTTCCCTGATATGTTATGTTAAAAACATACAAAGTATATTTCATGAAGCGCCACATCAGAGATGCAGTCGGTATAGTACAGTAGGGCAAACAAAGGCTTTGCTGAATTTTGTCGTAAATAACTTCCAGCCAGGTAATTTATTTTAATAATAATTATTATAAACTTCACACACAAGAAAAAAATTTAGTTAACTAATTCGTGAAGTATCTATGTAGCGTACACTGATAAAAATGATAGCAAATATACACGTTGTTCACACATTGTAAAAAATACCAAATACTGTTCTACAACAAACTCCAGGTATATATAGTTGAATTAGATGTTTATGCCAAACGACATAACTTTTTTATTAAAGAAAATAACGACGTTGTACAATGACACTTCATGTGCACTAAAATAATAATATCTCTACCCCTCATTCTAATCACGAGGATTAGCCCTCGAAGACTTGTGCGGGAGAGGGAGCGGCATACTATTATTGAGCAGGCCGCATTTGCGCCCAGGAACGACTTACGTTGGTAGGCCCTAACCACATTCAGTACAGGAATGAGGGAAACCTGGAAAACCTCATTAATTAGGGGGGTAACAAATGTCAACCAGTATCAATCTCTCACATTGACCCAACATTTTTCCACCCTACCATACCCGCAGAGAGAGTGTCAGTCTCTCCACGAATATAGCTTATATACGGTCTACCGGCTGCGGGGGTGGAACCCACAGCGATCTAGTCACCTCGATTCAAGTACTGAGACCTTAAACCGCGCGACCACTTACCAAAAATGCAATCATTCTCGGAAGAAATATATATTTAAAAGTGTGTATGTTTATTTGCATAATGTTTATGAATTTGCAAACAAGATTTGATACCGTCCAATGAAATTTGTTGCACCATATCACGTGGTAGCGCGAGAGTGAGATGAGCAGTTACATTTACGTATATGTTATCAAGGAAGCATACTACGTGACCATTTTTTTTGCTGTTGGGTTATATTTCAGAGTATTTACAAATGACCTAACATAATAATATTATTTTATATACTTCTGCATTACAGCACTTTTAGAAAACAACAATTTTGAGAAATACATTGAATAAAACAATGTTGAGCATGTAGAGAGGCAAAGTATTGCATCGCCATTATTATATGTTGAATAACATTTTTTAAATGAGGTAGCAGTAACGCTAGAAATGCTATGTTTCCTTTTAAAATCTATGCTGTATATTTGTTTTCTGTAAATATATCTACGTATTGTCCAAGTTATCTAGTAGTATTTTTTTATTTACTTTAGTTACTTATAAATTTTATTGATAATTAATGTTCAAAATTTAATACAAAGTTTTTTGGCAAATTGTAATAAAGAAATCAAGGCCAAGATCATCAACATTCGTAGTAAATCGTACATAACAAAAGAAAAGCATTAATCATAGATAATACTACATTAAAGAATTATACGAAAATTAACTCTAAGGTATAATTATCTTTTCTTTTCAAACTCACAAGTAAACCAAACACAGAGATAGTAATCTGAATATTCAGTATATTTTGTAAGTCACTAATATCTGAGAGTTGTAATCCGTATTAATTTCAAATAGTTCAAATAGTTTTATCTCAAATAAGACCTTTAAAAAACAGGTTGGAGGTAGATTTTTTTTTCAAATGGAATACACTTAAATGTTCTTAAGAAAGGTAAACATCTATTACGTCTATTAAATAGATATGTTCAATAGACTTTAATAATTTTTGGTACACAGGTTCAGAGCCTCTTACTTATTGAACTACATTTAGGTATATGTTTAGCAAGATCAGAGAACCTACTGCAATAATTGGTACAATAGTGCGTTGAAAACCAACGATTCCTAATACATTCATTTATACACCTGGGCTCAGATTTAATAAGGTTGTCGGTAAGTTCTTGGGTATCTCACTCCAAGCTATTTGAACTTGATGAGTAAGAGCTGCCAAAGTCTCTGAAGGGTGTTGTACATGCAGTAGCCTGCAACCAAGCGTGTCCCAGACATGTTCAATAGGTGACAGATCTGGCGATCTGCAGGACCATGGTAAACAGTTGATCTGATGTCGATCAGTTGTCTGGCAATATGCTGGTCTTGCAACTGCTACCATACGCAATAGCACCCCATACCATAACGTCTACTGTGTGATGGACATGACGCTCTATGTGAATCTGTGGATCGCGTCTTTCACCACGTCACCTTCTCATCCTTGCACAACCATCACGCATCTCTAGGAAGAAATTGGATTCGTCACTAGAGATCATCTGGTTCCATTCTTGATTCCATTGAATTATCTCTTTATACCATTGTAAGCGGTTAGCCTGAAGTTGAGTGAGAGGTAGCGTCAAATGTGAACGATAAAACAAGAAACCATCCCCCCATATTCTTCAAACCACTGCTAAATTGGTATCTGAGAGCTAAAAGTAGCAGTCGACGATTTTCACACTTTGTGATTCCTTTACGATGGCCGGTGCTTCTCACTCTGTATCTAGGGTCTTCCTGAGTTCACGCCTGGTAACACTTGCTATGGTACGTAAGGATCTGTTAGTACTTCCATAAATTTCTCTCGCCGACAAACCTCTACGCGTAACTCAACATGAATCTACCCAAATCTACGTTTTCTAGACATAATCGGCAGTAAAATAATGCTTACAACACTGGCAACCCAAATGTGAGCAGATATTTTTAAAACATAATTCTACGTTATCAAAATACGACCTACGCAAACACCCAAAAAACTTAACAGATAAACCTGAAAATTTAATTATTATTACTTTCACTGAGAAAGGTAAGCCTACAAAAAATTATCAAAACAAAATGATGATCTTGTTTAAACTGTCTTGATCACTTAGTATATTTTTGCTATTCTTTTAAATCAGGAAAAAATTGTTTCGGAAGGCGCACCAGATAATATCAATTTGATTGAGTAAAAAGTCAAAGAACTATTTTAATTAAAAAAACGCATTAGATTGTGAATTATCATTAAAAGCCTCCAATCCAATTACGTTATCCGGTATCATCCGACTAGGCTTAGTTTTCTGATCGCTCAATTCCAGTAATGGTTCGAATTGGTAACCATTTCAAGTAAAAAATCCCATTGCCGTCCACTGATAATTAGTTTATCTGAATGTGCCTGCACCGGTTAAACTGAACAACTGAAAGTAGATTGAAAAACCGAAACGCGCTACGAATAGGGCGACGTCGTAAGAGGATTTAACCTTCGTTTAAGTCATTATTAAAATGGAATTTTAAAGTTGCAAACATTGCACTTTGATTGACATCTCTCTCTGTGTGTAATCCCTTTACATATTGCCGTGGAATCCAATAATAGTGAGGGTTGCATTCCCCTTTCTCTACGTGAGGGAAATATTATAAGTGTTTGACTTAATGTAGGGGAGAGTATCAAAGACGCTTTAAATATTTGCTTTTGTGCTGTCAGTTTGTATTACAATCTGCCTGAAAGCTTTTTGTTTATATAGAAAAGATGTAATATTGTTATTATTATGTTTTCGCCCGTACATTTTAACAGAATATTTGCTTGTTTGCGAGGGCCTATTCAGCTGTCTATTTTGGGGATGATCCAACAGTCTTTCTAAAGGCACACACACATAACTGAAAAATATTTTTTCTACAAGAGTAGGTATTTCACGTCTTTATCACATGCATTTTAGTTCAGAAAAATTCATTTTCCCGAACGCAACTTGACTATAATTTTGAAGAAAGATTTAGATAGATAGTGGGAAAAGTCTCAGGTTGTTTCTTCATAAAGTTAGAAAATTTGTGTGATATTATCCATTAATTTATATATTTCTTAAAAAAAAAAAAAAAAAATATTATGAAAACACTCGTACCTTAATAATTATTGCTGTAGCTTTTAAAAATAATAATTGGTTCTGATTGTTTATGTGACAGACGTTGCTTGACTCATAAATCTACAGTAAATTTCGATCTGTGTTTTCAATTTCATGAAATCGACAACGAATTCATCAGACAAAGAACTTCCTGAAAAAATTTTAGCACCAGCTAATGAAGCACGTTTGAATTTCTTACCCGTCAAGTTGAAGAAAGATGTGAAAAGCAATACTCATTTATTGATTAGTGTACTACTAAAAAGGTAAAATGAAAGTATTTTTAGTATATTTTTTGGAAATTTTCAAATCCTGGAAAGCAAACACGTTATGGTCCAGATATTCAATGTTAAAAAGTATTTGTAAAGTTAAACAAGATTTGGGTCTTGGCAAATTTCATAAAATAACTGCCTTTATAAAAAAAACAAAATGTTGGATTTAGTTAAAAAAAAAGCAAAAATTTTTTGAAAACAAAATTGAAATCTTTATGGAAAATTAATCAATGAATGCACGTTTCAATTTTCTAATATCTCCTAAAATAACAAAGTTGCAATCGAATCTATCGGTTACTTGTGATATCCCGGTACACAACAGTTTGTTGTTGTTGTAACGTGTGTTTTGAATATAAAATTTGGAGCTATCAATAAAAAAACCTGTTGCAACTTTATTAGGTACCTAAAATATGAAATTCTGATTTACTACCGTTCTTTAATGTTAATGTTAATACTCTGTTCAAACAACATTAAGAAGTATATTCGAAAATTATGGTTTTCATTGTTTGACTTATTGTGAGAAAGCAAATATAAACATTTCAGAATGAAGCCTGGTCTATATTCATCTTGGAGAAATAAACAATTGAGAAACTAGAATGATGGGTCTAGATATATGTGAGAAATAAAAGTTAAGCGATACTTTTTGAGTGTCAATTATTTCAGTATATTTCAAAATAAGTATGTATATAGTGTATACGTGTATTTATGTCATAATTAAAATACAATGTTAAAAAAAATTACAATTTATTCATGCTATTCATGAATAAAATGTACCTCTAAATATCTATTTTAAATGCCCAATGTATACAAGGTGCATTTAAAAATAATCTTGTGACTAAGTATGTGTCGTTGATAATAACCTTTGCTGCGTTGGTCTGAGGAATCATTAATACAATACTGTAAATTGATGATATTGATCATTACCAAAACTATAGAGATACAAGTGTAGTATTATTTACTACAAATTGTATTAAAGTTATGTGTGCAGATGGAGGCCAGATTCAGCATGTGGCCAAAAGATGTAGTTTCATGCATTATGTTTACTCTGGTTCCCTTCCGTCAGATACGTCGTCGGTTGCCTCGCCTCCTATGGCATACTGAGAACGGCTAACAAGCTCAAAAGCGGTATATGTCTGGTGTGCCGCTAATGGATGACTTTGACAGTTTGCTATGTAAGATGGGTAAAGTAGTAGTAGTAGTAGTAGTAGTAGTAGTAGTAGTAGTAAGTAGTAGTAGTAGTAGTAGTAGTAGTAGTAGTAGTAGTAGTAACTAAATATTCTAGAATGGAACACAATATAACAAGAATACTGAATGTACTTCAGTTGAATTTTTTCTTAATGCAATGTACTTTATTCAAAATTATTTCTAACATTTGCAGTATTTGCAGAATATATAATCTTATACAATATTCGAGAATAAGTTAATCTTTCAACAAAATATTACTATCCAATTTTCTTTTGTGACCTCAGAATATTACGTGGTGGGGTATAGTTGGTTTAAGGTCAAAAATCACAGAAAACACAATTTTCAAAATTGCCAACGTTTCGGCTATTTACTAACGCTTCCTCAGGGCAAGCTGGTTTCTATTGTCAAAAATCTATTAAATAAAAGGATACATATATAAATAAAATTTAAATCTAACATGCTCCTACTATCGGAAATACAACATTTGTTGTGTTTTCCGTGTATTAATCTTGATATTAGTAGGTATTACTTTTTTTGTGTAATTTGCAATGCCACATCTATTGGTTGGTATGTTAATAAAAAAACTCAAATCGAAAATCGCATTTACCTTTTGAGGTTTCAATCGAAGCCTCGCATAATAAAATTTCAGGAATAAATACACGAGATGACGTTTTGATGGCAATGCTTATAAGATAGAAAGTGCACCACCAAAGAGGCTTTACACCGAATTAGATTGAACGAAATCCAACTGCGGAAACACGTAATCAGACCGACTGAGATGCAAAACGAGCGACTCCGAATACGGAACAGCAGGGATGTATTTGGACGGGAGACAATTTGAAATATCGATCGATCAGACGAAAGTGGAACCATTTATACTGAAAAATATTGCCATTTGCTTTGTTTATATCGTGTAAGCTCAGATTTGTAGCTTTGGGGAATATTGAAATGGGTTTTACGACTACCCTTTGCCACAGACTTTTAAGAAGATATTCTCTTTATTTCTTCCACCGACATTGTTTCGAATTTCGTAATGTCTCTGAAAGTAAATGCCTTGTAAGATAAAACGTGACCTTTTTTTTCAAGATTGTCGCTGTGCTTCGTTCTTAAATGTCAGAACAATTTCTTATTGCTGGGTATTATTGTAGACGTTTCGATTAAAAAAAAGTTTTATTGCGTTAATACACAATGATGACGATGACTAAAGATTGTAGAAAAATATAATATAGTTTCGGAAAGGACAAACATACACTCCAGCTTATCATAACAAATAAATAAATAAACTCTTGTGTTAAAGCAGTCAGACAGAGAAAAACACATCCAAAGTTATCAGACTAGGGAATGTCTGTTTGTTTGATATTTCATTCGCTCCATCTCCGTTATTCGCAAAACTAATAGAATTCTGTCTCAAATGAACTAATCATTTTCCAAAAATCTCCTTCCTTAAAAAATCTAAAATAAAAAATTCAGTAGCGTAAGCGCTCAGAACGCCCTGTATATTTAACACAAAAACCATCTTGTACACAATTTTAACACAATTATCCAAGCAATCTAAAAACTACTTTCTCGATCCTATAACTATTTAAATCACCTTATTTTAGTTTGAGAAAGCTGGCCAAAAGCAATGACCCATTCTTTAATGAACACCCTTAATACTGTCATTATGCATAAAAAAATATGGTGTCATCTGTCAAAAATTCAGTAACATATAAGATTTCACACAGTTAAAGATACTCATAATCCGAAAGTTTCAGTTTCAGACAATAAAACTTTAACTAATGATAACAAATATGTATTTAAATTAATCCCAGTTATATTGATTTATATCACTTTCCTTTCAACTTGTCAAAAAAATAATAAAAATAAATGAAGATTTACAGAACTTCTCAAATTTTAAATTTTTTCAAAATTTTTGATAGCTGGTTGTTTTTGCTGGTCTTATTCCCATCCATTGAACATGAACCTAAATTCAGTTTTTACCAACCTGGTCATATTTTCCCCGACCTTAAAATATCATCTAAAATCGCTGAAATTTCTCATTTTAACGTTGGCTGCATAGTAAAGGGGCTAACATCGGAAAAATTTAGAGGGTGTTGCAGTTTTCAATTGCTTAACTTTAGGAAAATATAGATTTTTTTTAAGTAATACCATTTAAACTTTATTTATATAGGCATTTATATGCATCACGAGAGGGACATAGCTTCATGAAATATAGAAGACATCTAGGGTAACTAGCACAAGCTTCAGAAATAGCTTTTTGGCAATTAATGCAGTAATGATACTTTATTTCTACATGTATGGAAAAAATCCAGGTCCGAACTGCATAACATGTCAATTTTTTGGTTGCCTCTAGAAACCATCACCCTGTAAGCATGTACTTGAAATTTCCATACAGAAACAATTTATAAAGTAATATTAATCACGTATTTCTTCTTTTGTTAAACATTGGCGGTTATTTAAATACGCTGTTAAATATACAAGAATACGACTTCTAATATTATATTAAGAACTTACAAGACACATGGTAATTTTGCAACTAAAATTAGCGAAGGTTTGATTGGACATAGGTGTTCTAAGTTGAATATATCCACATTTATTTGAAAGATCAATTTTATTAAGAAAATATACCACAATCTTTACAATAGTAGCCGTTTGTTATAAGTGGTCATAGAAAATAGATTTCGCTTAAAAAATGTTTAAAGATATAAAATTATATATATATTCGCTTTAGTATGGCAAAGTTGGATAAGCCATGCCCAAATGTGTGTACAAGTCGAGGAACAAAATTTCGAACAGTTTTTGTAATAAGGTATGTATTAAATTTTTATAAATTTTATGTTTCTAATAGTGATCAAGTCCCTCAGTTCTTCTTCAAAATTAGTGTAACAACATTTTATTTATTATAGACACATCATTTTGGTCAGATCTATTTATATTTAAGTTTATTTTTAAGTAAAAGCGCAGCAAATTTTTTTGTGCCGTTGTTGGTTTATTCAGAGAATTTCGAAGTTTTTTTCTGCAAGATCGCCAGTTTGCATTGTCACTCCATTACAGTTGACCAGATTTCAGCAGCATGCAATTAAATATTATTTTGTTCAACTGTCAAAAAAGGCGATTCGCTATACATACACAAACTTAGCAATTCTTTGTTTTTTTGCTCACAGTTCAGATACTTTTTTCGCGATCTTCTCACTTTTAACGTTGGCACTAACTTCAGATAAAAATGTATAGAATAGTTATTTATGCAACAAGTACAAAAAGTGCTTATTGCACTCGACGTGTTGTCCTACTCGGCCTGACGTCCTCGTTGGACAATTTCATGTCGCGTGCAATAAGCACTTTTTGTACGAGTTGCATACAATATTTTTTCCACGTTCATGCAAAAACCAAAATTTGTTATTTGTATGACACTAAGTCTAGAAAAATGTGACTTCGATTTGAACGTTTGCGTTTGTCATGATGACAAAACGCTGCAGTAGAATGACAGATGAATGAATAAACATTTTATTGCACTAGTGCAATAAAGAACCACTTTTTCCACTAAATATAGTTCAATAAAGTATTGTTTTTTGCATGAACGTAGAAAAAAATAATAAACCTACAGTGACAAATACTTTGAACAGTCAGCTTTTTCAAAATCATAATCACCAGGTATTTTTATTAGTTTTTGCAATATTTTTCGCTTTCTTGTTATTTAAACTAAATAATTGTCCTATAAATTTTACCGATGACATCTTGGAATCCAAACTTGTTTATGCAATTATTATCCTACTATACGTAGTAAATTAGGACACAGAAAACTTGTATGAACAAAAATAATTCCAAAGATTCGTTCCGGCGTGTTAAAGATGTCCCAGTTCGCTGTACGAATTCCATTCTTCATGTAAAAACATTTCCAAGTTGACTTCCATTTGCATTTTTCGGAGAAATGCGCCCCAGAAACCCGAATATGCAGATAAATACGGCCGATATATTTGTGGCTGTCAGATTCAGATGCGGATTAGGAAAGTGTGTGGTTGTCGAAAACGCCGCCATAAATTGATGGCGGACGGGGCCAAGAACGATGCCAGGCGATAGTCGCTGAGCGCCCACTAATCCAGAGCTATCTTGTCGCGAGCTCTCGACCATAAACACACATCAAACTTTGGATCGCTTTAAATCCGGAGCACAATAAAAGTTAAATTACCAGAGACGTGCCAAAATTCCCTGGGAAGGTCAGTGTTAAATAAATATGTCTCAGAGATCTGTATTACGATATGGTCAACATTTTTCTAGTTTTGGTATACTGCTTAGATAATACTGAATACTACACGTGGAAACTGGAACTTAAAAGGAAGTTTTAAACATTATATATTATTTAAGAAACAAAAAAATCACCTGATATAGATGCATTAAAATCAGAAATTAGATTGAAGAAATATATCTAGGGAAATAACTAATCCTATTACATTTCTTATTAACAAATACATGTATTCAAGCTGGTCAATTTTCATCAGAATTCAAAATAGCTGTAATTAAACCACTATTTTTTAAAAACAAGGATAAAACATTAGTGACAAATGATCGTCCAATTTCTTTAATAACTTCATTTGCAAAGATCTTTGAAAGAGTTCTAAAAACTGACTGACCGTTATTTATCGAATAATAAAATATTATCAGATAATTAGTATGTTTTCCGTAAAGGAAGCAATTACTTTACAGAAAAAATGTATTCTGCCTTGGATGAAAGTAAACTATCAATATGTGTATTTTTAGACTTAGTTAAGACATTCAACACTGTTGTCCATAAATAATTATTGAAAGTTTTACCAGATTTGGGTTTTATGGGTGCTGCTTATAATATTATGGTCAGTTATATAGAAAATCGCAAAAAAATCGTACAATTGGACAACGTTATCAATGAAGAGCGAATTGTGAATTGCGAAGTTGCCCAAGAAACATTACTGGGGCCTATATTATTTACAATTTATTTAAATGGTTATCCACTTAATCACAACTGCGTCAATAATACGTTTTGCTGACGACACAGTTTTATTCAATAAAAGGTACATGGAGTCAATTAAAAAGCTTAGTGCAACAAGACGAAATAATAAATTATGTGGTTTGACAATATAGAGTATAAGTTTCAAAAATATATTGATAATTGAAAATAATGGAAATAACATTAAAATTTTTGAAAGTGTAGAGTAAAATAGTTGGTAGCAACTATAGATAAACATTTACGATGGGATTATCATTCACTAAATGTCAGTAATACATTACGAAGATTGATATTTAAATATCTAAAATAAATATTAAAGTTGCCTCAACTGAAAATTCTCCATTATTTGCTAGTGGAATTTCGCCTGGCATACGGTATTTTTATATGGGGTGGAAAATCAACTATCCACATGAAAAAGATATAAACTGTACAAAAATCTATTTTTACATTAATTTTAAAGAAACTCGTTCAGGTCAGATCTACGCTCATCTGAAATTTTGTATCCGAAGCAAATATTTTTCATAAATATTGTCTGTTATTACCATAAACAGTGATGTTAGACAGCAAATTGATCAGGACCATGAAACTAGAAGCAAAACTAATAGAAATATTAAGACAGGAAAGTCTCTAAAACAATTGGTCAAAGAAATTGTATTGGTTTAGGTTCTACATTGTACAATAGTATTTCTGTATCATCAGGAACAATGGGCAGTGTGAATAAAGATTAACCACAAGCTTTGTCTGAAACATAACTTTTAATCACACTTGCTTAAATATGCATACGAAAATTAATAGCTGAAATAATGGAAGCTTTAGTTTAAAATATGAAGAAAAAGCCTTTGCTTCATTTTTAAAAATGATAAAATTTTATGTACTATTTTCTGATATACTTATACTAACTATTCATTTTGTGATATTGTGGTTTCTTTTTACCCCATTAACCAAAATAATAAGCATATGCTTGCGGTATTTGCTATAATTGGTATAGATATATCATATTATTATTGTGCTGCTATTAGCTATTTGGATATGTATGTAAGTAGATGTGCATTATAATTTGTTTATCTGTATGTGGATATGCATATATGTATAAAATATTTTATATTTTCATTGAAGTTTTATTTTGGTCGGCACATATGATAAATTTACACGGACAAGGTTTTTTTGTGAATCTTTTGCGGTTATTTCTAAACAAACGTGTTATTACTACATAATGGACAAACTGTCGAAACAATGTGTGATTTTTTTGTAATAAAATATCTAGAATACTCGAAACTTTTGTATGTGTGTGAACTTACCTCCCCCCTATTTTTTGATAAAACAAAAAACTAGTGTGCTGAAACATAGCAGGTCGATATACTGTTGCTAGATGGTATACTTTTAGGGAAATTTGTCTGTTACTCAAATCAAAACAGCAAAACAAACACAACATAAGCAAATCCATAAAGCTAATATAGTATACCGATCTTTTTGCCATGAATTGACAATATCACAATGTTGCCAGATGAAGATAATTAAATTTCTATAGCGAGCGTCCAGGAATTCCTCGCAGTTTTTCACATAACAAAAACCTTCATGGAAAAGCAACCAAAAAATGGAATGCTTATTAAAAAACATTGATATAAATGCTCATGAATTGAGTAGATATTATAGTTTACAAAGGCCTCTTGAAAAATATTATCAAATGCCATTTAACGATCATGAATAGAACGTCTACTGGTGGGTAAAAATTTTTCAATGTGAAGAAAATATTCATACCTGGTAACATTAGTCTCCATTACGTTCCACTTCATAGGTGTATCTAACGCAATGGAAGAGTATGAGGTCGCACGCACTCATAATACGGTCAGAACCGGCAGGAACATATTCCACCTCTTTGTAATATTTTTAATATCGGTGCTTTCGAAAAGTAACGAATAAGTTCATTATTTTTGAAATTGAGAAGTTTTCGAAATAATCCCGTGGCGTCGATTTTGTCTTTAAAAAAAGCACTTTTTGACATACGACCCACATTTGTGACGTCATCGTTGTTCGAGATATGATGTCATCGAAATTTTTTTTAATGGAAACCCCCAATTTGGACCATGCCATTTGAAAGAGCGTGTCTTTCTACATACACATCATGAAAAAAATTATGGTGTTACATAACAAAAATTTCAAGAAAATAATGTTTTAAAATTTAATTTTCACAATACTGAAAATGATAATGATTATGTAAAAATTCGACTGAATTAAATGTTCTGCCTGACAGTAGCCAAGACGATTAATAAATTCTTTTTGGACATTATCAATAACTTCAGGAGGTGTACGATGTATCTCGTGACGAATTCTTGCTTTTAAGTCTTCTAAATTAATCGGTCTAGTAATGTATACTTTGCTTTTTAAGTATCCCCACAAGAAATAATCTAGGGGTGTCAAATTAGGCGATCTGGCTGATCACTCAATCGGCCCCCTTTTCCCTATCCGACGATTCGGGAACAGCTCATCTAAATAAGCACGGACAGGTTGCATAATGGGGAGGTGCACTCTTTCAAATGGCATGGTCAAAATTGGGGGTTGCTATTTAAAAAAATTGTTGATGACGTCATATCTCGAACAACGATGACGTCACAAATATGAGTCGTATGTCAAAAAATGCCTTTTTTAAAAACATAATCGACGTACCAGGAGATTTTTCCGAAAACTTCTCAATTTCAAAAATAATGAATTTATTTGTTTCTTTTTGAAAGCACTGTATAAATCTCAAAATCGACCTATGATAACCAACCATCATTTTACTACATTTATTGTCTGGAATCTACGATTTAAATATTCTACATTAAAGATGCCACATCTTGTATAAGCAGTAAAAATTGTATAAAGATTGAATACCATAAAATACAGTTTGTGTAGAAAAAATCGATAATTGTGTTTAAAGAATAAATTTGTAGAAAAATAGATTCATATGTTATACTTTACTTACCAGTTTGGGAACATCGATATGATGTACTGAACATAAGCGAAAAAATTCTTATTCGATGTGGAAGTGGAGTTACCCTTTAAACTGAGGAAGTAATACAAATTACCCAATTTTAAAAATAAATAAGGCCCACTTATCGCCGAATCTTTTAAATCCCCGGGCGATAAATTTCTCACGTGTAATTGGTTCACACTCGCAAATCCCATTTTTGATATCTGCAAATATATTTGGAGCCCAAGAAGTAATTGTGCACGGTAGGGACTTCCGAGGGGTCGGCAGGAGGAGGGTAGAGTGATTTATCATTCTGGCGAGAATCGAATAAGGAATGCAATTAGAAGCGGAATGTCTTTGCTTCAATCTCATCTCTCTTCCAGCGTCATAATTACCTGCTGCACTCCAATTTCACATTTTCCGGCTTTATACAAAGACGCTTTTATGGCACGAATCTATCTCTGGATCCGTGCTCCGTCGAGCGTAAGGGTAATACTTTAATATATCGTTAGTTTACATATAGGATTCTCTGTTGTAATAGACACAGGATAGTTTTATTTAGCAGCTTAAGTTCGCCGATCGAAAGAGTGTTTTATACAGACAAATGATTTTAATAATTTAAGTAACTCTTTGAGGAACAATAAGGACAACTTTATGAACTCAATATCATGGAGAACGAGAAGGTGTCAGCAAATCTTCAAGAGACTCCATATACTGTGTTGATATGCTGATTATTTTCTGTTTTGTGTGTGTAATTTGATTCATTTGGAGTTCACACTAACACAAGTTGTATGTGACTGTATTCATGTTTTTATAATTTAATTATCACTTTACTTACCTTTTGCTCCGTCAACTTTTTTCTTAAGAAGATCAGTGATTCCACAAATTGACTACTTGAGTCATCAACAAAACTTTGTCAACGATATTAAGGCAAATTAAAGTATTGGTATGCAGCATAAATAGTCAATGTAGGACAAGTAATAGCTGTAGGATAATTAATGGTATTCATTTTTATACGACAAAGGCTATGGGAGAAAACTTCTTGGATCACATCAATGGGATACATCCAGATATCATCCAGATATACAGATCACTATGGAAGTAGAGAAAAATGCCGCGCTCTCCTTCTTGGATGTGTTGGTTGAGAGAAAACTAGATGGCACTTTAGGACATCGAGTCTATAGGAAGCCAACTCATACTGACAGATAGTTAAATGCTGAGTCTCACCACCATCCAGCTCAGAAACAGGGGATCATAGATACCTTGATTCATCGAGCCCGGATTATTAGTGAACCCAGACACTTGGAGGAGGAACTGGAACACCTACGCATGGCCCTGAGAGGAAATGGCTACACGAAAAGAAACATTAAACGAGCTGTCAGGAGGAGACATACGCCCAAGGAGAAAAAGGAGTACTTAGCGACGACATATCTACATTACGTGGAAGGCTGTACAGATAAAATCGGACGTCTTTTGAAGAAAAGAAATATCAACACAGTATTCAGCACTGTGAAAAAGGTGGCGGCAGCTTTTCCGAAGACCTGCAACAGCGACCATCTCCAGGGCCCCGGTGTGTACAGCATCCCCTGCTCCTGTAGAAAGGTTTATATAGGACAGACAGGAAAGCACATCAACACAAGATTAAAGGAACACAAGAGTCACCTCAAAAATAACAACTAGGAAAAATCGGCAGTAGCAGAGCATAGAGCGGACACGGGACACACGGTGGAGCTAAGTGAAGCCAGCATGCTAGTAGGAGAGAGAAGATTTTGGCCCCGACTATACAGAGAAGCTATAGAAATTCATAAAAATCCGAACAATTTCAACAGGGACGGTGGCGTAGATCTGCCCGGTATTTGGAAACGGCTCATCCGTGAAAGCAATCCACCGGAACATTATGGATCAGTGACCACCCCACCGGAACATCATGGATCAGTAATCACCCCACTGGAACATCATGGATCAGTGACAACCCCTGATATAAATAGTGCGACGACCAGTAGATCTCCAGTTTCAGAGTAACTTCTGAAGAAGAGAGCGATATGTCTCTCGAAACGTCAAGTGTTCTAAACCGACGACGTGGCAACCAGCCCGGAAATCACCTGACCATTAACGACAGCCACGGAAGCCTACAAACTAAAGGCTATGGGAGATATTTTAATTAATTATTAGTCAATGTGGTGAATTATTAAAAAATAAGTGACGTATCTGATGAAACCCATAATATACGAGTATTTATTTATCATTTAGAAGCAATTTTACAATGTTTCATTAAACTTTTGTAATAAATTGGCATATTTTACTGTATTAGAAAGGTATTTTAAGCTAATATAAATCAAATCCCCTACAATTCCTATCAATGAAGTCATATGTATGCTCTCTGATACCAAACATCTAGGTATGCTAATGAACAATTCCACAGACAAAGTTCTATTCAATAATTATCTAAAAAAATTAATCTAAATTTACTAACCTGGTTTAATGGAAACACTATAAATATCTAATTTCACATTTGACAGCGGGAACTCAAAATTTCAACCACAATAGATGAGATCTGATCTATTTCTGCATTTTTAGGATTGCTTCTTCAGGTGGCCTCCTTTAAGTTGAGTCAAATATCTAACTATAAAAATTATTATATAAATTAAAATTATTTGAAATTAAATATCGGCAATGACCGAAGAGAGTTTAGCCTGTCAAATTAAATTAAATATGACGTTTACCCTTTACGTAATGGTTTTTTATATATTTTTAGGTATTAATAATATATTGTGTGAAACTAACTACTCTGTGGGCTAAATCTCCAACCAGCGTTGAATTACACCCACAGTATCTACCCATATATTTCTTATTATCAGCTTTTGTAACATTTTTTACTGTATTAGAAAGATATTTTAAGCTAATATAAATCAAATCTAGAAGATTTGATTTATTATTACCTGTTACAAAAGCTAATAATAAGGAATATATGGGTAGATTATATGGGTGTAATCCAACGCTGGTTGGGGCATTAGCCCACAGAGTAGTTAGTTTCACACAATATTATTAATACCTAAAAATATATATATATATATATATATATATAAAAAATAGATATTTTATTGCTTATCTCTATGTAATTTTCCATTATTCTACATATGAAACTAATTTTAATTGTAATTTGTGTATATTAATTCTGACATATAGAAAAAAAGAGACATAATTCCAACTAACTTACGTTACATTTTTTTGGTATCTTATGAATGAGTCAATTATATTAGATGTTGTTGGGCGAACTCATATACTTTATTGTGTTAAAATATCATCTCCCATTATCTGTATTTTCATAGCTTGTTTATGTGCAGCTTAAATTATGCTAGTAATTTATTAGTAACGTATGCATTTTTAATCCTTTGTCTATTACTTTCCTGTATCATCTTCAAGAAAAATTTTGCTTACTCGAATTTAATGAACAGAAAAAAATTGATAAATACTTTTCTTAACTTGCTATCACATAATTCTGGAACACACAATGATTTACACAATTTTCACTTTTATGCCGACTATATATTTTTTTTAATATGTGTTAAAAGTATCTCAAATTTCCTATAAATTAATGAGGCACTGATACCAAATATAGGATGTTTTCAATACAATCAATACATATATAGTGAAAAGAATGAAGCAAAAGTTTGGCATATATCTTGGTTCAACGAGGCAATTCCTACAATAAATATACATATTTCCCCATTCAAATAAAATAATTTTTCATCATAAGCCGCGGAGAATGGAACGCTCAACAAAGGAAAGCCTTTTAAGAAGTTATATCTCTCCCTATGAGTTTTCACAGAGACACTCAAATTAGTGTCACGAAGCCAGGCGTAAGAAAGAATGCCGCAAACCAATTTTACATTTCAAAACCGCTCGTCATTTTCACAAAAACAGGCTCACAGTGGCCACGGCGCAACAACTGGATGATAGGCCTATTGCATGACGCTGATTTTTTTACTGAAAACGAGTTTATTAAAATTAAATGTCTTGTAATGTTAAGTTTTCATAAATTCCACGTAAAATACAAATAAATTAAGGTTATCTACAAAGTAGGATATCCTAAAAGATTCCTCACTAGCTTTGTCTATATTAGTAGGTTCAGAATTTAATCCAATGTCAATCTTGTTACGGTAATAATAAAATAAAGTGTACTTTACTTTTTATGATTTTATTAAAAAATTGTTGAGCTCAAATGAGCAACAACCAAGTTTTCTAACCAAATATTTATCAAATTTAGTAGTAGTAGTAGTACATAGTTTTATAAACCAATAACGTTCTACTAAATTATAAACAACAAATCAACAAACATTAAACAAAGACATATTAGGGAATTACGAAATTTCAACGATAGTGATCTGAACATATCATTTTCTTTTTCTAAAATTACAAGAAAATCAGAATACGGAGCAATCTAAAACCTCAGAATGAACTCCTAATATTCTAAGAGTTATAGTTCTAATTAGTTTCAACTTTATCACAATTAGCAGCTGCAAAAAAGTTACACACGCAAAATACCAAGGGCCCCCCGTACCCACCCCAATGGACCTTGTGGAAATAAATGGATAAGTCCATCAAATTGCTCATCAAAATTTAGCTGTGTATACCAAACTTCATTCATTTATCAGAACGCGATTGAGAGATATTGCAAAAATATGATTTCCATTCCTCCCTCTTCAATGGGTCTCTGTGCCCTTAGGAAGCATTTCCGGACCCATGTTGATATGAACATTTTTACTTAGTTTTGATCATAGAATCGGCCTGTTCAGGGTTGGCAGCTAATTATGAGACACCCTGTAGAACAGGTTAATAATCTGGGGAGTGCGTACTTTTACGATTAAAGAATTTGATATAACATATATTTATACTATACGGGTATGAAAAAAATATGAAATAGATTCTCTTAAAAGATTTCTGGAAAAACATCTTCAAACAGACAACTTTAGTAAACTTTGGTGAAACTCTCAGTTATGAAATGTATTTTCAGGTTAGATGATAAGTTTCATAAACGCGAATTTATTTCAGGATGAACTTCTTCACTATAAGTACTTGATTCTGGTGATAGGTTATCGTCATTTTCACAGATTTTGCTAAGGCGTTTGATGGTTTTAGCCGTAATGTATTTCTAAACAAATGATTACACATCTCATACAATAAGTACATCCAATATAATTATTAGTTTTTCTGAAGTGCCTCAAGGCTTTACTAGTATTACAACTATTTATACTATTTACATACATGATATTACATCCAAACTATTATTGGATGTGCTAATTCAAAAGGTAACAAAAAATGACTAAACATCTTCAATATCTTGGTGTGAAGTAAATCAACTTTAGATATAACAAACCAAATTAATCACTTGCATATACTGCTACTACTAAGACATTTTGTGCGTGTGTGCATAGCATCCACTGTGTAAAGTTGTTGGATATAAATGTCACCCGAACGTATTTAGTTTTATGTTAAGAGAAACAAAACTAAATAAGAAAATTGTAACTAGCAGTAAGAAGAAGATTTTACCATATAACTCATTACAATTATATTGTATAAAATTGTATAAAGGTGTTGTTTGATCCATATCCCATTATTGAAACATGGGTCGTTTAAAGGTTCTACAGTAAGCTGCAGGCCTATCCGTCTCCTCATCATTCTGGAGGTGAAGGCCCGAAGACAGGCTAACTCGTGGGGATGTGACTGTCTTTTATTATTAAATTTCACAGCCCTCTTCTCTCTTTTTGGGAGCGTTCGGGTGGGATGACGTCATTATTCAATTAGCCCCGTTGCTGAGATTGAATAATGAGATGCAACGTGACGCTCGTACAATAGAAAAATTTAACTCGATTTCTTCTGTCTCAATTGAAATGAGATTCGATTGCTGCAGACGCGGAACTATCAGGCGAAGCGTGCGTGTCATTTCTGAAGTGGATTTTCCTGCAGATTGTTTCACGCTGAATTGTCTAGCAGCGACTTGCGTGCAGTTAGAGAGCTAATGTTGGAAACATTTTCTTATATACGACTAATATGGTAAGAATGTTTTTACTGACAAACTGAAGGATACGACTGACAAGTCGTAGATGAGTCTGTTACCTTCTGGAGCCAGTAAAGATCGTTACTTTGCCTGTATTATTATACAATTTTATTTGTTATTCATTTGCGAATATATCAGGTAGATATTCAAATTTAGATTACAAAAAAATCCTCAATAATTTGCCATAAACTTTAAAAGAGCTACCGTAACTACTTTTGTTGCTTATTTCAGTGTTTAATTATTTTAATGAAAATGATTAGGCCCGAAGCAATTATTAAAGAAACCACCAGTGTAGTATAGGTAAACATTTCCTACTCATCCAACTCCAACTTCGAAAATGTTCAGCAATGTTTTTCAACGTTTTTCGGAGTCAGGGAATTTCAAGAAGGTTCAATTCCTTGAAGATATTTCATTGTTAGAAGCAATTCCAGAAGAAATTGAATAAGACCCAAATACTACATCGCTGTAAATTTTAATGTGAATCATAAATTAGTTTAGTCTATTCGTAAGCATCAACAGATATACCCCTATCACATATAAAGTGTTTAAGCCTTACTGCCGCAAGGATATCCTGCTGGCCTACAATTTTGTCACTGCCTATTGCAAAAAATTTAGTTAAATATTTACTTAACCGCTGACATTTTGTTTACTGACGAAGCTAATTTTTCCAGAGATGGTGTAATGAACCACAATAAATATTTTTGGTATGATGAAAATCCTAATGCCATAATGAAATCTCGATTTGAACATCAGTTTTCTATGAATGTAATGCTGGGTATTAATGGAAATTTTTTGATGGGTCTTACTTTTTACCAAGAACTTTAACCGGTGCCCCCTGCAGACATTTTCTTGAAAATGTTTTACCTGAACTACTTGGCGCTAAGACAACTTAATTCTATTGTTAATTAATTATTTTAAACAACGTAATGAATAATAATAACATAAAAATGCAATTGATCAAATAAATCAAACTTGTTAATCGGTTAAATACTGTAAATAAACAGAAAGTGGAGGTAATACACGGCCTATTTTATTTGTATACAGGATGATATATACTTTTTGGCAAATAATGATCGATGATACCCATACCTCCGCCACTGGTAAGTTCCTAAAGCGCCTAATTTTTTGTTTCATATCTACTATCATACTAAATATGCACTCCGAATTTGATTAAATTATCTCAAACGGTTTAGAAATTAAAATATAAAAACTGGTTTTTTATTATTGTCACGCTGTAACTGGATAATGGCTCCTAACACCCCACATTTATTTTTTATTTATTTATTTTATTTTTTTAATTAATAAATCCTTACCTTTCCAGTACATTTTCAAAATTTTCAATTAAGTGTTTAAAAAGATGCTACATATTTCATTGTACACCGTTGTGCAGATATCAACGAACAGATTCCGAATTCTTTGGGTACCTCATATTTTTCATATCATTCTGTCGCATTCGGGTTTGCTGGACAATTTATTAATGGCCTGAGCAAAAGCCTCGGCTTATCCGTTCGGAATATATAAATATACCTAACACACATAAAGTGAGAAAATACAATCCTAGGAAACACTTATGTATATTAAAGCTTCCTGCGCTACACCTAAATACTGAAAATTGAATAGCTCCGCAGTACCTCGATGGAATATTAATTTATAGTCCAGAGCGAATTTCCACAAAGTGCATCACTAATGGATAAGATGCTGAGATGTGTTTGCAAACTGTTAGAGTATTTACTACATTTGCATGTAGTGTATTGAATGCGGAATCTATATGTGTTCGGCAACAATATTTTTCTCTGCAGCGGTGAATTCGTGACGGAGTAACTTTATGCAATTATGGAAGCGACGTTGAGTCGCATTTGTAAAATATTCGGATTAAAGTAACAAAAAGGAACATAGTAAGCAAGTAGCGTGTTCGTTATTATGCGTAGATCCACAGGTTTCGCAATTATACGTGCCTTGCAGCATATTATGTACCTCTAAAGACAGGATAGCAAAAAAGGTTTTTCAAAATCTCATTTATCTACATTTTCATATTTCATATAATTTTCTTTTTATTAGCAAATCTTATAAAACAAATATACCGTGTGTTTTTAAAAATAGTAGCGCAAATGGTACAGGTGAATCTACAGCTAAAAATAACACGTTTGCATAAAATTGACCTTAGTAAAATGTTCAAAAAGGGATACATCCCTTTTAAGTTTCCAAATAAAATATGGTATAGCGCCTGTTATTTGAAAACGAAGAAAGGTTTTACACACGTTTTCTACTAATGCATGAATGGAATAGAAGAACATTTATGTCCTTTAGGACAAAAATATAATTTTGTACAGCAATTGTCAAAATATATAGCAGCACAGAAAGTACGACCTAAAAAATTCGTCAAGAGTGTGTAATAACATATTTTTAGCATTTTAAATATGAACTCCTAAATTATTAAATATTCAGGTAAGTAGGTGAGTTCCGTGAAACTTCATATATATGGTATATGATATTTATCATGTTGCCGTCTGTTAATGTGATGAATCACTAATCTTCAAAAACTTATTTTTATTCGTATAAACATATACCGAAAGTTCATATACCAATAGACAACATAATCTTAATATGCTATACTCTTTAAAAAATATTCCTGCATTGTACAGTACTAACAACACCAGTCATACACCTTAAAATTCTTTTTTGTATAATAAAAACATAAACACACAACTAAAAATGAGGATAAAGGGTCCCAATGGTACAAATCATATCTCAACCTAGACTCCACTAAGCTGTTATTAAGAAACATTTTTTCGCAAACACGGATAGATGTAGCCGATAGATGTAGTTAGTTCTACACCGCGTAAACATTTTTTCGTTAAAACTGATTTTACATTACTAATTAAATATAATACAATATTTGGTTTATTGATGAATTGCTCTTAGTGTAATTTCCACTATAGGCATTCATCCCTAACTATTCCTAAGAACTTTACTGTGGTATATTTATATTTAAGGAATTGCATATTATTACAGTTATTTAAAATATCTAGCACTCTGTTACATTTAACTTCTACATTTCTATCAGTTTTTTTTCTATAATAATAATAGATTTATAGCCAGCTTGCATAGTAATAAACATAAATTAGGTGTCAATGTATTCATTTGTGTACAACTGGAAAAGTATGGAAACCAACCCAGAACCTTGAGATACCCATTTCAACGTCTTTATTCACCGAGTTAAATATTTTATTTAAACTACCATGGTCACTATAATGAGTCAAACTAACATATTGTTTCCTATTGTTTGCTACAGCATTTCTTACTTGTTTGCTTTAAAACTAACCGTTTATTAGCAAAGAAATAAAACTCATTATCATTCGCGTTACAATTCATGTCACGTATTGTACGTTGAAAATGCATTGTTTTAGTTGAAATTCGCACGTACCTGGCGACTGTAAACCTGATTCTGGTGCTGCGTTGACAATACTATTATCTCAGATAATAGAAGCAAAATCTTGATAAATTCTAATGTGAGAAGAAGTCTAAGTAGGTTATCACGTCGATTGTGATTTGTCCCTAACTGCAGTTGTATTTTATTTGTTTGTTGCTGTAGGTAATTGTTTTTATTGTTTATTTTCAAGTGAAACAGTAAATTGTATTTTTCAAATATATATTTTTGCATATTTTCAATATTTTCTGCATATTTTGACCATATTTTGTGTATTTCTGTATAGTTCTACTTGCACAATTGGGTATCCCTAATAATAACTTTAAAAAATCGTCTGTAAGATACACATTGGTTTGCTATTCTAACCCCACATTTTACATTTTTACTACTAATTATCGACAAGGATCTGTATATACAAGAAATCAAAACCAAATATATCGACAAGCAAAAGAGTTATATCAAAGAAAACGAGTAAAATTGAAAATCGCTTGTTTTCAGTGAATCAAAATATCGAGATGCAGCTTTAATTTTTCAATTTTTCTATACATAAAGTTTATATCAAACTCCTTTTTTCTATTTATTTCGAGAAATATAAGAAATTTTCCAAAACATTAAAACAATACGAATTATAATAGTATCTACAGATTTCCTCACTTACTAAATATCTTACAAATACAACACTGTAATTCAGCCGTATCTGCCTTATCTTCCAAGGGAGCCAACTTTTTTTTGACTGCTTAAAAACTCTTAATACCCGCGTACATTATGCGAAAGAATGGCTGCGAAAAAATCCGACAATAAACAAAAAACTTTATATTATATTTGAACCAAGACTGCCGCAGCAGTATTGTATTCTACATAATCCTGTGGGAAGGAAAGTGTGCTCACAGTTCTTATTTGAACATGAAGTCAACTAAAGTGATGTTGGGTCAAGGTTCGAAAAACTAGAGAAAGAAGTAAGGGTTGTACTCAAGTGTCATGCCTTCGTGTAGTTCTTACTACCATTATTGCAAAGTGGCACTTTATATTACAGCCACAGAAAACCTTAATGACTACAACAAATTTTTATAGGATATTTTTGAGAAATACTGCATACTCTTTTTTTATTGTTTTATCCGTTCAAATTATACTTATAGGTGCAAAATTTAATTACAGCAAAAGAAAATGCATGTCAATATCATTAAGAAGGAGGCATAAAATAAGAATTTGAAGTACAAAGTAAAGAAAATTACCAAATGTATTCTTATTATTATATTGAAATGGAACGAAATTAAAAAAATATTGTGAAAATGTGAAGTAACTTGAGATAATCAGGAAATAGATGAATTTTTTGATACTTGTTACGAGTACATACTTAACAGGCTAGTAGGCCGAGTCAGTAGCGGTACTGTACATTATTTAAGTAGTATATTATATATTTGTGTTTTGTATTACGTTTGGTATATGTGTGTATTTTATATTTTATTTATAATACATTTCTAAGGAGGGATTTTATAGACTTTCTGAAGATTCTGCAATTACATTTATGATTTAAAGACAAACAAACAAAAAAAGAAAAAAACAAAACAGACAGATAGAGAGACAGGCAAACAAACAATCACTCAAACAAACACACAAACGTATGCTTTTTGTTTTATAGATATGGACAGTTACTTGTAACGGTGAGAATTTGCTGGAAAAATGTGGATACATTTTAATATATGTATATATTGTTTTGTTTTCCTTTTATGTTTGACATAATAAAGTTAATAACTAGGTGGCATATTAATTAAACATATGAAAATACATATAATCGCAATCATTTTAATTTTTATTTAATAAATGACAATAAAAAATGGTGTTTAGGCGATAAAATTATTTCATAAATTTAAAATTCCTAGAGCTTACACAAAAAAAGTTTATGCTTATCGTCCTTAAATACAACTACATCAGATCTATCTTATATTGCTTACTCGTCCGTTAAAGCTTTATTTTAAAATTTTGTTACATAAATAGCTTATAATTGATACTATTCCCCACTTATTTGAATTAGCTATTCGTATAATCTCATTTATATTTTTTATATTGCGGAACTATCTGTATTTATTTGCTATATTTTAGTGGAATTTTACTATTCTGTAAAACTGTCATTGGCAAATACACAAAATCATTATTTTTATCATAATAAATAAATTAACTCCTTGTTCAATATTAAAATTCTTTCAAATATCAATTAAATATTCTCAAACTCATCTGCGACGAAAAATTAATTTAATTGGAACTGGTTCTACGTTCTAAATAATTTTCCTTTTAATAAGAACTTCCGTTGCCTTAAATTACCCTCTCTGTTGCTGCTCTCAGGCGGAGTTCGCTGGCGCTTCTGTGACCGTTCTGCTGAAAAATTGGAAAACAGTAAAGGAATTTGCTAAATTGGTGCATGTGCCTTATCGGCCCAGCCAAATCCGAAGGCCGTGGTGATAAATATTTCTCCTTTAAAGATTCTGATGTGAGAAAGGTACTTTAAATTATTTTGATTTAAATAACAAATTTTCTGAAAAGCAGTGTTATTTATTTAGTATCGTATCACACCTACAGATTAATTTTGGTTGCTTTTATTAACATTTCGCCGTTTAACTTATTACTATAGCAAATGCGATTTTTTTCTTTCAGATGATTATTATCTTGTGTAAGGTATTTTGTAAACCTTATTTTTTAAAATCCTCCAAAACAAAAATTCGAGAGATGTTAGATCTGGTGACTTTCCTGTATGTATCCATTAATCCCTATCCACTTTTCTCCGCCAATATCCTTGGCAGGATAAATGACCTCGGATGACCGGGGTCGAGAGGGACTATCTCTCTTTACCCACTTCATCGCTGTAGGCCTGGACGCCTCGTAGAGGTGGGTTCTCTTCTCCGGTCAGCCTCGACCGCAATTGCGGCCGATGCTGGCGGCTCGAGAAACCTCCTCCTGTCTTGGCAAGCCCCGTCGGCAAGGGCTTATCTTCTGGCGCTCTTCTGTCTTCTTTTCTGTATTCGCCGACTCGATAATCCCCGGGGGCAGTCGCGAACGCCTCCGGCCACGTAGGGGTTTAAGTTAAGTCAGGATTAGCACTGTGGCTCTAGGGAAAGGGTAGGGTAACAGAGCCCGCCTAAGCAGTCTCCAGGGTAGGGTAAGGAAAAGTAAGGAAAGGCTCTTCTTGGTCCTATTCTTGATCCTGGCGGCCCTGAAATAGAAGAAACTTACCCCATCCAGGAGTTTATCCACTTTTCTGGGAAAGCGTTACTTAAATATTGCTGCACAATCCCGGCCGTGTGGGTGGAGCTCCGTCGTGATGAAATTATAGGTTTCTCAACTGCAAAGGCACATTTTCCAGAAGTGCTGGAAGTTCTTCTTGTAGGAAATTTAGGTAACTCACGCTATTCAACGTATATTCACAAAATAGAGCCCATTTAAATGCCTACTGATGATGCCGCACCACACATTTACTCCAAAACGACCTTGGTTTTGGACTGGGTTTACAATGTAGGAATTTTCAATAGACCAGTGGTGTTCTTTACGCCTGTTTGATAAACCATTACTGACAAACCTACATTCGTCCGCCCAAAGAACCTGCCGAACCAGGTTCTGATCAACAGTTTCTACATTTACTACAATTTGAGCTATAAAATTAAGTCTATTTTCAATATGACGCTCAAGGAAATACTTCAAATTGTCAATTTTGTAGTCATGGTACCAATTGGTCTTTAATATTGGTTGAACGGTTATTTTATCCAAATTCAATTCCCGGCTAGCCTGCAGCATAAGAATTTCGTGGATTTTGTTCGAAGGACTGTAGCAGTCTAGCTGTATTAACATCCTTCGATCAATTATTTGATTCTTCCGGACAGAGAATGCATCTTAATTTCATCGCAAGATCATTCAATCCGTAAAGGTTCTACGATCAGAAATAAGGTGCTCTGGATACATTTCTCGATACAGCTTTTTTGATTTTTTTGTTAATCGCCAAAGACATCTCGCTGCATTAGTGTCAGCTTCAAAATCACCCTGATTACTAAACAAACAGAATACAAATTCGAAAAATCTTATATATATATAAAAATATTCTGTACAATTGAAATATTATACATAATGTCAAAATTTCCTTATTTGCAAATATTTAAAAACTTGAACTGAAGCATTTGATTAAAAATCAAGTAAAAATATGTATGTATGTTTACGTCTATGGTCTAACTGTTTACATATTTAAATCATTAGTAATATTTATGTACTTCGTCTTACACAAATTACCATCGAGCTCAAAGACCACCCCATCGATTTATGACATGGCTCTTCTTTTTTATATGCAAACAGGAATGATTACAGTTTCATAACTGTAAAGATTACATCCACGCATGTGAATATCAACAATAGATATTTAAATTATATAAAATCAATATTGCCCCTACTACGTCCTCCATACATGAATAAAACATCTAGGCCTGTGTTGGTATATTGGAATTCGTTTTATGGGGGACAGACACTGGTTACTATACTTTGTTTGTCAAACTGTAGCTGCTTATTAAAAAAGTGCGTGGTTATCACAAATGCAACAGTTTCCGTGATATAGGGTGATTATGATAAATCACGAAATAATATTTTCGTCCTATAAACTGTAAAATTTCTCTGTGATGCTATGTAGAAAGTGTTAAAATTATGTACTAATTTCAGACAATTCGCTTTCAAATATATTTTAAATAGCCTTCAGCAACAGTGGCTTATTTCCAAACACCATGGCGTTCAATATTAGTTATACCTAGCGTCAGTTAATAAAGTAGTCGAAGAACGCCCGGTATATCCTTTGGGCTTGATAATTTAAGATAGTTTGCTATTTTATATGGAATCTGATCCAACGTATTTTTCCCAACCACATGCTCGGACCATTTATTATTGTTATAATATACAAAAAACGTCGATGTTCAGCATCCGGTTGACGAAGGTTGACGGCATATTGTTGGACATATCCAAATACAGACTTGTTTCTATTATCATTTATACTAAATATGCGTTGTTCTTGGATTCTTTTAAGTATAGTTATTAGCAAAGCTTTATCTAAATTCTCAATACCATCTATTGTTTATATTACATAACTCTTCTCTACGACGAGCGTCATATATACCAAAAATCAGTGGCACTTAATTAAAAAATAATGTAGGTAGGTAAATTTTTTTTACATTTGAAGATGACACCTTGATTATTAAAATTATTGGCATGTCTCAAAAAAGTATCAGTATTCTCTCTAGTCAATATACTTGACTTCCATCATAAGTTTTATTGCAAAGTTTTTTTGATTTTCCCGGAAACAGGCTCTCTTTCGCTCCCTCCACCGTTTTAAAAATTTCAGATGGCATATTCGGAATGTCTTCTGTACACTCATCAATATTTAAATACATATTTTATCAATTATATCTGAAAAATCTGACACTTTGCTAGAGATTCTTCTCTTACTAACATGAAAACCGCGTTTGTTGATGTTATTGCTAGGCATTACTATTAACTTATTTCCATAAATAATATCATTATGCAAAACAAATAAGTATTCTAAATACTGGATATATAAGCGTGTAATGGCACGTTTAAATATCTTGTACAAACGACGAAAATGATCATTTTTGAAGTTATACTTCTTTGCGCCCGTTAGACACATTGGGATGGGATGTTGGTCGAGAAACCGCGTCACGCTCAAAAGGAAGAACAAATTTTTAAAAACTTTTTTATACAACCCACTATACAGCGTGGAGAATTACTGGTTGTGGACACCAACATAAATTTACTTCTTACGTATAAGCGTATAATATACAGTGTGTCATTAAGAATATGGGATAAAATTTTACAGTTTCCGTTTTAACAGAACATTCGCGATATGTACTTTTTAAATCATTTTACAAACTGAGCAGACAATTTCAAAAACAATATCCAGGGAATCTTAATATGAGCATATAAAAAATAGTACTAAAACCTTACTACAAATTTTTAAGAACTTTTTTTTTTTAAAGAACTTTTTTTTTGTATGCAAATTTGATGTACTAAAGTTTTACTCATCTGTGTCATATTAAAAAAGCTTTTTAGTTTCTTTAGAGCCCCCGCGCACTAGCGGCCAAGTCGCGCGGCCAGGTCGCGACGACCAAATCATTACATTGTCTTCAAATTTACACCGCGCACTTGACTGCCAATGGCCGCGACGGCCAGAGAGTCGCGACGGCCAACGAGATCTGTGGCGGTGCACACGCGGCCCAGCAGCAGCGCGGCCAACTATTTACATTACGTTCAATGGATGAGCGCGCACTAGAGAGCGACTAGACAGCGGCCAGTACAGTAGCCCTGCTGCCATATAGCAAATGCTTGCTCGGAATTCATTTCACAACTACACTGAGTGACTATTTTTTGATAAATGTGCTTGACAGTCGCGCTCGATTGGCCGCCTTGAATTTTCATGGCGCGACCTGGTCGTCGCGACCTGGCCGCGCGACTTGGTCGCTAGTGCGCGGGGGCTCTTAAGTTTAAAGTTTTACTCATCTTAACACCAAGGGTTTGGACGAGGATGACCGGTACCATGGCCGCCACGATATCCTGACTTAAATCATTTGGACTTCTTTTTGTGGAGCTATTGAAAAAATGAAGTGTATTGCACCGAAGTGGATACATACTATTGATGACTTACGGCAACGTATCATAGTTGCTGCTAATAATTTACAAGTTCAAATCGAACAAGAAACAGAAATATTTGTGTTAGTTTGTAGAAACTGGGTAAGATGGGTCTAAAATGTTGTTGTAATATCAGGTATGTCAAACTATTTTATTAATTAAAATTACAAATTAAATCTATTAATAATTAGTAATAATAGTGGCAAAACCAGTTAAATTCGGTGTATAAAACCGACGTTATACACTGTTATTTATTTCTTTCCTTGAGTATTTCTTTCCATTTTTTGTCCGGTTGTAGATTTCCGCCTTATCAGGTTTTACAGTGGACCAGTTTTCAGTGCCGTGCAGAAGTGTATTTTTAAATTATTATTTTCAAACTGCCCTTTTTAATTTTTTTGTTTATAAAATTGTATTTCCCCTGACACATATATTACTATTCTTATACGTAGGACACATGTATTTTTGCTTTATTAATCTGAAGAAACGTCGGAATCACTGAAAAAGCGTCGCGGTAATATAAAACGTGACATTGCAGTCCAACGCAGAAATATTAGTTTGTGATAGTCGAAAGATTGATTCTCAGGTTCCAGAGAAGACGTAAAACACCGACGATTCTAGTAACAAGCGGAGCAAAGAGCACGTGACCGGTGTTCATGTTCCATTTTTATTAAAACTTATCGAGGCACTCGTGCGTTAAATAAGAAAAGTTCAATTTAAATCAACAGATCCAATTAACTACGTTTTCCAGAACATCAACCGAGTTGCGGAGCGTGGGATACATATACGAAACGCATGTATATTCACTTAATTTCGATCTCAAAAAGTCAATAGAAATTTGGTTGAAAATGTATGTCCATATGTATGAAACAATTTTGGAAAAGTTTTATTCAAATATTAAATGCTTCAAGCCCTATGTCCAACATCACTACAGTAGATTTTTGTCAAATTACTTTATATAGGGTGATCCAAAAGTTTTCCATAAACATTTGGGAATAGATGCGTCAAGAAAAATGGAGTCAATATTGTAAAAACATTTTTTGTAAAATCCTTATAGTTCCGAGACACAAAGTCTCTAGCGTCATCGGAATACGGAAGACGATTCCGAATTCTGAAATCGATTTCTACGATAGTAGAAAATGGCTTACGTGTAAAGCAAACCGGTGTTGATGGATACCGTTTTAATTTATGGTGAAGTAAGACAAAGTACTTTAGAAGATTCTCGTCTGTACGCAGAAAAATTTCCCGATAGACATGTACCAAGTGCAGCTGCTTTTACCGCAGTAGTGCAATGCGGCCGTGAAACGGGAAATTTGCAACCGAATTGTGAAAGACATGGGAGTCCAGAGCGTGTACGGTGTATTGCTGCAACTGAGGAACACATATTGGAGATTGTACCAGGCGAATCGCTCAACAAGTACAACAGTCCCAATCAACAGGTGGCTCAATAATATCCGTAACATGTACAGCGTGTCCAAGCGCAAATACCAAGGGATTATCCCTTACGAATTAGATTTTGTGAATGGTTGCTGCAAAAAATGCCCAGAGTCCCAGATTTACAGGTGACATGTTAGTTACAGATGAAGCTATTTTTAAAAGAAATGCTATGTATAACATTCATATTACTCATGTTTGGGATTTTGAAAATCCGCACGAGAATGATCTAATGAAACGGATTGGATCATTCATAACACCAAATCGAATGGATGGGGTTTAGCATCTTGAGCTTCTTCAAAATGATCTGTTTGGACTTCTGGAAGATGTGCTCTAAGCTGTCAGACTCCGAGAATATGATTCTCGCACGATAGTGTTCCTTCTCACTTTTGACGAAATGTTCGGCAGTACCTTAATGAAGTTCAGGGTTCATCGATATCTTGTTTCACATTTATCATTGCTTTTAGAATTGAATATATTTTCCATAGATCGAGGATTTCCATTTTTATAATAAATCACCGAAAAATCCAGTTAAAACATTTTCATAAAAGGAATGCGTTTTCTTTTCTTGTAAACAATCCCTTAACAGTACATGTCTCGATTTTTGCGGCAGCAGGTTCTCACTTATATTATTTGCATAACTTGTAATTTCAGGTGGTGTTATCAAATTCTATATCTGATTCACTCGATTTTTCACTCATTATTTTATTTTAATTATAACTTGTCTGAAAATAATATTACGATATCTTTTATAGAATGAAAATACTAGTCTTGGGAAAAACCGAGTTATTTCAATAACATAATACTCAGTGTTTAAGTGATATCAAAAACCGATTGATAACTCGAGTGATAGTGACTTGAATTCTTAGCAGCTATACATATTACTAATTTTGTAGTTTATATGTAAATGTTTTATTTTAAATACAAAAATATATACTTTTTATATGGGTAAATTGAATAAGTATTTAAAATAAACAATACAAATCTTAGATATATAAAAATATATGTTGCATTTACTCAAAAAATTGGATCTATTTTTTTAAATTTTATTTTACGACTGTCCTGTATTCCGTCAACACAAAATTTCCTTTTGATCTATAGCTACGACAAGTGGTCATTTCTATGGTTCATCGGTTTTTCGTTGTTTGTTATAGTTGCGGCAAGAAGTTAGACAACTTACGTCATACAAAGAAATGAATAATTCATTATATTTTCATGAAATTCTTAAAAAAAAACTGCAACTGTGAATAAAAAATAACTATATACTACACTAAATGTTTGCACACTAAAATTGCAATTTTTCACGGGACCAAATTTCGAAAATTATGTTGACAATTGCGTCAATCAGCCATGTAAATCGTCTGAATTATTGCCGCAACTATAGCGGTTCTTGTTACGCGTATGTATTATACGAGTAGGTATGTATATGTATACAAATCTTTAACTCGAACACACAAGTTATAAGTGAACAGTAGGTTGCAACCTGTCCTTATTTTGGAAGGACAGTACTTACTGCAGCCTCTGTCCTTTCGTCCTTATGATTACTAGAAATGTCCTTACTCGGGGTACATGATAACGTTCGTATTAAAATATAGTTAATACACAAAGACCAAACATGTAAAAAAATAGTTCATATACAAAGTAAAGAAAATGTCTTTACTTGAGAATTTAAAAGATAAGAATATCCTACTTGCGCGTATGAAAATGTGGCAACCCTAGTGAGCAGTGGTTATTGCAATAACCGAACAATCAGTTATTTTTCACTCGAGTGATCCCAACACTAGAAAATACATGCAAAACGCATAAGAAGCAAGTGTTTCAGAATCAATATTCTAACTTAAGAATGTGAATTTTTGCACTAGATTATTAAAAATGATTTCGGAATTATTACATTCACTAATGGTTGTGGAATAATTAAATTAAGTCTTCTCGTTTTCAGTCGCGTGCAATGCCAGTTACAATAGGGTAGGCAAACATTTAAATTACTTACTACTATGATCCACCAAAATATGCTCTCGTTTGGAAATGTCAGTGTCAGTATAATAGTCAATAATTGATTTGGACATTACACTTAAAACTAAGTATTTTTAAAACAAAAACAGTGGGTTCTTTCTTGCATAAGAAACCGGGTAACAAACACACTTAACTCGCAGTCGAGCACGCAGTCTATTGGATTAATGATTATAAAATATTAAACACTATTATTCTACTAACGTCATTTTTTAAAAACTCATTTAACACATTATCATAAAAATTAGTATTTTGTTTTAGGTCTTGCATAAGTTCTTTTTGAATTGAAAAAACTGCTAGTTGCTTAATCTCTCTTGTTCCTGTTTCGTAAGTAGGTACCTATGAATTCGTTTCAAATCGGAAAAAGATCGTTCTGCCGAAGCGCTACTAGCTGGTATCGTCACAAGCTTGGCTAATTTAACAAGTTGCGGAAACAAGTGGCATATTCTGTTTTTTTCGCAAAATCTAGTAATATCATAGGCATTGATAGGCATAGGCAAATTCTGATGAAGAATATAAACAAATCATCTCGTTTTTGTAATCTATCAAAATCAAATTTTTATATTTTGTCTTTAGCTTCGAAAATATTTCGTCAGAAAATTATCTTTGTATTTCGAAAAAATCTAGATAGGCGAAAAAATGCATCTGGTTAATTTCATTATAACGATCAGAAATTTCCACTTTGATATTGTCCCATATTTCTCAAAATATTCGCTTATAATGTACCTTTACATCATTAATATTCCGCGTTCTTGTTGGCTCGCCCAAAAGTTATAGTTCTTTCATAGTTTTGTAAAAGTTATCAATAAAGTTTTAAATCCTTCGATTTTTTTAAACAATAGCCAATTCTACGATTTTTGATTTTATTATATTAAAAAGAATATCAGTTTGTATAAACATTGCATTAAAAATTACTAAAAAATAATTCAACTCGAAGTCTTGCAAAGTAAATTCGTACATTCTAAAGAAAGTGTTTCTCCGTTCCAATTCGTTTCATTTCCGCATTTTCGTTATCGGTCGGGTCAGCTCGGCTGAGATCGACTACCGCCAAGCAAGCAGTGCTTTAGCGCTCCATATGAATTTGTATTAATCGACTGAAACTGCTTTGCTTTCTTTTTAAATACGATGCTTATACACAGTAGAGCAGTGCGCGCTGAGCGTCATTGAGAAACTTAAATAAAATCACCTCTTGCGCCAGCGGCGAGAGATGTATAATTTATTAATTATATTATTATGAGTTTTAAGAGGACTGAGACAGGATAGAGCATAGTAGATAGTATATCTTTTTTTAACAAAAAAAGTGTATTGGTGGTTTTGGTAACTTTTCTAGGGTAGACAATGCTTTTATGCTTCTATTGTATGCACGCCACTGCTCGTCTTCCATCTCTTATAGATTATAAAATTCCTAGAGTATCAGTCGTAAGTTTATAGTAACTACCCCTAGTTAACATAATCTATAATTGGACCACGCAACTCTGGAACAGGGAACTGTTAACTCAGTTTTCCACTACATCGAGCAGACTGGTAAACGTCGGATACACACGTAAGATCTACACGAATTTCCATTGAAATCTGACATCAATTAACACGGGTAGATCGCGGCTGCACAAATATGAGAGCGTGGGTACCAAAGAAAGGGCCTGTCAATCATCTCGATCTGAATGCGGGGATTACCATTTCAAAGCGACCGGCCCCCACGACCTACCGCTAAGTGCCTAATTCTCTGTCAACCGAAATTTCAACTGTTACGTTTCAACCGGCAGGATATTGGATCGTTCATGTGTCATTCCCAATATTAGTCGGAGATTGCGATAATGGATGCACGATTGTTGGCGCATGAATGGGGCCTCGTAGACGTGGAATGCATTTCGCATTGTAATATCTGAAATGTATTTTTAGTTTGACATGTTATTATGTGCCCGCGCGCTAACGTTTGGCCCGCTGCTAAATTAACACGCTGAGGTAACGCGTTTCGGGGAATATCAAGTCAATTAGCATTATAATGCAGCGAAGGGAGGCGTTTTTGGGGAAAAATCTAAAGTTACATAATAAATCGAGCTTTGGAAATGTCTATTTGACTGACGGACAAAGTAACGGACTGTCACTAATCACGTCAGTTCCTCTACTCAGGGCAGTTCCAATTTCGGTGGATGTTGTGATCAAACAATGAAGTTAAATCAGACTAGAATTCATTGTGGCGCAAAAACAATACACTGTAAAAAATAATTACACATTTTAACACAAAAGAACAAAATACTGTGTTAATCGAGGTCCTACACATTTCTCTGTATGTAGTAGTGTGTTAAAGGTTTAACACAATTCACTGTGTTAATGTAACAAATGTCATGTGTAACTTTTACACATTTCAGTGTTATTTTTATCATTAAAGGTGTAGGCTTTACACATTAACATGTTAATTTTATTGTATAATAGGTATTGATATGGAAGATTCGCCTAGCTTTTTAATTTGTTGGTTATGTTCCTGTTTGCTTTCGAAATAATTTTTAATAACTATAATTTTTGAAATACTTTTACTTTGACATTTTCTTGAGGTTTTGCCTATCGTCGAGAATGCATTGAATATAGCCTGGAATGTTCTATAAAACGTCAGAATATATGTATTAGGAATTATAATTTCGGAAGCAAGCGGGAACATAATTAACAAGGTAGGTGGGACTCCCTATCAATATATAGAATTTTCAGAACTATGGTGTAATTATAAAATAAAAGATATTTTACTTTTTATGATTTTATTAAAAAAAATAACATTCAGTTCAAATGAACAACAACCAAGTCTGCTTACAAAATATATATGTATTAAAATTGGCATTATTATAGTACATATTCTAATAAAGGGACTAAATAAATCATAAACAATGAAACAACAAACAAAGTTGGATTTAGGCACTACATAATAGCAGTTTACGAAAATTAACTGGTAGTGATCTAAGCATATAATTTTCTTTCTCTAAAGTTACAAAAAATTATATTACAGAGTAATCTAAAACGTCAGAGTAAACTATTTTTAATAGTTATATTCTAATTAGTTTTAGCTTTAAAACAATAATTATCAGTAATATTTGTTATAGTTAGGTAAGTACTTACCATTTTCCTTGATTAAACCTCAATTTAAATTTAAATATTCTCCATTTGAACACCGCTACATGACCAATATGGCGTAGTGACGTGTGTTGGATCAGCTGATACACTGCAGCTGCGCAGTTGTGGTCAACCAGTCAGTAGTAGAGATATAGAACACAATTAAGTTGAGTGCGTGTTAAGTTTACAAAAAATGGTGTACTTTTAACACACAACTGGTAAATATTACACAAATTCAGTATATTTTATTATAATACTGGTAATTTTAACACATTTTGTGTAAAACGTACAAAAAAGTCATAGTGTGTAAAACTATTAACACGGAATTTTTACACATCCTAACTTACACACTTGAAAATCTCACTTACACAACAACTTTTTTTACAGTGTACAACTGTGATAATAAATTGAAGGCTTGCTTCTACTAGATTTACAGTTAAACTACATTGTCTATGCATCTCATTTATTGAATTTCCAAAAAGTTGTAATTTAAAACTGCTCAAGGAAGTGAAAGAGGTAGATTATGCAGATAAACAGAAATTGATGCATGCGTTTTGTTTGTATCATTTAATTAGTAGATAATGGATGGATTGAATATAGAAAAATAGTAAGAACCCAATATTTATGTCATAATGTAAATAGAGATAAAAATAGTGTTCAGTCTCGTCACTCTGAATTTATATATAAAACTTAGAATTTAATGTAACATTGCTTAAAGAATTCATCATATTGAAACATCGTCAATGTTTCAAAAAGTCAACTTTGGTTCTACCTACTACCAAATTTAAGGCTTACGTTACTCAAATCCGTTTATCTTTCAACGAACACGTCTTCATGTTTATGTTCACCTCTTCTTATTGTTATAATGGAATAAGCAGTTGCTGACATATTTGACTAATATTTAGTTGAATATAACGACAAGGGTAATGAAAAGGATAAGCACAATATATAGAATAATTGCAAGTCGCAGAAGAACACATTAAAAAAATACATTAAACACTGAAACAATGAAGCCTCTAGAAGGAAGAGAATGAAACCATTAGCCTTTCTCTCCAGAACTGAAAATGAAAACTATGTATACCTGAACATTGTTGTAACTGGAACTGAAAACTAGTCATTGTGGCATTATTTTGAGTTGACTGAAACCTTCAATTTAAATTAGTTCCAGTGAATTAGATGATGAACTTTCATCTTAGTGTAATGTTGAAGAGGACATAGAAGTCAATAACCAGTTTCAATGAAATATAAATTTAGGTTCGTATATTCTGCGGTTCATCTTTCAATTCTACACAAGTATATTTATTTTTACTATATTGTAAATGATTTTAAAGCTATGTGTTTCGCAAAATTTATCGGCATGGAAGTTATAGACTTTTGACTAGAAAATACATTTTTTTACATTTCAATTTTATTGTTGATGGAATTACCGACATAATTCATGACAATTTTGCTGAATTTCCATCTTCCTGCACACTTTAGTGATAAAATATCTCACTGACATCCACAACCATAGTTACCGACGAAAATAATGAACGGTATATAACTCTGGTTCTTTTAAACCTAAATATTTCGCAGCTTGCTTTGAAACTTTCCATTCGATATGTTAAAAGAAATAATAGGCTTCCTGTGACCGAAGATTTATGTATTTAGACTGAATCTAACACCTAATTGATTCATGATTCATGTAAACCAACAAAACATCTTCAGTTACACTAACCACATCATTTTTTTCTGCCAGTTTTTGAAGTCGCTAATCACGCTTGTATCTTGAAGATAATTTTTTTGGCAATACACTTGAAGCTACACTGGTGGCTTAATAATTACTTCGGGCATATTCATTTTCACCTAAATAAATAAACAGTGAAATAAACAACATACGAGTACGTAGTCAGGGTAGAGCTTTCAAATAAAATAACAAATAAAATATACAACAATACACGCAAGGTAACATTCCAGAAGGTGACAGGCTCGTCAATAACTCGTCAATCATATCCTTCTGTTGTCTAGTAAAAACTCTCTTTAATGTCCCAAACAGAGGAAATTACCCTCTTCATCATAATATTTGTTTTATACGGGTATTATGCACTGCTGCCCTATCTGTCCCTAGGAGACAAAACCGCGGTTTCTTTCCTACCCGACGTTTGCATAAATTTCAATTCATTTGGTTTCCAATAAAGCAAGGGGAAGGGATAAACGTTTCTAATTTTTCCCAGTTGGCCATCTTTCTTGCGAGTTGTGGCCGCCGTGGCCGTACCTAGGTTACTCATAATTTATGCAAAAGGGTTCCGACCGGCAGATGGTGAACTGCACTGTGCCAGCCAGAGATATTACCCCAAAATGTTGTGTTTGGACGCCGTGCATGTCTGCTGTTTATTATTTGTTATCTGTGATGTATCGCTAGGTACGGGATTGTATTGAACCTATGAATTATTATCGCACAGCACGACGTTTTGCATAAAAAGGCAGTAAATATATGCTTGTGATACGTAACTTTGTTTTCCCTTCCGATGAAGATCGCCGTATTTCTTGTCGTGAAATGATCAAATTTCTGTCGTGTTTAGATACAGAAATATCGAACAAAACAAACAACATGGAGACATTTTTTTACTGTATTAGAACGGTATTTTAAACTAATATATATCAAATCTCCTACAATTCCTATCAATGAAGTCATATGTATGCTCTCTGATACCAAACATCTAGGTATGGTGATGAATAATTCCAAAGACAAAGCTCTAATCAATAATAATCTAAAAAAAATAATCTAGCTAACTTTACTAACCTGGTTTAATAAAAACACTCTATAAATGTTCCCTCTTAAAAATGTGGTAACTCGAAAATTCAACCATAATAGATGAGATCCGACCTATTTCTGCATTTGGATTGCTTCTTCAGGTGGCCTCCTTGAAGTTGAGTCAAATATCTAACTATAAAAATCATTATACCAATAAATTAAAATTATATGAAATTAAATGTCGATAATGTTAAATTGATTAATCTCGCAATGAATTTAAACATCATAAAAACCTACTGAATTAATAACAAAATTTTACCCTTTATGTAAACGTTTTTTATATATTTTTAGGTATTAACAATATTGTGTGGAACTAACTACTGTGTGGACAAAAGCAAAAAAATAAAATTCTTTAAAAAAATGGAAAACTCTTTCCTTCGCTCCTTTTCGTTATTAAGATAAAAAAGGCAAGGTATTATTTTCAACTTCAGTTTAGGTATACGTTGAAAAATTTATGATATAAGCCATTTCTATCAACCTGTTACATATTATTGTAAAAAAAATGTTGCTATATGTGAAAGGCGTAAGGTCGTCGTATTTATTTTCGTAAATGATTAAATTAGTGTATTTTTAGGAACAGAAATCCCGAAAAATAAAATTATTGATGTTTTGTTTATTCATTTTTACCATTTAAACTCCCCTCAAATGAAATAATAACGTTTAAAAAGCGTTTGTGAGTCACACATTATTTTGCTATTCTAACCCCACATTTTAACAATTATTTTTACATACTTATAAACAAAAGTGAACAATGTTATATGCAGAACTATGTAAGTTTATGTTATAAGAGTAGTTATCCCTATAGTTAAATTTAAAAAGTACGTATTTCGAAAATATACTGTACTTAAAATTTTTTTGGTTAAACTGTTTTCTGTCACATGTTCATTTTAATTTGGTACCTTTGAATATTCGTTGGTGGCATGAGATGACATTCCTGTTGTTTGCTAAGTTCTATATTATTCAGTTTTTAAATGTCTATTCTACTTATATTTGTAAAAAATACAGTGCCCTTATCTAGATCAGCACCTATTTAAATTACATTATTGTCTTACATTTTGAGATTTTTTATTTCTTTGTACTACTAATTAAAACGGTACATAATACCATTTAAAAATGATTTTTTTTTTTAAATCTGTGTCATTGTTTGACTTAGATTTGTTCATAATATTGTACTACTACAATGTGAAAGCAAATTCAACGATTTCCAATTTCAAACAAATAGAAATAATGAATCGTTCATTGATTATTATATTGAGCATCCATATCTGCATTATTCCTATTACAATGCATAGAATTTTAATTTAATGTAATGAATTTCTAGTACTATCATACAAGTAGAATAGTGTAATAGTGTAACATTAACCATTCCCTGAATTTCACATCAATGGTTGTAAACTTGATATATAATGGTTATTAAATAAGTTCTAATATTAATTGGCAAATCTCGATGCAATGATAATGTTAGAAAATTTACATAAAACGAAAAAGGAAAATTATAAATATGATAAATGTATGTATACTAACACTAAATTCGTAAAAAAATCCATATACCTAATAGTGGGAAATGCCACTATTTATTAAATGTGATCCTTTTTCCTCAATATTTTAATGAACGCATTTTATGAATATGTATCTATCTGAAAACTACTAATATATGTTAAAAAAAAACAAGAGTCGTCTAATTTACATTTTAGTAGTCTGCATAACTACACGGAAAAATCTATAATAATCTGTATTTAAATATAATAATATACCTACCTAAAATTTTAAAACTCGTTCAAGTGTATATGCAGTAATTCAGTACTTATAAAAGTATTTTTTTACTATATTATAAAGGTATTTTAAGCTAATATAAATCAAGATATTGTCTGAAGCTATTTATTTGTGGCATAATTCTAGTTTTTCTTTAGTTTTGTTGGGTTTTTGCCACACTTCTGAAAAAATAATAAAGATTAATTAAATAAGCCCTTGCGCCAAACGGAACAGTCAAGGGTTATTTTCGAAACTAAGTTTGCCTAACCAAAAAATCTCACACTGAAAAAAGCAGATAAGTAAAATTAACAAAAATCACATCACTATCGCGCACTTCCGTGTTAGTATACCTTGTGAATGCAATAAACATTATGTTGGGGAAACGTCTCGGCCTATGAACATTAGAGTTGAGGAACATAAAAATTACATAAAAAAACGGGAATTTGAAAAATCCAAAATATTCGAACACGCTTGGGAAAACGGTCATTTGATTCAATGGGGTTCGGCAAAAATTTTAGAAAAGGAAGATGACGCAACAAAAGAAAGTTAAAAGAGACCGCGATTATTTTGTTGAACGGAGATAAGTGTGTGTCTAACTGTTCAGTTAACATCGATAATTGTTGGCTACAGTTGTATCAAGAAGAAGTAAGTAACAATAAAATAAAAATCATTTAACATCTCTATGGAAGCAGGTAAACAAATTTTAAACTGTCAAACTTGACATACGTTTAAAAATTTTACTACGATTTTGAGAACGAAAACAGAGAGTTTTCGAAACGTTAATAACACGGAAGTGCGCGATAGTGATGTGATTTTTGTTAATTTTACTTATTTGCTTTTTTCAGTGTGAGATTTTTTGGTTAGGCAAACATAGTTTCGAAAATAACCCTTGACTGTTCCGTTTGGCGCAAGGGCTTATTTAATTAATCTTTATTATTTTTTCAGAAGTGTGGCAAAAACCCAACAAAACTAAAGAAAAAATATAAATCAAATCTCCTATACTTCCTATCGATGAAGTCATATGTATGCTCTCTGATACCAAACATCTAGGTATGCTAATGAACAATTCCACAGACAAAGCTCTATTCAATAATTATCTAAAAAAATTAATCTCGTTAAATTCACTAACCAGTAAATTGTGTTCACCTGTAGGTGAAACTTTTTATATTCATATTTACTGTACAAGCCTTGTTTGAGTGTACCTGATTTAAACATATTTTGTATATATTAGACATTGTTAATTTAAAATATTTTTTATTCATATATTTTTTTTGTCCGACTAATAGATTTTATCTCAGTCGGCTGCTCCTTTAAAATAGTAATAATAATAATATCCTTATATCATTTACGTATAGCAATTTCTTGATTTTAAGTAATTTTTATTCCTAAATGAAAAATAAAAAATCTAATTATACAAGAATAAGTTAGTTATTCAATAAAGTATTAAGTATAGTAAGATGAAGTATTAATCTTGATATTAGTAGATATAATTTTGTTTTCGTGTAGCTTTATTATTAATATCTGCCAAATAAATATATCTCAATACGCTCTGATTGTTCTATAAAGTTTTCCGGGGACTTTCAAAAGACTACTTTTATTTATTTTGAAGGGAAAGTTGAAGCAACTTTTTAATTACCATCTCACTATAATTCTGCAAAGCATAAAACTTACATTATGTACAGTTCTATATATCAAATAACTTCGTGCTGCTCATTTGTTATTTGCTAATTTGCATCCGTAACAACATGTAAACAACAAGAAAATTTGCATACACCAGCAAGAAGTAATAGATGATGATTGCAGAGTATATCCCAGGCTATATTGCCCTCTATTCTACTCGAAGTGTTATGTGATTTTCCTTGCTCGACTAAATATCACCATCTGCATATTAATATATTTTCGTTCATATATCTAACTCCATGTCAGTTGTACAGTAATAGGAGCTATATAGGTACAGATCTTCGAAAATATGTGTTAGCGATTTTTTTTGAGAATTTAGCAAGACGGCAATTTTCAAAAGCCCAAATTACCAATTTTGTGAAATTATTTTTATCTACAACTTTCCTACGAAACCTCGAAGTTACTTGAATAGAAAAAAATATTTTATTTTGGTTATCTGAAAGGTCTTGGAATGAAATGAAAAGTGTAATTAGTTATTTGTTTGACCAGGCAGAAAAGCTTAAGATTTAATGCCGCACCTAATACGGCAAGGCATTAAATCTGCTTTTCTGCCTACATTGGAAAAATTGTACCACTTAATAATAAACAAGCCCCTTATTCAGATCGTATTTATTTATCAGTAATATACTAAAATATAATTAACAAATTTTCTTCAATATGAATAATTTTCCTTTAAATTATTTAAAATGATATATTTATCTAAAATAAAATATATATTCCAACTGTATTTATTAACTAAGAACATTATATATTATTAAATAATTACAAATGTATACATTTGATATAATATACCAGATTAAAAATCAAAAATTATTTTTATTTAATGGGTACATGTTCTTTATTACCATGTAATTAATAATTTAACATAAATATAACTATGTTTCTAGCTACTGAAATATATTTACCAATATTGAATAATAATATATTCTTTAAGAATTTCCGTTTTTTTTATAATAAAACCTGTTTATATTATAAAGAATTAGTATTTCGACCTTGAGTAAGTCCAGTTATAATATTTTATTCGCGTAGCCAGAAGACAAGATCTACGTCATTTGCTTACACCTGCTATCCCTTTATCCCTTTACTTCTAGCTTCTACTCTCTTCTTGTCAGTTAGTACTAGGACATTATGAATAACTTCAGGAAGTATACGATGTATCTCGTCACGAATTCTTGCTTTTATATCTTCTAAGTTAACCGGTCTAGTAACGTATACTTTCCTTTTTAAGTATGCCCACAAGAAATAATACAGGGGTGTCAAATCAGGCGATCTGGCTGGCCACTCAATCGGCCCTCTTCTCCCTATCCAACGATTCGGGTACGACTCATCTAAATAAGCACGGACATGTGTTGCATAATGGGGAGGTGCACAGTACTGTGAAAATTAAATTTTAAAATCTTCAAACATGTAGTCTCTATATCCTCGAATTTGAATAATCGGTGTTTCTTCTATAACTATGCGAACGTTAGAGCACATTAACAATTTTGGAATTCACAAGTTCAATAAAATGCCACAAGAAATTGATACTTTTCTGGAACTAACCCACCACATTGCTGGTGCATTCTGGTGGGGACATAACAATGTTGAAGCAACATTGGGGATGAAAGTCTTCCGCGGTCGCGAGGGAGTTATCGAGGATATGTTATCCAACAAGTTGAACATCGGCAATAAAATATTTTCAGGCATTTCCGGAGTTTCAAGTAGTGTGGGTAATAATATTGTTAATAAGAAAAAAGAGGGCCAGAGTTCAACGTAGGAAATCCGTTGATCTGAACATTTACTGATGTTTGTAGATAATATAGTGTATAACATATAAAAGTGATTTTATTTTGTTCGAAAAGATGGGACACTTTTGCCATTGTGTATAATGAAATGTTACTTTTAGCACTTATATCATAAAAAACTGTTACTTCAAGTAATGAAAAGTAAATTTAAGAACATTTCCACACTTAAACATCAGATATATAGGTGCCATAAGCATAAAATATTTAATTGTATAACATCGTATAGAAAAACTATTTTAACGAATTAATTTTGTACTTTTGATTCCTTAGAACTTTTTTGTCTTTAATATTCTAAGGACCAACATTCTGAAGTTTAGATTTAAAAAACAACCTGTATAAAGAACAACTTATAGCAATTTTAACAATTCTTTACCTTTCCTCTTGAAAAAATGCGTTTGTTACCCACTTATCGACGAAATAAATGAACTTCCATTATCCCTTTTAATTCAAACTTAAAGACTAAAGTTTCGCATGAATCTGACATGATGCAACAAACATGTTTGAACAGCGTGAAACATCACACCATAAAACATTTTATAACTTTCAGTGACACATACTAAATATTTTGGTAGAAATAGCTGTAGAAGTTCAACCATTAGGTTTAAATAAATACATCGTACATGTTTATTGCATGTTGGAAAGGTCTGTAAAGTGTAACGAGAAATTATAAGCGACTTCGTTCATGGTACAATGTAATCGCTTTATTTGCTGTCTAAGTGTAAGTTAAAAATATCCTCTGTTTCAGCATTTTGTTTTCATATTTATAAAATATTAAACTCTAACTTTTCATTTCCCGCGTACTAGCGCATCATAGGTTACATGAAACATTAAAAAAAATGAAAATATTTATTTATTATAAATGTTAAAGGCCCAATTATGTAAATTGTTATAAGCATCCAGCTTGTCTAACAGCAATGCAAGTACTATTAGTCGAAATGAATAAATTGCTAGTAATGGCAATATTGCTAGCTTCTGCGTCTGTCTTTCTAACCAATGATTCTTTTTGCTATTTCGTTTGTTGCGCTGGAAGCAATGGCCAGTGTATTCATTGATGTTAGAGAGTCCAAGGAATTCCGCAATTTTTTGGCTTAGCTCCAGCTCTATTTATTTCAACTAGCAGGGATTATTACTTCGATATGTCAACAAAAATCGATGTCGTATTGAGTGGACAAAATTTTGTGTATTTACGAAATAGATCTAACAAATTGATACCATCTATTGATTCCTTAGTAGTCGTAAACATTCGTGGAACATTAGTTTTTGTGTTCGTAATTTTGACACTAATAAATGACTGACAATCTTTTATGACATCTACTGCCAAGGCTTTCTTCCCTCCTACATCCTCCAAATACTCCAACGATTATGTCTAACAGGAATTCTTTATCCTCGGCTTGTTTCATAAAGATTTTTATTTCCAGCTCTAACTCTTTGGAAGTTAGAGATACGTGCATTAAGGTAGGTAACTAAACAATTATTACTGTTCAATAATTTCAGCAAGACTGTTCAGTTGTTGTTGCTAGCCATAGTTAGATGATCTGTTCACTTCCGGTAGCAGGTGTCAGTTGGGTTTTATTAAAGACCTAGACATTGAGTAGTATCAGTGATTATTTAAGGTACAACATGCTTTAATGTTAATTCGCATCTTCACTTAAAATTTATTGAACTTGAAGACAATAATGCTTTTTTGTGTTACTACGGTGTTTCCTGATTTGCAAAATAACTTTGTTACTGTTTTTACAAACTCATTTTACTTCTTTGAACATAATATTTATAAATCTTGATATTACCATTGACAATATCAAGTTGACAAGTTCTATGAGTTCAATGTGATCAATATTTAACTCGTTTGGATTCTTATAAGGTATAGTTAGATTTTGTATATCTCTGTTACAAATAATAGAATTTACGTTATATCGTGTAAGCTTGCCTTTATTTTCTTACACGTTGGAAAAAACAATTTAAAGCGTTGAAAAATATATCTGAGCACCCTGAAACTGCCGTATAAATTACTGGCATCGGCATTATAATTGCCGATGACACGTCCTGGGATTTCGAAGAGGATATCGGTTTGAAATTCAATTTCAGAGTCTTATAAAATGATTTGTCTCGATCCACGAAAATCTATAGGGATCTCTTATGATAAATTTACGTTTGAAATGATTCATCAGATTCATCTGATCCTAATAACGCCATTCTCAATACTATGAAGAATCGATTCGCTCGGCCAGTCGAAATTTGAATGGAATTCCTACAGAATGGGGCTATTAAGTTTCAGGTGATGTTCGTAGATTATATCGTTAGGATTTGATTGATTTTTTTCCCAGTTTACGTTGATCCTTGTTTTTATCGACCACATGCAGTAGAGTTGGTATATTTTAGTGCAATTAACTGCGGTTTTGTGATATAATTGGTTTTTAACATCTGTTAAAGTTCAAATATCATACCAGCAATGAATAAATTATTTAAAAACTTTCAATTAGGAACAGTTGTGTGAAAATAAATCATATATGTTATACAAGGCGATTCACAGAGTCAAGTCATAGAGTCATTAACCTTATGAGAAAGAGTATAATATAAAACGCAATTTAAAAAAATAAATGCATATTCACGTCGAAAATAGTTATTTTTATATTAAGTACGCAAAATCAGTGGCTTTTAATGGCGTGTAAAAATGTGAATTTTTAGTTCCGAAAATGCCGTTAAACACCGATTTCGCACAAGAAATATAAAAAATACTTTTTGTTCAACTGTCAAGTATTTGTTACTGTACGTTTATTATTTATCAGTACGTTTTTATCTGAAGTTAGTATCAATGTCAAAAGTGAAGAAAAATACCCGAACTATGAAAACAAACTTTTATTTCACGATTGCGTGCTTTTGTTTCCATTTTTTCACAATAGCGTGCTTCAATAGTGGAACCCGGAGTACTTCTAAGGATCTCAAGTAGATTATGGTATATACATATACATTGAGGGAAAAGGCATTATGCCCAATTCTTTAAATATAGGTTGACATTGTGTTCTGTAATTATAACCAGAAATTATTCTAACAGTCTTTTTCTGTAATCGAAATGATTTAATTGCATGTTGTGTATTTCCCCATATCACACTAGTGTAGGTAAGATGAGAATGAAACAGTGATAAGTAAGCTAATCGTAGAGTACTGAGATCTAAAATATTTCTTAGCCTTCAGCAGGAAGAGAGAGCTTGCTAACCTAGAGCTTAAATGGTCAACATAAGATGTCCAGTTTAATCTGTCATCAAGGTATATACTCAAAATTTTTACACTTGCTTCTTGTTCGAAGATACAACTTATCTCTGTGTTTTATCTTGATTAAGTTTCAACTTATTGGCTAAAAACCGTTGGTTTGATTAGCTGTGATGCTAATCACAACACATAAGAGTAGTATAGTCTGCGAACAATACATGTCTATTTGGAGACATATAATAGGAGAAATCAATCACATATATTAAGAATAATAGGGGCCCTAAAACTGGGCTCTGAGGCACACCATAATTTAATTCTAAGAATTCAGAGTGAGAGTTATTTGTAGATATGACTGGATATGTTATACAACGTGATGCAGTCATAGTGCCTTTAATTTTATGAGAAGATAGCCTATAATACAAATACGCGATTAATTTTCTTTTGCATATTTACAGCGAAAAAATATTTTCAAACCATTTTTAAACTTTTTTTTCAGACTGTTACTGACAGTAGGCAGCAGTTTAACTTGGTGTCGGTCTGACGCCACGTTGTCAAATTTAAATATTTTCCTTGGCCCTACTTATTTTAATGTTAAAATATGTAATGCTATAAATTATTGTTTAAAAGTATGGCATACGGCATAAAGTCAAGAATTCCCGGATTGTTCTGCAAAACGGTATCAATTTTATTCTGCACAGGTTCACCATTAGCTCCTTATAACTGGGAAATAAACTGTTTCAAATTAAAAAAAAAAACATTATTTACTGCGTTATTTATTGAATATCTTGATGTTGTCGCAGTTTCTTCAATACGGCGAATAACTGAAGGTATCCGCGAATTCTAGGATCGTTAAATACCCGTTTAGCATATAAAATAGAAGTAGCATCACTTGAGTGTCTGTAGAATACTTTTTATACCGAAAAAAAATAAACGTAAATAAAAATAACACTCCTAGGCTTCGATATTCGATGCAATGCAAGTAAATTCGAGTGGGAATTCATTGCTCGTAAAAAGTTTCTTAGTATATTATTATCTATGTGTATATTTACATTTCTTGCTGCTTTATATTCTTTCAGCAAAAATCATGTGACATAATTCCCCAATTTTTTGTGGGGAATAATTACAGTGAGAATGGTCAAGAATACAGTTTTGCATTTTCTCAAGAGATTTACGGCACTTTCTGAGGGAATGTGTTCCACTAAACTCTAGAATCGAGCCCCTGTAGTTAAATAAATGGGATGTTTATGTCGATTAGCTGGCATGAATACGATTAAATATGTTTTAATATAAATAAAGTATTTTTAAATATTAAGATGGTCGCCAAGTCCGGATCTGAGACCTGCGACCGAAGTGCGGGCTTTAATGATAAATACCTTAACAATAATTTTTAATGTAACCTTTTAATTTGATTTTCATTAACAGTATTCAGTAGTATACAACACAAACATTTGGAAAACTGTATTGTTTCGTCGTTTTACCAATTAAGCAAGTGAAACACATAGCTGACATCGAGAATAAATGAAGCCTAATAAAGCGTTTAATACATGTAATGCAGTTCAAAATTGCTGTAAAGGCCAATGCTACAAACCCATTTATTGGTAATATGCTCTTAATCAAGTTAAATAATCCCGTACCATATTATTATAAATTAATGATGGGAAGCCATAGTTATTTTGGGCTTTAATCTAATGCTCGGAAAATACATTACGGCAACCAATGCTGCATCTAGGGTAGGGAATTGGGAATATCATGTCGCTAATGAAATGTGTAGATGCAGCTGAGGTAAATATTTGCTATTCTCAAAGGCTCTTCAGGTAGTTCACTATAATATCTGCTTCCTAGTAGATTATTAGTCAATGGATTCACAAATTAGAATACTAATTGCCTCATGTTAAATATTCAGGACTGTTAAGTAACCGTGAGCAATTACTTGCTCGAGCATTAAATGATTTTAGTATGCTCTAGCAGGAGATTGCATACTTCAGAAATATGCATTTTAAAGAAAAAGCGATACTAAAAAACATCTCTAGATGAAAGTCTAAAGAAAAATAATGTAGAAACATGAGAACATCGATGTCTGGTTTAGAGAACAAACTTTCAATGCATGTGCAGAGTATAGAAATTGTTTCTGTCATCTATCTTCTACGATGTCTATCAAACTTATTCTTCTACTACTATTTATTGATGAATTAAGTGGTGCTAGGGCAATCAGTAATTAATACACTAAAAACGGTCATGTTTGCTAGACCAGACTAATCAACTTTGGAAGGCGGCTGGACACGTATATCCTGTCAAAGTAGATTCAGTACTTACCCATATGACCAAACCCTTTAAAATAAGCAGAATTTATTAGTGCAGCTTTGTAAAAATCGGACTATGGCATGTTTTTCGCGATCGCGTAGTATAAATTCGGTGATATAATAGCCACAGATTTTCCTCTGGGATCAAATATCCATAGAAGGTATTCGGAAAGAATTAGATTTTATCAGCATGGCTTAGCAAATGACCACACTAGTTCACCTAAATAGTTTTAAGTGCACTGAATTCAAAGATCAACTTTTGTTTGTTATTGAAAACACATTTTTGACTCTGTATTCTGAGAATAGATGTTATATTTGGATATAATAATAATATAATATAATATCTCTACCCCTCATTCTAATCGCGAGGATTAGCCCAGAAGTCGAAGACTTGTGCGGGAGAGGGGGCGGCATATTATTATTAAGCAGGCCGCATTTGCGCCCAGGAACGACTTACGTTGGTAGGCCCTAACCACCATTCAGTGCAGGAATGAGGGAAACCTGGAAAACCTCATTAATTAGGGGGGTAGTTAAATGCCAACCGGTATCAATCTCTCACATTGACCCAAGTCAACATTCTTCCACCCTACCATATCCGCAGAGAGGGTGCCAATCTCTCCACGAATAAAGCTTATATACGGTCTACCGGCTGCAGGGGTCGAACCCACAGCGATCCAGTCACCTCGATTCAAGTACTGACGCCTTAAACCGCGCGACCACTGACCGATCCCCATATACTTTGACCCATGACCAAAGTCACTTCCGGAAGTCATTTGAAGATCGAATTTCTTTTTTGACAGACTGATCTCCTGATAAAAATGCGAGGTATCGGTAAAATTACCTATCTAAAAATTAATTTGATACATAGTGATTTTTCGAGTTGTTGTGCCATGACCACGGTAACTGGTAGCTGCCAGAATAACACTTGAATCAATTAACTTAACACAACAACTGATTAATCGTCCTGATTTTACTTAAAATGAATTAGTTTCTGCAAAAGATCTGCAAAATATTAGTCTTACGTTTTGTTCCTTAAGTTATAGGTTTTCAATCTGCAACAACCACCAAAAATCTGTCTTCATGTTCCCATTCCACCTGCCTTGATATGTCTCCTCCATGTCTTTTAGGTTTTGGTGAATCAATGAATGTTCTTCACTTCAGCATTAACTAGTATTCAAAATAAGAAAATGTTTAGATGACACCAACCATTTCCAACTTGTATACCGTATACTAAATTTAAATGATTCTGGATATTTACTTTTTGTCTTTTGATTAGGTTAGAAAGTACAACAAAAACTACTCACTTTGATGTTTTGTCATTTTTATTATTATGAGGACTATATATGTTGAGTGTCAAAAGATTATAATGGTACATAAAGAAATTTCGAGGTTAAATTGAGAACATTCTAATATAAAATAGAAAATGTAGTTGTTCTTAATTTTAAATATAAATGCCTTTTGTATATATACATTTACAATTTTTTGATTTATCAAATCCAACATTTGGAGTAATGAATAGGGGTTTAATAAAACGAGACAAAATTGCGATGATAATTTTTGTTATACTTCTTATACTTTTGTTATACTACTTTTTGTTATACTTATACTTATAATACTGATCAAATGGTTATTTTTATTTTCTGATATGTGTGGAATTTGATATTACTCTACCTTTGTATTTTCAATTGCTAAAACTGATTAACATTTTACATCAGTTGCATCGTTCGTGCTGCAGATAATAAAAAATAACTTTCTGAAGCTAGGTATTACGAATTAATAGCGTGCATTATTTAAGCCTTCCTCTCTTGTCATCAAAATTACGTAATCCCCAGTCAGAATTTACAGGAAAGCACGTGAGAAACAGTTATGTCAGGTTCCTGTGAAATATAACTTCGGAGCTAAATGTCACTTTACTACTGTAATTTATATTTCAGAATTAAGACGTTCAAAAGATTTAAGAGTAAGTTCACGTTTAGTCAAGATCTCTAAATAACTTTTATGGTGACTTGTAGTGGGATGTAGTATTAATGATAACAAAAATTAGGTTTTTGATGATGACTCTTCTCTTATCTGCATTAAGGAAATCCTTGTATAAAAAATAATTAAGACATTTCACTGCACTCTTATAAATATTAAATGAATAATTACCCTGGAAGGAAAAATAAAATTTATTTTCTGTGAAGAATGGATAAATATATAATTTCTTTAGCATTAACAACCATCAAATTGAAAAGTGGCAATATCGAAATCAAGTAGATATTTTTCTTATAAACCAACTTCAAAGGAACAAAGATTATTTATTGTTTTTTCCTCAGACAGAATGTTATGTATCGTCTCATTCTAAAAAAATGTCCTGATTGTATTGACTATATAGAGTAGGTATATGATAAAAAAAGTAATTAAACATTGAACTATATTTTAGACAACGTTCAGATACAGGGTGTCCGGAAATTATGCGTCAAGACTTCAGGAAGTGATTCCTCACAAAAAATTAGGGTCACAAAGTCCTATAACAATATTTCGAAAACTCAATAACGAAGATACAGAGTGTTAAAGTTAAAATTTTATTTTCGATATTTGTAAATAACTTCTTAAAAAATCCAAATATTTACATACAATTTGTAAATCGGGGGTTCTTGCGAACAAGAAATTCAAATATGTTTCTAATTTTGACGTCATTAGTAGAGGGCGCCACTTATGGCACATCATGTTTCTATTAAATGACAGAACTTTTTTGCTGCTTAGTGTATTAATCTGACTATTGAAAAAATCGATTTTCCTACCTGTTATATCTGATAAAGGTATACCTTGTTGAAGTCGTTAGGAGTAACAGTTTTCGAAATTATCCTATTTGAAATATTCAGTGTACCGATTGAAAACTGTTATCGTTTCGGGTCAAGTGCCTTTTCTACGAAAATGCAGGAAAGTGTTACTTGAAAAAGTTGTTCAGAAATTATGGAAATGTGTAAAATTTCAAAAACATTGTTGCTTTGATAAAATCTTTGTGCTTTGTTGAAAAATGTTTTCATCAAACCTCGCCGATCTTCTTGAAATTGCATGTATCCATAATTTACTATTCTGAACAACTTTTTCAAGTAACATTTTGCTGTATTTTCAACAAAAAAGGCACTTTACCTGAAACCAAGTCAGTTTTTACTCGGTGCACTGAGCATTTCAAATAGGATCATTTCAAAAATGGATACTCCTACCGACTTCAGCAAGGTATATCTTTTTCAAATAACACAGGTAGGAGAATCGATTGTTTTAATAGTCAGATGGATACACTAAGCTGCAAAAAAATCTGCCATTTAAAAGAAACATAGTGTACCACAAGTAGCGCCCTTCTATTAGTGACGTCAAAATTAGAAACCAATTTGAATTTCTCGTCAGCGAAAACCCCCGATTTACAAATTTTATGTAAATATTTGTATTTCTTAAGAAGTTATTTACAAATATCGAAAAAAAAAAATTTACTTTGACACCTAGTATCTTTTTTATTATGCGACTTGGGATAGAGCTATGTTAAGTTAAATCGATTTCTTTTCGCCTAAGAATTCTGTGGTCTCATTTTGATGCCTCATTTAAAAACACCCTGTATACCTTGTATTTCATTAAGAATTAGGAAACATTTTAGTAGTATTTATTATAATGGAATACTACGCAAGTAAGTTCTTACTTCTACTATATGTAGAAGATTATTATTTATTTTATAAGTTATCTGTTTGCTACCTACCGAAGTAGTTTAAATTTAAAAACAAAATTGGCTGTAAAAGTAAATTAAACGAAAGTTTACATTAAAATTGGAGAGGGAAAAGTTAATACTTTGAGACCCACTTTGAGATATATTAGATGGGTTACGTTTTCAAGTACGTAGCTATATAGTTACAGGAGTCGCTTCGCCAAAATTGCCTGAAACATAAAATTTCCAAGACACTTCAGCCTATTAAACAGCGCACAGCCGAAAACTCACGTGATCCCAAAACGGCCATTAGGAAAAAGAAATATTTTGGTGTAATCGTGTTTATTATGTAGGAGCCCTACCATAACTACACGGTCTGACATCTAAGAGGACCTAAACACAGGAAGTTCACGTTTTCGTAGGGCCAGGGCGTAATGAAATGACATCCACCTATAGTAAAACGTATTTTATACGAGCATTGGGGGCTGTGAGGCCCTTACTATTCAGTGTGGATGTTATAATGGCATTATTGTCTGAATGTTTCGTGGAATGGAATTTTATGGGAAAGGCGTAACTTATTTCTGCATTAGAATGCATGCTGGTGTCAACTCGGCCGGTTATTTACAACAATTTATTAATCAGATAATCTAGTATCTGACATCCATTTCCTTTGTCATAATAAGATGTAGCGTATTTAAAAATTTTATTGAATTTTAAAACGATCAACAAAGCAACAAACAAATAAAAAATACATTAAATTTAGAAAAATGAATAGTAGGATAGTTAGTACAGGATATTATTATAACATGTCCTGATTATAGTAAATTATACAGGGTGAGTCAGAAAGAATGGGTCAACACTAAGCTGAAGATACTATAGACACCAAAATAATTTGGTCTAGCTCATTATGCCTTGTACAAATTTCGCTGGTTTAAGAAATACAAGGCGTTCAAAGTTTAAATTTTATTCTGAAATTTCTCAATAACTGATTTGACAGCATGACTGAAAATTGGCAGTGTTGGAGTTTTTTGGTCTGAAAATTAGTAATTTGAAGGTTTTTTTTGAAATTGCTCTTAGAGAGCGCTAGTTTCATGGTATTATTTAGGTAAATCAAAACTTTTTTTTGTATCTGGTGAGCTATTCTCCGATTACTATTTCTTTTTTAAGTAGGCTTTTGTAAAATTTTTATGTCAATAAATATTAGCGTATTCTGCATGCGTGTGATATATTATTCATGGAAAATTATTAGATAGTGATCAAAAAATGCGACGACATAATTTTTCCAACACTGAGATGCGTGATACGATTTGTGTTCTTGCTGAGGCTAATTATAGTGGACATCCGAATATATGAAATTTTGACACAAGCCTACTCAGAAAAGACAGCAATATCAGCCTGAAAAACACACCACAAAATACATTGAAACATTTAAATGCGAATAGCTCAGAACATATGTTCATTAGATTTTAGTCATTTTTGGTACACAGGTTCACGACCGTTTATTGAATGGTTACATTTTCAGCAGGATCAGAAAACCTACTTCAAAAATTTGTTCAGTAGTTTGTTGAGAATCCACGAATCCCAAGACACTCATTGATATACTTGGACTCGGATCTAATATGGTTGTCTATAAGTTCTTGGGGTATTTCATTCTAAACTACTTGACCTTGGTGCTAAAGTCTGTGGGGGATGTTGGAAATGCAGCAGTCTGCGACCAATCTTATAATATGTGACGGATTCGGCGATTTTGGTGGCCAGAGTAATCTGATTTTGATCCGTAAAAGCTTTTGTTTGTCTGACAATATGAGGTTCAACACTGTCTCGCTGGAAAATGTATAGACCTTATAAATCATGGACGCGCCCGAAATCGTTTTCTGCCTATACATATCGTTGATTCTCAGATGTGTGCGACAGAGTCCGGGCAAAAATCCACATATCGTTGGCCGAAAAAAACATAAATCGTAAATGACAGACGTATGACAGATGTGTGACAGACCGAATTATATTGGATATTTACTCATGTATTCAGAATTTTAATTTATAATTTTGATAATAACAATTATTTGTAAGGAAGGTTTTAATTATTTAGGAAAGGCCTTGTCAGGTTATGTTTATATATTTTTCTGTCATAGAACATCTGTTTTTAACCGGACTAGCTTCATCCCTCTTGTACACATCAGGACAGCGAACCTGTTTTTCTAGGACCGGTCCTGAATGAAGTGTTGGGCTGTCATGTTGCTTCTAATGGGTACTAGTGGTGATCTGCTACCATACTACTTTCACCATGTCGCTTTCTCATCTTTGCACGACCATCGTACCTCCCCAGGCAGAAACTAGATTCGTCACCATATTCTATTCTTGGCAATACTGAATTCTCTCTCTACACCATTGTACACGGTTAGCTCGACGTTGACGAGGCAGCGCCCAATATGAACCATAAGATAAGTGGCCAAAACTTCATAATCGGTGATATATTGTACACATACCAACCATCCTCTCATGTTCTTCAAACCATGATTGAAAGTTGCAATCGATTATCTTCAGGCTCCGTGGTTCCTCAACGATTATCAGTACCTCTCGCCACGGCCTTCCTGAATCTATGCCTGGTATCATCGTACTATGGTACGTAAGAATTTGTTATTTTTTCTAGAAATTTCTCTCACCAACAAACCTACTTCGCACATCCAAACAATCCAGAAACTGGAAAATCTACCCAAATCTGCGTACTATAGGCTGTATGACTTAAGAAAGCTTAACGTAAATATTTTAGAAGCATCAAATATGTGCCTTCTCGTACCTTTACTGTGCTCTCCTAATAAGAATAACTTGCCCATGCTGGAAGTTAGTCATAAATCCATTTTATCCATTTATCCATTATTTATCCATTTCTAACTTAATATAACTTAACTGTTTTGTTTTCTCAACCTGTAATTGGCCTTCGGGCTGTTGGTTGTAGTACCAAATAAATAAATAAATAAATAAATAAATAAAGTTATGATTTGTAAAGCAAACGCATCTAAGTCCAAATCTTGAGTCATATTTTGTAGCAGTATTGAAAAGACTTGGCAAACCTAACTATTTACAGAATAAACTGTTTATTTGAGATTCTTTGTTACATGTTCTAATCTGTTAATAATAATAATAGTACTGTTTAGCAACATATATCTACACAGAAATTATTAAAACGACTGAACATTCAGATACCACTAACACTGAGATCAGTGAAAATCAATGTAAATACCGTCGACATCATCGTGTCGCAAAAATTCTGCAATTATTGGATGAATTTTGATTCATAGTGATTTTCCGGGTTGTTGTGCCGTGACCTCGGTAACTGATTAAAATGCACATCCCTAGCATTAGCCGACTGAAGTCAGTCGCCACTGAAGATGCCGACAGTGAAGAGCGGCGAAACGTTTGGAAGCATGGGATGCAATCAGTTACAGCGGCGGCTACGGAACGCCTCGGAGGATCACCATTATCCGAGGAACGGTTCCGACCGTATTAGTCGTAATACCAACAATAGGAACCGAAATCAATATATGGGCGGGCCCAGAGACACCGATAGCGGGTCTGTTCCCACAGAGCCTAGCCCGAGAACAACCAGGGCAGGTAAAATAATCCTGGCTAATGCTAGGGATGTGCATTTTAACTCTGTTTCTGGTAGCTGCCAGTTACCGAGGTCACGCACAACAACTCGGAAAATCAGTATGTATCAAATTACAGCACTGGCCGTGAAAGCCTAAAAACCACTATTGGATGAAAGCTTGTAGGCAACCTCCTCTGTTTAGTTATCTTGGCCAGGGCCGTAGCTACCGAGAGGAAATTGCGTGATTTTCACGCAGGCGCCTCCTACAAGGGGCGCCAAATTCAGGTTCATTTTCCTATTTTTTCATAAAATGATAATATAGAGTGTGAGCATTCAGAGCCCACCATTCTTACTGCGTTGTGAGTTAGCTACACGTAGCTACAGACACAAGACGAAATTAAATAAAAGGAGTCAAGAACGTACCTTACCAAACTTTACAGTATGAACGTACTCTGATTCTAATTTCTAAGCATAACATAACCTATACTTTCTCGCTCGACCGAGGTCTGCTTCTGATATATTAGCTGAAACGTAGTCTTATTTATTATTATGAGTTGGTGTAGCAGTTGGTAATGCGTATGTTATGTGTTATACATACACTTAACATTTAAATTTATAAATTTTCAAACTTACATAGATTCAAAAAAGGTCTTACTCCAGTTGTTTACAAGAAATTTGATTTTTTGTAAAAATAAATGACAGTTTCAAGGATCTGCAAAATCATCAGAAACGTTAATTTAATAAACTTTCAAATTCACTTTTGGGTCGGTGGAGTGAAAGAGCATAAAGTGTTTCATGTTTTGCATTTAAAATAAATTAATAAACTCGATTAGTTATGAAATATAGTTGATCGTAGAAAGAATAACTATTATAAAAAGACGCATTCAAACACATCCGTTGCACCATCAAATATATTTACAGTATAGAACTGGTTAAAATAGATATTTTGTATATAGATAGATCCGATTCACGATCCAAATTAAACTGATATTTTTAAGCCAATTATTTGTTTTCTTAGATTTATTTGAAAAATTCTTAAAAATAAAAATGTTGGAAATATCTGAAAAACTGTAACTTTAATTACTAAATGTTTGTACACGAAAACAGACAATTCAAATATGTGTAGTTTTACGTGTAAAAATACAGGATGGTTTATATCTTACTTTACAGCAAGGTGTATTTTCTTTACACTTTCAATTCCTAGATGTACCATAAGTGCAGTATAAATATGTATATCGGGTGTAAACAAATAAATGCGAAAACCTCAAGGGATGATTCTACATTTAAAATTAAAATAAGGTCTTTCATATAAAAAAGTTCTTCTGCCCCCTCACGGATTTGCGGCCCGAAACATGAACATGCTCTGTACATACTCTGCAAAAACACTAATTTTACGCACTTAAGTAATAAAAAAAATTACTGCACATTTTATTTTTTTCGTATTTTGCTACTATCGAAAAAGTATATTTATTGGATAATTTATTGATTATTATTATTGAGTGGAAGGGGTAAAAGTGCACTCCTTTACTGGTAATTCTTATCATTTACAATCGCTATTATGGCCATAAAACATGTTTTGAATATCTTGATTTATTTAAAATACTTGTAAATACTTTAATAATTATTTTAATGAAAAAGTTGTGTTACTTTTTTGGGGAAAGTGCTGAATAGGGGCGACATTAAGAATATCGCACGCAAGCGCGAAATACCCTAGCTACGACCCTGATCTTGGCAATTATCTACATATGGCTTCAAACAGAAAAAGAAACAAAATAATTTGAAACAATAGTTCCATTAAATGTCGGTAAATAACTAATGATTTAATTTCCGTCATGCATCATTCCAGTATTAACCAAACAGAGTAAACAGTTTGAATTTTAACGCAAACGGCGGTTACGCCTCGCCAGTAGTAGGCTAAACGATTTTATCCAGAAGGCTGCTTTATTAGTTAATTGTTGAATTGCACACAATGCACTCCCAAAACCAGCAAACATACACAATCGATACAATAGAGAACCACGAAGTTGACTAAACAATTGAATAGCTACTTAAAATTCGCAGGGCACCGGCTCGAATTGCAAGACGGAACGTACTCCGTCTATTGCAAACACAACAATGGATATTTGCCCTGTTCAATCGACCGATTTAAAATGCTATTTCCTTCTTAAATCCACTCTTGATCGGAGTTGGAATTGTGTTGCCGCCTATAACCATATCTGCCTAAATAACAGGACTCGAAGTACCAATTTCGTTTGGATTTTTTCACAACTAAGGCTAAATAAAGCTTACAGCGCACCCACATTTTGCACGGCACAAGAATACACGACAAAGAGAACAGAGGGGATGCATAGTACTTGCCTTTTCATTTGGCTATAACTGAGTGATATTCTTAAATTCATAAAACAATTAAACAAAAACAATAAATGTAGAGTATTTAAAGAATTTCCATTTGAAATAACTCATATTTGGATTCACTAGTGTAACAAATGATCTAATGCTGCACTGAAATAGTATATTATGAAATTAGTTTACAGTGCAACAAATTATGGCATTAGTGAACATTAGCTTAAAAGTTCTTTTAATTTTACAATGAGGGTAAATGTTTTTATATATTTTTAGGTATTAATAATATTGTGTGAAACTAACTATTCAGTGGACCCATATATTCCTTATAATTAGCTTTTGTAACATTTTTTACAGTATGAGAAAGGTATTTTAAACTAATATAAATCAAATCTCCTACAATTCCTATCAATGAAGTCATATGTATGTTCTCTGATACCAAACATCTAGGTATGCTAATGAACAATTCCACAGACAAAGCTCTATTCAGAGAACATACATATGACTTCATTGATAGGAATTGTAGGAGATTTGATTTATATTAGCTTAAAATATCTTTCTAATACAGTAAAAAAAGAGGGTAAATGTGTCTTTCTCTATTGGCATTAATACATTCAGCCTGATTCCCTGAAATATTACAATGTATCCTAATGCTGATCATTCATTTCGGCGAACATCAGCTTCAACTTTAGTAAATAGTGGTGATGATATTAGAACTATTAAGAGGCGTGGGGATTGGAAGAGTGACGCTGTTGCTGAAGAATATGTAGCAGACTCACTAAAAAAATAAAAACTAAATTTCCAGGCCACTGGGATCCTAAAATCGCATAGAAAATGTGAAGAATCAAATATGTATTTCATTATCTACGAGTGCAAATGTTACTGAAACTAGTTCAGGAATTTCTATATCTGGAAGTAGAAACTGTAGTATTGCTATTAATATAAATCAATAATCTGTGTTTTAAGTTTAAATAACTTCCATTTCAGACTTAGGGCCGGTATTATAAAGCTCAGGTTGAACCTCCGGTTGTCCAACCAGGTTGAATTTAAGCCAGCTGTTGAAAAAAATTCTATATTATACCACTATTTCATGTCACGGTTCGTCAACCCGACGTTGAGATGTATTTCTGAATGTTGAGCTACGCTGTCAGCTCAATTTTAGCCAATATCGGAATATTTTCCGCCAATTTTCGAAGATAATTTGTCTTATTTTGACATTTTGTGGAAACATTTGCACATCAAAGTATCCGAATGTTAAACTCTTTAGTAAAAAGAATAAACAAATGTGTAATAAAATAACACTATAGAAAATTAAACAAATGAATGTAACAGCATATGTAATTAATTTTATTTTATAAACCCTGAAAAAGCGAATAGTATAATTATATTTGCGTGGTAAATTATTAAAAAGTTGATTACAAATTGTCATTTTGCTGCATGTTGATTCAGTAGGAAACCTAATCAAAATATATTCAATCATGGACGTAAATATTTAAAAGTAACGTATCATTATAATTAATTAAAATCGTAATTAATTGTGATGGATTATTCGTCAACAAATACAATTTTACACGATTTGATTGTCGAATTACAGTCGTTATAATTATAAGCGTTTGTAGTTTAGTATTTCAAATAAACCGTTAAACAGGTGCTTATGTGGGCATAAACTCATTAAATACAATTTCTATATTATCAAATATATGAAATACATAACCGATATGGTATATGAAATATACGAAGTATATATGCATTGCAGAGTGGAGTGTCGTCTTAAAAACATATTTGCGTGGTTACTTTTAAGATAAACAACTGTCGCCATGGTAATAGTTTTACACACTATGGGTTTCTTATATTTTTTACTCGAAATGTGATAAAATTGTTATAATTATAATAAAATATACTAAATTTATGTAATACTTACCAGTGATGTGTTACACTGTTATTGGTTGTGTAGCGTTGTTGTGTTCAGTTAGCTCTTATTTGTTGTGTTCATGCCTGGCAAATAGTATAAACTTTCCATCACCTGACACATTTTTGTGGGGCTATTGAAAGAATAATATTTGTAAAACTAAACTAATTTACAAATTCCAGATAAAATACAAGAAGCTATAAATTATATAAACCAACACCCAAAATGATTCATAATTGTTTAAATCATTTTAGAAAAACGATATAGGTTTTACATAGCAAAATAAGGAGATGAGTTTTAACAATTTTTATAAACCATAATTTAGATGCTCCATAAATTGGTTTAAAATATAGTTTTGTGTTCTTTATAATAAAAAAAAAAATTTAATTATGGAATTACTTATTCATCAATATTTCGTAAAAGCAAAAGATAACCCATTACATGCAATCAGGAAAAAGTAGAGAATTATAACACAAATTAAGTTCAATGGAAGCTACAAATTAACTTTCAAGATATTTTGAAAAAAGTGTAACTTACAGAAATTAAATATTATTTGTTTTATTTATGGATTTTAATAAATCTGTAGAAATTATATTTTTGCTTCCCAGCTAGCAAAGTAGTTCTATAAATTTAGAGTAATAGGAGTTTTATATTCTGTTAATATTTTATAGTTGTATTTAGAATACTAAATTGTTGCATTAATGTGGCACATGAGACTATTTTGCCTTCAGAAACTAAATTGTTTTTTAAATTTGTTGCAAGAACGTTCTTAGAGCATAATTTATAGAGCACTTATAAGATAACTGCTAATGTAGCCCTATAAGTGTGTACAATAACACAATTTTACAGCAACGGTGCTTATAGAATCAAATTACTGTAAAACCGATGCAAAATACTGCTTTATAGAATTATACCATCTCCTGTGACACTCTTATAAAATTATTCCTTAATGTCGCTTATAGTTTAATTATGGAACTATTGTATAAGGCGTTGTTAAGTTACAATTCTGCTGCGAAAAACAAATAATTACAAATATGGAAGCTGCTATCGAACTTAAGAGAAAAAGCTCTTTAAAGCAGTTGTAGGGAATAATAATACAGTTGTTATAAAATCATTATAGAGTAAATAAATAACAAAACCCTTTTTGTTCCATAAAGAAACGCTATAGAACATCATTTTTTATATATGTAGGTTTCCCATAGCTCCATCTGACGAGACCTGCCTGTAATAGTACGAAATATTTTGATCAAAGTATAAAGGGGAAATTTGTATAACATAGTCGTGACTTGTAAAAATTATTATCTGCTTGCAGAAAGAAAATTTCATTACGATAGAAAAGATTTATTTGATTGCTAAGAGAAATTGATTTTCTTATAGAAATTTAGTAACATATTTAATTTAGACCATTCCAAACCTTAAACATTTGCACTTCTAGATGTTGAAGTTAAAGAATTTTATTAGATTTATTAAATAAGATTGAGATAAGTGAAATTACCACAATAAAATATGATAACACTGTAAATATTAAGTAGTTGCTTGCGAAGCATATTTGCTCTATAATCATTGCAATCGACACAAAAATGTCATATTAGTGAGAATCCATTGGAAGTACAAGATGAAGCCTTTCTTTCTGTCGCTATATTGTGAAGAAGGAAAACAAATTTTAATTATTCGTAATGATCTAAGTAAGTATTCCTATGCAGGCTGATTAGGCCCATCTTATTCTTCTTATTGGCCCGTCCATGTTATTTCTAACATGTCCGATATATCTATAAGTATTTCCTGCAAGCTTTACAGAACCGCTTAAAGAACTAAAAGGTTCTATAGAACGGAGCCCATTTTTATGGCATAAGTGTTGTAAGAACGTTTTGAAATTGTTCTTAGATCAAACATTGCTCTATAAAATTTGCTCTGGAAACGTTCTTACGATTTTTGCAGAACAAGAAATTGTTAGCTGGGTTGTGATTGTAAATAGTTGATGGAATAATCAATATGTCACTGAAGTGTTTACAAATGGATCATATAATTTGTCTTTAAAATATTTCATTCGTATTATTGTCGAAATCCATTTGGAAGCATTCAAAACGGATTATAATTTGTGAACACCATTTTAATAGTACATAATAATATGACAGTAATTAAATATATGTAGACTATCGACATATTAACATGTTATGATTCATCTTCGAAATGCATGCCGTAACATTTCACGAATTATATATATTTAATGCATTGCAGTCTAGTTAAATATTCAATCAAAGAGTAAAATGTATTCGCAATATTATTAATTTAGTTTGTATAATCTGCGCTGATTGTCATAATTAATAGCTTTTTGAATATATTTTTTATATACTTTTATCAATGTCAAGATATTTTTTGAGACCCAACGCATCAGAATACAAATCAAGTGGTTTTGGAAATCCGCAGAGTTTCTAAAAATATGTCTTTGTCTTATTTTATTGCAGTTTTCGAAAAAATATTGTATGTACCTCGAACGCGAAATGCGTTTCTCAAATAGAAATAACTATAGAACAAATTTTAGAAAAAAGTGATTAAAAATTTTTCGACGTCCAAGTAAAGAGCTCTGTAAAAACGGGATATTCAGTTGCAAGACACGTAATTAAAGGATGGAATCGCTCGACTTGCGTGTTTGGTAAACACGGGCCATGAAAGAAATAAAATCATTCTGCGGCCGCAGGGAGTTATTTACGTAATTCCGAATCAATTTTCGGTGATATTGTTGTAATAAACGGAAACACGCAAACGGACGCACGCATCGGAGGCCGGTAAACATCTGAACACGCGACCCGACCGCGACCGGCCAGAGAAATTAAAATCCATTTAATTTTTAATTTATTTGCTCGGAAGGCAGCGGGTATACCTGAGTAGCCATTAATCAATGGGCAATTAATGGCGAGAGGGGGGTCAGCCATCGGGAATTTTTACCTGCAGCTAGGGAATTAATCACCTGCGGCTTTGAAAACGGGTCTATTCAGACTTTCATCAAAGGCAAAAAATATCCAGTGAGCATACTACTTTACATTACCAGGTAATACTAAAATGTAGTTGAATAACTGCAATTTTTGTGGCCGCCTAATTGCGTATATCTGAAAATAAATCAGGAATTATTACGTAGAACTTAGGCCAACACTGTTCTACTGTTTAGAATGTATTAACTTTATCCAATCTTTGACAATCTAGAGAGTGACTCATCGCTAACTTTTAGACTACTAGTGCAGTAAAATCGCTTAGCTATATCGTTTAGTTCTGGTAGATGCATTTAAAAAAAAAAATTAAACGTTTACCATCTTGTATAGGAATAATTTGGACATTTCCAATAACTATATGTTATTATTAATATTCGTCGTTTTACAGAAGGCGCCTTTAATTCTGTTAGTAAATTAATCTTAATATTTTACTCTGAACATTGCCATTCTGCCAAAATTTTGGTGGCCTTTATGAAAAAATAAATTTTTCATATTTTACAACATCGTCAACTTCCTTTCTTCTTCTTAACTTTTTTCTTTGAATTCACTTTTACATTTTTTTATAGCACGGTATACATTAGAAACATAGACAGATAATACATAGGACTTGTCTTCATTCTATCCACAATCGTACTGCTGTATATATATACACCAAGGGTACATTATTATAATATTTAAGCTCGTATAACAATATTAACAATCATTTTATATTTAACTCACTGTTGTTAATGGCTCGGTGAAAATGTGTCTCGTTGACTGCAAACTGATTGTTTTATTTTAGAATGTCTTATTCATATCAAAAATTAGCAGATATGGTTTTAAACGTACCCTGTCGTTTACTGAGAGATAATTGTTTTCACCCCCATTTAGAAATATATAATTATAAGCAATATCAATGGAAATAATTTCGAGCAATTTTTGTTCAATTACCTATGAATGTATGGTAAGTAGTTTATTTCCATTCTTTTGGTGGTAGTATTTCGGAATAAATATGTCAAATGGAAAAAAAAGTTACTATATAAAGAACATTATTAAATGTAAAATTGATTTGACAATTTTTTTGTTCTGAAAATATCACAGGTTAGGTAATGACGATTTTTTTGAAAACACAAATTTATATTAAAAACCTATATATGCATATGTATGTCATTAGTATTTCAAATAAACTTTTTCTCCCTTCAAACATTTGCCCTTTATGCTATCGTTTTTTTTAACATTTTGTACTATATATCAAGAATATTGTGTGAAACTAACTACTCTGCGCATAATGCCATGGCCAGTGTTGGATTACACCCGCAATATTTACCCATATATTCTCAATTATTAGCTTTTGTAGATTTTTTACTATATAAAGGTATTTATTTATTTATCTATTGATTTATTTAATTAAACCAACGGCATACATGAATGATAAATAAACCAGCGCATTAAAACAAATACAAAAATAAATAAAAACAGTAAAATTGATTAAAACATAACAGCAAAATGATACAGAATAACAAACCAAAAATTAGATAAATAGTACAGAATAACAACAAATACAACAGGATAGTAGTGGACAGAGAATGTGTTATTATACTAGCGTTAACTCTAGGAATTTTGTAGTTTATAGGTAAGCATAATACAGTTAATACTGTTGTTAACAATATTGAATAAAAATATTACAGAATTCATAATTCTCTTTGTAATAAAGCTGCCCATCTCAAATCGTCTCAACAGTAAATCTTGCGAAAACCCTGTAGCTGGGTAAATCCAATATAAGACTTGCTAATTTAAGAAACCTTTTTTGGACCTTTTCGAACACTTGATGTTTGATTAATTAATCCATATTTGTAACCATGGGATTGTACAAATTGAACTCGATAATAAATATATGATTACAGCATGAGTATGTAAAAGCACCAAAATTTTCAAGGCAGCCAGACAACTGTGCTAGTATCTTAAAGAAAGTAAAACTCGTGCAAATCAACGTCTGCACCAGCAAATATTTTTTTTAAATTAGGCTACGTTTCAATGGTACAGTGATCTGTTAAAATTATAGATACTAGACTGAACATTCCAAAAAATTATATGCGTATAGTAAAATGATTGATAACAGAATAGTCAACTGTTTCTTGTTTAAGGGAATGCTCGCAGTAGCTAAAGTAACCGTAAGTGATAAAACTGTTACCACCAATAAAAACGTTTAATGCTTCAAAATCAATTAAATTTTATTTCCTTATTTCCTTAGATCACTATCTCAATTCACTTAGGTCGCTTAATATTCAGTATTAGTTTGTCCTATGTCAATGAATCGGAGTTATGTCTATTACCTTGAAAACCTATCGTCATTCCACGAATGCCCCATTATCGCTAAAGCATAACTGCTGGCGCAAAATCTCATCTCCTAGCCAATGCTGTATATAAAACAATGGAGATGCCTTCCCAACAAAGGTTAATTAAATCTAATTCGATACTGAAAACCTCACTTAGATTATACAGTCAATTTAGATGACTGGGTTAATTCAAATCTCAAGCCGAATAAATTCCATTTGGGAGCGTTTTAACGCTCTTTTACCTGTATTTTGACAAGGGTACGTGTGGACGATAATAATATATTAAAGCAAATATGCCGTATAAGACAAATAGGGCGGCTTTAAAAGCCCGATATATTATATTTCAGCTTTTTAACATCCAGTCAACGGTTAATTTCAATTTGTATTTCAACTAATTACCACATAAATGGGAGAATGCCTATATCAAGCCTCATAAAACCCATTTGTAACATGGGTGGATGGCGAGGTGATATGTAGATGGGCGAAATGGAAAAGTTTACCTCCCGGGGGCCAACCAGTAGGTTATACTGCCTTAATTTATAGAGGTTAATGTGTTTCGTGTCCTTATCTGTACTATATTTATCACCTATTTCAGACACTGCCAGGATATAGGCCATTTTTTAAGTAAATTCATTGTTCTATTATTTTTAAATGGAACAGCTTGCTCATTTTTAAATTTCCTACATTATTTATGTTCTTTCTTGAGTTTAATGATATGGAAATCTATTTATAATCTATATTCAAACATAGTAAGATGCATGCAGGTGACTTATTTACTGTTATTATACAGAGTGCATTTTTAAGTGACGATTGGTTTTTTAAGGGTAATAGTAAGTATTTACGTGTTCCTCAAAATACTAATCCCAATTTATTTTCCCTTCAATTTTTAAACTAAACGTACGCGAAATAAAACGACTTGTATCGCGCAGGCTTAGCGTCAGTGTTGCCCTTTTAAAACTTTAGGCGCATTTGGTTTTACGGCAACAACTAAACGTTTTCGAAACAAATCTTATAAAACAACATAAGTCATAAAAACATTGTAAGAATGTTTATACAGCAACTTTATAACCAAAATTTACATCATATTATAAAGCACTTTAGTCGCTGTTGATATTTTGACCTGTTGGAAACAATTAAAGAAATAGTTATGTAATAGCAACAAATCAACTAAACAACAATTTGATGACAATAATTTATGTTTCAGAAATCGTATTTACCAGCTACAGTAAACTGCAAAATAATACAGGCAAGTTGATGACTTGTAGGAAATGAATTAAAATTCAAAAAAATATTTTACTGACCATAAATAATGTAATGGTTTCATTTAGTTTTAATATAATAATAAAATTCTTTATTATTCCAACAGAAAAAACCCGATTACCTACAGGAATAAAGCACAACAACAAAAGAATACTATTATAAATGTGGTGCATATAACTATAAGTATAAAAAGCTACTACAAACAACAATAAACAATAATAATATTAACAAGATGAAATCAATAAAATGCAAGCTGTCAAGAGTGTCAAAATATTTAATTTTTCAAAGAGTTCTGTACAATCAATTTTGTTATTCAACATGTTATACAGAAAATGAATCAACATAATATTCCACCTGGCCTCTAGCAAATCAAAATTAAATCTGTTTTGGTAAAACCTCAGGACGAATAAGACCCACCTTGCAAAAAATATATAAATTTTAAAAACTTATTCTAAACATTGGCAATGAACTTGATAAATAGGAAACCATATTATTGAACCGTAGTCAAATTTAAATCTCACAAGAGTACAAAACAGGGCTTTGAATGTATCTGTTTCTTCATATGTAGGTTCACATATAAGTCGAGTGCAGGTGAGATGTAACTGGTCTGCAACTTCCTGCTCGGCCTAAGCGGTTCGACTTGCAGCAAGCGACCTACATTGTCGTAGGTACTTAACTGCAGACTTCTCGCCCTGGGCTATGCGCCATTAAATCTATAAATGATACTGCAGGAAACAACTACTCCACGGGCTAATGCTCCCGCCAGTTCAATTGTCTGCCATCTCATCTATGGCATACTGATGAGGGCTAACAAGCCTGAAATCGGTCTATGTCTGGTGGAGTGGCCGACAAGGGTTCTTGGCTGTTCACACAGATACTGCAGGTGTAATTCAATGCGGGTCGGGACATTAACCCGCGGAGTACTTGTTTCCTGCAGTATCATTTATAGATTTAATGGCGCATTGACCAGGGCGAGAGGTCTGCAGTTAAGTACCTACGACAATGTAGGTCGCTTCCTGCAAGTCGAGCCGCTTAGGCCGAGCAGGAAGTAGCAGACCAGTTACATCTCACCAGGGCTTTGAATGTGTTTGTATTTGGAAAATTCCGTTATTACGATAAATGAAGCCATATGAGACACTAGAAACAATATTATTGATACAATTGATAAAAGTAATTTAACAGTGACTGTTAAAATATATACCGAAATCCTTGAATACATCAACCCTACCAACAACACTATCAAAAATTAAGTAGGTATTCATAAATAGGAAAGCTAGTCTTGCGAATATTACATTGCATTTAGTTTCAGATGATTTAGTTCACACCATGAAGAAATCTGATTGCTACGTTTTTGAAGGTGAAAAGAATCTGTAGAAATTTTAATTTCAGAATATATTTTAAAATCATTCACAAATAACAAATGTTCACAAGTAATGATCTTAGAAAAATCATTAATAAAAAATCTAAATAATATGGGACCTAAATTTGAGCTTTGCGGAACGCCTTTTGTTGAAGAAAATGAATCTGAGGTGAAATTTTTATATCTTACCATAAAATGTGTGTCGCTTACGTAAGAAGTGAAGAATTTAATGAAGAGTACAGAAAATCCAAAACCCAATTTTAAAATTTGATCAAATGCTTCTTGGAAGTCGATGTAGACAACATCCACCTACCGACCATTACCTAAAACCTCAGAAGCCTATTGAATGAAAATTGCTAAATTAGATATTGTTGACTTCTTATGCATGAAACCGTGTTGACATGACGAAATAAGCTGTCTATCGAAACAGTACACTTTACCATATAGTAAAGTTTTAAAAGCTTTTTTTAAATTTTCCGTGTACTGCTGAGACACAAGATTAAAGGATTGTTTCCTTGTTTATGTTCTTAAAGCAATGTATAAGAAATGATACTACTAAGTCCCTGTACAAATATCTTATCTAGGTAACTTTTATTAAGAGTTACTGCCAGACTCGCCATAACTAATTTATATCCCGGCTGATAGTGAAATTTATTAACGGAAGAAAATTGCAGCATAACTCAATTCGCTGCTTTAATAATATTCATAGTGTTGCATTTAACTTGGCCAATTTCAGAACCGAACTACCCATATATAAAACTTTAATAACGTAATACCAGTTTTTGAATTAATACCGGATAATATTTATTAAAGGAGAGAAATCCTCATCAGGCGAGGAATTAAAGAGCTTTATTTAACAGCACTCAGAAAATTCCGACTCGGGAAATTTATAATAGCGGGGAATTTATTTCGCAAGTGATTTCCATAATTAATTAACTTCTTGCCTTAAATTTTGGGTATAGAAGGAGGAGGGTAACGTATTACATTCCACATATTTGCATGTGAAATTTATTGAATGTATCTCAAACGCGTTCTATCCTTCATAGAGGGCGTTGCTTTCGATGAGTAAATACAGGGTGTCTCCTAAGTACGGACTGAAAATTTAAAGGCGTATTCTGTAGTAAAAATGGAATTAAGTTTGTTGTGTAAACAGAGCTGGTGTTGTTACGGTTTGTTTTATTTTTGTAAACAATAATTGAATATATTTTCATAAAGTAGCATAATTTAGAAAATTAATGAACTGGCTTTACTAATTAGTCAACTCATAAAGATTCATATTAAAATTGCGGCCTTGTATACTGAAATCTATTTTGGATACATTTACCTATTTGTTCGCACTTTTTATTGACGATAGGTCACTTTTTGAGCGGGAATTTCTTTGGCGGGTCGCTCGTTGAACAAAGAATCGATTCCATTTTTCCGAACCCATTTTTAAGTGCTGTGAAGCCATACATTAACGCTATATGCGGATTTAATTGGTAATAATTTGGGAAGATTTAATTTGGCATTTGTGTTGCCGGTGATTATAGCAACTTGTGTTGGATTTATCCCAAATTCCGGAAAACAAAGGAGTTTTAATTTTTACCTAGGAGGCCGCCCATGAACCAAGGTATTAGAAATATCTTTGCTGTAACAATATGATTTTTTCCGTTAATCTATATATTTATACGCATAATTTTAATTTAGGCCTCTAATTGTATCCTGTCAGTCTCCTTCCTGTATGCATTTCCTGTCTATTCTTCAGTGTTACGAGATAAAACACGTAATTGACCACTAAGGCTGTCGTTCATCCCCTAGGTCTTCCAAACGGAGTTCTTATTGAGGACGCCAATAGTCCGAGGCCTGCCGTTTTGGAGCCGATCGGAAAGTGCAGTATTTCAAAAAGACCAGATAAGATTTGTTTAAGATACTTTGTCGTCTTGCACCTTTCACATAATTTAGCACCAATTTGAAAATTTGACTAAAATTACTAGCGTTTTCTACTTTATTACAGTTCAAAAAAGTTGTCTAATATTTATAACGTTATATTCATTCCCGTAACACCATCTAATAATTATAAAATATACATTAGCATCTCACATGTATACTGTACACCGACCTATAGTACTATAGAAAGGGTTTTAATTAATATTATTATCATTTATACTAAGTATTTATATATCGTTCCGTAAATGTTGGGTTACTGAATCCCTAATTTTGTTGTTAGTAAACATTGCTAATTCCGTGGTTTATAAGTACCTTTTTCCTGTTTTTTTTTTGTTTTGTTATTTGCACTGTTAAGGTAAAAAGAAGCCAGCACCTTTGTTCAGCCCTCTTGCATAATGTCTACCGGGTTGTCAAACGGGTGGCGCCTTATAAGTTTCTACAGCATCACAACCCATGCCCGTCTCCACTGAGCTAGGACCAACCCTACCGCTGAAGAGAGCCTGAAAATCCTCGGATTTAGATATCGACAAATTAAATGCATTTAATTGCCACCCACAAGCACGTAATAGTGTTATTCATGAATACAATGTTTTCATGAGCATTATTCGATAAAATGTTTGTGTAATGAAGTATTGGATACACTGACAGTATTCAGTATTCATGTTCATCACGTTTAGCTATGTTCCAGCTGCCCTGGAAACATGAAAATTAAGTCTGTTTAATAAATCACCACAATCAGTTAGCTATTTAATAATTTAAATAAAAATACTAAGTAAGCAAAGATTTAACAGAAATCTTCTGTCTTAAAGGCTCATCTTGAGAAATGTCAGTTTGAAGATAAATTCTGTCAATTCTGAAAGGTAAAAATTTTAAAAGAACGACGTTGACCCTACTCTAAAATGTGGTTTGGACACCAAACAATAGAGACATATTCCAATTTCAACCTAACTAATGTTGTATACAGGATATTCAAAGTCCCAGCAAATTTAAATGTGGATGTGTTCATAATAATAAATCCAAGTTTACATTAAAAGAAATGATTATTAATGTTATAATTTAATTAGACAACATGCTGCTTAGTAGTAAATGACTTTTACACTTTTCAGTATTTAAAAATAAATTGTTTGCTCTACAAATGGAATCTAACTCCAGGCAGTCATTAATATCGGATATTTTGCCAAATATTTTTAGATCATATAAATAGAATAAACAATCTACATTCAGATTATTAACAGTACCATTTATAAATATAACAAATAGTAATGGGCCCAAAACAGAGCCTTGAGGTTCTCCTAAAGACGCAATCACTTGAATAGACTTAAAACTACGATACCTAACATTCTGGATTCTATTACTAAATAGTTTCTAATTAATTGAGTAAATATATCAGAAAATCCAAATTACTTAATTTATTTGGCAATATAACGTGGTCAACTCTGTCGAACGTTGAAAGTGAAGTTAGTATAAATTATAACAGTTTGAAACCCATTATCAATAGAACCAGCAATAAATTCAGTTACACAAAACAAACTCGTCATAGTAGACATCTCTTTGAAAGAACCATGTTGTCTTTCGTTTATCATATACTTAGTGTGGAAAAAAGAAAATCGAAAAGTAACATTTCAAAATATTTCATAAAGTTGTTGATTATAACGATAGGCCAATAGTTATTCAGCATCACCTTTCTTGAAAATAGGTATGTATTATCTTAGAAGTTTTCCATTTCAGGGAAAATTATTTATTTTTTAAAATATATAACTATTAAAGGAATAGCAAATAACATTGCACAATCCTTAAATAGGATCACTTTTAAAGCTTTTGCAATGATAGTGACACTTTTTGTACTTCTGGAAGATTTCAGAAATTTCAATAAAGGCTGAAAGTAGAGTTCATTACAAATACGTCAGCAGTTCAAAGGAACTCCATTTTAAAGAGTATCATTATTATTGCAAACGATTGTACCTTTGTTTATTCAGAATCTTTTTTGTCTTCATAATTTCATAATTTCTATTCTACTTTTATTTTTAAGGAAAAAAGAGTTTTATGCAATTTATTTTTAGTATGATTCTGTTACTAACATTACTTTTGTAAATGTCAAACAATTACAATAATATCAAGTATTTTACAGTAAGTTTACATGTATTTCTTAGAATGTTAAGCTCTTGTAATGCATCGCAACTGCTCCGAGACTTTTGATAAGAAACTAGCACCGGCTTGGCAATTCTGCGCTTATTTTTTGAGTCATACATTATTAACTAGTGTATTACAGTACGCCTGAGACAATAGAACTTGACAAGAACAGTATACATCTACGTCGTATTTCAGCCTTTATTCGTTCATCTCAGCTGCTATTCATAATCCTAGGCTTTTATTCGTCTAGAGATGATTCAGTACCTCTAATCTCGTTAAAGAGTAATACCTTTCCATCAGGTCCTATTCCGAGCTCTAATCTGTTTATAGCCTGGCGGGAGTTTATGAAAGTTTGCTCCGGCGCTACGCGCCATACGCATTATTTAGTTTTCAAGAGGATTTCAGACATTTGAAGCGTCAAACGTGCTTTCAGACTCCGCTCCCACTAAGTATCCACATTAGTGAACGTTCGCACGTTTAAAAGCCCCTCCCGGATTAGAACTTTAAAAGAACCAAGGATCTGTGAAGTTTTCGAATTATATCGTAAAAATATTATTGTAAATGCGACAGGTGTTGGGATTCCCTTCGACGCGATTCCGTTGGGTCTCCTGACCTTCCGTCCGGAAAATATCGGAATGGTGACATGTCTTGCATTTATACTTTTATATCTCGATGTTCGGAGCCTTTTTATATATTTTTATTTTTTATTATATCTAACCAGCCTGTAGTAGTATACCGAATATAGGGTGTAACAGGAAAGCAGGTCATCCTATTAGCTACGTATTTTTGACGATAAAATATGATGATTTAACACTACTTACCTATAAAAATGCCTCTCTTAAAAGATGCAGAGTGTTGAAGTTGTTCTATTGAAATTGTTTTCTTGCCTTTGTCAATTTTTCACACAGCAGAGTGATTCATAACTGATAAAAAAAATTTAATGTACAGGGGAATACAATTTCGTAAAAAAATAGAAAATGATAAAAATACACTTCTGCATACCACTGTAAAACCTGACAAAGCAAAACGTGCAATCCGCGACCGGAGAGAAAATTGAAAGAAATTCCCAAGGAAAAAAATAAACAACATGTTATAACACATATATACAGCAAATTCAACTGCTTTTGCCGCTATTGTTAATAATTAATTTGTGGTTTCAATTAATAAAATAGTTCGACATAGCTGATGTTACAACAACAAAATTTTGGGCCTGTCTTGCCCAGTTTCTGCAAATTAACACAAATGTTTCTGCTTTTTTGTCTTGTTGAACTCGTAAGTTATTAACAGCAGCTATGCGTAAATCATCAATAGTATCCGGTGCGATACACTTAATTTTTTTTTATATCCCACAAAAAGAAGTCCAAAGGATCGTGGCGGCCATGGTACCAGTCGTGCTCTTTCAATCCCTTGGTATTAACGCTGTACATAGTACAAATATAATTGAACCTCGTGTATGATAAACCACACTACTGCAATACGCCGTGAACGCCCTGGACCTCCATCTCTTTCACGAATCGGTTGCAAATTTCCCGGATCACGCTCGAGTTGCACTACATTTGCAATCACTGCACACCGCGGTAAAAATAGCTGCATTTGGTACAAGTTAAGTTAGTTAGGTAGTCGTTAGAGATAGCCGCAGAATATTGGATTGTACTTAATAATATTTTTCAATTTCAAATTCTAAACACCCAAGGAACAATTTGTGGATAATTTTGCCCGAGGTTTTAAATATCTGATAAGTGATTTTATACAAAGCGTTTCTGAACAAAGCGCTAGCCAGTTTTTACTTTTTTATGCAAACAAATGTTTTTTAAAAAGCTATGTAATTTCGTTTAATAAGAAAAATTAAAACAGTATTTAACAAACAGATTAGTTAGTAATTGCTATGCATATTCGCCTGTCTTAGCAATGCATAAACGGCCTCTTATAATTATTAGAGAAAATCTAATGCTTTTGCCTAAACTTTTCAACATTGTTGAAATACTCTGTATCTTTTAAGAGAACAATTTTTTGTATATTGGGGAGTAGGGGTAAATCGTTATATCTAATTATCAAGAATACACAATTCATAAATATACAAACAAACAAAAAAACAAATAATACGCAGTTAATATGGGATGCTTTTTATTATACCTGCATGTAGTGTGTTTTTAAGAATATTGATATATTAAATGAACATATTAAAAATAATTGACATTAGTTGCAATAACTCAATAAGAAATATTGCAGATATGATTAATTTTAGTCATATTGTCATTAAAGGCGGGAAAACATTTTTTCTACAACGCGGAAAAAAAATCCAGGAGAGATACGTGTTTAAAAATTAAAGGTTGCAACAACGAAAAAATCTTGCCCGACAAAAGGTTATTTTTAACTAGAAAAGAATCGTTTATTAAACTACGTTTAAATAACATAGAAAAATAGTTAATGAAGTTCTAGCCAATGACAAGAGATGCTGAAGATTTGAAAAATAGAATAAGAGCAGAATGTGTTGCCATTCATAGAAATCCTGTGGAGCAAATAGAGAGATAATAAAACGTTATAAATTTTGCATTGGGGCGTAATGGAAAAAAGTTCAACGAGAACTTTTTATTAAAAAATTATTATTTTTTACCTTTAATTAGAATACTCAAGAACCGTAAATATGACCCGATAGTGTTTTGTTTTTATGCCATTGCACTTTGAAAGCTAAACATTATTTAACTATTTTAAACAAAACTACAGTAACAAAACCTATCATCCTGTATATTAATTAAAGCTCTTTTCACAGCTTATTCGCTGGCTAATATTTTTTTGTACTGTGCGTTAAAGAAAAAATCCGAAAAGTTGGCTTAGAAGGCCTTGATCAGACGTGATAAAAAAATTATACCTTGTTCGCTAAGGTATCTTAAAAAATAACAAAGATACAGGGCCTGGAGTTTTAAATGACTGGCCCTGGCGATGATATATGTATGTGTATACATATATCATTGCGGCCATTTGTAGTGGGACACACTGTGCAGCACAGTCAAATATATTGGTGACGCTAAATATTTAAACTTTTTGTTATATTTTTCAAATATTTTTCTTGTTTTTTAATCATATTATTCAGCTATAATGTTTTCTTTAGAATTACATAAATTGGTATTGTTGTTATAACACTATGCTTCATGTCTACAAATCAAATTAGATTCATTAATACACAATTTCAGCATGACTTCCTTCTGATTCTTTCGGAAAATACACCTTTTCCAAATTTCCATATTATTCAGTCTATATAAGATTCCTCCTTTTTTATCAAATGCATCAGCATTTGCATAGAAATTTGAAAAAGCTGCAAAGTTTTACTTATCCCAAAGTTATTTAAATAGAAACTAAGTTACAACTTTTATTACTGATGCTACAGACTAGAACTTGAGGTTCAAGTAAATCCAGTTTTTTTCTGTTGGTAGTGCTCCAATGAAGTAGGAATGTTACATTATCCCTTCACCAAGCAAACTGAAAAAAATGTCACCTTCTTTTATTCCACCTGACAGACATAATAAAGGCGATAAATCGGTATTAAGGAGAGCTGTTCCTCCGATGCTTAACTAGTAAGATATCAAAAAACATGCTGGGATTAACTTCTGATTCATCTTAGACATAGGAAGACTGACACTAGTAAGCTTAGAGATTTAATCGATTATTACTTAAGATTAGACGTTGGTCACTTCACAATGCGATGGTAATATCTATAACTCTATCTCCCGGCCACGTCTATGAATACCCAAGACGCTTATACGTCGATATGACGGTGTATTAAATAGACCTCCATGCAGACGTCTCCCCTTGGCTCCTTGGAATCCACGAGTAGAAAGAAAGAGAGGGAAGGTCTGCCTGAGAGGCATAATCCGTAGCAGCTGCTTGCGCTAAGCCATTTCTCAATATAATAACATTTTATTTGGAACCCGGTGGGGGGCTTCCTTTGACAGACTTGTTATAACTGGAGTTAAAAAACACACGCTTCACGCACCACCACCTCCTTTAAAGAGCTAAAAAGATCGGGAACCGAACAGGTTTCATAAATATCGTATAACTCGGCGAATATCCTTCGATACGCGGAGATGACTGCCTCGAGATAAAGAGTTTATCGTGTGAAAAATTCTCAGGTTATTCCGATTATATTGATGAATTAAGTGAAATATTTCGATTGTGACGCAGATCTGCTTATATATTTGAGTATTCGAAGGAATGTAATATCAGTGCACTGAACAACATTAACCAATCAAATGATTATGACTTGGTTCCCCACTCGCTTGTTATTTGTTGTTAACGTCTACTGGACGTAAGTATTGCGTGGCTATTTTATATACACTTTATTTATACAGGTGTTTCATACTTTTAAGATCGTTATAACTTGAGAAAGCAATATCTGTTTGTTATATACAGGGACCTTATACTTTTGCGTTGCTCATAGTGGAGAAAACTTCAAGAAGACCTTATGATTAAAAAAATAGGTTTTGCTGTATGCTGTTTATACCTTGGAATCACACTTGATGTGAAGCTAACATGGAATATTCATTTGGAGAGATGACTAAAAGAGACCTACATATCCTAAGAGCAGTATCGCAGGACCGTTGGTAAAACCAGGGGAATGAAACCAAAGATGGTCATGTGGATATACACTGCCATTATGAGGCTAATGTTAGCCTGAAGGTTTGTTGTCTGGTGGCGGAAATTTCAAAAGACCTCAGCTAAACAAACGCTTAACCTGGTAAAAAAAATGTCTGTCTAAGCATAGTCGAACTATATGCGTACGCCACAACACTATACAATAGATGGATGTGATGCAATGTCTGCCAGCTTTGAATATTTATCTAAAAGAAATTATTGCAGAGACTTTGCCTAACATAATTGTTAATACCAGCTTAGGAAAACTCAAAATGTAATTGGTATCAGTTTAGTGTATTTATAATTTTGTAATATAAATATACTTTAAAGTGGCTGCGGCAACTATGCTTCTCCTCAAGAATACTGGTATTATACCAGATGTAAGATATAGAGTTGTCTGTGAAATGGGATCGTCAGAAAGATGTCCCTTTTGCAGGCAGACATTGACAGTATTTCTCCCAAGTCTGTGTTTGACAGACCGTACACGGTACTTATCAGGAATGGGGAGACCGCCAGTGAAGATGTGTCAAGATGAATCAACATCTTCACAGATGAATAAAAAATGCAGAAAAGTGCAGGATGTAGGATTTCCTCCAGGTCCTTACATATTCGATATCAATAAGAAATGGATAGGGATGCTACCGTGGTGCAAACGAAACTAGCAAGAATAACTAGAGGCGCTATAGAAATTGCCCGTAGACATACAACGGGTAAAACTATCAGAATCTACACGGACAGTAGACAATCTTACGTAATCATAAGATAACAACTAGATCAGAATGGAAATGCCATCAGGCACTGATAGTGGCCTTAAATAACAACAGTATATCTATATTCTGGGAAAAGAAACACGAGCGGTGCAACGACAATAAAGTGGCTGATACGCTGGCTAGGAATGCATCGGGTCTCAATATTTTTGGACCTGGTCCCTTCAGTTTGCTTCCGTTGTCAGCGTTTATTGAAATTATCAAAGAGGACACCTATAAAGAGTTTAGAAAACGGTGGTATAATACAAATAGCTGTCAATGTACGAAGGAGTTCCTAAAGTACCCCTGCAAGGATACAACCAAAAAGAACTTGGCCATGTCTGAGACAAATCTTCGCCAGGTGGTATTGAAACTGGACCCTGTTGGTTGAGGAAGCCCTTTTTTATTATATGAGGAAGTGTGAAACACCTCTTTGTAGGGCTTGCGACCAGAAAGACGAGATAGTACTCTGTGGCTTCACTGCCAGTTCATCAATAAGAGAATCCGTGTTGGGAGAACAATGGTCTTCTATGGCCTACATTAGAGAGATCCCCCAACGTCACCACGTTTTAATCCCTATTAAGTTGGTTGGCGGCTCATGTGGATTGTTCTTCTAATGGGAAGAAGTACAAGGGGTCCAATGAGATCTAAGTGCTGTAGCCTCTAAACTACCCTCCCCAAAATTCCAGATGCTGTTTATATCTAAGAGGTGTAAAATAAAACTGATAGTTTCCAGATAATACTGTATTTTTTAACATTAAATAAAAACTAAAATGTCATAAACATGTCCGATAGTGTTTTACTTTAATGCCTATGAGACACCTCGGAAGACCATTATCCGAGAAACGGTTCCGATCGTATTAGTCGTAATACCAACAACAGAAGCCGAAATCAATATATGGTCAGGTTCCGAGATACCGATAGCGGATATCCTCTTGGAGCCCAGCCCGACAGCAACAAGGGCAGGTCAAAGAACTTCAGCCATAGCTAAGGATGTGCACATTAATTCTGTTACTGGCAGCAACCAGTCACCGAGGTCACGGTATAACAACCCGGACAATTACTTTATATCAAATAATAGTACCTAGCGTGAAAGCCTAGAAATCACTTATTCATAATGTAAACATAGACTAATATGCTTCAACTCTAATTATTATTTATTTTATTCAAACTCATGTTTTCTACAATTTAAGTATTTGAAAAGTTTTATTCTACTAAATTTCGAGTCTCTAAAGTATTATTCGATGGTCATAATGTTATCAATAATTCAATGACTTTTATTTGCCTGGCGGAAATTTGTGTATAGTATTCAAAATATTTTTTCTGATTTCAACATTACATATACATGCTTTATACAAATTGTAGGAATTATGTAACATGCAAAAATACTTAAAATATTATTCGCAGTTTTTTGTAATTATAAAATATAAGTGACTTATTAAGTCCTATTTTGTACATAAAAAGCTGGAAATGGTGTGTTAGCACTGTATATTTTAAATAGAAGCTGAAAGCATTTGCCTTGTGATGAATATTTGAAATAAACGAAAAGCACCTCCTCCCGTATAAAAAGGAGAAAAACATTATATTTTCAAGATAAAAGCGTAATATTTTGCAAGCCTGGCAGTAGAAATACAAATAAATGGACACGAGATTTCATTTTCATACTATAAATTATAGTATTTTTATTTTGGTACTCAATTAAATTTTTCACGTAAATGCTATGATGCTAAAAATTTATCAAGCAAAAAAGTGATATATCTGCTATTTAAAAAACATTTAGAAACATTGTTTTCAAAAATACAAGTTAGAGTACTCGGTCACTGGTTGAAAAATATGAACATTGATGCATTTAATATTATCGTAAATAGGTACTTTGTAAAATTACTAAATATTTTATTTCAGTAACTTATCTAATTATCTAATTTTATGGAAAAGAATCCTTTTATTCATAACCAGATATAATAAAGTGTTTGCTGTTAGAAATCGTAAAAAATAAACGAAACATTTTTCGTATCTTCATACCGGATACGAAAACCAAAGTTTCCCGAGAATTCTTTATCACTGCCGGAGGAATTGAAAATGTGAATTTGGTCCAAGTAATACGAAAATACCTCGCCCTGCGTCCTAGTCTTGCCCATCATGGAAGATTTTTTGTTGGGTACAGAGATGGTAAATACATGGTACTGTTGGTATAAATACTTTTAGTGTAATGCCAAAGAAGGTTGCTTTTTTCCTGAATTTGTCACAGCCTCAACAATATACAAGGCACTGTTTTCAACGATCATCCACTTCACTTCTAGCTAACACAGAAGCAGACCTTCAGAACTATAAACGGCATGGTGGTTGGAAGTTCAACACCGTGAGTGAAGGCTGATATGTCTCTTGAAAACAAGAAAAACACCCACAAAAGTTCTTGGAAGGGAGATTGCCGTAATCGAAGCTACTTCAAGTGCTTACAAAGAAAATTTAAGCATTGTTAATACAAGTACAGACCAGCTGCATTAATCTGGTATTAATCTTACGAAGTGTCAAAGTTGTGCTGTTAATATTTATAACAAGTAATTCGATTTAATTTAAGTTGAATTATCTAGTAATTGTTAAATTGATAAACCTGTTGGATCTTAATAAAAATAACCATTAAGCAGTGATATATTTTCTTTAATATTTCATTAGTGGGGTAATATGTTACATTACTTCACTAGTGGTGTAATGACCTTCATTATTCGAATGAAACAGTGTCAAATAAATGCTGTAATGAGGCTGTTATAAAGCAAGTTATATCGTCTACAGATTTTTGATTTATCTTAGCAATAAATGTGAACTAAATGCAACTGCAAAACACCCATTAACTAAATTCCCAGGACAAACAACGAAGAAGCACTTAAAGACATGGCAGACGCTCGGAAAAGGTACTTTTCGCGTATAAAAACACTGTCTTTGAGTTCAATTTGCCAGCGTTTGAGTATTAAGTAACATTATTCGATAGCAATTTATTTAGATTGTCAAGACCCGTACGTGGGAGAGAAGACTCCGCGAAACAAAGGACATCCCGACAGCTCGAGAAAGTTGATACGCCGTGGAGAAAATAAGGAGTCTGTCGCAAAAACAATCCCTCATAAAATATCATCTGACAAATGAAATTCGAGAAGAAATTGATGAATATTCCGAGCCGTTCCCAGTCAAATTAAAGTCAAACAACCTCATAGCGGCTGTCACCGGCGTCGCATGCAAATTGCACGGAATAAAGCTCTGTTCACAATTACCGCATTCTTTACAAAACAGCAGCGGGTCTAAGTGGTTCGGAATTATATTGCTCTTTGTTACACAGTTGGCCGCCTACCTCGTCTCGCGATGCGCCATATTAATTCGCCGAGTATTCGGAGCGATTTTTTCCAACGGAATTAGTTCTCCCCGCAAACCTCTAATATTAAAACAGTGAGGATTATTATCGCTTAACTTTTTATAATATTTTAGTTACTCTCATTCTTAGAGATCTGATAAATAAGAAAAACTAGAAAAAAAATAGAAGTGAAAGAACCTATAAGTATTTGTAATAAATAATCCAGGCGTCAGAAGTTGAAAATGACCGCATTATTCTTATAATTATATACAATGTGTCCCACTCTTCATGGAGCCACCCTGGTATCTCGCTCACCTGATATCCAAATACTTTGAAACTTTGGTGGTGAATATATACCTATAAAGTGCGGTTTTAGACGTAGCCATATTTGATTGCAGTCAGAGGCGTCCGATTCTAAGATGGAGAAAGGGGGGGAGGATTTTTTTTTAAAAGAACTAGTAAGATATTCTTAATCAGCATCTTTAGAAACCCCCTTGTACAAGATTACATCGTTGTGGGTTCTAAGGTGTTCGAGATATGGGCCCGTCGAAAAAAAATTTTTCAACATAAAATAATTTGTATCTGTAAAACGGGCTCTTAAATGGAAAAAAAGTATACTTTATCTTTTGTTCAGAATAATGTATTGTACTGTTATGAGATAATTCTACAACAAAATAATAATTTTTTAATAAGGCAAACATTCTAATTTATACATAGGTAGGTACTATCGTTTGCAATATTAATGACACTCACTAAAATGAATTTTGCAATTTATTTTGAATTTCTGACGTATTCATATTGAAATCTGCTTTAAATTTTTAACATTAGTTATTAGTTGTTTCACTTACCAAGAGAGATTTAATGATATTTCTATTCAGAACTTCCAGAAGTTCAAAAACTGTTTTAAGAGAGTGTCATTATTATTGCAAACGATTGTACATACATTTTTGACATATTAACTTATTTACATTCAAAAATACATTGCCACTTGCAATAACTTCTGTTTTCATGGCTTACTTATGTTTCTATTGAGGATCATTTGTTAGAAAAATTTGGAATTTTTACCTTATTGCTAGTTATTCTAAAAAAAAATCGCTTATACTTTTTTGTGAAAAATTGACTCCCTTTTTCCATCTTAGAATCGGACGCCTCTGACTATAATCAAATATGGCTATGTCTACTTTAGACTAATTTTATAGGTATATATTCACCACCAAAGTTTCAAAGTATTCGGATATCCGAGGAACGGTTTCGACCGTAGCAGTCGTAATACCAACAACATGAGCCAAAATCAATACATGGGCAGGCCAAGAGACTGCCCTTACAGAGTCTAGCCCGAGAACAACCAGAGCAGCTCAAAAAATTCCAGCTAACGCTAGGAATGAATTCTGTTATTGGCAGTGACCAGCTACCGAGGTCATGGCATAACAACCCCGAAAATCACTATATATCAAATAATAGCACCGGCCGTGAAAACCTAAAAACCACTATGAAATATTAGACTAAGAAGTCTGTGAAAATATATAGGTACCTATTTTATTATATTTTGTGCTTACTTCTGTTTTACATTGTTTATTTCTAAAGATTTCTGTATTTAAGCGAAATAAAAAAATTAAACATAAAATAAACAAATATGTCAATGTTATTGAGCCTTATATATTTTGTTTTTATTTTTACAGAGAAAATGAGTTCTCATATACTAGATGTAATTATATATCTTGGACTCGTGACAAGTGAAATCATTTTCCTTTGGTGGTTTTCCTCTTCCAAAATAATTAAAGAAATACCTATATAAGAAACATCTCCGAAGAATATAAGACATAATAAAATGGATCTCAATTTCCTTGATTTTTCACGAAGCTTTACTTGAAATTAATTAGATTTGGGGTAGTTGAGCTTAGACGTAGGTCCAATTAAATAATAAATAACGTAACATGGGGCACCTTAATAGGTGACAGCTCACGCGATCTTTTGAGGAGGAGATTTTATGTATTAAGAAGGAATTGTGCACTCTGATTTTGTGTTGTATTCAATAAATTAAGGTAATCTACGATAGTACATATTTGATCAAAGCTTTTTGTAGGAATAATAATTATTGATATCTGTATTACTACAAAATAAATTATGTCCAGACATAATTTTGCATAATTTTAATACAGAGTAAAAAGTTTGTATTAATTCCCATTCAAAACCAGTCAACACCCGATTGAGTTTAAATAAGAGTTTAAATTTGTTCAATTATGCAAAATACATTTTTTATGAACAGAATTGAACAAGATTTGAGTTAGCTTACTAAACTACGAGTTATTACAAACAGAAAATTTGCTATCAATAGTGGGTAAACAATAATTAAATTGAGTTATATTCTATAAATTTTGATACACTTTATCTGACGTTAGTGTTGTAACCAGCACAAAATGGTATTCATACAAAATTCAAAACAGAAATATTTATTCTTAAAGGAGTTTGAATTTACGCAATGTCATTTCTCATTATGAATGTCTATAGAAAGGGTGAATATGATCAAATATTTGGGAGTCATTCTGTACCAATTTCTGCGGTGGATAGAATATGTAGAAAACTAATATGCAGTATAAAGACTAAGAAAACTAATATACAAATTTTATCAACTAAGTAGTAGGTATAATAAATTTATAGTTATTACGATGTTCTAGCTGAGTCTATTATCCGATATTTTATTATTGTATGAGGTGGTTTATATGAGGCGTATTTGCTGCAAATGTCACAAGTACTTACCTCAAAACATGTTACTATAGATAATGCTTAAAACAGACATATACTATTCTACTGACCTTTTAGTTAAAGAAAGTATAGTGTTTAGTGTTACAAAATTATAAATTTACCAAAGTCTTAGGAGGCATATGTATAAGAAATTTTGTATACAGCATATTCATATAGTACCAGAGCTGTAGGAAATGATTCTGCAGTGATTTCGGTGTGTAGGTTAACTCTTACCCAAAGATTTGTCTCGCACCTTGCTCCAAAAATATTTAATTTATTACCTACAGACATTAAGAGAAATGAAAATAAACAGAAGTTATAGAAAGTGTTAAATTGATATGTACATAATAATTAGAATAAATTTTAAACTATTCTTATATGATATATTGGGTCAAAACGCGAAAACGTTTGATTCGACTGTAACTTTGCTACTCTAGGACATGGAAAAAGTGAAACGTGCATTCCTAATAATTTTTCACAGGAACTTTTTTTTACCGAAAAACAGTTGAGCATCACACAACAGAAATATAGATACCCTGCACATTACTACATTTTTTAATCATTCACTTTTTCCTGGTTGCATTGATATAAAAATATCATAGGTTAGGTGATTAAATAATTGCACAATTACTGCATTTTTGTATTATAATGAATATAAAACTATTGTGCGATGATCGATTGTTTTTTTTTTGTTTTTTTGATAAAAATGGATTAAAAAACCTAAATCTTTGTTACTGATTAGTCAAGAAATACACGTTTCAGTTTTATTAGGGTAGCAAAGTTACAGCCAAATTTAACATTTTCGCATGATTACTTTGTATATGTAGAATAATAAATTAGCAATTTCTTAGTGACTTACTCATCCCCTGACTGCTATTTCTCATTTCATCAGTTTTTTCTTCTTTTTTATTTAATTTTGCTTATAGCGATAAGCGTGCAAAAATATACCAATTGCGTATTTATGTGGAAATAACTTATTTTTTAAGTTACTGTGTAATTATTGTATAACTTGAGTTAAATTAAAAAATTCTTTATTAATTCAGAATTAGTAATTAACAATTTTCTGATTTGTATTTTTCTTAGAACAAGTTTTATATCAAATTCCTTTAAACAAATCTACCCCCAATTTCTACCAAATTGGTTAAATAATTGTTTTACATTTTAATCTGCCCACACCAAAGACGCAATAAAAGATTATCAACTATTAAACAAACTAATAAATTATATGCTACTTTAGTGGCCCAAAATGAATCCAAAAATTAAAATAATGAAAAGAGAAACGTATGCGACGAGTGAACGGAAATAAAAATTTCAGAGCCGCCATTACGACGATAGTGGATACTGTATCGTTTAAAATGCCTGACTGTGTTCATTAAAATTATCCGCACGATTTATTAAAAAACTCCGACGCTGTCGATACATCCAGAGCTATTCTATTCTGCGCCATAAATTTTTAGTAGCGTCAGTTGACAGTACAATTTGAATAACAAAATGTAATGGGTTCAGTGATATCAGCCAGCAATTTGCAATGAAACTTTGAATGCGAGGACAATTAATATCGAACTTGCACAGATAACCCGTGTTATGCGGGAGTTCGTTTACATGAAAGGGACACTACGAGGTTCGATCAGAAAGTTCTAGCTTTGTTTGACCAAGTAACGAATTGTCTGTCAATTGTTACGTCAACTTTTTGTGATAAGTGTTATTGAAAAGCAACGTGTTAGCAAGAAGTTTTGTGTGAACTTGGGAAATCGTTCACGGGAACTGGTACAATGTACTTATGGACATGGACATAAACGGTTTTAAAAGGTTAAAAGAAGACCCCCAATCACTCGGAAATGACAGTCGTTCATGACCGTCAACATCGACTGTCATTGTCATGTTGCGCGAATAAATTTCTTGAAAATATGACATTATGAATCACAGGTTTTTTAATGTGTGTAGTAGTGTAATTTTCTTTATTCTATAACCCCTTTGAAGAATTGCATTTATTTCACTCTGTATACAGGGTGGTCCATTTTTCATACGCTTGCCATTGTCTTCTCGGAACCCGTAAAATATACATAGTAGATCAAATTTAAAAAAGGTGCATCTTTCTATGGCCATTAAGATGAACCAAACAGAGTCAAGATATATGTTGTTGTTGCTGAAATATTGCAACAATGCCATCTAGCGTCTTAATTTTTCGGCAGAAGAAGTTGCAATTTGGTACAAAGGAGTAATAATATACGAGAACATGTTTTTCGTTGAAAAAAATTTCTACGGCCCCTAGTTTCGGTTATGCAACATTCAATTGTTTCTTTTTTCTTATGGACGAGATATTGGATCTTGACAGTAACAGATGTAGAATGAACACGTCAATACATAACACTATCATTTTAATTGAAGAATAACGCATACAATTTAAAGAATTCAATGATTTAGATAACTTTAGTTGTTCTTGACGTAAAACAAAAATCAACAACTATATTGACAGATTCAACATTTGCTAACTGTAATATTTATTGTTGGAAGCCTTACTTCTCAGAAATATTTTAATATCATAAAGATAGAAATGGAGAATGTACTGATTCTTCCACTAAATTATACGTATTAGAAATTTTGAAACAGTTCAGCAAAATGGCGCAGAGCCTTATAATTCTGTAATAATGTTCCTGTACCTAAATCGACGCTTTCCAAATAAGTAATTGGATTGGCTTTTGCTTATCCTCCACATTGTCCATGTCTCATCTCATTAATTTTTTCCTCTGGGATAGTCCGAAAGAAAAAATTTATTACAATCCCTGTTAAAATGCATTTAATTCTGCTGCTTTTAAATCCATTTTAGAGAGTATTAAAAATGTTGTGGACAATAATAAATTACGAAATGAGTTTTGTGTGCGTGAAAATGGCGTTATTTGGTAGTATTTATGTAGGATTGGTAGAATATTTGTGTATTTTGTTTGGTTAAGTATTGAATTTTGTTTTACGTCAACAGGTGCAACTGAGCCATCTTGTATATTTAGCGGTTTCCGGGATGCCAATGGTGAGCCATGAAAAACAAACCACCCTGTATAAAAATAAATAATTCCTATAATGTCAACTAGAACTTGCTTTTGTCAGTATCTTACAGAAAATATAACTTTTATATTCGGTTATCTTAGATCTGTAAGAAAGTTTGAGGTTATCATTATTTGATATGTAGACTCTTACTGACAAAAAAAAAAGTTTGGAAAAGCTGTACAGATATAATCTAGACTTCGTATAAAACACATTTTGTCACACTTATAGAAGGAATAGAATTTATTCGTTGAATTAACTTACATTGTTTGATAAGTTTTTAAAATTTTGTCCCAATTGTCTTAATTAAATATAATGGAGTATAAATAAAATTAATGGAGCTTCCAATTTTGTTAATCGTAAAAAAATATTTAGATTATTAAGTTTTGCGGGACTCAAACGATGCAATAAATACTTCACTACATACACTGAAAAAAAAATCACTTCTGGTAAAAATCCTTTTGCCCCAGCAAAAAATTTGTATAAATAGAGGACAGATAAACAGTACAATTATTGTAACAGATAAATCAAATTTTCTGAACACCAGCCACAAGTGAACGGGTCATCTAAAGCCCGCATTTAATTGAGGCTGGTCCAGCCAGGCTGGTCCGGCCTAGGCTAGTGGCTGGACAAGTGCAAAGGCGGCATTTCATTGAGGCTGGTCCAGCCAGGCTGGTCCTGGTCTATTGGTGACCGAGATTGTACAGCGACGTAGATGCTCACGTGGTATAAAGGCAGAAATCTAATTGGTCTATATAGGATCCCGCATAGCTGGTCCCGCTTGAAAATGTAAATTATTACAAACATGGCTTGTGCCGCCTGAGCTCGAAAGCAAGCTCATCGTGTACCAGCCTGTGTGAGTGTATGACCATTTGCTATACTACATTTCAAATTTGGCTGGACCAGCCGGGCTGTACTAGCCTGGCTGGACCAGCCTCAGTGAAATGCGGGCTTGAGAGTGGTTACACAATAATGACTGAAATTTTTTGCTAGAGTAGTTAACTAAATTCTGTTGCGACAATTATTAAAACTTTTAACTAAATTTATATCTGATACATTAAGGATAAGTGAACTGTACATAAAGTACATAAATATAAAGGTGTATTATTGAAAGATATTGTTAGGATGTGTATATCATATATCAAAATTACACTTTTTGCTAGTTATATACTACTGAAAACTAGACGAACATGTTTTTTTTTGACAACATAAACCTACTACATACATTATCAATTCGAATCTATAAATGGTTTTCTATAATTTTGCTTACATATTTAATTAACTACAAATCACAAGATAAAAAATGCATACTTGCAATAAAGATAGAATAATTATATAACGGTATATTTTACAATAAAAATATAACACTTTACTTTTATCAAGTAGAATGAACCATGTGTAGTGAAACTTGTTTGTTATTGTCTTATAATCACAACTTACCACGATATAATAAAACTCTTTAATGACTATTATGAATCATTTTATAAACTTCAATAACGTACCGATAGTGCTTAACACTTTCACTTCTTATCTCGTTGTAATACAAACTCTTTTATGACTACTTACTAGAAGAGATGAAGCCAAATTTATTATTAGTATTATTAGCAGACACTAAGGGTAGAAACTAAGACTATTATGCCCAATAGGTAAATTCAAATATAGCTTAATTGTTAATTTGAAAACAAAAAGTTGAAAAAGGCGATCGGTCCACGGAATAGCAAATAAACTCACGTACTAAACAACTAAAAAAACTGACATGATGACGCTCACAAGCATTCAATGTCTTTCTAAATTCAATGTGGTGCCTCTCACCAGAAAAAAGGAAGTTCCATAAAAACAAGGACTCACAAAATTCCTTCATCCCATATAGCGGGAGGATATTTAAATTTGGCAAGGGGAAAATTCTAAAATTCCTAAATACTTCAAGTTTGGCCTTGTATCTCTTTTAGATTTGCCTATTCATGAGAGATATATACAGTGCCAAATAAGTACTACTACATTTGTTTGTTTTATGACCATAGACTAATAGAGGAAAAGTAGGGTTATATTTACAAAAATATTTCAAAATGTGGACCGTAATTTATAGATGGGGTTAAGAATTTTAGCAATATGGAGATGTGCATCTACTTAATAAATAACCTATTGAATTTCTGCTACAGCTATTTTATTTTTCAGGTTACTCCGAAGCTGATCCCGGAGAGTAGTATGACGTTATGGGTGGCAACGTCCTAATATATTTATGAATTACATTAGCCTGAATAAATTATTTAAAAAAAGACATTGTAGATCCTTTTCATTATTAAAAAGGTGACCTAAGAATAGTCAACGAATAAATATGAAATGAAACCGTAACAGCATTAGGCATGATATCCTTCGGCACATTTCGCCTTTATTCGTGACGCATTCGGCGGTAAGAATTGAACAAGTTCACTTACCGCAGCAACATAATCAGTTGTGGTACCAATCCGTAAGGCTATAACAATAATTTATGTCTTAAGAGTAAGTACTTACTGAAAAATAACACACATACAAGTAAACTAATGACTCGCCGGAAGTGAATTTTAAAATTCAATAAAATATTTTACTGGCAACGTCAGTGATATACATGAGTATTAATAATATCTTACTTGTGGGTAATTTTTAAGACATCTATACCAGATAAAAACATTTACAGTAGTTTTAAACGTATAGTTTACTTGGAGGGTTTTTCTCAGTGTACAATTTTCTCAACGATTTTCTGACATATACTCAGTCTTTAAACTGAAATAACTTCATAATAAGGAAATCGTGCCTCGAGAGACATTCGCCTTAAGGTTTGCTTGACTCCATTATGATCATGAATTATGAGTATGGTGAAGGATTTGAATGAAGAGTTCCTAGAACTAATTCCAACAATATCAGAGTGTATTCTTTGTTGAAATAACATTCTGGAATTAGACACGGATTTAATTCCTTCCCTTGGTTATCTAGGGATGAACTTAGAGAAATCTAAATCTACACGGTCCGCATTTTAATGCATCTCCTCCGGGTTATTACTTCCAGGACTGTCAGACTGTTCCATGGACTGTCCGCAGCATAGAATTTATGGCGGAACGTTGACGATGCACTCGGCCCCATAGATTTATTGTGCTACGAAGAAAAAGACTAAATAGACATGAGGACGTACATATATGCATGCAAGAGGTTGTTAACTTTTGTTAGGCAGCGTATTTCTTTTTTGTCTCTTTTATCTCCATTTATGAATAATTTTGCTGCAGGCTACGAGTTCCAGCATGTTTGAATGAAAATCTTGTGCATTTCATCGATACATAGACTTATTTAAAAAGTGACACAAACACAGAAATGATAAAATTATTTTTAAAAAGTGGTATTTCTACATTGATATTGGAATCAACTTAAATTCCTACCGTTTCAAGTCAGGTCAAGAGCGCATGGATGTAACTATCATCTAATTTTTTGCAGGCTGGAATTCAAATATGTCTAAGGTATTTTATTTTTGTTTGGCACATTATGTTTCTTTTAGCTGACTTGATGTGTATAGCAGGTAGATGTAAGTCTTGAGAAATGTCATTTATAGTATTTTTTTTATAAATGAAGCTAATTTTTTCCGTAGATTGACGCTATGCAATGCTAAGGATTACAAGAGCTTCAAAAGAACTTCTAAATTATATACAGGGTGTCGCCTATAAAAAAGAACCGTCGGCACAATATTGTAAGTTAACCAAACTTACTTATACACTTTGCAGAGCTATTAGCTCCCAAAGTAGGACCTTAAATTAAACAATATATATTGTGATAACATAGAATTTATCAAAAATTAAATGCTATGAAAATTTATTTAACTAACAAATCTAAAATAATTATTATTGAAATATTTATTATTATTAGTGTAAAATATATGTAAATTGTTAGTATTGAAATTATGTAGTATAAAATATATCTGCAGAAACTTATTATAGTACTTAAATACAAAATTTTTCAAATTTCATTAAATTTACTTCAAAATTCTATCAAAATTGTTGGACATGAGTACATATAAACAAACAGTACATACAGTAAATGAATTAAAAACCCAGACATAGATACATCAATAAAAAGCTTAAAGTTCAAAGATTAATTATGTATGCATATCGCTAGACTAAAACACCTATAAATAAAAATATTTGTATAATAAAATAAAAATTTCCAATATTAGAATTAATAACAAATATAAGATACAATAAAAAAATCAACATATCTGTCGGGACCAAAAATAAACCGAAATTAAGGAAGATTAATAAAAATTGTTGTAGATTTGTAAATTTAGTTTATAACATTAATAAAAGACAATTAGTAAAGTGCAAAGTGCTACGAAAAGAAAAATTTAAATTTAAAGTGAATATTTACTATACTACTTTGGTATACTTATAGCTGTAAAATAGTAAATATTCACTAATTCACAGCATTTCTCATTGATTCAGAGAAGAATTTTAGAGAGTATCATACAGAATAAATTACGGGAAAGTGATTTTTACCGATTTTTTTAGGTTTTCTCAAATATTTATGGTGTAACCCCCAATTTTAACTTCAGATTCGTGTTCAGCGAGAAAAAATACAAAAGAAAAATATTGTCTAACTCCCAGGCACACATGACTTTTTTGTGTGGACCTGTGTAAACTTTTGATGTGATTTTTATCGTTTTTAAGGGTTTTCTCTAAAATTTGCTGTGCGACCCACCGTTTTGACATCAGATTCGTGTTCAGCGGAAAAAAATACATGGAAAAAATATACCGGGACCCTCAGCAGACATCACTTTTTTTTGTGGACCTGTGTAATATAAAAAATGAGTAGCAGGCTTTGCCTTTCCATTTTAACAATTGGTCAAATAAATTTTACTTCAATTGAAAAAAGTATGTAGGTAACTTTTTATAAGCGAATACATACTGTGTTACGTAAAACACGCAAATAAGTAATAAAATAAATATTGGCTTTCAATTTTGTTGAACACTAAAATTTGGAAAAAGATACTGATTACTGGTTAAGACTGGGTGTCACAAATCTTTCATTGAAATTATACCTTCACCCATATCACTGATTTTGAATACTAAGATAAACTCTATAGAATTTATTGGGCACCAGTCTTTGCCTATACGTCAAGAACCGATTGAACCATTCGAAGAAACTGTTAAGACTTCAGTACAAACTTGTATACAATTCTAGGTCTAGGTGTGCAGGTTTATACAAAGAGTTTGTAATAAATTATTCGACGATATGGTGGTTATGTAGAAAACATATTACTGTAAGTATGTATTCTGAACCGTTTATATATTTTCTTACTGGTATTTTTAATAACTGAATTGCGCTTGCTTTTGAAATGCTCCTTGCATAAACTCAAAATGATGACACAGGACAGAGAAAGCAAGCAATGGACCAAGAAGAATCTTAATCTTTCTTCCTTTTCAGCACCTCTTGTATAACTACGAAATTCCTTAAGAACACTCATGCATAAAAACATCGGGAACATAATTATTTTAGAGAATATTACAATGCTGTGCGGTAGAAAAATAATACGTTCCTAATAACTGTTTAGATTATTTTCTTAACACTGTTAATATTTTGCTTCAAATAATGCAGTTTTTCTTAAAAATTAGAAACCAATATTCTGCAGGCGACAATATATTTATTTTAAATTTTGTCAATGGAAAATATATTGGTACAATTTTAGGATGAGTTATGTTAAATGAACACCTTTTAGTGATTCAAGTATTGTGCGGGAGAAGGGGCGGTATATTATCATTAAACAGGTCGCATTTGCGCCCAGGAACGACTTATGTTGGTAGGCCCTAACTACCATTCAGTACAGTACAGCAATGAGGAAAATCTGGAAAACCTCATTAATTAGGGGGGTAGTCAAATGTCAACCGGTATCAATCTCTCACATTGACCCAAGCCAACATTCTTTCACCCTACCATACCCGCAGAGAGGGTGCCAATCCTCTACACGAATATATATTATATACGGTCTACCGGCTGCGGAGGTCGAACCCACAGCGATCTAGTCACCTCGATTCAAGTACTGACGCCTTAAACCGCGGGACCACTGACCGAAAAGCATTTGTCATTGACCGAAGAAAGTTTTGTTATTAAATACGTACATTATGACTGTTTTAAATCAATAATTATTCATGAAAATGGGTAATCATTGATCACTAAACTTTATAAATACAACCCTGATATTTTCCCTACCTAAGTCATCCAGTCGTTGGAAGACAGACAGCCTTTGCGTAAGTAAAATTTAGCATTTGTTACCTCTATCCCTTCCATTATCTTTGAAGAGTACTTTAGAGATCAATTTATAGACATCTCTCAATGTTCTGGACTTACTTCTATGATTCATTTAAATAAGTGTTCAATATTCCATCTATCGGGTTCAAAAAAGTTTTCAATAACTGAATATACTATAAGAAGCTAAGCTAACAGTGCGCTCAGTTAGGTTCGACTTGTTATTTCCACATTTAACAAATTACAATTTAAATGCATCTTAACGGAGACATTTTTTTGATATACTACAATAGTAAAATACGGAACTCTAGTAGATAATGTTAAGCTTATTCAAAAGCATCATTTTAAAATATTGTATTCAAACTCGAGCATGAATACTGCGTATGTTCAAGTTATGAAAATGGCATACACGTATAAGTTATGCTGCACTTCACTTGATAACTACCAGGTCTGGTTTCATACCTGGAGTCTACAAGGAATAATTTTTGTAATTATAGGATATGCTTCTTGTTTACGAACTTGCTCCATTAATTGCCATGTGAACGTGGTCTGGTAATCACAATAATTTACTTCTTTCATATCACTTTTTACACATCTGTAAATAGTAAGCGATGAAAGCCCGTCTATACTTAGTTAAGGTGAAAATGTAAATAATTATCAAGTCCGCTAGTTAAAAAATTACCTACCACCTGTTCATTATGTGGTTAAATCTAATTGATAAAATGTTTTCTATAATTACATGTCCTTCTATATGTGGATAAAGCTCGAAGTTTTTATTATTTCTTAAATGTCCAGGATTTAGTTAAAATGGATTAAAATTACACGTTTGATATTGTTACGGAAGGTTAGTATCTATTTATATTCCTGATTAATTTCAAATTTATAAGTTTTGTAATACCTTTATTTTGACGTTTCCTAAAATATTCCAGGTTATATTCAATTTGATTTTAGATGCGCTATCGAGGACTAGGAACCTTCGAGAACCCTAAAAACATATATAAGCGGACCGGTTTCGCCTTCTCAGTTTAGTTTATGTTCAGAAGCCAAACGCTAGTGACAGAAACGTCAAAGTAAAGATTTGACAGTTGGGAATAATTATTTGAATTATATAATATGTAATAAAGTAGTGACAATAAAGTTTGTATTCACGCGACTTATTTCAAGGCTTAGTCAATCTAAAGTTTACAGTATCATAATCTTGTTGGATGTATCAATTTTATTATTTCCATTTCATAAACTATAATTTAGATCGTACATTCGTCCATTTTTCTTGTTAGTGTTGCAATATCATGTACCAAGCTGAATAAAAATTATATTATTAACACGATTTTACTATAAATGAACCTGCAGGGAACAACTACTAAGCGGACTAATGCCCCGACCGGCATTGAATTACTCCTGCAGTATCTGTGTAAACAGCCAAGAACCATTGCCGGACACACCACCAGACATATACCGGTTTCGGGCTTGTTAGCCCTCATCAGTATGCCATAGGTGAGATGACCAACAATTGAACTGGCTGTTCCTTCATATGTATGTTCACATATTATAAACTGAGTGCATGTGTTTTTTATTATGTTGGTGTTTAGCTAAAACGAGGCTTACTTATTAACGGTAACAAATAATTTATTTATGACTAGAAGAATTGAAATTGGACTAAGTAAAAGTTTTATAGCAGTAGCTAAATATTTTGGTAGAGCGTACTAATCGCATATATGGTAGTACATTTCTAAAGCTATACTGTATAAAAATGATGGGTTTGCAGTAATAAATCAAATACAGGGTGATTCGGAACTTATGTAAAAAAAAATCTGAGTGTACAGGGAACTCTTACAAATACAATTTTGTAAAGAAAATATCAAAAAGGGCAGTTCAAAAATAATTTAAAAATACATATCTGCACGGCACTGAAAACTGGTCCACTGTAAAACCTGATAAGGCAACAATCTGCGACGGGACAACAAATGGAAGGACATGCTCAAAGAAAGAAATAAAAACATTTTATAACGCCGATTTTATGCAGCAAATTTTACTGTTTTTGTTGCTATTGTTATTAGCCTTGTTCACACAGTACACAAATTAGTTTCCAATCCTCCGGAGCGTGTGCATTCCAACTATAACAATGGATTTTCAACTTTATGAAGGTATTACAAATAAACTGCGCGTGCGTCGGACGATTGGAAACGGTTTCCAACTGCTGTGCAGACTATTAATTACTAATAGATTTAATTTGTGGTTTTAATTATTAAAATAGTTTGACATACGTGATGTTACAACAAAATTTTGGACCCGTCTTCCCCAGTTTCTACAAACTAACACAAATGTTTCTGCTTCTTGTCCGTTTTGAACTTTTGATAAATTATTGGCCGCAACTATGATACGTTTTCGTAAATCATCAATAGTAGGTATCCACTTCATTTTCTAAATATCCCCACAAAATGAAGTCCAAATGTTTTAAATATAGAAGATTTTGGCGGCTATGGTACCGCTCCTCCTTGTCCAATCCTTTAGTGTTAATGCTTGGACACGGTATGGGTCTCGTGTATGATACGTCACACTGCTGCAATAGGCCCTGGAATTCCTGGACCTCCATCTCTTCCACGATTCGGTTTTAAATTTCCCTCACGATGCAGTACATGTGCACTCACTGCACACCGCGGTAGAAGCAGCTGCAGTTGGCACATGTTTACTGGGAAATCGTTCTGTTAAAGAATTTTTACAACGTAATAAATTGAAACGGTATCCATCAATTCTGAGTTACTACAGTTACTACTATACACGGTGGCCATATTTGACACTTGAAAAACTAATGTAAACACTGGCGCCACAGAAACTTTAGTGCCTACAAAGTAATCGGGTTTCAATATTCGAAATCGCCTGTCTAGAGACTATAGTGGCCCAGCGATGTAAAGGTTGAAAATACTGCAACCTCAATAATGTTTTACTTGGAAACTATAAGGATTCTATATATTTTTTTTCGATATCGACTCCATTTTTATGATGCATCTATTCCCAAACTCTTTTAGATACGTTCTGAATCACCCTGTATATCTTTAACAGACTTATTTTTATTACGATAACAATGTATCCTTTCCATAATAGATTTAAAGTAGATATTTGGCTGGGAATGAAATGCTAACTATTTTCAGCATAAGGTATTCGAGTACAATAAAACCAAGAATTTATGAGTTCTATCATACTTCTTGTGTCTTCTGCGACATTTTTATACTGGTCTTGTTAATATTAGTAGAGTTAAAATGTTCTAACCTTTATATAACTTAACCCGTTCATGGTTGCGTGTTCACTAACCTTATCGATACCGATCTGGCTGCAGAACTACCATTCTACGTTAATTTTAAAGATAACCAGTGTTAATGCTTTCATTTTTGCACCAACAGGTATGCATATAATTTAGTTCACGCGTTGCTTTTATTATGCATCAACTGGTGTAACAAGCTTCGTGCATAGGAATATACTGCCCGACGTACAAACATACAACAACTAAATGAATGCTTCCCAGACAACACAGGTAAGATGTAAAATAAGTAGTACTGCTACAATTGCACTTTCTGTTCTCTATCAGAAAACACATTTCAATCTACTAAATTCTATACACAGTAAAAAATTACATTGTGAAAACTCATATTCATTAATGAGTAATATTATTTTGGTAATAATTTTTCGTGAATTTAACATCTTCACACAAAGAAAGAGAGACTCTGTGCTTGAAGCTGTTTCTGTTGCATGCGTTGGCTAATAAATAATTCAACTAATTCAACTTGAATGAACTTGAAACATTATTAATTAATAACATGAGCATTTTCATAAACAAATTTTACTAAAACTCCTTAAGACACAGTGAACCTATCAATAAAATCGCTCTAAATATTGCAGTTGTTACACGTAGAATAAGTTGGAGACCTCATCATTAAATTACATTTAGCTGGTGCCAGACATAAGGGACTGTTAGTCCTTGAAGTTAACCGAGGAATACGGAAATATAATTGGGAAGTCAATTGAAAACATATTTACACAATTTCACGTTGTAAATTCTGCTAACTGAATGCTTGTTCGGAATATACATCATCTTTCTTAAATAAAATAGCTTCAAAAGTTTGCGTTGAATGTTTATTATTTTATATTCATAAATCTGATAGAATAGTGTCCAGACAATGCTAACTAACACCGAATATATGTATAATAAAAAGTTTTAAGACAATACATGTTTTTAAAATATTTACAAGATCTTATAATGAAACATATGGGCAGAAGCTGTGACATGCATATCAAAAATCAATTTACTATCAAAAGTAATACCTAAATCAAGTAACACAACTGTAGTATAGTGTAGTCAATTGAGTACTCATATGCTACTTATTAGATTTTCTTGAAAATATAATTGTTTTACATTTAAAGTCATTACCATTCAGCTAAGTAATCAAGATTCTGTTGTAACTCAATACAATCTTTTCTATATCCTTTAAGGTCGTCCGGATAAAAGAGTGAATTAACTGTTAACATTTATTCAAATCATTAATAAAAATTGTAAAAAATAAAGGGCCTAAAATGGAATCCTGCGGAACTCTAGACGTGGCCATGAATTTTGATGATGTTTAACCAATTTATTCTATAAATTGACATCTACTCCGTAAATATAAATTAAAAAATGAAATCATATTGTCTCTGGTCTCTGGAAAAATATGAAGAAATTTTAAGATAATACTTTTTTATTTCTGCGAAAAACTTTTTATGTTGTAACAAAACATAATTTAATAATCTATATGATCGCCTTTTTTTCAATCAATTATCCAACGTGTATCCCGCGAATAATGTTATCAATAAATTGAAAACGCATATTGTCAAGTACTAAAAGGTTATAGAGGAGTTTTCTCGATGAAATATTGCTCTGCTAAAGTAATCTCAGACATGTTCAATAGAATTCATATCTGGTTTTCTGGCCAAATCATTCTTTGGATATTTCCTGCCTACAGCAAGTTTTGCAGATGTCCTTTGAGTGCGATGTGATATGGCATAATTGTCTTGAAAAATGAAATTTTGAACCCTTCCAGACGCTTTCCCGTTGACTAACACTAACACGAGCGTCACTCGTCCGAAAAAAGAACATTGCTCCATTTTGGTAAAATCCAATCCCTGTGATCTTCAGCTCATTCGCAAAAGCCTCGGCTCTTCTAAAGATCTTCTTGCCTTTAGATTTGGAGCATGTAATCTTCTTCTGAAGGTACGTAAGAAAAGTACCCTGCGGCACCCTGATCAGTATTCCACAAGTTACACAATAAACAAGGAATGTATGTATACATATTACGTAGTAGAGGTTATTGTAAGTAAACATGTGTAATTATCAGTTCCTACAGATTCAAGAAACATATTAATTAAAATATTTTCAAACAGTCTATGACTTTATTACTTAGCAGTTATCTTATATAGGAAGTACGGATATTGACTGTCATTATATTAATGATATATTGGAGCTAAACAAGTAACAAAATATTATATTTATACTGTGATTCATAATAGTACATTTGACAACAAATCTAAGTGTAATAAATTAATATTCATGTGTCTGATGTGACATTTTCTACGTCTTCCGGTATATTTCAGCCGCCTGTTACACTATTTCTTGCAAAAATATGCTCTACGCCTCCTGAACTCAGTTCACCGTTTTATTTGCTTGCCCGCTAACGAGGTAAATGTAACTTAATAAACTTAATATGTAGCTCTGTCAGTTTTTCTAAGTGAAGTATTTATCTAGACGGGATCCATTTCGCGGTGTTCTTCCTTCTCTTATCTCGTCAGCTTGTTCTTTGTGCGAATGTCAGTGGTTTCAACGTTTCTGCGAAATATTAGCAGGATAAACAAGGATATAAACCTAACGGGTCGTACACTGGGACGCGTAACATTTTAAGGACCTACTATACAAGGTGTCCCGATTTCATTGATCAGGACTCTACAATTTTGTATAGAATCTTATTTCAACCGTCACAAAACTATGCTATTTTTGACTGTCAGGAATCTCTAAGGTTGACATTTTTCTTCTAATCCTTAGATTAAAAGTGTTAAAAAGTTTTAATTCGCAAAAGTTTATTCAACAGTATACAATATTTTTTGTTAATCTACATTGACATTAAATACACAGTTTGAACAAGTATTACAATTAAATAAACCACTGAAACTGCCACTACCCAAATTCTTGGATCAATTTTCAAAGCATTAATAGTTATAATATTTTCAGAAGTTGTTAAATCAGAAATGATAGCGGTTTGGTTTCTTATTACCACTATCAAATTTTAGTATCCTTTTCGCAATATTTTCTTTATACAAAAGTGAGTATTCAATGTAGCTTCCACCACAGTGTCCGATATTCATCCTTCGTGTTTTTTAAGACAAGTAAGGTCACTACCGTTGTCAACTAAAAGGGTGGCAGACGTTCGTCATAACGCATATCCACTGTACTTTCTCCAGTTATTCAACTTCAAAAATTTTGCCACTTTTTCGCGATGGCACTGATTTTATGAATATCGACCACCATTCGATGACACTTCCTACTAACATATCTGAGAAATAATCGACGTTCTACCAGTCCAGCTGGACGTAAAGCAACAACGGTAAAATCTTAAATGATTGTCTTCCAGCGTATAAAAGAGCGAGGTCTCTTGGTTTTGGTATTGGGAATTCGTATAATTAAGGCGGATTTCACATTATCAGTTGTTAAATTGACTAATTCGCCAGGAAGGCATGCTTGTTCCTTTATAAATACTCGATTTTCTGGTACAATGCCTCATTTTGTCTTTTGAGAAAATCACGTAACTTTGAATATTTGTTTATATCAATCGCCTCTTTTATATCCAACATTGACCGCAACATTGAATATTCTGACCAAAACGTTGACGGCTCCATTTTATTTGCCAAGTTTGAGAAATACGCCATCAATACATCTTCTGAATACAACTTAATGTTTTTTTCTTTTCACCAATCCATAAAACGTTGATAGACACATTCATAAATTTCTCTAGATTTCTTTGGAAGAAAAAAAAAATAGATTTCAGCAATATTGGCATTATTATTCATAATGTATTTTATGCAATGTACATTTTAGAATAGTTCAAAGTACATTATAATGTACCATACCATAATGTAATAAAGTTCGTTACACATTAATTTTTGTGTCTGCACAACTACATGAAAGTAATAGAATTCAAATTCAAAATTTAGTTTACAAAGTTCTATAAATAAGCTTAACTTTCAAATCTCATGTGAAAAACGCCACATCATTGTTACCGTCGCATGCCTTGGTGTTGAAGAGCAACTCATACGGGTATCTACTACGCTGTTTGGGCTCTGTTTAGTCCGCCTGTGCCCGTAACCAAAGAGTACATTGTGTGTATATAAAATACATTTTTTGTCCGTATTTGTCTACTTATGGTATAAGATTTTATAACCTACATATTGTTTCTTGTGGGTCTGTACAACTGTAAGCTAGATAACTATGATAACACCTGACAGATAGCAATTTGAGTTAAATATAGTGTAAGATAACATTGAATTTTGAATACATATCTAAACGCGATGAATATGAATAGTCAAGACCGTCAGATAAAAGTATTCAGTAGTTGAACACTAATTATACAAGTATTGTATTGAATACTACTCATAAATACAATGTATTCGCATAATACCCAGCTCTGCCAGTGTGGTAGTTCTTCTGATGATTTTAATAGATTTAAAGAGACCCTAAATTTCCACTACTCGTAGACAGATTTATATAGAAATGTACCAAATCACTCCCTTTAATTATTAGTTAAATTATTTTTCCAAGTTTTGTCAATGTACGTCTTGCAATTTCAGATACAATTGAAGAAATGTGATATTTTTTTAAATCACGCCCTTTCTCATGGAAACCAGTAACTTTAAGTTCCTGTTTTATTTAGGCTTTTGGATCTAGAATAAATCACTTTTTTAACTTATAGTATGGATTTAAAACATACCTTGTATAATATATTCATAATATACAAACAAATTAAATGATGATTAGGAATGCTCAATGTAGTAAAACTTTATTTTTTAATGTAAATCAAAATCAAATTTTCCTTTCGTACACGTGTTTCATAAGTCTCAAAAAGTTATGCAAATTAAAATTTCTACTTCTTTGGTATGACTTTTAATGATACAAAAGCATATTTTTATGGGAAACATCAACAGTACTTTATTAAAATTTCCTGCTTGTGCTGACAGCTACGATAATATTATGAAATGAAAGGAACAGTATTATTGGCAATTAATTGAAAATATGTATACATATTACCTGCTGCACCAATGTTTACTTTTTTTGATAAAGATGGTGAAAAAATAATAAACAGAAGACGATACCTATGTCCTACAACAAAAATATTATTTTAATAAAGCATGGCTGTTTTCCTACACGCATCAATTAATTGTTTGATTTGTTTTTCAGGAAATTAATCAATTTCACAATTTATTGAGAGGTGTTCCATATATTTTGAAAGTTAAAGCAATTAATTGTTTGATGTAATGCGAACCTTGTTAACTGAAATTAAGATATTCTGTGGGTAAGGTTCCCATTTCCTAATTTTTACTTTCTGCTTATTTTTAAGCAAAATATAAAGGCAGTTGAAGTAATTGCTTTCAATATGTTTTTTCTTTATCTTCGATGAATAACAATTTATTTACATTTTAATAATTTAGTAAATTTTAGTGTCTAGTACCAATAATCAACTCTTTTTTGTATGTTTTATTCCAACTGGCACAATTAGCCGTTGGAACGTAGCTATGACTATTGTAGGTACTTTAAAGTGTTTTGTCACTAGCGATGGTTACGTAATAGAAACGTTTCCATTACGTGGGAAAGAGGCATAAGTTTTTAGTGCTTGCTACGTTCCGGAGACGTTTTCGGAACTTATACGTTATTGTGGTTTTACTAAAATAACGTCGTTTCGTTGAAATCGCAACTTATAAGGAACTTCGACACTCTCCCACCACTATTTCATAGTATGCTCTTTGCTTTATCTGGTAGCGATATAGTTACATTTTATTTATTTCTACTTATAATAGATATGATAATATTCACAAAGACTAAAAGTACACTCCACACGTCGCATTATCGCATCGAAGGTACATTACACAATGACGAACAGTATGAAGGTTTTCTTCTTTAAGAAACTACATGATAGAATTTTTTTCATGGTGAATTTAAGAGGTGATAGGCACTTTGTAGTTACTCTGTGCCTGATGATGGTAAATACATCTACAAGTGGCTATAACGTTGTTTGGACTAATAAATATTACTTATAAGTTCTACGACTTTAAAAAAACAATTAAGGTTCCTTGAAAATCGCGGCAACTATCAAAACTACTTTAAAGTTACTGCAATGGTGAAGTCATATTTGTAGTAACATGAGTAAGTTGCTACCAGGATGACTTGCCACTTTAAAGTTTTGAAAACTCGTAACTGAGACTTCTGCTTAGGAGGGAGAGCTGCTTAGAAGTCACATGACTGTAAAGTAACCAGAATTAGTTCAAAATACGTGGCAAGGACTGTAACTTTGTTGTATGAAGTTATTTACTTACTCATGACCTATTGAAAGAGAAACTTTTGCGTTTTGGACTTAGGGGTAGGTTCTATGAATTGATATCTTCATATTTGTTGAACAGGAGACAGATTTTTTATATAAACGGTTGTTACTCTAAAGAAACAGCTATTAATATTGGTGTACTTCAAGGATCCATCATAGGACCCTTAGCTTTCTTATTATTTGTCAATGATCTTCCGAATATAGTGTCATGCACAGACAATTTAATTATGTTTGCTGATGATAATACTTATTTAACTAACGCAGCTTGTATAAAAGATAGTGTCGTGGTAATGCAGGAAATGATTGCTTATTTTATGAACTGGTTCTTAGCAAACAAATTGTGTCTTAACAAATCAAAGACGGTTTTCATAAATTTTACTCCGAGAACTTCTTTAATAAACGAGTTGCTTCTTTTAAAAATTGATCATAAGTCCTTAATGCAGATTGAATACACTAAGTTCTTTGGTCATACTTAGACAACAAATTAAATTGGAAAATACTCATAAATAATCTTTGCAACAAACTTGCACCAATGTTTTATGCATTATTAAGACTAAAATCCATCACTAACATGTCTACTCTTATATTCTTCTATCTTTCTCAATTTGTTTCCGTATGCGATATGGTATTATATTCTGGGGTTCTTCTAATTACATGGAGAGAATATTTATAATTCAAAAAAACCTATTAGACTTATAGCTGGAGTATCCCAACGAACATCTTGTAGAACATACTTTAAAAAATTAAAATTATTAACTCGGCCCTGTATCTTTATCTAAGATATATTAATGTATGTTCGGAATAATTTAGAACAGTGTTCCATAAATGGAGATTTTCATTTATTATAGCACACGAATGAAATCATCCCGGAGCACAATTTATCACTGTATGGGAAGAACCAATGTATGTTGGTATCCTATTTTATAACAAGCTTTCTCTTGATATAAAAATTATACAGAATTTGCAGTTGTTCAGAAAAAAAAATAAAACAATATTTATTGGATAATATTTTTTATAGCACTCGTGAATTTCATGGACATATGTGAATTTTTATAACTATACCTGCGATCTTTGTATTATGTTGTTTTCATTGTTCGTTGGTTTTATGTACTGCTCTTAACGAATTGTCTTTTAGCTTTTCAAACCTGTATCTTACCTATTATTGATGACTTTGTATTTGTCTTACATTTACTTTTCCTATGCTATGTTTACATGGTCTACTGGAATAAAATTATTATTATTAGTTTTTATACAACAAAGTAGCAAATTTGGTGGCGGTTACAATAGTTACTCTTTGAAGGTTTCAGTTTCAGTTAGCGTTACTTTGGTGCTAGTTGGGATCTCTTAACTTCTATGAGGAATTAGATCAGTATTTAATGTTTTCTGATTTTTTAATGAAAATAAATTTTTGTGTTAAAAAAACACGCATTGATTTCAAATAAAGAGATTCAAAGGCAACTCAAGTCAGCATTTGTAGAAGCCATTAAATGCGTAGAAGTGTTACAAAATTATTTCTGTCTATTTAATTTAACTTATTTTGACTGACGCAAAGAGCAATTTGGGCTTAGAACAGCCCATGATGATATTTATTTGTTATTCAGAATTATCTAACTTCTAGTTGCATTCAATTTGGTAAAAATTCAAATTATATGGTTTTTAATATGATAATAAATATGATATAATAAATATTCGGTTTGCATATCTGTCACTCCTGATATGACGTCATGGGTGAACCGTTGAGTCCTTGTTAATCAAAGTGGTAATAGTTATCAGAGCATTTTAATTAAAATTACTTGATTACTTTAATTTAACTGGAATAGTAGCATGATGGCGCTCACCTGACCAAGCTTAATAAGCTACATTTGCAAAGTCCCACCAGTCCTGACAGAATTGCCATTCGTAACAAAGGAGAATTAGGGTCCGCAAGTTAAAGGAATAGTTTTGGAAGATGCATTTCATATCTCCGTGGGAAGTTGTTTGCTTTTGTGAAACTTTCCATTATCTGACTCTATCAGATCGTGAAAAATATACAGTCGTAGCAGAATGGGGCGATTTTCTTATTTAGAATAACTTCTGTTTCCAAAGACGAAAAGCACACCAAAAATAAATTTGTCTCGAGAACTGAAATCAATTTATTAATGTGTTTCTTTTATTGACTAAATAGTCCAAGCAAAGAATGCTTAAAAAAGGGTATAGAGGGAAATGCTTGGAACACAATTTTTGACTTCTCAACTTTGTTTGGACTAGTTAGGAGGTGAACATATCAAAAGTCCCCGCCCATAGCCCTTAAGCCGAGGGGGTGGGGGGTGTTTGAAAGTCTCACTTTTCGGTTTTTTGCTTATATCTCGGAAACTATGTGTCCTACCGACATGACCATTCTATACAAAATGAAAGCTGATTAAATTTGTTACAAGTTTTATTAAATCAAGTTTTTCGATATCTTGTATAGTTTTCGAGATATCCGCTCTTGAATGTCTGTAATTTTGAAAAAAAAAATTTTTCTTCACATTTTTGCTTTTTTTGACCGGATAACTCGTCAACGATGTTGTCTGAAGCTATTTATTTGTGACATAATTTTAGTTTTTCTTTCAGCTTTCATTTTATATAGAATGGTCATGTCGGTAGGACGCATAGTTTTTGAGATATAAGCAAAAAAACGAAAAATGAGACTTTCAAAAAAATAAATGGTAAATGGCATCAGATTTTATACAAAATCTACTGGTACATACATATGAACGAACAGCCAGTTCAATTGTCGGTCATCTCACCTATGGCATACTGATGAGGGCAAACAAGCCCGAAACCGGCCTATGTCTGGCGGTGTGTCCGACAAGGGTACTTGGCTGTTCACACATATAGTGTAGGAGTAATTCAATGCCGGTCGGGGCATTAGTTAGTAGTTGTTTCCTGCAGTATCATTTACAATAATTCACCCAATTCCAAAGTTGGTTTATTGCAATGATTCATACATTAATTTTAATTTCGATAACGGTGCGTTATGAGGAAAAAGCCCACATACTTTTCAAGTAGAATTAACTTGGCTTTAAGGGAGCGATACCACTTTGTCCAAAAATCAGTGGTGTACATTTTTACAAGAAAAATTTATACAGGTAAAAGTAGCCCACACAATACACTGTTGTGTATCAAATATCATCTAAATACCTCTATCGGTTTTCAAGAAATGAAGACTTAAGACTTTTCTTATTTTTAAATATACAACCTGTCCCTAACTTTTCTTAACATCATTCTGTAACACCCTGTATATGTAGAAGGCATATGTAACCACAACTGTAATACGTTATAATTCTCATACTTTTAATTCCTTCTCATCATACAATAACGTTATGTAAAGTTATAAATCTGGAAATGGGAAGGAAAAACAAAAGGAAGGAACCATTGATCAAACATCAAATGGAGTTGCTAATAGCAAGGTAAAGAATAGTATTACCCGACCAGAATGGCCGTTGAGCAGTACATTAATAATCGCTTAGGAGTCAATAAGAAAGACAATAAGATCAGAAACCTTCTAACATATATAAAACAAATGGCATAATACTGTAATAAAAGAGAAAAGGTACTTTGATAACGATATAGATATAAGTCAATCAAACAAGTTATCAACAAGTACGGAACGTAATTCCTTATAAAACTTAAACTATCATGACAAATATAACTTTTGACTGTAATTCTATTAAAATCAAAAAATGTTACTTTGTTCCCTTGGCGAAGCATGTTACATTGTTAACAGAAGCAAATGCTCATATTCAGTTAATATAAAAAATGGAACTGCCATTTCTCCAGACAAAATTAGAATTTGGGAAACGCCATTATCCCACTTTCCATTTTATTGATAATGTTAGATATCGCTGCGAACCGATTCCATATCATTAACTTTTCCAAATACCGAGCGGCAAAATCTCCCAAATCAAATTAATGCAAATATTTTTAAGATGTGGTTAGGACTCGAACGGTTCCTAGCTGGAAATTAAATTTCATCCGGTTGTCGTAAAACCAACAATGTAGTACATATTACATTCCCCACCAGGCCGAAGTCGTATCCCAGGACACGCTCATTGTGTAATGGGAAACTTGGGCAACTGAACTCAATATCCCTCGACTATGTAAATTCATGCTGTTTAATTAGCGGCGTTATTGGTAAATAAAATTTAATCCATCCAAAGAGGACCGAAGCTGGTACTATCCCCTAGTTTTGGGATTATTCATTATAACGTCAGTTTCACTTCAAAGGTTATAATAATTATGATTCTGATTCCTCACATACAAGGCGGACCTTTCGGGCTTAAAATTACGTAATGGCATTAAGCTAACGGGTAAATATTATTTGGGTAGATGCCTTTATGTAAATAACATGGACGGTGATTTTATGAGTTTGCATGTAAATCAGAATATGAACAGTCGTCCACCCTAAATATGAAACAATGACTGAAAATGAATATACTTCCAACGTTAATATATTGATGTTAATATTGCTTTCAGTTCAGAACTGTTTGAAATTCTCTAGAAAACTACCTACTTTGAACGTGTCGAAAAATTTAAAATTAAGAAGTCTGGTATTATCCATTATGATATAATGCCTTCATATTCTAAATAATTGCATTATTTTATCTACTGATATATCGGGTGTTTCATAATATATGCGCAGGACTTCAGGATGTGATAGCTCGTCCAAAAATTTGAAACAAAGTTTGTATTAACTTACCCTCTAAAATGCACAATTTTTGAGATACAGGGTGTTGAAATTGTAAAAAAAATCGTTTTTGGCGAATATCTCCGGAACCGTTTATCGTACAGAAAACAGCTTTTGTAAGCATTTACTACTCATAATAAGCTATGTTCTGTGCTAGAGAAAAAAAATTTTTCAATGTCATAATTGGTGATGATATTGAAGGGGAAGTGGGTGTTTTTCTCCCCAACTTCTACGCCACTGGAAAAAGTACGGTTTTGAGACGCCCATTTGAACCGCCAATGTTTTCTACACAAAAAATGTACTCTTGGTCATAAGCTCTAAAGGTGGCCGTTTTCGAGAAAAATCTACTTTTATGTTGAAAAACATGGTAAATTTTTTTAAATAAAATTTTTAATTTACTAAATAATGTATTATATTTTTTTTTATCAAGTAATATTAATTATACAGTGTACGATTTTTTTTTTAATTTTGCAACTATGAAGTTAACGTTTGGTTTTGTTACTTGTTCTAACGATTAAATAAATTTTGTTTAATCAGTAAAAAATTTATTTCAAAAAATTTACCATGTTTTGCAACATAAAAGTAGATTTTTCTCGAAAACGGTCAACTTTAGAGCTTATGACCAAGAGTACATTTTTTGTGTAGAAAACATTTGCGGTTAAAATGGGCGTCTCAAAACCGTACTTTTCCAGTGGCGTAGAAGATGGGGAGAAAAACACCCACTTTCCCTTCAAAATCTTCACCAATTATGACTTTTTAAAAAAAAATTTCTCCACAGAGCATAGCTCATTATGAGTAGTAAATGCTTACAAAAGCTGTTTTCTGTACGGTAAACTGGAGATATTCGCAAAAAAACAAATTTTTTTTACAATTTGAACACCCTGTATCTCGAAAATTGTGCATTTTAGAGGGTAAGTTAATACAAACTTTTTTTCAAATTTTTCGACAAGATATCACATCCTGAAGTCCTGCGCATATATTATGAAACACCCTGTATATTAGATACATTATCACAAAGCTATTCAACTTCAAGTAAATAAAATTGTGGTTATGAGAACCACTTCATAAAATGCTTCGTATGCAACTTTTTGTATCATTTTTTTTTTAAATGAATTTGGTAAGGAATTTGAAGATGTTGGTTCTCACTAACCAATGTAATAGTATTAAGATTATTATTTGTTGTTAATAAACGAAGCAACTAAGTGACTTATCATTCAGGGAACACAATATTTTCAATTCATAAATTTCGTGTTGGAAAAGCTACTTTCGTAAAGATATGTGAGTCCATCATAAGGGTTCCGCAAGTTGGAGTAAGGTTCTCCTGTGAGTAAAAAAGTCCCATACTATTTTGATTCTTCCCTGGTAAAAATGATCTGATTGCAAATCACTGCATTCTAGTTGAAGGTCTACTATGCTTACGTTCCCAACAGAAATAATAAGTGGTTCAGTAAAAACTCAAATTTTTCCTTCGATTTTCTTTAAGTTGCTTAATCAGTTTTAGAATTGTGTCAGTGTGTTTATATGAGTTAAATATGAAACTATATCAAAATCTTTAATTTCTTCAATGTGGTCTTTGAAGCTAATGACCACATGAAGAGTTTAATTTTATTTTTAAATCCTCTTATATGACCATTAGATTGGCAATATTCTGCTGCTTTCCTTCAGCAGTAGCATCAAATTTAATGAGATGTCAAGTCTGTTAAAAATGAGAGGTTTGATGAAAATTTTGCATCTACAATTTGATTTTCCAGGTCCGTAGTGTCAGACTACACTTCATTTTTAAGAAAATTCGGAATTTCCTTGCGTAGAGCGAAGAAACTCTTTCAAAACGCCATTGCACCCTCTTATAATATTACTTATTTTAACAACCACTTTGTTTACATTCATTTGATGTACATGGGGCCATTTGATGAAATATGAAGTGTATCACAATATAGTTGACATTGTTTTATTGTGAGTCCTGCAAATCCAATTTCAGTTCCTATGGCTTCATCAGTGACAATACAAGAGCATTATTGAATCTCCCATAGTTTAATACCACATTATTTACACAACTTCAAAAATAACTGTACCCTTAGTTGTACCATGGAAAGGAATAAGATCAAGCTCTCCTCTGCTACACAGAAATCCTCTTGAATAGTTCGAACAAAAATTACAGGTGGCTGATGTCGGATCGGTCAGTGCTTTCGTCCAGATACAGCGAGAAACATTAAAATTAATATAGTCTACAGTGCATTTATTTGATGCACCACAGACTTTCAAATTTTTCAGCAATTTTTGTTTAATTCAATTGTTTTGACATTTTGATTGCACAATTCTTAGTGAGCACTCCGTCACTAAAAGGTTCTTTCTACGCTACTTCGTAAGAAGCGGGAATACTGCATTTGTTAGTGAAAAAGTGTGTTTTTTGGTTTAGTCTTTGTATAATAATCCGTAATGATGATATAGACTCCCCTGTATACTGCGGAAATTTTTTCTCGTATAACACTGTGTACTGGTAGTTGCATACAAACAATGCACTAAAGTTTATTATTGTTGTTTGTTTCAAGTCGGCTAAAGATCTTGAGTGGTTATTCAGAAGGACGTCGATAGGAGGGAAAATTTAAGCGTAAAAGGAGAATGGATCGACTTGGCGTGTAAATTCTCACTTTTTCCTTTCTTTGTTATTTTAGACCAGAGAGAATATTTGGACCTTGTGAACCTGCATATAAATATTGGCTTTCAGGCAATAGTTACAAGTGGCCTCAAAATAACAGAAATATTTGACCAGTTAAATCATGTTTTCAGTAATCGTAATAAGTTCAACGAATATATCCAACAGTTTATAATTAGTCCCTAACTACTACTGCATTCAAGAATCTTTAAATAAAATTGTTCTACACATAGGTCTTTGAAAGCAATCTCCAGTGCAATGATGATGAAAACGCAGAGAGCAGTAATGTTTAAGAATATCTTAGATATCAAAAACAGTACCAATTCACTAATAAAACCTGTGTCACAGAGTGTTTGTTAAAACAAGTTATATAGAATGTGCCTATATTGATAAGATTTTTTGGAATTTGGATTCATACAATGATGTTATCCAGTCAAGAAAGAGCTCTACTTAATATAACTTAATAAGAATCGCCATTCATTATGTATTTACTTATGTTAATTTGCAATATTTAATTATTTGGAACTCTATATTGTTTACTAGTCTCTTGAAAAAAATCGTGAAAGAAATTAAGATCATGTTCGTCAATATTTCGATCCAAATTGGTCATAATTATCTGCAGTCGCACGGACCGACATAATTATTATAGCAACGAACAACCATCTTGTCAGGACCACAACGAAAAAAAAATGAAACAAGTGCAGAAGAAAACGATCCTGGAATACTTTCGCTCTCGACTGGCCCACTTTTTGCTCCTCCAAATTCTCTCGCACGGAATTAGGCGCTATTAAGACGACGGAAAAAGCAATATCGGAATAAAATAGTGTACGACCAGCTGTTGAAGCGGTAGAACAAGCGTTGCTCGTTGTCTTTCTGGGCCCGACATCCGCGGTGTTAACATCCAAGAAAAAGCCGCGCCATCACCACTCGCATAAGCGTAAAAAGGTAATCAAAGTAGGCTTCATGACGGAATTCGTTAATGAGTTGAACCGGTTGGCGGTGATGCGGTTAAACGGCTTCCCTGAGTTGCTAAATGCAGCGCGTCCGGCATCTGTCCAGATTTAGAATTGACGCCGATCCCAATCGGGACAGATGCGGGATTTGCAAATTGTCTGCAATCGATCTGATTTCTTGAATATATGTTAAAAACTAACACAGGTTTTGTATTCCGAATGGATCTGTTTGTAAATCAAATATCAGTAGCAGTAGTAGTAGTAAATTGAAAACAGTTTCAAGTCTTTTGTATTATCTGGTTGCGCTCCCTTCTTCAAAAGAAACTCTGAAACACTTTAACACTTTTTATCAATATTCGTACATTTTGATGTCTGCACTAATACGTGACGTTACAGTGACACTTTTATACATGAGTGGTTCCCACATTCCAAATAATTCTAAGGCCTTATCTCTGTTGAAATTATTTCGATTTTTCTGAATTTTCACAATTTGGTTGCAAATTAACTGTATCCAACCCGCGTTGCACTATCGCGATAAAAATAGCTGCATTTGGTATGTATCTATCGGGAAACCATTGTGCGTACAGACAAAGAGTTGCTAAAGTATTTTGTCCTATTTCACCATAAATTAAATGGATATCCATAAACTCCAAATTACTATACACTTAAGAAATTTTTTGCACTTGAAAAACTAACGTAAACAGTACCGTAAAAACGTAAATACAACAATCGGATTTCAGTATTTGGCATCGCCTCCATTGCGATGACACTAGATACTACAATAGCCCAGCGATGTAAGGATTGAAAATACTACATCAATAATTTTTTTATCGAAAACTATAATGATTTTACAAACATTTCTTTTACAATATTGACTTAGTTTTTCATGACACATCTATTCCCAATTTTTTTTGGATAAGTTGTGAAAACTCTATACACTTAGAGAGTATCAACATTACATTCTCGTAAGAAGCGGCTTGATATAGTTCTTTTTTAAGTGTTTTGGCTCACAAAAGATACATCGGTATAGTGTTTACTCTTTAAATTACGTGAACTAATACTGAGGATTTAAAATTACTGACTTCAAGGCCTGTCTACAAGTTTCCCATATAGTACTGGATTAAGGTAAGTCCACAACTTTTCCTTCCATCATTCATAATACGATATTTAAATGAGAAAAAAGTCAATTTTATGCATGTTTTATCAAGTCTACTAAATTTGCATTCTTACCGTCTGCAATATGTTTTGGATGAAGTTATCTCAAAGCCTTTTGAGCTCAGTTGGTTGGATACCCTTGATATTGAAAGCAGAAACAAGTCTTCAATGATATAATGAAGACAAAACGAGGTAGAGGACGATGACGAAGGAAAAACTTATTGGACATGAGGAGTAAAATGCTTCACTAGGTAATTATCTATGAGAAAAATGTATGCCATGCTATAGATTTATGAATATTTTATCAAAATTTATTAGTAGTACTCCAAGCTAACATAAATAAATATACTCGCGTCAAGAATTCAAACGTTACACATTTGTTTTTATTGTCAACGTAATTTTAGATATTTGGTCGCTTTAAAATCAATCATTTTTGCAATTTAGTGCAATATATAATGCAAACTTTTAGTGTAGTATATAGTTTTATTACTACCAGTAACAGTTTCTTAGATATTTTGATGAAAATATAATGAATTATTCATTTGTTCGTATGACGTAAGTCGTCTGAATTTTTGTCGCGAGTGTAGTTTGTTTATCCTTGGTAGTCATCACCACTTCTTCTTACGTGGGACTTGATCTGTCCATATAAATGTATATGGATGAAAAATGGTGATTACTACAAACTTTATTTAAGCCAACAGTTTCTCTTATTTGTATATTTGTTCTTATAAAAACTAAATAACAATTTACTGAAAATATCGGTCTGGTGAAATTTATTTATCATACAACGTAGCTAACTTAAATTTTTCACCTCTTTTTTCTCCTGCGTTACTGTCTTCTTATTAGCTTTCAACCACTTTCCTGTCACTTAAAACTTATTTTACTAGGGACGTAACCATTCAACTGAGAAATATACCAGAACGATACAGTTGCAAACGATAATATCTCAATCCCAATTTAATTTAGTGAATTACAAATCCTTCACCGCTCAATCAGATCACAACCATCTATAATTAAATCTAATTTCAACAGTTTTATAATTAATGCCGTGGTAAATCTGCGCTAATCAGGCAATCATTCGATTAGCATAGTTAACGAACTGGCCGACCGTTTAGCGTAACTGTATCGTCATTATCAATCAAAAGTTCAGGCTAAATTAATCGAAAGTTCTCTTTCATGGCCCTCTCTTTATACTTTGAGGCGCTAGTGAATGTTTACTGAAACTAAAAGTTGATAAATCACAAATTCAGTATTGGACAATATGTAATACCATTTTCAGTGATGGTAATATAATAATAATAATACCCTTTATTAATATCGTAAAAAAGTTAATACAAAAAAAATAATACGAATGATGGCGATATTTACCATGCAGTGTCATATAACCATCCAGAAAATTAAGGAAGCATAACAGAAGGTACGCTACTGAAAAGATAAAAATTACAAATAACAAACAACAAACCAATTAATTACAGTAATTTAACTGAACATTATTTAAGACTTTTTTAAAAACCGTGAATAGACTTGAGGGAGCTGACATCATTAAGCTAGGAATTATAATTTTGTATAGCGTTTGAAGTAAATAACCGCTGAAACAGAGCAGTTTTATACTTTGGAGCACAAAACTTGTAGCGATTACGAGTGGGTAATTGATGAACATTAGATTTAGTAATAAACTTTGAGATTAAATATTCAGGTTTATGATTTAACAATATCTTAAATGTCGTGCAAGGTAACTGAATCTGAAATCCGGTATTAAGATTCAACTTTGCCTTTTGTAATAAACTTTGAGATTAGATATTCAGGTTTATGATTTAACAATATCTTAAATGTCGTGCAAGGTAACTGAATCTGAAATCCGGTATTAAGATTCAACCAATTCGAATTTTTAAAATATGAAGAAATATGATCAAACTTACGGAGATTATAACTTAACCTGATTTAAGAATTTTGAATCTTTTGGAGACACTCTTTATCCCTGTGCACTAATACAGGCCAGTACAGACTATGCAGTATGCCAAAGTGGATAATATGAGCGAGTCACATATTTTTAATTTAATGTCAGTACTAAGAAGATCTTTATGCATGTAAAGAATTTTCAATTTTCCAAAAGATTTTTGAGTAAGATAGTTAACATGTTTAGTAAATCGAACATAATTGTCTACCCATAAATTAAGATTTTTGCAATTATCAGAAGGAACAAAAGGATTACCGTTTAAATTGATGGTAAAATCTGGGATACTTATAATGGTATTGTTCTTAATTCCAAAAATTAATAATTGAGTTGTAGTTTCATTTAAAATAAGGTTATGAGCCAAAGATACTTTGGTCGGAGTTGATATGAACTACAGCTGAAGAAATGTTAGAAGGATTAAAAGGTAAATATCTGAGTATCATCAGCGTACTGATGAAATTGACAATGTTGAAGGTAATTACAAAAGTCAACAGTATAAATGGAAAAGAGAAGAGGTCCTAGAACACTGCCTTGTGGAACTCTAGCAGAAATATTATTAAATCTAGATATATCAGCGTTCAAAGTAACCCTTTGTCGTCTACCTGATAGATAATTTTTAAAGAATGAGATAGCAATGTCGCTGAAACCGAAGTATTTTAATTTAGTACAGAGTGCGACATGATGTAAAGTGTCAAATGATTGTTTAAAATCCAGAAGAATAAGACAGGCACATTTATTAACATCAATGTCTCTAATTAGATCATGAGTGAGTTTTAGCAGAGCAGTGCAAGACTATATTGAGTTTGGAATCCAGACTGAGTATCAGACAGGATATTGATTTTGTTACAATAATTACTAACCTGTTTTAAAACAAATTTTTGTAAGATTTTTGACAATATTGGAAATGTAGATACTAATAGGTCGAGAGTTAGATGCAGATGTGAGATTATTAATTTTCGCAATAGGTTTAATATTTGCATCTTTTCATGCAGGGTAAAAAGCTCCATCCGAAAGTCACTTGTTTGTAAGAAAATCAATATGATTGATTAAATACGGTGTACCAAGAGATTCCATTTTTATGTCGATTCCATCACAGCCTTTAGCAGAAGATTTGAAGTTTACTAGTAAATCTGTCAATTTTATCCGGGGTAAAAAAACAAATGGGTAAATAAGTAAATATGAATGACAACAAGACTAATGTAATTTTTTTTCTTCAGTTTTATTGTGTTTTTGCCATACTTCTGAAAATATAAAGATTAATTAAAGGGTTATTTTTGAAACTAGGTTTGCCTAACCAAAAAATCTCACACTGAAAAAAGCAGATAAGTAAAAAATAAAAAAAATCACAACACCATCGCGTACATCATACAATAAATAACTATTATCAAAAAGCCCCCATAACTTCTATACAAAATTTTCCGAGAAATTTAAGTTTACACTATTGCTGACTCTTACAAAAATTTTTAAGTAAATCCACGAGAGGGCAGCACATGCATATCCTTATCCTGCTAAGGCCTGTCAAAGTTATGGCTCATACAGATTTAAAAAAAAAAATGATTTGATAGTAAATGCCTTTTGTCCATCGTAAAAGAGAAGTAAAAGTAAGCCCCGTGGTTTGGTTACTTAAATTATATTTCCGTTTTCGAACGTACCCCACAAATTGTTTATCTTGCAACTTTTTTGCAGAACTTGGAGCCATATTTCTCCACAGATCTAATCAAATCCACTACCCGTTCCGCCGTTTTCGTCATTCATAAATCTAACAAAATAGCACTCAAAATATCTCGAGTAGCAACTGCATTTTACAACTTTAAATTAGAATATCAAGCGGGAAATCCCGCCGCCAAGTCGGATCTAAGTTTGCCCAGTTCTTTTCTACCTTATTTTCGTGGATCAAGATGTAATAACTGTAACAATATATGTGCGTATCAGCCAACTTTTTTATTGGAATTCTTTCGCATACGTTATGGTACCGTAAACTTTGTTATTACTTTCGAATTTATCCGTGAAATATAAAAATACTTTATGCTTCAAGGTAGCAGCCAGCAGCATTCGTTCCAACTTTAGTATGGCTTTTTATTGGGCGATTCCGCTCTAAGAACCCGTCACTAAAGTAATTTAGAACAGGAACTATTTGAATTTCTGCCAGTATACGTTTAGAATTAGAAAAACAGAAAAAGAAGCCGTTGTTCTTCATTTGCGACCACAGAAATTGTCAACTGTAAAGTAATATCTATATTTTACTATTAAAACTACATCTTACGGATATTACAAGTTCAATTATGAATGTATTCGTCGCGTATTTTAGTAATCGGCAACTGTACGTACAACTTAGAGTCAGGTGTACCTCACGGCTCTGTTCTTAGTCCCATATTTTTTATATTGTTTATTAATGAGATTGTTAAAGATTTATATGTACAATAGGTAGACGATCTAAAAATCTATATATATACATTTTCGACATAGCTGGTTTTTTCGGTTGTCCGTTTGACATGAAAATAACTCAAAAATGGGTCGTATGCACGCTCCTGGGAAAGGTTCTGCCTTATAGACGCAGTGTTCCTACATGGTTGAAAGTAACCCCTGAAGAGGTGAATGACCATATCTACAAATTGGACAAGAAAGTATTAACCCCATCACAGATTGGTGTAATTATAAGGGATTCTTATGGTGTAGCACAAGTAAGATTTGTCACTGGTAATAAAATCTTACGAATTATGAAAGCTATGGGTGTGGCACCGTATCTAGTGGAAGATTTATATTACCTTATCCCTTATCTAGAAATCTTCTCTGGAAAGTTAAGTCGCTGCAGGATTGCCAGAAGCGTCAATATTTAAAAAAGTACGGAATGGTGTTTGATAAAAAAAATGCCTCTAAATGCAAACAAAATATAATGCCATGTGGTACACTAAGAAATCGTATCAAATACTATACGACTATACCCTGCACTATATACTCGTAGATACGACTTTGTTAGGTTGTTAGAGTACTGTTTGATGAAAAACAATTATTCTCCAAACATATTCTTAACACCACAAGATTTGTTTATAAGAGTTTGGGTTTTGTTTTGCAGAATTCTGAATATATTGTTAATATAAATACACTAAACCTATGCAATAAGTTCTGGCTAATTGGATCGTCCAAAGCCATTTTACACAACACACGCACACACACACCTATTATCCGACATTTATTTGCTCTCAACTTGTATTATATGTATCAGTTGTACAGTCACCTATTGTATAACAGTCATTCGAAAAAATGCACCTCGGATTCATCCAGTCCGCAGTTTTTATGATTGATGGTGAATGTGATCATTGAGGAATAACTAATGAGGTGTTATTGATCGCTTCCATCTCGAAAAGCAGTTTATTCAATATTTTTGTTCAATAAATTTATACTCAGTTTTATTCAATCTGAGAAACGTCTTTCTCAAATCGTTTTTAAAGTTCCCACATTTACTTTCATATTTTCCAATAGCCTACAAACTTGTACAAATGATCAAACCTTGATGAGGATTCAGTTGATATTCTATTAAATAAATAGAAAGTACTATATGTATATAACAGGTTTAATCTTTTAGGATCTCGTAATTCAAATATATAAATAAATAAATATTTTATACGAATAATCTAAATTATAGATAGTAAGTTTCATTCAATCAAATTAACGGTTTACTAATATCACAAAAAATGTGTGAACGCGGATGAGTGTCTTCAGTAAATAACCGAAATCTAAACCTACCTGATCTATAACTGTTTTCCGGGTTGTTATGCTCTAACATAGGTCACTAGTCACCGTCAGTAACAAAATTAAGTTGCACATCCTTAACCCTAGCTGATTCTTTGACTTCCCTTGTTGTTCTAGGGCTAGGCTCTGGTGGAGAGAGCAGGTGAGATGTAACTGGTCTGCTACTTCCTGCTCGGTCTAAGTGGCTCGACTTGCAGGAAGTGACCTTCATTGTCGTAGAAACTTAATCACAGACCTCTCTCTCTGGGCGATGCGCCATTAAATCTATAAATGATACTGCAGGAAACAACTACTCCGCGGGCTAATACCCTGACCCGCATTGAATTACACCTGCAGTATCTGTGTGAACAGCCAAGAACCCTTGTCGGCCACACCACCGGACATAGGCCGGTTTCGGGCTTGTTAGCCCTCATCAGTATACCATAGGTAAGATGACCGACAATTGAACTGGCTGTTCCTTCATGTGTAGGTTCACATATAAATCGAGTGCAGGTGAGATGTAACTGGTCTCTGGATTTACTCATTCGGATTACGATTTCGGATTTTATTATTTGTGTTTCAAAACGTTCTGTAGAAACTTCTGCAACTTCTAAACGTTTTGCCGCCCTTCATCATTGGCATATTCAGTGATTAACAACGTAAATTCTTCACCGTAAATGAGTTCACTTGCTCCAACCGGGAATAGTCGTAATACTAACAACAAGTTACAATCAATACATGAGCAGACCCATGGGCATTGGTAGCGGCTCCTTCCCCACAGATCTTAGCCCTAGAACAACAAAAGCAGGTCAAAGAATCTCAGATAATGTCAGGGATAAGCACATTAATTAAATATATTTCTAGCGGCGGCAAGTTTCCTAGGTCAGAGCATAACAAATGGAAAAATCATAGTAGATAAAATAACAGAACGGGCCATAGAACGTAAAACTATTTATTTATTTATTTACGAAATCGGGATACAAACAGGCCAAGGCCCAATAAGGCATCCACAAATACAATATGTGCTTACAATAGGTACAATAAAAAAGAAATCATGTAATAATTGAACTCACACATCATAATATGAAGATCATGTGAATTAATAAGAGTACTAATCAATAAGTCTAAACCTAATAAGTACATATTTAAAACATAGAAAATAAAAGAATAATAAAAAAACGAAAAGTAGAAAAAATACACACATAAATGTCTACATAGAAAATAACAGGGTATAACAAAGTTTAAACATCACAAACTTTTATTTTGAGATTTGTTTTAAAGCAAGTTGAAGAAACATTGCAAATATTAATAACTATTTCAAAATAAATACCAATAATGCAGATAGACATACCCATTGCATTCCAAACATGCGGCAGATAACCAAAACAAGAACAGAGAAACCAAAAGTGAGCATAAAAGTATCAAACAGAACCACAGGGTTAACTATGACTTAAGTACAAATATTTTAATAGGTGGTAAGGGATAATAAGAATTAACGGAATCGTTAAAAAAATTTCCAAACTTATTAATAAACCGAATTTTTGTTTCTAAACTATATTAAACCCCTACTTATCGCCGACTCTGGCTTTCTGTCAGTCACGAGTTAGGTATCGGTTAGGTGTATTAATTTATGCTGCTTTAATAGAAAGAAAAAAGAAATAGATTTACAAAATGTAGATAACTATTTAATGAGAAACACGATATGGTAGGCAGAGAGAAGTACCATCTACCTTACTGATATTTATTTCCGAGATTGATATTTGTTTACATTAAAACTTGTCATTGTAAAGATTTTTGTACTTGCTGACTGCTTGTTGGAGACCTCTCCTTCCCCCAAATATTATTACTGTTTAAAACGAGTTACTCGGCCCGACGACCACGATCAGGTGGACTCCCTCCACAAAAACCACAAAGGATGACAAAAAACACGCAAATGCACTCAAACACATAATAACACTGCCATACATTTACCGCCAAGGCATTACAGCAGTTAATGTGGTTTAAAGAGATCAAAAATTGCATATCGCCTTAGAAGTATAGAAGTTTTCAGCTGAATGTTGAAATAGTTTTCAAATCATTGACATAATACAATATTCTGGAATATAAAGAATTTATTTGTGTATATATACAAATACTATAAAATTACAACTTACTGTAGGCAGATAACACTAAAATAATACAAACATAGGTAGAAATAACATTTATAAGCACGTAAGTTATTCTCAACCTATACAATGGCACTAAAATCCTTTAGATTGTACCACCCCTGTGCCAAGCGGTCGCAAAACATCAAATATTTATTACATTTTGAAAGTTTTTACATTACTATACCTACATCTAGCTATTCCTTAAACATTTGCAATGTTTAAATACCAGTTTTAAAGATTTTAATTTGAGGAAGCGGATACCTTTGCATGTTGTTTTCCCGCAGATTCAGGTTGCTGCAGTATTACTATTATAAATAATTCCAGATTCCTCGCAGGCTCTAGATGTGAAATAACAAAAACAACTTCCAGCAAGAAATAAATTGTTCTATAACAGGAGCAACGCACTTAATTCCAATGAATATTATATAACAGCATTATTTACAACTGCTATCTGGATGGGATTTCATTACGGATAGCACGGTGCTCCTCTACAGCTTCCAGCTATTCGAATAATTAATGAAGCACTAAGACGAGTTAATACGCCATTTAGCTTTTATAAATTATTTCTAATTAGCGCAGAAATATTTGAAATTATGAGAAACATGCTTTATTAGCGTAGAAATCTTATTATCCGGCATGTTTTATGCATGGAAAATGTAAAAAAAATATGACGAAGGTAAGACGTTTTGTCGTAATGGCGATTTCCATTTTGGGTCATCTTATAGTTTATTTACAATTAAATTACAGTAATATTACTTTAAATTTTAAATTATTTTCTTTTTTACTTTAAATGTATTAAGCTAATTGAAAATCATTCTACCTGATTCACATTGACCAATAATGCGTCACGATAGGATAAAAACCGATCTACTTGATTTTCTCTTTTGGCACTGTTGTTAGTATTTATTAATTTTTTTTTTCCAGCAAAATGTGGCAGTATCAACGTAATCTCAAAGAGAAATTTTAAATGCCGCTAAGATCATAAATAATTATAGGAAATATACAATAGACAAATACGATAACAAAGTTATTGTGACTAAAAAAACCTTATATGGTTCCGTTATTAATTATTTAAATTAATTACCTTTGTAGGAAACATTATTTCAGTATGGCAGGTATGTGTTTAGCTTTGAAGCTTAATACTTTTAAACTAAGTAAAGAGATAGTAATAATATTTGCTGCTACTGATACTGCCACTGTAACTGCTACTGCTACTCCTACTGCTGCTATTCCTGCTCCTGCTGCTTGCTACTACTGCTGCTACTGCTGCCGCTTCTGCTACTGCTACTGCTCCTGCTACTGCTACTGCTGCTACTGCTACTGCTACTCCCACTACTATTTTTTTAGATCGATTTACATTACTATTTTCTCAGTAACAGAAATTATGTATAGGGTAACTATTTTGAAATTCTAATAATTTTTCAGTCTGCACTATTTTTCTTAATAATACTTATATTTCTTGAATAGTGCTTTGTATTCTAGTTTATTACCCTTTTTTTTCTAGTGTTTACATTAAGTAGTGACATGCTATGTAATGTAATTTATTGTAATAATTATTTTCTTGTAATTAGGTATCCATGCCTGTTGGGAAAATAAATAAATACAACCTATAACGAATAACTGAACTAAACTTATTTTATTGTAAGTAAGTCAACACGAGCTTGTGGATCTACAAGTATCGAACCCAATAACAGAACAGTATATTTTCACGACCACGACCAAAAAGTATAAATCAAAAACAATTAAATTAAATTTAAACAAAATAAGTTATTTATTGAGATATTTGCATCACACTGTATTAATATTTATATTTATAGTACTGGTATAATTACTGAAATTAACCGCTTAACGATATAACCCGAAATAACTCGGGTTAGGAAGTCGGTACTTTTTTCTCTAACCCGAGTTTACTCGCGGCATTTGTTCAAACGCTATAACTTAAACTACAACCCGAATTTAAACGTGTAGTAGGTGTGACCGTATAGGCGTTAACCCGAAATATCTCGAAAAAATTAGGCCAATGAAATTTCGTGGTTTCTGGTGTCATAGTGGGATGATCAACCATGTGCAAATGCGTAATGCATTTCTTTGGCTGTTTTGCTACAAAATATTATTGGTTGAGAAGCTAACGTTGCGTTTAGGTGTTCGTTTATGTGCGTAACAAACTTTTTATGATAAAAGCAAACTTTGTTAAGTTTTTATTTAAAAATGGAATCTGATAATGAAGATGTTAGTAGTGTGTCCGACTCGGTGTCCGATAGAGAAACCGATGAATATGAACTGACGGGTGGGTCAAATATAGAGGATGACTTAGAAACAAGCGGAAGTGAATACGATGATGGAGAGGGGGAATATGAGGAAATTTCAAGCGATGATGAAAACGACGAACTAGATGCAAATGCTAGGGTATGGTGTGAAATAGGAGAAGGTACACCTGCCCCACCGGAATATCCATTTACCGAAAATGTAGGCGTTACCTTTAGAACTGCTGTAGGTGAGAATGAACTCTTTTTTTTTGAAAAGTTCGTTGATGATCAACTGATAAACATAATAACTGAGGAGACAAATAGATTTGCTATTCAAACCTTAGCTAAAAATGCAGCAAAATCTGCAGCTCGCAACTGGATCCCAGTAACATCTGACGAGATTAGAGTATTTTTAGCCATAATTATACTACAAAGTGTAGTAAAAAGCCAGAAATGAAAATGTATTGGTCAAAAATCCATTATTAGCTAGTCCCTTTTTCCTAAAGCTATGTCATGTAAGCGGTTTGAAAATATCAAACAATTTCTGCATTTTTCGGATAATGAAACGTACGACTCTGTAACGCACCCTAATCCAAAACTTAACAAAATCTTTCCAATTTATGATATGTTGGTAAAGAAATTTTGTGATTTTGTGGTGCCTGAAAAGTATATAACAATCGATGAAAGTTTTTTATTATACAAGGGACGTTTGGGATGGATTCAGTACATTCCTCTAAAACGAGCACGTTTTGGAATAAAAACATATATGTTGTGCGAGTCAAAAAGTGGGTATGTATGGAATTTCCTCATTTATACCGGCAAGGGAACCATGCTTGATTCTGATTATGATAATTTAGGGCTAGTGTCTTCTAAAGTGGTTATGACCCTTACTAAAGCACTTCTGGGGAAGGGATACTGTCTAACCATGGACAACTTTTATAATAGTCCTCAACTTGCTGATTTGCTGATACAAAACAAAACTGATGTATATGGGACACTGTTGCTACGAAGAAAGGAGGTCCCAAAGGAGTTAGGGACAAAGATACATGTCGGAAAAGTTATCGGCTATCAAAGAGGAAAAGTCATCGTGCTAAAATGGAGGGACAAAAAAGATGTGTGCATGATATCCACGGTGCACAACATTGACACACAGGAGGTCGCCACAAAATCGGGGCCAAAAATAAAACCAAAGGCTGTTATTGACTACAACCATACAATGGGTGGGGTTGACCGCGTCGATCAGCATTTAGCCGACTATGCTTTGGCAAAAGAGTTTTGAAAGAGAGGCAAAAAATATTATAAAAAAATATTTTACCATTTGCTTGATCTGGCGCTTTGGAATTCTTTCGTTCTGTATAAAAAAGAAGGTGGGAAGAAGTCCGCACTGAATTACAGATTAGATGTTGTCAAGCTTACAATGGAGAAGTACCACAGGCCTGAATTTTCTGCAAAAATGGGGCGTCCATCAACAGTTTTACCCCGTCACGGCTTAGTGGACGCCATTTTCCTGAGTATATACCAGCGACAGAAAAGAAGGTCAATCCCACAAGACAATGCGGGATTTGTAGCAGGGTAAGAGATGCTAGGGGAAAGAAGATTCGGCGGGAAAGCAGATATTGGTGCCCACAGTGTGAGGTGGCTTTGTGTGTTACGCCGTGCTTCCGTGTTTACCACACAGTAACCAATATTTAAATTGTACGGTCTAGTTTTTACATCCCGAATTAACTCGGGTTAGGAATTTCAGTTTTTAGTTCCATTATTTGTTTACTATCTAGCGAATACAAGAATATTTGTGTTATCTTGCTTGTATATATTTATTTATTTGTCCCACCGGGCTGAATTTTAGTACTTCTATGATCCCGAGTTTACTCGGGTTAGAGAATATGTATAATTTCAATAAAATTTTTTCCCCTCAAACCCCCGTTTTTGTTTGCTTTTTCTCTAGGATATGTTTCAGCGATATGCGTTCTTCGGAAAACAACAATAAAAAAAGTGGATTAAAAATGGAAGAATTTCGATAAAGAAGTCGAGCGTTAAGCGGTTAAATATTATCTAATATTGTTATTATCTGTAATATTGTTTCAAAACAGATTGAAGTTACTAAATAAGTAGATCCAGTAATTGAGAAAACTAATTGATTTGCTATATTTATTCCATTTTCTATGTATCCTTCTGCTACTTGAGAAGACTCTCAACCTTCATGCCTCTTTAACGTTGTAATATCCACACCTGCATTTTCCAACGCTGAGGTACGGCAGAAACAATGGCCAGTATAATCTTGTGCGTTGTTCAGATTTAGACATATGGCAATTTTTTTAGGCATACTGCCCAATTGTAAAAAAAAAATTATAAGGTTTCAAAGCTCAGTATATTTTTTATATTATAAAAATCTCCAGTGATTATAAACTTTCTTGATATTTTTTAGTTTTTGTATTACGAATTGCAATTAGTATTGCGCATCCCAAATCTTTAATGTCAAAAATTGTAAAGCTGTAAAGCTCATTCTTGTGACAAGCCCCCGAAACAGCAATGACAAGGGAGACCTGAAACAAAAATTACATTTTATTATTAATTGCTATTTAAATTATGATTATGTTCGTAGCTAAATACGTCTTATCCGGAGCATGCAATATACAGAATATTCATTCTGTATATTGTTATAGAATGAAAATACATGCAAAGCACAAGAATCAAGTGATTCAGTATAAATATTTATATTTTTATTTATATTTATTTTTTTTAACAAATATACTACCCTACGGTACACAATCAATTACGGGGTAGGAAGTAGAGTTTACAATTAACAGAAAGCCGAAAACATATGGTAAACAAAGTACATACATATGAATTAGACAGAAAAATTAAATTAACTTGTATTTATATATACTGATAGGTTACATCAAATTAACAAAAGCATCAATATTTTGAGATTTTATTGAAGCTACAGTGCAGTTAAATGCATCAAAGTAATTTTCCAATTTATTATAATTTTCACAAATCTGGTGAATGGGTGAATATTTTAGTTGTATTAATTCTAGGTGTAGAAATGTAAAACATCATATTAAAGCTAGACACAGGTCTAGGTATCCTGAAGTTAAATAAATTAAGTATATGAGTACAATCTATTAAATTATCCAGCATTGTATATAGAAATATTTATTGAGACATTACACGATACGCCACCAGACTAATGATACCAAATCTGTGCATTAAACCCGCATAAGGATATCCAATATTTGGATAAACTACGTCCTCCTTATAAAATAAGAACTTTAGAAAACGTTTTTGAATGCGTTCTATATGTATATTATAATTAAGGGACGATATAATATTCTAGTTTAGATGACAATAGTTTTTTTCTACGTTCATGCAAAAAACAAAACTTTATTGAACTATATTTAGTAGAAAAAGTGGTTCTTTATTGCACTAGTGCAATAAAATCTTTATTGCATTAGTGCATTCATTCTACTACAGCGTTTTGTCATCATGACAAACATAAACGTTCAAATCAACGTCACATTTTCCTAAACTTAATGTCAACTAAATAACAATTTTTGGTTTTTGCATGAACGTAGAAAAAATATTGTAGGCAACTCGTACAAAAAGTGCTTATTGCACTCGACGTGTTGTCCTACTAGGCCTGACGTCCTCGTTGGACAATTTGACGTCGCGTGGAATAAACACTTACTTTTCGTACTTATTGCATAAATAACTATTTGACATGAGTTGAATGAAAATTGTTCATATTACGAATTGCAAAGCCCTGTTTTTTATCCATCCATCAGAAGTAATATTCTGTATTGGATAATTATTTACTTTCAAATGTTAGGCTCAGATCGCAAAATGTAAGTTACCTGGAAACAATAACATCGACCAATTTATAATGGAACTATTTTTAAGTGTAAAAGTAAGAACATTGCATTTGTTCACGTTTAATTCTAACTTGTTAACGGAGCACCATGTATTTAAATTCTTAGGAGAATTTTGCAAATCAATACAATCGTTAAAGCAGTCAATTCTATTATATATTTTGGTCACTTGCATACAAAAGGCACTTAACATTTTTATCAGTAACTATGTCATTTATAAACATGTTAAAAAGCAATGGTCCAAGAACCGATCCCTGTTCTAACTCATGAGTGAGAATTTTTACATTCTATTATTAAAAATGATTTCAGAGTTATTACATTCACTAATGATCGACGAGAAAAATATTTAAAAGTTCATGCTTCATTCTTACACTTTCTTCTTTCGTATCTCGAATAATAGCGAAGAAAAAATAGGAACCACCACCACCACCACGTTTGCTGTTTGTTTCATAGACATTTTTATAAAAACTTACCGGTTTCACAGACTTTATAGACCGTTCCCAGTATGATTTTCAACGTCCTGTATGTAAAATATAAATCAGTGAACCATTTCTTTTCGACTCGAATACATTCTCCAGTTGGAACATATTTCACGAAAACCACGGAGCGAATCTGCCAAGGGAGAAAGAGAGAGAGGGAGCGCACGTAATCCGATTTTAATGACCTTCCTAATGAGGGCCATATTTAAAAGTTTTTAAAGCTCGCCGTAGACACAAAGGGTACGCAGTGCCGTACTTGACCCGCAGCCGTTATTAAGGTGAGCGCCGGTAATTAATAAAACCGCAAAACGCTGGTGGCGACCTGAACTGGCATGCGAAATTGAGAGCGCGATGCGGTTGGAAACTGCATGGAACTAGAACCAGGTAAACAGCTATTAGTGCGGGTACGCGACCAGGCATATTTCAGATTTTACCAGGATCGCCGGACTGGATGAAATAACATGTACCGCGAGGTATGCCCTAGTTTCTGTCACATTTATGGGGGGATCGTGCCGCAGCATTAAATGTGTAGTGTACGTAAAAGTGTACACTGGTGTTTTGTGTCCACAATTGTCAAAACAACTATTAGTTATGAAAGTTGGAAAAGTGATTTGAGCTTGTTGTTCTTGTAATGAGTAAAAATAATTATATGTTATACTTATTGTTGGCTGAAACAAGAAATCTTGAAAAAGTTGAAAAGTCGTGTCCTACAAACCAAGACAAGAGTTTCTTTAAAGTCATGTTCAATCTTGAAAGGTCATGTCTTGCATTGTCTTGCAAGAGACTTGAAAGTTTCTTGTTTCGTAATTTTACGAACCTCTTAAATGCGAGACATGGACCTTTATTCCAAATTTGCTTGATCTCCGTTAAATAAAGTATATACCTTCAACAGAAATAATTGCGTTCTTAAAAGTGGTTAGAGAGGACAAGAAAACAAGTTCAAAAGCAATCAGTAATGAGTGAAATGCAAGTGGAAATAAGAAAAGTCTAACATTAAAATTGTATTATTGTCGGAGTCAATCCTGGAGATGGCATCTGACAGAATGATTGCAAAATTCAACTTCGAGACTCAAATAGAGAATCCAGAGGAATGGGAGTTTACTTATAATGCACTAGAAAGATGAGTGTAGTTTACGTATAATTCCAAAACAGACAGTGGAGCTGAAGCTGAAGTAGTAGGATTAAGGTAGGTAGCATAGAAGCGATAGTCTACTTTCAAGCAGTATTCTAGTCAGGAATTTACGCAATATATGTATACGTATTAAACTGAAAATTGAAGGAGAGGTCACATACGCAAGCTCATTTATATTTTCTAATACAAAGTGTGTTTAGGACTATTGGGATTGTTTGGTCAATGAACTGGTAAACTTCATTACTATCAAGCTTTACTGGGTGCCAGGACATAAAGAAATTGAAAGAAATGAAAAGGCAAATTAATTTTTAAAAGAGGGATCTAAAACATTTTCGATAGTCATTCCTTACACTGCTGTAAAACAGGCTCTGAGGACGTGCAGCCAAAAAACAATGATTATACAGGAATCTTTACACACAATTATGTATTGTTGTGAAAATGGGTTCAAGTGGACAGTTGTCTATTGCACGTAAATGTTTAAAGTAGTTTTTCGGAAACGGTTTTGTTTAACAATATACAATTTTCAATGATTTTTTATGCTCTCTACTGTAAAAGTCAACGGGGATAAATCTGGTATAGGTCCTCTTCCTCCAGTCCATTCTTAAAATGTTTTATTTAAGAATTATGTTCGAATAATGTGGAGAATCCCAGTGTTGTTGAAAATTTCTTGCTGAACTTTCTGGTATAGTAACGATCGTCTTGCTCAAATTGGGTTTTTTTTAGATAGTCAGAATTAAAATGTAACTTATATTTTTATTATTTAACTTACACTTAAAGCATATAATCATTAGTACGTGCCACTAAATATAATTATTCACTTCAAAAGGGAAAGTAGACGATTTTTATATATAATTCTATTTCACTTTTGTTATATAAGTAAAAGTGTGGATCTGAAAACTCAACGATAACTAAATGTAAAAACTACTATTAAAATGTATTATCATCGTCCTTGTAAACAACTTGACCACTCTCCAGAGGAAACCATTTATTAAAATACTTTTATAAAAAGGCTCATTTAAAATAATTGAAACAGCGTATTAACATACAGGGAGACCCCCTGTTGGGTGAACACAGCCAGAAATCGTCGGGTGAACTATATATATTGGGGTCTTATGAAATATAGAAATGAATAGACCTCCATTCCTGAAGTTAAATAGTATATAAACTAATTCTGACTTTATAATTGGGTGCCGCCTATGTTACTCCTTTATAAATATTTGTTTAGTGGAATTGCTGTTTTACCTTTTAGAAGGGGTTAGTGGTTTGGTTCACGTGAGAAATATTTTAATTTAACTCCAATAATATGTTAAGTTTATCACTTCTAGAACCGATAGAAGTGATTCCACGTTGGATAATGTTTTTGTAGACAGTGTGTACTAAATTTACGTCTAAGTCTCAGTAATGGACTATTAACACAAATCACCAATTTGTAAGAGGTGTATGTTTGTTGTCTAACAATAAAATGGAAGGTTTTGCTTTCCAAAGTAAAAAAACCCTATTTCACACAATACCAAAAAAATAATTAAGTGGACTGATACATAATTTATAAATTTTATTATTTAAATTTAAATTACTTATTCATATTTCAGTAGCTTTATTAGAATTTAGTAGCATAAAACTTTGATGTTTCGCGAGTCCATATTCCCAATTTATTTTAAAGGCATCAGAAAATTATAATATGTTTCAGTTCGTATTAAAATTACACAGTCATTCAGAAAATATAATAACAAAATGCTAAATAACCCCATTCTTCTAAAATATCCCCTGCAAGTATAAATATTCTTATATTTAGCTACACTTTCAGTTAACTTACCGAAAATTTTTATCAAAAATATTGTGTGACATCGGTACAGTATACAGGGTTAACTATGACTAAGTACAACAAATTTAAACACGTGCTCAGGGACGCCTAAAAACAATAAAAATTATTCCAGAATTTTAGCTCGATATTTACAAAATAGGGCAAAACCCTTTTTCCTAAGGAAAGTCGGCGCCTATGATAAAATTGACTGAGATGGCTTAGATTCATAGATAAAGTTTACATCTGTCAAGAATGTCAACCAATTTGTCGCTTTATAAATAAGTTTGGGATTTCTTTGAAGGGTGATTCTGTTTATTCTTAATTTTCTCTATGATCCTCTTAAAATATTTGTACTTAGTCATAGTGAACCCTGTATTTATAATGTTGGTACAATTACTGAAATTAAAAACTGGTGCATTGGAAATATTTTGTGTAATATTTTTCAAAACAGATTGATTGCAGGGGCAGACTTAACAGGCGAGTAGCAGGAAGAATTGGAGGTTGAGGAAATATTTACTAACAAATTACATTCAATAATTGAAGAAACTAATTGTTTGTTACATTTTCGATTTTGCAAAATTTTCTATGTATGTATCCTTATTCTATTTGAGATATCTACACCTGCATTTACCAACGTAGTCGCTGAGGCACAGCGGAAACAGTGGCTAGTATACTCTTGTGGGTTGTATAGATTCAGAAATGTGGCAATTTGTTTAGGCATATTGCCCTCTGTATGTGGTGTAGATTTATTTTTTTTTGAGAATTTATTAAAAAAATATCAGAAGGAACATTGTAAGATCTCAAAGCGCAGTAATTTTTTATATTATAAAAATTTCTCGTGATTGTAAATTCCCTTGGTTTTTTGTTTGTTTTTATATTAGGAATTATTGTAATCATATAGTATTGCAGATGCCAAATCCTCAATGTCAGAAATTTTAATATTGTAAAGCACATTCTTACGACAAGTCCCTAAAACACCAATGACAAGGGCGACCTATAAATAAAAACTACATTTTATTAAAATTGCTATTTAAATTATGACCTTTGTAGCTAAATCTCATCCGGAGCATTTTATAAGAATTGCTCAACAGTTTCTTCTGTAAAAATATTATATTTCTCCGCTACCTACCTACGTACTATTCAAAAGATCATTTCAATAAAGATTTTAATTTTTGTATCTTGAAATATCATTATCGATTTTCACACTTATCGTTGCTTTTGAGATTCAGTGTATTTTTTTATGGAGTCAAGGATTTCAATTCTTTAATAAATGACAGAAAAATGCAATTACAACATTTTCGGAAAAGTAGTGTGTTTTCTTTTCTTGTTACCAATAGGTACTCTACTTTTCATATTCCTGCCTTGATTTTTACGGCAGCAAGTTCTCTCTTATATTATCTGCATTATTTGTAATTTCTGGTGGAGTATTATCAAATTCTATAAATCATTTACTCGATTTTTCATTCATTGGTTTATTTAAATTCAAACATCTGAAAATAATAATTATTACGACGTCGTCATTTTCACTTGACAATGAAATCCATGGCAATCTAGTCGTTTAGTTCGATTACGTAATATTCATTCCGTGCCTTGTTATACAGGTTGTTAATAAATAAGTGTCACAACGGAAAACAGTAAATTTCTCTTGAAAAACGAATAATTTTTTTCCTCTTCCATTTTTCTCTCCAGACTTTTATTTTCGAGATACACGGTGTCAAAACTTTATTTTTGTTTTCAGTTTTTTTCCAATATCTTAGGAACCGTTTGAAGTACAGGACTGAGCTTTTGAAAACACATTACCACTATTAACAGATACTTTTTCGCACCTTTCTCGAATTTATTGGACGTGCCAGTGGTGGAGATTTTAAGGTATCGGAAGGGTTTTTTCCCCCATAACTATTACTCCACTGGAAAAATTGACATTTGACAGAAAATTCTGAAGCGCCAGTGAGTTTTACACAAAAATAGTTCTCTTGGTTCATTGCTCTAAAGTCCACCGTTTTCAATAAAAATGACTTTCTATGAACAAAAACAAACAATTTGCTAACGTTTCGAAAATCTTTTGTAATTCAAAAAATAGGGACCTACTTAGTAATAATTAACAATTTTAACGAGATTTAACAACAGATAGGATTTTAACTTTTTTTATCAATTTGGCGAGTAAAATTTACAAAAACTGTTCAAAATTACGTTCGCGGACTTCAATGCACGCATTACATCTTCGAATCATGTTTCTTTCTGCCGCTGCGGCTTTACCCCTATCGGTCAACTCTTCGATATTATTGACATGGATTTCATAAACGATGCATTTCAGATGTCCCCATCCGGCGGTTCGATTCATCGTTCTCCAGATGTTCTCTTGAGGTCTTGCAAAATGTGAGGGTGTCTCATCATATTGTTAATTATTACTACCTATTTTTTGAACTACAAAAGATTTTCGAAATGTTAGCAAAATATTTGTTTCTGTTCATAGAAAGTCATTTTTATTGAAAACGGTTGACTTTAGAGCAATGAATCAAGAGAACTATTTTTGTGTAAAATTCATTGGCGCTTCAAAATTTGCTGTCAAATGTCCATTTTTCCATTGGCGTAAAAGTTATGGGGGGGAAAACCCTTCCGATACCTTAAAATTTCCACCACTGGCACGTCCAATAAATTCGAGAAAGGTACGAGAAAGTTACTATTGATAGTGGTAATGTGTTCACAAAAGCTCAGTCGTGTAGTTCAAACGGTTCCTAAGATATTGGGAAAAAACTGAAAAAAAAATTAAAGTTTTGACACCGTGTATCTCGAAAACGAAAAGCGGGAGAGAAAAATGGAAGAGAAAAAAAATTTATCTTTTTTCAAGAGGAATTAACAGTTATCCGTTGCGACACTTATTTAGGAACACCCTGTATAATGAAAATACAGCAAAACATATAGGAAGCAAGCGTTCCAGAATAAACTTTCTAACTCAAGAGTGAGAATTTTTAACTTCTATTATTAAAAATGATTTCAAAACTATTACATTTACTAATGGCCGTGGATAAATATAATTACATTACATTACCCTATTCTTGAGGAAATTTAAGTAAAAATTTTCAGGCATACCTCCTCATCTCTACAAAAACGTAATGACGAAAAAAGTACTAAGATGAATATAAACCAAGATGCAGGCGTTGCAACGAACCCGCTCTATTTTTCCCATTACCTTCCAGATGGAAGCCCCGGCACCGCTGTGTATCGCTAATGTCTATAGAGCTGGAATTTATGGTGTCAAACTGGCTCTAATACCCACCACCTTATATGCAATTAGCACGTAATAATATATAATGTACGGTGCTTAAAACCGCTCCGTTGCACGCTACCTTCGACCGAAGCGTCCCCACAATGAGCCGAGAATGCCAGTGTTGAATGTTTATTAAAAATAACCTCGTTAAAATATAAACGGGAATATTAAAGCTTAATAGATCAATAATTATAGTGGAAAGAGTTACCATTTGTCTCAGAAATTACTTACTTGGCAATGCTTGAGTTTATTTCATGAAAATATGAATATACTTGCAGAACTGGTGATTTGCAAAGTCACCTCATTTCCAAGACGTTACTTAATTAAATTCTTCTATCTGCTTTAATTGCTTTAAAATTCCTAACATTATATAGAAAAACTTATATTTGAGACTAATTTCGAATGTGCGTAGTATTGGCTGAGACCAGTCATCATGTCTTGTCTTTGTTCTTTAAAGTCTTGTTCTTGCAAGATCATGTCTTGTATTGTCTTACAAGTCTCTCAGGTTTTAAAAGTAAAAGTAATTTGGGAACAGTGGTGGTTACTCTCGACTGGCAACGGTCTCGCTTGGAGCTCCATATGTTACTATCGATATGGTCGATTGTCGATAGTGGTTGATTGGAACTCGTTACGAAGCATAGAAACTGTCAGTTTTACATAATAAGTAATGAACGAAATGGAAGAAACAAAATTGGAGCTTTTTCAGTCAGTTGGCACGGAATTTATAACTGTTTCAGTTCAGCAGAACTGGACCTAGACTAAATAAACTTCGATTTTAAAAATAAATATATATGATGGATGTGTTTTAAATAAAGTATATACATACAATGCAATTGCGATGTTATTAAGTAAAGTCTATGATGTGTTAGATAACCATCAAAAGTCATTGGCAGTTTTCATTGACCTGAAAAAGGCCTTTGGCACGGTATGCCATAAGGAGCTGTTAACGACATTAAATAACATTGGTTTTAGATATAACAGTAAAAATTTTATAACATCGTATACAAGTAACCAATAAAATACAATATCCGATATAAATACCACACGAAGTAAGGCTAACATTACTGAATATGGTGTACCACAGGGAATAGTACTTGGACCTATACTGTTCATCCTAAACTCGTTATTCAATATACAAACCTCAAGCACAATCTTCAGTTACACTAATGTTTCCTTCTCTATAAATCAGCAAGTTAGGAAGATCTGAAAGTCATAGTAGAGAAAGACATAGAAAAAGTTACAAAATATTTCGATTTTTTAGACTAACTTTTTATTACACATATGTAAACTGAAAAATGTATGAGCTTGCATCTGTAGTGATCGTTTTCCTCTATGCGGAATAATGGGAGTATATATGCAAACATTTTTTGTCTTGTGTTGTGTATTTTAGTGTGCTTTTATTATAGCTATAACTGTTATATTTAAAATTTTAATGATATTTAAATGCAATTTTTTATTGCATTTTTTCTTATATCTATTTTTTTGTTTCTTCATGGACAATGCATATTCCACTCATATGGACTATTGTTGTTTATTTGCAAATTTGCCTTTTTACTGATGACTATGTTTTAAATTTTTAGTAAATACACACTATTCTATTCTAATGAAAATGCGATATTTATTTTTTCAGCTAATGTTCACTTAAATATTATCAAGTTTTTTCTTGGTCTTGTCTTGTCTCGCGAGTGATCAAAACAAGATCAAGAAAGAGTAAGCGCCAGTACTGGATGTGTGAAGAAGGTGTTTGCTGACTTTATGGATGTATGTTGTCACAGCTATATTTCATTTAGGTAATAGAATTAAACATATATTTTTTGTTTAAGTGAATTCTGACGTAATATAAAAATAAAATAATTTGTTAAGTCATATACACCAATAATTTGACTCCGCCATATATTGGGTGCAATTATAAAATATAAAGTCTGTTGTAAAAAGAATTGTAAGAGTTTTCAAAATAAATATTACTCAACCCCCAATGCCATTAAAATATTTTGGCGTGATGTTTACCCTTTCTTGGGGGTAAAAGTGGCGGAGTCAAAAATACCAGCAAGGAATGTCTCCCTTTAATCTAAAATCGAGGGGTGTGAGCGTTTTTCTACAATCCTGACGCAGTTCCTGAAAATGGCTCTGTTTCGTTTTCATTTGGCCGCCCTGTATATAAAAACAAGGTCTAGTAATAAGTTTTTATTGCGACTATTACTCTCATTACTGCTCGTTTCGAATTTACGTTAGACTTGAATGAGGAAAAAAAGGAATAAACAAATATCCCGTTGCTCCTTCAACTTACGAAATCGTTTGATATATAATCATTGCGTCAAGTGTGAACAGCTCTAATACATAATAACATCATTCACCACCGCAAGTGGCCGGTAATAATTTCCCAAGTCATAAAAACTTATTATTAACAGCCATTTATTAAGCACCTCAAGACGAGGAGTTATTTTATTTACCGATATAAAAACTGTTTGCAGCCAGAGCACTTTATTATTAACCATTCTGAAAGTGTTAATTATAATAACATTCCTCCATAGCAATTAGGCCTCGTACTCCCGCTTCATATTGTAATAATTCTTCTGCTAAGCCGCTGTGTGTCTCATTTAATATTCAAATTATGTACTGAAAACAATTAAGGGCGTTCCTCACGGTTCCCCGCCGAGACAAGCATTGTTTCTTTAAACAAATAACTTGCAATAGTCTTGTAATGATGTTACTGCTACATGGCGTCGATTTGAACAATGTCCGGAGAAGTTTGGAGAAGAGGCGTGGAGAAAAATTGCTTAACAGGGGCACCAAGTAGATGAAATAATGACAAATACAAAAAATTAATTAATTCAATTTGGTGCCTGTAGTTTAAGGTTATAAATACAATACAATACTATTTGATCGCATAACCTACACTTGGAATCTTCATTCCAATCCAATTTGCAATATTGATCTTAAAGTATAGCACCATTAACATTCCTATTTTCTATCCGTTTATTTAATACGTCGTATTTTCTTTTTCCTTTTAATATGAATAAGTGATACTAACTACTAAAAATGCTATGATAATTCAAGTTCAATTTGTATCATTTTTTCCAAAACTCCATCTGCAGGAGTAAATATTTAGTCCAGTTAGTAAAGTCCAATTGGTCAATAGACAGACTCCTATAATATCCAAAGATGAAGACCACATGATAAATTATGTCCATCCTTTGGATTTAGACGAAGGTACTTTGAATTAAGGGGAAATAAATACATTTTTGAAGAAAAAGAAATTCCTTCTTTTCATGAAAACACTTTCCTATTTCTGGACAACTACCACTCTATTTGAAGACTGTATTGGGGTAGAACATTACCTAATTGAAAATGGTTATGTATAATTACTTGTATCTTTAGTGCAACATTTATGCCTTATCAAAGTCTGGTGCAGTGCTCAAAATTAACGTATCGAAATTAACAATATTTAGGTAGGTATTCCCAGAACTTCAAAAATGAGTGGAATTTTAAAGTAGTGCGATAGATGATTTTTTTGGTCTTGCTGTCAGAAATATCGAAAGTGGGTCAATTTTTATAAGTTTTTCCCTTCTTGATCATCCGAGATGGCTTCTGACACATTATAAGGGTCTTTTGTGAAGGCCATTGAGGTTTTGTCGTGGTCGGATCCCGTTTAGACCCTTTGACCCAAAATTTCGAAACTAAGCTAATTTTTTGAGTCGATTTTTGCTTGAGAACAACTTTGGAAGGTTTGACCATTTCGAGCCTCTTTGGATTTTTTATGAATCTTTCCGGAGTGGGTGTTATGTTTTGTTTTCAACTTATTTAATGAAATTTGAAAGTCAATTGTTCAGAAATTGTAATACTTGCCTATTGAACGCTAGTTACAATAACTATTGAACGACAAACGTCTAATAATATGCCACTGACCGAATGGCCGTCGAAGCAATTATGTCGTTAAAGAGATGTAGACACCCCACCGTCAAGCGGTCCAAAGTGGCAAGACGTTCAACTGTTTAAATACTTGGAACATTTTAATCTAGCGGCGCGCTTTGTCCATCGAGATAATTTCCAAGGCATGCAACATAAAAATACGTTTCGACAATCAGCTACAACAAAAATAAATCTTAAAAATATTCATGTAGCACTTTATATTCAACATTGGTTATAAACATGCGAAGACAACGTCGCAAAGTGACTCGGCGTTTAGAAACCTGTTATTACTTTTCACGGCGGTACTTACGAGTGCAGGAAATTATGTCTTGCTTTAAGTGACAGTTATATGGAAGTCTTCGCGGAGATGGATGTGTGACGCAGATTGTATTTTATTGCTCATCAACATATTTAAATTACGTTGGTGTCTTTTGTACTATGTTGTAACGGCCTACGCATGCAAGTCGTACATGAAAAGTGTCATTGTTTTGGTTCGCACGCACTTTTCATAATTTACCATGAAATTTAAAGAAAATCCAATTAAAAGACTATCATTTATAATATACCTCTAAGACTGTCAGTGCTTATATCTCAGAAACCATCATAGCCAGTGCGACGAAATTTGGTATACAGACACTAGATGGCGCGTAGAATCTGATGGTAACATCAATTCTTATACAGGATGTTCCATTTTTCAGGAAATCGAATTTTGATTTTTTGGTAGTCAACCTCGCTAAAACTTATGTTTAAATTGAAATATACTTAATTATGAATACATTCTGAAAAATAGACTTTAAAAAATTTTAAAATTTAACATAAAAAACGCCTCCAAGAAGTGCCTAAATTTCGTTGTTTTGTCATGTAAAATGTGTATAGCCTGGAGCAAAAATTACACAGAAGACACATCAGTAAACGTCAAAATTATGAATTGTCAAATATTAATGGCATAAAGTATTTTATTGCAGATAAATAAATCATGTATTGAATGCAATTTACGTATGCACAATGGTGTTATTGAAACTTGTCGATAAAAACTTAGGCTTGAGTTGAGGCTTTTGAAGCATTGGGGTCGCTGTGTTGGCGCCGTCTTCCGTTACAGCTTCGTTCGTCGTGAATATTGTGTAAAATATTTGTCGATATTTTTAAATTGTTCCACTACAATTTAATAAAATTTCAGTAAATTGTTTTTTTTTATGTTACTACAGAGTACATAAAATTAGGTATCCGTATTTTTTATCACACGTATTTACAAAAGCGTGTAAGTATAGGTATTTCTTTTTTAAATTGTCCTATAACTGTTATAACAGAAGGAAATGTGGCAGGCACCAACGTTTAAATATATTTTTTTAAATATTCTGAACTTCGTCATCCTAATGCAACTTACAGGTGGGTTTTTATATTTTACAGACACAAACACGGATTTAACTATTGGAAATTTGAACTTAAACAGTTCCATCACATCTGCTTCTGGTATACAAATTTTTCATTGTAAAAAGTGTATTATTAATGTTCATAACAAACCTTAATAATAATAAATCATTCTTCTAAAAAGTGTTTTTATTTTCATTACAGCACTTTATATAACTGTAAAATTCTTATTACTAAATAAAGGTGAATAAAAATTGTTTTTTGATTCATTTACAGTCTATAATTCTAGCATCAAAGTATACAATAGATTTTACGTAAATAGATACCATAAAACCTAGTGTAGTATCTAGTGTCTTTAATTTATAGCATAATCACCTTTTAAAAATTGGATCAGTGTTTTAGCAAGATGCAGTTTGTTTTACTAAATACAGAAAAATTATTTACTTGACTGTTCCATTGTTGTTGGTTAATGTTATAGAATTTCTATATGTATAACTAAAGCAGTAGAAGTTTAAGATAATCAGTTATTATGTGAAAAATCTGAATTTACCTGTTCAACCTTCACTGGGATTCAGCTCGCAAACAAACATTTAGAGTTTAGAAAAGAATGTTGACATAACGGGACCAATTCATTCTTCGTAATACCTCCGCGCTTATGAATAAAGTATGCCTGCAAAGTTTCGTCCAGTTTATACAAAAACTTAAGCCAATTAATGGAAATTTGTGCTAATACTTATTTATGAGGATGCCAACAAAAAAAGCAGGGGAAAATAAAGCCATATCTCTGTTGATTTATTGCGCGATTTTTTCACAGTCGACAAACACAATATATTCAAGTGATATCAGGTTTTATGAATACAAGAAACAGAGAACTTTACGCAAAATGGGTCGATATGAAGCGTACAAACTTGATCTAAAGCTAGATTCACCAGGGACTTAACCTAGACAATTATAAAAATATGTTAGATGATGAATATTAGATGAAGAAGTTTAGTTATGGAACAAAATAGAAGCGAAATAAAACAACAGATTTGTTATAAAGTAATTAAAGATAATATTAAACCCAAATCATGACCAAATTTTGTTGCTCTATGTCAAGGCATTGTTGAAATATTAATTAACACTCATCTTCAGAGGCAAATATCTTAACTCTCTTTAACGGTACTTCCCAGAAAAAAATGTTACATAATGAATCCCATTGCCGCATTGTGAATCGGTCAGTGAACGCGCGGTTTAAGCTGTGGGTTAGATCCCCACAGCCGGTAGACCGTATATCAGCTACATTCGTGAAGAGGATTGGCACTCTCTCTGCAGGTATGGTAAGGTAGAAGAATGTTGATTTGGGTCAATGTGAGAGATTGATACCGGTCGACATTTGACTACCCCCCCCCTAATTAATGAGGTTTTCCAGGTTTATGTTGTTCCTGCACTGAATGGTGGTTAGGCCCTACCAAAGTAAATCGTTCCTGGGCAAAAATTTGGCCTGCTTAATAATAATATGCCGCCTCCTCTCCCGCACAAGTATTTAATTTCTGAACTAATCCTCGTGATTAGAATGAGGGGTAGATATATTGCTATTATTATTTAATATGGTCATTTCGTTTGATGAAATTTAATGCATTATGATATACTTCTAAAGGCATCATATAATTTATAAATATTTTTCTTAATGCGGCAAATATTTCCTACAAATAATGGGTTTGTAATAAACTTTTACGTCATGTATAAGGTCGAACTTCATACTTGATAAATATCTGTGGTGAATATTTTGAATGTACCTATGAAGGCAAAATATGTAACATATTCGAGACATATTTGCAGGCGTACATTTAGCGAAGTATGTCGAAAATGTCAATACTTTTCAAATGGGATAAGGGTTAGGTAATGTACGAAGCTCAATATACTATAGATAAGAGTGTGTTGTGCGCACCTAAAGTATGAAATATATTCAGTAAAAGCGAAAGAAATTTTTTGAGAAGACAGAAGAGAACAAGCCGATTTTATTTGAATACACCTAAAAGGATAATTTCAACCATCATTGGTTATTCAGTAAAGACATCATCAACTTTTTGACAATCGATTATTTATGTTATTGACTTTACAGAGATTGTCTCATTGTTGAACAGAGAATTAAAACAATTGTTATGTTAAGAAGGAAAGTTTAATAAAGTGTAGGTAAATCAATAAAAATAAAGCCAAAACTGTATTGCTATGCAAAAACATTAACAGTTTTACTGCCTGATACTTTTAGAGATACACTCGCGTCAGGAATTCAGACGTCTTACGTCACGGCTAACGTTACACATTTGTTTTTATTGTCAACGTAATTTTCGATATTTGGTCGCGTTAAAAACAATAATTTTTTGAAATTTAGTGCAATATATAATGCAAACTTTTAGTGTAGTATATAGTTTTATTACTCTCAGTTGCAGTTTCTTAAATATTTTGATGAAAATATAATGAATTATTCATTTGCTCGTATGACGTAAGTCGTCTGAATTCTTGTCGCGAGTATAGTGGAGCGCGAAGTTTAACAGGACCGTAGTCAGTTTATGAATGAATATATTACGTTCACAGAAAATATGTCGGAACATAATAGGTACTATTACAAAATAATAAGGTTAAATCGAGAATAAAATACCTATATAAATTAAGATAACACAATTATAATGTTATTAAAAATAACAACTCTTACCCGAAAAACCTTACTGTTGAGATAATGTTTTGTGGCATGTTGTAAGTGGTTAAAACATATTATTACGTGCTTTTCTAACTTATGAAATGTTCATAGAAAAACACATACTCTTTGGCGCTGGACAAGGCATGGCTCTTCAAATGTCTTGGCACTTTAATTTTGTCAGATAAATTTATAATGCGTTCACACACTACAAAACAGGTTATATCCTTTAATACGTGTGTCCTTATAACCTTCAGGATCACTGTCAAATCATATTTGAAATAATTCCCGTTTATTTCTTCTCTCCTTTGGCATGCTACTTCAATTCATTCACTTCTGCCGTCGTTAATAGTTGTTAACGAAAATTATGTTACATTATGATACAGCTTACAGTAGAAGTAACAAAGAAACGTATCTACGCGACAACGACTATTATAGCGATCAGAAAATAAAACTAAAAGCGCAGTTTGAAATGCGAGTCAGCTGTAAAGGTATGGATTCGCTGAAGCGACTGCGGCTGCGACTGCGACTGCGACTCGTCGCCGACCATTAGACAGTCTGAATGTTCTCATCAACTCCAGCATTTAGACTGCCTATTGGCCGGCAACGAGTCGCAGTCGCGAGCCGCAGCCGCAGTCGCACCAGCGAATCCGTACCTTAAAGATCAACGACCCGCGCTTTTGATCTTGTTAGCCTCCGCACTGACACTAACTAACTCTACAGTGATACTGTTTGTGGATTACGTAGACAACTCTATTGCATTTATTGTATGGCAAAACTAGTATTCAGCAGAAGCTCGCAACTTGTTTAATGGAAAATTTCCAGACCGTATCAGCCAAACCCAGTCAGAACAATTGAGCCAAGTCAAGTTTACTGAAGCTAGTGATGTTAAACATATTCCAAAACCTGGACATTTAAAGATTATTGAAGATCGCAACATTCTGTTATATATAGAAGACAAGCTTCATCGTATATTCGCACAGAAATTCATCGAAGACGATACCAAACGATTACTATATTTATGCCAAGAAATCGACGTTTGTACCAGCAAATACTTTTTGTAGATCAGACTACGTTTTGTCTCAAAGGCGCAATGAATCGTCAATATTGTAGGTATAGGAGTAGTATCTAGAATAGTTGATAACAGAAAATGATATTATTGCAATAAGTCCTCCAAATGACAACGACTCTGACATATCATATACCAAATGGTTCAGCAAGGCGGTACAACAGACACTCATACTAAACGCACCTTGTTCAATGTCCTCTAGACTGTTTTCCTAGAGGATGAATGACAATCCATGGACCAATGGAATGGTGCATGAGTTTCTAGATCTTACACATCTTAATAATTATTTTTATAGGCCAAGGTGTACATCAACAGACCACAGTATAATGAAATTAGTCACCATTTTCCACTTTCATTAGAGTTATATGAACATGCTTTACATAACATTCACCAAACTTTGACTAATCTTTCAGTACTTTTAGTAGTGCAAAACTACTTCATATAACGAGAGCTTAATATGCGCATAAACCATGTTTTTTACATTAAACTAATCCAAACAAAAGTGAATTAAACTTTCCACTTAACTCATGATAATGGGTTTACAGGATATCATTAACCTATTTAATATTTCACAACCAGGTACATTTACCGCGCTGAATATTTGAGGAAGGAATTTCCATACTCTGCAGCATATTGATCCCGGTATAAATTTAAATAAATGCCTACATTTAAATACCACGCGAAACTAGTTTTTGATAAATTCGCTAGATTTATTGTTTTAGACAAGCAAATATATGTATATAGTTGATAAATGGCCGTACTCTATGAGGTGTAATATACATTTAACGCACTGAAAGTTTACAACAAAACCAAAGATTTATGGTTTACTCTTGTTGAAACGATATGGATAGATCATACATGTTACAATTTATCATTCTCCTGCGCTACAAGTTATACGTTATAATGAATAAGTGAAGTTTGGATACAAAGTTGCACATACTTGCATTCAAAAGATCATATCGATTCAAATAAAAGCAGCCTGTTGGAAGCGAAACCAATGCCAATAATAGAGTAGACATGTAAAGAATTTACGGATGTGTTACAAGTATCTACTTATATTATAGATGCCTTTTAAAAATTGAAAAGTTATTTCATTAACATATACAACAATGCTTGTTGAAAAAGAGTTCACAAAACAATTTTTTAAATAGACAGTTGTACGAGATGTGCTCAAATGAAAATTATTTTTGGCCAAAAAACATATACAGTGGCGTAGCTAGCCGTGGGCGAAGCGGCCCCTCGCCCACGGCCTCGCACTTAAAGGGGCCTCGCGCGAGGCCCCTTTGGGGGTGATTAAAACGCCATGAACTCTAAATAGTACGAATAGCACCCTAAAAGACCTTACTAAAAATAAGCTTTACCACACGTACTATAATTCATTTTCACCCTGATGCATGTTCTCTCTTATCGACGTATTTTTCAGTATTGAAGAGGTTACAGAGAATATTTATTTTTAGCATTTAAACACCTCATAATTATGAAATTTCGTAAACAAACTTTCTGATTTTTCACCATTATTTTCTTGAAAATATACAGGGTGACATTGGAAAATCACGCGATAGAGGACGAAAAAATAATAAAAAAGTTATATACACTAATGTCCGATCGTCTTTTGTTTTAAGATACAGCATTTAAACATTTTCTGTAAAATTTAATTTTTTTTAATATCCCGATTGTATGAAAATATTTGAACCAAAATTGATGCACACACACCTTGCATGTAGCTATTATGTGTCACAATATTCAGTTCATTCAGCATTCAACTGTAGAAGAAAAGGGTCTCGCTGGTGCGACTTCGCCCACGTCTAGATTAGTCCACGCTACGCCACTGAAAATATATATATATTCAGATGATTAAGTATAAAAATTTTAACCACGTGCTCAGGGAGCCCTGAAAACAATAAAAAAAATATTTCAGAATTCTAACTCGTTGTTTTTAAAAATGCGGCAAAACCTGCCTATGACAATCGTCGTCCAAGATGGCTTACATCTGAGCTACCATGTGGTCGTTTTTTACAGCGTTGTTAACGGTAGAATCAACGAAAATAAATATTTTTAATAATAACAATACCTAAGTTCCTGATACATAACAGTTAATACGGTTAGCTGCAGAATTTTGCATTCGTCCTTCTTTCCTTCGTTGCACGCGGCCAAAACTACATTTTCACTCATTACAGGTGCGTCAGAATTACCCACTAACGAATACATAGTCCCTGTTAATTTGGTACATGATTTAGGTTTATTATTGGTGTTCTTTGACTATGAGTTCTAGTAAATTGAAACACTACAAGGCCACTCCTAAAATTATATCAAACTTTCTTTTTCATTGATCGAATTTTAAATGATAATATCTCGCACAGAACTTATTTTAAAATACTTTTATACTATCGTTAAATTTTAATAAACTTTAAGGTTTTCGAGAAAAAATGCGTTACGTAAAACAAGATTTTAATAGTGTTTGTTGAAATCAAACAGTCAGTAGTAGGCTTTGTCTTTAAAATTTGAGGGGTAGAAATAAAACTTTAAAATAAAATAAAAATTAAAACAAAAGAAATTGATCAAAATGGGTATCATTTTCTCTGAAGCATATATTTACTAAGTCACACATCATATATTCTTCAAAACTATAAAATGCATTCTGTAAAAGAATTTGTTTTACTTTGTTACGAAATAAGGTATAAGTTGCTTAACGCGCATTGGTAATTTGTTGTATAAATTAATAGCCATGATAAAAGGACTATTTGCCGTTAAAGCTGGCCGATGACGAGGTATATTTACCTTATAGGATTCTCTAAGTTTATAGCCAGAGGCTAGGGCTACATCAGTACGTTGAAGAAATTCTGATATGTGACTTTTTACATATGGAACACAATTCAATATGTACAATGAATACAATGTAAGAATTCCTAATTTTTTAGATAACCGTCTACACGGTTCTCGTGCCTTTGAATTCGTCACTATGCGTATAATCTTTTTCTGTAGTAGAAAAACCTCATTTATGCGGCAACAATTTCCTCAACAAATGATGCAATAATTTAAACTTGATTGGACATAACTGTAGTAATATATCTTTAATATATGTAAATCTACAAACTTCCCTAGTCGCCAAAGAACAAAACAGTGTTTTGCAAGTCTATTCAATATTTCATTAACATGATACGTCCAGGATAGTTTTGAGTCGATTAAAACACCCAAAAATTTTACTACATTATTTTGTGGAATTGTTTTATTGTCGAATTTTACGAAAAGGCTATAGTCTATTTCTTTACTCATGAACATAATTAAGTCAGTTTTGGAACCGCTCAAGGCCAAACTATTATTTCTACAACATTTCTGCATACTGGTAATAACATTCGATGCAAGGTCACTGAGTGTGGCAGTAGCCCTTGACTTAACCGCCATCGTACTGTCATCTGCGAACAGTGTTACGGAAGTATTTACATTAGCAATCATCGAAATATTATTTATATAAAGCAGGAACAGAAAAGGTCCTAAAATACTCCCTTGAGGAACACCTAGTCGGAGATCTCTTGATTGTGAAACATGTTTAGTGCCATTAACACTCAAGATAACCTCTTGAGTTCTTCCCTGTAAATAACTGTCCAGCCAGTTTAAAGCAGGACCTCTTATGCCGTATCTGACTTGTATTTATTAGTTTATTCTTTTCTGCAAAATATAATAACCTAAGATAGAAAGCCCTTTCAAATATTTTACAAAATACAGAAAGCAGTGCAACACCACGATAATTAGATATCACTGTCTTATCATTCCTTTTATGAATAGGGATAATTACTGTCTTCTTTAATATAGAAGGAAAGCACTCTTGTATAAACGATTGATTAATTAAACTGGTTAAAGGCGGGGTTATATAAGCTATTATTTTAGTAAGAAGTCACATAAACCTAGCACAAGTAACATGTCATCTTGTTCGCTGAATGTAAATTTTCCAGCCATTTTCAACAACAAACAGTAGCAGAAATAAAATAGTTTCATTACAAACATTTTATTTTTTGACGTTTTATAATGAACACTATTTAAATCTTTAAAGTATAAGCAATGCAATGTTTGACATCCGCTAAACATTGCTAGACATTGTACTCCACTCAAGAAGGTATACTCTTGTTGAAAATGGATTATTACATAAATATCGAGAAGGAAAACAGTAGCGACAAGAGGGTTCACATATTTATAAATCATGTGGAGCAGTCGAGTTTCCTAAATGAGCAACTAAGCGGAAAGACAAATGGAGAAAGCTCTTATGAAAACTTTAGACACCTTGTTTTTACTGCGCGAGATAAATTCCGGAATTTCCGGAGCAATTAATTTAAAAACTACTTTATCTAATTTATTTGACGAATAAGTACTCCTTCCAGGGCTATTAATCCCCTCGAACGCAACTCATGGCTGGAGCACTATAAGAGGCCCGGGTACCGTCAAGTTCATGTTGCCGTTCGATAAATTTGCATAACTGTGAGGCTGTGCCCCGACTGAGGCGGTTTCGGACAATCTGTCTTTAAACTTGGGCTTCCTAGAGACCTCTTGGTCTCTCTTGCGCCTCCTTCGCCCCTTCGAATGCCGTGTATGCCTCGCTTTTTATTTAAACTTAGGATGGGACAGAATGTATGCTAAACATTTATGCACAAAAACAACATATGTACCGCTTTTATTGCCTCGGCGATTCTTTTATGAAGAGATAAATCGAGGGAGAAGTGCTTTGATAAAATAGGACAAGTTTTGTGATGAAAATCAAACATTATCAAAATGGGAAATTTATTTATTGAGTACACAACCAACAGTCCAAAGACCAATTACAAGGAAAAAAATAGAGTGTTATAAAAAATCACAAGAATAACATACACATAGCAAAAAATGGAGGCACACATTTAGAAAAATAATAGTTTTGTATAGAACTTAAGGCTGGAATTTTGTATACATATTTTTATCGTCTAACAGGGTTTCAAGCGAGGACACAGAACTCCGAGAAAATTGAAATAATTGGTTATTATTATACAACAGCGTATTCACAAGGGTTCCCGCTAGTGCGTGAGAAAATTTTCATTGCTCATAAAATCACAAGAATAATTAAAATAAATGTTAAAATACCTCAATTTTAGCCACACAGTTACTACACCAATATGTCACAATTACGGCAAAATTATCATAGTCACAGCCACCAAATTACTTCACTCACTAGCCAGGACATATAGGACAACTTGTGTTTCACTTTCAGATTAATATTTATTGCAAATTTTACATTTTGTGTGTCCTGTTCCATTTTTATGTACGTCAAAATGCACGATAAACTTCAGTGAACCGTGTGGTTCGGGCCTATACGGTTTGTCTCATAGGTCTGATTGATTAGCCGTTTCGCTCACTCAGGCTGTGCAATTCCTTTTCTACAAAATCCCCGCCTTAAACCTGATAAATTTCTTAGTGACTAAAACAATATTCTAATATCTTTTTCAGTACAAGAAAATGTGTCAAGGCTATTCTGCAAATTGTATTGATACATAATTATTACAAATAACGGAAATGATAATGATTTAAATAAGTTGGACTCGGAAGATAAAATGTATTACTAGATCTTGCTTCAATTATAGGTATTTAGAAATTCAAATATACAGGGTGATACAGAACTTATCTAAATAAAAATTGGGAATAGATGCGTAATGAAAATTGGAGTCTTAGTCGTATTTTTTATAATTCTTATAGTTTCCAATAAAAAAAAATATTCTAGTACTTTGAACCTTTACATCGTTGGGTTACTCTAGTCAGGCGATTTCAAATATCCGATTACTTATCGTGTTATCTTTTTTGTGATGCAAGTATTTACATTATTTTTCAAATATCAAAAATGGCTTACGTATAGCAACTCGCTGTAGATGGGTGTCGTTTTAATTTATGGTGAAGTGAAAATGTTTGAGCAGAACAATTTCCCGGTAAACATGTGCCAAATGCAGCTACTTTTACAACGGTGTACATTGAGTGCAAGTGTAATGCAAACGCAGGCGTGACGGGGGAAATTTGCAACCGAATCAAGAGATAGAGGTTCAGGACGTCCACGGCGTATTGTAGCGGTGCGGCGTATCATACACGAGGCTCAATTATATCCCTACTATATACAGCGTGTCCAAGAATTAATACCAGGGGATTGGGCGAGGAGGACCGATATCATGGTCGCCTGACTTTAAATCAAGAACTTATTTTTGTAGGGATATTTAAAAATTTAGTATAAAAAGTATATTACATCAAAGTGGACACTATTTCTGAATTATGCAAACGTATCATAGCTGCTACCAATAATTTACAAGTTCAAAATGGGAAAGAAGCAGAAACATTTATGTTAGTTTTATTAATTAAAACTACAAATTAATTCTATTAACAATTAATGTCAAAGCAAAAGCAGATGAATAGGTGTTGTAAAATGTAATTTAATTTTTTCCTTGGGAATTTTTCGAAATTTTTTGTCCGGTCACCGATGATAGCACTTATCAGGTTTTACAGTGGACCAGTTGCCGGTGCCGCGCGGAAGTTTATTTTTAAATCACTTTTGAACTGCTATTTTTAATTTTATTTTTACAAAATTGTATTTGTAAGAGTTCCCTATTAAAGGAAAATGCAAGTTTAATAGTTAGACTGATATCTGTCTGAAAATGACAACCAATTTTCTACAGAGGAAAAGTTCATAGTTTAGCAATGTTCCTGTTTCAATTAGCATATATAGTGCTATGGTGTCAACACGAATTAAAAGTATAAATATGAAATCCTCTTTTTCTTCCTATTCTACCTCTTCGTCTTACCCTATAGATAGAATTCTAGAAAGAATATTGTTCCTTATACAAGGTTCATGTGCTTCCTTATTTCCTTCAATCCTGTATCGTACATAGACCAACCTTGTTGGTATCCGAAATTTTATTTAGCAATTATAAACAATTCTAAATGTTGAGAGCTCTAATTTAAGATCCTCATTGCAGCCTTACTATCGCGAATATGTCGACTGAGAATCTTTCATCTTTGTTTTATATCCTTTCATAACTCAAATATATAAATATTCTTGAGCAATGAACTTGATCACTATTGTGAACGTGCGCTAGGCTTTAGTTGTAGTAGAAGATTCTGGAGAAGTCTAGAGTCCATCAAAATAGGGTGCGGTAGAGCAGAGCATAGGTGAAGCTTGTCCAAGACTCTGCGTGGACAGAGGTAGACCATGTTGTCAAGTTGCTGATTCTTACGATTTCATACACTTTTTTGCTTTAATGAAAATAGTGCATTTCTGCTACAGCACAGTCGACGATGGAAATATCCGTGTTGTACGTTCGTTGTGTGACATTAACATAGGTACTACTACTACTTTTATTTATGACTGTTTTATGTGAACGTCTGTAACACTACATTAGAACAAGCTCATCCAAAGCTTTTTCTTATGAAGTAATCTTACTGCACTTCTAATATCTTTGTCGTCGTACTGCAATGTACCCTGTCTAATATTTATAGCTGCGCTTAAATTACTGGCCTGTATATTTGTTTTGTTCTTCCAGTCATCTGTTCAGTCAAGCTTAAAATAAAACTGTAATCAAATTCATAATATATTTTAACGTAGAGCCTAGATCAAACGTAGCCATTATTATTCACCCTTTGGTTTCTCTACAAAATTCATAAAGCAACAATCAGAACTTTCATGTAGCTACCCAGCTATCACGCCACAACCAATCAGTTGCATACTACAGAATTCAGATCTTAATTATAAATTAACGACTAGAAGGACCGTATCGACAGCTGTTCACAGCGGATATTCTTGAATAATTGAATAACCGTTGATGTCCATACCCGAAATTAGCAATTACCTGGGCGCCGAGATCACTGTGGTCTAATTGTAACTGGGAGAAAATTAAATTGGGACTGCTGCACTGCCACTGCATCCCGTCGAGATCATGCATCTGTCCCTGCAAGACGGGAAGAGCCCACAAAAGGGATGCTTGGTCTGAGGCAATACATGGAATATGGAAAATTTAGTTGGTCTGATATATTGAATTATTGGAAGCCTTTAAAAAGTCTTAACTGGAATCATAATTTGCTGTCTTCAACTATACGCATAAACTTGAGAAATTATAGCTATGAATAGCGAAAAAATGTGGTAAAATAGTTTTAGTAGAGAAAGTGACAATTTGCGGCTGATGCCTGGCAAATTGTTAATTTCATAGAAGAGACTTTAAATGCCGTCAAGAAGCAGTCTAGCATAAGCAGCGTAATTTGGGATATCACAATCCAAACTTCGACTAACGTTAAGAGACTACTTACTTTACCACCCATTCTACGTGTAGCATGTACAAATCTTATTTCCAAAGGATCTTCTGCTTCGAGAGAACATTTGCGAATGGTTGTTACATCAGCAGCATTTAAGCCCAAACTTTACTATAAACATATAGGCCGAAATGTTCCAGTTGGGTCACCCCCTCTATAGCCCAACCTAAATCCGCTTGACTAAGTAACAAAAACTATGGTGTATGTTACCGAGGTTAACACTGAATAATAGTTGCTGCCGCTAAGGAAATTCGACTACAGCCTAGTTGGGGCCGTTCTGAAGATATCTTGAGTAAGTTCACGAAACGGACAAAATGCTCATTACAGTTTTGTATGTAACTTGACTGTAAATCATATAGAAATACTTATTCAGCTACCATAGATATGTCTGTAGTAAAACTGTCTAGTGTTGAACAAATTGTGGTTATTACTGCCTAGGTACAAATAAAAAGTGGATACTTGTTTATAACCAACTGGAGGATAATGAAGTTGAAGCTGAAAAGAATGAAAATGATAAAAAAGAAAAATGAAAAGGAAAGAGTAAACGAAAATGAGGGAGCTGAAACGAAAAATTAATATTTGGCGGTAGCAAGTACCTAATCTCTATCAAGTAATCGATTTGGGATTTGGTATCCTTGGTTTTTATATCTAAAGTGGATTCATGATTTCATACCTACCACGTGTATATAGCACAAAATATATGTTTCTCACATGTATTACTTATTTCATAAAAATACAGCTTGATATAAAAAGTATAATAATGATTCCAAAATAAAAGATAAGATGTAAGATCCAAAGTATAAGAAAAAAATTATGATTTTATACAGTGTGGAAGAAAGGTATGGAATAAATTCATTATTTCTAAAACTACGAAGTTTTATGAAATTTCCTCGGACAGGTCGATTTTGCTTTTTAAAAATACTCTTTTTTCTATACCAACGCATTTCCGACGTTCATTTGTTTTCGCGTGATGACGTCATCGGATATTTTTAAATAGAACCCTATATTTTTCATCGGATTCTTGTAGAGCTTAACTTGCTGAATTCAAAATCTATAATTTCAACACTTTATTTCTTCAACTTTAGCAATAGTGCAGCTATTGAAAACTGTTATCGTTTCAGGTAAAGTGCCTTTTCTACTGAAAATACAGCAAAATTTTACTTGAAAAAGTTGTTCAAAACGGTAAATTATGGAGAATTTTAAAAAGATCGGCCTGCTTTCATAAAACCTTTGTGCTTTGTTGAAAAATGGTTTGCACGTCCTCATAATTTACCGTTCTGACCAACTTTTCAAGTAACATGCGTTGGTATAGAAAAAAGAGTATTTTTAAAAAGCAAAATCGACCTGTCCGAGGAAATTTCATGACACTTCGTAGTTTTAGAAATAATGAATTTAATCCATACCTTTCTTCCACACTGTATATAATTCGCACATTGTGGTAAAATTAAAATTTTTATTAAATTGCAAATAATAGAACTGGTTCTAACAACTTATATACCAATTTGGACTGTTTCCCTTTTATTTATTTAGACATTTTTAAATTTCGCAAGAATACGTTGAATATACATTTTTGCCACTGCATATAAGTTAGGTTAGCATAAATTTAATATGCAGTTTAAACAGCTTACCGCTGTCATGACTGAATTTTATTCTAAGACTTTTGTTCGACGAATAAACTGACCAAGTCATTGTAATATGGAGAAAGCTCTTGCAAATTTTTTGAACAAAATATATATTTGTGCGTGTGTATCGGAAAATGAGCTACTCGTATTTAAAGTAATTGTGTTTTATATGACTATATTATAATGTATACAAGGATATGCCAGCAAGAGTAAAATATTATCTTTACAGCCTCTTAATTAGTGTGTGCTTTACATTTCAGAAAGGAAGAAGTGAATATACTACCTTCATAAATAGAAAGTAAAATTAAGCTAACCTGACAAACAACAGTTCATAAAATAAAAGAGGTGAATTTAAAAAGTAGTGTCTAATCTACCTGCTATATTAAACGAGCGATAACGTTTACCTACCAGGTATAAAAAATAGAATAACCGTGAAAACCGCTAAGCATATCAACCCCTTCTAATAAGTACCTTTCAGTAAAACTCACTAGTCGAATTGGGGGCAAGTGGGACATATAGCAAGATCAAACCAAAAATAAGTATTTATCTGTATGTAAAACTTTGCCATACATACCTACTTAGAATAGAACTTATCTAAAAACGTACAATAGTATATTGTTTTATTAGACATTTTTAATCCGCATAAAACATGCTATTTTTCCTGCAACCGAAATCCCACACTTAATTATTAATTTATGTAATTATTCAAACCAAATTTGGATAATAGGATAGGTAAGTAGGATATAATAATAATAATAATATCTCTACCCCTCATTCTAATCACAGTGATTAGCCCAGAATTCGGAGACTTGTGCGGGAGAGGGGGCGGCATATTATTATTAAGCAGGCCGCATTTTCTCCCAGGAACGACTTACGTTGGTAGGCCCTAACCGCTATTCAGTGCAGGAATGAGGGAAACCTGGAAAACCTCATTAATTAGGGGGTAGTCAAATATCAACCGGTATCAATCTCTCACATTGATCCAAGCTAACATTATTCCACCCTAATATACCCGCAGAGAGGGTGCCAATCCTCTCCACGAATATAGCTTATATACGGTCTACCGGCAGCTGGGCGCGAACCAACTTCGATCTAGTCACCTCGATTCAAGTACTGACGCCCTAAACCGCGCGACCACTGACCGACCGATATACTGATGTAGTCCTGGACACTGTCAAGCATTAGTCGTCATATTGCTAATTGAGTTCATTTGTGATTGTTTTTAGTTCAATTTGCTGAAAAATCCATAAAATGAGGAAATACGGGAGTGCACGAAAGAGGTTTTAATCTTTTCCCAAAGAAATCTGGAAAAATTTATGAATGTGCCCAATAACGTTTTACGGATTGGTGCGTAGAAAAAAGATTGTCAAGTTGTATTCAGAAGATGTATTGATGGTGTATTTCTCAAACTTAGCAAATAAAATGGAGCCATCAACACTTTGGTCGCAATATTCAATGTTCCAGTCAGCGATGCATATAAAAAGGGGATTGATATAAGCAATTATATAAAGTTACGTACTTTTCTCAAAAGACAAAATGAGGGATATGTACCGAAAAAATCGCTAGTATTTACAAATTGACTGCTTTTTGAATAGTGCACCTGATAATTTATATTTTTGATGATGAAGATAAACGCCTTAAAAATGAAGAAACAAAATTTTCAGAAAGCTTCTTTATAGGTCATCCTAATATTAGGGGTTCTATGCGTATGCTGTTCTGATGAATTAGTCAATTGATAATGTTGAATATGTGAAATTTGCCTTAATTATACAAATTTCCAATACCAATAGACCACGTTCTTTTACTGTGCTGAGAGACGATTTGTTAAGTTTTTATCGAAAATATGTTGCTTTACGTGCACCCGCATTAGTAGAACGTCGATTATTTCTGAGATACGTTAGTGGAAAGTATCATCTAATGGTGGTCAGTATTCATAAAATCAGTGCCGTTTTGCATGAGGTGGCAAAATTTTTGAAGCTGGACAACTGGGAAAAGTGCAGTGGATAAGCATTACGACAAACGTTTGGTTTTAGTTGACGGAGGTGATGGGCTCATTTGGTTTAAAAGACACGGAGAATGGAGACACTGTGGCGGAAAATTACATGGAAGACTTTTGAATAAAGAAAATATTGCGACGAAAATACTGACAGTTGATAGTGGTAATTATAAAACAAGCACCGTTTCTGATTTCACAATATCTAAAAATAATGTAACTATTAATGAAAACATGTTGGACTGCGTTGAGAATATTTCTCCAAGAATGATGGTACCGGCAGTTTCAGTGGTATATTTAATACTTGTTCAAACTGTGTATTTAATATCAATGTGGATGCACAAAAATTATTCTAAATAACACTATTAATCTAAGGATTAGAGGTGTCAACTTTAGCTCCTAAAATTAAAAGTTAATATTTTGTTGCTAACCCAACAAACAATTAAAGTTAAAATTACGTTAACTTGACCTCTGAATTGGTCAAAACTTTTCATGACCAATTCCATATAAGGGAAGTTTACCTATATTCGTTGGTCTTTTTCCTTATGTAGGGAAAAAACTAAAGTAAAGTTAGTAATTGGTCGGCAAGATAATTAGACCTAAAAGAAATACGGAAATTTCGAAATATAAAAGACATTATTACCAAAATCTACCCTAATTATGCCCTTTATATGACATACTTTTGCCAGAGAGAGACAACATTATATGTTTCATTTTATATATTCTAATAGGAGAACAGGCATAGGAAGAAAAGAAAGACTATAAGTCAGGCTACTAAGCTACAAGTAGAGTAGGACTTAGTATATTTATAGATATTTAGATTTTAATATAATAAAGTCCGTATTTTTGGTTTCCATTCATCAAATTGTACAACCCAGGAAATTCGTATCATGTCATGACCAAACTTTCATAAAAATAACGCGCCTTATAAATATACATTTTACTATTGCTTTTAATAATATTACTATACTGAAGAATAACCTAAAATAAAAACTGAATGTACTTCGTGATAAAATGTGTTTAATAATCTTTCGTCATAAATGTATTAACTAATATTATCTGTATTAACATAATTTTAATGAGTAATTAATTAGAAATAATGAACAAAACATTTAGTGTTTATAACAATATGGCCGCTCAAACAAAATCAACTTTGAAGTCAATTTGTCTGTATGTTTTAACCTATAGGGCAGATTGCCTATGCCAATGCTGACGTCACAGGAAAATATTAACTTTGTGGTTGAAATTTCCTCCAAATGAAAATATTTTATGGTAATTTATTACCAATTAAATTATTACTAGGTACCTACATATAAAATTCTACTCTTGGATTTGTGATTGAAACTTCAAATTAAAGCCAATAATATTATATATGCGTAATAACAAAAACAAAATAAATATTTTCGAACGGAATTCAATTCGAATTTCAATTCACGTGCACTACTGAATTCATCTGACACGATAACAGTCATAAGAATACTTATATATGTAGTATTTATCGATATATTATCATTAGACTGATTTACATGATATGCAGTGTCGGCTTAAACTTGTTTTTACAACTCTTTAATACTGTGTAGGGCTTAGTTTTAACTGCAGATCGCCAAAACACAAAACAATTTCTACGTGCTATTACATGAAGATCTGTCGGAATACATATAACAAGAAGCTTGTTCCCTAAAAGACACACTTACGTCGAAGTATTATTAACAAGTAAATTTGTACCATAATATAGAACAATATTTCTATTAGGTTAATTGAAATGGTCAAATATTCCTTACAAGTTATCAACAAAATTGAAAATAGGATTATATTGTAATAAAAATAAAAGAAATCAATTGAAGGATTTAATAGGGCAAAATAACTAGTTATTACCTTATTTTTAACTACTAGTTGAAGACTAAAATAAGTATTTTGATATCGTAATAAATATGTAAATATTTACCTATTCTAATAATTTAAAAAATCCTTGGATATTGAAGACAGATTTCTAGGCGAAATTAAGTAAATTATAACTTCGTCTTACACGTTATTGGAATGTTAGCATTTGAAAACATAGAATAGGTAAACCATATGTAATTTTGAACTGTATAAATTGACATATATTTCATTTTACTTGGAAGGCATTATATTACTCTTAGTTAACAAATTTTTGACTAAAATTTTGGTATTATAAGATTTTGTAACATTGAAGACTATTTTTATGGAAGAAAGTAGTAAATCTTGATCAATTTAGGATTATTTTTCTTGTGTAGTAGTCTATTAGGCTTAAATGTTAGTTGGGAAGATACCATTTTTTTGTCAGTAAGGAAAATATTAACCTCAGAGACTCCTGACAGTAAAAAAATGTCATAGTTTTGTGACGGTTGGAGAAAAAATGTTTATTTTTCTTTTCAGTGTGATGACTGTACGAGAAAAATAAAGTAAATTCACTTCTTAAAATGCTTACATAGTCTAAAATATCGAATCAACATTAAAAAACGAAAGATTAGTGAAGAAAATTCCGCCCACTCTGAAATAATTAATGTTAACTAAATATTTGCCACAAACGTTTTGTTAAATGAAACGAATGAAAAAAGGAGGGACCAAACCTGTCCAGAACTCCAACAGGTTTAATAGAAACACATGCCACATTCGGTTCGACATTTCACCCTTGTTTCCCCCGACTGTTCGGAATAAGGCCTTCATTAAGACGCTGATAAGGGGAAAGAAACACTGTTCGGGCTTTTCGGTTGTTAAGAGACATCAATTTTAAAATTAATTAAAACTTTTTCTAAGAGGATTATGGTATTACGTTTAGTTTTCGTCCTAGTAAATCAATAACAGGTGGATAAAACATTCAGAACTTTTAGTGATGTGCTGTAAATTATCATTTTCGGCGTTCAACTACCCGAAGTCTTCTTATTTACTTTGTCGGGATCATTGTAATTTGTTAAATGTTCTTAATGGTACATTAATTAATTGGCGTATATTTTAATTAACAACTTGGCAAATTACTTAAATTATTCTCAAAAAGAAAAAACACGATAGAAAATTAAGCTTATTATTTAATGTTTTACTTTTTTGAACAGTTTCTGCAGGAAAGTATATAAATGATGAATATTTATATTTATTTTTGAAAAATCCATCCATGCAACATACATATTACATAGAAACCAAATATCATAAATATAAATAAATATATAATATATAAGATATAAGAAACAACCGCTTATTTATCACTGGCAACGTAACCCTCATCTGTATCCACGGAAACAAACCACGCTGAATGGCGTGTAACGTCCCACCAATGATATCGCATTTTCGTCCACGTGGTTTTATTTCATTCTATGGCAATTTATTAAAGTTAATATTTCAATTATTATCTGCCCAACAAACAATTAAAGTTAAAATTACGTTAACTTGACCTCTGAATTGGTCAAAAACTTTTCATGACCAATTCCAGATAAAGGAAGTTTACCTATATTCGTTGGCTTTTTTCCTTATGTGGGGAAAAAAACTAAAGTAATATGGAAGTTAATAATTGGTCGGCAAGAATTTTATACCAATAAGATAATTGGACCTAAAAGAAATACGGACCAATTTTATGTTAAAATTTCGAAATATAAAAGACATTATTACCAAAATATACCCTAATTATGCCCTTTATATGACATACTTTTGCCAGAGAGAGACAACATTATATGTTTGATTTTATATATTCTAATAGCGATCAGGGATAGGAACAAAAGAAAAACTACCTATGTCAGGCTACTAAGCTACAAGTAGAGTAGGAGTTAGTATATTTATAGATATTTAGATTTTAATATAATAAAGTCTGTATTTATGGTTTCCATTCATCAAATTGTACAACCCAGGAAATTTTTTCCTATAATGTCATGACCAAACTTTCATAAAAATAACGCGCCTTATAAATATACATTTTTACTATTGCTTTTTAATAATATTACTATACTGAAAAATAACCTAAAATAAAAACTGAATGTACTTCGTGATAAAATGTGTTTAATAATCTTTCGTCATAAATGTATTAACTAGTATTATCTGTATTAACATAATTTTATTGAGTAATCAATTAGAAATAATGAACAAAACATTTAGTGTTTATTACAACATGGCCGCTCAAACAAAATCAACTTTGAAGTCAATTTGTCTGTAAGTTTTAACCTATAGGGCAGATTGCCTATGCCAATGTTAACGTCACAGGAAAATATTAACTTTGTGGTTGAAATTTACTCCAAATGAAGATATTTTATGGTAATTTATTACCAATTAAATTATTACTAGGTACCTACATATAAAATTCTACTCTTGGATTTATTTGTGATTGAAAATTCAAATTAAAGCCAATAATGTTATGTATGCGTAATAACAAAAACAAAATAAATATTTTCTAACGGAATTCAATTCGAATTTCAATTCACGTGCACTACTGAATTCATCTGACACGATAACAGTCATAAAAATACTTATACCTATATGAAGTGTTTATCGATATATTATCTTTTTACAACTCTCTAATATTGTGTAGGGCTTAGTTTTCACTGCAGATTGCTAAAACACAAAATAATTTCTACGCGCTATTACCTGAAGATATGTCGGAATACATATAACAAGAAGCTTGTTCCCTAAAAGACCTTTATAAGACACACTTACGTCGAAGTATTATTAACAAGTAAATTTGTACCATAATATAGAACAATATTTCTATTAGGTATTCTTTAGAAGTTATCAACAAAGTTGAAAATAGGATTATATTGTAATAAAAATAGAACTTAACCAATTGAACGATTTAATAGGGCAAAATAACTAGTTATTACCTTATTTTTAACTACTAGTTAAAGACAAAATAAGTTTTACAATTTTGTAATAAATATGTAAATATTTACCTATTGTAATAATTTAAAAAATCCCTGGATATTGAAGACAGATTTTAACGCGAAATTAAGTAAATTATAACTTTGTCTTACACGTTATTGGAATGTTAACATTTGAAAACATAGAATAGGTAAACAATATGTAATTTCGAACTGTATAAATTGACATATATTTCATTTTACTTGGAAGGCATTATATTACTCTTAGTTAACAAATTTTTGACTAAAATTTTGGTATCTATTATAAGATTTTGTAACATTGAAGACTATTTTTATGAAGGAAAGTAGTAAATCTTGATCAGTTAAGGATTATTTTTCTTATGTAGTAGTCTATTAGGCTTAAATGCTAGTTGGGTGATTATTGCCGCCATACATGTTCTGACCTTTCAATAAGTTTGAAAATTTACCCTGTAATACATTTCAAATTCAAACCAATATAAAATCCATGCAATTTCCCCATTTGAATGAGCAAGACATTTATTCGATCAAACATAGCAGTTGTTTTCAATCAGACGTCTGCCTTAATAACATAAATCCAACCGGGAAAACAATTACCTGGAAGAGTATGGAATAAAATGCTTACAACTCGTAGATCCGAGACAAGACAAGGAGACGTGAAATTAAAGTTTTCTCCTCCTTTAAGTTGACGCAATAGTGCGATGGAAACAGACAAGGTTTAGTGGATGAAAAGACAGTGCAAACACGTTTGATCTCTATACGGATCTAATCTGCCCCCTTTGTAAGTATCTGCAGGACGTTATTAATTCCTCTCGTTCAGGGTACCCTTTACCTTTATCCTATACATAAAAGATAATGGAACATCTCTCTTTGTATGTCACGTCCCCCCATTAGTTGGAATTAGTTCCAATAAATCAATATTACAAGATACAATCGAGTGTAGTTTTGTACAAAAAACGGCGGCGTTTGTCCCGTTTTAATTAGTAAAAGGATTCGTTAGACTGGCTCTGACATGGGTAACGTCCTTTATTCCCGCAACAGCGTTTAAAGCAAGTATATGCTCAGACGTACAATTGTAATAATTCTGTTCAATATTTTATATCTAAAAAAAAAATGGTTATTATATTCGTAATCATTATGTTATGGACCAGGTGATTAATGCGGGTATTATACATAATGCCCGGGCAATTTGATAATAATTATTCAAATAATTATTGCTACGTGACAATTGGGCAATTTAACCTAACCTAACCTATATTTTTATTCTATGCTATGCTATGCCCGGTCAATTTGATTATTTGAATAATAATTATTATTATGTATAATGCCCGATTTATTACCTTGTCTATAGCAATTATACTCATGGGGAGAGAAAAATTTAAAATGGGCTTCAAAATTGTGCAATATACTCTTTAAGCAAGAAAGAGAAGGGTTTTCTTGTATTTCTTATGCCCGTTTGCACCGACATTTTACTAAGAACAACTTCATAAAGCTATTCTTAAAGTTAAGTTATGCATATTTTTTAAGAGTATTGCACCGACGTATTATAAACCATACTTAGCAAAGTACGTCTTTGTATTGGCAACAACGCACAAATCTAGTAACTTTCATTACTTTATGTTATGTATTTTAGTTCTTTCTGTTTTTCTTCAGTTTATTACATGGAAGTAAGGTTAGATTTCGGTGTAATGTCATGTCTGTGGTATTTGTTTTTGTTGTTGTCATTTGTAATATAGATATGGTTGTTGTTGATGTTCATCAAGACTAGTTAATATCAGAGACAAACTAATAATAATAACGATTTACTTTATTTTCTCTGTGGTTAATGTGGCCAAATCAACTTCATTCAATTCATCCATTGTATGGAAAGGATCAGATCTCGTATAATGTAATTTGAGAAATTCAAAATCTATAATTTCCAAAGTATCCAAATCATCAAATATAATCTAATATCCATTATAGGTACTTTTTTACTACTTTAATACTACACTCATTAGCATTGACCACTATATTTGCACTTTCCGCGTTTTTTACATTTTTATGCTTGTTTTTCGCACATTCTAACTCTGTTTGAAACAGGGGCTTAAATTTAAGTATCTGGTTTCATACTTAAGAAGATCTTAGCATATGGTGCAATAGTAAATGCATACTTAAGTATGTCTTAATTTTAAGTAATGCTTGTTAACTTCGGTGCAAACGGGCATTAAACGTTTTTGAAAATATTAATGGCGAAGTTGCATGAATTTTATATTGGTTTGAAATTTATTACAGCTCTCAAACATATTGAAATGTCAGAACATGTGTCTGGCGGCAATAATCACATAATAACTAAAATATTAACGTTAATGAGTTGCCATAGAAAGTAAACAAAACCACGTGGAAAAAAACGCGATATAATTACCTTGTTTTCGTAGATACAGGTGCAGGTTGCATGTTGGTGATGTAAACAAGCGTTTGTTTCTTGTATTTTTGCGTTTTTGTAGCATTTGTAAATCATATACATATTGTCTATACTGTATAGGTAATGTCATAATTATTAGTGATGATGCGATAAACTTATGGTATTGGTAAACGTAACGTGTCGCTTTGTTTACAATATAAATTCATGTGCGGCAATTACGGCAACAGTGCTGTTGCAGATGGATGGTTTTATTTGAGGTATTTATAAAATTATTCCATATAATTTTATCATACTAACATACTTGTTGAAAAATAGAACATTTCCTGTAAACAGTATCTAATTAAAGATAAATAAGAGAAGTGTATGCATACACATAGGAAATTAAATGGAAAAACACGTAAATATCCAAACTCAATTTAACATAAAACTTAAACTACCGCAAATACCAAAAGTATCAGGAATATCACCTGAAATTAATCATTCTACCCAGGTAGGACTACCTGCAGTTAGTCCTCCTGACCAGAGCAAAAATGCAATGCTCTGTCCAGAACAAAGTACCAGGCGCTTTCGTCCTGCAGTGTTCTGCCTACTTACGGTATGGTACTACTATTACCTACTATTCCTCTGCATACCGCATCCATGGTTACATATTCTTGATTTCAGAAATGCCCTTATACGGTATACGAGAGTGAACTGCACCCGGGATGTCCTGGACTTCGTACCTGTTATTCTCCAGCACCTTAGCTACTCTAAACGGACCATTTTGGCAGGAATTTTCTGCTGGTTCCCATATTCGGCGAAGCAGTAAGTCGTAGTAGCATCAAGTCACCCTCAAACTATTGTCGGACCGAGACGCGATTTTTATCATCAGCTTTTTTCTTCAGCTTGATGTTTGGTGGCTAACGTCTGCATGTGCTCTCGTATAGCTATAACATCTTTGAGATCATTGCCTATACCTAATAAATTATTACTACAGACGCGAGAACCCATTAGAGCTTCACTAGGGCAAATTTCGATAGCTTTATTTATAGCGCTATTTAAACCCAATAGCAAATTATAAATATTCTCATCCCAATTCCTTACCTCCCATTGCGGCTAATGAATCTGTAATGGGTATTACAGTTCATTTAAATTAAACATTGTTAATTTTATTATTCGACATTTAGGCATCTGCTATAACGAACGAGTGCATAATTTTGCACAATAAAGTCTTAATTTCACCAAAATAATTAGCTTAAAAATACCTGAAATTTTGGGCGCGCCTTCCCCATTACGTCACGGGGTGACTATTTGCGTATGAGTTTCTACACGTTAGCCGCGTCAGCGGTATCGATTGTGGGATAGATAGATCGATATTTCGTTTGCGCTTGTGCTGCTCGCTGCTCGACGCTAACGTCATTTTGCATTCTGTTTTTTGAGGGTTAGTTTGTGTTTATATGTGTATTTTGTGATTTTTGTAGTAAATATTAATTTTCTCATATTAAAACAATAGTGCATAGTTGTTTTATTGCACTCAGTTGAATTAAAAAGTAATAAAATGGAGCAAGATTTTGAGAAGGCTTATTCCAATAATTTGCCAAGTGTTGATAGTGAAATGGTGGCTAATTTTTTATTGCTAACGCTGATTTTTGAGTGCCGAAATGAAGAATATTAAAACAGTAAGGTGAGTTACTGTATATTAATATATACCTAAGATGGGTGAAATTGGAAAAATGATAGGTTAGGTTATGTTTCATTATGAGACTTTTATCTATTGCATTTAGTTATTTTTCTATTTCCTAGATCTACCAGGGAAGCCTATGGAGATAATGCAGTTGGTTATGTCCAGCTTAAAAGGGATGGGAATATATGCATCATAAGGGGAAGAGTAACGCCTGAGCATAAAGTTCACAAGAAAGCATACAGTGTGGAAATTGTTTTAGATGAGGAGTCTCAATTTGTCATATCTTGTGAATGTAAAGACTGTACAGCTTCTGCAGGTTAGTTCTTTCAATAATTATTTTTCATAAATTACAAAAGTATTTTGAGGAGAATTAAACACAATTTTATTTCTTTTATCTGTATGTGCTTATGTAGATCTACAAAGATAAAATTAATGATAATAGTTGTCTAATTAAGTCTGTTATTGCAGGTGGATGCAAACATGGGGTAGCGTTTTTGCTATGGCTGCATCGTAGAAGTGAGGAACCATCGGTTACATCGGTAGATTGTTACTGGAAGAAGTCAGCGTTCAAATGTAGGCTCTCACAAAATGGATTTACAATCTATTTTGGGAAAGCCAATACCTTCTCTTCCTAATAAAAAAGATGGATATTTAAGAAAACTTATGTCCGAGGCATCAAATGCTGCTACTGGAGGAGTATTTTCTTTACGCAAGAGCCACCGCTTTGAAAAATTATCGCTTTATATGTTATCATTAGATTTTAAGAATGAAAAAGCAGATGAAGTTTTCAGTTGTGAAGATTTCATTAACTACATTACTCTACATATGAGACAAGATTTATGTTACGAGGCAGAAAGAGCGACTGTTACACAAAGTTCCAGCAAGGACTGGTATGAACTACGATTTGGCAGAATTACGGCTTCTAAGGTTTACGAAGCAGCAAAGTGCAAAACAACGTCGGGCTCACTTGTTGAAACAATAATGGGTGCATCAAAACCATTTGAAACTGAAGCTACAAAGAGGGGGAAAGTTCTTGAAGATTCAGTTTTAGCCGCAGTTTCAAAAGAGAAAAAAATAAAAATTACAAAGTGTGGCTTATATTTGAACAACAAATTTCCTATTTTTGGAGCCTCACCTGATGGCCTCAGTGATGAATTTTGTGTTGAAATAAAATGTCCTTTTTCCGGCAAATCTGTTAAAAATTATATTTCAAATGGAGAAATACAACCTAAATATTTTTATCAACTGCAGCTGCAAATGCTTTTGCAGAAAAGAAGAAGGGACTCTTTTGTGTTGCAGATCCTACATTTGAAACAACACAATCTGTAAATATTTTTGAACTTAAATATGAACATGAGAAGTTACAAGAAATACTGGACAACGCAATGAACTTCTGGAAATCTGTAGTGTTTCCTGTTTTTAATAGTATGTAATTTTAAAATAAAGATGTATTACAAAGGTATCTATTTTGTCATTATTTTTAATCAATATTTCACCCCAGTAATTAAAAAAATATACATTTTTTTGTATTGACCATTTTAAATATTTTTCTCTGCAGTTGTAACGGATAAAAAGTAAAAACCCCCAAGACTTGTTTCATATGCAACTTTTTTATTACTACATTACCATTTAAAAATTAATTTCAGTCAGCTTGATATATTCTAAACAAAAAATGTCTCTTGTAATTTTTTCATATATGATTTCTCAGTAAAAAATGCATTACATAACATGATTGGCATAAAAAATTTAATCGACCTGTAATTTACCTAGTAAATGACTATAATGTTGATTTTGTAATAGCATATTGATTGTTATAATTAATGCAACTTAATTTTATTATATATGTGAAAAATAAATTAAAAAAACTATTAGAAGTAGAATTATTAGTTACCACCTTCATAAATTACATGAGTAATATTTATACATTATACAAATTAATTAATAATAATTTTACAAAAGAATTACGAGGCATTTTTTGTTTAGAATGAGTGAGGCTATCTATAATATTTTTTTAGATGGTAAAGCAGTAAGAAAAAAGTTACGTATAAAAGTCGTTGGTACAGCTTTTTCTTCTTACAACCATAGGCGAAAGTGAACAGATACTAAGTGTCTTCTCGATAGCAGAAAACGTCTACATAATTTCTTAAAAGTGCTTTTTTGGAACCTTGAAAGGGTTGTAACTTCACAGGGGATGTTCAAATGAGAAATTTTTTGCACTTATTTACTTACACTGTATATATATATATATTTTAATTAAAGTAATCATGTAGCTCATAAGAATTTGTAGTAATAGTTTTGTTTTGAAAGAAGTTACATGTAATAGGTAAAACAATTTTATTGAATTATTAAAATTATATTTTTATGTACATAGAAATTCATATTACAATAAATTACTATAAAATGGCTAACTACAAAAATTAATATTCAATATAAATATGAAAAATTATTTAATTAAGGGTTTTGTAAATTTATGAGACCACAGGAAATTATCACAATGTGGTTAACTAAAGGAAGCATGTTTGTGTTCAACACTGAATGTGCATGTAGCATTTCAAATTCTCTGATCCTACGAATAACTCTCTCAATATGAATTCGAAGTGCTGATATCCTTTTAGCTTCTCTTACTTCTTCACGTGTAGATTTCTTAGAATTACTAACACTTGGTGGTCTCACTAATTTACAATGTTTTTACTTAAAAATGTATCTATTTCTTTAAATCCACGATCAGCCATTACATGGACATTATCTGGTAAATATTGCAAATATTCAGATTCCTTGATAATATTTTTATCAGATATTCGCCCACCATATGCACCAGAAATAAAATTTATAAAACCATTGGGTGTACACGATATTAAAAATTTAAGAGTATTACATTTTTTATATTCTGACCAAGTCAAACTTTGTCTTAAAGGATTTGATGGTTTTTCTATTTCTACTTCAAAACAATCTATGATGGAATTAACATTACTGTACCTGTACCTAAAAGGTATAGGAAGTATTCTTTTAACAACATTAATTTCTGGCCAGAATATAAAATTTTGTAAAACACCACTAATTTTTGGGACAGACTTCACAAATACTGTGGAAATATTTGAAATGCTACATCCAAAATCATCAGATAATCTGGAATGTGAGTCTCCCTGTCTAATTTTCTTTATAGTTATAAGAACGTCCACATAGTTGACGTCAACCCATTCCGTTAACAGCTTTACTAAACAGTATACCTGTTTAGGCAACCCTAAATAAAAACGACTTCTCTTTTCAATGAGGATAATGGTTGATTTTCGACGAACTTCACTGCACACTTGTTCTGATTCTTCACTTTCCGAAGTTGATGATGAGGATGGTAACGAATATTCAGTGGTAGTGCTCTGTGAAATTGTTTCTGATGAGGATTCTTTGGCAGATATTAATTTGATTTCTTTTACACTGGCCACTGGCATTACAGTTAAAGTTCCACGGGTTTTCATTTCGATAGGTTCGGTATTTGTTTTGATAGAATGACACGGTTTTCTTATATTTGTTTGAATGCCTACATTTTTACAGCTTTGGTTCACCTTTAAAGTTTCACTTATATTAAGTTTATATTGTTCTTCAGATAACACAGGTATATTTTCTTTTGTGTTAACCTTCTGATTACTTAACCTAATTTTTTTAGAAGTTGATGCTCCCTCGTCATGTATGTCTGTAAAACTTCTTTTTCTAGCTTCATTTAGTTGACTGCCTAGATCATGTTTGGGGGAATAAGTTATATATTTATGTGGCACAACATCTGATTTTAAGATTAAGTTTGCAGTTCCCAACATAGAATAGTATAACCAGTTTGTACTATCTACAGAAAGCTGAAAATTAAGATTATTTTATTTATTAGTTATTTGCAACATTAAATACCACTTACATTGAAATGGTCTTCACAAATGCGATATTTTGTATCCAATGGAATGCCATTCACACCAATAGCGGTGGCCCAACGTTTTCTTCTCTCTGCATTTTTTGGAATAGATAGAAATAATTTTTCTGAATGATTTTCACTGCTATTATTGCAAGATGGTACAACACACAGTTTGAATACCATTTTTTCACATAATAAGTACAGTTAATACTGACAATATTTCCACAATCACAATGTAAAACAAAAGTAAATAATATTTACGGTTATGTTTCAATGTATTTGACATCAGATAAGAGGGATGAGGATCGTTGCCAGATGTCTTATTATTTCTCTAAAACATGGACTTATGGCAATAAATTATGTAATTATCTCTGTACGAACTATATATTTTAATTTTAAAATACAATACATTTATAAATATGATTCATATTTACATAAATAAATATAATTTCGAAGGATGAATACTCTTATTAGTTATTACATTTTATGACATTTTAGATTTTGGCGTAGCTTTGACAATAAAGCTGTCATACTTATAAAGTAAGATGGAGCACTTTTATCCTTTTTTTATTATTCACCCGGTGACGACAGCAGAGCGGCAAATTTAAAAAGCTCTTTTCTGATACTCTGACTTTGTTAATTTTTTTTAGCTAAATTAGGAAAATTAATTTAGCAAAAATATGTTCTCAACATATCTTCCTACGGTGAATCAAACTCCGCTTTTTAAAATTTAGTGGAATAGCCCATTACACGATTAAATCGCTCAACCTGCCCGTTTCCTCTTGGAAGAGCAACCGCGTTAAAATTATGATTTATGCCGTATTCTTTTACAAACGACAAAAATTTGTTCGATATGAAAGGCCTCCCTTGGTCACTAATTATGCGAGTGACAACACCAAATATTTTGAACATATCTCTAAATGCATGAATTACATGTTTGGTTTTCGTACTTTGAACGGGATATAATAATATAAATTTTGTAAAGGCGTCTATTATTACAAAAATGTACGAATTTCCCGTTTTTGTTCTGATGAACGGCCCTAAATGATCCAATCTGAACAGTGTGGAATGGTTTTGGCGTTTAAAATATGGGAAGAAGAAATCCCAGTCGTTTACTTGAAGCCTGCTGTTCGATTACCGACCAACCTGTCAATTCCAGAGTCCATGGCAGCACCAATCTGAGAAATACTCTGCCAGGGTTGTGGCAGATGGAACCATATATTCCGAAGACGGCCTCCGCGTGCCTGAGCGACTTCTGTTGGCTCCCGTAGAACGAGTCTGTCTTTCAAGATCCCTTTGCATCCCATGGCTTTTTCTTGAGCGTCTTGTCCGAGATATTCCAGCGTAATTGCGCCTGGTCTCTCCAGGACTACCATGCCTCGATGTACCAACGCTCTCTAGCGCCATGAACTTCCTCAAGGGACCCCGTTCGATTGTGAGACATGTCACTTTTCGTGAAAGTCCACAAATCACACGTTTCCTTTTCTTTCACTATAAGCGCACAAGGTCAATCCTACTTCTGATGTTAGAAATTACCCAAACTATTATAAATATATTTTATAAATCTCTGCTACAGTACAATTTGTATTGTCAAAATTAGGTGACACTTCATACAACAAAAATTTCTCCATGCCGCCTTATTCCTTTCGGCTCCCCGGCCTCGTGACGGACGGTAGCCTAGTTTCACTCTAGCTTGCTGTTCAACCATTTGTACCACTTGCGAAGGTTGAACTTGAACACAGTATACTAAGCAATCAGTATGGAATCTTAGACAATTTATGAATGAAATACGTCTGGCAGTTTTTAAATACCCCCCTCTAGAAAAAGTCGCCAAGAATATGGCGGATTCCACAGAACATACGAAAAAATAGCTAATAATTTGGCATAAACATAACCAAAGTTGTTTCTTAGTTATAATATTTTGAATTAATTCTTAATTAACTGTTGTAGTCCAGTGTAGTTTCATGTAAATTGAGGTATTGACTGAGACATTATAGTAATAACTGTCAGTCGCCAACAACATGGCGGATTTTTGGAAGACGCGGGAAAGCTGAGTTTCCCTACTGATTGCTTAGTATACTGTGAACTTGAACGTCGATGAATCCATTGACATTGGTTTAAACAATTTCTTGACAGTTAAACTATCAGATGAGGGGAATAAAGAGGCAGAATAATCTGGAAACAATGAAGTGAATAGAGGAAGAAGACTGCAAGCCTCCACCACCTTGTCACCATGAGGAGCATCTCAAACGTAAAAAACGAAGATGAATTCAATAAATAAAACAGTTTAAGTAATATAGATTTGAATAAACAACGATTTAAATATTCAATTTAATTTCGTTCAGTTCAGTTATAATTTCTTTACATAATCTATTCTATGATATTTCTACTTTATAATTCAAATGGTACAACATATTCCCTTTTTCATCGAAATAGTAACTCGTTGAAGTTATATCTCTGATGTTCTATACACAGTTGAGTTCGCCGAATTCATGAGTACGCACACGTACGGCCCAAAGATTATACTGATCCCCTAAATTTTCAGCGTTGAGTTTCCAGACATACTGTATTTTCGCGTTTATAGATAGATACGAGTAGTTTATAAAAACAAACACGACCCAAAATACAGACATAAAATGAAGCTAATTTATTTACAAAATTAACATCCAATTAAATTATTACTTGCTCCTTTTGCCGGTATTCAACACAAACGTTAAATATTGAAAATTACCTTCCGGCAGCAATACACTTAATAGCAGCACCTAATCCCCGCTTAGGTGTTTCGCTGAGATATGAATTTTAATTTTGAAAATTTAAAGTTTAACATCATTAATAATTCGTGGAGTGTTCAGTAATTAAATTTAATGAAGCTTTATTGTAAACGTAGCACGGAATATTACCTACGATAAAACTTGAATAAATTCCTGCAATGAGGTGTGAAATTTACAAGGTACAAGGGATTACGGAACGGTTAGTAATTATTAATTTTAATGCTAAGAAAGCTTAGTAGGCGTAATTGGGTAAAATTATTCGAAGGAGGCGAGCGAGGAATATTCATATTAAGGCTTAGGTATGGGTGTGTATAAAGCTAAAAGCAAATATGAATAAGACGTGATAGTTTTGCGAATAACTATAATCCTGTTAATATATTTCCTAATACATTTCCAGCTACCTATTAGAATGTTTAGTTTAGTTTAGTTTAGTTTAGTTTAATTTATTGGTGTTACATATACATAAGTATTTACACAAGTCAAAAGAAAAAAAAAGTGTTATAACACTGAAGACAATGTTCAACATCCAGCATTCAAATTTAAATAATATAAATAATAAAAATAGATAAATATATATGCATATACACATACATACATTCACATAAAACATGTAAAGACACAAAATCAAGCAAAATACAAGTATAATGCAAAACTAACGAGAATACACTAAATATACACATACATATAGATAGAGGTATACACATATACGTCCAAATCAGCAGAGTATATAATGTTAAATGATTAAAACATATTGTCAAAAATAGTAAAAACATATTGATACGATAAACAATTAAACAGCACATAATTATATTACAATATCATTATTTAAAAATTCGTCTATACTATAAAAGGCTTTATTTAATAGAAACTGTTTTACTCTGTACTTAAAACTTGTATAATTTAAAGCCCTTACTTCGGGAGGTAGCATATTGTAAAATCTAACACCCCAATATCTAGTTCCACTTCTTGTTTTACTGAGTCGATGGTAAAAATTATGAAGCATGTCTCTATTTCTGGTAAAATGATAGTGAATCTCATTTCGTGATAAATATAATTCTGTATTATTCTTTACGTACAGCAAACATTGTAAAATATATATGCAAGGAAGTGTCAAAATCCCAAGCTGAACAAATTTATCTCTACAGTCATCTCTAAATTTGAGACCAGATATTATTCTTATCGCTCTTCTTTGTAATCTAAACACACTGGAAGCTGAAGTAGCATGACCCCAGACTAGGATAGCATAACACAATATCGAGTGAATGAGCCCATGGTACGCTGTTATCAAGGTTGCTTGCGATACTTGGTGAGTGAGACCACGAAGCAAATATAACTTTTTAGAAACCATATTACAAATGTACGTTGTGTGGTGATTCCAAGATAACTTAGGATCTAAATATACGCCCAAGAATTTTACAAACTCTGGGTTTGCTGTCTGACCAACATCACGTAATCCAAATACTATTGTTTCTGTTTTAGTTGTATTTAAATTTAACTGATTTGAGAGAAACCAATCCTGCATCATTAATTCTGCTCGTTTGGTCTTATCCAACAACTCATCAAGTGCAAAGCCCTGGCAAGTAATATTTGTGTCATCAGCAAACTGAATAGTCAACAAAGAATCATCCACGGAGCTGGATAAATCATTGACATATATTAAGAATAGCACAGGTCCAAGCACAGATCCCTGCGGTACTCCTGCTCCGAGGGTAAGACAAGTTGACCTACAATCATTCTGGGTTACATATTGTTGTCTATTAGTAAGATATGATTTAATTAATGTACTACTTTCAAATGTAAAACCAAAGAAACGCAATTTGTTTACAAGTATTTCATGAGACACACAATCGAATGCTTTAGTGAGATCTAAGAATTGTGAACATAAAAATTGCCTTTGCTCAAAACCAGTATTGATAATACTAATCAACTTCTCTATTGCCAAGGTTGTAGAAAGATTACTCCTAAATCCAAATTGGTTAGGGTTGAAAAGGTTTTCTCTTTCAAGATAATTAGTTATTTGTATCTTTAATACATTTTCAAAAATTTTTGCGAAATAAGGGATGACAGAAATGGGCCTGTAATTTGAGGGATCATTAGTATTACCTTTTTTGTATATTGGAACAACTCTTGAAATTTTTAAACAATTGGGAAATACATTTTGAGATATACTACTATTAATTAATGCTGTTAAGGGTTCTATAATTGCGAGTTGCACAGATTTTATTATTTCCGTGCACATGTCATAAACATCTTTACTTTTTTGTTTTTAAATTAGCAATTGAAGACTTTACTGTTTCCGTGGAAATCATGGAGAAGCTGAAACTGTTAAGTATAGGATTATAATTCATATAATCTGTGTAAGTAACATTACTGGCTGGCAGATCTCTAATTATATTTGGGGCAACATTAACAAAATAGGTATTAAAATCGTCAGGTGAAATATTGTTTGAAGCGGTATTTGATTTTGTTTTCTTACTATTTATAATTTTCCACATAGCTTGAGTTGGATTGCTATGACCAGATATATAGTCATCATGAGCCTGTTTTTTCTGATTACGTAATTCATTCACATACCGAGACTTAAAAGATTTTAATATTGCCTTATTGTTATCTGATGGATGTAATTTTACATATTCTTGCAATAATTGTAAAGTGTTTCGCATTGTGCGAAGCTCATCATTAAACCACTTAATCGTTTGATGTTCATTATTGCTAATAAATTTAGTTTTTACGGGGAGAAATATATCAATAGCCTCCGAGATAACATTGACAAAAGTTTGGAATTTATTATTTATATTTAAATTTGTGTTATATATGAAGTCCCAATTCCTGGTAACAAGATAATTATTTAACTCAAAGAGACCATTTTCGGATAGAGGACGATATTTTATTCTCCTTTTTTGTTCAGTTCTATCAATATTTATTTGAAAGTGTATACCAGAATGATCGGACAACAGAGTGTCAATAATATTTATTTTATAATCCATTGGCAAAGCGTTAGTGAAAATATTATCTAAGCAGTTGTTATTTCGCGTGTTGGCCAACGTTGTACGGGATAGACCAAACGATTCGAAAAGATCTACTAGTGCATGCGCATTTCTATCACTAATGTCCTGAAAATGAACATTAAAGTCACCTGACACAATGACCAGCTTATTACTTCTAATTAGTCTCTCAAGTGCCAGTGAAATTTTTTCTAAGAAAATATTAAAATCACCATCAGGCGACCTATATACCGTCATTAGTTTATAGTTTTCTACATCTACGGCTGCTAGTTCGCAATCTAACTCACAAGAAATATCGTTAATTTGCGAAATAATAGAATTATTATATTTATTTAAAGCGTAAATGGCTACTCCTCCATGGATACGTTCGGACCTAGAAAATTCAGAGACAAGAGTATAATTATTTATACGCATAAATTTAATTTCTTCCTTGATACACCAATGTTCGCTGAAGAACAAATAATCATAACGTATCAAAGTTTCATCCAGAAAAGCTTCAATTTCATTAATTTTAGAACGAATACTTTGTATGTTTAGATGTAAAATATTAAAGGTGTTAGATGTTTCAACATTTATTGCCGTTATTTTCCGACTACCTGTAGGTAGAATTATTGAACTAGAATATTTTTTATTTAGTTGGTGATTACCTTTTGTTGTTGTTGCTGTTCTAAAAAAGAGTTTGAGGTGGAAGAATTAGTTTCTATTCTTTTTTTGTTTCTAAATTTAAATCTTTCAAAAGCTACATTTGAAGGCCAGAATTGTTTATCGTACACTTTATTCTTAAGATCAAATCTGATACCGACTTGAAAACATTTGCTGTTTGGTCTTTCAGTTTCAATTTTAGTAGGAATATGTTGTACTATAAGGTCATCTTCAGCGTGGATGTCGGCTTTCTTCTTAATATATTTCATTACATCCTCCTCGGTGACCGTGTCCGATACTCTGGAAACAAAAATCCAGATTTTTTTAGTCTTCTCATCTCTTCCAGTGAATGTTTCACCATCGTTACGATCTGCAGTACCAACAAAAACGTTTCTTCGTCTTCTTATATTTAATTGTTCAAACGTTTTGGTTACTTGTGATTCATTCGTCGGTTTCGCCACTTCAGCGTACGAACCTTGTTTTCCTGATTGCATAGGTTTTGAAGTACCCGGTATGATATCAAAACTGGATTTATTAGACGTGTTCGCCGAAAGTGCGGTACGTGGCGCGTTCTGTTGAATACCAGTCGATTTAGGCTTTATCAATCGTAAATCACTGGAGATAACTTGGGTATGTTTGCTTGAGGTTTTTGTAGGCACTTCTACTCGTTTCTCTTCTAGGAGTCTTTTATTTTGTTTAAGTAGTATGTTAGATTCCCTAAGTGCTTGAATAATTTGTTTGAGATAATTATTCTCTTGTGTTAGAGATTCAACTGTTGGTAGACTTACTTGGGGCGACTGCATATTATAAGCTACTACATTTACATTTGATTTCTTAGTAGGTGTTTTAGCAAGAACATCACAAGCAAGACACAGCCATCGTTTTTCTTTAGATTTATTGAATTCTTGAAGCTGATTGATGGAAAGATTAGCACAATCTCGATGAAACCAACTTTCACACTTTGAACACTGTACTTTGTAAGAATTGGTCTTTATTTGTTGCAAACACTTAGGATTTGCACACACACATATGTTTGACGGAGCCATCTACTACTACATTGAATGATCCTAATTGGTTTTATATGCAACCAACAATTTTAGTTCTTCACAAAATAATAAACTTTTTGGTTACTTAATCTGTTTAACTAATATTTTTCTGTTTCATTGCGTCTTTGTCCCACAATAAAAAAGAAAACTTTTGAATAAATAAGATTGTACAAAAAATAAATATGGTATAATATTTCGGGTGTTCTTTCGATTGTTGGGACAGCTAGTGGAAGGAAATTTGGTATATATAGGCTGTAATTTTCAATGTGGGTCCGGCTTGGGGGGGTACATGTGACCTTTACAAACACAATATCATAAGTTTGTTTTCGTCACAAAAACTGAAATCGTCGTAGCATTGTTGTCATATTTCATTATCGAAGTGGAAGATAGTGAAAGAAGATATATTAGAAATCAAATATCCACAACCCCTTTGACAAATGTTTTTGAGTGGGTTTTCGCTAGAAGCTCTATTATCCCATATAAATAAAAATTAAATTGTTTCGTATAAAACAGCAAAAATCAACTAACAGAACCTCAATAATAAATAAATACATAATCTTTTTTACTTTCGTGGCTAAAGTCCTCTCCCACGGCATTTAAAATGTTTGGTGCAAGATTATTACTTTCTGAATTTGTTCTTCTCGTTCATCATTAGCGTACTGGCGTTCAAAAGTCCCATAATCTCTTAAGGTGCCCGTATCTCTCGCCGTAAAATGTTCAAATTTGTGGTGTTTTAGGTACTGAAATCTCGAAAAATAAAACTCGTAGAGCAAAAGTAATATCAAAAATAGAATTATTGATGTTTTGTTTATCCACTTTTACTATTTAAACTTTCCTCAAATAATGTAATAACTTTTAAAATGCATTTATATGACACACATAATTTCGCTATTCTAACCCCACATTTTAACAATTATTTTCACATACTTATAAACAAAAGTGAACAATCTTATATGCAGAACTATGTAAGTTTATGTTATAACAATGTTTACATCTATAGTTGAATTTAAAAATACGTATTTTGAAAGATTTCAGTACCTAAAAATTCATTGATAGATCGCTTTCTGATGTTAAATATTGATATTACTTCGGTACCTTTGAATATTTGCAGGTGGCATGAAATAACATCCTTGTTATTTGCTAAACTCTATATTATTCAGTTCTTAAATGTCTAAAATTATTTATATTTGTAGAAAACACTTTTTCAGGAATACGGCGCCTTAAATCTTGAACCGATCTTACAAACATTTTCTTATTCGGTTCGTGTCGATCGCGATATCGTCTTTTTACAAACGCCGTCTTCTTCTGATAAAAAGAAGCTTTAACCATATTTTAGCTCTTTCTTAATTCGTATACACGTTTTTTTTTTCATAATATCGCACACAATTAGTAATTCCATTTCATTACAACTTTAAAAGGTTGGCTAATTCGATTTCAGCAAAAACTTATGAAATTATCTATCCTGTTAAAACGTCCCCCTCCTTATGCGGCAAAAGGGAAACCAATTCTAAGTCAAGTCAAAATCAAAATAAAGTTGTGACATATTCGGCTCACTGGCCATTTGTTATTTTACCGCTTTAGTACAGTACTGTCCAGTGACGGTTATCATTCTAACAAGTGCGTGTTAAGGGCGTCATAGACGGGACACAGCCACGTATGAGAACACTTCCAATTTTAAGTTATATTTGTTTCTCTCTTTCTCATATCTGTATCTTTTTTCCATAAAACGACACTTATTTTATTTAATAAATATAATTGCATAAAACATGTTAAATGGACTAAATACAAAATTGGATACCATTAATTCTTCACAGTAGAATGGGAAACAGGAGTGAAAATTTTATTTTGGCAATTGTCGGACTCAATTTGTGTAGAACAAATGAACGACACAGAGTTGTAAAAGTAATAAACACTGAAAACTTGCAGCAAGGACATTTTCATCGAATGTAAGTACGGTGGAGGTACCCGACATAACATATCCATCGTTCTTCCTTATCTGGTTTGATGTATTGGGTGCAGTATATATGCGGTATTTTATAAACTAGGTCAATGTCAGGGTTATTTAATTATTGACTCAGCCCATTATGCAACACCTGTCCGTGCTTATTTAGATGAGCTGTTCCTGAATCGTTGCATGGTCAAAATTAGGGGTTGCTATTTAAAAAAATAGTCGATGACGTATGTCAAAAAGTGCCTTTTTTAAAAACAAAATCGACGTGCTAGAGGATTTGTTCGAAAACTTCTCAATTTCAAAAATAATGAACTTATTCGTTACTTTTCGAAAGCACTGTTTACAACAACAACTCTTGCCATGGAAGTATAATATGCTACAAACATTTTGCTTCAGATAATTTTAAGTAATCAAAACAGGTGTAGTTAATATTAAACATTTTAAAAGTCTTTATTCATGAATAAGATATATATTAAGGAGAGTACCGTATGAAAATATAGAACATAAATTTAAATTTAGTGCAAAAATACTTAAAAAAATGTATAAAAGGGTGTGTGTATAAGTACTTAAAGCGAACACCCTCTTACATGTTAAAAGCCCTGTTAGATTAAGAAAACTTTTAAAATTTACTAGATAAGAACCAAAGCGAAAGAAAACACAAGAAAGCTTTTATACGTGCTGTTAATATTTATATATTCACCGGTAATAACAACATATTAAAATTATTTTTAACTAAGTGAACTTGTATTTTTAAAGGAAAATTATAGTCGAATTGGGCGAAGGAGAATATTTTTTCTGTGTGCCATTCAAAAACACGTAAAGAAAGAGAATCTTATTGACAAGTAAATCAATAAAACCTGAAGAAAGCCTAAGAAAGGGTATTTTGTGGGTATTTCTAATAGTATCTAAATTCTTTGGGCTTCCATAGGATGGATCAGTGATTAAGAAATGTTTAAGTTTTTACATTATATGATTAATTTGTAGGTTTAAGACCTTATTTGCGATTTTGAAAAACAAGTCTAAAGAGTATCAACCTAAAAAAGCAACCTTTGATCATAAAGACGTTGACAAATTTATAAATGAAGCTCCTGATGAGGTTCTCTTACTTATGAGGTAGGTATTCTAATAGAAGTTGGCGCTTTTTGGTGCGATGAGCTAGTGAATTTAAAAAAATAGGGACAGTCTAATAGAATAACTTAAACAGAATGATAAAATCTGCGTGAATCCTCTTTTCTTCCAATGGAGATGATATTAAACTGTTGTTTTGCGATGGATATGTCATCATTGACTCTGAGGTTAAGATGACGAACAAATCTGTTCTGAATCATCTCCAATCTTAATTTGTAGATGTTATAATTAGGATTCTAAATGGCACAGGCAAAGTTAAGTTTGCTATAAATATACGCATAAAATAAAAATTTAAAAACTTTTCATTTATAAATTCCCTAATTCTAAATATGAAACCCAACATTCCATTACACTGTCTACAAACATAATCAATATGGTGACCAAAACTCAGCCTACTGTATTTTATTTCAGAGACGCGTTCATTGTGAATCAGATAATTAAATATGTGAGGACTAATATGTTTGGTAAAGGAAATTGAATAGCATTTATTGATGTTTAAAAATAATTTTAATAATTTAATAAATTTACTGCAGTACTGTTTCATGCGATTGACCTCCTGATATTATTTTTATTTATGGGATTGTAACAGTAGCGCTAATTGTGCAGTTGCTGAATATCGACGTCGCTTCCCGAACAGAAGAGTACCGGATATAAATGAAATCGACTTTAAATTAATAAAAAATACTTTTGATGTGATTGGATATCCTCTGCTACATTGTGTTAATACTTCTCTAGATCAAGGTTTTTTTCCTGATATATTAAAAACGTCTACAGTCAAAAAATATCAAATGCAAAACACATTGAAGAATTCAGGCCAGTTAATACTCTTGTTTGTTTAGAAAAAATTGTTGAACTCGCTGTTTATAGTCAACTTACTAATTACCTTGATACGCAAAAATTGCTTTGTCAAAATCAGTCTCGTTTTCGAAGTGGTCACTCTTGTGAGACAGCTTTGCAGAGAGTAATTAATGATTTCAAATACGCTATCGACGTGGGTCAGATAATTCTAGTAGTTTTTTTAGACCTTCGTCGAGCCTTTGAAGTGGTTAACAGGGATATTCTTTTATATAAACTAAAAGAATATTTTGGGATAGATGGAACTGCATTTAATTGGTTTAAGTCATATTTACATAATAGATATCAGAAGACAAAACTAAACAATTGTTACTCTTTGGTAAAGAGCATACACAATGGTGTACCACAGGGTACTGTTTTGAGTTCTCTTCTGTTCATATGTTTCATAAATGATACTTTTGCATATGAATTTGGGCGAGTGTAAAGTTCATCTATTTGCTGACGATACTATTGTATACGTTTCAGGTGTAGACATAAAAATATTGGCAGTCTATATGAATCTAGCTCTTCAAAGAATTAGTGACTGGTTTAATAAAAATAGAATAGTTGTAAATGTTAATAAATGTAAATATATGATTATAAAAGGTAAAAGAAGTATAATTCAAGATAATATTTTGGTCAAGATTGATGATTATAATCTTGAACAAGTCTCCAGTATAAAGTATCTAGGAGTTATAATTGATAACAAACTCATCTTTAGTGAACATATAGATTACCTCGTTAAAAAAATTGCTAAAAAGATTGGATTTGCATACCGAGTCAGTAAAAACTTGTCCCAGTATAGTAAATTTCTAATATATAACTCATCAAACCTCACTTTGAATATTGTTCCTCTGTTTTATTTATGTGTCACGAATCTGATATAAATAAACTACAGATCTTACAAAATAGATGCATGCGTTTTCTATTAAAATGTAACAGATTTGTTAGTATTAGTAGCATGCTACAGCAACTAAACTGGTTGAATATAAAAAACTTAATCAAAGCCAGAACACTGATTTTTATTTTCAAACTAGTTAATGACATGCTTCCTGATTATCTGTCAGCTAACTTGCAGTACCGGTATGACATTCATACATATAATACGCGCCATAAAGGGCATTTAAATATTAACAGGTAAGGCTCATGACTACCAAAAAAGGTATATTCGATGCCGGAATAAATGAATTTAATAAACTTCCATCTAATATTAAGGAATCTAGTACTCTTGCAATTTTCAAAAGAAACATATTTGAACATTTATTGTCATAGCAATTATACGTTTTTTATACATTTTTTTCCTTTTTTATACTTTTCATGTATTTGCTTATGTTTGTAACTGTTCTGTTTTTTTTGTCATATACTTATAGCTTTGTTAGTATGTATTTGTAAACAGTTTGTCATCTTTTTTTATACACACACTTGTATTGTAAACATTTCTGTTTTTTAATAAATATTCAATTCAATTCAATAAACGTATTCCAGACGGTCTCCAATACCTCTCGTCAAACTGGAATGTTTCCCAATGTGAGAATTACATCTGAAAGGTAAGCTGGTCTTGGTCTAGCAGTGGAAGAAGAAATTCTAAATATGGTGCACAAGGCGCATTGCGATCCATTTCCAAATTAACCAAACTACGACATGGGAAGTCATTCACGAAAATGGTTTAAAACCTTTCCATATTCAGCGCTTCTAGAATCTTCAGGACGGTGATAATAATTTGCGGTTGCATTTTTGCTATTGGATAAACGCAAATCATACACTTTACAAATACATTTTGTTCACTGATGAGGCTCAATTCACTCATAATGAAGTAAATAACTGTCACAACATTGTTGGTCAGATGAAAATCCGCACGCCACGGTGGAAAGTAACTTTCAGCATCGATTCAGCATCAACGTGTGGTGTGGTGATTAATAACCAACTACTTGGTTCAGTTGCGCTAGATAGTCCCCAACAAACAATTAAAGTTAAAATTACGTTAACTTGACCTCTGAATTGGTCAAAAACTTTTCATGACCAATTCCATATAAGGGAAGTTTACCTATATTTGTTGGCCTTTTTCCTTATGTGGGGAAAACTAAAGTAATATGGAAGTTAATAATTGGTCGGCAAGAATTTTATTCCAATAAGATAATTGGACTAAAAAGAAATGTAGACCAATTTTATGTTAAAATATCAAAATATAAAGGACATTATTACCAAAATATACCCTAATCATATCCTTTATATGACTTACTTGTACCCGAGAGAGACAACATTATATGTTTGATTTTATATATTCTAATAGCGAACAGGGATAGGAAGAAAATGAAAGACTACCTATATCAGACTACTAAGCTACAAGTAGAGTAGGAGTTAGTATATTTATAGATATTTAGATTTTAATATAATAAAGTCTGTATTTTTGGTTTCCATTCATCAAATTGTACAACCCAGGAAATTTTTTCGTATAATGTCATGACCAAACTTTCATAAAAATAACGCGCCTTATAAATATACATTTTTACTATTGCTTTTAATAATATTACTATACTGAAAAATAACCTAAAATAAAACTGGATGTATTTAGTGATAAAATGTGTTTAATAATTTTTCGTCATAAATGTATTAAGTAATATTACTTATCTGTATTAACGTAATTTTAATGATTAATCAATTAGAAATAATGAACAAAACATTTAGTGTTTATTACAACATGGCCGCTCAAACAAAATCAACTTTGAAGTCAATTTGTCTGTAAGTTTTAACCTATAGGGCAGATTGCCTATGCCAATGTTGACGTCACAAGAAAATATTAACTTCGTGGATGAAATTTACTCCAAATGAAGATATTTTATGGTAATTTATTACCAATTAAATTATTACTAGGTACCTACATATAAAATTTTACTCTTGGATTTATTTGTGTTTAAAAACTCAAATTGAAGCCAATAATATTATGTATGCGTAATAACAAAAACAAAATAAATATTTTCTAACGGAATTCAATTCGAATTTCAATTCACATGCACTACTGAATTCATCTGACATGATAACAGTCATAAGAATACTTATAATATGAAGTGTTTATCGATATATTATCATTAGATTGATTTAATATGCAGTGTTGGCTTAAATTCGTTTTTTACAACTCTCTAATATTGTGTAGGGCTTAGTTTTCACTGCAGATTGCCAAAACACAAAACAATTTCTACGCGCTATTACATGAAGATATGTCGGAATACATATAACAAGAAGCTGGTTCCCTAAGAGACCTTTATAAGACACACTTACGTCGAAGTATTATTAACAAGTAAATTTGTACCATAATATAGAATATTTCTATTAGGTTAATTGAAATGGTCAAATATTCTTTAGAAGTTATCAACAAAGTTGAAAATAGGATTATATTGTAATAAAAATAGAACTTAACCAATTCAAGGATTTAATAGGGCAAAATAACTAGTTATTACCTTATTTTTAACTACTAGTTGAAGACAAAATAAGTTTTACAATTTCGTAATAAATATGTAAATATTTACCTATTGTAATAATTTTAAAAAATCCCTGGATATTGAAGACAGATTTCAAGGCGAAATTAAGTAAATTATAACTTCGTCTTACACGTTATTGGAATGTTAGCATTTGAAAACACAGAAAAGGTAAACAGTATGTAATTTCGAGCTGTATAAATTGACATATATTTCATTTTACTTGGAAGGCATTATATTACTCTTAGTTAACAAATGTTTGACTAAAATTTTGGTATTATAAGATTTTGTAACATTGAAGACTATTTTTATGGAGAAAAGTAGTAAATCTTGATCAACTCAAGATTATTTTTCTTGTGTAGTAGTCTATTAGGCTTAAATGTTAGTTGGGTCGTCTTACTGGAGCTAAATAATATATAGATTTTTTAGAAAATAATTTGACAGACTTACTACGATGTTCTATTGGATATTAGGCAAAACATGTACTTTCAGCATGATAGTGCCCCTGCCCATTTTAGTCGTGTTGGGATCAATAATCTTAACCATCGCTTTCCACAACGTTGGATTGGCCGAGGTGGATTCCAAAATTGGCACCAAGTTCACCAGATTTGAATCCCCTTTGATTACTGCCTTTGGGGATGATGTAAATAATTAATATATGCAACAAAACTGAACACAACAGATGCGCTATTCGATAGCAATTGTCAATTGTGCAGCACTTATAAGAGAAAATCACCGTGCACTTCAACGAGCTACCCGTACAATTCACAAATGAGCTGATGCATGCATTGAGGCGGATGGTGGTATATTTGAACATTTAATTCTTTAATTTCGGTTTATTAGATCTTTAATCAGTATTATAATTTATAATACCTACAGAATAAATACTTTTCTTTTCTGGAAATTATATTGATAATGGGAAGACCTGTTTTATTGTCCCTCCCCCCCTGTATAATTTTTATTATTAGTTTTTTTTTTCAACCTCTTCAGGGAGTAATACGTGGACAGATTTGAGATCCACCTTGTATAATATTATTCCTGAGCAGAATTTCCAACCATGAGCTTTTTAACGCCCACAATAAAACATTGCAGAACCCTTCAAACCGGTGTTCATTGCATACGCGATATCGCCGAAACGAAGCATCGGATTAACATTACACAATGGATTTGTTATTCCGTATTTATTTAAGCAGAGCCGTCGCTTTTCATGTGGTAATTAAAATGGATGAAAAACGGAGCGTATTTCTGAGCGACTCGGCATGCTGACCGCCGGTGCATGCACTTTTCACCAGCAGGCGCTGGCTGTCACTGCCATCCCCTGCGACCGCCAATATCACTGTGACAATGACAAAACATCGCCTAGGGTGTTCGAGCCGGTCATCCCTAAACAACGGGACACGCCTGCAGCAAACCTACGGAGCGACCCACTCGGTTTTCGACCCTCCAAAGTCAGTTACGTCACTTGTCATAAAATCGCGGATCCGGAAGGCACGCGGAATGGGAGATGCCATCTAGGGAAGGCGCTTTTTCCTGCAATTCAATTTAAATGGGAAAACTATTTCCAGTTATATCCATAGGTATGTGTAAGTTTCAAACAAATATTTAAAAAAAGAAAATATACTTAACCTTCTGCTGCAACGCGGTTGCATTTGGCATAAATGGTAACATAGGTCTGTCAGACCGACGAAGAAAAATGGATAAATAAACATTAGTTTTGAATTAATAGTGAATTAGCGTTATATAAATTGTATAGTCTAACTAACAAATCAATAATTCCTTATATATTCGTCAAAATATTTATCAAACTGCAATTGGAAGTAATAAAACTATTTTTTACTGTATTAGAAAGGTATGTTAAGCTAATATATATCAAATCCCTACAATTCCTATTAATGAAGTCATATGCATGTTCTCTGATACCAAACATCTAGGTATGCTAATGAACAATTTCACAGACAAAGCTCTAATCAACAATTATCTAAAAAAATAATAATGTAGCCAAATGTACTAACCTGATTTCATGAAAACACTATATACAGGGTGTCCGGAAAAGACGTGTACAACGGAAGACCACAGACTCCTGGGTTCAAAATAAGCCGATTTAGCCCAATTTACTTATTTCCAAAATTGCTTCGTTTCGCCGCTAGGTAGCGCCAAAGTTCGCGAAAAATTTTTGTTTATTCCTAATATCTTGAAAACGACTTGATCGATGTTAACCATTTTTGGGCTACGCAGTTATAAGTCTAACCGACACTTTTTGACATTATTTAAAATATTTTGAATTCATTAGAAATATAAGAAAAATTATGTATCATGCAAATATAAGCACATATTTTTAACCCCTGTACAATTACTCTCAGTTTTTTCTATTAGTAGTTGACTTTATTTAGAAACTTTTTTACACTTTCATAATTTTGAACAGATGAGTAGTTTAGGCAGAAAATATTTTTCGTATGTCAACAAAATCAGCATTCGTTCTGCAACAAATAACGGAGTACCAGAAGTAGGCTCTGATATTTTAAGTATCAACTTCAATACATATTCCGAACAAGTAGATATGCTTTTGGTTTATGGAGTTTGTCAAGATAACGGCCGCAAAAGTGTTAGGATCTACATGGACAGATTCCCTCATCGACGAGTGTCAAATCATCAAACTTTTGCCAACATCGAAAGGCGACTTTGCGAATTTGGTTCTTCCACTAAATGAATACGGTTCAAGGGCGTCAACGTACGACGAAAACTATAAAGGTGGAGGAACAAATCCTAGATAAGATAGAAGAGAACCCAAAAATAAGTGCAAGACGCATTGACAAGAAATAGGGATACCAAAACCATAGTACATGATGTTTTGAAAGAGCAGTTACTACATCCCTACCATATTCAATCAGTTCATGACCGGTTCATCAACCCATTGACCCTGAAAAACGTTTAGCATTTTGTAATTTTATACAAGATCAAAGAGCCCATGATATCAATTTCAGCAAAACATTTTATTTACAGATGAAGCATATTTTGCTAGGTCAGGAATTATTAATAACCATAAAACACGTTTATACTGATAAATCCACACTGTACTGAAAATAAGACATTTTCAATATGAATTCAGAGTAAACGTGTGGACGGGAATTATAAGGCTTGTTTTTGCAGCAGTTGAAAACGGTTTGGAAACTATCAGAAATATTCGACCAGTTGAGAACGCGTTACCATTGAATTTGACGCAATACATAGTTGAACGAACATTTCCAAATAGTTTTCAACTGCTGCTAAAGCAAACCTATAGACAACTTTATTATTGGCCCGGTTGTGTTTCTACATCGATTAAATGGGGTCAACTATTTAAATTTTTACAGCAAGTATTACCTAATTTATTGGACGATTTACCGTTACTACTTCGTCGTAACATGTGGTTTATACACGATGGTGCACACTTCATTTTACAATACCCGTTAGTCAGTATTTACATAATCTGTATCCTAACAGGCGGATTAGAAGAGAAAACGATGCTCCTATAAAATGGCCACCTCGAGCACCAGACTTACCTCCTTGCGATTATTTTTTGTAAAGTATATGCCTACGCAGTTAATAATAAAGAGGAATTTTTGGCGAATCCAAGACGCAGTTAACATTTTACGAGGTAATCCATGGAGAGCACTACAACTTCGTAAAACCGTAAAACGGATTACTTATTGCGTACGAAAAAAGGTGGTCACTGAGCATTTATTGTAAAGAGATCATAACTTTTATTTATTTGCTATATTAATATTATTATCTCGTATTTATTAAATAAAATATAAATGAGTTTTGGAATTTTCGTTATTTGTTGCAGAACGAATGCTGATATTGTTGACATAAGAAAATATTTTTCTGCCTAAACTACTCATCTATTCAAAATTCTGAAAGTATAAAAAAGTTTCTAAATAAAGGCAGCTACTAATAGAAAAACTGAGAATAATTATACCGGGGTTAAAAATATGTGCTTATATTTGCATGATACATGATTTTTCTTATATTTCTAATGCCTGCAAAAGATTTTAAATAATGTCAAAAAGTGTCGGTTAGACTTATAACTGCGTAGCCCAAAAATGGTTAACATCGATCAAGTCGTTTTCGAGATATTCGAAATAAACAAAAATTTTTTGCGAACTTTGGCGCTCCCTAGCGGCGAAACGAAGCAATTTTGGAAATAAGTAAATTGGGCTAAATCGGCTTATTTTGAACCTAGGAGTCTGTGGTCTTCCGTTGTACACGTCTTTTCCGGACACCCTGTATATATATATAAGTTGTTTGAAACGAACTCGAAAATTCAACCACAATAGATGAGATCTGACCTATTTCTGCATTTTTAGAATTGCTTCATTAGGTGGCCCCCTTTAAGTTGAGTCATATATCTAACTATAAAAATTATTATACCAATAAATTAAAATTATTTGAAATTAAATGTCGACAATTTCAAATTGATTATCTGTCAATGAATTTAAACATCATAACGACCTACTGAATTAATAACAAAATTTTACTCTTCTTTATACAGAAATAAGTCAGATCTCATCTATCATGGTTGAATTTTCGAGTTACCACATTTTCAAGAGCGAACTTAGATATTTATAGTGTTTTCATTAAACCAGGATAGTAAATTTAGCTACATGATTTTTTTTTTTTAGATAATTATTCATTAGAGCTTTGTCTGTGGAATTGTTCATTAGCATACCTAGATGTTTGGTATCAGAGAACATACACACATACATCATTAATAGGAATTGTAGGAGATTTGATATATACTGCCCTACTTCGGAAGAAAGCCGCATGTACACATCTGACAGTTTAGAGAAAACAATTACTAAACATTTGGTGAACTTGATATTGCTGTAATTTTCTTACTAAATAACGTATTGTATATAGGAAACAAAATATCGATATTTTCTAATACTGTTAAAATTTTTTGAAAAATATTGCTACCTTCATAAAAACAGCTTCATATGCGGTACTTTTCCTTTTAAATAGCAAATGAATACAATAATAAATAAGTTTATATAATTATACAGGATATTTTCATATTTTTCAAATGTTTATTATTAAAAATCAGAAATAAGCATTGTATACATTTAATATCAATAAAATAATAAAATACTAGACAAATAAGACGTATGTAAAAACATGCGCGTTTAGTTTGCGCACAACATCTTACTTTAGTCATTTTACTCGTACTAGAGAAGAAAGCCGCATGTCGTTACATGTGGCATTCTTACTTTGTATAATGAATGAGAAACCATACACGTACCTACATCTGAAATGGACACATAGGGCTTTTTCCCTAGTATTCCGGTCAAAAAAACTAAAGCGACACAAATGATGGAATTTTTAAAGTCATTTATTTTAGATTTGTAGTAGAAAAAAACAATTTTTTAGATACTTATATAATAGTACATAATGTATAGATTCTACAAATTGCATTAACTCGATTTACCAAAAATCTGAACATACGGCCTTTTTTCGAAGTAGGGCAGTATATTAGCTTAAAATACCTTTCTAATAAGTACAGTAAAAAATGTTACAAAAGCTAATAATAAAGTATATATGGGTAGATATTGTGGGTGTAATTCATAGCTGGTTGGGGCTTTATTCCACAGAATAGCTAGTTTCACACAATATTGTTAATACCTAAAAATATATAATAAAACTATAGACTACACTAAATATTTGCTCTATATATTGCACTAAATTGCAAATTATGATTGCTTTTAACGCGACCAAATATCGAAAATTATGTTGACAATAAAAACTATTGCATTACGTCGGCCATTACGTAACAAGTCTGAATTCTTGCCCCAACTATATACAGGATGTATTTAAATGAAGTAGCAAAATTGAGGCCACAGGTTCCTTAAAAAATAAATCGATTTAACCTAACATACCTATATCCCAAGTGGCATAATAAGAAAGATACTGGGTGTCAAAGTTAAAATTTTATTTTCAATATTTGTAAATAACTTCTTAAAAAATCCAGATATTTACATAAAATTTGTAAATCGAGGGTTTTTGCGAGCGAGAAATTCAAATTTGTTTCTAATTTTGACGTCACTAGTAGAGGCCGCCACTTATGGCACATCATCATTCTTTTAAATGGCAGAACGTTTCTGCTGTTTAGTGTATCTATCTGACGATTGAAAAAATCGATTCTCCTATCTGTTTTATCTGAAAAAGGTATACCTTTGTGAAGTTTTTAGGAGTAACAGTTTTCCAAATAATCCTATTTGAAATTTTCAGTGCACCGATTGAAAACTGTTATCGTTTCAGGTAAAGTGCCTTTTCTACTGAAAATACAACAAAATATTACTTGAAAAAGTTGTTCATAACGGTAAATTATGGAAACGTGCAAAATTTTTAAGATTGGCCTGCTTTGATAAAATTTTTGTGCTTTGTTGAAGAATGTTTTCATCAAACCTCCCCTTTATCTGAAGCTAAAACAGTTTTTACTCCGGACACTGAGCATTTCAAATAGGATTATTTCAAAAATGGTTACTCCTACCGACATCAGCAAGGTATACCTTTTTCAAATAAAACAAGTAGGAGAATCGATTGTTTCAGTAATCAGATGGATACAATAAACTGCAAAAAAGTTCTGTCATTTAAGAAACATGGATCACGGAACACAGAAAAAAATTTGAATTTCTCGTTCGCAAAAACCCCCGATTTACAAATTCTATGTAAATATTTGTATTTCTTTACAAATATCGAAAATAAAAAGGAATCTGTAGTCTCATTTTTGATACTTCATTTAAAAACACTATAACCTATACATATATACAGGGCGAGTCATTAATAATGGTACACTAAGAACACATTGTTAACGTCAAAATAAAGTGATTGAGCCCAACATGCGTTATTCATTCGGAGCTCCTTTTCATTCTACAGGGTGTTAAAGTTGAAAATTTGTGATAGCAATTATGAATATACAAACAGTGTTCAGGTCACGACTAGGGGGCGCTTGTTACACTGTACTGTCGATGTAAAAATATATCTAACTCTTTGAATTTTAAATTTTTATTTTTAAAACCTTAGAATGTTGCAACATGAAAACGACTCATTTTTTGAGCTCCTTTATTTTAAACTTTGTATTATATGTATAACTACTACAATTTTCCTTGAAGATTGTATGTAAAAATGTATCACTATCTAAGAAATACAATTGCACGCCACTGCTTAAATAAAGCAGATATCTCTCGATGTCTTCATCATGATAGATGGGATATTAAAAATTCTCACCTGCGCTGAGATCTATATAATAACCTATTAAGATTACTCCCTTTGTGCTGGATAATCTGATCAAATCGGCATCTCGGGTTTCGGGGAAAGATGGATAGGCTTTACGTTTATAAACCCACGGAACCATAACACATCATGTCACTTCACAGCATTAAAGAAGCGTGAGTCGGTCAGCATGGGTGCCAGCCGTCTCGCCGAAGATCACGCTAGAATGATCGAACGAAATTGTTATCAGTATAATTGAACGGGATTGGTTCAAGTTTACCTTATTCCAGAAACGTAGTAAGTAGAATTATTAAGTTCACTCTTATTTTTAAATTTATTTAATTCCAACAGGTCGAATGATTCTGTATCTGTTTCTATCTTAGAACCACTGCATACAGAATGACAATTTTTTATTTTATACAATATTTATAGATTATAAGCAACACACTTTGTAATAATAATCTCAAAATTTAACATAACACATAGCTAACACTAGCTCTGTAAGCTAAGAATCAAAAAAATTATAGTTATTTTTGACCAGTTGTTAATAATTAATTTGTTTGTACTTTTTTGAGTTGAAGGACGACTTAAGGCCGGGATTTTGTAGAAAAGGAATTGCACAGCCTGAGTGAGCGAAACGACGAATCAATCAGACCTATGAGACAGTATACAACGCGTATAGGCCCGAACCGCACGGTTCTCTGAAGTTTATCGTGCATTTTGACGTACGTAAAAATGGAAGCCGTGATATATGTTATGATTTTACTCGAAGACACAAAATGTAAAATTAGCAATAAATATTAATCTGAAAGTGAAACACAAGTTGTCCTATATGCCCTGGCTAGTGAGTGAAGTAATTTGGTGGCTGTGGCTGTGATAATTTTGCCGTAATTGTGACATATTGGCGTAGTAACTGTGTGGCTAAAATTGAGGTACTTTAACATTTATTTTAATTATTCTTGTGATTTTATGAGAAATGAAAATTATCTCACGCACTAGCGGGAACCTTTGTGAATACGTTGATATATAATAATAACCAATTATTTCAATTTTCTTGGAGTTCTGTGTCCTCGCTTGAAGCCCTGTTAGACGGTAAAAATATGTATACAAAATCCCAGCCTTAATGAAAACTTAAAGAAAAGATGTTCTTTTTTTTCTTATTTTTAAATACCAGTTTGCCCAATATAATTCTTATCACAATTTTTGCATGGAATTTTATATATTATGTTAGATTCTAAATCTAAGAGTGTTTTTGATTTGATTTTAGTATAAACATATTTTTTTATTGTGTTCTCATTTTTAAAAACTGTCAATTCACTCAGACGTCAATATATGTTTGAGGTTTTCAGAGAGATATTTTACATAAGGCAGTTTAAAATAATATTTTTGTTCTATCTGTTGATTTATAGATCTATTATTGTAAAAAATATTATATATTTTTGATCAAATAACTTGATTAAATTTATATTTTTTTTATGAATAGATAACATAAGAAGTATAACTTAGTTAATTCCAGGAGAGATGGATTACCTAAAAAATCCTGTGTTTTTTGTATTTGTAACCAAAACACGGAAAACCATAAATTGAATGTTTACGTTATAGAAATAAAGTACTCATACGTTGTATTTAATTTGTAACGCCCTGAGGAAGGTATAATAAAATACCGAAACGTCGGCTTCAAAAAATAATTTTCTTTTAGTGGACCTACAATCCAAACAAGAACATCCATAAAAATTATAGCTGTATTGGAGACATCACTTGATAATAAGAAGAGTTCTTGAGAATAACAGGACGATTGTACGGGAAAAGAAATACATGCATAGGAAAGCTCCATCCGACTGTGTTGATATATTTAAGTTGGTTTTTACGAACCATAAATACTCTACAATCTCTGCAACTGTTAAAAGTGGAATGACGCATGAGGCGGAATATGCGAGGGGATATGCGGTTAGCTGAGCGCAAGATCATTTATGAGCATCTCTTGCTGATACCCGTGAGTTTGCGGTTAGAGGGTAAACTTCAAAGGGACAAATTAAGACAAGTATAAATTATGTAATAACATCGGTAACGCCATTTGCGGGGGATGGATGGTATTCAGATATATACGGCACTCGAATGGCTTTGCCAGAAGATGAAGATACAATTTTGAAATTATATATGGACAATTCGTATTTTATTGCTACTTGACATTACAGTATTTGGAAAATTTTAAATCTAGTAATTTCTAGCACCTCAATACTATATTTTTAAATTATAATAAAAAATTGAATCAAACTGAGAAATTTTTCATATTTTTCAAATGTGTAATATAAACCAATTATTTTTACATTGTTTTTTAAAATTAGAAGAAAAATTAGTGTTTCTCTAAAAAATCAATTATTAAAAAAAAATTGTTAACTGCATTTATAAAAATTGGCAACTGAATATGCAACTTTTTCTGCATTCATTCTTCTGACGTATCAAACCTATCACATTTAATTTATAACACCCTATATAATAAACTATTAAATATTTCGTACTATATAGGTAGTACTTATTTATATAATACAATATTTACGGTTTTGCTTTTACACCTCTGCCTGAGGCAAATCTGAATCCAGAGGCAAGAACAATTAAAATATGTATTTCGAAGTAGAACCGCAGCAATTATTTTTCAGCAAAACCACAACGTATCAAGCACCACATAATACTTATGTATGGACCGTAAGCACCGCTATTGACCAGTCCGTGAGTGAAACAACCAATATGGTTGTTATAGGAGAAGACCTCGACTTCACTTCACTACTACTACAGCAAAAACTTCACCTGGCCATAACATCTTGTTCCTAAAACCTGATAGAGGAAAAATACAAACCAACGTGTACTCCACACGTAACGTAAAACGTAACAGCTGGTAGTCAAGGATAATTTATTATTATACATATTGCTGCGATTTCTACTAGCAAAACATTCCGGAAAAAGACCAGTTGAAGTGTTCCGCAACTCGTCTTCCTCGCATGCTGACGTTGAGAAAGCCAGGCGAATATACATGCTGAAAATGTACGTTGCCCCTGCTAAGATAAGTACATTGAACACTTTCAGTTACGATTCATTTTTGAAATTGGCATCGAATACAAAATGAGAAATTGCATCACTTACATCCAGAGAGGGGGCAACGAAAGGACACGCATTACGCACATTACATCAGGTGCAACTCTGATAGAGAAACCAACAACCTTCAGACCTGTGAGGTTGGAAACGCAAAGGCAATATTTTAGCTCCTGTAATGACAAAAAACGAAGCAACAACCAGCGAAAGAGTGACCGCAAAATCCGCCCGTTAAGCCTAGTGTGTAACAAGAACGGGGAAGGTTGTACAGAGGTCTTCGTAGGCTTAAATTGATCGTCATGAAAAATCTAGGTGAGCATAATTCGATTTTTCCAATATTTGCCCGACTTACCCCTACTTAAGGGGTGGAAACCATCCCTAAAACAAGAAACGTGAGAAAATGGTCGATCAATTCTTGGTAAAAATTGGCGGAATATTGAATGGAAGTTTTTCATTTTTGGGGTACCGGGAGTGGTTGCCACCCTTGAAGTCGGGGAAAACTGGTCAGAATTTCGCAGAAGATCAAATTATGAGGCCCGTCTTTCGTATCATTTGTCGAGTAGTGGGGGAAACAAAGTACTTCATGCAGTGGATATCATTCCCCGTCTGCTATCGACAATAGAGGTGGTTTCACCCCCACGCGGGGGGTGTTTTTCACATTCAGCATTTCTAGGAGGTCATTCTTGATGTTACCCTTGCCATGTCGAATTCCGCCACAATTTTTACCCAGATTTTGGTGACCATTTTTTCTGTTTTCTTGTTTTATGGGTGGTTTTCACCCCTTCAGCAGGGGTAACTGATCAGAATCCGACAGAAGAACGAAGTATGGGGGCATGTATTTCATATCATTTGGAGTTATAAGGAAGAGTGGGGTGTTTTTCACCTTGAGCATTTTTGGAAGAACATCCCTGATCTCTTCCTTGCCATTCACGTTCCTACCAATTTTTACCAAGAATTGATCGACCATTTTCTCACGTTTCTTGTTTTAGAGGTGGTTTCCACCCCTAAAGTAGGGGGTTCGAAAAATCGAATTATGCTCACCTAGATTTTTAATGACGATCAATTGAAGCCCACGGAGGCCTGTGGACGACATTCCCCGTTCTTGCTACACACTACGGAATAACGGGCGAAGAAATGGGTTTTTTTGCGGTTACTCTTTTGGACATCGTATTTTGTAGATGCAAGAAAGATTGTAGCAGTGGAAGGTAGCGATGAGTTACTCTCGATTATGCCAAAACTGTCACTATCATTAAACGAAGATGGCGAAGAAGATTTAAAGCTCACCTGCGCTTCCTGCGGAGGCTGATGACGAACACAAGGGTGATTCGCAATTCGTGTTGCGATGGGTATTGATGCTGCAGCTAGAAGCACAATCAACCCGATCCAATAGGAACGCAGGCCCAATTAATTTGTTTTGTTTACTATGTTGTCTGCTTATTATTTTTTATAAAATAAAAATAAAACATACATTTGTTACACATTCGTCTTCTTAGGTTTTACATTTTTCACAATTATGTATGAATGTACAATATGCTAGCTTGTAAACTCTGTAATAACAAAGATAACTAGTTTTCTTGAATTTTAGGAAGTTTAACAAAAATATCCAAATTGCTGTAACTTCTGCCCGATTGGACATAAATTAGCATATTTGTATATATTCTTAAATAAAATGTATTGCTCTAAAGCATGCTTTATGGGATTTTTGTGTAAAACTAGCGGCCAAAGAGGTACCAGGAGAATTATAATAAAAGACATATTATTTTTTTTAATTACTGATTTTTGAGAGGAGATATCTCCGAAACAGTACATCGTTGCGAAAAATTTAATGAAATTAATCTTATAAAGAGCTTTATAGTCTCTCGTTTTAATAAAAATAATTTTTTGCTGCAAGAAACCAAAAAGGGTACCTTTCAATCCCCCTCCCCCCTGAAGCCGACGGGCTAGAGGCGGGGACTTTTATTTAATATGTTCTGACTACCCCGAACACATTCCTGCACTAAAAAAATTTCCCGCTATCAATGCTCATTCATTCACTAGCCTAATACAGTATAGCTTCTGACTGCATCCAGGACCTTACTGGGGACAATTTTTCGTTGCAAAATTTAGATTAATTTACATGAAAATACGTAAAGATCGAACTCTTTGACATACTTTAGACTTTTACATTCCAGACATTGTTAGAAAGCTGTGCTATAATTTTTGCACATTCTAAACGTCACATCCTATATAACGTATTTTATCTTTGAATATTATATGAATATTGCTGAAGTATATTAGAGAATATTTACGTTTCTGCAGGTAGACGTTTCATCTTCGTATGACGGGTTGTCGCTTGATTCAGAAGTAACTTTTCATTCAAAATGCGAAGGAACGCGACGATGTGTGTGACACAGGATTTCCTAGAAATCACTGCACGAATAGCGAGGGTAAAATAAATAAATAAACTCGAAGTTGATGATGTACGGAGCACTCAAGTTTTCCGCATATGCAATGCCGCGAATACCTTACTTGTGCGTCTAAATAACGTTAAATGCAGGTTGCACTAAGTCGAGATATGTAAGTCTGAAAATACTGCAGAGCATGCAAGAACCGGCTGTACCTATGGAAGTAATTTTAATATCTCTGAAAGTAAATTAAGATATCGTTTTCTTGTTTCAGGAAAAATTTATGTAACGTATCTTCTTTCAGTATCGCATATACAGATTGTTCAAAGCGGTGTTACGTTAAGATATTATGTACCATCTGTTAAATTTACTTCAGGGTACGTCAAGCAATGTTCTTGTTACTTGGATTACCTGCAGCACTAAGGTCTGGAGCTCCATTATGCATGCCGTCGGTTGTAGAGTTCAAAGCAGGCCCCTGCTGCCTGCAAAGGCTAGCTCAAGCTTTACTAGTCATAAACTCTAATCTTGCAGGTACAAATACGTATATAGTCTGTTTGGAAATGAAAAAGAGTAATGAAACCCCGAGATAAGAACCGGCCATGGGCGTGGTAATATTTCGTTTCAGGTAATTATCGGGTAACACTAATGCTAACAGGTAATGGGTGTACATGTATATTTTACTAGATACATGATAGGGCAGTTGCCAGTGTATTGTGACAGATCAATCCAGTCTTAGAGCCGAATATACGAAGACGTGCTAATGCAGTAGAGTAAAATTCGACTTGTGTTTAGTGACTATTGTATCAGTGGATATAATATTGTTTGGGTAAAATGTCGAGCTTATCAGATTACGTACCTGCTAAACGGGTGAAAAGATGTGCGCTGTCTCAGAATGAGAAGATTATTATATTAAATGTATTTGTATATAATGGCATAATGCAATACTTCTTCCATTTACCCGGTGAGATGCAATTTTGTGCTAATTAAATTAAAGTACAATGTTGTGTTAGGTATACATTTGAGAACGTCGTCTGACGTCACAGGTCTTTGCTATGGCAGCCACTGTTTTCTAGGGGGCGCGGGCGTGGCCAGACTAAAGTTTTAACTACCGTTTTTAGGCTAATTTTTCTACTAAATTGTCTAGGACAAACGCCTTTTTGATTAAAATAATACATTCTTTCTTATGCGCATATTCGGAAACATCATGTAATTTGCAATTTGCAATTGATATGCTTTGAGTTGGCCCAAATATTTTGCGATTTATGGCATTGGATCAAACGTATTCTTTTCAACAACTTGAGTGGACCATTTTTTGTAAAATATGAAAAATATATTAAATTTATTCAGTATTAGTTGCTTTCAAATTTGATTTGTATTAATCCAAGAAACTTTAGCATCAGCTGCTACAAACTTTCTGAGTTGTTTCGGATAATATTGAATGGATTATGCACCTTTCATCAAACCATATTGGTTGCTACTGACCACATTCAATCATGATTTATAATAAAGCAAATAAAAACTAATTTTCTACTGTGGGTTTTCAACAACTTTATCTGTGGAACTCTGCAGAAATTAGAAAAAAAATACAGAATAAATAAACAAGTTGTTTTACATTACGTAATTAAGTATATATAAACAGTTTTTGATTCGAACGAATGAAATGATTTCTCATTATGTGCAGGATTTTGTTAAATCTTTAAGTAAACATAAAGGGAAAGTTTCTACATGCTTACTGTGTAACGTACATATTATATTGATTTCTACAGAAGATATACTGTTTTGAAATACTTTCCTAAAAAGTAAACTCTTGTACAAAAGGTCCCTGCAAACTTCTGGGAATAACTTTTCTAAAGCAATAATACACCTTCCGTAGGGGAAGCATTTTTTCTGTAAATGTACGCCGAAAATAGATTATATTTTATACTCGAACGTCCTAGATAAAATACACTAAATCAAATTATATATATTTTTATGATAGAACAGGGACCCAACAAAACCCTGGGAAAGAGTAAAGTTCTGTCAGATATCGTACATAATTCATCTGCTACCTCCGGATCCAGTAGTTTTCCTTCCGGTTACATTTCCACTCTTGCACCAAGTCTAGACGCTTCTTTACTTGAAAGAGTATTTTCCCCTTTTCCGATACGTGGCGTAAATAATAAACACGCCCAAGCAATGGATGAAACGGGGCCGGTTATTCTGGGTATAAATTTCGATAAAGGCAATTTGTAATTGTAATTTGTATCGAATTGTATCAGGAAAAACATACTTGTAAAAATTATAGCAAAATTCATGGTCCACGTGCCAACAAAACCGTTTTTCCAATATGTCATAAAGTACAATAACGTGGTATAAACTGGTATATGTATAATTGTATAAAATAACATATGCCGACAGTTTTCTGACCCTGATATTAGGCTCTTTCGAAGGTTTTTGGTGCAGTTAATTCCAATTTAGCATGAGAGTTGCTCCATCATATCAGATTCTCCACATATTCAGAAAACTTCTGCGGAGTCTGAAATTAGTACTCTAAATACCCTATTCTTTCTCAAGACAATCGAAACCCGTTTCAAATTTAATAGTTTGGCATTTTCGTTAAAATCATACAATTATTATTAGGAAATTGTTTTTTGTAGTTGTCTTTTTAACCCCATTAGGTCATGGTTTGGTTATAACCCTGAATATTTTTGAATTCGTTCTTTTTAGGCAGACCATTATCCCAATTTTTACAGTCGCTGAATTTGAGATCTGCTCATGTCATAGTTGACTGAAACAATAAAATATCTGAAAACCGGTCGATTTTACGCTCAGAATTCATAATTTTTTCATATTTGTCTAAACAATATTTGCTATATTGTAACAAACGAAGTATGTCCCGCAAAGGTAATTTTCTTCCTAATCTAATTTTTGACAACTATCAACATATTTTTATAATGAAACTATAAAAGTCGATGTCAAATTTCAATGATATTTAAGAATTGTTTCAATCATTAATTTCACTGTTTTGATACTTACCCGCAAATCTAGCGAATTGTTCATAAATTTATAGAAATTCTTTATCTAAGGGAAAGTGTAGTTTTACTATATTTAAGAGGTTGTTAGATGATGCACTACTTTCTTAATTTGTCTCTTCTAATTGAATATTTGTAACCTAAAAATGAAAGAAAATTGTCATGCTCTTGTGAGCTAATAATAAAGAATATATGGATAGATATTGTGGGCGTAATTCAACGCCGGGCGGGGCTTTAGTCCGCAGAGTAGTTAGTTTCACACAATATTATTAATACCTAAAAATATATTATAAAAAATGATTACATAAGGGTAAAATTTTGTTTTTAATTAAAGGGTCGTTACCATGTTTAAATTCATTGACGGGTTAATCACTTTTGACATTATCGATATTTTATTTCAATTAATTTTAATTTATATTATTATATTGGTATAATAATTTTTATGGTTAGATATTTGACTCAACTTAAAGAAGGCCACCTGAGGATTCAATCCTAAAAATACAGAAATAGGTAGATCTCATCTATTGTGGTTGAATTTCCGAGTTCCCACTCTTTCATAAGTGAACTTCGATATTTATAGAATGTTTTCATTTAACCAGATTAGTAAATTTAGTTAGATTATTTTTTTTAAATAATTATTGAATGGAGGTTTGTCTATGGAATTGTTCAATAGCATACCTAGATGTTTGGTATCAGAGAGGATACATATGCCTTCATTTATAAGAATTCTCTTACATTATTTTACAGCACAACTAAACCGTACACATACTTGAAATCTCTCCTACCACTTTAATTTGAACTGACTGCACTACAATTGACGAATTTTATTCAGCATCGGTTTAATTCAAGGTCAACCAAACTGATACCAACCACATTCTACTGGAAGTTCATGACGTCAAGGCAACAATTCGGTTTGTCAATTTTAGAGGCACCCAAATCATGGCTGTTCAAATTAGTGCTTTATTTACTTTACAATTAACAAATATTTTTACACGTGTATGAAGCACAACCCCACAGAACAAGTGCATTCAATTGGCAATAATGATGACGTCATGAATTTAGAACCAAAGTAAAACCACTGTCAAGAAATCTGTCAATTTTATGTCAACCGAAACCAGAACCGGAGCTGAAAAAAATTCGCTTAATATATATTATAACGTACATGATTGTATAGACAAGCCGACCATTACTGGATTGGGACGCTGTGGGCGCATGCGTTGGATTGTGTTTACCAACTATGTAAAAAATACATAATATTGGTATTTTTTATTAAATTTACATAACTTTACACGATTTGCTGGTAAAATTACAAGTGATACAGTACTATTACAATATATTCTGTGAATAACAGGACTATCACACGACTTAGGTATTATTTCAGTTAATATTGAAAATTACCTTAACATTTGTGAAACCACATGAGATAACTAAAAAATTGCTATAACAAATATCGTAAACATTATTATGTAAATATAAATAATTGTTCTGAAATGACATTTTGACATTTTTTAGTATACCCGTTCCCATACAGACGTATTCCTGTGCTCCAATTGCTACAGGAGATCTGTAACAAGAGTTCATCCTGAATAATGTGCGTCGTGGGGAAAGCACACCATTTGCAGCTAACTTGGCAATCGAAATTAGGACTGCAGGCGCATCCAGATCCTTAAGTAAATTTCCAAACTGACGCCTTTATCTCATTTTACTTCTAAGCGGTGTTCGAATTGAATGCGCTGAAAAGGAGCTGTCATATCAGTTCCTGCTGTCGGCAGAAAAACGGGTTAATAAAGCACTTGCTGAGGAAGTTTATTGGGCTAAATTGACAGGTCTCGGAGAAGGTTCATTTAGATAAATAATAAATTTATCTCAAAGGGATAAAAGTTTTAAGTCGTAAAATAATCCGCTCATTAGCGAAGATTAATTACTCCGATATTCTGAGGTAAAGTTTTATCTTCATAATGTTATAAGATGAGTTTATTTGAAAGTTTAAAACTTTATTGGAATGTATATTCGCCATATCATTCCAGAATCCTCAGACTAATACCCCTTTACTTTAAGAAAAAAAAGAAGAAGATTTAAAAGAGAATATTGCCTTAAATGTTTAATTTGAAACTGAACTGAAATAAATTATTACTTTCAGTTAATAAATCGTGACTAAAATATCTATAAACGTCCGAAATTGTTGCATGGAGTTCAAAGCTACCTTTCTTCGCCCAAAACGGATAATGTTATACAGAGCTATGTTTGAATTGAATCACTACACTGAGAAAAACAGTACTCACTAGTGATAGATAAAAATACACTTGCCCCAGCAAAAAACTTTGTAGCAGCTAAATAATGTTTTCTAATTATTAGTCACAAGTGAATAGGTCATCTAACTGTGGCTACCAGTAGCAACTAAAATTTCTTACTGAAGTACCTGAACTGTGATGCTATAGTTATTAAAACTTTTAACTAAATGTATTTCTGACACATTAGGGACAAGTGAACTGTACATTAAAGGTTAGTTGACTGCAATGCAGTGATAATTGAACATGCTATATTGCTACAGTAGTAGTCTTTAACTTGTAAGTTAGTTATATTTTAGATAATACAAGTATAAATTTTGTAAACCCCACCAACGTTCATACCCCTAAAAAAACAAGATTGACTTGTTCCAGTAATTTTTCTAAAAATAATCGGTTTTCGAAATGCGGATGACTTTTGTATAGAAAAAAAGATAACATTTTTGTGACTGCTCCATTTTATGAATATATGTAATGGGTTTTTTTTTTAGAGATTTGTTTTTCCATTTGGCAACACTGCTTCTACCGGTGATCAATTTGATAGGCCACGGCTGATTTGTGTTCAGTATGTTTTGCCATTTCATCATGAATACGCCAGAACAACGCAAATTTATTTTGAAAATCGTGGTTCAGTTCGCGAAACTTATCGAGCGCTACGTCGATTTTACGGTCGACATAATTGTCCATCTGAGCAAGTTATTCGAATAACCATAGAGCGTTTTTGCACCACATTTACCTTAATTGATAATGGGCATCTCCAAAGACGTCATACAGTACGCACCGAAAAAGTTGTTGCTGCTGTGGAGCGTAGTGTTCAAGATGATCCCTATGAGTCTATTCGCCATCGTCCACAACAATTGCAGCTGTGTCCATCCACCTTATGGAGGATCTTGCAAAAAGAACTTGTGCAAGAGCTGAAGCCGCGTGACCATCATGTGCGTCGTACGTTCGCTGAATGGGCCGAAAACCAGATTGTTCTTGATCCTTATTTCGCCCAAAAAATTATGTTTACCGGTGAGGCTCATTTTTGGCTTAATGGCTACGTAAATAAGCAAAATTGCCGTATTTGAAGTGACGAACATCCAGAAGACTTTATTCAGATGTCGTTACATCCAGAAAAACTCACTGTGTGGTGTGCTTTATAGGCTGGTGGAATCATTGGCCCATATTTCTTCAAAGATGATGCCGGCCAGAATGTTACAGTGAATGGAGAACACTATAGAATCATGATTAGGGATTTTTTTGTTCCCCAGTTGAATGGCATTAATGTGGAAACACTTTGGTTCCAACAAGACGGCGCAACATGCCACACTGTACGCGACACCATCAATTTATTGCGGGAAACATTCGATGACCGCATAATTTCGCGTAACGGACCTGTGAATTGGCCTCCACGGTCCTGTGATATCACGCCTCTGGATTATTTTTTGTGGAAATATGTGGTCGCTAGTCTACACTGATAAACCAGCGACGTTGGACCATTTGAAAGCCAACATTCGCCGCGTTATTACCGATATACGGCCCCTGCTGATTGAAAAAGCGGTCGAGAATAGGACTTCCAAATTGCGCTTCATTCGAGCCCATATGCCCGAAGTCATATTTAAGCACTAATTGCATTAAATTATCTATTCAATAAAACCAATACCATGGCCATTACCATGATTCTCATATGTTTTATTTAATTTTAAAGTTCTATACCTCTAAAAAAAACGCCCTTTACTTGAATAATGTTCCAATGTCCCATCCAATTTCAGTGATAGGGGAAGCTTTGTATATTCGGAATGAAGCACGAAGAGTTTTCAATAGTTTTTTAATCGTGGGTCGCCTCTGGAGGAACTATTGCGTAACCACTAGACTTACCGGACCTAAACCATTTAGATATTTCTTGTAGAGGTGAATGAAAAGTTCACTCTAATTGAAAATACAGCCTCAATATTTAAAAAACATAATCTTTTTAATACAAGCACGCGCAAAAACATGACTTGGCGCGTGAATATTTGATCAAAGGTTCTACTCTTCGATTTAGATGTTATTTCACTGTTTTTTATGATTTTTGTGAAATATCTTTTTATTATTTTTAACAGATTCAACTTTGTTTAACCGACTATCTATCTCATAGCTTATAACCAAAGCTATAAAAAAATATCAACTCGGATATCAGTAGTATTATGGATCTCTATTTTATTAAAATGTGTAGATATATGTAACAGAAATGTATATTTTTAATATTTATTTCAAGTTTCTTCCTCTCTCAATGTAGTTCCAGGTCAATAAAATATACTCTTGAAAACTTGTAGAAACTTTTGCATATATTACAAGTTATAAATATATACATCTCCGGATGTAAGATGTCGTCTTTGGATAAATGAAATTACTGTCGTATCTGGAAAGTTTCCGGAGTTCAATCAATCGGTACTAGAGTTTTTATCGGCTAAAATTGTAAACTTTCAATCTCCAAAACTCGGTCAGAATGCAAAACCTTCACCATAACTTCGCATATCAAGGATTATATTATACATATACAATGTAATATTCAAGTGAGGAAAAAAACATGTTTCCATGCTGAAATATATAATAGACATGGTAAAATTTAGAGTATGTAGAGTTTAAAAAAATTACCTGGGAAACTAGTAAATATATTTTGCTACCAGTAAATCACGATCCATGACTATGTACCTTAAAAATATACCTACCCGGACCCCTGTCGCCACTATAGTACAATACGTCGCCAGATTATGCTGGCGACAAGTTCAGTGTACCTTTAGCATCCAACAACATCACGTAGAAGTTGCAACTAGAAGAAGCTCATCTTACGCCCCGTTAGTACTACACGAGTCTAAGTGACTCTCGAACAGCCACCGACTCCACGTCAACGTTATATCGGGATATCCTCTGAGGCCCCAACGAACGCCATAAATTTCTACCAAAAATAACCTCCAAGCCGGCTACATAAAGCCAACAGCTAGCAGATAGAGCCAAGTGTAACTACAAAGTCTTGTTCTCGTCGCATAACATCGAACGTCAAGTTATTCCCATGTATCTTCTATCAAACTCTTGTGAATATCCTGAATAAATCCAATTATTTTCAGGGTAATTTCTTGTTGCTTGACGAGTTAGATACCGAGTTATTAAAAGCAACATTTTAAAGCTTTGGGATTTACGTCCCCAGAGTAGCTTGTATCAAAAAAATTTGAGCTTTAGACCACCAAACTATCCTTGCAAGAGAACTCTACGAACTCCTCCTTTGCAAAGTGACAGCTATTTTTTTCATCCCACCGTTTTCTAAATTCTTTATGGGTGTCCTCCTATATTCACCCACATTCAGTTAGTTCAGATTAGTTAATGTACTTTGTTCATTATAGATAAATTCAAATCAGTAAATTGTTTCTTTCCGAAAATATTTTCTTACAAGATAAAAATTACATCTCTGAGTGTACGTACACGTCTACGGATGTAAGTTGTCGTCGTTGCTGAATAAATCAAACTTATGCGTCTATCTGGAAAGTTTGTTACGCCACCCGGGCTCAGTGTAGGCAATTGGCAGCAGTTTTTCGGTCTAGAGAAGTGATTGATTTCTCGGGGGAGAAGCACCCTACGATCCATCAAGCCTGATTAAACGACCCGAGCTGCCGATGTTGCAAGATTATCGACTAATATCTAGGCTAATGCATTTTTTATGTATTCCAATGGCCGCCCGTTCAGCGCACCTACCAGGTCTGGTTCGGTTTACACGAGGTAATGTGTAAATCTATCGAATTTCAATTAATTAAGCCAATACTGAATTTTGTGCTTTTCCAATGTCTTGCTTATATGTTTTGATATTATTATCTTTCCACGGATACCTAGAAAATCAAATGGAGTCCAGTGGAACATTTCAAATAGAAAATACTACAGCATTTTGAAAATATTAATAAGAAGCTTACGTTAGAAATGTGTTTTTTTCTGAGGACGGATATATGAAAGACTCAAAACGTACGCAAAATTCGATGTTTTTTATCTACAATTTGATCAATATTCTCAGTAAATAACATAATTGATTTATTATAAAGGGTGTATGGAAAGTTGGTATGAAACATAAGGCGGTAAAATTGGAACCAAGAAGAAATTAGAACCATCTGTCCTCTGGATCAACGCTACTGAGATATGGCCCTCCAAAAGGGTCTTATCTTATTTGGATATTTATTAAAATAACTTTCTTTCTGATAAGATAATGGAATGAAAATTGTAGGTAATAATCATATCTACGGGTCATTAATTGTCATAGGGTTCATTAAAATCAGTTATATAAATAAGGGTAATTAACTACCCTTAACAGAAATTTTTCGAAATATTTTTATTCCTTTAAATTATCCAGCAAATAATATTATTTTTTAATGAATTAGACTTTTTTAAAGAAAAAAATTGTCCGCTTATTCTTTCGAATCGTGCGTAGTTCAGTGAGAAATAATTATTTCCAAATAATGTATGGTCAGAACAGTAATATTATTTTAACATTTTCACATAGTAGGCATCTGATATCAGTTTCATTGTAATGATTGTCACTTTCGCATGCTATCATTTAAATTATTTGTTTCCTTATTTTCTTAACTGTGATCTTTGTGCTTTACTTTTCATTTAATTCATCAATTCATTTTTTTACAACCATGAACCAGCATGCATTTTCTAACTGTAAATTTGTCCATATGCATTTTATTTATGGTGTCTGTAATGGAAATAGCCTGGCGTTTCAAAGAGAGTATCGACAACGTTTCTCTGATAGAAGGCAATCTTCTACAAGATTGATTAGGGAAATTCATGCAAGATCGATGGAATCAGAAGCCCCAACTTCAAGATATCATGAATGTAGTCGTCCATGGAGATGTAGGCATGATTTAGATAAAGTAATTTTGAGATTAACGTAATTCTACTGCGAGTGTAAAAAGAGCATCTGCTCGCTTTAGAACAAACCATACTTATGTATGGCAGTTGCTTAAAGAAAATTAATTGTGGGGTAGTGTGATTTCAATAAGGACAGTGTATTGCGTACTAATATTTATTATTGATTGCGGTTAGTTAGCTCCCACAATGTTACATTATGAGTCGATGTTTATGTCTGACTGGCTACAAATTTGTGACTGTGTCGTCGTGTCCATAATCTAGGTAGTTCCTCGAAGGGTCTCTTAAAACAAGTGTGTTTCTTAGTTTTTACCATGCAGACCCTGAGATAAGATTTATGGATACGCCGGTCATATACCTACTTATATAATATTTACAAAACATGATATCTACATTTAGCACTTCAAAACAGATGTTGAAATTTAAACACAAAACTAACGAAAATATATGAGTAGTGAATTTATATATACAGTGTGTACAGAAATATGTGAGTGCAGAACTAATGAAAATATGAAATGAATATATACAAAAAATAAATATGTTAGTTTATACAGAGTTTTTATACAGAGTGTATAGAAATACGTATGAGCCGCCACAGAATTATACCCTTGCCATTTTCAAAAGATCCGTGGTATACTTCAAGCAGGTTATGCCGACCTGCAGTTCTCTTGTTTCTGCCGCACAATTCTTGGTCGTCAACAGGATATAATAATTACATATTCGCTTCAAATATTTTATTTACCCATGTGGCTTGTTTTTTTATCAGGGGATGGCGTTATCATTTTACACAATCTTCATACGTAGTGTAATAAAAATCACTATGCTACTTTTGAAACTCGTCACCAACATGGATTTTCAGGGAATATTTTGGCCAACATTGTTGACAATCACCTTCTGGGATCATTCTTTCTACCGAATCGATTGGGAGTTGTTGAATATCTAAGTTCTTTGGAAAATGATCATCCATACCTGCTAGACTATATTCCTCTTAAACTACGAACAAACATGTTTTTTACAAGAGTTCCTCCACACTATGTTCGGCAAGTGCGGGATGTCTTAAATCGATTATTCCCAAGAAAATAGATTGGTCGTGGAAATGACATAGCCTCCACGACCACCAGATTTAAAAGCGAGTGATTCTTATTTATGAGGTGATGTAAAACGAATGGTATATATAACATAGTCTGTGACTACCACTGAAGAGTTGCGGGAATGTATTGGTGAAGCTCTCGATGTCATCCGAATTCAACATGAAATTTTTCAGCGTGTTCGAATCAACTTCCTAAGAAGATTACGTGCCTGGTTTTCAGTCCAGGGTGGACAATTTCAATCTTTACTTCGCACTCAAAATTAAGATTGTTTTATGTATATTATGATTCAGAGTTAATACCCAAAATTCAAAATACAAATTTGGTTTCTTTACTCTTTTGCTTTCTCATATTAATTAGTAACTTTGTAAGTATGTCCGGTCCCTTTCAACTTGCAGACAATTTCCATTACAGAAAATAGCAATCATGACAGATGCCTACTGTGTGCAAATGTTAAAAAAAAGTGTTACTGTTCTGAACCATACATTATTTAAAAAATCAATATTTCTGACAAAACTATGCAGAATTCGAAAAAAAAAGAAAATAATTTTTATATATTTTTAAGTAATTAAAAACAATATTATTTGCTTGATAATTCAATGTAATAAAAAAAAATTCGAAAAAATTTCTGTTAAAGGTAGTTAGAAAACTATCCTTATTTATAACCGATTTTGATCAAACTTGCGATAAGCTAAATACCCTTATGGTATGATTATTACCTGCAATTTTCGTTCCATTAGCTTAATTAGAAAGTTATTTTAAAAAATATCCAAATGATAAGACCCCTTTGGAGGGCAATACCTCAGTAACGTTGCTCCGGAGGAAAAATGTTTGTAGGAACTTTTTTGGTCCTACTTTTACAGCCATAAATTTTGTACCAACTTCTCCAAACACCCTATATATATGGGCCCTCACAAAGAAATATTGGACCAAAATGGAAGGGGCAAGTTTTGTAGCATCTTTCTAAACGCACTGTATGGTCAGGAAGATACTAGATATATTATGAATTAAATGGATTAAGAAAGAATCAAATTGAATCAATTTATAAAAACTTATGAAACTTGCTAAAGAAAAAATAAAAAAATATTTTTATTAAAAATATATTTTTTCTAATTATAAGTAAATAAAAAAACACGAAACTTACGTAAAATTAAATGTTCTCTTGCTCTAAAATTTGACCAATATTCTCATTAATAACACATTTGAAGGAGAAAATATTACTATATTAATATTATTATATTAATATTTTCTTCAACATCAACGTACTTTTTTAACGTACAGTAAGTTGACCATAATGTTGAACGTTTCATTTTCACCATCGATAAAAAAGTGTCTCCGAAGTTGCGAAGGAATCTATAAGAGGAATCAAATTAAAAGCGCCTCATTCTGATTACCCAAATTTCAGACGCACCAGTCGAATGCTAAAATATTTACCCCAAATTGCCTCCTATAAAGCTTCCATAGCATGGGGTATATATAATTCAATTCCTTAGATGGTCCTCGCAGAGCACCGAGTATTCCCCCTTTTTCCAATACGTGGAACAAATCCTAAATAGTCCACGAGGCAGAGCTTAATAAACAGTATCAATTATTAAGTGGACTTATTACTCATCCAGCCGTTATAAATAACATATATTTCAAGAAAGTGAAGTTACAAATAGGGAGACGAAAATTCTTTAATTCACTTATCTTTCGAAAATTATCTGCTTTTATTCACTATTAATGGATAGATAATAGCATAAATTCTTGTTAACAATTTTTTGTATTCTATGTAAAAAAATAAAAGGGGGATTGAGAAATTATAAAAAAATAATTTGGATATACAGAATATAATTTTGTAAAAAAATCGAAAATGGCAGTTCACAATTGACTTAAAAATACACTTCTGCCCGGTACTGGAAACTAGCCCACTGTAAAATCTGACAAGGCAAAGCATGCAAGTGGCAACCTGACAAAAAATTTAAAAAATTGCCAAGGAAAGAAATTAATAACATTTTATAATATCTATTCAACTGCTTTTGCAAGCATTGTTATTAATATATTTAATTTGTGGTTTTAATTAATAAAATAGTTTGACATACCTGACGTTACAATAACAATATTTTGCACCTGTCTTATGTAGTTTCTAAAAACTAACACAATTGGTTATATTTTTTGTCTGTTTCCAACTCGTAAGTTATTGGCAGCAGCTATAATACGTTTGCGTATATCATCAATAATGTCTTCTTCGGCGTAATACACCATTTTTTAAATATCCTCAAAAAAAGAAGTTCAAAGGATTTAAAGTCAGGAGATCGTGGCGGATATGGTACCGATCCTCCTCGTTCAATCCCTTGGTATTGATGCTTGGACACGCTATACATGATACGGATATAATTGGGCCTCGTGTATGATACACCTACCACACTGCTGCAATACGCCGTGGATGCCCTGGACCTCTATTCCATCCACAATTCGGTTACAAATTTCCTGTGTTACGCCCGCGTTGCACTATGCTTGTACTGACTTCACACCGCGGTAAAAGTAGATGTATTTGGCACATGTTTACGGGGATATTGTTCTACTAAATCATTTTCACTTAACCATAAATTAAAACGATATCCATCAACTCTGAGTTGCTAGACCCGTGAGCCATTGTTGACACTTGAAAATCTAATGCAAACACTCGCATGACAAAAACGCTAATACTATAATAAGTAATTGGATTTCAATATTTGGAATTGCCTGGCTAGAGACTGCAGTAACTCAGTGATGTAAAGGTTGAAACTATACAAATTTTACAAACAATTTTTTTGCGATTTTGACACCATTACCACAATATTTGAAAAGGTGAGATATAAGTGGTCTGGTTACTTCCTGCTCGGTCTAAGCGGCTCGACTTACAGGAAGCGACCTACATTGCAGCAGGTACTTAACGCAGACCTCTCGCCCTGGGCGAGGAGCCATTAAATCTGTAAATGATACTGCAGGAAACAACTACTGCTCCAGCTACTACTCAAGAACTAGCTGGACAAACATTTCTGACAGTCTCAAACTAGTTCTTGATTCTTGTGGAAAGAGACCTATTATTAAAGTGTCAGTGCTCGGAACCATCTGAAACCCAGTGATTCAGAGAGAGCATTTCATTTTTTATTAGCTTATTGCTTTCATTGATCTAAGTGTGCCATTCATCATTATTTTTTAAAATTTTAATCGGAATAGTATCTCACCAAAATAAAATCAATTTGACGTTTTTAATCTTCAGAATCTGTATTACTAAATTTATTAACATCTAAAGATTTGTGCGTTTTATTCAGTCAATTTTGAGTTATTTTAAAATATGTATATTGGACATACACGTTTTTTTACCTTTAAATTTGTTTTTTTTTGTTTTGATCCCACATTACGAAGACCCTATATCATTCTAGAAAGTTGATTACATTTCACTCGGTTTATATACTGGACTTACTTAGTTTCTTTATGAAATAATACCTGCATTACAAATTAAAAATCAAATTTCAGAATTGATTCATTTTGTAATCATCTAAAACTGAACTATACTTTCTAGTATACGTAAGAGTATTTTGCGAATAAAGCATCATTAATACCTTCCGCTCCATGCAACTCCTTCATTAGGAAAACTTTAAAATTAGTTTTAACAATTTTTTAAGCCGAACGATAAACGGTAGCTGTTTGAATCGATAGCATCTTAGCAACCCCTTTCTGACAATGATTGATTCAACTCCTTAGCGTAGGTCTGGACATGGAATACTTAACAGCCGTGAACCTTCAGCCTATATAGAGCCACTTTATTGTTTTTAATGGTATTCCCCAGAATGAATAATGATTTTTGATAAAGTAGATAGCGTCCCTCGAACTATGAATGGGTATCTGTTTCACAAATAATAAATGAGTGATAAGGATCATTTTATCTTAGCTTCAACAGCACACATGTAGAGACCCGTACACATGCATTGGACAAATCATGCATGTTTCGGTTTGTTTATAAGAACTATTTAATGGTTTATATTTGTTAATTTCTTGTCTTGTTAATGCCAAAAGGACCAGTACGAGATTTACTGAACAGAACAAAGAGAATATCTAAAAAATGAAGATTGGTATCACAAACAATCAATCAATCATAAAGTTTTTGGAAGGACAGTTGAGCTCTGCCGGATTTCACATCCAAATAGAAGAAAAGCAATAGAAATTGATAAAACTGCTATTGAACATCAAGAAAACATTCTAGGTACAAGAGATTTTTATGAATATAAAAAAAATCATCATTAAAAAGAGTCAACTTAGATAGTAGGTTAATCTAAAAGATTAACTGAAGAATGACGTAAACATCTCCCATGGTAGGATAATGGGGCAAGATATATTAATTAATAACGAATGCTACATATTTCTAAGATTATTGCAAGTAGTAGATTGAGATAGTTGATGAAAAGAGAAAGGCAGAATGCTATTTGAGGTCACGGAGAAACTAACAAACGACTGTTATTTGATGACATTAAAAAGTAGCATTTGTTAGAGATAAAATACTGTTTCTAATTTAAGAAGCTACATATATACGTCATTTCAAAAGCTTTAGGATCCTATACTTCTAACAGTGCTTCTTAATTCAGGTATGAAATCACCAATTGCCGATTATCATAGCAATTTTCATGAGTAAATATGATTCACCATCTGCAGTACTTATAAAATTATATACCTCTTTGTAAAAATTCTGGAGTTTTTAGCCATGCAGCCTTCTGAACTTCTTTTTAAAAATGCAATTAGTTGAGAAAATAGTTCTCAACATTAAGTCAGTCCACAGAGTAGAAGGTTTCTGGGAGCGTTGCTTTCCGGAAAAATAAGTCAAACGGATTTTCTTAGCCACCTTCTTTATCTTGTTACCTTTACACCAATCTACAAACTTCTGGTACTTCAGCTTATACCGCGCTTTGGATTTTATCCATGAACTAGACTTGAGATGGCTTCGTTTGGTGCTATTTCTATGTGCCACCAGAATCACTCATTTTGAAAAGCACTTTTTATATTTATGGGTTTGTTTGACAAAGTTTTGATAGTAACCATGCAAATGGTAACATTAGAAAACTGTTCATAGAACATACACCAACTTTTTGTCGCGTCATTTGACACTTTTTGCCAAATATTTTTTTTTCGTGTTATTAAATGCAAGTAGATACAAATTTGTACAATATTCTTGTAAATTGATATTACTACACTCAATGTTTTATCAAAATGATAACTTTAACATCTCGAATTGTAAATAGCTAATTTCACAGAGAACTAACACTAAATGTCATAGGTTAAGGGTTCAGTATCACTGCCACAAAGTTCAAAACAGAACTGTTAAGAATAAAACCCACATAACAATAACAAGCAAAGGTTATGTTTCCATACGAGAACAGTCGGCAGCAGACGTTCTTAAAATAATTTGCAAATGAATTCATCCACGACTGACCAAAATGTTAAATGTCAATTATGTCATCAATTAACTTCTTTGGATTCTGAAGTTTTGGGACTTAGCTTAGTTAGAAAGCTTAGGTCCTATTGGACTTGTACTTCTTTCTTTTAGGAAATCAGTCCATCTGAGCCGCTTACCAACCTATTAGAGCGAAAAATATGATGATGTTGCTCAGAAGGATCTCTCTAATATAGATCATAGAAGACGATTGTTCTCCCAACACGAATTATCTTGCTGACATACGACAGTGCACTCATACAGTGCTGTCTCGTATTCTGGGTCGCATCGAGGTGTTTCACAGTTCCTCATAATGGTAAAGATGTTTCCTTGCCAAACAATGTTCAGTTTGAATACCTGTCTCCAGGCGAAGGTTTATACTAGACATATACAGGTAGTTTTTAACTGTATCCTTGCAAGGGTACTGTACAAACTCCTTGGTAATGGATCATATTTGTTTGATCTGACCGTTTTCTAAACTCTTGAGTGTTTTTCTTCATTATTTAGATTAGAGTAGGTATTTTTGAGTACTTTTGGGACCGGGTCATATTGATCTCAGATTTTGTTCGGTCTTAATATCTAGTTGTAACCTTTGAGAAAACGTTTGATTAAATCGTTAACCCACGGTTAATTTATATTTTCTTCAGATTTTGAGCGGTAATGCTATTACAAAAAATTTGCATGTACCTACTGTCAAATGTACACTTGGAGCATTTCTTTGAAAGTCTAGAACTCTGCCTGGGTACAACTTTTTACATAGATAAATATGATTAAATTACAATATTTTGGGCGCCTCTACATCTACATACACCTGCTTTATATATGTAGGACATCTTGTATTTCAATGAATACTTTTTTGCCCTGTTTAAAAAGTTCCAATAGCATTAGCTCATTCATTCCCATTTGACAACCACAGAAGAAACGCCTATTTTCTATAAATTAATAACTGTGAAAGGTGTGTGAATAAGAGAAACTTAAATATGCTGCTTATAAATATGAATTACTAAAATAAAAATAAGCGACACACGAAGCTTATTTAAACATATATATGTCTGTATCAATCAGCTATAAGAGAAAATATTGTGTTTAACAAAGGAAAAATAGATAAATAGACAAGTACAGCGACTTCATCTAAAAAAAATCCAGAAGAACGTCTTTTGAACGTCGGCAGATCCATAATTAGTTACAATGAAGGCGATAAAAAACATTTCAACATAAAAGACTCCTCAAGTCATAAATTTATACATAATAAATACACGCATGTCGTCTGATTTGGGTTATACAGTGACATTCCGAGCTATTCAGCGCTTCACTCGGTAGCCTAACGATTTGTCGAGTAGAAACCGTACCAAGGACAGGTGAAGCAAAGAGGCATTTGTCATGAGGCCGGGTGAATTATGAACTTCGTTGGAAAAACTCAATAGACGTATTTTATGTCACGAAAATATCTTAGGCCGGCCGTATAAATGCGTAATACATCTCCCCTGCGAGTGTTTTTACGTCCATGAGAAATTAATCCTTCTGACGTTGCTCTTGATTTATGTGCAAATAAAGTGCGGAGTTAACTTAGACATATATACGAAACTAAGACCGGTTCTCGTAATACCTAAACCAACATAAATGTAGCGATAGTGATCATTTCAAAGACGCCAATAATAATACTTGTCGGGCTTTTCATTGAATTAACATTAACGACTGACAAACACAGTCCCATAAAAATTAGCTACCATTAAAATGGGTGCTCACATATCTATTCTGTGTTCATATCTATAACTTTTTTAAATATACATTCTACAAGTGACTGCTTAAATTTACAGAAAATAATTGATTTAGTTCAGGAACGGTGTTCATGACAACTTTTAAACGCTGCAATAGTGTTAAAGGCCTTGGAGTTATAATAGATGACAAATTTTCTTTTTCCAATCACATCAATCAAATTGTTAACACTGCATATAAAACATTGGGCTTTGTTATTTGAAATTCATCAAACTTTAATGGCGTTGCTGCTTTAAAATGCCTCTATTATTCACTAGTACGCTCGAAACTTGAATATTCGAATATTATTTAAGGAATGAATATTGATTTATTGGTAGTACTGATTAAGTTTTTGACTTACCGTGCTGATGGTTACTATCCACCTAGGTTATATAACCACAGATTGTTGCTACAAAGATTTAATTTCCATTCTTTACATACTGGAAGAGTGCTTCCGAGTTTGTCAGCCGAATTGATTCTGCATATATGTTGACTATTTGACCTACGAGTTCTTAGACTTGGATTACGAGATCAATGTATGTTCTGTTGTGATAATGTAAGAACAAATTTACGTATAAAGTCTCCAGTATATATTAAGTCCATCAATTTTAATCAAATATTCGGTAGGTTCTCAATATTTCGTAATATTTAGGTTAATTAGTACTTGATTTGTAATTGTATTTTTTGTTGTAGTCTAAATTTTTAAAGAAACTATTAGTATTACTTATACTTATCACACTGACATAGTGTATGTGTACTTATTAAGTTTTTGTTTTTATTCTTGTTGTGTCTGAATTATTTCTGTTTAGCGACAAATGCGTTATTATTATTATTATCATCATCATCTCAAACACTATTAGAAATTGAAAGAAACTAATATATCAAAAAGAATTATACTTTAAAATCACTCTGTGACTTCAATAATATAGTTTTCAATACTTCTCTGTTAGATTTAGATAACAAACAGAAGAACAAATAAAAAAGAGATTTATAATTGTCCATGTTTCGTATCTTTTATTGAGACATCTTTAGGACTAAGTTAGCAATTATGACTTTATGATTGAAGTGCATAAATAGAGAAAGTTACTTACTGAAACATTCAGAATTAGGAATATTTACTACATTGGCATTATCAACTACACCACGTTTTATTGTGTTATTAAGTTGACAGTGCCAACAACGATCATTAGTAAATCATCAATCATCTATTTCTCTCAACAAATCTGATGCTGGAATGGAGTTGAGGCATATGGTCACAGCGCTATTTTTTAAACAAAGTAGAGACTATAGTAAGTCAAATATCTAAATTAATCAAGGAGACGCAACATTGGAAAGTTGACTTTTGGCAAGATGACCAAATTGGTAATACGTTTCATGTGTGGTGCCATGCCAAAAAAATCAAGTCAGCTCGATAAAATCATATGATTTACATTCATTTCAGACACTCAATATGGATTTCTCTTTATAACGGAGATGAAGCGAATGATAAAAGTCAAGGAAACAGACACTTCCGCAGTATGACAACTTTGGATATGTTGTTCCTTTGTCTGACTCTCTTAGCAACAGTGTATTTCTTTATTTCTTATTGTAGATCTCGAGAAATTACATTATACACTCCAAGTCTGTTCATAATTTACGATTGCCTCGCAATGATCCGCATCTCATCAGTTTGGAAGTGTCATTTTGACAATTTTGAAGTTTTCCTCTTCATTAAAGCAATTAGGAGGAGCCATTAGGATAATAAGACGATGCGAAGTTGCTTTTGTTAGATCTAAACCTTCCTTTTTTGTTCTTGGTATTCATATAAAAGAATCATTTCGGCCTTTGATGTTGCTGAAGAGCTAAACGATGACGAGCCAGCAAGAGGTACAATTAATGAAAAGCTAATTTTATACGTCGAATTTTTTAACTTTGCTCATGTAATGCCAATGTCATTTTATGATCATACTTTCCACTTCTCCTTGTTAACTGACGTGCATTATAGCGGTTAAGACGTTTTCATAAAAGTCAGATGGTTTTTCTGAATAATAAAAAATCTTTGATAAATAAATGACTCTCTTTCAAATGGTGTTCTTTCCGTAAATTGCACAAATGGTTGTATAGTATCCCATGCTACTAATATTGAATTTCTAAGTGTATCATAAATACATATTATTATGCTCTAATTTACTTATAACCTTATGAACTCCAACTAACCCAACAAACAATTAAAGTTAAAATTACGTTAACTTGACCTCTGAATTGGTCAAAAACTTTTCATGACCAATTCCATATAAGGGAAGTTTACCTATATTCGTTGGCCTTTTTCCTTTTATTATAATCCTTATCCTTATTTTATAAAATATATCATCAAAATATGCAATGTATAAGAAATAAAACTGACCATTTGGAAATTGCAATGGCTGAATATGATATTGATATTGCATGTTTCACGGAAACTTGGCTCCAGCCTCATGAATTAAAAGCTACGCATATAAGTGGTTATGTCAATATAGCAAATTATTTTAGAGATAAGTACAAACATGGAGGTGTTAGTATATTTTATAAATCGAACCTTAAAATAAGTATAGACGAAATATCTAGCTTACATAATATATCAGAAGATAAGCATCATTGAGCTTGCGGGAGTTAAAATTAAAATAAATAATAAAATAATTCAAGTAATTTCTATTTATCGCAGCCCTAATGGTGATGTAGATATATTTTTAAAAAAATTTGAAGATCTATTAAACAAATTATTGATAGACAAATCTATGCTTATTTTCTGTGGGGATTTGAACATAAATTTTTGAAAATTCAATATTAAAGCACCGTCTAGTTGATTTGCTTGAGATGTTTAATATATGTAACCAGCCTACTAGGTTAACATCGAGCATTGATTATGTTTGTAGCAACTTTTTGTCTGATCCAGTTTGTAAAGTAGAATCTATTGGAGTGTCTGATCATTCTTGTCAAATATTATCGTTTAGCTTACCCGTGACAGAAAAAGTGGCAAACAGGAGGACTCGAATCTATTCATGTAATAATTATCAAGCATTTGATTTTTATGTAAGTAAAGAGACCTGGAGCAATGTCTACGAGATTAATGATGTTAATGAGAGTACTAATGCATTTATTACTAATTTACATTATTACATTGACATCAGTTTCCCTTTCTCAGATGTAAAAGAAAATAAATATCTTGTTAGGAACTGGATGACGCCTGGCTTATATATCTCCCGTGAAAGGCTTAAATTTCTGCATAATGTTATGTTGGCTACCGGGAGATGATGACATAGCTTTTTATAAATCATACAAAAAAATATATAATAGAACTCTACTTGCTGCGAAGAAACTACATTTTGATTATGCGTATGCCAATTCGTCTAATAAAACCAAAACTGCGTGGTCAATTATAAACAACAATCTTAACAAAAAACATGCTTCACCCGGAATTAAAGAAATAAAAGTGGATGATGAAATACTGACAGATCCGCAAATAATTAGTAATGTTGTCAACTCCTATTTTGTTAACATGTCAAATGAATTAGCGAAAAATTTCAGACCTCAAGATAATCTTGTTTTCAATATCACAAATCATTATCCTACAATATTTATAGAACCTGTAACAGAAAATGAAATATATAATTTAATAATGGGGCTAAAGAAATCCAATTCTTGTGGTGTTGACGATATTACAGCTAATATGTTAAAGTATATAGTACGTTTCATTATGCGCCCATTAACATATCTGATTAATTTATCAATTTCTGAGGGCATATTTCCGGACATTTTTAAGACGGCAGCTAAGGTTATTCCACTATTTAAGAAGGGTGACAGTTTATCACTAAACAATTATAGGCCTATTTCTCTGATATCGACTGTATCGAAATTGTTTGAGAAAGTTGTCTATAATAGAATGATAAAATTTTGCAATGACTATGATATACTGTGTAATGAGCAACATGGTTTTCGAGTAGGTAAATCCACTAAATCCGCCATTCTTTCCTTTCTGGATCAATTATATTATAATTTAGATTGTGATAAAAAATGCTTTGGTATATTTATGGATCTGAGCAAGGCGTTTGATTTGGTGGATCATACCATTCTTCTTATGAAATTAAGTAGATACGGATTTAGGGGAAAATTAGGTCAGTGGCTTACTTCATATTTGACGGACCGCTTGCAATTAGTACAGATAAACTCAACACAATCGAATGAATTATCTATTTCACGAGGAATACCACAAGGCTCCATATTGGGACCTTTGTTATTTTTACTTTTTATTAACGATCTACCAGCTGTGTCATCATGTTTCCTGGTAGTGTTTGCAGATGATAATACTCTTTTAAATGTTAAGGATAACATACCTGACTTAATTGCCGACACTCAGAATAACATTAACTTATTTTCATCTTGGTTTGAGGGTAATAAACTTTTATTAAATCGCGAGAAAACTGTATTTATTAATTTTCAGTCAGTGTTGAGAGAAAATGATAAAGACTACTTGCTAAAAATCAATGGTAAATCATTAGAGCAAGTGGAATCGACTAAATTTCTTGGTATTTATGTGGACAGTGTTCTGGGTTGGAATAAGCATATTTTAGAGTTATGTAAAAAATTAACTCCTGTGTGCTACGCACTTTATAGACTGAGAGGTGTTGCAAACAAATGGGTGTTACTATCTTATTACTATGGTCAGTTTTACGCTAAGTTATCTTATGGCATTATATTTTGGGGTTCATCCTCCTATTCCGAGAGGGTCTTCAAATTACAAAAAAAAGCTATAACATTGTGGGAATAAATACTTTCGTTTCATGTAGACCATATTTTAAAAGTCTGCAAGTGTTGCCTTTAGCTTGTATATATATTGCCGAAATACTTATTTATGTAAAGGTACATCATGATTGTTTTTGAAAAATAATTTTCATCATAATTATGATACTCGGAGACAGAACGATTTACTTTTACCTAAACATACACTAGCACTCTATGAAAAAACATATATGGGTATTAAATTGTACAATAAGTTGCCAGGTAGGTTCAAAGATATTGTTAGCGTAAGAGCCTTTAAAGCCAAATTAAAAGAAATGTTGTTAATGTATTGCTTTTATACTATTGATGAATTTTGGAATGTCAATTTTAAATGTATTTTTACCGATGGTGTTTAGTGCATGTTTTTATATTTTTATATTTGTAGTTGTTTGTCTGTATTGTGTTAAGTGTTTATTCACTTTACGTGTGAGTGATTGTAATTTTTGTTTTCACGTATGTTTGTATTATCTACTACTAGTTTGTAATTCTTGACGACTCCTATACCTGTACTGGTCGAACGGATAATAAACTATTATTATTATTATTATTATTATTATTATGTGGGGAAAAAAACTAAAGTAATATGGAAGTTAATAATTGGTCGGCAAGAACTTTATACCAATAAGATAATTGGACCTAAAAGAAATACGGACCAATTTTATGTTAAAATTTTGAAATATAAAAGACATTATTACCAAAATCTATCCTAATTATGCCCTTTATATGACATACTTTTGCCAGAGAGAGACAACATTATATGTTTCATTTTATATATTCTAATAGCGAACAGGCATAGGAAGAGAAAGAAAGACTATAAGTCAGGCTACTAAGCTACAAGTAGAGTAGGAGTTAGTATATTTATAGATATTTAGATTTTAATATAATAAAATCCGTATTTTTAGTTTCCATTCTTCAAATTGTACAACCCAGGAAATTTTTCGTATAATGTGATGACCAAACTTTCATAAAAATAACGCGCCTTATAATATACATTTTTACAACTGCTTCTTAATAATATTACTATACTGACGAATAATTTAAAATAAAAACTGAATGTATTTCGTGATATAATGTGTGTAATAATCTTTCGTCATAAATGTATTAACTAATATTATCTGTATTAACATAATTTAAATGAGTAATTAATTAGAAATAATGAACAAAACATTTAGTGTTTATAACAATATGGCCGCTCAAACAAAATCAACTTTGAAGTCAATTTGTCTGTATGTTTTAACCTATACGGCAGATTGCCTATGCCAATGCTGACGTCACAGGAAAATATTAACTTTATGGTTGAAATTTCCTCCAAATGAAGATATTTTATGGTAATTTATTACCAATTAAATTATTACTAGGTACCTACATATAAAATTCTACTCTTGGATTTGTGATTGAAACTTGAAATTAAAGGCAATAATATTATATATGCGTAATAACAAAAACAAAATAAATATTTTCGAACGGAATTCAATTCGAATTTCAATTCACCTGCACTACTGAATTCATCTGACACGATAACAGTCATAAGAGTACTTATATATGAAGTATTTATCGATATATTATCATTAGACTGATTTACATGATATGCAGTGCCGGCTTAAACTTGTTTTTACAACTCTTTAATACTGTGTAGGGCTTGGTTTTAACTGCAGATCGCCAAACCACAAAACAATTTCTACGTGCTATTACATGAAGATCTGTCGGAATACATATAACAAGAAGCTTGTTCCCTAAAAGACACACACTTACGTCGAAGTATTATTAACAAGTAAATTTGTACCATAATATAGAACAATATTTCTATTAGGTTAATTGAAATGGTCAAATATTCCTTACAAGTTATCAACAAAGTTGAAAATAGGATTATATTGTAATAAAAATAAAATAAACCAATTGAAGGATTTAATAGGGCAAAATAACTAGTTATTACCTTATTTCTAACTACTAGTTGAAGACTAAAATAAGTATTTTGATATCGTAATAAATATGTAAATATTTACCTATTGTAATAATTTAAAAATCCTTGGATATTGAAGACAGATTTCTAGGCGAAATTAAGTAAATTATAACTTCGTCTTACACGTTATTGGAATGTTAGCATTTGAAAACATAGAATAGGTAAACCAAATGTAATTTTGAACTGTATAAATTGACATATATTTCAGTTTACTTGGAAGGCATTATATTACTCTTAGTTAACAAATTTTTGACTAAAATTTTGGTATTATAAGATTTTGTAACATTGAAGACTATTTTTGTGGAAGAAAGTAGTAAATCTTGATCAATTTAGGATTATTTTTCTTGTGTAGTAGTCTATTAGGCTTAAATGTTAGTTGGGAACACTTATCTACATACAATTCGTAAGTACTCGTACATACAAATACTTCAAAGTTTCAGCTAGTTATAATCGAGTTGTTACCAAAGTTGCCATATATTTGGTTCTATGTCCCACATTGCGATTAGCGGGTATTGGCATCCCCAAACAATGACACAAATAAATAGATACATCATTATCTATCTGACATGCGGAGGAACAATGTAGACAAACCGGAATTTTGTCACAATGCCTTACTCATAGTTCACGTAATCCAGTTTCAGGTTGACATGAAATGCGTGTACGTAAGCAAAGTTCACTGTGTATGAAAGGTATTCACGAAGTAAATAATGGTATTGATCAAGGAATCAATAGCTTCGTATAGAATAAGACTGGAGGAGAGAAGCCAGGCGGAAATTAAATTTGCTGTTGTGTGGATTAAAAGGTCAATGATACAGTGAGGAGACATGCACATAAATACATTTTTTCACATAAAAAATGTTAAAAGTATATGAATAACAAGTTTATTATGCTAGCATGTAGAGAACTGCTTCTCTTTCAAAAAGTTGTTGACAAGAGTATATTGTTCAAGAGCTACCTTTTAGAAATCATTTATATTTACGTTGTATTCTTGTTAAAGAAATACACAATTTTCCTCTTATTTTCTAGTTTTCTACCTTTCTCCATGGCTTCCTCGGTCTTCCTCATTTATTTTTATAGTTAGGTTTACTCCCTACATATCCTTTCTCATAGCCGTTCTAGATGCCCTAGCCACTGCATTCTTCTAAATTTTACTTCATCTATTTTTTTTGTACCCGGTACATTCCATATATTTTTTCATTATTTCTTCTTACATACCCTTTCTCTATTTTCTTTCCCCCCAGGATCCTTCTTAATGTCTTCCTTTCCCACCTTAACAAGTTTTCACTTGACTTCTTATTGAAAGTCCAGATTTCATTGTCATATAGGGCTGTCGGCCTTAAAATTGTTTTATACATTTTACTCCAATGGACAATTTTTTTTATTTCATTAAGTTGCTGACTGCTGCCGAACTTCTGTTTGTATTTATTATTCTCCTATCGATTTCTTACTCCTTATCACACTTAGCTGTTATCAGTGCCCCCCATATTCTTGAACTCCTTCAAACTTCATCTCTCTCTGTGTCGCGTCCTCAATTTGAAATTAGTGTCCTCTTAGCTCCTATTCTCCAAACTTACTTTTCTCTTGATTTATCTGCAGTCCCACTTTACATGCCTCCTTCACAAGTGTTCTCGTTTCCTTTTCTAATTCCTTACTATCTTGCATAGCTTACTATTTGGAAACTTTTAGACAATATGTGTCCTCTGTTTAATTGATTTTCTCTTATGGCCTTTTCTAATACTAAATTAAAAATAAACACCATGTCCTTTGTCAATAGTATAACCTCCTGAATATTCACTTGTTATAAGGACATTTCCAATAGCCTAATCAGTTTAGTTGGTATCCCAAATTGTTTCAATATCGTACCTCGTTTATTCCTTTTGACAGAGTCATATACTTTTCCAAAGTCCACGAATAAGACCATTTACATCATGTAGCAAGGATTTCATTTTCACCGCTGAAACTTGCTTGATACTCCCCTATCTGTAGTTCTGTCATAGGTCTTATTCTCTGTTTTATTATATCTATTTTCTTTTTTGTAGGCTCTTCTACTTCCACTCTCCCTCTTCTTGAATTTTTCTCTTAGTTTTTATCATTTTCTTCCTCGTTCTTTCTTTATCTTTATTTGGACAAGAAACCATGTGATCAGCGCTCAAGAGAAATGTATATGCTATCAGAAAGATTCAACATGCAATATTATCGTGTATATGCGACACAGTATATATACATCGTAGACATAGGAAAATAAGTCATGTTAACGAGGTTAAGAGAACACTAGTTTAACCTAAACAATAGTAAGAGAAAAGTCAGTTATTGCGGACAACAAACCAGATTACTTGTTTAGAAAATGGACCTGGACAATACCAAGATATTGGTAAAAGGCACTAAAGTTTGATCACACTTCTGCAGACAAGTCTAGAAAATTGCAATATAAATTGATCCGTTTCCTTAGAACAACAGGGTACTTGAACTGAAGTAAGTGAATCTTCGCGATACTATCCTCAATTTCAGGGTTTTATTTTTTAATACAGCAGTATGTCTCTTCAAATACTTTTAAGTCTTAACATATTAACATATGGCAATAAGGTTGGGCACAATAATTATTGATAACTGACATAGAAGTTTGTAACACAAGCTAGTCCATCTTTCTCATTTATTTCAACAGAAACCAATTGATTTCACACTTTTAACAATAGTGACTGCTAAAGAATAATTTAAAATACTTGATCCTTGAGTATTCCTACTACAAATATTTCTTTGAAATTACTAAACACTTTTTCCGTTTTTTATTTAGAAGAGGACATTTTTGTTTTTAAGGAATTATTCACACTGGTTAGTTTACAAGCTGCCAAGTAAAATTGAAGAATATAAAATAAACTACCACGCTATAGCGTGAGTAGCTAATTAAGAATGATGGTTGTTCCTGTCTTTACAACGAAACAAACAAATCCACGAAAGTTCTGTCAGACGGTAAAACTTCCATCCAGATAATAACAATTTCTCGTTAGGAATTTCTCTCTCGTTACAGGAAATGTTTGTCGGGACAACGTTCACGTAAAATGATGTTTTAATTGTAACATTAAAATGTTTCTCTGGGTTTTATTGTTTGTCTTTAATTATCTTGCTGCGGACCGCGCGGCTCCGAAGCGTTTATAATTACTTAAAAATAATAACGCCGCCGAAGTACCTGTCTGACAGAAATAACAACTGTGATGAACTCAACAGGTGCAATTACTCCCAATTGATGGTAATATATTCGGGAACCTTTCCGACTGAGGCGTATCCACGGGCCTCTTCTTCATATTTATAAAAACAATTATGTTTATTCGAGAAACGTGTGTTATGTAGATGTAATATTAAAATCTATTAATACACAATTAATTACATTCGACTCAGCTTGAATGATAATTACAAATGAGTTTATGAAGAAATCAATAATACGAGGTGGATTTGAAAAGCAAGGCTCAAGGACGACATGAGTATAACAGCAAGCGGTAGCATGAAACATTCTAAACACAGCATCCCAAAGCATCCATGATATCGTGGATCGAGTTTTTATATACTCTCCAGGACATATTTTAGTCCTTAATTGATATTATCCTCAGCAAAATATCTGCATTAATTAGGCTCCAGAAAGATTACCTTTCTGTTATAAAATAATTCTGCTAGTAGTGGTTACCATTTATTGCTGCAATCCTACCTTCTTGCTACAGTAATTTTAAGTCAGTTAACTTCAGTAAAAGAAATAATAGAACAAATGTTCCTATTCAACATAAGAAGATGCTGTACTGTTTTAGATAGTAATATCGTGTTAATAAAATGTTTTTCATTATGCTTAGCACATGATATAACACTAATAAGAAAAGATATGTCATCAAAATTGCTTTCTTGTTACATTTCCTTCAGTGTTCAACATTTCATTCTGCTCGAATGGTGATAGTACAGCGTACCTTGATGCTGACATTAACTAGATACCCATTATCCATCATCTCTTCCTATACAATAAATCCTAATTCAAGTATTCGAGGAAACTAACAGGTTTGTTTTTGCAGCAGTTGAAAATGGTTTGAAACTGTCAGAAATATTCGATCAATTAAGTTGAGAATGCGTTACTATTCAATTTAACGCAATAAGGTGTTGGACGGACATTGCTGATAGTTTCAAACTGTTTTCAACTGTTGCAAAAGTAAACTTACTGAAAGCCTTAATGTAACAGTTTTATGACAAGAGTATGAAAAAGCATATTCCACAAAATCAAAAGTGTGTAAGGACATTGCGACTTTGTAAAAAACAACAATTTTCATGTATATGTCATCCGGTGATATCTTTTTTTGATACAGTTTCATTTGTACTGAACAAAATAAAGACTGCGGTCAGGAAAATGACTTTAAATGGTCTTCTGATACTGCTTCTCACGATTACTTTGTTGCTTTCTGTTCTCATGTGTGGTAAATCAAAGTTGCTGTTTTCGTTTGTGGCAACCAAACCAAAACAGCAAGCAGCTATTTACAGCAATGAACGTTATAAAGATATCCTAAAGACATATTTATCAAGTTCGTTTTAGGCTAATTAGGGCTAATATAAAGCTGTTTTAAAGTCATCATGATTTGTAATATAAGCCTAATATAAGTCGTCATTTGGATGTCTTCAAGACGCGACTAATGTCTAAAGAGGAAGTCTTAAGAATACCTTAAATACGTCACTGTGCTAACTGGGACGGTAGATATCATTGAGAAAAGATTTCTACACATAGGAGGTTGCTGCTGATTCCCTTCGCTCCGATCTCAAAATTTTGCTGGCTTTTAATTGTATTTTAAAAATATCCCTTTGCCTCGTATTATTATTTTTGTGTTACTGGAATTATTATTTTCGTGTTTTGGCATAATCATTGTTGTTATTGTATTTGATATACTCTGGTTACTTCAGTGTCATTGAGAATGCACACATCTATGTCAAATCTCAAATTAAGTTATAATTCTGGAGGTACAAGGTATATTCTGCATATTTGTAAAACCAAAACAAAGAAAGAAAACTGGCAAATCTGTTACTTTTCATAGGTCCCAAAAACCTTAACTTCGAAGAGAGCGGAATAGAAGGTGTGCGGAATACGCTATTTCGGCTATATAAGCAAAGAATTTATAGTAAGCATTTTCATACAGAAGAATTTAAAGATATATGTTGTATATACTGTTGTGTATACTGTATATAACCTACAGGGATAAAATCTTGGCATGTGCTGCATACAGCTATTATAATCATTTTAGCAATTTTTTGCGTCAATCTGAAGTCTACAACGTGCAACTGTTCTGTGGAGACTGTTCCATCAAGAATTACTACCAGTACACAGGCTCTCTAAAACACCATACGAAAAATTAATAAAGAAGATGGAAAGTGACCTTTCGGAGTCGAAGGCCACAATAAAACAAGTATGGTCACCAAAAATTCCAATTAATAACTTTATAATTTTATGTTACTTGATCAAATAAGATAAGTGTAAACATTTACAATTTATATGATTTCAGACAAAAAAGTTCGTCAGCTCATTGCCGTAAAGTTACATAAGTCACTGCAATCAACCAAAGGGATCTTCTACTAAGCAAATGTTACTCAGATATTCCCTGAGTCTATGATAACCATCTAGCAACCTTACTGCTATGCTGACTTTAGACATCTCCGTCGATGGCCCTTTTAAAGAATTTTTTTCTATAGATAATGTTAAAGTTGCCTTTCTTCTACTAAAAATCGTAGAAAAAGATGTACTTTAACAACAAGTGTAGATAAAATGAAACTTTAACACCAACGATAGATAAACATTTTTATTTTTTAATTAATTACTTATAAACACTAATTTAAATCATTACCCACATATGTACCAATACGAATTACAATTAACATTCCCATAATTATGCATGGAAAGGAAAGAATCCTTTTTCTTTGTTCAGACCAGGATACCGATATATTGGCGCCAATGGTGATTTCTCACGCTGTTAAGGATGCATTCTGATACAGCAGTCTTGTTGTCAAGAAATTCCTCAATTTGGATTACCTCATTTGGATTTGGTTGCTTTAAAAACTCAACTACCTTCTGTGGAGTTTTATAAATGATGTTTGTTCCCACATGTGGAACAGTGTATTTCTTCTTGTCGATAGTTAATGAGGAATTTCTTATGAGGCACGTTCTGATGATGTAGGGTGATGTACTTTCGTATAATGTCTAAGATGCTATCTTCAGATATCTTATTCGTAATCCAGAACGTCCGGTTTTTCCTGGTTTTGGTATCAGGAACAGAAGTAAGCATTGCCTTTGTTTTACACAGTTAGGTAATAGGCGAACGGCAGCTACCTAGTCGAAGGCATTAGGTGGGGGTTGCCGGTTTGTGATTTAAGCAATTTGAAGAATCTAGTACATGAGAGGCACTGAAGGAAGATAAACAAATTTAGATTTAAGTTTGAGCACCAACCTATATAAAAACAAGAAACTACTCTCCTTCAGTAACTCTATTCTCTATAGGTTAGGTTAGGTTAGGTTAGGTTAGGTTAGGTTAGTTTAGGTATTCTCTATTCTCTATAGGTTGAGAATGGAGCAATTTAGTGTTGGGGATGGAGCAATTAAATAAAGATATTGACAAAATAAAATTCACACATTTATTTTTCACTATGAACAGGGTGGCAAAGATGAGAGGAATCGGTGACAACTGACAGAGCTGGCTGCAGATTTAGTAGTACTTCACATGTGTTTCGCCCCCACGGTGTAATTTTGCCAAATGGAGAATCTACATACTCTCTCTTTTTAGCAACATACAAATTTATTTAAGTATTCAAAAGAAGAAAAGTAATTCAATTAAATAAAACAGAAGTTATCTGTTACGTTTTCCTTACTAGGAAATTTTCAAATATAATAAATCTAAGAAATTATTCTCAAAGAAATAAGTTATTATGTAGTAAATTATTAAACAGCTAATTATTAGACTGTAAATTATTTTCGAAATATTATTATGGTTAACGAAAAAGTGAGAGAATAAAAAAATAGAAAGTTCTTGATTAACACGTGGTCGACAGAGTTGCAGGTTATAAAAATGAAATTTAATTTAAGACACTAAAATTATTAAATTAATCACAAATGAGTAGATGAACTGATTTTAAATGATTTTGATAATAAATAAATAATGATAATAAATAATTACCTTCCAAGATGGAATATCACTTTTCAGTCGATTTTCACTTTATTGGAATTTTCTCAACAAAAAATTAAAACTATTAATTGGCTATTCAATCTTAAATTGGGAATCATTTAGGGAATTTTGAAATGTTATGTTTAAGCAAGTCTAAAGTATCAGTGCTGGAACCAAGAGTTTGACACTTGTCAAATTTGAATTAAATTCATTATATCTGTTTATTTTCACCTATAGCAAAACACAATGACAAAAAGTAAATACAATCTATCAGTATTTACACTGGATATTTAAATAATCACGGTGTTCGTTTCGTGCATGTACAGTAGTCATAACAAAGTAAACACAGGTAAATTGAAAGACCAATAAAAATTATGCTACAAATTGATTGTTTTAGGAAAGCTATAAGCTTACTGTATCGATAAACAAAAGTTCAATTGACACTACTTGATTTTAAAAATGAACTGAGGAACCAGTTCATCCTTACCTTGAAATATCGATATTTGCATTTACCATTATAGTACTTTTAAGCATTGAATAATACAACTACAAACTTGAAGGCTGCATATTTTTTTCTTTTCAGAAAAATATGCTAACAACACATTTTCATTTAGATCTTTGTCCTATACGTTATTCCATTTTTGAAGTTTTTTATATTTCTTTTCATACATCAATCACAATTTTGATGGTAATAACTTGAATATAGCCTGACGCCTCATCCCGAATATTGAATGGTAATAATTCCTCTTTTATCTCTTTTTCAGGCATTTCTGCCTCTAATAACCACACAAAATGACACCAAAGAAGAAATAAACTATGACATCAAAATATCCGCACAATGGCAACCCAAACAGATGACTGATTTACACTCAAAATCCATAGAAACCAATGCTAACTATGCAAAATTTTTCCTATTTTAAAATCGCTTGACTATACTTTATATTGCTGACATGAAAGTCATCATCATATAATATAACTAAGCTTTGAAGACTATTTTACAAAATATCATCTCTAATTATAAATAATTGGTTAATGAAGAGTACATTGAAAAGAAACTAGAATTGCATCAAATGTTAGCAGTAAACAATAGAATTTCTGTGACCTCAGTTAAACCTTTAACAGGTTTACATTATTTTGCCAACCAATATTTGTTATTTTATAGAAATAAAAATGGATACAGTAGCTCTACATTTTCTGATACAGTTTACCCTGTATCAATATTCAAATGAAAATATACGGATTCTATTGATAGTACAGTGATGTTTATTTAGTTTTTGAAAACTCAACCGGAATTTTATTTATAGTCAATGTTTTCATGGCGATGCATTTCAGTTTATCGTCGGTTATTCAGCTCTTTGTAAATTGGAATTCAAACAACAAAATGCAATACTGAACAAGCTGAAAAAGGTAAACAAACGTTTCGTTGCAAAGGTAATCACACACGTTTTCTATATATTATATAAATTTGTGTTAACTATGAAAATGATTGTTCATGAAGAATTGATTTTTTTATATTAAATGCTGGCGTGTTTTATACAACTCATAGCAGCAGATCAATAATCATTTAAAACTACAAAACTACTAGAGTAGTTACATATGCAATTTTTATTAGAATTAATGAAAACTCTAATCGTACAATTAATATTTATAGAAATGTCTGTTCTTGAAACATAACTTCTTTCATCTAATAAAGTTATAGGTAGAAAAGTATCTATTCCATTACTTTATATTTTCTTAGTCGATAGTTCAACCTTTCTCGTTACTGAATCTTCTACATAACCTTCGGCCTCTGAAGATGACTTCCATCCCTCTATTTGCTTGATTGTGTCGGATCCGCACCATATTTTACCAGAATTTGGACTGCAAATGACAGAAAGAGTAACTAGTATACAAGCTATTTACTCCTACAGGTTGGTTGGTACACTTTTTCTGTTGATAAAAATACTTGGCAAGGCATGTTTTGCAGACACCAATCGGCGAATCTTAAGACTATACTCAGAATAGTCCTTCACAGTCAGTAATGCAAATTGATCTCTTAATTTTGCTGTCAATAAGTGCAATAATTAACACCAAATTTCGATTACCCATTTTAGGAGTTTCTAACTTGTATAATTCATTGAGAAATTATGTGTAATGATAAAAACTATTATGTGTAATGATAAACATATTTATGAAAATTTCTCTTTCATAAAGAGCAATTTTTAATTCTACAGTTTCCGCACAGTCTCTATTGCATCCTTTTCCATATCTGAAGGAAATTGTTCTTCAATTCGTTGTCGTTAGTATCTTCTTTTATTTTGTGCCGAACGAACAAGCCAATACAAGGCAGAACTTGCAAACTCTCATAACCTCATCTATTCACTGAAATTTTAAAATATGCCTCTATTAGTAACACATTTTTTTTGTCATTTGTTAAACATACACGCTGAATATACGATGATATATTCCATCATCATCCTTGAATTAAAACTTTTTCTTGGTAGATAAAATATTATTTTATCGTCTAGTACAGTAAATAACTATTAATAATGACAGAAACTTAGATTTAGGTTCATTTCGAGAAAAAGTATTGTGTTTACCACTTTCTTGAGTCTGATGGCGGCTCCCCTCAACAATGTCAGCTATTTTTCTTCGGCTAACAAATATAAACCAAATGGGGAGGATAGTGGAGGTTTATTAAAGAGCATCAATCAATTTAGTGAGGGATATAAATAAGTCCTGTCCCAAGTGATACTACTTTATCTGATATATGGCAGTAACTGGATACTTTATTTCGTCTAAAAAATTATACACATGAATTAGGTAAGCTATACTGAGGATTATGTGTGTTGTTTCATGGTGAAAAATTAGATATGTAACATAGCATCAATTTTATAATTGGATATATAAATAGGGTATACCTTAAGTAAGGTAATGGAACACAGAGCAGTGGCGTACTTTTTATGTAAAATTAATGCAATTGGACTATATTTATGCTGTTCCAAATATTAAAGGTAATCAACGTTGTAAATTCTTATTGCCGTTTTTGTTTAATAACTTTTGCAAATAAATTTAATTCAACGAAAATTGACAAGTAGAGTTTGTTATGTGGGTTAATTCAAGGAAATTGTTAATTTGACTTTTACTCTTAGATGCCGCCACCTACAGTACTTTCAAAATGTTTGGACCTGTAACTTTTTAGTACGACAATACATTTTTATTTCATTTTATGGTCTAAACTTATTTTCTGAAGTAAAAAAGGTATACCACATAAGTGGAGTTCAGAGTCACGGTTCTCTAGATATCGGCATTTCAAATTATGATCGTTCAATTTTATTACCATACTTGGATACTCGTGAATATTTAACAAAGTTAGTTTTAGTTTTGAACATATTCTAAGAAAGAACTTGAAAACAAACATTCTAGTAACGATAAGCAATAAAGCAAACACACATTAAACAAATATGTATTAAGGTACTGCATAATAAGAGTTTTCCAAAATTAACTCGTAGTGATCTGATATGTAAAACAGAATAAATAAATTTATAAGAATGTTCCTATATATGACCCCCTACTTTTTCAATTTAAAGCTGATATATTTTTACATAAGGTTTGCATATCCTTGTATTACATTAAATCATATGTAATTTCGAATTGAAAATGCTAAATTTATTACCTTTCATTTAAAATCTTTAAAAATATATACTTCACGAGTTATATGATGTGATGACATGTTGCATATTAAACAACGAGATATTACTTTCTCCGAACCGAAAAAGATAAGAATCCTATATAATATATTTGTAAACGGCCAGTTGAAGGTCTTTCTAATATCATAAAAATATACAGGGTGTTCAATTAAAAAGCAAAACTGAGACTTCATCTCAAAAATGACTCAGTTTGGTTATTTTTATGATACAGGGTGATTCAGTCATTGTGTTCTTAATTTTAATAGAAGATAGGGAAAATTTAGTATAATGAAAATACGCGACTAAAAACAAAAATGCATGTTTATGCCGAACAGAAATATTTTCGAATCAGTATTTAAACCCGTTTCCAGACTGTCACTGACTTAGCTTCCAGTTCAACTCGGTGTCGACTTGACACGACGTTGCCAAATTTATATATTTTCCTAGTTCCTATATATTTATTGTAATGCTAAAATATGTAATTAATGCTTTTTTTAAAGTATGCAACTAACATATTAAATTTCAATTTAAAAAATATTTAATATTAAGTTATAAAACTTCAATGGATCAAATAATAAACCACTTACATTTAATTATATAAATAGAGAGATACAAAACCAATACTCACTAGGTAAATTATTAAGAGAGGCTGAAATGTATTTACACACCGATATCAATACAAAAAATCCTCGTGCTATCAACTAAATCAGTCCCAGGCATATTCAGTGATAAACAATCTGGCAATCCCAATCTTGACCTACCGTATTTAGGTCAAAAACCTTGTTTTCAATGCCTACGCAATGACAAGCGCTGTAGAGCTGCAGAACCGCCAAATAACAGCAGCAACAAACAATCAGCTGTTATCGGCACAGCGGAAAGTTGGTAGTTAAAATTCCTGTTTAATACGTTCACGGCGGAATACACCGAACTGGTTCGGGTTCGTTTTTCAATGCCGCAGAAGCCAGCCGTCAAACTGCAACTGAACAAGCAGCTTGGCCTCTATCCTCTCCTTCAGTCTAGTCCCTTCTCCTATAAGTGACTATGTTCGCGTAAGAGGGTTTGTTTCGTGGTTGTTGCTTTTTGTGTCGCGAGTGTAGTTTATAATTATGAATTAAATTTACTATTTACCTAAATAAAAATTCAATAAAATTGGATGAAACTAAATTTCACAAGTTGTCCTACCAAGAACAAGAATTAATAGTGAAAGAGCACAGTCGTCCCCATAAATACATATTTTGCGTGTGTGTTATTCGGTACTCATTCATGTCGCGAAAGCCTGGATGTAAACAGGAATAAGGGATCTGATTCTGTTTTACTTAAGTGAAAAAATAAAAACATGAAAATTGTAAAACTCATGTTCATAATCAAGTGCGATTTGGATTATTTGGGAATATCAACATACAAGCTCAATTTGATTCCGCTTTCAAAAACATAATGAAGAGCATGATGAATTTGAACATTTTCAAAATCTTGGTAACTTTTGTGGATTAGTTAATTTTACTTCAGAACTTTACAAAACGCTTAATGAATAATAAAAATGCAACAATTTTTAAAGACACCTCAAAAATATACAAAATGACATTTTATATTGCATACTGGAAGTTTGTCGTTATAGTAAAATATCACTTCAGTACTGAACATGTTTTTATTATACAGGGTGTCCGGAAAGTAATGGGACCCAGCTTAAACATAGCTTCCTGTGATTAAATCGGTTCTATTTAATCACAGGAAGCTATGTTTAAGCTGGGTCCCATTACTTTCCGGACACTCTGTATATGTGATCATGACGACGTGGCAACTGGGTTTTGCTTCAACACTCGAACGCGTCAGCAAAACATTTCTAGCGTACCAGGGACGCCGTGTTACCTATGTCTTATTTGCTTATCTTTTGGAAGGTCGAGTAAATTGTTTTTTTTTTCTATTTTCGGTCTTCTGAATATGTGGTTAATATTAATGACAATATGACTAAATCACCCTATATATGCTCTAAATAATATTTTAAAATTCATATAACTTTCATTGTTACACCTATTTTCACGTGACCACCCTGCATATAATTGTACATCATCAAGTTGGTTCTGATATGACCTCCGCAAACATGAAAGGCAATAGTGGACTTGAATCAAAGGCCGAACCATTAATAAATTACAAAAGACGGCATCAATTATGCAAGTACAATGGGTAGAAATAATACCACAACAGCTACACCATTCCCTAAGGCAAAAACTTTGTTGCGCGTATATTAAATTCCTAGCCGCGATATTTGAATTACAGCAACTGGAAGCGCCCGGCATTATTCAGGAGTTTAAACCGACCATCATTCCGCTTCCCTGGCTTTGATTTCGGAGCATCAGAGGCGCTTGCAGCAGTGATGCACCGAAGTTTTAATCCTCCCAGGGAAGATCCGCTCGCCGGATAACTTCTCGGCGGGTTTAAATTTGTAGCAAAGTGGCGGTAAAATACATCTTTTCGGGAAGAATAACAGGATTTGGGGTATCGCACGGGCCACCGTTGACAAGAGAATTCAGATTGATCGATGGGTCGGAGTGTCTAAGCTCTATTACTAGATTAACTACATGACTGCACCCGGCAAAGAACGATAACATGGGATCAAAGCGGCCTGAGTTGGCCCCGTGAAAAATGACCAGAATTTTTTGGATCATTTCTTATAACGGCTTTTTAACCTTGCGGGTAGCGCTGGCTGGACCTTTACCAAAGAACCAATAAGTTATTCGCTGGAGTATTCTCTAAAAATAAAATCTAAACATATCTTGAGCTTATCAACGAAAACATGTTATGTTATTAACCTTATTTTGCTGAATTTAGGCCAAAAGCAGGGAAAAAATTCTGCATACTCGTCTGCGTTTTGTAAAATTTATTATACCATCTTCGGGACTCTTATAAGTTTCTTTTATCACATCTACACGAAAAAAATAGTATTAACCCTGTTTTGTTTAATGTGGGCCAAAAACAGGAAAAAAGTTCATCATACACGTCGACGTTTCGTAAATTTTATTATTTCTTCTTCAGGACTCTTATAAGTTATAGTTTCCTTTATCACAACTACACGGTAAAAATCTATTCTGTATTTAAGTATAATAATATACTTAAAATAACTTAATTCAAGTGTATATTATGTATTAATTAAATAATAAAGTATATTTGATATAAATGATATATACAGGCTGTCTCACATAAGAGGGCCACTCCTATATATCTTGTTTAATATGCGAGACACGTCAAATATCTTAAATTTTTTGTTGCATTTTTGGAGGCCTTCATGCTCGTAAAAACAAATTTGAGATTTGGCCAACTTTATGAGTAATAACAAAAAAACCTGTAAAGTACTCAAACTTTAAGGCAGTCTAACTTTTTACTGTAAGAGATAGAGAAAACTTATTTGTAATAAATTTTGATTGCAAAATTGATACCTTTCGCCTGATGTAAACAGATTTTTGAAATATCGTATGTGGTTCGCTCTCTTATGTGAGACAGCCTGTATATACACTATTTAAAATGTACGAATGTAAAATATATTTTGTTGGAATATGAATAAAATATTATTAATTATGAAATAGGTTATATATATATATATATATCTACCCCTCATTCTAATCACGAGGATTAGCCCAGAAGTCGAAGACTTGTGCGGGAGAGGGGGCGGCATATTATTATTAAGCAGACCGCATTTGCACCCAGGAACGACTTACGTTGGTAGGCCCTAACCACCATTCAGTGCAGGAATGAAGGAAACCTGGAAAACCTCATTAATTAGGGGGGTAGTCAAATGTCATCCGGTATCAATCTCTCACATTGACCCAAGCCAACATTCTTCTACCCTCCAATACCCGCAGAGAGGGTGCCAATCTCTCCACGAATATAGCTTATATACGGTCTACCGGCTGCGGGGGTCAAACCGCAAAGCGATCTAGTCACCTCGATTCAAGTACTGACGCCTTAAACCGCGCGACTACTGACCGATCCATTTCGAAAAGTAAAACTTAAAAAACATTGGAAAAATAATGCAGTAATATAGAAAAAATATTTACCAAGAAAGTAAATAAATCTAACGTAAATATTCCTTGAGGTGAGTAATTTACCATATCACTAATCCTCAAAGAACTAGTAAAAAAATGGATGGTATATTGTGTTATTAATTTGTTGAAGGTAGCAACTAATGCCTCTTTAGACTCCTTTTGGAAAGTTGGGATTGATATTGTTACATAATTTGTATTATAAATAGGTCTAGTAAATTCCTTTAACATAATTATTTTTGTTATGTCAGCATATATCTTTCTGAGGCTTACTTAATGCGGATATTTTATTAGGGTTAATCAATTTACGACAAGCAGATATTTTCCTCAGCGTCAAAGCAATATAAAAATGAATGCAAGATAGTTCTGCCGAAAACATCACATCAGAATGGAACGCTCACAACTCGCCAACAGTTCAAACTTATTTCATCTGAATGGATTCCACCGGACAGATCCCTATAATTCAAGACATATTTTTCAAGAGCTTCGTTAAAGATATGTTGAGACCAGCAACTTTATTCGTTCTTTTGTTCTATATTTTCTGAAATATTTCAGATAAACTGGGAATATCGTTTGGCGCGTCAAGTAGACAAATACTCCGGGTGCGGGTCTCCGGATTTCATATGTAATATTTATGCTACAATAGAGTCAAATAGGGTCAAAAATTTCTGATTTGGCACAAATTTCATCCAGGCTTCTGAAATACGGGAACAGAGATAAGAATTCACGCGACGATGGATCTCATATTCTCGCCGTGCTTTTGTTTAGGTGCATATCCTCCGGATGTTTCGCATTTTTCCTTGAAATTACTTTACAGGTGACACACAAAATATACACGCGCCCGATGTAATTTGGAGAAGAACGCGTCCCGCCTACGGATATTTACGACAAACTGTATTAGTTTGTTAGTTGAGGAAATTATTTGGAATGGATTGAATCTAATAAGACCAATTTTATTTTACATGAACAGTGACATCTATTAGATAGTAGAGCACGTGAGAACAAACTATTTTTCATTAATCAATATGTGATTTAAAGTGTGATGTGTTTCAGAAAATTAATGAAGATGCCTTATTCAAGTCACGAAGAAGCGGACATGGTATTAATGTACCTACAAGAAATGAGAATATGGTTACATGCAAATCGTCGCAAGCAACTGAAACTGTGCAACACGTTGGTCAAAGACTGTGGGACACTGGTAAATCATATGAAGGTCATGAACAAGAAGGATCGCAACGTATATTGTCTTGATGAGGGAGGAAGAAATTCTAAATGGTGTAGAGGTGTTTCAAATACTACTCAATGATGTGTTTTACCTACTATCGATTTATAGTAACCACGGTTGATCGTCAGCGGTGCCACTGGACATATACCGAGTTTGTTACCTTTTATCAGTATGACATAATGAGGCTTCCAACAATTGACCCTATCTATTTCAGCTCTGTCATAGTCGTCAAAAAGACATGCGTATGCGAGATGTATCTAAATCTAACGACGACTAGTCGTGGCTGTTTGCTATGGGTTTCAGTTGTAATTTAATAGTGATTGAGGCATTAGCCCCCATAGTAACTGTTTCCTAACATTCATCATTTCTAAATGTAAGAATCGCCAATGGCGATACAGGTCAGGCTTTCAATAGTACCCACAGTATAGTGGGTCCCTTCCCAACTAACATTTAAGCCTAATAGACTACTACACAAGAAAAATAAAAATAAATTGATAAAGATTTACTACTTTCTTCCATAAAAATAGTCTTCAATGTTACAAAATCTTATAATACCAAAATTTTAGTCAAAAATTTGTTAACTAAGAGTAATATAATGCCTTCCAAGTAAAATGAAATATATGTCAATTTATACAGTTCAAAATTACATATGGTTTACCTATTCTATGTTTTCAAATGCTAACATTCCAATAACGTGTAAGACGAAGTTATAATTAACTTAATTTCGCCTAGAAATCTGTCTTCAATATCCAAGGATTTTTGAAATTATTACAATAGGTAAATATTTACATATTTATTACGATATCAAAATACTTATTTTGTCTTCAACTAGTAGCTAAAAATAAGGTAATAACTAGTTACTTTGCCGTATTAAACCCTCAATTTGACAAACTCTATTTTTATTGCAATATAGACCTATTTTCAACTTTGTTGATAACTTGTAAGGAATATTTGACCATTTCAATTAACCTAATAGAAATATTGTTCTATATTTGGATCGGTCAGTGGTCGCGCGGTTTAAGGCGTCAGTACTTGAAACGAGGTGACTAGATCGGAGTTGGTTCGCGCCCAGCTGCCGGTAGACCGTATATAAGCCATATTCGTGGAGTGGATTGGCACCCCCTCTGCGGGTATGGTAGGTTGGAATAATGTTAGCTTGGGTCAATGTGAGAGATTGATACAGGTTGATATTTGACTACCCCCCTAATTAATGAGGTTTTCCAGGTTTTCCTCATTCCTGCACTGAATAGTGGTTAGGGCCAACCAACGTAAGTCGTTCCTGGGCGCAAATGCGGCCTGCTTAATAATAATATGCCGCCCCCTCTCCCGCACAAGTCTCGGACTTCTGGGCTAATCCCTGTGATTAGAATGAGGGGTAGAGATATTATTATTATTATTATTATATTATTGTACATATTTACTTGTTAATAATACTTCGACGTAAGTGTGTCTTATAAAGGTCTTTTAGGGAACAAGCTTCTTGTTATATGTATTCCGACAGATCTTCATGTAATAGCACGTAGAAATTGTTTTGTGTTTTGGCGATCCGCAGTTAAAACTAAGCCCTACACAGTATTAAAGAGTTGTAAAAACAAGTTTAAGCCGACACTGCATATCATGTAAATCAGTCTAATGATAATATATCGATAAATACTTCATATATAAGTATTCTTATGACTGTTATCGTGTCAGATGAATTCAGTAGTGCACGTGAATTGAAATTCGAATTGAATTCCGTTCGAAAATATTTATTTTGTTTTTGTTATTACGCATATATAATATTATTGGCTTTAATTTGAAGTTCAAATCCAAAAGTAGAATTTTATATGTAGGTACCTAGTAATAATTTAATTGGTAATAAATTACCATAAAATATCTTCATTTGGAGGAAATTTCAACCACAAAGTTAATATTTTCCTGTGACGTCAGCATTGGCATAGGCAATCTGCCCTATAGGTTAAAACATACAGACAAATTGACTTCAAAGTTGATTTTGTTTGAGCGGCCATATTGTTATAAACACTAAATGTTTTGTTCATTATTTCTAATTAATTACTCATTAAAATTATGTTAATACAGATAATATTAGTTAATACATTTATGACGAAAGATTATTAAACACATTTTATCACGAAGTACATTCAGTTTTTATTTTAGGTTATTCTTCAGTATAGTAATATTATTAAAAATAATAGTAAAAATGTATTTTTATGAAAGTTTGGTCATGACAAATTCCTGGGTTGTATATACCATTTGATGAGTGGAAACCAAAAATACAGACTTTATTATATTAAAATCTAAATATCTATAAATATACTAACTCCTACTCTACTTGTAGCTTAGTAGCCTGACTTATAGTCTTTCTTTTCTTCCTATGCCTTTTCGTTATTAGAATATATAAAATTAAACATATAATGTTCTCTCTCTCTGGCAAAAGTATGTCATATAAAGCTCATAATTAGGTTAGATTTTGGTAATAATGTCTTTTATATTTCGAAATTTTAACATAAAATTGGTCCGTATTTCTTTTATGTCCAATTATCTTATTGGAATAAAATTCTTGCTGACCAATTATTAACTTCCATATTACTTAAGATTTTTTTCCCACATAAAGAAAAAGGCCAACGAATATAGGTAAACTTCCTTATATGGAATTGGTCATGAAAAGTTTTGACCAATTCAGAGGTCAAGTTAACGTAATTTTAACGTTAATTGTTTGTTGGCTTTCTGCTTGTGGCATATCTGGGCCCTACATTGACAAGCCAGTGATCACAAAATGTAGACAGTTTATTTCTATTATTTAGGAGCCCCTAAAAAAAGCATATAAAATTTGATATTTCGACTGACAAAAATCGTTGCTATATCGTGACTTAGTAAGTGATGAAATTATTATTTCTTCAAAAATGTTGCTATATACAAAAACTAATAAATTTAGATATAGTACGCTTAATAAAAGGCGAAGTGAACCGATATATTATTAAAATAGAACAATTCAGATATTAGATAGAGTAAATTTAAATTTTCTGCGAAGAGTAAATTTATGTTTAAAAACAATCTACAGTTTTAATAATTTTTTTTTTATTTTATAATTTTATTACAAACTGTCAAATTTTAAAGACAAAATCTGCTACTGAGTTTTTGATTTCATCTAATAAACACTATTAAAATCTTGATTCAATTAATGCATATTTTCTTGAAAATCTAAAAGTTTTTCAAAATTTAACAAGAGGAAAAAAGTGTTTAAAAATAAATTATACGCAAAATATTATCAGTTTTTTTTAAATTCGATCAATGGAAAAAAAATTTTTGATATAATTTTATGGGTGACTTACCCTCAATGAACACCTTGTAGTGTTTCAAATTACTTGAAGTCATAGTCAAAGAAGATCAATAATAAACCTAAATCATGTGCAACTTTATATATAGTCATATTTGAATAAATTATGCATCTGCCTTGTGTCGATTTTTTTTAATTGCTGACAAGTTTCATACAAATTTATTTTTAGTGAACCTTGCGTGTTGTGTCAACATATGTTCAGAAATAGATAAAATATAACCTAGTTTGAACGAATTGCTGTGATGATTGAACTCTTCCATAAGCCTATCCAAAACAGCCAAGCAATCATTTAGAGTGGTACAGGTAGGCATTTTGATTAATCGGAACATCATATGCGCCAGAGATTCTTCCGCTACACTTTTAAATTAATAAATTACCGGGGTTTGATTGTTGATCCTGACAACCCAATTTCATTACCGTTGTAGGTTGGTAGCGCAACGACGGGGTGTATATCATTCTAATGCGAGCCCTCGACAGGTCACCAGTATGTGGTAGTAAACGAATATGATAATTTTTGGTTGTTATTACAAGAGTTAATTAACGGTCATTGTCAGTGACCAAGGAAATAGCTACATTGTAAACATTGCACCAGCGGTATCACTTAACCTAGCGGTAAACACTGGCATTGAGGCATGATTTACAGGCCAACGTTGCGCGATAAATTATGCCGTACTCGCTCTGTCAAGGTTTAACGAGATATCTAGTTAACCAGTTTTGTGATACATAGAAGCAAATTAAGGTTTTACATACAGTGCTCTCAAAAAGTAACGAATAAATTCATTATTTTTGAAATTGAAGATTTCGAAAAAACCCCTGGCACATAGATTTTGTTTTTGAAAAAGGCACTTTTTGACATACTACCCACATTTGAGACGTCATCGTTGTTCGAGATATGACGTTATCGACAATTGTTTTAAATAGCAACCTCCAATTTTGACCATGCCATTTGAAAGAGCGTATCATCCTACATACGCATCGTCAAAAGTCATGGTTGCCTGACAGTAGCCTCAGCTACCGAGAATGTTTTTTATTGCTGTCAGATAAAAATTTGAAATCATACTTTATTAAATAGTTTTTTTTTTGTTTTTTGAGTTATTTATTTAGTTCTAATCTTTTGTTTGGCAAAAGCAGTGCGTTTGAAGGGTTTATTGAGTAGTAACTTTGTCATTTTATAAAAAAAATGGTTAAATTAACTGAATGAGAACGAATTGAAATTATTTGCATGATCGGATTTGGAGAGAGGATGCGCACCCAAAAAGAAGTAGTTGAATTGTTCAATGAAACTCATACTGATCGACATCCCATTAGCTAAAGCATGGTAATCAATATTGAGTCTAATTACCGTAACTTTGGACATGTTCCCGATGTTCCTTAATCTGGTCGACAGTTAAAATCAGTAGATGATGAGCTTAATGTTTTGTTGGCAATACAAGAAAATCATCACTCAACCCTTAACCAAATGGCTTCTGATTTCAGTATGGCAGCGTCCACAGTTCAAAAAATAATGAAAAGAGCAAAGTATCATCCTTAAGGTATGCCTTGTTCATGAGCATCTGAAGACGACTTTGATCGGCGAAATCAATGCGAGAAAATGCAAGAGCAATGCAATAATGATAATAATTTCGTAAAAAATGTATTTTTTGACGAGGCTACGTTTGTTTTGAACGGCCATGTCAATAGGTAAAACTGCCGTTATTGGGCTACCGAGAATTCCCGATGGATGATGGAGTATCACCCTCAAAGTCCCCAGAAAGTAAATGTGTGGTGCGGCATAGTCGAAGGAAGAATTCTGAGTCCCTATTTCTTAGACGTCAATCTAACCGGTGCAAGATATTTGGATTTTCTTCGACACGACCTCATTCCTGAACTAACAACTTCATATCCAGCTATAGAGGGACATGATCTTCCAAGAAATAACATTTTCTTTCAACAAGGTGATGCACCTCCCCATTATGCAACACCTGTCCGTGCCTATTTAGATAGAGATAATTTTTCATGATGTGTATGTAGAATGACACGTTCTTTCAAATAGCTTGGTCAAAATTGGGGGTCTCTATTTAAAAAAAATGTCGATGACGTTATATCTCGAACAACGATGACATCACAAATATGGGTCGTATGTCAAAATATGTCTTTTTAAAAACAAACTCGACGTGCCAGGGGATTTTTTCGAAATAATGAATTTATTCGTTATTTTTCGAAAGCACTGTATAATGTGGACCGTTATATATATGTTCCATGCATGCATATTTGATCGAAGGAATGATGTCGCACAATGTGATATGAATAAGTCTTATAACCTATACAGGGTGTCCCAAAATAGAAGACCATACGATTAACCACATATTTTTTCGACAAAAATAATGCGACTTTTCTTATGCCATTTTTTATTTGGGCGTCCCTGTTTCAATATACAGGGTGTTAACCATTTTTGAAATAATCTTGTTTGAAATGCTCAGTGCACCGAATAAAAACTGTTCTGGTTTCTGGAAAAGTACCTTATCTGCTGAAAATACAGCAAAATGTTACTTGAGAAAGTTGTTCAGAATGGTAAATTATAGAGACGTGCAAAATTTCTAACACTTTAAACCACATATTGCTTAAAGAAAACACCCTGTATGGCCCAATCCACTATATATTTACTTTTCACTGACCCACGTGCAAGCTTAGTGAAATTTAAATGAGGAAGCTGTTTGTTTTTGTAGCCACTGAGTTTCATCAGCGTAAATAATGTCGGTTTTAAAATATCTACATAAAATGTATCTTTATTTGAGATAAATAAAACGTATAACGTCTTATTTTATTGCCTGTAAACAGTCTGATTTTATTGTAGAAAGAGTTGGGGCCACCTCAGGCAATAAAATACCACCCCATAACGTTAATACCCAAATTGAAATCGACATGGGAAATGGCTCTTGGTATTAAATGGTTTGTAATAAATGCAGTAGTTACAGGTCAGTAGATGGCGAACATTATCTTAATCGAACTGTAAAGTGTATCTACAGGATAATGACAAGTATCAAATCTAAATAAAATAAACCGTTATGTTAATTGCATTGGGAAGTGCTTGATTCAGATGATGTTATATTATCTGCACCATTCATCTAAGTTATTTAATAGATCCTATTGTTTCAATGTAATGGAGTCACTAGAAGCATTTAAATGTATTTGTTGTATCATTGAAGGAATGAAATGATATGTATTATTTTTCAATTTAATCTACCAACGTTTTGATATAACATTTAAATTTCAGGGACTAGTTTTTATATTTTATATCAATCTCATGTATCATCACTGACTGATTCTCAGGAGAATCATTTGGACTCCTGACAAGAATACAAAAGGTTCATTTTATTTCCAACCCAGATTGTTACCGTTGTTTCTCAGTTTTTTGTTATGGTTTCAGTTTGTGGCAATTAGGTAGGTACTTAATAAAATGGCCCATGAACTTCTTTTCCATTTATGAGAATGCAAATTTCTTTCAGTTTATTTACAAATTCACTCACGTTTCGAATTATGAAGATACAATCCTTCCGTACATATACTATATATTATATATTAAATTAATAATTACTTAAAATATAAATTTCATAACAGTGCAATTTGATTTAGGGGAGTGTGTATATTTGCCAGCTTGATATAAACAGATATTTTCTTGTTTTCGGGATACAATGTTCAAATATATATTGTAATAAAATTAAAATTCAAAACAGTTTTAAAATACTAATAAATATTATCACATTTTGTTAAAACAAGATAAATGTGTTTAAATTGATTATTGATGGTAAGAAAAGGTGTAATTTTGAGAATAAGTAGCATCTACAACAATTAAACATAATGTATCAGAAGAATCATATAATTAAAATTAAATAATTTCAAAATTTTAAAGTCAATACCAGAAAAATTTATTAAAATATCTGTACATAGACAAATATAAAGGCCAAGTACATAATTAAAATCAGAATTTATCATAGAACTAGGCATATCAACAGACAGCTAAAAACATAAGGATGACACTTATATGCATTTAGTTAACATGCGAGTAAAATATAAAAAGATTTGTTCAAATAAATAAAAATTTCCAACATCAGATTTTAAATTTCAAATAAATAATAATTTTTAATTTGACATCTGTCAAAAATAAAGACGTGGACACATGTACCAGATAGACACACTTATAAAAACATGATTAATTAATTTTCCATATTAAATATAATGAAATTGTAAATTATAAATCATGAACATTATTAAAATATGTAATTAGCAATAAATAGTGAAGTGAAGTGACTAAATTAAAATCAAAAACGATATTTTAAAACATTGTGAAAGTGACTTAACCAACAAACTGAAAATCTAGAATCCGTATAGACAAAACAAAAAGTTGTTGATTAGTTACGAACAAATTAGAAAAGGAGAGCGTCGTTTTGTGTTAGCGTCCCTAAAAAGTAAAGAAAATTTCAAGAATTATAAGAAAAAGTCCTCCAAAATAGTAACTCACCAGAGAGAAAGAAAGTAAGGTTATATTTTCCATCACAAGAAGTTCCAGATTAATTTCCAGCAGTCCCAGTTTTGCCAGGCCCATTTTCATCTGTAATTTGGAATCCACAGCGGATATTTCCATGTGACCAGGAGATTTTGACTTCAATCACAAGTACCAGGTACTGATTTTATTTGTGCACAAATATAAAACTAGCTAGAAATATTCCAACTAAGGAATAAATATCAAATTGAATCTAGGTAATTAAATAAAAGTAGCAATGCCTACCTACAGCATTAAAACATAAATAAAGGCCATTTAAAACATTCAAAATTATTAAAACTTTTCACAATTTCTCAATGCACGACATAAGTGTCAAATTTTAGTTCTTATAACATAGATTACTTACTTTCCTCCGTTTCTCAGGAAACTGTATATAAAGGTAAAGATAGGCAACTGGTGGTACAAACAAAGCGAAGATTGGTTGTCTAAGCTTAGAAATTAGAATAAAATTAAATATCAAATAGATACCAATATAAAAATTTGATTATACCATCATCTGCTCAGTTTAAGAAAATCTGTAAGAAAAGCCCATGTTTTTATTCCAAGGTTTGTAATTTTAATGTGGAATATTATTAATTATTTTTAAAGTTCATTATAAAATATTTGATTTCCTCCTAAAGAAAATAAAACACAAAATTAAAAACAAATACAACATTTTATTCTGTGTTTAGTGAAAGCTATAGTTTAGACAAAAATAAAATATTAAAAAAAAACAAAATATCGACAAAAGTAAGTTTTCTCTCTACAAGAACCGACTACTGAGTGGAGTCAAAGTGCTAGCCAGGGTAAAAGATAAAAAAAATAATAAATAAAATCAAGGTAAGGAAAGAGTTTTTAAAGAGCGCCATAAATTTTACATAAACACATACACATTCACACAAAAATAAAGATTACAAAATTATACACACAAACAATAAATCATAACAATATATTGTACCAATGATAACTCATTACTTGTTTATATCAGTTCAATTAGGAAAAAGTTATATCGATATCTCTGTATGGTGATGCTCAAATGATTTTATTACCTTTCGTTTGTTACAAACGATAAATATACAATGTTGCGAACGGCTGCTCTTTTAGTCGGGGCACTTTTTTAAGTCGTGGGTTCTTGAATAGCAAACTGTTTAAGAGGATGTTATATTTGGGCGCCACCTACAGAATAATCTGTTCGGTTTGCCTTTTTACCCCTGTAGGAGGATAATAAATTTTGCTTAAGTCAAATGGGAGAAGAAAAATAAAAATATAAAAAATAAACACAGTTTATTGACTTGCCCACCAGTTGATATACAGACGTGGAATTGTAGAAGTTGAAAAGATCATCCGTTGATAACGTTGGAGATGACTCCCAGAAAGGCAGCTTTCCTGTCGTACTTGGACTAGTGCCGCTTACAGTCTTGATTTTCAAGGTAGTGCTTTGAGAAGAGCAGCCTTGCTGTCGTACTTGGATAGTGCCGTTTACAATCTAGATTTTCAAAGCTTTAGAATGGCCTTCTTAATTCAATTTGGATTCTTCAATGAAAGCTTTAACCAGCAAAGGTTGAACAAAATATTCCAACTTGGGAAATGGAAAGATTCTCAAAATGTACGTTACTCGACGTAACACCAATAATTTCAATTGATTATTTAATTGTTGATTATTAATAATTTAATTGTTCAATTATTTAATTAATGCTTGATTATTTATAATTTAATCGTTCAATTATTTAATTGGCCTCTAAAGTTAAGAAAATGACAAAAGAAAAGAAAAAATAATTAGCATGTGCTTTAGCAAAGATCAAGGTCAGGTTAGGTATTTTATATTCTTAGTTTCAAAAAATTGAAATCTACTATCGATAATAATCTTAATTAATCAAATATATTACCTCCATCCTTATTGATGACTTCAATAAATTCAGATTTATTTTCAAAATGTGGCTTCGCACTATAACTAAATCTGTAATATGGAAATACTTCAATCGACCAAAATCAGAACGAAAAGGGACTAGAATTTAGGTTCCTGTAGGTTTTATACCCTACAAAGATCTAAAAACTCACTGAAATCTGATTGGTTCGGTTTCTATGAAATTTCGGGCTAATGCTCGTTCGGGATCTCAGCACATAATTTAGTCCGAATAGTATGTGGTCTGTGGTCCGAATCGAATTATTAATTTGTATGACAGTTACAGTTACCTTAACCTTGCTTTTTGCCAAAACAAAGCTTAATACAACAAGTGATAATAATTAAATAATAAACTGTTAACAAATTACTCCAGGATGTTATACAGAGTAGAAAAAAAATAACATTACGATATATATCGACGTAACTGGTTCACAGCAATGGTAAGTAAATAATTAATAAAATATTTATCGTACAAAGTGTTTACATTTTAGGCTTACTTGAAGAAATCTAAAACTACATGGTACACTGGATATGGTTTACACTTACTTAAACTACAACATTATACAGGATGTGCAAATAAATACCTTGTTACTAGACGTTTCATATTGAAATTGTGACATTCTTAATTTTATAATAAAAGGAATGTTACAATTTTTGATAGAAAAAATTGAAATCTTAGTGAAAAATTAGTCCATGACACTTTTCAATTTTCTGATACCTTCTAAAATAACAAAGTTACAGTCGAATCTAACCTTTACGTGCGATCACTCTATACTGTACTAAATTTAGAAAATACTCGTATTATTCTTCCTTCGATATTTGTTAGTAGATTCAAATAATGTAAAGAATGAAACACTGAAAACCAGTAACTTCGAATAAGTTTGAAGCACGCCTCGTAAGGATTATTGCTCTAACTTATTTATAGAACAGCGATTTGCCATAAAATGTGGATTGGCCTCTATCTCACAAATATACTTAATTTCCGGAATATTTCCCCTGCTCTTGAGTTTGTGGAAGTTATAAATGTGTTGATTTAATGTGCCCTATTGAAGGAAATCTATGGCTTCACAATTCGTCAATAATTGCGATATCATTTGAATGACTTGCGGTTTCCTGTAAGTCAGAACCTTCACTGAATTATGAGTTATTAAAAAATGTGTAATAAAGGTCTAGATCACCAGCTACAGTTTCTAATTTGCGTTATATAATATTGTAACAAGGTCTGATATAATTTATTTATAGAGGGTGTTCCTGAAAAGTCTTCCATCAAAAGAGTTATAAATTACACTTGATTCTACATCGTATCATTTATAAATAGTTTACAATGTAGTAACTAGCTAATGTTCAGAGGGCGCGGGCGCGGTCTTGTCTTGTGTTGCTTTATGTCAATGTGCCTTATTCAAGTCAAGAATTAGTCGATACAGTATTGATGTATAAGCAATGCAAGTGTGGTTTATATATGATGTCGTTTGAATACGAACCATGAATCTTTACTCCTAACAAAATAACAACCAAATTCCAGAACAGTAAAAAACGTTGTTCAAAAACTGCGAAGCATCGGTAGAGTGAACCCTAGTATGAAGGCCGTGGACAGGAAATCTCGCAACCTGTCTTAAATAGAGAGAGAGACATTTTCACCCTATAAAAGTGGATAAGAGTAAATATTTCGGGACAAAAAACGTCACGAGACGACATTCTTGACTTAGCCAATGTACTCTACACAACAGAGCTGGCTTCTAAATATTCTTTGTCTATAATTTCACAAATTTTATTTTATTTATGTTAGGGAAAACGCAAAACAAATAGAGGCATACAATAAAGCAATATTAAAAATTAATCCTACAAACTAACTTCATTAGACATAGTATGCTTCTAGATTTTATTTATATTCACATGTCTAATTTCATTTCCATTTGTACAAAATAAATCAACCTTATCCTGCAGGCGATTATGAGTGTTGCCAATAAAATGTAAATGAGAAAACTTCAATAGGTTAGTTCTAGAAATATCGAGATAAACTGTTCTGGAATATCTGGAGTTGACATGTGGCAGAGAAAATACATTCTATAATTGAAGACAATTGATACTATTGTTTAATAATTGAAATAACAATAATACCTATTTGTCTCTGCGTGACTGAAAACTATCGAAAATCTAGTAAGAAGAGTGTCCTGAGGAATGTCGATTGGAGGATAATATTTCTCAATTTTATAAATTTTTTTGTCCTTTAAAGAGTCTATGTTGGATACTTATATAACGAAGATTTTATATAAAAGATGCGTGCTCGAGTTTGAATCTTACGAAAACATCAAAACAGAAACAACACATAGATATCCGTAACATCCTTAGAACTCCTAGGAACTAAAGGTAAATTTTTATATACATGAACAACTGATTCCATAATTTATTAAAGATATAGATATCTCCATTGTATTCAGGCGATTCAGTGCTACATTATCTAACTTACATTCACAGAAAGGATGCTTATTTTCTGCTGTAAGACTGTTCTGCTTATATTGCATTAACGTTATGAAGAAGATTTTTATTATCACAGCATTGTATACTATTTGACAGTCATTTGTTAACATTAATTAACGTTAATAAAGATTGAAAATAAGAGGGGTTTAAGACAGAGCCCTGCGGTACAACAGAAACTGCTTGAATATCAGCAGACATGTAACCACGGTATTCCAAAATCGTCTTATATTACTTAAATAACTTTTAAAGTTAGTCTAAATAAATAGCTTTTAAAAATAATCTAAAATGAAGGTAAAGCAGCAAGATTTTGATTTTATTTACAAAGTAAAATCCGTAGCTCAGCCTGTCAAAAGCTTTTGATAAGTCACTATTTTATAAATATTACATTTTAAACTACACGTTGCTTAATTAAAGTAGTATATTTTCACATCCTCTATTCATATGAAGAAAAACTCTAATTTCAGAAGCACTACATGTGCTACAAATTTTGTGAATTTTCTTGACAAAACTTATCTCTATGCTAAAAATTAACGTTTACCTCTCACTTTTGTATTAAAGCTTCAAATTGGTTTTGTATTCTGTTTAAACTATATGTTTTCATGTACAATCGTTTGCAATAAAATGACACTCTTTAAAATGAATTTTGCAATTTATTTTGAACTTGAAATTTATGATTTTGTTCAAGATATGTAATTTTGTAGTAAGTATTTGCAGTGTTTCTGTAACTACGTCATGAGATAATAACGTCCTACCTGTATACTTGTAGATCGGAAACATGCATGTTCAGTTTAGAACTTTATTTTATAAGCTATAAATTACTTTTTAAAAAGTACTAAATATTTTACAATATCAATGAAACATTCACGTATTTCTATACTAAGGAAAGCTCAATAGCCTTAAAGTCGTCTGAGAATTAAATGGTATAATTTAAGTCGCTTCATTTAGAAACCGCGTGCTTAGTATCAATATAGGCTATGTAACATTTTAATGAGAAATATTTACACACCGAGATATTTCGAGAAGTTTTAACCGAAAACATGAATATTATACGCTTTCTGAATGGAAAACATCAAATGCTCTTCGGACACGAAAATATACTTAGCACGTACCGATATTCCGCCTTGTTAGAATAAAAAGTTATCTGAATTTTACGTGACAATACGCAATTAATAAAGTTTTATTAGGATTCTGGTGGCTGAGTTGAAAGCAGGAATTTTAGGCAGGTATCTTTTGTGACCTGGAACACGAATCCCTTGCTTTATTACAACTTCTCCACCCGGCTCGTACGAAATCCGGGCAATTACAGAATTAATTGCAATCTTGCGTTATTTTTACGTTTACAGAGAGTGCAAAAATCGAGGTTTATCTATGATCTCGTCAGAAACGTTAATTTTTTATAGAAATTAGTTGGTCAAGCCAACCACATATTCTTTGGACTAACTTGTACCATTTTTTATTTTCGCAACTACAGCTTCAAACTACGCGGTGCCAAAATAAAAAAAAATATTGATGGTTCCGATGATTTTAGAGATATTTCTTTTAAATTTGGCACTTATTTTTATTTTAAGTCGGCACACTTTCTATGCAATTCTGCTCTAAAATAGCAAAGCCCGAACAGAGGAAAGGAGGTTTGCAGTATCCATAGACCCCCCCAAATTTTTTGAGTACAACTATGGTTTCAGAATATATATTTTTTTAAATTGAGACCCCTCTTAATGTTTTTGAGTACGCTTATGGTTTCAGAATATTTTCTTTTAGATTGAGCGTGTTTCCATCCCAACTAACATTTAAGCCTAATAGACTACTACACAAGAAAAATAATCCGGAGTTGATCAAGATTTACTACTTTTCTCCATAAAAATAGTCTTCAATGTTACAAAATCTTATAATACCAAAATTTTAGTCAAAAATTTGTTAACTAAGAGTAATATAATGCCTTCCAAGTAAAATGAAATATATGTCAATTTATACAGTTCGAAATTACATAGTGTTTACCTATTCTATGTTTTCAAATGCTAACATTCCAATAACGTGTAAGACGATGTTATAATTTACTTAATTTTGCCTAGAAATCTGTCTTCAATATCTAAGGATTTTTTAAATTATTAAAATAGGTAAGTATTTACATATTTATTACGAAATTGTAAAACTTATTTTGTCTTCAACTAGTAGTTAAAAATAAGGTAATAACTAGTTATTTTGCCCTATTAAATCCTTGAATTGGTTAAGTTCTATTTTATTACAATATAATCCTATTTTCAACTTTGTTGATAACTTCTAAAGATTATTTGACAATTTCAATTAACCTAATATAAATATATGTTTCTATATTATGGTACATAATTACTTGTTAATAATACTTCGACGTTAGTTTGTATTATAAAGGTCTTTTAGGGAACAAGCTTCTTGTTATATGTATTCCGACATATCTTCAGCGCGTAGAAATTGTTTTGTGTTTTGGCAATCTGCAGTGAAAACTAAGCCCTACACAATATTAGAGAGTTGCAAAAAACGAATTTAAGCCAACACTGCATATTAAATCAATCTAATAATAAACACATCGATAAACACTTCATATTATAAGTATTCTTATGACTGTTATCATGTCAGATGAATTCAGTAGTGCATGTGAATTGAAATTCGAATTGAATTCCGTTAGAAAATATTTATTTTGTTTTTGTTATTACGCATACATAATATTATTGGCTTTAATTTGAATTTTCAATCACAAATAATTCCATGAGTAGAATTTTATATGTAGGTACCTAGTAATAATTTAATTGGTAATAAATTACCATAAAATATCTTCATTTGGAGTAAATTTCAACCACAAAGTTAATATTTTCCTGTGACGTCAACACTGGCATAGGCAATCTGCCCTGTAAGTTAAAACTTCCAGACAAATTGACTTCAAAGTTGATTTTATTTGAGCGTCTATGTTGTAACAAACACTAGATATTTTGCTTGTTATTTTTAATTGATTGGTCATTAAAATTAAGTTAATACAGATAATATTAGTCAATACATTTATGACGAAAGATTATTAAACACATTTTATCACGAAGTACATTCAGTTTTTATTTTAGGTTATTTTTCAGTATAGTAATATTATTAAAAGCAATAGTAAAAATGTATATTTATAAGGCGCGTTATTTTTATGAAAGTTTGGTCATGACATTATACGAAAAAATTTCCTGGGTTGTACAATTTGATGAATGGAAACCAAAAATACAGACTTTATTATATTAAAATCTAAATATCTATAAATATACTAACTCCTACTCTTCTTGTAGCTTTGTAGTTTGACATAGGTAGTCTTTCTTTTTCTTCCTATCCCTGTTCGCTATTAGAATATATAAAATCAAACATATAATGTTGTCTCTCTCTGGCAAAAGTATGTCATATAAAGGGCATAATTAGGGTATATTTTGGTAATAATGTCTTTTATATTTCGAAATTTTAACATAAAATTGGTCCGTATTTCTTTTAGGTCCAATTATCTTATTGGAATAAAATTCTTGCCGACCAATTATTAACTTCCATATTACTTTAGTTTTTCCCCACATAAGGAAAAAGGCCAACGAATATAGGTAAACTTCCCTTATATGGAATTGGTCATGAAAAGTTTTTGACCAATTCAGAGGTCAAGTTAACGTAATTTTAACTTTAATTGTTTGTTGGGATTCTATTTTTTCTCTTGCAAAAATTTGATTTGAGACGACGCTTGCGATATATTACTTGGATGTTCTAGATTTGGCACAAATAAAGTATTGCTAAGTATTTTAATATGGTCATTTCCATTTTATTCAGTAAATTGAAATAAACAAAACGGCATAACTAACAATGATCAAAAATGCAACTCAAATAACTAAATGTTCAATATGGGAACCATTTTCACCTGGGGCTCTTTTGATGAGAGAGTAACTAATATTTTGGAAAATAAGTGGTTTCAGCCGAATGTGCTATTCACCTCGTACACATGGTGTCTCAAACTCGATAGTATGAGCCTACTGTGATGATACAAAAAAATAAAACAACATGATGTTTAATGGGATGAGGTAAGCTCCATTCTCAATCGAAAGTATTTGGGATTTGACAGAATGACGTCATCAATTATATTTCTTCCAGAAACATACCCAAATTTTTCCCGTTGAAAAGTTCTCTTTGTTTCTAATAAACCTTTATTAGGAAGTTTTTCTGTATTACTTCCCGTTCAAAAGTTATAGGCAATATCGTCCTAAACAGTCTCAAAAGAAATTCCACCTTAAAATCTCATTAGCGGTGGAAGCAGGCGTTGGAAAATAATGGAATGTTCGTTGTTTAAAGTTCATAAATGTCACAAAATACTAAATACTTGTCATTATTCAACACGAACGTCAAATGTAAAACTTTCGTGCTTACAAAATGTTAAGGCGAGTCAAAAAAATTTAAGAAGAGCTGTAAAGTTATATCCAGAAAGGTATCTAAAGCGCCTCCCAGCTAACAATTTCCTGATATATAAAAATCGTAAGAACGTTTCCAGAGCAAATTTTATAGACCAATGTTTGTTCTAAGAACATTTTCAAAACGTTCTTACAACACTTATACCAAAATGGGCACCGTTCTATAGAACCTTTTAGTTCTTTAAGCGGTTCTGTAAAGCTTGCAGGAAATAATTATAGAAGTCTTAAAGAATTTTTATAACACAGTTACAAAGCAATCTCATAAAAAAACTATAGCACTTCGCTATACAATTTTTTGTGTTGCATGGTGTTATATTTAAAGAACTTTAAAATCGTTTAATTGTATCTTTTAAAAACAAAATGTTTCTGTATCGCACATGTTAGAAATAATATGGACAGACCAATAAGAAACAATACGATGGGCCTAATCAGCCTGCATAGGAGTACTTAGTTACATTATTACGAATTGCATAGTTTGTTTGTCCATCAGGAGCAGTACATTTTAATGCGGAAAAAGTTTTATTGTGAAATATGTGGTACATAATGGTAATTTTTTGACGCGCCCTCAGTTAACCTTATATTTCCTATGATGCTGGAAATTTATTAAATTTTTTTTTCTAAATTGATTAATTTAACATCCAACTGTACATAAAATAGTCAGAAAGTAAGAATATCCATATTATTGATACCATTTCACCTATTTATTCTGTATATATATTTTTAATTAAGATTTTTCTCTTTCTTCACAATATGGTGACAGAAAGAAAGCTTCATCTTGTACTTTCAATGGATTTTCACTAATATGTTTTTTGTGTCGATTGCAATGATTATAGAGCAAATATGCTTCATAAGCATGCCACTTAATATCCACAGTGTGGTCATATTTTATTGTGGTAATTTCAATTATTTTAATCTTATTTAATAAAGCTAATACAATTCTTTAACTTCAACATCTAAAAGTAAAAATGTTTAAGGTTTGGAATGGTCTAAATTAAATATGTTACTAAATTTCTATAAGAAAATCAATTTCTCTTAGCAATCAAATAAATCTTATATGTATCGTAATGAAATTTTCTTTCTGCAAGCACATAATAATTTTTACAAGTCACGACTATGTTATACAAATTTCCCCATTATACTTTGATCAAAATATTTCGTACTATTACAGGCAGGTCTCGTCAGATGGGGCTATGGGAAACCTACATATATAAAAAATGGTAGGTCTATAGCGTTTCTTTATGGAACAAAGAGGCTTCTGTTACTTATTTACACTCTATAATGATTTTATAACAACTGTATTATTATTCTCTACAACTGCTTTAAAGAGCTTTTTCTCTTAAGTTCGATAGCAGCTTCCATATTTGTAATTTGTTTTCCGCAGCAGAATTGTAACTTAACAACGCCTTATACAATAGTTCTATAATTAAACTATAAGCGACATTACGGAATAATTTTATAAGAGTGTCACAGGAGATGGTATAATTCCATAAAGCAGTATTTTGCATCGGTTTTACAGTAATTTGATTCTATAAGCACCGTTGCTGTAAAATTGTGTTATTGTACACACTTATAGGGCTACATTAGCAGTTATGTTATAAATGCTCTATAAATTATGCTCTAAGAACGTTCTTGCAACAAATTCAGTTTCTGAAGGCAAAATAGTCTCATGTGCCACATTAATGCAACAATTTAGTATTCTAAATACAACTATAAAATATTAACAGAATATAAAACTCCTATTACTCTAAATTTATAGAACTACTTTGCTAGCTGGGCTTATTTCTGATCATAGAACCAACATTAAAGTATCAAAAGAAAAATGTATTTTGAAAATGGGGCTCCGAAATTAAAAGTGTATCTAAGCATATACCATCCAGTATACCGTTAATAGAATGCATTAAACAGGTGCGGTGAATTTAAGAACCTTGGAGTTATCTTCGATTCTAAATTGAATTTCGTCGCACATATAAATCAAGTAGTGTCGAATGCCTACAAAAATTTGGGATTTATATTTAGAAATGCTTCATTTTTTAGGAATACATCTACGTTGACCACCCTGTTTGGTGCATTTGTCAGAGCAAAACTAGAGTATGCTACAGTTATTTGGAGTTCTCATGCTGATCCACGTTAATAATTTGGAGCGAGTACAAAGAAAATTCGTCAAATATTTAAGTTTTAAAGTTAATGGTGTCCGCCACAAGGCACTCCACAGTTGGACTTATTGAACAAATTCCATTTGAATGATCTAGCCTCGCGTGGTACTTACTTTTCTCTATTGTTTTTACAGAAACTAATGATATATAAAATTGATTGTCCGAGTATTCTTAGTTATTTTAATTTTAGTGCTTCGTCAGTTCATACTCATTCATCTTCGTTGTTTTTAGGTTTGCTACTTCTAGAACAAATGTATTGAAGTATTCTCCTATTTATACTGTATGTACTATCGTTTGCAATATATGATACTCACTAAAATGATTTTGCAATTTATTTTGAACTTCTGACGTATTCATATTGAAATCTGCTTTAAATTTTTAGTTGGTTTTAGTTATTAGTTGTTTCACTTATCAAGGGAGATTTAATGAAATTTCTATTCAGAACTTCCAGAAGTTCAAAACTGTTTTAAGAGAGTATCATTATTATTGCAAACGATTGTACCTACCAACTATATGTGCTATGAATTGATCCAAATATCTTCCCTTGTTCTGTTAATGACATATGACGTTGTGTTTTAAATTCGTTTGCAGTCTAATTTATCTGTTGTAATTTGGATTGCAATATTTGGAATTGTTAACTGTATGCTGGCTTGTATTTGTTTTATGACACAATGTCTTACTTGTTGTTTGTTTGTTTAGTTGTTTAAGTGTACATTATTGTATTTTTCCCCTTCCCTATAATTGGATTTAGTCTGTCTGGGACGTGTATCCTTAAAATAAAGTAAAATAAAAACAAAAATAAAAAATGAGCCGTAAGCAGTAGATTAACATTATCCGATACTTTTTATAATTGACAGTTAGAGCATTTTCATAATGCATTTTAACAATTTGTGCGCGCTGTGGAATCGAGTAATTGTTCATGACAATTTGATACAACTAACAGTAAATGCTAGGTCTAGACGAATGGAACATTCTTATACTAATTCTTTTTGAATAAAAGTTAGTCTAAGTATTACGGAAATAAACAACTAAAATTGTCTATACACAAGAAACAAACAAGCATATTGTTTTGCATTAAAAAATTCAAAATGTTATGGAGGTATTTAAAATTACTCAGCAAAATGGTAGGATCGGAATAATACTATATTCTGCACAACATAATGACGCATTGTTAGATGCTAAATAATTATAGGCATCCATAATGTCGAAATTATAATTCAGGTTACAGCATAACATTTATTCTGTTTTGAATAAAACGAATCACATATGGGGAGAATAATTCAGTTTATAATATCCGAAATACACGTGCACACAAGTCGCGTCGATTTGAAGTATAACGAACATTTCAAAAATTAATAATTTCACATTGCCAAAAAAATATAGTAAAATTACAATAATTATTTCATGCTGGCGACATGCATTATGGAATTTTAAATGTGAATTCATAGTTGGATTACCTATAAAAAAGTAACTGTTTTGTGAAATTAAACTGGATGAATGAAAATTTACATTTGGGATTGAGCAGTTTCACTAAATAGTTACCGAGAAAGATTATTGTAAAATTAAAATTATATCTATGTATAATTAACAATAGAAAATCAAATATATTAAAGCTAAACTGCTAATTGTCGGTGATTTTAATACAATGAAATTTAAGTGGTTTACTATTATATGTAGGTACATCTACCAAAATGCAAGATTTATCGATGAAAAAATTACATTAAACTTAGAGAATGATATTTATGGACTGTAAATTTTCAATATCTGGGATTTGTCCTTATAATTATCGTATTAAAAGTTACTGCACTTATTTTGCGAGCAACCGTAGTAAAAGCCGCAACAGTGATGAGAGATGTGCGAGAGAGCCCACAATCGCCAAACCGTATTGCCAACTGACATGTTAGATTAGCTGCATTTTTACGGCATAATTTACATTATCCATAAATCAGGAACGCATTTACCGGCCGTCCATTTGCCGGTAATGTAAACATATTGGCGTGGCTTTGATTTATAAGCATTGGCTTAATGTAACTTGCGGCCTACCGTAGTTTTACCGGGCGGTTAGAAAATTACCTTCAATGTTACTATAAATAAATGAAGCGGGTGTAAAACGATTATGCACCTACTATCCAATCAAAATGTATTGAAATTTATAAGGATTAACTATTGCCTACGACTTTGCTCACACACGACCAAATAAGTTTGTTTGCTTCAATTAGTTATCATGCCAGTTATGTATCATTAGCTTCATGATATTTTTAGTCAATTGAGAACTAAGAACATTGTAAGAAACAACTTTTTAGAAACAATAAAGAAGCTAATACGATTTCGTAATTTTTTGTCAATTTTTTTTAGTATAATAGGCCCTGAAATTGAAGTTGAAACAAAAATTACATGGTAAGAGCAAAAAGTAAATTCCCAGATTTCTGTTGGTAAATTAAATATAACCTGAATAGTACTTGAAAGTCAGCCCTACCTTCATGTACTAAATAAAATGTCATTGATATACTAAATCCGTAGATAAGAATTACTGCACAGATATAAATATTTAGATTTTGGATCAGTTAGTGGAAGACGCGTGAAAGAAAAGGATGTTGTATATTTATAACTGTTCTATTTGTTGCCGAAAATGAGTGGCGTTTTGTTGAGGGTCATACTGTTTGCAATAAGAAACAGTTAAATGACTATGTTCCTTGCATTGTTTTTCTTATTAGATTTTCAAACACTTACGTAAACGATGTATAATCAAGACGATTATGTCATTTTTAATTTTAAATGAGCGATTTGGTGTCATGTTGCACAGTCTTAGTATTAATGTAGCGGATGGATCACTTAACAATTAATAACTAGGCATTAATTATTATTTCTTATATGGCTTTAAAATCATTATCTCACCATTCAGTAGAAGCAAAAACTTAGGATTCATGTTATTTTTAATTATTCTATTATATATAATATTTATTCAACAAATTTGATTGATTATTAATTTTTTTCATACGATCATACAAATGTTTCTAGAAAACTATACTACTTTTTTCACTCTAAACACTCCATCTATATGGAAATGCCAATTCTGATCCCTCATCATTAATTATACAGCACCAGAAAAAAGTGGTATTTCCGACGGACTAGACCTATATATTCTTATGTATTTTCACACGCTAAAATTTAAATCTGGGGTCCATTTAACCCCATCACCCTAGGTTTAAGGCCATTCCAATGTCAAAGCGAAAGATAGATATGCAAGTGGACTAGACTATAGTACAGTTTTGTTCTTGGGGTCGCTGATTACGAATCTGGGTTTTTTAACCTTAATTTAACCTCATTGCATGCCATTCATGTTTGAAATTAATTTCAAAAAACAAAAAATACACATTACAAAAAATAAATGTACTTACGATAATCTGGTCCACTTGCATATCTATGTTTTCGTTTACCCATTGAATGACCTTTAATCTAAGGCAATGGGATTAAATGGTTCCCAGATTTGGATTATAGTACAGTCATTTGGTGAGAAATATAGTGGTTACCTGGATAGTTTTCCGGGAGTATTGAAAATTGGTAAATTGGTAATTGGTAATTGGTAATTGGTAAATTGGTAGATTTTGAGGTGCTTTTTCCGAATTTCGACTTTGCCACCTCGTATTTTTGCCGCTCGCGCCGCCATATTGGAAAAATGGTGCCTAAAAGCAGTTTTTGACAATATCTCCTTTCCGACTCATTTTACGATAAAAACTGTATATATAAAATGAAACTAGAGACAATTGCCTACAATTTATCTATCTACCTTTTTTTATAAAGTCAATAGTTTACGCGTACAAGCCCCGCAAAGTGTACTCCAACGCGCAAAACTCATTTCCACACCACCAAGTAGAGTAAGTGGCGCGTTTTTTTTAATGTGGTATCCCCAATAAGCCTAATCTACATGCAATTTAATGTGCTAAAATTTAGCGTATTCTTCTTCGCTTTATTGTTCTCGATGGACCAGGTGTTGCAAATTCATCGTCTGTAGTACCAATCGAAACTCACAGACCGGTATTTCATCTACATCATCCGCGATGGGTGTATCAATTTCATCGTAATCCTCTTCGTTCTCGATTTGATCATATGTTTGCTCAATTATAGTCTCCGTTTCTTCTTCATCATCGCTATCTGGTGATGGAACTTGCGAGTTACCACAGGTACCGCTACAATTCGTGCATATAACAGAGCACTTTAACCCAGCCTTTCTGCATCCACAAGCTTTCTGACATCCTTTTTGCATTTGCAAGAAATGAGTTTTAACAAGCTTTCTGGAGCTGGGGGCTCGAGTGTGGTGACAGGAATTAGCCCATTCTTGTTTTTTTCCACCCCCATTGCTCTGCATTTTGATCATTCCCATACCACTGCTGAACCTGGTGGTAAGTTCGGAATTTACTTTTATATACTGATGTTGTGAAGCATGCATATCTATAGTTGTTTAAAGATATATATTTTTTTACTTTTCGAATTACTGTTACACAAAGAAGACGCATTCGCATCATTCGCATTCGCACAAAGAGGACGCATTATATATACTGGTATATTATAGTATAATATAATATCTATAGTCAGTATAGTTTAGATTTACATTAATTTTATAACTCACAAATATAATGAGTTGAAATTAAATGCCACAGGTTGCATGAATAATGAGTAAAGACCAAAGCGCGCGTTGGAGTACACTTTGCGGCGCTCGTACGCCAAAACTATTGACTTTATGAAAAAAAAAGGCAGATACATGAATTGTAGGCAACTGTCTCTAGTTTCATTTTGTATATAACTGTTTTTATCGTAAAATGAGTCGGAAAGGAGATATTGTCAAAAAACTGCTTTTAGGCGCCATTTTTTCAATATGGGCGGCGCGAGCGGCAAAAATACGAGGTGGCAAAGTCGAAATTTGGAAAGAGCACCCAAAATCTATAAAATTACTAATTTTTAAAACTCCCGGAAAACTTTCCAGGTAAAACTACCAAATGACTGTATTATTAAACGAGTTAAACTGCATAAGAATATATAGGTCTAGTCCGTTGGACAGACCATTTCCTCTTCTGAAAAGAGAACAAAAAGAGCTACGAGCAGCTGAAGTTAAATTTGTGTAGGTAATAGGTTTTAGACACGATGACATATGAAAATTATGACCAAATTTCTTTGACTTAAACGTCTATTAATAGCCCATAGAAGTTATTATGACCCACAGAACTGTAATGACACTTCAAAAAGTAAAAATAATAAACACGAAGCTGAGTTTAATTAATGTTTATTTAAAAGTTAATATTTACGATACAGTTATTACAATTAGTCATGTTCATTGGGTGGTACAATTTTATTTTAGGTACTATTTGAAACCATATTGATAAGAGTGCTATTCGTCATACTATTAGAGGTAATATTGCGATTTGCTAATTTATTGACACTATCTCTTGAATTCTTGCTTTTCCCAAACAGTTTTCCAGATAGTCTAATTTTATTTGATCTGAACCCTCCACATATTGTTCAGCAACTACTATTGATGTCCAGCCTCCCAAATGTTAGATATCAGTAATTCCTTCTCCGTTTATCAACACTGTTGCCGATGAACGACGAAATTAATGTCCAGTGTATAACCCAGGATTAGGTAGTTTAAGGTACGTAGCAATCTTCTTCGGAATTTAACTAGAAACGTTTTTCCTAACAACTTGTATTTTGCGCAAAGTCCATTTCTGTATGTCAGACAAGAAAAACAACAAATTTCGGTAGTTGATAGGCGCAAAGAACCATATTTTATTTATAAATTTCCAAAAGAACTCTATCATTAATAACACTAAGCATTCGATTTCTCTTCGTCATAATATCACGCAGAGTAACTAACAACGATGATCCCAAATCTTCAATATCAGCTGAATGAGTTCCTGCTTTCGCATACCCCAGCCAAACTAAGCGCAAGCGCAATCTATTTCAATTCAAATTAAAGATTTATACAAAATGAAACACTTTATCTTACCTTATTCATTAAATATATTTTATCGGGTGCTTGATACAGAAAAGATTTGATATTCCATGGTAAAACCTTAATTTTTTTTGGGCTTGTATCCTTCCGGTTTTTTCTTCAAAAATCGTAATAAACTTCGGTGATTGTTATCCCCGTCATGGTTAGCTTTAATGACGGCCTTAGGCATTGAATAATTGGGCCATAACGATTCGACAAATACCAGAAGTAAGCCAGGAGATTTTCTTTTAATGATAATTTTTGACTATACACATAGTTATTTTACACCATTTGCTATATTCAAAGTAAGTTTTCTCTATAAAGCTTCTGATTTTTCAGGCAGCAGGCCGCAATTTTTTGTCTTTTCAGCAGCTTCCTTAATTTCACTTATCTTAGTTCTGGAATATGTCAGTTTATAGCGTTTAAAACTGACTATCAAAAACGTCAAATGAGCTATGCCTGGTATTGTAGACGTTTTGATGGTAAAGTTTCTTAAACCAATGACCTACTCATCATGAATTGGAAATTCAACAGTAATAGTTACAATTTATTTCAAATATTTTATATATTAATCGTGCATAAAGTTTTATACGCATTGCTGACATATGATCCTAAAGACCTTTTCTAACGTGAGTCGAAACATTGGCTCGGATCGTAAAAACATAAATAACTATCACTAAGCAAATTTTATCCTAAGCTATAGAGAATGTGGTAAATAACATATCTGTTCCGTTTCTTAAATCACCATTATTAAAAATTTTGGAGGCATTCTTCAAAAAATAAAACTTCAGCTTTTCTGTAGCAATAAAATTGTGAATTTGATAAAACAGGGAACTCTTAGATATCAGACATTCAGTAATTCATGCGGACAGGAAGCGACTCAGATCCTGGAGGAAAGGCCATGTCACGAAACCAGTAATATTAGACAAGTAATATTTAATATATCGCATTCCATTTACACCGGTTCAACATCTAGACATGCATGCACACAATGCAGATCGTGTAAGGCACATCTGCAGGCGTGCTGAAATGGTAAACAGATCTGTCTCATGACGCAACTAGGCACATATGTGAACAAGGTAGTTGGAAGAGAGTGTATAGAATAAATTTAATGCCTTAACAGTAAGAATAACGCGTCTCTCTACCTGATAGGATATCGATTTTGCTACCTATACTTATTTATGACGCTCAACATTTTTATAGCGTTCTTTTATAGGAGTCATTAGTTTTGCCTTTCCTGAAATTGTTTGTTGTTCTCTGAGGCATCGAAGAAAACTTGAATAAAAAATATGGATGTTCAAGAAATGTGAAATTTACAGAGCAATAGTAAACATATCTGTTAGAAGCGAAATATATTTACCGAGCAATTTGCATAATAATAAGATAAAATAGAGAAGATAATTTTCATTTGTATGAGTATCAGCAATGTTGTGTCAAACTTTGACCTAATCTTCTTCAGAAGACTAGGAAATTAGAGATTTAGTCTTTTGGTCGGCGAGTTATATGCATTGGTTGAAGACATTTCAGTGCTTTATGTTACTTATATGTAGGTTTAAAATGGTTCCAAGTCTTTGTATATGGCATCTTTGATTCTCTGTGACTTGTATTTTTCTCCCTTTCACTCGTCAGAATTTTAGCATTACTCAAGTCTATAGAACAGCACCAGTGTTTTCTAAAGAATAACAAGTCGGAAAAGCTATCAGATGCAGAGCACAGGACTGATACAGTATATTTAGTAGACCTAGCAAGTACCAAGAGGAAAGATTCCAGCCAAGACTGCACAGAGACGAAAGAAGAACTAGAGGTTAGATCTAATCAAGGGCTGGAATGTCATATGGTAGCAATTTTACAAAAGAAATATCTAATACGTATAGACCTTAGTCTCCAACCCCAAATTTTAGGTCATATGCCCTTGGAGATTCACCAACCAAGTGAAGCAGTCAGATGACAGCCTTGTTTAACCATTAGGGACTGTCATGGAAGCCTGCTAACCAAGCACAAGATTTAGATTTCTTTGCTTTTGATCAAATTTGCAAAAAAGCATCAAACTTGGTCCATACATGCAAGTATCTGTTGTAGCTACTTTATTTATTTATTAACATACAATAAAAACAGAGACAAAGTGTATTATGCCCAACGGATAAATACAAAAATAACTTAATTGCTAATATGGAAACAGAACAGACAAATAAAATCATACAAAATAAATAATTAAAACACACTGCAAAATGGTTAAATATACACTTAAAAGTTAAATAATAAAATAGAAATCGGATCAGGACACGGAATAACAAACTCACGCACTCCAACTAGCAATGTAGCGGTGATAACCACTATTGAATGACTAAGTGGATGGTGCATTAACAATAGCATCAATATTTGCTAGGTTTCAAGTAAAAAAAAAAATATTTGAAAAATTAAAGCATTGTGACAGTCATAACGATTCTTGAATGATTTGATGGACGGTGCACTAAGAACAGGATCACAATTTGCTAAATATTAAAGCGTAAGTAAGTTTTGGCGGAGTACCTAATTATTTATCAGTATAATCAATAATTATATAATATGTAGTTATTGTTATGTCTCTCATTTTTCCTTTTTTTTTTGTTGTGTATATAAAACATACAGTCGATTATAAAATGTCTGCTTACATTTACTTTTCCTTGACTAATAAATGGAAAAAATCAATTTACAAGGAACCATTTTTTCAGTTAGGCAAGAAATTGAAGGCTATCAATTAGAGCAACGCCAGAAAGAATTAGGTACCCACTCATCTCTTTTTTATTCACCCTTATTTCTGCCTGTACAAGCGTTCACTGGAAAATTCCCAATTCAAGTTTAAATAAAATATAAGCCTGGATGCCATTCACTTTTTATTTAAATTAGGACCGTTCCGATCCAATCGTAGGTTATTCTATTTGTGAATAAACACTCGAATTGGCCGCAGTTACATCGGATGAAGAGTGAGCGCTCCGACACTAAAATCTTGTAGTGATTCAAAAGGGTGGTATGTAAATGTGTCAGTTTTCACGCCCTGATTGACTTGAGAAGGGGATTCTCCCCATCGCGAGCACCCTTACAACCCTCTCAGTTACACACAATGACACCCCCACCATTCGTAAATAATATTCGGTCTGTGCGCTCTGATACACGTCTGGTCTTGACGCGACGCGACTGGACAGTGTGACGGCTTTTGTTAGGGTCGCTAATTAGACGAAATGGACAGGGACGGACTCGAAATAAGCAGTCAGGCACGCGCTTGACTCCAGCGTATTGTACTAAATGAAATAGTTTCCATCCTAAAGAGTTATATGGGGTGTAATAAAACATTTTCTGTGTCAAAATATAAATAGTTTTACTTTCCTTCAAATATATAAGAATGCCTCCTGAAAGGAAGAAACGCATTAGGCAATCGTGGTCCCGTACTCCTCTCGTACTCGTCTATACCTAACCGCCAAAAATCTACAGAGTGGCTCATGTTATAAACCCGCTCACAATTTATAGCAGTTTTATATATGCATGTGCCAGATCGAAAAGGTTAGCCTTCCATTGGTTGTGACGAATTGACGGATCCACCTGTTCCATTTCCAGCGCTATCATGAGCGGGTATACCTTTCGGGCGGGTAAAATTTCGGGTTTATCTTTCCGCTAATTTAATTATGAATGTTATTAATTTATTACTGACTTTGTATTCTTAAGAAAGAAGAGTAATTCAAGCTCTACAGCATATTCTTAAAATTGTTAACGTCTTAATTTAACAAATGAGGAATATCGAATTATGAAATGTATGAAAGGTTTAAGGAGCGAGGTCATAATATGAGTGTAAGTGATGTTGAAATAAGAAGTTCATTAACAGGAATGTACGTGAGTACCATATATGTATATACAGGGTGTTAAAAAAGTGTAAAATATTTCAGGAGGTAATAGTATGAACCAAAATAAGCAGAAAAGTCTTAATAAACATGGGTCCGCAAAGTAACGGTTGCGGAGATATGGACCAATATTCGTTTTTCAAACATTTTATTTTATTAGGAATAAACCGACAAAGGAAGCTTTTAACAAACAAAAAACAAAGTTACAGAAGATGTTCAAAGTGCCCTCCGTCCATTTCCAAGCAGGCACGACATCTTCGTCTCAACGATATTCGAACTCTTTCGAAAACACCCTCCTTGGTTTGGATTTCTTGACACTTTTGATTAATCCGTAGCTGCAGCTCTTCCAGGCTATTTACAGGAGTACCATACACTAATGTCTTCAAATATCCCCAAACAAAGAAATCTAGAGAGTTCAGATCAGGCGATCTTGGAGGCCATAAAACAGGTCCGGCCTGTGATGAGGGAAAAAAATCGTGCAAAAGTAAGTGAACTTTTCGTACATGTTCATTTACTTGTTCTTGTACGCCTCATATTATTTTAGATACTTTTATCGCTGTATAAAATAATTATATTATGTGGTAGTGGGCTTCTATATTGTCAAACAATTAATATTCTAAAATATGTTTGCTTATTGTTGCAGACGATACAATTTTACGAATGTCTGTCAAATTATGAGCATTATATTCTGATATGTATATTAAATATTTTATTAACGCAGTCCTGGTGATGTTTTAGCATTTTTGAACTGTGAACAATGTACCTACATTCTGAGGTGAGGTTCTTGATAGCGCCAACTGCTCATAGGGTGCTGTATAACAAGTCACAATTCTTTAAGTATGTATGTGACATCACTGCCTGCTGTAACTATTCATATGCTAAATGAACAAGAATTAAATGGCAAGTAACAGTAAATAACATGTATGTAGTGCCTGTTGTAGTCGTTCAGATGTGATATATATTAATAAACATTTAAAATAATACAAACATGTGTCGGGTAATGAACAAATTATGTCTGGAAGAAGGAACATCACAATAAAGTTAATAACATCAGCAATTTGCCAGTTTAACAAGAAAACAGTGTTCAAAAGAAAATTACTAACGACGTTGTGAGATGTGAAACTTTTATAGCTTCCACCAATAAATTCTGAATAAGTGTCACTATAGCAACTATTTCTAATATCAAAGTGTTTTTTAATTTGTTACACTCTGCTCGAGTGCTTTGATCTTTAATCATATGTAGTTATTTCAGGAATATATTAAGTAATATAGGTGCAATATACAGGGTTATTCCTAGACTAAATTATACAGGGTGCTCATATTTATTCTGCTGCATGTTAAATTGCATCAAATAAGACATAATTGAGTTAACAATTTTTGTGTCTGATTAACGGTACTAGAGTTGTGAAAGTAAATAAGTTAGATGTTTCTATATAATAATCATGAAATACTGGAAGTAGTCTTCAACTGAAACAAAGCACCCTATGCATTTTGGTAAGGCGATGGAATTTCGTGTCAATAATATGTAGCATACCCTATTCTTAAACCTGTTTCGGAGTTATTTGCCATCATTAGAAAAGACAGTGGACTAGGATTGGAACAGTCTCTATAACTTTTTTTGTGTTACATTTATACACCTAATTCTAAAATTTTATTTTAAGATGCTGCTGCTTTTGTATTTAATATTAGTTTTAAAATATTTTAATTTTCCTGCTTTTTCCAAAAAGGCACTAATATATATTTGATTTCCAATAGGTGCTTTTGGGATTTCCGCCTAAATTATTTTTTTCCCCTAAAAATCTCTGCATCTGAGAAGCTCTCTATAACAATTTTCAAATCTCTATCGTACTTGATTCTCTATGTAACTGCTGATGGATAATGATGGTAGACAAGCTGCTTCATATATCCCCATAAATAAAAGTACTATAGATTTAGATCTGGAGAACGAGATAGTCATGCTATTGGACTTTTTTGACCCATTCATTTATTCAGGAAATTATCATTTAACAAAGTAGTTACTTATCTCCCTCTATGTGGTGTGGTGCATCATCGTGTTTATATCACATACATTGAAAAATCCTAAGCTCTACGTTATTAATGACATAAAAAATGTTGTTTTCCAAGAAAATATAGATCTGCAACGATCATTTAAAAGATGTACAGGCAGTGAATTATTTTTAAAATGCTACCCCAAACGTTGATCGTTGAACGTTGCTGAAATCCTCTTGATCTAATTGCATATGGATTTTGTAACGCCCTGATATGTCCATTATGATTATTTATACCGTCTCTGGTAAAACACATTTTATTAGACCACATGACAAGCGAAATCAATCTATCATTTTGTGCATGTCGTTGAAGTCATCAGCGACAAAATTCTAATCCCTGAGGAGAACAATTGAAGAGTTGTCAGTAATATCATCTATTATATCTTCTTCATTCTGTACATTCCCTTCAGTAGGACAACTGGTCTTTTCTGGCAAGGGGTTAAATTTTTCTCGAAGTCTACGATGTATGTACTAAAGAATGTATGATCAGGTTGATGTCTATTTGGGTATCTTCGTCGGTATTCTGGGGCTGCTTGTCTAGCGTTCCTATTGAAATACCTATATACAGAGGCAATATCTGCATACCCTTCAATTGTAAATAAACGCATATATTATTTAGCACTTTAACGCAAAGAGCCAAATGAATAAACAAAAGGACACAAATAATAATTATTGTTATACCAACAATTATTGTTGGAGTACTTTGACATATGAAATTATATTTTTTAAAAGGATTGTAACTTCTAAACAAAACAAGTAAGACACCTATGTAACCTATCTTACCATGTGCCATTTAGTTAATTTTGTTGAAACTTCTTTCCCAACTCGTACTATGTTTTCAAGTCATGTCCACATGCGCAAAACGTTATACTATAAACGCTTCTAAATCAAAAATGATTGCCCGTTTTTCTTCAAAGCAATCTAATTTTAACGCCATTAAAATATAATGAACACGCTTTTAATCTGTTCTAATATTTTACACGGTTTAACAGGTCTTTATTCAGGAGAATTTGAGGGAAACGTATAGCTTCCGTGTAATTAATTACTTTACACTTCAAAAGTTGAAATTAAGTCACCACGTGTTCCCTCGTTCCAAAGTATTTTGAGAGGCTGGGATTTTCACACAATGCATGATGCGCGTCAATCTGAACGTGATGAAGTCAAACGGAATCGACAAATTGCTTCATGCCTCTCTGCTGGCAAAAACTAATCGAAATAGTAGATTTGAGCAACTTAGCCAAGCTGATAACTAACACTGTAGTATATACAGGTGGTCGCTTTTTAGAAGCCCAGTACATTGGATCTCGAAAATAATGTATATAGGCTTAAATTACTAAAAGTTATACTTTCTTATGCATTTCAATGTTTTAAAAAGGAGTATAAGATATTTTGCTTAATTCCTGAAATAATGACTGAAAACTAATAGTATTTCCTTTGTCTATATGATAAAAAAATTTTAGTAAAACTTTCACGACAAGAAATGCCAATTCAACCATGTATAATGCATGTATAATTGGATAGTTCGTTTCTACCAAAAATTTATAATTTAAATTATTTGAAAAAATCGAGTAACTAATAACTAGACTAGTAGTACTACGATACGTAAGAATCTGTTAGTCCTTCTACAAACTTCTTTCACCGACAAACCTGCTTTGCGCAAAGTCACTACTCTGGGAAATCTGTCTATATCTACGTATTACACAATTAGCTGTAAAAAAACTGTCGTTTGCAAAAAGTTCACAAAACTTGCAACACAAAATAAATGTGGGCTGATATTTTAATAACAGAATACTACGTTATCAAAGTACGATCTATGCAAACTCAAAAAAAACTTAACTGATAAATCTGAAAACTTAATCGTTATTTGGCATAAACTCTCTTAATGATACTTGTATATTTGAAACAATTATTAAGCACATGATCTACTGCCAACTGAAGATATTCTCGAAAATAATTTCTTTTCAATTTTTTCTATTTCTGAAAGTATACCTATGATGCCTTAAAATATTTGAAACCCGAATTTACCTCAGACCATGATGGCTTACCTGCCTTTATTATACGTGATTGCGTCTCGGTATTTCCTTACTCGCTTACAAAAATTTTGTTTGTTTAATGCCTTTTCAGACATTTGTAAGACCTCTAGGGTATGCCCTGGTTTTCAAGAAAGGCAATAATACGGATATTACTAATTTTTAGCCCACCACTATTATATGTAATTTCTTCAAAATATTTCAATGTGTATTCCACAAGGAATTATCGTTTAATGTTCGTGAAATAATCAGTCAGTACCAGTATAGCTTCATGCAGGGGTGTTTTACTGTTACGAACCCATTATGTCTGATTCAATATGTATCTGATGTGCTTGATGCAGGGGATCAAGTCGATGTTCCTTATACCAACTTTAGTGAGGCCTTTGATAAACTTGACCATAATCTTCTCGTGAAACTTAAACAGGTCGACTGTTCCAGCCAACTAATTGAATTCTTCAATTTTTATTTACATTCTCGAAGTCAGTAGGTTGTGTACCGTGGTTTTAGATCTACTGAATATATTGCCACATCTGGTGTGACTCAAGGCTCAGTACTAGGACCTTTACTTTTTAATAGATTTATTAATGATATTGTTGTTAAAAAGTTGATTGATTGTCTTTCATATGCTAATGATTTAAAAAGTCTTTTGTAATATTCGTTTCGAAGAAGACTTGTTCACACTTCATGCAAATCTTGATGGAGTTCATGGCTGGTATCAGTACCAGGTTACAGTTGAACGTACAAAAACACAACGAGATCACATTTAGCAGAGAGCTACTTTGCTACCAGCACTGTTACTCAATAACTTCAAGATAAATAGAATCACTTTGGGCGTACTTTTTTATGCAAATCTTAGTTTTCGTAAGCATGTCCACATATAAGAACTTAGGATTCGTTATTCACAATTCTAACGGTTTCAATAATATAAAAACTTTTTTTATTTTTCCATGCGTTTGTTCTACCTGAATTAGAATATGCATGTGTTGTTTAGAATCCTGGATTTCAGGCACGTAACTATTAACATTGTTGAATATATTCACCGTAAACTTACTCTACTGTTTCTTCAAATAATAATTTAATATATAGGGTGACCTATCTTCCAGTAATGACGTCATCACCGGTTTATTAAATAGAACACCCCATTTTTCCTCCATTTCCGGATTATTTATTACTGAGCCAATTCTGAAAATGTATCACAAGTTGGTTCAAACTGGTACATGGTGGGCAACAATACCAAAATTATAAGTTATTTACAAATTATTCAAAAAGACGTAAATTTGTCGGTAGTAGAAAATCGACATTGTACAGTGCGGGGAGCATCTAGGAATTTAAATGTTGGAAAGTCCTCAATATCGAACATTTTTAAAAACGTAAAATACCATCCTTATAAAGTACGTCTCATCCATGAATTGGCTGAAGACAATATTGACCGAACAACTGAATTCTGCGAGTATGATGGACCAAAGTAATCAAAATAACAATTCCATTGCTAATGTTTTATTTTCCGACGAGGTATTTTATTTGAACGGGTATGTTAATCGGCAAAACACGGCAAAAATTGGTCTCAGGAAAATCCACATTGGATGCAAGAATACCAAACGCAACGGCCACAAAAGGTCAATGTGTGGGCTGGTGTTGTGAGAAATACAATAATTGTTGCTTCATTTTGTGATAAAAATTTGACAGGAGCATTGTATCTGAATTTCTTACAAATACATTAATTCGTGATTTGACTCAGCTTTTTCCTGATATTCAAATAACCAAAAGTTTTAAACATAACCTATACAAATTAGTGGATAGGAAGAAAAGGATCAGTGGAATGACCCGCTGGATCACCGTTGAATCAACTTGTGTCATATTTTTGTAATCAGCTCAGCAAGAAACATCCGGAAATGGGGAAAAAATTGGGTATTCCAATAAAAAAATGGTAATGATGTCATTACTTGAAGGTACGTCAATTTGAAAAAAAAGAACAGTAAATTAAAATCAAAACTTTACCTATTTCTGTGTTATTTTTGGTCGCACTGTATTTAACTGTAGTGTTAAAACTATCAGAAGATTGTACCACGGTAGTTAGTGATTACTTTGGTAAATAGAAGTGGGCTAACATATTAAAATATCTTTAAACTGTGCCATCACATCACTTCGCTCTGTATATATTTTCAGAGATATCATTCCCAGGAATATCCTGGGGTTATTTTATTTTCGTATCGCGTCTCAGTCCTGACCTAACCAAAGGAAATTATGGCACCTACAAATATTTCATCCTGTCGTATTTTTATCGACAAACCTCGAGATGTAAGCGTCGTTTCCCTTCCAAGTTTAACCTGTAGGCCAGAGATTTATGCAGAGCTACTACCGAAATATACGAAGCACGACCGCCAAAGGAAATCCAAATCATAAAAGTTATCCACGGTCGAATAAACGTAATGTCTTCCAGATACTCAGTCGGATTCCAAATTAAACTTTTAGAGAATATATCCATGCCTGGAACCAAGTTTCACAAAGTTGTTGCACATAACTACTGTAACTGCAAAAGTTTCCAACTTAAATAGTTACGAAAATTAATATTAAGTACCGAAGCTGGGAAGTATTCAATATACTCGGCAGCTACGAATAACTATTAATAACGATTATATAGAACGTAGAGATCGAAAATTTCGAATTATTTGCTTATAATAAGTATAAGAGAGACCCTAGTAACCTCAGTAACATAGTGATTTCCTGGGTTGTTATGCCAGAAACAAAATTAAAGTGCACAGTCCTAGCATTACCCGGGATTCTTTAACCTACCCTGGTTGTTCACGGACTAGGCTCTGTGGGAAACATGGGATGCGACCAGTTACCCAAGCGGCTACGGCACGTCTCTGAAGACCACTGTTATCGGAGGAACGGTTTTTACCATATTAGTCGTAATACCAACATTAGGAACCGAAATCAAAGTATGGGCAGGCCCATAGATACCGATAGCGGATGTGTCCCACAGAGTCTAGAAGGAGAACAACCAGGGCAGGTAAAAGAATCCCGGCTAATGCTAGGAATGAACACTAATTCTGTTTCTAGCAGCGACCAGTTACCGAGGTCACTGCATAACAAGCCGGAAAATCACTTACGTATCAAATGATAGCACAGGCTGTGAAAGCCTAAAAACTCCAAGAATTAAGGAGTTCTTGTACTTGGAAGTTTCGTATTGAGCAGCAGATTTATAATTCAATAATAGTAGACAAGATTAATGACATGCAGCTGACTTCAAAATAGAACAACTAAGCCAAATAGCTTTCGAATGTTGCTTATTTTCGATATACAGTGAGCCAAGGTTAAAATTTTATTTTCGATATTTATAAACAACTTTTGTAAATATTTGCATATATTTTGGAGATTGGGGTTTTGTTAGAGGCGGGAATTTCAAATTTATTCTAATTTTGTTGTCACTAGTAGAAGGCGCCACTTGTCATGCTTCTTTTAAATGACAGATTTAGCGGCTTAATGAAGCCTTTTGACTATTGAAACAATGGATTGTCCTACCTTTTTTCATCAAAAAAGGCATATCTTGTTGAAGTCGTTAGGAGTAACATTTTTCGAAATAATCCAATTTGAAATATTCAGTGCACAGGGTAAAAACTGTTTTGTTTTTTTTTAAATATTCTAAAACTGCGATTTTTAATTCAGAATCCAGACTTTTATCTTAGAATTCTGGCTCCTATCTACGAATTCCGGAATCTATGTCAGAATTCTGAGCTCTATATCCATAATTCTAAGTTATGTCAGAATGCTGAACATAGAATTCAGAATTCTGACTTTTGACGAAAATATGTCTACACCGACAACACATATTAGCCTAGGAAATCCACGTAAAATTTCGACTTTCATCTTCAAACTTTGAATTGTAAGTCATAATTCTGACAAAGTTCCGAATTCTGACAGATATCTCAAAATTCTGACTTATAACTCAAAATTCTAAGATAAAAGTCAGACAAACAACGACTTCAAACGATCAAATCTTGCCCATCTTCTTATAATTTTAATCATCGGCAAAGTACCATCCTGAATATCTTTTTCAAGTAACATTTTCCTATATTTTCAACAAAAATGGCATTTTACTTGAAACCAAAATGATTTTTACTCGCTGTACTGAACATTTCAAATAGGATAAAGGTTATTTCTAACGATTCAACAAGGTACGCCTTTTGCATATAAAGAAAGTTAGAAGACTCTCCTGGAATCGAATATTTGGATTTTTTTAAAAGTTATTTAAAAATATCGAAATGGAGCAACATTTAAATAAGACACATTTTTCTTAATCGCTCTATTTTAAAGTCATCAGGTTTTATTCTATTATTGATGAATCACTCTGTATATCCATTTTGTTTATTATTTGAAATTTTATAAAATTAAGAGCATCTGTAGTATGTATCTATTTGGATAAATTTACCGAACAAATAATAACTTTAGTCAAACCTTAAAAAAAAATCACATGCAGAAATCTACCTTTGACCATTTTCCAAAAAATGCTATGGAATAAATGGCATTTTGTTTTACTACACTAAGAAGTAACATAACAGTAAGGATATAAAAACATAACTAAATATAAAATTATTATTTCATTTCACAAGTAAACGTCATAAGAGAATTAAAAAAGCAGTCGTACATTATGTGTAAAGAAACTTCCCCTTTGTTAGTATTACAGTCATAATATATCAACTCTGTTCAATATCATTATTTTCCTGAATATTGTACTGTTCATTTTGATCACAATCATTATTCGCGAAAATTGGTTCCAACAATCAGAATCAGAATAGTTAAATTATTTTCAAAGCTTACTGCATTCCCTACATAGGCAATTCCACTAGCAGTTTGGAAAAATTAAAAAAATTATTTTCAGCTTAATTAAATTTTGGAGTGCTACACATACACAGAAATATACCTATACCTATAATGAAAATATATGCAATAAATATATTCTAAGTTGCATTCATATTTTTAGGTAGGTAACAATATTGTGTGAAACTAACTACTCTGCGGACTAAAGCCCAGACCAGCGTTGAATTACACCCCACAATATCTACCCATATATTATTTATTATTAAAGGAGGCCACCTGAAGAAGCAATCCTAAAAATGCAGAAATAGGTCAGGTCTCATCTATTGTGGTTGAATTTTTGAGTTTGAGTTGAGTTAAATCAGGTTAGTAAATTTAGATTATTTTTTAGATAATAATTATTGAATAGAGCTTTGTCTGTGAAATTGTTCATTAGCATACCTAGATGTTTGGTATCAGAGAGCATACATATGACTTCATTGATAGCAATTGTAGGATATTTGATTTATATTAGCTTAAAGTACCTTTCTAATGCAGTAAAAAAATTGCATTCATATTATAACAAAAATAATTTTGCTAAAACAACCTACTATATAGCAATTTTTAAAATGTAATTCTACTTTTGTAAGAGCAAATTCAGTTTTTTATCCTAGAAAAAATATATATCATAATTGCTATATACATTCTGGTCCAAGAATGAGTAATTTTATGCCAATGACAGTAAACATTTTTTAAAAATATTTTTAGGCATTAATAATGTTGTGTGCAACTAACTACTCTGTGGACAAAAGCCCCAACCAGCGTTGAATTACACCCACAATATCTACCCATATATTCTTTATTGTAGGAGATTTGATTTATATTAGCTTAAAATACCTTTCTAATCTAGTAAAAAACTTTTTCTTACTTCAAGTAAATGATTTTTTAGAGTTGTGGTAAAAGATTGGCCATTTAATCATAATTTGTAATTTCAATTTTGTTGTTTTATTCAGCTAGAACTACATCTTATATATTGTATTTTACTGGTCAGGTGCATTATTACAAAATTTGACTTTAATTACACATGAAACTTCTTTTTTTCTCTTCAAAATAATTTCAACTTTAAATCCATCGCGTAACTATTTCATAGTTGTAAGAAAATCCAATTTTACTCCACCTAAAAATATTCCTTAGAGAAACGATCTCATAAATTTTAATAGCATGAGCTTCCCCAGTTTAATTACGAATTTATATTACCTTAAAATAAGTAACAGTGGTGGTTATACTGACTGGTAAGATTACGGAATAAATTTGATATTCTGGAGATACTTCCGTTTTATAAAAAGGAGCAACATTTCTTTCTACGAAACCTTTAAATTTGTACAGATATACCTAAAGGTACGTTTTCATCTGACATTAATTGTACGATATTTATGTCGAACAGAAATTATCGCATGCTATTCTGAATTGTTTGAAATCATGGAAGTACTTATTAAGCTAGTTAAGGAGAGTAAGGACTAGTTCAAGAGGGCTTAAATTATTTCTCTCATTATTGTCATAACAATAAATTGCTTCAACTCAAAGATATGTAATTTATTAATTTTACGAGTAATCATATTAAATTCGGATGGGATTATATGATTAATCATTGTGTACTAATTAAGGTTTTTATAGAAACGGAAGTACTGTTCGACAATAAAATGTGTTTTAATAATCACGTTGATAGGTATATTAGTTGAAAAATCTTGTAGACTGCTGGGCCTCTTAACACAAATTTGAAAATCCTTTATTATGACCGCTCCAATAAAATATGTCAGCTATTCTTACAATTATAGTATTGTTAGGGAAGATTGTTTACCTTTACAGTTCGTTAATTATGTTTTTGTTTGCGGTAGAACTTATAATTTTTTATAATACCTTTATTTTGACGTTTTCTAGAACATTACATGCCATACTCTATTTAGTTCCCCACACGTTCTCGATACCGCGAGAACCTAAAAATTATATAAGTGGATCAGTTTCGCCAATACAGTTCAGTTTATGTCAGGTTATCTTATAAAGCCGAAACGTCAGAGTAAATATTTGACAGTTGTGAATTTGTTTGAAGTTCATTTGCTGGGTTATCAAGTAGTGACTATAAAGTTTGTTCTTCTACGTGACGCATTTTAAGGCAACGTAGAGGTTACAGTATTTTAGAGTTTGCGTGTGTAATTTGGTATCCATATCAATTTCAGATTAACAGAATTGAAAATATGCAAAATAGGTTTATAAAATATCTGAACATTAAAATCAGTAGAACATATGATATTCCTCAAATTAATAACGTTAAGAATCAATTTAAATTAACTTATCTCGAAGATAAAAGATCACATTCTGATGTGACAAATTATACAAAATTATTAATTCTCACTTTAATTTTCTTTACTTATTATCATTAATTTTAACACATTTAAACAAAAAAATGAAACTTTTAACATCAAATAAAGACGACCCGATTCAATTTTTAAAACACAGGGCGTTCGAAAAAATGGAACCAAACTCGAAAAAACTGGATATTGACGGAATTTGATCGCGCAGCGACCTTGCTATACCTTTCTAATAGAAATATTTATGCCTTTCGTCAATGTAACGGAAGATTTTTCCCACAGTGACAGTAGAAGATTAAAATGTAGCAGAATCACAATTAGCGTTGTTAAAATTTCTAATTTAATTTTTTTGACCATAATCGTGTAAAAGTTCACGTAAAAATTTAAGATTGTAAGAATGTCTTCCAAACTGTAGATAATTTTTATTAAAATATATACATATTATAAATTTAAAGCGTCGAGAGATGTCATCTACATACTCATGACACAAATTTATAGCAATTTCTATCAGAATATAAACATTTGACATTTATTTCAGATAAAAGTGTCCGATGAAACTGTATGCCTTAATACTAGATTTCACTGCTACGAAATAAATATAATTTCTTCTCAGTAACTTATTAATGTTTGCAGTAGAAGGTAATTATTTTATGGAATATTTGCAAAAATATATTTTACCATGTTTTCGTGTACTTGTTTCTTATATTTATGGAAATTTTTACAAAAATATTGAGATAAACTTGAGGACAAGCCAGATATTAAAGCCATGTGCAATAGATACACCTGCATTTTTGTATAAAAAATATTGAGTCAGCAGTTTTTAGTTAAGTTTCTACGTCCTTCAGTAAGCTCGAGTTTGTTTCGAAGCCAGTAATTTCGTTGCCATGGTAACCAATTTTGTTTTGTTTTAAATGAGACCACATTTTCGTAATTTGCGTACGGATATAATATATGGGGTTGAATTCAATAAATATAATTAAACAAAAATTATAATCAAAGTCTATTTATTTTGACGAAACATAAATTGTGTACTTTTGAAAAAAATCTTTCAATTTTTAGTACTTAGTAATATGAAGTTATTAAGGTAAATAAAAATATATATTTTTAAAAGTAGACAAAGTACATAAGAGCGATCTAAAATGATTACCTAAGAGGATTTGTCAACTAGTTTATAAGTAGAAGCAATATACAGGCATTCTGACAATAAAAAGACATAAGATAAATCATACTTAATAAACACGTAAACCTAACCGATCAAATAGGCACTTAGAAAACTAGCCGTCTAAGAGCAAGATAAAATTATGTGTTTAATCTTTTCAATAATCTAATGCTGTGAGAACAGCGTTTGTAGCGCTGTGATATTACATTAATTTATCACTACCTAGATACTGGGTGACTTTACAGAAATTTCAGGAAACATCTGCTCTGCAGGTTAATGCCCCGACCAACATTGAATTACATCTGAAAAAACTATAGCGAATAACTAAGGGCATTCGTCAGCGGTGTCACCAACCATATACCGGTTTTGACCGTAAATGAGTATGCCATAGGTGAGGCAACCCACAAATTAACACTGAATGTTTGTGACTATCACGTAGCTACATCTGCTGGTCAGAACAAATATTCTAAATATTGAAATTTATAGTACACCACAGTTACTGTAGAAAACAAGGGTATCATCAACATCTTTATTTCATGTGTTTTTATTTTCTATTGATAACTCACATTCCTACAACTAATTGCTCCTATACATTCCATTATTGAAACACCAATGTTTAGGAAACAGGAAAATTGTATTTTGAATTAACATAAATATTAAATATACTCATACAAATACGATTGTTAGAAATAGTTATTCCTGGAACTGTGACCCCAACTCAATATTGTTATTTGTAGTTTACAAAATTATACGCGAGTTGGAAGTATTTGTGACCGTTTTGCATTTTGATGGTAAGATTTGCCTGAAAATATTATTTTTGTGTTCTATGGAGTTCTCTAGACACTTAATCAGCTCCAGTATTGGTGAGTAACATTGCAGAAGTTTTCCTAAAGCAGTGGCTGGTAAACTCTTCAGAGTTCTTTAGCAAGGTATTTAGCGATCAGCTTCTCGCACCACAACTTGAATGCAATATACTTGCTGCTTCTTTTAACTCAGGTGGAGTACATGAAGCTTCTTCAGATTCCGTTCTCGCAAAAGTTAAAATAGAATTCAAAAATATACCTCGCTGACTGATTGAAAATATTTTTAGCAGATTCACGATCAAAACTGTTACAACATTTGTAAGGAGAACTATGGAACCATTGAAATTGCATCTTTTTTTGTAGAACTAATACCATTAACGCAAAAACAGTAATTATCAACGTCATTGGAAACTATTTAGGTTTCTATTAAAACTTTCACCATATCGGTTGTGTAATGCAAAAAATTAAATCCTTCGAGTTACATACCTAACTAAGCTTCGCAAAGTTATTTTCCCTTAACTGGAATAATGCGAGTGACTAATCAATATTTGAAATTCAACTCGATGAAAACTTTTCAAGGCCTTTAGAAGTGCCGTAATTAATAACTTCTCAAATTAACTATCGTTGTATGAATCAATCAAGTCCAGGACTATTGTTTCAGCATAGTTTGTTGGAAATTGATAGAATGCTATAATATACGCCAAGCCTGGTATCTACTTATTTTTTGTGTATTTTTATGCATAAGTTTTATTCTGTCAAAAGGTTAATTATAAATATAGTTTTGCCTAATCACATTAAGAAAGTATACAGGGTGTTTTTAAATGAAGTAGCAATAATGAGACCACAGATCCTTTAGATCCCTACCCTACATCCCATGTCGCATAATAAAAAAGATATATTTACACACAATTTGTAAATGAGGAGTTTTTACGGGCGAGAAATTCAAAATTGTTTCTAATTTTGACGTCACTAGTAGAGGGCGCCACTTTGGCACATCATGTTTCTTTTAAATGGCAGAACTTTTCTCTCTGACTGAAACAATCGGTTCTCTTATCTGTTATGTCTGAAAAATATATACCTTGTTGAAGTTGTTAGGAGTAACAGTTTTCGAAATGATCCTATTTGAAATATTCAGTGCACCGATTGAAAATTGTTATCGTTTCAGTTGAAGTACCTTTTCTACTGAAAATTAAGCAAAATTAGAAAAAGTTGCTTGTTCTAATTTTAGAAGTGACTCTCCTTTTAGTGTTTCAATATCCTTGCGCTCATGGTCAAAGAAGACCAATAATAAACTTAAATCATGTACCAAATTTGGATATTCCAAGTTAATATTCTGCAATTTTTCCATACATTTTTAATAAATCCCTTCTGCGAAAAGTACAATTTGTGTAATCCAGAAAGCATCTCACCCCAGAAACCCTTATTAAAAATTGTCATGTCCCCAACTTATTTTATACAATTTAAACTTAGTTCCGAAAGTGCTCCGCAACTTTTATATAAATAACTATGTTTCGCGAAGCCCAGATTTCGTGCAACAAGATTACAAAATTTTATCATCGTACAAAGTTGACTCTATATAATACAAATATCCCGGAAATCAGGAAATATCTCGTAAGTTTGTGGAAGTTTGTGGCTGTTTAATTTTCATATTTGTTACCAACATCATACAAGTCTGACATGGAGGATAAACAACTCCACGGCGAAAAACCGTCACAGGGGGAGAGATAAAACTTTAATACATAAAACTTAGCGCTAGACTTTGACTTCCATGTTTAAGGTGTTTATAACTCTTGTGGAATATGAAAGATAACTTTCAGCTACCAAGACCAATGAGAATGTGTGTGCTCCAAAGTCAAAATATAAATGCAGGTTTTTGTTTAATGACAAATTATTCCATACAGTTCAAAGATGGAAGATATTGAAGTTATGCAGAAGCATGATAAACGTATTATGACATGAACTTTTATTATGCTATTTTTATAGTATAATACCAAAATAAATTTAAAAAATATAAATATGACTTTGCAAACACGGAATTCCAGGAAACAACTACTCTGCGGGCTAATGCCCCGACCAGCATTGAATTACACCTGGAAAACCTATAGCAACAGCTAGAGTCATTCGTCAGACGCCCACCAGACATATACCGGTTTCGAGCTTATTAGCTCTCATCAGTATGCCATAGGTGAGGTATCCGATGAATAATCCTAGCTGCTTTCGTCTGTCTAACCCGACAGAAGGGACCATGAGTACTCGGTGTAGAACTAACTACATCTATCGGCCGTTCGCTACTCCATGCCGGACTGAAAATGTCACAGGCACGAAGCGTTCTACATGTAGTAGACACTATTGAAAGCTGTCGACCTTTATCGCGATCGGCGAGAAACGATATTTTGCAAACACGGAATTCCAGGAAACAACTACTCTGCGGGCTAATGCCCCGACCAGCATTGAATTACCGTGCTTCGTGCCTGTGACATTTTCAGTCCCGCATGGAGTAGCGAACGGCCGATAGATGTAGTTAGTTCTACACCGCGTACTCATGGTCCCTTCTGTCGGGTTAGACAGACGAAAGCAGCTAGGATTATTCGTCGGATACCTCACCTATGGAATACTGATGAGAGCTAATAAGCTCGAAACCGGTATATGTCTGGTAGGCGTCTGACGAATGACTCTAGCTGTTGCTATAGGTTTTCCAGGTGTAATTCAATGCTGGTCCGGGCATTAGCCCGCAGAGTAGTTGTTTCCTGGAATTCCGTGTTTGCAAAATATCGTTTCTCGCCGATCGCGATAAAGGTCGACAGCTTTCAATGGTGTCTACTGCATGTAGAACGCTTCGTGTCTGTGACATTTTCAGTCCGGCATGGAGTAGCGAACGGCCGATAGATGTAGTTAGTTCTACACCGCGTACTAAATATGACTTTGTTTTTGAAGCGTAGTGTTTATTTATTTAAAAATATAGCTGTTACATATACAGGGAGTCTGGTAAGTATGTACATTTTTTTATCGTTTAATACCAAAATACTTACAAAAACTATAAGTATGACCTTATTTTAAGCGCAGTCTTTATTTACTTTAAAAAATAGTTATTACGTATACAGGCTGTCTTGTAAGTATCTGGCATACTCTCGATAGTGTATAGGGGAAGTTAAAATAACCCTGGTTTGTCATAAAATCATACTACAGTAGATGTTTTACTCTATCAGAGAAGTTAGGAACAGAATTGCCACGACGCATGTTGGAGCAAAATTTTTACAGCTGGCATTTTATAGAGGTGAAAACTGAAATAATTAAGTTTTTGTATATCACATCATTGAAATAATACATCAGAATACAGGAATAAAACACCAGTCCTTTTGCCGTTAAAAATGTGTTATTAACATCATTTGCCAAAATTGCCAGATTGATTGAGTACACAAGGCTAAATAATGCATTATTCTTACAGCGAATATATTGACATGCATCTAATTTATGGATAATTTATGGCAATAATTGTGTTGAAGCAAGAAGAATTTATTCTGCTACATTTCCAAATCGACGTTTACCGCACCGAAGAACTTTTGAAAGAGTTGATCGCAGCTTACGAGAAATAGGTAAAAAGACAAGTGAAATAACCCTTCGAGAACAACTGCTACATCCTTAAGTATCTCCAAATAGTACATGCCATGTATCTCGCTGGGTATGCTATAGGAGTAAATTACGTAAATTGGTTTTTTTCAATGACTTAGACAAAATCCATATATTACTAGTATCATTTTGCCAATTTTTTCCATAAATATAGCAGATCTAGGGTCTATCTCGCAAGAGTCAATTACGCAAAATGGTTTTTGCAAACATTTAGACAAAATTCCAATTTTACTAGTACTATTTTGCCAATTTTCTCCAAAAAGATAGCTAATCTACAGTTTACCGGCCGTAGGATTCGAACCTGCTGTGGGTGGCATACACGATTAAAGTAAAGGAAATGAATTGAAAGATATATTCAAACATATGCGGGTATGTAACCAAAAAATGGAACACATTGTACCTACATACATATTTTAGGAGCCATAACAATGAAACAATATACACTTTGTGAAAACATAACTGTTGTTAGATTCTATTTCTGTCCAGTTTTGATGTGGTTAACTAATAGAGCAATGAATTTTAAAGTGTACAATTTATATGCACACTTATACTCGTATACTAGAGATCGTAACAACTTCGCTTGTAAAACAAACAATAAAGTAATAATAAATATTTATTTTGGCAGACTTTCATAGGCTCGAAGATTTGCAAATAATTATTTTGTTAGCAAACTATCTCTTACAAATTTTATTAGGTAAGTATTATTATACAAAGAAAACATTCAGGAAATAGTTTTCCTGACTTTGATCAAGATCCTTTGAAGACCATCATTTATGTTGATCCACTTCAATCAGCAGTGCTGTCAGCACTTCTATTGTATCAAGGGTATATCTTCAAAAAGAAAAATCGATTGTAAGGTTATCTCACGTTCTTCCTAATCTCCTGATCTTGGTCTAACAGATTTTCCATTGGTAGAAATCATGCTGTTTCTATGGTCAGTCATGCATGTTCTCCAATTATTTTTTATGCAAAAGTTAAAGAAGATGAATTAATTCAGGATTATAGCTTAGCTTTACCCTAATTAGAACCACCGCCTCCTGATTGCAGTTTATTTTTACATGATTATCTATAAGGTTTGATTATGTCTTTAGTTTCAAACCTACATATTTCTTCAGAAGAACTGCTAAATAAATGAGGGGCAATTGGAAACAGTAGAGGAAATATACTTCTTGATGAGGTCACTAATAAACAAAGTACGTGATTATTAAATTGATATTTTATTTTTTCAATACCGTTGTCGTCGACGGCGACAGAGGTTGGGGGTTTCAATGACACCTCGCTTGGTGTTAGAACCGCTCAGATCAAGAGTAGCCAATGGCCACTAGATGTAGCTACGTGCTACATAACGCGTACAAAGTACATGCTTATTTGTTAAAAATAAATACATTTTGAATTCAATAAAAACCAAGATATGAACACATGAGGATTTAGTGAGGATATATAATAATTTTTTGAAGATGTATGAGAATGTACTGGAAATTAGAAAGATGACTAGTATTTAAAGAGGATTTACCTAAAATTCACCGAGGATTTTGACAATTTTCCATGAATCAAGAGATGTACTTTGCAGCGTCTGCGCATAGCGTTAATTTTACTTATCGTTTGTGGCTCTGTGAACATTTCAGTGCTTGGAAATTGTTTGTGACGGGAATTTCAGTTTACGAATATATCAGCTTACTTTGATCAAAACAGTTTATTTTACTGAAATCAGTTCAAAGTCAATCATGGCAAGAAAACTTGCTGTATTTAGGTTTCAGAGGACGCTGAGCAACGTTGGCAGATTTTGGTTTAAAAAAATGGCTAGTATGAATTTCCGAAAAATTACACCAAAAGGAATCCTAAAGGACCGTGAAGTAGTAAACTAGTCGTCGGGGCAGGTTATACAACTTCACCTGCATGATCTTTAGTTGTAAAAAAGTACCTAATCATCAAAATTATTGTACTACCCACTACAATTTTAGAGGGTGGGAAGGTGAAAAGTGAAACACACTGTACACATATATTCACGGTATAAGGTTTTAACAAAATATATATTTTTTTCGAATATAGAAACAAACCCTGACGTTTAAACTGATCTTAAATTCACTTGCGGTAAGCAAAGATGTATGGAAATATCATTGTGTCATCTATGTTGCATACAACTTTTTCTAATGGGCCTGTATAATCGATGATTACAACTTTTTGAGCAAATAAAAAAGAATTGTGAATACGCTAATAATTTAATACAATTTGTTAATGCAAAGACTTTTCTTAAAAATTTCTTTTGTCTGGAAGCACTCTGTATATAGTTCAACGCACCACATTTTATTCCTAAAATCCATTCACATATTTTATGTCAAACTGCTTCAAAGTAATTCGAGATTTCGTAGAAAGATAAAATTAGCCTATTCACTCTTCTAGATTAAAGATAAAATAAGGAATACTGGTTCAAAACGTAGTATTGCAGTTTTTTAAATTACATCAACTTAACGTCCTTTCGCGAGCGACATGTGGAGCTATTATTATAAGAAATTACTTGAGATTTCGAGGAAGTGTATCGCTGTCGAGATATTTTATGCCATCGTAGAATTTCTGCACAAATTCAAGGCAATTTTAGAAGCGACACTGAATTGCAGGAACGTACAAGAAGTTGAACGTTCGAAAAAATTTAATTCGCTTTATCTCTCCAGCTTCTTTGTTTGCCCTTAGAACATTAGTGTCATATTAGTCGTACAGAGTTCTTGTTGAAACGATACTGGTACATTTTCTGATTAATTCTTTATGTGCATGAGAACATCCCTTGTGCAATTTTCAGACCAAAATAAATGCTATTGCTTCTGGTCCATCAACGATAGTTGTTGTTTTAAGATATAATATTGAAATAGTAAACATGTTTCTAATTGTACAGGGTGGCAGAAAACAGTGAACCAACTGCCGAATTTGGGACAGTGATACTCCAAAATGTTATTTTTGCATTTGAGCGCAACATTTTTGAAAAAAGTCATTTAAGAGGAAGAATATTACGATTGGAGATTTTTCATGTGAAGTATGCAAAACAGCGGTAAGTGCCATTTCTGTATTTCTTACAAAGACTTTAAGGAATGGTATGGTTCTAAGAAATTAAAAAAAATGAAAGTGTACTACATGACAAAGAAAAGTAAGCACCCATTAGGTATCATTTTATTTTGATAATTTTCTGCATGTTATGTTAAGTTTTTTCGAGTTTGCATAGGTCGCACTTTGATAACGCAGCATTCTGTTTTGAAAATTTCTGGTCACATTTGTGCTGCGTTGTGTTATGTTGTAAAATTTGTTGCAAATTACATTTTTTAACTGTTGATTACGCAGCGTTCGCAGATTTGGGCAGATTTCCCAGCTCAGTGACTTTGAGGAAGCCGATTGTTGGAATGCGCGAAACAGGCTTGTCGGTGATAGAAATTTCTAGAAGGACTAAGAGATCCTTGCGTACCATAATACGGTTTTACCAGGCGTAGACTCAGGAAGGCTGTAGACATAGAACGAGGGCACTGGCCGTCATAAAGAAGCCACAGGGCGCTAAGAAGATATGGATTGAAATATGACTTCACGATTACCTGGATGCGTTGGGCTGCCATGATGCCTCTAGTGCAAACTAGTGGTGATGTGCTAGCACACGCGATATCACCTCATACCGTAACACCTACTTTGTGATGGGCATGACGTTCTCTGTCAAATTGTGGATCACGTCTTTCACCATGTTGCCCTTGCACGACCACAGTGAATCCCCAGGCAGAGACGGGATTCATCACTAGAGATTATCTGAGGTGCCAGGGGATTTTTCCGAAAACTTCTAAATTTCAAAAATAATAAATTTATTCGTTACTTCTCGAAAGCACTGTATACCTCTGTGTCGTCTGAAATTATATCGCCTCGACAGCATGGCTTCATAAATGGAAGGTCCACCGTGACAAATCTTGTATGTAACACTCAATTTATTAGTGAGTCCTTAGACAAACGTGGTCAAATTGACGTAGTATATACTGGTACACAAGCTGGATATGTTTGGCTTTTTTAATTCGTTATTGCATTTGTTCCAGTCATCCAGTCTTACCTCTAAATATTATATCAGTTCATGTAGTATCGTGGTTATTGTTCTGAAAAGTTCCTATAAGTATCAGGCGTCCCTCAGGGTTCGACGCTTGGGCCCCTTTTATTTGCTATGTTCCTGAATGATATTGTATCTGAATTACGTGTGGACTATTTGTATATAGATACCGTCAGTGACTGTCAAAGATTACAAAGCACGTTAAAAGCTATAGATATTTGGTGTTCTTGCAATTCTTGGAGTTATATTCGATCCTAAACTATCATCTACAAAACATATAGAAACCGTTGCTTCTTCAGCATTTAAATACCTTGGTTTTATTATCAGGAACTTTGTTAATGTTTCTACTATTCGATTGCTCTATATATGCTTTATACGTTCTAAATTAGAATACGCATCTGTATCCGATGCCCGATTTATGGCACTCACATTGCTGCATTAGAGAAAGTACAAAGGCGGTTCTTAAAGTCGGCATCATATATATTGGGTCATATATATCCTCCAGTGGGCTTCTCATATAGCTTATTGCTGTCAAGATTTGATTTACACAAACTTGCAATTAGGAGATCCGCGCAATTAAGGCTCTGAGTAACTTATTAAATTGCCAGGAATCACTTAGTAATCAACTTACGGGTTCCGCACATGTCCGCTCGCAGCAGTAACGTTGTATGTCTACCCACACCACGCACTACTGTTCTGATGTCATCGCCGTTGTTTCAAATGATTTTGCAGTACTGTTCTGTTTTGATATTTATGTTTTTCTCGTTTTTTTTTTCTTTTATCAACAATGTCCACCTTGCTTTACATATGTATAGTATGTAGGTATATTTAAGTTTTGTATGTTTGTTAGGTGAATTATGTTATATTATTGCTGTGTTGGACATGTGTCTGTTTGGATATGTATTAAATAAATAAATAAATAAATAAATAAATAAATAAAGTAGTTTATTCTACGACAAAATTGTAAGCACTTTAGTAACTGTTTCAGAAGTATTTCTTTCAGTGAAGAATTGGAAAAATAATTAAATATTTTTTCAAGTGAGTAACTTTTTTCTTTATTGAAGAGCGATGTGATTAAATTGTCCTCTCTGTCACTGTCAGCATGGGTTTCTACTTGTGCGTAATCGTTGCTTACAGTTCTGCCACAAATAGTGGCAGCTGTGGCGCCACTTCAAAGCAATGTTGTGTCTTGGGCTCCTTGATAACTACCGTATTTTGTTTTCGAAGTAATTTGTTAACTAAGACGGCTAATTTTGAACATAAATTACGAAGGTTAAAGTAATGATGGGCGAGGTCTGGCGTTTACTCCAAAAATAAACTGGGCAATTACTCACGAATATTGCCTTAATATTTAGGCCTCTTTATTTACTCTAAGACTACATAAAGATTTTTTATGGTGCCGTAAAGAATGCAAGTTAAAGTCATCATATTTTATAAGTAAAGGTTTTAAGGTATATTGTTACCAAAATATATGGTGTGTTCTTCAAGGATTATGTGCTATGAGAATATTTATGAATACTTAAAAATAGTATGATTTTATCTAAGTGAATGATATCTTGAAACTACAGCTACTTCTAACAGGATTCCTATTTTTGAAAACTATTAAAACAGTTGAGCAAAAGATAAGCCAATACTGAGAGAAATTTTGTAAATACTGATCCTCTAATTATGCTACAGTACAAAAGAGAGATTTTTCAATTTGTTTTACCCACAATCGTGCCAGTGGTTAAACAATTTTCGGATTCCTACTGCATTCCTGTATGAACAGTTTGAAAAAAATATATCAAGAACAACAATATCACGTAATTCAATTTATAAACTACAATCTTATAGTTATACATAAAGAAATAAGAAATTACTTCAACACTTTTTTGAATAGCATACACAATTTTGATAATAAGCGATAATATTTACGATGAAGTAAATGGGGTACCACTGTTTGCGTTTACTGCGATGTTTACGGAACTGACTGGGTTTTCAATAAATTTTATTTATGAATATAAAATAGTTCTTTCAATTTAAAATTGTAAGTCACTCGATTTATATGTGAACCTACATATCAAGGAACAGCCAGTTTAATTGTCGGTCATCTCACCTATGGCATACTGATGACGGCTAACAAGCCCGAAACCGGTCTATGTCTGGTGGAGTGGCCGACTGTTCACACAGATACTGCAGGTGTAATTCAATGCCGGTCGGGGTATTAGCCCGCGGAGTAGTTGATTCCTGCAGTATCATTTATAGAATATGTATCTGCCTAAAGTATCAAAAGAAATGAAATCTAAAAATCGCGTTAGCGATGGAAGGATCAAGTAGACGTTGGAAAATAATTGAATGTCCGTTATTTGATGTTCATAATTGACGTTAAGAATAAATTACAAGCGTTTGTCATTTTTTCTGTCAAATGATTAATATCTTGTGAAAGTGTTTTGTAAACCTCATTTTTTTAAATCCCCATAAAAAATCGAGAGCATCTGGTGATTTTTCGGGCCACTGAATACGTTTATTAATCCCAATCCATTTTTCTGGGAAAGTGTTATCTAAATAGACCAGTAGCGTTCGTTGGCTGTTCACACAGATACTGCATGTGTAATTCAATGCCGGTCGGGGCATTAGCCCGCGGAGTAGTTGTTTCCTGCAGGATCATTTATAGACTTAATGGCGCATCGCCCAGAGCGAGAGGTCTGCGGTTAAGTATCTACGACAATGTAGGTCGCTTCCTGCAAGTCGAGCCGCTTAGGCAGAGCAGGAAGTAGCAGACCAGTTACGTCTCACCTTAGGCAGATATTGCTTGTAACTTTTAAATGGTATGTAATACAGAAAAATTTCTGTAAGAAATGTTTATTAGAAAAAATAGAGCTCTTTAACAGGAAAAATATTTGGGTATGTTTCTGGAAAAAATTTAATTCATGACGTCATACTGCATACTGTTATAAGATCTTAATGTATTACGAACGATATTATGCGAGTAAATATACGAGAATAGGGCGTATAAAATACGTTGAAGTCATAAAGTGGAATCGTTCGACCGCAAATCCAGCGCGAACTGAAAATGTCTGTCTCGTCGACAAAAGATTATTTAAGAGAGGAGACACATGGCTAGGGACTGTTTCGGTCTGGCTACTTCTTCTGCCAGTATTTTTGCGTTATTCCCAAATATAACATTAACTCCATCTGACTTGAAGGCTCCCAGAGGGCTATTATTTGCAGTCCAGTCGCACCTTGTCGATGTCTTGTTTAACTGAATTTAGGTTGGACAACTTTTTACTGCTGCATGTTCTGTTTAAAGACAGGAAATCGATGGCGGCGTTATCGTTCTCTATTTTCGACAAAGTTCTAAGTCTGATAGTTCTGAGTTTGGATTCAATTTCATATAACCTTTAACTTTACAGACGCAGAACAATACTTCTATAGGGTTAGTTTTTTGCCATCAGTTTTTCTGAGACCCTTCACACCACGTCTATGTTAGAGCAATCCACAATTTTATATTTCCGTACTACACAGGAATAATGATATAAGAGCCGTGGTGTATATAAATTATAGAACAGATTCTTGACAGTATCTGGAATAAAAGTCTACGTATTTTTTTATTTAAATTATCTACCACAATTTACAATTTACATGAACTCATAGTTAAAGAAGATCAATAATAAAAATATATTCGTTAAATGTATCACCTTCGTTTACCTTTACCATGAAGTTAGATAAAAAAACTTCAAAAGTTTAATAGAGATAAAGTGCATTTAACAAATGTGGGTAATTACCTAACACCAGAAAATGGAAAAAGTCGGAGCGTGAATAAAAGGAGATGAATCTGGAAATGCGGGATCTTGCACATTTCGTCGAACTGGAAAATATTTTAGATGATTGGTTTACCGTGAAAAACTTTTATAAAAGTTTATGAAATCACCTTTAAATCTCTCTAAAGTGTTTTCTGCGAGCTAGGCAAAAGCTTTGCAAACGAATTCAGTTTAAGGTTTTTTATCTAACAAGTTTGCAAGTGTTATTTGACCGTACGTCTGACCCTTTTTCAAAAAAAAAAAAACTATCATAGTAATATTAAATAATCATTGAAAATAATATCTATTTAATAGCACACCTTCACAAAAAAGTGTATTATTGAATTCAAACTTTGATACTTGGAACAAATCCACAGTTTTTCAACATTTTCTTTCTGGTGATACATATTATAGATTACTCAAGACTAAATCTTTATTTATTATCATTTCCTTTTCTAGTAATTCTTTTGTGACAATTTGGAATACTATAATAATATGCCTGGAGAATAAAATTCGATGACCGGTAAAATTCATTTTATAAAAAAACACCAAAATATTATTTTTAGCAGCAAAATACCCCATATATTTTCCTTCAATGAAGGTTTGCCACATATTTCGAGGGTCATTTACTTCTCTCAACGTCGAAGGGATAATCTTTTTCTTTCCGTTCTGAATTTAGAACCCTTCTTTTTTATATCCAAAAATATTTATTACTATGTATAGTTCTTTATATATCTTCGGTATTATTAATATATTTCACAACCGAGTTGACAATCTTCAAAATTTTTGATCATTGAAAAATGGAGGGAATGATTTTATTATTTTGGAGGGAAACAAATATACAAGGCGATTCAAAACCATGGCAATATTGTCTGGAGCTGATAACACTGTTTGATTAAAAAATAAGTAGGGTCTATTTAATAGTCAGAGCCACTCAATTTTAAGATACCGGGCCTGTAAGAGAATTTAAAAAATCAAATGTTTGATGTAATATTTTTAAAGCAGAATATATTCATCAAAATTTGTCACAGGTACGTTTGTGCCCAACTAGCAAAATAAATTTTATAAAGGTTCTATAAATTGCTATAATATAAATCTTATAGGAGCTTCAAATTCATATAACGTAGTTAAATGCCTTTATACGATACTTATAGAATCGAAAAGGGCCCACTTTTATAAAACACTTTGGTAATGTAACAGTTCTATAAAAAATGTATACAATACTTTTAAAACAATTTTATACAGCAATTATAAAAACGTTTTGTAGCCTATATTTTGGTAGTATTTAAAGAAAGATTATATTTTTTAGTGAAGAATATTAGAACCAAATCATTTTAAGATTGGTGTATAACGCAGATTCATAATTATTTGTATTTATATTTAAAAACAGGGTCACTCAATGGCGATCATTTGTGTAAATGGTAGATAGGTATAATACTTATATATTATCATGTCAACAATCAGTGTTTCAACAACGAAAATTTTATTGCGCCGCAAATTTTATTGATAAACTATATATATATGTTTGTGACAAAAAAGTTATGCGCTTTAGTTTAGACCACATTTGCTTTAAAATTATAAAAAATAAATTTAAAAAATATTAAAATTATGCTTCCTTTAATTTATAATATCGTTGGGTAATTATATTTAACGATCTTGTTATAGAATAGTCTTCCAAAAATAGCAATTTTACGTTTTAGATATAATTTTAATAAGGCTTTCAACTAATTTTCCATAATGGCGGCAGTCGCTGATCCAACAAATATTCATTTAAAAATGGCGACTTATAATACAATGATTTTATTCCACATAAAAACATAACAAAATATTTTAGTGTAAATTAGAACTTTATACGATAAAATAGTATAGTTATATTTAAAAATATGTGTGCGCAAGTAGATAATATTTGCATCGCAAGAAGTTGCCAAGTTTTATAAAAAAATTTGAAATTTAAAATATTATAATACTACCCTTACCTATATTAATATTGTTAGGTATTAGCTAAGTACCTATTATTCAAGAATTTGTTTGTATTCTTTCTTGATTACTGCTTGGTAATACACTATACCTTAGGAATTCAAAAATTAAGGTTAGGTTTGGAATTTTATTACGCGGTATATACAATAACTATGTTTTCTCTAGTCACAATTTTGTTCTATAACAGATTTATAAAAACACAACTATAAAACTATTTTATAAATAAACGCATTTCGGGCTAAAAAATAATTTTATTAATTTCCTTATATATCCTTAATAAAACACGTTTATACAACTATTTTATAAGATTATAATTAAAAGTCATTTGCCTAAGTATACAACTCTTTCACAATATGTTTACAATCCTTATATATAATTATTTTTTTAAATGTTGTATAACGTATTATAATACTTTTATAACAATTTTAAAGAACTGAAAATTATTAGTTCTATAAAACACGTTGTAAAAACTATTATAAAACAATTTTATACAATTACTTTCTTCAGGAACAAAATTATGGCAATTATTTGCTCTATAAAACCAAACTGTTCATTAAACAACGCAATTCGATAGTTATAAAATAATTTGCTTCTTTTAAAGTTCCATTTTGCTAGTTGGGTGGTGATGGTAAATACGTTGGTGCTATCAGTTTTTCTGTAGCAAGTAGAGGGCGCTACTTGCTAGTACTATTGCTGATATTTTAGTGTACAAAATATTGCTTTTATAAGTTAGGCTTCGCTATTCAAAATTATGTAATATTTTGTATAAATTTATTTTACATAAAAAAATATGTTTGTAATAAATTTATTATAATGCATCTTTTTGAGAAAAATGCAAAAAAAAAAACTGTAGTAAAGTCGATCTCTGTAATAGCATCAAGTGTGCATGGGAAAACCCCGACTCTTCCATTCATATATCGTATTTTGTTCAACAGAAATTACGGTATGTTGTTTATTCCCGGGTTTAAATACCATTTTTTGATCTTAATGAATATTGTAACCCTCGTAAAATTATATTCTGATCTATGTTTATACGCGCCACTATACAGTGTGCAAGAAAAGTATGGAATATATTGAAAAAAAAATGTATAATTTCAATACTTTATTCCTTCAACTTTCCGAGGAAAAAAAATAATAACCGATCCAATAAAATCGATTTGTTACAATCAAATAAACGCTACAGTTGACAGATATCAATTCTGATTAGATTTTGTTTAGCTGCCAGAAACAGTTTCTGAGGTGACTTGATTTAATTTGTTGTTTTTGCTATCAAAAGATGTAATATTCTAACATGGAATCTAATAAAACAAAATAATAAATTAGGGGATCAAATACGATTGAGGCAACCAGAATTTAATTATTAATTAATTAATTAGTTGGTTATTGTTAAATTGTTTTAAAAATAAAGAGTCCTTATTTTGTGATACTGCCGACGAATTCACTATATCCATTTTACTCTCAACCAGCCCATCACAGACACAAATGGGCAAATTCACATTTTTTCAAGCCAATTTTATTGGATCGGTTATTTTTTTTTCTCGGAAAGTTGAAGGAATAAAAGTCTTGAAATTATAAATTTTAGAATTCAGCAAGTTAAGCTCTACAAGAATCCGTTGAAAAAATATAGGGATTCTATTTAAAAAAATATCCGAGGACGTCATCACGCGAGTACAAATAAACGTCGGAAATGCGTTGGTATAAAAAAAGAGTGTTTTTGAAAAGTAAACCCTACGTGTCCTAGGAAATTTCATGAAACTTCGTTGTTTAAGGAATAATGAATTTATTCCACACTTTTCTTCCACACTGTATAATAGGTAATGGAAACTTATACCAGCAGTGCAGCTGCTGACTTTAGGAAATGTTTGGAACACAGCATACATAGACAAGCAATTTCACTTCGCTGCCGACACTTTGAACTAAATTTAAACATCTACGGTGACCTCGAAATGCGTATGCAACCATCAGATCAGAGAGAAATAGAGAATTACGATCAGGACCGAGATAGCAATTATTATACAGAAAAGCGTACTTATTCAGCCTGATAAAAATTTACGTTATTTATAACATATATATGTAGCAGTTAATTATAATTACTGATATATTTTCGTAATGTTGTTAGACTAGCAAACATAATTAATTTTTATAGAATTTCTGGGTCGGTTTTTAAAATCGTACAGTACTTTCTAGTTTTAAGAAAGTTAAAACACTCAGTAACCTGAACATGATTACAATCAGCTAATTCTCTTGATCGATACAACTTGTAAATCAATACTGTATGCATTTAATTTGCATTTTTAAGAAAAAAACTTTCTAGTCCTTTTATTTTTTCTGTCTACCTATTTTTTCAAATAACAGTTTTCATTTTACAACTTTTGTATAACTGCCCTGTATATTTTTCATAGGTGATTAAAAACAGAGATTTTTTACTTGTTTGAGTAACTGATTCTGTTGTGTGAAAATTTATTTCAATTTTGAAGATAAAAATGGGTAGGATAGGGTGGTAATTCTATATATTTTTATTGTTATTTTGTTTTGAGAAATACTTGGAATATATTAAAATACGTAAAAATAAACGATAAGTCTCAAGACTTTTTTAAAAATAAATATAATTACAATTATGCCAAATATCGAATTATGAATATTTTACAACTATTTCTTTCTTTTAAGCTTATTACTGACATGTCAAAACACTTGTATAATTTGTTATATTACACTCAATATTACATCTTGTGTTAATGACAATATATTATAAAATTATGGTAATATAAATAATTAGAGTTTAAATATTTCTACATGACCATGCATAAGACATCCTCTCATTACAATGCTTAAAAGTAGTACGGTCATCTACATAATTTATCTTATTGTGCCAAAAATATGGTTGAAATGGCCTAAACTATACTTTCATTAGAAGTATTTACATCCCTATGTTACCGACTTCATAAAGATATAATCAGATATGGCAGTGGCTTTAATTTTTGCAGTATACTTATAGATTACCTACTTATTTATGTCTTTGTAAATTTAAAGGAACTGCGAGCTGAGCTGCTGCAAGTCATTCCTAGATTGCAATTCTACTTTAAGCCGCTCCTGTACAAACGTTACTTGCACGCCACAGTGTGAGACAAACTGACGGGTAGCGTAGGTATCTGCAGCCTGAAATAGATACTTGAGTTGCTATGTGCGAAGTTTTATTTCGACTCGAGTGGTTCTGCTGGTCTATCTATGTTGTGGTTTTGAAAGTGCCACAGCAACGTTAGATGTTATCCCGAAAAAAAAATCTGAGAGATGTTAAATAGGAAAAATTTTTTAGCAGTATAAAGGCGTTATTCAGAAACTGACAATGTTAAACGTTAAAACATTATTCCAGTAGACATAGATTGGCTAGAAATGCTAAAAAAAAATCCTTCTTGTGTAAAATAAAGTTTTACATATCACAAAAATACAGAATTATATATCAGCGCAAGTGCTAACAATTAGCGCGCTCTACTTTATACAAAAAAAAAAAACTAATAAAACCAACGTGTTCGGCATCACCAAACACGTTACTGTATTAAATTTTAATGAAATATGTGCTTTAAAAAATTTACATCCAAAATTAGATTTTCTAAAATTATTTTACAGACCCTGCTTCAAAAATGAGTGGCTCGAGCACATATATTTATTAAATATATCCCATTTCTTTTCGAAACACTCTTTATATCGAAACAAATTTTCTCCGAAGTTGCAAGTTCAAGTTTCTATAAGTGTGTTTGCTGCTGTGTACCGCGTTCAACGATAATGATGAATAATTTGAGTAAGCGCTTACGTATCCAGTTCTATATATTTTTTGCCTTATTATTATCTTATTATGACGCAAGATCCCTGAAAGACTTCTGTTTTTTACGTATTTTTTGCCGACCATTGTCTGCGCCTTTATTACGCGAAAAACATTTACCTACCAAGCTCCTAAAAAAATATGAAGTTCGCGCTGAAGTAATTTTCGCAACTAAAAGTATAAAGGGGCGCCCCCAGATACTAATACACTCCGTTTCCCTTGTAAACCCTCCCATAATTAAAGCAGATACCCCTGCAAATCCAAACGGGCCCGTATTACGTCTAAAAGCTTTTTACGCAAACCGTTTTTATACAAGTTCCTGGCCCGAACCTTATTTCGGGTTAAGTGCCAAGATTACACGTCAAAAAATAGAAGATGATATGTCACATCCGTAATTGATGGTTTCGATGAATGTCAGGTAATCGTGTCGGCAATATCGCATTCAGGAAACGGAAACGAGCCGCGGGACCCGAATCGGTTAATGTAGTGTAAATTATATGCGCCGCGATTTAGCCAAGGCATTCACGGGCAATTCGTTTGCTGAAGAGCAAATTGAGATCATGAGACAGGTCAGTTGCGGTAGGTATATTAGTGTATTACAGAACGAGCATGGAAAGTAGCGTCTAATATAAAGGGTGCCTCAAAGTCGATAGTATTATATGGTAGTGAGGATATAAAAAAATTTAAATAAAATTCCGGGAATTTGACAATGAAAAACCAAGCAAATTAAATTTTGCCAAAATGTTATTATCGACCTTGACAATAGTCTTCCTCTAACTCTACACGAAGATTCCAACGTTGCTCCCACGATTGGAATCACCCTTGGTAATCCTCCGCAGTTAACCCGTTCAGCACTACGGTTACAGCTTCTTTAACCTCCTATACGCCGCCATGATGAGTTTTCTTGAGGTGCGACTTCATCTTAGGGATAGAAACAATCGCATGGGAAATATCGGGGCTATAGAGTGGGTGCGGCAACGTTGGAATGCCCTTTTTTGCCAAAAACTCTTGCACAATGAACGAGGAATGGGCTGGCGCGTTGTCGTGGTGCAAGATCCAGCCGTTCTCGATGAGTTCGAGTCGCACCCTGAAAACGCGGGCCGGCAGCCGTTCCAGGACGCCAACATAGAACTGTCTGGCCGGCAGGAACATATTTACGATGAATGATGCCATGAATCGGGAAAAGAACGATCAACATTGCCTTCAGTCGTGACTTGGACATCCTCGCTTTTGTTGGCTGCCCCTCACAATCTATTCTCTATATGATCTCCTCTCATTTCAAGACACATATCCAATATACGCCTGACCTCTGCGTGGGCTACGTTTATTAACATTTCGCCTTTTAATTCATTACAAGCGTTTGTGATTTCTTCTATCAAATGATTAATATCTCGCGAATCTCTCGAATTCTTATTCTTTGAACCCACCATAGAAAATAGATGGGTGTTAGATCTGGTGACTTTATGGACCACTGAATAAGTCCATTAATCCCAATTAATTTGTTTGGGAAGGTGTTATCTAAATATTGCTGCAGCATCCTGGCCTTGTAGGGTGGAACTCCGTCATGCTGAAACCATAGGTTTCTCCTTACCTGCAAAGACACATTCTCCAGAAGTGCAGAAAGTTATTTTTGCAGGAAATTTAGGTAACTCACGCTGTTCATAAAAATAACGCCCACTTAAATGCCTACCGATGACACCGCACCAAATTTACTCTAAAATGGCCTTGGTCTTGGACTGGATTTAGAACTTGGGGATTTTTAGTATTTTCATGAATCAGTAGTGTTCGTTGCACCTGTTTGGCAAACCATTACTGACAAACCGATTTTCGTTGGCCCAAAGAACGTACCGAAAAGGGTTCTGATCAACAGTTTCTACATTTACCGCAATTTGAGCTATAAAATTAAGTATATTTTCAATGTGACGCTCAAGCAAATACTCCAAATGGTGAATTCTGTAGTAATGATACTCATTGGTCTTTAACATTCATTGAACGACTGACTTATCTAAATTCAATTTCCGGCTAGAATTCAGTATAGAATTTTGAGGATTTTGTTCAAAATACTGTAACAGATTAGCTGTATTAACTTGATTTCTTACTCTTCGATCAATTATTTGATTCCGAACAGAAAATACACCCACAGGTTGCTTGGTACATTTTTCTTTTTGATAACTTAAGGAAAAACGGAATTCTGATACATATATCAATTGGTGTGAGATTAGCATATTTTTTAAAAGTTTCGTGAATGCTCCTGGTCGTATCCGGTATTTTAATAAGAGTTTCCGATCCTAGATCTTCTATATTTTGTACTTTAAGTTGAGATAACCTTTGATTCCGAAAAGCTCGTGAAATAATAACAATTAAATCTACTTTAGTAAACAAATACTGACAGTCAGGAACTTCACGATTTTATATCTATCTAGTAGTCAAACTTGCGTTTAAGCTAAACTTTCAATTTGAAATATTTGTTTATATCGATGTCATGAAAATGCTAAAAGTACATCGTAGTATAGAATGGTAGATTTAATTTTTTTTAGTTAACTCACCCTCATAAGCCATTAAAACATTTTCAGAAAATATTTTCTTAGCCGTTCTCCATTTCATAAAATTCATGTTAAATGTTTTGCATCTTGCACAGGACTTTTCGGGTAACAATTTTAGTGATTAATTTTTAGCTGACTGAACTACTAAAGGCAGAGTACAACCTGTGGAATCGTCACTACTGCAACACATATCCATATTGTGTTGATTTTTCTTCACTTTGATTGTCTTCAAATAAATTATTAAATATTATGTTGCAGAAACTGATACTATTAAAAAATTTTTAATAACGGGGCTGGATCATTGCGTGACAAGCTATTAACGTCAACACGGTGTAGTTGCGATTCACGATCGACAACTTTCTGTGTTGTTCACAGCTGCGTATGTTTATAATTAATTATGTATAAACTAACCATCTTATATTCACTCATCAAAGGTAGTTTCTGCAATTCTGGGTAAATTTGCATCAATAATAAACATTCAATAGTAATGGCTGACAAACACCTTTGGACGAAGTGAATGAATTTCGGCAACAAACATGCAACCCTCATCTAATGATGTAATCCGCATGTGCAATTTTTTTTAAAGACAGTTCGTTTTTTCCTAAGCAATCGATATATTTATGGTATTGAGGATTCCGCACTAAAACAGCAAAATCAAGATGATATTGAACCATGGAATTATATATTATGATCATAAATTCAAGATTTCGTAAAGCCTTCAGCACAACTTTTTCTATACGAATCTCAAAATACAGTTTAGAATCCAGACTGACACCCAGTGAATTTAATAAATTGACATTTGTTAATATTTAAGAATAATTTCTTAATGTTACAGTATCTAATTAGCCAAACGGTTGAGATTAGATTGAATATTGAAGCAAGCAGCAAAAAGTGAATTTGTCATTAATAAGTATGGAGAAAAGCGAGGGTCTGAAATGGGAGCCCTGAGGTATACCTGATAAAAATGTAAATAAAGTTCGACATAGTTATTGATACATTGGCATATAAGTTAAATATGATTTTACCTATCTCAATAGACTACCATGCGTATCGATATTTTTCAATTTTACAATGTAGGATAATGTACTTTATCAAAAGCCTTAGAATAAATCAATTCACACGGCATCTACTTGGTTTTGCGTTTGCAAAATAGCAAATGTGTATCTGCAAATCTCTCACATAAATGTGAACTCCTTCAAATTAAATATATGGATTTAGAATTTCTGACACATACTTGTAAAAGCTTATTTTAATTGAAATTCAAAATTAAACTTCTTACTTGGAAGCATTGTATACAGTATGCGCCAAAAGTATGGAATAAATTCAATAAAAACGAAACAATTATTTTTTGGGAAAAATCTTCGAACAGGTCGATTTTTAATTTAAAAAATACATACTTTAGCGTAAAATGCGGTTTTCAAATGTCATTTGTTTTCGAGTAATGACGTCATCGATTTTTTTTTAATGGAAACACCATATTTTTTTCCTTGATTCTGAAAGATCGTTTAATTCTCTATCAGACAGTACTAAAATTTTGCCGTCTTACATAGGACAGTTTTCGAGTAAAAGACGATTAAATGTTAGAAAACGTAAATTTCTTCTTGCACATTATGAATGATTTCTGGGGTAACTCTGCGTATTTCGTCCCGAATTTCTTCACAAACTTGCGCATTGTCAAGAAGTTGGTGGATGGCAATTCGAACAATTAATTTAAGGATAAAATTTAATCATTGTATTTTATTTTACATACCTCAGAATTGTTACTTTTTTATGGATAAAATTTACGTTTTCTAACATTCAATCGTCATTTACACCAAAACTTTCCTATGTAAAAGGGCAAAATTTTAGTACTGTCTGATAGAGAATTAAACGATCTTTCAGAATCAAGGAAAAAATATGGTGTTCGACCTGTTCGAGGATTTTTTCCAAAAAATAATTGTTTCGTTTTTATTGAATTTATTCCATACTTTTGGCGCATACTGTATATGCAAGGAAGATAGGAGAAAATGTATATGAAGTACTGATATTATTTACACTTATTCTGTACGAGCTATCACTTTTGACCACTAATTTCTGGACACCTTGTATATCTGATAAAAATATTCCTGCGCTTATTAAAATAAAATTGTCACCTCGAACCTGCTAAAGCAAAACAAAATTTTGCCGCCATTTACTATCTCTTTCTGTCACACCAAACGATTAAAGTATGAACGGTGGAGATTTTATTTAATTTTATCCTGAAAAGGTTCGATAAGCAACTTGATTATCATCAATTTTGTATTCACCACAGGTCCGACCGCAAAGCAAAAATATATTCATTTTCTACGTAATTTTGTAAACGTTGTTACATTACTTTCTCATTTCCATTTTTTTAAACCTAAAAAGCGAATGCTTCCACGTAAATCCAGCGTAATGAAAATAGATTTTCCCTAAATATAATCCCATTAGTGAACGTCATTGTTTATAAGGAAAAACGATTTGTAGATGGAAATAGGACATAATTTCCAAGCTGCCGTACACGTTGGTGTGTGGGTGATGCTAACGCAAGATTATTCCATTTTGTTATAAATCACCTACCATTACTCATAGAATATTCCATTCATAACACAAGCGCATAGCTGAAATCTTTTGGTAGTTATTAAATTGTGGAGTGTTCCGATTTGTGCATCAAATAGTAATAGATTTTGTTAATCACAATTCAATTAGCGAACGATGTGTTGTATGTCAATTAGATATGCATTGTTCTGATACCAACGCGCTTCACTATTTTATGCGATGCTGATTGAAAGTTTACAATTACTAAATATTTAGAGAAAGATATGGTTATATAGCAAAACTGGAATGTAGTTTAAATTTAGTGGAAATAAACGGACGAATGGATTAGTTAATTAAATTTTAGGCAAAACATGAAAACAAAAATAATAATTATCACAATAATTTACACAATGTTTACGAAAAGGTCCCACAGAAAACCCTTCAATGTTTTAATTAATTCAAACAATAAGAGATAATCTGTACCATGATCAAAATTTAAATATACGTTTGGGTCTTCCTCCACGACTCTTGAAGTGAAAAGCATTTGTCTCCCTTAGTTAGAGAACTGATAGTCGTGGCATTTTAGAAATCTGCAGAAAATGTTCAATGAAAACTAAATAAATAAAATGTCACTTTAAAAAGTTATATGACAGCAGTAATTCTTACACGGACATGCTACGGTGGTCCGTACCTGCGTCATTTTAAATTAATTTTTATTTACAAAATTATTTTGTACGACGATATTAATTTAATCCCAAATTACTCTCAAATGAATGGAGAAATCGAGATGAATAAAGTATATCTATTTTATTTATAAAAGTTAGGTACCTCTCTCATAATTTAATCATAAGTGATCATAAATGTTAGAGACAAATAAAGATTTGCAAAAACTTGTGTAATCCATATTATGGAACTAGTGCCTTTTTACATAAAAAAGGAATTCTTGTTGGAATTCGATGTCGACAACAGTTTTAGAAAAAAACGGATTTGGTCATTATTTATCCTCAACTATAATTTCCTAAGTTTCTGCGTATACGTTAAGATTCACCCTGTGAGTATACACATTTGTTTGTATTATTTTGCACTGTATATGTGGGGTTCCCAGCTAGCAAAGTAGTTCTATAAATTTAGAGTAATAGGAGTATTATATTCTGTTAATATTTTATAGTTGTATTTAGAATACTAAATTGTTGCATTAATGTGGCACATGAGACTATTTTGCCTTCAGAAACTGAATTGTTTTTAAATATGTTGCAACAACGTTCTTAGAGCATAATTTATAGAGCACCTATAACATAACTGCTAATGTAACCCTATAAGTGTGTACAATAAAACAATTTTACAGCAACGGTGCTTATAGAATCAAATTACTGTAAAACCGATGCAAAATACTGCTTTATAGAATTATACCATCTCCTGTGACACTCTTATAAAATTATTCCGTAATGTCGCTTATAGTTTAATTATAGAACTATTGTATAAGGCGTTGTTAAGTTACAATTCTGCTGCGGAAAACAAATTACAAATATGAAAGCTGCTATCGAACTTAAGAGAAAAAGCTCTTTAAAGCAGTTGTAGAGAATAATAATACAGTTGTTATAAAATCATTATAGAGTAAATAAGTATAAAAGCCTTTTTGTTCCATAAAGGAACGCTATAGAACTATCATTTTTATGTATGTAGGTGTCCCATAGCCCCATCGGACGAGACCTGCCTGTAATAGTACGAAATATTTTGATCAAAGTATAATGGGGAAATTTGTATAACATAGTCGTGACTTGTAAAAATTATTATCTGCTTGCAGAAAGAAAATTTCATTACGATAGATAAGATTTATTTGATTGCTAAGAGAAATTGATTTTCTTATAGAAATTTAGTAACATATTTAATTTAGACCATTCCAAACCTTAAACATTTTCACTTTTAGATGTTGAAGTTAAAGGATTTTAATAGATTTATTAAATAAAATTGAAATAAGTGAAATTACCACAATAAAATATGACACTGTGAATATTAAGTAGTTGCTTACGAAGCATATTTGCTCTATAATCATTGCAATCGACACAAAAATATCATATTAGTGAGAATCCATTGGAAGTACAAGATGAAGCCTTTCTTTCTGTCGCCATATTGTGAAGAAGGAAAAAAAATCTTAATTAAAAATATGTACAATATAAATAGGTGAAATTATATCAATAATATGGATATACTTACTTTCTGACTATTTTATGTACAGTTGGTTGTTAAATTCATCAATTTAGAAAAAAAAATTTTTATTAAATTTCCAGCATCATAGGAAATATAAGGTTAACTGAGGGCGCGTCAAAAAATTACCATTATGTACCACATATTTCACGATAAAACTTTTTCCGCATTAAAATGTACTGCTCCCTGATGGACAAACAAACTATACAATTCGTAATAATGTAAGTAAGTACTCCTATGCAGGCTGATCAGGCCCATCTTATTGGTTCTTATTGGCCCGTCCATATTATTTCTAACATGTGCGATACAGAAACATTTTGTTTTTAAAAGATACAATTAAACGATTTTAAAGTTCTTTAAATATAATACCATGCAACACAAAAATTGTATAGCGAAGTGCTATAGAATTTTTATGAGATTGCTTTGTAACTGTGTTATAAAAATTCTTTAAGACTTCTATAATGATTTCCTGCAAGCTTTACAGAACCGCTTAAAGAACTAAAAGGTTCTATAGAACGGTGCCCATTTTTATGGTATAAGTGTTGTAAGAACGTTTTGAAAATGTTCTTAGAACAAACATTGCTCCATAAAATTTGCTCTGGAAACGTTCTTACAATTTTTACAGAACAAGAAATTGTTAGCTGGAATTGTTAGATTAGAAATAACAAGTCCACGGTTTGTAACACATTAAATATATTAATAAAGATATAACAACTGGGAAAGAATGTTCCACCAATACAGAACTCTGGACGGATGTTACGCGAAAGACGAGCGACAAGTAACCACTGTGGTTCTCACTGGACCTCTCGAGGAAGGTCTCGGAACGCTGGTTAATCTCTAAGCATCTCTTTATTTGATTATAATTGGGCTCAGGTCAGAGGGTACTTTAATGGTTTTATTGGCATTGATTTGTATATTGCTTTAATGCAAATGTCATTAAATTGTAATTGTAGGGATCACAGATGTAGGTCGGTGACCAGTGTTGGTGACCGCTATAGTACCTTGTAATTGTGCATTTGGGTACGTGTTTGGAATAATACACAATAAAAAAATTAAAATTTGGTTTAATAGGATCATCCCGTTAATATATTTTTATTATTAAGCAGAAACGGCCTTTTTTGACGTCTACTATGTCCTGTCGCTGCATGGGCCATTATTTATGGGAGATGCTCCTTGTATTATCGAAAACCAGCTTCCTTTTTACCTGATGTAATTCTTGATATGAATTTTTTTCTTCAGTTTCCGAACCACGATTATATTTGTTAATTTCAAAACACAAATCAAAGTTAAATAACAGTTTAGCAATTCCATCAGCAGGAAATTTTATAGATAGTTCTAATAGGATTTCCGGAATTTGCACATATTCTAACTTGGACTGTCCGGATTACCATTAGGAGTCTGTTCTGCTCTGGCCACAATGAACTGCAAGCCTATTCCGTATTCCACTAACGAGAATGCAGTGGCTTATGTCTCCGTGGTTTATTCTGAGGTCTCAGACTTGAAACGGTACGTAATAAGCTTATTTTAATCCGGCAGCGGGATAGTGACCGAATTTACCTCCGGTGACCTGAATTGTTTTATAAAGGTTTGTTATAAACCTAGAAATACCGAGAAATAAATCGAAAAAAGGATTTTAATCCGTTTTTCATATTCTGTATTCTGATGCTTTGACAATGTAATTGTATTACATCACTGGCTATACTTTAAGTGCATAAACTAGGTTCTCTCTGTTCATCATTGATTTTTTGCTTTTATTGTGCAGTTACCAGATAATACAACAAACACATTTTTCGTTAATGCAGTGGCGGAGTAAATTTTGAAACGTTCTGTGCGTCTATTGTACTCAAAATAAAAAGAATATACATTATAGAAGATACTGCCTACTTTCATTTATTTACATCATTTCGAGACATTCAAGGAAAACTACTTTTTTTATTTTCTGATTTTCTGACGTGGTAAAATTAGAAGAAGAATAGAAGAAGTCAAAAAGGGAGAAAAGAGGCAACACTATTTAAAAATATTACACCAGTCAATCGTTACTTCGAACAGATGTAGCATACAAGAAAAAAAGTAGTAACCATATTACTTTTATTTATTAATAAATAGGTATATAGCTACTACTGGTGTATACCGAATGCTTGGAAAAATGAAAATGTGATACCTGTTCCTAAAATTTCTAATCCTACTCTTATTAGTCATTTTAGACCCATAAGTCATGTTTAAAATATTCGAGGAAATTGTTAATGATCAGTTTAATGAATATTTAATGAAAAATAAAATTGTTTCTTCTACTCAATCAGGTTTTCGTAAATCTCACAGTACTTCTACTGTATTACACAATGTTACGGATGTTACCATAGGTGCTTGTGATAGTGGTAAAGATACTTGGTTAATTTTATTGGATTATAACAAAGCATCGGCCAGTGGTCGCCCGGTTTAAGGCGTCAGTACTTGAATCGAGGTGACTTCATCGCTGTGGGTTCGACCTCCGCAGCCGGTATACCGTATATAAGCTATATTTGTGGAGGATTGGCCCCTCCCTGCGGGTATGGTAGGTTGGAAGAATGTTGGCTTGTGTCAGTGTGAGAGATTGATACCGGTTATCGTTTGACTACCCCCCTAATTATTGAAGTTTTCCAGGTTTCCCTCATTCCTACAATGAATGATGGTTAGGGCTTACTAACGTAAGTCGTTCCTGCGCGCAAATGCGGCATGCTTAATAATAATAATATGCCGCTCCCTCTCCCACACAAGTCTTCGACTTCTGGACTAATCTTTGTGATTAGTATGAGGGGTAGATATATTATTATTACTATTTGATGTTTTATATCAAGCAACTTACATAGTTTGGTGTGAGTGATTTTTTAAAATTATTTAAATAATAGACACCAAAGAGTTCTTTTAGATAACAAGTTTTCAGAATTGTTTGTTTCAATAAAGGAGTGTCTCAAGCTAGTATTTTAATTCCCTTTTACATATATACCTCAGAATGGTCCAGTCATCTAAAATATTGTCGATCACATCAGTATGCTGATGATACTCAAATTTATTATTATTTTAGTCATTGTGATCTTGTTGGCTGTTGAAAATTAATTTAGATCTTGGTGCCATCAATAGATATTCTAATACTCATGGATTAGTTATTGATGAAGACAAGCGTGTTGTGTCGCTTTTAGAAAACGACAAATATTCTTTACAAAATATTCAAAATGCTTTTCTTAGGTTATGTTATAATATTAGAAATTAGGGTCACATTTCTATAGATTTTTATAGCTCTAATTGGTTTGATTTCACATGAACGATTTATAATTCTTCTGGTATGTCTTGTATTGTATACAGTGCGTCCATGATGGAACGCATAAATTCATTATTAGCTAAATAAACAATATTATTTAAAAATCCCGAAACAGGTTACATACCTTCGAGTAATGACGTCATTACAGGTTTTTTAAATGGAAGACCTCATTTTCTCCATTTCCGGACTTTCCTTGCTGAGCTGATTCCAAATATGTATCATAAATGTGTGTGTTTAAAATTTAATAGACAGTTATCCCACTAAGTCAAGATACAATGTTCTAGTCAAATGTGCATAAGGAAAATATAGACCAACAATTGTATTTCTCACAATATCAGCCTACACATTGACCTTTTGTGGTCGTTGCGTAAAGTATTCTTGCATCCAATATGAATTTTCCTGAGACCAATAATGGGTATTTTGCCTCATCGGAAAATAAAACATTATGCAATGAAATTGTTATTTCGATTATTTTGGTTCATCGTATACGCGCAGAATACAGTTCTTTAGTCAACGTGGTCTGTAGCCAATTCATGACTGAGACGTAAGATCACTAATAATCGTATTTGTGGTATTTTTCAATAGTTTATCAAGGTAGTTGTAATAACAATACATAATTTCATTTAAGTAATTTTTAGTATATTTATTTATTTGTAAGTAACCTGTAATTTTGGTATTGTTGCCCATCCTGTACCAATTTGAAGCAAAGATACATTTTTGGAATCAGTTTGGCAAAAAAAATCCGGAAATGGGAAAAAATGGCATGTTCAGCATCCTGAATATTAAATTGTTATTTGAAAATACAATAATTAAAATAAAAAATTGACCGGGAATTGAGGCGCACTGTACAAAGTTCTAGCTATAAAACAGCCTCAGTATTTATATGAGAAATTGTCAAAAAACTCCGACATACATGATTATATTACCAGACAACGTGATAATTTAAATGTACCCAAGCATAAGCTGACTTTATTCTATTGTGGCTTCACCTACAACTCTGAAAATGTATTTAATTTGATACCAGTAAATATTAAATCATCTGCTAGCATCATTATATTCAGAAAAGGGATCAAAGTCCAGTCGAGATCATACATAGCATTTAGCACAATATTTAATTATTGCATATTCCTATTTTATGTTCTATTATCTGTTTCAGGTGACAATTTTTGTATTTATTTGAATATTGCTAATCTTTATATTATATTTTTGTATTAGGGTGGTTGTACTGAGGAACACTGTTGAATACCGCCACTCATCCCCGCAAAACCATCCAGATTTTAAACTTTGTATCCAATGGTATGAGAAAGCAAACAGGAATCTAAGCAATATTGAATATGACGAATATCATCCATATGTTAACTGACAATCATTTGGTGATTCTCAACCCATCAGCATTTTTCGAGGAAAAATATAATCTATTAGATATCACGGTGATTTGAATGCGACTGAATCAAATAGCAGTATTATATTTGTCCATCCTGTATACATTTCAAAACATCTTACGTATGTATCACATGCAAAAAAACGGTTTGTTTGCAGTATCCAATAAAATGCTGTACCAGATGTGTGACAATTCCGTTGATTGATTTGACCCTCTGCTCGAATTGTTATTTAGAAGCCATATTTTAATTTTTTACTATAAATTAATTATGATAAAACAATATTACGGGCCCAGTATTTTTTATTTTCCTTTTATATTTTTTTATTTTGTGAAATTTGTTATAATGTTCATACATTTTTATGAGCAATGCACTTTTATTGATTATAACTAAGTAAATAAAAATAAACTGCAGATACACTGATAAAAATTTACTTGTAATTTTACATAACTTTACATTGGCAATTTGTGACAGGCGTAAAGTATAAAAATACATAATAATTTTGTAAATAAAATAAGTGCACTGTAATATTATAGAAATAAAGGTGTGTAAAATTCCATATTGTGTTATGTGATTTTGCAACTATTAAAATAAATTTGTGCTGATGTATACATTGCAATTTTTAGGTTGGAATTGTAAAACAGGTATAAAATTTGCTGAGTAGATAATTTTATTTTATTTCTTGTATTTTATGATATATACCTACTTACCTTTATAACAACAATTGAAAAATATGCATAGAAAAACTTTTTCAATTAATTAAAATTATTTTACATATATATGACTGAACATCAATATGTAAGAAATTTAAACGATGAACAATATGCACATGTTAATAAAACTGATATACCAAAGAGTTCGTCAATCAGGTCAAATATTTTCAATTTGTTTAAAAATAGTATATCAGAAGCCAATTTAAAAACGTATTAATATTACTTTACAAAAAAATCTTATTTTTTATACTTCTTAAATTGGATTCGGAAAGAAATGTCATCATTTAAGTGTTAGTAAAATAAATAGCGACGGCATAATAATTTGTTTAAATTGGACTCTGTTGTCTTGTTCTAAATAAATGGTGTGACAGAGAGCGTAACTGCAATGGAAAATATATGTTTTTAAATAATTTACTTTTCTGTAACTTACTGAAGTTATTATATAATCTGGGTGATTTTACCATTGACCAGTCCAGTATGTGTCGATTTTTTTACACAATACTCAAGACAAATATGACATTGTCGACTTAATTCAGGAAAAGAACGGCTGCAATATAATTTTTAATAAACGCCGAGAGGATGCATTTTTGAGGCCTGTTGTTTATTTCTCTAATTAAAAAAGTAATTCCTTTTCCTCCGGTTATAAAGGAGTGAACTTTAAACTCGGAGCATCATTCTCCCCGCTTCGTTTAGTGTTAATAAAATATAATTGCACCGAATTTAAAATGTTTCGCTATATCAGAGTTAACGCTAATTCGGCCAATTAAAGCGGAAATATTATCTCCAAAGGAGGTCCGTGGAGAAGGGGAATTAGTTACGATTTTAAACCAAGCTGACCTGGGGATCAAGAATGGTGTAATTAAAAAATCAGTATGCTGGAATTTCTCGAAAGTTGTGACAATTAAGTAAGTCTACGGAATGTTTAGAAAAATTTAAAATAAGATATGCCTAAGTAGAGACAAGAGAGTAAATCAGAGACATAATGCTTCATTTAACTGTTATGTCTATTAAAGCATATATATTCTTTTTAAATATAGCACTTTGTATCTAATTATTTAAATTATGAACATGCCGCATGGCGTATCTTGTTATATAAATAGGGTGGTGGGTTTGTTGTAAAGATTTGTGGAAAAAACATACTGAATGAACAAATTGTTTTTTTCTACGTTCATGCAAAAAACAAAACTTTATTGAACTATATATAGTGGAAAAAGTGGTTCTTTATTGCACTAGTGGAATAAAGTGTTTATTGCATTCATCTGTCACTCTACAATAGCGTTTTGTCATCATGACAAACATAAACGTTCAAGTCGATGTCACATTTTCCTACACTGTGTCATCTAAATAACATTTTTTGATTTTTGCATGAACGTAGAAAAAATATTGTATGCAACTCGTACAAAAAGTGCTTATTGCACGTCGCGTGCAATAAACACTTACTTTTTGTACTTGTTGCATAAATAACTATTATATCTATCCAACAAATTATTCTATAATTATGACTTATATGACCATATTTACGAATACCAAACATTCAGCTTAAACAAGAATTTTGCAGAATTCAACTGGTATCAAATGCTGCAAATCAAAAATTGTAGACGGCTTCACAATAATTCATAGCATTCGTAGCTTCCATATCACTGTTTAAAAATAATCTGTCTCTCAAGGTCTATCAAAGATATATATCTTTGAGAGACCTTATGCAGACATTGGTTACCATATAGTGAAAAGCTCAAGTCTTGATCAATTGTTTATTCTAGGTTTTTAACAAAATTAGTAAAGGTAATATTATCATCATTTATTAAAATTGAATTGCCAAATTGTTTCATAAAATCCACTCTTTCTTTTTTTATTATCGAAAGTAATGACCATAGATTTGCTTCCATTAATTTGTAAATAATGCTCCTCAACCAATATTGCAAAATTATTTAAAATATAATTATATTGTTGCTACAGCTTGTTTACTTTCATTATCATTAAATGCCAAAAAATTTGAGTATCATCTGCAAAATAATCCTGCATGCATGACATAAAGACAGGCGGAAAATTAGACATATAAACAATAAATAGCAGTGGTCCTAAAATTGATCCTTGCGGTATCTCCTTGTCAGTAAAACCTAAGATAAATAGCTTTTGTAGAGTACAGCTTGATCGTTATTTGTGAGATAATTAGACAGAAATTGCACCGCGACAGGACAAAGTCATGTCTGCTTTAAGATAAAATAAAGCTTATGATTTAAGGTATAAAATGTCTTACTAAAATTTATCAACAAACAGTTTTCCAACAATTTCCTCTTATCTAGTGCAAAACATATGTCATTAGTGAAACTTAAAAAGTAGAAGGGCAACTGTAATTCTTTTTAAAACCAAGTTAACGAACCGGGGTTATACTATTCACAACTAAATGTTTACGTAACTGTAGCTCCATTACTTTTTTGAGGATTTTTGAAAATGTCATTGGTTAAGGGTTCAGTATCACTGCCACAAAGTTCAAAACAGAACTGTTAAGAATAAAAACCACATAACAATAACAAGCAAAGGTTATGTTTCCATACGAGAACAGTCGGCAGCAGACGTTCTTAAAATAATTTGTAGATGAATTCATCCACGACTGACCAAAATGTTAAATGTCAATTATGTCATCAATTAACTTCTTTGGATTCTGAAGTTTTGGGACTTAGCTTAGTTAGAAAGCTTAGGTCCTATTGGACTCCTTGTACTTCTTTCTTTTAGGAAATCAGTCCACTTGAGCCGCTAACCAACCTATTATATACAGGTAGTTTTTAACTGTTTCCTTGCAAGGGTACTGTAGAAACTCCTTGGTAATGGATCATATTTGTTTTATCTGACCGTTTTCTAAACTCTTGAGTGTTTTTCTTCATTATTTAGATTTGAGCAGGTATTTTTAAGTACTTTTGGAACCGGGTCATATTGATCTCATATTTTGTTCGGTCTTAATATCTAGTTGTAACCTTTGAGAAAACGTTTGATTAAATCGTTAACCCACGGTTAATTTATATTTTCTTCAGATTTTGAGCGGTAATGCTATTACAAAAAATTTGCATGTACCTACTGTCAAATGTACACTTGGAGCATTTCTTTGAAAGTCTATAACTCTGCCTGGGTACAACTTTTTACATAGATAAATATGATTAAATTACAATATTTTGGGCGCCTCTACATCTACATACATCTGCTTTATATTTATGCAGGACGTCTTGTATTTAAATGAATACTTTTTTGTCCTGTTTAAAAAGTTCCAATAGCATTAGCTCATTCATTCCCATTTGACAACCACAGAAGAAACGCCTATTTTCTATAAGTTAATAACTGTGAAAGGTGTGTGGATAAGAGAAACTTAAATATGCTGCTTATAAATATGAATTACTAAAATAAAAATAAGCGACACATCGTTTACAATGGTGTAATTTTTCATTCAATAGTAAATATCTATATTATTGTGTTGTATGCTATTAAATAAAACAGACAGCAAAACAATATAAAAGAGAAATTGAATATGAAAATATTATTTTGTATTAGCGAGAGGTTTGCTTGGTCCTTCAATTCTCAAGTAATTTAACATGGACCACAGAAAGTATTATAATGTTCTTAATACTTACTGAAACAGTACATGGCTACAGATAATATTTCAGATACTATGGGCAACATAAGAGGTTCTTTTAGATTATGTTCTCAAGGTGATGTTTCACAAAACCCTACATATTCCTTTCTTACTCACATCAAAAGTTTGGAATACGTAACATTTGATTTGTTCTGAAATTCAGGATACAAATCAACACAGACGCATTGAAGATATATTTCTGTACAAAAATAAACTTGTATCCTTCAGTCATCTCTTCGATGTAGGTGTCACTTTTAATTTGAATGTGATCCATCACGGAACTCAGAGCAGCTCCAAATATTGATTGATCAAATAATCGAGTATGAAGCAGGGCCAACGCAAACATAACTTTTAATCAATATAGTCATCATAATGTGGACTAACTGCGTTCCTGAATTATAATCAATTAATTAGGTCCGAGCGGTTTAATCAATCGCTGGCGCGTAAACAGCACACTGCTGCAATATCCAGCAGATGTATGAACCGCACTGTTTTCAAATTAACTCCGAGCATACGTTATGCTCACCGCTGTGGGAGTGAATTGTGTATGTTGCATTGCAGGCCTGGCGCAACGTCTAGCCCTTTGCGGAGTCATGGAAGTGAAATAGTTTATGAGGCCACCACCACGCGGTCTCCAAAGGATGCGCTAGAGAACGCAACCGAAGAGGCTGTAATGTTACAGAACGGGAGTCGGTGTTCGTAACAGTGTCATACTCGGTCGATTTTCTCCGATTTTAATTACAGATTAGGCATTTTCGTTGCTCATTAAACGCTGTTTTCTTTGAACGTGCGCATGACACACTATAAGATGTAGTAACCATATGAATTTACACAACTATATAAGCTGCTTCACGGTGATGGGCTATGAGAAGTTTACATGGTTTTAGTGTATCTAGTAACTTTCTGACCATATACAGGGTGATTACAACTATAATTTTGTAAAAAAAATTGAAAAGGGCAGTTCAAAAAAAATTTAAAAATACACTTCTGCATGGAACTGGAAACTGGTCCACTGTAAAGCCTTGCATAGCATGCAATCGGCGACCGAGATTACAGTAACCCAGCGATGTAAAGGTTTAAAATACTACAACAAATTTTTTTATTCGAATTTTTTTACAATATTGACTATTATTGACCCATCATAAAAAACACATTTTTAGCTCAAGTGATATAACATTTTATAAATATCAACAAGTTTTCATTTTTAAACAAATAACTAAACAAATTGTTTGTAAAATATTTTTTACAACAATTATTCAAAAATAAAATATTTTCTTCAGTCTAGATTTTTGTTGTAAGCATACAGGGTTAACTATGACTAAGTACAATTTTAACCACGTGCTCAGGAAGGCCTAAAAGACAATAATAAAGTTATTCCAGAATTTTAGCCCGATATTTAAAAAATAGGGCAAAACCCTTTTTTCCTACGGAAAGTCGGCGCTTATGATTAGTATTGACTGAGGTGGCTTATGGCGTAGATCCATAGTTGACTTTACATCTGTCAACAATATACTACTACCATGCAGTCGTTTGCAGTGTTTCTAATGCAGAAACGACAGAAATTTACATTTTTATTAGTAATAATACCTGATAGGTAAGTATATACCAGTTAATACAGTTAGCTCCAGTATTTTGCATTCGTTTTTTATTTTTTGGTTACAAGTTTGTAGTTTTACTAGTTAGTAAAACTACATTTTCACTCACTACCGATAAACACACTTCCCGTAGGTACAGTTAGATAACATGCCTATGTATTATAACAAAATCGAAGAAAGGAATGAGTAGAGGTTCTAATAGATAACAGAAAACTTTTATGACCCGCGGCAGTCTTGTCCCATAACCTATAAAAACAACAAACTATTTTAAGGATTTTACAAAAAAATTGTTTACGGTATTGACTCCATTTTTCATAACGCATCTGTTCCATTTTTTTTTAATAAACGGTGAATCACCCTGTATACCGTTTCGGATATCCCATAGGTACTGAGTGCCATAAAAGTGGCTCTGTATATTTTAAATAAAAGAATGTAAATCATTCCATTAAAATGAAGAATAAATAAATAAAAATATTTTAAATACAATCCCTACTAAATTAGGAAAAGATTTTAATATAATACAAACCCATAATGGGTTTTTAAGGGTAAGCTGGAGAAGTATACAAAATTTAGGAGTATAAATATATAATTAAATGAACATGACTTAAATTTTTATTAAAGTTGTTTTGTTTACCCAATTTGAAACTCTCTCATTTTGACTAATAATAAATACGAATAAAAATAGTACGGCATCCCTATTATTTCTAGTAGGCTAATGATATACAGGGTGTCCGGAAAAGACGTGTACAACGGAAGACCACAGACTCCTGGGTTCAAAATAAACCGATTTATCCCAATTTACCTATTTCCAAAATTGCTTCGTTTCGCCGCTAGGGAGCGCCAAAGCCCGCGAAAAATTTTTGTTTATTCCGAATATCTCGAAAACGACTTGATCGATGTTAACCATTTTTGGGCTACGCATTTATAAGTCTAACCGACACTTTTTGACATTATTTAAAATCTTTTGCAGTTATTAGAAATATAAGAAAAATCATGTATCATGCAAATATAAGCACATATTTTTAACCCCTGTACAATAAGTCTCAGTTTTTTTCTATTAGTAGTTGACTTTATTTAGAAACTTTTTTTACACTTTCAGAATTTTGAACAGATGAGTAGTTTAGGCAGAAAAAATATTTTTCGTATGTCAACAGCATCCGTTCTGCAACAAATAACGAAGTACCAGAAGTAGGCTCTGATATTTTAAGTATCAGTTGTATGTCAAATCTAATCAGCTACTGAAGTTAGTCTCTCGATTTATTATTTTTGCTCAATTACTTAGTTACTTTAGATCTTACTTTATTTGTTGTTGTTATTGTTGTGGTTGTTTATGTTCCTCATTTTTCAATATTTCATCATGGATACGTATACATATTCCGAACAAGTAGATATGCTTTTGGTTTATGGAGTTTGTCAAGATAACGGCCGCAAAAGTGTTAGGGTCTACATGGACAGATTCCCTCATCCACGAGTGTCAAATCATCAAACTTTGCCAACATAGAAAGGCGAGTTTGCGAATTTGGTTCTTTACACCAAATTAATACAGTTCAAGGGCGTCAACGTACCACGAAAACTATAAAGGTGAAGGAACAAATCCTAGATAAGATAGAAGAGAACCCAAAAATTAGTGCAAGACGCATTGAACAAGAAATAGGGATACCAAAACCATAGTTCATGATGTTTTGAAGGAGCAGTTACTACATCCGTACATTCAATCGGTTCATGACCGGTTCATGAACCCTGAAAAACGTTTAGCATTTTGTAATTTTATACAAGAATAAAGAACCCATGATATCAATTTCAGCAAAACATTTTATTTACAGATGAAGCATATTTTGCTAGGTCAGGAATTATTAATAACCATAACAAACACGTTTATACTGATGAAAACCACACTGTACTGAAATAAGACATTTTCAATATGAATTCAGAGTGGACGTGGAATTATAGACAACTTTATTATTGGCTCGGTTGTGTTTCCACATCGATTAAATGGGGTCAACTATTTAAATTTTTTACAGCAAGTATTACCTAATTTATTGGACGATTTACCGTTACTACTTCGTCGTAACATGTGGTTTATGCACGATGGTGCACCCCCCCATTTTACAATACCCGTTAGTCAGTATTTACATAATCTGTATCCTAACAGGCGGATTGGAAGAGAAAACGATGCTCCTATAAAATGGCCACCTCGAGCACCAGACTTACCTCCTTGCGAATATTTTTTGTAAAGTATATGCCTACGCAGTTAATAATAAAGAGGATTTTTTTAGGCGAATCCAAGACGCAGTTAACATTTTACGAGGTAATCCAGTAATCATGGAGAGCACTACAACTTCGTAAAACGGATTACTTATTGCGTACGAGAAAACGGGTCACTGAGCATTTATTGTAAAGAGATCATAACTTTTTTTATTTGCTGTATTAATCTTATTATCTCGTATTTATTTAATAAAATATAAATGAGTTTTGGAATTTTCGTTATTTGTTGCAGAACGAATGCTGATATTGTTGACATACGAAAAATATTTTTCTGCCTAAACTACTCATCTATTCAAAATTCTAAAAGTATAAAAAAGGTTTCTAAATAAAGTCAACTACTAATAGAAAAAACTGAGAATGATTATACAGGGGATTGAAAAATATGTGCTCATATTTGCATGATACATGATTTTTCTTATATTTCTAATGACTGCAAAAGATTTTAAATAATGTCAAAAAGTGTCGGTTAGACTAATAACTGCGTAGCCCAAAAATGGTTAACATCGATCAAGTCGTTTTCGAGATATTCGAAATAAACAAAAAATTTTCGCGAACTTTGGCGCCCCCTAGCGCCGAAACAAAGCAATTTTGGAAATAAGTAAATTGGGCTAAATCGTCTTATTTTGAACCCAGGAGCCTGTGGTCTTCCGTTGTACACGTCTTTTCCGGACACCCTGTATATCTACTCACCCTCCAAGTGATAAAATATTTACAGGGGTTGTCAAATTTATTACCCCTAAACCAAGGCTTTTGTGTCAGTTAATTTCTTCTGAAGTATTACATCGCTTCTTAGCTATCCGTCTCTGATTTAGAACTACGCGAAATAGGGGGGAGAGTGACGACCTGTAGGTATACTCAAGTCAAGAATTCAGACGTCTTACGTCATACGAACAAATGAATAATTCAGTATATTTTCATCAAAATATTTATGAAACTACAACTGATAGTACTAAAACTATATACTACACTAAAAGTTTGCATTATGTATTGCACTAAATTGCAAAAACAGCTGTTTTTAACGCGAATAAATATCGAAAATTACGTTGACAATAAAAACAAATGTGTAACGTCAGCCGTGACGTAAGACGTCTGAATTCTTGACTTGAGTATATATCTGAAAGCCGGTAAAATAGCACTCTACATAATTACCACATGTTGATAGGCGATTTATTGCTAGTAGGTACTTATAATTTCTATTCAAGTGGTGATAGTGGCGGCACGATCGAGTGCTAGACTTAATTCAAGGCGTTGCCACTAAGATACGCCACTTTTTAGTTAAGCGGTGGTTTTGCATATGTAATAACAGGCCAAATTGGCTTATTTATTATTCCTGACGGCCTTGACTCGAAGTACGGACTACAAGTTGCAAAAGCACTGAAATTTGCCCAGAAACAAAATTAATGACAGCTTGAGGTCCGTCAAGTCTCGAAGCTCTCCCTAAGTTCACAATTTTGCACAATTATTTTTTAATTTTGCACACACATCCTTTATTATATGAAAGGGCAAACTTGCTAAACTAAAAAACAATGTGCAGTGGCGCCATAGGTACCTACTTATTTTAAAATTGTGTACACTGCATTGGAAAGAAAGAAAGAAGGTTGAGAAGTGTGTTCAGGGGGCAAAAGTGAACCTTAGTAGAGAAAAGTCTTTATTCTGCAGGTATTATAAGAAATACATTATCAATTATACCACCGTCCGCCTTGACGCATGTATCAGCTCATTTGTGGACTGCACGGGTAGCTTCACACTGCTGTACATACTAATGATTTAAACCATCCCCAAAGGCAGTAATCAAGGGGATTCAAATCCGGTGACTTTGGTGGCCAATTTTGGAAACCACCTCCGCCCATCCAGCGTTATGGAAAGCGCTTGTTGATTGATCACAACATGAGTGAAATGGACAGGGGCAGCATGATGCTGAAAGTACATGTTTTGCCTAATATCCATTGGAACATCGTCCAGTAGATTTGTCAAATTACTTTTTAAATATTCTACATATCTAGCTCCAGTAAGAGGACCATCTAGCACAACTGGGTCAAGTAATTGATTATTATTAATAATACCACATCACACATTAATGCTGAACCGATGCTGAGAGTTACTTTCCACTGTGGCATGTAGATTTTCATCTTACCAACAATGTTCATTGTGACAGTTATTTACTCCATCACGAATACATTGAGCCTCATCAGAGAACAAAATGTATTTGTAAAGTATATGGTTTGCGTTTATCCAATTGCAAAAATGCAACCGCAAATCATTATCACCGTCCTGAAGTTTCCGGACCCGCTGAATATTGATATGTTTTAAACCGGTTTTGTGAATGATTTTCCATGCCGCAATTTGATGAATTTAAAGACATGTTGTAATGCGCCTTATTATTACACCCGAGCTACGCTCTACCATATTTAGAATGATTTCTTCCACTGCTAGACGAGGACCAGCTTGCCTTTCAGATGTAATTCTTACACTGGGAAACATTCCAGTTTCACGTGCATTTTGTTCGGGAAGCGACGTTGATATTCAGCCACTCAGAATAGTTTCATTACTACCTCAGTAACCATTGATATTCACCTATATGTGTATTAGGCTTTTTTGTTGACTTTGATAGAATTCGATAACTGGTGAAACAAAGGGGCATAGAAGAAGAAGAAGAAGTTACAGAAGAAGTGCTACTATCCTACTTTTTCAATGTGAAGAAACGGTTTGCTGTACCTTCCGTACCCAAAGGTAAGTATTGATATTTCGAAGGTAATCTTACTTCATATTTGAAAGTAAATTCAAGAAATTATAAATCAAAGAAGGCAAATATACTGGAGAGAAATCAAATCGAAGAATTTTTGAAAAGAACACCGTATGAGGAATATTTTCAAGTTAAGGTAGAAAATAAATAGATTTTAATATTTCAATTTATACATTGAGCGGTTTATTTTAAAATCTGTATAGGTTGCAAGGATCATGGGAGTCGCAGGTACTTGTCGATGCAATGAATTAACCTTTTTGGATATCACCCATGTCCAAGACAAAGGAAGTTACCTATACGTACTCATTCGGGATACAAAAATGAATATGTCAAGAACTTTCACAATCATGGAAGAAGGTTTTCCAGACACTGCTGTAGAAATGTGTCAAAAATACATCAATCTGCAACATAAAAATGTCGGTGGGAGATTTTTCTTGCGATATGTGCCTAGAAAATGTAGGCACCGACACAATTTCGAAAACGTTTTCAAAAGTGGCTGCATTTCTTAGGCACCCTGATCCAGATAGTTTTACTGGACATGGTATGAAGCGTTATTCGGCAACATTACTGACCTGCTGAAAGTGATATTATACCACTATGAAGCGTCATGGTAGTTGGAAATCGACTACCGTAGCTGAAAGTTATATTGAAGATTCACTGTCCAGCAATATAGCAATTGCTGAAAAAATCCAGGTCCTACATACATAGCGAAGTTGTGGGCCCCTCCAGTCCTTTAGAAACTCCTCGAGTGAACTTAAATAATCCCGCTCATATTCCTCCCAACTGCAGGATAGACGGACCGGCAGAGTGGAAAAGAGATAGACTTAGTTTTTAATTGTTGCAGAAAATGTCAAACAAATTTAATGCTGAAGAAGGTGAGAGTTCGCAAAAATATTATTAATGTGACCAATAATTTATATTAACCCTTTGGTAAGAAGAAATCCAAACATAGCCGCCCGAAAGGCTGAGAATACTTCTGTTGCTCGAGCTGTTGGGATGGCAAGAGGGATTGTGAATAAATATTTTAAGAATATCGAAGAAGTTCTCACAAATAACCTATTCGACAAACCTGCTAACGTATACAACATTAAGGAAAGTTCCGCTGAAAAAGGTGAAACTATAAGCTTGATTTCATGCTTCAACGCAGAACGGGGATACCTACCTCCTTACTCCATATTCAAAGGAAAAAATATGAAAAATGAGTATTCAGATGGATTGCCGCCTGGATCATGAATACGAAATTACTAAGTTTATTCATGTTCCCTGTTTTGAATGAATTTTTATTTCCGTTAATAAAGAAATTATTATCAGTTTTTTAAAAGGTCCATCTCTCCTCACCTTACCTTATCATCTTAAAAGCCGTGGTAAAAAATAAAGTTTTCACGGATTTGTACACAAATAAAAGTAGACACATTGCTCTTCTTCTTCGTATGCTCTGTTATAGGAGATATAATATGGACTTATTTCTTTAGAAAAAGTTTATGCGGCCATTTTTCCTCGTTTAACTCCAACGCTTGTAAACACGACCCGAATTCGCCCATGTACAGGAGCATTTAATTAATTTCATTTAATAACATTCATAAGCACTCAGCGAGTAAATATCTTGCGGTAGTTTTTCATTAAACCCGCATTGAGGCTCCTCATAAAAGACTTAATTAATTTCGTTCGGAGCTCCACATTTACAACCAGATTGAAACTGGGAAATGGTATCGGTCAAATCGTTTAAACGTCGTTTTCAGTCCAGCCCTGGGTAGGCGACACATGAATAGGGGACGTGTTGAAGCGCTGTGAAAAGATGGGAACTCGCCGGCGCGGTCTATATTTGGTCATATTCGGTTTAGCCCTGTATTCTATACATGTCCTGCCACGGCCTTTGAATAGCGAATCAGCCGGGGTAAAAACACGGTCAATCCGCCCGCCGCCTCCGTCGCCGCCGCCCGGGTTTGTCGATACTTCGATGCCGAAGTTAAAATGAAACAAAGAGGAGGGCAAAAACGCCAAACTTTTTATAGAAAACGTTTCCTTTTGAAGGATTATGTTATGCTGCACTCGCCGGGATGAGTTGCTTGTTATTGTGGAAGGGGTCTGACGAATTCGTTGTATAAAAGCAGAGTGCATAGCCTTTTGGAACTCTGGACTGGGGATGCTTTGGATGGTACATGATCACTAAACAAAGTGAATGGTGTTGAAATAAAAACAAAATCAGATGCAATGATAATAAATAAAAAATTGAAAATGACATAGATACAACAACAAAAATAGTAGTGAATGAATGATTAAATAGTGTAACATCAAAGAGTAACAATGCAGTACTCAAGAACTAATAAACAGAGTATCTTCGTAATTCATAATTTATAATGTACATTCAATAATACAAGATTATTCAGAACTTATTCATAAAAAAAGGCTAGAATGTATAGGGGATTCTTACAAATGCAAATAAATCAAAGGTCTGTTCGAAAATTATGTAAACGTAAACTTCTGCGCGGCACGGGAAACTGGTCCATCGTAAAACCTGACAAAGCACGAAGTTGGCGACCAGCACGGTGGCAAAGTGTAATAAAATGAAGTCCAATGAATTTACGTCAGGAGATCGTAATGGTCATGGTACCGGTTCTCCTGGTCCAATGCATCATACCGCTTGAGCTTCATTAAGGTACTCCCTAATATTTTGTTGAAAATAAGGGGAAGCAATAACCATATTCGGAGTTGGACAGCTAATAGGACACCTTACAGAAGTTTAGGCAGATCATTTCCGTGGAACTCAAGATCTGAACCTCCATCCATTCAATTCTGTAATATAGCTATATAAATAGGTCAGCATTTTGTTGTAGCATCCATTCACAAAATCTAATTCGTAAAGGATTATCCCTTGGTATTAATGCTTGTTACTGATATAATTGCGCCTCGTGTATGGTACACTATTGGTTGGGACATTCTTTGTACTTATTGAGAGATTTGTCTGGTACTTATTCAGGGATTCTCTTCAACAACCTCTAAATCATCACCCTATATATCCTTAAATAACATATTGAGTCCTTTTTGATACAAAGTGTGTTCGGTTGAAATTAATCCATGGTTCGTAAAAACTGTATTAGAAATATAATCACATTATTGCCACCATCAATAAGGCACCTATGCGATTGTTTCATCGATATATGCCTTTGTCATAGAATTCCTGTGCCTGCTGATTTAACATTTCGTTATTTCGTACTGAATTTGACTTAAAACACCTGTAATAAATATGAGTGTCATAACACGATTAATCTTACCTATGTAGTGGGTGAATATTTTAAAATCCTCAAACTTTCTTTAACACATTAACACACAAATGCATTGTTGTAAAGCATAATAACACCGCATAAAGTTTTCCTTGAAGTTTTTGTCTTACTGCTTAATAACAATTTAAAATGCAAGAAAACAACACATTTCGAATTATCATAGTTATAAATATAAATAGAAAACCAAAAATCTGGTACAAAAAAGCATGTTATATAAATATAAAAGGTGTACCCACGCTAGTTTTCTGACTGAGATTTTTTGTCCCAGCAAGAATGTAAAAAACTTAACCCTCATTAGTCCTGCTAACAGGGGTCCCTTTATTTAATTTTTATTTCCTTTTTCATGGGAAAGGTATCTAATAAAATAACAACAAACCATCATGCTTCACATGTTGTATATTTACTTATACAATTATTTTAAGTATTTAATTACATTTACTTTTTCAGGGGGATGAGTGTCATTATTCAAAAAATAGAAAACGATACAAAGAAACCAATTTTATAATGTATTTGACACTATAAGTCATGACCTATTATTAAAATGCTTTAAATGTATTGATTGGTGTTAGAAGTATCTACAACAAACCATTGAAGATTTTCTGGCAGATAGAATGAATCATGTAAAAACTTAATCACAAATTATCGAATATAGTGTGTCATAGAGTATTGCACTTGGGCGCCTACTTTTCAATAAATACATAAATAGATTGGTTTCTCTTCAGTTTAGTGTAGATATTTTAGGTTTTTGTTGTTAAAACAAAAATTTTTCAAGATAAAAAGCACTGTTGAAAATTACTTCATAAAACTGAAAAATTGTTTTGATTTCAAGTTGATTATTTAAAATTTTTATAAAACTTATTTCTTTAAATGTCAAACATCAAAACCATTTAGACTTTTCAAAGAACTTAAAATTGAACATTGTGAAAACCAGTACACAGTATTTTAAATTGCACATGTAAAATATTTAGGAGTTCTGAGTGATGCTATGAAATATTCCAGTATTTTTTTGTTTTCAATGACTTCAGAGATAAATTACTTTCCCACAAATGTGGAATATCATCTATCTAAAAATAACATCTCATTACTACTACATGACTATAAGTATACGACAAAAAAGTAATTACTTACTTCCATGTATGGCAAAAAGGTGGACCAGAGATCACATTCTTTTGCTCCTATATTATATAACACCTTACCTAAACAGATACACATAATTGGCTAACAATATACGAATGGATTTGGATCGGTCAGTGGCCGTGTGGTTTAACGCGTCAGTACTTGAATCGACGTGACTAGATCGCTGTGGGTTCGACCCCGTAGCTGGTAGACCGTATATAAGCTATATTTGTGGAGAGATTGACACCCTCTCTGGGGGTATGGTAGGGTGGAAGAATGTTGGCTTGGGTCAATGTGAGATACTGATACCTGTTGACATTTGACTACCCCCCTAATTAATGAGGTTTTCCAGGTTTCCCTCATTCCTGAACTGAATGGTTGTTAGGGCCTACCAACATAAGTCGTTCCTGGGCGCAAAGGCGGCCTGTTTAATAATAATATGCCGTCCCCTCTCCCACACAAGTCTTCGACTTCTGGGCTAATACTCGTGATTAGAATGAGGGGTAAAGATATTGTCACGGAATTTGCCCCACTCACTCCCAAACCGACGACTGTGGCACCGCGAATTGCCTAAGATTGCCCCGACCGCCCCCTACGTCATTCTGGTAAACAAACAACATGCCGTTATCGAGATCGGCCTAGAAAAATCGTGGAAACGACGAGAAGCGTTCCAGTCGTACTAGAAAATAGATCTAGAGATACTGGAATATACCTGGAATATTCGTTGGGTCTATAAAAGAAGAATAAACGGCCGAGTTAGTTAGTCTTGTATAAGTCTTGTATTAGTCTTGTGTTACAGTCTGAAGTGAAGTGTTTATTTAGAGAGATCAAAGCGATTTAGATAGCGATTAATTAAATAAGTGTTTAGTTGAGTTATAATTAGTGTTTAGTAGTGTTCAGTAGTTAATAAAGAAGTAATTAATTAACGGATTGTTTTTTCTGGAAGTAAGAAAAAGACGGATTGGGAAATCCGTGACAATTTGGTGTCGGAAGTGGATTTAACTGGAGGTTTTAAAGAGCTTTCTGGAACCCTGTCCACAAAGTGGGATTTAAGTGGAAGTTTGAAGAACTTTCTGGAACCCTGTGCGCGGGTGGAATAAATACCTAAGTGTGGCATATCACCGCACTCGTCGTGACTCAAGGAAGTGAACGGTGGTATTCGCGAAGGACAATCTCGAACATTCTAGAACTTTGTACAGGAGTGAGACAAATACCCAAGTGTGATATATCACCGCACTCGTCGTGACTCAAGGAAGTGAACGGTGGTATTCGCGAAGGACAATCTCGAACATTCTAGAACTTTGTACAGGAGTGAGACAAATACCCAAGTGTGATATATCACCGCACTCGTCGTGACTCAAGGAAGTGAACGGTGGTATTCGCGAAGGACAATCTCGAACATTCTAGAACTTTATACGGGAGTTAAACAAAGACATAAGTGTGACACATCACCGCACTCGTCGTCATTTAAGGAAGTGAACGGTGGTATTCGCGAAGGACAATCTCGAACATTCTAGAACTTTATCCGGCAGTGAGACAAAGACCCAAGTGTGGCATATCACCGCACTCGTCGTGACTTAAGGAAGTGAACGGTGGTATTTGCGAAGGACAATCTCGAACATTCTAGAACTTTGTACGGGAGTGCGACAAAGACCCAAGTGTGGCATATCACCGCACTCGTCGTGACTTAAGGAAGTGAACGGTGGTATTTGCGAAGGACAATCTCGAACATTCTAGAACTTTCTACCGAAGTGAGACAAAGACCCAAGTGTGACATATCACCGCACTCGTCGTGACTTAAGGAAGTGAACGGTGTTATTCGCGAAGGATATTCTCGAACATTCTAGAACTTTCTACCGAAGTGAGACAAAGACCCAAGTGTGATATATCACCGCACTCGTCGTGACTTAAGGAAGTGAACGGTGTTATTCGCGAAGGACATTCTCGAACATTCTAGAACTTTCTACCGAAGTGAGACAAAGACCCAAGTGTGGCATATCAGTGCACTCGTATCATTGTAAGGAAGTCAACGGTGACATTTACAAACACATTCCTGGACATTCTAGAACTTTCCAAATAGAGTGAATGCCTGTAACTAGAAGTCAAGGCAACATGGATGCGCAACTAGCAAAGCTGTTAGAAATGATGCAAACGATGCAGGAACAGGGACGTATGATGCAAGAAAAGTTGGAAGAACAAGGACGAACAACACAAGAAAAATTAGAAGAACAGGGACAAACAATAGAAAAGAAATTTGAAGAACAAGGGCATAAAATCGAAGATCAGTCCCAAACGATGCAGGAAAAATTAGAAAAGAAATTGGAGGAGCAGGGACAGACGATGCAAAAGAAATTAGAAGAACAAGGACAAACGATGCAAAATAAATTAGAAGAACAGGGACGGACTATGCAAGAGAAATTAGAAGAACAAGGGCGTAAAATGGAAAACCAGACGAAAGAAATGCAGACAAAGTTAGAAAAATTGGAGAATACACTAGAAGAAAACTAGAGGAGCAGTCACATAAAGTAGAAACACAAGTAGAAGAGAAACTATTGGCACAAAAAAGGAAATAGACGAAGAAATAAACTTGGTTAGAGAAACCTGTGGAGAACTCCGACATAAGCTAGACAACATAAGAAAGGAAGGCGTAATAAAATCAGAAGGATCTGTTATCCGAACGCAGAAAACAAAGCCTCCTGAATTCGACGGCAAGGTCTCTTGGAATGTCTATCTGCGTCAGTTTGAAGCAGCAGCTGCAGCAAACGAATGGTCTGATTGTGAAAAGGCTACTGCTTTAATAGTTGCTCTACGAGGGGAAGCTCTTGACGTCTTAAGGAGTTCCTGCTGGGCAGCAGAGTAACTATGACCTTCTGAAACAGCATATGGAAATGAGATATGGTGATAAGCACCTGCAGCAAGTGTACCAGGCACAATTGAAAAATCGTCACCAGCAGAGTGGAGAGAATTTACAACACTTTGAGACAGACGTTGCTCGACTGGTTCGATTGGCATATCCAACAGCCCCGTCCGAATTTGTAGACCAGCTCTCCATCCAAGTGTTTATCGACGGCCTAAGAGATTGCGAAACACAGCAGGCACTACGGCTCGCTAGACCTAAAACGTTGAATGACGCTCTTTCGCATGCACTGGAATTTGAGGCAGCAAAGATGGCATCCGGTAGACATGTTAAAGTACGGACTATCACTGATAAATAACAGCGATAATATGGGAAATGGAGACATAATCAAAACATTGAAGGAGGTCATTGAGAAACTCAGCCCAACTACCGGATCAAAGAAAGAACAATCTGATAGTCGAAGAGATCGCCTTCTGAAATGCTGGAACTGTGGACAGACAGGACATCTAAAAGACAGTGTAGGGCCCCAGTCGCTGATCAGCAGAAGCGCGACTCCCAAGCGGCACCTGCACAGGAAAACTAGGGTCAGCCGGCTTGACGGGGCAAAAGCCGGCTGCGTCCTCGTACCATGCCCCACAAGAAGAAGTTACGTTGTCACGTCTCCAGGACTCTGACTCCTTGCTAGTAGAGGGCATTATTTTTGGTCGTATGTTTCCTATGGTAATCGACACTGGAGCAGCAAGAACTATTATACGACCGGATATTATTGGTGACTGGCGTATTAAGAGCCCTGCCAAGCGTTATGTCCTTACAACAGCCAATGGACAACAACTGCCAGTCAAGGGGGAATGCGAGCTTGACATAGAATTAGGAGACGTCAAATTCAAACACAGAGCCCTGGTAGCAGATATATCGGACAATGTCATACTCGGACTAGACTTACTACGAGCAAAGGGGGTGAACTTAGATTTGAATGCTGGTACGCTGCGGATAATGGGTGAGGAAGTAGTGCTAACGACCACCACTGAGAATAACGCTGTACGGAGACTCGTTGTTAAAGAAGATGTGGTACTACCTGGTCAGACCGAAATATTGGTTGCCACTGTAATGGATGGGGAAATGTCTTGCAGTGTTGGAGTGGTGGAACCCAGTAATCCGGATCTGTTCAATAAATCTATAGTCACCGGCCGCACCCTGATTAAACCAGAGAAAACGACAATAGTACGGGTAGTAACCTGAAAACTTTCCACAGAAAATTACAAAGGAACTGAAGTAGGACTGTGAACCTGTTACCATGGTCAGAACACTCAAACAAACAACGAAATAGAGAAGAAACCAAACAAGACCAGTCTACCGGAATGTCTAAGGGACATCGTGGATAGGGCCAAAGAAAGATTAACAGAGATGGAGGTGGAACAACTGGAAGAGCTGCTAAGTGAAAATGAAGATGTGTTTGCACTTAAACCAGGCGACTTTGGGAGAACAAATGTAGTGAAGCATCGAATCGATACTGGTTCATCATCTCCTATAAAGCAGCCACCACGAGGACACCTTGGCTGGTGCGCAATGGTTTTCCACTTTGGATTTAAAGAGTGGATATTGGCAAGTCGAGGTCAGCCCAGAAGACAAGGAAAAGACAGCATTCACTACCGGAAATGGATTGTGGCAGTTCAATGTAATGCCATTTGGTCTATGTAATGCCCTGCCACTTTTGAACGACTGATGGAAACTGTACTTCATGGCCTGCATTGGGAGACCTGCTTGATTTACTTGGACGACGTGGTGGTGCTGGGACGCTCTTTCCAGGAGCACCTAAAGAACGTGTCCGAAGTGTTCAAGAAGTTGAAAGCAGCAAACCTGAAGTTGAACCCGAAGAAGTGCAGTCTGTTCCAAAAGGAGGTTAGATACTTAGGCCACATTATTACTCCAAACGGTGTGAAAACAGACCCGGAGAAGACAGAGTGCATAAAGAACTGGCCGGTTCCTAAAGACAAACATCAAGTTCGAAGTTTTCTAGGCCTATGCACATACTACCGACGGTTTGTCCAAGGATTCTCTGACATTGCCAAGCCTCTTCATAAACTGACAGAAGACAACATCCCGTTCGAATGGACTTCGAGATGCCAGCAAGCCTTTGAGACGCTGAAAGAGGCTCTCTGCACTACCCCGATTTTGACATACCCAATACCTGGACAACCATTTATAGTGGACACGGACGCAAGTAACATTGGAATTGGTGGAGTTCTTTCGCAAGTACAAGATGGACAAGAGCGAGTAGTTGGCTACTTCAGCAAAGTCCTATCAAAAGCCGAAAAGAACTATTGTGTGACTCGGAAAGAATTGCTTGCCATCGTCAAGAGTCTAGAACACTTTCATAAATACCTGTATGGCCAAGAATTCCTCCTAAGAACGGATCACGCTTCCTTAAATGGTTGCTTCAGTTTAAAACCCTGAAGGACAGATGGCCAGGTGGCTGGAACGGCTCCAAGAATATCACTTTGTTGTTGAACATCGAGCCGGCAGGAAACATGGAAATGCAGATGCCCTTTCTAGGAGACCCTGTCCTGTCAACTGCAAGCACTGTAGTAGTCTTGAAAGGAAAGAGGACATCTCATCTGTTCCTTGCAAGATAGTAGTAGCCCAACCTGAAGACAGATGGAGTTCAGCGGCAATTCGAGAAGACCAGCAAGCTGACTGTGACATCAAGCCATTATTAGACTGGAAAGAAGCCAACAACCGACCCTCATGGGCTGAAGTCAGCAGTAAAAGCCCAACATTAAAGAGTTATTGGGCTCAATGGAATTCCTTGGTGTTGGAAGACGGTGTTCTAAAAAGAGCATGGGAAAACAATGACGGAACGGAGGTGAAGAAGCAAGTACTACTCCCGAGGTCCCGGGTCAAGGAAGTGCTGCAGGAAGTACATGGAGGTACTGGTGGTGGACATTTCGGTATCAATAGGACTCTACAGAAGATTAGGGAGCGTTTCTACTGGTTGAGCTGTAGGACGGATGTAGAAGATTGGTGCCGAAAATGTGACATATGTGCAGCCAGCAAGGGACCGAAGACCCGTTCCAGAGGCAAAATGCGCCAGTACATCGTAGGTGCACCGTTCGAGAATTGCCATTGATATCGCTGGCCCATTTCCGAAAACTCAAAATGGAAACCGATATCTGTTAGTCGCCATGGACTACTTTAGTAAATGGCCGGAAGTATACCCTCTTCCCAATCAAGAGACCACGACCGTAGCAGAAGCCCTAGTCAACAACCTGTTCTGCAGATTTGGTGTGCCCATGGAACTGCATTCAGATCAGGGCAGAAATTTCGAATCAGGTGTGTTCCGAAAGGTTTGCGAGCTTATGGGTATCCGGAAAACCAGGACCACCCCACTGCATCCCCAGTCAGATGGTATGGTGGAACGCTTCAACGCCACACTAGAAACCAATCTGAGGATGTTTGTGAACGAGAACCAAACAGACTGGGACAAGCTCATTCCACTCTTCCTGTTAGCTTACCGCTCAGCTGTCCATGAAACTACTGGGAAGACTCCCGCAAGGATCATCTTTGGAAGAGAGCTTCGCCTTCCAGCAGATTTGGTATTTGGTCGTCCTGCGGAACAGCCCACCGAGCCAGACACTTACACCCATGAGCTAGAACGAAGACTAGCAGCCGTACACGATCAAGTCAGATCTCGAATGCGACTAGAGAGCGATCGCATGAAGACTCGATACGACGTCCGGGCCAATACAGTCGGATTCCAACAAGGTGACCTGGTGTGGCTGTACAACCCCACGCGGAAGAAAGGAAGATCGCCTAAACTACAGAACCGTTGGGAGGGCCCCTACACAGTCATTAAAAGAATCAATGATGTCGTCTACCGGATACAGAGGACTCCCAGGAGTAAGATGAAGGTCGTCCATCTGGAGCGTCTGTCCCAGTATAGAGGTGTATCCGATCGGGACGATCGGTCCTAAGGAGGGGGCAGTGTCACGGAATTTGCCCCACTCACCCCAAACCGACGACTGTGGCACCGCGAATTGCCTGAGATTGCCCCGACCGCCCCCTACGTCATTCTGGTAAACAAACAACATGCCGTGATCGAGATCGGCCTAGAAAAATCGTGGAAACGACGAGAAGCGTTCCAGTCGTACTAGAAAATAGATCTAGAGATACTGGAATATACCTGGAATATTCGTTGGGTCTATAAAAGAAGAATAAACGGCCGAGTTAGTTAGTCTTGTATAAGTCTTGTATTACAGTCTGAATTAAAGTGTTTAGTTGGAGATATCAAAGTGATTTAGATAGCGATTAATTAAATAAGTGTTTAGTTGAGTTATAATTAGTGTTTAGTAGTGTTCAGTAGTTAATAAAGAAGTAATTAATTAACGGATTGTTTTTCTGGAAGTAAGAAAAAGACGGATTGGGAATTCCGTGACATTATTATTATTTATTATTAATAACTTATGAGTTCAAAAGGAACAAGAATGAGAAACATTTGTGTTAGTTTGTAGAAACTGGGTAAAACGGGCCCAAATGTATTTAATATTTACTAGTCGGTGGACAAAATTTTGAACAGTTGTAACATCAGGTATGTCAAATTATTTTATTAGTTAAAACCACAAATGAATTTCATTCATTGATAAAAACAATAACAGCAAGAGCAGTTGAATTGCTGACATAAAACGTGTGTAAAATTTTATCCATTTCTTTGCTGCCGTGTCTGTCGCTGACTAATTGCTTTGCCTTGTGCAAGATCAGATTTGACAGTAGATTAGTTTCCACTGCTGTGCAGAAGTGTATTGTTAAAACATTTTCGGATTGCCTTTTTTGATTTTTTTACAAAATTGTATTTTTAAGAGTCCCGTGTACATTCTGTATATCGTAATTTGAAACAAGTGTGTAATGTATAGGTAAATATCATTATTATAACTTTTATTGTGTGCCATGTGACCTTGACAGATGGATATGATATGATAAATTAAACATTCCCGTAAGTAACACAAAATCTAATTCATTTTTAACAGTCACTGCGACTTTTTCTCAAGCCTCCTAAAGGCTATGAGAAAATAAAATATAAAGACACCGTAATAGCAAAGTAAACGCATATCTAGTTTAAAACCCATCACACTTAAGTGTGGCAGAATAGTAGATTAGTAGTACGCCACGCAATTATTCCACATACAGAGGCAAAATGAAATTCTAAATACGATACGTGATTTTACGAACGCACACAAAATTACATGTATATGGAATTCGCGTATGTGAATTCTGAAATGCGGCGTGCGTTATTACAACTGCATAAAGTTGTTTTATGGTTATAACATTTTATTGCTGATACTATTTCAATGAAAGTGGAAGAGTACCATTCTCGAAATGTAAAGTGATGTGTAAAACGAGGGAAACACACGCCATTTCTTCCTGATAATAAAATACTGTTCTTTTTTATTGCGATTTTATGTCGAATTGCAGTAGAACAATACAGCGCGATGCTTCATGATTGAAGGTAATGGTTTAGTGTCATCCATTTTTACAGCAGTTTTCCATTTGCTGATACAGTGATGACGCTGCTAATACATATTTTAAGATGTGTATCATGCGCCGTGATGTAAACTGCAGCATAGAACATAATTTGAAATTCTTCATTTAGAGAAATAGAATTAAAGTTTGCATATTCGTTAAAACTTACTTTACGGAATATACAAAAAAATATATGATCTGTCTATTATTAGATATTAAGGCTGGGATTTTGTATACATATTTTTACCGTCTAACAGGGTTTCAAGCGAGGACACAGAACTCCAAGAAAATTGAAATAATTGGTTATTATTATATATCAACGTATTCACAAAGGTTCCCGCTAGTGCGTGAGATAATTTTCATTGCTCATAAAATCACAAGAATAATTAAAATAAATGTTAAAGTACCTCAATTTTAGCCACACAGTTACTACGCCAATATGTCACAATTACGGCAAAATTATCACAGCCACAGCCACCAAATTACTTCACTCACTAGCCAGGACATATAGGACAACTTGTGTTTCACTTTCAGATTAATATTTATAGCTAATTTTACATTTTGTGTCCTCGACTAAAATCATAACATATATCACGGCTTCCATTTATACGTACGTCAAAATGCACGATAAACTTCAGAGAACCTATACGCGCTGTATACTGTCTCATATAGGTCTGATTGATTCGTCGTTTCCCTCACTCAGGCTGTTCAATTCCTTTTCTACAAAATCCCGGTCTTAATAAGAAAGTAAACAGTTTTTGTATATTGTAAGGTGTTTTCAAAAAGTCTGTATAAATATTTATTTTAATAATAGCATGATTCTCATGCAATTTGGTACTTAGGGGTTTTTAGGATGAGAAATCGATATATGATGACTTAGCCTACATCTAAAGCTTCATAACTTCTTTGTTGTGTCGCTTCGAGCAGCCGTTTCTCAGATAATCGTACCATATTTATGTTTAAAATGCTTTCAGAAGTTGCATAACTTGTTAAACACTCTGTTTGAATAAAATCTCTGTCATATAGAATATTTTAAGGTTTCCTCACGTAGTTGCCAGGTAAGCGATTATCTGCGTTTAATGTCACCAATGACCTGATTGAAAAAATTATGTAACAGCTGTAAAGTAAAAATTATGTCGCCTCTGGTTCTGCACTTGAAAGTAATATGAGATTTATAATTTGCGGCCTCTCGTGATAGGTTTGATTCCTCAGAGCAGTCACTCAATTTTCTAGTAAGTTAATATTCCTAACTAATCAACCGAGGTGATGCATCTATAGCGTAACAGTGATGAGGATTTTTGTAGCAGATGTGCAGTGTTTGTTAGAGTTTAGTGGAATTAACCAAGTTTTGTATCAGTCATTGATTATTAGCAGATTATTTAGAATGGTGTTGTGTTGTTATATCGTCTGCATAAGAACTATGAGGGATAATTTTGAAATGATCAACATCATCCGAATATAACAGGAGCAAAAGTGGTCCAGGAATGGAACCTTGTGAACCTCCGAACCATACTTGATGCGAAGAAGAATGATCTGATCCAAAACGAACTGAAAAGTTTCAAACGAAGTCTATATTTGGGAACATCATCGAAGAAAAAATCCAAGTAAAGTACATCCATAGAATCTTCTCTATCAAAAGCAAGGTACTAGTTTAAACAGACATTATGAATTGCAATGTTTATAAGGGCGAAGCTTTATTATTGCTAAGTCCTTTCCATACGTTTGATAGAGGAATTCAAATTTTACCTTTTTTCCAGAAAGCAATATGTTAATCTGAAGGATAATGTATTTGAATTAACTGCAGTGAGAAGTGGATCACCTCAGGGCTCTGTTTTGGGGCCCATACTCTTCATAATTTATATAAATAACCGTCCAGTTTATTTGCTCCGTGACAAATGTGTTCCATATGCTAACGATACTTCTACTACTAATTAGCTGTAATAAAGATATAGTAGTTTTACAACTTTGTAGAAATGGCATAGATACAAAAGCTTACGAGTGGATTATAGCTATCTAGATATGTAATAATTTTAGTAGTTTTACAACTTAGTAGCAATGGCATAGATACAAAAGCTTACGATTGGATTATGGGTCTCTAGATATGTAATAATTTTAGACTAAATTTGGATAAAACTCAACGTATAACTTTTTCTATTGATTGCAATAGTGGAAAGGGTTGTGGTTTGGTCATCTCACATTTCTTCTTTGAAGAAGAAACTGTCATATCTTTCACAATCATTCGTTTATTCATTCAAATTAAAATTTAGTCAATGTATACTTTTAAAAACATATTATTCCATTTTTCACTGTTACTTATGTTATGGTGTTACTCTCTTAGGTGTCTTCTTCCTCTGTACAAATATTTAGAAAGCAAAAGAGGTCGTCAGACTTATTGGAAACATAATTTATTTTGTTACAATACGCGTATACCAAATGATATTTATAGAAACAGTTTAAGTTTGGTTTAACTGAAAAAAGTGCGCACAATTTTTCTAGTAGAGTATTTAATAGTTTGCTACAGACATTAAAGAAATTAGAGGTTGTAAGCGGTTTTGCAAGACGTCATCTGTTCCTCTTTTGAATATAGCATAAAAGAATATTTTGATTTTGTAAAATGATATATATTCTTTTTCAAAATTTAGTTATATTGCTTAAGGAAATAAGTATTTTTTTCATTGTTTGCCGAGGTAACAGTTATTTATGTTATTATGTAACTATTTATTTTTTTTATATTTTTATATGTATACTATTTATTATATGACGTTTGTAAGCTGTATGTAGATTATGTGTATAAAAAATTAAAACATATAAATAACTAAACATTCTAGTTAGAACCTTTACAAATGAAACTCACATATTTCAGGTTCTTCCCATCCTTAATTTTTTATACCTTAAACTTAAATTTATTTCATCGCTGTAAAACAAAAGGAAGCTATTTTACTGCAGTTACCCTGATTCTTTTGTGTACTGTATACATAAATCATTATACCAAAGATACGACCAGCAATAACGGTAGAAGATATTACAATGCAAAAAATTCTGCTTCTAAAGTAATTGGACTGTGTTTCTGAGAAGAGAAGCCACTAAAAAATAGTCGAAGAACGCTTCATTTCATCCGAAAATAGAAATTAGTGCTTCTGGCTATTTTTAGTCGCATGACAGACCCATCAGTCATAACTGAGTTTCAATTGAAAGTGTTAATTGCTTTATAAACAGCTTTTGTTTATGTCTGAACGGCCTCAAGTTGTTAATGAGTTGGAATTCTTTTAAGATTTACTAGTTAGTTACCGCCACATGTGGTTATTATAAATGTATACTAATAGCGTTTGTCTTAATGAGTGCTCCAGGGATGGGAACAACAAGGGCAACTTTAATGAGAAGTCACGGCCCAGAGGTATTTTAAAGAGAAAATTGGTGATGTTGAAACTCGCCATATCTATATATTTGAATAATTGAATGTGACAGGGACAAATATACTACCAAAGATGGATAAAACGCATAAGAAACACTAAGACAGAGTTAACAAGTTTTTGCTTATGATACATAGTGTTTGTAGATATACATGTACAGTTCAAGTCGGCTTAAATCATTTGGTACTTTGAATGTCTACATCGTAACATACTTGACATAAACACACTACCCACCACTTACTCTACTCTTCGCCATAATCTTCTAGAATATTTAGGAAAATGATCTACAAAGAAGTTGTGGAAATGCTGCATAACGAATTCCATTCTGCCACATTACAAACTACCTTTGGCTACCTAAAAAGTTTATATCTACATCTGTCTAATAATGACTATGAGTTGACAATGTGTGATAATAACATTGTAAATTAAATTAGACTCAAATCAGCCATTTATTAACTATTAACAGACATTAATAGTAAAATCTTTACAATTGGATAAATTAATATCAGACGCTGACATGCCTGATGATTTGCTTGCATAGGTGGAAATATTTTGAGTGCGAACATAATTTTTAGATGTTGATGGAATATTTTGGGCTTCCAAGGAAATATTCTCACTTTCGCCTAGAATTTTCATGACCGTTCATTTTTTTTTTTTTCAGTAGAAGTGTCGGTACAGCATTCAGTGACAGAATTAGCATGTTTTTTATACTCAAAATATGTGTCCCGCAATAGGCTAGAAGGGAAGTTGAAGATCGCTGAAAACAATGCCCAATATACGCATTTAGATTAGGCAGTTTAAGAAATCGTGCAATCGTTTGGCACGTTACCAATAGTATTTATACCACATTTACCAGATTTATATCGAAGAAGGAAGCGCATTTTTCTTATGTGAACTACATACCTATACTCTTAAAAGTTTATTATCTGTGGGATCTCAATTTTTTCATGATATTTAGGTTAATTAGTACTGGATTTGTATTTTTTGCTGTGGTTTACATTTCTAAACAACCTTACTTACACTTATCACACTGACATATCGTATATGTATTTATTAAGATTCTTTGTTTTGTTAGAAATACTCTCAATTTTGTTTGTCCTCTAAATGGATTATTTCTGTTGGACAATAAATGCATTATGATTGTTATTAGATACATTTGGTAACAACAATGGGTATAATAGTTAGCACATGGTCGATAATTGCATAACCTCTTTATTTAAAAAGATATTATTGTACTGTAACAACATATTGACTTCGAAGCCAATAACGGCAACGTATTTAAAAGATAAGGAAGGGTTTTCCTAGGAATGTTACCGAGAGGCTGACAACGTATTATTCTTGTATGTACTTGTATGGTTAAGGTAGTATATGTATAAGCCACCATTGTACATACATCAATGAAATGTTTTGATGCTATCTCTACTTTCCATTGAATAATATTGAGAATATCATATTACACGGTAGGTATATATTTCATAACATTTCTTCAATTAACATGTAACTAATAACGCAGCAAACTATCGAAAAGTAATCAGAACTCATTTTAATAAACTTCATTTAGATGTTTCATACATGTATTGGCTTAAATTGAATCTCAGTTTTGCAATTCATAATTTAATCGATTAAATATCAATTTATCTGTAACTGATACTATATTCTATACTCATATTTTAATCAAGTCTACTTAATATATACACTTCGAAGGTTAGATTTTGTATTTTAATATTTAACTGTCTTGTAACTGATACTCTGTCCAAAGGACAATATTTTACCAAATCATCTCGTAAAATCTATACTAACAAATCCTCTTAGCCCAACCCGAGAAATTTCCTAGCTATAAATTCCAACTGCATATATAAAACTATAAGTTTCAGCTATATATCACTTAAGCATCGCATGTCGCCACAGTATTTTGTAGAAATTTTCTGAATACAAAGTTTAAGGAGCTCCCCAAGGCCATCTTGCATCTCAAGTTTGATGGACACGGTGATGTATTAAGCAGAGCAGAGAAAGAGCTAGTCGTGAGTTTTGAATGTGACGATTCATCTTGACCGTCGACTGTCTCCGTCTCAAGCGGATTGCGCCTGGATATTGTTAATTCAGCTGCATTTCTTGGGGCTCCTCCATCACATCCAAATCCCTTGATAACTTCTTGATGGATACCAATTTAGCACATGAGCTATCTTTACTCGTATGCTTTCAGACGCTAAAGCCACGCGCATGTTAGACAGATCTTTATGAAGATATTCTGGTGGAGAACAGATAACTAAATATGATTTTCGTTCCCACGTTTTTCTGGCAATTGTCAATGATGGAACAATTTCCAAGGCAGTTGACATGTTATCAGTTTCGATTTCAGGACGTTTCGAGAGACATATCGTTGTCTTCTTCAGAACTAATCCTGAAAGTAAGTAACATATCTTACAAACTAACTATCATAGCCGGTGTGACGAAATTTGGTATGCAGACACTAGATGGAGCGTGGAATATGCAACATCAATTCTTCTACAATTCTTCCCTTTCCATTAGGTATTCAGAAAATCGATTTAATTTTGATTTTTTGGTAGTCAAATAAAACTTTTAAATTGAAATATAATTAATTATAAACGCATTCTGAAAAATAAACAAAAAAAATAACAGAAAAGAACATCGCCGAAGAGTGCCAACATTTCATTGTTTTGTCATATAAAATATGTATAGCCTTGAGCCAGACTTACAACTAACATCGGTAAACGTCAAAGCTATGAATTGTCACTGAATTGTCAAATATTAACGGCATAAAGTATTACATTTTATAACACATAAATAACGCTAAATAATGTATTGAATGTAATTTACGTATGCACAGTTGAGGCATTGGGGTCGCTGCGTCGTCTTTCGTTACAGCTTCGTTCGTCGTTAACATTGTGTAAAATATTTGATAATGCAAAAAAAAACATAATAATTAGGTACCCATATTTTTTCTATCACAAAATAATTTACAAAAGCGACTAAGTAAAAAATATTCCTTTATTCAGCTGATATAATATCGATTACCTGTTTAGCAACAAATAAATTCAAACAAAACGACTCCTAAAAGTTTTTTGATTATAATGTGAACGTGTCTGTCCTTGAAAGTAATGAAATGAACCTACCACACAAAGGAAATACATATTACTAAAGCATAACGTAGAAATGATTGATAATAAGCACTGAAAGTCGGTGAGCTGAATTTAGATTTGGCCTACCAATATATTACCATCATCTTTGTATTTTAAAATATTCTAACCTAAAAAATAAAAACTTAGCTGTTTTAGGATATTTTTGGATTTCACTGTTGTTAGAATTTTTTATCGAGAGCATGTAAAAGGACCGTAAGGTATGATTCTTTCCCTTCAATTTCTTGTTTGAAATGTTTAAATAGGAAGACGCATTCAATATGGCGGACATTTGTTGAAAAAATTAAAAAATAGTATAAACATGGCAGCATTCTGCGTGAAACTTTTATAAAAGAGGTTATAACCAAAGGAGTTAAGGTGTTTCAAGTGAACCTACATTATCGTTTAACTACGCATTACAAAAACTTATTTTTCTGTATATCGGTAGAAATCTAATTGACAAGACTGCTTAGTTTGAGTCGGAAAAATTGTCTGTAACCAACAGTAAACTCCAAAAACAACCACTTTTCAATTTTAGGTCCGAATATGTTAAAATATTGACACAATGGCGCCATTTTGAGGCTGCATTTGAAGTAGACCTACTGCTACTACTCTCACCGCAAATATTTTTTGTAGGGATCCAGAAATCTTCAATTTAACTACGAGTAGAACAGATTTTTAAACAATATGAGAACCAGAATTCTTTACTTATCAAAACAATGTAAGATCAAAACTTGTGATCAGTAAGCTAAATACTTACTCATTTTTAAATTCACTTGCAATCAATCTCAATGTTGCTTGGGTACTGTTTTGCATCTGACAACTGTTAGTTTCGGAATTTCTAATAATTGGTATTGGGTACTATGGTGTTGCAAGAAAATGATTCTCTACCTATTCTAGATATCCTTAGAGAGGGAATCAGATGGCACACTAAGACAATGCGTTTAAATAACACTCTAATTGACAGATTTAAATACTATATCTCATGACTATTCAGTTTAAAAATAATGGATTGTTAACACTTTAGGATATCCGTGACGAGACATTTGTGAACCAGGGGACATAGAGGGGTAACTACATCATCTACGATGTGATCTCGAAGCGAATCAACAACAATCCAACAAGAGGATAACGAATATAAAAAAACTCTTTTGTCAAAATCTTTTCACTAATCTTTATTTTGGAAAAAATTATCTTACTAGCTTCTTTAGATTAAAAAAATTATATTTTTATATTGAGGTAACACTATCTATATTGTGAAATATGTCTGACTTTATTAACCTTAAAATAATGAAAAATTTATGAATAGTTACCAGCACATTTTATCGATAAGGTAAATGATATACTCATTACTCAGTGCTACCACTATTCACTGCATACGGCTATCTCAGCTAACTCCACTAAAAATATGAACAATTTATTTTATTATGAAAAGAGTTGTGTTGTTGTAAGAAGAAATACAGGGAAAAAGTTTGTTGATTTTGAAAATAGAATAGGGGACGCACTTAAAAATTGTTTACAAAGAAATATTAAGAAAACGTGTACCTGAATCAAGACACATAACCTCCAAGCGAAATCAACATTGTTCCTGCAAAATCTAATATCCCAGGGCTGAAGAAAAAGAAAATTAGGTGGTATAACCACTTTTTAACAGATCACTATGTCTCAAAGCAGATCAAACCAATGTGGTGACCATTCGGAGAGTTGGTCGAGAGGAAATCTGCCCGTTCAGCCGATTTGGAGGTGAGAAGTTTAAAAAGTAGCAGGAAGCAGTACTAGAAGGAGTTTGCAGACGATGACGAACAAATAAGGGCAAGTACAGAAAATAAATCAAAACTGAGAAGATTGAGAAGGTAAAGAAATTGACTAATTAGTGATTTAAAAGGTTGGTTTATGGGACCTAAAAATTAAGAATTGTACAAATGATAATAAGAACATTGTTTTTTTCTAATAATTACCAATTTAAGTTGCGAGTAACTTTAATTAGAAAATGAAAAATTGAACGCTATCTATTTATTAAAGTTCTTAATATACAAATAAAAAATAATTTTGAGTATCATTATTAAAGAAAGTAAATTAATAAAAAAAAGTATTACCTTGAAATAATCAAAGCATTACTGAACCGCCCTGAGAAAAATGTTTCTCATGTCAATACAACAAAATTGATTATCTTGTTTTAATTTTTAATAGTCGCACAACAGCTTTAGCAACTTTTTTCGGAAAATGAAATTTCAAATGAAAAAGAGTAAAGAGTACTTGTGTAAAATGCTTCCAATGTAATGGCAAAGAATTTAGAAAAGGAAATGAAAACAAAAGTTTTTGAAAAAAGCTGAGTAGCATTACGCATAACTAACGATCTCTGTGGTACTTGACAAAACTACTTTCTTAATAATGTTCAGATAGACTATCTACAACCCTTTGTCAAATTTCATTAAAATCGGCTTAGTGGTTCTGAAGATATTTACTAAAAAAAAATTTAGGTTCAATTACAGTTAGAAATCGGAAAAACTAACAAATATGGGTCAAATAATATCTCACGTAGATTTTGTACTTATTTTTCTCCTAGTATTTCTGAATCACCCTGTACAACTAACTTAACAAATATCAAAAAAGAATTAAACAAAGGTAGAGACCTAAACTGTCAAGTTTTTACTGAGAGATCTTTATCCCATTAACTTCCGGCCATATAAATTATCAAAATTACAATTTATCGTTGTATAGATATATAGTTGTAGACAATAAATCTTCTGTAGCCTAAAGAAGTACGGAACACACGAAACACACGCCCAATAATAAAAGATTTATGTATCAGTTTGGCTGTAACCCACTGCCCCAATAATACGGTGGAGATAAAAACTAATCTTCTAATTTGGATCAGCCAGAGGAGTATTGGAAAAAATGAATTATGTTGTTGCCTGCCTCGTAGACCTGTTTCAGAAAGTTGCTGAAAGCTAAAAACTTTGATGAATGTTGACTTTAAAATTTATCGCATGGTTGTATGTTTATAGACAATTTTGTGAGACAGTATAATAGGTGTAACAAAGCAGCAAGTTATTCCTTTAACTCTACTTACCTATAAAGAAATATCCCCTTAAAAAGTACAGGGTGTTGAATTTCAACTTTTAAAATAGTTTTTTCGCAATAACTGTAAATTTTTCGCTTATCAGTTTGAAATTTAATAGAAATATGTCTTAACGAATGTTATACAAATTGTTTCTGAACGTGGGGTAAACCAGCTTTACTATTTTTATGCAAATAAATGCTTTTTAACTAAATAACTTCGTTAACTCTGAAAAATTAAAACAGTATTTAAGAAATAGGTTACTTAAACACACTTATATGAATTGTTACGTATATCCACTTCTCTTAGCAATGCATAAACAGCTTTTTATAACTAGAGAAAATCGCTTATTTCTGCTTACATCTTGCAGCATCATTTGTATACTTCCACTCAGAGGATTAAATAACTATTTTATATTATTTCAAATATTTTTTAACTAAAATCGTTGAGTGAGAAATTATAGATAGAGGCGCAACCTTATGGCAAAATGCGTAGGTATCCACTTTTGGACCCGAGATAGTATTAGATAATAGCAGCTCTTTGGTTCTATGATTCGTCAATTTATCGACAACTTATTGTTCACGAAGGTTTTCTTTGCTTGTTAAACCATTGAATCACACAGAACACTCAAAATTGACTGTCGTTAACAACAGTTCTCGGCAGATGGACAAAAACCCTTACTGTAAAACACTGTGTAACATAACGGAACGTCAAACATGAAGGCATTTATTTCTTGTCCGACTTTAAAAAAATTTTGCCCTATACATATTTTGTATCAGGGAATTTGTTTTCAAGATACAGGGTGTTAAACTTGTAGATCGAATACGCATTTTGCCATTAAGGTTGCGCCTCTGTCTATAATTTTTCACTCAACGCTAAAACATAATTTCTTCAAATAGATAGATGAAAGAGAAACAACTATTCAGTGGCCACCACACACTCCCAATTTTAGTTCATTGGATTTTGTCTTTAATATTTAACTGTCTTGTAACTGATACTCTGCCCAAAGGACAATATTTTATCAAATCATCTCGTAAAATCTATACTAACAAATCCTCTTAGCCCAACCTGAGAAATTTCCTAGCTATAAATTTCAACTGCATATATAAAACTATAAGTTTCAGCTATATATCACTTAAGCATTGCATGTCGCCACATTATTTTGTAGAAATTTTCTGAATACAAAATTTAAGGAGATCCCCAAGGCCATCTTGCATCTCAAGTTTGATGGACACGGTGATGTATTAAGCAGAGCAGAGAAAGAGCTAGTCGTGAGTTTTGAATGTGACGATTCATCTTGACCGTCGACTGTCTCCGTCTCAAGCGGATTGCGACTGGATATTGTTAATTCATCACATCCAAATCAAAATTTTCAAATAGATAGATGGAAGAGAAACAACTATTCAGTGGCCACCACACACTCCTAATTTTAGTTCATTGGATTTCTGTATTTCAGTTTAGTTTGTGGATTTAAATAAGATGATGTTTATCCTGAACTGATGGAGAATATTAATACATAATCAGTTATTGAAAAGAGTGTCCTATAATTCGAGTGAATGGTTTTGGTAACAAATATTAGAGTTTTAGTAATTAGAAGAGCCCGTTAATACATTTCTTAGGCAGGTAGATATGTGAAGCAATTAGTAAACTAAAATATAGGATTAATAAATTAAAATGTTAATATTACTATGTTATCAAATTCGCAAATAAGTGTATTTAACTAATCTGTTTCTGTTTTCATGTCTCTTAGTATACGAAATTATATAGGTAAAAAAAAACATTTGCTTGCGCAGAAATGGTAAATCTGGTTAGGCCTATGTTTAGAGACACTCTATATGAAACATTTAAAACCTAGGTAAATTATTTACAATTTTCTTTTAAAATTATTATCTTTTATCTCTAAACGAAGAACTTGGGAGAATCAAAGTATCCCCCAGTTTCAACATTGATTTTTTAGGCGCCGTTTACAATAATACTTTTATGAATTTGGCCAACCACTTAGCCACAACAAATATCTTTATTACATTTCAAACTAATACGTAAAAACATTGAAAAGTTTTCGCAAAAAAATAATTCATAGTAAGTAGGATAAATCTTCATATTTTTTCGTTAAAAATACACAGTTAATGGAACAACGTATTTTTTGTTATACCCTATATATGGAAAGGCATAGTTGATACTTGCCCTCAAACTATTTTTTCCAAACTGCCACTTATTTGGTACTTTGGTAAGTATTTATATATTTTTTTAATTTCTTTCCTTCTCTATCAATTATTTTTAATATACCAGTAGTTAATATATCTAAACTTCCCCGAATACATTTTCATTACCCTACTAAGTTCGTTGAATAAAGCCCATTCAAACATTTCAGACCTTTTGAAAATAATTTTCTCAATGAATACATGAGGTCTACAGAATAATCTCCATTTAAGTATGTACAAATCCCAAAGAAATTACCTGTGCATTGTTGGACAATTTGTAATGAATGACATTTCGACAATCACAATAGGACCACAAGCTGACAGATACAACAGCAAGCAATTTAAGTTTATTTATAGTCTAAGAGCCAGTGGCCGGCAACCTATAAGTAAATGATTATACCTGAAATTTTGCACAGTGAGTCTCTTATACCTATCACTCATGAGGTGATGACTCGCTAAGCTCGGCGAGGCCGACCCAACTGTTACTCAGGTGCGAGAGGTATGAAAATTTAACCAACTTCGTTATTAAATTAACAAAGCTGCAGTTTGAAAATTTTAAAATTTCAGATCTAATAAATTAGGCATTTATTTTTATTATTTATTACATTTAGCACCTTTTTATATTAAAATAATATAAGTAACAAATAACCTCTATTTCTGGCACATGTTCTGAGATTTGGTGATGTCGACTACAATGCTTGACATTTCTGACAGTTTTTAACGTCAAAAATCAGATTTAATCAAATACTTTTGAAATTTATAATTTTTGCCAATTTCACAAGTATCCGCCATGACCTTAGAAGCACGGTAATCGTCTGCCTTTGTTATTTTTTTATAATAATAATTGTATATTTTAAAATTTTCAAACGGCAGCTTTCTTAATTTAATAACAAAGTTGGTTAGATTTTCATACTTCTCGCTCCTGAGTAACTCTTGAGTCGGCCTCGCCGGGCTTAGCGAGTCCCCACATCATGAGTGATAGGTATAAAAGACTCACTGTGCAAAATTTCAGGTATAATCATTTACTTATAGGTTGCCGGCCACTGGCTCTTAGACTATTAGTACCTAGCACTTATTTATTTTCACAAACAATTTCTGAAATTCCTGGAAATCTGTGCTAAGGGAATAATAATAGAAGAGAGTATTTGAATATCCGTAATTTGGACTAGCAGATATGTCTATTAGTACTTTCTTTTTAGTTATTGTTTGACTAAATGTGACATTTGAAAAATTTTAATAGCATCTGTGACATAAAAAAGAATGTACAGTAATTTCTTACTATAGCTGCGGCAAGAATTCAGATGACTTACGTCACAGCTAACGTTACGCAATTATTTTTATTGTCAACATAATTTTCGACATTTGACCGTGTTAAAAACAATAAATTATTTCAATTTAGTGCAAACATTTAGTGTACTATATAGTTTTATTATTCTCATTTGCAATTTCTTAAATATTTTTATGAAAATACGTCTGAATTCTTGCCGCAATTATATCAATAATTGTTGAGAAAATAGATAAAAGCTTCAAAACCACAAATTTAACATTTTATATATAATAATTTTAAGAACAACATTATCAAAACAATTATTCATTCACACGTTCTACCGGATGAAAGTTGTATGTGTGTTTTATTTATTTAATTATAGATATCTACAGGTCAAAAGGAAATTCATGATAATTATAAAGTAAAGAAAAAAACATCCGGCCACAAAATCGTCCAAATAACCGTTAAAATCCAAATATTTTAATATTAGGATTAACTTGAATGCCGTTATTTGTTGCAGAAAAAAACATAGGTGTATTTTCTGAAAACTGAAATATATTATTATTTACATGTGATTTATATAGTTTAACTTACAATTATGTACCTCATACTCTGTAAAAAAGTTGGTATGGTAGTGAGATTTTCCAGCAGTGTGTAATTCAGGCTGTGTCAAATGTTGTGTTTAGTTTTACACATTATGGCTTTTAATATGTTTTACACAAAAAGTGTTAAAATTAAATATATTTTAGAGAAACAAAATATGTTCAGTCTATTATCAGTTAATATTACTAAACTATTATTATGTAGTATCTAAATACATTTTTGTTTAATGATTGCTATTTCGTTGTTTATGATTTACTGGAACGGTATTTGTTTTTACGTCTTTTATTAGAATATAAGGTTGTTAAATATTTTTTAGAAAGTTTGGTTATTGTTCATTTGAACTGAATTATATATTATTCGTAAAATCATAAAAAGTAAAATGCCTTTTATTTGATTATTAGTATAGTACCATAATGCAAGAAATACTACACAATAAAATTAACATGTTAATGTGTAAAGGCTACAGGCTTAATGATACAAATAACCCTGAAATCTATAAAAATTACACATAATCCTTGTTATATCAACACAGTGAATGGTGTTAAACCTGTGACATATAAAGAAATGTGTAAAAATATACAGAATCCCGTGTGGACCTCGATTAACACAATATTGTATTCTTTTGTGTGAAAATCTGTAATTATTTTTTTACAGTGTATCAATAGTATGAAATTTCACTCAGTTTGGTGTGGACTTATCTTGGCAAATTATTGAGTCCAAATTTCTTAATGTTAAATTTAATGAATGAAACTGGTATAAGTTTGTCATTCAGCAACACGTGTGCAATTTTCCTGCCTATTCAGTTTGTAAATTCCGCTAATATGTAGGCCAGTATAATGGCTGGGACCTTGTCCTCCAGCTCTAGATGTATTTATATCACACTCAGTAATCCCCATGACCTTCCTCCTCGTTTACATTCGCTGTGCCTTCATTACACGGCAGAAAGATGGGTAATATTTTTAACGACATAATAGCTGGTATGCCAGAACAAGTCAAAATTTCTTTCTTCCTGTTGCTGTAACGCTAAAGTAACAAAAGGAAGCGGAATAAGTTCATAGATAAATTATAAAATGTATGTATTCTAGTTAAAGAATATTTGACTAACAAATATGATGACAATACGCCAAAATTAACAAGAATTAAACTATACAAAAGTATTGTTTTATTATTTTGAAATAACTCGTGCTCAAATGGTTATTAGAGTAAAACTATTTAGTTATAGAATGGTACAGTTTTGTAATTTAGTATCATTTTAAGAAGCTACATACAAATGTTATTTTCAGCAAACATTTTTAAAGAATACTTTGATTGTAGTTAAAATTGTTTAAGGCCGGGATTTTGTAGAAAAGGAATTGCACAGCCTGAGTGAGCGAAACGACGAATCAATCAGACCTATGAGACAGTATACAACGCGTATAGGCCCGAACCGCACGGTTCTCTGAAGTTTATCGTGCATTTTGACGTACGTAAAAATGGAAGCCGTGATATATGTTATGATTTTACTCGAGGACACAAAATGTAAAATTAGCAATAAATATTAATCTGAAAGTGAAACGCAAGTCCTATATGTCCTGGCTAGTGAGTGAAGTAATTTGGTGGCTGTGGCTGTGATAATTTTGCCGTAATTGTGACATATTGGCGTAGTAACTGTGTGGCTAAAATTGAGGTACTTTAACATTTATTTTAATTATTCTTGTGATTTTATGAGCAATGAAAATTATCTCACGCACTAGCGGGAACCTTTGTGAATACGTTGATATATAATAATAACCAATTATTTCAATTTTCTGAGTTATGTGTTCTCGCTTGAAGCCCTGTTAGACGGTAAAAATATGTATGCAAAATCCCAGCCTTAATGTAAGATGTAACCGAAGTTTTTTAGTTGAATTCATGCATGTAAGCAAGGGAAAGTGGTCCACAGTTTCTTGTTACAGAAAAATATCCAAAAGCAAAGAACACAACAATAAAGTCCACCTGAAAAAATGCTGAAAAGGAGCAAGTCCACAGAACTCCTAGGAATACGAACAGTAAATCACGTTCGAAAAATTTCATATATTTTACCTGTATCTGCAACTCAAAATGTAAGAAAAGTCAGAGTCAATTTAGGGACACTCTTAACTTCGCAAGTATAAATTGACCAAAAATTAAGATGATCAAAGTACAAAGTCAATAGTCAAAAAACCGCATTGAAAGTATCTTGTCATTTAAGTTTATAACTTTTTAGTGAACTGGACAAATTTTTTAATAATACCTTTGTACACATTAGAACACAGCACGCACGGTTAGTATATTCGAGATTAAAAACAAAACATACCAATACAGGCCTTAAAGTGGGGATATTTCGAAAAAATTGACATGTGAATTATTTTAACATGGAATAAATATATTTGGCAGGTATATGATTTAGGTTTATTATCGGTCTTCTTTGAGTATGAGTTCAAGTAAATTGAAACACCACAAGATGTTCATTGAGGCTAAGTCACCCCTAAAATTAGACCAAACTTTTATTTCCATTGATCGGATTTAAAACGAATTTTTAGAATGTGAAGATTTATACTCTTGTTAAATTTTAACAAACTTTAAGGTTTTTAAAAACAAAATGCATTAAATATAACAAGATTTTAATAGAGTTTATTAACATAAATCAAAAAGTCAGTATTAGGCTTTGTCTTTAAAATTTGAAAGTTTGTACTAAAATTATTTTATTTCTGCTACTGTTTGTTGTTGAAAACGGCTGAAAAAATTAAACAAAAACTGTAGAAGAAGTGCAAAAGAATATCGTAGGAGATTTGTGAATCGAATGATTTTCCATAGGGAAATAGAGAAAGACAATAATATCCGAGAATGTCGTAGTGTAATAAGCATACAAGATGAAGAAAATACTTTGCAAACAGTTGAAGATGGATCACAAATAAGTACTGTGGGGTTGTTAGATTAGAAATAACAAGTCCACGGTTTGTAACACGTTAAATATATTAATAAAGATATAACAACTGGGAAAGAATGTTCCACCAATACAGAAGTCTGGACGGATGTTACGCGAAAGACGAGCGACAAGTAACTACTGTGGTTCTCACCGGACCTCTCGAGGAAGGTCTCGGGAGCTGGTTAATCTCTGACCATCCCTTTATTTGATTATAATTAGGCTCAGGTCAGAGGGTACTTTAATAGTTTTATTGGCATTGAGTTGTTTATTGCCTTAATGCAAATGTCATTAAATTGTAATTGTAGGGATCACAGATGTAGGTCGATGACCGGTGTCTGTGACCGCTACAAGTACTAAATCTAATCTGCCACATCTATATAACATTAAAAATTTACAAGAGCTATTGCCCCAAGATATAATATGTATGTTTGGTTAAATTGCACCTGCTTTGTATCGGTCTTTATGCGGAACATCCTGTATATTCACATACAATTTTTTCAGGGCATATGTGAATTCTCTTCCTCAGAGTCTGGTTATATGGTTGTGAATAATTCGTCCCAAGTATTGGATGTAATAAAGACCAACTTCGAGGTAAGCAACATATTGACTTTTACTACTTTGTTGATACAAGTATCTAGGTAAGCTATAACAGTAAATTCGCTATAAAAATCTTCAATTATTATACATTTATTATTTGAAATTAATTTATAGCTGCATTTGTTTACCTTTTCACCAAAACTAGCACAAAAGTGAGGCACAGCGTCATGTCTTTAATAACCTTCGGTAATGGCTTGTTTAGGTAACAATGCTTTTCCCAGAAGCCGTACATTATGTGGTTCTATTTTTATTTTTGTCCTCCTATATTCCACAGTTGAGATGTCACTGTGAAAGAAGGCGAAAAGGAAGGTAGATAATACGTTTAGGGTATTTTTAAACAGTCCTATTCCATCCTACGTTTCAGCTGGTTGTATTTTTACTTCGGGAGGCTTTTTACTTACGACACTAGCACAAGAATAGTTCTTTATTCTTGTGGCACTAGTCAGATAAAATGCAAATTGTTCATACTACGCCACCAATAGACTCCAAGTCTGAGAAAACAGTTAATACTTGCGTTATATGGTACAAATATAATTACGAAGCACGTCTAGTTTTCTGCTGTTTAGACGCTTTCGCACAGCTGAAAATCCAAGATAAATCCACAGAATCAAATCCTAAACTTGCGAGAGACTTGCACAACTCGTAAATAGTGGAATGGAATCAGTTTGGCAAATCTAATAGGCAGTAAAGTTTCCAACTTCAAATAATCGAATTTCTCAACTGCCGAAATAAATTGTAATTGTGGCTCATACAAGCAGTATTTCAACTCAAACACAAGATCAAGTGTACGTCTTATTTCTAAAGAAAATTCTTAAACAAGTTCAACAAGAATTCCAAAATGTTAAGTATTTGAAACAAAATACAGGGACAGTTGATAATATTGAGGATAGAATAATATAAAAAAGATAGTACAATTAAGAGTGGACTTTCTGACTAATTAATCAACGTTTCGATTTATTTGAAATCTTCCCCAGGGCTACAAACAACAAGAGATAAGAATTATTATAAAAACATTAATAACAAATATTTTTCAAATTTAAACTGATCTAGATATTTCACAATTTTAATGATAAGGAGTAAATATTTAATAAAAATTAATACCTTTGTTAATGATATAAACCCCGTGACCTTAAAAATAGGTTTGAAAATGTAATAATATGGTAAATCGGTTATTTTACCTTTATATGATTCTGAGGAACAACATAAAAAACTCTCAGCCGCCCAGAATTTATTGATTAGTTAAAATTTACAAATACAGGGTGTCCCATAATGATGTGCGCTCCTTTGGAATTATATTACTTGCACATTCCACACCCGAGGATATGTACGTATGTGGATTTTTTTTTAAAGAAATCGCGTGTCTTTGCATAAAAATACTAAGGGAGGAAAAATTTAGTAAATTGATTGTTATATTTACTGTAATTTTTTCATTTCGAAAAACGTTTAGAATAGAAAGTTCTAATTAAAAAAACAATAGAGGTTGGTGGTTGCCACCCTTGTAGACATTTGGTAAAAATAAAAATCGTACTCAACAATGTCACTTAATTAACTAAATGTAGTCACCGATTTTCAGATTTCTAAGTTTAACCGTTTTTGAGGAAAAATATGAACATTTTTAAAATTTTTTAGAAATCCTTATCTCGCCAGGGAAGGCTCAAATCCAAAAATTTTATAGAAATACGCTCTGTATAATAAATTGTCCCATGCATTTATAACATATTGTCTAACATTTCCTCTTCATTTAAATTATTATATTATTAAAAATTATACACAGATAAACTACGTTTTATATTACCTACCTTTACACTACATTTTAGTTAGTTTAGATGTTGCGTTATTAAATGCATTGTTAAAAAATAAAGTTAGTACACAAGTTTTACTGAAAACATTTTGATATACTTGATTAATTTATTCTTTGACACTAATGTTAGTTTAGATAACAATAATAACAACATATTTTATGAACAGAAAAATGGTACAGCTATGGGCAGTTCTTCTTCCGCTTTTGCAATACGTAATCCGTTATTTCCATACTTACCATTTTCATGAATTTTATTATCAGCCCAGATTATTTCGTAGCTTCCATTAAATTACGCAACACTGGTTGCAATCATTTCACTAGTACAAAACGCATCAGAAAACCAACCGTAGCAGCCTTAATATCAATAATAGGACCTCAAATATAGCCCAGCCTCAAAAATCCATATATACAGTAACAACTGTAACAGAATCTGTAGGCGTTAAGCAAGTTTAGACATTTATTATTTAAGTAATTATTATTATCAGTTATTAGGTGATTGATCTTTACCTTATAACAGTTTCACATCAAACCAATACCTTTAAATAAATATAATTAAATATCAATCTACATTGAACAGATCGAGGCAACACTAATAAATAGCAATAAAGTACAAACATTGACTAACGAGTATAAACGTGCCTGTATCCACCTACAACGTTATTATTCGATATCTTTGTAACGGCACCATAGAGCTAAGTATAGGCAACTGCAAATAAATAACATTATTTTTAAACGAGCAGAGCCGGAGTGTAGGTACGACTATTGAATGGTGCGTTTAAAATCAATAGCAACTTATAACATGCCCGAAAGGACCAACGGCATGCTTAAATTATACTAATTGGTGCGGTGTTGGAACACGTTATTATAAGTATGCAAATACTAATAAATTATCTGAAATTCATTTCGTAAACTTATAAGTAATGGTAATTCTGCCCCATAGCCTTTACCGAATAATGTGAAATAAGGTATCAAAGTAACCAAAAGGCACCAATATTAAACTAAACAAAAAAAAGAGTAATATTTTTCTCTAAAATTATTTCCAGGAATACTATGATACTCCAAAAGTAATAATAATTGACCCTTTTATTATCAAAAATTACCAAGCCACAATATGTATCGTATATTTGGGTCCCGATAACGAACAGTTCTAGAATGGTTCAAAATAGTCCCCTAGGTATATTTTCAAGTTTCTATTTAATTTCTCTCAGTAGCGAAGTAATCGACTGTATTGAACCGTCCTAGAACCGTTTCCTACTGCAACTAGAATAGGCCTTTGAGAATTGTGAGAGGGTAGCCTTAAAAAGCCACAGCACTTAGGCGCACTGGGCCTCTTGTGCTTCCTCCCATTAAAAGATCAATCCACCTGAACCGCTAACCAACCTAATAAAGGAAAAAGGTGATGACGTTGCTCAGGGGGATCCCTCTAATGCAGGCCATAGAAGAGCATAGCCCTCTTAGCACAGAATCTCTTGTTGATGATCCTGATGTGCACTCATGAATCACGGTCTCATCTTCCTCTTCGCAACCCCTACAAATATGTTTCACACTTCGTCATATAATACAAGTGCTTCCTTAGCCACCAGTGTCCAGTTTGAATGCCTGTCACTAGACGAAGATTCAGCATGGTCATAACCAGGTATTTTTTTGGCTCTATCCTTACTGGGGTACTCTAGGAAGTCCTTAGCAAATTGACAGCTTTTTGTTTCATCCCACTGTCTTCTGAATTCTTTGTGGGTGTTCTCCTTAATCATTTCAACAAAAGCTGACAGCGGAAGCATACTTTAGGGTCCAAAGATATTGAGAACTGATGCACTCTTAGCCAGCTTATCAGCTGTTTTATTGTCATATCACTGCTCGTGTCCCTTTACTCAACATATAGACATGCTATTGTCGGTTGAGGCCACTTCCAGGGCTTGGTGGTACTCCCATGCTGATCTAGTTATTATCTTATAATTACGTAAGATCAGTAGTAATTGGTCTACTGTGTAGATTCTGATGGTTTTGCGAGTTATATGCCTACGGAGAATTTTTTTGACATATATGGTTATGCCTGCTAGTTCCGTCTGTACCACGGTAGCATTCCTATCAATTACCAACTGATATCAGATATGCAGAGCTCTGTCTTCAGAGGGGTCATCCTTCTGACGACCCCTTTCCAGAGGCGACTTCTAATCTCTTCACATCCTACATTAGGTATAATACTAGTATACTTGATTTGAAGGCAAAACAATCCTATTATTTGGTTAATTAGTAAGAAATGATTAAAGATATAGACCTCAGACTTGATGCAGCGAATGTGAATAAAAATTAAACAATTGTGTCCAATTGTGTCTTTTACTATATGATTCAGAAATATAGCATGGTGTGGCGGTTAGCTGACTGAGTTTCGTTCTATAGCAAAAGATATAACGAGATCTAGATTATGCCACCTGGATTAAAAAGAGATTCGCCATAAATTTACATGCCATGCAGCTGGTCATGCTTACTACACATTATTTGATTTATATACTCTCACAAATATCAAAGATCTACACTAGAGAAAAACAAAACACACTAGCCACAATACTACTATGACTAATATATTATTATTGGGTCAACAGCAGCAGCTGACACATTGCAATGCTAGTTTTAAGGATTTTCTGAGAAACTACTACTTACTAACAAATTACGTTACAGGAGATTTTACTTAATCTTAATTGGACCTTAGTTTGTAATTTCATAACACAGTTATGCATTTTAATGCAGTTGTATTTTTGTTTTTGAAATATATTTGTAGAAAAATTCTCCGTTTTAGTTATTTTATTCATGAGTTTTTTTATTGCTTTTGGTCAGATATATAAGCATTTAAAATTACGGCACTCATATTCCGCACACACTGTATATGTGTACCTATTTTTTCTTCTTTTATTACGTGTTTGTATAAGATATCTACCTATCTGTATCAGCTGTATCTTACTCTAAGCTATGTATTTTGTTTTATCGACTTTTGTATTTGTTCACAAAGTATCACATATTTTGACTTCTTTCATCTTCTCTTAATAATGCAAATAAATGTGATAATTATTAGAAAAACTATGCAAGTTGATAGATCTAATTATTTGCTGATTCAGCGTCTCTTCGCTGACTTCACTGTTAACCCTACGCATGCGTATGAACTGCCCATGCTATATTTACATCACCAGGACATTAGAATAGTATAAATTATCAATAGATTTGGTATACAAGGATTTAAGTTATTTCAGCTGAGTTCAATTGCCTTCATTTTTGAAGCTGTTGTGCTAACATTTTATTTCCTTCCAATAAAGGGATGAGTTGCTTTAAAAGATAACAAAACACCACCCTGTACGATCGACACGTGAGTTTTGTCTATTTTTGAGAGCATAAAAGGTTAATATTTATCTATGAAGTCAATATTTGTTTTTGAAATAAAAGTGCGGTCAAAACTTTATATTAAATTTTTCGGGGACGATAAATCAGAGGGGTGAGGTTAGTTGGCTCATATTAACTTTATATTTACACACTTACTAGACACCAAAATGGGTTTGTTTAGGGACTCACGCGTGATTTATCTCGCACCTTTTATCATTGTACTATTAAGCTCCGATAATTTATGTATTTCAGTCGACGCAAAAAACGAAGGGTAAATAATTCTGCTGCCGCGGGGTAAATAAATTACCTAATCATAAAGCTGCTGCAGACGGCTGCCAAATAAATCTCCATTTTTCGTAAATGCCGCGGGAATGTATTTCAACTTTCTATTAAATTTTGAATGCCGGTTAGAAATTAGGCAGAGTTTCCAATTTTGCGCCGGGTTAGGGGTCGATGGAGGAATATTTTCAGCCTTGACATACTCTCTTCTTTCCCAACTAATAAAAAAAACAACTTGTTTTATTATGGACATAAATTGTTATGAAATAAGACAGCAGCAAAGAAGACTTCTTATTGTAAATTTTCAAATCCTGAAAAGAAATAGAAGTAATTCCTTTGTGTCAAAATAGTTTTGGTGCAGTAATTATTTATAAGAAAAAACCATGAAAAGATTTTGATCTATTTTTGATCTTTGACACTATGGCGCCATACGCATTCAAGATTTTGAATTATACCATAAGAAATTCAAAAGAGGTTATCAATATCTCTACGCTGTGATTGCTATCCATTACGCTTATTCGTTCAAATTTACATGAATAGTAATGTTGGCATCTTGGTCCTGCTTTTTCTTGATCTTGTCGTGGTCTCGCTTGATCTGATCTTGGTCTCGCTTAATCTTGGCTTGGTCACGCTAGACAAGACAAGAACAAGACAGGACAGCACGAATTGCAAGACAAAACAAGAAATATTGTTACAGCAAAAAGTCTTGGAAATATAAAAAGGTATAATATTTGACTCAACATTAGTGATAACTGATAAATGTTGCATTGCTATTATATGTACATACTTTATTTAAAGAACATCCGGCATAATATAAAATTGTTTTTAAAATCAAAGTTTATTGAGTGAAGGTCCAGTGTTACTGAACTAGAACTAATTATAAATTCACTGCCACTTGCCTAAAAGAGCTCTGATTCTGTTTCACTTATTTCGTCCATTACTTACTATATCAAACTTGCCGTTTGTTACTTTATAACGTCTATCATCAATTGACCACTGTCGGCGATCGACCATATCGATAGTTACGTCTGTCATCAAATACGCAATAAAGTTCCACTTTTGTTATTGGTCACGCAAGAATCATGCAAAATGTAAGATAAGAAGTTTGCGAGATTCTCACACGACAATACAAGACATGATCTTGCAAGGCAACACAAGACTTTTTCAAATTATGATTTGATGAAGATTTCTTGTCTCAGTCAACACTAGAGATGGGCAAAGATTGAAAGAGTCGTTCATTTGAACGACTCTTAGAAAAGAATCGTGTGAATCGACTCTATATTTGGCAAGCGATTCGTTCAAATGAATCGGCATGCACTATTTCGCGAAACCCGAAATGAATTGTGAATCGTAATGGCATCGGGTCAATATTTAAGAAGCAACTCTCGTTCAAATGAATCGCCACTTATCAGACGATTGGTGAGTCCAGAAATGAATCGTAGTGTATCGAGCCAATATTACATTTTTAATTATTTCGCGCATCTCTTGTATTTATAATTTACAACAAATATTCGCTTAAAATGAATCGTAGTTAAAAGATGAAATACGAGTTTGGTTATCTGATTTTTTTACACATTTCTCAATGTTTTGTAGTAAAATAATTATTATTAAGTAAGGATATAATTTTATACTTTACAGAAAGTTCCATTTAAATGTAGATATTATTTATGTACAGTTAGATATAAAATTATAAATTTAATATTTCACATAGGTATAACGACTTACATTATGTGAAATATGAAAACCAGTAAATAAATAAAGAAATTGCATGCATGTATAAGTCCCGGTCGCTGATTTAAATTTAATTTCAAATAATTGTATTATTATATTTTATATTATAATTATAGTATTATTAGTATTCGAGCATTAGAACTCGGGTGTAAATTTCATCGTCTAAATAAACGAATCGTAAGAGTCGATTCATTTTACCAAATTGAATCGTGTGAATAGATTCATCAAAAAGAATCGAGTTGCCTACCTCTAGTCAACACTAACCAATAGGAACTCAAATTATGCCTATCATATGGCGACTTTGGAAACTTTGTACTTGCCTACTTACTTACTTTATACTTACTGGAAGGTGCGTATTACCCCTCAGAATTAGTTGATCGATTCCTTATTCATACTCTGCATCTAAAAGAAGATCTGTCTTTCATATAATTTGTTGTATGCTTATAACATATTGGACTGTCCAGGTATACTAATATTCTATTCAAAATACCACGATTTTAAGCATCGTCTTTGTATCAAATTATCTTTTGGTACAATGATATAGAATGTAGTGTGGATATTTTGTGTTGTGTTGTCAATGCATTACTGAAGTAGAACTTAGACCTGCTCTGTTAGCTTTTATATATATTATGATTCAACATAACCTTTAATTTGACATTTGTTGCTGTTGGCTATGTGCTTTGCATATAATAAAATATAATTTTGTATCTTAAAAATGGGTAGTGATTCTCATTTAAAGATATAATTACTGTACAGGGTGACTGGTAATATTTCTTCCAAAATACAAGATAATTTAAAAGTTTATACCGAATTATAAATTTTCAGACATATGCTCAATCTGTATGTGAAAAACTTACAAAATACATACATATACTTACAAATATAATATTAAACTATAAACCATGTATACTATTCCTTAAGTAGAATCATATATTATGCATTTATGTTTAGATGGGTCTAATGTTAAAGCAAATATTGCATATTTCAATAATAACACGCTAATGGGCTGATGGTTGGATACAAGCTCATTTTTGATATTCTATTAGCTCTTGAAAGTTTTGTAAATTTTTTCGAATTTTTTTTGTATAGTATAACAATGAATGAAGTATAGATATTGCATCTGCTGGATAACTGATTAAGTAGTAACATACTCTAATGTACCATATGGATTTTCTTTAACTGTGAATTACATGTCTATGTGTGGGGGCGACATATGACATGATACAACTGTTACTATGAAAACTTGGCTGTCTGGCTTGGCAAGACTTACATTGTCAATAAAAGACCACCCACTATAGAGTGTATGAGACTTTATATGACCCTACACTTCACACATAAAACTTCTAGCATAGTTTCTATGCAGTCCATCTTTTTGTTTCCCAGTTTTATTTTTATATACTATATTTTGGAGTTTATTCTTGGAATTGCTCATCAACTGTTCTAGTATTTTTTATTCCATTTTTTTTATAGATATGCGTATTAGGTTTTTAATAAACTCAGTAACTCACCTGAACTTTCAGCTCACATTTTGCAATGCTTTCCATGTAGCTAATTAAGAAATGTTCACTTTAGTTTATTTGATTTGAAGACTACAGATGAGAAATCATTTTTGCTCTTACGGTAGATATGTATATACTGGGTGTGTGGAATATAAATGCCTTTATTTTGTTGCATGGTAAATTGTACCAAACGAAACGTAATTGACTGAACAATTGTTTTTCTCTGGCCAACGGTAACAGAATTATGAAAGCCAGATATAATAATTATTACAAGTACTCCTAAACGTATTTACTATTTCATAAAGATAACGCATATTATGCTTGCAATCTTCAGCACATAGGGGAGCTGCAAACCTGCACCACTTCGCATACTTATCCAGCATGGACCAGCAACTTTTTGTTCAGGTTATGTGCGTGACAGACGTTTTGAAGATTTTAAGTAGTAGTTAAGTGTAGCTCGAAATTTTTTATTTGAGCGATGTTGTGGTGAGAGTAGAAGGAGGAAAACGAGAAAGTTTAGGGATTATCTTATCAATATAAAGAAAAAGTTGTATAGTGAAATATATTAATTTTCTGGACGTTAGAGAGAAATTGTGTGAAAGAAATTTGTTTCCAGGATTTCTAAATGTCACAAATAATTAATTTTGCTGGTAAAGTATCGAACGGCTTTTTTCGGACAAATCTTTGCTGATTAAATACTTAGCAGAAGAATTTTTTAGGCACATGTTACAAATATTTTTTTGTTAAAGCTCCTAAAAACGTATTCATACCTCTTATTACGTATGATTAAATTGATCAGTGCAAATATGTCTTGTAAATACTGACCTTCGAATTTTAATTATTATGCCGACATAGATAAGGTAAATAAATAGAGGTTATTGATAAGCGATGGTGTCCAACATATCCCAATGCCAAACTTTTGTCTAGTTATGTGCTCACTTTGGACGCCAGTAGTGCCAAGCCATGCCGAGCAAATAAGGAACTAGCTTAATATAAAAACTGCCACTATTACGTTCATTATTTTCTTGATATTTTGCCATTGATCTACCATTTTGAATCTGTATGTTATCTAGCTTTTTTACAATATGAAGAATATATGCAGACGTTCTTAAAACAAACATAATTCGCTTCAAAATATATAGATCTTCCCGTTTCTATTTCTCTTTTGGATTCCCTTTTCTTCATTGAGTTTTTTCAAACACAAATATTGGTAGACCGTCGTCCCTTTCTCCAGTACAGTATCTATTCATTTTACAAAATGAATAAAATTCTCTACTAGATGGCAGTGGAAGGTGGCCTTTTTCTCTGTGATTTTCATTTGTCAAAGATCTCTTTTATAGTGAAATTTGTAACATTAGTATTCATACTCTTGACATTTTAATTAACCTGGATCTGTGTCATAAATATTATATAGCGAAATTTGTCACAGATTTCAAACATCATGATGTGAACACTAGGTCGTGAGAGAGAATGAAAAACCGGAATATAAATTAAATAGTTTTATTTAAATTACGTTTCAAATAAGCATATTATAATATACTATGTACATATAGTGCTTTGGGATTCTGATGAAAATATATTTTTAAATTATATACATTTTATATACAATGATAATTAAGTAGGAATCATAAACCAAGAGCAAAGCAATACGTACCGCTCTCTAAAATGGAACTAAATAAATACGTTACTCTACGTCAGCGTACCGTACTGCCTTGTTCCAGTTGACACTTAAAACCTATCTATAAAACCTAGTATCGTTGTGGATAATCAATTTCCGCTAAAAATCTGAACATATACCCAACAGTGTTTTACAGAAATCACAACCTTATTAGAACAACTCCCTAAATGATCAAAACTAGGACGCACAGTTTAAATTTGCATTTGGATTCGACTACCTTCAGATAAAGACTGAATCTTTTTCTCCCCCTTTCTCGGGCCTGAATTAGAATTGCCTCGGAGTTTACTGCTCGTAAAACTACTTTCTCTCTCACTTCGATCGACTTCAGGTCATCCTGGAGCCGAAAAGAATGGTCGAGAGGAAAAACAGTGTTTGCTTCACAATTTCAAACCAAATATACAGATAACTCTTTTATTTATATTTAAATGATACCACTTTATATACATTATAAGTAAAAAGTAACGAATTTTGTATTTAACATTTTCTCATTGCTCAACTTCTCCTGAAATTGACATAATCCTCTCTATATCTACTATTGCTTTATTAATTTTAATACAACTAACTAATTCTTTCAGCAAACTACAAAGCATAATATAATTTATATAGGGTCTTCCAGTAAGCACATTTTTATTTGACACTTGTGTACAGTTCTACCAAATTATGATTACATGATCTTACAGGGTGTACATATTAATGTGTATTATAGAAGTGATCTATCTGTTAATGGCAAAAGATATCGGACAATGGTAACCAAGTATTTGTGACGCAGACTGAATGATGTGAATCTTAGTTTCAAGAAGACAATAATACATATTATTTTGAGATTTTGAGGCTAATCACTAAGATTCAGCGATTTAGAGGCAATAGATTTTTTCTTACGTTTTTATCTGAAAGGATCAACTCAACTAGCAAAACAGTTTTATAATTTTCAGGTTATACGACAATTATGTTTTATTGCCGTATTATTATTGCTTTCGGAATACATATTTGTTTTATTATAGCGGCAAGTACCATTATTTTGTTGTCAGTAACTAAAGTAATTTATAAATTTATCACAAGAACGTTTTAGAAGCTAAATAATAAAACAGCTTATACGGCAAATATACATATAATTATTTTATAAACATTTCTGTGACAAGCTCACAAAACATTTAAGCTGATAAAACTAAAGTATTTTATAAAAATTTTTTAGTAATCGTAGTATTTCTAACGTGTTATAACAAAGTTATATAGATGTGAGTTATCAAACTATAAAACTATTATAAAGACTCATGGTGACAATTTTACTTCTAAGAGCAGATAACTGTAGTATACACTGTAATACAGTTATTATATATTGATATTATCAGTTGTAAAACAAAAATAATAATATAACAATTGCAAAATGGAAACGTTTATTTTAAGACAAAATTGCATTGTCAAATCATTCGATGTTATGGTAAATTATTACTGCTCAGCGTACTTATCATTTAACGTTGGTTTTTACAACCAAATTATTTTATAAGCGGCAGCCATCTTGACACAACGCTGAAAATCATTGTGGCATATAACTATCAAATATCACAAATTTGGCCGACTTCCTAATATTGAATAATCAAAACAAAAACAATTACGTAGTTATGATGATTTTAGTGCTGGTGGCGCTAATTTTAACAAAATTTAATAAACATTAATTTCACAAAGAGCAGTAAAACGCGTAAAACAATATTGAGTAATACACCACATATTATTCCACTTGCAGACAATGTGATTAAACAGAGATACTCGTTACTTTATCTTCTGATACCTTTCTTATACAGTTAACAAATAATTTACTTTTATTGCTGTTTTATAAAATTTATTTCGAAAACGTTTTTGTAGATGCTATAAAATAACAAATTGCTATAGTTGCGGCAAGAATTGAGACGACTTATGTCAATAGTTGACGTTACGCATTTGTTTTTTGTCAACTTTCGATAGTTTGTAGCGTTAAAACATTAATTTCGTGTCATTTGGTGTAATCTATAGTGCAAACATGTGTAGTATATAGTTTTATTATTCTCAGATGCAGTTTTTTTAATATTTTTATGAGAATATAATGAATTATTCAGTTGTTCGTATGACACAAGTAGCTTGAATTTTGCCGCAACTATAATTGGGTATGCCAATGCACCTCAAACATGTTACTACAGATTTAATACAACAATATAAACAATATTAGAAGATTTATAGGCGATTTTGATTTCGCGCAGTTATTTGTCATTTGCCCGATATACTTTTTCATACATACTGGCATTCATTGTAATTACAATTATACAACAATATCGTTTACATACTTTGTTGTTTTGTTTACTGAAAGACTCTTTACTAATAAGTATCATGCGTGCATACATGATATAATAAATAATAACAATAGTTTCAAAACTGTGATTCTTATATTGTATTTTGTTTATCTGCAGTAAATGTAGATTCAGACTTTTCTTTGGTGCCATACTTACAGTAGTCAATCCAAAAGCAACGATTTCAGTGCTTCGACCTGGACTAAAGTTAACAAAACCCGTTTGTCTCGCGCTGTGGAAAGAACTAATCGTATGTAACTATGTACAGTTTTCTCTGTCTTTACACCTATCATAGTAAGCTCATTAAGCGCAATAATTCAAAGAACATTGATATATCGAGGAGACCGAATATAAATTTTAGTTAAATTCGTTATAAATAGTCAGTCCGTTTTATAAATTAATAACAATTAACTATGAACAGTATCCATCACGAATGGAATTATTTAGAATTATTCACAAAAATATCACAATCACAGCCACCTTCAGTATACTAGGGTGGGCCGACCTTCCATCCTCCTGTTGGCGTTGGCGCGCCTTGTCCTACGGTCGTATCTTGGCAAACTGAAAAGAAAAAAAATCGTTAATACACATACGAATGAATATTAAAAATAAATAAATAAATTCATAAATACTGAAACTATAAAACAACAAATAGGGGCATGTCTATTTTTCATAAGATAAGATAACTATCACTTGCAAGGGTGCCGGCAGAGGGGGCAAGGGGGGGCAGTTGCCCCCAGCCCCCTGGAAGTAATAACTTCCAGTTAAAAATAACAGTTTAAGAGGTAAGAATTTTTTTATAGTTATTTATTTTTGCTTTTGCTTTTATTTGGCTAAATGTTTCCTTAGAATGTAGTATTAGTTATTTGTGACTTTTTATGGTTTGGTCATGTTTGCAGGTGTAATATTCCATTTTATTTTATTTAGAGTGTAAGTCATCTGTTGTAGCACCAAAGACTTAACCAAAAGCTTATTGTTTTAAGTTATTTTAATTTTTCAATAAAATTTAGAAACCCCCCCTGAACTTTTTTCTGCCGGCGCCCATGATTACTTGCCATATCACTTCAGTAGTGCTGAATTTCATTTCTGTTTAAAAAAGCTTAAGGCATTTGAGTCATAATAGATATAATAGTAGAGTGTTTAGAGTGCTACAAAATTTCGGAAAATAAAATATGAAATATCTGCAATCAATAAATGACACAGCCAATTATTATTCTTATATTATTCATGTTTCATTTAAATTCTTCAAAATAATATTAAAATAAAGGAATGATGATCGTTTTATTTGAATGTCAGAATTAGAATCTTGAATTGCTTCAGCGCACTGCCATGCATAGATTTTCCAGCATAAATACAGTAGTTAATTTTAAGCAAAATTCATATGTAGAGCATGGCTTTTGGAAGTTTGAAGCTGATCGTTATTTAAGAAAAATATTGTTTGGGAATATATATTAACTGCTAACTTTTGAAAATCATTTATATATATAATAAAATACAGAAGCGGGCTTAATACTAAACTCTGCGGAACTTAGTTATACATTGATATTTACATTCTCTAGTGTTTGTTCAGTAGGTCCATTTTAAACAATTTTGTTACAACATGATCCAAGCTTATTGACTAACTAAAAGTTAATTGTGATTTAAAATATTTACTCCACTGTTATATTATAATATAAACATTATTCGTCTGTTTCTTCAAGTATAATGATGTACAATGGTGGTCGGCTTAAAGTCACCACTTGTATGTTTTGTCCCTTTCTAGCACCGTGTATAATAAATTGCACTAGAAAGGAATGGACCATGGAACTGGTGAGTTTAAGCTCCCACTGTACATAATGCACTATAGCACTGTATGATGATTACTCACATTTGTGTCACTAAATATAAATTCATCAGTGTGACAGTATGGGGAATGGACTAACAAAAACAAAAATTCTTTCGGTGTTAGCCATTCAATCCTAATTTCCTGTTTAAAGGATGAACACTGTACTCAGCATACCAGTCACATAAATATTAACATTTTTCTGTATAATGGCAGAAGTTTACTAATTAAAGTTTTACTCCCTTTTTAAATTTATCAAGTAAATAACGAAACTCAAAGCTAAAAGTAAGGTGCTTTGAGATGTTTGTTATGTATCATGTTCAAGTTAAATCAAATTTAAAATATTTTATAATTTTCTTCCAACTTTATACGACCGATATTTGGAATACATAAATTTGCTGTACATTATATTATGTATTTGTGGAAATAATTATCTCTACTAACTAGAATTAAGTAATTTTTGTTGGAGCCGAATTGACAGTTGCGAGGGATGCCTAGCAATAATATTAACAGAAGCAATTTTCTTTTACGCCATATTTAGTACACGAAAAATCTTAGCAAAGCGGCAGATATTTTCATATATAACTGGTAAAATATGTATTTGAATAGTGAGTAGTACAGAAAACATTTTTCTGAAATTGTTTAAGCGGAGGAGAGAGAGAAAAGAAGCCTATTACAGGGAAAATCAAATATATTTTATGATGATTTCGTTAACTGGTATTCGTGAAATAGAAAATATACTCCAAGCATATTTTTAGGGAAAATGTGAGAGCTGTGAGTCGTCCTGTTTTTGATCGTATTATTCCATGTTAAAGGCAACGGTAAAGCATCTTAATAATCAAACACGTAGTCTAAGAATTAATTATGCAAGTTTGTTAAAACAAACAATTCTGACATCTTCCACTACTAAATAACTTTTTAATAGTAAAATTTTATCTAAAATCTTAATGACCATGACTAAAAATTGAACAAAAAATATTTGTTTATTTCTAGTACGTCATCAAAAAGTATTTAATTTTGTTCAATGGAAACGGGTTTATGGGGCATGTTTAATCTTTTATGTTGCTCTAAATTGTGTGACAATCGTCATGAATCCTCTGTATATGACATCCTTTGCATTTGATCCCTGTTTTCCCTTTTACATCATTTTTCCAAAAACACAAAAATTGCTGATCCTCTTAGATTACCTTTGAAACCAATGGCTAATGGAGAAATTAGCATTGCAAAATACTTTCTTAAACGAAACCCTGCCTATGTGCGTGTTTTTTGTAAAAATAAAACCCACCCCTTCAGCTACATAAGGCGTGTTAATAAATTCGTGGGCAGGAAGGCAAAAAGCTGACGGACAGTCTGCCTGAAATTTAATTAAAAGGGTTAAAACATTTTTTGCGGGATTCGTAACTTGTTTTGAAGGGTTAGTTACAACTGTATAAAGAAAACAATCGAGCTTTGGAGCGGCAGTCGCTGAAATAATCGGGATTCGACACACGCACATACTTTGCACGCAGCTGCGTTAATTGGAGCCTTTATTTTACGGCGATCCGTGATTCTGGAACGAATGAATACGCCGTGACTTCTATAACATCCAACAATCCCATCGTTAGGTGAACAATGATCCCCTGCTGCTCCTTAATATGCGAGACTTGGGGTCCGAATTTATGAGAAATTTAATTAGATCAGGTTGTAATTAAAGTTTCCAACTACACGCCGGCAGTTATGATACGCGTACACCTTCGGGTTATTGTTTTTATTCGAATGATCATTCCGGTTCTAGGGGACAATGGAAACTTTATTATATTCATGGAAAGTTTACGGTGGGGTCCTCTCCTATTCGAGGGCATTTCACTATGGGCCGATACTTTCGAACAATGGCCTTTGTGTCTTCTGCTATGGAACTGGTAATTCCGGCTGTTACAATTTGCCACTAGTACAAGTTCTGCCTCCACAATGGGTTGTCATCGTTGGGAGATAGAATTAGCACTGCAGAAGTTAAAGGAAACTAATGTGTTAAGAAACATTCTAAAAAAACGCCTTCAATTAGGTTAAGGATCAATATAATAATAATCACTAATACTATACAGGGTGATTCAAAACTTATCTAAAAAATATCGTATATTATCATTCTTTCTAAATCAATGGAAAAAAGTTATATAGAGGATAACAAAATTATATTTAAAATTGCGGTCAGTTTATTGACAAGATATAAAAATATTACAAATCCATTTTGAATCACTTTGGAACTAGGTGACAAAGCAAAATGCCCTGATGGAATGGAAAATATATGTCTCTTGTGACCAGATCTGTTACGACAGTAATTAAAGAAACATTATCTCGGTACTAAAATTAAGTTATCTCTATTTTTATTCAAATGTGTAATCGACTACCGTTCTCACAGTTAACTTGTTTATCAAGTTATTCCACAAGGTGTACAATTCCATAAATATTTATCAGCTCCAATTGAGATAAAGTTGCTTGTTTCTTAAATTACTTAATTAGATGATGGGGATGTCTATTAATTAGAAACAGAGCCGACAGAGGGAAAAGGTGGCTTGGTAGTTTCATAAAAATTGAAGGAATGATTTATCTGTGAGAAATCATATGCATTAGTAGGATATATCTATTTTCATTACCATTAGAAATACTTTCCGAATAATTACTTTTGCTTTGCCATACCATTATAAATGATAGGCTATTAAGAATTTAATTATTGCTTTTCCTAACGTTAATGCTAGGCTGAGAAAATATTAGAGTATTTTATTCAATTATACTATAATTTAGTAACAATACACTTATATATTATTTTGAACCTAGAATAACATTTATCTGGTGTGAATAAAATGAATAATATACTTTAAAGTTAAATTTCAACTACCCATTTCTCAAAAACCATATGTCTTACTAAATAATGTATAATGAAAGAAAATCATTTATCTACACCGAGAAACAAGAATCTTTAAATTTACTCAAGAACTGTTAGAGTAACAGTTTATCGCGGTTATGTATGGCAAATCCAAAAACTACTTTACTTAACCATCTACAAATGTCAACAGATATTTGTTAATTCAATATTCCTTTATTATTTTAGTTCGACGTCAAGGTATTGTTCAGAGGAACCTAAAAATGTATTTATTCAATCCACGATGTTGATTCCATTAACTGAAATAAAGATTTCAAACAAAAGTTACGAAACTGTTCTATATAAGCATCATACTGTTAATCTAACGTTCGAAACTTCGAAATGGTTAAATTTTGTATTTGTCTTAACAGCTATTAAATGTTATAGTGCACACCAGTATTCTTGGCGAGATAAATAGCGTCAGATGTATAGGGCCGACAGGGATTATCTCTCATAATATGCCCTGTAGGACCGGTCGCCTGCACTTTGTAGAGGTCGGCCCCCGGGCCCTTTCTTCGTTCAGCCTTGACTACGTTTGCAGCTGATGCCAGGGGCCTTCTTATGTCTACGCGAAATGTAACCAGCTACATCTAGCGGTTATTAGCTACTCCATGTCGGACAAAGCACGTGTAGTATAAATAACGGCAATTATTTTCAAGTAAAAGCCTAAATATTTGAATCAACATTTCATAGGGTTAAACAAAAATAGTTGACACTTCGAAATTAAAGTTTTTGGTAGGAGAGAATTAATTCGTGTAAGTGTTTAATTTAATAACAATAAGTTAAACAAAATAACAGTTCATTTAATATCAGTGTAATCTTATGTGAAACAGTAATGAAAATAAAAACAATAAAAAAGGCATTGAATCTAAAGTATATATAAGTATATTTATATATAGAAAAAAGCGTGAAGCTGATTTAACATCAAAACATGAGAAACTGTTGAATTAAGCAGTAAATCATCAACGTTTTTTTCTTTTGTTTGTTTAAATAGTAAGCATCATTTTATTTTAATCATCTTTGTTTTATTTCAAGCAAAATGTTCAACAATGAAAAACTTAACTAGAAAACTGTTGCTCTAAGAGTTTATTTTTTCTCAGTGTGACGGTAAATAAACAAAAATGTGTATTATCTTGGTGATGAGTTTCGTAGCTTTTATTTTTATTATTTATAACACAAAAATATTACCTACATCAAATATTTACTAAAACTGCACGAAAACATCAGATATCAGCTTTGTTTTTATATATTTTCACGAGAAAACAAATACAAACAGATTTATTTTGGTGCATAGAACCCCCTTTCCAATTAAAGTTTGTACTTTGGTTTTTATTTGAACAAATTCTGTTCCACAAACAGCTTGCCAATTTATTCCAATGCTGAAGGCTGAATACAAACAAATACATCAGGTGTTTAAATTAGAACTTTCTTTTTGAATTTTCCGCTATTCCGTATATGTTGAAGATGCCGCTCGTTGATATTGTGGTAGTGAAAATAACGCAGTTTACGGAAATGGATCGATATAATGTTACACATCGTTTTGATATTGTAAAAAATCACTACCGTAATGGGAAAATATGACAGAGAGAGGTGGTAGACCTGTGCCGACAACTACGATCGTATGGGTAACACAAATAAATATTAACTCCAGTACACTATAAAATATATTCCATTAGAAAATTAATTATCAATTGATCTCATACCTGCGTTTCTAACCAGACACTGCTATTGTTTTTTTTTCAGAGCTTTTCCTTATTATATTTGATTTAGTACTGTCTACGTATACATTCCCCGATTGTTGATAAACTTCGGAAATTTGTCCCGTTTATAAAAAAATACAATAGGAATAACATAAAAAATATCAACCTTTTGCAATATTATGTAATTTAAAGCTTTCGAAATTTCCTTTTAGAAATATCATTTTGCCAGAACAGTATGTTTGTAGAGGGTTCAACAGTCACCTACTTGGTTTACATAGCGCGGTATATCCATGAGATTATTGATTAGGGAGGTCAGGTAGATGTAGCGTATACAGATTTTTCGAAAACTTTCTATCGCTTGGACCATAGTTTGTTATTGTCTAAGTTGCATTATGCTAAGATAGGTTCTTCATTGTTGAAGCTTATGACAGAACAGAACCCAGATGTCAGAACCAAATTTGTCTAAGTGTTAGAGCTAAGTCAGCCGTATTTGTCCAGTCGTCAGGGGGTTCCACATGGTTATGTTGAGGGGCTGTTAATGTTTACGATTTTCATTAATGAATATTCTGATGGTATTGGGAGTTAATTTTACATTTCTTGTTAAATTCTGATGACGTGAAAATATTTTGTAATGCAAATAATGAATCCAATCCAATCTGCAAATGATGCAGATAAATATATTATATTCTTGAGTCACCAGTTAACGCAAATTTTATATGACTACAGGTGAACGGGTTTAGCCTGTTTGGCCTGATGTAATTCATTCTACTTTCCCTCGTCACATTAATTATATGTACAGGGTGTTTTAGAAGAAATAACACAAATAATTCCGATGAATCTACAATTAAAAAACATGTTTGCAATAAAATGTTCACCACTTAGAAAATGCAGCCCTTGAAAGTTTCTAAAGTATCGGCTGTAATTTGAAACCCAAAAAGGTATAATAATCAAATTTTACAAAAATTTTCTACTAATGCATGGCACTTCTTAACAATTTATGATTATGGTTTTCAAATTATAGCCGCTATTCCATATTTTATTGGAAACTGAATGGCTGTATCTCATAAGGGGTGAAAATTTTACTAAAGTCATTTTTAAGCAAACGTGTTCATTTTAACCGTAGATTCACTGGTACCATTTGTGCTACTTCTTTTGAAAACACCCTGTAGAGTTAAAAATGCCTCAAACTGTAAGTTTTATTGTGAGGAATATGACAAGTTTTCAGAACCCTAAACATTTAAGCATGTTTTTGACAATATAATTTGATTGCATGGATTTGATTGCTGCAATCAAATACATAAAAGTTCTTTTATCTGACTGAGAAATAATTATGTCGCTACAATTGAATGGCGTGAATTAGAATATGCATATTTCATGCAACAAAATTTCAGGCATTGTAGTTACTTTTCCAGAGATTTATTTATTACCAACCCATGTTTCATAGTTGGTAGACCTGCGGAAAGATGACTGTCAGTTTTGTTTGATTATCTTATATACAGGACGTCCGGAATATGAGTGCCTTAATTTTGCCATATGATAAGATGTACTAAACAAAACATATTTGACTTAACAATTTTTTTTCTCTGATCAACTGTTACGGGATTATGACAGCGAACAGATCTTGAATATGTGACAACGTCGCTCACATACTATCTCAGGATTATTATGTATTTATACATAATCAGTCATCAGTCAATAAGTTAAAATCAGTAGATATTTTTTTCTGACGAGGCTATGTTTATTTTGAACGGCCATGTCAATAGGCAAAAATGCCGTTACTGGGGTACCGAGAATCCCCGATGGATGATGTAGTATCACACTCAAAGTCTCCAGAAAGTAAATGTCGAGTTAAATGTGTGGTGCGGTATAATCGGCAGAAGAGATCTGGGTCCTTATTTCTTTGACGTCAACCTAACTGATGCAAGATATTTGGATTTTCTTCGAGACGACCTCATTCCTGTTGTTGTTATTGATAATTTCCAAAAAGAATTTATTAATCGTCTTGGCTACTGTCAGGCAGCCAACGGTGCACAATTCGAACATTTAATTTAGTTGATTTTTTACATAATCATTAACATTTTCAGTATTGTGAAAATTAAATTTAAAAATCTTCAAACATAATTTTCTTGAAATTTTTGTTATGTAACATCATAATTTTTCATTATGTGTACGTAAAATGACACGCTCTTTCAAATGGCATGGTCGAAATTGAGGGTTACTATTTAAAAAAATTGTCGATGACGTCATATCCCGAACAACGATGACGTCACAAATATGGGTCGCATGTCAAAAATTGGCTTTTTAAAAAACAAAATCGACGTGCCAGGGGATTTTTTCGAAAACTTCTCAATTTAAAAAATAATAAATTTATTCGTTACTTTTCGAAAGCACTGTATAATGTGGATATATGTTCCATGCATAAATATTTGTTCGAAGCAATGATCCCGCACAATGTGATAATATGAATAAGTCTTATAACCTATGCACGGTGTCCCAAAATAGAAGACCATACCATTAACCACATATACTTTGGACAAAAATGATGTGACTTTCCTTATGCCGTTTGGGCGTCCCTGTTTCAATATACAAGATGTTAACCATTTTTGAAATAATCTTATTTGAAATGCTCAGTGCACCGAATAAAAACTGATCTGGTGTCTGGTAAAGTGCCTTATCTGCTGAAAATACAGCAAAATGTTACTTGAGAAAGTTACTCGTTACTTTTCGAAAGCACTGTATATTATGTTTGTAAATTATATCATGTTTTTTTTTTCTTTTTTTAATCAGAATATGTTTTATCATGTTGTATTTGAGTGCCAGTTTGATACTGTTAAAATAAATAAATAAATAAATAAATAAATAAATAAATACGTTCAACATGGCGTTGCTTGTTCGCACGCAAACACGATTCAATTCCATTTTGATTCTGCATATATGGCCCGACAAAGCGGAACTCGTTTCCGGCGGCGTAAACAATTCTATATTTAATTTTCTAATTAATTGTACACCGGGAGGGCAAACAAATCTGTCGCCTAGAGAACGCGACGAACGCCAATGGAATTGGCTGGAACAATCGCCTATAATGAGGGCCTCGTATGCTGGTACACAGAGACAAAAGCGAATTAATACCGAAATGTGTTTCGACCCTTCAGCCCATATTTACACTGGAATGGGGGCTCGAGATTTCGCTGTGTGTACGTCAGCTGGTTGCTGGGATTTGGAGGTGTTCGCCTCGTGTTTCTGTTATAGCCATTTAAGTTATTTTAACAAGATTATCTTTTTGTTGATTAGGGTTGCATAAAAGTCCGCTGGGGCGCATTTAAGCCAGTTACGTGTGCTTGTGTGTGCCATTGTGTTATCGGGGCTAAACATGCTCTCCGTAAAATGCAGTATTCAAATAAGGTCGATGAAAAAGAGAATGAGTATAGGGTGAGTCAGAAAGAATGGGTCAACACTAAGCTGGAGATACTAGAGACCAAAATATTTTGTTTGAGCTCATCATAACTTGTCGAATGTCGCTAATTTAAGAAATCCAGGGTGTTCAAGTTTTAAATTTTATTTAGAAGTTTCTCAATAATTGAGAAAATTTTGGTAGCAAGACTCTTAAAATTGTTAATATTGGGTTTTTTGGTATGAGAATTACGAAATTGAAGCTTATTTTAACGTTGCTCCTAGAGGGCGCTAGTTTCACTAAATTACTTAGGTAAATCAAAGCATGTTTTTTCCCACTCGAAAGAATTCATCGAATATAGCCTGGAATGTTTTAGAGAACTTCAAAACAAATGTATTACAAAACTATAAGTTCAAAAGCAAACAGGAACATAATTAACAAACTAAGAAAGTAGATCGTTTCCGTATCCAATATATCTATATTATTTTCAGAATTCTGGTGTTATAGTAATAATAAAATAAAAGATATTTAACTTTCTCTGATTTTATAAAAAATAATATAATTCAGTTTGTTAATAACAGTCAAGTTTTATCACGAAATATTTAACAAAATTAGTAATAGTAGTAGAAAGTAGTGCTTATTCTAATAAGGGACGCATAAACAACGAAACAAAAAACATTAAACAAAGATGTATTCAGGGACTGTAGATAAAAGGAAGTCAGAATAGAAAGTAATCTAAAACGTCAGAGTGAACTCCTGATATTTTTAAGAATTAGAGTCCTAATTAATTTTAGGTTTATCACAACTATCAGAAATATTTGTTTAGTTAGGTAAATAATTACAATTTTATCACTGGCAAATAATATAAAAATTCAATATATTTTATTATAATACCAATAATTTCAACACATTTGTGCAAAATATATAAAAAAGCCATAGCGTGTAAAATTATTAACAAGGAAAGTTTACACATCTTAAATTACACACTGAGAAGAGTCACTTACACAGCAATATTTCTATGATGTAAAAGACCTGTACAAAACATATTTCGGGGTTGAAATATAGAGGGTGATTCTTAATCTATAAACTTGGGAAACTATAGCTGATAACAAATAATGACGAATAGTGAAAAAATGTATAAAATATTTTTAATCTTGGAAGTTTACATTTTATCAGGTGATTTTTTATTGTAGTAAGTATTGACTAAAGATAAATTTGTTTCTTTTCTTTCAGTTAAAAGACACCCATTTTTATCTTTTCTGTGTAAAAATAATTAGGGTTTTCATTTTTGCTATCAATTATCAAAAAAAATATACACAAAAAAATTTGGGTATTTCTGAAGCACTACCCTCCTTTTACCACCCACTGTACTGGACAATCTTTAAAATTTTAGGATTTGACTGATAGTTTTGTTTTTAAATGAGATTAAGTCGTTATACAAAGTGGTCATAAAGGTCAAAATAAAAAAAAGTAGCGGTGTCAAATCTGAGAAATATATCATTTAGACAAATATTTCTGAAATGGGTTAATGTAATTTGATAATAACGTTATTTGAGCAAAGCTGAAAATTTCTGAATTTGCATAAAATTATATAAACCAATAGGGGAGATACTAAGAGATATCGCCAATAGGAACCCAAACTTTCGAGTACATGTGTACATGTACATGTGAAAGAAAGAATTCCTTGGACATTTTATTCCAAAGAATTTTATTTTTAAATTATTATTGTTTTTTTTTCAAAGAGAAGGCACTTGAATAAATTCGATTCACAAAAAATATGTAACAAGTTTTTGTTATAAAAGCAAATTTCTTTATTTATATCTTTCAAATTTTCTATTAAAATTTCACACTTTTTAAAGTGCACTGCACTTTCAAAATACTGTGTAGAAAAGGTAACCAAAAGCGGTTATTTAAATACTTCTAAAGATGTTTGATGTACATATAATGATGAAACTTAGATTAATAATTTTAATACTGATAGAAAAAAATTACTAAATTGACATACGGTGGCCGAAATAAGAGGTATTATGAAAATTAAAATGTCTATTTCCATTTCAAAAAAATTAATTTTGTTTTCTATTACATGTTAATAATGAAATTATTTACAGTAGTGTACATATTATATTTTGAGTAAAACATATTTTCTATCTATGTAGCCATTTTTTAAATTCTCATATTACATTTTTATGGAACATTTGCATTCTAGTTTACAAAAATATCTGTATATGAAGTCATATTCATTTATATTTTATCTAGATTGGACTTAAACTAGAATGCTTGCAACAGTATTACCTACTACTGCAGATGTTTAAGTTATTTTAATATGATTCTCGTTTTGATTATGGTGGTATAAAAGTCCTTTGGGACGCTTTAAAGCTAGTTATGCGTGAATTTTCCCGGAGCTGCGTTGTTATCGCAGATAATATGTTTTACTTAAAATGCAATTTTATTCAAATTGTGCCACAAATTCTGCTAAACACAAAAATGGAACAAAATGGTTAGGAATGTACAGATAAATAGTTATATCGGATTCATATTCAAATTTTATTTAATTATATGAATAAATGTGAATAAATGTTACTTAAATATTAAAGAATAAGTGGATAATAACAAAATAAGCTACAGATTATTGTTCAGATATATCCATTTTAGAAACTACAAACGAGACATGAGCAAAAATATACAGGTTTTAATAAAAATTAGGTCATATAAGGTTAGCTTTCTTGGAACGAAAATAAGGTGTTTTAAATCAACATACCTCAGTATTATATTGCATCCTTAAGAAGCCTTACAGGCCCGAGATAGTACCTTTTTTATTTATTCTTTTTAAGTTAATTTGTTTAGTTCATACTAATATTCAAATTTTGTACAATAATGTTTTTATTTATATGAGGCACACGAATGTTTGACTGATTTTTGTGATAAATGTACAGGACGTTCTGAGCTCGTGTATCACTGTATATTCTTTTTTTTTCTTAGAGAGGGGGATATTTGAATAATGAATAGTTGTTTTGAAACAGCATAGTTTTCAAAAATCTACAGTTGTTGTTGTAGTTACATGTTACTAAAATGCACTATTTTAGAAAAAAAATATTCATTAAACAGTGGGTCATACCGTAAGGCTAGGTAGCTGACTTAGATGAAAATAAGGTGATTTAAGTCAATTTACCTTAGTACAACTTTATTATCTTAAAAAATTCTAAACCCCAGAAAGTATTTAAAAAAATTCTCAGACCTATAAATCGAGTCGATATCTTAAAAAAAATTAAATTCTTATAGTTTCCGAATAAAGCATTATTGAAGTTGTAGCAATTTAAACCTTTACATCTCTGGACCACTGTAAGTAGACAGGCGATTTCGAATATTGAAATCTGATTATTTTTTGTAGGCCAGTGTTTACATTAGTTTTTCAAGTGTCAAAAATGGCTTACGTGTATAGTAGCAACTCGGAGTTGATTGATATCGTTTTAATTTACTACGCTGTGAAAATGCTTTAGCAGAACGATTTCCCAGTAAACATGTACCAAATGCAGCGACTTTTACCCCGGTGTGCAGTGAATGCAAATGTAGTGCAACGCGAGGGAAATTTGAACCGAATAGTGGATGAGATGGAGGTCCAGGTCCACAGCCTATTGCAGTAGTGTGACGTATCATACACGAGGCTCAATTATATCCGTGAGGTGTACAGTGTGTTACCATGGCCGCGACGAACTCCTGACTTTAAATCATTTGGACTTGTTTTTGCGGGGATATTTAAAAAATGAAGTGTATCGCACCGAAGTCGATACATACTATTGATGATTTACGGAAACGTATCAAACTTGCTGCCAATAATTTACAAGTTCAAAACCGACAAGAAGCTTGTAGAAACCGGGTAAGACGGGCCCAAAATGTTGTTGTAACATCGGGTATGTCTATTTTACTAATTAAAACCACAAATTAAATCTATTAGTAATTAATATCAACAGCGACAAAAGCAGTTAAGTTTGCTGTATAAAATCGACATTATAACATGTTATCTATTTCTTTCCTTGAGCATTTCTTTCCATTTTTTGTTTGGCCGCAGATTGCCGTCTTATCAGGTTTTACAGTGGACCAGTTCGCAGTACCGTGCAGAAATGTATTTTTAAATAATTTTCGAACTGCTCTTTTTGGTTTTTTCTTTACAAAATTGTATTTGCAAGTCTCCTGTACACTCACTTGATAACTAAAATGATGATAGTAGTACAGAAGACAGTCCGAGTACGCCTCCAGCAATTTTTACAGTGGCGGAGGAAGCGACAGGAAGAGTGTTGCTGGGTGTTCCTTTAAAAACGTGAAACATTACACTGAAAATGTGTCCCTACCATATTTTTCATAACATCGACATTAGCAAATATTCAAAATTAAAAATTCTTATAAAGAAAAAATGACGGTTACAAACCGAAGAATACAGATTGGGGAGTAAATTGACACTTTTCTGAAATATGCCTCTAATGAAATATTTTGAATGATCAAGATAAGTTCGGTTACTTTTTTAGACGACGCTGGAGTAGGTATAATTAATTTTAAGCGTCATGGTGGTTGGAAATCAACTACTGTTTTTGAAGCCTAAATTCAGTATCCAACAAAGTGGAAATAACAAAAAATTATATGCCTTCAACTAGTAGGTGCTCTGGATCTTCCACCAAACTACTAGTAATAATAATTCATCTTAATAATAATGTTACTGTTAAGTTATAAAAGTAGTGTTGCAGAACAAGTACAAAATAGAGAAGACAAATTCTGTCTTAAAATTTTTTTGGTTCTGTTAACTGTATTGTAAACATAAAAATGTAATTTATAATTATATTAGTATGATTAATGTGTAATTTATTGTTTGCAGTTCTTTATCTTTTTTTATAAAATGTGGCACACAAAGTGATATTGTCCTTCAATAAAAATAGTACACACCATTAGTCAGAGGAGAGTGAATGTTTAGTGTACTACAGTTACTACAGTAATTAACGCCCAAGGGTGTTAATAAATCCCTCGGACTTTGTCTCACCTATCACCCGAAAAATTTTATTATAAAATGCTATTTAACTTAAAAGTATATATTGTCACATCTAACAACTTGTGTTTTTTAGTCAGTTTTTATATTTTAATATTTTATTATATCCTAAACCTCTACAAAATTTTAATTTAAATACACAGACAGTGAATACAACATATTTGTTATGATAAAACAAATATATTTTAATGAGAATAAATTTAAAGTTGCAAATATATTGTCTGATAAATTATATGCACAGCTAAGTTAGAAATTAAATGTAAATTTAATATTAAATCTGCGGTATTCGGTTATAGAAGCATTTTTATTAGTGTACATTTGACCTGCCCCGTTGTGTTATCTGTGACCGGGCAACATTCACAGCGAAATACGTTCAACTAAAATGCAATTTTATTCAAACCGTGTTCCAAAAAGCACGGAGCGTACTAAATACCATTAAATTACCGACGTTTAATTATTTTAATTAACTCATTTTCATAAATTTATAATAAACATGGGAGCATAAAGGAATTTAAGCACCGGAGTAATTCTTCTACACAAAGGAGGTGAACATTCTTGCGCCTTCCTCTCTATGTAACTTTTCCGAGTTGCTTGTTATACCTTCGGCCTAATTTCACGACTCCCATATAAACAAGATCAATAATGAATTTCTTCTGCGCGCCTGCAGTCCACGGGGCTTTTGTCGGGAATAATATTTAATTCATGGACATTGATTCCGCCGCTGTCGTGCTTCGATAAATGCTCAACAAATGTCAATATTTGATCCTTGGAGAAATATGTTGAGAAGGTGCTTAAGACATTTGTTCCTGATTGCCGGAGCTGCATTATTCAGGACGCCGGCGTAAGGACTTTGTCGGTATTTGAGTTTGAGCATTCCTTCGCAATATTTACTTTGACTATGGTGATAAAATGATTAGCAGCTGTTTAATACTAAAAATTAGCTTATGCACATGTAACTCTTTCGTTTTGTAATAACTATGCCCAACCAGCAAAAAAATTATGTATATTATCATAGCTTTCGAAATACATACTTGTTTTATTATAGCGGCAAGTATCATTATTTTATTGTCTGTAACTGAAATATTTTATAAATTTATCACAACAAAGTTTTGGCAGCTAAATTATGAAATAGCTTTTGCTACAAATATAAAACTATTTTATAATAATTTCGGCGACAAGCTTACAAAACATTTTATCTAATAAAACTGAAGCATTTTATAATATTTTTAGTAGTTAAGTACTATTTCTAATAGCGCTATAAAAAAGCAAATAGTTGTATTATACGGCTAAATCATAAAACAGCTTTTACTACAAATACATATGTAACTATTTTGTAATCATTTATGCGACAAGCTTACAAAACATTTTATCTAATAAAACTGAAGCATTTTATAATATTTTTAGTAGTATAGTAGTACTTCTAATAGCGCTATAAAAAGTAAATAGTTGTATTATACGGCTAAATCATAAAACCGTTTTTACTACAAATATATATGTAACTATTTTATAATCATTTATCCGACAAGCTTACAGAACATTTTATCTAATAAAACTGAAGCATTTTATAATATTTTTTAGCAATGTTCAGTAGTATTTCTAATAGCGCTATAAAAAAGCAAATAGTTGTATTATACGGCTAAATGATAAAACAGCTTTTACTACAAATATATAACCATTTTATAAAAATTTCTACTACAGGCTTATAAAACATTTTTACTAATAAAACTAAAGCATTTAAAACAATCTTTTAGTAATGTTTCTTAGTATTACTAACAGCGCTATAAAAAATATATATAATTGTTTCATAGATGTGGGAGACAATTTTATTTCAAAGAATAAATAGCTATATTATCATTTGAAATCAGAGTTGTGAATTCTCACGATCAGTTATCCTTAGATGTTACGTACCCCACCATTATACAATATAATATAGTTACGTAATTATATTACCAGTTGTAAAACAAAAATAGTAATATAACTATTACAACAGAAAGAACGTTTATTTTCATTTAAAATTTCATTAACGAAGCATTCTATAGAACAAATTTGAAACAGCAAAATGGCGGAACCTTGTTTTGTTCGTGTCATAGCGAAATGTAGAAGTCTAGTTTTACCTCTTGTTTTAGTTTTTATAGTCATTGCATGAGATGATTAAACATGTCATGTTTAAGCCAGTGGAAAAAATTAAAAAAAGTGGCGCATTTAGAAGAAAAGTAAAGAAATGTTATCAAAACAAAAACCTATGACATATCGAAATTTAAAGAAATTCAACCTTTAACTCATCCGTTTCGTTGAAAAGTTTTGAAAATATGAAAAATCCATGATTTTAAATGCCTTTATATCTTATATATACCTAATCATAATTTCCAGTGTTTTATATAAATCGCTCATTTAGCTTACTTGTCATTTAATGTTAGTTTTACAACCCCATTATTTTATAAGTGACAGCCATTTTCATGCAACGCTGAAAATCGTTGTGACTGCAAAAATATCATTAATTTAATCGGTTTCCTAATATTGAATAGTCAAAACGAAGACAAATATGAAATGATGATTTTAATACTTTTGTGGCCAGTTTTGATGTCAAAAATCATGAAATTTCAAAAAACCAATTTTATTTTAATTATGATAATATTGTAAATAATCACATACTTAATATGCGGCCCATTTCAAATTAACTGGATATGGGCCATACAAATCACAATAAAATTCTCTCCGCAATAAAAATTGCCATCATAAAGTGCAGTAAAACACGTAAAATAATATTGAGTACCTAATACATCACATAACATTCCAGTGGAAGACATTGTGATTAGAGGTAGGTACTCGTTAGTTTACCAATTCTGATACCTTTACGATACAGTCAATACATAATTGAGTTTTATTGATGGATTTTATGTTACAAAAATGTTGTATTATGGCTACCAAAGACAGCATTCTTACAATATTTTTGTGACTTATGCCCTTTTATAAAATTTGACTCGAAAACAATTTTGTAGCTGTCATAAAACACCAAATTGCTAATGGGTGCCTCTGCAGTATTTTCCTGGAATTCACCGTAGATTGACACATCAGCGGTTCATTATTATAATATAATGTATTGTTATATAACAATTAAAATTCATGTTTTATACATTTCTATCAGGAATAGTACAATAACAATTTAATTAACTTTATCTGAATGGATACGTTCTTATAAACTCATTAACATAACAACATTACCAACATAAAAATTATTTGAATACAACATGGTTTCAAATGGGAAAAAATATAAATTTGTTGTGTATAAGTAGATAATAGTAGGAAATAGATATTTTGTTACTTTAGGCAGTTAAATCTATTTCACTTTCAAAACTTACAACTGAGTTCTTAAATGAATTAGCAGCATTATTTTTTTGGGAATGTGAGGTGAATTTAAAGCAGGATGGAATGGGTGTGCTTATATGGATGTAAAAGCTTTAGCAATAAAAGAACGTCAAAACCATTAACCAAAATCATGCTTTTTAATTTGGGAACATTACCCTTAGGTGTAACGTAGGTGTTAAATATTTTACACTTGAATGGTGTGGATATGATTACTGCAAAGTACCTAGTCATAAAATATTTATTAAATATTAACCAAAAATTGTTCATTTCTTAAGATTAATCAAATTAAAATTTACTAAATTCATATGTTTATAGAAAAATAAACATTGTTACAAATATATTTTCTTAAATTATATTTAAATATAAAAAGTTTAGTTTGTGTATTTATTTTAGTTTGTTGAATGCTTCTCATTTGTATGCAAGAATCAAATAAAAGTCTTGCAAAATTGCGAAATTAGAAAGATAATACAATATAATCTGATCTTGCAAGATCGAGCAGGAACAAGGCTTTAACGAAATTCCTGTCTTGTGTAGAATCAATAATTTGGAAATGTATTATTACTCTTTCAAGATATACAATTTTAGAATCCCTTTAAACCTATTTGTCCAATATTTATCACATCAACTCAACTATAGTACCTAATCTCATCACAGGGCTTTCTTGTATGAATTTATCACATTTATTTCACATTAACATCTATATTAAAGGGTGAACTTCTTTATACACATAATAAAATATGTATGAACTTTATTACATCCCTTCGAAATACCCCGTTTTAATCCCGTTTAGAATGCTAATATCAAAATTCAATAAACCCCCCACAAATAGATGCGAAACATCGATAACACTAACAAAGAAAACTTCCGCGTCTAATAACCGACACCAGTATGGGTTATAATTTCCCATATGGCGCAACTAACGAACGAGATCCATATCACCGGTATCTGCTCCAACATCAAAAATGCCCTTTGTGCTGGTCAATGATACGTATCGGTGAGCCTGCATTTACCCAACACCCCATACAATAACCCATAATGGATGCGGTCAAAATTGCATTGTACGGGAAATTTAACGGCGTCGCAAACCGGACGCGTCCCCCATGATTTACTTGAGCGACGACATACGGGATGTTACAGGAAAAGTAGCAACATGAAATATGTCGTAGCAAAGGTCATAATTTTTGTAAAAGATAACCATCTTCGTCTTATTCGTTCGTTAGTCAATGTTAAGGAGTATTTCATTAATAAGAAAAAAAATTGACATTAGTATGTAATCAGAAGGTTACAGACCTAAAAAATAAAAAATTCTTACTAACAAGATGTCACAAAATTTTGACAGAAGCGGTAGGAAGATGTTTTACTTACAAAAATAGCTATCATTATTGGAGAATAGTAGTTACACAGTGCCGACACCAGACCACCTGGGTAACCTGTCCATCTGGAGCTGAGAGTAGGTGAGCGAGCGACAGCCATGGTGCCGATGTCTTCCAAGGTCATGTCTGAAAACGTTCTTAAAGGTCATGGCCGTCGCTAATGATTACAGGGTAGTGAAGAAGGGGGTACAGTCCGTTGTGAATCACCAGAGGATCTTAGTGATCGTCTCCGCAGAAGAGTTGGTATGGGAGCGTGTATTAGTCTTATCGTAAATTTATTATTTATCCATTGATGTATACCGCTAAATAAAAACCGATATATGAGAGTTACTGAGTGCTAGAGGTGGTATGGAGAGCGCAGCAACAAACTTTTTTGTCTTTGGGTATACGGTCTTGGGACATTTTCAGTTGATAGAAGCACCTCTATCCAGATTGGGGTGTGTTGTTGTAGGGGGCGATTTTATTTATTTTTCCGAGCCGTTTACGAGATAAATGGACTTTTAGGTAAAAAAAAAAAATTTGGAAAACATATTTCTTTTGTTAAAAACTCCTCATAAACGATCTCCTGGACAATGTTATGAGACGCAACCTTTCTTCAGCATCGTCATCCTCCCTCACGTCACAACTCTCCCCACAGGCACCCATATCTTTTTCTTAATCTGATACATCATCCCACGTTTATTCTTATTCGGAGGCAACCTCCTAGACATTATCGATGTCTTTATAATCCCCACCTTCTCTGACGTCACCACAGGCAGACATATTTTTTTCTTAATCTATGCCACCATGCCACTATTACTCTTCTTTAGAGACAACCTCCAGAACCCCTCCTCAAATCATGTACCACCTCCAACAAGCAGTCATCTTTTTTCTCAATCTGAGACACCCTACCACACCTACTCTTCTTCGGAGATAACCATCAAGACCCTCTGGTCATTGACGTTGGAGTCCAAACCCTTCTTCACCATCGTCTGGTCATTGGTGACGGCTACTACCTAAAAGAACATTTTCAGGCATGACCTAGGAAGACATCGGCACCATGGCTGTCGCTCGTGCACCTACTCTCAGCTCCGGATGAACAGGTTACCAAAGTGGTTTGGTTTCGGCACTGTTTAACTACTGAGAAGATAGGAGTTGCAGTATGCTTAAATAAAATATGATAGATGAAAGTTCACTTTTCTGAAATATTTTACCAAATACAAAAACAAAAGTAATGTGAGAAGTTTTTGTAACAACTAGGAATATTCCGGAATTGAATATGGTAGAATTTGTCAGACAATATGTGAAAATGAGGCCATATAACACAAACTATTAACGTTTTTAGTTAGTATTTTTGAATATTATGGTACTAAGACTTTTTGGAATTATAGTACTAGGATCATAATGAACTTGATTGCGGTACTATAATCAAATAACGTAATGTGAAATTTGTGAATCACATGAACCTCTCTATTAGCCAGATGGGGCATATATTTTGAGTATAAACAGATATGATGGAAGGAGGTCTAACAAATATTCCCTTGGAAGCCGAAAATATTCCCTCAACATCCAAAGTTATTTCATCAACATCTAAAACTTATGTTCACTCAAAATATTTCCGCCTATTCAAGCAGATCATTAGCAGGTCAGCATCTGGTATTAATTTATCCAATTGTAAAGATTTTACTGTCGCTGTATTTTATAAATGAATTTTCATGTCATCTTACGTATTTTGTTAATTTAATAAATGTCTAATTTGAGTATAATTTAATTTGCAATCCAAATTTAAAAAAGCATATATGGGATAATGGAAATTATTTTGACATTTGAAACAGTGCCAAATCATAATCATTATGCGCCAGTTGTAAATATTTTGAAAGATTAGTTTTGTTGTTATTGACTGTAAAATATATTAACTGATATAATAAAATTAATAAATATTGAAACTTTACTTTATTTGATACATTTACTTCTCACTAGAGGAAAAGCTAGCTTCTTATCCATTTTAATTCCTTTAAAATAGATAAGTTTATTACTTGACTATTTCCTATTGATTAAAATAAACAAGCCATTAGGAACCTTCGGGAAAAAAACAAACTAGAATTTAGCTCTCTCAACAAGGTATTTTGACGGTAGAGCGTACAGTTACTGACGCGATTTTGTGGCTTTGTTAATGGCGAGACAAAGGAAATAACCCTTTGTTTGGTTTAAATGAACGTTGTCGTTCCGTAAAAAAAGAAATGCGTTGAAAGTGACAGGCACTCGCTAAATTATTGGAGGTGAAAAACGGGTATAAACGTGGCGTGATAAAATTCGGCGGTCGAAATAAATTGCTTCCTGCAGGTTTGAGAGCGATCAATCAACGGTAACGCATAATTATTTTTAATTTTTGGAAAAAAGTTAATTCTAGCGATGGGATTACTTAAGCGATAAAGTTCCGATGCAATAAAGATAAGAATTGAATTTACCACTTAATAATAATTAAGAAAGCGTTTATTAAATATGGTAGTTTTTAGCGTTTTGTTCAATATGTTATTAAAAAATATGAATTTTCATTTAAAGAAAGCATCATTTTCACATCACCAAAGCCATAAGGAATACTTAATTTAAAATGTGTTTTGTCACAATATTATCTTCCACATAATAATTATTGCGAAATTTTCTGCTAGCATCAACGATTCTTCTGAAAAAACTATATTTTTGCATACTATTTCAGAATTTAAACATACATGCAATTTCTTTATTAAAGTGTAATTCTTTCCAAATAAGGCAATCATTTCTTAACAACGTTTTATAAAACCTTTTCTTATTTCTCTTTTTGTCTTTCTTGCACTTCGCTAATGTATTTGGCGCAGTTGAGTATTTACTTGTAGAGGATGTCTCTAACTCAATAATATGAGCCCACTGTGAGAATACAAAAAATTTAAATAGGTACAATTAGGGACACGTAGTGTTAAATGGAATGGGGTAAGCTCCATTTTCAATTAGTATTATTTTGGAGTTTAACAGAAAAGACTAATGACCTCATCAATTATATTTTTTCCAGAAACATACCCATTTGTTACTGTTAGAAAGCGCTCTTTCTCTAATAAACTTTTATTAGAAAATACCACCTAAAAATTACATTAGCGGTGGAAGAATCAAGTAGTAGTTTAAACGGGAAATAATAAAGAAAAATCTCAACCCTTTACAGAAATACTTCAGGGTTGAAAAATTTATAAAAAGTAGAGTTTCCCTGACAATGTTCACCAAGTTTGATTTCGCTAGTTAAGGGTTTTAAAAAATATATATACCACTCCTATTAATTTTCATCAGAGAATCGTCCGTTGCATTTTTTCGCTGTTATTTAGATGCACCCTTAACATCTCACGCAATGTATAGGTTTTTGCTGGCTCTAGATGACAGACTCGTCTACGACTCTCGTCATATCATTCTGCCCGCAAGTAAAAACTCTCTTACCATAGTGTTATACAGGGTTAACTATGACTTAGTACAAATATTTTAAGAGGGGATAGGGAAAAATAAGAATTACCGGAATCACCCTTCAAAAAAATTCCAAACTTATTTATAAAGCCAAAAAAAATTTTTTCGATATTATTTTAAATCCTTATTTAACGCCGCCAATGCTTGTTGGTTGCATACTCTACAAGCATGCAACAGTCGCTCATTAGTCAGTGTCACTGTCATGTCATAATTGAATTCCTGTGTTTACGTTGTAATTTTGTGTTCTTCTGCAGTTTTTAGTGCCTTATTTTAATTTTAAACGTTTTATAGTTATTAAATAAAGATATTTGTGTTTGGTGCAGATAATTTCCTACAATATAGTTCGCCGGTTTGGTTTTCTAGGTTATGGGACAAAACTCCCGCGGTTACATTAAAACGTCTATTATTCCTTTCGTTCGATTTTGTTATAATAAATAGGAATCTAATCTATCTAATTGTACCTACGGGAAGTGTCTTTTATCGGTAATGAATGGCTGTAACGAGCGAATATGTAGTTGTACCAGTTTACAACGAAATAATGGAAAACGAATGCAAAATACTGGAGCTAAGTGGATTAACTGTTATCTATATCAGGTATTATTACTATTAAGAATGTTAATTTTCGTTTCTACATTTAGAAATGGTAGTAGATATTGTTGACAGCTGTAAGTTTTATCTATGGGTCTAAGCCATCTCAGTCGATTCTTATCATAGGCGCCGACTTTCCGTAGGAAAAAAGGGTTTTGCCCCATTTTTTAAATATCGAGCTAAAATTCTGGAATAATTTTTTTATTGTCTTTTAGGCCTCCCTGAGCACGCGGTTAATTTTTTTGTACTTAGTCATAGTTAACCCTGTATACTATAAAAGTCTTCATTCCAATAATCAAATTACCATCATTTTGGAATAAAAATTAATCCGTACGCCACAGGCGCAAGATAAACAGCAACAGAATACTTGTGTGTCAGAATGATGCATTTTAAGGGCTAGTATTGTTCAGTGGTTCAGGAGTGTTTACGGCTAGTATTAGCGACTGACACTCTCGACAGTAAAAATTTATCGCCGCCCGAATTGTACTTATTGAAAGAAACGTCGTAAACATATCCCGAACCGTTAAATGCGCCCTGCATACTTTAAACTCTTCCAATAATCGAAATTAATAGTTTCAACCCCTGGATAGTTTATCTCCGGGCCCTAAACGTCTTCGAAAAAGGGAAGAGGAGAGTAATAAATAACTTTAACGACCTTGGTCTTATTCCGAAGCATGCCAACTAATTTATTTTCGTTTAATTTTAATGAACGTCAACGAGGAATATTAGTTATCTCTGTTTTTTCCTTCGAGGGTGTTCCCGGGATATCTGAGGCCTACTAAACGCCCTTCAGGGTAAAATGCGTTTCTGTAATGCGATATGGGAACTGAAATAGTACACCAAAGTGTTGGTGTTAAAGCTGTGAGAAGTTAAAGGAAGCTTTGAAAGGTTTCCAAGGTTTCGGATAATTTGTTTGTTTTAGAGGCAGGTAATGGACGCTTACCCAATTCTCTAATGTTATTAAATTATCATTTGATACTTATTATCAACTCAAACTTATATTTTGCTGAACAACAATACATATTGAAATCTTGTTCGTACTTATGCAGTCATATAATTTAATTCTATAATAGCGTTGCGCACTGAAGAGACTATTGACCGTTGTTGTTGCTGCTAAGAACGCATTAAACTTTCCCGGAAATTCAAGTGTTTCTGACACTAGATTTAAGACTTAACAGAATAATTCTGTCAGAATTGTCCATCTAGAACATGTCTAACAGGAAAAACGTAGGGATTAAAATCAAAGATGTTCTGTTGGATGCATGTCTTAATAATTATACTTAAGCTTATTAAGGATAATGAATATTGGTCTGATACATAAAGACCTCTTCAAGAGAAAATCTGATAAAGAGTAACCGCAAAAAAAAACAATTTTTCGCAAATTTTTGCGTAGTGTGTAGCAAGAACGGGGAAGGTCTTCTAGAGGTCTCCGTGGGTTTAAATTGATCGTCATGAAAAATCTAGGTGAGCATAATTCGGTTTTTCCAACTCCCTACTTAAGGGATGGAAACCACCCCTAAAACAAGAAACGTGGGAAAATGGTCGATCAATTCTTGGTAAAAATTGGTGAATGGGTGGGTGATCAGGGATGTTCTTCCAAAAATGCTCAAGGTGAAAACCACTCCCCGCGTGGGGGTAAAACTACTCCTATTGCAGAAAACCGGCGGCAAATGATGTTCCCTTCATGAATTGCCTTTTTTGTGCCACTCTTCCTTATAACTCCAAATTATATGAAATACATGCCCCCATAATTCGTTCTATTGGATTCTGATCAGTTACCCCTTCTGAAGGGGTAGAAACCACCAAAATCTGGGTAAAAATTGGCAGAATTCCACATGGCAAGGGTAACATCAAGAATGCCCTCCTAAAAATGCTCAAGGTGAAAAAGACCCTCCGCGTGGGGGTAAAACCACCCCTATTTCCGATAGCAGACGGGGAATGATATCCACTTCATGAAGTACTTTGTTTCCCCCATAATTCGATCTTTTGCGAAATTCTGACCAGTTTTCCCCGACTTCAAGGGTGGCAATCAGCCCCGGTACCCCAAAAATAAAAAACTTCCATTCAAGATTCCGCCAACTTTTACCAAGAATTAATCGACCCTTTTCTCACGTTTCTTGTTTTAGGGGTGGTTTCCACCCCTTAAGTAGGGGTGAGTTGTGCAAATATTGGAAAAATCGAATCATGATCACCTAGATTTTTCATGACTTTCATCAATTTAAGCCCACGGAAACCTTTGTACAACCTTCCCCGTTCTTGTTATACACTACGCAAAAACGGGCAGATTTTGCGGTCATTCTTTAGCTTGTACAGACAGAAAAATAGGAATGGCAATAGGAATGATTGCAAAAGTAAATTTTAATTAGCTATTCGATACCCAAATAGAAAAGCGAGAAGAATGAAAGTTGATAGATGATGGTATTAAACAAATTAAGTTATGGATGACTGAAACGGCAGTGAAACAGAGTGGCAAAATTGGGGCATGAATGAAAAAGAAGATATAGCCTAGAATATTAGAAGTCTATACAGTATTCAGCCTCTCATGCTGAAATTTTCATTTTAAGTGCATATTTGACACGGGGGTTACATATTTCAGAATTTATAAATATAGTTAGATACATAGCATGCAATACAAGTCTTAGATCCAATCAAGATGTGTTCAAAACTTCTATGAAAATGCTGATAGTAATTGCTAAATGAAAAGCAAGCTCAAGATGCTAGGACGTAAAGACATTGAGTTACAAAATAAGGATCTAAAACATTTTTCTTAAGGCCATAATCAACTTTTGGCATTATTAATGAGGCCTAAAGAAGTCTTGTAGACGATAGGTCATAAAGAGCATTGTAAATTGTGATATTGGAATTTCATGATAGTCAAGCGATGAAAAACTGAATCTTCCTTGACAGCAGAGAATCAATGAAATGCTGAATATGAGAGCTTGACTTAATCCCTTCAATATAAAATTACTAAATAAGTTAAATACAAATGGAGGAACAAAAACTTCGTTATATACATTTAATAAATGCCAGGGCTTAGAACGTCTGAGATTCAGTTTTCTTGTTCTTGATAACCCTTTTTCTGGACGCAAGACTTTAGAGATTTATCCTTTGTATGCATTTATTGATAACTACAGTACACTATTCAATATGTGTCGATTTAAATAATACAAGAATTAGAAATTAAAGCATATTAAACATCAGAATTAATTGTATATTAATAGATAATCTTTTAGTACACTTATATGATAATAACCATAACAAATTATTATGCTTTATCAATACAACATTCTGATTCATGCAACCTTTATTATTTTTACTAAAAGTATATTTTTTGTACTTAAAGTATCAAGTATAAAATGTATATCTAATAAATGTAAACCATTAGCAGGTCAATTCAAAATTATCAATAATGACTGGTTACTATAGTATAATATCTTGCAAACATTGTGTTTTAGTCTTAGTAATACCTCTCTGAACCCTTCTAAAGTGTTGATGTATGTCGGATTTATGTAATTGTCTAGTTGCTTTTCGTTTCAATGCTCAAATTTTTCGAAATAGTTTGTTCAAACTATGCCATTCAACTTTTTTTTTCATAAAACTATTGAAATTGAATAATCATGAAATTATAAGTAAACTATTTAACAATTCAAAAAGAAATAAAGTAGCAAGTAAACGCATAAGAATTATGAACATAAGATAAGTTATGTCTCCTACTTTATAAAACTTACAAAGTTTAAAAGTAAAAAAAAACATAATATTTTTTCTTATTAAAACCTCTCATTGTTGCATAACGAAAATGCCCACGCAGATTACTGTAACAGACACGACGAAGATAAATAAAATGGTTTTTTTAGGAACAACTCGAGATGTACGCTAAACGTAATACATTTTCTGGTTGTTCCATGGTAATTAAAGTGCCCTTGGGGGTCATTAAAACTCCTAAATTAAAAATATCCTGAAAGGGTCCCCAAAATGGGAGCGCACATGTATTTGGATAAGCGGAGGGTCCAGTAAATAGAGCCCAATGTGATTTAATTAAAACCCGTGAAATTTCGGCCGTAATCAAACTTTCGACGGGAACGCATAGTGCACCCTGGGGTATTTTTATGCAGTTTAAAATTTAATCAAACTTTACGCCGCTTCTAAGCGGCCCTGCATTTTTAAACTCACACTAGTCCTCCGCAGGTATCGATTCTATTCAAAAATAGCGTCGTAACTTCTGACAATGGTCCCTCTAATGTGATTGTCCCACGATTATACCTTTTCAGCGCAAAAAGGTATTCTAAACTGCCAATATAATTTTTTAGCTACAAAGATATATGATATTTTTTCATACGCATATTATGTAGCTATATTTCGATTTGGATTAACTGATGATAAAGAGATACAAGGTGCCCTAAAATTTATCTACTGAGCTTCAACCTGTGATTCTGTACTTGAGTAAATAAGTTCCTACCTTACTTCTCTAGGACGTCTCAGATTAAATTTTTCTTACATAGTTATCTTCTCCATTCGTTGTGATTTGATACAGCTAAATTCATAATTGTAAATTTGCTACAGACGCCTTAAGCATATATTTGCGTGAGTTAAAAGATGGCGGAAAAGTTTTAGCTTTTAGCGAATTTTGTCAATTGTAATATTTTCCGTCATTTTCATCATAAAACTGCCATGAACATGTCTGAAAAGTATCTATACATTATTAGCCATATCGGATATTTGTATGTTGTCGTCTATCACAAAGGTTACGTGTTTTTGTACGACCAGCGATTATTGTTATTTTTTAGGCCAGAGAATTTGTAATTGCAGTTTTCTCTAGAATGCAATAAAGTGCAATAATGTTTTGGAAATGTTAAATATTGCTTTTGGTGATTTTGCTATAGATGCAGCAAGAATTCAGACGACTTACGTCATACGAATAAATAAATAATGCACTACCCTAGTAGCATTCAATGTCCAGAGGATGTCCACATAAGGTCCGAGTCATCCATGGACGTCCAGTATATATGAATGGACGTAATATGGCCATCCGAATAAGATGTAAATTATAATACAACCACTGTGGATGTTAGTATGTTAATTGTGGATGTTCTACGAACATCCTCAAAGGACATACATATTTTTATGCTTGTTGGGGATATCCTATGAATGTCTCAAAAAGACGTATTAATATTTATGTGCATTGTGTATGTTCTACGAACATCCTTAAGGGATGTGCATATTTACTGTTCATCAAGAATGTCCTTTGAACTCTCTAGTGTGACGTGTTTATTTTTATGCTTGTAAAACTTATCCAAAGAATATCCTGAAAGGATGTACATTTATAATGTTTATCGTGGACGTCCTATGGACACTTTAAATGTAACACATATTTTTATGTTCACAATAGATATTAAATAAATATCCTAAAGGGACGTGCATTTATACTGTTCATCGTGAACCTCCAATGGACATTCTTTAGGAACGTACATATTTTTATGTTTGCAATGGATATTACATGAATAACCTGAAGAGACGTGCAGTTATACTGTTCATCCTGGACGTCCTATGGACACTCAAAATAGGACGTACCTACTTTTATGTTTGCAATGGATATTGCACAAATATTATATAGGAACGTGCATTTTTGTACTGTTCGTAGTGGACGTCCTATAGACATTTTAAGTGGAACATACATATTTTTTTGTTGGTGATGGACATTATATGAATCTCCTTTAGGGACGTGCATTTATACTGTTCATCGTGGACGTCCTATGGACACTCTAAATGGAACATACATATTTTTATGTTCCCATTACATGAATATCCTAAAGGGACGTGCATTATACTGTTCATAGTGGACGTCTTATGGACATTCTAACTGGAACATACATATTTTTATGTTTGCCATGGATATTGCGTGAATATCCTTTAGGGACATGAATTTACCCACTAAACAAGAGACCTTGCATAACATTTTAACAAAGTTGCATTCATTTTAAATATGCAATTTTACACTGTAAAGTAAATGCACGCTTGCTAGAATATTTCATATGAATGTTGTAAGTAGATAGTTTGTTATAAGTAAACCGGAAAAATTTTCTGTGACGTTACATATTAGTACTTGCTGCAAGTTACATAATTTACAAAAGAAAAGTTGCGATGCAACGAAATATGCTTTTTTATCAAAATAACGAAACGATTCAGTCAATTATATGTATATTAATAGCCGACAGGTGGCGCCACTTATATCTCACTGATACTGTGTAACCGAGTTTTGGTAAGATATCTACAAGATTTGGGCCCTGGCAATTTCCTTCAAATGTCCATGGATGTTTCTGTACATCCACAAGATGGATGGTGGATGTTCAATGAATGTAGAGTGTAGAGTTATGATAACCCATTCGTGGTTCTCTGCAGAATGCGGATGCGTATTGAATGACTTTTTAGGATGTTGTACGGATATCCTTGCAGTTCGTTCACTTTATGTCCAAAGTTGTGACATATGTAACACAATTGTACGTCCTTTAAATGTCTATGGATATTTCTGTACATCCACAGGATGTACTGAATGTCTCAGTGTGGATGTTCAGTGAATGTAGAATTATAATTATCCATCTGTGGCTCTGCAGATGCGTATTGAATGACTTTTTAGGACGTTGTATGGATATCCTTGCAGTTTATTCAATTTATGTCCCAAATTGTGAATTCTGTATCACCATTGTGCATCCTTCAAATATCAATGACAATTTCTGTACATCAACAGGATGTACTGAATGTATGAATGTGGATGTTCAGTGAATGTAGAATTATGATCATCCTTCTATGGTTCTCTGCGGATGCATATTGTTTAACTTTTTAGGATGTTGTATGGATATCCTTGCATTTCCTTCAATTTATGTCCGAAGTTGTGACATATGTAATACAATTGTACATCCTTCAAATGTCCATGGATATTTCCGTACATCCATAGGATCTACTGTATATCCTGATATGAATGTTCAGCGGATGTACATGGGACTATATCGTGCTACTAGGGTATATTTCCATCAAAATATTTAAGAAATTGCAACTGAAAATAATGAAACTATATACTACACTAAATTTTTGTACTTTGTATTGCATTAAATTCCAAAAATAAAATAATGTTTCTAACTCGACAGACTATCGCATATTATATTGATAATAAAAACAATTGCGTAACGTAAGTCGTCTAAATTCTTGCCGCAATTATACAAGCAAAACTAGTTTACGAGTTGCTGTGCAAACGTTGAAGATGACGAACGCCCTAGATGCAGGACATCAACAACTGATGAAAATAGTGAAAGAAATGGTTATGAACGATCGCCGAATCACAATTGGAGAAGTCTCTGATAATGTTGGCATATCAATTGGCTCATGCCATGATTTTTTTCGAATATTTTGGGTACAAAACGAATGGCAAATAAATTTACTGAAACGTGTTATAACAGGTGCATAACGTGTTATACATAGCACTCTATTCCATTTTTATTGTAAATTTTAAAATTTTTTAAAGAAATGAATAATTGCTCATCATACCAAAACACTTGTTACCTTTGTGACAGGCGAGAACAGACCAGATTAGACAGATCCAATATGGCTAATAATGTTTAGATACTTTTCAGACATGTTTACAAAACAATGAAAATATCGAATTTAATACAGTCTCAGATATTACAAAACTTCCGTTACTTTTTCTTCACGGCTCGTATATTAGAGAAAATTTGATAATTATTATAAAATTTTATAGGAAACACTATTTATTTATCATACATGGCTTTATGTGCGGAAAAGACTACAGTAATAAACCTTCTTCATAAAACTCAATTTTTAAATGGAAAACTTGACAACTTGGATCAAGTAAATGTAATCCATAGCTATAATGTTCTATACATTAGATGGGTTTTGGTCTTTGTATATTTATTCTGAAACTTGTTCAATCCTGTTTATAAAACGGGAATCAGTTTGATCAACATTGTGGTTAAATCTTCAAAACTGGTGTACTACAAGGCTCCACATCCGGACCTTTATTATTTTTGGTGTAGGTATTTAAAAACATTGTAGATTCACAGATAGACAATAAAGGCATATAGTGATTATAACACAAGCAATACACACTGAATAGTCGTTGGTGCAAAGATAATAGTTTAACTCCAAAGCATTCCAATAGAGTGTTCACCAGGAAATAGAATTTAATTTTGTTCTTATATAGTTTAGATAGTACAATATCAAAAAGTTATGATTGTTTAAAAGATTTCGGTGTTATCTTTTGCAAGACATGTAGATATTCTACATTACGTTAAATTACCTGAGTTTAGATTTTATTGTAAGAAACTAAAGACTTTGCTAATGTTTCTACACTTGTTTGTTATATCGACGTATTCAATACAATACGACGTAAACGTCATTGAGAAAAATGTTGGTTAATCTAAGCAACTCATCATTCTTAGTAAAATATTATTTATGACGGTTTTTCACTTAAAAATTATATTTTCATATCAAGGAAATATTTCTAAGTGTACTTATATATTTAAAGCGCAGAATATAGCTTAATTACATAGTTATTTGTTATATAGTGCAAACACGGAATTCCAGGAAACAACTACTCTGCGGGCCAATGCCCCGACCAGCATTGAATTACACCTGGAAAACCTATAGCAACAGCTAGAGTTATTCGTCAGACTCGAAACCGGTATATGTCTGGTGGGCGTCTGACGAATGACTTTAGCTGTTGCTATAGGTTTTCCAGGTGTAATTCAATGCTGGTCAGGCATTAGCCCGCAGAGTAGTTGTTTCCTGGAATTCCATGTTTGCAAAATATCGTTTCTCGCCGATCGCGATAAAGGTCGACAGCTTTCAATGGTGTCTACTGCATGTAGAACGCTTCGTGCCTGTGACATTTTCAGTCCGGCATGGAGTAGCGAACGGCCGATAGATGTAGTTAGTTCTACACCGCGTGTTATATAGTGATTTACCGGGTTGTTATGCCGTGTCCTCGGTAACTGGTCGCTGCCAGTAATACAATTGAAGTGTCCTTGTTGTTCTAGGGCTTTGTGGGGGCAGATCTGCTATCGGCATCTCTGAGCGCGCCCATATCTTGATTTCGGCTCTTGTTGTTGGTATTACGACTGCTGCGGTCGTAACCGTACCTCGGATAATGGTGGTCTTCCGAAACGCCCCGCAGTCGTCTCTGTCGGTTATGCAATTTTTTCTATTTCAAGCATTTAGCACTTTCCACTAGTACAAAAATATGAATTTGTACAAAAATATCGCTAGCATCGTTTTGCCTTATATTTCTTTTTGTTTAAACGTCACAGGAAAGTTAGGAAATGTCTACAACTTTTGTATTTTCCATTTTATCGTTGAAGGAAACGACCGTGACAAAACAAAAAATGCACCGATTTCCATTTTTCAAGGAATCTAGTTGAACAACGCCCTCCCATCAAGTATGAGTTCGCAGTTATCGGAATTATCGCAGCGTTGAAAAACAGCGAAGCGGCCTCCCTCGAAGGAAATTTAATGCCGCACTTTAGTTTTAATTTCAATCCGCCCTTATTTTTTATTCCGTCCCACTGGCTGCTTTTGTCTTTGAAGGCTTCACACCGTCGGGGACTAATTTAATATTTGCCGTCCTCGTCTTTTTTGATATTCGAGACAACAGTGTAATTCAATATTAAACGGCTTAACGCTTAGTTTGGCTTTTATTAAATCACGGAGTGACGTTTTATTATTTTCAATACCGGCATCGGCCGCTTGCCACTCTGTCTTCGCAAAAATTCCTCTAAATAAATTGAATTATCCCGGAAAATATAAAACGTGCAGTCGGTTGAAGATTTAAAATTTACACCGAGAGAACGATTTTTGATTGATACTGTGAATCATGCCATGCTTTTGAAAAAGTTGGAACACTATGGTTTAAGGGGTTCGGTTTTGGACTGAATAAGATCTTATTTGTGTAACTGTTTGTAAAAAGTAGTGATTCGAGATGAAAATAAGCACGCAATGTCCGACAGAATTGTTTTTAATTTTGGATCCATCTTTATTTATAATTTTCATCAATGACTTAAAATCAGATTTTAATACTAGCTGTTTATCTCTTTCTGCTCAGTTAATTGGATTTTAAGTGGAAAATATAAGTCCATTTTTTAATTAACAATATAAATTGAGATGATGTTAAAGCCACAGTTTCTACTAATTAACACAAATGTGTCTGGTTCTTGTCCTTTTTGAGTTAATGGCATCATTTATGATACGTTCGAGTAAATCATCAATATCGATACGACACATTTCATTTTTTAAATATCTCCACAAAAAGAAGTCCAAAGGATTTAAGTAAGGAGATCGTGGCGGTCATGGTACCAGTTCTTCTCGTCCAATCCATCGTTCATTTAAGGAAAAGCATTGTTGGAAATGATCCAGTTGAATCACGAGCGGATTTTAAAAAAAAGAGCATTATGAATGTTTTATGCATCCCATTCCGTCTAACTAACACATCAGCTGCAAATCTGGGATTATGGACATTTTATTACAGCAACCATTTACGATACCTAATTCGTAAGGGATAATACCTTGGTACTAATGCTTGGTCACTCTGTACATGATACGAATATAACAGCCTTCGGCATTCCTCTACTTTCTGAGCGATTTGTCTTTCTCTTCAACAGTCTCTAAAATGTGTTCTGCTGCAATACGCCGTGGACGACCTGGACCTGCATCTCTTGCAGAATTCGGTGTCAAATTTCCCGTATCACGCCCACGTTGCACTACCGCGGTAAAAGTGGCTGCATTTGGCACGTCATGTCTACCGGGAAATCGTTCTGCGTACATACGAGAACCTGCTAAAGCATTCTATCATACTTCACCATAACACTCTCGCAAAAACGTTAATACTAAAAACGCGAATAGAATACATTCCGATGATACTAGATACTACACTAACCCAGCGATGGGCCAAAGGTTGAAAATAGCACAATTTCAATAATTTTTTTGTTCGGAAAGTATATTATACACACATTTTTTTCATGACACATCTAGTCTCTATTTTTTTTAGATACGTTGTGAATCACCCTGTATAGAAAATATCATAAGCAATCGAGCAACGTCGGGTTATTACTGTTAAAAAATAAATTAAGGCAGAGAACAGTGTTATACCCAAAGGTAACATAATTTGTAGAATATTTTTTTTGCATACTATAAAAATTCAATAAACAATATGACATGGGGCATCCAAACTAATTTTGAAAGAGTCCACTGGATGGTGCTCCATTTGTAAATGATGGTAGGTTGATCCAAGTTGAAAGAATTATGTGAGAAAGAGAAAATTATCTTAGTCTAGTTTCAAAATTATCTTTTTTAATTTTAGTTTATGGTCGTGGAGGCGACCATTAGTGCTCAACGAATTAACTGAAGACAACTTACCAAAATTACAAATAACAATGTTAAAGCAACTGAAAGTCTAGCCATGGAAGGTTGGTCTGTGTAAAACGGTCTAAATCGTCCAAAACAAAACCTAGTCACCGTACGCTGAACACTTTCTAAGGATTGTTGGTCTTGGATAAGGTCAGGTTGCCAAACGGAATCGGTGTATTCTAAAATTGGCCGCACATAACTGCAGCATTATTTACAAGACAATAAACGCTAAATTAGTAAACAATTTATGTAGCAAATAAAGTTTATGAGAAGTTGCTGCAATCACTTGACCTTGTAAGGAATATATAAAATTAGGGTTGTTTCGACCGGCATGAAGCATAGCAAACTTTGTCAACAACGGAAGTAGCCATTTTTCGCCCCAATTAACAATGGATCTTAGGTCTTGTTGTAAAGGCAAGTTAATGGTCATAGAGGGTTGGAGTATAATTTGGTGTCCCTCACAAAATGATATTTTGTTAGCAATGTGGTTTTGTATATTACCGGCATAAATAATAAACAATAAGGGTCTCAACACTGAAACTTGTGGCATGCCGTTAAGAACTGGCATGTATGTGTGATCTTACATTATAATATGTACATAAACAAATAAAAAATATGAAGTTAGCGTGTTATAAATGTGAGATATTTCTAATAAAGTAAACTAGACTGAAATATAGATATCGAATTTGAATTGAACCCCGGATTATATTCAAGGCAATTTGAAAAAAATTCAAGAGACAGGCAACTACCTCGCCTCCATTCCATGTTAATTCTACAGCAGCAATATAGTAGAATTTACGCAAGATTTTCAAGGATGTTTTTATCCCAGAACAATATTATTCAAATTACTGCTGATAAACTTAACGGAACTGAACTGGTCTTGCTCTAACATGGATCTGTTTGCAGTTTCTTCCGGGTTGCACCGCGAGCACCTCGGGTAGATTTAAATACTATTCTTATAGTCATTATAGTATTCATGTGGAAGTTTACACAAAACGTTCTACATAGTCCTTGAATTATGTCTGATATTTCTTCCTCATATTGACCATCCAATCTTTTAGTATCAATGCCAGTTCTTCTATGCTCATTTAAAACGTATCTTCTTCTTCTTTCTCAGCAAAACTCCATAAATATTCTCCACGTTTATTTGTAACTGTTTGTGGTATTAAAAAAAAATTATTTATAATCACTGTCATCATTATTATGGCTTGAGGATCACTGCAGTTTTTTTAAAACGCTTTGAAATACCCACGGAGGTCTCTTAAAATTGTATATAAATTTATTAACAAATCAGATGTCATTCTATATCTCCAAATCTACAACTACTTGGCATAGTTTAAAATTACATTTAGTAGATTTATAGACAAAAAAAACAAGTCCTGTATTAATGATTTCCATAGTTAAAATTAGAAATCATATATTTTAAGTATATAACCAATACACGTAACTTTTAATATGTTCTTATTACTGTTAGAATTCACCCACGCTGTTTCTAGAGACTATAAGTTCCAAACAAATAAGAACAGTTAATAGCCATAAATATAGTTTATAATGAGAAATCGGTTCGATAATTATACATGATTAGGTATAATAACGTTGTCCGAGATATATTTTTTAGCTCCCGTTATTCTTAAATTGTTTCAAATCAAGTACTATATTTTCAAAGTCGGCGGCTTGTGTTCTACTACAGACACGATTACACAATGCGCTCCATCTCGCATTATTAGTCAATATACTGACCAGAAAGCTAATAAAACACATTAGTTATGCTCGCGAAACTCCACAAAGATCATGTTAATAACAAAGTCTTCTATTATCCGATACAAGAAACTTAATTATGTTGCTATATAAAGAGTTATCAGAAGATATGCGTGTGCCTTCCTCTCACGAACTTTTCTCCATTAATCAATAATGGTGGAAGTTATTCATATTTCATTAATATAATTATGTCAAAAGTTTACAATTAATGAGGGCATTCATTAATAATCCTTCAATAGCACTGCCGATTCAGAAATAAAAAATTATATTAATGAAACTGGTAGAGGGGAAGAGAATCTTATGGTGCTTGGCATGCTTTTAAAAATATGTTTAACAATGGCTACAATAGTGCCATTTACGAAGCCGGGAATTGATTCTAAACTAAGACATACAGGGCGATTCACAATATATTCAAAATAATCATGAAAAATGATGTCAATAACGCAAAAATAAATTAACTATTTATAGTTTCCAAGAAAAAAATGATTGAAGTTGAAGTATTTTCGTGTATAGCAACTCGCAGTTGATGCATATCGTTTTAATTTATGGTAAAATAAGAAAAAATGTTTTAGCAGGTTTTCGTCTATACGCAGAACGATTTCATAGTAGACATGTGCCAAATGCGGTTACTTTTACCGCGGTAGTGCAACTCGGATGAGACACGAAACATTTGCAACTGAATCGTCGAAGAGCCGAAGATCCAGGATGTCCACGACATATTGTAGCAGTTGAAGAACATATTTCAGATATTTTTGAAGAGAATCCCTAAATAAGTACTGGTCAAATCGCTTAAAAAATACAAGGAATGTCCCAATCAACAGAGTGGTGTATCATACAAGAGGCTCAATTACAGTCGTACCATGTATAGCATGTCCAAGCATTAACACTAAGAGATTGGACGAGGAGGACCGGTATCATGGCCACCACAATCTCCTGTCCTAAATCCTTCGGACGGTTTACAAAATGACTAGTCCTGGCAGCTAACAATAAAAATTGACGTGTCTTAGCAATTTTCCAAAAAGCGAATACCTACTTTTTAAACAAAAGTAAATAAATAAATTTTATGCCATACTTTTGCCGCTCACTGTATATACATGAACCATTTGAAACAATTTGTATAGATAAAATCACCAATTGCGTACCTACTTTTTCTGCACACAGTTTTAATAGTGTACCTAGAATCAAAATCTGGTAGGTACATATCAAACAAGTTTCATGAATCATGCAAATTTTTTCGGCACTCTTTTGAACATGTACATCACATGTATGTGATAAAAATATTTGACCATAAAACCAATCAATTAAGAAATATTATTAAAGTAATCAAATTTGAAATAGTACTTCTAATAATTCTACTGGTAGGCATTTAACCTTTTGAAAGATTTTAAGGTAAGAAGTAGCTGCAGTTATAAGTAAATGTACCTCTCATAAAGATTATTTGATGAAGTATGCGCTTTATAATACTGGGAAAAAAATAAAATTAAAAGAGGCAGTGAAGAAAACTTTAAGCCTCTGTAGAATAATACTGCAAAAATTTTAAAACAGCTAATTTAATGTCGCCCGCGAGAGAAATAGTGGAACTTTACTCACTTTCCTGTACCTAATTAAAATGAAAATTTGTTTCTTAGTTTCTCTAGAGGCTAATATCCCTAAAGGGGATATGCCTCAGTGATTTCCTTCAGTTGCTGAAAATAAGACGTGCTATTTTTCTTGCTATCAACTGTTGCTGTTGCCATTAGAATCTAATAATTTATTTACACTTTTCAACAGATCAAAGATCCAGGTAGATAATTATAAAAAAACAAATGACAAAGAAAAAACATACATAAATCAAATTATACAATACCTAGACATGACACATGTGACAAATATGAAAAATAATCAATTTAAATATTTACAAAACAAATATTTTCAGAATTGATATTACAACCCATAAAATCTACAGGCAAGATAATTTCATTATATAAATCACACATATTATGCAGTGGAAAGTGTTTCAGAATATATGTCCTGGCAGGTGGGTAATAAAACATATTAAACTGGCAAGCTTCAATTCTGGGAACATGAAATCCTAACATTCTCATAATGGCACTGCAGTCTATGACATTATGCATTACTTTATGTAAACAAATTAAATAAGCCTTTTTACGTGGACCAAATCTATTAAGCATTTCTAATTGAGAGAACCCAACAGAGGGATGTCATGCCATCGGCTTTAAAAGTAATATATTTTAAGAATTTACGCTAAACACTTTCAAGAGCATCTACATCTACAGCATAATTAGGACATCAAACAATTGTTGCATATTCACAATTGCACCTGACAAAAGTAGAATACAAAATTGTCAATGTTTTAGAATTCCGAAACTGTTTAATATTTCTTATAATGAAACCAAGATACAGTTACATAATGTAGATGGCTGTTAAAAGACCATTTCTTTTAATATGTCAAATATAACACCCAAGTCACAGAAGGTATCAGATATTAGGAAAGCGTGTGTTGTTCAATGGAATAATCACAAGAACCCAACTGTCTCTTTATAGAAAAAGCCAGTACATGACACTTACTAATATTTAGTGACAGATTATTTACCCTGCACCATTCATGAATGACTACACTATAGTTCAGCAGCATCATCAGACTTCTTAATTGTACTAAAAATTTTTAAATCCATTGCATACATCAGACTGGGCACAGTTAAATTATTAATGATGCCATTAATGGCTAAAGAATAAAGGTCCCAAATTAGATTCTTGAGGGACACCCGAGGTGGCTCTTACTTCAGCAGACTTGCAACTGTGGTAAACAACATGTTTACCTCTGTTGGAAAGATAAGACCTTTAAGGTTTAATAAGTTGTAATAGAAACCAAAATAATTATCTAATTTGTTCAAGAGTATTGTGCGATCAATGCTGTCAAATGCCTTTGTCAGGTCAGTGTAAATCACGTCAGCTCGAAATTTATCATCAATGACATTGGCTAAAAACTGTGTAATACAGAAGAGATTTGTAACAGTAGACCTGCCACGAAATAGCCGTGTTGCGCCTTCGTAAGTGCTTTGTGTGATGAAATAGAAAATCATACAAACGAATTTCAAAACACTTGGCAAAATTGCTGATTATAACAATTGGCTGATAATTAGTTATGTCTGATCTTTCACCTTTTTTAAATACTGGACTGGACCTTAGATATTTTTCACTATGATGTACATGTATTTAAGGACAGGTTTATTAATTTACGCAATGGTGGAGCGAATACTGCGTTACAGTCCAGCAAAGGAACGATGGTATTCCATCTAAACCGCTAGTTAACTTAATTAATATTACTTACTATTTGTATACAATCCGTTCAATTATTCTCAGACATTAACCTATCAGTTATTTTTACCTCACTTCCGATACTATCGGTCTGTTTATATTACGAGTGACAGGCACAAAGCCCTGAAATGAGTTTGATCTACCGGCTCGTACCTACGCGCGCTGTTATTTGTGTAAATCTGTCAATTTTAATGACGCCGAAATTTCGAAACATACCAACGGCCGCATTTGAAGTTTAAATTGATTTAGAGGCGGCGAGGTTCAGCCGGATAAATATTTGGAGTTTGCAACATATCGATTCCACAAAGAGAACCAGGAGCTGAAAAAATAATTTCATCTAAATAGAATATTTCCAATATAGAATGTGAAAAGACTGACGCTTTATGTTATTGTGACATTAGGGAGTAAATGTCTGACTTATAGACATCTGTATTTATAAGATCAGTAAGCACACTTGAGTTTGTTAAGAATATTGAGATATTATTCGTTGACAAGCAGCACTACTCGTAAAAATATGAACGTACCTACATTCTGTGTTAATTTGTCAAATATACGAAAATACGTTCGCTTAGCATTCCTCAAAAAGAACAATAAATCACTCTAGGACTCGTTATAGGTCATCAGTATAGTGCGGTTAACGATTGATGTTTAGATTAAAAACACATCTTGAACTTTATTTGTGCAAAATTCTTGACCTACGAAACTATTGCAAACTGTTGTGAGAAAAGTTCTAAAAAAACCATTCACTTTAGTGGTATTCTTTGCCTAACAAACATTTAAAGTTAAAATTACCTTACTTTGACCTCTGAATTGGTCAAAAAATATCTATGAGATATCCGTATAGACATATTTGTGACTTTTTCCTTATGTGGGGAAAAAAACTGAAGTAAGATGGAAGATAATAATTGGTCGCCAAGAATTTTATTCCAATAAGATAATTAGACCTAAAAGAAATACAGTCCAATTTTATGATAAAATATCAATATACAGTGTGGAAGAAAACTATGGAATAAATTCATTATTTCTAAAACAACGAAGTTTCATGAAATTTCCTCGGACCCGTCGATTTTGCTTTTTAAAAAGACTCTTTCGCTCGTACGCATTTCCCACGTTCATTTGTCTTCGCGTGATGACGTCATCGGATATATTTTTAAATAGAACCCCAATATTTTTTCATCGGATTCTTGTAGAGCTTAACTTGCTGAATTCAAAAATGTATAATTTCAACACTTTATTCCTTCAAATACAATCAAATAAACAAAACAAAATTTTGGAATAAAGCTAAATTCAAATTTCAATTCAATTGCACTACTGAACTCGTCTGAGACGGTAACAGTGTTATTACATTGAATACCACAGTTGAATACTTATAATGTGTTTATTGATATATTATCACTAGCTTGATTTATATAATATGCAGTGTTGGCTTGTATTTTGATAGGCGAAATACCAATCCTAATTATTTTTTAATTTGTTTTTTACAACTCTGTAATATTGTGTGGTATGCTTTTGATTTACCCGTACGACACAAGTAGGTTTTCACTGCGGATCGCCAAAACACAAAATAACTTCAACACCCTACTGCATGAAGATCTGTCTAGATACAATTAACAAGCTTGCTCCCTAAAAGAGCTTTTTAAGACACAGTTACGTCGAAGCATTATTAACAAGTAAATTTGTACCATAATATAGGACAATATTTTTATTATTAATATTATAGGCGCGTTCTCATGATTCGATTCTAGTTGATCAACTTTATTGGATCAACTAAAATCGCTTAAGTTTTTGGTTCACACTTTTCAAGCGAAAATTGAAGGAAATAGTTGACTAAAAATGGCGCCAACTGTAGTTGTACGTGAAGATGTAAAAGTTATAACTAGTTTACTGATTGATGAATTGATGAAACTTATATTGCGATCGAATAAACAGCATAAAATTGGATTAAATTTTATGAGCTATCTCTTTGTGCTGAAACGCCTCTTAAAAATTCATCAACTTACTTAAGGTGCCCGTATCTCTCGCCGTAAAATGATCAAATTTGTGGTGTTTTTAGGTACTGAAATCTCGAAAAATAAAACTCGTAGAGCAAAAGTAATATCAAAAATAGAATTATTGATGTTTTGTTTATCCACTTTTACTATTTAAACTTTCCTCAAATAATGTAATAACTTTTAAAATGCATTTATATGACACACATAATTTCGCTATTCTAAACATTTTTACAATTATTTTCACATATTTATAAAGAAAAGTGAACAATCTTATATGCAGAACTATGTAAGTTTATGTTATAACAATGTTTACATCTATAGTTCAATTTTAAAAAATACGTATTGTGAAAGATTTCAGTACCTAAAAATTCATTGATAAATCGCTTTCTGATGTTAAATATTGATTTTACTTCGGTACCTTTGAATATTTGCAGGTGGCATGAAATAACATCCTTGTTATTTGCTAAACTCTATATTATTCAGTTCTTAAATGTCTAAAATTATTTATATTTGTAGAAAACACTTTTTCAGGAATACGGCGCCCTTAAACCAAAATAGCTTTGGTTTATAAACATCGTCAGTGCCTGATTCACTTTTTTTAGATTTAAGAACTGACGTAATTTTTTTTTTGTACATAATTCTTATAGTTTTGATTTTACTTTTCACATCAGCTGTTGTAATACCTATATCCATTTCCCGTGCGATAACATTTAATGCCTTTTCTCTTGCTTGCTGCGTCAGTACTTGAATCGAGGTGACTAGATCGGAGTTGGTTCGCGCCCAGCTGCCGGTAGACCATATATAAGCTATATTCGTGGAGAGGATTGACACCCTCTCTGCGGGTATGGTAGGGTGGAAGAATGTTGGCTTGGGTCAATGTGAGAGATTGATACCGGTTGATATTTGACTACCCCCCTAATTAATGAGGTTTTCCAGGTTTCCCTCATTCTTGCACTGAATAGTGGTTAGGGCCTACCAACGTAAGTCGTTGCTGGGCGCAAATGCGGCCTGCTTAATAATAATATGCCGCCCCCTCCCCCACACAAGTCTCCGACTTCTGGGCTAATCCCTGTGATTAGAATGAGGGGTAGAGATAATATATTATTATCATATTGTATAAACTTGCACATAGTACATTCTGATCAGTTTAAACTCATCTTACAATAATTTTTTTCCACTTATTAATAATACAAACTGCAAAGTGCAACACAATCGAATGATTCAAGTCGACTGACAAATATTCACACGCGTTTCAACTCGTCTGAAAATTAATGGTGACTCATAAGTTGAACGATAAAGTTTGAATAGATCAATATTTTGTGGAATCAACAAAAGTTGACCGAATAAAATTGAAATATATGTTCTCACATCTATTTTGATTCGATTTTAGTTGATCAACTAAAGTTGATCCACAAAAATTGAACCGTGAGAATGCGAGAATTATCAACAAAATTGAAAATAGGTTTGTATTGTAATAAAAAATAGAACTTAGTAAATTGACTACTAGTTGAAGACAAAATAAGTTTTACAATTTCGTAATAAGTACGTAAATATTTTCCTATTGTAATAATGTAAAAAATTCCTCGATATCGACGACAGATTCCGAAGCAAAATTAAGTAAATTATAACACAGAAAAGGTAACCCACTTGTAATTTCGAACCATATAAACTGACACATTTCATTATACTTGGAAGTCAATATATTACTCTTTGAGAACAAATATTTGACTAAAATGTTGGCATTATAAGACCTTGTAACATTGAAAACTATTTTAATGGCGGAAGTAGTAAATCTCTGTCAATTATGAATTATGTTTAGTATTTGATTAGGCTTAAATGTTAGTTGGCTGGGTCTGAACACCCTGTATATTTCATGTATTTCTACACCTCATAATTATTTCTCACAATCAAAAAAGTAAACGAAGCTATTAATAGCATACAACCGAAATCACCATGAGTAGACAGATTTAGAGTGTTGCACTTTTCGTAAATCCTGTATTCAAATTAGTCCCCCCAGCGGTTACCGAGAACTGTTGGCTCTAATTAGAATTGTGGCACCTACTAATTATACATAATAACCAGACGGTAACTAACAGGTCCTCATAGATCATTCTGAAGTGTCCATCCGGCAATTTTTACATGGGAGATTTAGCGCTCGGGTTCTTGTTAGTATTCTCAAAGGGGCCGGGCAATTAAAGTGGCGAAACATAAAAACAACCCACTTAACATTCACGGGACCACTATTTCATGCCACAAGGCCGCGCTAAAACTAATCCTAATTTAAATTGTCAGTTGGCCACACCTCCCTATTTAAATGTACCTGGAGCCAAACGGCTAGTTGTAAATACTGCATAAAAACATGTTACTACGTTTAAATACAACGTAACTACATAGTATATTGTGTTTAAATTAAAATAGCTAGCTATACAGTATGCGACAAAAGTATGGAATAAATTCAATAAAAACGTAACAATTATTTTTTGGGAAAAATTCTCGAACAGGTCGATTTTTAATTTAAAAAATACATATTTTAGCGTAAAATGCGATTTTCAAATGTCATTTGTTTTCGAGTAATGACGTCATCGATTTTTTTTTAAATGGCAACACCATATTTTTTTCCTTAATTCTGAAAGATCGTTTAATTCTCTATCAGACAGTACTAAAATTTGCCCTCTTACATAGGAGAGTTTTCGAGTAAATGACGATTGAATGTTAGAAACCGTAAATTTTATCCATAAAAAAGTAACAATTCTGAGGTATGTAAAATAAAATACAATTGATTAAATTTTATACTTAAATTAAATGTTCGAATTGCCATCCACCAACTTCTTGACAATGCGCAAGTCTGTGAAGAAATTCTTTTTGTTTGTTATGAACGATTTCTGGGGTAACTGCGTATTTCGTCCCGAATGCGATTTTGAAGTTCTTCTAAATTATGTGGTTTATTAATGTTGGTGGATGGGAATTCGAACATTTAATTTAAGTATAAAATTTAATCAATTGTTTTTTATTTTAGATACCTCAGAATTGTTACTTTTTTATGGATAAAATTTACGTTTTCTAACATTCAATCGTCATTTACTCGAAAACTTTCCTATGTAAGAGGGCAAATTTTAGTACAGTCTGATAGAGAATTAAACGATCTTTCAGAATCAAGGAAAAAAATATGGTGTTGTCATTTAAAAAAAAATCGATGACGTCATTACTCGAAAACAAACGACATTTGAAAATCGCATTTTACGCTAAAATATGTATTTTTTAAATTAAAAATCGACGTGTTCGACGATTTTTCCCAAAAAATAATTGTTTCGTTTTTATTGAATTTATTCCATACTCTTGGCGCATATTGTACTTAATCATACTACCCATCTTCTTAAAGATATTGGCAACCCAAAGCCTCTACAAATATAATTTAATCATTATTTCTTGTTGTTAATAAGTATTGTGTATCGTAACATTCAATTTTTACCCTGTCTTCTACTGTTTTTTTTTTCAAAAGGAACACATGATTCACACTAGCGAATTAAATCTCGAGATCATTTTGGCAATGTTATCTATGAAAATTTTCTCGAAATAATTATTATAATTCCGCAAGAATGGTAATACCATAGCTTTTTGTGACAGGTATGTGTAAGCTGTAAAGCATAGAATATAGCAGATGAAAACATAAATCACTCTTTGGAATAAATTATTTACATAGATAAATGTTATATTATTATAACTAAATGGACCCAGATTTGGACTACCAAGATGTTTAAAGCATAGTACATATAATGTTCAGATTGCAGATTGGGTCAGACTTAATGTTGAATGGTAACTCCTATCATGTTATGTTTCAGAAATTGCTAGTTCGTTATCTTACAATCCATCTTCTTCAACTTATTCAGAACCTAATTTTAGTCTAAATCATCTACAGTCATTTAGAAGTATCACCTAATAAAAGATATTTTCTTTCTCTACCCTGGATGGAGGAATGTGTAGTGAACTGAAGTGTTGCTACACCAAACATAGACGTAATAAAAAAAATTGGTGTCGTTTATATTGAAACACATTCGTAAAATCTTATTAAACCATATTTGGATTTGATTTGTCCATTAACGGAAAATCATTCTCTCGTATTTGAGTATTCTTTAATGTTTGTAGCACCTTAAGAATCGTATAACCTTATTCTTCTGTGATTAAATGAGTATTGACTCATCAGAACCTGAAAGAATTCTGACCTTTTTTAATATTTAACTCGTGCAGAATTCTACCAACATATCTACACCAGCAAAATAGTCGGTGCAAAATTTGGTATACATTTTACTGTTCAGTGCGTATACATTATTGTGTCAGTGATTTATGAAAGATGTCAGAATCTTCTGCTTACAACGATAATATGGAAGATGATATAGAAGAATAATCAAAAATCGCGATTGAATCATTATTGCTGACAATATCCTTATTTGAAGATTGGGGTCACTGAGGCAGCTCTACTTACCTATATTGAACAAAAATCCAGAGTATACCAGATTTCTACGCTGTGGACACTTTACTCAATGATAAGCACAGCATTGCCAGTGAAAAATAAAATTGATATAAAGAAATTTCCAAGTTTAATTGCTTTCCTGAAGCGTAAGTCGGTAGGATATAGATCCAGGAAGTCTAATGAAAATCAGAAATTGAGAAATTTTTTAAAGAAGCAGATGATAATACCTACTTGGTGATGAAGGTACAGTGTAATTTTCGCATTTCTCTCCAAATACTAAAGTTGTTTCTTATAGTGTTGATTATTAGTATCAGTAGAGCATGCCGTCCTAAAGAACTAATATTTCTTCAGCTTGAACATATAAAAGACTGGGAGAATATATATTGATAGATATTCCCAACACGAAGACGAACGTGAGAAGAGGATTTACTATTTCTAACGGGAACTTCAAAATATCAATCAAATTGCTTCGAAAATATTCTTCTATTCGTCCGTTACCAATTGAGCATTCGAGATTCTGTCTAGGATGTAGAAATGGAAAATGTAGAAGACAATTGATATAAATTCTATGGAGGGTTTCCCAAAAATGCTGACCACTCTTAAAAGACATGGTGAATGGAAATCAACGAGCTTGGCAGAAGAGTATATAAAGGATTCCGATCAACAAAAACTTCAAGTAGTCTCAAAAATATTAGGTCAAAGAGAGATCAATATAAATTCAAATTCGACCTCTACTTCATCAAATACTAGATATCTAATAACTTGCCAGAAAAAGAGTAAATTTATTACTAAAACTGTTATAACAGAGGAAGAATTACTTTTATAATAAATAAAATAAACAATAAGGAAAATTTGACAATGTCCTCTGAATTTGGGCTCCTTGACTTATCTAATAAAAACGCTATGTGAGCAGTGGAAAGATTGAAAACAGAAAAGATTTTCGTCGCTGTTGCTTTATTCATCTTGTAGGAAATCTTCCATTCCAAATATCAATACTACAATTCCATATATTTAGCATTTTTTAATGTTCCAAAATAGTCAAAAGGAATTACCTCATTCTCATGATACAAGTAACTTTTATTTCCCAAATGATGACTCTACTTCACTTGTAAACAATAGTTATTCCATTTTACATATTTAGAAAAAAAGATCATCAGTTATTTAAACAGTCCATCATAAACATTTATCACTTAATCAGGAATTTAAATAGCTATTGTTCGAATTATTTGTATAAATATGACAGATTATATATTTAACTCATCTATTTTCATAGATATGTGATACATTTACATTATACGATTATTAATATATGTTTTGTAATTTGATAACTATGCCTGCGGTTTTGACTTCCCAATGCGAAATGTAGTCAGGAAGCGTTTTCAATTTATACTTAGAATTTATTTTATTCCAATTTGTCTATGACCTTAACTGACCAGCTAACTAACAGGAGACTATATTTAACATGAAATATAGTTTTGGTCATGCAACACCCATTTTATACTTTGGTTAAGAAAAATTGTTACTTGTCACGTACTTCTTGTTACTTTGTTAAAGACCTCCAGTTGCGTAGTAGGGTAGTACATTCAGATGATTTGTTATTTTTTATCATGGCAAAGTGGGTCTGAAATGTTTAGTACTTTTAAAAATTTGTATATCCATACAACTTATTCATTGTCATATACAGTATAAGTAATGCAAGCAATGGCTCATAGAGACATACTAGATTTTTAACTTCAAGCCAACGTGCCTGAATCGTTGAGTGAGAAATTATAGATAGAGGCACAACCTTATAGCGAAATGCGTATACACTTTTGAGCCCGAGATAGTACGAAATAGCAGCTCTTTGGTACAGTGTAATTATTACAAAAAAAAAACACTTTCTACATTCCAACTTTTGACACCCTGTTTTTTTTAATATCAACATTTCATTAAGGCATATTGGCTTAAATCGAATATTTTGAAAAAATGTAGTATGTCTCCATTGGTTATTGCCTACGGACCACTCTGTATTTTAAATAATTAGACCAGAGGATAATGTTGAAAACAGTTCAACATTCATTGTGTAAACAAGAGAGGCGAACTCGATAATTCAGATTTAAGTAGCAATTAACAATAAGCTAAGCTCGCTTGGCTCGCTCTGAATTATTTAAAATCCGTTATAAATCGTCTGGTTATCGGCCATCTAGCGTTGTTTTGTGTCCGGGAAACAATACCGAAAGATGCGCTTACAATGGTCTATATATTGTCCGTATTTTCTCCCAGACATGCACAAAACCACTGCCCACCACTCCACAATACAATTAGGCTATTCAGTAATGCTGTTTTGCTTAGTTTACATCTTCCCCTTTCACCTCCAAGTTTGTGCTTGAGCTATTCAGCGCACTGCTGGTAGCTGGTATTAATTACAGGATCGTTGGGCGGTTAAGCGCTACTTTTGCTCTTTATGCATTTAGATTCTTTAGAGTGTGCTTGATACTATAAAAGCATTTCCGCGTACAATGTTTAACCTGGCACGATAATTCTTGGTTACGTACTCGCTGTTGTTTCTTACAAATTATTGTTGTGTGACAAGGCTATGCCAATGTACTTTCTACACACGGATTTTTTTAAGAGGCAATTCTGGTTTTTGTTTTGCGGAATATTTTCAATAGGAAATAATTCGTAGTGTACGGGAAAGTTGCTGATTTAGATATCTTTACATCCTAAATGACTAGTTTAACGACACAAAAGCATGATTTGAGTTATCCCACAATATGCACTTTTGTTATAAGAAAAGTAACGGGAACCACAAGAAAATCGAACAACCATTTGAGAAATGCAGATTGGTGGCTGGTTCACATAGCTTGATTTTTTATAAGAAAATAAATATGATAATGTATAAATGATTTCAAAGTGACACTATCTGGCACTGGAACTTTAAAAGAGTAACTCACACCAAATTTGCTACGTATTTTCAACTACTTATAGTTACTTGACTTCTAAATAGCTCTCCTGGTTTTGGAGACGTTGGGACAACCTTTAAGTTTTTAGAATTTGAAAGTGGCAAATGACCTTTGGAGCGACTAACTCTTGTTATTAATATATAACTTCAGAATTGCAATCACTTTCAAGTACCTATGTTAATTTCCGCGGCGGTTAGAGAACCTAAATTATTTGTTTAGTCGTGGAACTTTTAAGTAATATATAAGTCCAAGGAACGTTATCGCTACTTGTCTAAATATTAAGCATTTTCATGCACAGCTACAACGTGTGTACGTGTCGCCTTTTAAAAGCACCATGAAGTAAATTTTACCATGTAGTTTCCCAAAGTAAAAAACTTCATGTTGTTCGTCATTGTCTAATGTATATTCGATCATGTCACGTATGGAAGGCATTTTTTGTCTTTGGAATGTATGCTTTGTAGTAAATATTACTTGAAAGTTACATATTGACAGTTCCTGTTACTGATGCTAAAGTAACAATTGTATGTATTATGTATATTATTAGTATTATATATATATAATTATATGTATAAAAGTTAATGTCATTTTCAACGAACAAAAAAAATAGCTTTTATTATCAAGATTATCACATTCACATAATGATATCAAATATTTTAGACAACAATTTTGATAAAACATATGCATTTTACAGACGAGTGCTGGATTTGTTTTATGACTATGTTCGCCAATAAAATTGCATTCGCTTTAATATTGGGGTTTACACCACCGCACAATAATATTTATTTCGAGGTACCTACATGTACCCTTGTGTAAGTAATCCGTACTACACTTATAAATATCTGCCGGAGCACCTACTTGATTTAGAATTAAGGAAATGAAGATCGAACATGTATAAAGAAATGAAATATAACAATATTAGCTGCCAGATAAAGAAAACAACATACTAGTATAAAAGAGTAGTGAAATAGTATTGAAATTTTTTAAAAGTTGCGGTTTTTACACCGCAACGTCGTCTCACCGGAACCACAACGTCGCTGAAACGTAGCCGTACAAGTTCCGATAACGTCGTCGATTCATTGTGCTAATTAAGTAGTCACCATGCCATTCCAAACGCTTTTACTGTCGTGGAATAAGTGTTTCCAAACTCTTCCCTTAAACCACCACCGGCTGAAATTGCTGCCAGTTATGCCCTGAAATTTTCTCGAATAGTGGAATCAGGTCTTTACTCGGAATATGTAGGAAGATATGATAGGTGCTTAATCAGTGTAAATAATAAAAAATATGACAAGTCATTCAAAATTAAAGATGAGAATGCTGATATCATGAATTTTTCAGCTTCACAATACCTCACATATGTATGGGGAAATTTGTGATCACCTATCCTAGGATCTATAGTCAGCGACATCTGTTGAAGAATTCCAGGTGGCGGAATGTCATGCGAAGAGTTTTTAAAAGCCTGTTCCACGTTCCAAAGTGTTTAGAATGACATGGTGGTAGAAAAGTAACATAACAATGCATGTATATTGCTAAAATTATATATACACATTTTGCTTTTTCATTCATTACCTAGTTGCCAACACATAGATTGCAGTATCTTCTTTCTCTCTCTCTCCTGACAGAACATACGTACTGTCTTTTGCTGGACCAATATTATTCAAATGCTTCTCGCTTGATATACGACTTTATTCAGTAGGTTTGTCATCATATTGCATTTTGTTAAACCATATTACTTGATTCTTGAGTCTGCAATACTGTAATGTCTAATTACTCTGAAACTAATTTAGTAGGTTTATCGTCAGATTTTCCCTAATCCTTTTAGGAATTTTTTAGCTTGTCTTTTGTCCGGATGGTTCTAACCACAATTTCTGGGTACTAATTTCCTATCGTTCTCATGTTAACAATGTGACAGCGGTATTCTAACCTCTGTAAAACTGTAAATGGCACTATTCTGGCTATCAGTCTTATGATTACCCTGATGGATTCCATGCTCTGCCATCCGAATTAGGTCCATACCATTTAAACTTGCAAGCCCAAAGCTTTCAGACAATTCCAAAGCAGCTGGATAAGATCCGATATGAGTTGATTTCTTGAATCTTTATTAACTTCTATACAATAATAAAAAGCCAACACTTATACCTGAAAGACTATCTATTTATACGGTATGGATACAATCGACTCATCACTTCGGTTAGATATTTGAAATTGCATTTATGTTATTATCAACATTTTTCAAATTCATGCTGTGCTACAAGTCTTCTTGAAAAATATAGTAATATATTTGATTTTGATCAGTTTGTAGCATTTGAAAAATCTGACTTGTCCCGGAGAATAATTGTCCGCATATTACATTTCGGAAAGAGATACTGATTCCATATTCCAGTCAGAGGCACGCGGATGCATACTGAATTTTTTAAACAATTACTTCCTCGACTACAATACGCTCTTCCTCGCGGGTATGATATTTCACGTGGGTGTGCTCGGGAAATAAATCCACTAGTTTACTTTTATTGTGAAGTAATATTTCCGAATTCGGCGTGCGTACATGCAAAGTCGGAGCCGAGACCAGCATCCATAAAACGCCGAGAATGGAGGAAGTACATTTATTTATTTGCGGTGGCGCCTAGAGGAGCCCATAACCAAGTCGGAGGCCCGCCACTACACCGAGTTATAAGGAAGAGGAATTCCGAGTACACGAGAATATTTTTAATGAATTTCACATGTAGGACGCCCACGGACCGAAGGGGGAGGAGCGCAACGCCAGGATAAAACTTTAGTGTCGAACACGGAGGAATATAATGACTTCATTAGGATTTAATAAACAGTAATCATCTGCTACTAATATAGAATGTTTGTCAGTAACATATGATATTAATAATAATGAGACATATGTATATGCCTAATATGTATCTATTAAAAATAATTGATTAGACATTAATTCGACTTCTGAAACGTAACTTTCAAATTTAATGTAATAACAGGTTTTGGAAGACTATTATCTGGACTGTATGATTTACATAAATAGCTTAATTACTTTTCAATTTATTTGGTAAGTCTTTTCGTTTGAAGTTGCCCTTTGTGCTAACATAAGAAGAAATAAGGCACTAAAAGACGTTACTGTTTGGTAAATTGGTTATAGTTAATAGTCAATATGTAGTTTTCCTGTAACCAGAGTTGGAATCAGGGGCGCCACGTTACCGCCCCCTTCTAGAGCTACTCTGAGGCCTCCTGGAGGAAAAACATATACACGGTGTTTTTAAATGAAGTAGCAAAAATGAGACCACAGATTCCTTAGGTGAAAATAAATCGATTTAACATAAAATTTGTAAATTAGGGGTTTTGCGGGAGAGAATATCAAATTTGTTTCTAATTATGATGTCACTAGTAGAGGGCACCACCTATGGCTGACTATTGAAACAATAGATTCTCCTACCTGTTATATCTGATTATTGAAGTTGTTAGGAGCAACAGTTTTCGAAATATTTTATTTGAAATATTCAGTGCACAGATTGAAAACTGTTATCGTTTCAGGTAAAATGCCTTTTCTACTGAAAATACAACAAAATGTTACGTGAAAAGTTGTTCAGAACGGTAAATTATGATACGTGCAAAATTTCAAAACATCGGTCTGTTATGATAAAATGTGCTTTGTTGAAAAATGGTTTCATCAAACATCGTCGATCTTCTTAAAATAATTGCACGTCTCCATAATTTACTATTTTGAACAACTTTTTCAAGTAACATTTGCTGCATTTTTAGCAGAAAGCACTTCACCTGAAACCAAAACAGTGTTTACTCGGTGCATTGAGCATTTTAAATAGGATTATTTCAAAAATGGTTACTTCTACCGCTGAAGTCAGCAGGTATATATCTTTCTCAAATAAAACAGGTAAGAGAATCGATTGTTTCCATAGCCAGATGGATACATTAAGATGCAAAAAGTTCTGCCATTTAAAAGAAACATGGTGTGCCACAAGTGGCGCCCTCTAGGAGTGACGTCAAATTAGAAACAAATTTGAATTTGTCGCCCATAGAAACCACCGATTTACAAATTTTAATACAAATATCGAAAATAAAATTTTAACTTTTACACCCTGTATCTTTCTATTATGCGACTTGGGATATAGGTATGTTAGGTTAAACCAATTTATTTTCACCTAAGAATTTTGTGTTGTCATTTTGCTACTTCATTTAAAAATACCCTGTATATTCTCTAATATAATAAAATCAGGTCAACTCACGTTTCCTGTAAATAAATGAAAGAAAAATATAAAATAGATACATTTACTACTGTAATAGTTTACTCAAGTAGGTAACTTATAATTTTGTCATGCTGTTAGATGGCCTGTCGCATCACGCATATTGTATCTGGGTCGTTCAAAATTCTAGGAAATTGGATACATAACCTCTGAGAGCCCTTTGAAATTGGACTTAAAATTTGGGTTTTGCAAATAAACATATAAGTAAAAAGTTACATGTACTATCGGTTTTCTGGACATACCAAGGTTAGTACTCTTGTAAGGATAATTCCGTTTTTACCAAAACCTATTTATTTGTTGTTCTAATAGAATATATGTGATTGTAGATAGTCTATCTGAACATGACTAATATAATAATTTTAGAAAGTGACACAAGAGAACCTATGTATAATGTTATTTAGTTTTAATTTTATTTTCAATTTCTTTTTCCACATTTTTTCTACGGATTTGCTGGGTATGGCTCTCAAAATTTTAGGAAAGTTAGGAAATTTTATTATTATTCACTGAATCAGTAACCGCTGGAATAGATAACGATAAACACATCACTATATTAGCCAAATTTTATTTTGATTCCAAGAAATAATGACACCCAAAAGTAAATGTAATAAAATGAATCAGTAACATACTTGACTATTCTGGTTTCATCGAATTAACGTTTACCGTATATTTTTTTCCCATGTACCACAGTATTGGCATACCACAGAAACTCAGTTTCAGATGTCATTCACACTTTAAAATAAAATGTAAATCGATAGAAAAGCAAATTGTTTTAATAAAATTATTTTCTATTGTAGTTCTGCTGCCTGCCACGTTTCATGCAGTTGGATTAAAAAAGTAACAGGTAATTATACGCAATCATTTCTTTGATTCCAAATAATAATTTTGAATTAGTATTACTGAATAAATTCCCACTCTACATGACTGTTTCCTATATATTTGCCATATAATTTTGTCAGTTCAAAAAATATAGAGATGTTGACAATAAAAAAAACACTGAACTTTAAGGGCACTAGTTTTATAAGCAAGTTTTCAAGAAATTCATTAGCTGTTTGTTGAGACAGTCTTCACTGTGCCAATTATACAAGTTTTCAGCAGGGTTTTCAAACTGGCAAGCCATTTAGAATAAGAAAGAGAAGCATAATTTTCACCTGTTATGGTTTATCATAACATAGTTTTACATGTCAACTGTCACACATTGAAAATATTGTATACCTACTGCATTATAAACATTGTCACACATAACTCTTTTAAAAAAACTGGTAACACTTGAATTTATGTAGATTATTAAGTAAATTTCATAGTGTATAGCGGTCATATCCCTCTTAAAAAAAGTTAAATGAATTGATTCAATTTCAGCATTATACTTTAGCACTACGTTAATAAGAATCTTCAACTACTAGGTTGATTTTATTGTGCATTTTTAGATACGATACTTAATTGCTGCTTATACAAAAATCATAAGAGTAACCTACTTTTAGAAATTTGTGGTGGCAGCTTACCTAAACCATACCAGAAATACTTTATCGCTAGCACAAGTGGCCCCAATGTTGGAAAATCACCGTTCCTCTGATCACCATACATATTATTGACGAATTAACTTATTAAATTAAGCTTTAAGCTATTAATCAATCACTGTTCTCAAATTAGTGCAGCAATGTCAATCAATAATGCTGACCTATTACGACCAAAACCTCTGTCACTCCGATGCTGTATCATCAAATTTCTTTTGTTTTCGCAGCAAGGTTGATCAAGCTGCATTCTCTGTTCATAAATAATTGCTCCGTTGTTTTGCTAACTCAGCTGAGAATGTTTTCTTAAAGATACCAATACAGTTCGTGTATAATTTACACGAATGTTATAGCTTCTTGTACAAGAATAACAAAAAACAAATTAAAATCTAAATGATACCTGGGGGTGATCTTAGCCTTGTTTTATTGCATTTGCGGAACTTGTGGCAAGAAATAGATAGATGTGTGCGGTATAAAATAAAGGGACCAGACGTAGATCATGTGGAAGAGACTCATTTATCATACGAGCATGTAATTATTCATTAGAACACTCCCATTTAAAACTACAATGGGTAAAGGTAGTTTATAATATAAGTTGCTGGTACCGCCCTAGCAAACATATAATGACCAGGAAATTATTACATAATGTGTAGCTATGTAAAGCCTAACTGAATGAGAGTATCAAAGGGAAATTAATTTATTTGACAATGCTTTTCCGAATTCAGTTGTTTGTGTTGCTATATGAACTGTATTTGAGTATGTAATTTTAAATTTGTTGCACTCTCATACAGGTTTCACATCATTTTTAGTTTTTACATTGCTATTTTATGTTATAGCCCGTGGACACTGAACTATATCTGGCGATCCATAATTGTACAGGGTGATTTTTAACCTACACTGATAAACTTGTGAAATTTTGAATAGGAAATAAAAATATAGTAATAGTTATTTATTGTATAAGTGTTTTAAGTAGCGTTTTATCCAATTATCCAATTTATCCGGATCGGTCAGTGGTCGCGCGGTTTAAGGCGTCAGTACTTGAATCGAGGTGACTAGATCGCTGTGTGGTTCGACCCCCGCAGCCGGTAGACCGTATATAAGCTATATTAGTGGGTATGGTAGGGTGGAAGAATGCTGGCTCGGGTCAATGTGAGAGATTGATACCGGTTGACATTTGACTACCCTCCTAATTAATGAGGTTTTCCAGGTTTCCCTCATTCCTGCACTGAATGGTGGTTAGGGCCTACCAACGTATGTCGTTCCTGGGCGCAAATGCGGTCTGCTTAAAAATAATATGCGAATTGACACATTTGAAAACTACTGACGTGCAGAACGTTGGTAATTACCTGCTTGTTTACATACGTGAAACTAAGACGGACATTTCAAGAAAATTTACAATTATAGAAGAAAATTATGTTGCGTGAATGCTGCGCTATTGTTAAGATATCAACACATTGACGAAGGTACTCTCAATAGTTGCTTCATTCATTCATTCTTGCAAATCTAGAAGCCATTGTATGAGGCGCACTTCAACCACTTTATTAGTTAATAAAGGTGCTAATCTTATAACCAATAAACGACATGGTGGACAGAAGACCTTCTCTGTAGTGTAAAGTTATATTGAGGAGTCCATATCTAACAAACTTGATATTGCAAAGAAAATCCAAGGAAAACATAGCTGTTTCTTACAAGACATCTGTAACATTTTTACTGTTTAAGAAAGGTATTTTAAGCTAATATGTATCAAATCTCCTACAATTCCTATCAATGAAGTCATATGTATGTTCTCTGATACCAAACATCTAGGTATGCTAATGAACATCCACAGACAAAACTCTATTCAATAATTATCTAAAAAATTTAATATATTTACTAACCTCTGGAGTGGGAACTCGAAATTCAACCACAATAATTGAGATCTCACTTATTTCTACGTTTTATTAGGATCGCTTCATCAGGTGGTCTCCTTTAACTTGAGTCAAATATCTAACTATAAAGATGATTATACCAATAAATTAAAATTATTTTTTGTCCACTGAGTAGTTAGTTTCACACAATATTGTTAATACCTGAAAATATATGAGAAAAAAAAAGACATCTGTAACTTGTGCGAATTCTTCACAAACTTCAGCAACTGTTTTACGTTCCGAAAATGATGGCAACAATGCTACAAAAATTGTTATAAATGAAAGGAAGTCAGATGTGGTAAAACAAAATACGAAATGTCTATTACTATAACAGTAAATGTTAATAACTAAATATATTAAATTTGATTAAAGGCACTTGCTGAAAAAATTTTAATAGTGGTGAACAAAGTTCTTCTATTTGCATATAATGACTATAAAATATTTAGAGATAGTTTTAATGGCAAGTGGTCACTTTATAACATAACTATAGGTTGTATCAGAAAGTTTACGTTTTTTAACGTTTATAAAACGTTTATGTATAGGCTGCTTGAGTCTCACTTACCTCAAAAACCCACAAATCATCACTACTTTTCCTTCCACACAATCACTTATTTTCCTAAACAATTTGCATGCACATGCATATTGTACTAAGGAAAATTGTTTTTGGAACTGATCAAAGTCTTCTCGCTATGCACCAAATTTCTATTAAATCCACAAAGGCTCATGGCGTATATGATGAGCTAATCTCTGGTTAGCTATCCCATAATACACTCGACACAGATCCCCTTACAATGCCCCAGCTTTCATATGCAAATATGCATTTTGACGGATGCCTTTATCAAAGGAATTAACAAAGGGCAGACTGTCTCAAAATAATGGACGGTTGCTGTGCGTAATGCCCCTTTAAATTAACGTCGCTCCATATTTTCCGAGAATTAATAACCTTCTTGTTTGCTTCGGTAGGGAAAACTAGGTTACGAATGTTTTTATAGGCGAGCAAAATAACTCAAGTCCCTCCACTCTTGGGTACAAAAATCAATATAGTCCACTTCAGTTCAAACCATCCTTTAAATAATGTAAATATTATTTACGACATATAAGAAATAGTTACTAATAGAGGATTTATATGTAGATAGCGCTGCGATCAATATTAGGTATTAAATCTAACCGCACAAATATTTGATATTTAATTTGTGTTGTTGAGTTTCAAGTTCTGTAAAAACATGCCATATAGCTGTTGTGTACCATAGTGTATATCTGGTGCTAATAAAAATAAAGATTTGATCTTTCATAAGTTCCCTGATGCTGAAAGAAATTGTTAATAACAATTGAATCCAGCAAGACACAAAGATCCGCCCAAAACATTTTACAGAATATTGTTATGCTATTATTAATATGGGAAAGTACAATACATGATATCTATTTTTAGTGCATACTTTATTTGATATGGTTACAGTCTTATTTTTAATACAATGGAAAATTCTCATAAAGGAGCTGTTTCAACATTATATTTATCCATACCAAAATACGATACCAATATTGTAAAAAAATAATGAAATGAAAAGACGAAAACAAGATAAAAATGTACGCAAACTTGCAGATGGAAAAAAGTAGAAATGTGATGATACGATTCTTCAAATTGTAAATTACTTGAAAAATAATAACAGCAGCAATCCTGAGAGTATACAAAGTGCCTCTAGTAGTAGCAAGTTCTTCTACGATATGGCGATTCAAAATAATATAATAATAATAATATCTGTACTTCTCATTCTAATCACGATTAGCCCAGAAGTCGAAAGCCTGTGCGGGAGAGGGAGCGGCAAGTTATTATTAGGCAGGCCGCATTTGCGCCCAGGAACTTACGTTGGTAGACCCTAACCACTTCTCAGTGCAGGAATGAGGTAAACCTCATTAATTAGAGGAGTGGTCAAGTGCCGACCGGTATCAATATCTCACATTGACCCAAGCTAACATTCTTCCACCCTACCATACCCGCAAAAAGGGTACCAAAGAGGCTAAGAATTAAGAATTGTCAGGAAATTCTTTAGGCACTTCAGCTTTAACAATTTCTGTGTTAAACAACGGTTTATTACTTCTTTTTACAAATTGCTAATGTAAAATAAAAATAAACAAGGTTATGTAAGGTTAATATAGGTAAATAAAATGTTATACATTCTTTTAGGTAGGTATTTTTTTTCCTGTTGTCTTTGCTTCTAAAGATTTTAATTCTTTTTGTACCTGTGGAAGTTGTATTTTGAAAATACTTACGCAAATAAGATTTACAACCACTACTTGACGTACACACTGAGCTATTGTAAATGCTCTATAAAATCAGGATTACAGATATCAGGTGCAACTTTTAAAACGGTAAATATTTAGGGCTTTACATTTTTTATCTAAATTCTCTTCAGTTACGTACCGATTTGTAATCCAATCGTATATATACGTATTCGTATATACGAATTGTAATCCTTCGACTATTCATTAATAATTTTTGTTGTATTTTTCAGCATTTAGTAACATAAGGATGAAATGTATAAGGTCAAAAACGTGTAGCGGCAATATTATTAATGGAGCGAGTTCGGAAGAGGGTGTTACTTTAATGAGTAATAGACCATTAATTTCACGGAGAAGTAAGGGCTTTTTTCGGGGGGAAATAAGCACCTGCACATGAAATTTTACTCAATTTAATAGGTTCGGCCTTTCTAACATACCCGTTATTAAACAGGCAGTTACTAGTACCGGTGAAGTATATAAAAGATACAAATTTATTTGATTCATAATTAAGTTATTATGTAGTTAAGTTTGTCGTTTTTTGGACATGTAAGATAATTTCTAATCTATTTATTATTCTGGATGATACTTTTAAGGTCGCCGTATTTCTCGCCGTAAAATGATCCGATTTGTGGTGTTCTTTAGGTACTGAAATCTCGAAAATACAAAAGTAGATCAAAAGTAATATCAAAAATTAAATTATTGATGCTCTGTTTATACACTTTTACTATTTAAATTCTCCTCAAATAATATAATAACTTTTAAAATGCATTTGTATGACACATTATATTGCTATTCTAACCCCACATTTTAACAATTATTTTCATATATTTATAAACAAAAGCGAACAATCTTATATGCAGAACTATATAAGTTTTTGTTACAACAATATTTACATCTACAGTTGACTTTAAAAAATACGTATTTTGAAAGATTTCTGTGCCTAAAAGTTTGTTGGAAAGATCGTTTTCTGACGTTATATATTGATTTTACTTCGGTACCGTTGAATATTCGCAGGTGGCATGCGATAACATTCTTGTTATTTACTAAACTCTATAGTATTCAGTTCTTAAATGTTTAAAATGACTTGTATTTGTAGAAAACACTATTTCAAGAATACGGCGCCGTTAAAACGTTTATAATTATAGAACCTACATTTAATATATTTAATAGTTCTTGAGATATCAGTAATTTTTGAAGAAACAGGAATAATAACACAAATTTCAAAAATGTTCGTAAAATAAACTTTATTTAAGGCAAAGTTGGCGAAATTCATTTCTAACATTGTTTAAAATATCAGTTAACAGTATTATTCTTCTCATTTTTACTGTGATTCTTTCTTGTAAATCATCTAAATTATTAGATTTCAAATATTTTATTTCCTAAATTAACTTCGACTGGGGTTAAATCTGGCGATCTGGGTGGCCATTCCAGAGAAAATCGTCTTCCACTCCCGCTGTTACGAAAAATTGTACATCAAATTACTGAATTTATCCCTTAAGTAGTTTCTACAGTTTTGAAAAAATCGATCAATTATTGGTGCAACAAAACCTTTGTTAGCCTTTCTTATCAAATTATCTTACAAAAACTATTTTTATGGCATATTACTGTAAAACTGATTATTTAATTGTGACCAATTGAATGCAATATGTTTTCTATGGAAATAGTTTACCAAGCTACACATCCAATCGGCATGAAATTACTCAGGGGTCAGTACTGGGGCCACTATTGTTTGTTATCCATATTAATAACTTATACCACCACATGTATCTAGATACCTGTGTTTTAGATACAACGCAACAACATCGATGTGGTCTCATAATTACAGAAGAAAAATGAGTCTGGCCGAAAGCTAATGCCAAATCATGATTTACGTCAAATAATCTTAAGCTAAATAAAGGTAAGACATAAAACGTTGCATTTTCTAGTAGTAATTATTATGTTGGTATGTATGTAGAACTATATAAGGTCAGCTTGTAGTTCTCGTAAGTGGACACATCACATTGAAGGTGTTTGTAAAAAAAATCGAAGTCAGGATGATGGAATGATGATGTAATATTAGTAAATACTAGCAATACTACTACATGCAAATCTACTCAGAACTCTTAAATTTATGTTGCAAAATCGCAACGTAACTCACTTAAATCAACTCAAATTTCTATAATTAGCTTCCTGTGCATATAAAGATGCTAAACTATGCCCAATTTAGATTGAATATTAAGAAAATTGCGAAATCATAGTTTTTATTTTATTCATAAATATATTGTTACGGAAGCGCTCCTTGTCAGTTTGTTAGTTATGTTCCTGCTTGCGTTAGAATTGATAATTTTTGTAATACTTTTATTTTGACGTGACGTGATTCGAGGCCAAGTCAACATAGAGGTTACAATATGGAGGCTCCCATTATAAATTATTCATTTAATTGTTGAAATTAATTATGTTTTATACACTTTTTTAATTTGTTATTTGATGTTTAATATGTTCTATATATGTTTTGTTGTTGCTTGTCATTACGCTTCTTTTTAATCTGTTATACCACTACAATACTGTATGTACTTATTATGTGACCAATAAATATACTCTACTCCACTTTACACTGTATGTAAATAATTTAGGCCCTTTCCACTGAATTCAATTCGTCTATTTCCGTTATAAAACAATAGAGAATAACAAAACTAAAAACGATCACGTTTAAAAACATTTCAACAATTTACGGGTGTTTAAAACCAAATAACGTAATAATTACCATCCTGTAAGTATACGTATGACTACAAACAATAGTCTACGTGAGAAATCGCCCCCTAGAACCGACTATTAAAGTTTTTAGAGGTGGAAATTATTGAACTAATGCAGCACATCCGCTCCTTGTTAGCGCTGTGTGGTTATTATTTTACAACACAACCTAGCTCCGTAAACGTAGAAAAAACTCTCATTATCGGCAAGAGCTGGACTTTTTTTGGTTTTTATCCCCAATCGCCGTATAGTTTTCAGCGGCTGTCGGTCCTGTTTTTGCGTCGAAAATAACTCATTAGTTCCGTTAGGTGATGGCTTTGACATTGGCTAATTGAAACATTCATGTTAGCTGGTAGTTTGGTCTAGTGGCATTGACAACATGATGTACGGTTAGTAGCGTGTGGCTAGTTTTGGAATCGAAAGTTTTAGACAACAAAGCAATTCTTGAAATATGTATCTATTTGCAATCGGTCAGTTCGATTGACTTAGCAAAATTATAAGAAATATACGGGTTAACAGCTATGCATAGAAATATTTATAAATTGTCTACCCATAGGTATATATTTTTGACAGATTTTAAAAATAAACTAAAAGGACTAAGAAATCTACGCTATGTTTAACAGAAATTAGGTTAATTAGAGGCAACATAGACAAATATTTATCTTATGGACATTAAAACACAACAAGGACGACTAATACAAATCATTAATTAACATTGAGCTTAGTAATTTGTATCTAAACAGGAGTACGTCAACTACCTACTACCTAATAAGTGTATTGCTTTTAATCTCGTTACAAAAGTGAACAATTCTAATGAAGTTAAAGTTTAGAGGTCTGTTATATGTTCTAAGACAAAGAAATCTTAGAAACTGTTCCTATATTCTCTGTATATGTGGCGTTTATAACGTATAAAAATTATAGGGCAATATTTGGTATAAAACAGTCTTATATCAAAAAGTTCGATCTTTACATGTTTCTTATGTAAAGTAACTACCACAATTCGTAAAAAGGGCCTAAATATGAACGCCGCTCTGTTAATTCATGTAGCACAACAATGGCGTACTACGTTTAGCATGCCTTAAAATAAAAATAAAATACTACAATAAAAAGCAACCCGAACATGTTATGCAATCTTATTTATGCCAGTGAAGCTTACATTGTTTTATAGAAAACTTAGGTAAATATCTTGTGTTTTGGCTTTTTATTGTTAACCTAGATCAGTTTTCACTAAAGCATCAAAGTGTTACATTGACCCAATAAGTTATAAAGTACGTAAGTTCTTTGACTAAGTGTGTTTTGACATAAAGCATCAGCGGAAAGTATTTGCCAGAATTGGATGCCAGAGGTTTTATTCTAGTGGTTATGGGTGTTGTATGGTGTTGTAATTACTATTATTTTGTGTCTACTGTTTATACATAATCTACTTTTCAGCGATGTAAAGATTGAAAATACTACTTCAACAATTTTTTACACGGAAACTAGAATTTTACAAAAAAAATTTTTACGATGCTGACTTTTCTTGATGTATCTATTCCCAAATGTTTTTAGATAAGTTCTGAATCACGTTCTATTATAAAAAAAAATCTGACCATAGCTTAAAGTTTGACCCTGTATATAAGTATATACATTAACATTTTTTGCGAACATTTTTGTTTAAAGGATTTCTTTTAAGTTCTACCCAACTGAATAATTTAATGCTTCATAGATGTGTAGAGAATATTTACAAAGAACATTTTTGGTGAAATTTATGGTAATATATGTGTTTGAACATTAAGAGACTTTAACATTGATGTCTTGGAAAAAATGCGGTGAAAGGCACTTTTATTATATTAGCTCTTCCCGGGTTGTGCTGCCCATTAGGACTGAAAGCCCTGTTTCCCTCAGGAAAGCTGTCTTTATTTTCGCGTCAAATTACATTTCTTAAATATTTATGAGTTCCCGAATACAGAATTAATTTACCATGCCGGAATTGTTTGAGAAGCACATAAAAATGAGCAGTTCCTTCGACATAATGAGATACTTCAGTATCGGGTTTCTGTCAAAACGTCCGCTACAGGGAACGTGTAGGGAAATATTGGCCTTACGCGCTAGTACAGAAAAAAAGCGTCACGTACTTGAATCGATTTTTTTTCGATACAAACGTGTCAACCTTACAGGCATCGCCAACGTCGTTAATACAGTCTGTTCCTGTAACTAATTTTTTACTGATGTATTACTCCTATTACTCCAGAATTTGTCCAGTTTTTAAGAACGAGGATAAATCATAAGTCCAGAATTATAGGTCAATATATATAATATCAAATTTCTCTAAGGTCTTTAAGATAGTGTTATATCACCGCATAGGTATAATCATCGGTCTGTAATGTAAATTCTCCATATCAGCATGGTTTTGTAAAAGTAGATCTATTATAGGTATACTAGATAATAGGGGACAGGTGGATGTGATTTGTGCCAATTTCTCAAAGGCCTTTGATAAGATTAGGCATAAGACTCCGTAAGTTGACAAATTTTGTTTTTAGCCTCGATATGATTATAATTTATTATCTTATTTAAACAACAGAGAGCAATTTGTTAATTATAATGGTCGAGTCGACTCATTATATTGCAACCTCAAGAGTTCCTCAATGTTCCATACTTGGACCCCTTTCCTTTCTACTACATATTAATGATTTTAGTGATGTGATTAGTTTTTGTAAACTTTTTTACGCTGATGATTTAAAGTTATATTATGTTATAAATAGTTTAGAGGATTTCTTGGAGTTACAAATTGATTTTGATGATATAAATTCTTGGTGCTTAAAAAATAGATTGTATCTTAATCCTTCTAAATGTAAAATTCTTAATTTCTCGAGGTAACAACCGCTCTATGAATTTGTATACAGCATAATAATGTATCCCGTTGTAACTTATTTAGATCTTGGGGTATTGTTAACATTTAATCACCATATTATTGAGAAGACAAATGAGGCATTGAGATTTCGTCGTTTTATAGTACATAATTGTAAGCAATTTTCAGATATTGGATCTATTAAAACATTATATTTTGTTTATATTTGCTCTAGACTTGAATATGGAACTAGGGTATGGTATTCTAATTACAATATTCACAAGTGGAAAATTGAAAGAGTTCAAAAAAGTTCTTAAAATATTTGGCTTACAAAGATGATGGAATTTATCCTGAAACAGGACTAAATTATGACATTTTAGGTAGCAGATTTCGTCCAAATACTATCATTTTATGTAAATCACCGGTTTATGCTCTTGCGATATAATTTTTGGAGTTGCTGTGGACCTCTCCTTCCCTCGACCGTTTTTTTTTGTTTAAAGCGAGGTACCTACTTGGTTCGGCAGTCATGACCAGTTCGATTACTTACGTCGGCAAAAACACGAAGGATAATTGAAATAATACACGTAAATGTACACAAATACATAAAAACACTGCCACATGTTTACCGCCAAGGCATTATAACAGTTGTTCTATGTGGTTCAAAAATTATTCAGCATAATACTTTGTGTACTAGGAAAACGTCTTTGGTATTCGCTGCCACAAGATAATATGCACTTGTCAGACTCTCACAAGCACGACATGTTTGCAAATACAAAAGAATACGCGAAAATTCATTATTCTAATAGACTGCGTGCTCGACTGCGTGTTAAGTGTGTTTGTTACTCGGTTTATTATACAAGAAAAAACCCACTGTTTTTGTTTTAAAAATACTTAGTTTTAAGTGTAATGTCCAAATCAATTATTGACTATTATACTGACACTGACATTTCCGAAGGAGAGCATATTTTGGTGGATCATAGTAGTAAGTAATTTAAATGTTTGCCTACCCTATTGTAACTGGCATTGCACGCCACTGTGTTAGACTATTATTAGATAATGTTCAACGCTGGTAAATCAAAAGCAATAGTTTTATTAACAGAGAACTCTGAAATATTAAAAACAATCCTGTTAGCGTTATCGACAAACGGCAGTAAAATATTACAGTACATGCGTGTACGGTGATGTATGCACGTAAACGTCGAAACATATAAAATTAATGGTTTTATGAAATACTGGCATATATAATATTCAAACGCTGTTCTGTATTCATGTAAAGCTGCTTTGTTTTATTTTTTGACTGGGAATGTGTTCTACAGCGCAGCGGATGTGAATTTTTAGGGAATATGAAAGAGTTAAATGTGGTGGAGTTGTATTTCGTCCATGGCTATTTTCTTTTTCTTTAGCGTTGAACAGAGAATTTACTGGTTACTATAAAGTGCTATATTCAGACAATGAAGCATGGAACCCATGCCATTATTCAGGGAATGAATATGGTTAAAAATAATGATGAAGGCATTTCAAATGTAATTTTAGAATTAAAAATGTTGAGTTGAGGGAAATCTTCGCTTGAGGTCTCGATAGAAGTTACATAGACATGCAATATATGTAGGTATAGTGCCGTGAGTCAGAAAAATTTAATTTTTCAAACTTAGTTTTGTTGACACTTACAGACACTTTGTTCCTGAGTGACCACAAAACTATGACTAAAGCAGATTTGAAATTGTCTCGTCAGAATAACCTAATCGCCAAAGTTTGTGCAAATACTTCAATTATTTAAAAGATTATGTAAACATATTAGAAGACTTATCTACATGTATTTTCAAGTCTTGACATTGCATTTATGCTGGGCCAAGAATGGAATCAGGCGATCTTTAGTATCAAATCCCCAGTCGTGCATCCCGTGTCAAAAATAAGGTTTTTTTGTTATATAATTGTGAGGTCTTGTCAAATATTCAAAAAAATCAGTTTTTAATCTCTAAACTACTTGAGATAATTTAACCAAATTCGGTGTGCGTATTTAGTATGCCAGTAGGTATGAAACAAAGAATGAACAGCTTTCGGAACTTACCAGTGATGGAGGTGTGGGTATCAACGGTCATAATTTGCCAAAAAAATATATATATCAACTGTATAATATTACAAACAAAATAGGTCATTATTGTATTGACATTGTATTAACTTCACTTTTTGTTTCTTTACATGTTTTTTTATTCGAAACCGATTAACAACAAAATTGACTAATTCTATCAAGTGCATTTTTACGATACGCATTGCGTTACTTAAAGTAAAAAGTAATTAATAAGAAATCTTCCAATCATGTTATTGCCGATACTATCATTTCAAAACTCAAGAGCAGTTAAACTTATATATGGGGGAGCACCGTCGTGCATAATCCGCATTCCTTGTCTTGGTATATAGGGAATATCGTCAAGTTATTCAGGTAAAACTTTTTTTAGAAAATGTCTGTAGGAGGCATCGGTAAAAGTTCTTGGTGAGAAGTAAGGCCCAACAAGGAAATTTCCAATAATACCCACCCATACATTCGAAGAAAACTATTAATAATAATATAACAATATCTTTTGAAATCGAGATTCCGTTATGGCATTAAGGTTTTTATTAGACCAAAGTGTTTATTGCGGAAGTTTATCAGTCGGTAAATAATATGCCAGCGATAAAGTCAACATTTTGTTCAATTTTCTGCAAAATCCAGTGGCAAAATTGTAGGCGAGCTGGATAATATTACGGTAGCAAGGCTTGAACCCTTTGTAGGTAATATGAGTGTAACTGTTGATGCAAAGTTTTCAGGGATCCTGAAATATAACGATTTGTGAAATATTTTATTTTAGAAAATTTATGGAAAATATGATGCCCTATTTTTTTTGCTGCACTAAAATGTAACTATTTTTATGTAAAAATTTGGAGAAGTCCGACTGGTAAATAACACATGATCAAATTTACCGCAGTTCTTTGCACGTCGAAAAAAATTGATCAAAGGAGTGATGTAACACCTAGTCCAAGAAATATTTTGGAAACCAATAATTGGATTCGCTTCTTCAACTGCTCGATATTTGAAAACTGCTAAAGACGTGGATTTATAATGGAATTTCAGACTATTTAAACTATACCCAACCGCCAATGGATTGAACCATTCTAGCAACAGCAGTAGGTAGGTAGTTTATATCTTTGTTTTTTGTTCTTTCTTTAACGACGAGATTGTGTCTTAAGAAAATAAATACATATGTATGTCGAAATTAAGTGCTACCAAACAACAGTTTGTTCATCGTATAAGGAGATTTGGAAGAGTAAAATACAATTTCAAGAGAGCCGAGTTGAGGCACAATTGGAAAAGATTCACAATAATTACATTCCAATTGTGGACGATATAAAAAACTACATTATCGTTAGATAAATTACTGCAAATAGTAGAATTTGCCTTAGGTGACGAGAAAAGTGTTTGCGTCAGAGACAAATGTGACAATGTGTTAAGAAAAAAATATAGATTTGTCCAGATCAAGACACCTATATAGCAATAGCTCTCTCACGGATTCATTAACTGCTTTTAGAAATTACTTCAAACATGCACCTAAAGTCATTAGAGATGCCGAACAATCATTTTCGTAATACAAAAATATTTTTTCTCCGTTGAGGTATAGCTTAAATAATCTACAGTGGAAATATATGTAATGTTCCAGATATTTTCCAGAGCTCATGCAGATTTTTAATAAAGAAAGCATTCCACAATGTCATAAAATAAATAAAATTGCGTTTATATTAAAATTATTTATTATAAATACACTAAACTGCTTTTAAACTGAAATGTCGAGCTTTACTCCGGACTCATGAATGTGGATAAATAGGAGTTTTTTAGTACTCAACTTTTTACTGTGAATTATCTGAAATTTATGGAAGGATTAAATTTGTTTACAAATACGCAGACAAAGAGAGAAAGGACAATTATTTCCAGAATATATCCCGGGAACAAAGTTCCGTAAACGCCCTACTTAGCCGGCGAACAGATAAAATGACGCCTTCTCGTTTACCTAATTATGTAGACCGCGAAGAACAAAGCGCGAATAATCAAACGCGGCGGGCTATACTTTTCTCTGTCAGGGCTCATAAATACACATTTAAAATTTATATTGTGGAAATATTACCTGCCCTCGGCGCGAATAAACCGCCCTAATTTTAGACACTTTTTAGCACAAAGAGGAATTTCGGGAGCATTGTCGGTCTAAGTGGCGATGATTTCCAGAGAAAATCCACCTGGAGTGATGAACGACCGAGGCTGGGAAACCATTCAGAAAGAGCGCAGTCCTCAGCTGCCTGATGACAGATCCGAGAATCATGAGATTATTCGGCGCAAATTTCAGTTTCATTTGGCGATATTAAATTCTCTAAAGATAATTGAATTCTCTTATAAATTGCCTCAAAACTTTTTAATTAATACTCTCTTAATGCCCTTAAGAACACTCCCACATTTTTGCTCTCGCAGCTGGTGTAATCGACTAATAATTATTCTCTTAAAAATTCCCAGCTTGACTTTAAAGTGAGTCAAGACACGAAATAGGATCATTACAGCTTAATAAATAACTTCCCGCAAATTTTTCCACTCAGTGAATGTATCCGTAATACTGTAAAATAAAACTTTCGCATTTAATATAGTGTTACAGAATTTGCCCCATTCACAACCAATTCGACGACTGTGGTACCGCGAAATGCTAAGATTGTCCCGATCGCCCCTACGGGATGCTGGTAAATAAAAAAATGCCGTGTATCGAGGCGGGTCTGGAAAAATGGGGAATCGACGAGAAGTGTTCGAGTCGTTTGAGAAAATGGATCTAGAGATACTAGAAAATACCTGGAATATTCGTTTGGTCTATAAAAGAAGAATAAACGACCGAGTCAGTCAGTCTTGTATTACAGTCTTGAATTGAAGTGTTTAGTTAGAGAGATCAAAGAGATTTAGATAGTGACTAACTAAATAGTGTTTAGTTGACTTATAATTAGTATCCAGTAGTGTACAGAGTAGTTAATAAAGATAAGTGATTAATGAACAGATTATTTTTCTGGCAGTAAGAAATTAGTAAAGTTAGAATATCCGTGACAATAGTTATTTTAGATTCTAGATTGCAAACTATCTATTATTGTTACATCCAGAATATTTGTTTTCGTTTTTATTGAAGAAGAAGAAGTCAGAGATGCTAAAGGCTACACTTTCAATCACTAAAAATGTGGAAATTCGATATTTTGCCAAGTTAAATCCATTTTTGGAGAAGACGTTGATAGAATACCGTCTAAAGATATAAAAAATGTTTACCCGACGGACATTTTACACATTTTTATAAAAACAATGTTAGTTTTAGTTCATATTAATTCATATTATTCTTAGAACTATTCTCAGAATTAGTAATATTTCTTGGATTGCAAAATTTGAAACAAAAACAAATTTAATTCGTTAGTAGAATAAATGTGTGCAAGTAGTGTAAAAGAAAGAAAATAGTGTTACAGCAACCAACAGTTTACTACATTACTGTAATTATACTCGCGTCAAGAATTCAGACGTCTTACGTCACGGCTGACGTTATACATTTGTTTTTATTGTCAACGTAATTTTCGATATTTGGTCGCGTTAAAAACAATCATTTTTGCAATTTAGTGCAAAATATAATGCAAACTTTTAGTGTAGTATATAGTTTTATTACTATCAGTTGCAGTTTCTTAAATATTTTGATGAAAATATAATGAATTATTCATTTGTTCGTATGACGTAAGTCGTCTGAATTCTTGTCTCGAGTATACTTATTAAATTATAGTTGAAACACAGAAATGAAGGATATTTGAATAGAAGGTAACAACAGGGCGTGATAAAAACCTGAGAATATTTAACCATATCTCTGTGGTATACCAATGTCAGGGTAAATGCCGTCTGATTTAAAAGACAACAGTTTGAGTAAACGTCTTTGAACAATTTTCATTTTAATGAACTGAGTTTGATAGTGAGGATTCCAAACTACTGAGGCATACTCTAGCTTTGATCTCACATAAGCATAGTATATTTTTTTAAGTTCCAGTATTAGAAAAGTCCTTACTGTAACGCGCTATAATTCCATACATACGGTTGAATTTGGAAACAATCTTATCCGTATGCATTGAAAGACAAATGTTTATCAAACATTATCTCTAAATCAGATATGGTTTCTGGTATTTCAATAATAATATTATTTACCTTACAATCATAATAGATCAGATATTTTTTGAGAGAATATCACATTACGTTACACTTTGTGACATTAAACTTGAAATGATGTATAGGGCATCTATCTCATGATAAATTTTTTAATAATTTGCCAAAAAGATATTGAACATAACCTTAACTATATCATATATAAAAATATGTAATAACAAAGGCCTCAGGTTGCTTCCCTGAGGTACTCCGGATGAAGCTTCGTATTCAGTAGATTTATATCCATTGAACATGACATACTGTTTTCTGCCCCTCAGGTAAGATATGAACTTATTAATTAAATTTAATAACAAACCACATGATAATACTTTTCGTAACAATATGCCATATACATATCTGTCGAATGCCTTCGACATGTCAGTGTATACCAACCTGGGACAGCTTGTCCATAGTTTCAGAAATCAATTGAGTGATATTTATTAAATTAATGGTTGGAGAACGTCCCTTTATAAACCCATGTTGATGTGCAGTTAACATTCTGCAGAAATGATGATTTTGCAAAAGAATTTCAAGTACCTGACAGAAATTAGAAATAATGGAGATACATAAAATTTATAATGTTAGATTTATCATCCTTTTTGTAGATAGAACCAAACCGTTTTCAAACATACATTAATTAGTATTTTCATTTGCTTTAAATACATCCCGTACCTCAGTCTCACTGAAGCTACTGATATTTTTGCTTGTAGTATACCGTTAGTTTTTAGTTCCTCAGGCTTTGTTATGATTTTAACACATTGTAATAATGTTTTCTTACTGTTCAAGAAACATATAATCACAATTTTATGCTAAACCAAGCCTGAAGTGCTTACACATGCTTTATATTCAGCACGGACCCGTCTTTTCCATAAGAATATTTCCCGCGCTTCCAAAGAAAAATGAAGTCCTTCGCCCCTCCACTCGGAAGTAGACATTCATATTGCATAATAATGTCCCTTACGAGTTCCTTCACAAATATTTGTTCAGCTAACTAGGCATAGCCACTTCAGAATCGGAATTCGTCGCTCCCTGTGTACCGACTACTCCAAACGGCAGCGTACCTCGCACGCATTGAAAAAAAAATGTCAACCGATATTTTCTCATACGTCTGCCGGCGACTTAGTTAAACCGAAACCCTGGGGCTTTGTTCGGCGTCTCGCTTTAACTCCGATCAGATCCAAGACAATGACAAGGATAGCCGGGGCCGCTCCACCTATCCTTTTAACTCGACAATGGTCGGGATCGGTTCTAGAGCTGGAGACTCCATTCACTGCCGACGATTTACTGAACACAATAAGATACGGAGGACGGACTTTTGTAACCTTAGATCATGTGTGCCACTGAATAATACCGGCCGCCGGGTCCCAAATGACATTTCTATCGGTCGCGTTCACATGGTAATTCTAGATTTTTTTTCGAAGAGGACAGCTTGCGTTGCAAGATAAATATATAATTGCATTGTTAGTCAATTGTATGATACTCTTTCAGATATTTCAAAAATGATAGAATTTTATAATAGCCCGTTCAAAGGCAATGTAAGCGCAGTGGTTGTCAAAATGTGTTTCTGTTTGAATAAAAAAAAAACAGAAAATAATAGTTAAAGAATATGTCATACTTTGAGACTAGCTTCCTTGGACAAACATAATTTAATATAAATCATCTTATTTTAGTACAACTTTGCTTCTTTAAAAAGTTATAGGCATATAGCAAATATTTTAAAGACCAGTTATCCACGAATGCTTGACGCTCATTTCTCTATTAGTACACTGGTAATAATACTACAAAAGAAACTGAAATAAGAACTAATAAATGGAAATGAATTTGTGATGTTACATCACTTTTGCTGTCATAAAAATGAAAAAAACAAATATTAATTTGTAAACTGTCACATAAGATGAATTCCATTTGTTACTGGTTGTATATTGTTTAAAAATAACATTGATTACTTAAATAGTGAAACAGAATCGCGATCAATACCGCAAAAATCGTAAAAAGGTTATATAAAAAAGAATTCAACTTCATTAAATGGATGGAAGAGCAAAATGTAACAGATACAGATGAACGAGTTGTGCTTGCTTAACTTCAGAAAATGTCGGAGCAGTACAAAGCGTCGACTATGTGGGCTATTCATTCGAAATTGTAAAGTATGTTACAAAATAAACGAAGGGGTTGATTGAAAATCATTCGTGAAAGTGCATGAATTCATGAAGGCCAGCAATTAGCAAGAATGATGTAGCCAAGAAGGCATATGCATTCAAGGAAGACGATTTGCTGAAGTTTTTCATAGATTCTCCGGACATATTTATGTTTGAAAGTGGTGATAATTTCCGGTATCTTTGGTACTTGTAGAAGATGTGAATTGTGCGACTTACGCTTATATGACATCAAGGAAGAAAGAAGCGTATTGCTTATTAATATCCGACCATCTAAGACGGTGAAGGCTCAACGTTTTACTGTTGCCGATAGTCATGGAATTAGTCGTGTGCGTTTGGTGAAGCAATATTTATCATTGCATCTTCAAAATGTAAGTGGAGACCGAGTTTTCGTACGGTATGACGAAGGAAAGTGCACCAATCAAGTGATCAGTATCAATAATATGTCAAATCCAACGACAAGTAGGATGAAAATAGGCAACTGTGGCGGCTAGTTACGTTGAAGAAAGTATTAGCAATGAGAAGAATGTTTCAAACATTATTGGGAGTGCCTTTAATGGTTGAGTGAGAAATTATAGATAGAGGCGCAACCACAGACTAATGTGGAACAACCTTATGGCGAAATGCGTATCCACTTTTGGGCCCGAGATATTATTAGGTAATAGCAGCTCTTTGGTTCTAAGATTCGTCAATTTATCGACAACTTATTGTTCACGGATGTTTTCTTTGCTTGTTAAACCATTGAATCACACAGAACACTCAAAATTGACTGTCGTTAACAACAGTTCTCGATAGACGGACAAATCTCGGGCCCAAAAAACCCCTACTATAAAACACGGTGAAACATAACGGAACGTCAAACATGAAGCCCTTTATTTCTTGCCCGACTTTAAAAACATTTGGCCCTATAGATATTTTCTATTACGGCCTTTGTTTTCAGGATACAGGGTGTTAAAATTGTAGATCGAATACGCATTTCGCCATTAAGGTTGCGCCTCTATCTATAATTTCTCACTCAACGCTTTAATGGAACGCTTTTCATCCGAGTTTTCATCGCCTCATTGACTTCAGAGAATACCAACTATTTAAATAAAACCGTATTAATATACATATATATTTTAATACCAGCTATTTAAATAAAACCGTATTAATATACATATATATTTTTAAATTTTGAATATCATATTTTGGATGCGTTTTTTGACAAAAAGTATCGTAAAGTATTAGTTGTCTGAAAAACTCTTCTAATATCCGGAGACTGATTTGACACTCTACACGAAACTAATATTTTTATTTTAATTACATATTAACTCATACAAAACAAGAATATAGACCTAAGATATTTTATTTGGTGTTTATATTATGCGACATTTTAAATTTGTTATGATTTTCATAAATCCTCATGTTTCTGATTTTTTTCTTAGTGCAACGTAATTGCATTGAATTATAAATAAATCTACTGCAGGTATACTAATATTTGTGCTTTCAATATAATAAAAATTGTATAATTTTATTTAATTTTCTATTATTTTTAAATCGGAGGGTTAAAACTGCAAAAGTCTCATCCACTACAACTGAATATAAACACCTACATCATTTTTCTTTATGTAAAGGTAACAAACACTATAAAATTTCACCATAACTGCAGATATTAAACAGAAACAGACACAAATTAAAAAAATCAAAGCCAGAAACCAGTGAGCACAAACAGAGCAATTCGGTAGCAATTTCCAAACTGCTGATAGCTGATGTTCCCGCAATATAGCCGAAGGCTAATAAAGGTGAGTTTTTACGGCAACGGACTCAGTTCGCTATTTTTCAATAGTCCAGCGGAAATTATATAGTTTGTGGAAGCAATGGAACTGGAAGTTTCACAATATCCGAGGGTAGATCTCGCCGCCATACAAAATAGGATGGCCAAGTATTGGCGTAATGTGGGCAAAAGGACGATACCTATTATATCGAACTCGTAGCACTTGTTGTCCCATTTTCTGTTTTATATGACTGTTTCTCATACAGAGGACATTATAGCGTCCCGCGGCATTTGGTGCAACGCCGTCAACGGCCTGGGGAGCTGTGTACACTGAGAGAAAGGTTGTTATTACATACCGCGACGAATGGAGCAAAATATTAATACCTTTGATGGACTTTGATGGTTGTGATATCAAGACAGTTAACTGAGGCAAATATACTACACATATAGAGTGTGTGTCGTTTTCAGGTTAACACCTCTGAAAATATGAGGAGGCTGTAAAATTTCCGCAAGCCAATTTTGTTACAATTAATATCCTGAAGGGAGGTTACATTCTACTAACCATTTTACTGATGGCTTACTACGATTTTATAAAAGAGGTATTAGGCATTGCTTTATTGAAAAGAAAATATTACCAGGTTATTCAACGCCCATCGAAATACACATATACCAAATTCCTCAAATTTTTTTCATTTAAAACTGAATCACTCTGTATGATAAAATGTTATATTTTGAATATACTACAATCCAATAAACTTCAATGCAGTTAAAAGCAGACAAAGTAAGTACACTGTCCGCGAAAATATATAAAATACGTCAACTTGCCATTTTACTGCCACAGAAAATCTACACAACAATAAATAAGTAAAGTATATATTTAATTATTTTTAATGCATTTTTAGCATTCTTCCCGTTTTTGACATAAAAAAAAACAGAATATTATTACATTTATTTTTATGCCATCGAATGTATCTCAGGCAACTAAAGGATTAAGCAACTAAAAAATTAATTTCTGTTAAATTGTTATATTTAAAATACAAATCTGTTAAAATATACCAACCTGCATGTTTACGATTAGGCCAGGAAACCAACAGTTGAAAATACAAAAGTATCTCAAAGAAGTAGGTACCTGTAGAATGTTCAAACCGTTTAAAGATATCTTGAAAGGGGAAAAAGAAAAGAGCACCAATCGGTTTAGCCAAAAATCGAGAAACGCCCTATAGTTCTATAGCGGTAACAGATAGAGACATGCACCTTGCGCTATTGTTAGTTTCTCAAAAAAAAGAACGCTTCTATCTATGATAGATTTGCAGTAACCCTTGAAACCGACCAATTTGAACCACCCTGTACAGCAGGAGGTGTTCTTGTATGTGGGAAAGCATGATTTACCCATTTGCTGATCTGTCGAACTGACAAATCCAATTCCGTGAGGCAAAGGAGTTCCCCATAATTTTATCAACAGCTCCCCACAATCCACTAATGCTGTGCGACATATACGAAGTTCGGTCGAGTCTATTTGTCTGGGTGAAGTTGATGAACTAGTAGTGTGTGAACGTAAATGTCGATTTGCATAAGAAAGTTGTTAGCAAGGGAAGGGACCAATTGTCTGGCGCCAGTAATTTTAAAAACAAAGCAGGAACTAAAAGTTACAAACAAGTATGGAATATAGAGTTGTTGGATATGTTTACTATTCAGTGACTCATAATTTCAGTTGCCTTTACGTTCCTTGAAGGAAAAATCGATAGGATATTGTTTGAATCAAATATTGTCACAGGACAGGATGATTTCTTATTAAAGACAATTTGAACTACAAGCTGTATAATAAATTACTCAAAATAAGTTATTAAAGCTTCATTTAACAAAAATATCTTTGTAAGATTTCTCAATTTATGAGGTACAGTTATACTCGCGACAAGAATTCAGACGACTTACGACATACGAACAAATGAATAATTCATTACATTTTCATCAAAATATTTAAGAAACTGCAACTGATAGTAATAAAACTATATATGTACTACACTAAAAGTTGGCATTATCAATTGCACCAAATTACAAGAAATGATTGTTTTTAACGCGACCAAATATCGAAAATTACGTTGACAATAAAAATGTGTAATGTCAGCCGTCACGTAAGACGTCTGAATTCTTGACGCGAGTATAGTAGCAAAAACATGGAAAAAAATTGAAAGTTAAAATGTATAAATGTTATATCCGCTTGAAGTATTAGATTTACGTGTATGAATTCCTCAGACAGATCGAAACTTATTTTAAATTGCTCTCTTTTAGGTTGATTTTTTTTAATTGTGACTATCACTAAAATGGCGATGACGTTACCGCTTTCTTCATTCTCTACCGAAAACTGATTTCCGAAACGTACGACTGTGGGTATTAAATAGAGTGTAGTTTTTATAGCTTTACAGTTACATACATTTGAAATTTTCATTTTTCATACTTGAACAATTTGAATTGTTGTAATATTTTATTGGCAACTTGGCAGGATCAATAAATTCTTACTGAAGTTTAGTTATTGAAATTGGGCAATATTGTTGTAGGCTAATATAATGTTATTGTTGTTTTTTAATTCTTAAAAATTATCTATTCTTCAATTGCACACTAAGTTACATAGGTGACTATCTCTAAAAAACAAATAGGATTAAAATCTGGTGACATTGGTGGCAACCTCTCAGTTCCACGCCTTCCAATTTATTTGGAATTCCATCAAGATATCTTCGAACAGATAATATGTTGTCCAGGCATCATAAGGAATCCAATTTTAAGAGATAGCGACAAATGCAGTATTATAAAGCAGCAATTATTACTTCAACGATAAAATTAATATTGATACTAGCCTCCTTAAAAAGAATATCAAAATAGATCCAATTGTTTAACTTCAAAAAATAATTCTCAATATTACAATTTTTTTAAATTAAATGTAGATAGAAAGTTCAAAAATTAAAATATATACAGTGTGTTTCATATAAAAAAATACATGACGTCATCACCGAAACAGCGATGACGTCACGGTTCAAACAATCAGCAGAGATATAAGAATTAAAAATAAAATTCAATCTGGCCGAGGATTTTTTCAAATATGTTCGTGTACTGGGAATTAATTTATTTAATAGTTTATATACAGGGTTAACTATGACTAAGTACAAATATTTTAAGAGGGGATAGAAAAAAATAAGAATTAACAGAATTTCCTTTCAAAAAATTTCCAAACTTATTTATAAAGCCAAAAAAAAATGTTTTCGATATTATATTAAATCCTTATTTAACGCCGCCAATGCGAGAATCAGAGTATGCAACCAGCAAGCTCCCGGCATGCAACAGTCGGCCACAGTCGGCAGTCGGTCCAGTCAAGTCGGTTCGCTGTCATGTTATAATTTAATTCCTGTGTTTTCTTTTTATTTTTGTGTTATTCAGTGTTTACTTCATTATTTTAATTTTAAACGTTTTATAGTTAATAAATAAAGGAATATGTGTCAGGTACAGATATTTTCCCACAATATAGTTTGCCGGTTTGTTTTTCTAGGTTATGGGGTGCCGCGGGTGTTAAACGTTTTCTGTTATCTATTAGAACCTACCTACTCATCATTTCTTCGATTTTGTTATAATACATAGGCATTGTACCTACGGGAAGTGTGTTTATCGGTAGTGAGTGAAAATGTAGTTTTACCAGTTTGTAACCAAATAATGAGAAACGAATGCAAAATACTGGAGCTGACTGGATTAACTGTTACCTACCTATCAGGTATTATTACTAATAAGAATGTTAATTTTTGTCGTTTCTGCATTTAGAAACACTGCAAACGACCGCATGGAAGTTGTTGACAGATGTAATGTCAACTATGGATCTAAGCCATAAGCCCTCTCAGTCGATACTCATCATAGGCGCCGACTTTCCGTAGGAAAAAAGGGTTTTTCCCAATTTTTTTAATACGTGGTTAAAATTTTTGTACTTAGTCATAGTTAACCCTGTATAGTTGCGGCAAGCATTCAGACGATTTACGTCATGCAATTGTTTTTATTGTCAACACAATTTGATAGTTTATCGCGTTAAAATAATATATTTTAATTTTAAACATAATATATAGTGCAAACATTTAGTACAGTATATAGTTTTATAGTTCGTGTACTGGGAATTAATTTATTTAATAGTTTATATATAATTGCGGCAAGCATTCAGACGATTTACGTCATGCAATTGTTTTTATTGTCAACACAATTTTCGTATGACGTAAGTCGTATGAATTCCTGCAGTAACTATACATTTTATTGTAAACTCTTTAAAATGAATTTGGCCATTTATTTCAAACTACTGATGTATTCGTAACGAAATCTACTTTCAAAATTAGTTTTTAGCTGCTTCTCACCAAAAAGATCTATTGAAATTTCTACTCAGACTTAGTAGTTCAAAAACTAATTTGAAGGTGTGCCATTATTATTGCAATAGATTGTACACATTGTACTTTAATTATATCAATTTGCATGTCTATAACGGTTGAACAGCTTTACAGCTTTACATATAAATTATTTAAAGCAATTTATTTCGTTTTTACTGTTGAGTTTGTATTGACTACTTGATATGCTCGTCATAAAAAGCTGATATATTTCAAGCATAATATTGTAAGGACAATAAAGTGTTTATGTTAGGACAGTTTTATAGTTTCAAGTAATAATAAAAATATTTCTTAAGCTGTATAAAATGATTAAATGACTTTTAACTTTTGTTTACGTTTAATAAATTGATTTATAAAGTATTTAATTTCTTAGGTGGCATTAAAGTATTAAAAAACTATATTTTTAAAGGAAACAGTCTATTAAGCTAAATTGTTACTGATACTACTTTGGAATATCGTTGTGAAAATTTTACTGTGAATATTACACACTATAAACGCATGAGTAAGTTTTCCATTGAATTGATTATGTAAACAATCACACTGCTTGCCTCGATTTGTATAAACATCCTTGAAATAAATAAATAAAGGCAACTGCTAAAGTAATGCAGACATATGACCTCGATTAATGTGGCATCTTCTTATTCTTCAGTTCAGTATTAAATTTTAAAATAAGCATAAATTATCAAGAAAATAGTTTATGATATTTCCAATGGTATAGGTCGAATATTATCTGCTGTCCTGCTGACAGAAGTGTTTAAGGCTGACGTATCAAGGATAAAGAGTAGTATCTAAAGGAAAGAAATCGTCCCCAGAAGGTGCAGGTTCTTATTAGCGTAATTCTAAAATATAAAGCTGAAATTAAATCTCTTTTAACTTTTGGGGACAAAATACGCTAGAGAACATAAAAACACCGTGAATTGTACCTTATCACTGTGTACCATACACCGAGAAAAATACTTTTACTTTTAATAACAATAATTTTCTTATTCTAAATAACTTGCAAGCTTGTAGACTGTTATATACCCTGGAGGGAACTTGTACAATTGAAACAGTGAAGAGGTATTTTTTCTAACTTGCTTAGATTTTCCTTAAATTGCTTCTAAAAATAGCCATGAGTTTGTTGAAAATGGCGCATAAAAACGGCGTCCTTAAAAAAGGAAATATATAAACATGGGTTGGTAATTGTTTAATTCGTCTATTTGAAAATACATAGGTACTTTTTCTCTCTTAAGTAATTAGTGTCCTTAAACCACAGATGAGACTGAAGGAATTAAGTAAATGCCTAATTATTCTGGTGTAGCCTTTTTTCACTTACAAAGAAACTTAAAACTGTATAGTTCTTAATTGAAATGCTAGTTGTTTATATGACAAAAAGTTATCCCTAATGGTTTTATTAATTTATTTATAGATATAAACTGAAGAGCAAGTCTTTGTTACAGTACCGTGTTAGTAGGAACCTAATATACAGGATGTTCCATATAAGAACCAACACAGAGCAGGTGCATATATCCCAAAATATTGCATTCTAACCAATTTAGGTTTATTGTTGATCGTCTTTGACTATGAGTTCAAGTTAATTGAAATACTACAAGGTGATCGAATTTAAAAAGAATGATGAAACAGTTTCAGATCTTTTGAAGAAGACGACATGTCTCTCGAAACGTCAAGAACTCTTGAACCGACGACGTGGCCAACAGCCCGGAAGCAGCCAAACCAATGATAATATCCTGCGTAGAATTGAATTTAAAACACATTTTTACTCTTGTTTAATTTTAAAAAAACTTTTAAGGTTTTCAAGAAAACATGCATTCATTAGAACAAGATTTTAATACTTGTTTATTAGAAGAAATATAAAAGTCAGTAGTGGGCTTTGTCTTTAAAATTTGACAGTTAGTTATAAAACTATTTTATTTCTGCTACTGTTGTTGGAAATGTCTGGAAAATTTACATTCAGTGACCAAGTTGACATATTACTTGTGCTAGATTTTGTAAAGGAAACTGTAGAAGAAGTGGGAAAGAATATCGCAGGAGATTTCAAAATTGAGTGATTCCCCATAGAGAATCTTTTTCTAATACAAACAGTTGAAGATGACCCGCAAATAAATACTAAACGTTTATCTGGAGAAACTGGGTTATCAAGAACTTCTGTACACTGAATTCTTAAACATAATCTGCTACATACATTCACATTAAAAAAGTGCAAGAGCTATTGCCTCAAAATTTGGACCAGTTACTTGTTTATTTTGCATCAGAATATTAATTTTCACAAGAAATTTCTTTTCAGTGATGAGGCTTGTTTCATTCGTAAAGGGATTAGAAATGTTCACAACTTTTAAGAATATTCCGATCTAAGCCTCTATGCAAGAATTCCTAGACATTTCCAACGCGACTTTAAGATAAATATTTGGGCCGGTATTATTGATCGTTATTTGATTGGGCCAGTTATTTTTTCAAATCGATTAAATGGCGAAAGTTGGAACTTCTACAAAATACTCTGCCTGATTTAATCGAAGATTTACCATTGCAACTTAAACTTGCAGTTTGGTTTAAGCATGATGGGGTACCGTCTCATTTTAGTGCTACTGTTAGAGACTTTTTGAATTTTAAATTTCCAAATCAATAGTTAGGATGGAGAAAACTGTAAATTGGAATAATGCAAAAAGTTTGATATAATTTTAGGGGTGACTCACCATCAATGAAGACCTTGTAGTGTTTCAATTTAGTTGTACTCATAGTCAAAGAAAACCAATAATAAATCTAAATCATTTACTCCCACTTACTGGAAATAAAATAACACAACATTGCTTTGTATACTACTTAGAAGCATTATAAGCTTCTCTTATAATGTGTCTAAGTTGTATAATAATTTGCCTGTTGAATATAAACATTTTCCATTACTTAATTTTAAAAATAAATTAATTATTTTATTCTATTCTTAGTCAAATTAATAACTGATTTTTGCTTGTTTTCTATTTAATGCAATCAATATTTCATTTTATGTTTTGTCTTCTTTCTCTTTTGTTGTCTAAACAACTTGTCGTTCCTAATTTAATGATGTAATTTTAATTTTCTAATTATTTGTAAATTTATTCTAATATCACAATTATTTCGTGCAAATGCGGCCTGCTTAATAATAATATGCCGCCCCCTCTCCCGCACAAGTCTCAGACTGGTCTAATCCTCGTGATTAGAATGAGGGGTAGATATATTATTATTATTATTTCTCATCTTATTCAATTATTGTATCCACTACGTAATTTTCTTGTGTACTTTCACAGTATTAAGTGGAAAAGCAGTTTTTACTTTCTACTATTTTTCTATATGCACTATGTTTCTTTTATTGGAAATAAGAATATTTTATAATAATTATTATTATATCATAGTAATCTTACCGCGGACGTTATAACATCACCTTCATTTTTATTGGCTCACCAACCAGTTGTAAGCTTCCGGTTGTTTCTGTGAATGCCTCGTTCATATACTGGACCTAATTTAGCTCCAACAAGATAACAAACTGGTAATTTAACGAGATTTAGTACCTTCAGAGGAAAGTAACCACATCTGTCGCTTCTAAGTCATCAATGATCACCGAACCAGGTAGACAACGTCCCATTTCATTGCCATCCGGTGCCTGACCAGTTCTCAATTTTAACAAATGCACAAATTGCGATCTGAAGCCAGGTGAACTCTGTCAGGCATCACGACAAAGGCCGAATAAGTATCTCAGAAAAAGTGTCTTTGATATTTTAAGAAGGCTTTTGGGTACAAAGGAGATGTGGTCTCCATTGTCAGGACGATATTTGTCCTTTCTAATATGTAATATGTCGAACGGAAGCCTGTCAACTCATTCACAAAGAGAGCCATCATTTAATTTATTTGAGATGGCAGAGCGAGGAATCCGAATCGGGCTGAAGTTCTGCGGAAACCAGAGTTTTGGAAAGACAGCGGAAAGGTCCATTTTCATTTAATTAAGGAGCCTCAAAAGTAGATGGCCATGTCACTTCTGAAAATTCCTAGCTAAGCTGATTTTCCGTCGAATTAAGCTTTTCGTAAGAGGCTACATATTACGGTTCTTATTTAAAACTATCACTAGTCCTGTTATAATAATTTTAATGACTTCATTAATATGCTGCTAGAAAAAAATAATTATTTAAACAAAATTTATTCTCGGAAAACAAATATTTTTTTGTGCAATAATCACTTTTTTGTCAAAAATAAATTGATTTATTTAATAAGAAAATTTTAATTATTCTGACGAGTATTTATTAAAATGAAACAAATCAATAGTTACCCCATTTGAACGTCTTATGAAAACTGAAGTTGTAGACCTAAATAAACAGTTGCTTAATTGGAGAATAAAAAATTCTTTGAAATATACAAATATTTTTTCATCATAGAACATAATTAAATCAACACCAGAAGTATATCATTGAAAAGGAAATAATGCTTTTCAATCGAAATAAATGCTTCCTTTACACAAAATAATTGTATTTTTGCATTTTCAAAAAAAAAAGGTATCAAAGAATAAATATTTGTTTGGCTCTACACGAACAAATAATTTATTTCCTTGAAAAATTTTTTTATGTCTGTTTATTACGAAATTTACATAATTATTCTGAAAAGGTTTAAAATATGCATTTTTCAGTCAAACTAATAAATTCAGCGAGAAAAGCGGTTTTCAGTGAATTTTTAATACCATTTTTCACAAACGGAGAAGAATACAAATCAAATGTATACTGATAAATAAAGTTATGCACACAGTGAATGTATGGAAATTATTTTGAACATAAAACAAAACCTTTGTCACTTCAACAAATTTAGATAAAGTTTATTTAACCCACTGGTTGTATTACTGCTGTAAACATTAACTTATATAATTGTTTGTGAAGGTTTAGAAAACATTAAAACTATCTATATTTTTCTCTGTGTAACATTCTCTATTAGATCAAATTAAGAGTATTTAAATAAAAACTTAAGAATGCATAATCCAAGTATTTAGTGCTTTATTTACTTATCTCTTTTTAATGGCTTGCTACAAAAAAATATTCAACTTAATAACACAATTTTACGCAACATTATATAGAAGAAACCTAGTTTTAGTCCATTTAAATTCTAATATACAGGGTGTCCGAAATATGAGTGCTTTTATTTTGCTGGATGATAATATAGTTTAAAAAAAGATATTACATTTCCAAAATCTTCCTCAACAAATGAAAATATTTAAACGAATTGATGTGTGCGTAGAAGATCAACGACGTTGAATGAGGAAAAAGTAAGTCTTAACCTCGGCCACTTAATTCAGTGGCGTAGATATGAGGCATAATACCTAATTTAAACATTATAGAACTCCACTGAACACTTTCATGTCAGTTTTAAAACAAATTTTATTAGAACGGAAATGATTAATTGACTTTATAAAAATAATTCTTCTAGTTAAATTTGAAATTGTTCAAATTGGCACAAAGCATATTAAAAATGAAGAAGCATTTAACTAAATTTAATTAATTTCATATATTATATTTATCTCTTCAAGTCCTTGTTTAGAAAAATTGTCTCAAAAAAAAACAAAAAACATACTTTTAGGAATATGCCTTCACGTTTTATAAATTATAATAGGGATTCAGAGGTTCCTTTCCGAGCTAAATATATTCCTGACATTCTGTACAAAATTTCACATTTTGCATGGGTTCAAAAATTAATGATTGTTTTTGTCGACCAAATTTACGAATGTTAATAAATTAATTAACTAATTAGGTAATTAATCTTCTTAATTTTAATTATGTATAATTATTAATTATTTACAAAATATAGAACCTTTTTGTGAAATACTAACTAATGCTGTTTTAATGAGATGTTGCATCTCTAGATACCTCTTCAACAAATGAAAATATTGAAATTAATTGATGTATCCGTAAATTAATAAACTGGCATTCAACGAAGAAAAATGAAGTCTTAATTTCATCCAGTGGCGTAGATATGAGGCATAATTAACATTATAGACGCCACTGAATATTTTTTTGGCAATTTTGAAAAACAAATGAAATGATTTGTCGACTTTTATAATGATAATTCTTTTAGATAAATTTGAAATTGTTCAATGTGTCACAAAACATTAAAAATTAAAAAGCGTTAAACTAAATTTAAACATATTTACTTGCTAGAAACTCACATTTTAAAGAAGACTAGAAAGGTGGAGTCGGCTATCGCCGACTTGACCTTTCTTAGTAGGGTTAGTTTTTTTAAACACCATTTTTTTCGATAATTAGTGTGTTAGGAGACCCCCGATGGAAGTTGAGTAAAAAAATTGTCAGTTCTCTTAATTTTGAGATTTTTAACGTTCAACATTTTTCCAACACGTTGTATATAAAACGGTCTTTCGTACTTTCGACAACCCATGCGAAGCAAAAGAAATAATTTTATTCCATGAATTTTGGGAGTTTCAATATTGGTTCAGTTTTCTTAAACACCCTGTATTGTTCTCATTAAAATAGTTTCCATATAGACCATTGTTAAAAGTTTCATCAAAGGAATATTATACTTCCATGAAGGTTTCTAGAGAAGGGTCGGTTTTTAAACACCCAGTAGTTTTTAATTAGTATAGTTTTCTTACAGACCATTGTGAAAAGGTTGATAAGAAAATATTCCATGAATTGTGAGGATTCTTAGAGAATGGTTTGGTTTTGCTAAACACCCTGTATTTTTTCATTAGTATAATTTTTTAACAATCGTGAAGTTTCATAAAAAAATTCCATAAGTTTTTTCCATGAATTTTGGGAGTTTCAATATTGGTTCAATGGTTTTGTTAAACACCCTGTATTTTTTCATTAGTGTAATTTTTTTACAATCGTGAAAAGATTAATAAAAAAAAATTAAATTCCATAAATTTTTCCATGAATTTTGGGAGTTTCAATATTGGTTCAGTCTTCTTAAACACCCTGTTATATTGTTCTCATTAAAATAGTTTCTTACAGACCATTGTGAAAAGTTTCATAAAAATATTCCATGAATTGTTAGGATTCTTATAGAATGGTTTGGTTTCGTTAAGCACCCTATATTTTCTCATTAGTATATTTTTCCTACAGAACATTGTAAAAGTTTCATCAAAAGAATATTTTAATTCCATGAATTTTGTTGATTGATTTTTAGAGAATGGTTCGGTTTTTAAACCTCCTGTATTTTTCATTAGTATAGTTTTTACAAACTATTGTGAAACGTTTCATCAAAAGAATTTTTAATTCCATGAATTTTGAGGATTTTTAGAGAATGTTTCGTTATTTTTAAACACTCTGTATTTCTTCATTAGTCTATTTTTCCTACAGAACATTTTATAAAGTTTCATCAAAAAGAATTTTTTAATTCCATGAATTTTGAGGATTTTCAGAGAATGGTTCGTTATTTTTAAACACTCTGTATTTGCTTCGTTAGTGAGTGTCATAATAAATCCTTGACGAAAGTTTAATAAATAAAAAAAAAAATTTCTATGAATTTTGGGAGTTTCAATATTGGTTCAGTTTTCTTAAACACTCAGTAGTTTTTTAATTAGTATAGTTTTCTTACAGACAATTGTGAAAAGTTTCATAAAAAAACATTCAATGAATTATTGTGAGGATTCTTAGAGAATGGTTTGGTTTCGTTGAGCACCTTGTATTTTCTCATTAGTACAATTTTTTACAATCGTGAAAAGTTTCATAAAAAATAAATTCCATAAATTTTGTGGACCTAGAGAATGGTTCTTTATTTTACACCCTGTATTTTTCATACGTATGTATTTATATACATAATAATACCAAAGTATATATTTTTATAGTTTTTACAAACTATTGTAAAAGTTTCATCAGAAAGCAAAAAAAAAAAACGAATGTTCAGAAGTTTCGTACTAAAAAAATGTTCAGTTCCTTTAATTTTGACATTTTTTTAACGATCGACATTTTTTCCAACACTCTGTATATAAAACGGTCTTTCGCACGTCAGACAAAACCTCCGAAGCAAAAAAACTGAAAATTTCCTCGAATCTGTAATTTTTATATTTTTTCTCGTCAATTTTTATCGAAACACCCCGTACATCGAGCTTTTTTGAGTCTTACTATATATATGCGAAGTTTTTCTGCAGACTGTTACGAAGAGTTTCAGAAAAAAATTGTAAATGCACGAATGTTGAGGAATTGTAGAGAATGGTTCGGTTTATTTAAACACCCAGTATTTTTCATTAGTATATTATTCCTACAGAACATTGTACTAAGTTTCATTAAAAGAATTTTTAATTCCATGAATTTTGTTGATTTTTAGAGAATGGTTCGGTTTTTAAACCTCCTGTATTTTTCATTAGTATAGATTTTTACAAACTATTGTATAAAGTTTCATCAAAAGAATTTTTAATTCCATGAATCTTGAGGATTTTTAGAGAATGGTTCGTTATTATTAAACACTCTGTATTTGCTTTTGTCTAGCTCATTTGTACCACGTATTCATTCGTATTTATGCAAAGTTCAATGCAAAAATGAACTCAAAACTCAGCGCGTCTAGCCGTTTGACGTTTAGGACGGCCGAACGAACGCGAATGCCGCCGAACGTGTAATTGACCAAAATTTTTGTTATTTTCACTATAAAATCGAATTTTAAACTCAAACCTGAGGCACACGACACATTGTAAAGGTTCAAAGTTTACGTTTCGATAGGGCTTTATGGAAATGAATGCGGAAAATACGAAAATATCGAATCCGAAATAGTTTGACGTCTACCCATATCCGACTGACGTTTCTCGAATTCCCGCCCTATAAGCACTGCCCGCGCTATATCTATCTCTTTTTTTCGCGCAATCCTCGCGAAAATCGAAAAGTGGCGGCCGCGGACCTCCGGAAAAACGCAAAATTCGCCTCGAAAAGAGTCAAAGAACTCACGAAAATACGCCTAACAGACGACCCAAGGACCGAACTCGACTCGCCGCTGCGCGGCTCGCGAAAAAAGCCTTTACCCGGACACTTTGCCACTTTTTCGCGAGAGAGAAAAAACAACGGATTTTAATATATAAGAAGATACGAATATGCTTAGATGAATTTAATTTTGTTTCAAATAATGTTATAAAATATGTTTAATATGGCATTGTGTCTCAGTAGACCTCTTAACCTCTTAAATATTCCTGCATTCCTATGAATTTGGGAGCTGAATCACGTTTCTGAAAATAGTAAAACCCTCTCGAAAACAATTTGACCGAAGAAAACGTTTGACGCATGTATTGTACTTGTTTTTAAGTAAAAGGTAGCTGATGATGGAACTTTTGAAAAAAAAAATAATAATTATACAATACAGTGTGTTTCAAAATGATACGGCAATACGGCTATTCCTAGGGCTGAAAGAACATTGAAAAATAAGTGGAGTTTGCTTAATAAACGTAGATTCTAGATGCACTCATTTTTGAGATACAGGTCGGGTAAGACAATATTAAAAAATCAAGTGATATCTCTGAGGGATTTCGAATATAGACGACAGAAGTATACTATATTAATAGTTACAAAAAAATTACGGTCGTGTACACTAATCGGATTTAGTGTAGTAATGAGTAGGGCATGATTTGTTTTATCAAAAGCTCTGGTTATATCAGAGTAGATAGAAACAATTTAAAATGGGAACATTCACTAACATCCTAGGATCATAAGAAATATAGGAAAGAGAAGTGGCCCCAAATGGGATCCCTGAAAAATTCCGGATATAGCGGAGAGAATGTCGAAATATACGCTATTAATTGTTACAAATAAAATACGGTCGGATAAGTATTCATTTTAAGAGAACTTCTATACTGGCGACAAGAATTCAGACGACTTACGTCATACGAACAAATAAATAATTTATAATAATATTTTTATCAAAATATTTAAGAAACTGCAACTGATAGTAACAAAACTATATACTACACTAAAAGTTTGCATTATATATTGCACTAAACTGCAAAAAATTATTGGTTTTAACGCGGCCAAATATCGAAAATTACGTTGACAATAAAAACAAATGTGTACCGTCAGCCGTGACGTAAGACGTCTGAATTCTTGACGCGAGTATACACCAGTTTAGTAATAAATGTCATGATTTGTTTTATCAGAAACTTTGCTTAGATCAGCGTGGACATAATCAATTTGTAGACTAGAATTTAAGGTTTAGATATCTGAGATACATTTAGAAATATGCCTGCCTTCACGTTTTGATCAATTATAATAAGGATATGGAGATCCCTTTCCGAGCTAAACTTTCCATTTGAATTCATTTACCATTCTCTTGTGCGGACGTGATTTTTGTAGGAACACGGGCGTTTTTATCGAAATATCGGGCGGCACGACGTCTACCCGTTCCAGAACGGAAGTGACCCCAAATAGTCAAATGATCAGTTTCGTTAACGATCCGCATTGTGCGAGTCCCAGCAACCACGGTCTCCAATTTATTCCAGATCATCCCTCGCCTCCCAGCCCCCGAGCATCCAACAGTTTTATGACCGCTTCCCAATTTTAGATCTGATAATAAACGGCCCATAAATTACGCCGTATCTCTTTCGGAATCGATCGGAAGAAAGTCAAAAGTCGAAGGTACGGTGAAATTTTTGTTGCTGACTAGGCTACTAGTTGTATAGTTCGGCTTAATGAGGGTGCTATTTGGGGAAATTTATAGTTCTAATTATAAAAGTCGTAGAGCTTTTCTGAAGTAAGATCGAAGTTATTTTAATTGAGTTTGAGGGAATTAATGATCCAGGTGTATTATACAATATTTTGACATTTCTCTTGAATAGCGTTACACAGCGTGTAACAGCAGTAATTTTAACAATTTTGAGAACACTAGAATGATACCATTAGAACAAGTAGATTCATTTTGTACTCATCGCACAACTAACAAAATTGCTGTATCATAGAAGTTATTGTGTTTTATTAAAATTCCTAATGTAATGGGGAAATGATTTTTCCTAATACGTGCAGTATTTTAATCGAAATGGCGTTTGTCCTAGACAATTTCGTAGAAAGATAAGCCCAAAAACGGTATTTAAAATTTCTGTCGTGCCACACTCCCAGAAAAAAGTCGAGTGTAACGTTACATGACATTCGTATGTGTATTGTGCTTTATATCTGTATACGATTCCAATTTTTGGACAATGCAGTACATACGTTTAGTTAATTGTCAATTGTGGTAAGTGTTAAGTGTTATTGTGTTAAATATACATTGGTATTGAATAAAGTTCCAAAATACACTTGTAAAATGAGTACAAAAAGTATTGCGTTATATACATACAGCATAAATCGCCTGTTACAAAAATATTTTACCGTATTGTCTGAAGCTATTTATTTGTGGCATAATTTTAGTTTTTCGTTAGTTTTATTGGGCTTTTGCCACACTTGAAAAAAATAAAGATTAATTAAATAAGCCCTTGCGCCAAACGGATCAGTCAAGGGTTATTTTTGAAACTAAGTTTGCCTAACCAAAAAATCTCACACTTAAAAAAGCAGATAAGTAAAAAATAACAAAAGTCACAACACTTAAATCGCGCACTTCCATATTTTTGACGTGTGTATCAAACTGTTCAGTAAACATCGATCATTGTTGGCTACAGTTGTATCAAGAAGAAGTAAGTAACAATAAAAGAAAAATCATTTAACATCTCTATGGAAGCAGATAAACAAATTTTAAACTGTCAAACTTGACATACGTTTAATATTTTTATTACCACTTTGAAAACGAAAACAGAGAGATTTTCGAAACGTCAAAAATACGGAAGTGCGCGATTTAAGTGATATGACTTTTGTTATTTTTTAATTATGTGCTTTTCCCAGTGTGAGATTTTTTGGTTAGGCAAACTTAGTTTCAAAAATAACCCTTGACTGATCCATTTGGCGCAAGGGCTTAATTAATTAATCTTCATTTTTTTCAGAAGTGTGGCAAAAACCCAATAAAACTAAAGAAAAAATATTTTACCGTGCCAAAAAATGTAAAGAAAAATGTGGTTAGGGCGATGAAACGCGAAGAAAGGAATCATGCGACATTGTTTGTGACTCGGTTTGTGAAGACCATTTCAATATAAGTACTTAAGTTTAATTGGAAATATATAAGTAGGTATTTAAATTGTTTTATAGAATTATAAAATATTTTGTCGAATTTGTTGCAAATGTTTCAGCAAACAATTACTATAAAATATTTTAGCTCCCAGAAGTCAACTTTAATAAGATATTTTTATTATAATTCTTTTTGAAGCAATATTATTGTAGACAACTTATTGTACTGTATGAAACATTTATATTATAATGTTCTACTTTTATAAAACAAGAGATAAGAACGCAGTAAAATATGTTGCAAAATTACATATTTTATAATAATTCTTCAGAAAACGTATTTGTTCAATAAACATTTTAATAGTTATAAATATAGTGATCTATGCCTGAAGTATTTATATTGCGGTCAATTTGGAATTTTTAAATATCCCATTAACTTACGAGAGTTTGTTAATACGATAACTGCTAAAGCATGTTGGCGATCAAGTGTCTTTAGCAATATAAACAATATGCATTCGAAACTAAAACTACTAATGTGATTGTCATCAATACGGATTGAATAAAATAGGTTCATATCATGCCAAATATGCGTTGAGTATCCAAAACAATTAAAGTATATAGAGTGCCAAGAATAAAGAGAAAAGAAATAAATTTTAAGTGGCAAAAGCATGTAAAAATACTAGCCAAAACTATTTTCATACTAAATTAGTATTTTTTGGAATCCCACCTTTATAATTTGTTTCATAACAACATTGTTCACAGCTAAAGTACAGTAAAACAAAGAATACTTTTGATTTTCAATTAGTATTCCATTTTTACTCAAAACTGAGCAAATTTTTGTCATTTATCATGCGCAGGACAGAACATAGTACTTTATAACTAACACCTTGAATTGACGACGATAAAATGAATACTATTTTAAAATTGTCGCTATAGAAAACATAGCTACTAAATAGTTCAACTTTATTAGTAAAACGGTATTTAAAATACGATTTCTTTAAAAGCAACATTTCATATAGGCATATTTGGCTCAATTTTAATAATTCACGCTGTATAAGTACTTCTTAATGATTCCTTTAGTACCTCTATGAAATGTGTTTATTTTCAAATGCAGCAAATCTATGTTTTCAAAATTTGTTTATATGCACTAAATAATAAAATGATTTGAAATTTCAAATGTAACATTGTAGCTTTATCTAAATCAAATTTTTATTCATTTCAAGCAATTGTAATTTAAATGGCAGCCATAATTTATTCACTGTACTTACATTATACATTATAAAATTATTATAGCCGCAGTTTAAATTTGAGGAACTATTAAAAAGAATGTTTATTGTATAAAATGCTAAAAATTTAAAGAAAACATGTTTTGTTGTTTTACATGGATATTAAATAGTTTGATATATTTATTTATATTTACATTCCACTGTTATCTTTGTTGGGTAACAATGGACTCAACTCAGTCATTATTGTTGTTAGAGTTAATTTGAGTTTTGCGGTAAATGATATTATGTTAGAAATAGTGATATTATTGCTTAAGATAGTAAGTGTAATGTAATTCAACTAGTCCTAGTAAAAAAATATAACATAAAGAAGAGAAGTAAAGTCTAGGCCCCTGCATCAATTCGTTTTTCATAACCAAACCTATTATACACGTTAAGTAGAAAAAGTTCTTAAACTAAACATAAATAAAGTGCCAAAATATAAACTTCTTTAACCAACATACAAGATTGGTTTTTTGTTTTAGGAAATTCTCCATTATTTGTCTTAAAATTTTAGCTATAGGTTTTCCCGAAGGTTTTTTATTCATATGTTTTATTGAGCTCGATTATTTCTCCATTCCCATACCTTGTATGACAATTTATGTGCCTAAAATTTTTATTAACCTTGTCCCAAAACATCCCGAGATAATATACTTATGCACATAATAAAAAGCAATTAATAGTTTCTTTTATAAGCCACTAAACAAATTGTCATATAAATGCAAATGTGCAATATATTATTTTCACTTTTTATCCACCGCGAACGATTCTATTTCCGTTTGAAAAGTGAGACGACAAACTCATTCAAACTTTGCGGCGGTAGGATTTCAGAGCAATTCAATGTCATTCCAACGGAAATTCAGGTTCCTTTATTTAGAAATATCATTCCATTGTGATGAAATGTTACCCAACATTCGTTATTAGATTTAATCATATCATTAACAGGCAATTGTATCTCGCATCGCGTATTTAACGCTTTATGCTAAACGGATAAATTTCATTAACTAAAATGTGATTGTTCATACTACATCCCTTTAATCATGAAATAATACATCCCCGAATTTCACCAAACCACTGATAAAATAACGTTTTCATATAATTACCGGCAATTAATAATATTTGTCGGATCTGTTAATTATAACGAGGGGTCGCTCAAACATCTGCAGAATGGCATCCACCCTATACAAACAAACAAGGGGTGCTGAAATATTTGAAACAAAGTCTCACCTGCTAAAGAACATCCGCTACGCCCACAAAGGATGCGGCATTGTCCTCGTGTCCCTGGGCAGGCTTGAAGAATGTTGCAGGAACGGGGGCAGCTTCCCCGGGGGCGGAGGTGGCGGCAGGGCCGGACTTCGGGACCGGTCCTGGTGGGATGGCGTTGCCGTTGCGTAGATATTCACCGAGGACCTCTGGTGGACGCAGGGCCTCCTGACGTCGGGCATGGCAAATTGCAACTTCTGCCAGAACTGGCGGTCACCCCATTCAATCACCGTGTTCGTCTTTAAGTACAGACGCAAGTCGGGGTCTAGGTCTCTCTGGGGCAATTCCCCGGTCACGACGAATATTAACCTACGCCTTCGGTCCTTCAGGACCTCGTGCAGGGCAGATTTGAACTCAAACCGACACCATTCATTGTGTAGGAAGTTCTTGGAGAGCACTATTATGGTGCGTCGCGACGATTCTACCGCTTCTATGATAGTATCGGCGACGTACGCAGAAACGTTGAAATCTCTGTAGTGCAGACACAGTCTGTAACCCGGATCTCCGGATTCGAGTCCAGGGGCTAATACTTGGCTAACGAAAGCCTCGTCTTTTACGCTGTAGCTGACGTACGCGTCGAAAAGTCTGTCCTTATCTTGTTGTTCCTCGAAAGCCGTCGTTTTGTAGCACATTCTTAATCCGCATCGCGAGTAAATCCACACGCGCAATTCCCGGCGATAGTAAAACGCGCCACAAACAATAACAACGCTGGCTATGAAAACACACATCGTCCCCAGCAGCAGCGGCAGGTAGTCGTTCATCGCCTGGGTCTCCACGACCGCTCTGTTACTGCCAGCGTACGAATTAACACAGGAAGTGTTGTTAAAATCTGTCATAAGCGGGCCCAGGGCTTTAGTTATATTGTTGTACATGCAAGTAATTTTACTCGCGTCTCCAACTTTCCCGTGATTGACCTGTAACCACGTTTTAAACTTCGAGACGTACTGACAATCGCACGACCATTGATTATAAGCCAGTCCAATTTCCACTAGATACGGGTTGAGCGCAAACTGCCACACTTCAAACGAATGAAGGCGATTTCCGTCCAAGCGAAGAACTTCCAATTGCTTTAGCTCCAAGAAAGTCCTATTATCGATAAAGTGTATCATATTGCCCTGTAAATAAAGCTCGCGCAAGTACTCTAAACTCGCGAGCTCGAAACCTAATAGCTCTTTTATCCTATTATTCTCTAAATGTAATATCGTAAGCCTCCGTAATCCGCTGAATGTGTGGTTATAAATTGCGGCAATGTTCGAGTTATTGGCGTATAAAACTTTCAAGTTCTTGCGGCCTATAAAAGAGTGACTGGATAACTCACCAAAATTGTTCCCGTCGAGATAGACCTCGGTCGCATCCATAGGGATTCTGCTGGGCATCTCGGTGTAGCCTACGCCGGAGCACTCCACTACGTTGGCTGACCAAGATTGGTCGTGGTAACAGGTGCAGTTTGTGGGGCAGGTCATCTCGCAGTCGCACGCGTCAAAGTCACAGCAGTGGCAGAGCGCGAAACAGTGCGTCTTGTACGTACAGAGAAACTGCGAGGATTCGGCTTCTATCAATGGGAGGTAATTGCTGTCGCGATTGTAGAGCAGCTTGCAGTATATACTCTCCAAGTCCATAACGCGCGGATGTTGCCGCAGGTGGTCCAGTTTATTTATTCTCTGCAGCCACTCCATGGTACAGTCGCACTGAAATGGATTTCCGCCGATGTAGAATTCAGGCAGCGGCCGCTCCGGGTCCACCGGAGTGAGCCGGAGCGCGTTGAGGTCCATGCTTATTATCTGATTAGCATACAGATCCACTCGGGTCAGGTTTGTTTTCTTTATGAACGTGTGCGGCTCCACGATCGATATGAGGTTGTCGTTTAGGAATAATAATTCAATGCTGCTCGGCACAGCGGCGGCGTTTATTTTTGTGAGTTTATTAAAACTGGCGTCCAGCGTTTGCAGCCGCAATTCGAAATCTAGGTTGTAGTGATTGCCGAGTTCTCGTACTTTATTTTTGTGCATGTCTAACCATTGCAAGCCTTGCGGAATTAATGCGTAGTCGAACCACTCGATCTGATTATCGGATATGTTTAGCCACAGTAAACTTGGAATTTCAGAAAATAATCCATTGACGTCGGTTAGCAGATTAGCGTCCAGTCGAATGGCTTGCAGATTGGGGCTCGCCTGAAAGGATCCTTGCTCGACCCTCTGGATTTTATTTCGAGCCAAATTTAAAATTTGCAAAGCGGGTAAGTCTGCGAAAACGCGTTTGCTAATATTCTGCAAGCGATTGCCTATAAGTCTCAAGCCATACAGGTTGCTCATACCTCTAAATCCAGGCTCTTCCAGTGAGATGATCATATTCTCTCCCAAATCCACGGTTCTCATCAGACGCATATCCTTGAGGGCCAAGGGCACGGCCTTTAGTAAGTTACCGTTTAAATTCAAGTCCTGCAAGCTGGAACAATTTCTGAAAGCTTCAGGGTGAATTCCTTCTAGGAGGTTATTATCCAGAGCTAATAAAGAGAGAACGTACAGGCCATTGAGAGAATAAGCGTCTAGGTACGTGATTTTATTATACGAAATTATCAACGTGTGCAGATTATTCATGGGGGCAAACGTGTCTGCCGGAATAGTTTCCACAGAGTTGTGCTCTAAATTTAGAATTTGTAGAGTGTACAAATCCCTAAAGAACGATGGATCCAGCTTTGTTATTCTGTTATAAGACAGATTTAGTAAAACAAGTCGAATGAGGCCAGAAAATGTGTCAGCGTTAATCCAGGAACTAGTCAAAAGATTTCTGGATAGATCTAGTGCCAATAGCTGTTCTAAATTCGCGAATAATCCAGGGGCTAGAACGCTGATGGAATTATTCTGCAAATAAATTTCTTTGATGGAGCCGACGCTGTCTTTGAATAGTTCAGAAGGCAGTGCCACTACTTTGTTGTTCGACAAGTCAAATATTTGTAGAGCTTTGAGACCTGCGAGGGCGCGATCAGCCACCATGGATATCTCGTTATTGTGAATATACAGCTCGCGCAGTCTACGTAGAACACTAAAACCGTTCGCGGGTATCAATACGAAATGATTAAATGAGGTGTCAAGTACCTGAATGTCTAAACTGCAAGGGTGTGCAAACGTGCGTGTAGTTTCGGGGTGCTGCTGGGGATCGTCGTCTGCGACACTTATCAGAGGCTGCGGCAGTCCGGGGGCCTTTTCTCTGAATCCCAGATCACTAACGTCTTGCAGTCTGTTCTCACTAACGTTTAGAGCCACCAGGTTGATGAGAGGGCAGAAAATGTTTTCCGGAAACGACCATATATTGTTGCAGCTTAGATCCAGTCTTTCTAATTGTCTGATGGGAGCAAAGCTGTCTCGTGAGAAATCCAAATTCATCGCGGGCCATTCCGTGTTGTGTGTTCGCACTGTGAGATTTCTAAGATCGCGTAGACCTAGCAATGTTCCCGCAGGCCACCTCCCTAGCTTGCAGTGCTCCAATTCCAGAGCTCTAAGTTTCGTTAAATGCACAAAGCTCTTGTCGTCCAAACTACTGCGAGACATTATGTCCGCGTTGCATTCAATCCTGAGGGAAGTGGTGTGTTCAGAGGGAATCACGCTGAAATTCGTAGTGTCAAACTCGCTGTTAATAGTCCTCAAATTACACGTCAGGGCCACTTCGTCTTGACCACCCGCCGTAGCTGGTTCTCGCACCCACCACTGACAATCATCCGGAGCTTCGTACCGAAGAGGTTGCGAAGAACTATCCGTAGGCACAAAGTCGGTACCGCTCACACTGGCCAGCGCCGAAATCACAAGAAACCCGAAAATTTTACAAGCCATTTTCCGCCTGATACTTCACAGCGACAAGAGTTTATACAGCATGTTATAATGGCACACCCCGGATTAAATATTACGAGCGCGTGGTACTTATACCATCGAGGAGACCACCGATGTTGCCACCCCAAACGCTGAGAGCGAACTGACTAGGCGCCCGTTGGCCGCTGGTATATACTCTCGCCAACCCCCACAGTCACCGCGCACCCTCTACAACCACATTACTGTGCATTGTAAATATTAATAATAGTTGGTAATTGACGTTTATTGCCCCGTATCACCGAGTTTTCGCAGTCAGTAAATATTTCAACTTTTACTGCTGCTTTATTGACATTTACTGATATATATTTTTTCTTTCAATACATATTTTTTTAGAAAACACGTTTTAGATGTACAGATTAAATTTGTTTGGTATTTTTTATGAAATTAAAACCTGTTTGTTTCTTTTCGTATTTGGTGGCGCACAAAGACTATATTGGCACGGTTACGCCCGCGATTCGCGACTGTCAGCGACCGTCAGCACCAAAAGGCGACAAGCGACTAGATTTGGATGCTGGCCGCCGGAACATGCATACATGAGGGAAGAGGCTTGGACTCCACGAGCTTATGAAGTTCCGAGAGCGGCCGAAGCGTCGCGATGGCGCGCGACCGCGGCGTCTGCGCTGGGTATCGTCGCGAAGAAGGCGCCCTCGTCCTGGGGACCCCGAGGAAATTTATTCTGTCGGAAAAAATCGCCGGAGAGTTATTCAAGATATTGAATATGTTAAATCTAGCGGACAATTGGCAGGCATCGATAATGTGTGTATCGTACTCCGGTACACGTTCCAGGTCTGTAATCCAATTATTTTAGGGAGGAGCGCAATTCTGAGGTCCGATTGCAAAGGAGCAGCGCGCTCTTTATGGCAAGGATTATGATTACACGGTCGAGTCGGGCGCTCTGTAAAACCAATCTGTTGCGTGATTCACCGGTCGGGATCAAACTCAGACGCCGTAATTCCATCGGCGGCGGTGCAGTGCAGCGCACGAAAAATTGCATAATATCCTCGGTGCATTCCTATAGTATGACAAAATTTCACTGTGGAACTCCTAAAGCCCAAATCAATTATCTAGAACTACATAAAATAAATTCGAATCTTTAACACATTATTTATGCAAATTCATATTACTCTGACAAATTTTATCTACTAATACCCAAAATGTGAAAAATTTATTATACTCATTTGAGCATTTAATAACTCCTTTTCGTAGCCAGCTAGTTCCTTTTTAGATGTTTTAACAAGTAACAACTCAGATATAACGTAAATGTACCACTTTACACTTTAAGGGTTTCAAAATTTTACATAAGAAAATTAAGAAATTGGTGGTCTCTTTTTATATTCACAGTATTTAGTACGTTTAATTTTATATGTTGACTTAAAATTTAAAAGTTACTATCTACAGGGTGTTCCGGTTTGTTTAGTACAAATTGAAACGGGAGATAGAATAAGCAATTTTAAGAGGAAAACTTTATATGAACATGTTTTTTTTCTCGATCAGTAGCGGAGTTACGGGGGGCTTTAAAAAAACTAAACTAAAAAAAAAATACATTTATTTTTTTATTACCAAATTCATATTGCACACGGCGCTTCCAAATTTGATACATGTACTGCTCAACTAGTCTCGGATATTATACAAGTTAATTTTTGAATAATTTTATACAGGGTGGTATTTTTTCAAGGAAATGCTATCATGAGACCCTTCAGACATTTTTTCTTGTACGTCCGTTGTAAAGTTTGAAATGTTTTTTTACTCCCTTGATTCATTGTCTAAATTTCGTCTCTCTTGACTTTTGAATGTATTTTTGTAAATTTCTCTTGTAAAACGTTAATTTTCGTGTATAGAAACTATCAAAAAGTATCATCTTCGAATATCACGTACGATAATTTGTAAAAAAGGAGAATTTTATAAAATTATTATTTTAAGGTGCAACCAAATTTTAAGTGCAATTATTATTTATTGAAAATACCCAACAAACAATTAAAGTTAAAATTACGTTAATTTGACCTCTGAATTGGTCAAAAAATTTTCATGACCAATTCCATATAAGTGAAGTTTACCTATATTCGTTGACCTTTTTTCTGATGTGGGGAAAAAAAATAAAGTAATATGGAAGTTAACAATTGATCGGCAAGAATTTTATTCCAATAAGATAATTGGACCTAAAAGAAATACGGACCAATTTTATGTTAAAATTTTGAAATTTTAAAGACATTATTACCAAAATATACCCTAATTATGCCCTTTATATGACATACTTTTGCCAGAGAGAGACAACATTATATGTTTGATTTTATATATTCTAATAGCGAACAGGGATAGGAAGAAAAAGAAAGACTACCTATGTCAGGCTACTAAGCTACAAGTAGAGTAGGAGTTAGTATACTTATAGATATTTAGATTTTAATATAATAAAGTCTGTATTTTTGGTTTCCATTCATCAAATTGTACAACCCAGGAAATTTTTCGTATATTGTCATGACCAAACTTTCATAAAAATAACGCGCCTTATAAATATACATTTTACTATGGCTTTTAATAATATTACTATCCTGAAAAATAACCTAAAATAAAAACTGAATGTATTTTGTGATAAAATGTGTTTAATAATCTTTCGTCATAAATGTATTAACTAATATTATCTGTATTAACATAATTTTAATGAGTAATCAATTATAAATAATGAACAAAACATTTAGTGTTTATTAAAACATGGCCGCTCAAACAAAATCAACTTTGAAGTCAATTTGTCTGTAAGTTTTAACCTATAGGGCAGATTTCCTATGCCAATGTTGATGTCTCAGGAAATTATTAACTTTGTGGTTGAAATTTACTCCAAATGAAGATATTTTATGGTAATTTATTACCAATTAAATTATTACTAGGTACCTACATATAAAATTCTACTCATGGATTTATTTGTGATTGAAAATTCAAATTAAAGCCAATAATATGATGTGTGCATAATAACAAAAACAAAATAAATATTTTCTAACGGAATTCAATTCAAATTTCAATTCACATGCACTACTGAATTCATCTGACATGATTACAGTCATAAGAATACTTATAATATGAAGTTATCGATATATTATCCTTAGATTGATTTAATATGCAGTGTTGGCTTAAATTCGTTTTTACAACTCTCTAATATTGTGTATGTCTTAGTTTTCACTGCAGATTGCCAAAACACAAAACAACTTCTACGCCCATGCATGAAGATCTCTCTCAATACATTTAACAAGAAACTTGTTCCCTAAAATACCTTTATAAGGCACACTTACGTCGAAATATTATTAACAAGTAAATTTGTACCATAATATAGAACAATATTTCTATTAGGTTAATTGAAATGGTCAAATATTCTTTAGAAGTTATCAACAAAGTTGAAAATAGGATTATATTGTAATAAAAATAGAACTTAACCAATTCAAGGATTTAATAGGGCAAAATAAGTAGTTATTACCTTATTTTTAACTACTAGTTGAAGACAAAATAAGTTTTACAATTTCGTAATAAATATGTAATTATTTACCTATTGTAATAATTTAAAAAATCCTTGGATATTGAAGACAGATTTCTAGGCGAAATTAAGTAAATTATAACTTCGACTTACACGTTATTGGAATGTTAGCATTTGAAAACATAGAATAGGTAAACAATATGTAATTTCGAACTGTATAAATTGACATATATTTCATTTTACTTGGAAGGCATTATATTAATTACTCTTAGTTAACAAAGTTTTGACTAAAATTTTGGTATTATAAGATTTTGTAACATTGAAGACTATTTTTATGGAGAAAAGTAGTAAATCTTGATCAACTCAGGATTATTTTTCTTGTGTAGTAGTCTAATATGCTTAAATGTTAGTTGGGTACCTACAGCTTATGTCTTCGATAGAGAAATTTTCAGAAATTTGTAAATAAAATATAGAACGAAATTGTTTAGATATTACTGACATAAGCATCGTTTTCTAAAAATTCTTGACATTATGTATTCAACTTGAATTTTCCTTATTTTAATTAACTCATTTAATAAATATACTGAAACCGGAACAAACATTGAAATATCAACAAACTTTTACTACTAACAAATAAACAAACAAATAAATACATACATACATATGTATAGACTACAGTTAACTAAAAAGAATATTCAGTGGTAAAATCTCCACAAATTCACTGTTATTTCAAATCTCATTACCAATTATTCTCGTCCAGATATACCAATTTTTTTTAAAAAGTGTGTAGATCTCTTATTGAATGTAGACTTTCTGGACCCAAACCACGTAAATTGTGAAAAGTTACCATTCCTACTCAAGGAAAGTGTACAAACTTCTCTATCGAAGGCTGTAGGCTGTAAGCTGTAGGTATTTTCAATAAATAATAATTGCACTTAAAATTTGGTTGCATCCTAAAATAGTAATTTTATAAAATTCTTATTTTTTTACAAATTGTCGTACGCAGTATTCAAATATGATCGGAGCACCCTGTATAGCTATCTACTACGAAACAAAACTGTATCAACCTGTGTACCAAATTACGACCAAAAATTTTTATATTTACCTAATTACAACCCTACATGTACCGAATTGTGATCTGATGTAGGTATTACAGACTGTGTTAGTCAAAATTCCGACCAGCAGAGAAAAGACACTAATTAATGAAAAATATATATGTTGAAATAAACATATGTACAAATAAATCTGCCATATTTATTTCTTAAAATTTTCTGAATATTTCAGCTTGACTAATTCACACGATCCTTGAAAGAATACAACCCGGATTCTATACAGAAATAATCCAGGCAATCATTTAAAAAAGAAGCAAAATTTTCTTCCTAATTTTTTTGCCTCGATTGTTTATTTATATAACCGCCCCTTATGAACATGTTCGTCCATGATTATTTGACAAGTTTGAAACCTGTTATATCTAATATTACAATATTTTGATTTCTACTGTCCACTTTTTTATTCCTTGTTTTGTCTTAATTATAAACTTTGCTAGGGTTGCTAATTACATCCATGTAACTGTTACCAGAAAAATGTACGGTAAACGACGTTCTAGTAGCTTCTTTTGAAACTTCTATTTGGGGCTGATATGTCATTCTAAAATAAATGTGATCGATTCAAAATATGGAACACTTTCAACAAATTATAGTTTTGTCACCGAACAACTGTATTTACCCATATAGTTGACTCTGATAATAATAATGTTATACTGCATCTTTGGTCAGACTAGTTTACTTTCCTGCTGAATCATTTTTATATATCTTTTTCTAGTTTTCCTTATCAATTAAAGACATTTTTGGTAGGTAACTACCATTTCTAATTGCATGCAAGTCATTCTCTAAAGATTTCTTGATGTAGCATTGCTCTCTACTACATTTTTAAATTGTGGCGCCTGTAAAATGTACCTAATAAAATTCGGTAAGAATATGTACACGGTTCAGTTTTTCAATATCCCGTATGATAGCAAGATACAACCGAGATTTCACGTGATGACTCTGTACGTATGAACAGAACACGTATTCTTGTATTTAAATATTATGTCAACGTTCCAAAAGGATGATCAGAATTTATATATTTTCTTAGATATAGCTATTTATCTTATGCCTGTAACTACGACCCAGGAGGTCGCAAATAGGTCTCAAGTAATTGTGTACTTAATTCCTACATCTTAATTAAAAAAACTCACATATAATTTTTAAAGTAGCTGAATGATAGAAAATCTCTTATTGACATATTGCCTTTGTATTGTTCACAAACATGTCGAAATGATTTATTGAACTGAAAATATTTTCAAAATCTCTCAAGCTAAATTTTATGCGTAAATACCTAAAATTGCCTCAGATACGGAAGTCGTAATTGCAATATCTCCATTACAAAACTAAATTTCTTAGATTGCAATTACCTGCAAATAATAATTAGTTAATGACAAATAATTTAATACATGTTATAATTAAGAAAATATATGGTTTTACTTGAAATTTGCAATATACGCCTTCGCGTAGGTAATTCAGACCTACCCGGTCGGAATTTGGGACAATGAAAAATATTGTGTACGTAATTTACGACTGGCCGAAATTTGTTCATTTTTACATATTCTTTTAAAAAAGTTACAAAATTACAGCTTGAATTTTAATAATATATTTGGAATTAACTTACAGCAGATATAAATTTATGTTCACTTGCCTACTTTTGCATCTAAAGCTTTAACAAATTTTATACACTTTTAGGCACAGTAGACAAGCACTCAAGGGCACATTTATAAATGTGTTATTTTTGTATAAAATGCATGATAAATCATAAAAAACTAAATGGTTCTAGATAACCTAAATGACAACATACCGTATTGTTGCAACCGCGACAGTTGACAGGAACGCTTAATTTAAGTTTTCGTATTTAATTTGTTGAAATGTACAGGGTCGGTAAATTTACGTTATTTTAGATCACAACTACTTAGGGATATGTCTTTTGAAAATGATTATTTATTGACAGTTAATTTGAAATTTCTGTTATCTTTAGGTATTTAATATCTTATTCTCAAACACTGTGGAAACAAACGCAAGGCAATTGCCGAGAATATCAGCCATAAGAGAAGTGACAAAAACTGTCGGCACTTTGAAGTTTGTAGGGCAAAATTTTCTGACCTTAAGTTTAAATCATGGTGACATATAGCCGGTATAATTCAAATTTTCTGTACCTAACGGCACCACAAATTTGATCATTTTACAGCGAAAAATACGGTAACCTTAACTTAATAATATAATAACAATAATCTTTATTTATCCTGTAGGACATTAAACAATGTATAGGACATGTCAAACACAATTAGACTAGTAGCACAAACAACAGAATAGAATTTACCTACATAAAATTATCTTCCATAAACTCATTAGTGCTATAGTAACATTTCTTACCTAGTAAAGATTTCAACTTAGATTTAAACAATTTTAAGTTATTTAAATCTTTAAGGTCTCTTGGAAGATGGTTAAATAATTTGATACCCTGGTATGCTGGCGAGAATTCATATTTTGCGGTTCTATGAACTGGTATACAAAGTGTATCAGCATGACGCGTTTCATGGGTATGGTGGTATGATAATGTATTAAATTTATGGAGGTTACTTTTAACAAATAAAATACAATTTAAAATGTAAACACAAGGCACTGTAAGTATCTTATAATTTGAGAATAACGGTCTACAAGATGAGTCTGGTTTAATGTTAAAGATCATACGAATAATACGTTTCTGTGCTATAAAGATACGATTTGCATAAGCCACACCACCCCACAGTACAATATTACAACTAATATGGCTAAACACCATACTGTAATAAACATCGATCACGCAGTCCAACGGCATAGATATTGATAGCATAGTAGGATGCATTTAATTTTTTACTTAAAAAGTCAATATGGTTGGTCCACGTTAAATGACTATCCAAATGTAAGCCGAGGAATTTCACAGAATCTTTGCATTTAACTACATGATTTTGACAGGACAAGACCAGCACATCAAACTACTATGAGCGTTAAAATAAATAAACACTGTCTTATCAATATTAACCATAAGGCCATTAACATGACACCAATTTATGAAGCACTGAAATATAGTTTGGCACATTGAAGTAAGTTCGTCAAGGGACCGTGCTGAGACCGCTAAGGATGTATCATCGGCATAAAGAATGATTTTGGTAGCACCCAGATTTACAGGTAAGTCATTTATAAAAAGTAAAAACAATAGCGGGCCCAACACAGAACCCTGTGGAACACCTGAGTCAACATAATGCAAATCCGTTTTACATTGTCCTACCCTAACTGACATTTGCCTTTCTCTAATAAAATTAGAGAGCCAGTCAAAAAATGTGCCTCTAAAACCAAGGTTATAGAGTTTATTTTCCAGGAAACCAAAATCGAGACAGTCAAATGCACGTGACAGGTCGAGGGACTAATTTATAGATGTGCTGTTCTGTCTTTATCAAAACAATCAAGTCATGGATATAGAGCTTTCCCGTTCAGACTGTTACTTGAATCTGACTGTTTGAAGCTATACATTCGACCTTTCTCTATCGACTCCTTCCCTGGAGATAAAGCGCAGCGATCCAGACATGTAAGCGGCGTGCATGCACGCCAGGCCCCGATTTATAGACTATGAGGTAGCGACATTAGTCTGCAGGTGTTTACTCCGGTCAAATCAGTGCCCGGAGTCGGAAAGTAATACAGTGCTGACCGCGGGAGCCGCCACCTGCCACTCCGGACTCCGGCGGCTCCGGGTCCGCCGCTAATCGTGACAAACGACCGAGGTTATTTCGGTGGAGCTTCCTCGTCGAAGCTCACTCGATTACGCCGCTTCCTATTCTTCTACTCTATTTATATCTGCGTTCGCATTACTCTGCCCACGCTCAAGTGGGGCGGCATTAAGAGCACTACGAAATTATCCAGAGTTCCTTATAAATATGCCATAAAGGCGCTGCTACATCTTTACAGTGACCTATTAATTTTTTACGCGCGCACAGTACTTGAAACTTGTTTACGGGACTCAAATGATTTAGAAATTAATTATTTCAAACTAATACATTATAAACTAATAAACTCTCAGTTACCGTAACTATAAACATGTTTATAACTCCCTAATGTCAACCACCATAACCGAGGAACTATCTTCAATATGATAAATCTTCATATTCAAAAGTTCTTGACCTCTACAGCTCCCGAAATAACCCATTTTCTGAACCACCTGTACAATAGAGTAATAAATGTGTAATTCTTATAGTCGAATGCATTTTCTTATGTAGTAAATGTTCTTCATCAGAAGCATCCTTCAAAAATTTGACAATATCATCCCGACTGAACACTTTAGACTCTTTTGGTTTTTCGTTTGAGAAACGCTTCCAGTTCCTGAAATTTTCTTCCATGTCTGTATTATTATAAATTGTCATCATTGATTTTAATATAGACCACTTAGTCCACAGGGAATTAGGACTGTAGGATTCACACTATAAAAAAAAATATCAGTGCTAATAGAACGTGGAAGAATAAATACATGCCATGTCTTGAAAGTAAGCCAACATTACAGTATGACTTTTGATGACAGTATGGTTTTTGTTTTCAATACAGTTAACTTTCAGCCTCTGCAGGAATTTGTCATATTGTTTTTTATACTTTGGTTCTCACTTTGTTGGTTGTAGTGCGACACGAGTTTTCTCGGCCGTTTATTTTCATTTATATTCACAACTTAATAAATTTGATAATCTTTTATTTACAAACTCGTCAGTTGATATATGCAAACATGTCTACTTAATTATTAAACAACGTTTGTTTAATTTTGACCAACAAATATACTTATTAGTATGAAATAAAAATCTTTATCTATCACGTGTTATTGGATGTTAATAATCTCGGGCAAATTAATAATCTGTTGCTCTCGATAATAATAATTAACATCCTCATAACTCCCTATTTTAAATTTGTATATTTTTTGTGTCACAGTTTCAATTCTTATATTGTGGCCAATGTAAAATATCTGTAATAATTATATTTATATGGACATGGTGTTGAATGGTGGTATCTCATCGAAAATGAACGTTGCACAACGCAATTCAAAATATATTTTCAGAATACATAAAATGGGCTTAGCATAATAAATATATCTATAAGTGCTGCCCCTTCGTTAATTTAAGTAATTAGAATTGTCTGTAGAAGTCAGCAATAATGTAAGTAAGTTTTCCAGAAGGTTATTTCTCAAAAATATTTTTTTATGGGAGTTATGGAGGTTTTACGGATAATATTTTTTTTTTCTTTAAAACTGCTTGTCTGATTTCCATGCCTAAAAAATATGTAATGTAATTTGATGGGGTAACAAAAATTTTTTCGTTTTTTTATAGGATATACCTACTGCGCATACATGTTCTACAAAAAAGTTGTCTAATTATTGTAAAACTGATTGAACTGGCATTTCATAGTTTAAAACACATGAGCTGTAGCGCATATACAAAGCTTTTCGTTCTAAACTTTGGAAAAAGACAGAACATGAAAAAATAATAGTTGTCTGTCCTATAATATTTTAAATTTTTCTATGACACTCCATTTTCGTGATGCAGGCGTTCAAATTATTTTATTTTTTATTCACATAAATAAGCAGATACGATTAACATATTTTTACCTCTAAGCGAACGCCACAAGAATTCTTAACCATACAAATTTTAGTAGCACGCTTCTGCCAAATTTATTTTTATGTAGACTGAAATTTTGATGATCCAACCATTTCTAAAAAGCTCTCTCATAACAAATTTATACATCTACATTACGCTTATTTTTGAAAATAAATGTGGAAAACTTTTGGAAGCGTATTTAAATGTAAACAAAGTGGTAATTGTAGGTACTTTCTTATATGTAAGATTTTATGTCTACATTGAACTTTTTTTTTTTTATTCTTTAAGACATAAAAAATGTATAAGAAACGTCATACTCATAACTGTTACAAACTAACAAATATTCAAACATACACAATGTACATATAAAACATATAATACCTATATAAAACATAATATAAAAAGAACACATAAGCAATATAGTTAATGTCCGACTAAGTATAAAAGTCTGCGGTACTATATAAGCACTTTTCAACAAGATATAATTTTAGATTGAGTTTAAAGGCATTTACATTTTTAATAATTTTTATATTTTCGGGAAGCTTGTTGAAAACTTTAACACCAATCCGGCTTGGAGCTTTAAAAGAAATATTTACTCTAGAAAAAGAAACATGCAGATCATTCCTTGCTCTAGTATTATTATTATGGACATCACAATTAGCTAAAAACTTAGATTTATTGTTAAACACAAACAAACATATTTCAAACACATAAAGGCTATAAAGGGTTAAAAGTTTATATTTTCTGAATAGTCCCCGACATGAATGTGTACTAGGGACATCAGCAATGCATCGCAAAATTCTCTTTTGCGCCACAAAAACATCGCGTGAGAGAGTGGAGTCGCCCCAAAAAGCAATTCCATACCTTAGTCGGCTTTCTACTTGTGCATAATACAGTTTTAGTAAATGGTCAGTGCCAAGCACACTTCTAATGTTATAAAAAAGGTAATAAAAATTCACAATGTATTTTCCAGTTTAAATGCGAGTCAAGATATAGACCCAAAAACTTACAGCAATCATCATGAATAAGAACCTTCGTATCACCATTAACAGAAAGCTCCAAATCAACAAGTGGTTTCCGCGGGGTATGAAACCTAGACTCATTTGATTGCATGTACTTGTCTTATTGCGACTTTTGATTTTGATTCCAAAGTTCACCTACTACTTTATACTCTCCTTGCATTGTGACAGCCTGTGTACTGATAGTATTTACTGGACTTTTACCTCCTGAAATATTTTACACACTTATTTTAACACCTTATATATTCCACATGAAAATGCTTATAGCAAATGCTTTGATTATTTGAATAAAAAGTGTCTTTCAATTGCACCTTGGAAACGACAAGCACTGAAGATGCCATGTGTCAAGTATGACGAAACGTCTGCAGTTAAGCATCGATCACGGCAAAACAGTCCAAAAAGTGTACATCATTCACTTAAAATTGTTTCCTTAAGTCGGCTAAAAGTTAAACGTCGTATGGTAGGTATAGAAAGTTGCGTAACTTTTTTGTATTAATTAATTTGATTGACTTAATGGTTTATGTTATTACTTCTCACCAATTAAATAAAGTACTGCAACTATCCAAACTACATACTTTCTCGTCAATTGCTTTAATCTATGAAAGTCGACATATCACTCGCAAAACCTAATAGGTAATTACGTAAATTAAATAAATTGGAAACATAGACGCACATCTTGTAGCAAACTTCTTGAAAGGATACTCCCAAAAATAAATACGATAACATATCAAATCATAACCCTCATTTTCTCTATGTAAATAGTAGGTACCTACACTAATCTCACCTGCAAGTCAACTTCTAAACTAATCTTATCACCCTTAACACTTTGTTGCTAATTGTTGGTAAAGATTGCGGTGACTTTACGATTAATAATAAAGATTATGAAAGGACACAGGTAATAAAATTTGGTAACAGTATCTTTAGCAAATTTTGTGTGTGACTTTGCACTCAGGTATATAAACAAGATTATAATTATATTTTTATTGCTCTGCTGCAGTCTGGGCTAAAACTATATTTTTGCCTTCCAAATAAAGTTGGAAATATACAGGTTGTTTAAAATAAAGTGCGTCTCTTCAAAGAGATGTTAAAGAACTGAAAATATAAAATCTTGACTTAAATCATTTGGACTTGTTTTTGCGGGGATATTTAAAAAATGAAGTGTATCGCATCGAAACAGACAAAAACAGGAAATAATTGTATTAGTATCGGTCAGTGGTCGCGCGGTTTAAGGCGTTAGTACTTGAATCGAGGTGACTAGACGGAGTTGGTTCGAGCCCAGCTGCCGGTAGACCGTATATAAGCTATATTCGTGGAGAGGATTGGCACCCTCTCTGTGGGTATGGTAGGGTGGAATAATGTTAGCTTGGGTCAATGTGAGAGATTGATGCCGGTTGATATTTGACCACCCCCCTAATTAATGAGGTTTTCCAGGTTTTCCTCATTCCTGCACTGAATAGTGGTTAGGGCCTACGAACGTAAGTCGTTCCTGGGCGCAAATGCGGCCTGCTTAATAATAATATGCCGCCCCCTCTCCCGCACAAGTCTCCGACTTCTGGGCTAATCCCTGTGATTAGAATGAGGGGTAGAGATATTATTATTATTATTATTATCTGTGTGTGTGTTTACATGTTGCTGGACAAAATTTTGAATAGTTGTTGTAACGTCAGATATATCAAACTATTTTAATAATTAAAATCACCAATTAATTTTATTTATTAATGATAACAATAGCGGCAAAGGCAGTTGAATATACTGATGTGTCACAAAATTTTATTTATTTATTTCCTTCAGAAACTCTTAAATTTTTTTTTCTGTTCATTTTTATACGTACTTTGTCTTACTCAAGTCAGGTTTTACAGTGGATTAGTTTCCATTGCTGTGAATCATTTTCAAACAACTTTTTTGATTTTTTGTTATTTTTTGTTTGTGTTGTAGTGGTACGAGTCACCTGAATATTTTTTTTGAGTTCATTCTATATATGACCACTTGCAGCTGATTTAGCATTTCGTTAGTTAGCAAATTCCTTGCGCTTTATCGCTGTTATCACTTAGGCAGATCCACTAGCCTATTTTAAACAAAATTGAGAGTATACCAGAGTTCTACTCTGTGGAGTCTCAATGATAAGAACAAGATTATCAGTGAAAAAGAATGAAGACATAGATAAACTTCCAAGTGTAATTGCTTTCCTTAAACCTAAATAGGTAAGAGATAGATTCAGGAAGTCTAGTGCTTTAAGAAAATCAGAAGTTAAGAAATTTTGGATAGAAGCATATGATAAAGCCTACTTGATGATGAAGGTAAAGGGTAATTTTCACATTTGTCTCCAAAAATTGTTCCTTATTTTAGATAGTGTTGATTATTGGCAGCAGTGGAGCATTCCGCCGTGAAGAACTAATATTTCTTCAGCTTGAACATAAAAAGACAATGGAGAATATATATTGATAGAAGATTCCTAACACAAAGACGAACGTTAGGAAAAAGTTTACTATTTGTAATGGGAACATCGAAGGAGTCAATTTTATCGAAATGTTTTGAAAATATTTCGACTGTCACCAATTGAGCATTCAAGATTCTTCCTAAAATACAAGGCAATGCGTTGGTATAATGCTATAGGGGGTTTGCAGAATTTTTGAAAATGTCGAATTCTGAAAATTACACCACTGTCTCCAAAGAACGTCTGCCACAATACTGGCTAATGCAGGAGCAGACATCATCACTCTTAAAAGGTATAATAGATGGAAGGCAATGAACGTGGCAGAAAGATATGTAGAGGATTATGTGCAGCAAAAACTTCAAGTAACCCCAAAAATTGGATCAAAGAGCGATCAATATAAATAACAACTCGACCTCTACTTGAACAAATACATGCCCAGGCCTTTGCATAACCAAATTCAAAAAAGTTACTGTCAAAGTTTATAATAATGATAACAAATGATTTAAGTAAAAAATTAATACTTAGTTCAAGAAGTATGATGTATTTTTTGCACACGGAATTTTTAGACAAAATTGAACTTTTCCTTACTCAAATTAGTTATTAATTGAACAACATTTTAAAACACTATTAAAAAAACAGTTTTAATATTAAATACGTACCATTATTATTTTTCTGATGTTAAATCGGTAGTCAAAGTGAAAAATGTGTACCTATGGTAAAATTACCTTTTCTTCTGGTTAGGAAACTAATAACAAAGAATTAAAGAGTTAGTAAACAATATCAGAAAAAATAATGCCAGGTAGCCCTGGTATACTCTCTTGGACGAAATTTTAATGATACCAAGCGCTCACACCTCCGCCACTGGTTGTTGAAAGTGTACTAACACATTTTATGACATCTTAACCAGTATCACGTATAACAAATATTACTTAGGCAACTATACAAAACGTATTTGTATTTACTAATTTTATTTCTATCTGTACTATTCTTTACTCAATGTCTGTACTTAAACAAAAATAATCATTGATTATGAAAGCTTCCGGTAAGGTTCTGTAGTTACCCTACCTGTGTATTTTGTGTAAAATATCGGTTACGCTGTATAGTGAGCTTATTTACGTTACATCGTAATTAACGATACTCTCCAAATTAGAAATCATTAAAAACGAGAGTATACGCTTCGAGAAACATTCAATTCCGCACCTAATTGAGCAGAAAGTGCAGTTCCTGCTGTACATCTATCGACTAATAATTACCTTATGCACTAATGGAAAAAGCAAGTAAATATCCGGGAAATGATATCCATATTATAAATGTAAACAAAATTCTACTCCTATGAACATAAACTCGTAATGCTTTTTAGGGTTTCAGTCTGACTTCATATCATATACACTAGACCCATTACCATTTTTTCTGTAAATTGTACTTACCCATACATTTTGCCTATGACATAGGATTGCAACAGTACTGAAATAATGCATTTCATTACGCTGCTCGATATTCTGCCAAATTACAGTGCATGTATACGGTTATACCGAATAAATGACTTAATAATCCTGATATATAGACACGTCCTAAACACAGACACCCTAATGATGATGGTAATGCGTTTGATGACAAGTTCAGAGAAATATGCGTCTATTAAAAATAGTACGGTATCTCATATACCACGTGTCCCAAAATATTATTTGCAAGTAATATTTTTCCTGCCTAAAGGAATCTAAACAAATAATAGATTATAAAAAGTTATATTGAGTCTTCAAAAAAAGGTATCCATATAAACTCACGAGCTGATAGAACATCAGTAAATAAGAAATTTTTCCCTATATACCATCCAAGATCCCTAAATTAGGTTGTCTACAAATTGTTGACTCATTTCGCTCCACCCGCCTACAAACTTCTGTTGCGTTATAATTTTGGGGACACAATTTACATTGTTGCTACTTGTAAAACCAAAATGAAAAAAGAAAACTGGCGAATCTATTACTTTCGATAGTGTCCCAAAAGAAACTTAATCAAGAAGAGATAAGATAGAAAGGTGCTAATATGCAATCGAAACCCTACTTTTTATCTAGATAACCAAAGAATAGTGAGCATTTTCATACACAAGAATATATGTTCTAGAAGAAAAATAAACGCAGCTTCAAAGAAAGTATAACCTACTGGTGTACATTCTTGTCGTGTGCTGTATACATTAGATTACTCATTTTAGCAATTGTTTGCCTTAATCTATAGTCTGTATAGTGCAATTGTTCTGTGAAGAGAGTTTCATCAAATTGGAATATCAGTACACAAACTTTCCAAAGCACCATGAGCAAAATGATAGTAAGGGAAAGCCATATACCTAGTCACCAGAAACTCCAGTTACCAATGTACTTTTAAATTATTTAATCAAATAAGATAAATATGTACACAAAATCGTACAGATAAGTAAGTAATTGAACAGTAACCGTGGTTGCGTTGTACCACTTATAGTTACTATGTGCTTGTGACAATTAGTATACCTATTTTCATATTCCATTTCTTTTATGTATTGCCTAAGTAAATAAATAATGATTGTCATGAAAATTGTGTTTTTTTATTGCTTCAAAATTGATGCAACTTCCTTCTTTCTGATATAAGTACAGATGAGGTCTACGAAAGTTCTGATTATGGGGTAAGCTTATATTTAAATATGTCCAAAAGTTTCAACATTTAATTTTCAAAATCAAGCATAATATCGATATTTTTTACATCATCAATTTTAAAGTTAATAATTTTTATTTTTTATTGTGTTTTATTATCTATCTCTATTAAAAAGGTTAAGAATTTTTATTTTTCAGTGTTTTATTACTTAGAGGGTAATGATATCTGCTGATTTATGCACCATATTTCAGATATACATAGCATATGCCCTCGATGAACTTGTCATTTTTTAGAGGTATAAAACATATTGCTTCTCGTACCTACATGGTTCTCTCCCAGTAAGAATAACTTGTCCATGTTGGAAAGAGGTAATAATGTTATAATTTGTAAGGTAAACGTATCTAAACCGAAATCTTGACTCACATTTTGTAGCAGCATCGAAAACACTTGAATTTTCATATTTTAAAGAGAACAGCCATATTTTTTTACCACTTTTTCACAAATAGAAAAAAATAAAACACAAAAAAAAGTCTAAAATAAAATACAGGGCATTTGAAATTTTCTCTTTTTTAACTGCCTACTGTGTAAACTACTTGTACTGATTATGAATATTCTGTTCTGTCTCAATGCTACTTTAACGAAATTATTATTTTTTAAATTAGTACTTAACTGAGTTAGAGTGAACTCATGTGCTTGACAAATACCATATTATATTTAAAATAAGTGGGTCCGCTATAACTGGAAGTGACAGGTAAGTTTATATATTTTTGTTTAAACTTAGTAGAGTGTAAACTCCTAGAAAAGAAACTTCAGATTTCTGTCATTTCTGGTTTCCTAAATGATCGGTCGTTTTAGAACACCCTGTTGTATAATAGGTACAATAATTTGCAATAATAATGACACTCTTTAAAATGAATTTTAAGATTCCTTTTGAACTGCTGACGTATTTATAATCAAATCCACTTTCAACATTAACAATTGTTCTTAGTTGTTTTACTTATCAATAGAAATTTAATGAAATTTGTACTCAAGTTCAAAAATCGTTTTGAAGGAGTGTCATTATTATTTTGATCAGAAAATAATAGGAATTTTGTAATTTCTCGGGTTATATTAGCCCGATTATTCCGATATTGTCGTTGTTGTGTTGGTAAACACACAAACAAAAGTATCTATATATTATTAGCCATATCGGATGTTTAGTCTGTTGTCACCTGCCTCAAAGGATACATGTGTTTTGGTACGATGGGCGCTTATTTATTTATTTAAAAAAAAATTGAAAATTTGCATTAAATTTTACAATAAGAATGGAATACAGTGTTATGGCACGTTATGCACCTGTTGTAACACGGTTCAGTTGAGTTGAATCGTTTTGGATTTAATTTAGCGACTCTATTCACATCTGTTTTTGTTCAAAATTCAACAATTTTGTAACAAATTTAGTTGCCACTCGTTTCGTACCCAAAACATAAAAAAAATCATAGTATGAGCCAACTGATATACCAACAACATCAGAAACTTCACTATTTTCACATTTTCATCAATTGCTGATGTGCTGAGACATAGTCATCTTGTTTTGCTTATAGCAGAGCCACTAAAAGCAATATTTAACATTTATAAAAGACTGTTGCACTTTATTCCAATCTTATAGCAAAATGCAAATGAAAAATAAATAAATAAACGCTAATGGTCCAATTAACCTTTGTAACAGGTGACAACTAAACATAATGTATACTTTTCAGACATGGTTGCCAAGACAACAATGAAAATATCGGGCAAATCGGACTAATAGAGCCCGAGATATTACAAAATTCCCATTATTTTTTTCACATCTATCTTACATTTCGTTTTCTACAGCTTAAAATATTAAAGCAAGGCATATTTAACTGATTGCATTGATGCAAGTTTCTATTTAATTAATATTATTCTACCATTCGTAAAAGAACAAGGAAAGTATATAATTTAACGCAATGTACTTCTCCAGTTATCTGTCTGGAACACGTCTGCAGTTTGAGCCGCCCTATACATTTTTTATCCATGCGGAAAATATGTTTTTCAGTAGGAGCTAGTGAGTTTTCCAACCCCAACCTAATTTTCCGCCATGTAGCATCATGTGGGTGAAAGGTAAATGGGTTGCATTTCATTGTTGTTTTTTTCTCAAGCGTATCGTTCGGTGTGTAATATTTAATACCCTTTTCCTCCGTTCCTGAGAGCTAAATTAGGTGTGTTTTGTTGTTTATTTTGTCTCAACCCCATTCGCTGCATAATTATGCTTTGGAACACATTCCAGTACCTAATTATAACATCGTGAAAAACATTTTTTGAAGAATTCTTTCTGGGTGGGTGACGTTGCCCTTTTGAGTTTAGAATGCGCTTATAAATCTACCAAATGTAATAATGTTTAATTTCTACTTACAAATATAACAAAACCAGAATAATACAAATTGGGTATTTCTCATTCATTTTGGCTGGAAAATAAACAACAGAAACGATTAACTGGGTTGGCATGTGTCAAATCCTGATGTGTTGTAGCTCCTTAATTATTTATATTCATATAATCTAGCAAATTTGATAATATTCAAAATTTGGCAAAAACTACCAAAATAGTATACATTAAAAAAAAGTAGTATTCGCAACCTTAAAATGGTCGTATGAATTAACACAATTATTGACAACCTGAGAATGTGAACTAAGTAATAACCAAAATTTGAATTTTAGAAAAGAGTAATAAAACCTTTTGCTTTTCATATCTAATATTCCTGACTCTTAATTTATTTTTGTCCCAGAATTTATGTTGCTATAAGTAATAAATGTCAATGTGTAACAATCAAAAGTTTTGTCATATTTTTTTATTTTTTCATCATGGATATACCTAGTTCCCATTCATAATTAGTTAAAAAAGACGGGTTTGTTGTAATTTTTAAAATTTTTCAAAAAGTACGCTGAAATAATGTTCGATGGTTTATAAGAGACGTTCATAGAAAATATTAACCATTAATAATGATGCTAAATTTCTTTTTCAGATTTTGAATCTTATGTTTCACATTCTTCTACATCCTTTTGTACCAAAGCACTCTGGATAAGCTTGTGGTACGTACATACCTACCCTGAAAATTCTGTAATTTTTTTAGTTTATAAGGATTTATTGAGATTCTAGTTTGACCCAGTTGTTTAACTTCATTCGAGTTTCAAGGAATCAATTTTTTTCAGTAGATCAAAAACTACTGATCCATTTTGTATATTATGATTAACAGAGACTTATAAACTTGTTTACTCATATAGCAAACTTTTCTATTTTGTAACTGTAAAATTATTGATTTTTTTTTAAATCTTGACATACCCGTATGTGTGTTGTAATCTCTGATAATATTTGGTAAAACATTCATCACTTTAATGGTTGAAGAAGTCTGTAACACTTTCTTCGGCTAAATATAGGCATTTTATTTTTCCTTTTCCGTTTTCAATGATACCAAACCTGTGGTCGCATTGTAGAAGTGATTGAATTTTTTCAGGAAGCCATTAAATTATTTTGGAAAACCGACATGTTGTTACCAGTGCGCACAAAAACTTGACCAACACTAAATTTTTATTCTGACCACAGACTGATCAATGTTGCCTATATAATGTTTAAGGAATGAAACAGTCTCATTGGTTTCCTTTTTTCCAATACTCTCACCATACCTATACTAGACCAGTTTTTGCAGAGTAAAAGCATTGCTTATAATAATACTTATAACTGTCGATTATAACTGTTTCCTATGGGCAATATTGGCACAGATAGACCGTGTTGGTAATCGAAACTATCGCGTCTGTTTTCATTAGTTTTCGCGTTTTTGGAGAAGTTATGTTATTGGCACATCAACAAACTAATAAATTGAATGAGAAGTATTTATATCCCAGGATATATTCACTTTTCATTCTCATTTTGGTTCATAGATACACATGACTTCTATTTATTATCAAAAATAGGTACTTGATGTACGTATTTTTCAAACTGAATGGAGAATTAAAATTCGGAGAAAGAGAAATTCGGCACAAAAACAGATTTTGATACCGACTTCTCATTCTCAAATTCTCAATTTTAGTGTGCATAAGTGGCATAATTGGTGTCGACTTCCGGTATAACCGGAAACTTGGGAGAGATCTAGATATTTTAATTGTATTCGCCCATGTTGCTATGTTGTCAGTGTTTTCCCAGCTAACAATCGACACAGTTCTTCGTGGACTACTAGAGTTGGTGTGTTGGAACATTGAACTTGAATATGGTACCGAATTCTGCTCAAATTAAAAGAATTTTATTTAAATTTGATTAACGAATCTAAACATTAAAACAGTTCTTTCATACTGTACCCTGTACGTTGACTTGGCCTTAAAATACGTCACGTGGTGAAACAAATATTATTGTCACTACTTGATAGATATTTTCCGTGGCATCAAAAACATGTCGAGAACCAAATCGAATAAGACCTGCAATGTTCTAAAAAACGTCAAAATAGAGGTATTATAAAAATTATAAATTCTAACGCAGCAAACAAAAACATATTTATTCCCCAAATTACTGAAAAGTGATAATGTGTATTACTAATGTTTAATTTTTTTTTTTGTAAACTATAATTTCACAGAAATGCGTGCCTGCGAGGAAATTGGGATCCTATCATTTATTAAACATCCCATTTTGTATGTAGTTTGGCTCATGATTTTGCATTTTTAAACAATTGAAGCGGTCCCTGCGACCGAATTTCAATGAAACTGGTTTTGATTTGGCCGTAATGTAAATAATGGTGGATAATAGTTGCTAATCGAAAAATTAAAATTTAATATAGATAACTGCTGCGGCTGGCCCGTCTACCATGAAAGCGTCAGTTGTGTTTCAAAATATAAATGAAAAATGTTTGCGCACAGCTTTTATATTGCCTAACAGTTATGGAATTTGTAAAAGTGTGTTGACTCGTAAATAATATGTGTACAGAGCAATCGACCAGGCATTGTGTTAATTTTTCTAAAGTGTACAGGCTGCTCCAATATTCCGGATACATGGAGGTTTATTCAAATATCAAAATAAATAAATTTTGCTGTACTCACACTTATAATAATGGGTGGGATTATCTATGTTTTGTTATCAAAAATCAAGTATATGTGTTTTTACGTAATACAATTAGGAAATTTCAAGCATAATGGAACTAGTTACTTTGTCACAATTTATATTGAAATCTGAACGAATCTAATTTACACGTTTCAATTGAGTTAAGGTAACATGTATAGTTCATCAGAAAGCACTTTTTGTAGGATACTGGGAAAAGGGTAAGTATAAGATTAATTTTTGTAACGTATGTACTTACAGCATATGCCAATTAAATGTTATACAATTTAATAGAAACTGAAATGGTACGTCGTTTAAATGCTTGCATCAAAACTGTGTCTGGAAACAACACAACAACATTGATCTCAAACAACATATATATTGTTGTTACAATAAATATAATAACAGTTTACAATAGATATTATCATTTAGTTGTAGATACGTGAATTCTAAATTTGATGCCATTTTCAGTGAAAATATTTGAAAACATTTTCTAATGCGAATGACATTGCAATACATTTTTAGATGATGGATGAACAATACACTTTTAGAGGAAAGTAAGTAGTTCTTAACTCGCATAATGTTTTATTGAATTCTAATAATAAAATCTACTGCACTTCTAATAATTTGTTAGCAAATAGTAAGATATCCTGCATACTACGTTCACTGAATTAAATCTGTGTTAATATACCAGGAAGAAAAAACAAAGTTCAATTACTTTTTTATAAAATCTGTTTAGAGTTGAAAATATAACTGTAGCATAAGACTTATTCTACTACAATTGCCTATTCTGTTTGTCTCTTATTTTAATATCTTTCTTTGTATCGATGCAAAATTCTGTGACACGATTATGCGAACAAAGATAATGTGACACGAATAGTTAATACTGCCCAACCAGCAAGATATAGAACTTTAAAAGAAGCGAATTATTTTATAACCATAGAATTGCGTTGTTTAACGAACAGTTTGATTTTATATAGCAAATAATTGTCACAATTTTGGTCCTGATGAAATTAATTGTATAAAATTGTTTTATAATAGTTTTTAAAACGTGTTTTATAAAACAAATAATTTTCAGTTCTTTAAACTTTTTATAAAAGCATTATAATACGTTATACAAGATTTAAAAAATATATATAAGGATTGTAAATATATTGTGAAAGAGTTGTATATTTAGGCAAATGACGTTCAATTATAATCTTATAAAATAGTCGTATAAACGTGTTTTATTAAGGATATATAAGGAAATTAATAAAATTATATTTTAGCCTCAAAATGCGCTTGTTTATAAAAAAGCTTTATAGTTGTGTTTAATCAATAAAAATATTCCCTGTTTTATAAATATGTTATAGAACAAAATTGTGGCTTGAAAAAACAAAATTATTATATACTCCGCGTAATAAAATTCTAAACCTAACCTTAACTTTTGAAACCCTAAGGTATAGTGTATTTCGAGCACTAATCAAGAAAGAATACAAATAAATTCTTAAAAGTAACGTTTCCAGTCAAACGTGCCAACATTCAATGTTACTTATTTTATTTTTTCCACCGGCTCTAAAGTAATGTCCTTTTCAAATATAAAACATATATAAAATAGATAAATAATGATGCTATCCATGTTCGAGAACTCTTTATTTATTGCCAAATAAATGCACGAATTCGCTTAAAAACGCTTCATGGCTGCGAACAAATACAAAATAGGTACGAGAAAGTAATTTTTACTATAAGTTTTTGGTAGTGCAAAAATTAGATTTTAAATTAAATACTTATTATAATTATAATCAACTAATAATACTTAGCTAATACCTAACAATACTAATACAGGTAATGATAGTAACTAATATTTTAAATTTGAAATTTTTTTATAAAACTTGGCAACTTCCTTCGATGCAAACATCCACATGCGCACAAATTTTTTTAAATATATTTAAGACTATAAAAACATTTTATCGCATTACGTTCTGATATTCACTAAAATATTTTGTTATGCTCTTATGTGGAATAAAATCATTGTATTATAAGTCGCCATTTTTAAATGAAGATTTGTTGAATCAGCGACTGCCATTATGAAAAATTAGTTGAAAGCTTTATTAAAATTATATCTAAAACATAACTTTTCTATTTTTGGAAGACTATCATTAAATATAATTATTCGACAATAGTATAATTTAAAGAAAGCATAGTTTTAATAGTTTTTAAATTTATTTTTTATAATTTTAAAGCAAATATGGTCCTAACTGAAGCGCATAATTTTTTTGTGACACACATATCTCTAGTTTATCAATAAAATTTTCGTTGTTGAAACACATGATTGTTGAAATGATAATATTGTAAGTATTATACCTACCATTTACACAAAAAATGATCGCCATTGGGTTTAGGCTACCCCGTTTTTAAATATAATATAATCTGCATTATACATCAATCTTAAAATTATTTGCTTTTAATATTCTTTACTAAAAATATAATGTTTCTTTAAATAATACCAAAATACAGACTACTAAACGTTTCTATAGTTAATGTATAAAATTGTTTTAAAAATATTGTATTCATGTTTTATAAAACTGTTACATTACCAAAGTATTTTATAAAAGTGAACCTTTTTCAATTCTATCTAAGTATAGTAGTAAGTATAAGGGCATTTAACGCACGTTATATGAATTTGAAGCTCCTATAAGATTTATATTATAGCAATTGATACAATCTTTATATAATTTATTTTGCGGGTTGGGTGTAGTACTATTAGAAGTCAGGAGATTTCAATTTATAGTCTTAACCAGTCTAAGGGTCTTCAATGAAAGAATTCCTTCATGAACCGTAAAGATAAAGCTTTACTTTCAAACTGGAATGCTATCGGAGTTATTTAGTTTCGTATTACATTTTTGGTACTAAAACGCCCTCTAAAGGAACGACGGTAAGCTATGACTTGAAAACGGTATTTTTACTAGATATTTTGTTACAAACATCCACAAAGTTGCAAAGCGGACAGAGTTCTATTCACGGTGAAACGGTTTTATGTCTTTTCGCGGAATAAACACTCCATTTTGTATTTATACGCCTTTTATTGTCCGATAATACACTTTCGTTCTAGTAGTTAGAACACTTAAACTGAAAATTGACACGTTCATTTAATTTAAAATGAGATAATGGTATTGGGGGAACATTTCCTCGAGTTCCATTTAGATAAATGATTGTGCGATTTCGCTACTGAAATAGAAAGGTAGATAAGAGTATTAATTCATCAATCAATCAAAGATGCTTGAATTCCTCTGAAATTGCGAAAAAGCTTCCTCTGGGCCGATCAATATTATATACTTTTTTCCTCTTTACTTCAACGTAGCTCCCCAGATAATGTGGCTGAATAGATTCAATTTGTTCAAAATTAACCAGCTTGTTAAAATAATGTATACCATTAAATTTAATTATTGTTTAGTGACTAGTTCTGCATACGGGTGTTTCAGGAGGAGATGTACATACTTCAGTATGCTATTCTACGTTCAATTTTAAGCAAAAAATTTCCTATGAACTTAGGTCTGGAAATGCTTCGTTTAGGATATACAGGATGTCAAATTTTAAAAAATAAATTACATTTTCGTTATTAACTCTTGACTGCTTTGAGTTAAATTTATGAAATTGTGTATACGGAGGTATTTTGGGACGGCAAATTTAAATTATATGCCCAATTGGCTGTATCTCCAAGAATGCGCCACAAGCGGCCATTATGATCCTTTTTAATAGCTTCAACTTTTTTATGCCATGATGTATGTCATTTCGGAATAGAAAAACATTTTCCCCTACCTTTTCTACTTAAGAAATGTACACTTTATTCAAGTCTCTAGGAGCAGCTATTTCCGTTAAAAACTTAACCTTGCCTGCCCTGCCTTACTTTTATTTGAAAAACAAGGCATAACACTTTAAAGATTAAGAACTATTAGTTTGTAATCAAAACAGCTTGAATTTTTTGTGAGAATTGCAAAAATAAAATCTCTAAACAAAACGAATTCGATTCACTCTAATGCACAATTTGCAGGCATCACCATCTTCAGATGAGTTTTGCTGGAAATACAGCTAACATTTCTGAAACTGACAGTTTTTATCGTGAATAAAGTTTCCCATAAGACAAATCTCTTAAAGATTTTAGCTTCTCTTCAGCAAAATAGCGTGCAGAGAATATTTCATGCAATTTATAGAAAATTTTGTTACATATTGGTAGCTTATGAAGTTATGAAAGAAACATACATTTTCAGTCCAGTTCTGATACAATTTAGATTATAATATATTAAATTACACCACTTTATAGTAATATCTTAGTGATATATCTACAGATTTGTTTAATGCTATGGCGATGGTAATTGAAACCAATCTCACCACTTATTATATTGACTCACAAATTTCCATGTATGAATTAATATGGCTAAAAGCATTAGCCCATTCAGAAATACATTACGATATTGAATTACCTAATATATGGATCCATATCACAAGATCTACTTGTATTTATAAAATGAGGGGAGCACTATACACCCTAAAAAATAAAATGTGTGTTTCAAGTTTGTGTATGGTTCAATTATTGTGGTGTCAATATTAGAAGCTCTTTGAAGGTTATTTAAATAATGCACCATTTTAAGGTATTACATTTATAGCTGCCTGAAAATACAACTTACATCAATATTATCATAGAAATTCTCAAAAAAATATGTAGATAAATGTGTTTCATGCCTCATGCAAGTATATTTGGTATGTTCAATAAATTTACAAAAACTTACTTGAAAATATTATTTATATTTTAATTTTTGTTTTTCACTAACTTGTATTATTGCATGCTTTAATAATTTCTATATCAATAGTACAATAACACTTCCAACTTGTATAGTTCTATGTAAGAAGACGAACTCAACAATAAATCAACTGTAAAGGCAAATAATTATTTCTCTGTTTTTTTATTGATATACCTTGCCCATATTGATATTAATACCATAATATTATTAGTAGTGATTTATTATCAAGCTTATCTTCTTACATCGACCATACTCTATAGAAGACAAACATACTGTCAATATTTCATTAAATTTAAAAAATTACCTAGTTTTTTTCGAAATACTTAGAAAATTGTAAAATTTGTGGTTGGTAGATTTTTTTTATTATTTTATGAGTCTACTAACTAATTCTAACGGAATGCCGTTTAATTTCATTTCAGGATACTCTGTATACTTTTATACAGTTTTAAGTATATATAAAGTACCTTTACTTTATTTAATAATTGCATTAAAGTTTTACACTGTATATAGGTAAGTACTTCATTGCCATGATACAATATGATTAAGTGTTCAAAAATGTGTTAAAAATATTATAAAACTAATCGATTTTATGGGTTCCCAAAAATTAAGTTTTTTACGGTTACATATGTCAACTTTAAAACTAATGCAGTTAGGTAAACAGTTTAGTGTTAAAACTTAATTTTTTTAAGCTTAGTATGATATTATCGAAAAATAAATTTATATCTACAAAGAAAATGTTTAAGGTATGTTGGCAAAATCTGGCACATAGAGGTTTGTAACGATGATGAATAAGAATCCGTTAAAAATAATTTTTCGAAGAGCTGATCCCCTTTTTCGATTCTACGTGGGACGCCTATAACTAAACTAGTACGTCACACTGTCAAAATAGTTACTTTATAAGCATGTATAAGCTGTCGAAAATTCAGAACAATTGAATAACATGTAAGTGAGTTACATATATTAAATAAATAATTATCTACATTGTAATTTTAGTAAATTTACATGTACGAGAACACGTAATTTCCATAGTAAAAATACATATAGTTTTGGCATGTATTACATATAGTTTTGGCATGTATTATCTGTTTAATTACATTGAAATTTTACAGAGCATTAGTAACTACATATTGAAAGTAAAATTACCATGATAGGTATTTAAAAAAATCATGGTAAATTTACATAAATAATTTTTCCAGTATATTATAATAAAACGAAGTTAAATAACTACAAAACTAAAGTTAATTTTAGTTTATTTGTACAATAAGCATAAACAAATACGACAAATATGACAGAAGAACCTTACAGAATATTTAGTCCACGTTAGCATCAACAGACAATGTAATGGTAAATGACATATCATGGAATGTAAAACGGCTTCCTGTATGCTGGACATTTGTAATATTCAAACTAAAGATTGAGGCAGTACAAAGTTAAGGAAATGAGATTCCACTATAGCGCAATCAAAGTGGACAGCCAGCCGTAGTATAATTCAATAGGAATTTCCAGCATTTTCAAAAAGAAAATGAAAATAGTATTCGAGCAACGTTTTAAGCAATAAAGCAGAGCGACTAAACTTTGAAGAAATACGAAAACAATTGAAAAACTTTTCACATCGTACTATATTCACGAGCAAACGGTTCATTTTTTTTCTGTTTAATACTTATACGAGGAGTCTTCAGACCAAATCTAGGTTTTTAATATTACAAGTTTCACTGCCTTGATGCTTATATAGTAGTAACAACTGTATGTGTGTTTTATTATTACTGGCAGTCAAAATTTCGCCAAAAGATAGAAAAGTATATATTTATGTTGCTGGAAACAATACCAAAAAATAACGTTGTGTATTTTTATCATAATCATATTTATATTATGATATTTTTTCAAATGTGACCTGCACTATGTGACTCTCCTCTATATGTGTATAAACGCGATGAAGATGATCATGACCTTGAATTGTACGATTGTGTACAATAGAATGTTCCTAAAGTAAACCGCTTATGATTGAAATATAAGACAAGTGACAGAAATATTACGTTACAAAAATTGTCCGATTTTGCCTTCTTATCCTATGTTTTATAAAAGTGAGAGCGAACCTATTACAGTGTTTAAACCATGTCTTTCTTTTTTTTAACTGTGTAGTAATATCTTATGACAGCAGTGTTTGCTCGGATTATATAAAAATCAATTACGACAAGGTCCAAAGTTATATGCAATAATATTGCGAAAGAAAGCTAAATACTGAAAAAATACTTTTATAAAACTTCAGAAATAAACACATACATGCAAAAGGTTGTTATAAATCGGTATTATTAACTAAAATATTCAATAATAATTGATTTATATACATGAAATACATTTTATAAAATGTTTATGATTTTGCTGTATGAATATTCTCATTTACAGCAAAATTAATTTTGAAAATGCAGTATTTTCATAACAAAATAGTAACAAAATAATATACTCAGAGTGTTAGAATTTGTTCGATTAATATCTATGTCTCGAATAATTACACTAAAATTATTTATTTGGGGTGCAACAAAACTCTTTAATTTGCAAGAATAACTAATAACATTTAACATATAACCATGCAGTTACCGTTTAGTGGGAAGTTACGACATCATGATCTAATTTCTAATTTCAGAAAACAGAAAATGTTGGCTTAATCTTACTGTGCCTCACTTGGAAATCGTTTTTTTCTTTAATGCGCTAAATTGTTTACAACATTGTACCGTTTAAAGAAATTTGATATCTGCCTCCGTTCTCCAAAAAAACCGCAAATTTAGGCGTGAACTAAGCCCTCCATTTTTCCGAAAATTAAAAAACCAGGTTGTGCTGAGTTGTGCTAGTTGCTCTGAACATTGTGTCGGTTAAAGGAATTTGATATCTGACTCCATTCTTAACCTTCCATTTTTTGATAAAATAAAAATAGTTGTGCTAAATTGTGCTGGATTTGTGCTATATTGTGCCGTTTAGAGAAATATGATATCTATCTGGAAAATCCGAATAAATCGGAAGCTTTAACATGGGACTACTACCATTTTGCTTGAAAAAAAAAATAGATATCAAAATTATTTAAACGGCATACTGTAGCACAAATTCCGCACAATTCAGCATAACCTTTTTTTATTTGATCAAAAAGTGGAGCCAAGTTCAGGCATATTTTCCCGTTTAGTGATTTTCACTGGCATGCAAGGTCTACAGGCTTGAACGTTCCAGTTCCTTCTATGAAGATTTATCCACTCCACAAAGTGTATAAAAGTTGATAGAAATGGAAATTTTCCATTTAATGGGAAATATGAAACATTAATTGAGTGTATCGCAGTGAGAAATCCTAAACTTCGTCAACCATTTCCAACAACACAAATGTAACTTCTCATAGATATTTGACAAAAATGATTAAGATATTGTCTGAAGCTATTTATTTGTGGCATAATTTTAGTTTTTCTTTAGTTTTATTGGGTTTTTACCACACTTCTGAAAAATAATAAAGATTAATTAAATAAGCCCTTGCGCCAAACGGAACAGTCAAGGGTTATTTTTTAAAAAACTAAGTTTGCCTAACCAAAAAATCTCACACTGAAAAAAGCAGATAAGTAAAAAATAACAAAAATCACATCATTATCGCGCACTTTCGTATTATGACGTTTCGAAAAACTCTCTGTTTTTGTTATCAAAATCGTAGTAAAATATTAAACGTTTGTCAAGTTTGACAGTTTAAAATTTGTTTATCTGCTTCCATAGAGATGTTAAATGATTTTTATTTTATTGTTACTTCTTCTTGATACAACTGTAGCCAACAATGATCGATGTTAACTGAACAGTTAGACACACACTTATCTCCGTTCAACAAAATAATCGCGGTCTCTTTTAGTTTTCTTTTTGTTGCGTTATCTTCCTTCCCTAAAATTTTTGCCGAACCCCATTGAATTAAATGACCGTTTTCCCAAGCGTGTTCGCAAATTTTGGATTTTTCAAATTCCCGTCTTTTTATGTAATTTTTATGTTCCTCAACTCTAACATTCATAGGCCGAGACGTTTCTCCAACATAATGTTTATTGCATTATAGTAAACCACCACATTTTTATGGTTTACCAAAGATTCATAAACGTGATGTACCTCTAAGACCAATAGTTAGTTCTATAAATTCGCCTTGCAACAAATTAGCAAAATATTTGTTACAAATTATTAAACCTTTATTTGGACAATCCGATTCTTATATTAAAAATAGCAAACATCTTTTAGAAAAGATTTCTTCCTCAAATAATTTTAATAATAATCATTTAATGGTGAGTTTTGACGTAGTTAGTTTATTCACTAACGTACCAGTAGACAAAACACTGAATATCATTAAAAATAAACTGGAAAATGATATCAATTTGACAAACAGAACAAAATTAAATGTAGGATGTATAATGGAATTACTAAGTCTATGTATAAAAACAACATATTTTCAACTAAACAATGAATTTTATCAAGAAAATTTCGGAATGGCAATGGGCTCATCATTATCACCAATTTTAAGTAATATTTTTATGGATTTTTTTGAAGAAAATTATACTCAAAATATAAATAAAGAACCGACTATCTGGTGGAGATATGTAGATGACATTTTTGCAATTTGGCCGTTTACTGTTACAGAATTACATGAATTTTTAAATGATATTAACAATAAAGAACCAACAATAAAATTCACTTTGGAAATAGAAAATAATAATATGCTACCATTTTTAGATGTTTTAATTAAAAAACACGATAATTCTGTAGAAACAAGTGTTTATAGAAAACAAACTCACACCAATAGATATTTAAATTTTAGATCTAACCATCACACCGATATTAAGAAAGGTGTTGTTAAATGTTTATATGATAGAGCAAAAGTAATTTCATCAAACAATGATATTTTTAATAACGAACTAAAATTTATTAAAAATGTTTTAATAAATAATGAATACCCTCCAAATTTTGTTGATAGAAAATTCAAATATATTACAGATAGAACGAACACTGTAAGACAAATAAAAGGAATTAATCATACAATAAAAATTCCATACATTCCTATATTATCAAATAAATTTAATATTCGAACAGTTTTTCAGACAACTAATACTTTACGATCATTTTTGTCTAAAACGCGTCCAAAAAATGATATACAAAATTCAAAAAATTGCATCTACAGTATACCTTGTGAATACAATAAACATTATGTTGGAGAAACGTCTCGGCCTATGAATGTTAGAGTTGAGGAACATAAAAATTACATAAAACGACGGGAATTTGAAAAACCAAAATTTGCGAACACGCTTGGGAAAACGGTCATTTAATTCAATGGGGTTCGGCAAAAATTTTAGGGAAGGAAGATAACGCAACAAAAAGAAAACTAAAAGAGACCGCGATTATTTTGTTGAACGGAGATAAGTGTGTGTCTAACTGTTCAGTTAACATCGATCATTGTTGGCTACAGTTGTATCAAGAAGAAGTAAGTAACAATAAAATAAAAATCATTTAACATCTCTATGGAAGCAGATAAACAAATTTTAAACTGTCAAACTTGACAAACGTTTAATATTTTACTACGATTTTGATAACGAAAACAGAGAGTTTTTCGAAACGTCATAATACGAAAGTGCGCGATAATGATGTGATTTTTGTTATTTTTTACTTATCTGCTTTTTTCAGTGTGAGATTTTTTGGTTAGGCAAACTTAGTTTTTTAAAAAATAACCCTTGACTGTTCCGTTTGGCGCAAGGGCTTATTTAATTAATCTTTATTATTTTTCAGAAGTGTGGCAAAAACCCAATAAAACTAAAGAAAAATGATTAAAGAGTAAAATTGCATATATTAATAAATAAATATCATTAACAGTGTTACATCTATTTTATCACTTGTATCATCTACTGACACTATTCGTCTGCCAACTAAAACAGTGTTTACAACAAAACATTATAAAATGTATTATGCCTCAGGTAACAGTTGTCTTCTTGGCAAGATCTCGTCTTTCGCAATCCCTACTGTGCAAAGTTATCTATCGCTGATTCGCTCTGCTACTAGGAGAACATATGGCCGTTATATGGAACCTGACGTACGGATTTGCCCCAACAAAAGGAACAAATTAATCCGTTCCTTTGTAAAATTTGTCACGGGCAGTCACTATTGAGCATACAACGAAATCCGAAAAACTTTGAGATACGCCGCTTGAAAGGCTGAACACTTGTCTTCAAGTGGTCGCTGTTGAACGCGTTGGACCGCTGACAGTGCCGTATAGATTATAATTTATGATCGGTCAATTTGAATTCAAAAAAGGGCCGGGGGAATTAAATTTCTATTGTCTAGATTCTGCTGAGATTCCAACGGGGCTCTCGCCAATTAAATCGACCCCTGTGTCTTCTCTATTCTACTCGCATAAATCCCGGAATGCAATTGAATCGCATTTCCAATACCTCATTATTTCGGCGCGTTAGGTTTTAATGTCACCGGTGGAATATTTCCGAATCAAATATCTAGAGGGTACTATAGAAAAGAACATTAGAAATACAGGGTGTCTCTTAATTCTACTGTCAAATTTATATTAGATCAAAGTTAATAGGCATAGATGGACATACTTGATATTTAATTCATTTAACGAGAAATGTTGGCGCTTATACCATAATATTGTTATACACACATTCACACTTGTGCTGTAATCACACAAAAAATTGATTGTGTTGTTTTCTATTGCAATAGAATTCACAATGTAATTCAAGGTAAGTGAAGTAGTTTTGAAGTGCTACATGGTCAGTGTGTATTTGGATTTTTCGCAGGAGTAGTGTTGCATCTTGCAAAATTTGAAAAAGTTATGTCTTATCTTATGTACCTAAGTCATAAACTGAGTTAAATTTGGTACTAATATTCAAACAAATAATCTTTCTCAAGTTGCTGCAGTATCATAAATCAGAAGTCATAGTTTATCAAACATTTTGTATTATTAGATACAAAGATACAAAGGAAAAAAATTGACGCTAACGAAACTACACCCCGGATAATAATAAAAATCCAGAAACCGGTTTAAATATTAATTAAAAACACATAATTTTGCATAATAAACTTCCATCTAAAAAGCAATTGTCGAATTTTATGTTTCACGAAATGCAAGTGTCATATTAATGCTCTTGAAAAATTTGTGACCATGATTACACACCAAATGGAGCTGTAATATGTTCATCTTCATATGAAATAAATATTTTAGAACACAATTAATATGGCTAAGCAGATAAGTAGGTTCCTATGTATTCTTCAGTATGTTTTACATATTAAATACATGTGTAGTAAAATAATTATATTATTTACAATTCTCATTCCCTTTATTTATATGTGCAGTCACAGTTTATCCAAAATCTTAAATAGGCATCTCTCAAATTTACAAAAAAATTACTTATGTCTGAGAGCCATTATTTTTTTTAAAAAATTTCAGGATTCTTTTCTCTGAAGGAAACCAATAAAATTATTTCACTTATGTACTTCGAAGATTTCAGTATTTAAACGCTATAAACCCTGCATACAAATTTATGTTTATAAAGATCACTTACTGTATATTTTAAACTGAAAGTGAGAATCGATAAAGGAATATTTATTTTGTCTGAAGCTATTTAGAACTAGTTAATAAAATTTATAAGGAAGAAAAATACCAGAGGACTGGGAAATAGGGGTAATTTTTACCTATTTTTAAAAAAGGAGACCATAAAGTCTGTAACAACTATAGAGGCATCACATTACTTAGCACAAGACTGAAACTATACGAGAGAATACTTGAGAAGCGACTAAGACAATATATTGAACCAACACTTGATGAATCACAAAGTGGTTTCCGAAAAGGCAGAAGTACACAAGACCATATATTTACCATCAAACAAATAACAGAAAAACTAATCAAGCAAGGAAGGAGAGCATATTTGGCATTTATTGACATCGAAAAAGCTTTTGACACTGTACATAGACAAAAAATATGGAAAGTCTGGAAAATAGAGGCGTTGACGCAAAACTGATAAGAGCAATACGTAGCTTATACAATAAAAATAAAAATTATGTAATCAGTAAAAATATGCAATCGACCATGTTCAGAACAACAGGGGGTTTAAGACAAGGTGGAGTCATGAGTCCAGCACTGTTCACCGTTTTCATGGATGATATAATACTCAGATGCAACCAAAAATGTAAAAGTCTTTATGTGGGTTATAGAAATTTGGAGAGAGTAGAGATAAAAGAATGTGCTTTTGCGGATGATGTAGCGATTATGGCAGGCAGCGAAAAGGACCTACAACAAAGTCTAAATATCTGGAATGAAGAAATGATAAAGGCGGGAATGAAGATAAATAAAAGCAAAACGAAGGTGATGGTTATCTCGAATGAAAAATTGATATAGACATAATAATAGACGATTTTTACTGTTTAAGAAAGGTATTTTAAGCTAATATGTATCAAATCTCCTACAATTCCTATCAATGAAGTCATATGTATGTTCTCTGATACCAAACATCTAGGTATGCTAATGAACATCCACAGACAAAACTCTATTCAATAATTATCTAAAAAATTTAATATATTTACTAACCTCTGGAGTGGGAACTCGAAATTCAACCACAATAATTGAGATGTCACTTATTTCTGCGTTTTATTTTGGATCGCTTCATCAGGTGGCCTCCTTTAACTTGAGTCAAATATCTAACTATAAAGATGATTATACCAATAAATTAAAATTATTTGAAATTGAATGTCAAAATGAAATATCGACAACGTCAAACTGATTAACTGTCAATGAATATCATAACAACCTACTAAAATAAATAAAAATTAATAAAAAATTTACCTTTTATGTATAGTTTTTTTTCATATATTTTCAGGTATTAACAATATTGTGTGAAACTAACTACTCAGTGGACAAAAGCCCCAACCTGCGTTGAATTACACCCACAATATCTACCCATATATTCCTTATTATTAGCTTTTGTAACACTTTTTACTGTTTAAGAAAGGTATTTTAAGCTAATATGTATCAAATCTCCTACAATTCCTATCAATGAAGTCATATGTATGTTCTCTGATACCAAACATCTAGGTATGCTAATGAACATCCACAGACAAAACTCTATTCAATAATTATCTAAAAAATTTAATATATTTACTAACCTCTGGAGTGGGTACTCGAAATTCAACCACAATAATTGAGATCTCACTTATTTCTGCGTTTTTATTAGGATCGCTTCATCAGGTGGCCTCCTTTAACTTGAGTCAAATATCTAACTATAAAGATGATTATACCAATAAATTGAAATTATTTGAAATTGAATGTCAAAATGAAATATCGACAACGTCAAACTGATTAACTGTCAATGAATATCATAACAACCTACTAAAATAAATAAAAATTAATAAAAAAATTTACCTTTTATGTATAGTTTTTTTTTCTCATATATTTTCAGGTATTAACAATATTGTGTGAAACTAACTACTCAGTGGACAAAAGCCCCAACCTGCGTTGAATTACACCCACAATATCTACCCATATATTCCTTATTATTAGCTTTTGTAACATTTTTACTGTTTAAGAAAGGTATTTTAAGCTAATATGTATCAAATCTCCTACAATTCCTATCAATGAAGTCATATGTATGTTCTCTGATACCAAACATCTAGGTATGCTAATGAACATCCACAGACAAAACTCTATTCAATAATTATCTAAAAAATTTAATATATTTACTAACCTCTGGAGTGGGAACTCGAAATTCAACCACTATAATTGAGATCTCACTTATTTCTGCGTTTTTATTAGGATCGCTTCATCAGGTGGCCTCCTTTAACTTGAGTCAAATATCTAACTATAAAGATGATTATACCATTAAATTGAAATTATTTGAAATTGAATGTCAAAATGAAATATCGACAACGTCAAACTGATTAACTGTCAATGAATATCATAACAACCTACTAAAATAAATAAAAATTAATAAAAAATTTTACCTTTTATGTATAGTTTTTTCTCATATATTTTCAGGTATTAACAATATTGTGTGAAACTAACTACTCAGTGGACAAAAGCCCCAACCTGCGTTGAATTACACCCACAATATCTACCCATATATTCCTTATTATTAGCTTTTGTAACATTTTTACTGTTTAAGAAAGGTATTTTAAGCTAATATGTATCAAATCTCCTACAATTCCTATCAATGAAGTCATATGTATGTTCTCTGATACCAAACATCTAGGTATGCTAATGAACATCCACAGACAAAACTCTATTCAATAATTACCTAAAAAATTTAATATATTTACTAACCTCTGGAGTGGGAACTCGAAATTCAACCACAATAATTGAGATCTCACTTATTTCTGCGTTTTATTTTGGATCGCTTCATCAGGTGGCCTCCTTTAACTTGAGTCAAATATCTAACTATAAAGATGATTATACCAATAAATTAAAATTATTTGAAATTGAATGTCAAAATGAAATATCGACAACGTCAAACTGATTAACTGTCAATGAATATCATAACAACCTACTAAAATAAATAAAAATTAATAAAAAATATTACCTTATATGTATAGTTTGTTCATATATTTTCAGGTATTAACAATATTGTGTGAAACTAACTACTCAGTGGACAAAAGCCCCAACCTGCGTTACACCCAGTAAAAAATGTTACAAAAGCTAATAATAAGGAATATATGGGTAGATATTGTGGGTGTAATTCAACGCAGGTTGGGGCTTTTGTCCACTGAGTAGTTAGTTTCACACAATATTGTTAATACCTGAAAATATATGAGAAAAAAATAATAGACGACACTAAAATAAATCAAGTAAACCATTTTAAGTATCTCGGTGCAATAATTGAAGAACGAGGCAAACAAGATCTAGAAATTGAAGAAAGAATTGGAAAAACCCTAAAAATGTATTATGCAATGAGCAACAAGTTTATAAATAAAAGAGAAATATCCAAGACAACAAAGATGAAGGTATATAAAGCTATCTACAGACCGATACTGACATATGGGTGTGAGTCCTGGATCCTGAATAGTAGACAAAAAGCAAGATCCAAGCGGTAGAAATGAAGTATCTACGAAGAGTTAAAGGGATAACGAGAAGAGATAGAATAAGAAACAATTTAGTGAGAGAAGAGTTCCAGATAGAATCAATATTAGAATTTATAGAAAAGAGACAATTGAGCTGGTGGGGACATCTAAATAGAATGGGACAGGACAGAGTAACTAGAAAAATATGGGAGGCAAAAGTAGTAGCTAAGAAGAGGAGAGGTAGGCCAAAGGAGACATGGGACAACCAAATTGGAAAAATTATAAAGAAGAAAAGAAAAACATGGAAGGAGGCAAAGGACTTAACACAGAATAAGAAGGCATGGAGTTTATTCATACATGGATAACAGGCAATGAACAAGGACACCCCCTCACCTAACGGTATCAAGGGGGACTTTCTGATTATATATATATATATATAAGCTATTTATTTCATATTAGTTTTTTTATTTTTAGTCTAATCAATTTTTTTTTTTCATAAGTGTGGCAAAAATCCAATCAAACTAAAGAAAGAATATTTATTTATAATTGTTTAGTTCTTTTTTAATAATTACCTAAATGTCTGCCTATGAACTAAAATGAGTAAACTTTTGTTTCATTCACTTTTATTCATTTCTGGATACTTTTTTATAAACAGAAACATTTTATTCTTTAAATAATAATTTCCTCGGACAAGGCCAACAGATTCTGCAAACTAATAAATTGTTACAACGTTATCGTTAAATAAAACATCAGTAGTTATTTCTTAGGTTTATTTTGCTTTAACGTTTTTTTATATTTTATGAACATGATGCATTCGATAATAATCTAAATTACAGATATAAATTTGGATCTTAATTTTTAAAGTAGTCTAAATATATTTCTTAGATAAAGCGCGGATTTTGCATGGATATAAAAATGCATCTAATATTTTAGCAATAGAATTTCAGTCGTTTGGCCGACCTTTGTTTGGGAATTTAAGAGCAGTTCATTGTGCAAGCTCGACGGTCTGCTTGCAAAATAGCATTAAAAACACATTCGAAAACAATTTATTGGTGCTTTTGTGTCTGTGGAAAAACTTTTGTTGAAACGCATAAAAGACCCACTCGAACATTTTTGAAATAGTCACTGCTATTTATAAGACATAAAAGGCTAACGCTAGCACAGAACTAATTGTAGAAAAGAGTATCATTCATTTCCATAGCCACCCTTGACATTTCAAGAAAGACACCTTTTCGCGAAATTTATAGCAATCTTTCTTGCCTCTCTCTACTTCAAACATCTGCCTCTCGATAATGTATGGATGCCCATTCTTATTTTTTTTGTCGTAACTAATATTAGCGAAAACTATACGTGTTTTGCTGGCTAATGAAATAGATTTATTATATTTTAAAATTCCATGTAATGGGTAATATAATACTGACCAGCAAAAAAAACCGGCCACTAAAAACTAGCCCCAACTTTAAAGATGGCTTCCTCGCGAACCGCTCATTTGATTTTGATGATCTTTTTTTTAAATTGCACATTGATTTTTCAGGAACGGATGCTATGTCAGAAATTTTTATTTGGAATTTAATTTGAGTATATACGGGGCGCAACCAAAGTCGAAACACTGTAGCCTCATCTTTTGTGAACAATTTGTTTTTTTAATCACGACATTATCTCTGTTTTTATTGGAAATACACTGTTTTAAAACGAACGCCTTTGAAAAAAAAACAGAAAACAAATCAAATAAACATCAAAACGTAGATTTAATGTGAAAACAATTCAAATTTAAAAAAAAAAGATAAAGAAATTTTGAAGAACTGTAGTGCGGCTCGCTTCAAAATGGCTTCATTCAATCGACGTGGCATCGAATCAATAAATCCTTGTGGAATTGCATCAAATTCATCCTGAAGTGCAATTCGCAGATCAACAACATACGTCACAGATCATTATCTGTCAAATGCCATCGCATTTTTTTAATTTGACAACAGTGACAAACTCTTAATTGTCATATTTCAAACAATCAATCCGTTTCCGCCTATGCCGCCTTGATTATTTACAAGTAGAAATTTCCGCCTGCGTTCGTTTTAAAACAGTGTATCTCCAATAAACACAGAGATAATGTCGTGATTAAAAAAACAAAATGTTCACAAAAGATGTGACTTCAGTTAGCAACTGCAACTGTAGCTGCTGCACCCCACAGAGTGTACAAATTTCGGGAAAAAAAGTCTTTTTGTTGCGGCCCGTATATGCTCAAATTAAATTCTGAATAAAAATTTCCGACTAAGAATCCGTTCTTGAAAAATCAATGTTCAATTTAAAAAAAGATCATCAAAATCAAATGAGCGGTTTGCGAGGAAGCCAGCTTTAAAATTGGGGCAGTTTTTATTGGCCGGTTTTTTTGCCGGTGAGTGTATATAATTCTATACTCTCAAAAAGCTCGTAAAATTTCAAAGAAAAAATGTATATCTACATACTATTTATCATGTTAGTTATGGTAATTTTATAGTTATATCATGCAATTTTACAAATATTAGCGTAATTTGTAATTTTAAGTGAAATAATAACGAAAGGGTATAATATTCCTATTATTCACCGAATACGTCTTAATAATTCTATTTTACTTTGTAATTTTAGCAGCAAATAGTGTAAAGTTCTGTAAATTTCATCAAAATTACCAATATTATGTATTTTTATGGCGATAGTTATGGTAAACCATTTCGACATATGCGCCTACAGTGTCACGATTCAGTAATGGTCGGCTTGTCTATACAATCATGTGCGTTATAGATATTGTACCGAATGCAGTTCAAATTGAAGTGGTGCAAGAGATTTCAAGTGTGTATGGTTTGGTTGTGTTTAAATGTACAGGGTGTCTCAAACTCGGTAGTATAAACCTATTGTGAGGGGAGAGGAGACGTGGTGTTAAATGAGATGACATAAGCTCCATTTTTAATCGAATGTATTATCTTTGGGAATTGACAGAAACAACTAATCAATTTTATTTTTTTCAGAAATATACACAAATTTTTTTCATGCTAATAAACTTTTATTAGAGATTTTTTTGTATTACTTCTCGTTTAAAAGTTATGATAAATATCATCCTAAAGAGTCTCGAAAGAAATATCACCTAAAATCATATTAACGGTGGAAGGATTAAGTAGTTGTTGGAAAATAATTGAATGTTCGTTGCTTAAAGTGTATAAATGTTACAAAATACTTGTCAATACTCAATACGAACCTCAAACGTATAATTTTTGTACTTAGAAAATATTTACTCATTCAGAAAAAGTTGATATATTGCTAATTTACGGCGTGTAACAAGAAAATGCAAGAAGAGTTAAAGAGTTATATTGAGAAAGGTATCCAGAGCACCTCTTTCCTGATCATAGAACCTTTACAAGATTGAGGGCGACCTTGCGACGAAATGAAGATGCATTTTCTGTTCGGAAGGATCAAATGATTGACCGAAGGGTAAGAAACAATGTAAATACAGCTAGACGGTTACAGTATTTCGAATAAAATACCCGAAATTCTATACGGCAGGCTAGCCGGGAATTATATTTGAATAAATCAATCGTTCAACGATTTTAAAGACCAATGAGTATCATGACTACAAAATTCATAATTTGGAGTATTTACCTGAGCATCACATTGAAAACAGACTTAATTCTATAGCTCAAATGGCACTAAATGTAGAAGCTGTCGATCAGAATTTTTTCCGTCACGTTCTTTGGGCGGATGAAAGTCGATGAATGATTTGCCAAACAGGCGCAACGAACACTAGGTACTTTTTCATTGACAATCTCCACATTGTCAAGCCAGTCCAAAACCAAGGCCATTTTGGAGTAAATGTATGGTGAGACATCATCGACAGGCATTGGACCATATTTTTGTGAACATACATTAAACAATGCGAGTCACTTAAATTTTCTACAAGAAAAACTTACTGGAGAACGTATCTCCCGCAGCTAACTAGGTTTCAGCACGACAGAGCTAGGATTGTGCACCAATATTTAGAAAAATGGATTGGGATTAATGGACCTATTTAGTGACCCGGAAAGTCATCAGATCTCTATTTTTTAATGGGAGGTTTTAAAAAAAATAAGATTTATAAAACACCTTCGAGAGATATTAAGCATTTGAAAGAAAAAATCACAAACGATTGTAATGAGTTAAACGGCAAAATGTTAATAAACGCAGCCCACTAAGATGTTAGGCGAAGATTGGATATGTGTTTTGAAATCGTATTTTTGTTGTTTTCAGTTAAGATTAATATAGTTTTTTTTGTTATATTATGCTTTTTTTTTTTACCATACGATCAATTGTTAGAATGTTCTATTTTGTACTCTTTGTTCTTACCTTGTAATTGGGTGTATACCTGTAATTTATTAAATAAATAAATAAATAAATTGAATTCAAGGTCATATAGATTGTAGATTGTAATATGTATGCAGCATGAGGGCATTTGCCCTCATATTTATTTTTACTGTATTAAAGAATTATCGAGTTTAATCATTTTATTAATTTTTAATGACATTTATGGACTTTAACAACGAACATACAATTATGTTCCAACGATTACTTGATCATTCCACAGCCAATGTGATTTTTAGGTGGTATTTCTTTTGAGACCCTTTTAAGACCATATCGCTTATAACTTTTAAACGGGAAGTAATACAGAAAAATGTCTCTAATAAAAGTTTATTAGAAAAAAGAGAGCTTTTTAACAAGGAAAACATTTGGGTATATTTCTGGAAAAAATATTATTGATAACGTTATTAGTCACTTCTGTCAAATCCCAAAGATAATACTTTCTATTGAAAAATGGGGACCTTACCTCATCCCATTTAACATCACGTGTCCCAGCAAAATCATGATGTATATGAAAAGTTGTGAATACGCCCATACTTAAAGAGTGAACATTTCACCTAGTTAAGTATGGATAGTTAGACGACATTAAATAAGATTTGTGGGAAATTTTTCTATTTTTTTTAATGTACTTATGCTAAGTTGTTGGAACATTTAACTACATAAAATACTTCCACTTGTTTGTATAAACTGAAACATTTAAGATATTTCTAAGTAAACCATTAAACAATTTGCGTATATTTGTTGTGTCGACACTATATTTTAGAAGTTCACAGTAATATAAACAAGACCATGACATAACCATTAAAGCCTACGTAAGAGCTGCTATTACTATGCACATTAAACTAAGTAATCTACTAATTAAATTTAGCATCCTATTTACACTGAATAGAATATAATTATATTTTGGTTACTCAAGTCTTCATTAAGGTTTGATTGACACATGTCATTAAACCACGAAATGGTGTTTAAAATTATTATGTTATTAACGTATTTAACTTTTTATTGTGAAAGTCTGTTTATGTTCCCAGAATTCAAATAAATTTGTACACAGTAAACTATTCACCATAGTTATACGAGTAAATAAAAACGTTCTCATAAGAAATGTCTTTAGTATAAAAGATTTCTTCATTACAGTTAAAAATCAGAAATGCAAGAATCTTATACAGTTCAGTTTATACCTCTGCTGTATTGTTGAGAAAAACAACAACCATAATCATATTATAAGTAGTAATTAGAAAATCGTCCGTTTTTTTTTAACGTCAGCATGCATGCACGCGATAACCACAAACAATGCCATAATCTTTACATCTCTACACGAAACCATATTTTCAACTAAGGAGGTCTTGATTTCATCAACAAATTATTAGGCGCGGTTTACGGCAAATTAGGTTGTTGATAAATTAGAGAATTAATATATAAAAGGCTCCAGAGACCAAAGTAAAAATATATAGATACTGATAAAAAACCTACTAAACTTATGAAAAATGACTATGAGAGTGTAGACAGTCAAAGTTATACCAATATATATTAACCAAAGTTGATATAATAATGTTATTCAGTGAGTTAATTTGACAACAAAGACAACTAGGTAAAATTCCCCATCAATCCCGTCATGTCATAATAATTTAATTCCTGTGTAGTGTGTACCATATGTTTACGTTATAGCTTTGTGTTCTTCTTCAGTTTTTAGTGCCTTATTTTAATTTTAAATTATTTATAGTTATTAAATAAATAAATTTGTGCCGGGTACAGATATTTTCCCACAATATAGTTTGCTGGTTTATTTTTCTAGGTTATAGGACAAGACTTCCGAGGGTGCATTAAAAGTTTTCTATTATCTATTGGTACCTATCCATTCCTTTTGTTCGATTTTCTTATAATAAATAGGCGTTTTATCTAACTCTACCTACGGGAAGTGTGTTTTATCGGTAGTGAATGATTGTAATAGTGAAAATGTAGTTTTACCAGTTTGTAATGAAATACCTAATGAAAAACAAATGCAAAATACTGGAGCTAACTGGATTAACTGTTACCTATCTATCAGGTATTATTGGTAACAAGAATGTTAATTTTTGTCGTTTCTGCATTTAGAAACGCTGCAAAAAGACGACCCCATGGTAGTTGACATTGTTGACAGCTGATGTAAGCTTTATCTATGGATCTAGCCATCTTAGTCGATGCTTATCATATCCGCCGACTTTCCATAGGAAACTCCATTTTTAAATATCGAGCTAAAATTTGGTAATAATTTTTATTATATTTAAAGCATCCCTGAGCACATGGTTAAAGTGTTTGTACTTAGTCATAGTTGACCGTATATATCAGGAAGCTCGATAAAAGTAGGTACTAAAATTGCGCGTGGAATACAAATATGCAACCATATATAGGAATGATCCATTTAAAATAAACAAGTAGAAGGCGATTTCCGATACAACTAAAAGTGCTCTAAGAATGACATTATTTTATTTATTCAGAACTCCCGAAAACCCCAAAACATTTTCAAAATTCAAATCAAAGTAGTCTCTGAAATCTTTTAATTGACCGTCAACATAAGGCTTGTAAATTTGATCAGTTCATGTATTTTGTTTATTCAAAAGAAATAAATGTTAAATTACATGAATCCAGTACTTCAATACAAATATTTTAAATTTTGATTGGAAGTTATTTGACATATTTAACATTATTATGAAGCAGAATGTACAAAAAGCATATAGTTATACTTGACCTTACTCCAGAATATTTCATACAACCATCAAAAAATCAGATGTAGCGGAAAAATTAATTACATTATTTTGTTTCATCACATGATATTCTTAAGATAAATTATTTTGAAGATACAAGTTAAATATAAGCTCTAGAAATTCAAATTCAAGAAGTGTTTTGTTATTAAGATGTCTACAAACTGGATTAAATATGTCTGTCTCTGGAGAAGATTAATATCATTTAATGTTCTTACTCTGTATTCCTCTGTTTATATTATTTACAAATGTACAGCTAAGCTCTTTTCTGTGCTTTTTCGACAACGGATCATACTTGTAAAGTAGAATACGTAAACATCGTATGATAAAAAATTTAATCAACTCATCTAAACTTCTCCACGGATCGCTGCTGCTTCAAATAAAACGTAGTTAACTATTAAACGGTCTCAAGCTGCCTGATTTTTTCCCTGGAACGCCGAACGCGACCATCCGATGCAAATAAAATAAAACCGAGGCTCATAAAATTTCAAACTAGTTTGGATTACTACCAGTGAGCCCGAAAACTTCTTCGATTGTATTTAGTTTAATCACATTTCAATTTCCTGTTTAGTAGTGCAAGTCAGCGAACTGGTCAGGCCATCCGAAGTTGGTTCCTGATAAAGGGGTCCATCCACAGTAATCGCCTAATATAAATTGAGCCTATTTTCTGCAGAGGCATTCGTGTACTTCTATTTATAGAATGGAGATTGGATTCGTGAATAAAGACATTGTAATCTGCTTCAGTCCAATAGTCCGTCAGCAGTAGGTAATTGATCAATTTTATTTGATCAATACTGCTACTATTGGTACAATAAAATAGTTTGGCGGAATTTGTTTCTCAGTTTGCAAAGTGCAGCATTAAAAAAGTTATAGAATAATTTATTGATATCGCTATTCCAAGTTTCATAGATCTAGACAAAACATATTCAGAGATATATTTCTTTGATATGCCAAGAGTGATATGTTGATAATCAAAAACATATTTCATGTTTTAATTTTTACTTGCTATTTTTTTGTCATCTATGCCGGCTTAGTAGTTATTTGTATACAAAGTTGGTACTTACCGATTATTAATTATTCTTACTCCTTTCTCATAGCACAACCAAATCAAGGTAAGTATAGATTTAAAATTTTATTATGTGTACTTTTACTTAAAAAAATACCCGTTAGATGCCAAGTATATGTGTTAATGCAACCCTGTCTCTAAATTTTTCTCCACTTGATTTGGTTACCCGGCTTGAGCTCTTTTTCTCAGAGACGATTCACTTGGCTATTATTTATTTATGTATTATAACAAAAGACTATAGGTACCAATAAAATATCGCAGCATAATAAGGCGCAACAGAAAAACTTCTTTAAACTTAACTTTAGTCTATTTTTCGTCAAAAAAATACTTGCCTAAAACAATGACTTTAATTGTTCATTAAGGCATAAGAGCCGAAAATAACGTCAGAAACAACCTTCTCTAGTTATGATATGCATTCACAATGTAGAAAACATGACCATTCTCAAAATAAATATTTGAATCTGTTAGTCCTTGCCACTATTTTGAACTAGCCTTACATTCGGGGAATTAATAAGAGTGTCAATAGCTTGGAAAGTTAATACTTTCTCTAGAAATTAAAATAAATCTCAATTATAAATCATTTATGTTATTAGCGAAATAAAATTAATGCATTTAACGTATCAAAATTATTATGAAATAAATACCAAAATAAAGTTATGTTGTTAACGCAATATATTTAATCACATTCATAATTACAAGTAAATATACAGGGTGTCCAGAAACTCTCCTGACAAACGAAGACCGGAGATTCCTCAGATAATTTTAAGACAATTTAACCCAATCCACCTAGTCCGAAAATGCTTCCTAAGGGAACTAGAGCTCTTTGAAGATGGCGCCTTGTAAATAGTTTTGTTTAAATACCTCCAGAACGCTTCTACTTAGAAAAAAAAAACTGGTATGCTTGTTTAGCCTTCAGAGATGAATCGATTCCATCAATTGCGAATTTCTAGTACCGGTCATAGGCGTCCGTTTTGGGTAGGTCAACGGTTATTTTAACGCATAACTTTTTTGTCTTTAACTTTTAAGCATTTGTGATACTAGATTATTAAATTTTCAGGTATTCTAGTACTAAAAGGTACTTTTACTTTAAGTCATTAGGATACACCGTTTTCTAGAAAAATGGATTTGAAAATTTTTCGTTTTTTCGTCATTAAAGTTTAAAAATTTTAGTTAAAGATTTTTAAAAACAAAGTATTTATTACAATGGAACGAAAGTAACAAAAAAAGTATCAAAGGTAGATAGTTACAAAAGATGCTCGATGTGATGACCATTAGTCTCTATGCATAAATTTACCCTTTTGCTTAGAGAACGTCGAAATCTTGCAAAAATTCCAAAGTTATTTCTAAATTCGTAAAAAGGAAGGAGATTTTAAACGCTTTCAAACATTTTCATGCATTGCATTTTTTAACAACACGCATGTTCATTCACTTCCATAGACAAAAGAATCTAATGCAGATATTGTTGGTCTAGACAAAGGCAAAAGTCTAGTCTAATGTACAATAGGTTTTTCGTAAATATTCATTCAATCAAAGACAAAACAATTTAAAGTACATTAGCCTCTTCTGTCTTTCTTTATGTGGACAGTATTAAGAATCTAAAGTACATTAAACTGTTTGCCGTTGAAACTTCTTACAGAATATGTTCATCAGATTCTTTTGCCTTGGAATGGCCGGCAAAATTATAACAATGCTGCTTCTGCGCATTACATTTATGTGAAAATATTAAAATAGACAATTTTGTGATTAGACTCTTTTGCCTTTGCAGGGAAGAGCACTCGTCACAATGTAAATAAAAGACCCGTTTTAACTTTACTATCAGCAGTTATTATATTACTCATATCTGCGTAAGTCCAGACCTCTTCTCTGCAGCTGACAGTCGGAGCACATTTTTGTAACAGCAAATTAAATCCAGAAGCAACAAATAAATAAATAAAATATGCTAATGCGACAGTCAGCGCTCTCTTACACAAACAAAAGTTTATGCTTCTGGTATGTTTGTTTGTACTTTAAAATAAAACGGATAAATAGCGTCCTCATTTCACAAAGCCTCCTTTATAAGTCCGTGTGTGTACATAATTTTTCAGGACAGAGGTAGCATGGAATATGTACCCATTTTTTTGCTGTCCTCGGGTTAAGATACGAAAGTTAACTAGCGTAAAGCGAATTGTTTGCATAAAAGAGTTTATAGTTCCTATGGAAATAGATAAAACTTTGCCTCTGTTCCATGCAGGCATGGCATTTACGATTCCTAACGGCAGTTTCCTGTTATAATACAAAATATACATGATATTTATGCGATTTTAGAAAAACTGTGCTCTCAAGGTACTCCCTCGGGAATTGTTATTATTACAATGTATTCTAGAAATCTGCGTGCTCTGTCGTAGTTGTTCTTTGCATTTGAGAATATTTTCAGGATGAAATTGAGAGAGAATTTCGCGGTTTGTTTAAAATTATTTTTATAACGATAGTCCGCACCGGGCGGGACATATTTTGGGCCGACATTTTTTATATTTAGTTTCAGTAGTAAAAGACAACTTGTTCACTTTATAAGTTTACTATTCGATTTCTACTATATAAATTCGAATATTTGTCCTCATCGTCAAGTCAATGTAGGGTTGAAAATATTAATATCTAAAAATTTTGCTCGAATACAGTCATCAATGGTGCTGACGTCGAGTAGAAGTTCTATGTAGATACTACTCCGTGCTCGATGTTTATTGAATGCTTACTACTATCAAAGTTAGAAGAATAAATATATAAATGTTTACATACACATATGTGTACAGTTTATTTATCCAAAAGAAATAAAATTATTTATTTATAAATATAAAAACATATTTTTTAAATAAGGTATATGTTTTGTCTCATAAGTGCGGAACCTTTGACCTCTGCAAGTTTCTTGTGGCATTTAAAAAAGTATCTGGTATTTTTATAAAAGTTGCATTAATAGGTATATCAACTTATGCAGCCTCCTTTATTACTGTCTAATTTAAATATGGCATCCAATGGTAAAAAAAGTTCCCCACATATAGTTTGTCTTCATTACAATTATGTCTTAATGTTTATTAAATTATAAAAACCACCATTTGATTGACTAGGGCGGCAAACTGGAGTCAAAAGTTCTAGGTACGTCACTGCAGGGTCATATTCTGTGGCCAAATATAAGAGTTTTTAGTTATATAAATGTGTGGTATTAGGAAAGCATCATTGTGCATATTTTGTATGACAGTATATATGAAACAAAAAATTACCAGCTTTAGAACCTTATCAGTGGTGGAGGTGTGGGAAACATATCATTATTTACCAAAGGAAGTATTCAGAAATGTTATTCAACGTCAGGATCATTTCAGAGAGGTCCAATTCCTGGAAGACCTTTCAGTGTTAGAACGCCTGAGTTGGAGAAAGCTACTGTATATTGAACAAAACCTAACCTAACTTGTACTAGTAAGATGGCTGATCTGAATGTGAATTATAAATTAGTCTGGTCTGTTCTGAAGCATCAGCATACCCGTATCACATACTGCATTTTACCATTGGATTGTGCAAAAAAATTGAACAAAATGTTGACTTTACCGCTGACATATTGTTTACCGACAGACCTAATTTTTCAAGAGATGCTATAATGAACTTCCTCAATAAACACTCTTGGTCTGATGAAATTTCTAATGCCATAATGGAATCCCATTTCAACATCAGTTTTCTCTGAATGTATGGATGGGAAATTTTCTTATTGGGTCTTACTTTTTACCAATAAGTTTAACCGGTGCCCTCTACATTTTCATGAAAACGTTTTACCTGAACTACTTCAAAATCAGACAAATAATGTGTTTATGCACAACGAAGATCCCTCATATTCAAGATTGACTACTCGTGAATTTTTAAATTAAATATTCGGTAATAACGTGATTAGTATATAAAAAATTATTAAACATTTTCAGTATTAGAGGACAACACAGAATATATTAGAGGTAGAAGGTATTAGAGGAAAACTGATCTAAAAATCATTTCACAGAAAACCTGCAGATGAATAAGCTTCATTTCAAAACATGCCAAAAGAATACGTAGGTATAAAACATTGCTTTAAATCTCACAATGAAAAATACATACCTTTGATTTTCTTTGTCTCTCATTCATGTTCTGTTTGTTGCTCATTGCGCCTACAAATTCACTATATAAAAATGGTTCTATTATAGATTACAGATATATTTAATGATAAGGGAGCGTAATAATATCAAAGAAAAATAACAAATTTGAACTCAGAGTTCGTTTAACGATTCATAGAACCCCGAAACAAACTTAAATGAAACTGAAACGTATCTCGCACACATAAATCAGGAGGACTTTGTTTAAAGTTGGAAATTCCCCAGTCGATTTTTGCTTATTTTTTTACGGCAAACAAAAGTAATAAAACTGCTCGAAGTTTTACTACGGGTACAAGGTAAACAAGTGTTACGGACCCAAGTTTCTAATTAAAAAGTAACTTTGTTTAATCAGGAGTTAAAGTTTTGTAATTCAAATTAATTGAAATAAAACCAAACTTTCTGGCAGGTAGGTATTTTTTAATTGACTTCGTTGAATGGAACCGGCACAATGACTACATTTTTCAGTTTTCCTCAATTAAATTGCCCATAATTGCAAACTTTTGTTCCATGCAGAAGTTGCCCACTTTTGAATGTAAACAATCGTGCACCCGCCTCACCCCCATTTAGTGTTTTTATAATTTCAAACATTAATTTTGGTCATATTAAAAAATCAGCAACTAACCGATATTTCATAAAAAGTAAACATATTTTTCAGTCACATACTTTTATTTCCTAGTGAAATTACTAATTTAAATCTGCCAACTGAACCCTATCATTTTGGATGTGGCTCATCCACGTTGATTTAGATTCCTCTATTTTTCGATATATCCTGCCTAGCACACTCAAGCAATAAATAATTACACTCACATAGTATATAGTCGCATTCACATGGTAAATGATCACACTCACACAGACATGATCTGCGGTCATTTCTTCTTTCTGACTGAACAGGCTATATGAAAATTTATAATAAAACAGGAAAAAGAGAAAATACTGGTTCATGGTGTTCAGGTGTGTGTATAAGTAACCTACTTAATAGTAATGAAAATGATGAACATCTGTCAACTTAAAAATAATAATGACAACAAAGACAATACACCTCAAGGCTGTGTATATGTAGTAAGGTATACAATTGACAAAGGATGAGGGAGGACATATAAAGAATAACAACGCAGAGAAGCTAGCAGTTGTACAGTGTCGAATAGGCCTAGACAATACAAGGATTTAATGAGAGACATTTTGCTCAAAAATCTCTATAGAGTCTTGGTAATAGAAATCTAGGAAAGTAAATTAATTACAGGGTAGTTTTATCTGGAATTTGGTAACAAATTATACATACGAAAAATTACGGACCAGAGTGAGACGATAAAATAACCTCTTCTCATCCCCCGTTTCTACGTTTGTTTTTTAGGCGTCGTTTACAATACTCTTGAGTATCTATAAAATTTCAAAAATGTTAGCGAAAAAACAATTTTAGAAGTTCAACTTTAACGCCCCTGTATTTCTTAAGGGAGTAATTTTTATATACCTATAGGTAATTAGGGTTAAATCGTCATATTTTGCTGGCAGTTAACGGGATGGCCTGCTTTTTTGTAAAACCCTATACAGGGCGAGTCAGTTTTTTGTAGACAAACTTTAACAGAAGATAGAACATATGTTTTTAAGAAGAAAAGTTACAATAAACATATGTTGTAGAAGGCTTCGTTTCCTAGATACAGGGTGATCAATGTTCATTCAATGGTATCTTTTTGTAATTTAGTTGAAGTATTTTAGTATTTACGCAGCACAAAATAAGTAACATTTGTGTACAAAACAGATTTCAACTTATAAATGTATTGTATTTGAGTATGGTTTGATATAACAATGGCTACATTGGAAAGAGATAAAAAATAAAAGATTTCGGCTTTTTTGAATCCTTAACAAACCATATTTAGGTAGGTTTTGTTGAAAGAATTAAATATTTAGCCAATAATTGATAATAAATAAATTACTTAATTTAATATCACATCAAACACTATAAATCAAAATAACTTGGAAACGCGCAGGAATTTCGAAACAAAAGAAGGGGCATTATTTTTGGTAAACTATATGTAGATAATGAAAATAACAGTTTTTTAAAAGTTAGTTAGGAGTTCTTATTTATTTATTTATTTATTTATTTATTTATTTATTTATTTATTTATTTATTTAATACGTATCCAAACAGGCACATGCCCAATTACTGGATACGGTAAAAAGTATAAATGTAGAAAAACAATACCATACAATACATACAATACCAACAATATAACATAATGCACCTAACAAGCATACAAAACCTTAAATGTATCTTACATGTAAAGCAAGTTGGACATACATTATTACTAAAAAGGAAAAAAAACAGAAAAAACATAAATTGCAAAACAGAAAACAAAATATAAACAAAAAGGATGTATTATTTATAAATAGCATTTTTTAACTGCTGAAACGTTACTGCTGCGAGCGGACAGGCGCGGAATCTGGAAGTTGATATTACTAAGTAATTCAGGACAATTTAATAAGTTATTCAGAACTTTATATAAAAATATAACCTGATGCGCAGATCTCCTAATTGCAAGTTCATGTACATCAAATCTTGACAGCAATAAGCTATGTGAGAAGCCCACTGGAGGATATATATGATCCAATATGTACGATGCCGACTTCAAGAACCGTCTTTGTACTTTCTCTAAAGCAGCAATGTGAGTGCCGTAAATCGGGCTCCAAACTACGGATGCATATTCTAATTTAGAACGTATGAAGGATATATAGAGCAATCGTAGAGTAGAAACATTAACAAACCCGTTTGAGTTCCTGATAATAAAACCAAGGCACTTAAATGCTGAAGAAGCAACAGTTTCTATATGTTTTGTAAATGATAGTTTAGGATCGAAAATAACGTCAAGATCCTTTACATAACTAGGCCTGCAAAGAATAGAGTCACCTAATTTATATGCGAAAGTTAGAGGGCTTGTTTTCCTAGTAAATGTCATGACATTACATTTTGATGCATTTAAGGGTAAGTTATTGCAAGAAAACCAATTATCTATAGCTTCTAACGCGCTTTGTAAGTTTTGACAGTCACTTACGGTATCTATTTTACATAGCAACTTGAGGTCATCCGCATATATCAGATAGTCCACACGTAATTCAGACACAATATCATTCAGGAACATGACAAATAGAAAGGGCCCAAGTTCTGTTTAAGAAAGGGGTTGAGCACCCCCTCCACTCCTCCACTGTGCGAGTTTTTGAGTATTTTTATCGCTTATTTTATGACCCTTAATTAATAGGTAAGCATTATCCTCCAAATATGAAAAAAATCTAAGCATTCATTTAAGTTATATTGAAAATTCGAGAACAAAAAATTATATTCAACACCCTGTATCTCGAAAACTAACCCTTCTACGACATATGTTTGGAACTTTTCTTCTTAAAAACACGTGTTCTATCTTCTGTTAAAGTTGTCTACAAAAAAATTGACTCACCCTGTATAATTTAAAAATTAATACCTACTTTTTTCGATGGCTAACTACAATATAGGCATATCTTTTGGTACTATTTCCTTATTGTTAATATCTGTTACAATAATATTAATTTATCCAAAGACCATAATTTGCGCAAAGTTCGTTTACTCGTTCATGTTTTATTCTTTGTGGTATTGCTTTTATATCCCAATAAAATCATACAAGTTGTTAATGTACCACCAGGACGTATCGGTATGTCACAAACCTATCCTCTCTTGTTCAGAGACATATTAAATGTATTTAGATTCCGGTACAGCAGTTTAATGTTCAAATAAGAGAATAATTACCCCTTGTAATTACCCCCTGTAATGGTGCACGGCCATGTCGCTTATATTAACAGTAACATAAATTAACTATTAAACATTCAGGATATTACGGCTTGTTTGAAATATATTCCAATTCAATCACTATTAAATACACGGAATATGCATTAGCATTTGAAATATTTTCTGGGCATTTACACAGTAAATTATTGTTTATGTGTTTACTATATTTATTTTCAATCAATTTATATAAATAACGTATGCCGCGTAATATTTCAGCTATTATTTGCTCTGGCTTGTTCTCATTTCCGTATCAATTTGTTTGTATAAATAATTGATCATTTTTAATATATGGATCCGCACGAAACAGTATGTTGTATAATATCGTGTTCCGTCCATTTGTTTGTCCTAATTAGAATATTTAGTTTTTGTTCATAATTTTAGAACTCCGAAATTTGTACATAAATTGTCCCTAGTAAGCATTATAGTAACGGAAACTGGTACCGCAACTTCAAGTGGGTATTCCGTAGTAATCACTAAATTTACCACCATATAGCAGAAATAAATACAATTTATGTTAGCTTAGTTATAAGTACGTTGTCTGGATCATTACGAAAACTAAGCAGAATCAGCTTAAAGTTGCCAAAACTTTAAAGTGGGCATTATATATTATATATTTGTGTATGCATTAGGTTTTTCCTATTTAAATAAACTTTCTTATTAAAGGTAACAGCAACCAAGCCATATCACATAAATATTACTTAGAAGTGGCAGTAACTTTATAGTGTTTGTAATAGCTTTGGCGACGTATTGGAAACCATTAACAAACCTTTAATGTGGCAGCACATGATTATACAATTATAGCTTCATTCCTAAGTGATTTCCACATTTTACATGGGGTCGAAATTACTGCAAAGTTGCTACTACCTTCAAAATCCACAATAGAGTAACCTTTGTCCAATAGTGTTTTCTAAATGACCTGTTAAGGCTAGAGAAAATACATTAGTTTATTAGTAGCTGTATCCTGTGTCTGTGCGCAAGATGGATAGGAACAAAAAACCTTGCCGAGAGAAAACTTTTCAGCATTCAACTATAGATTTATTTTTATAGAAAACTAAAACAACAGACATAAAGTGCTACAACTCTTTAGCATTATTATTTTTCGAGTTGAAGAGCCTGTTTAAAATTTCTTAATTCTGATAATTTTAAAATGTACCTAAGCTAAAACCAAGTGTTTTTGGAAACTGCGTCTTAAAGTTTCATTTTGAGAATAGTTTAAATGTTCTGGCCATAATAATGTGATTTTACTACTGGCATGGAATAATACAGAAACAAATCCATTTTTTCTCTTTTAACTATTTTATACACTATACACTACTAGATATAAAGGTAATGTAGTGAAACAACGTTTGTAGCATTGCTACCACCTCAAAAGGCCAGAACGTTGATGGATTACTTCCATTGACCACTTATTTGATGAATGTAACTAAAGAGTTAGATATATTTAGTTTCTGCCACTTGAACACATGGTATGGTCAAACTTTCATGTTCAAAATCAGACATGTTTACAGATGTATGTTAAAGGTCGCCATTTTACAGAAATTTTAAAATATCATCTCATCAGTACTGCATGAAATTTTGTAGGTCTGTTAGATATCACGCTGAGATTCGAAGAAATTCAAGAATATGTGTATTTGGGGGCGCTGATAACAACTAAGTGCATTATCAAACAGAAAATCTGCAAAATTTAGGACGGCGCTATATGACAGCGAAACCTATACCCTTAATATGAAGTCAAGAAAAAAGCTGTCGAGATGGGAAAATAAGAGTATGTAAAGAGAAATAGTGAGGAAATATATAGAATAGAAGTTGTGATATCCAGGAGAGTACAGTGGCTAGGGCATCTGGAACGAATGAGAGATGAACTGAAAAAATAGTAGGAAGAAAAACCCAACTATAAGAAGAGAAGGTAGACCGAGGAGGCGATAGAGAGTGGAACAGCAGAAGGGACAAAAATACGGAGTAACGGACTGGAAAATAAAGGCGAGAAACGGAAAAGAATGGAGAAAAATAACGCAACTACATCGGTACTTACTGATGAAAATCAAGTGGATACATTTAGAAATAGTCACTTTTCATCTAATTCCGAGGTAGTAAATTCAAATATTTCATACTACTCTTATAATTCATAATTTTTTTTCTAAAGACAAAGAATACATATTTTGGCGAACCTATTTCTTATGAGTCAATATGTCTAATTTGATAAAGTAAAAACCATAAGCGATCAACAGTGTCGTATAGCCTACGCTCCAAAAAAAAAACTATATTTACCCCTGTCATATATAAAAAGTTCAAAGACTGTATGCAGGATTTCCCTTGAAATGTACAACTTTGTAAATGATTTTCGATGGATATACTCGTAATATTCTTATGGCAGATGAATCTACCCACCGTGGCATCAATGACATCCCATTGAAAGGAGATAAAATAACACTAGAATAACATCTGAATATATAACAGGGTGAACTATTAAATATTGTTAACAATAATTTACATCAATTTATAGCTTCTCATGGCGATTATTTTAAAGGTGCTATTGTTTAAAAATAGAATTAAAAAATTGCATATTCATGATTATTAATAAATTTTCTAGTGTTATAATCAGCAAGGTGTACAAGGTATATTGTACGGTTATTTTTCCTTATGTTTTAAATCTTTTTAGATTATCAAAGATTGTAACTTTTCACTTACTTAATATTTTAGCATTATCGTAATTTTGATATTTAAAGCATGTATTGCTAATAAATTGAATATCAATCAATAAAATTAAATGCTATTTGAATTATAGCATTTAATATAACTTACTTGATCCAATTCAACCTTATTTATATATGTCTGTAAGACAAAAACGACCAATAAATAAATAATGCTTAGCTGTCGACATGAGTCAGACGAGAATCATTAATTTTATTGATTAAAATAAATGGTCGCAGTTTCATTGAGTAGAGTAACACTTAATTGTTAAAATGATGCCAACTCGACGACAACAGTGCAATGATAATATAATAAAAATTAGTTACTGGCTTCAGTTTCTCTGCAACAGAGACTTAAGAGAAATAATTTATAAACAGAAAATTGATTAAGTACTTCTTTATGTACTGATAAACACTAATAATTATATCTCTTTTTATTTTTCAAAAAAAAAATCTGCCACCTTCCTTGATAACGATTCCAAGATTATAATCTTAGTCACTTCAACGAAGAAGGTCCATCAAGATATAAAGATAGTGGAAACCCGTTGCCAAGGAGTTTGGGACGTAAATATGATCGTTTATTTTAGTTGGATGCCGTTGTTCATCTATCTTCTCTCACCCATTTAAGAGCTACATGATATACGAAATTCACATTTATTAACTCTAATGCTAGTCGCAGCAAGTTGCGGATTAAATAGGAAAAAATTCCGTACAAGATGGATCGGAATGCGGTTTTCTGCATTTGCTTCTAAAAATTATTAATCCAAAATTCACCTAGGTGGGAATATGCCGAAATTCGTAGTTGCATCGCTGCAGCCAAAAATGCATTAGAAAAATGCATGATTTGAGACGCCCTTTGGACGACTTAATAAATTTGTAAAGAGTCGGAATTGGCCCAGAATGGGTGCCCTGGGGTTTTTGAGGTCGCTGATCACGATTATGATGTCCAAATCGCCACCTTGACCACCTGGGGCTCAGAAACGCCGACGAAAGTCATCTCCGTGGAACTCTCACAAAATTCATCCCGGGAAGGAAAAACACTTGGTGCCCGGGGGTTTTTTGGGTCGCTGAATTCAAATATGGCTTCGGCGAACACCCCCAGACACCTGGTGCGCCACAACCTGAACGTGAACGTCATCTCCGTGGAACTCCCGCACAATTCATGCGCGAAAGGAAAAACACTTGGTGCCCGGGGGTTTTTTGGGTCGCTGAATTCAAATATGGCATCGGCGAACACCCCCAGACACCTGGTGCGCCCCAACCTGGACATGAAGGTCGTCTCCGAGGCTTTCCAGACACACTCGAAAAAGATGAACCGGAAATTGTTAAGGGGGGGGTTTTTTCGGTCACCAAAGCAGAACTTGACGTCGAACAGGATCCCCGAGCACCTGGTGCACCGCAACCTAGACCTGAAAGTCGTCTCCAGGCTTTCCAGACACACTCGAAAAGACGAACGAGAAATTGTTAAGGGGTTTTTCGGTCACCAAAGCAGAATTTGACGTCGGAAAAGGATTAAAGTCCAATTATGTATCCTGGAAAGAAATAGAGTGAATAGAAAGTCGATTTTTATGTAATTGAGTTTCAGAAACTCTTTATTGGTCTCAAATCAAATACAATTCAACCGTAACTTGACCTAACCTGCTTCATTCATAATTTCAACTCGTTACTAAATATCGGATTCTCCATCAAGTGACAAATCGTTAGCCTGTTCATTTTCTTTGTCATCTTTATTATCTAAGGTCTCTTTCTCTGTCGCAATAATGTCTTCAACTGAATATCGATCGGTATTGCTGCAAGTAGCGCCTTCACAAATTTTACATGCAACATTGCAAGGGAGGCCGTGCTTCCGACAAGTACAGTTCATCAGATTACAATTTCCTGCACATCCACAGAATATTAGTTCCATAATGTTCTTGGGTTCAAGAATGACTGCACGGAGACCAGGTGACCATGGATGCAACAGAATGGGGGTGGAAAAAGGAAGGCGACACACTGATCCCTGTCAGAATGATAGAAAACCTGCGCCCAAGAACACTATGGAACTAATATTCTGTGGATGTGCAGGAAATTGTAATCTGATGAACTGTACTTGTAGGAAGCACGGCCTCCCTTGCAATGTTGCATGTAAAATTTGTGAAGGCGCTACTTGCAGCAATACCGATCGATATTCAGTTGAAGACATTATTGCGGCAGAGGAAGAGACTTTAGATAAGAAAGATGACAAAGAAAATGAACAGGCTAACGATTTGTCACTTGATGGAGAATCCGATATTTAGTAACGAGTTGAAATTATGAATGAAGCAAGTTAGGTCAAGTTACGGTTGAATTGTATTTGATTTGAGACCAATAAAGAGTTTCTGAAACTCAATTACATAAAAATCGACTTTCAATTCACTCTATTTCTTTCCAGGATACATAATTGAACTTTAATCCTCTTCGACGTCAAATTCTGCTTTGGTGACCGAAAAAACCCCCCTTAACAATTTCTCGTTCGTCTTTTTCGAGTGTGTCTGGAAAGCCTGGAGACGACTTTCAGGTCTAGGTTGCGGTGCACCAGGTGCTCGGGGGATCCTGTTCGACGTCAAGTTCTGCTTTGGCGACCGAAAACCCACCTTAACAATTTCCGGTTCATCTTTTTCGAGTGTGTCTGGAAAGCCTCGGAGACGACCTTCATGTCCAGGTTGGGGCACCAGGTGTCTGGGGTGTTCGCCGATGCCATATTTGAATTCAGCGACCCAAAACCCCGGGCACCAAGTGTTTTTCCTTTCGCGCATGAATTGTGCGGGAGTTCCACGAAGATGACGTTCATGTCCCGGTTGGGACGCACCAGGTGTCTGGGGGTGTTCGCCGATGCCATATTTGAATTCAGCGACCCAAAAAACCCCCAGGCACCAAGTGTTTTTCCTTCCCGGGATGAATTTTGTGAGAGTTCCACGGAGATGACTTTCGTCGGCGTTTCTGAGCCCCAGGTGGTCAAGGTGGCGATTTGGACATCATAATCGTGATCAGCGACCTCAAAACCCCAGGGCACCCATTCTGGGCCAATTCCGACTCTTTACAAATTTATTAAGTCGTCCAAAGGGCGTCTCAAAAAATGCATTTTTCGAATGCATTTTTGGCTGCAGCGATGCAACTACGAATTTCGGCATATTCCCACCTAGGTGAATTTTGGATTAATAATTTTTAGAAGCAAATGCAGAAAACCGCATTCCGATCCATCTTGTACGGAACTTTTCCCTATTTAGACCCGTTTTTCACGTATCTTGCTGCGACTATGCCGACAGTACTATTTTGTTTTTCGAGAAAAATACAAAACTGTTCTTGTTTATGGGGTTATGGAGTTGTGAGGTTGTAGTAGGAACCCTACATATAAGTTGAAATACTGAGCAACGCGATTATTGGGTTTATTGTTTATGGGATTGCTTTGTAGGTTTAGAGGTTAACAGCTTAGGTTTTGTGTTTAAAGTTTGAGCGTTAGGGTTATATGCGTTTAAGAGTGCTGAAAAGCTTAAATTACTGGAAATTTTGAGGATGATACCTATCGTTTGTTACAACGATAAATGTACAATGTTGCGGACGGCTGCTCTTTTAGTCGGGGCACTTTTTTATAGTCGTGGGTTCTTGACTAGCAAACTGTTTAAAATGATGTTATAATTGGGCGCCACCTACAGAATGTTCTGTTCGGTTTGCCTTTTTACCCCTGTAGGAGGATGATAAATTTTGCTGAAGTCAAAAAGTGAAATAAAATACATACATAAAACATAAACACAGTTTATTAACTTGCCCACCAGTTGATACACAGATGTGGAATTGAAGTTGACATACAGAAGTGGAATTGAAGCAGTTGACAAGTTCCTCCGTTGTTAACGTTGGAGATGACTCCGAGATGGGCAGCTTTTCTGTCGTACCTGGAGTAGGCCGCTACAATCTGGATTTTCAAAGCAGTGCTTCGAGAACAGCAGCTTTCCTGGGGTACCTGGATAGTGCCGTTTCAATCTAGATTTCAAAGCTTTAGAATGGCCTTCTTATTTCAATTTTGATTCTTCTAATTGTTCATTTAAATGTTCATACAATTATTCATTTAAATGTTCATATAATTGTTCATTTAATTAATTGTTAATTTATTCAATCAATTATTCATTTAATTTATTTAATCATTTAATTTATTTAATTTATTGTTAATTTGTTTAATTGGCCTCTAAAGTTGAGAAAATGACAAAAGAAAAATAAAAATAATTAGCATGTGCTTTAGCAAAGATCAAGATCAGGTTAGGTATTTTTATATTCTTAGTTTCAAAAATTAAAATAAAATATTGTTTAAAATGAAATCTTCTATCGTTAATAATCTTAATTAATCAAATATATTACCTCCATGTATATTGATGACTTCAATAAATTCAGATTTATTTTCAAAATGTGGCTTCGCACTATAACTAAATCTGTAATATGGAAATACTTCAGTCGACCAAAATCAGAACGAAAAGGGCTAGAATTTAGGTTCCTGTAGGTTTTATACCCTACAAAGATCTAAAAACTCTGAAATCTGATTGGTTCGGTTTCTATGAAACTTCCGTCAAATGTTCGTTCGAGATCTTAGCACATTGTTCCAATAGTTCGAATCTAATTGGATTATTATGACAGTTACCTTAACCTTGCTTTTGCCACAACAAAGCTTAATACACAAATGATAATAATTAAATAATAAACTGTTAACAAATTACTCCAGGATGTTATACAGAGTAGAAAACATAACATTACAATATACATCGACGTAACTGGTTCACAGCAATGGTAAGTACATAATTAATAAAATATTTATCGTACAGTGTTTACATTTTAGGCTTACTTGAAGAAATCTAAAACTACATGGTACACTGGATATGGTTTACTCTTACTTAATCTACCAACATTATACAGGATGTGCTAAAATACCTTGTTACTAGACGTTTCATATTGAAATTGTGACATTCTTAATTTTATAATAAAAGGAATGTTACAATGATATGGCAGAATCCTTACGCGATGAATTAAACGAGCCCCGAACTCAGATTGACCGACCTTAAAAACATGTAGTAAACATGGTTTTACCTCCAAATCTTAAATTTTTTTCTGTAGTGCCGTGTAATCAGATCTGCTCTCGGAGATTAATTATGTTATTTACATTTATAATAGCAAATTACACTTTTGGTGCTCTTCTAAAACATCGTCTAAAACACTGCCTTGCTTTATAGTCAAAGAAGTGTGCCGGTTGCATATTTCAGCAACATTTTGTATTTCGAATAAAACTAGGTGAATACTTCGTTAATACCATCAATTAAAGCGAATCGCCGTCAGTCCGTCGGCCCCAATAAATTTTAATTGTTAACAGGGCGCGCTGCAAGCCGAACGGTAATGCAATAATATTGCAACAATTTGTCAAATTACGTCACGATATAAAATTAATGAACGTCTTGAATTTTGCCCGCTGCTGCATGATGCATGACGCTAATTTGTCACCGATGACGCCAGCCTCTAATTTAGTGTCCCGTCTTCGTTCCGAGCAGGCCGCGTATTTATAAAAGTACCGCCCTTTGGGTCGCGCGGATGAGAAAATTGGAAAACGAGAGGCATCGGACGGAATCAACATCAAAGGCGAATATTTTATTTATAATCCAATCGCTGACAACTTCCACAAAGCGGATGTTTCGTAAATATGATTTTCGGATTGTTCTGTGCTAAACCTATTAAGATGAATTAAATATGAATTGACGTGTCTTTTGTCGCTCTTCCGTTTGTCTTCCCTCTGCTGCAGCTTTGGAAGTTAATAGGTTTACGGATTAGTTGTAAATACTTCTTCAAATCCATGTAAATAAATAATCCTTGGCACTGTATTAATTATGAAAGATTTGTGAATCAAATACTTATTTCTGAAGAGGTATTCTTGAGATATTCAGAGAAATATATTAATCTACATACAGGGTGTTCGGAAACTTCGACCAAAAAAGAGTAGTCGAAAAAATAATGTGTCAAGTTGATGTAAATTTTTTTCGAAAAGTCAAGATTATTGCAGATAGGTAACCCCAAATTTTTTGTTTTTAATTAGTTTTTTGCTAAATAACTTTTTTAATACAACTATTGATGTTTTTCAAATTTGGTACACTTGTTGCTTTTATAGGGATGTTCAGTAAAATATTTCTATAAATCCATTACCCCAAAAAGGTAGAAACAGAACCTGCTAGTTGGAATGATCTTTATTTTAAATTTTCTCAAAAATTAGATAGCAATTTTTTGAAAACTGAAGGTTAATCGAAAAAATTGATTATCTTTTTTGCAGCCAAAAAAAATAACTATGTGTTAGAAAATCGACATTTAAATATTTTTAAGATACTACTGAATGCCATTTTATTTATAATGTAACCGAAGTGTATTTTAAAAACAATTGAATGATAGCTGTGACAGTATTTGACAGTTCCACTAATAAATTTATTTCAGTTTTACAAAAAAATAAAAACATTTGAGGATACATAATTTCGTTAATTGACTTTTTGAAAAAATGTTTACATAAACTTGACTTTTTTTCGAATACTATCACCACCTAAATTTCATGTACGAAGTTTCCGGACACCCTGTATGTAAGAAAAATATTGTTACTAATTTTTTAGATTCCTATCTTATATTCTATTCCAACAGTCTTAAATACTGTGCAAATCTGCACCGTCTAAAGTGCTAATATTTTATTTGGAGATGTTACATCCATATCTATACAGATATATTTTTGTCCAACTGTCAAAAAAAGACGACTCTTTTAAATTGCTATAGATACGAAAAATTAGCCATTTTTTTAACGGCGATGAACAAAATCACATATATTGTGATAAAAAATGCAGACAAAAACATGCGATCGTGAAACAATGTTTTTTTTTTATATTTGTTTTTAGGCTTTTGCGGCCGGTGCTATCATTTGATACATAGTGATTTTCAGGTTTGTTATGCCGTGACCTCGGTAACTGGTCGCTGCCAGAAACAAAATTACTGTGCACATACCTAGCATTAGCCTAGATTCTTTGACCTGCCTGGTTCTTCTAGGCCTAGGCTCTGTAGGTACAGACCTGCTATCGGTATCTCTGGGCTCGCCCATATATTGATTTCGGCTTCTATGGTTGGTATTACGACTGATACGGTGATGATCTTCTGGGGCGTTCCGTAGCCGCCTCAGTAACTGGTCGCATCCCATGCTTCCAATCGTCAATGAATCCTGACTAATGCTATGCACTTTAATTCTGTTTCTGGCAGCGACCAGCTACTGATGTCACGGCATAACAACCCCGAAAAACACTATACAGGGTGTTTCAAAACAAAGGCGAAACATGTCAGGGGGTGATTCCTTGTTGAAAATAAAAGGTAGTTCGTTATATAAACGTTGGGTCACAAGTTAACCATTTGGGAGATATCGCGTTGCAAAGATGGCGGAAAAAAGAAAGTTTTTACTGTTTTTCTCCGAAATGAAAAGCGTGGAATGGTAAAATTTTGTGGAAGTGTTACCATTATCGAAAGACACTTGTAACATATTTTTTCACTTTTTGAAAATAATTGGAAAGGGTTGAAATAAACTACCCCTTTCAGATTTTTAACTTTACATACTTTCAAAAAACTTCTTTAACGACGTAGAAAAAAATAAATTAGATTAAGCCGATTCATTTAGAAACTTTTTTCTCTTATATTTTTTTGATAAAATTAACTGTTTCGACGTTAAAAAATAAAATGTAAAGTATTGCACGTCGGGAAGAGGCAGTTTTACTACACCCATTATTAGGAAAAACTAGTTGGCTGCTGTCAATTTCCAGATGTTTCCATTGTTGCTTTGACAGATAGCAAATGGTTGCATATTGTAGGGCACCCGTCACAAATTGCAATACTACATGTGTCAACAATGATTAAATAAATATTTAACAAATAAAAATAAAATATTAGAGAAAAGGTACACCTGAAGTATTCAGACAAACTCAGTCGAATAATGTGAAAAAGACGAGAATCAGAAAAGTTAAATAATTAACAAAATGAAAATTGAAGAAAGGTACATTTAAAGGATTTTTAAAATGCAAAGAGCTAAATAATTAATTTACAAAATAAAAATAAATATTTGAGGAAAGATACCTCAAGCATTTAGTAAAACTATTTTGGGTAATGTTGTAGTCTATCTAAATATTATATAGACTTGAACGATGTGTAAAAGTCAAAGAATCATCCTTGGGATGCAGCATGCGTGCTATTTTTTTAAAGCTTCTAATTATCAGTATATGATATTGTTAGAAGATTCTCTTTCATTTGTATAAATTACTATCTAATTAACGAATAGCATTTTAGAACTTAACCATATATTCCGCTAGGTTGGTATTCGATGGCAGTCACTGATAGTTTCATAAATTTCTGTAGATTGATCTTTCAATGGGAAATTTGAATTGGTGAATTTTTCTTCATTCTGGGCACTCTCATTAAAAGATGTTTATTTCTTTCCAGATTAACAGCGTCATGCCTTTTGTTTGACCTTGTAGAACAGTGTTTAGGCCATGACTTCGAAAGTATAATGCATTTTCCTTTTACACCTGGATAAATTTTCTTCAATGAAAACTTCGATGAATGTCGGCGATACATACATCTCAAGATACTAAATTTCATTTTGTATTGTAAAATTTGCCTGCACTAAACTGTATTTACTACTAGCTTTTGATAAAATACTTCAATCTATTTTAGTTCGTAGCCATCTTTCCATGCCATACTGACAGAAAATTACCTGAATAATATCTATCATTGTGTAACTATGTGAAACTGAAGAACTAATTAGTAAACAAGATTTTTCAATAAATTCTTGTTCAATATTTCTACAAACGTCGTCAATTTAAGGAAACTTTTGTTTTGTTGGGCAATTCGATTTTAACCGATCGAGAGTCAATTTTCATCTGCAGCATGACATAACAAGGCTTCTACGTGACCAATTTCAAATAATAATGGCTCTTTCCGGGATGTTATCCTTTCGGTAATTTTCCGTCTGTATAGGACTCTTAATTATATCGCTCGATTTCGTAATATATACGTGTTAACGGAAGGTATTTAATTAAAGAAAAATAACGCCCGTGAAGAAAATCAACAGGATTTAATGAAAAAATGTAATGACCTCCAAAGGTACCCTTTTTTGTCAAGTAATTTCAAGAAAATGTTAAATTCACCGTGTTTTATTAGCTTGTAATCTTGATTATATTAAAACCCGTTGGATAAAAAATTTTAGATAAACCAGAATTTGTTGGTAATTTTATCATAACGATAGCAGCTTAATAAACAATAAAAAATAGTTTCAAAATGTAGTGTCAGAATTATATATTGTAATTCATATTCTAAAAGTGTTTAATTCACAATAAGCTCAAACAGTGAAGATGAACATTTACCAAGGGAAATATTGGAAGTGCTGTTTCACAATTAATCCCCAAAAAATCATCGAGACAATACGAGATTACCTACACTGAATTCAAAGGTCGGTGTACTTTGAAGAAAATTTAAAAAATGTCTGAAGCGGTATTACTGGCATAATTTGAACATAAAATTAAATCTTCGACCCTTATAGTCAGTATATTCCATGTTAAAAACTAAAATGCTGAATGCCAAAGGAAATGTACATGAAAATGAAAATTTCCTTCCTAAACTAATACCATATTTGAAAAGCAAATCAGTAGCATACCGTCTAAAAAAGCCCAGAATTCTAACGAAAGAGCAAATTGAATGATTTTTACAAGAAGCATCTGATAATAGATTTCCGCTTGGAAAGGTAATTAATATAAATTGATCGATTTAACTAATTTTGGACAACTTTTCAGGTCATTTTATTAATTAGTGTTTGTGGAGCTTTATGAAGAGATAAGCTACTAAAGATAACAATCGATGCTATACGAGTAGAAGACAATTATTATTATAAAAATTCCTGATTCCAAAACACATAGGTACTCCTAGATATTTTTTGATTTCAAATCCAGACCAAATAGATATACCGCAACTACGGTGCTTTACGTCCGGCAATTACTACAAGTCAAAGATTTTTTGTAATATATGCAGGAGAAAAATGTGTTAACCAAGTTATCTCAATTTGCTTCATCCGGAAACTTATACAGGGTATTGTTTTAGACGTTTTTCCGCCACTCGGTTAGCCAATGCAGGGGCCGATATTACCACCATTAGCGTTCTAGTATGGTAGCGGAAACATAGGCAACAAAAAATTCCTATCGCAAATAAGTTGTTACCATCTTCAGCAGAGCCTAGTGAACTTGCCAAAATGCAACAGTGACAGTAAACTTAAACAATTACAGCAGGAGTTTCATTGAACAACCAAAACTAAAAGTTACGATACCTAACACCACTGAATCTGGCATAAATTTAAGTTACTGCAATATCGGCTCTTTCAATTTACCTGTAGTGCAACATAAATTGTAATCGGCCTGTTTATACTAGTTACAGTTTTGTATTGAATTGTTATATTACTTAAAATGTATAATGTTTAATTAATAAAATCATAAATAAGTTTCGAAAATATGACAAATTATTTTGATATTTATTTTATGTTCTACAACGAAAAAGACTTTGGTGTTCTAGAACATAAAAGTATTTCGCAGCTAGGTGGCAAAAAAAATCACTTTGTCAACTGAAAATTCAGCGAAAATGTCGACTTTCGATGACAGTTTTTGAAAAAATCAATATGTGCGAGTTTTCAGGTTATAAAATTATAGTCTAGTTCTTGTGGATTAATATCAGTGACAGTCGTCTAACATAATGCTATAATCTAACAAACTATTTTTTCTGTGAAGCTTGCAGGATTAGGCTAATATAAATAATCAATTAATTTGATATCAAACGGTGGAATTTGCAAAAAATCAATTTGGATATTACTCCACTTTACCTACTTCCCCATCTGAATCGTATTTCTTCCGGTGGCGTTCCGGAGGAATAAGCCCTTGATTAATTCGACTCTGCGGTGATAAATTTCATTTGTTAATGTTAGATTTAATGGTCCATTAAATCGCACTCAGGTAGAACCGTAAATTTTAATAATCACTTTTAATCGACAGGGGCATCAAATTCCGTCCGCAGGGTGCTGTAAATGTCCAGCAATTTTGTTACATTTGGTTTCCGAAGTAGGTTAATGTTTGCTTTACTGCCGAACTCAAATTTAATCATCGGATTCTATTATTTGTTATTAAATTAATAGACTTTTACGTTGACGATTCAATTTCCAATGCAAAATTTTTGTTCAATTTGTATCTGTTATATTTCATTCCCTTGTCGTAATTCCTGCCTGTTTTATTGGATGCGTAAAGTTTATGCTTATCCATTTGGACGTGTACATTAATATGCCATTAAAATGGCGTATTGGAGTTACGTCTAGATTCTTGATAGCCAGTTTAGCAAGATATGAAACTAATGCAGGAACTGAAGTATATTGATACATTGTATTACCTGCTAACGTTAGTATCTATTGATGTACTTACATTAGTTTACAAACTTCCATAAGGGAATGGTTATTCAATTGAATCCAGATGATACAATGGAACAACTTTTGAAGCAAGTTCATCGAAGGCACGTGTCAGACGGCAAGGATGAGGATTTAGTAGACTTAGCAGCTGAGTCAACTGAAATAGCAGCTACGGGTTCACTTTTATCTCTAATCTAGGCCAATATCTACACAGAAGTCCTCATAAAGGAAGTTCTATAGTCAGCTCTATCGAAGTGTTGGTTTACCATCTATCTAACATATAACATAAAATAATTTCTGGATCGCATTAATATCTAAAACATATCTGGATAATCTTCACTATGAAGTATATTTTCACTTCTAGATAAGTATCAGTATCAAGAGAAAAAAGTTCAACAGAAATATCAGCTGTCATGCCTTGATCAGACTTAGTAGAGCAGACTTCAGTCAGTTTTTCTCACGAAAGGCTCCAAGAACAATGAAAAGGATTTAGTGTACAAGTATTTCGTATACAAGCCGCAAAGTGTACATTGGATAAGCAGTCCATCTAATAGTGATAAATCAATAATTGAGAAGTACAAGCTAGATATACGTTACTAAATAGACCTAACTGACAAGGTTCTAGTAATAGAGGTCTTGCAGTTATCCACTTCATGGATCATTGTACATAATAACGATCCTCAGTCGCGGCGAAGCTTTTGCGGAGTCACCACTGAAGATACCGACAGTGAAGAGCGGCGAAACGTTTGAAAGCATGGGATGCGATAAGTTACAGCGGCGGCTACGGAACGTCTCGTAGGACCACCATTATCCGAGAAACGGTTCAGACCGTATCAGTCGTAATACCAACAATAGGAACCGAAATCAATATATGGCCAGCTAAAAGAATCCCGGCCAATGCTAATATGCATTTTAACTCTGTTTCTAGCAGCTACCAGTTACCGAGATCACGGCATAACAACCCGGAAAATCACTATGTATCAAATAATAACGGTAATTTGGGATAGATGCGTCATGAAAAATGAAGACAATATCGTAAAAAATGTAAAACTTTTAGTTTTCGAGAAAAGAATTATTGAAATTGTAGTAATTTCAACCTTTACATGGTTGGGCTACTGTAGTCTTTAGCGTCATCGGAATGGAGGCGATTCCGAATACTGCAATCCGATTTTAGAAGTAACGTTTCTGCAATAGTGTATATTAGTTTTTATGACTTACCTATATAGCAATTCGGAGTTGATGGATAGCGTTTTAATTTATGGTGAAGTAAGACAAAATGATTTAGCAGCTTCTCGTCTTTCGACGAACGCAGAACGATTTCGCTGTAGACATATGCCAAACGCAGCTATTTTTACAGAGGTAGTGCAGATGGAGGTCCAGGGCGTCCACGGCGTATTGCAGCAGCTGAGAAACATATTTTAGAAATTGTTGAAGAAAATCCCCGAATAAGTACAAGAAAATGTGCTCAATAAGTACAAGGAATGTTCCAGTCAACAGTGTGATGTATCATACACGAGGCTCAATTATATTCGTACCAGCAAAGCGTGTCGAAGCATATGAAGGGTTTATACCTTACGAATTAGATTTTGCGAATGGTTGCTGTAACAAAGTGCTCAAAATCCCAGATTTACAGATGACTCTTAGTTTCAGATTAATCTATTTGTAGGTACCTACACCGAATATATTTATAACATTCATAATACTCATGTTTGAGGTTTTCAAAAGATGTTAGATTTAAGCAGTAATAATGTAACTTTCCTGTATACTTCATTACCTTTTCCGTTAGTATTGTAATAAAACTGTCATATAAGGCGTAACAAAGATGTGCATAATGCGCAAAACTGTTGTGAAATCCCACAATTATGTTTTAAAATTAACGGGTAGGTTTTAAGTGCATAAATATTCTCAGTCATTAAAGCACAACTGGATATTTCACCATTAACGACTCGTTAATGTTAAAATCCCCAGTTGTTGAGCTCTGAGCTCATCGGATAATGACGCATGCAATCGTAAACGTAAGTGCAATATTGTAATACGCATTTTAACACACCCGTGGCGAACCTTTACAGTGTTATAATTAAATATATTCGTTGACATCTACAACCTCTTCACCCTCAATGACTGTTTTGAATTAATAACACTTGAAATTTGAGGCTGGTATTTGTTTTATTATACAAACTATAATAACATAAACTTAACAAAATGATATAGAGATGCGTTCTCTTTAAAGGACTGTAATCTACTGTTCGTCTTTCAGTCGACACACTCGTCATGCCATCTATAGTTTTAAAAGCAAAATAAATCCCTAACATACACTGCCCCTTGAAAGTGCATACTTTCAACAGTAAATGCCACAAACTTTTAGCACTTTTAGTCACTCACTAACAGGTAGAGGGCAGATTTTTGAGAAGCTTCTTTGAGATCCCCACTGGATGTGTGAATACTCGCAACCCTGGCTATACCGTCTGATCCGGGATGCAACGCCACAATACGCCCAAGTTTCCACCTTTGCGGAGGCGAGTTATCGTCTTTGATGAGCACTAACGAACCACAGCGTAGACTGCCATAGCTTTTTTTCCAACGGGTACGCTGCTGCAATTCGCTGACATATTCCTTTTGCCAACGGACCCAGAAATCTCTTCGCAGTTTGCTTATTAATTGGAATCGACTTAATCTGTTGATGGGAACTTCACTGAAGTCAGGTTCAGGCAACATGGTACATGGTCTGCTTATGAGAAAGTGAGCCGGAGTGATGGGATGCAAGTCATTTGGATCGGTCGACATTGGAAACAGAGGTCTTGAGTTCAAGACTGCTTCAACTTGAATGAGCAGAGTATAAAACTCTTCGAACGTCAGACATATTTTGCCTAATACTCGTTTCAGATGTTGTTTGCTAGATTTGATACCTGCTTCCCACAGACCACCGAAATGCGGGAAATGAGGAGGAATAAATTTCCAATCTATATTTTCTAGTGATGTAAATTCGGTTATATCGTTTTCATGTTTAACTAAAAACTTGCCCAAAATGTTTAATTCTGACGCAGCAGACACAAAATTCGTACCGTTGTCCGAAAAATTTTGCGTTGGTCGGCCTCTCCGTGACACAAACCGCTTCAAAGCCAGAATAAAAGCGTCTTTACTTAGCTCAGTTACAAGTTCCAAGTGTACGGCTTTGGTAGCAAAGCATACGAATAGGCAGACATAACACTTGCTCTGCTTAGCTCCGCGTCCCTTTCTATCTTTAATCAAGAATGGTCCGGCGTAATCAACACCGCTTTTGTCAAATGGAGGACCCGGTATTAAACGTTCTTGTGGGAGTGGTCCCATCTTTGGTTGTACAGTTTGAGAGTTAAAGCGAAAGCAGGTCACACATTGACGTACTGTCTTCTTGGCTAGGTTACGACCCAAAATTGGCCAAAATTTTTCTCTTAAAGACGCTAAAATCAATTGAGGTCCCGCGTGGAGTAACCTAAGATGTTCACTTGTAAAAGAATTTTAGTTAAGTGATGTTTGGAGCACATTAGTATAGGATGCTTCTTTTGAAATGTAAATTTTGACTTTTGAATTCGCCCCCTACACGCATGACACCTTCGGAATCCACGAACGGACTCAAGCTTAATAGCCTGCTGTTATTACTAATCTCTTTTGATTTATCAGATTATTATATTCTATGGGAAATGATTGTTGCTGTGAGATTTTTATTAGACATTTAAATGCGTAATCAATTTCTTGCACTGAAAGTGGGCCATATTTGCGCAAGTTTTTTTGTTGTTTACAGTTGTTTCTAAATCTGATTAAATAAGCGACGACTCTTTTGAGCCTGTGAATATTTGAGAACTTTTGGAACGGGAATTCGCTTATTTCTCGCGACGAGAGGCACACGCCCTTACTCACTCTTATGTCTGGCAAATCTACGACCTTTAACTTTGAATTCGGCCAGTTTGCTTCACTTCTTGCTAGCCAATTAGGCCCGTGCCACCACATGCGTAATGCTTTCAATTGGCCAGGATTAACACCCCTAGTTAGCAAATCTGCTGGATTATCTTCGCTTGTTACATGACGCCATTCATATTGATTAGTGATTTCTTGTATTTCAACCGCTCTACTGCATATAAAGGGTTTTAACGAGTTTGGCGTCATTTTTAACCATCCTAAAACAATGGTGGAGTCTGTCCAGTATATAATTTTGTGAAACTTTATTTCCCATGCTGACAAAACTTTTTTAGATAACCTTGCAACAATGAGAGCCCCGCACAACTCCAAACGAGTTAATGTCATTGTTTTCAATGGAGCGACCCTTGTTTTTGCACACAAAAGATGCACCGAAACGTCGCCTTGTTGATTTGTTGATCGAACATAAATGGCACCTCCATATGCACTTTCGGAGGCATCAGAAAAACAATGAAGCTCGATATTTGTTGCGTGTTTACATATAACATGACGTTTAATTCTTAAATCGCATAGCTGAGGAAGTTGACTCCGAAACTTAGACCAACTTGTATGTAAATCCGCGGGCAATGATTCGTCCCACGTTGCTTTCAATAGCCATAGCTTTTGCAAAATAATTTTTGCTGTTATAATACACGGACTCAGTATGCCTAACGGGTCAAATACTTGGGAGATGTTAGACAAAATTGTGCGTTTTGTGACCGTTTGATTATCCGCGCAATCGCTTATAGTGTACGTTAAATTGTCCGTTTGACAATGCCAAATAAGGCCTAATGTTTTTGCGTTTTCGTTTGATCCGAGTTGTATACTTTTCAATGCGGAGTTATCACTCTGTATATGTGTTAGCACGTCTGAATTATTTGAATAAAATTTACGCAGTTCGAAACCGCCGGTTAACAATACATCAGATACTTCTTTGCATATTTGTGAGGCTTCATGAACTGTATCTGCTCCAGAGAGCAAATCGTCCACGTAAAAGTCACGCTTGATGATTTTTGCTATATTCGGTTTGCTTTCTTCGATATCAAGAGCCAATTGATTAAGACACCGTATTGCCAAAAACGCGGCCGCGGCCATGCCATAGGTAACCGTGTTTAGCTCGTATGTTGCTAGATCGGAATCTGGGTTTTCCCGCCAAAATATTCGCTGCAGAGGTCGTTGAGATTTTTCGATCAGAACCTGGCGGTACATTTTAGCAATGTCGCCCGAAATAACATAAGCGTGTTTCCTAAAGCGTAACAAAATTGACAGAAGGTCTTGCTGAATTGTAGGACCGATCATTTGTAAGCTGTTTAATGAATATCCCGATGATGTCACAGCCGACGCGTCAAATACGATGCGCAATTTTGTCGTGAGACTGTCCTCTCGCAAGACACCTTGATGCGGTAAAAACATGAAATAGAATCGCCACTCAAATCGCTACGATCTGTAACCTTTGACATGTGACCTAATTCTGCATATTCGGTCATGAAATGGACGTATTGATCTCTCAATTTGTGATTTACTTGCAACAATTTTTCCAATGACATGAAACGTTTGATCGCTTGCTCTCGCGAATCACCTAATTTATTAATAGAATCCTTGAAAGGAATAGATACGATAAATCTACCGCTTGAATCTCGCTTTGTTGTCTTTTGAAAATAAACCTCGCATGCAGTTTCTTCCTCAGAGAAGGATTTATTCGCAGAAATTTCTTCGATTTTCCAGAAACGAGACAGCTGTTGTTGTATGTCAATATTTTCTGAAAAATTACACTGAATTTTCGTGGGCATTTGGATATTTACAGGACCGGACACTATCCATCCTAACTTTGTTTTTTGTAGTACCGCTTTGTTAGTACCTGTGCAAATTTGACCAACGCATAACAAATTCCAGAATAAATCAGCTCCTATTAATAAATCTATTTGATTGGGCTCACAAAACAAAGGATCCGCTAATTTTATGTTTCCCGGAATGCCGAATTGTTTTGTATCTAATTTAATACTAGGAAGATGGTAATGTTTTGCAAAACTAAACACCAAATATTTGCTGTATATGCACAATTTAGAGATTTTAATTGTTTATCTTTGAATACGCTTGATTTAAACCTGCTACCGCGCAGTCAACCTTAGTTGTTTCTAATTTTAATTTATTGCAAAGATCCGCCGTTATAAAGCTAGACATAGACCCTGAATCTAATAAAGCCCTAACTTTATGAGACTTTCCGTTATTATCATATATTTCGACGCATGCCGTGGACAGCAAAACTTGCCTCATTGATGAATAGGATGATAAAGAGACGTTGTGTGAAATCGTATCGCTTTCCTTTGAACCGCCCGGGTCCGCCGGCATCGCCGATACAGCTGGGACACCTGCTTGCGACTCGTTGGCTTTGGGTTTTTCGCGCTCAATGTGTAACAGCGTATTATGTTTAAGATTGCACTGCCTACAATTGCCAAAACGACATACTTTACTACTATGCCCAAACTTCAAACAATTTAGGCATAACTTAGCCTTTTGTGCCCTTTTATTCGTTCTAGAACTGGAAGATTTGTGAATTCGCTACATGAATAAATAAGATGATCTTGTTTACAATATGCGCACGTGGGCGTGCTAGAAACAAAGCCTTTAATGTTTGATGAATTTTGTTTTGGCTTTTATCCACTTGTTCTGGCTTCTTTGCTTCGAGAGATTCTAAATATTCGGCACGCTCTTTTAAAAAGATTTTTAATTCGTCTAACGTAGGAGACGTTTTTGTTTTACGACTTTCCCATTTACGCGAGCTTGTTATGTCTATTTTTGTGATAACTAAATGAATAATTAACGCGTCCCAGTTTGTTGTCGATTGCTCTAATTTTTCTAAGTCCCGTAAGTGCCGCCAGACAGTATGTATTACACTCCGAATTTTTTCTGAAGATTCCTTTTGAAGAGGCTCTAAATCGAACAATGCTTTGATATGTTTGTCTATTAAAAGACGCTTGTTGTCAAATCGCTCTACCACGGCCTGCCAAGCACCCTCGTAATTTGCTTCTGAGAATTCCTCGGACATTAAAAATTCTGCGGCTTTGCCTACCATCGAAGCCCTTAAATAATGGAATTTTTGAATTGGCTTGACGCTTTCATTTTCATGAATTAAAGACCGAAATGTGTCACGGAACTCCAACCAATGAATATGTTCGCCATTAAATTTTGGGATATCTACCTGTGGCAATCTAATGCCATCTACTTCATAACGTTTTACGTTTTTGTTAGAAGAACCTTTTGATGAAACAGATTTTTCAGATTCGTCATCATCTGCGTACTTTTCGAGCAATTGTTTTGCTAGTGAAATTTGGTTATAGTAATTAGTTTCAAATACATCGCGCTCGGAAAATTGTTCCTCCATGTTTTCCGCCGCATTTTCTAGAATTGTTTGTATTTCATCGAAATCTGACAACAATGTTTCTGTGATTTTATTTAACCTTTCATTTAACTGAATAAGATCTAAATCGTCGGGAGTTTCCCCTGTTTTAGCTTTGTCATTTAAAGATTTTATATAATTAGTAAAATGAGTTAATTTTGATTTAAGGGAAGCCCTTTTTCTGACTAATGTTTGAAACTCCTCAGTCATTTTTGTAAAAATGAATTTACTATTTTTGAGTGATATGCAATAAACGATATTGAAATTGCGTGATACTAGGTATTACTATTACAAAATAGCCCTTCAGATTGCTACAGCCAAGTACTGTAAATGTTTTTAGGTAAGTAATGGAATGGACTCACTGTTCGTTGTGCTGATATAGTTGCACTGTTGATTCGCTGCGAAACCTTGATGTTCCGGCGATCTTCACTGCAGCTGCTCCGCTCCAGTTGCTTATGTGCACGTGTGTTGCTACTCGTTGCTTCTAGCCGGCCGGCACAATCCTTTCGGCTCTTTGTCTTTGATGCACTGTTTTCTTTGCAAATTGCAAACTTTGTTTTGATTTTGCCAATAATGTGGCTCGCTGGACCAAATTATGTTTTGAATTAATAACACTTGAAATTTGAGGCTGGTATTTGTTTTATTATACAAACTATAATAACATAAACTTAACAAAATGATATAGAGATGCGTTCTCTTTAAAGGACTGTAATCTACTGTTCGTCTTTCAGTCGACACACTCGTCATGCCATCTATAGTTATAGTTAAAAGCAAAATAAATCCCTAACAATGACAATAAACATTTATAGCAGGACTTTTAAACTCGTTTTATAATGCTCTGAATGTACATGTCTAACGGCATAATTACCCAGGCACTATCAACTCTTATAGATTGGCGGTGGGAAGCTGTGGGATCCACACGTACGCACACGAAGTTATAAAGTTAGAAGGAGTCTTTACAGCCTTCAGGTTGATGCTTAATGGGCACCGCCTTTGCTTGTAAATGGAGGAGTAAGGAAGTTCGGATAATTAACATTTTATTTCCCTTGATCTCTGACAACATTAAATGCAGTAAATTGACAAAGGAGGGGCACCTCAGGGAACAGGTTAGTAAATAAAAGTTGGAAAGCTTATTAAGATAAACTCAGTGACAGTTCTGTTCGAAGATGTTCTCAATTTAATAGTTATTTCAATTATAAACAGTGTGGAGAACTACTAACTATACTCGGCTTCATTTGTGAAAATAGAAGAAACATTTCATTTTAAAATAATTCTACTTAACAATTTGTGACGTTTGCCAAAGGCCAAAACTTATTGAAGATCATAGCTGGATATTACTCCAATATTGATAGTAATTTGTAAGGATTTTGGTTGGTTGTCAAATTGCCAAACATCAGGTTTTAAATTTCACTCCCTTTAATAGTTATCTAACTTAAACTTTTACTACGTATCTTAAAACACATAAGAAATAATATGTACGCCTTTTAAAGAAGTAGATTTAATATAGTAGTACTTTTAATAGTTCTATTTCGAGTTGATTTATGACTACCAAGTAAAGGTATTTTGCAAACACGGAATTCCAGGAAACAACTACTCTGCGGGCTAACACCCCGACCAGCATTGAATTACACCTGGAAAACCTATAGCAAAATGTTTGCAAAATATCGTTTCTCGCCGAACGCGATAAAGGTCGACAGCTTTCAATGGTGTCTACTGCATGTAGAACGCTTCGTGTCTGTGACATTTTCAGTCCGGCATGGAGTAGCGAATGGCCGATAGATGTAGTTAGTTCTACACCGCGTACTAAAGGTATTTTGGTAAAATTTCCTATTTCGAAAATTTTTAGGCTAATTGACAACTTCATATCTAAGCTATAAAGTTGCCAGTGGCAGTGGATGAAAATTAGGGTGATATCTTTTTGACAATGCAGTGTGAACTCTATACCGTTATTTAGGGATTTAAGAGTTGATATGATCACAAAGACAACTTTTGATAATGATAAACTGGAATAAAGACAGCTTTCTCTGAGATATCGAAAGGAGTTACACGTTACTACAACCATAAGAAAAATTTTGAGAAGAATAAACATAACTTCTATATCTATTTTTAGATTTAGGAAAAATATTTTGTACTTAATTTTTATTTCGTAAACCAGGGCTCATTATTTCGTAAAACACGTGACCATGGTTTATACTGGCAAATTCATTTATTTTTTCAGTTTCATGTTAAATGTTATTCATTTCAGTTTTGCCCATCAAATATAATATTACAGATTACATACCGTAAGTTCACGTCACTTGATTGTATGAAACGTTAAGTGTTCCTCAAGAATCGGTTTTAGGGCCGCTTCTTTTTAATTTATCCGTAAATGACATCAACCTGAATATTACCAGCAATACTCTGATGTGTGGTATTAACTTAAAAATGTCCATGTGTTTTGATACATATAATAATTTTCTTTGTATTCTTTTGGATAATGAAATATCAACGAAGTCGAAATAAAGACAAACTATTGTCTATTATGGACAAGATACTCAATTTTTGAAATAATGCTCACAAATATAACCTTCATAATAAAAACATTTTGAAATAATTTGTTAGAAAACTGTCATCAAAAGTTGAATTTTTCGTTAAATTTTCAGTTGATACAATGAGTATTTTTTGTCACCTAACTGCAAAATAATTTTATGTTTTTGAACGCCAATTTTTTTTCGTTATAGAGCATAAAACAAACATCAAAATAATTTGTTATTTTTTCTTATTACTTATTTATGATTTTAAACAATATACATTTTAAGTAATATAACATTTCAATACAAAACAGTAACTATTATACACAAGACGATTATAATTTATTTTGCGTTACAATTAAATTAAATATTGCATTCTGTTTTTATGTCAGATTCTATGCTGTCAGTTATCGTAGCTTTTAGTTCTGTATGTTCAATGAGCCTGCTGCTGTAATTGTTTAAATTTATTGCGCACGTTGAATTATTGGCAAGTTCCGTAAGGTCTGCTAAAGATGGTAACAATTTATTTGCGACTGAAGTTTTATTTTGTGTAGAATCTTCTATATATCTCCGATACTGTATTAGAACGCCACCCTCCATGTCGTTCAATGGTGGTAATATCGGCCTCTGCGTCGGCTAACAGTGTGGCGGAATAACTTCTAAAGGAGTGCCCTGTATAAGTTTCCGCATGAGGTAAAATGAGACATGAGTTTTGGCATATTCCTTATTGTATTGACACCAACCACGTGGTTAACAAGAATAACAATTGAATCTTCTCTTCATCCCTTCTGAAAATTGGCTAAATTTATCGATTTACCTGAATTACATTTTCCAGCATAAATCCATTATCATATACGTTTTGTAAAAATCTCTCAATTTTTTCTTTCGTTAGAATTCTGAACTTTTTTGGACGGGATCCAGTTGACTTGCTTTTCAAATATGGTATTAGTTTTGGAAATTCTGTGATATTTACATTTTCTTTGGCATGTAGAGTACTTTTTAACATGGAATATACTGATCATAATATTGAAGTTGTAATTTTATTAATTTTATGTTCGACATGTGCCAGTAATACCGCTTCGGACACTTTTTGAATTTTCTTCAAACTACACCACTGTTTGAATACGTTGTAAGCCATCTCATACTGTCTCGACAATTTTTTTGGGATTAATAGTAAAACAGCACTGTGTTCCGTTTCCAATACTTCCCCTGGTAAATATTCTTATTCACTGTCCAAGCTCATTTTGAATTAAACACTTTTAGAATATGAATTACAATATATAAATCAGATACTGTATATTAGGTTGCTACCGTTTTGATAGTCACCGCATCTAATCCATCTTTATTCAAGCACTGTTCAATCGATTTCAAACATAAATTACATTGTTGTACGTATCACAATTGTCTTACTTTATAGCAGTTTTAGAAAAAAATATTGTGTATTTCGCACGCGGAATGCTTTTGCGTTCTCGATATAACTTGAGCAACCATTCTTGAAAGCAAAAATACCATTTTGCGTTCTTGATACAAGAATAACTATATTTATTTATTTTGTATAAGTTATCTGCTTTGTAGCAATAGTATTCCTCTTATGGAATTAAAAAAAAATCAGAAAGCTCAAATACCTAATATGTGCTATTAATGCATGTTATTTAAACGTTTGATACTACAGCTGAAAATGATTTAGTCTTTAACGACACAGTTTTTATTAGCACTTAATAAAATTACTTTTTAAAATATCCCGGAGCGACAACTAATGGCTGTTCAGGAAGTGAGAACATGGCGTCTAATTTTGGAAAACGTGTTGAGCGGATATAATGAAGTATTGAAAGCCCGAGGCTTTCGACTATGTCCATTCCGTAGGTTTATTTCTTTGTCAATTAACACTCTCATGAATCCATAATTTTATAATGTGGACATTTACACACGTGCTGGGATTCTTTTCATTACTTCCTGTGAGACTGAATGCATGGTTTTGTACGTGGGATAACATATTTTTTTGGTTTATGGTGCTTGTGGAGATACGGGTTTGGTGATAAATATATTTCAACTCATGTTAAATTTTATATACTAGAAGTGTAAATACCACATTTTGTTGTTTCCGTCAGGTACTGTTAGTACGCATTTATAATATTTTAATTTCTTCTGTTGGTTTTATACGACTGTAAACCAGATACACATTTAGTCATTATGGGAAAATGTACAAATAAAGAGACATTGTCAATGGTAGTTAATTGAGATTATTGTCCATAAATATGTATGATACAAAACATTGTTTGATGTTGATATCAATTAAATTTTCTACTCTTGTTTGTAGTCGGCTCTGATTTAGCATGAATAATGATGTTAAGTAAAGAATAGAACTTTAATAACGATTTTATAATCTTGTCAATATTATTATAGTTTCAAATAGTTTTGATATTTTCAGGTGTTGAAGGAACCATTAATTATTGAGAAACCCGAACTGAAGGAGATTAATAGTTTGCTTTTTGTAATCATTTATTATCCTTCTACTAATTTCGTAAAAGCTATATTAATCTAAAATTATTACAAGGATCTGATACTGGTTACTTGCAATTAAAAAGGCTCTCCAGTACTGGATCCATGACGAAGATACTTGTAGATATGAAGATAATTGTACAGAAAATAAAGGATCTCACTCAAAAATCCTTGCAAGGAAAATTTGGAAGAAGGCAAACTAAACACTAATAACCATTGAAGAGGTTTACAGTAGACTGAAATTGGGTTTAGTCGGTTGTTGTTTGAGTTGAATTATATCGTAAAAACCACTGGTGGATGTTCTTTCAAATAAGTTCTAAACCGTTCCACCTATCGGAAAACTAGGTCTACTTAGCTTTCGAAAAGAGCTATCCATTCTCTTATTAAAACCACATTCGTCTAAATAGATTTGTTTTATCTATTAATTTTTTATTCTAGGTATTGCTTCTTCAAATATGAATCCTTGCGATATTCTCCTCTAGCAATAGTTTAGGTATTGGTACTATAATGTATCAAGCATTAAGATATATGTATACCGTTCGTCAGAAGTACAAAATATATAGCTTGAAAATCAATAAAGCTACAGAAAAAAATTATATACGAAGTGTACCGATCAAGAATATGTCATAAAAGCAATATGGCAATTGAAAAGCCTGATGTAGCTACTGTCAATGTTTAGAAAACATTTTATGGATACTTTCTTAAATATAATACTCTGTATGTTTCATATATTTGCATTATCAACGACAAACTGAATAAATTCTGTAAAATTACAAAAAAATCTCAAATTTGCTTTTGCTGTATAATCAGTAATATAATGCCTTATCCAGTTTTTTAAAACATCATCTAAAATTGATAAACAAGATTGAAAAATGGAATGTTTTGGTTTCCAAAAAAAGAGTTTTTTTAGTTAGGTATCTACAACAAAACAGTACATTTGTTTTTTATGTACCTCTTATCCAGAATTTTTAAGTTTAGTTCATTTAAAGCAGAGGTTCCCAAACTTTTTTGTGTGGTAGACCTCTTGCCATGTTTTTCGGTTTTAGGTAGACCCCCTACTTACCTGATATTGATTTTTTGTAAATTTCTAACAAAGTTTAGTGTTAAAAACTTAAAGTAAAAACACATGTTAATTTATACATTTATTAATTGAATTATGTATGAAAATATGATGGTATTAGATACGCGTTGGCTCTCTAAATTTATACGAGGTATAGCATGTTCAAAATATATAGGGCTAAGATACGCGTTATAGACTCTTAGTTGTTTGGCGCGAAATTTAAATGCAATCAAGATACGAGTTGTATATGATCTGATGCGGCAACCACTGATCTATGCATAAATCGCGTATCTCAAATTTGAATAATTTTGAGATACAAGGTTTAGCAAGAACGACGACGATATAGTACTTTGATTGATTGATACTGGTATATCATTATGTGCAGGTTTTTACAAGTTTAAAATGTATTGCGACCACATCCTACAACTTACACAATTTTATAAAGATATAATAAATTTTTTACTTCATAGGTACTTTTATAAATAATGTATATGTCTTTATATTATAAGATAGTATGCTGTCAGTAAATAGGTACGATCAGTGTATATTGAGATCCACCATCGTGGACCCCCATTTTCATTTCATGGACCCCCAAATTTTTTTTTCGCCGACGTAGACCCCTTGCAGGTTATCATAAACCCCTGGGGGTCTATACAGACCACTTTGGGATTCACTGATTTAAAGTTTGGTTGCTATTTATATAGGGTGTGTAAACAAAGCTGTTCTTGAGTTATAAACGGTGTAACTAACACGATTTTGTTTTATATATATAATAAAAATGTATTAATTTCAATGGTCAAATCACCAACTGTAGGCCTCTTAAATCGCCTTTTAAACGCTCGCGTTATCTCGCCGACTTCTCCGTAGGCAACCTTAAAGCAAAACAATCAATAACAAGCCCATAGAACGCAATTTACAAGAGTAACGATATGAAATCTACAAGATCAGCAGCGAGGGTTCTTTATCGACCATCTCGTAAAAGTGACAGTGAACAACATTATTACCGATGCTAAGAAGTCGCATCGTCTCTCGGTCACGAATAAAAGGCACGAAGCAAGGTGAACGTGATTCATGCACATGCTGCGGCAATTGCAATAGACGGCTAAGTGCAGTAGATCACTTCAATCGGGGCTGCAGCTCCGTCCGTATTCGTCTTCTGATGTACGAGTTGGATAAGAGAAAAATGAACAGGGTACATTTTTTACGGCATTGTAAGGGAGGATGGATGACAAGCTGCGACTGTCCTAAGCAACACAGACTGGCGTCATAACGGTTTACTTAACATTAAAAAAGCTTGACATGGAACTAGGTAACTTTTACTAAAACTTTGCTTCATTCAAAACAAAACTGTACCTATCAACGTTGCATCAACATTTAGAGAGCTGTCAAACATCAAGTGGCCCAATTTGTAATAGGTACAAAAAATGTATTGTTTATAAATTATTTTTATTTAACCGAAAAAATACAAATATACAAAACAAAAATTAGGTAGTGGCAAATTTGGAGATGTTGGTTTTCACCAATCAGTGTATTAACATTAATATTATTTGTTGTTCACACAACTTTATAAATTTTTTCCCTGCATTGAGCCCAGGCTTGAGTTTAGCAAGTTGGAGTAATGTTCTCCTAGGAGTAGTTTAAAAAATTCAATCCTATTTCGGTTCTTCCCTGGTAAAGGATCCGACTGCAAATCACACAATTGCAGTTGAAGGTCTGCTCTGTATTCTCAATAGAAATAGTTAGCGGCTGAGTAAAAACTTCGGTTATCGAATTCTTCGGCAATTATGTGAATGTATTTTACATGAGTCAAATATGAAACTTTTTGGAAATCCTTTCTTCTTTTCTTCAAAGTGCTCTTTACAGCACTTTTACTACTACTTTACTACTTTACTTACACTTCATGTGTCAAAGCGTGACTATCTCCTCTTATAATAATAGTAATTTTAACAGTCACCTTCTTGACATTCATTTGAGATAAGAACTTACCACATAGGAGCCTTTGGTGAACAATGCAGTGTATAACAGGACAGCTGATATTGTTTTATTTGCGTCCTGCAAATCCATTCAGTTCAGTTCTTATTATAGTTTTGGTTCCATCAGGGATAATACAGGAACATTTATCGAATCCGTCATATACCACTTTATTTCAGCTTCAAAAATATCCATACTCTTAGTTGTACCATGGAGAAAAATAAGGTCAAGCATCACCTCTGTGACATTGAAGTCCTATTGAATAGTTCCAGCAATTTTTTGAATACATATTGATTAATGTGGTCTGCACGTCTTGCAGTTGTTTGAGTTATTATTGTCAAAGTTTTATAAAAATTATTTTTTCCAACATAGACTTTTTTACATAATTGATCGGTCTGTTTCCTCAATATTAATTCAATAGATTACTTCTTGTGTGACTGTGTTAAGACATTAGTATATCATATCTCAGTTAAGTACTAAGAGAGACGTGAAGTGTTTTCGGAAGAGTTCGAATATCATTGAGACGAAGATGTCGTGCCTGCTTGGAAATGGACGGAGGTCACTTTGAACATCTTCTGTAACTTTGTTTTTTGTTTGTTAAAAGCTTCCTTTGTCGGTTCATTCCTAATAAAATAAAATGTTTGAAAAACGAATATCTCCGCAACCGTTACTTTGCGGATCCATGTTTATTAAGACTATTTAAGACTTCTGCTTATTTTGGTTCATACTATTACCTCCTGAAATATTTTACACTCTTTTTTAAGACCCTGTATAATTAAAAATGCGAAAATAAGTGAATTATATATGATTTTTTATATTAATGTTGTATCGGGCTATATTTTACATATCACTTGTTCTAATAAGTAGACATCCATGTAAATATTCAAAATAAATGCTTAGGACAGAGGACCGATCACTGTGAACATCTAGTAGATACATAACTGGTATACCAACTAGGAAACTGAATCGAATACGACTGTGAGACGAGTCGCATGTCGCAAACTCTACACATGAATGCTTTGATTGTATTATTGATATTGTTTTCCCTCACTGACTGAACTACAGCCACAGCGTACTACAATTATTGGTATTCGAATTCCTCATAGCATCGAGCAGGTTCTAGGAAGTCGAAACGTTGCGGTTGCAAGTCTTTGTAAAACAGTTGAGCATCTGGTGAACCCTGCCTACCTTGTTAAACATTATTTAATGCAGCGAAGACCCTCTTTATATTGAAATTTTAACGATCGTGTTATTGTTTCCTTCGTCGAGTGGCTGTTCTCATCACGTTTGTTATTTAGTGGGGAAGTGACCGTCCCTGTTATTTAGTCGGTATTTCTATCGGTGGGTACCGTTATTTTCCTCAAGATGGCATTTACATTTTTTGCAACTCGGAATTGTTATTATATTCAGATTAGAAGAAACAGCATAATCTAGATAAATGGAACCGTCATATTGTACACAGTTCAACATATTAAACTACCCACTTTAGTATTCAAACAAAATCCTTCCAAGTCGAACAAAAATAGTTATTTATTATTCAATGGAAAAAAGTATTATATTTTGGCTCGAGGCTTTTTGTACGAGTTGCATACAATATTTTTTCTACGTTCATGCAAAAACCAAAAAATGATATTTAGATGACACTAAGTTTAGGAAAATGTGACGTCGATTTGAACGTTTATGCTTGTCATAATGACAAAACGGTGTAGTAGAATGACAGATGAATGCAATAAATATTTTATTGCACTAGTGCAATAAAGAACCACTTTTTTCACTAAATATAGTTCAATAATGTTTTGTTTTTTTCATGAACGTAGAAAAATATTTTTATTTGTGTATAATACTTTATTTTTTTCTGTGACGAGAAGGCGTTGATTTAATATTGAAAAAACATATTACAATATATTAGTCAAGAAAAAATTTGACGTTTTAAACTCGTAGGCTTTTGTAGTTATAGCGACATTTGACCTGCGTTGGTGAGGAAACCTTTATAAAGCAATCAAATATCTGTAAATTTAATTGTGATTGAATTTAAAAAACTAAGGATATTTTTTCAATTTTTTAGAAGCCCTTATCTCGTCAGGGTGGGCTCAAATCGAGAAAATTTATAGAAAGAACCCCCCTAAAATAACCCAAGAAACACACCCTCCAAAGGAGCGCACATCATTATGGGACACCCTGTATAACAACATTTCTACAAGCAACCGACAATGAAATATATTTGGATTTAAAGGTTATTTTCAATAATCTTTTTACTTTTTCAACAACATATATGTTTTTTATGGTCTACTACTACTAATTTTTGGAACGGGGGCACCTGTAGAAGAACGGAACTGACGAATTGTCAAAAGCTGATATAAATGCAGGCAGTTGCTTCAACGTCCGAGTTAGAGACACAAAAACAAAAATTGATAGAATTTTTTTTTAACCCCAGGACTCGTTTTTTCGTTACATATACAAATAAACAGTGTGTTAGTACACCGATAAAATTGCCAATTTTTTGAAACCATCCAACCCTAGACCATATACTGGACACTGTTCCCGACGTTCCTCAACGTCAATATTAGCGAATGCTGGACGGAAAAAACACGATAGTGGATGGAAGAGTAATACAGCTACGGAGGTGTACATTGAAACCTCAAAAGAAAATAAAAAGAAAACTTCAATTAAAATATTATGTGAGAATATTTCATCAGGGTCACAAAACAAATTGGATGCTTGCATCACTGTTAATACAAAGACAACCTTTCCTTTATAAACTATCAAAATTGTGTAATTAATATTCACAATAAATAGCCACTTTTGGTTCGTTCTGTAAATTTTAGACGCGTGCTATGAAATACCTCAGAACGCTGCTCCTGTTTTAAAGCTATTTCATAGCCAGATTATAACCTGTAATAATAATTTTTACAAGCCTACAATTAATAATCAACTGAGTCTTAAATACTTTTTTTTTAACTATTTGTGATAACAGTAACAACGCAGTTTTGAAGTGAGAGAGTAAATCACAAGTTAATACTACACGGAATCTGGCATTTTCTCAGTAACAAGGAAAACAATGCCGGCTTATTTGTCCGAGAGCTGCAATCCTTTCTTGAGACCAAAATGACTTCAGCAGAGATAACTGTCTTACCGTAATGCGACTAACGAACTCTAGTAGGATATATTTCCTGAAGAAGTCGTTACCGATAAAAGTGACCGATAAGTCAGTCTGTTGCAGTGCTGGAATTAATAGATTTTCGTACCGACGTTACACGAGCGTTTTCTGTAAATGGAAACAATTTTATTCAAAGGATTTGATTTAAAAAATGATGTCGGTTCACAGAGAACAAAACCACAACACGTTTGAATGAAAATATGAATGTTTATTATGTATATTTTCATTCAAAAAAGTATTAAAAACTTAAATAGAATTAAACACCTAAAATCTAAAAGGTTGATTTCGGCTCCAACATATTTTTCCCCTTCGTTTTCCTAAATTTAGAACTTAAATGATACAAAAAATACATAATTATTGATGTTTTTGTTGACGTCTTGTTATATTTTGTCTACAAGAGATAATTAATATTAAAGAGCATTCATAATATACTATAAACAGAAAATTAATTATTCAATATTATCCATCAAATATTACGTTTTATCTTTACACTGCGCTTGCTAGCTACAGTTTTTATTAAAATGTAATAGGAATGTATATAAAATAAATTATCCTATAAGTATACAGACAGATGTAACTGGTTTAATGTTTTGTTTAGAAGTTACAAGCATTTTAAAAAATATATAATTTCATACTTCAAACAAAGTAGCCTGATGAATAAAAACGATTGTTATAACAATATGTATTCAAAAATTGCTGGAACTATTCAATAGGACTTCAATGTCACAGATGTGATGCTTGACCTTATTTTTCTCCATGGTACAACTAAGAGTATGGATATTTTTGAAGCTGAAATAAAGTGGTATATGACGGATTCGATAAATGTTCCTGTATTATCCCTGATGGAACCAAAACTATAATAAGAACTGAACTGAATGGATTTGCAGGACTCTTCAAATAAAACAATATCAGCTGTCCTGTTATACACTGCATTGTTCACCAAAGGCTCCTATGTGGTAAGTTCTTATCTCAAATGAATGTCAAGAAGGTGACTGTTAAAATTACTATTATTATAAGAGGAGATAGTCACGCTTTGACACATGAAGTGTAAGTAAAGTAGTAAAGTAGTAGTAAAAGTGCTGTAAAGAGCACTTTGAAGAAAAGAAGAAAGGATTTCCAAAAAGTTTCATATTTGACTCATGTAAAATACATTCACATAATTGCCGAAGAATTCGATAACCGAAGTTTTTACTCAGCCGCTAACTATTTCTGTTGAGAATGTAAGTTCAGAAGACCTTCAACTGCAATTGTGTGATTTGCAGTCAGATCCTTTACCAGAAGAACCGAAATAGGATTGAATTTTTAAACTACTCCTAGGAGAACATTACTCCAACTTGCTAAACTCAAGCCTGGGCTCAATGCATTCATTTTGAAAATATATAATTTCATACTTCAAACAAAGTAGCCTGATGAATAAAAACGATTGTTATAACAATAATTATTATTTGTATCATTTTGTTTATTAGTTTGACAGTTAGCGTTAAAGTGCTAAATAAAATTGCATTTATTTACAATTGAATAGTATGCAGATATTGTCTTTGTTATAGATATTCGAATGAGAACGCCAGGCAAGCTGCCAGAGAATACCGATGAAGATACCCAAATAAACATCAACCTGCCCAGGTTTCGTAAACTTCGAGAAGAAGATAACACCGCTCCAAAATGGCCATTCGTCCTACTGAAGTGAATGTACAAAATGAATAGTATTAAATGCACAGCAAGTAATATTCATTTATCGCCGAATTTTGTATGGCGTGTACTGTTTTATCGCCAAAATGTTCAAGCGTTACATGCTGGATTGCTCCTCAGGGATTAGAATTTTGTCGCTGGTTATTTCAACATGTACAAAATGATTATTATGATGTCTGGTGAAGTAAGTTTTACTAGTAATAGCATAAATAATAATCATATTGAACATATTGGGCGCTTCAAAATCCGCATCCAATTAGATCAAGACGATTTCAGCAAAGTTTCAGTGTTAAAGTTTGGGGTAACATTTTCTACAATTATTTACTGCCTATACATGTTTTAAATGCAGATCTGTATGGAACTTTCTTTGAAAACAACCTGATTGACAAACTCTGCCATTTCTATCAAAAACAAAAAGCAATGCTCCACTATCCAGCCAAATGACGTATGACTCATCATTTGAAGAACAAACGTTGACTGCCTCAGACTTTTCTTGATCAACTAAAAAGTGAATCCGCACTTTATTGAGCGAAGGGCATCTACATAAAAAACGTAAAATATTCAAACTGAAGAAATTAACATCAGAAGAGCAGAAGGGAACATAAAATATCAAATGAATGAATGAATGAATACTTGCTTATTTGCTTAAACCATCTAAATAATGTACAAAATGCTGTAGTAAGTGACCCTAACAAATGTTGGTCATATATTCAACAAAAAGGGTACATCTAGAATATCTATTTTGATTACTTACAAGAATATTACTGTCCGGTCACCTAAATCTATTGTGAACGCTTTTGCTGATTATTTTAGTTCTGTGTATTCAGAAACAAATACTGACATAGACCATTCCTCTCAGCAATTATGTAGCCATGATGCAGCTCCTTTGCATATAATAAATCTAGCTGATGAAGAAATATTAAAAGCGATTAGGCGTTTAAAAGACAAAATGACATCTGGTCATGATAAGATCCCAGCTTTTTTTGTGAAAGATTGTTCAAGAGCTCTCTTACAACCCCTATCTGTTATCTATAACTTAATACTAAAGACGTCCACGTTTCCTGACGTATGGAAGTTGTCGAGAGTATGTCCGATCTTTAAGAGTGGTAAAAACTCCGAAGTTAAGAACTATCGACCGATTTCAATTCTCAGTAACTTCTCCAAAATATTCGAGATAGCTGTCTATAATCGCATCTACCCTGCTACTAAAACCGTAATATCATGGGACCAGCATGGTTTCATGCAGGGCCGATCCACGGTATCTAACTTGTGCCTACTTACACAATTCATTTCCAATGAACTTGATATGCAAGGGCAGGTGGATGTGATTTACACAGATATTGCTAAGGCGTTTGATCGTGTCGATCACAAAATTCTTTTACGAAAATTGGAGACATTCGGTTTTAGTTCCAATTTGTGTAATCTCTTTGAATCATATCTTCTTAACAGAAAACAATACGTTACATATCTTGGACACAATTCTAAAATGTTCATGGCAACTTCCAGATATTGGGGATTGTCAAATATTGCACAAACCAATAATATACAGGGTGTCCGGAAAAAGATTTGTACAACGGAAGACCACAGACTCCTGGGTTCAAATTAAGCCGATTTAGCCCAATTTACTTATTTCCAAAATTGCTTCGTTTAGCCGCTAGAGAGCGCCAAAGTTTGATAAAATTTTTTGTTTATTCCGAATATCTCGAAAACGACTTGATCGATTTTAACCATTTTTGGGCTACGCAGTTATAAGTCTAACCGACACTTTTTGACGTTATTTAGAATCTTTTGCAGTTATTAGAAATGTAAGAAAAATCATGTATCATGCAAATATAAGCACATATTTTTTAACCTCCTGTACAATTACTCTCAGTTCTTTTGTTAGTAGCTGACTTTATTTAGAAACTTTTTTATACTCACAGAATTTTGAATAGATGATTAGTTTAGGCAGAAAAAATGTTTTTTGTATGTCAACAATATCAGCATTCGTTCTGCAACAAATAACGAAAATTCCAAAACTCTCATTTATATTTTATTATTTAATAAATACAAGATAATAAAATATAACAAAAAAGAGTTATGATCACTTTACAATAAATGGTCAAAGTGACCACCGTTTTCTCTTATGCAACAAGTAATCCGTTTTACGAAGTTGTAGTGCAGCCTCTCCATGATTCCTGCATTACCTCGTAAAATATTAACTGCGTCTTGGATTCGCCTAAACAATTCCTCTTCATTATTAACTGCAGAGGCATATACTTTAGTTTTTACTGCACCCCACAAAAAAATCGCAAGGGGTTAAGTCTGGTGCTCGAGGTGGCCATTTTATAGGAGCATCGTTTCCTCTTCCGATCCACCTGTTAGGATACAGATTATGTAAATATTGACGAACGGGTATTGTAAAATGAGGGGTGCACCATCGTGCATAAACCACATGTTACGACGAAGTAATAACGGCAAATCGTCCAACAAATTAGGTAATACTTGCTGTAAAAAATTTAAATAGTTGACCCCATTCAATCGATGTGGAAGCACAACCGGGCCAATAATAAAGTTGTCGATAATTCCCGCCCACACGTTTACTCTGAATTCATATTGAAAATGTCTTATTTCACTACAGTGTGGATTTTCATCAGCATAAACGTGTTTGTTGTGGTTATTAATGATGCCTGACCTAGTGAAACATGCTTCATCTGTAAATAAAATGTTTTTGCTGAAGTTGATATCATGGGCTCTTTGATCTTGTATAAAATTACAAAATGCTAAACGTTTTTCGGGGTCAATGGGTAGCAATTTATGTACCGATTGAATGTGGTACGGATGTAGTAATTGCTCCTTCAAAACATCATGAACTATGGTTTTTGGTATCCCTATTTCATGTCCAATGCATCTTGCACTAATTTTTGGGTTCTCTTCTATCTTATCTAGGATTTGTTCCTCCACCTCTATAGTTTTCGTAGTACGTTGACGCCCTTGAGCCGCATTCATTTGGTGGAAGGAACCAAATTCGCGAAGTCGCCTTTCGATGTTGGCAAAAGTTTGATGATTTGGCACTCGTCGATGAGGGAATCTGTCCATGTAGACCCTAACACTTTTGCGGCCGTTACCTTGACAAAATCCATAAACCAAAAGCATATCTACTTGTTCGGAATATGTATACGTATCCATGATGAAATAATGAAAAATGAGAAAAATAAACAAACACAACAATAACGACAACAAATAAAGTAAGATCTAAAGTAACTAAGTAATTGAGCAAGAAGAATACACCGAGAGACTAATTTCAGTAGCTGATTAGATTTGACACACAACTGACACTTAAAATAACAGAGCCAACTTCTGGTACTTCATTGTTGCAGAACGAATGCTGATATTGTTGACATACGAAAAATATTTTTTCTGCCTAAACTACTCATCTATTCAAAAGTATAAAAAAAGTTTCTAAATAAAGTCAGCTACTAACAAAAAAAAAACTGAGAGAAATTGTACAGGAGGTTAAAAAAATATGTGCTTATATTTGCATGATACATCATTTTTCTTATATTTCTAATGACTGAAAAAGATTCTAAATAAGGTCAATAAGTGTCAGTTAGACTTATAACTGCGTGGCCTAAAAATGGTTAAAATCGATCAAGTCGTTTTCGAGATATTCGGAATAAACAAAAATTTTTCGCAAACTTTGGCGCTCTCTAGCGGCTAAAAGAAGCAATTTTGGAAATAAGTAAATTGGGCTAAATCGGCTTATTTTGAACCCAGGAGTTTGTGGTCTTCCGTTGTACACGTCTTTTCCGGACACCCTGTATATTGAACGACTGGTGTGCTAATAATTGTCTTCAGTTAAATGTAGTGAAATGCAAAACCCTAAGTTACACCCGTAAATTGCATCCAATAGAATATAATTACAGATTAGATCTGGAGATACTTGACAGGGTGGACTCCATAAAAGACTTGGGCGTCTTATTTGATTCAAAACTAACATTTTGTCAACATATCAGTGATATTACTTCATCTGCTTTAAAGATGCTAGGCTGTATCATGCGCAACTGTCAGTCGTTCTCTAACGAAGCAGCTTTAAAATGTCTTTACAACTCGTACGTAAGATCTAAACTGGAATATTGTTCGTTAGTGTGGTATCCACGTTATGATTATCTGAAGCTTTGTTTAGAAAGTATCCAGAGAAAATTTTTAAAATTTATTTCACTTAAAACTGATGGCTTTTATCCAGAAAGAGGTTATGACCATGCTACTTTACTTAATAGATTTGATTTTCCTTCTTTAGAGTTTCGCAGGGATCTAGCAAGTATCAAAATTTTATACAATTTATTCCATAATAATTTAGAATGTCCGTCTTTATTATGTCAGTTTTCCTTTCATGTTCCTCGATTAAATTCTCGCCAAAATTGTACATTCATTTGCACTAGAGCAAGGTCTCGCGGTCTTAAAATGTCTCCAGTCCATATTATGTGTCAAAATTTCAATAAAATGTATGTGATATTAATTTTAGCACCCTTAATCAGATAGTTGAAACTGTTGGTCTGAGATTTAATAGCGATAATATTTAATATTTAAGTTTATTTATATTATAGTTGTATTATATCTTCTTTGTACAATATTGTTAAGACGCTTTTGTGCACTACATACTGCATCAGATACTATATAATATGTTTACACAATTTACTTTTGTTTTGTAAATAATTTGTCCTATAAATGGATTTTATCTGTTGGGCAATAAAGATTATTATTATTATTATTATTATTATTATTATTATTATTATTATTAAAGTTCAGAATCGTACGAAGTGCGGAAAGTTAGCGGATCTAAACTACTCAAATGCGCTAAGCATTTGCTGATCCACTAGAACTGAATTCATCCATCAACTGAATTGGAACAAGGCTATCATGTTCGTTGTTCGTTTTCATTCAAATTTTACTACCATTCCATTTTTGAGCTTACATGCTTTGAGAATTTGAAACCAGCAATCTAGTTCTATTGGCCATACATTGTCATAGCTAATTTGAATCTCTTTTTTCATTTTTCAGCTTTAATTACCACGCTTTCGCTCAACAAACTCACCAATTCCATTTTCATATTTACTTCCGCGCCTTTTCACAAATTTTATCACCTGGCGGTTGACGATTACAGCGCCACAACGGCAAAAATCCGCTTCGCTTTATCGCTCCCGCGTTCAACTTTGTAATGAAACGCGAAATTTTAGAGGAGCCATTTGCGTTCCGGAATTAGAAAATCTGTTAATATTTCAGGAAATTATGTCCGAACAGAGGAAAATATTAAAGTTTTTCAGTCCCTCTAATACGATCCTGGCCAACTATGTGTGTCCGTGCTTTATTAAACGGGATGGGCGCGATGGCAGGGGTAATAAGTGGATTTGATAAAGGAAAATGTGCTGCGCTCGTGGTGGTAGAAATGACGTCGTTTGGGTGCACAGCCAGTGGGACGAAAAAGGGTCAATCGTTCCATAAACCTGGGATTGTCATGGAGCGGAACTGAATTAGCTTTTTGAAAGCTTTCTGTTTAGCTGTTATTTTATAAAGGGAATGGAAATGAGGTTTGCATCCGCGTTATTATGTCCTCGAAAAACTACACGGGCTCTGGTTGAGGCGCGTTATTTAATTTGTACACTGGGGGAACTGGTTGCTGCGATTTGATAAAAATAGACACTGCGTGATATTTTTTACATAATTTCTAGGGGTTTAAAAAATCTTCCAGCAAATGACAGGGTTTAAATAGGATTGTTGGTGTAGATAAAAATTAATTAAACGGAACTATACTATATTACTTAATTGCTAAAGACTTATAATGAATTAGAAATAGCAATACCTTAATAGTTAAACCGATACAAAACATATACAGGGTGTCCGGAATATAAATAAATGCCGATACTAACGAGGCTTGTATATCTATCTAAAAGTAATAAAAAAGACTAATAATAAAACGTTTAAAACGATAAGTTTTTCTACAAATATATATTACATAGCGGGATACAAAAAATGAGCCTTACCAATCCTGTCGCCTGCTATTTTGAATAACAGAATAAGGGATAGAAAACAGGGAAACTTTGATACTGTTGACTCACTAGTCACCAAAATAGGTGTTATTCCTTATTACTTAACCACTTACGCTAAACAAATTGTACTTAAGAGTTAAGGGATACACTAGTTTAGTAAAACCGTAATTTCTAATAAATTACTCCGGATGAACCTCAACTAAATGTTATAAGTATCCAATAACTAGTTTTTAATGACACAATAACGCTCGGCAGCTAGCAAGCTAACATGTAAATATAAAGTTTAACGACAACGCAAAATTTGGTGACTGCCCTATTAAATAGACTCGACAATCGGCTATTTCAACGATTTTATAACGATTACTCATTTTAAAATTTATATATCAAATATCAATAAATCTTAGTATCTACTAGATCCACGTTGTGGTCAGTAATACTAATAAATATTTTAATAATGAAAATTTTAACGGCGTAAACAGCATTAACGAAGTAAACAATAGAAAATTCTTAGAAAATCCGTTAAACTGTAGCGTGTTGTAACGTACGACAGCACTGCAATCCATTACCCTACTATTATTAACCTCAAATTGTTATTTGTAACAGTATTGCTGCTAGTGCGTTTTTTGTACCTAGTGCTTGCTTGATATTTGTTAGTGTACATAAACGAACATGTAATAATGTCCTATATTAACTAATATTAATTAATAATTTACTACATTCACCAAAACACGGTTAAATCTTTTTGTCAAATATAGAAGTAGTGAGCACCAGTTGATCTCTGTGGTGGAATGAAAATCTAAAATTGGATAGCATTAACAACTCCCACCCACAAGTTAATTGAAGCAAGATTATTAGACATTCGATTTTTAGACGTTATGAACGACTTCTGTGTCTATTACTCTACTACTAAGTCATATCCACAAGTTTGTTATAAATGCAATACTATTTGTCATTACTCACTAAAGCAGCCAAAACATTTAATATCAAACCCAAAATCTTATTAATAAAATGTTAAAGAGCTGCCCAAGCAGCAGCTTTATAATTTTCAGGTTATACGACAATTATTTATGTTTTATTGCTGTCTTATTATTCCTTTCTAAATACATGTTTATTTTATTATGGCGGTAAGTTTCATTCATTTTGTTGTCAGTAACTGAATTATTTTATAAATGTATCACAAAAACATTTTGGCAACTAAATAATAAAACAGCTTATACGGCAAGCATATAACTATTTTATAAACATTTCTGTGACAAGCTTATAAAATAATGTGGTTTTATTAGCTAAAATGTTTTATAAACTTGTCACACAAATGTTAATAAAATGGCTATATATTTGCCGTATAAGCTGTTATTATTTAGCTAACAAAACCATCATTTTTTATAACATTATATTTAAAGAAACTTCTTCTTCTTCTCTCTTTACTTCTAAGAGCAAATAGCTGTGTTATACACTGTAATGTAGTTATTAGATAACAATATTATCAGTTGTCAGATAAAAATAGTGATACAATAATTACAACAGAAAAACGTTTATTTTGACGCAAAATCATATTGATAAACCATTATACAAAAAAAATTTGAAACAAAATGCGGGACTTTATTTTGTTACATGGTCATTGTATAAGAATAACATTAAACAGGTTTAATCTTTGTTATGTGATGCTAAAATGTTGCAGTATTTTGTCTAAGTTTATTAATTTATTTAAATTAACTGTTATTTCAGTGTACGAAACACATTACATCCACGTTATTCCTTTCTCGGAAAACTAAACGGCATTTTAGCTGAAGCACGCCGTTTAAGTTGCACGGAGACAAAATAATGAACTACAAGCCTTCGCTAATGAAACTAAATTAAAAAAGAAAATTTATACCACGCGTCTCGTTGTTGTTCCAGGAATAAGCTTCTTTTTATTTATAGTTATTAGCTCAAACTAAGCAAAATGAAAAAATTTAATAAAATTGCAGCAGCACGGAAATGCTTCCTGGAAAGTTATTTGCATTTAAAATGATTCAGATAATTAGGGACACAAAAATGACCTGAGGCAATTGGCATATAGACCAGTGCTGAAACCTTTGAAAATGGTAAAAAGTGAAAAAAATTATAGTAGGAGGAAACCCATAGGAAAAGAAAGAGAATACAACAAAAGTGAAAGAAAAAATAATTTACGGGCGATCTGAGGTCGGGAAGTGGAAGGGGGTGTTTTTAATGGTAAAAAACGATTTATCATGATTTCCGGCAAAATTGCAAGTCGTATAGCAGCTTTGTAGGTAATAAAAAGATCTACAACTTTTGTATTTACACTTTTTTCACATAACCTCAAAATTTATGTGAAAAATTCAAATAACCAAGTTTTTGGTTTTTCATTTTATCTTTTACAAAAAAAAAAATTGGTGAAATCTTATCTTTTTATGTCCCAAACACACTGTATTTTTTTTATTTAAAATATTTATTTTTTCACCTTATTTTGACTTAATATCGAAGAAGCACCCTAATTTTCAATCAAAAATTCTCACGTCAAAATATCTGCTTTTTTAAAAAAGGCGGTGGGCTTTTTGTTCGTTGAAACCTCTACTTTCTGATGGTGTAAAAAATATACATTACTATGGTAAATGCTCTCAGAAAATGCAAAGAGACGATGCGACAAATTCGAATCCGAAATTTCTTTTTTAATCATTATGTACAATTTTGAGCTATATATTTATTAAAATTTATACTTTAATTACTCGAAGAACATAAGATTCCATGTTACATTAATAGACAAAAAAATTGCAAGTCGAAATATACTACTATAGTTAACAACCAAATAAGCTAATAAAGTTAATATTTAATACATCTACAATATTTTTTCGTTGGCGTTTGACTTTTGCTGTAGAGGGTTACAAAATAAGCAGGCTATAGCAAGCACAATTCTCGGGGAGAAAGGCAATACCACTTTAATTCCAAAAACTCAGTGCACCAGCAGCAGCGGGATACAGGTGTTATCTTATTCCAATATTAAAGTTACATGAAGTGAAGAAAAAAATATAAGTTCATCTAATTTCCAAATATATGATTTGAAAGATTGTGTTATTAATATTTATAATAAGTAAATAATTTAAAATTCAGTTATTTTATTTTACTTTTACGCACATGTGCGTAAATTTATTTTTTTAAGCACATGTGCCTAAAAGACTGTCATTTCGATACTGAAATGACAATCGAAATGTCATTATTATGCAAAGATTTTACGAAAATGTTATTTTACCTGTGGGCAATATTTGAGACACCTACACTAGGTAAAAGAATATTTACATTAATTATTTTTTTTAACAATATAGTTTACTTGGAGGATTTTTCCCAGTGAAGCATTTCTTCCTTGATATGATATTCAAGTAATTTAGTATCCGATGAAAAAGAAACAGTATTTTCATTTATGGTTGTAACAAATACTATTTTTAATCTTCTAAGAAGATTGCGATGGATTCGTAATTTTAACATTATTTTGTAGTATATTGTAGCGTATTATTTGTATTTAATTATTAATTTAGTACTGTCTGGCTCTTAATAATTGTAAATAGGGCAGAGGCTGTAGAACCAAATTTGCTGTCCCCATTTGAGCATCTAATCATTAGTACAAATCTGAAATAATACCACCTCGGCAACAGAAGCTCCCTTTCGTGCAAACATACTTGGGACCCGTTTCAAATTGTCATTATTTTCAAATAAGCAGAAGCGGCTTATATTGTATTTCGACGTACCCCTTATTTGCGATATTCTGTTATTTGTATGCGTGCTCTACGAACCCACTTTATAAGGCAGAATCCAATTTCCACTATTCGAATAACCCTAGACGCAAACAAGGGATGATGGTTAATATTTCTGTTTTTCTGGTTCGATTCCCAGATGTCCATGGCAGGGGGTATGTAAAAACAACTGGGAAAGTGATATTTGGGATGTGCGTGAGTGGTTCGGAATAATTTGTTTTTCGTAAAAAATATGTTATCGGAACCCTCTAACGTTTTATCGTCTGCATACTGGCTTATACATACAAAGTGTACCAAATTTCTTGTGGAAAAATTCATGGAGTTTTATGTATGATTAGATAATTTAAGCAAATTTGCAAATTTTGAGTATTTTCACTTAATGCCGCCAGTGATAATCACACTCACGTTCAGTTTATAACATCTAATCTAAAAGCTCGTGTATACGGGTTTAGTAAATAGGCGTGTTGCTAGAGCAAGCAAACTTCTGAATACTAGAATAGTGTGAACATAGTTTACAGTGGCTAGCAGAGTACTAGCGCCAGCAAATGAAGCCAATCAGATAAGTAGACTTATGCCCGGATTACACAAGGCTGGTTTTACAAGCTAGTATTCTGACATTCTATTCTGGCTTACTATACGGTTTGGCATAGTGCTAGAGCGGTACACACGATACTGGAAATTTTAAGTCAAATATCAATGTAGTTTACCTTGGATTAAAATGCACAAAAGAACCACAATGTTAGAAATGGAATATTTATTTGTTAAGTTGTGTCAAGTTGCATTAGAACATTTTTTAGAAGAGGTGCTAGAAAAACGTTTTCTTTTGTATCGATGACTCATGCGTATTTGTCTTAAAAGCAGGAAATAGTCACAATCCACTTAAAATTAATTTCAATACATAGTTTAGATAATTTTGAAGCGTGTATATATGCAGATAATACAAAATGGTGCGTCTCCACCATATGCTAACCGATCATGTACTAGCTTCCATCTAGCTTCCCCGTTCACACGAAGCCAATATACAAAGCCAAGGTAGGAAATTTGGTGGGAGACGTTACTCAAAGTTATTAAATAATAACCTTGGGCGTTACTAGCATATCCTAATGAAGGTATCCTGGCTGAGGTGATAGCTTACTGACTTCTTCACTAGCTTACTAACTTAAAAACTAATCTAGTTCCGTTTATATGGAGCTAGAGTTTCTAGTTTGCTAGCTTACTAGCACTAGTTTGCTTTCCTAGCTTAAAAAACTAGCCTCGTGTAGACCAGACATTACTTATCCACTAACTTATTCACACCACGGAATTATCGAACAAAATGTGTCGACGCTAGTCTTCAATTGAGTTGTTAGTAGCAAATTATTTAATTTGGCTACTGAGTTTTAGATCTTTTAAATGTCATAGTAGGAGGAAACCACAATTATACGTTTCGTAGAATTATAGAGAAAACATAAATGCTTATGGAAAACGAATGGTTCAAGTTAAGAAAAACCAGCACAGCAGGTAGCTTTATACAAGTTATAGACGAAATGGCCACAGTAGATTTCCAAGTGGCATTCAACTCAATCCATTTTTACACATCATATTTTACTTTGAAACTGATTTACTAATATGAAACATTATACGTGTGAGCAGTCACTGGCAAAGTTACTAGCTTGTAACATTTTCAGCTTGCTAATTGCTCCAGTAACTGTATCTATTTACTAAGTCCGTGTAAACGAGATTTTAGTCAATGACAATATCTTTCTGGTACATAAAGAAACGTCAGTAGCGATATATAGTTTCGACACGCTAGCAACAGATTAAAGTATGGCAAATAATAGTTTTGAATTTAATAAATCTCATGCCAAATACAATTTACAGAATGTAATTACACTAAGGATGCTTACTTGAGCTGAGTTTTACAAAAGGATTTTTCAAAATTTAAAGATCAATGTCGGTAAGACGGCAGCCTGATCAGAACAGAGTTATATCTTTTCTAACACTAGTCAACAAAAATTTCTAGAAAGTAGCATAGTAGTGTCTAGTTTTGACAGACGATGAAACCTCTAGATATAATCTTTCTTGATTATTAGAATTTTCCAAAAATAAGCACGTGCATTGTCAACCATATTTCATTAAAAATTGGAATTCCTTTAGGGCAAATGTAGTTTAAAATTGGTAATGAGTCCACGGATTATAATTTGTATCAAAAAGAGCCAGTAATTATTAAGATCCATTCAGCTAAATATAATAATAGTGAAAGATATATAAAATTTACAGTCAAGGTTTTAAAATATAGATTTCATAAAATTAAAAGAGTAATTTAAAGTTGCTATAGCGGAAAAATGTTAAATTAGGCTTAACAAGCATTGTATCAGTATTAGAATAAGGCTTAGAGGCTGAATAAGAAAGAAATTAGGGAAAATGAGCTTTTGGAAGATAATTTCAACAGAATGTAACATATAGCATATTAAAAGTAAACTTAGAATTTATAGAAAAAAGTGATTATGCTAGTTTTGAAGTTAGTTCCAAAAGAAAAGAGAAATTTCATAAGGTACATTTGGTAACTCGGTATCCATGTAGAATAAATATCCAGCCTCATTTGGTTTCAAAAAGTCTATTCGAAATCTGCCAAATTTCACCAAAGGCGAGTTTGAATCGTATCGTCGTCCAATTTGAGTCGCTGTCTAATCAAAACCCTGGCTTCTAGTTAAATTAATATCAAACGTTCCGTTTTCAAAGTCAATTCCGTGTCTCATAAGGAAGACCTAGTGAAGTAAATCAAATCAAAACCATGAGATAGTGCCATAAAAAAGATTTAAAAAAGTGTAGTGAGTTTCTGGAGATTGTAGAATTAGGAAACTTGTGGCCATGTCTATAATGATATTGAAGACAGAGGATGTGTATTGGTTGTCAGAATTCCAGATACTAAGACTTATAAACAAAGAATGTTCACTGTTGTAATGTTATCCACGCAATTGACGTATTTCGAAAATATATGGAGAAATGTACTACATCGACGATTGTTTTTAACCTATAAAATCAAGAATGCACAATGCATCCTGTAGGTTGGAACATATTCTTTAAGATATAATGAAAGATAGCAGAAAGCCAGTTTTCACAGTTTTCGATGATCTGCAAGTAAAGTTGCTGAGGCACCTGCTTCAACTGATTTATCAGTTTTAAAAAGACATTGTGGTTGGCGCTCTGATTCTGTTGCGGAGGTTATATAGAGCAGTCAATTAAAAATGAAATTAAAATTTTAAAAAAGTTTCCGCACCAAATTGCAGTGATGTAAAAATACTAGAATGATTTAAAAAAGAATCACAAGAAAAAAATATAAATATTATTTCTTATGAAGTTATAAAAGTAATTTTAATTTGTCACAATTGGATAAAAAATTAAATTCTGCTGCAGTATTTAAATGTTTTTCTAATGATCATCACACAAATCCTCTTCCTTTTAATATTTTGGAAAAATAATTATTCTGCGACATCGCATTAAAAGACACACAAAAGTTATTTAAATAAACTAACACTAAGTATTTATACTCATTATCATCACTGATATAATTCTTCTTAAGTATTTTACTAAAGTCGAGTTTTTTCCACTAATCAGTTACCTGACAGTTAAAATTCAAATAAGTTAAGACTAATTTAACTGAATGGACGGCAACCCAGAACTTTGACCATAAGGTTTCATTTATCTCAATCTTATCCGGCGAGATAAAGCTGCCGTGGCGTTTAATTAAAAAAATTAAATGCCGGTAAAGTATGTGACGGTTTATCTCGTTAATGTTGAAATTAATTTAACAAAAGGTTGGCAATTAACCGTTCGACACGAGAATCCTTTTAAAGATGAAAGACAACAAAATTAACCCTCACTCCGCCATCTGTTTGATAAATTCCGTTTACTAACAATTTAGACCCTTTTCCTCGTTTTCTCAGTTTACCTAATCGGATGGGCGCGGGACAACTGTTGGCCGGCCCCAGTCACAAATTTCTAATTGGCTTTGCCTTTATTTCACATAAATAGAATTTGTTATTGACAACACTATAAGCTGTATCTATAAAAACTGTAAAATATCATCTCCTGCTAACGAATTTATTCAACAAATGAAAGATTGCTACTTGTAGGAGGAACAAATTTATACTTAGTTATCAAAACACAATTCCCTTATTTTATATATAGGTAGATGATTCACTCATATTGTCATTAATTATAAGAAAAGATAGGGAGAAATGGGAATAATACGAATACGCGATTAAAAACCATATTTTAAAGTTCCTCTTCAGACTGGTGACAGTTTAACTCGGTGTCGGCCGGACACAACGTTGCCAAATTGAAATATTTTCCTAGTACTTACGCAAATGTTAAAATATATAATGAATAATATAAATTAATTTTTAAGCGTATGCAATTAACATATTGAAGTTATAAAATTACAACGGATCAAGTAATAAACCATTTACATTTAATTACATGAATAGTGAGATAAAAACCAATACTCACTAGATAAATTATTAAGAGAAGCTGAAAAGTTTGTATATAAACTAATTTTAATACAAAAAACTCTCGTCAACAACAACAGTCCGAAACATATACAGTGCTAATAATCCTAAAACAGTAAATCTTCACCTACTGTATTTATATCAACACCCTTGTTTTCAATGCCTACTCAAAGACAAACACTGCAGAGATGAAAGAAACAATTTTAATTCGCATTTTTATAAACACCCGATGCAATGAATATGAGATTATGAGTATCTACAGATTAGTCCCATAAGAAATGCTCAACCGCAGTAATCACGTTCCGACATCGGCAGAATAGCTGTAATCGGCCCAACTAAAAAGTTGGCAGTATAAATTTCTGTTTAATAATGTTAACGGCGGAATAAGCCCGTTTTCATATGCTACTGGAAACCGCCGTTTCACTGTTGTTTGTGTCACCACAGTAACTTGTAATAATTCAGTTTACTATTTACCTAAATAAAACGGCAATTCAAATTAGGTGGAACTAAATTTTACAAACTCTTCTATCAGGAAAAAATGCCAGAAAGGAATTTGAATCTGATTTATATTCATAATCAAATGCGATTTACATTATTTGGGAATATCAATGTACAAGGTCGATTTCACTTTCAAGAACCTAATTAAAATATTGCAAAAATAGACATGTTTCATCTAAAATTGTATTTATTGTATAAAATTTTATGGAGCTTTTGCATTTGCATTACGAGGGCATGATGAAAACGAAAATTCTGAAATTCCTGGTATTTTTTACAGCTTAGTGAATTTTATGTCAATACTTGACTCGCATTAACCCACATACTAGTTATCTACTGCTATAGAACGCTTCATATCTGTGGCTTTTCAGTTCGGCATAGAGTATCGAATGACCACTAGATGTAGCTTGTCTACACCGCGTACTCATTGTTCCCTCTGCCAGGTTAGACAGACTTAAAACAACTAAGGATAGTCGTCAGTTATGCCACTTATGGCATATTAATGAGAGCTAATAATCTCGAAACCGGTATATGTCTGTTGGACTGCTGACGACTAACTTTAGCTGTTTGCTGTAGGTTTTTCAGCTGTAATTCAATGCTGGTCGGGGTATTAGCCCGCAGAGTAGTTGTTTAAAACGGTACAATAACTACGAGGAAGCTCAATTCAGATATTTTAAAAAACGTTCGGGAAAACTGGAAATGAGAGTAATTTTTAAGATATACTGTTGAGTATACCAATTATGATTTTTTATTTTTTTTCTGAGAATAATATTACTTAAAAAGTTGTAATATCTGCTACACTCCATTTGCATTATTTTTATTTGTTGCTATTTAATACAAAAAATAAATATTTAGCGAACTACTGAAAATTATGTCAATTTTGAGGTTAATGACCTAGGATCGCTATGCAGAGTAAAATAGTTGTACAATTCATCGAAGTTATGCCTAGACAAAGTTCATTATTTTTTATTCTGTCCATTCTCGTAACACCCTTGATGTATTTTAAGAATTCATTTCTGCCGCTTGGATTTTACTTTTCATTTTTTGTGTTCGCACTAAAGATTCACAGCCGTAAGTAAGAACTGGTCTGTATATGATTTTAAAGACACTGATTTTAGTTTGCTTTGTTATTTTTTTTGTTGTTAAAAAATTTGTTATTCAATGTATAGTATAATTTTATTGTTTTTTCTATTCTTCTACCTACGTCTAGATTTTGTTTTCCGATGTTATCTATAGTTACTCCAAAATAGTTGAAATGACATGTTTGTTCAATTTTCACTCCCTCAATTTCGATATTCAGTTGTTCGTCTACTAAGACCATAACTTTTGTTTTACTCTTGTCTAATTCCATTTTCTTGTACCTTAGTTCTTCATTCCATACATTTAAGTTGTCTTGAAGAATTTTTTCATTATGTGCTATTAAAATAATGTCTTCTCCAAAAGCTCCATCTGATATTTTCACGATCTGTATATTCTTATAGCCAACCTGCATCTTCCTACATCTTAATGCGTATTTTTTATAACTTCGTCTATGTAGATAGTAAATAAGACTGGACTCAATCCTCCCCCCTACCTTAAACCAATATTTGTTGTGAATTTCTGAGATCTCATGTTTCACCTTATTATAGTTTTTATTATTTTTATAGACTATTCGTATGTTTCTAATAATTTTGTTATTTACTCCTATATTTTGTAAACTCTTCTAGATGTTTTCTCTCAGTATGGTGTCAAACGCTTTTTCAAGATCGATAAAACTCACTCTGTCTCTCATGTAACCTAGGTTCAATTGGTTTAACTTCAAATTTATTAATAATTCATAAATTTTAACCGCTGTATTTAGTAACGTAGGTCTGTAGTTCTTACATTCTTTTGGATTTCCTTTTTTAAAAAAGCGTACTAATAATGCTACTTTCCATTCTTTTGGCGTCTTCATTTTTCCAGGCTTTATTAATAATTTCTAATAACATGTTTATAACCTTCTTCCCCACGTTTTTTTTATCATTTCTGTTGTAATGCTGTCACTGCCGAGTGCTTTACCATTATTTAATATTCTAATTTCATTTTTAAATTCTGTTTGCTATTCTTCTTACTCTTCATTGTCATAATAGATACAGATTGTTAATCGTAACTCCACTAAGGTTAAAATGGCACTGATTCAAATGGGGTTTGTTTACGTATTTAACCTCAGGAGAGGTTGAAATTTATCAAGCTGTACCTTAAATAGGAAAGATTGATTTAGGTACAAAGTTAGATAATTAACGGTAATTTCTAGTGGTCATCTCAATCAAGGTATAGTCCAGATAATGGAACGTTATTATATTACAACTAACTCAAAGGAACTCATCAAATATATACTTCTATCATACTTTTCGAATATTACAACTTTCCTGTTAACGTCAATGATGCAGAAATGATATATAGATGTGCTTTAAGAGGGTAAATTATTAATTTTAACTAACTTCCATATATTGGAGGATTTCACGAAGAGCAAGCAACTATTTCAATATGCAATACGATCAAATCGAACGCAAATTATATCCAATTTGAGTTAAGTAACTATGTGTATTAGTTTTGCAAAGTGTAATTTTGCTGCACAAGCACGTCGACATATCCAGGCTTTTCCAGGTTCCACCGATAATGTATGTATATTGTATATATATGTATATTGAAGGCATAATTTCAGTTGGTATATTGATATTTTGAGCAACTGATTCAATTTGTCGTAACTTTCAAGAAAATATATCAGCACAAATAGTAGTGTAGAGTAAAATTGAAATTATGACGTTTGTATAACTTTATTTGTTTAGAGTTTAGATTTTAGAGATACATTTTCTAATTAATAATAGTATATTATGATTATATCTCCTCTTGCATATCTCGTAAATGTGCCCTTTTGCACGGTAAATTTCCTAATAACTTAAGGTAAAATGATATAAATACCACTACACAAAAAAAATTACGCAATGTCTATCGAAAATTATAGACCTGTCTATACCAAGTGTATTCTCTAAAAGATTTGAATGTTTTTTTTAATAGAACGATTTCATCACTATCCAGTAACAATATCATTTCTAACATTCAGCATGGATTTATTTCGGGGAAATCAACCGTCCCAGCTACGCATGCATTTTATATGGAAGTTACTAACATGATCGAGGCAGGAGAGTGTCCTGTTGGGATATTTTGCGATCTCAACAGGGCATTCGATTGCGTCGATCATGAGAGATTATTATGTAAGGGCTACAATTATGGAATTCGGGGTACAAGTTTCGATTGGCTGAGGTCATTTTTATGCAACAGAAAACAGTTTACAACTATCAGCGGTATTATCGATCATTGTAAAGTAAATTTTAATTCTGCACTCAGTAACATCAGTTTGGGAGTACCTCAGGGATCCATTCTAGGCCCTTTGCTCTTCTTACTCTATGTTAATGATATACATACGGCATCTCCAAATGAACATTTTGCGTTGTATGCAGACGATACATCAATCGTAATTACTGACAAATCCGATAGTGTACTCGAGGGCAAATATAACGAAGCACTTAGTAGTTTAACTACATGGTTTAATCGGAATGCGTTATATCTTAATGCTGACAAGAGCTTTTATTTGAGGTTTCGCAATCCTCAAAAAGAGTGTTTAAATTTAAATTTGACAATCAACGACTCTCCATTATTACTGTCTGACAATAAAGACATATTTTTGGGCCTATTTATAGATAAACACTTTTTTTGGAAACAACACTGCCAGTACATTGTTTCAAAATTGAACTCACTCTATTATATGTTTAGACGTCCGTCACGTGTTGTATGATACGCATTTGCTTATGCTCTACCCGTATTATGCTCAGGTGGAGAGGAAACTTAGATACGGATTGTGTTTTTGGGGTCTATCTACTGGTTGGCATGATATATTTATTGCTCAGAAACATATTATACGCTGTATGGCGGGGGTAAGAAAGGTTTGAAGTTGTAAACCCTTATTTGAAAACTTTAAAATGTTGCCGTTGCCTTCGTTATTTTTGTATGAAGTACCAGTGTTTGTGTTTTTAAAAACACTGATAAATTTTATAGACACAGAAATATTCATAATATGAATACGAGGCATAGAGATGATTTTTATATACCATATAGTAGAATAAACGCTACTTTTAAATCTCCCAATATACAGGGTGTTAGGTAAGCATGCGGCAAAAATTCAAGAGGTTATTCCTTGGCCTATTCTAAGAATAATTTATCCTATGATTATTTCTGAAAAACCCCTTTGTTTCGAAGATACAGGGTATACAAAATTTGTGACAACGATATTTGTTGAAATCATTAATGCAAATAAAAGTATGGCGTACGCCAATGTATCCAGGCTGGAGGAAGTCATTTCGAACATTTATTGTAGATTGAGCAACTTTAGATGTACTTTTTGATAACAAAACGTTGTTATTGTCGCAAATTTTGTTCACCCTGTATCTTCGAAGCAAAGTAGTTTTTCAGAAATCATCATAGGACAAAATATTCTTAGAATAGGCCAAGGAATAACCCCTTCAATTTTTGCCGCATGTTTACCTAACACCCATATGGATTAAAAGTTTTTAACAAACTTCCACATCATATTAGGACCTCTGTCACTGTTGCATCTTTTAAGAATAGGTTGAAACAGTATTTACTTGACAAATGCTTTTATTCTGTTGATGATTTGTTTTTATGATATTTTAATTTTTTTAGCATTGTAGATGTTATTTTATTTTGTTCCCTTTGTTTTGTTCTCTTATTTGTTATTTTATACTCTACATGACTGTAGTTTGTTTAAATGTATTTTTTGTGACTATTTCAATACGGTTACTGTGTACCGTCCCCTACAATAAAAATATTATTATCATAATATTATCATTATTATTATTGATTTTAATTATTATTTCTCAATCATGTTACTATTAGTAGTATGTCTACAGTCTACATTAGTTGGTTGACAATATTAACTCACTCAATATACGCTTATTTAAGATTTAATTTTGCTTTGATTTCGCTTCGTATTTTTCTATTACTAAGAATCCACTCGAAGGGACCAATATATCAGTTACTCAACTAAATATTATTTTATACGAAGGCCCATACGGCCAAAGAAAACATTTTTTGTTAATTCTTCGGGACAAGTAGTCACGATTCCGGCCGGAAAAAGGTCTGTAGGCGCCACGAGATGTTGCCGAAATGTTTAATAAACATCATAAACTGAAATGTTTAGCAAGCCATAAGAAGGGAACAAAAAGGGAGTAAAAAGTTCGCTCCTTTGTTTTGCGTACTCTATTGTGACCACCCATGACCGGCATTTGTTATTGTTGTGGGGTTCCATAAATCATTCGACAAGATTGCATAAAACGGTAGACCGCCGATCTTGCCAGAGGGTTATAAAATAAAATATCCTTCGCTGGATAAACATCCTGGTTCAGGATACTGGATTTTAAACCCTCGCAGAAATTACTGTTTATTTTTCTCGGGGAATTACATATTATGACTTGTTTTAATTTTTGAAAATGTTATGAAAACTGGAAAAGAACGATATGCAATTAACTGAAACTTCTATCCCATTTTTGTTCGCAACATAAAGATTTGTCCATTTTCAGTCAATAACAGAGGTGGAGATTCTTGCTGCTGCTAATAAACTTAAAAATAAATTCACATCTGGTCCTGATAGGATACCCTCATTTGTTGTTAAAGATTGTATACGTGTATTTGTTACCCCACTCTGTTGTTTGTTTAATATGGCAGTGAAATTTACTGAATTTCCTAATGTGTGGAAAACAGCCAGAGTATGTCCTATTTTTGGCAACCTTATTATTAATTATAGACCAATTTCCATCCTTTCCAATTTTGCAAAATTGTTTGAAATTGTTTTGTATAACCGCATATATCTTTCTGTGCATAATCAATTATCTCCATTTCAGCACGGCTTCTTGAATAATAGATCAACCATGACAAATTTAACTGTATTCGCTCAATTTGCTTTTGAAGTTCTTGACAGTCAGGGACAGGTAGATGCAGTTTACACTGACTTTGCCAAAGCTTTCGATAGGATTAGTCATAATGTATTATTAAATAAATTGGGTAACTTTGGTTTTGTTGCCCCAGCTCAAAACTTTATTTCATCCTATCTTAGTCAAAGAGAACAATATGTCGAATATAATGGTTTTAAATCTCCGGGATATTTAACAACGTCAGGGTACCTCAGGGTCTAACCTAGGCCCTTTGCTTTTACTTTTCATAGATGATTTGAGTCATGTTCTTAATTGTCGTAACCTTTTTTGGTGATGATTTGAAGATATATAGAGACATTAATGGTGTTGAGGATTGTCAAGAGATTCAAGATGACCTTAATAAATTATTGACATGGTGTAATAACAATCAATTGTACTTGAATACTTCTAAGTGTAAAATTGTTTCATACAGTAGGAAAAAGTATTTGTTATTATAATTACAGAATAGATGACATAGTTTTGGATCGCATTGACTCTTATAAAGATCTAGGCATTCTGTTTGACCATGAGCTAACATTCAACCAACATATTTCTTTGAAAATAAGTGAAGCGATGAAAATGTATGGGTTTATTATTAGAAATTGTAGGACTTTTACTAACATTGACGCGTTGAAACTATTATATTATTCTTATGTTCGTTCCAAACTTGAATATGGTTGTGTGATTTGGTATCCTTTCTATAGACGTTACAAAGTTGACATTGAATTGATACAAAGAAAATTTTTGAAATATTTAGCATTTAAAATGGATGGTGTATATCCTGAGAGAGGTATAGCCTATAGCCTGTTAAAAAACAGATTTAATTTACGCGGTGTAGAACTAACTACATCTATCGGCCGTTCGCTACTCCATGCCGGACTGAAAATGTCCGGGCACGAAGCGTTCTACATGCAGTAGACACCATTGAAAGCTGTCGACCTTTATCGCGATCGGCGAGAAACGATATTTTGCAAACACGGAATTCCAGGAAACAACTACTCTGCGGGCTAATGCCCCGACCAGCATTGAATTACACCTGAAAAACCTATAGCAACAGCTAGAGTCATTCGTCAGACGCCCACCAGACATATACCGGTTTCGAGCTTATTAGCTCTCATCAGTATGCCATAGGTGAGGTATCCGACGAATAACCTTAGCTGCTTTCGTCTGTCTAACCCGACAGAAGGGACCATGAGTACGCGGTGTAGAACTAACTACATCTATCGGCCGTTCGCTACTCCATGCCGGACTGAAAATGTCCGGGCACGAAGCGTTCTACATGCAGTAGACACCATTGAAAGCTGTCGACCTTATCGCGATCGGCGAGAAACGATATTTTGCAAACACGGAATTCCAGGAAACAACTACTCTGCGGGCTAATGCCCCGACCAGCATTGAATTACACCTGGAAAACCTATAGCAACAGCTAGAGTCATTCGTCAGACGCCCACCAGACATATACCGGTTTCGAGCTTATTAGCTCTCATCAGTATGCCATAGGTGAGGTATCCGACGAATAATCCTAGCTGCTTTCGTCCGTCTAACCCGACAGAAGGGACCATGAGTACGCGGTGTAGAACTAACTATCTATCGGCCGTTCACTCCATGCCGGACTGAAAATGTCCGGGCACGAAGCGTTCTACATGCAGTAGACACCATTGAAAGCTGTCGACCTTTATCGCGATCGGCGAGAAGAAAATTTTGAAATATTTAGCATTTTAAAAATGGAGTGTATATCCTGAGAGAGGCTATAGCCTATAGCCTGTTAAAAACAGATAATTTAATGTCTGGCACAAATGTTCTGCACTTTCTTTTCTGTATAAGCTCTTGAATGATCAGATTGATTGTCGGGATCTTCTGAGTCAATTGAACTTTGCTGTACCTAGACCATCGATCAGACATAATGTAACATTTTAACATTTGCTATTCAAATCGCCAATTTTTGTGATGTGTGATAATTATAATAAGCTTAGTTACCTTTGTGATATTAATATATGTACACTAAGGGAACTTATGCAAATAGCTATTCTGAATTTGAATGATGATGACTTAAGTCTGTAGCACCGACATATGTATATATCATAATATATTAATGTATAAGGAATAGGTATTATTTATATATGATTATTATTATTGTTATTTTAGATATTGTACTATAAATAGTTTAGCCGCTGTAATTGCCCTGTAACTGAATTTCTGTTGGGCAATAAAGCAATTATTATTATTATTATTATTATTAAATCCAGTAAACATTGAGGCTCCGACACATTCGGAGTTGTTCTGAGAGCGCAATGACTATTCACCTGTGGAGTCAGTAATCATTGCGCCCGTAAATCGTGTCTGAGCAGACGTAGCACAAGGACGATTGTTCTGCATTCTGATTATTATTATTATTATTATTATTATTATTATTATTATTATTATTATTATTATTATTATTATTATTATTATTATTATTATTATTATTATTATTATTATTATTATTATTATTATTATTATTATTATTATTATTATTATTATTATTATTATTATTATTATTATTATTATTATTATTATTATTATTATTATTATTATTATTATTATTATTATTATTATTATTATTAATTCCAGTAATTCCGTACACACTAGATGTTCTGAGAGTCAATGACTAGTGGAGTCAGTAATCATTGCAAATCGTGTATTCTGAATTTGAATGGACGATGTTTTTACTTAAGATCTCTGCCGAATTTCGACATATGCCGGTATATATCATAATATAACTCAGAAAGCAACGTATTATTTATATATGATTATTATTATTGTTATTTTAGATATTATACTATAATTAGTTTAGCTTTTGTTTTTTTTTTCTGTAATTGCCCTGTAACTGGAATTTCTGTTGGGCAATAAAGCAATTATTATTATTATTATTTGTCAGCCAGCGTGACTTTAATTTCAGGTTAGCCAATCCTGAAGATATTAGTAAGTACCTTAGTTAATCGATTGCATTCTAATGCTAAGGTCATTGATTATATATCGGCCGCTATGCTAAAGATATGCCTGCCCTTTTGTGCTAATCCGTTAACACACATTATTAATTGTTGTCTGCTAGAAGGTAATATTCCTGCTGGATGGAAGTATGCTGTGGTATACTCAGTGCCAAAGAGGTATAACGTTGAAAACTTTAACGATCTGTAGCAGATTAGCATATTGTCAGCGGTGTCAAAAGTGTTAGAAAGAATTGTCTACATTCAATTGAAAGATTATCTAGATGAATACAATATTCTTCCGCTAAGACAGTCAGGTTTTCGTTCTGGATATAGCACAACTACATGTTTGTTGGACATTGCTGATGATATCTATTCTATTGACAAACGGATGGTTACTGTGACTGTAATGCTAGATTACTTTAAAGCATTCGACTGTCTTGACCATAATTTGCTTCTAGCTAAGTTAAAATATTATGTCTCTGGCGGTTATTTGCAGTGGCTTAAAAGTTATTTACTCGACTGTAAGCAAGTAGTCAAGGTAAAAAAGATAATAATTGCATTTTTTCAAGTGAAGTTAAAATTAAAACTGGTGTGCCCCAGGGATCGATTCTAGGTTGTCTACTTTTTGTAATATATACGGTAGATTTTCACACGAGTGTTAAATAAAAAATGTACTGCTATATATGCGGAGGATTCACAGATGTATGTATCTTTCAAGCCAGATGAGAAAGTTCTTAATTTTAATCAAATTAATCTAGATCTGGAATTATTGTATTGGCTGGTCTAAGAGTAAAGGTTTGAAATTAAACCCGATGAAGACTACGGCTATATTATTCGGAACCCCGAAACAATGTGCTAAAGGCTAAGAGGAGAATATATTAATTTTATCCGATTCTGTACTAGAATTTAAAATTGCTTGTAAAAGTGTTGGATTAACTTTTGATAATAACTTAACATTTACAAATCATGTTAATCATGTCTTGAAAACTGCGTATTCTCGCTTGCATTCTCTATATAAATTTAAAAATATTCTTACTACGAATGTTAAATTGAAGCTAGCGGAATCCTTAATATTATTTTGATTGATTATTGTGATATTGTCTATGGTCTATGTTTGTCAGCGTGTGATTCCAATAAAATTCAGGGTTTACAGAATTCTTGCATGAGGTTCGCAAAAAAGGTAAAGAGGAGAGATCACATTACTTCGTATTTTTCGAAGAATGGATTGTTTAAAATGAATATGCGCAGGAATATTCATTATTAAATCTAATACATACAGTTATACAGACAAATAAGCCACCGTATCTTTGATCTAAGTTGGTGTTCAGTGGTGAGGTGCAGAGTAAAGGCTTGAGAGATGAACTACTGTTATAAGTACCCCTGCACGCATCCTCATTCTTTAAGTCTTCGTATTTATATTTAGCGCACACCGTTATAATATGTTACCAAAGTCGATTAAAATAATTGCAATTGCAGAATTTTTGAAATTGCCGAATGTTGGGAATTACATCGACTACTGTTTCCAAGAAACGTCTCTTACATTAGTGGCTGATGCAGGAGCAGACATCACCTCTCTTAAAAAGCATGGTGGATGGAAAGTAACAAACGTAGCAGAAGGATATGACCAAGTACAAAAAAGACAATATACAAATTATTCCAGAATTTTAGTTCCATATTTAAAAAATGAGGCAGAACCCTTTTTTCCTGCGGAAAGTCGGCGCCTATGATAAGCATTGACTGAGATGGCTTAGATCCATAAATATAGCTTACATCTGTCAACAATGTGAATTACCATGCGGTCGTCTTTTTGCAGCGTTTCTAAATGCAGAAACGAGAAAAATAAACATTTGTATTAGTAATAATACCTGACAGATTTGGAACAGTTAATCCAGTAAGCTCCACTATTTTACATTCGTTTTTCATTATCTCGTTACAAACTGACAAAACTACATTTTCACTCATTAGGTACAACCACTCACTACCGATAAAACACACTTCCCGTGGGTACATTTAGATAAAATGCCAATTTATTATAAGAAAATCGGACGAAATAATGGGTGGTATTAATACGAAAACTTTTAATGCACTCGCGGCAGTTTTGTCCCATAACCAAGAAAAACAAATCAATGTTCATACATAAATAACGTATATTTATATGTCTCGGATTCAGGCCTAAGTATTAATATTAATGAGACAGTTAATGGAAGTGAAATAAATCTAAATTATTTTTAGTTAGAGGTAACAATAAACCAATTAAAATAAAAACAATCAACGGATTTCCCTAAAAATGTCCTGCATTTTTTTCAGCTAATTAAAGTCAGATATTTTTACTGCAGCATATACAATGGCATAATAAATTCCAGAGTAGCTGTGATCATAAATAAGCCATAAAAACGCCATACCTGTCCCTATCCGCCATAAAGTTCTTTGAGGACATAATTAAATGGTATTTTAAATATACATTCATTATACCTTTAATTATTTTTCAACAGGAACGCCAGCTGTAATTTACTGCTTACATTAAGGCAGATGCGTTGCAATCTTTATTGCAAAAAACGTCTGCTATAAATATAAAGTGCTGATTTTTTTTGTTGAATATGTCGAATAAAAATATTCTGTTTTTTCATTATTATACTAATAAATTAATTTTACATTTTAATCACCGGTGTATTATATTACAGGCCTTATTGGCAGTTGCATTGTCCAATGAGACATTTACATATTTAGTCACGCGTGCAAAATAAACAACTATATCATACATTTTGCCAATTATATAGTTTGCCAATGAAATACATTGGCACTAGAGCTATTATTATGAATTGCTCTTGGTACTTCTTTGAAGGATAACTTCCTTTCAGTATGTAAAATGTTTTGATTTGAATTACCTATCTGCTATATTACTAATTCAATTTTAAACCAAAGCACAACTAATTTAAAATTAGTGTGTATAACGTAACTCTCTGCTGGGAAAAGAAAACATAATAGTTATTTGCCGAACAAGTGCGGGAAATATATTTTCCCCATGAGTTAGAAACTATTTTTTTTCTACAAGCGCATTAAACTAAATGGAATGTTTAATGTTCTTAAATCCATATTAATACAAACGGAAACAAAAGTAACATAACAAAAGCGAATACAAATACATTGGAATGAGCATTGGAATAAAAGAAGTATCATCTCTTTACTTGTTAATTGCAGAAGTCAGCATGTGAACTTAATTGCTTCTTGGATAAATATTGCTCTAATACGGAGAACAAATATTGGCAAGTAGTTTATTCAGAAACAGGCGTCAAATCGTGGCTGTTGAATACTAATGGTACATCTGGGCAAGACGTTAATGGCTTTCAATTGCAGTTTGAATATAATGGAGTGTATAAATGAAGAATTTTATTGCATATTTCTTTTTTCTAATTTGTAGAGTCTTCTAAGTACTTATCAGCAACAGAAGCTGATTTCCACCCTTCTAAACGTTTAATATTTGTGATATCTTTATAATCGGCAAGTAAAGTGGCCGAGGGCTGCCTAAAACTATAACCATATGTATATTTCCGGCGTTGAAGGTGTAAATAGGTTGCGCTTTCGGAAGGTATTTTTCCTATTCAATTGATGCCTACAGGTTGGACAGTACATTTTCTATGTTTGTACTGTATAAATAATAGACAACGTGGAGTTTCATTTGGACGTTAGCTTGTATATTTTCTGTATACACTGAAAAACCATTATTTGTTTCCTTACATATCACGAAGGATCTGGAGGAATGAGTTTTGATGTCCTATATTGACAATTATTGGGTCTTTTTTATCTTCTAGATCATTGATGGGGATTTTCGTTATTTCCAAAAATCGTTACAACTTAATCATCGGGTAAGTTTGATCAGGTCACTCATAATTTTTTTTACGTCTCTTGCATTGCATTTTTCGGACGAAATCCAACATTCTGTCTTTTTATAAAGGCAGTTATTTTATGAAATTTGCCAATATCCAAATCTTGTTTAACTTTATAAATACTTTTTATCATTGAATATCTGGACCATAACGTGTTTGGCTTCCAGAATTTAAACATTTCCAAAAAAATATGCTAGAATTACTTCCTTCTTTGTCGATTTTACCTTATTAGTGTTACACCAATCAATAAAATGGGAGTATTGCTTCTTATACCTTTCTTTTAAAAAATCTAACTTTAGAATTTAAAACGTGACAGGAATGTAGCGTAATTATACCTTATTTTTAAAATAAGAATAGTGATTTAAATTTCTCGCGCTTAAACACTATAGCTTGTTATTGGTTAATTTGTCGCCAATTTGGCTAAGATTAACGTTGCCACTTCGTTGAATATTTTGTGTTTACTCTCGCTCCTAGTTCAAATCAAATAAAATAGTTCTATTCATAACTCGCAACTAATTGTAATGATTTTTGTCTATTTTCTTTCTTTTTCAAATTTACCGCTAAAATGATCTAGTTATATTTTCTAATTACTTTTCTCTGTGTATATATGACTTCTTCATTTACTCCTCTTAGTTTAAAAATAGAGTATAGCGCCCTTTATGAAGTATTCAAAAAATAATTAGACCAGCCTTAAACACCCTGGAATGCAAAACTTCATAAAAATATTTTGCACTGTTTGAAAATTTCCGTAAAAATCCAATTTAAAAAAAATTATTTTGCTGATAAGATAGACATAGTTCATTAGAGAAAAAATTATTAGTTTTTGACATAATATCTCCTCCTGTATTTACGGGAGGGCGTTTTGAAACACCCTGTACTACTATCACTTCCCAAAGTTTTTAACACACATTATATGGGACACCCTACACTCTGTAACAGATCTCTTACAAATTTCGATTCACAGTTTGCAAATGGCATATACAGGGTGTTTTTGGATGAAGTAGCAAAAATGAGACCACAGATTCCTTATGTGAAAATAAATCGATTTACCTACCCTAACATACTTATATCCCAAGTGGCATAATAAAAAAGATGTTTTCTTTTTATTATGCGACATCCATCTAAGAAATCTGGGGTCTCATTTCTGCTACTTCATTTAACAACACCCTGTAGTGTTTGTGACAAAATATTCCTTAAATTATACACTTCCTAAAAGTTAATCTTGGTAAATGAATAATTTTATCCGTTCAAAGATGCCTGTACAATTTTTACTGGAGTAGTAATTATGTTGACGGGCGTAGATGCTGTGTAATCGAGCTCCGAGTCGTCGACAATTTTTATTTGGAGTTGACACAGTTAATTAGAAAGTGTGGATGACAGCTTTAAGAAGTTGTTGACGTCTGCTTGCCGCTTCTGAAACCTCCAGCCAGGAAACGCTGTCAACTGCTCCGATGATATGTTTCGAGGGCATTTTTCTTGTAAATCTATTCGTTCCCTTCGTACGCGTACTTATTTAGGGGGACGTAATTTTTTACTTTTACGGCTGCCGTGTTTTTTTATGTCGAATTAATTTTCTGCTTCTTTAATTTATGTTTAGATATGTTTTCGTCGCAGTCGGTGTTTGCGGTTAATCCAGAGCGCATTTTATTAACGGAGAAGTTGCATGACTTTTATACTGATTTGAAATGTATTACAGGGTAGTCTTGCAAACATATTGAAAGGTCGGTTAGAACATTGTGACGTACTTTCAAGGTTCGGTCGCAGATGCCGAACTAGTACAACCACTTTAATCAGTCCGGGTTCACTCGGTGGAGAAGTTCTGTCCAAGGTTCAGGAATATTACAAGACTCGGTATTCAAAATAAAATATTTATTTCATAAAATAAAATGTCACCCTGTAAACAAATAATGCTAATAATAATTCCCCAACATAAATAAAATAGGTCCTGCAATAATAATATCATAAATTAGTGAAGAGGGCGGTAGGGAATGTACGGTGCAGACGCTGAGTGTCGCGGAAAGAGCCTGCTAAACACCCAGTGTCGAAGACCACGGAGACGACGTCGAGTACCGCGGAAAGAGCCAGCTAAATACTCGGAGTCGACGGAATACGGGTAGACCTCGAGCGCCGCGGAGAGGGCCTGCTAAACGCTCGGAGTCGACGGAATACGGGTTACGGGCAAGACCTCGAGCGCCGCGGAGAGGGCCTGCTAAACGCTCGGAGTCGACGGAATACGGGCAAGACCTGGAGCGCCGCGGAGATTGCCAGCTAAACGCTCAGGATACCCAGAGGAAGGTAGGGTGCCGCGGAAGTTACCTGCTAAACACCCTGGGGTAGAGGAAGGTTGAGTGCCGCGGAAAGAGCCAGCTAAGCACTCCTGGTAAAGGCAATTTTGCCGGCTTTTATACAGAACGGCGGGTAGTGTCGTGTGCAAAAATCGCGATACGCTAAGCAATTTCAGGTACCGCGTGCGCCAAACAATTAAAGTACAGTGTGAGCCAAATAAAATAAAATAGGTTCGTTACATTCCCCTCTTCGTAAAAAAATAAACATTATTTTTTTCTAGCCTAACATAACTAACAGTCTAAATTATCAATGATAAACAATATATACAGAAAACATTATCGCATCACGTCAGTCTGGTAATTCCTAACACGGAGGATTCCTCCTCTCGCCGTGGAACGGTCAGCCATTTCGTCCCTTCCGGGGTGATCAGGCGCATCCGATATCGCTGGTGTCCCGGAATGCCTGGCGGTCTTAATCTCCACCTCGGAATACGAACGGGCAGTGTTCCCTGAGGTGGCGTCGGTGGCTTGGCTGGCGAAGGTATCCACCGCCCAGGAGTGACTGGTAGGGGTGTGGCCGGTAGCGGACTCACTAGTGGTGGTGGTGGTGTCACCGGGCTAGGTGTGTCGGGTAGTGGGGATGCGTATAACTGCAACACCTCCGGACTGTGGCCAAACAGTTCCAACAAGCGAATGTCAGTTGGTGTCTTTGGCTCCATATCTGTAACAAAAGATAACTTAATGCGCTGGTTTAAGATCTTTGATGTGGATTCGTCTAAATTTACGCCCCGTCTGCTCATTCTTTAGATCGAATACCACCGGTGACCATACTTTGGTGATCAAGTATGGACCAGAATATTTCGGTGCTAATTTAGCGGCAAATCCTCGTACAGCGGAGGATAAAACATGCTCTCTTCATGACTCGGTCACCTAAGTGGCAGGTCCATTCTCTTCGACGTAAGTCGTAGTGCTTCTTCTGTGAACTAAAAGCTCGTCCCAAATTAATTCGAACGAGTTCGAATACGTCTCTCAGCTGGTTCAAACGATGGGAACGTTCTCTTATACTGGCTTCATTTTCATTCACAGGTTCCTCGGTTTGGACTTCTCGGAAAATACTCTTTGGCACCTCTAATTCTCGTCCGAAATTGAGGTACGCCGGTGAGAATCCGGTGGACTCATGACGTGCAGTATTGATGGCTAACATAAAATCAGGCAAATATCGGTCCCATTTTCTTTGGTCATTTTCACAAAACTGTGCAATCATAGTCTCTATGACTTTATTTGCTCTTTCGACGGGATTTGTTTGCGGAGTATACGGCGGAGAAAATAGTTGGCGGATTCCAAAGTCGGTTAAGAACTTACGCATTTCACGGTTTTTATATTGTACCCCGTTATCTGAAATTAACACCCTCGGACATCCAAATCGAGCGATAATCCTTTCGTGCAAGGTTCTGCTTACTGCAGCGGAGGTAGCTTTTCGTAACGGCTGGAATTCTATCTATTTAGTGAACTGGTCCTGAAAAACTACAATATATCGGTTTCAGATGTAGAACGGGGTAAAGGGCCAATTAGATCGGTACTAACAGTGTGCCAAGGTCCTCCTTGAGGACATGGTTGCATTTTCCCTGGTGGTTGTAACTGTGAATATTTATATTGCTGACATATCGGACATCGTCGGACATAGTTAGCAATTTCTCGGAACATCCCAGGCCAATAGTAATGTCTTGCTATTCGAGCAATAGTCTTGGCAACGCCTAAATGTCCAGCGGTCGGTTGATCATGGCCTTCTTGCAAAATCTCATATCGTCTTGGTGTAGAAATACACAGTTTCCAAGGATCAGCCAGTTCAGGTTCTGTGAAATCATATCTGTCGAAGAAGTGTCTGTATAGTTTGCCATCTTTAATACAGTAATCGGAATTTTTGTCAGGATCTTGTTCAACCTCTTGAAATTTTCTTATATACCAGGGGCATAAAATAATATCTTCTATGACATCGGTAACTTCATTTTGCTGAAGTTCGGTTAAACATGAAGATGGAGGGGTAATCGGTTCTATGGTTAGCGTAGGATATACCCTATCTGTCTTAGGGTTTATAGTAATCTGTTTCGTTCCTATATCGATGGTGCAATTATATTCGGTGAGAAAATCCATTCCCAATACACAGTCTACGGTCAGTGACGGCATGAGCAGAAAATTAGCGGTTACATTCGTTGACAGCAGTTGTCCTTGAATGTTATATTCCTCGGTAATGTTGACCAAAGTTCCATTGGCTAATTCTGCTTGCATTTCTTGTTTCGCTGTAGTCGGTACATTTCCCATCTGTTTGCAATATTCTGCAACCACGGGACTAATGTAGGATCTTACCGATCCTGTGTCTACTAAAGCAGTAAAAGATCGGTGATAAAGGTCAATGTTTAATCGGATGCGGTTATTGGACCAGTTACTTGTATTAGTACTAGTCAACGGTATGTAATTCGGCGGTGATTCGGAGGCCTTTACTGTCGGGCGCTGGTTTGGCCTCTCTGAGTTCCAGTCCCGACGGCGTTTTCCTGTGTTGGTTGGCTCTGATTGACACACCGGCAGTGTCTAGTCTGTACCCCTTCTCGTCCACATCGAGAACAGAATAAACGGAACGGTCCTCGGCATGTAAATCTCGTATGTCCTGTAGCTCCACATCTCCAACAAATAATGTTCGCATTATGTCTAGGTGTTGTTTGCGAATGGCTATTTGTCTGGTGGTTAGGCGAGAATTCGGTCTACTGGATTGTGAATCTGCAATACCAGCATTTCGGATTGGTTCGGCCACCTTTCTTGGTTTATTCTCTTTTTCGATCTTTTGCAGTTGTTCGTACTCGTAGGTTTGTTGTACTAAATCGGAAATTGTTTTTACTTGGGTTCTTCGGATGTATTGCCGGTATTCGGCCCGCAAACGCTTATATATGCAAGTGACTTCGCTCCGCAGAAAATCCCCATGTCGTCTTATCATGGTCTGCATTTCTAAAATAAAATTGCGGGCAGTTTCGTGTCTATCTTGATATTTAGAACTTATCATTTCTTCTAAATTGTTAAGGTATTCGGCCGGATAAAAGAATGTTTTAAAATCTTCCACAAAGTCACCACCAGTCCCCCAGTTATGTTTGTAATTCATATACCACTGGTATGCTTTTCCCTGAAGCAACCCTGGTAAAGTTTTTAGCAACTGTGCATCGGTAATCTCATATTCGAGCTGCATCTGCTCTAGTCTTTCTAGAAATGATATTGGATCTGTCTTGCCATCAAATACAATGTTCAGTTTCCGTATTTGATTTAACAGTTCGAAACCTGATGTTCTTGGTGTTTCGGGAACCGATCTGGTTGGTACGGAAGCTGCAGGTCGCTCTGCGGGTACTCCCTGACGTAGGAACCTAACTAAGCGTCGTCGCATCTCGTCTACTGTGCCATCGGTTCCTAACTTGAAACGGTCAAGCTCGGCGGTCAATGCTTCTTTATTTAGTTTGTACACCCATCCGACCCTAGGATCAATGACTTCAAGGCCAGCGGCGGCTTCTTCAGAGTCGGAAGGCATTTTGAAGTAAAATTTGCAGGACGGATTCCAAAGTTCCTCTACTTTCTAGTCCTCACTTCAGATTTCGAGAATTATTTTCGGCAAAGGTTTTTGACTCAAAATCTCGGTCGGTAACAGTCGGATCAGGACGGCAATAGTCGGAAACGCTTCCTCGGGTCGAATTATGTTGAAAACGATACCCCACTTGACTTCGGGTGTCTTCGGAAATGTTCGGTTAAATTCGGTTTTTTCAAGAAAATGGCGGATTCGCGGTCTAGATGTCCACAGTAATCTTTCTGGTGGGTTAAAACGAGGATACTACGGTCCTTTCTCTTTTATCCCTCTTCTCTCAGTTTTGGGTCCTACGGTCTCGGTTCCAGTCTTGTCCTTTTTTTTTTCTTCCCTGCTCTTCCGGTCCCTGCTCTTCCGGTCCCTGCTCTTCCGGTCCCTGCTCTTCCGGTCCCTGCTCTTCCGGTCCCTGCTCTTCCGGTCCCTGCTCGGGCGCCAAAATTATGTGACGTACTTTCAAGGTTCGGTCGCAGATGCCGAACTAGTACAACCACTTTAATCAGTCCGGGTTCACTCGGTGGAGAAGTTCTGTCCAAGGTTCAGGAATATTACAAGACTCGGTATTCAAAATAAAATATTTATTTCATAAAATAAAATGTCACCCTGTAAACAAATAATGCTAATAATAATTCCCCAACATAAATAAAATAGGTCCTGCAATAATAATATCATAAATTAGTGAAGAGGGCGGTAGGGAATGTACGGTGCAGACGCTGAGTGTCGCGGAAAGAGCCTGCTAAACACCCAGTGTCGAAGACCACGGAGACGACGTCGAGTACCGCGGAAAGAGCCAGCTAAATACTCGGAGTCGACGGAATACGGGTTAGACCTCGAGCGCCGCGGAGAGGGCCTGCTAAACGCTCGGAGTCGACGGAATACGGGTTACGGGCAAGACCTCGAGCGCCGCGGAGAGGGCCTGCTAAACGCTCGGAGTCGACGGAATACGGGCAAGACCTGGAGCGCCGCGGAGATTGCCAGCTAAACGCTCAGGATACCCAGAGGAAGGTAGGGTGCCGCGGAAGTTACCTGCTAAACACCCTGGGGTAGAGGAAGGTTGAGTGCCGCGGAAAGAGCCAGCTAAGCACTCCTGGTAAAGGCAATTTTGCCGGCTTTTATACAGAACGGCGGGTAGTGTCGTGTGCAAAAATCGCGATACGCTAAGCAATTTCAGGTACCGCGTGCGCCAAACAATTAAAGTACAGTGTGAGCCAAATAAAATAAAATAGGTTCGTTACAACATTAGACCAAGGTCGATAATTTTTGAAACAAAAAAAATAATAGTAGAATGAAACCCATTGGAACAGAAAGAGAATACAACAAAAATGAAAGGAAAAATAATTAAGGGCGATGTGAGGTCGGGAAGTGGAAGGGGGTGAGTTTTTAAGGGTAAAAAACGGTTTATCTCGATTTCTGGCAAAACTACAAGTCATATGAGAAAAAACAAAGTTGTAGGTAATAAAAAAATCTACAACTTTTTTATTTACACTTTTTTCACATAACCTCAAAATTTATGTTGTAACGCCACTGCTTCCGCCTCTAGTCCCCCCGCTTGCGCAATCCCGCCTAGAAGCGAGCCTAAGACCAGTTGGAGTTGGAATGTCTATCTGTGCGGAGCTCGCGCGCTTAGTTTTCTGTTATATTCCCGCTTTATGTTGTGAAATTACAGTTTTAGAATAAAATCCTTCATTTCGTATAGAGCACTTAATCCTTAGTACCCCTACAATTAAATACTTCGTTATTTAACCCGTTATAATGTGAAAAATTCAAATAACCAAGTTTTTGGTTTTTAATTCTTCTTTTTAAAAAAAAATACGAAATTTGGTAAAAACTTACCTTTTTATGTCCCAAACACACTGTAATTTTTTTGATTTAAAATATTTATTTTTTCACATTATTTTAACTTAATATCAACAAAGCACCAATTTTCAATTGAAAATTCTCACGTCAAAATATCTGCTTTTTTAAAAAAGTCAGTGGGCTTTTTGTTCGTTGAAATCTCTACTTTCTGATGGTATAAAAAATATATATTACTATCGTAAATATTCTCAGAAAATGCATAGAAACGAAAAAATATTGTCTTTATTAATTTATTTGGTTGTTAATAAAGTATAGCAATATATTTCGACTTGCAATTTTTTTGTTTATCAATGTAGCATGGAATCTTACGTTTTTCGAGTAATTAAAGTATACATTTTAATAAACAGCTCAAAATTGTACATAATGATTAAAAACAATTTTTAGATCAAGTTTGTCGCATCGTTTCTTTGCATTTTCTGAGAACATTTACCATAGTAATGTATATTTTTTTATACCATCAGAAAGTAGAGATTTCAACGAACAAAAAGCCCACCGACCGTGTAGATGCTCTGTAATCGAGCTCCGAGCCGTCGACAATTTTTATTTGGAGTTGGCACAGTTAATTCGAAAGTGTTGCATTTTCTGAGAACATTTACCATAGTAATGTATATTTTTTTACACCATCTGAAAGTAGAGATTTCAACAAACAAAAAGCCCACCGACTTTTTTATAAAAGCAGATATTTTGACGTGAGAATTTTCGATTGAAAATTAGGGTGCCTTTTCGATATTAAGTCAAAATAAGGTGAAAAATTTTTTTTTTAAAAAAGAAAAATAAAAAACCGAAAACTTGGTTATTTGAATGTTTCACATAAATTTTGAGATTATGTGAAAAAAGTGTAAATACAAAAGTTATAGATCTTTTTATTACCTACAACTTTGTCATTTAACTTTTTTCTATAGGACTTGTAGTTTTGCCGGATATCAATATAAACCGTTTTGTACCCTTAAAAATTCACCCCCTTTCACTTTCCGACCTCAGATTGCCCGTAAATTATTTTTCCTTTCATTCTTGTTGTATTCTCTTCCTTTTCTAATGGGTTTCATCCTACTATTATTTTTTTCACTTTTTACGATTTTGAAAGGCTTCAGCACTGGTCTACATAGTTCCAAAATTAAATATTAACTTTAATAAACTGCCATGGAATGTCAACAAAATCACGTGGCCGAAAACGCGATAACATTGGTCTGACGTCACTCGACGTCTAGGCGGTTTATATTTTCATACATACAGGTACAGGCGCAGTGTTACGGTGTTGATGATGTAGACAGACTTTTGTGTCTTGTGATTTTGCGTTATTTTGGCATTTTTGGTTCATAGGTAGTGAAAATCTATGTACTATATGTAGTACAAATTCCACGAAAGCGGATTTTGTGTAAGCATAATCGGACTAATAATTTGCCACGAGTGAATTCATTTAATTTAATGCTTATGAACTTCATTGGTGTAAATCGCAACTTCATTAGTACAGAAACACGGGAAGTCAAAGGAAGGAGGTGTCTATTTTCCGTTTTTAACATTACCACGATTATTAGTGGCGATGTAGTGAACTTACAGTATTGCTAAAAGTGACTTATTTCTTTGTTTACAATATAAATCCGCTCGTAAAAATTTCGGTGACAATACTATTGGATACGTCTAGATAGAGGGGTTTAGTTGAAAATTATGCCATCTGACTTCATATTAAACTAACTACTGGTTTTAATTTGAAAAATAAAATGAATTATGACATTTAACATTTAATTATTTGAATTAATTTATAAATTTTTTATTGCTATTTGCTGCTGATTTCATTTCTCCTTAAACATGAAAGAATTTTTTTCAGAATAAAAAAGGTAATTTACCTAATCTAGTGAGAAAGCAATATTTCAGAAATGCCTCAAATAACATTCTACATCACGTAAATGGTAGGAGAAAATACAGAACATGTTATTTGGAATCGGAATGAAACGCTGAATACAATAAATACAAAAATGTAAGTTTGCTTTACCACTGATTTTCTAGCTTAATAGAAAAGTTTAAGTGATTTTTTACAGCTTTTACATTTGGCATGGTGAAATGTTTTTTTATTATGCGCTGTATGCTGTATTCGTGCATAATGGCACAATGCAATACTTCTTCCATTTTTTCCGGTGATAATATACTTTCTGTGTTCATTTTACGAGTTTATTTTGCAACTTTATTCAACACTATTGTCTATTTAACAACAATAACATTTAATAAACACAGAAGCGAAAAATTAACTCTTTTAAACGTATGTCTACATTGCCTGAAAGCATGGAAATCCTATACAGATATAAAGCGTAAAGCATACATGTGCGAACGTTGTTTGACGTCACATGTCTTCGCTGTGGTGGCGACCGTTCTCTAGAGACATGGTCAGACTAAAACTTTAAATGCCTCTTTTAGGCTTATTTTTCCTCGAAATTGTCTAGGACAAACGCCATTCTGATTAAAATAATACATTGTTTCTTCGGCACGTATTTGGAAATATGCAATGTTGCCATTAATAATGCTAGCAACAGGGTTGGTACTGAGTCAGGAGGTTTATTTGATTTTGGAACTATGATAAACTTAGTAGAGATAAAAAAAAGCTGTGGCACAAATGTTGAAATCAGAAATGATAATGAAAGTTTTAAAAATGTAACAGATTTGCTCGAACTGTGACATATGATTCACATTTGTAATTTTAATATTAGGAAAAAGAACAATCCAGCAAGCCGAAATTGAGCAACGATATTAATTACTACAACGATATACCTGAAGTAAAGGAAATATTATATAGCTTATAAACTATGCAGACAAGTAATAATATAAAGAATCAGACCAACTACATACGAGATGAAGGCGTAAAATTGCTAGATATATGGAAACGAGTATTTAATGGAAACTGTCAACTAGAAGATTACGTGTTACCTATTTGTGAAATATCATCCACCATTCCTCGTAAATCAACAGATTGCATAATATACAGTATAGTTCAACCAAGCTTCGTTGATTTATATACTGCAAAAACAGTTTTGTGAAACAGATTACCCACGGTTTAATTATTTAGGATGTGCCAAATTTCGGTGTTACTGCTTTCTAACATTTTGGCTTTTTATACGTTTTGCACAAATTATGTTAAAATCCCTTGAAATGTAATTAAAATATAATGAATTTGTTTAACTTTTACCAGTAATAGATTAGACGTAGCCCTTTCTGTGTTAACTTAACACAACTATAGATTTATCCAAAAAAAGTACCTATCTAAGTATGATAAATTTGCTAGTAGTAATGTAATAAAGCAAAATCTAATCGGAACTACAACCGTTAAAAATATGAACATCTTTGCTTAATGTCGGTTTGTTTGTTGTTTATGATTAAACTAGAATATTATTTGTTTTTAAGTTCTTTATTAAGACATTGTAAACACTAAATGATAATTTTTTAATAAAACATAAATAGTAAAATGTTTCTTATTTTGTCATTTTAACACATTAATTCTGTAAATATTACATATCATTCAATAAAAAAAAAACAGTTTAATGTGTAAATTATGCATATACAAATAACACTTAAATATGTTAAAATTACGAGTATCTTTTATTATGTTAACCCAGTAGTAGTGTTTTAATATAATGTGTTAACACCATATGTACCACGACTAGTAGAAGATTGTGTTATTTTGTGTTAAAATGTGTAATATCATATACAGGGTGCTTACTTTTACCAGAACTTTTAAATCAAATTTGTAATTAATTGAGTTTTCCATTAATAAAGCAAAATTGAAAATATTCAATATAACAGATTACATTACTTTATTTTATTATAAAACACTGATAATATCTAGTATATTTAATGTATGCCATGATTAAGTTGTACATATGTAATGTACGTTCATTTTGTTAATTTGTTTTGTTATTTCGTACATTGAATGGAATTTGTTTATGGATTGATGCGTGTGGCGCATTTTTACGATCTATTACTAGTGTCATTTTATGTATTTACTTGCTGGAAGAAATAATACAGCCAGCCAGTCTTACAAATGTGGAGAATGCAAATTCAAATAAATTCTAGGAAGGGATGCCTTCAAACGAGCATGCTTGTCTAAATACAACAATATTGTTACAGGTTTTACGAGCTTTGTTTCAATTCGAAGGTGTAATTAAACTCGGAAAGAAATCTGTGTAGAAAATACTCAACAGATTTGGTTTATGAGCAGTTTGTAAGATACCAACAAATGCAGATGATTCAGTTACTTAACTAGTTTGTTTGGGTGCTTGTATACATATGATTTAGATATGTACAAGAATTATTGTATATAATGAAAAAAAAAAACGTGTGAAAAACAAAATAACTGATATTGTTCAGTTAAATTCTTACCTATCTGTGTCAGTGAAATTTAATAAAAAGTAATTATGATTCCAGTCCAGTTAGTTTCGCTTTAATATAATTAATTAATTTCTACATCTATCTTAATTTAATTCTATATTCTTTGGTTTTCACCCTGTGATTTTTGATTAGATTTTGCCAAAAGAGAATTCAAAATATTACTGATATGAGGCAACATGTTTGTAATGTTTTCAGGTAGGTGATGAGGTAGACACAAATCAAACACTGGATTTCCAACAGTATACTATATTTTACAATATATCGGAGTCCATTGATCGCAACTACTCGTTATCAATCTCCGCACCTGAATGTTCCAACACCTTACTTATTTCTTACTAAAACTACTTTTCCCCCCAAACCAGGTAAACCAACCATAATAACCAAAATATCCTACAATGTTTTAATACAATGTTGATAATAAAAAATTACAGTGTCAAGGTTAAAATTTAGAAATTCAATTTTCGTAATAATTATAACGTTTTTGAAGGTACGAACCTAAAAATTTAGAAGTAAATACTCTTGGATACAAGAAATCATAATTTTTATATACATCAATGTATTTTCTCACCACATGTTAATGATGTAAATACGAGCGTAACCTTTTATCATTATTTACGTGAAAAAGATGTACTTGTCATTAGCTCTAGAAATTTACAATTTTCGAGAAAATCTCATTTCAACAATCTATTGCATACTTCAATGCATGACATTTTATCGTGTGCACGAATACAAAAACAGTTATGACAATTAGAGAAAATTATTGAAACAAAATAATTATTTCGTATTGGATATATCAATTTTATGTGAAAATCAATTATTAAAAAAAATCTAATTATGTTGAGACATAATAACTTTTTAAATTTAAAAATGGGAGATATGATAAAAATTATTACCATTGACCGTCTAGAAACTAGTAAAATACTATTTGCTGACGCCACGAGAATTAGTAAAATATTGATCTATATCATTTTATACCTAATTAAAATTTATTATCTGTCTATGATGCTTCAAGATATCAATTTGCAAGTGATATTCGCAACGAACAAAATACTGACCATACATTCATCAATAGAATATTATTTACAGATGAAGCTATTTTTACTCGTCGAGGTATTTTAAGAAACAACCATTATTGGGAAATTGAAAATCCTTATTTAATCCATGAACAATACTTCCAACATGAGTTTAACATTAATGTTGGGTGTGGGGTCATTGCCAATCCTTTTCTAGGCCTATATGAGTTGAGATTTAAATGGTATCAGTTATTTAAATGTTCTAGAAAATTACTTTATTGGTCTATTGGATACGTTACCACTGAATTTTAGGCAAAATATGTGGTTCATGGAAGATGTCCCGTTCCATTTTACCCATCAAGTAAGAACATATCTAAATTAATATTTTCCTGAACGTTGGATTGGTCGTGCTGGTATGTTTTCTTGGCTGCCACGTAGTCCAGATTTCAACCATTTAGATTTCGGTGTATGAGGCACAATGAAAGAAATTGTTCATAAAAACAATATAAATATTCGTTTCCAACATTGGCAAGAAATTAGTGATTCAGTAACTTTTTTTGTCCAATGGTATTACTTAATATCAAGCTTCTTTTCATGAATCGTATGGACATCGAAGTGAATGATGGATATATTGAAGATTTACATGGAAATATTTATTTTTTTCTCTTAAGCATTCAGTTTTTTTACTTATTATACACTTTACCAAATCGTAATTTTGTTTAATTAGAGTTCTACTTCAACTGGTTTTATAAATAAAATGTATTAACCTGATAATTTCTATTTTAATATGTTCAAAAGGGTAATGTTTAATTATCAAAATGTATGTCTTCATTAGCGCACACTCCGACACGATTTTCACAAAGATAAGATTAAGATTTTTTTTTAACAAAAAAACTAATGTTTACTTTACGGGTAAAAAGTTACGCTCATATTTACGTCAAAAACATGCCGTGAGTGGCGCCCTCTAGAAAACACATCGAAATAGATAACAGATTGTGATTTCTCGTATCCAAAAACATCTGCTTCCAAATGTTTAAGTTTATACATTCAAAACGTTATAATTATTATGAAAATTCAATATTTAAATTCCAACTATATCTTTTTTATTACCAACATTTTATGAAAACATATTGGCTCCAATAGTAATATTTTGAAGTAAATAATCTACTATATCTCTTTAGGACATTACTTAAGGATCACTCTGTATATGATTTATACAAATAATACAAATCTTACCATTTCTTAAGAAAATAATCGTAGATAAAACGTTTTAAAACACTAATGTAAAAAGTCTTGTTAGAAAGGAATAATCGGAAAACAGGACAATATAGTTAATGGTCTAGATTTTCTGAGTAAGCCAACATTTCGATTTTATTTTAAAAGTTCCTCAGGGCTACAACAGGAAACAAGAGATGAGAATTATAAAACAATATTAATAATTTAAAATTTAAAACAACGCAGAAAATAGTTACATACGTACACATGAACAATTTGAAAGAACATTCATATGCATCTACGTATAACTAACTTTTTGTTTTGTTTTAAATTTGAAATTGTTAATATTGTTTTATAATTCTTAATTCATGTTATCTATTGTAGCCCGGAGGAAGATTTAAAATAAAATCGAAACGTTAGCTGAGTCAGAAAATCTAGACCATGTACTATATTGTCCTGTTTTCCCATTATTCGTTTCTAAATACACTTTTAAGGATATTACACTTTAAAAAAAGTTGCTATCTAAGCGAGATTTTCCAGTGCGTAATTTAGGATGTGTAAAAATTCCGTGTTAATAGTTTTACACAGTATGGCTTTTTTGTACGTTTTACACAAAATGTGTTAAACTTATAATAAAATATACTGAATTTGTGTAATATTTATCAGATGTGTGTTGAAAGTACACCATATTGTGTAAACTTAACACGGACACAACTTGATTGTGTTCTATATCTCTACTACTGACTGGTTGAGCACAACTGTGCAGTGTATCAGCTGATCCAACACACGTCGCTACGCCATATTGGTCATGTAGCGGTGTTGTGTACAGTTAGCTCTCGTTCACTGTGTTAAACGGACAATATTTAAATTGAGGTTTAATCAAGGAAAATGGTAAGTACTTACCTAACTATAACAAATATCACTGATAATTGTAATAAAGAGCTAATACTAATTAGAATATAACTATTAAACATATTAGAAGTTTACTCTGACGTTTTAGATTACTCTGTAATCTAATTTTTTTGTAACTTTAGAGAAAGAAAACTATATGTTCAGATCACTACCAGTTAATTTTCGTAAACTCCTATTATGTAGTGCCTAAATACATCTTTGTTTGTTGTTTCATTGTTTATGATTTACTAGAACATTATTAGTTCTTTATTAGAATATGTACTATTATACTATTAATTTTAATGCATATATATTTTGTAAACAGACTTGGCTGTTGTTCATTTGAACTGAATGTTATCTTTTTAATAAAATCATAAAAAGCGAAATGTCTTTTATTTTATAATTACGCCATAATTCTGAAAATTCTATATATTGATAGGGAATCTCACTTACCTTGTTAATTATGTTTCTGTTTGTTTCTGACGTTTTATAGAACATTCCAGGCTATATTCAATGCAGACGTCTAGAAAATGTCAAAATAAAAGTATTTAAAAAATTATATTTATTAAAAATTATTCCAAAAGCAAACAGGAACATAATTAACAAATTAAAAAGGTAAGTGAGTCTTCCATATCAATACCTACTATTATACAATAAAATTAACATGTTAATGTGTAAAGCCTACACTTTTATTGATACAAATAACACTGCAATGTGTAAAAGTTACACATGACATTTGTTACATTAACACAGTGAATTGTGTTAAACCTTTAACACACTACAACGTACACAGAAATGTGTAAAAATATACACAATTCCGTGTGGACCTCGATTAACATAGTATTGTGTTCTTTTGTGATAAAATGTGTAATTATTTTTTTACAGTGTAGCAGTATATCATAAAATGTATTTTTATTACATTCACCTGGATTTTTGCACTTACATCTTAAAACACTATTTTAGTACTGGATCGTGTAATGAAAAAGTTGTTTCAACTTTTTTTAATTTTTGGCAAAATCTGTCTTACTCTTGTCAGTAGGTATGCTTGAATAAATACTGATTGTTTAATAATTAATTAATATGGCACAAACAGAGAAAGAACCTCTGGAATCGTCCCTACATAACCTCTATAGGTGTCCAAGGGTCGCGTCATTCAAGTATCATTTTCAAGTTCGTTAACATCCTGTGTTTCAATTTAATTTGAGTATAAAATTCAACACGTATTTTTTTACTTTCAGTAATTCATTAAACAGCATTGCTTTAAATAAATAAAATCTTTTTCCGTTCTTAAAAGAAAAAATCCAGTACTTACGCCGACTGCTCGATGTAAAATTCACTTGCAATTAATTACGACACGATGTAATTAAAATAATCAAAGAGGAAAAAATAATTGGCACGTATGTTACTTATAAGAACCGGCTTATCGCGGGGCGATTAAACAAATTATTTTTGCAGTTCGCAAATTGGGCCATTAATTATTGCATAAATGGCAGTCGGCAACTACGAGTAGTTATGTGTATCAAGGGAAGAGCCATTTCTGCATTAATTAGTGATTAATTAGTGATTATAAGTATCACGTTGGTCGTTGGAACCGATTAATTATTGGCTACAACGTAAAGAAGGATTTCCTCTAAGGTTAATTTTAGCTGCCTTGTTATTGACGAAAGAAAAAGTATTATGAATTTAGCACTAATAAATCTTATTATTATGTATACTTGAATAAATATTACAGGTAGAACTGCATAAAAAGTTGTTTGCAGGCCATGTAGGCCCAGAGCTGCTATATTTTTCTGTACTCTTCTGTTCGCCTTTCTTTTTCAGTTCGTTACATTTTTCACTTAGTTCTGTTACTAACTACTTCTCTCTGCTGCTTCCTCGGTATATCTCCTTTCTTCTTATGGTTAGGCTTTCTCCCTACTATTTTTTAACTGTTCTTTCATCTCCCATTTGTTCTAGATGCCCTTACTACTGCACTCTGGCTTTTACAATTTCATCTACTTTTTATGCCCGGTACATTGCATATATTTCCTCTTTATTTCTCCTTACTAGTTTTCCTCCGCCATCATTCTCTCTAGATTTCTTCTTCAGATCTTCCTTTCCCACTTTAATAGGTTTTCTATTGACTTCTTATTGAGGATCCAGGTTTCATTGTCATACAACGCTGTCGGCCTCCAAATTGTTTTGTACATTCTAAATTTAGTAAAACGTAATGAAATCGAAGAATTTTTTTATTTTACGTTTAGTGGTTGACCGGTGCTGCACTTATGTTCGCTTCTATTATTCTTCTATTAATTTACACTTAGCTGCGCCCTCAATTACATATATGAACCTCTTCAAATCCATCAGTCTTAATTTGAAATTGATATCTTTTGTTATCCTATTATTAAAAACTTACTTTTCTCTTGATTTATCTGCAATCCCACTTTACGCGCCTCCTCCACAAGTTTTCTCGTTACCTTTCCTAATTTTCTACTATATCTTGCAACGATGGTTACATCATCTGCATAGGTGACTATTTGGTGACTTTTAAACAATGTGTGTCTTTTTTTGTTTCGCATCTCTTATGACCTTTTCTAGTACTAGATTGAAAATGGCTTCCTTGTCTCAGTCCTGTGTCAACAGCAAAATATTCTTTCATACGCATACACATAGATCTAAGTAGGGGGAATTTCCTCAATTAGTTAAATAATTATTTTCCGAAGTAAGATAGATATTATGTTGATTGAAGATAATGGTATGGTTTTACATGCTGTGGCGCTTATAATATAGTATTCATAATACAAATTCTGTCAGTGTAAGTCTTGTATGAAAAGGTTCAAGCTTAACGTATTTTCGTGTAAACTAATCCTCACTACTTGAAAGGGGTCAAAATACGAACATCGGTCATGCGTTAACATGCCAAACGTGTAAAAACTGCGTTTAACATTGTCTGAAAACAATCAATATCAATATATACAGGACGGCCAAATGAAAACGAAACAGAACCATTTTCAGGAACAGCTCTTTGTTTCGTTTTCATCTGGCCACCCTGCATATGGTAGCTGAAACCTATTTCCAGTTTGTTGTTCTGCCAGTTATTAAGCCGATGCTGTTGAAACAAATAACAAGAATAATAAAAGAAAGATATGATCATTTTTGTTCTATTATTTTTTACTTAACTTTACATTTTATTAATTAGCTGTTTGTTAGTTAGCAAATAAAGTATTTAATATTTTCATACGAAATATTGATGTGTTGTTTTTCCTTCAAGAGTTTGCGATAATTTAAATACTGGAGATGTTTATTTCAAAACAGCTTTACTGATATTATAACTGCAAGTATAAAATACTCTATATTTTGCTTATGCTAACACAATACAGCATTCTGTCAACAGATAAAGATTGGCTACATATATGATAACTAAATTAACAGTAAACAATATTGTTTATACTTATTCGTTGCATAGAACATGACACATTTTAACACCGACTTGCTTGAAGTCAAAATATAAATATAACCAACTTAAACAAAACATATTTCATAATACCTACTAACCGCCCATTTGTACCTACTTTGATACATGGACATGAGAAAAGTGTGTCAAAAACAGTCACATAGTGGTTTATAAAATAATTAAATGAACATAAAAGTTTAAAAACTAGTCAAAATCGTAACTTGCAATAGTTCTGGCCGTGGCACAAAAAAAGTAGTATTTCTTTAGTATTAGTTTATCGTTGCACAAACTAAGTACTTCGTTTTTTTGTTAATGGGTATTGGTGATGCTGTGTCATATGCAGGAACTAAGTCAAATTAACACTTTAGGTTCTCGTTTTGTCCCTAATGTTTATATTAAATTCTTTTTGTTTGTATGAAGTCTTGTAGACAATGAATACAATACAACATGACTATTGTCTTGCAAAGATACATTTTCATTTTCCATTTCTAAACGAGCAAAACCTTTTCCTCCTTGTGTTTTTCGATATCATCTTTTGTGTTCTCTTTTTCTTCATCATTTAAATTTTTAAAAGCTTTTTTAAAATCTATTCTCAACAGTAGTCATAGGTTAACTGACGAGCAAAAACATCTATGTAGAGTAACAACAACGCTCAAGATGTCTTTCACCTTTGTGCAATAATTTTAACGCAACACTAGGATATGTTATGGTAACATAACGTTGCATTATTTGCGAAAAAATAGCGGAATATCATATGTGTCATCCTAGTGTTACATTTAGTAAGGTCAGTTTAGAGCAATTAGGCTATAGAAAGATAATTTTTAGTATATCTTAGTGTTTCACTGAACACGTCTGTTCCAATTTATTTGATACAGATATCTCAAAACTTCTTTATAATATATATATCCTGTTAATAATAATAAGTAAATATTACAGGACAATAAAAGCGAAAAGAATACTTAAAATTTATTACTATTAGTATTACTTATTAAATTGTGTGCACACGTCATAGAATATACAGGGGACTTACTAAGTACATTTGGTTGACTTGTATGACAATAAAATAATTCATTTATTCGTGACTGAAAAATAGGCATTTTAAAATTAATTTTAGATAGCGGCAATAGACAATCAACTAAATAATTTAATAGTTTATACATAAAACAGAACGTTACAATCAATCTTCGTTGTTCAAATTATATAGCGGCAATATACAATCAACTAAATAATTTAATAGCTTATACATAAAACACAACGTTATAATCAATCTTCGTTGTTCAAATGATTTCATATTAAATCTTAACAATAACAAATCATTAGGATAGTCTCTATCAGGATAAATGGTGTCTACTTTGAAAAATAAGTATTTCATAAACTTCCGCTGAACTTTATTTAAATATCGTAAATTAATGCCAAATAATTACAGCATATTCAATCTCGGAACGTAATAATAATAAAACCTAACAATTTAAGAGCTTCATTGACGGTTGCAGTAACATATTTTACAAAATTAAGCCTACTATCAAAATAACATCTAAATCTTTAGTTTCAGTAGCTCTTAGAATATTATTATGAAAAATTTACGAGAGAGGATATTCGTAAATAAGTGATTACTTTACATGTGGCAACATTCATTTCTAGTTTGGTAGCTATATACCTCTTTTCAATGATGCAAATTTGCCTCTGTAAATCTGTTAAATTGATAATTTCAGAATATATTTTGAGGTCATAAGCGAATAAAAGTTTGTTGCAGTCAATAACTTCACATAAGTCGCTAATAAATATGATAAATACCAAAGGCCGTAGATACAAACTCTGTGTCACTCCTGATGTTGCCAAATAAGTATGTGATTTAAAACTATGATAATGAACACACTGCGACCTCTTATGTAGATATGATATAAAAGAAATGGTACAGAAGCATTCAGTGCAATATAATTCAACTTCTTTATCAATATACAGTGATCTACACGATCAAAGACTTTTGAGAAATCAGAATATATGTATCACATCAACTTGTTTTCTCATGTCTATTGATTCTGAAATAAATTGAGTATCGCATGCTATCGACATTGTGGATCGTTTTTTCTATATATAATTTTAACAGACGAATAAACGATAGCATATACTGACATTTCAAAAACTTTAGCAAAGTTGGACAATATTGCAATAGGTCTATACTTCAAATTACTGTTGCTGTGAGGCGACGATATATAAATTATTTTGTAGCAGGCATAGCCAAAGGCACCATTTTCATTCTTTGTATTCTAAAAATATGATGAAACCGACGCATTACATCCACGAATACGCGCAACGAAACGAATAATTTCCAAATTGGCGATTCTGTTTTTTCAAGTTGATTAACGTAAATAATTGCTTTCAATTATATGTTGCCATCGAGTTCGTCACTGCTATTGACATTTTCATACATTATTTGCAGTAAAGGGCAGTAATTAATCAACAGTTTTATTAAATTATTGAACGCTGTGCTTACGGAAAACAACTACACGGTGTTTAATGGAGTACAAGGAAAGTGCGTAAAGCTTAATTGACATTTTCGTAGGATATAGACCTCAGTCCTCGATCGATACTTGGAACAACAGAGCTGGCTATAACTATTTCAGAATATACAGTTCTGCTCACATTGTATATCAACAAAGTATAAGCAAGATAGCGTATGATAAATAGGGCTACATGGAATAGCTGTTTGTATGTACAATAAGTTAGGAAAAGACATTTTTTCTACGAGATGCACACATGATTTTTTTTAATAGTATTTTGAAAATAGCTCAAATAGCTATAATTACCATATTTTTTTTATTGAAAATTGTAAATTTCGAAAATGTGAATCAAGAATCCTGAGAGAATGTTGATATAGAAACAAGTTTGTTTATTAGGTTTTCGTTAATATTATTGTGCCAGTGATTTACAAAAAATGTCAGAACCTGCTTACAACGATATTATCGAAGATTCAGTTTGTTGTCGATAGTGGGAAATTAGAGGCCAAATTTCAAAGAAAACACCAAATTTTCTCAATTGTCGACGTTTCGTCACTTATCGTGACATCCTCAGGACACTATAAAATTTAATAAATTCAAAATTACATCACAATTTATAAATAACAAACTTAACATTAAAGTATTAAAAAGTGTGTTTAAAACATTACAATAAAATCAATACAACAATATCTATATAAACATGAAAAAGAAAACACAATTACACACTCAGTAACAATTATTATGTCCCAAATTTGAAAGCAAAAGTATTAAAATTATATAAACATGTACTTTGTGAGTGCACTGACATCTCGTCAATAAGAGAGTCCTTGTTGGGAGAGCGTTGGCCTTCTATGGCCTACATTAGAGAGATCCCCTGAGCAACGTCATCACCTTTTGTCCTTATTAGGCTGGCTGGCGGCTTAGGTGGACTGATCTCCTAATGGGAGGAGGTACAAGGGGCCCAATGGGGCCTAAGTGCTATATCCTTTTGCTACCCTCCTTAATTCCAGAATTTAGAATTCCAGAATTATATAAACAAAATGTCTTTATATAATTAATAATAAAATAACAAAATATGGTGAAAGAACGAAAATTGTAACAAACAACAAACTGTGGATTACATGCAAAAAATACAAAAATGCATTTATAGTGTCCTATATAGTGTGACGAAACGTCCACAATTAAGAAAATTTGGTGTTTTCTTTGAAATTTGGCCTCTAATTTCCCACTATCGACAACTAACTGAATAAAAATAAGGCTGCTAATATCATTATTATGGAAGATGATATAGAAGAATCATGAAAATCGTTACTCAATCATTGCTACCGACAAAATCCAAAGATAAAAAGCGTATCGCCTATTTGAAGATTGGAGTCATCAAAAGAAAGTGACTGTTATCACTGAGGCAATTCAACTAACCTATTTTGAACAGAAATCCAGAGTATACCAGACGTCTACACTGTGGAGTCTTTACTCAATGGTAAGAGCAAAATTGACAGTGAAAAAGAATATGGATATAAAAAAATTTCCAAGTTTAATTGCTTTCCTTAAACGTAAATGGGTAGGACATAGATCTAGTGTTTTAAGGAAACAGAAGAGAAGAAGTAGAGAAATGTTTCAAAGATGATAAAACCTACTTGATGATGATGGTAAAGTGGAATTTTCACAATTCTTTCCAAATATTAAAATTTTTACTTATTTTAGACTGTGTTGATTACTGGCATCAGTGAAGCATACCATCGTGAAGAACAAACAATTCCTCAGCTTCAACATATAAAAGACCTGGGCGAATATTTACTTATGGATATTCCCACACAAGACGAACAAGGAGAATGTACTATTTCAAATGGTAACATCGAAGGAATCAATCTTGTCGAAATTTTTCGAAAATATTCCTCTCTTAGGTCGTCACCAATTGAGCATTCAATATTCTTCCTAAGATAAATTCTATAGGTGGTTTCTCTAAAATATTGCGGAATTTTTCTACTTATCTTTCATCGGCTACTGTTTCCGGAGAACGTCTGCTATGATTCCATCTGATGCAGAAGCAGCACCACTCTTAAGCAGCATGGTGGATGGAAATTAATGAACGGATATATAGAGAATTTCGTTCAACAAAGACGTCAAGTGGCGTAAGAAATATTGGGTCAAAATGAGGTCAATATAAATACAAGCCCGGCCTTTACTTCATTAAATACATATATGCCAGGGCTTTCCATAACCAATTGTGAAAAAGTTACAGTTAAAACTTATACTAATGATTTGATGAAAATGACAATAAATGATGAGTTAGTTCAAAAATTATGATGTATATTTTGCGTGCGGAACATTTTTCCAGCGCTAGTTAAGCAAAATCAAACTTTTCCTAATTCAAATTAGTTACTAAATGACTTTATTAATGGATTTTCGAAACGCTATTAAAAAATTGTTCCAAATATAGTAAAGAACAAAGTTACAATATATAGCAGCAGAGGCGTCAAATACACGTATAGTAGTAAAATTCCACCGTTGTTGCAGTAAATGATGTGCAACAGTATTTTATAAATTTGTAGGACACTTTCATGTACGTATATAGTGACATGAATCATAATTTTCTGATAAAATGCTCTCAGAATGTAGCAAAATATGCGTTGCCTGAACCTATCTGTTCCGCGGGAAAAATTAATTAATTTAAAAACAAATTATTTGTACAACATGGCCGCCTTTCATAATATTGTAACCTCGAAATTAGGTTATCGTTGAAACACGTCACGTAGATAAACAATCTTTATTATCACTCTTGATAATACAAGAAATATCCTTCAACAAATTTTGCAACTGTCAACGCTTTACTTTGACGTTTGTCACGCACGTTTGGCTGCTCAATACAAACTGACTCAGCGGCCGAGAATGATCTGCTTATATAGGTTTTTTACAGTTCCCGAAGTTTCTGAGATTTCGAGAACGTGTCGAGAAACAAATAGAATATAGCCTGGAATATTCCGGAAAACGTCAAAATAAAGGCATCACAAAAATTGTAAATTCTAACATAAACAGAAACGTAATTTACAAACTAATGAGGTAGGTGAGCTTCAATTATAAATTCTAACGAAAACAGGAACATAATTAACCAACTAAAAAGGTAGGTGAGCTTTCGTAACATTGCCCCCCTCTTAGAACTGATCGTCCCGATCAGGTTACTCCATTGTCCGCATGGCCTTCTTGATAAGGTGTCAAACGATCGATGTGGACAATCTTCATCTTGGCTTGGGGATTCCTCTGGATCCTGTAAACTACGTCATTCAATCGTGACACGACAGTATAAGGGCCTTCCCACGATTTCTGCAGCTTCGGAGATTTACCCTTGCTTCTTTTGGGTTATACAGCCACACTTTCTCAAGCTCTTGAAACCCGCTGCTGTTGGCACGCAAGTCGTATCTGGTCTTCATTCTGTCGCTTTCTATTTTTATCTTCTCTCGTACTTCTTCATGTACCATCTTTATTCGGTCTTTCAAATGGCTGAGATAATCATCTAAGTTTTCCTCGTGTTGCGGTCGATTCATAATTAGATCTATGGGTAGCCGCAATTCTGTGCCGAAAATCACGTTGGCTGGTGTTTTACCCGTGGTCTCATGAATTGCTGCTCGGTAAGCCAGTAAAAATGGAGGAAGACAGGTATCCCAGTTGGTCTGTTTCTCGTTGACGGCCGTTCTCAGGAAGTTTTCGATGGTGCGATTGAATCTTTCCACCATTCCATCTGATTGCGGGTGAAGAGGTGTAGTTCTGGTTTTGTGAATGCCTAGCAGCTCACAAACGTTCTGAAATACTTCCGACTCGAAATTTCGTCCTTGGTCGGAATGGATCTCTCTGGGCACCCCATAACGACATATCCAATTTTCGAATAATGCTTCGGCTACGGTAACAGCTTCTTGATTAGGTAAAGGGATATATTTCTGGCCATTTACTGAAGTAGTCCATCACTACCAAAATATAACGATTCCCACTGCTGCTACGAGGAAATGGTCCAGCTATGTCAATAGCTATTCTCTCGAATGGAGCTCCAACATTGTACTGCTTCATCTGTCCTCGGCTTCGAGTCCTGGGTCCCTTACTAGAGGCGCAGGTATCACAACGTCGGCACCATTCTTCCACATCGGACCGACTGCCAAGCCAGTAGAATCGTTCTCTAACTTTATTCAGAGTTTTGTTTATTCCAAAGTGCCCACCACCGACTCCACTGTGCAGTGCTTGAAGAACTTCTGGAATTCTCTTCTGGGGCAGCACTGTTTGATAAACCTTTTCTTTGCCGTCGGGACTCTCCCAGACTCTTTTTAATAGGCCGTTCTCGATGGCTAAAGAATTCCATAGCGCCCAGTAGCTTTTTAGAGACGGTGACTTATCAGCAATGTCCTGCCAGGTGGGTCTGTCCATGTTGTTTATCTTCCATTGGAAAATTGGTCCAAAATCCGGGTCTTCACTTTGTTCTTTAGCAATGGTTTTAATATCCCAATCCTCTGGGCCCTGGATGTTAATTCTTCGGCAAAGAAAATCATCTTGTTCTCTAATTTCTTGTCGCATACAGTGCTTACAGTTTGGAGGGCATGGTCTTCTGGATAGGGCATCAGCATTCCGATGGTTAGATCCTTTCCGGTGTTCAATTTTGAAGTCGTACTCCTGCAACCGTTGAAGCCATCTTGCCACTTGGCCTTCCGGATTCTTGAACTGCAGTAGCCACTTCAAAGAAGCATGATCGGTCCTCAAGACGAACGGCTGACCATAGAGATACTTATGAAAATGCTCCACAGTTTTAACTATGGCAAGCAACTCTCTTCTGGTTACGCAGTAGTTCATTTCTTGCTTAGAGAGGACCTTACTAAAGTAGGAAATCACTTTTTCTTGCCCATTTTCAATTTGTGATAATACTCCTCCAATTCCAGTATTACTAGCATCCGTGTCCACGATGAATGTCTTTCCAGGCTTGGGATATGACAGAATCGGAGAAGAACACAAATCTTCTTTTAATCTTTGAAAAGCTTGTTGACATTGTTCCGTCCAGATGAATGGTTGATTGTTTTCTGTGAGCCGATGTAGGGGTTTCGCAATCTCAGCGAAATTTTCACAAACTTGCGATAGTAAGTGCAAAGTCCTAGGAAACTCCTTAATTCATGTTTGTCTTTCGATATTGGCCATTTCCAGATGGTTTCAGTTTTCTCTGGGTCAGTCTTCACTCCCTCAGAAGAAATAATATGACCTAAATACTTGACTTCTTGAAAGAGGATGCACTTTTTAGGACTTAACTTGAGTCGGGCCTCTCTCAACTTTTGGAAAACTTCTTGGAATTCTTCAAATGATCTTCAAAATCTTTGCCAAGTATTATTATGTCATCAAGATAAACGAGACAAGTTTTCCAGGTCATTCCTCGTAGAATGGTTTCCATAAGTCTTTCAAAGGTGGCTGGTGCATTGCAGAGGCCAAAGGGCATGACGTTGAAGTGCCACAACCCTGTTCCAATGGAAAACGCTGTCTTCTCTTTATCATCTGGGTGAAGTTGCACTTGCCAATAGCCACTTTTCAGGTCTAATGTGGAAAACCATTGGGATCCAGACAGGGTATCCAGGGTATCGTCTATTCTTGGCAACGGATAACTGTCCTTTTTAGTGACATCGTTTAGTCTTCTATAATCTACACAAAATCTGGTAGAGCCATCCTTCTTCTTTACCAGAACAACCGGCGAAGTCCATGGACTCTGAGATGGTTCAATGACTCCCTGTTGCTGCATGTCTCTAAGCATCGTCGATACCTCTTCTTGCTTCGCTAAAGGGATACGTCGTGGAGCTTGTTTAATTGGAGTGGTGTTGCCGGTATTTATGCGGTGCTGCACAAGATTAGTCCTTCCGACGTCATTCTCTGTTAACGAGAATACATCCTGGTAGCGCCTCAACAAATCTTCCAATTTTTGGACTTCATCAGCTCGTAGTGGGGACTTGAATCGGTTAACAAGGGTCTGCATGACTTCGGGTAGTTTTTGAATATTTCGAGGTGCTGTTGATGATTCCATATTACTGAACACCGATGCAACTGTTTGACAAATTCCCAAAGGTTCGCCTTTCTTGATCTGTTGTGGGTAGTCCTTTAGATTTAGCATTCTCACCAATACCAAATTGTTTTTCCTTTCTGTTAATGTCTTTCCAGTTAATATACCCTTCCTATACAGGCTGTTCTCTTGCTCTGGTTCTACAATTACAGTTTCTTCAACTGCCGAAGGACTGCTACAAATAGCTTCAATTACAACTTCTGAACCTGCTGGAAGTTCTATGTCTGCTGACGCTTCCACAGTTCTAATAGGAAGGTTTCTGATTTCGGGAAACTGCATGATGATTTCTTCATCTTTGGTCTTCAATGATCTTCGAGAAAGGTCCAGCACAAAATGATGTTCAGTCATGACATCAAGTCCAAGAATGACATCATCAGTTATATCTGCTACTAAGATGTTGTGTTGGAAAGTGGTTGTCCCCAGGGTTATTCTAGCTAGATGGATGCCTTTCACTAATATGACTTCTCCATTTGCTGTCTCCAAGATGTAATTTCGGTCTGGCTTTTGTATTCTGCAGTGAGCGACGATGTTCGGTCTCACTATGGTGTGACTAGACCCTGTATCAAGGACCATTTCGCAATCCCGTCCGCATATACGCCCTGGTACTACCAAACTCGTTCCATTATTTTGCAGACGGGTTACCTTGATCTTGATAGTTGGTGGGGCTTGGTAACACCTAGCCAGCTTTTGCCCCTTAAAGCTGACTAGTTGGCGTTTTCCTGGTCCTGACTAGATGTATTCTTAGGACATCGATTCCTAAGATGCCCTTCAGCTCCACAACTCCAACACTGGATGGGTCTTCGTCTGCTATATACAGTGGAATTAGTACGGTCATGTTCTTGCTGGAAGTTATTCATTAAATCTTGCAAACTCTTCATAAATCCTTCCAGGTTATTTTCACTTGATCGTTGTTTACTAGTTTGAAACTTAACTTGTCTTATTCTGCCTTGACTGTTTCTGGAAGCCTGTCGGGCGGCTTCAATTTCTAGTGCCTGGGCCAGAGCTTCAGATATGTTTTATGTCTGGCTAACCTTAACGCTTGGCTGATCTCGGAGTCTCGCAGGCCATCAATGAAGCTACTTATTGCTAACTGTTCTTGGAATTCTGTCGGTGCCGTGGGGTAAGCTAGCTTCACCATGCGTGCTATATCCGCCTCAAATTGCTGCAGATTTTCTTCGAAACGTTGTCTTCGGCCTTTCAGTTGTGCTTGGTAGACGTGTTGCAGATGGGCGTCGCCATACCTCATTTCCAAAGCACCCTTCAGCATTTGATAGTCCTTTTGTTTATCGTCATCTAGTGTTCTTAATATCTCCATAGCTTCACCCCGCAGAGCAACTATAAGTGATGTGGCTTTTTCTTCTTCTGACCAGTTATTGGCCAAGGCAGCTGCTTCAAATTGTTTTAGGTAAGTGCTCCATGCTACCTTTCCATCGAATGTTGGTGGCTTCACTCTTGACGACGAAAAACGCTGCTCTCAGTCTTAATGGGCTCTTTTGCAGACAATTGAGATTTCAGATTTGAGACTTCACTTTGCAACTTAGTCATATTATCTTCTACGACCTGGACCTTATCTTGTACCTCATTTCTTAATTGGTTAATTTCCTCTTCCACAGTTTCCTCAAATTCATTGAGTTTAACTTTAATTGCTTCTTCTAACTTCTTATTGTTTTCTTGTAGACTGGTTTTCATTTCGTTTCTTAACTCTTCCTGATTATTTTTCATTTCTTCTAAACTATTTTTCACTTCCTCTTGACTATTCTTCATTTCTTTTTTTAAGTCTTCTTTCATTTCATCCTGGCTGTTCTTCATTTCTTTTTAAGTCTTCTTTCATTTCGTCCTGGCTGTTCTTCATATCTTGCATCATTCCCATTAACTGTTTCAATGTTTCCTCCATTTCTGTTGCTCTCGATCTCGTTACCGGCATTCACTTATCTACTCCAAATGTCTTCTTTGTGGAACATCCCACTTCTGACACCAATGTAACCTCGAAATTAGGTTATCGTTGAAACACGTCACGTAGATAAACAATCTTTATTATCACTCTTGATAATACAAGAAATATCCTTCAACAAATTTTGCAACTGTCAACGCTTTACTTTGACGTTTGTCACGCGCGTTTGGCTGCTCAATACAAACTGACTCAGCGGCCGAGAATGATCTGCTTATATAGGTTTTTTACAGTTCCCGAAGTTTCTGAGATTTCGAGAACGTGTCGAGAAACAAATAGAATATAGCCTGGAATATTCCGGAAAACGTCAAAATAAAGGCATCACAAAAATTGTAAATTCTAACATAAACAGAAACGTAATTTACAAACTAATGAGGTAGGTGAGCTTCAATTATAAATTCTAACGAAAACAGGAACATAATTAACCAACTAAAAGGTAGGTGAGCTTTCGTAACAATATATTATCCCAGGCGTATTTTTCTTTGACGCATTGTGTAACAAATTATTATACCATCGAATGGATCATGAAAGGTACTTGAATTCGATATACAGGACACCAGCTTTATCAAAAATGATATATTTGGCTTTCGAAGTACAATGGGTTGAGAATAAAACACAGTCGCGATATATTTATGATTTCTGAGGTTGAATCAGAACCTGTTTTTTGTGTTTTTTTTTTAATTTATATGTCCTTTCATCAATTATTGATGCTGTTTCTTAGCCTGGTCAATGTCAAGTAGAAAAACCAATTTTTACAATTTCCTACATTTTGGCTTATATTTAAGCCATCTTCAGCTTAATTATTTTTCTGAAACTTACATGTACTAGGTATTCTTTATTCGATATTATCTTTCTGAAAAACTGGAACTACAAAAAAATTATAACATTATAAATTTGCTGACAACCCAATAACATTCTTGGCACTACCCATTCTTTAAATGTATTTTAGTAATAAATTGCTTTTAAAAATTCATTACATTGACATAAGCTTTGACTCACCTTGTATAAGTTCATTTTATTATTAGCTTCTAAATTATTAGATATTTGTATCTAAAATATGATAAAATTCCATTATTCTATTGACATATCAATATAGTCATTCAAAAGTTCTTTTGAGTGACTTTATATAGTGCTTCTATAATAATTAAACCTGTTGTTTTTCCAAGTCGGCATCCTTCAATAAGTAGCAGTATATAAGTGGTATTTGCATAAACAACTAATTTCTATTAAAACAATCCCCCCACTGTATTTCAAATATATATTGCAAGCGCTCAAATTAAAGTATACTTACCTATTTGTCAAATGTAAACTATATGGAGTTCTGTTTGGCGTTTAATATTTCTATTAAAGACAGATCATCACAGCAAGCAAAGAGAAACATCAATATCATCTTGCTCGCTGCTCCTTTGTGCCGTTGATACACAAGTTAGAATAATGAAATCAACAAACACTTATAATGAAGCTTGTTCTGGTCAGACTTGTCTTATTCGCTACTCGCTACACTGAACTCATGTCTGTGTTTGCCATATAAAGCAGACTACACTGTACCACACAATCAATCTTTTTATTTTAACACTGGATCCGACATATAGACTAGAATTGTTTCCTGTTTGCTCTAAACCTTCTTGTCCAGGAGTTTGCTGCAGCTGTTACATTCGCAACAATGGAGATTAACTTTTTAGTTCCTTAACCAGGTTTTCTTGTTAAAAGTAATCAATGAAGTTTGTCGTAGAATATTAGGAATAAATAAACAATTTATTTTTTATCCACATTCACTGTACACCGTTAAATCACAACAAGCAAATGTCTTTTCCTAAGAATATGCTTTCAAAAGATATGGTTAATGGCTACAACTATACCTATATTTAAATTTGGAAATAAACACATCATCTAATTAGTGTGAAGTGAATTATTGTCAATACTATACTGTTAAGATTCCTTTTAACTAATAACGTAATTCTTACTTACGTTTGAACTCAAATGGTGAACCAGAGACTTCTAGTAGACGTAGTTGAACAAAAACGTAGATTGTCCCTTAAAATTGAATACTTTGAAATAAGAGATTAACTGATTATTTCCGTTCGTATTTCATAGATAATGCTCAGAAGAGGTTATCAAGGACCAGCCTCAGTTCCTTGATGTTTTCCTCTAAACTGTCTTTTCTGGTTCTAGTATTTTACATCATCTTTATGGTTAATTTACCTTATTACTAAACAACGGTCATGCATTCTTTGCAGATGATGCGAGAATATTCTCAGTTCCTGTAATAAATTCCCAATTGCTTCAACAGGACTTACGTAACATAAACAAATGGAATTGAGGTTGGTTACAATGGTGTTTAAATAAATTTGTCCTTCCTAAATTTCGAAATGTACTGTTTTCCATATTGGAACTCACAGTATCCAGAAACCCTATAATATCAACGATGTTCCTGTGCAAGTAGTCGACCTGCAATACGATATTTGAGTCATAACTACTAATAATTTAAGCTGGAATGTATAACATTCACAATACTCATGTTTAGGATTTTCAAAATCTGCACGTGATTCAACAGGATCATTTACAAGAACGCTTTTCCTTAAATGTTGATGATCGCTTGATTGAACTATTGATGTTACCAAGTCAAATGGATGAATTTCAGTATTTCGAGTTCCTTTGAAATTATCTGCTTGAATTTTGGGAGAATGTACCATTAGCTGTTCGACTCCGAATGTGGTTATTGCACGATGGTGCTTTCCCTCATTTTCGACAAAACTTTCTGGAGTACCTTTATGAAGTTCCAAGGGTATAATGGATTGGACGAGGAGGACCGGTATCATGGTCGCCATGATCTCCTGGCTTCAATTCTTTGGACTTCTCTTTGTGACGATGTTTAAAGAGTGTAATCGTATCGAAGTGAAGCTGCTACCAATAACTTACGGACGAGAACCAGAAATATTTGTGTTAGTTCACAGAAGCCAGGTAAGTGGGGCCCAAATGTGTTTACACGTCGGTGGACAAAATTTTGAATAGTTGTTGTAACATCAGGTATGTACAATTATTTTATAAATTAAAATCACAGATTCATGTTATTGATTAATAATAACAAAAACGGCAAAAGCAGTTGATTTTCCTGATATAAAATAGATATTATAACAATTTATTTTTCTCTTTTTTATAGAAATGTTTTCAATTTTAGGTCCGATCATTTTTTATTACTGATAAAATCTTGGACTGGAGTTTCGTAGGTCCATTTCACGACGCTGTATACTCAAATACATTATTGTCATTTAATTTCTATTGTTACGTATTATTGTGATATTTAATTTGTTGGGCGCCAATTTATAGTGATATTATTATTATTATATAATTTGTGTTGTTTTGTTTATGTATGTTTCTTTGCAGAAAAAAAATAGTATTTATTGGGCTACAAACCTGTGTAATATCTTTTCTAGCTTATTCAACTACCCTAGCTGCTTGTAGAACATAGACTCTGATAGTCGGTTCGCTCGTCAAGTCAAATCCTATTACAACACACTGTACATTATTTGAGCAAATAATTATCATTCCACAATTGACAATGTTTATCTCATAAAAGACTGCTGTCTAATACTTATTAAGAATATCTTAAATTTTCTATACATTTAATTTATAGGTAACAGATTTTTAAATGCAATTGCATATTAAGGGTTGCCTATCTTTAGACATTAAAATTCTTAAAATTATAGAACATAATTTCTGAAATTTATCTATTCCGTGGCATTCTATTAACTGATGTTCGCTGATGCTTATATACTAAATTTGTAAAATGATCCTTATTCTGACAGATGGTCCACAAAATAATACAATTTTTATAGTAAATGGAAAAGTGACTATTAATAAAACTATATGGTAAGTAACTTTATTGTTTTACGAAAATCTTGAGTATGTTTGACTGTCTTTTTGTTGAATTTAATGGCAAGCTAACGTTTTTTTTTAATTTTTTGCACATATAATATACCTGTATTAACGTTGGTCTTTATAGGTCTTCTACTGGAAATCTTCTAGAAATCCCTCATAACTGTGATATGGGGCTACAGATGTTGGAGAATGCTTCACCTACTGATGGTACTGCCAAATTGCTAGATTGGACCTGGATCTCGGTTTCTAATGCTGATCACCAATTTACTTTTAACGTTAGTACTAATTTTAACTTTTATTACTCCATTTTTTTATGTATTTACAATTTTACTTATAGCTAAATGTTAAAATATTCTTAAATATAACTTTTTTTTTAATTGTGATAGCTCTTGTGAAGCCAACTTTATGCCTGACATTTGTCCATGGCTATGATATTTATTTAACATTTCTGAAAATTTTATAAAATTTATTTACTTTAAATGTTGATATTTTTATTATATTTGCTTGACTCCTGTCGATATATGTATGAAATTACTCTATGATCTTTACTTGTTCATTCAATATGCTTTGCTCTGGGTTTAAATCTGTTTTTGTTTATGTACTCCTCATAAATGTGAGATCATGTCCCAATATTAGAGAAATTTTAACTAAATCATATTTTCTATAATGTTCAATTTATTTATTTTCCAGTATAATAATCTAACTATGTCCTCTGTATAATCCATCTTTATATTATTCTGTTGTATTCTATTGTATTTTAATTTTAACAACAAGAATACCTTCAATAATATTTTATGGTTTTAAATAAACATAAATTTACATTGGTATTGAATGTCTAATATTTCATTTTGTTTCAATATATATTAACAATGTCTATTTTATAAAAGTTAAAATTAGACATTTAATACCACAAGAATTTTTATTGAAACCTGTGACCTAGCGACTTTAACCTTAACAATCTCTTCAACACGCCGCATACCTCTACCAAAAATTGAGCCAATTTGATGCGAAACGTTCCTTTCAGCTAAAGGAAAAATAAATTAAACTCCTACCTCCGTGTTTACACTGAAAATCCCGAGTAGCTAGTTATTATGCCGACCAAATTAAAAACAAATTTCGAGTTGGCTGACGCACAGGCTGTATAATAATTTTCGGCCCAATTATCTCCTCATTATATCGTTCTTGTTAGGGTGTCGCCCATGGAAAATAATGACCGGAAACTTTCGTCCGCCGTCCCTTGGTTCTTTTATGATTGGCCCAGGTTAGTGTGAGGCTACGCGGGACCTAATGAAATGAGGCAAGAGGCCGAATCCCTCTTCCTGTCCTTACTGGAGGGGAAAAATTATTGCTACATAAGTAAGTAATATAAATATAAGGATCTGCTCTATAATTCAGTACAGGATGATTTCCAAGTGCGATATGGAACTACAAGTTATAATTTATTGAATTAGGTATTTTGAGAATCAAGGTGTTCCATAAAGACATGGAAATACTACTAGAGATATATCATTGCAAATAATTGCTTAAAAAACGTATGTCCTAGACTCACTAATTTTTGAGATACAGGACATGTAAAATTAAATTTTGGATGTAATTTTTTTAGAAACCGACAGATTTGATTAACATTTGACACAAGTACGTTTTTTTTTGCTCAACAGAAAAGTTATAGGACAAAAAAGTTATACAAAATGGTGTGCTAAATGAAAACAAAAAAAAGTCAGTAGATAGTAACAACAAAACAATATATTTAAAATTTTACATATAAGGAAATAGGTACTTGAATAAGAAATTAATAAAAAAATAATAAAACACAGAAATACATGGTTATTATAAGCAAAAATAAATTAGGATAAAGAGAGAATGTAAAAAATAAATTATAATTGAAAGGTGTTAGATTCAATTGATTTTAAGGCTGGAATTTTGTATACATATTTTTACCGTCTAACAGGGCTTCAAGCGAGGACACAGAACTCCAAGAAAATTGAAATAGTTGGTTGTTATTATATATCAACGTATTCACAAAGGTTTCCGCTAGTGCATGAGATAATTTTCATTGCTCATAAAATCACAAGAATAATTAAAATAAATGTTAAAGTACCTCAATTTTAGCCACACAGTTACTACGCCAATATGTCACAATTACGGAAAAATTATTTAGCCACAGCCACCAAATTACTTCACTCACTAGCCAGGACATATAGGACAACTAGTGTTTCACTTTCAGATTAATATTTATAGCTAATTTTACATTTTGTGTCCTCGAGTAAAATCATAACATATATCACGGCTTCCATTTTTACGTACGTCAAAATGCACGAGGTCTCATAGGTCCGATTGATTCGTCGTTTCGCTCAGGCTGTGCAATTCCTTGTCTACAAAATCCCGGCCTTAATGTATAAATACCACTGTGGTTAATGTCACAATGACCAGATATCGTATTAAAATTAAGTGACATATACTGGTGATTTTTTAAGAATATTGGTTGCCGGTATTGGCAAATAAAACGTGTTAGTCTGCCTAGAACCAAAACTAGATATTCTCATATTAAAGCGTTCCAAAAGTAAAGAGCAATCAATGTTGTTATTAAATAGTTTAAATAAGAATATAATACTACATATAATACGCCTAGTCTTTAGTGAAGGAATATCAAAGGTCGATAATAGTAACTCATGATCATAATAACCCTGTCCAGGATATACACCAGTAATTTTAAAATATATTTTTTTCCGTTTTGATGAACACGATGGTATTATTAGTTTTTTTTCTTGTAAGTAGAAGCCGCGTTATGTTACGTAAACTATAATTTTACACAAAAAGTGCTCATAGTTTTTTAACAATACACAGTTTTCGAAGAAAATGAAAAAACTGTGAATCAGGCAATCTCTTCAATAGTACCTACCTACTTATTTATCAGGGATGTATGTGTCAAACCCCGAACTCTTCCATTTATATGTCACATTTTTGTATACAAGAACTTACGGGAATTTTTTTTCTGATTTGAATATTAGTTTAGGGCGCTGCAATTTTATTTCTTACCTGAAACTTCATCTATATAAAAGAAATAACTGTGAACAATTTGAAAAAATCAACCCAGTATTAAAAGTAAAAAAAAATACTTTGAGGTTACGGAGCTCCGTTTTGAGAAAATGTTACATGAACTTGACACATCATTATTTTTTTTAAAGAGTACCACTCCCTAAATTTTCTGCATATTGACGTTGTTTGCCTTCTGGAATCTGGAATTCTGGTGAGGGTAGCATACGCGGCTACAGTACTTCCTCCCATTAGATCAATTGACTTGAGTTGCTAACCAGTCTAATAAAGAGAAGAAGCTGGTGACATTGCTAAGGGGGATCTTTCCAATGTAGACCATAGAAGGACATCCTTATCCCAGAGCGGATTCTCTTATTGAAATGCAGTGCACTCACAAAGTGCATGGAGGACTGTTTCGTATTTCTGTTCGCAACCCCTGCAAAGAGGCGTTTCACACTTCATAGTAAAGGTGCTACCTTAACCAACAGTGTCCAATTGGAATACCTGTCACCAGGCGAATATTCGTCCTAGACATGGCCAGATACTTTTTCTCTGTTCTCTAAATTCTTTGTGGGCGTCCTTCTTGATAATTACAGCAAAAGCTGACAACGGAAGCATACTGGAGGGCAAGGTCCAAAAATATTGAGACCCGATGCACTCCTGTCTAGCTTGTCAGCTACTTTATTGTATGTGTACCAAAAAGCTGTAGTCGATGAAATTAAGTAAATAAATTCCTGGAGCAATCGTATGCATGCGAAACAGCTTTTTCAGTCCGATTTAAGATACTTGTGGAATTACCTGAAATAATATTGATTTATGATAAGTAAGCTTGCGTTGTAAGAAACATGTACAAATATTAGAGTAAGGTAACTATAATAAATTACTGTAATTGTACATCACTATTGAATATATTCAGCCTTATTCTATAACTCCAAATCGAATAGAAATGTGTTCCATCGAGTAGAGGTTAACTTGTCGAATCGGAATTCTTCGAAATCGGTATTCTGTAACTGTGTTTAACTTTTACTATCGACATGTCTAATAGAAATCGATTTCGACCGGGCAAACGTTGTCGAAGTGCAATTTCGATATCGGAATGTGATGTAGCGCATGCGCAGTGCCGATTATTTCTTTGACATTAGTATTATTTAACCTAAAAAACTAAATCTATACAAATTAACTTTTCTTCCATATTTTTATATTGCAAAATAATAATTATTGATGGTTTTTTTTTTCTTAGAAGGTGTAGCACAAGACATGTCTTCAGATAGTTCTGTTCCTCTTGAAAGAATGTCGCTACCACGTTAACCTTACACTTATGGTAGCTGAATAAAAGGCGATTCTTTTATACTAATTTATTCGAGCTGTACAACATATTTACATACAAGACACTTATTTTATACCCCTAATTCCAACGGCTCTAGAGTACCTGCTCTGCCGAGGTCTCAAGTAAAAGCCATAAACGACCCCTTTACGTTTACTATTATTTGATCAGGTTAGGTTCACTAAATGTCAGTTGGTCGTTAAAGGTCAAATTCGCATGATAAATGCGGGGTTGCCGTTGTACCGGAGGTGCGTCAGATAGACGTTCTCCTTTACGATTTGTTGGCACTTCTACATGAGTTACAGAATACCAATTTGTGCCAGGGATCAACGCGGTAGATAATGACCATTCCGATTTGTAAATATTACGATTCGATCTGTGCATTTCTATTCGATTTGTTAAAAGTTACAGAATAGGCCTGATTATCAGTTCCAGTTGAAAAATTTTAAGCGAAATCCATAATCTGTTCGACTTATTGGTAAAAGAATCCTAGGAAGATATAAACTGCCGTATAACTATTATCAAGGGGCATATGATACGGTATCGAGAAAATCGGTTGTTTTTTTTTCGATTACGGTCTAAGATACACACGGCGTTTGACAACCCTCCGTCAGTTGTATTCCCACATGTGTCATATATCCAGAAATAACACGGCCACCTATCATATGCAGTCAGTACAAAGCAGAAAGTTTTGAACAACTTAACAGTTTTGCGAACATATCAAGCATAGGTATTCAAAATAAAAAAAAAATATATAAAATACAATTTTTATTATATCTGCAATATTTTTCTTGAATGTTAATATGCAGGGAAATTATTAATACTACAGCTAACAGTTTCAAAAAACGAACAGATATGTTGAATAGCCTAACCGGAAAAATGAAGAACATACTCTTTCCTGTAACTCATATATTGTACTATATACCTAATCTCCATGTTTGAAGGAGATTGTGGAAATATATTTTTATTCCAGACAAGTAATTCCTAAAATCGAGATCAGCGGACTAGGAACTTGACTAAAGAACCTAGTAGTGTAGTCAAAGCCAACTCCCTTGAGTGGTTGATTTTAACGAATGGTTGGATGCAGATGTATTCAGGCTCGCTTAACTCTCCAGAAGTATGTGGAAATGCAAGCTATAGGCGGAAATAATAAGGGTGGAAGTAAATGTAGTGAAAAGCCGGACAAGAGGGAAATATTGAGCAGCTATACATGAGAATATGTTTACGGAAACCTCATCGTTTGGTTAAGTACCGTATAAATCTTTTATAATAATGTGGCACTGATGTAGCCACTGCAAGAGAGCCTTTTTATTTGCGGAATTAACGGAAATTGCAAAATGAAATATTCATGTGGTGCGGTGGATGCTTTTTTACATCTGCCCCCGCCCTTGAATTTTACAGGAGAGGGCAGAGTGAATTATTTAAAAAAAGTCAGAGATGGAAGACTATAAATATGCGTTTTAAATCTGACTTAAACCAGGTAGAAATAGATATAGACTTATCTCAAATTGGAAATCATACACTGTAACTGGGGTGTTAGCTGTAAATGTACAGATTTTACATTTTAAAGAAAATTTAAAGTATCTTATATTTTTTTATAATTAAGATACTGCTATAATATTTTTATTGTACACCATAAAAAATATTTGCTGTGTAAATAGGATTTTCCAGTGTGTAATTTAGGATGTGTAAATTTTTCTTGTGATAGCTTTATACTCTATGGTTTTTTTATACTTTTTGCACAAAATTTGTTAAAATTACTAATGTTTTAATAAAATGTACTGACTTTGTACAATAATTACCAGTGATGTGTTAAACGTGCACCATTTTGTGTAAACTTAACACACTTCTGTGTTTTCTATCCCTACTCTTGACTAGTTGCGCACAACTGCGCAGCTGCAGTATATTAGCTGTTCTCACACACGTCACTAAGTCATGTTGGACGTGTAACGTTGTTGTGTTCAGTTGGCTGTGTTCAAATTGACGTTTGATTAAAGAAAATAGTAGGTACTTACCAAACTATAACAAATATTACTGATAATTGTGATAAAGATAAAACTAATTAGGTCTACAACTACAATATTAGGACATATCTGTCGTTTTAGACATCTCTGTTTTCTGATTCTCTTGTAACGTTAGAGAAAAAATTAGGTTCAGGTCACTACTAGTTAATTTTTGTAAACTCCTATTATGTAGTGCCTCAATACATCTTTGTTTAACATTTGTTGCTGTTCTTTATAATTTACTAAAACGTTATTAGTTATAAGTCCCTTATTAGAATTTTGTTAGAAAACTTCGTTGTTGTTCATTTGAACTACGTTATATGTATTTTTTTAATAAAATTATAAAAAGTAAAATTACTTTTATTTTATTATTACTGTAACACCAATGCATTCTCGAAGAAGAATAATAGAAAACGTCAAAATATTGAAATTATATTTATTAAAAAATATTGCGGAAGCAAACATAATTATCAATCTAAAAAGGTAGATGAGCTTCCATATCAATACCTATTATACAAAAAATAACATGTTAATGTGTAAAATCAACACGATTAATGATACAAACATCACTGAAATAGTTGCACATAATATTTATTATATTAACACAGTGGATTATGTTAAACCTTTAACACACTGTTAGATACAGAGAAATGTGTAAAAATACACACAATACCGTCTTGATCTCGATTAACACAATATTGTGTTCTTTTGTGTTAAAATATGTAATTATTTTTTTATTGTGTAAATAATAAAATAGTGCCACGGGGTTTCTGCACCAGTGGTGATAATTGGTATTAAAAATTTTGAAATATTTGACACCCTGCATCTTGGAAGCCCTATACTTTTGAATATAAATATATTGAGTCAGTCATGGATGTCAGTAATACCTGAGACACCCAGTATATGATATATGCTGACTATATAATACATATGTAATGCACTACATAATTTGTTGTAGGTGTGCTTATTCCTGTAATTGAATTTTTCTATTGGAATAATATATCATGCCTATTATTATTATTATTATTATTATTATTAAAAAAAAACGAAAAAATCCAGGAAAGTTTTGACGTGATGTTATTTTCTTTGACAGCAAACAATGCTTGGCCTCGTGTCGTCAATGTGGCAAAATAATTTTTTAACAAGAAAAATGGAGAATTTTTGAAAATCCATTTCGTCTATTGAAAAAGTCGTAGGTGTTATAGGTAGGATGAATTCTATGAATAGAATATATATCGATTGATGGAACAAAAACAACTGCCTAAATTGTGGGGTTATATTTTTGAGAATGTTAGAGCACACTTGGTATGTTAAAAATTCTTATAGCTATATTTCTATAAGCAAATTTAATAGTTTAATAAATAGAAGAACTTGCTCTGGTGTGCTGCTAGTAAAGTAAGTTATTCATTATATTTCACCATATGATTGTATATGAATTCATTTATGTAAGAAGAACAAACTTTATAGATCTCACCCAAGGATTTGAATAGAATATGACAAATATAAATCCAAGACAATGGCTTTATACTTATCGGTCGCCCAACATTTATACTAAACAACATATTTATTTACTTGATAGTTTTGTTATAGCGAAGCACTTAGCTAGCGAAATACTTCGACAACTTCTCAGACAAACAAGTAATTTGAAAGTAAACTGTTCAAAGCTTCATTTAAATTATAATGAGCGTATACTTCGCACATACGCCTCTAAAGTATGTTTTAATTAAAATAGTTTCGCTAAGAGAGACTTCGAGCTATTCCAAAGATCCCCGGGCTTGTTACTGGACAAAATTGGAAGCTATCTAAAATCAAAGAAAACTGGATGCGATAAGAAGTAAGTGTCGTTTACATTTCAGGGCAACTGAAAGTTCTAACAAGAAGCAACGTCGTTTATATTCGGAGATACTTGAAGATACTACTAAGGATTTTTTTATCGTATTGTAATAGCTATAGATTTTTCATAAAATCGTCTAATAAATATTCAAAATAGTTTCGACATAATCTTCGATTGCAGTTGCTAATATGATCGCTAGGCCATTTTATTTTTTTACATCTGTAACTAAGTTGCTTATAAGGTTGTTGCTATGGAGCAGTTGCTATGTACGATGTTTACAAACTATACAAACATTGCAAACACGGAATTCCAGGAAACAACTACTCTGCGGGCTAATGCCCCGACCAGCATTGAATTACACCTGGAAAACCTATAGCGTATCGTTTCTCGCCGATCGCGATAAAGGTCGACAGCTTTCAATGGTGTCTACTGCATGTAGAACGCTTCGTGCCTGTGACATTTTCAGTCCGGCATGGAGTAGCGAACGGCCGATAGATGTAGTTAGTTCTACACCGCGTATACAAACATTTTAATAAATTCTGAAATCTGTGACCGTCTGTGAATATTAAACCCCAATAACTAAATTCCGTTTTAATTCTTCATAAAACTTCAGTATCTGTGACGCAGATTCTAGTGATACTGAAAATTCTGAAATAAAAAATGAGGCCAAAGCTGCCTTATGCACATTAATTCCTCAGAAATCGAAGAAACTGTTCCACAAAACTTATGCAAAATTTTATATTTGGTGTGCCGCATGTATGTAATATTTTGGAGAAAGTTATTCTAGCGTACTTGTCCCACATGAAGTAATTATTTCATGCTGCGAACTACAATTTATTTGAATAAAAATATGGAAATTAGTAAATATACCAATGTTATTGCTTTCCTCAAAAAAAAAATCAAGTGGATATAGACCCAGAAAATTCAGAATATTTTCCAAGGAACAGGTTGAAAGGTTTATTAAAGAGGCGGATGATGAAAAGTACTTATTCCAAAAAGTTTTCTGATTGTTGGTATATTTGGAGCCTGTAGAAGAGAAGAATTAACTTATTTGAGTACAGAGAACATTGAAGATGGTAAGCCGTTCATTAAAGTGACTATTCCCAATACCAAAACTAATGTTCCTATGTTATTTACAATACCAGGGGAGATTAAATTTTTTGCACATTTCCTGCAAATATGCAAGTCTACGTCCATCCACCATTCATCACAACCGATTTCTTATTACATATAGGATTCAAAATGTACTACACAAGCAGTGGATATAAATAACAAAGGTTTGATTCCTAAAAAGACTGCCAAATTTCTTAGATTATCCAATGTTACTGAGTATATTGGGCACTGCTTTAGACCATGTTCTGCAACCTTCCTTGCAGATACAGAAGCCAACATATCGATGCTCAAGAGACACGGAGGTTGGCATTCGACTTCTATGGCAGAGGGGTACATAGAAAATTCCATACAAAATAAGCAAGCCATAGCAAGGAAAATTCTCGGGGCGAAAGGAAATACCACTCCTATTCTAGAAAGGAAATACAACTTTTATTATAAAAACCACCTCCAGGTGTTATCTTCTTCTAACATTGAAGTTATACGAAGTGAAGAAAAAAATATGTTTACCTAATGTCCATATTTGATTTGAAACATTGTGTTATTAATATTCAATCACAATCATATTTGTGGAGTCGGAATTTAATAAAAAAAATATTCACACGACTTGACATTTCGATGTTAAAGGGTATTATAAAGGTCTAGAAAATATAGATATTGGAAAATATAACAAGCTTACTTCTCATTTTAAGAGTGAATCATGAAGATACAAAGCAGCAAAAGCTGCAGATTGGAAAGAGAATATATTGACATGTACATATATATTAACATATTGAAGAATTTTTAACTGAGGTCTCCGATAAAGATTATTTAATGATTAAGGTAATATCTATTTACCTTTTACATGTTGTTAGGTATATAGTTCATTTTGATTTTTTTAGATTGCACTAATAGTGGGGGATGCCTGTCGTTGCTGCCAATTGACAAATTTGAAAATTACTGATGTACAGGATGTTGACAGTTACCTATTTGTTTCAATATCTGACACCAAGAGGGGCATTTCAAGAAAATTTACAATTATAGAATGCTGTTGAAATATGCAGAAAATACATTTCTGTGTGCCCAATTCCCTTAACACAAGATATATTCTTTTTAAGACACATCAATCATAAATGTACTTACTTCTCAGTCTGTTGGAATCACGTTGGCAAAGGTATTCTCAATAGTGGCTTCATTTCTGCATATTGCAAATTTAGAAGCATATACTGGCCATTGTATGAGGCGCCCTTCAACAACTTTATTAGTAATAAAGATTCTGATCTTATAACCATTAAACGGCAGGGTGGATGGAAGAACTCCTCTGTAGCAGAAAGTTATGTTGAGGAGTTCATATCTAACAAACTATTGCAAGGAAAATCCAAGAAAACTGTAACTGTTCCTTAGAAGAAGAGACATCCGTAATTTGTGCAAACTCTTCACAAACTTCGGCTGATGTTATGTGTTCCGAAAATGATGGCTACAATGTTACAAGCGGAAAGGAAGTAGAATGTGATAAAACAAAAAAACGCAATATCTATTACTATAAATGTAAATGTTAATGTTATTCTACTAGTGAAATAAAGTTACTTTATTCCACTAGTGGAGAAAGTATCACTTCAGACGGTTCATATGTGTGGATAAAACTCCGATTGTAAGAATAGCCTCAGCACAGTTTCTTAATATAAAGTAGAAGAAATATGATTAAAATTTGTTTCCTGTTGTAGAAATTTAGACGTTTTGTTTGCTGCGCAGCGTTAAAGGAGGATAAACCAACTGCCATTCAGTTTAGTACAGGAAATGTAGATGAAATAGGCAACTCCACAGCGCAATCAATCTATGTAACTTAATTGCAATATAAACACCGTCATTAGAACTGCAGCTTGTTGTTTTAATAATGACGTTAAGTTTTCGACAAATATTGGACCTTTGGCTGATGCATGTTTAATTTAGACGCAATGATAATTAAACGCTCTGCCAGGCGGTATTAAAAGGTGATCAGGATAAGAAGAAGTTAAACATTTCGCAATTTCATCGAGGATCTCCGGCTGACGTGACGAGATTGCAGCATTTTAGCGAGAAATAATTGCAAGCGCGATGTTGATGGATTGCCGGAGAAATTGGTAAATTATAAATGAATTTACAGATTGCTCTTGTTGTCTTTTAGAGCGACATTTTACAAAACCTAAGATATATTCGAATATAGAACGGATCTTGTTGAAGGGCTTGTTCTACGTGAAAATAATGAAACTCGAAAATTATCTAAAAAACTCCACTCAGTGTGGTGGTCAGTGAAAGTAAATTAACACTCGAAACCGTTCAACCTACCCAGTACCCGTATTATCCTAATGTAATTTTATCGGAAAGAAGTATTTATGAAGTTGGTTTGGTTTGTAGACTTCCGTAGTACAGGTGAACAATTTCCAGTCTGGTTACTAAAACGTGTTGCTTTCTTGCTTAGAAGTATGTCTGAAATTGAAGTAGAAGTCCTGTAGCATGTATCTATTTAATGTGTGCATTACCTGACGTTCCGGTATATGGTTTGAGGTCCGCGACGTTCCAGCCTTTTTTTATAAATGAATTGTTTCTAAACTGGAGGTAGTTCTAGACCTTTGTCTAGGTTATTTAGATTCTTCTTGATTTATATTACGTCTCTGTAGAGTCTCGGTTAATTTTTTTTCTTTATTACTAGAATCTTGGCTCTGTCTAGGTTTATCGTATGCCCTGTATCGATCTTACTCTACTCAAGTACTGACCTATAGAGTAAACAGGTTATTGTATATTTTTATTCTTGATCTCAGAGGTTCTCCTGATGGCTTGTTTAATGTTTCTGTTGGTATATCGAGTCCACACTAAGGTGTATACTATATTATTAACCATATAATGAATATATTTATCAACATATCTGGCCTGATGCTACATTCAAAGTTTGTTTATCGAAGGTTTTCATGTAGATAATTATCAAGACTAGATAATCACCATCAGCAGTTTATTTACATAAGGTATGTTCTAGAAATAGTTAAAAATGTATGTCGAACTGAAATAACTGATAAATATTAATGTGGTTTCATGGAATATAACACAAGAAATATTTGGACAAAGTCTATTGTTTTTGTGTGCAATAAGTGACGAAATAGATCAAATGTAGAGAGGTTTGAAGAAACAAGATAAGATTTAATGACACATGAATTCATTACGAAGTGGAAAAGTTGGATCTTAATTGACAAATCTTTAAATTAGAATCACAAATAATACCATCTGTGAACATAAACTGTAAGTAAAAGCAAAGTAGTAAGTAGAATATGTAAAATGTAAGCCTTGGTCGATTAACCTTACCTGAATTTTAAATAGCTCAAATAGACAAGTGTTGCAAAAATCTAGAAAATTCATTCCCATGAATCCATTGCTAAATGAAAAGATGTTCAAAACTAAGAGACAGGCAATAATTAAAAATATTCCAACGTTGTACTTTTTCAGTGCCCCCCGAAATAAGACTGAATAATTCACCAACTGTTACATTTCTGTGGAGGACAATTTTCGCTGTATCTTATCCTAAATTAAATGTATTTTTATAATTTCAAACAAATTTGTACAGAATTTACAAGCAAAATATTATATTTGCTTTGTTTTCTGAAATATTTTTTATGCAAACAATATTAATATACAAACACGGAATTCCAGGAAACAACTACTCTGCGGGCTAATGCCCCGACCAGCATTGAATTACACCTGGAAAACCTATAGCAACAGCTAGAGTCATTCGTCAGACGCCCACCAGACATATACCGGTTTCGAGCTTATTAGCTCTCATCAGTATGCCATAGGTGAGGTATCCGACGAACAATCCTAGCTGCTTTCGTCTGTCTAACCCGACAGAAGGGACCATGAGTACGCGGTGTAGAACTAACAACTACATCTATCGGCCGTTCGCTACTCCATGCCGGACTGAAAATGTCACAGACACGAAGCGTTCTACATGCAGTAGACACCATTGAAAGCTGTCGACCTTTATCGCGATCGGCGAGAAACGATATTTTGCAAACACGGAATTCCAGGAAACAACTACTCTGCGGGCTAATGCCCCGACCAGCATTGAATTACACCTGGAAAACCTATAGCAACAGCTAGAGTCATTCGTCAGACGCCCACCAGACATATACCGGTTTCGAGCTTATTAGCTCTCATCAGTATGCCATAGGTGAGGTATCCGACGAACAATCCTAGCTGCTTTCGTCTGTCTAACCCGACAGAAGGGACCATGAGTACGCGGTGTAGAACTAACAACTACATCTATCGGCCGTTCGCTACTCCATGCCGGACTGAAAATGTCACAGACACGAAGCGTTCTACATGCAGTAGACACCATTGAAAGCTGTCGACCTTTATCGACTCTAGCTGTTGCTATAGCTATAGGTTTTCTAGGTGTAATTCAATGCTGGTCGGGGCATTAGCCCGCAGAGTAGTTGTTTCCTGGAATTCCGTGTTTGCAAAATATCGTTTCTCGCCGATCGCGATAAAGGTCGACAGCTTTCAATGGTGTCTACTGCATGTAGAACGCTTCGTGTCTGTGACATTTTCAGTCCGGCATGGAGTAGCGAACGGCCGATAGATGTAGTTGTTAGTTCTACACCGCGTACTCATGGTCCCTTCTGTCGGGTTAGACAGACGAAAGCAGCTAGGATTGTTCGTCGGATACCTCACCTATGGCATACTGATGAGAGCTAATAAGCTCGAAACCGGTATATGTCTGGTGGGCGTCTGACGAATGACTCTAGCTGTTGCTATAGGTTTTCCAGGTGTAATTCAATGCTGGTCGGGGCATTAGCCCGCAGAGTAGTTGTTTCCTGGAATTCCGTGTTTGCAAATATCGTTTCTCGCCGATCGCGATAAAGGTCGACAGCTTTCAATGGTGTCTACTGCATGTAGAACGCTTCGTGTCTGTGACATTTTCAGTCCGGCATGGAGTAGCGAACGGCCGATAGATGTAGTTGTTAGTTCTACACCGCGTACTCATGGTCCCTTCTGTCGGGTTAGACAGACGAAAGCAGCTAGGATTATTCGTCGGATACCTCACCTATGGCATACTGATGACAGCTAATAAGCTCGAAACCGGTATATGTCTGGTGGGCGTCTGACGAATGACTCTAGCTGTTGCTATAGGTTTTCCAGGTGTAATTCAATGCTGGTCGGGGCATTAGCCCGCAGAGTAGTTGTTTCCTGGAATTCCGTGTTTGCAAAATATCGTTTCTCGCCGATCGCGATAAAGGTCGACAGCTTTCAATGGTGTCTACTGCATGTAGAACGCTTCGTGTCTGTGACATTTTCAGTCCGGCATGGAGTAGCGAACGGCCGATAGATGTAGTTGTTAGTTCTACACCGCGTACTCATGGTCCCTTCTGTCGGGTTAGACAGACGAAAGCAGCTAGGATTGTTCGTCGGATACCTCACCGGCATACTGATGAGAGCTAATAAGCTCGAAACCGGTATATGTCTGGTGGGCGTCTGACGAATGACTCTAGCTGTTGCTATAGGTTTTCCAGGTGTAATTCAATGCTGGTCGGGGCATTAGCCCGCAGAGTAGTTGTTTCCTGGAATTCCGTGTTTGCAAAATATCGTTTCTCGCCGATCGCGATAAAGGTCGACAGCTTTCAATGGTGTCTACTGCATGTAGAACGCTTCGTGTCTGTGACATTTTCAGTCCGGCATGGAGTAGCGAACGGCCGATAGATGTAGTTGTTAGTTCTACACCGCGTACTCAATTTTATTAAACCTACTTTACAAAGAAAAGTATATTCTGGTCTTATTTGAATAAAATTTCATTTTCATGACTTTCATTTAATTTATCTTGATTTATTTCTGCTATTCTATTTAATTTTACGTCAAAAATCGCTGCCTCCTAAAGGCCCATTATCAATTCATTATTTTCGACGTAATCACATTATAATTTCAGCTGCTGAGGGTTTAGTAGCCGCTAATCGCTGTTAACAAGATGGAACGGTTCATGGTTAGCCTTACCCCAGTAATTTTCTGACAAATTAAATGCTCACTACAACAATTATTGCGATAGTATCTGGCGTCTTATTTTTTAAGAATTGCTTATAATGATGCGTGAGTGGTTATGAATGACTTCGCAGGTAACTTTTTCTTGGGAGCAGGTCGTAATGTGTGCCAAAACGGCATGTTGTCGGAGAATAGCGTGCGGACGAGGCATGTTTGCAAGTTTTTGATGGCTACCTGAGCAAATGTTGCTCTGGGTAATATTTAATTAGGGGGTAAGCCAGGTGGGCTTACATCATAGCAAAAACAAACCAGTGTAGAAATGAGTCTCTCGAAAAAAGAACGTTTTTTGATTTTAGTCCAGGAATGTATTATTTTGAGCTCTTTTCGCATGAGTTAAAATACATTTGTCCTATCAACTTTGTAAGTTAAAATTGAGAACTAAATATCAAAATGCTATACATAAAGTGAATAATGAAGATACAAATCCTATGCAAAATTATGACGGTATTATCAATATTAATATACAATGCTACTTTTTTCTAAAATAATGGTAAAATCTTGGATAAATTAATACTAGATTGTGACATATCAAATGATTTGCTTGAATAGGTGGAAATATTTTGAGTGTGTACATAATATTTAGATGTAGATGAAATAACTTTGGATGTTGACGGAATATTTTTGGCTTCAGATCTAAAACATGCAAAACAATAGTACTCTCAATAACCTCCACTGTAGCAGGTCTAGATAAGTCGCCATATATTAATTTGTGGTGTCACTTATTAGTTCTCTTTGAATAAACTAGCTACCTGTTCTGATTCCTATTAATATTTTCGAAATTATCATCATGATTAGCGTTAATTTCCTCTTGAACATTTACATGGTTTTTTGCTGCATCAATGGCTTCATCAACATCCTGTATAGATATTTTGTTTTCAACATTAACCGGCCGCACTCTCCGACGTAAATGATCTAGAAGAATCTCGCATTCTATGATTGTTTCTTTGTTTTTAAAAATTCGCCAGCCTTTACAGCATGAGGTTTTTCTTTACTGTTTATCAACGATAATAATTCAACGTGTAAGTTCAGCGATTTTATTTAATTGTTTAATTAAAACATTAATAAAGCCTTCTGTTTAATTATATACTTATAAATTTGAATATCAATCTTATCGTCTATCGTCGATGCTATGTTATTCATGGCGTCAAAGAAATTTGTGTCAGATGCATCTTCTGAATCGCCGTTTAGATTTTCTCACAACATTTTACAAACAACTTGTCAACAATTAAAATTTTGGAATTTTTGGCGCAACTGGGATGGTAGCAGCTATCACACGTTATACATTTCACCCATGAAACAACTTTATTTTTGCACTTATTTTCAGTAGAAGCTTTTATGTAGCTTTCAGCAACAGAATTAGAATTCCAGCCACCACGCCTTTTTATACTCAAAAGATCTGCCCCACAATCAGCTAAAACGAAGGTGGAAGATCGCCGAAAACAGTGCCTAGTATACGCATTTGGATTATGCAGTCTAATAAATCGTGTAAACAGTTTTGGTACATTGTCAATAATATTTACACCACTAGGTTATTTGGTACATTTACCAGCTTTATATCGAACAAAGAAGTAAACGTGATCACAGTTTAAACTTCTTAATTTGACGTATTTTCTTGCAGTTCTCCTAAATTCAAATCATCAATATTTCCAGATCTAGAAAAAACATTCTCAATATTTGGTAGCAAATCTTCGCTTGAATTCATATTTTCACTTCCATTATAATTAGGTATGAGAAATAAATAAATAATTCAATGACAGCTATGTTTATGCCTGTTGCAAAAATTCAGACGACATACGTCGCACGAACAAATAAATAATTCATCACATTTCAAATTCATTCATTCATTTCATTTCAAAAACTTGCACAGTGGTGGAGTGGAGAAGGGGGTCCTCAACCCCATACAGTTTAACAAAAATAATGTCCCTACCTCTGTTTTTGAATTCCTGTGCGTTTCCGAGTTATTTTGATTTTTAGTGTTTGATGTGGTACTCAATTTAGTAATTTATTTATTATCAATTATTGCCTAATTTGTGTACTAAACATATTTCAACTTATAAAAGTGTTGTATTTGAGTATAGCTTGATATAACAAATAATTATTTTGACTACATTGGAATGAGATAAAGAATAAGAGATATCGACGCTTTAAAGTCCTTAACAAACCATATTTAAGTAGGTTTCGTTGAAAGAATTAAATATTTAGCCAAAAACATGTGTTCTATCTTCTGATACAGTTTGTCTACAAAAACTGACTCACCTTGTATATTGTACTAAATTGCAAACCAAACATTGAAAATTACGTTGACAATAATAACAATTGCCTAACATCAGCCATGACGTAAGAGTAAGACGTCTGAATTCTTATCGCGACTATACGATAACATTTTAATAGACATTTTTTTTCAATATGTCGTATTTGTTTAAATACATAGCTCACATTTTGTACACCTACTTATGTTTTGAAACACCTTGTATTTAATTTTTTCGAGACACTGCAGAAAATATATTATTTATTTATGTTGCAAAAATAAGAAAGACTTTAGAAATACCCTTGCTGGACATTTCACAGCATTAAAACAATCGACATTAATATTTACACGTATAAATTTTGTATTATCCATGGTTGCTTAAAGTTCCAGAAGTACCTAAAATCAAATCAAAACCTTCTGACTAGTTAACGACTTCTTTCTAGGCGTAATAACATTTATCTATAATAATTACAAGTCTTTTGGATACCCTTTTTTGTTGTGGATGATGACCCTAATAAAGCTGAATAATCCTCTAAATACGGAGTTAATTTATTTAATGGAATGGAAGCTATGGAGGCGCCTATAATAATTTTTTTGATAAAGCAATTAAGCGGGTTTCTACACGCACTATTGTTACGAAATCGGCTACGTGACTTGTTATCCCGTTATTGCATAATCCTATCAAATTTGATTACCGGAAAACACGTAACGCAATTTGAGATATTTTTTTATTATTCAAACGTTCTGCTGAACTAATTAATAAAATTATTGGAAAATAGCACAAGATATAACAACTTTGTGTTGTGTTAGATGCAGGAAGTTTCATGCAAACCAAATTTGAAGATAAACACATTTTTTGTTATTACTAGAACTTTATCAAAACACTTAGACATTTATAATTATAAAACTGCTGTATGTAATAAAGAACTGACATAGAACTACCGCTTCATGTTTATATATTAGACTTTCACTCAGGTCACCACATGTGTAGAATTGGTTGCATAGTCTTTGCTGCAACAATCATTACCAGCCAGTTTATTGAAATACCGTTCATTGATTCATTTACTTCCAAGCTTTATACCACTTCCGTATATTGTTAACTTATAAGTCTGATGAGATTTATTATGACAATGGAAGCAATGTGCAAATTATTAAAAATAAAGTAGACATATTATTTTATTAATTAACTACTACTAAATAAAATGAAACAAACAAACAATTCAATACACAATACAATATTTTTGTTTTAAACTTTAACTTTAATTGGTTCAGATAGACAAACAACGTTGAGAAATGCTGGAAAAGCTTTTTCTATTTATTTTAGACACTAAAATTTAAAATATTCCACAACGTTAAGAAACTTATATAAATTATTTCAGTGACAACTGGAATAATGCCGATTGAAATGTTTGGCCACGGTCTTCTTTACTACAAGAAATACTTATCAAATTTTGTTTGACTGTAATCGTTTTGGTGTTTGGTCCAAAAATTATAAAGTTTAAATATTTTGGGGTGATGCTTACCCTTGCTTGGGGGGGTTAAAGTGGAGGAATCAAAAATACCAACAAAGAATGTCCCCCTTTAATCTAAAATCGACGGGTCTGAGTGTCTACAATCTTGACGCAGTTCCTGAAAATGACTCTGTTTCGTTTTCATTTGGCCGCCCTGTATAAAGTGCATTTATTTATACCTTGCATCCTATCGTTAGTTGTAATTTTTGTAGATCAAAATCAAAATGAAAACAACTAAGATCACAAACTACACTGATTTTTGTTGTTTCAGTAAAACACTTTCTACGTTTCCTCCAAATTTCAATATTGATTTCATTGAACATCAATATCAATAACTCAGTTTGATAACATTTAGATATGACAATAATATTGGTTTATATAATATAATTTTACTGTTAAAGTAATACATAAACATAAATTCGTTATGTTTCTATTGAATTCAAAGAATTGATCAAATGTAAATTGTTCTTCATTGTTTACAATACAAAAATCTGGTGGTTTTAAAATTAAGAAATCACTAAGTCAATTTTGGTGTACTAAGTCGTCATTGAAGAATGTTTTTTGAAGATATGTACATCTGATGGAGCAAAATGAGGAGAAAAAAGCAGAAGTGAAATAATTTTCCAACCGAGCTTCTGAACAGTGTCTTCTGCGATGAGAACAAGCATTATCATGTTATAACATGACATTCCGGTTCTTTTCTTAATCAGTGACCTAAAGATAACACCCAATAAATCTTAGCATGATTACATTCCTGGGAAGAAATTCACATTAGAAAATATCACTACTACTCCTATTAGTCAACAGTTCACATCATACTGCACAGTTGCCAGGTGGATTGGCAAGGATAATCATAAATTAAACCATTAAAATAATCCCCTTTAGCTGGTCTTCTTGATCGTAGAGATTCGTTCAAGTCAAAATAGTTCTCTTTGGAATGAGAAATCAATTTCCGTGCTGTATATTTCAATGGCGTTTTCTTCGTAAGCGGCACGATGCTCTTATGAGTGTTCTTTACTCAACTTGGAAAAAAATGTCGAAAACATTTTTTTCCACATTAAACCTCATTTGTCTAGTGCCAGTGTATTCATTGACGTTGAACAGTCCCAGCATTTATTACTTCGATATAAGGAAAATCACTGAGGTATCATATTGAGTAGATGAGGTTTTGCGTACTTACAACATATAGTTAAAAAATTGATACCATCTATTGATCACTAAGTAATCGTTAACAATCTTGGAACATGAGTTTTTTGTTTGGAATTTTGACACTAATAAATGACAATATTTTATGGCATCTAGTGTTAAAATTGTAATTTGTTCCCTTCTACATGCTCGAAATACTCTAATGATTGGAACAACTTTGACTAAGAGGAATTTTTTATCCTCGGCATGTTTCATAAAGCGTTCGTATTTTTTATTTCTTTGGTTGATATCCGAAAGCTTTCCTTTTTACAAATGCAATTAGGTTTGTAAATTTGCTAATATCTACGTTTTTATTCAGGTGAAACATGATGCATCGAATATTTACTCCACAAAGTTGACGGCCTTAATGTACTGGATAGCTTTACGAAATCGGATAGTAATATCTTTTCTGTATAATTCTCAATATGTTTTTCTTTGGCCCAGATTTTTCGGTCACTAACGTGGATAGCGCAGCTTCAGCAGCTTGTTCAATATCCAAAGACACAACATCACTCATTTCTGGTGATTTTTTCTCAAACCTTTTTAAAAAAAAATACGGTTACGTGCGACGTTTGAACTTGACGGAACCTTGTCATTAAACAATGCATAAACAATGCCTTAGAAGCAGATTGCCTGCCCACTTTTCAAAATCATGTATGAAATTTGTTGCGAAATATATGTGTTTTAAGCACTCGACGCATATCACTGACTGATCTTGATTAACTGATTTGCATATGTCGTTGAGATTGGTTTTGCTGAAGAAATTAGCATCAATTTCGCACTGACAACATGTGTTTTCTTCCGTCGGTCCGTTGTAAAATAAAAGAAACCTCGGCGTAGCCTCCAATTTCCTTCGGTGAGATTACAGGTTACGCCATTGACAGACGAGGTGGTACTGTGAGCAGCGTCTATGTGGCTAACCAGCCGCAAACAACATAATGAGGCTCTCGTAATAACCAGACCCGAAGCAGGCTCTTTCGGCACCTGCTTAGTGAGCCTAATAACACCTTGTACTATCTCCTCATCTACTATATCTATACCCTTGTAATAGCTTCACTGACGCTCGGTGCATCTTATAGTAGGTATGGATTATATATTCGATGCGGAATATTTTGGCTTTCCATGCACTGTCTTAGATTTAGTTTCCAATTAAAGGATTCCAATTAAGCTTTTTGAAAGTAGCAAACATAATACCCAAAGTGTGATCGATATTCTCTGTTCAATACAAGGTGAACATATAAACTGCTTGACAAACATTTCGAAAATAAAAAGTGTGTATATTATGACATTAGTTTATAATGCAACAGATTATGGCATAAGTGAATTTTAGCTCGCTAATTTGACGAATGCCGTAGTTGTGCGTTATAAACGAATTTGATATGTTGTTTTATAGTCGAACTGTCGTTTTAACATGCAGTTAAATAGTTATTTATGCAACAAGCGCAATAAGCACTTTTTGTACGAGTTGCATACAATATTTTTTCTACGTTCATGCAAAAACCAAAAAATGTTATTTAGATGATACTATAAGTCTAGAAAAATGTGACGTCGATTTGAAGGTTTATGTTTGTTATGATGACAAAACGCTGCAGTAGAATGACAGATGAGTGCAATAAACATTTTATTGCACTCATTTGAGTGCAATAAAATGTTAATTGCTCTAAAGCAATAAAGAACCACTTTTTCCACTAAATATAGTTCAATAAAGTATTGTTTTTTGCATGAACGTAGAAAAAAAAATTTAAAAACTTAAATTTGTTCTAGTTATGAAATCATTAGTTGAGCAATCGTAGAATGTTTGCATGTGGTTCCTATAGCATTGTGTACACAAAGCTTTTTTTTCTAGAAATATGTATATTCATCTGAAGAAAGTCTTAGAAAGGCAGAGAGAGAAAAGGCGAAGCAGATCTTTGTAAAAAAAATTAGATTAGAACTTAGGTACTGCATTTTTGAAGAACACGGTTGGTTATTTACCGGTAAAAATTCAGTATTTTCAAAAGAGCAGTTAATGGATTTTCTACATTTTTTTCTCCAGATGACAAATATATGCTTATGAAGGTCTGTTATACTTTTATTACCTATTTTTTATTAGAAGTTAACAAAATTAAAATTTTAGGGAGTTAGTACTGTTGGTTTATTTGGTATTCTCGACGTATGGAATTCTATAATTTATGTGTTGATAATGTCAAAGAGGAAGGTACTGTTTTTGTGGTTTATGTGAAAGATATTAAAACATATAGACCCAGAACATTTACAATTTTAAATACTGATTGTGCAGTGAATTATATTGACATCATTAAGAAGTATATGAATATTAGGTGATTGATATTTCATATAAAACTCTCCACTAGTACAAATTTTTAACTAGTTTAATGAACAATTTTCGGAAAATCACTTGTTTTCAAGATACTTAATTTCAGTTCATAGGTCATCCACAGAATCATAAATTTTCATGTATCAATATATCTATAAAACAAAGAACATAATCAAAATACAAGTAGGTATATATGAAGGAACATATTAAAACTAACCGTTTTTTGATAAATAAAACTATTTCATGCATTCATGTCAATAACTTAAAAACTAAATGTAACTATATTTTATGATCACTACCTACTCAAGGTTGAACTTAGATACGCAGAGAGCGACTCACTACTGTCTTCCCTATGAAAGCCCCAGATCTGCATCTCCCTGAGAGATTATCGCAGAAGCAAAATGCACCTACTAATATTTAATAACCCTGATGAATAGCACCGTTATTTTATTGGCGAACGGTGGCCTTGTATGGATTAGGATCGAGCGGTATTATCGCTCTTTATCCTTCACCATCTCTGTAGACCTGGGCGGCCTCGTAGAGGTGGGTTCCCTTCTCCGGTCAGCCTCGACCGCTGTTGCGGCCGATGCTGTCGGCTCGAGGAACCTCCTCCTGCCATGGCTGACACCCGCCGGCAGGGGGGCCTCTTCTGGCGCTCTTCGTGTCTTCTAGGTTCTTTCTTCGCCGGCCGTCCTAAACCCACGGGGGTGGTCTTTGTTGGGAGTGGGTTTTTGTGAGTGGCTTGTAGCCATAGGATGCTCTTCTTCCCGAGCCTGTTACGGTTTGGGAGATGCGAGCGCTAGGTAAGGATAGGGTTTGGGTTTGGGTTGTCTATGTTCTCGTCTTCTTCTTGGTGGTCTTCTTGGTCTTGGTTTCTTCTTGTCCTGAAACAGAAAAGATTAGCGGGGAGGGGGGTTGGTGTTTTGTCAGGGAGGAAGGTCAAGGACCGATGAATAGCACAGGCTGTTTGCACTCTGTTATAACCGACAGAAGGATATTATGAGTACGCGAGGTGTAAGTGTCTACATCTAGTGCTGACTAGCTTCTCAATACTGGGTTATTCGTCAGTGTCCTCACCTATAGCATACTGATGAGAGCTAATAAGCTTGAATCCGGTATTTGCCTAATGACACCTCTGCCAACTAATCATGGCTGTTTACTTCAGGTGTAATTTTTTTGTAATCCAATGCTGGTTGGGGCATTAGCTCCCAGAGTAGTTGTCTCCTGAAATTCGGTTTATGTAACTGAAACACTCATTACACAAATACCTGCCTTCTGGCAGCACTCCTAAGCAGTAATAATTTAAACTGACTCGTTTTCCTTATGTCTACAAATTTTACGATGATCTAGCTTGATTGAGTACTAGATCAATAATTCTTCTAGTAGAGGAAAATAAAAATTGAATCTGCACTCTATCGTAGCAAGTAACAATTAGTAATTTCAGTGCGAAAGTACTTAATATTATAAAAACATACTATGTGGGTCTTTGAGCAGAACAATAACTGACTTAACTGAAGTTGCTTACAGAAAAATCTGACTTTAAACAGGAGAATCTATTATGTATAGCCTAAGGACAGTCAGTGGTAAATGCAACGCCGTGAAGTGTATAATGGCTCCATATCTTCCATAGTCATCAGCATTTAATTACGACCTTTGAAATGCAAAACTACCTGCCGAACACACCTGCGTATCGGAATTTATAAATGCTCATCGGATCGCCCATCAGTTATTTACATTGAATAATTTATGGGGGTTTAGAAAAAGGTATAAATAAAAACGGGCTTTCATTCAACGGCGGAATATTCTACAGTTGGTGGTTTTAGGGGCATAAAAAATTGATAAACGCATGTTGGTAGGTTGGAAAGAGCTCGCTTTTAGGACAATATCAATATCGAAAAAATACTTGAAGTAAACAGAGCTGTAAAATATATTTATTGGGAACTTTTTGTGGATCTATGAATTTTTGTGAATTAATATGGAAATAGTTTCTCAAATCGATAGGGCATGGTATATCTGATTGTTTCTTTCTCGATATGAACAAGGTATTATTATAATAATTTAATTTCTATTTATTTATGTTTATGGCAGACTTATTATTTTTTTTTATTGAATAGGCAATTTGAATATTTTTTTATTTTATTACCAAAATATTATTCAGTTCATTTTATGTGCACTGTTAGTTTTATGTCTTTCTCTGCAAAAATAAAGCGATAATAAATTAATAGATTTATTACGTCCTTTCCAACCACAAAAACGCGAGAAATACAAATGACGATTATGTGACGTCACAGTATATGAACACGTTATGTTGTTTTATATGTCGTGACATGAATGTCAAAAATTATTATTTGTTTTGTTGGTGTGCATTGTGTGTAATATCCATATAATTATAGTAAATAATGGCAACAGAGAGTGGATTTTTTAAAGGAAAATCAGATAGCCTGCCCAAAATTGTGAAAAATGACTTGCGGTGAAATGATGCTCGCAACAATATAACGCCGTTATGTTCGATAGTGTTGCATTCTCTATTCATTGAAATGCACCATTTCCTACGCATTTTCTAATTTTTAGGAGCCAAGAATATTTTTTTCGGGGTGGTTACCGTAGTGTTTTTGCACTTTGGTACCACACAATACTTTAAAAATTTGTGTTTTATCGGTTGCATCCCCTTCGGCAATCCAAAACTTATGTTATAATGCTGGACACCGGAGACCACACAAAGACCACAAAGTTCGACGCTAACCACAGATTATAGATTACTGAACGAGTTCGCTAACCGACTTAACTAAACCTACGTCGACTTGACAATTAGACAAGTGTCATCATGGACGTTTTCATATACTGTGTGTATACCAAACCCATGATTATATTTGAATAAATGACTATATTTCAATAAATTATTAATAATGAAAATTATATATGTTATGTACGGCAAAAATAATTAGAAAGTACGGCAATTAATGGCACTTACCTATGCCTCGATGTTATTTCTTTCTTCTCGTGAATTCTCGTGGACTGTATCTCGTACAAACATATTCTTTGGGATAAAATAAGGGTGAGGAAATAGATAGATTAAGGAAGTAAAGAAAAGTAGGAAATTTTAATGTAGAATTGCGAAAAATAGCGAGAGCGATATAGCTAGAGCACACGACACACTCGAGTCTAACTATCGAGCCGGACTCTCGGGACGAACTCTGTTTTTAGGTTCGTGTTTTTCTCAGTAAGTGCGAGGCATAAATTTTAACAATTAATAGAATATTAATAACAAAAAAAAATATTATTATAATATATTCGCTTAAAACTACATAGTGGTGCAGTAACATACCGCCTACCAAAACATACAATGTTTTCAGTACAATTATTGGTTTGGTAAAGGGCAAAGCTTTACCAAAGGCCTTTGAAATTGACCTTGAGAGGTTTTTACAGTTACTACGCGAATTATTCCGTCTTTACCAGGATGAGTTTCAATTATTCGACCTAACTTCCAATGCAAAGGTGATGTTATTTCATTTTTAAAAGAACTAATGTGCCAATTTCAACTTTTCCCGAATTCTCAGTCCATTTATTGCGTTGTTGAAGAGTATGCAGATACTCGCTATGCCATCTTTTCCAAAAATCTTGGTGTAATCGTTGTATTAATTGCCACCGGTTAAGTCGATTTATATTTAAATGGGTGAGGTCAGGATCAGGTAAATTTGTTAGAGGTTCTAACGTTAAAAATGCCCTGGTGTGAGAACGGAAAAATCATTAGGGTCACAACTTAATGCACAAAGAGGTCTAGAATTAAGTAATGACTCGATTTGAACCAAAATCGTGTAAAACTCTTCATAACTAAGAATTTGGTGTCCTATAACTCGAAATAGGTGAGTTTTAACAGATTTAATGCCTGATTCCCATAATCCTCCAAAATGAGGTGCTGAAGGGGGTTAAATGACCATTGAATATTTTCCTTTTCAGCTGCGTTTTCATATATTCCTGCAGTTCCCTGTGTGCACCAATAAAATTGCTACCACAATCGCTGTGGATAACACTGCATCGACCTCTTCGACCTATAAATCTTCTTAGAGCACAGAGAAAAGCCTCAGTCGATAAATCAGAGGCTAACTCCAAATGGATTGCTTTTGTAGCAAAACATATAAACAGGCATATATAGGCCTTTTGCGACCTTATTCCTCTGCCTCTGCCGAGAGTAATGAAAAAAGGTCCACCATAGTCAACTCCCACACAGGAAAATGGTTTGATTTGATTTATTCGTGTAGAGGGTAAGTTACCCATAGGAGGTTGGAAATGAGTAGGTTTCAATCGAAAACATTTGAGACAGCGAGAGCACTTGATGAATAGCTCGACGTGGAGATAAAATCCAAAAATTTTGAGCTAACAAAAACTGTAGCGTTTGAAGACCAGGGTGCAAGTGTTGTTTATGAACGTCTTCAATTATGAGTTGAGTCAAACGATGGTCACGAGGTAAGAGAAGAGGATATTTTTTGTCATATGACAAACTAGAATAAGCGAGGCGACCGCCCACCCTAAGGAGACCATCTGCATCAATAAATGGATTCAATTTTCGTATACATTTAGGAAGTCGTATGCGATTTTGGAGATTTGCGATTTCATTACTAAATACTAAATGTTGAGTACGTTTTACAAGAATTAAAAGAGCTTCTTGTAATTGAAATTGAGAAATAGTACCATTCCTTTCGGAAGGGTGTTTCAAGTTATAGACAAAGCGAAGACAGTATGCTATTATACGATTTAACTTTGAAAGAGAGGAGAAATTTTCTAAAAGTTGATCCACAGCATCTAACGACGCAAAAGTAGAGAATACCAACTTCTTTTCTTCAGAGGTAATACTAGAAGAGATATTAATTTTTGAAGATGGCTCAGACCAAGAAGTTTGGGGAGAAGCCAACCAAGAAGGTCCTGTCCACCAGAGAGGATGATTTATGAGTTCTGAAGGTAATAAGCCTCTAGAGGCGCAATCGGCAGGATTATCTTTAGATGAAACGTGATGCCAATTACATGGAGAAACTTTATCTTGAATATGGCTTATTCGATTAGACACAAACGTCTTCCACCGATGAAGGGATGAGCGAATCCAGGTCAATGCGACCATAGAATCAGTCCAAGCATAGACTTTAGAAAAATTTAATTTAGCGGAGAAAATATTCAAAACGTATTCGATCATATTTGATAGAAGAACTGCAGCACACAATTCTAAACGAGGTAGAGATATACGTTTTAAAGGTGCAACTTTCGATTTTGCGCAAACGAAAACAGTTTTAAAAATGTCATCACAAAGTGAAAATCTTACATAAATGACGGCAGCATAGCCCTTTTCAGAGCTGTCTGAAAAACCATGAAGTTCACAGAATGAAACCTGATTAAGATTAATTAGTCGGGGTAATTTTAAAGAAGAAATAATTGGTAACTCCTTTTTATATTGAAGCCAACGAGCTGAAATATCAGCAGGTACCGGTTGATCCCAATCAATACCTAGAGTCCATAAATATTGCATCATATATTTGGAGTAAAACGTTAACGGAGCGAGGAATCCTATAGGATCAAATATACGAGCTATTTCGGACAAAATTATACGTTTTGTGCAAGGTCTATCTAAGGGTTTTACATCGAAGAAAAAACAATCTAAAAGAGGGTCCCATCTCAGACCTAAAATTTTTATTGATGATCCCTCCAATGAGTCAAAATTTAAAGAGTTTTGGTGACAGTCCGATTCAGGAATATTTTGAAGAATGCGAGGTTGATTACTAGCCCACTTACGCAGCTCAAAACCACCCTTTTAAGGAGTAATATCAACTGATTGATAAGATATTTAGCTTCATCAACGGTATCACAACCAGTGACAAGATCATCGATATACATATCATTTGATAAAATCTGTGAAGCAAGGGAAAATTATTAGATTCATCTGAAGCAAGCTGAATGAGAACACGATTAGCTAAAAATGGAGAAGATGCTACACCAAAAGTGACCGTAACTAATCTATAGTCTTGAATAGGTTCGTTTGGTGAAAATCTCCAAACAATCCTTTGAAAATCTCTGTGATTTTCTTTAATTAAAATCTGTCGGAACATTTGCTTAATGTCAGCAGTGAAGACTACAGGATGTAATCTGAATTTTAACAGAATTGATACTATATCCCGTTGTAGTTTAGGGCCTATTAAAAGAGTATCATTAAGAGATATATTTGTGGAGCATTTAGCCGAAGCATCAAACACTACTCTTAGTTTTGTTGTGGTACTCTCGGGTTTAATGACACAATGGTGAGGCAAATAAAAAGTTTTATTAGAGTTATTATTATTGATGACAGGTTCCATGTGTTTGGAGTCTAAATAATCTCTCATAAAGGTAGAATATTGCAAATAAAGATCTGGATTACTTAGGAGACGACGTTCTAAAGTATAGAAACGTTTAAGAGCTATATCACGAGATCCATCAAAACAAGGTTCATGTTCACGAAAGGGAAGAGAGACTACGTATCTACCAGAATTTTCTCTACTGTGAGTTTCTTTGAATACATTTTCGCACATAGAATCTTCTGGGCTGAGAACAGTCTTAAAGGGAATCTCTTCAATTTGCCAAAATTTTCTAAGGATGTCATCAGTGTTATCAACTGAATTATAAGAAGTGAAGAATGAATTAACTGATGATTTTGTGCAATCAATTTTACCTATTAGTATCCATCCGAATATGGTATTAAGAGCAGAGGGTTCAGAAGATTTACCATTTACACGACCATTCGTAAGAATCAAAGGAAATATGTCAGCTCCAAGAAGAATATCTATGGTTCCTGGAAGATAAAAATAAGGGTCAGCCAGTTTTAGATTTTTTATATGTGACCAGTTTTCGAAGGATAGACACTGGCTTGGCATATCAGCACAAATTTTGGGCAAAACTATGAAATTAACAGGCAGTGAAGGATTTTGTTGACCTTGAGGTCGAATGATACTGTTTACTGTACCTGAAGCATTCGAGGTCATTTGACCCAAACCATTGACTGAAAGGAATATTTTAGAGCGCACTAATCCGAGTTTATTGGCACAGTTTTCAGATATGAAACTAGCTTGACTAGCACTGTCTAAGATAACCCTAACTGACTGGCAATTTCCATGAACGTCCAAGATATCAATTACAGCGGTGGCCAAAAGCACAGTAGATTGAGAAGGTAAGACATTTGTAAGAGAATTAATTTGCGATGTAGAAGGAACAGAGTTGTTTTGAGAATCTGTTGGTACTGGGGAATCATTATGTGTTAATGGCAAATTTTTTGAAGTGCTTTCAAAGTGTAGCAAAGTATGATGTCTGTTTTTGCAAATTCTGCAAGAAGATTCTGATTTGCAATTTTTAGAAGTATGTTTAAAACCTAGGCAATTAGTACACCAATTATTCTTTTTAGCAATATCATATCTCTCATTTGGAGACTTTGAATTAAACAATGGACATTTATAAATCAAATGACTGTCTTGTTTGCATAAATAACATGAAATGGGATTAGTATTAGTATTAGCAATAAATGAAGATGTAGACGAACACATCTTCTGCGATGAAGGTTTTCTACTAATTGTTTTATTTGGAGTTGTAAATGTTTTATTTTGAATGATAGCCACACTATTAATTGCTCTGCATTGGTTATCAACAAATTTAAAAAGTGCTTCATATTTAGGTATATCAGTAGATGAGTGATGGACTTCAAATTTAGTTAATGTATCGGAATCAATTTTATTACTAAGTTTATGGAACAAAATAAAGTCTGAAAAATCGTTAATTTCAAATTGTAAGTTTTTTAAAGCCAATAAATTATTTTTAAAAGTAGATAATAATTTTTTAAAGCTTGAGGAGTTATTAGTAACCTTTGGCGCATTATTTATTTCATCTAAATAGTGAGTGGCAAGAGTACGCTTATTCTGATAATTTTGTACTAAATTATTGTATGCAATAGGGTAATTATCATTATTTATTGTTATATTACTTACTATAGACAATGGCTCCGGTCCTAGAACTGTCATTAAATATTCGAATTTTTCAATATTAGTTAAATCTGAATTATCATGAATTAAAGCATCATATAAGGATATAAAATTTGACCAATTTCTAACATGTCCATCGAATTTCGGTAAATCTAGTTTAGGTAATTTAACATTCGGACCTTTATTCAAAAGAACAGGCTGAACTTGAGTTCCAAATAGTTTATTATAATTAGATTTAACATTATAGTATTTAGTGTCGATTTCATTACGAATAAGCTCCTCAGCTTCCAAGTCGAAATTATCTTGAATTGATAATATTGCCAACAAATTGAGATGATGTTCATTAAATTCTTTATACATATTTTCGATATCATCATACCGTAATTTAAATATTGTGCGTGCCTCATTAGTTTCGGAATTATTTGATAAATTAAATAATTCTGTGATTCTATTAATAGCCAATACTCTATAAGTGCGTAGTTGTTTTATTTTATTAGCAGCAGCAGTCATAATGATTTATGTGAGAGTAGTATATAGAAATGCAAAGTATAATGAATCGCGAATGGACTATAGCGTTAAAAATATTCAAATACCTATAGCATTTGCCAATTAAATTGAGTAAAAATAATGAATATATTAACTGAGTTTTATAATAAGACTGAGAATTCAATCAAATGTTGAAAACGTGCACAGACAGTATTTAAAAGATGTTATAATTCTTAATTCACAAATCCTGGAAATGCGGAATATTTCTTTCAAATATAAAGAAGGTAAAAACGGCGAGTTTTTATTATAGAGCGTAAAAACGCGAGAGATCAAATAATTGTGATTGAAATCAATGAATATTAATATTAATATACATTAATGAAATTACTAGATTAGTTTATGATAATAAGAGAATATACTATAATAATTGAAAATTTAAGAAACATCCGTTGGCTCGAAGAACCAAAATATATATGTTATGTACGGCAAAAATAATTAGAAAGTACGGCAATTAATGGCACTTACCTATGCCTCGATGTTATTTCTTTCTTCTCGTGAATTCTCGTGGACTGTATCTCGTACAAACATATTCTTTGGGATAAAATAAGGGTGAGGAAATAGATAGATTAAGGAAGTAAAGAAAAGTAGGAAATTTTAATGTAGAATTGCGAAAATAGCGAGAGCGATATAGCTAGAGCACACGACACACTCGTGTCTAACTATCTAGCCGGACTATCTCGACGAACTCTGTTTTTAGGGTCGTGTTTTTTCTCAGTAAGTGCCACTTTTTCGCGAGTGATAAATTTTCAATAATTAATAGAATATTGCTAACAAACAAAAAAAGATTATTATAATATATTCCCTTAAAACTACGTAGTGGTGCAGTAACAAAAATATTAGAACAATTTTACAGAATTAGTAAGATATTCTTGTTAAGTTCTAAATATATAATAAAATAACAATATTTTTAAGCATTTCAAAATACGTAGTGATAATTGTAATGAGAATATTTTTTCTTGTTCAATTAGAAGGTAAACGCTTGTATTTTGCATTATTTGAAAATGTCAATTAGTTTTTTTTGTTGAATTATGGTATGTCTGAATTGACAATGGATGTTAAAAATTTGAATTTGTCAATAATAATAATACACAATATGTCTTAACCGAGACTCCAATGCTTACAAAATAAACATTTTTACAAAGATACAGAATGTATTACAAGATTTTTGGAAAGAGTACTGATATTTTTTTCGTCTCTTGTGATTTTGTGTAAAATGTCTCTTTCTAAAATTAAATCTAACATTTTGGAATATGAATTGATTATTTCTGATCAAATTAAACGTTCCTACAATTTGCACTCTATCTTGATCTGCAGTATCAACAGGGTGCATTATATTCCCTTCAAAGAGACAACAAAATTTCTAAATTCAATAGTCTTTCTAAAAATCTTGTGATATTTCTTTTTAGCCAAAAATTGTATTCAGTGTGATCAAAAATCGTCTTTCTACTCTCTCGATTTTATTCATATTCAAATAATTTATGGATTTCTTAAAGCTGACTAGTTCCTGAAAATTTCATTGTTTTCCAGCAGAGTTCCTCCTCCTCCTCCTTAAAGTCTGTAAATGCAAAACGATGCTTTTAAGGTACTATGTTTATTAGAATGTTTAGTTTCATTCTTTATGAACTATCACCACATAAAATTTGTAACATACTTTATAGAGCACCCGGCAGATACAGTAAATTACATATTTGTAATCATAATAATAATAATAATAATAATAATAATAATAATGATATCTCTACCCCTCATTCTAATCACAGGGATTAGCCCAGAAGTTGGAGATTTGTGCGGGAGAGGAGGCGGCATATTATTATTAAGCAGGCCGCATTTGCGCCCAGGAACGACTTACGTTGGTAAGCCCTAACCACTATTCAGTGCAGGAATGAGGAAAACCTGGAAAACCTCATTAATTAGGGGGGTGGTCAAATATCAACCGGCATCAATCTCTCACATTGACCCAAGCTAACATTATTCCACCCTGTCATACCCACAGAGAGGGTGCCAATCCTCCACGAATATAGCTTATATACGGACTACCGGCAGCTGGGCTCGAACCAACTCCGTCTAGTCATCTCGATTCAAGTACTAACGCCTTAAACCGCGCGACCACTGACCGATCACCAATGTATTTGTTAGTTGTTTAAGACAGCGAACATTTCGTGGTATTTTATATATTTGTTATAATTAACTCTGTTTTATAATATAGCAAAAGTATACTCACTATTCGAGTACTACTGCTTTTTAATACTGCTGATAAAAAACTGCACAACCAGTCTTTACAAATTAAAAAAGCAATAAAATTTACATCTGCAGATACGTGAGACTGTAAATTTTAATTAAAAGTCGCAGTTTGAACGAATTGTAGATACTAACGTGGAAAATTACTTGATATGCTATGGAGCGAACAGTTTGACTTTTATTTTAATTAGTTCATTACTAAAATTTATACCAGAAAATTAGTCTGAAATTAACTTAATTTTAAAATTAGGTTTCCTATTGTTTCTCATACTAATCACAGAAAGATATATGCATGTTATAACGTAAACGATAAAATTTGGAATATACAGGGTTATCGGTTATAAATATCACCACACTTTCTCATTTTAAAAAACAGCGGAACATTTAATAGCATTGGAAGCTACCAGATACAGAGGTCTAATGGTAACACCGTTTTCCAAAGAGTAGTTAGAACCGTGATAGCCTTAGAACCAACAGTAGACACCAAACTCAATATATCGACAGCAATAGTCACAGAGACGACTCCAGCTAAATCTATATCGTGCTTAGACCACTATAATATAATGGCCCGAAAAATATAATAATCTTTTATATATATATATATCTAATTACCGTGTTTGGGTTTTATCTGTTGAGCTTGGTCTACACGTTATGTTTTGTCGTCAGTTTTGCATGATCATGCCTGATTTGCCAAACAAAATATTACGTGTAGACGACAAGTTAGACGTTTTGCATGAACTGAATGAGGTATGACAAACGGGCAAAAGACGGATAGGCTGAAGTTTTATGTCAAGCAAGACGGTAAACAAGTTAGTACTTGTGGATATGTGTCACTCTTATCTATCAAACTTCCCTCGCTGCCAGTCTGTTCTCAACCAAGCTGGACGTTGCAACTGGTAATTTTGGTGCATGTAGTAGCTACATGAAATGGTATCAGAATTACGGCATTGATTTTACCAATTTTTCACTGACCATATAATTGTACTAAAATTTGTCTTGCCTCTGGCAAATGAAATCAAAGGATTACAGCAATCGAGACAAACCTTATCGTAGCAATTATCCTCTCGAGAGGGCTGATAGTCGTCCTCATGACAGTGTCTTATTTGTCTATTTCTGGGGTTACAAGGGTTAATAATTTACAGCACATGTTTATGTCCATACGTAAATAATGACAGCAATCTTGATTGGATTGATTGAAGCATTTCTTTCTAAATGGTGAAATCTTAAAAACATATGGATTTACGAACTTTACGCATTATAGGAAAGTTTATTGCGCGTTAAATATTAGAAGAAAATTGGAGATTAACTGTAATAGCAGTAGGATATTTTGATCTTCCTATTATTTTTTTTTATAATATTCTGATATCTTTCGCGCTAAATCGATTGCACCTTTCACTGTTTTTTGTCTTATTATGGAAATTTAAAATTAATAATTTTTATTAACCGGAACCATAGTTCAGACATTCTAGTTTAGGTTAAAAAATGCAAAACAAAATTGTTTTTGTTTTCAGTTCAATTATAGTTAGAACATGCGGAACATTTCTCATTAAATTTTTCATAAAATTATTTCGTTTTTATAATGAGGCGTAAAGTTGGCTAACTGTTTAACACTTTTGTGTTATTTTTTTCAATATTATTAATAGTTTTACGTATGATGTCAAGATAATAGGAATGTGGAAAAAAACATCTAATATGCCTTATACGTATTTCTCATCAATGTCGTGATATATTTCCAATACACACATTACGTATTACTGTGACCAGTGGCGGTTCGTCAGCTAACGCAGGTAATGAACTTCACTCAAAATTACAGTTCTTTATCTATTGTAAATTTATAATTTATATTTCGATAATAAAAATATCTTCTGTTCATTTTTTAGATAAAGCTAGATACATGGTTTATGTTCATCGCACAATTTATGAAAATCAATAGATACCAAAAGAGAAGGATCATAATTATTATAAAACGTAAGGCGCTAAATACCTTCTCAAAAATATATATATATTGTTGTGTTATGAAATTTTGTTGGGCGCCAATTAATATTTGTGTTGAAATTGTATTTGTGTTTCTGTAATGATTTGTGTTTGTGTATTTTGATTATAAAAGAAAATTGTATTTATTGGACTACAAACCTGTATCTTATTTTTTATGCTTATTCAATTACCCTGGCTGCTTGTAGAACATAGACTCTGGTAGTCGGTTCGCTCGTCAAGTCAAATCTTTTTTAACACACTGTACCTTACTTTCAAATAAATATCAATTTAAAATGGACAAGTTTTATTTCATAAGAGATTTGTTTACTACTTATTCAAGAATATTTAACGTTTTATGAACATTTAATTAATAGGTAACATATAATTTTTATTTTTAAAGGCAGGTGCGTATTAAAAGTTGCCTATCTTTGAAATTTTCAATTCTTATCTTAATAGTATACGACATTCTTAAAAGCCGTGATTCAGTGGTATTCTGCTAGTGTATGTTCATTGCTGGTGATGTATTATATTTGCAAATCATACTTTATTTGACAGATGGTCCACTAAATAACGAGTTTTAATATATTAAATAGAAAAGTAAAGATTATTAATTATACTAAGGTAAGTAACTTATTATTTTACTAAGTCTTAGATTGTCTATTTTGTTAATTTAATAGCTAGCTAGCGTTTATTTTCTCTGATTAAATTTACGTAAATTTCTGTGAATTTATGTGCACATAAAATACCTTTCTGATGTTGATTTTCTTTTTATAAGACTTCTACTGGAACTCCTTTGGAAATCCTTCAAGACTTGTGATGGGCTGTTTTCCGGTTTTCCCACTATATGGTACTGCCAAATTCCTAGCTTGGATCTGGATCTCTGTTTATATTGTTGTTAGACACTTTTCTTGTAACGTGAGTATAACTTTTAACTATTATTTGAACTTTTTCTTGCTAATTTCTAATTTTTCTTGAACCTCTGTTCAAAAACCGACGCTGCTCGTTCTTTCATTCTTTCGTATCTAATCAACAAACTTTTGTTTTTCCACTCTTTTTCTACCAATTTGATAACTTGATTTCTTGTTGTAAAATTTGCACTCTTATTATGGTTCATACATATGATCTTATTTAGTTTTTCGATGCACTGTTTTTTATGTTTTCACTACACTACTTAAAACTATGACAAATTTTTTATGTTATTACAATTTTACTTATGTCTAATTATTAAATATTCTTCAATATTACTCTTTTTATGTACATTGTTATATCTCTTGTGAAGCCAACTTTAGACTTGACATTTGTCCCTGTCTATGATATTTATTTGACATTTCTAAATATTTTACAAATTTTATTTATTTAAATTGCTAATATTTTAATTATTTTCGCTTGACTTCTGTTGATATGTGTATGATGTTATTAATAGATCTTTTCTTTTTCTTTCTATATACTTTAATCTTGGTTTTACTCCTTTTTTGTTTATGAACTATTGATAAATATGAGATCATGTCCCAATATTTAATGAATTTTAACTATTTTATTTTCAAAAATGGTAATTTATTTAATTTACACTACAATAACTGTTTATATGTTCTGCATTGTCAATTTTTATATTATTTTGTATAATTCTACTATATTTTAATTTTTAATAACAGTAATAATTTCTATTCTATTTTATGGTTTTTAAAATAAACATGTAAATTCTCATAAGTACTGAAGCTGATTTTTCATATTGTCTCAATATATATATATTGCTATTTTGTAAATTATTCTCATGTTCTCTTGCGTATAATAATATTTTATATATAAATATACAAGGAAAAGTAAACAATTTATAATTAATAAAATAAGGCTTACATGATCCCCTATCCGGAACCGTAAACATTTTACGTATAATGCGTTTTGGATACCAAATATTCTTTAGCTCTGTACAGCATTACCAAAAACACCACATTATAACTTAGGTGACTATAAACAAAACTGTAGTATACATTAATAACAGCAGAAATTGACAAAGAATCTCTGACGCGAGAGATAGCATAATACGCCTTATAAGTTTTTACTTAACAAGTCAACATGAGTTAACCACGTACGATTTTTGTCTACAACAATCCCAAGAAATTGTGTGTAATCGGTTGATTTTAAGTTTGAATTATTAAAAGTTAAGTTTAGTTCTTTATTTACTACATGATTCTGAAAATTATGTTTGTTTTTTCAAAATTAAGTATCAGGCCATTGCACCAATTTGTATAATATTTAAGTATAGTCTCCGAAGACGAAACCAACACCCCAAAAGTATGTCCTGAAACCAGCAAAGACGTGTCATCTGCAAATATTGTTAACCTGTTAGTGTGTATATATTTAGGTAAATCATTGATAAACAATATATAAGAATATCAATGGACCCAGGACAGACCCTGGGACACTTGTCTCAAGTGCTTGTTTTAAGACATATCCACTTAAAAATGTTTACCCATCATAAGTAGTCCATTAGTAGTGCACAAATTTGGTTGCAATTAACAATAAGGCTTTTTAAAAATATATGTTTATGGTTATAGCAAGCCTGACATAAACCATAATTATAGAATGTAATGTTGTCCGGACGCATTAAAATATTCATTGTCTGAACCTACCTGACCGCACAAAAATTCAAGATAAATAAAAACATTTCATTTCAATTTTATGTGAAAAACCTATAACAAGAACTGCAGGAACGTATATATTTTTAATTATTGTTGGCTTAGTTTAAATTGTTTTTTAATACAAATTACATATTTTGATTGATTTTTGTTTGTTTCATTTGTTTCTTTAGCATGGATATAGTTACTTTTACATTCTGCATCCTCCTGTTCTGTAGTTGGATAAAAGTCTGTAGAACAGTATACATCAAATAAATAAATAAATGTTTAATGATTTGGGAGACGCACTGTCGATTTTGTTTGGGACCCGTGCAACGTCTATTAAACTGCATACGCGAAATTTAGTAAAGCTACATCTAGTAGGCCATTAGGTACTCCATGCTGGACCTGAGAGACTACAAAGCATTGTCTGCTAAACTGCTTCTTACTGCTGCTACAAGATATTACCAATGAACTCTGTCAATTATTGCTATAATCATGTTATAAAATTGATACAAAAACATAATCATAATATAAATTTTTATTGTGGTTTACTACTTTCCAAATAATGTAATAATGTAATCAAGACTATATTCGGCTTTTGTTGTTAGCTATTATCTTTCATCTACAAAATTTGAGGACTCGTTGCTTTTCATAATATTGAATTAATGACAAAAATTATTGTCAGAGCGTCAATAATAAAAATGTATAAGGGTATTTTCGAGCTACAATCAATTTCAATTTCTTTCCATATAAACATAAAATGTCAAAAGTCAAAGTCAAAATATTTTATTCTTTAAGACATAAAAAATGTATAAGAAACGTCATACTCATAACTGTTACAAACTAACAAATATTCAAACATACACAATGTACATATAAAACATATAATACCTATATAAAACATAATATAAAAAGAACACATAAGCAATATAGTTAATGTCCGACTAAGTATAAAAGTCTGCGGTACTATATAAGCACTTTTCAACAAGATATAATTTTAGATTGAGTTTAAAGGCATTTACATTTTTAATAATTTTTTTATTTTCGGGAAGCTTGTTGAAAACTTTAACACCAATCCGGCGTGGAGCTTTAAAAGAAATATTTACTCTAGAAAAGGAACATGCAGATCATTCCTTGCTCTAGTATTATTATTATGGACATCACAATTAGTTAAAACTTAGATTTATTGTTAAACACAAACAAATAAATATTTCAAACACATAAAGGCTATAAAGAGTTAAAAGTTTATATTTTCTGAATAGTCCCCGACATGAATGTGTACTAGGGACATCAGCAATGCATCGCAAAATTCTCTTTGCGCCACAAAACATCACGTGAGAGAGTGGAGTCGCCCCAAAAGCAATTCCATACCTTAGTCGGCTTTCTACTTGTGCATAATACAGTTTTAGTAAATGGTCAGTGGCAAGTACATTTCTAATGTTATACAAAAAGATAATAAACAGATACCAATTTAGATGCTAAAAATTCACAATGTCTTTTCCATTTTAAATGCGAGTCAAGATATAGACCTAAAAACTTACAGCAATCATCATGAATAAGAAACTTCGTATCACCAATAACAAAAAGCGTCAAATCAACAAGTGGTTTCCGCGTGGTGTGAAACCTAACAAATTGAGTTTTATCCGCATTAAAGTACAGATATATATTGTCAAACCAGTCAACCAAATCCGAGACAACGGCTTCATATTTGCGCTTAAATTTATTTTCACATCTATCAGAAATTACAAGAGATGTATCATCCGCATAAAGAGTAAAAAATGCTTTACCGGACAATTCAGTAATGTTGTTAATATAAAGCAGAAAGAGGGCAGGGCCTAAAACTGAGCCTTGTGGTACGCCAATGCTTATTTCAGCTAAGTCAGAGCTATATGTTTGCATAACATTATTGCTCAAATGGTTTAAACTAACGTATTGAGTACGCTGCCTCAGGTAGACACCCAGTCCAGAGACCTTCCTCTGATACCGTACTTATATAATATGCGGATCAAAATGTCATGATCAACACAGTCGAATGCCCTGCTGAGATCACAAAAGATCCCAACAGGGCACTCACCATTATCTATGAACCCAATCAGCCGATCTATGAAGCTATGAATAGCAGTAGAGGTAGATTTCTCAGCGCGGAAACCATGTTGATGATCTATAAGGATATTAAATTTATTGATGAAATTCAATAATCTGTCCAAGAAAGCATACTCAAACACTTTAGAAAACCCACTAGAAATAGTAATAGGCCTATAGTTGGCTAGATAACGAGAATCATGTGTAAAGTAGCAAAACAATATTGCAACAACGAAAAACAGTACTATATGTTTTTATTAAAATAAAAGGAATATTTTCATTCTAAATTTGAAATAGGTAAGTAAAATTTAACTTTAGTATTTTTAAACAGAATTATTAAATAAACAAAAATATTTAACGCAATTTTCAAGTTACAGTCTTATAACACACACTGCCTTAATACGTCGTTATTTAAGATCAGTAAGTTATTCTACATTAACTTTATACATTCAAACCTTCCATCATATCACAATATTATAGAATACCAACTGTAACTAAAAATCTATTTCGCTGTACCATAGGAATTTAGTACGATGATTTGTTTTCACTCATGTTGACTCCGAGAACTTGTTAAATTCTAATGTGATTAATGGCCTTCTACTATTCTCACATCGTATCCAAACAGCACCATTTTAAATAAAAAAATAATCGCTAGGGTTCCGACTCCTTCATTGTCGTTCCGTAAAATCTCACAATCAATCTCCGCACCATCTGATATCCATTGTTAGCACGTTAATGGCAGTGAATTATAATACCACATAAAAACAAGAGCGGCTTCGTATATTGGCTCACAATCTGAGGCTCGTCAGGTCAATATCGTCAAGCTTCCTCTTTGTCTATGAACCTTTGTCGGCAGACTCTCAACACGTCTCTAAACAGAGTTACGTAAATCAAATTGGAACTTCTACAGTTTTAACTAGGTGAGACTGTTTAAAAAATGTTAAATTGTTTATTGAATCTTGAAGATGCATGTTATGGAGCTACAAAATACAATCAAATTTATTAAACATGTAGAAGAAAATATCTCTATACAAAAATACACAAGTACATTTCAAAAATAAAAATGCAACTACAATAACATGGAAAACTGTTTTACAAAATCATAAACTAAGGTATCATTATATTATCTATAGACATCTTTAATACTAAGTGCGATTTACTAAGGTGAATAGATATATGAATCTTAATATTAGTCTTTTTCGTCTTGGTTCTAAGTTACTAGCAACTTCCCTGCTTAATATGAAATAAAAAATATAAGGGTAATAAGTAGTAACTGAAAAATAATAGATATTAGGTAATATACAGCGTTAACTATGACTAAATACAAATATTTTAAGAGGGGATAGGAAAAAATTAAAATTAATGGAATCGGATATTCCGCCAAAGGCAAAGTACTGACGGCACCGCGTTGTCAGATGTATTGATTTACGCCGCATTGTAAGAAAAAAAAAATATTTCATATAGATGAATATTTAATGTGAAACACGATATCTGATATTTATTTCCAAAACCGATTTTTGGAGAGATTTCAAGAATGTTGAATAATTTTGTGTGTTCTTACTTGCCGTTGCAAAAATTTATTTACTTGCTCGGGACCTCTCCTTGCTTTGATCGATCTTTTTGTTCAAGAGAAGAGATCTACTCGGTCCGACGACCACGACCGGGTGGATTTCCTCCATCGGGAAAAGCCACAAAAGGCAACAAAAAGCACGCGCAAATATACACAAATACATAAAAACACTGGCACACGTTTATCGCCACAGCATTACAGACAGTTGTTCAATGTGGATCAGAGAAGATTCGGCATAATATTTTATTTACTCGGCACACGTCGCTGCTACACTATAATATGCACTTATCACACTTCTAATAAATCAGCACTTTATTCGTCATATAGAAATTTGAATACATGTTTATAAATATACAAAAAATACGCGAAAACCTAAATTTGCGAAAAGCAGGTACTCGAAAATTATTTCAAACTAACCACCGTGTATGCGATATTGTTTGACAGCTAATGAAGTCAGTCAAGATCTTTCGGTACCAGTAATCAAAAAATGAAGACGGGACATCGATATCAGATTTTGTGTATCTATCACCGTTTTGGCTGTACCCCATAGAACTATAGAAAATCAACCACCATGTACATAAACAAATGGAACATTTATAGAAGCATGGCCAACTGCTGCGCGACATAAAAATGTATGGCAAATCTGGACAAAACTCTCTGGCTACGACACATTTGTTGGAAGAGGTTACCTTCAATGTCAGGTAGCTTTCAGGCACCAAGAAGTAAATTAGCGACTATTTTCTGTGTGTATGTATATGATTTTCAACCGTTCAAAAATTTATGGCGCATCGAGCATGAATAAACATGTTCTTAAACAAAACTTAACATAACATACACACACTGAAAGTGCGACCTAACACGTAACTCACCCTATTCAAATATGAGGCTATGTATACATACCAGATCCAGCACATTTAGTTTGCACAATGGCACAAAGATCTGGACGCATGACGGATGATATTAGCGCTCAAAGATACACACGCTGCAATTAATACAGTGTAACTGCATGTTCGGCAAACAAATGGGAGCAAACTTATAGGTTGATTTAACATAACTGGGCTGGGCTTGCTCAAATAGAACCGACTATATTTTAGCATTAAGAGATCGTTACGGTCTTTGAACGTTATTGCAGAAATAGTAACAACAAAGGACTGATATAGATATATAACGGAAACTTACTTATTTTTTTCTTTTAAGAATTCTCTCTTTTAAATATATTGAAACAATTTTCTAAATAACTTTAATGATAACACTTTGATGTAGCTTGTATAATCCCTAGATGAAATTGTAGCTTTTAAGAATGGCGAAATTGTGCTTGTGCTTCTAATAAATGAACAAAATAAGTAACATTTCCAGCAGGAGTGAAGTACTCGTATTTTCCTAATTTTAAATAATTATTGTTTTGATATATTTAATACTAACTTTGTAAAACAACATTCTATTCTACTACAAAACTTGGAGGAAGTTTATCTAACAATATTAAAGCCAAAATTTCAAGGATTTGCTGTTTGGACAATACAAGTAATATTTTTACAATTGGGATAAAATAAATAAAACTATTATAGCTCTATAACTCTACAACTTTACAACTCTATAACTATACAATTCTACAGCTTTACAATACTACAACTCTTATTATTAACTCTACAACTGTATAACGCTAGAAATATATCACTCTATAACCCTAAAATTCTATAAAACTATAACCCTATAAACTCTATAACTCTATGGATCTATAACTGTATAATAACTCTAGGGCTGCGTTTCAATATTGTCACTCGGTAAATTCGTACAATAAAGAGTGACGTCACAGACTATTCGCCCGGACACGTCCTGGTAAAATAACGAAACGACATTTCTAAATCGAGAGAATACAAAGCTAATAATTTATTTTAAAAATATATTGAAGTTTCCGTTTTATGTTCTCTATGATAGCATCACCCTATTTAATTACAATTATATTATTTTTATCTCTACTGTATATGAGTTTTTTTTAAATTGTTACCGTTATTTTCATTCTACGTATATAAATATATTAATAAATAATCTGTGAATATATCATCTTATTCTATATAAAACGATATAAAATGTATCTAATTATTTAAATCTGTCTAAATAAAACTTAATTGTGCTACTGCGCATGTCGGGTGATATTTACCTACCGTCTCGGGATGGGTAAAAAGTTGTACGTTCGGCAATGTTTATCCTTAATATTGAAACGACTGAATTTTAAGTCGGTTAAATTAACCGAATATCAAAACGCCAAAGAGTAACTGGTTGCATGTTCGGCGAAATATTGAAATGCACCCCTAGAACTGTATAACTCAATGACTCTATGACTTTATGGCTCAATAAACTCTTTAACTTTATAACTCTATAACTCTTTAACTTCATAATTCTATAAATATATATCTCTGAAACTCTTTAACTTCATAACTCCATAAATCTATAACTCTGTAACTCCATAACAACTCTATAACCCTAGATGTTTAATTTGTCACACACAGTATATATATCTTATTGTAAGGAAAACTACAGAAATCATTTCGGAGCATCCCAGACGTGTGTTTCTACGATGCTTCAAATCACCTGGCTTGCTGTCACATTTTATTTATTTTTATGTGTCAGTGTCTGTTTTGAGGATGTAACTGAGAATAAACAACTTTGAACAGAAGGGGAAACCTTGCCTTACTGTGATAATTTTTAGCTAGTGATAAAATTTCTGAACTTAGGGTCATGTGACACCATCCATCCATTGATGAAATGATTAAAGCGATGGAATATTTTTAGCAAAGATGACAAGATTTATTAAAATGTCGAGATGAAAATCAACAAATTTCAGATTGACAATTAATTTATTTTTGTGTGTAAAAAATGATCTCACCGAATACAGCTCGACTCTTGATAAATACTCAAAATTTTTTCATTGAGAACCCTTCAAGCGTGTTGCTTTTAGGTAATTATCAAGCAACATGCTTTTAGCATTTTCAATGACAAAATTATCTCGGTGTTATCAAGACTCTTGGTGTATTATATGTGATAAATAATTCAGTCGTAGCAAATCTTCAAACATCCAGATTAGATCAGCAGCCTATTCACAAACTACAGTCCACTGTGAGCAACATTTACAACACTAGATATTATAAGCTGAATTTTCATATTCCGTCGACTGTCATGATGATTGTACAATGCTCGTCACCTTAAAGTCACCACCTCTTGCGCTGCTCTCATTCTATCGCGCCCCACCACACATAAGTCCGGACCGCTTTTAAATTCAAACTGGAGTGGGATCTGATGATATGTATGCATACATGCTATACGATGGCACCAAAACTGGTGAGGCTATTAGTGGAGTTTAAAAATGATTCTATCGTGTCATTCCGTTTGCACTTTATTGCTAAAATGTAAAACCTATTTTATATTATCCCTTATGCCTTTAGAAAGCAAAATCGCCTGGTCGGCAAAAAATCGTGGTAGTTAGGGGTGGTTTTCCAAAAAATTGTAAAAAATTTTTTTTGCTTAATTTAGATCTACACAACATGTTTAATCATTTCTGAAAGTTTTGTCTTAAAATTCCAAGAGGAACTATTTTATTTTTAATTTTAAATTATCCGTGCAACACGCTCTTATATGGAGTTCCTTAATATAAAACGGCTCGCGCTGAAACATCGAAATTGCAATATCATTTACACCAAGATAAGTCAAGAATGCTAATTCTAATCAAAAACACCTTCTACGAACGTTGTAGATTAAAGATCAAGGATTAAAATGCTTTTTTATTTTTGAAAATCCGATAAATAGTTTCGTCAAAAAACTGTAAAATGTCAAAGCATGTAGTTACCACCGCGTTCTAACGCGGAGATGCGAGGATGGTTGAAATTCGCTTGGCACGCCGTTTATCTGCATGACAAAGCCGTCCTTATGTATTTTGGAGCCTAGACGGTCGCTTTTCGTTTAAAACAGTAAAAGATACAGTGATATTATAGCGAGCGTTATGGTAATATAAGACACATTATTAGAATATAGTGGTTTTTAGTGTAAATAAATTAAAAACAGTTAAATATTAATAAACAATCATAACAAATATTATTTCAAAAAATCATTTTATTAATTATAGTTACCAATGTACAGCATTTAATTATGTTAAAATTTGCGAGGGTGCTTGTGGAGTAGATGTTCCGTGGTAAAATCTGCTATTTCTGTAAATAAACAAATAATAAATGGTAAATAAGAATATTCTTACAAAATTATTTTGCAGCATTTAGTCAGACTCGAAATTTTTTTCAATATCAGATAACATATTCTGGGACGCATTTGTGATTTTTAAGTCTTTCCTTACTTTATTTGCACATGTAATTTGAGCCATACATTTGCAGGACCCAATGCAACAAATTCGTTTTGTCTTGCATGAACATTGTGGCCCGCTGCAATCTATAAAAATGTTTTCCTAAATTAATAATATACATACTTATAATAATAACTTCTTTACCTTTTTTTACAACTGCAAGTATTTAAAGCACGGTTGTTCTCGGGTAATATTGATACTGTAGTTAAAATTAGGGATGTCCGATTTAAATCGATTTTATAAATAATCGATCTTTTCAAATGCGATTTTCGATATTTTGAATCGATTTTCTGAACAACGATTATTTGGTGAATCGATTATTTTCCATTGAGATCAGTTAAATATTTGTTATAGTGCAAACTCTCCAATCTTAATTAAAAAATCCTTATTTTCGAGGGTGCTGAACACGAATCTAAAATTAGTTCTGTGTGCTCGAGCCTAGTTTTCGAAAAAAAATTGTAACCTCTACCTATATGTATATATTACATTAGGTTGAAGTTGCAATATAACGCCTGTACCATCCTCATTTCATGACGATGAGGCTACAATTTTGAACAACTTGTTTTTGAGACTCGCACGAAACTAATTTTAGATTTATGTTCAGCAGTCTTGAAAATAGAGTAGTAGAATTGTTTGGAACTATCGGAAACCGATCTTTTGCATTACGATTTTTTAGGAATCGATCCTAAGCGATTCGATCTGAATCGATCCAGAAAATCGATCTTTTATACAGAATCGTGCATCCCTAGTTAAAATTGGCCCAGGTTTTTCGTCAAAAATTTTCTCCCACAATCTGTTACATTTGGCAAGGATGGTCTGGGTAACGTACTGTTTAGCCATATTTTAGTGTGGTAGTAAACACGAAGGCAATGCTGTTTTAAGCTATCTAAACTTGGAGGTAATTTGCTGATCCGCTTTGAGGACGCTAAAACCCCTCTAAGGTTTTTTATGCAATGAATATTTTTGTTGTTTATATAGAATCGCATTACAAACTTTACCATTTTATTAAAATCTTCTTCTAAATTGTCACTTATGCCAACATTACTAAGTAAATAGTAAGTAAGTAATTGTAAAGATACAAATGTTTTGTTACTATTGACCCATTTCAAAGATATACTTACGCCGAAAATTTGGATGAAGGTTGGAACCAAATAAACCGAAAGATTTTTAGCAATCCATGAATTGAAAATGAACAGTTCAATGACAAAATGCCTACCAGCGTATCATGCATTCCCAGGTTGTGATACAACCAGTCAGTTTGTGGGAATGGGCAACAAATCATGCTGGAAAGTGTTTTTCTCACATCACTATTTACTTAGTAATGTTGGCATAAGTGACAATTTAGAAGATTTTAATAAAATGGTAGTTTGTAATGCGATTCTATACAAACAACGAAAATATTCATTGCATAAACGACCTTGGAGGGATATTAGCTTAATACAGCATTGTTTTCGTGTATACTACCAAACTAAAATATGGCTAACCAGTACCCAGACCATCCTTGCCAGATGTGGCAGATTGTGGGTAGAAAATTGTTGACGGAAAACCTGTGCCAATTTTTAACTGCAGTATCAATATTACCCGAGAACACCCCTGCTTTAAATACTTGCAGTTGTAAACAAGGTATAGAAATTATTATTATAGGTATGTATATTATTAATTTAAGAAACAATTTTATAGATTGCAACGGGCCACAATGTTCCTGCAAGAAAAAACAAATTTGTTGCATTGGGTCATGCAGATGAATAGCTCAAATTATACATGTGCAAATAAAGTAAAGAAAGACTTAAAATCACAAATGCTTCCCAGAATATGTTATCTGATAGTGAAGAAAATTCCGAGTCTGACTAAATGCTGTAAAATAATTTTGTAAGAATATTCTTATTTACCAATTATTATTTGTTTATTTACAGAAATAGAAGAATTTACCACGGAACATCGACTCCACAAGCACCCTCGGACTATTTTAACGCAAATTTTAACATAATGAAATGCTGTACCTAATTGGTAACTATAATTAATGAAATGATTTTTTGAAATAATATTATGAGTTAGTTATGACTGTTTATTAATATTTAACTGCTATTAATTTATTTAAATAAATTTGAAAAGATATTTACAAATACCTGCTCAAATACATAGGTACACTAAAAACACTATTTTCTTATAATGTGTCTTAGATTACCATAACGCTCGCTATAATAGTGTATATTTCACTGTTTTAAACGAAAAGCGACCGTCTAGTCTTGAACATGCATAAGGACGGCATTATCATGCAGATAAACGGCGGGCCAAGCGAATTTCAACCATCCTCGCATCTCCGCGTTAGAACGCGGTGGTAACTACATGCTTTGACATTTTACAGTTTTTTGACGAAACTATTTATTGGATTTTCAAAAATAAAAAAGCATTTTAATCCTTGATCTTTAGTCTACAACGTTCGTAGAAGGTGTTTTTTTGATTAGAATTAGCATTCTTGACTTATCTTGGTGTAAATGATATTGCAATTTCGATATTTCAGCGCGAGCCGTTTTATATTAAGGAACTCCATATAAGAGCGTGTTGCACGGATAATTTAAAATTAAAAATAAAATAGTTCCTTTTGGAATTTTAAGACAAAACTTTCAGAAATGATTAAACATGTTGTGTAGATCTAAATTAAGCAAAACAATTTTTTACAATTTTTTGGAAAACCACCCCTAACTACCCCCTGCACACCAGGATTTTTTGCGTTTAAACTCTACTATATGGAGTGACGATAGATTACTCTGTCCGTTTATATTTTGTTTCCATTAATTCAAATAATTCTGCCATTACTGAAATTGGTATCGTATATTCAACAAAATAAATAAGGAATCTAATAAAGGGCCAATAAAAAAACGGTGTAAGTATAGAAATCGAACTCATAAATTAATATGAGCCTGCCTCTCATATATTTTCATTATGACAAAAAAATGAAAAAGTAAACGTCGGAGTTACCGAACATTTATAAAATTATTTCTTTTATTCTCAGTATTCCTTGCAATACGGCATATGTAGTTTTCTTTTTCTAATTGGGCCGTTACAAGAAATCATCTGTTCATTAATCAAATGTAAACTTAGTTTAATATAAAATTTGGGTTTTCCCTACAACAATAATCTTATGTTAGATCATAAAAACAGACTTTTTACTATTTATCTATGTTATGGTATTTATTGCAATTAATATATTTTGTGCAGATTTCCAGGTGCATGGTTCAATGATTCATGCAAAATTACAGAAATGTGTAATGTTTCTTTAAATTTTAGTTATGTGCTGGTCTTCAATATGCATATAAAAATGGAATAATAAAGAGGGTATTTTTGAATATTTATTGATTTAATAAATATTTAGGTTTTTACAGTACATAATATATTTTCATATATTTTTATTCAATCTCATAAATTTTTATATTACCCTATTTTTTAAATCATTTATCTCGTAACGCTAGCAATATCTAATAATATTAAAGCTAGTTACGGACGGTGAGCTATAATATATATCTGATATATTACAAAAATATCACTTGTGATTAAAATGCATAGAACGTTACGCACTGACGCTATAATATATATTTATATCTATGCCGTTTACTTGTCTGTAGAAATATATCTCATTACAAAGAAATACATATATATTATATTATCGCTCACCGTCCATAACTAGCTTAATAGCTATTGAGTTTCTATAGACAGCAACTGCGTAGCGAAATTTCTTAATTTATATAAAGATTAAATATAAAAACATAGTCGGTATATATAAGACATCTATGATCCACCCTACTACTGCTGAATAGTGCATTACGCATGCATGGGATTTAAAATTCTAACTCTGGTCTCGGAATGCACGGCACGAAAAATTTGACAAAGCACCTGCAGAAACAACATTCACGCATGCGCTTTAAATGTCACTACCATTTATTAGCCATTGGACAAAACATTTTTGTTTATTACTCGTATTTCTGTTTTAACTCAGGTTTTTAAATAGGCAAATTTAAATCGTTTGTTGCTGTTGTTGGAAGGATGTGAGTATCAAAAAGTTCAAATCATGTTTAATTACACGTCATTGTATAATTTTATTTAAAATTAAGAAAAAGTATCGGAGCTAAATTTCATTTTTTAATTAAATGTTATATGCAACATTTTAAGTATGTATTTATATTAGTGCACTTTAATGTATTGCAATTTTTTAGTTTTTTTAATTTTAAGCGTAGTTGATCATAAAACTACATGATATAGTAATAGAAAAAATAGCTTGTGGTTGATGCGCTATTATACTATCGGATACTTATATCCTTCAAACAATTATAATAAAATAGAATAGTAGAACCATACGCGTAGGTAACTAAATATTTAGTCATATGAGTAGAACTCATTCCACATGGGTCCAGGTGGAGAATTAGCTGGGGACAAAAAAGATGCACCTGAAGTGTTTACTCATGATGACTTTTGTAAAACTGTATTCTTGCGATGAATCCTTGGCCAATTTTTAAAACTGTTTTGAATATTCTACAGCCAAAAAACACGTATGAATTCAGTGACTGCTTTCGTCGAATTGGTTTGTTATACAGGGTGTTGTTCAGTATTTATCAAAAAAAAAATCTTTGAATGTGTAGGTGACTTACAAATACAATTTTGTTTAAAAAAATCAAAAGAAGGCAGTTAGAAAGTGATTTAAAAATACAATTCGCACGGCACAGGTCCACTGTAAAAACTGATAAGGCGACAAAGCATGCAATCGGCAACCGGACAAAAATCGAAAAAAATTTCCAAGAAAGAAATAAATATGTAACATTTTATAACACCTATTTTATACAGCTAATTCAATACTTTTGCTGCTATTGTTAATAATTATTAATGGAATTACTTTCTCTCTAATTTATGTTTCGCATTTAATTAATATTTAATAATCCGTCGGTCTATGGTCCCATATATGATAGATTATAGAGACTCTAGACTCTACTGTATATTCATTTATATAAAATAAAATGTATTTTACCGATGATGGCCGCTCGACCAACGCGGTAAAGGCGGCACGGCACGGCAGTAGCAACGACGCGGTTTTAAAAGCCATGGCTGTATATGAGTGCATTGTAGGATTTTATTTTCTTGATGCTGACTTGCCGCGACCGCGTCATTACTACAAAGTGTCATCCATAGCTTCATTGATGGATAAACTAATCGATTTAATTTAAAATTATCTAATTTTATGAAACCATAATGCAGGGTGTTTCATAAATATTGAGTCATAAACCACCTGATAATAGTTTAAACTAAGAATACACGTATACATGTATGTATCTGGGCTATTGTTATTATTATGGCAAATATAATAAATTGTTATTTATTATATACCTAGATTAGGTTTGTTTTTACTACCTAATCGTTAACTCAAAAAAGTTCAGCTAATTAAAAGTTTTATTAAATACTTTCGCGTGGTTACCGTCGCACATTGTGACAAATGTAGCGGTACTTTATTCCCAGATGATATGAATAGGTCTTACAACTTATATGTTGATACCTTGTAATATTTTGGTTTGCAAAACACTATACAAATTTTTAACAAAATATATACAGCGAGAACGAGAAATGCTATATGAAAAGTTCTCTACAATAATAGATGTAAATATTATTTTGTTTCAACTAGTCAATTATTTGATAATTTTACAATTTTTATGGATTTTATAATTTAAGGAAATTATATCTTAGGAAATTTAAAAATAATGTATTAATCTTAGAGATTACACTATTCTAATTAAGTAATAGATATGAAGGACGGAGTCCTAAACACCAGAGCCTTCTAAATCTTCATTAGATATTTTTGAATCCGTACTAGATTCTTCTGAATCCTCATCAGATGTCCCTATAGCTATAAATAATTTAAAAACAATGAATAATATTTTGGTGGATATTTTGTAGTTTTCTTCGTGGGGAGTGCCTTAAAATGGCTACAAAATGATCAGAAGAGATTAAATGTAACAAGCCCAGTGCATCACAGTTTGCAAGTTGCTTTCTCTGACACAGCATAAACTAACAATTAAAAAAACACTGGGACATCTTTATATAAGAAAGTTCTGAAATATTTTTATTTCGAAAACTTTTCAGTAGGAATGCATTGTTAATTATGTTTTTCGTAACATACATCACGCTTGTAAATTTTATTTATGTTTTCACAACTTTATATAAAAAAAAACACTATGCGAAGAGCTGTATTAAATATTGAAAATTTATACATAGTCATATCGAGTCAAATATAGTCAAGGGTATAAAAAAAGTTGTTTAAAAAAAAATACTTCACTAGGTGTAACGGTTTTCAAGAAACTGAATTTACTGCACTCTCCCGCTGCGGTATATTTGCAGTGCAAAGGACAGCGTTTTCATTCGGCGATTAGGAGTTTGTCAGAAACATCTATACCTACTTTCCTTAAGGTCGCCGCATTTCTCGCCGTAAAATGATCAATTTTGTAATGTTTTTTTGGTGCACAAATTTCGAAAAATAAAACACGTAGAGCAAAAGTATTATCAAAAATAAAGTTATTGATGTTTTGTTTATTCACTATTACTATTTAAATTTTCCTGAAATAATATAACACCTTTTAAAATGCATTTGTATGACACACATTATTATGCTATTCTGACATTTTAACAATTATTTTCACATACTTATAAAGAAAAGTGAACAATCTCATACGTAGAACTATGTAAATTTATGTTATAACAATATTTACATTTACAGTTGAAAATACGTATTTTTAAAAGATTTCTGTACCTAAAAATTTGTCAGTTAGGCCTCTTTCTGCCGTTAACATTCCTGTTATCTGCTAAACTCTATTTTATTCAGTTCTTAAATGTCTAAAATTACTTGTATTATATTTTATTTATACCTATATTATCATTGTGTTAAATATATGAGTATAGGTTGATTCACGGCAAAGTGTCGTTAGGAGTTGTCAGAGTTGTAGTGATTTTTTTTTTAATTTGATACCCTACATAATCCAATATGACCTATTCAACGAAAATATTTTCAAGTAGCTGTCGCTTCCGATTATACCGGATGTCGTCACCAACTTAGTTATTTTAAATGGAATGATATAGTTTTTATTCAATTTTTGGATCCTCACGTTATTTCCTATACACATAACCTTTGTCGTTTCCGAGATATTTAAAATATTTCGGAAAATAATAATGTTGTATCGCTTTGTTTGAAATTAGCTATGTATATTGAATGCTATGCAGGTTAAAGAAAAAAATGTTATTCAAGGAATAGTTGAACCTTTAAGCTTTCTAACAATGTCTTACAAGTGGCTTAATTTCATACAAGGTGTTGAAAGTCAAATGCTGAATTTTATATAACTCGAAACCGTTAAAACCAAGACTTATAATAAATCTATGGTTAAAACTATTTTATTTTTAAATAGAACGCTGTGGATATTTTTTTATTTTTTATTCTGTAGATATTACACATCACCATACCTATTTAACTTACTTTCTGTGCAAATTACGATTTTTGTTAAACTTAACTGGCGTGAATGCGCCGTCTTTGCTGAAATAGCTATAAAAACGACAAGAATAATTAGAACTATTATCTGTGTGTTTTCAAAACGTCAAATTATACCTGCACAATTATAATGGCAAGCAATGAAAAATATTATTCAAACGATAATGTTCACAATTACCACCAGTAACCGAAAAAGTAAGCAGACATTATTATTTTAGAGATGGGTTTGGTTTTTTTAAACACCCTGTATTTTTTTCCATTATGTAATGTTCTAATAGACCTTTGTTGAAAGTTTAATCAAAACATTTTTTGAGTACCATGAATTTTGAAGGTTTTTAGAGACTGGTTCGTTTTTTTTAAACAACCTTTATTTTTTCGTTAATTAGTATTTTAATAGACCCTCGATAAATGGTTCATCAATTTTTTTTTTAGTTCCATGAGTTTTTAGAGATTGGTTCGGTTTATATTAAACGCCTTGTATTTTAAAAGTTGAATCATGTTATCTTTATTTTTTGATATTGAAGGATTTTTTAAACACTGTATTTTTTTCGTTATTTAATGTTCTAATAGACCCTTGTTAGAGGTTTCAACATTTTTTTTTTGTTTTCTTAATTTTGAGTTTTTTTACTTTGCATACGGAACGGTCTTTCGCATCGTAAAGCGCAAAAACCAAAAATTTCCTCGAATGTAATTTTTATTTTTTCTCGGCAATTTGTATTGTAACACTCTGTCTATTAAGCTTTTTCGAATATATGACGTTTACGTCTTTGTTTAAATATTTATTTTAATTTAAAAAAATACATTTTGCAGACTTTGTTAATTTTTAAAAAATTCTTCAATATTATGATTTCACTAAACAAGGAAATGTTACATTACTTCTATATTAATAAAATAATAAAACCCTATTGAATATAAGAGTTTTTGGTGCCACAGTGTAGTATCTACAAACCCCACTTCTAGTCCGAAACATTCCGCAGTTATTTATGGTGGGGCGCGATAGAATGAGAAGCTTCCAAAAGGTGGTGACTTTAAGCTGACGAGCATTGTACCAATTTTGATAGAAGATAGAGCAGGTTTTGAAATCCGAATTATAATTTTATTTGTAATAAACAGTTTAGAATACAATTATGGCAAAATAAACGATGAATAGAACAATTGCACTGTTTTTTCTGTTTTTAAATATAGAATTAATTATAAAGCGGAAGTGTGTTGGCAAAAATTTATATTAGTAACTCTTCTGAGTCTTTTGGTTCAGCCTCAAAGCTCAAAGGAAATGTAATAGTAGTGAGCTTAAAATCTCCTCCGCCTATACAAGGCATACGCTGGATGAAGGAAGTTTAGCCATCATAATCGTAAACCAAGCATCGCGCCTTAATGGGAAAATAAGAGTAGACAATGGCACTTGTTCTGCAACTATACCGGCTAGCGCGAAAGTTGCCGTCGAAAGTAAACACTCGTTAGCCAGACAGTATTATCTTTATTAGAGAAATGTGAGGTAGACGCCCGATTTGGACCACTAAGATTGTCACTTGAGGGTAATTGCGGAGACTAACAGTACGGTGTTGTTGCTGCAATGCAGTAATTAACGCTGTAAATCTTTTAATGCATGCTGGAGAAAGATAATCTTTAATTTACGATCAGCGCTAATCCAAACAAATCACTGAATGTTTAAAGGGCATGTTCTTACAGTGTTACTGTTATGCTATACTTATATTTATAATACTAGCAGGGAGGTCATATTGGTACTTATTATTATTGGAAATATGTTACAATTTTAGATAGTACAATATTTAAATAATGTAAATTTATGTTTTTAATAACAAAGTGTTATTTTTCTATAATATGAGAATATCGATATGGAAATTTGAAAATATCCGAACTTTAATCAAACAGAAAATTTATAATCTAATGAATAAATAAAGAAGAGAAAATAAGTTTAAAATTACTAGTACATGTTTCATATTTATTTATTTAATTATTTTCCGGAATAACAAATATAACGGCATATATTATGATAGTAAGAGTTAAGCTTTGAAGCCGTCTACGTTATTCCAGGCTGAAATATTTTCTATAAATGCATGTTTGGCAGATAATTTGTCTTGAACTTAAACAAGATATGTTCCAAACTTGTTTGGAATTGCTAAATAAACTTGCAAGTACTAGCATAATTATGTTGTATTGGGTACTAGAACATGAAGAAATTGAAGAAAATGGAAGAGATACTACATCATTCTCTAAAATCTTCTACTAAATTAAAGAATGGGTAATATTTGGTCAGGTTGGGAAATTAGGTCATGGCACACTAAATTCACTATACTTGGAAAACCTTTTTCTTCACTTTAGTCTTTTCTGGCATTGACTCTACTGGGATTTAACACCACCGCAACATTATCTCTGACATTATGAGAATACATATTCACAATATTCCTTTTGCACCAATATCCCTCAAGCCTGCCACAATCCTAAACTAGCTTGAATCATACCTTGTTCGAATCTAAAGCCTTTGTAGTAACCTGACAACCAAAAAATATGTAGACAATATTTTGTGTGTAGTTCCTCAACAAATTCTGCAACGCACTGATGATGACGATTGTTGGTTAACATAATATAAACAGTGTTTTAAAGCTATAGCTTCTTTGCCATATAAGTCTTTTACTGTAGCTCCTATTCCAATGTCTGGTTTGAAGGCATGCGTAAGTCATTCCAGGTTTCTTTTCCAGTAGTAACTCAACTTCCATTATTCTATTCTCATCCCTATTCAAACATCTTGCTTGAAAGGCTTCCGATCATTCATCATATCTAAAATAGGTTCATACTAACGCTTTCATGATCTTGAAATGCCTCGTTATGAAGGACGGTCCTAGAATCATTATTGTTGCTGATTAGATATGAGATATGTTTGCTTAAATATGGGTGGAGTGGAGGCAACTATAAAAACCAACCGCTGAAACTGATATAGAAATTCTCTTGTAATCTGGGGCACCAAATAACAAAAAATCTAAGATTGTCATCAACATGTACATATAACATCTTCGTTTTCAATCCTCAGTATCTAATGTGAACACTACGTTGTTCTCTGAAGCAGGCTTTAATTGTAAATAATTAGGTTTAAGGATGGAGTGCAAAATGGTTGTATCTTAGGGATGAAAAAAGAAACGATTTTGTTGATAGTTGCTGAAAAGGGGAAAGCCACGTTAAAATTTTGTTCCCACGTAAAGAATTAAGTAAAATACAGTTAAAAATTAGTCAAATTATCTAAAAGTATCTATATCAAAATGAAATAGTATCAATATCAAGAAAGTAGTTGAGTCTGGTATTGAATAAGGAGTACATCAGACAAATTTAAAATCAAGGAAATTTTTTTCAAAACCAAGATTTAAAAAGGAAATAAAGAAAACTAAGCTACGAGAGCAGCAGACAAAACAGGTTTGAAGAAGATAGGAATAGCAAGGGAAGAAAAGAACGGAATAAAGAACAGTAACAGTAGGCAGGAGGAAGCGGGAAAATCATATAGAGAGCAAAGATTTTTGTACCAAGGTAAAGGAAACCACTGTATTTAGTATAAGAATTGTCCATGTGTGTAGAAATAAGATAGCGCAGAGTTAGGGTAGATTTAAGAAAATTAATTGTTCATTCATAAAATAATAAATGAAAAAACTTCTATAAAATTCCATTCCTTAAATATTTCTAAGGCAAAATTTCCAAATAATAACAGAGCATAATTTTAAAGATAAAAAAAAATTAAGACTTAAAATCTACACTGGGAACAAGTGTCTCATGCCAACAGTATTTGAATTACTATTAAATTATTACTTTTTATTATTTTTTTTAATATCAGTCATTGAATTCATTGAACAAAAATAAAAACAAGCTACTTTCCATAGAATAGTTCTTGGAAACATATAACACATTAAAATTTTATATTTCAATCAAAAATATTAGTGAAGTGAAGAAAAAGGCGTCCAGAAAAAATTAAATGACATTTCAAGAACTTAAGAATACTACACAACATAATAATTAACAAACAAACAAAAAAATAACAAAAACACAAAACAAAACATAATATATATAATTCTCTATAGTATCGTTTTATTCTTGATTTTTTCTAAACTACCCCCTCTATCTACCAAGGAAAACATATTTTTCCGCTGGCGACCGTTACCTGAAGGTAATCGCAAAGCAAAACAGTCCCGAGTTGTTGTTACGAGGCAGTAATTAGCGCGATAAATCTTTTAATATATGCAAGGGCAAGATAATCTCTAATTTATGAGACTCCCTAATCCAAACAAAGTATAAAATAATTTCGGGGCTGTAGGTGTAGCCCGAGATATTATTTTTCCAGCCGGTTTATTTATTTTGCTTGCATATAAATTACGCAAATAAATAATAAAAGTGGGTAGTGGGATTTGCATGTATGATTCAGCTGTTGGGACTTGCTTAAATCAGATTTTAAAAATTGGGTGCGGAGATTTGCTCGCTTAGCGTCTGTTTGTTATCCTTAAACATTATCTGCACTACGAGCAGGCTGCTTGTTGTTGAACTTATGACCATGCCAGCTACTCTAAAAGATATTTCTGGAAAACCCTTACAAATAGACGCTCTTTATTTTGCTTTGAAAGTATGAGACTAATTAGAATTCATTCTAAAAGTTTTCATAAAATTCCCAACGAATAATACAGGAATTTGAAGGCGGAACTTAGTATTTCATGTACCTTTTCACATACTAAGTTACTAGTCTCTAAAGTGACAAATTGATCTTATTTTTGTTTTTAATATATAAACTATAACTTTAGTAGTTAACATTCTACGTCATCCTAAGAACTCTAGAGATCGATGGGATAACAATCAAGATTGCAGATATAAAAAACTTTCTCAAACAATTTGCAAATGAAATCTAGTCTAGATTGAATTTGATAAAATTTACAGTTTAGAAAAATATTGTTTACATTTTATGTGACAGTGCATGGTGTTGGCTTATATTTATTTGTAAGTAAATAAACGTACCAGATGACAGGCAAACTGCCGAACTGAGAAAAGTTAAGCAAAATAGTTAACTTTGTATTCGAATGAATTAAATAATGAGTTAATTTCCCATAGGGTAATTCTAGGAAAGTTGACGTGTCAGGTGAGATAACTCAATGACTGTTTTAAAGCTAATATCACTAATATTCAAATTTTGGCTGCACTACAAGGTCCGCCACCTCACATCAGTGCATTGGTTTATGGAAGCCGATAAAGAAGTATCACTACTCTCTTACAATTTATTAAAATATTTTTATTGCACTGTGAAAATTTTTGACGTAGAATATATTTGATATCGTCTAGGTACGTATAAGTAAATTTTTTTATATATTTTTGTTTCTATAGTTTGAAACAGATTTGTATAAATAATTCTAACCTAGTTTCTCGTTCCCACAGGTTTTAGCAAACTAGTACAGTGCCTTGATAGTAACCACAGTGGCGACAATAGAGCCTATGCCCCGCCCACCCGCCATTAAGGGGCAAATTTTTGGCGCGAACAATTTCCCGTTGCTGAAACCGAGTTTTAATTTTAAAATATACTGCAATAAAAAACATTTCGTGATTAAAGTATTAGAAAATAGCCGTAACAATGAGTTTTTGATATAAAATACCGGTCCCCATAAATGAAAACTTCTCATTTATGACTAAAATTAAACAATTTCCGGAGCCATTTACGGACCGCTTGTTGTAGGCCCTCAGCAGTCCGGTTCTCATTTCTCTAATTTTTATCGGAATTAGTTCAAATTTGAAAAACTATTAGTTGAAATATGTCCCGAGGGCGTGAGCATTTCAAACATATAAGTTTTAATTTAATTCTTAACGAAATCTTGTCTTCAATATCGTCAAATTTGAATTTGACATTTGACATGTTTGACAACAGAGAGGTTAGAAAAGATACAACAAAATTTAATTTGAACAAAATAATGTGAAAATAATTATGTTAATAAAAGCCATTATTAGACATCTAAAATCTATATAAAAGTTGCAATAAATTATGTTTAAATATTTTAAAAGAATATTATTGGAAAATCCTGATGTTGGAGAAAGGTAAGTTTGAAAATGTTGCTGTGTTCATGTTTCTCATAAAATATATTTTTGCAGATATGTAATGAAACTGAAGTTAATAGATGATGTGGACCCCTTTACGTTAAATATATATTCAATTTATATATGCATATAACAATGCTATCTATGGAGTTTCACATAAACAAATATTGTTTCCCTTTTAGTTTTAACGTAACACAGTTATTTTATTATTACAACAAAGAGCAGATGAAAAGCTACAAAAGTTTGCAGTCTTACAAATATTTTGAACCTGGGTTTGTTACAAATGCAGGGACAAAAGTAATGAATGATTTCTACATTTTAATTGGAAAGGTACGTTTCCTTGTGAAATTAAGCAGGTAGATTTAGATAATATGTATGACTTAACAGGTTAGGTATAGGATTAACATTAGTTTGTAAACATTATTTTCAGGCAAAACATTCTCAGATTGTGCAAAACCGTTAAGATGTTTCCTGTATCGGTATCACTGCCAAAGATGGTGCTATTTTATTTGCTAGTGAATATGCAAATTAAAGGATGCATTCTGTACTGATGTACCAAGTGCTTGAGTGATGTCCTCAACCACCACACAAATTCCGTGGAACGAGTGTGCAACATGAATTGTGGAAAACCTTCTATAGTTCTTATGAAAATAGGGACATTTTGCCCATACTTGGTCTAAAAGATATATTAAACAAAATGATGGAATTGGGTTATGATGCTGCTAATTATGAGAGTTGTAGAACTATTTGCTATTAATAAAGCAAATCAAATTACCAACATTTTAGCATCACTGCTGAAGAATGAGGGTCTGCAGTAAACATTTCATTACAGGTAAGTGTCTCCTTTGTACAGTTTGTTGGAGGAAATGATCATGCTTGTTTTTGTTTACAGGTTGAAAAATACATGATGTGGGAGACTGATAATCACGGAATGCTACAAACTAAAATGGGTGATAAATTTATCCTGGGATATACGTTTTCATGAAAACGACTGAAGATAACTAAATTTTAGAAACTGTTATATAATTTTAACCGATAAAAATATTAGTAATATCTGTTGTATTAAAGAGTTAGGTAAATATCAGTTTATTAGCCTGTTTATGGAGTGTACCAGACAGCAAACAACAAAATAACTATTCAATGTAGCTATATTAAAAAAAATACGAGTATTCATAGTTAATATTGGCTTAAACTATTAAAAATTATAAAAATTAAATAAAAGATTAAAAAAAACTGGAATATTTTTATTATTTATTAGATAATGGTAATTTAAACTGTTTACAAAGTTGGTAAGGTGTTAAATTATAAACATAGTTTATACAGGGCGATTCTCAACCTATACGCATAAATTTGGGGATTTATTACTCGTGACAAGTAATTAGTACGTGAAAAAAATTGTAGTAAAATTTACTTTCAAATTAAGAATACACAGAAATTACGTGAAATTTTGATGGCTATAAACATTTGACAACTAATAAATCCCCAAGTTTATGCGTATAGTAATGTATGTGGTCTGTAATTTCAAAATAATAGTGTAATAAATCTCAATTTTTATATTTCAAGTAAAATATGAGGTTTTTTTATTACGTTTTACGTATTAGTTTTCTATTCTCGTTTAAGCTATTAACAGACGGTCGCTTGTGATTAAAATGCATAGAACATTACGCACTGATGCTATAATAGGTATATATTTATATCTATGCGGTTTACTTGTCTGTAGGAGTATATCTCATTACAAAAATTACTGCCCATTCTCTCCTATACCGAGGATCTTTAGGAAAACGCTTCATAAGATATCCCATTTTGCTGAATTAGTACATCCAACTGCAGCACAACCTGGCATATTTTCTGAGCTAAAATGTAAATAAGTATGTGAATTTGTGATACAAATTTATTAAATGAATGTCAAACAGCAAAGATTTCGATAAACATACCTCATAAGATTGGTTAGGTTATGAGTGTTTTCTGTTATTTTACAATGATACAATAATTACAATATACCTACTTATGTATGCATATCTGTGTTTGTGTGCTAAGCTTTACCTGTAATATAGAAATTAGTAGTAATCTGTGATAGAAATCGATAAGAATAGAATATTAACGAAGGTATAATACATATACAAACAAACTTGTACACACTGAAAAAAAGGCCAGTAACTTTACAAATTTACTTTGTAAATATATCCTTATAATTGTCTTAAAATAATTCTATAAATAATGATGATATTACACTGACACTTGTAATTTTACAAGAAAACTGCAAATATACAATAAAACCGTAAACTTCCTATGTAATTATAATATAATTTGTACATTTATTGAATATATTGTAATACATTTACAATTAACAATGTGAAATCCATTTTTACATTGTAAAATTACTGAATATAACAAATTTACTATATAATTGACTGTAAAAATATGCCTAATGTGTGTGTGAAGGTACTACTAATTTTAAAACGCACTATACCACCATCACGTTGAGAGCGTTGGGTGGTGACGCCTTCATTATTTCTTGCTTCATTTCGATGAATGCGGCGTGTACCTAGGACCTAGGTACTTACATAATTAATTTTGTGAGTAGTGACTAGCAATATAAACATATGTAGAGTGAAAAGTGAGTGTTTTTGGTACTATAAATAGTTTTGTCTAGTGCTTCTTGTAACATAACCTCAATTAGATTCAGAAGTAGATATGTAAGTTATACATTGTGATGGCCCATCTGCATTCTGTTATATTTCAAATTTAAATATATTTTTTAAGTTTAACAAAGGAGTGATGTGCGCAGGCTTACAAACAACACCTGTGGCGGATAGTGTTGGGACGAGGTAGGAGTGCGACAGAGAACGGTAAAGTGTTGGGAGTTGGGAGTTAGTAGTTGTATGTTCTATCAATCAGCCATTCGATCTAGCCTAAATTATAGGAAAAAGAATTGCATTGCATGCATCTTAAGTATATGCATATATACTTAATTATCTAACGCAGTTGAGTCCTTACATACATAGGAATAAGTTAGATATATCCAGTGAAGCTGATCCGAATTCGAGAAAAGCCAGTGTGGACACGTATCTTTAGTAATAATAAACCTCCGAGACTTGGATAGAGAGAGAGGGGCCCCAAAAGTTAAGGTACCCAACGACCCGGCCACCGCTGGAGGAGACGTAAGCTGTTATCTATATCAGGTTCGATTGACATTACATTGTTTTTCACGAGAACTTTGTGTGTACCTACTTATCTATGCACATTTATATAATTAATATTACTTTGTAATAGTTAGTATAAGATCATCGATTTCGTTTGAATATTATAAAATGTTAACTTTAGTTCCATGAATATATTCTTACATTGTTATATGTTTTGTATAACGTTAAGTGTTCTGTTTTATACAAATAACCTAAATGTGCAGGTACAAAATTTTAATAAAAAACTACTAATTAGCTAACTGGGCCGTAATCGGAGTACAAAATTGCTATTTGTATAATCAGAAAAGTACCTACGGTTTTGTGTAACAAATGTTTTTCACACAATTTGTCCAAAAATTTTAATTATAAATTTAAAAAGGATTATTCTGCTGATTTTAAAGTATACATGGGGGCTATAATAGAAATAAGTATTATTTTCAACTAAATGAGTCATAAATTCCAAAGTACTTAATTTTTTGTATATAAATCTGAAAAGCATATAGAAAACGAATCTATTGCTTCGGAAATGTTTGACTTCACTGGGGATATTATATCAAAAATTCAGTATTACTATTAAGGGTGTTTGTTAACATTAGAAGCAATTGGCATTTATGTTAATTAGGCTACTTAATATGAGTACATTTTTCTTTTGAAATAACAGTCCAATGCAGAGATGCTATTGAGAAACTCATGGAAAAGCCTGATATGTTACTTAAGGTAAGTAATAATCGTTAATTCCTTACGATATTTCAATTTTTTTCATGTAGGCATATTAATCTATTAGGTATAAATGAATTACTATTCAGATTTTTTTTTAGGTATCTATGTCAAAGCACTGTTAGTGAATTCGAATGTTGTAAACAAGATGTCTTGTGTACGGGTAGGTCAGTTTCGACACTTTTAGGAGGTGTCTTTTATTCTCCGAAAATATAGTCCAAATGTCACGGGAATATTTTTGAAAAAAATTGAATAACGAAAATTTCATTTCGATATCTTGATGTTTTGATATAGCATTTTTTAAAAATTTTAGGCCTTTTCTATGATACCCCATATTACATACGTATGATGTTTCATTAAAACATATATATGTTTGTTATAGCAGCGGAAAACTAGAAGTTATAAAAAATATTCCTCAAGCCACTAGATACTACACATAGAGAAAAAATTTCTTTACAATGTATAAATATTAATATAATAAGTAGAAAAGTTACCACAGAAAACGATCAAAATTTAAGAATATCATGTAGGTATCTCTTAAACAAATCAAAATATCGAAATGTGATTCTCGCTATTCAACTTTTCGTAAAAATTAAGCTGCAAATATCTTGACTACTTTTTTCTGTCTTTTCGGAAACCTTCTATACCGAAGTGTCCAAATTGGACCATCCTGTACAATAAATTTAAAAAATTACATTGTAGTAATAATATAAAATGTATTATTACAATGTAACTATACAATTGCCTATAAAGTTACTTTGCAATTTTACAAGTAATTGTGGAAGTTACATTGTAAAAATACTTTTTGTATTGTAAAATCACAAGGTAATATTACAATTGCAAAACCTGAAATTACACCACAAAATAAATTTACAACGTAATTTTACAGTTCATTTGTAAAGTCACAATCGATAAGACAATTACAGCAATAATGAGTGGTAAATAAATTGCCATCTATTTTAACTGTAATTATTTTTTACAGTGCAACACACTTGACAGTTGACACTTGTAAAAGTAAACAAAATACCGCCATTATGGGGCAAAAACGGGCGACCAATAGAAAACTGGACATGCTATTGTCGCCACTGTGTTTACTATAAAGGCACTGTACAAACTAGTGGTTAAGTGCGCCATCTCTCCTTATATATTAAGGTGAGTCGGCGCACGTTATCTCTAGGAGAGTTGGCGTGTGTGTAACAGCTCGTTATATTTATATTACACTTTTCCATTGCTTAATATTAATTTACTAATGTATTTACAGCTATGCCAATGGAATACTAACGCAAAGGTAGTGTAAAAATGAGCGAATTGACAGTTAATCAACTAACCAATGCCATTAATGCTACCGATAATGGCAAATTGAGACTAAATTATGCCAGTCGACAATATAGCATTCCTGGTGCCACTTTACGTCGACAAAGAAAAAACCGAGATAAATGAGTATATGGAGGTTGTACTAGATTTGTAAATTTTTGTCAGGAATGCTGATAAAGTAATCTGTAAAATAAAATGTTATTCTAATATACCACAAAACATTATAAAATAATGGAAAAATTGTTCTTTTGTTATAAATATAAATAATATATAAGTAGACCATCTCACCTGACTTACCAAGCCATCTCTCCTTTATGGTAAGGGAGAGATGACCTACTTACAGAAAAATATGTTTTTTATTTTTTGAATGTATTGTAATATATTATTTTAAAATAAAGTATGTATAGCATACAAGAGAGTCTCTTAGTTCTTGTGAACCAATATTAGTTATTATATCTTTTACCAAAAAAAAATATTTCCTTTCCAAAATTGTCTGCGCCATCTCTCCTAGATTTACCCTACATTGACCAACTTTATTCAACAAAAAAGAGGGATTTTTAGAGAATATTTGCAGGTTTTAGGCGTTTTCTTATTTCAATGTCCAAATTTCAAATTTGAATTCAAGAGTTAGATTTCTTAGTCAGCATGTTTGTTGTATTTTCTATGTACTACATATACAGAGTGTCGAGTTCCTAATGGCTTAATAATTTTTAGATTGAACGTTAACATGGTTTTTAATAAATAACGTTTAAACTCATATTGCTCACAGCAATATAAATACAAAAATTTCAAAGAACTAAAAAGTAATATAATATATAAAAAATGATGTTCAATAAAGTAGGTGAAACTGAATTTCAAAAGAATTATCAGTGTTAAATTCACAAAAAACGGTTCTTGATGATCACGTCCAAAAATATTTAAATCACTTTTAATTTCACAAAGTAACTATAAAAATGATTTCTGTATAAGAATGGCACAAACAGTTGTACATGTATAAACCTAACAGGTAACATTAAAGCAAAATAAAACTATAGCGTTTATTTATTTTTGATATACAGGGTTAACTATGACTTAGTACAAATATTTTAAGAGGATAGGGAAAAATAAGAATTAACGGAATCACCCCTCAAAAAATTCTAAACTTATTTATAAAGCCAAAAAAATTTTTCTATATTATTTTAAATCCTTATTTAACGCCGCCAAATGCTTGTTGGTTGCATACTCTACAAGCATGCAACAGTCGCTCATTAGTCAGTGTCTAGTGTCCTGTCATGTCATAATTGAATTCCTGTGTTTACGTTGTAATTTTGTGTTCTTCTACAGGTTTTAGTGCCTTATTTGAATTTTTAAACGTTTCATAGTTATTAAATAAAGATATTTGTATTGGGTGCAGATAATTTCCTACAATATAGTTCGCCGGTTTGGTTTTCTAGGTTATGGGACAAAACTGCCGCGGTTAAACGTCTCTTATTCCTTTCGTTCGATTTTGTTATAATAAATAGGAATCTAATCTATCTAATTGTACCTACGGGAAGTGTCTTTTATCGGTAGTGAGTGGCTGTAATGAGCGAATATGTAGTTATACCAGTTTATAAAGAAATAATGGAAAACGAATGCAAAATACTGGAGCTAAGTGGATTAACTGTTACCTATCTATCAGGTATTATTACTATTAGAATGTTAATTTTCGTTTCTACATTTAGAAATGCTGCAAAAAAAACGACGATGGTAGTAGATATTGTTGACAGCTGTAAGTTTTATCTATGGGTCTAAGCCGTCTCAGTCGATTCTTAGCATAGGCGCCGACTTTCCGTAGGAAAAAAGGGTTTTGCCCCATTTTTTAAATATCGAGCTAAAATTCTGGAATTATTTTTTTTATTGTCTTTTATGCCTCCCTGAGCACGTGGTTAAATTTTTGTACTTAGTCATAGTTAACCCTGTATAAATAATTTTAGTCCATATCTATACTGCCTGACAAAGAAAGATAAACATCTTATATTGATTTATAAACATTATTAGTACACAGATTCATGTTAGAGGTTATTTATTGAATGGTTAAATTTTCAGCAAGATGAGATAACCTACTGTAAACATTGGATCTCATTTACAGGCCTGTGTTCGGATCTAATAAGTTTATCGATAAGTTCTTGAGTTATCTCATTCCAAGCTATCTGAACTTTATGTGTAAAAGCTGCTAAAATATGTGCGAAGTGCTGCAGTAGCCTGCAGCCATCATGTCCAGACATGTTCAATATGTGACAGATCTGGCGATCTTGGTCGCCAGGGTAAACACCTAATGTGTGATGAACATGACGCACTTTGTCAAATCATGGATCGCGTTTTTCACCACGTCGCCTTGCACGACCATTGTGCATCCTCAGGCAGAGAAAAAATTCGTCACTAAAGATCACCTGATTCCATTCTTTGTTCCAGTGAATCCTCTCTCTACACCATTGTATGTGGTTAGCTCGCTATTGAAGATTGAGAGGCAGCACCTAAAGGCAGCTACTCACTACGCGGGACTTGCCAAGTACTCGACTTGGAATATACTTGGCATGCACTTGTCCGAGTCCAAGTAAATTGTACACACTACGTGTCTACTTGAAAGTTTCAGTTTTATTTCGGGAAGTGCAAGTATAAAGACGAGTACTTGAAAATGGACGAGAATTCTGAATCGACATCTTTAGCTGCTTTTGTTATAAGAGTCCCTTTTCTATTTCAAATCATCGATGCTACATTCCAAGTCACATTCTGTGAAAAATTCGGTTTGAATTCATTTCCAGGCATCGTATACATCATTTCTACTTTTATGCTGCTTATGTGATGGGTCCCAAATGATAGGTTCCTTCTGATAAATATCAAGAAACTTCAATGTAACTTCATTTTTCCACGCCATTTCAAGATTTAAGATACACAAATCGGCCGCTAACAAACACAGAAACTTGTAGCTACTCGTCAAGTAAAGCCCGCGTAGTGTAGCGTAGATAAAACAAACTCGGAAATAATCGACTCGCTGCCTTTGACTTGGACCCGTTTTCCGATAACCGATGGGAAGTGCAAGTTCTTGTCCAAGTCAGTGCGAGTCGCCGTACATACTACTCGCTACTTGCCAAGTACTTCGCAAGTACTTGGCAAGTCCCACATAGTGAGTAGCCGCCTTAATGTGGACGATGAGACATGAGGCCAAAATTTCGTATCTGGCGATATACTGTATGCATACCAATCATCCTCCCATGTTCTTCAAACCACTGCTGCTGCTGCTAAATCGATATATGAGAGCTAAAATTCGCAACCTTCACGCTTTGTGGTGTCTCTCACTTTGTGTCCACAGCCTTTCTGAATTTGTAATGGAATTAAAAAATATATTTTAAACTGAAATTTTGTTTTAGAACCCTGATGTTATTTTAATGAAAACGATGTATCTTCGACGATTATAATATAGTTTAATTTATATGGTCCATGAAAACAAAGATAAAAATTATATTCTTATCGATGAATACTTTATCACAAACGATAATTATGAAACTTCTTTTATTTGTTAAATACTTTGTATGAGCGAATATTTCGAGAATGTACAGTTTATAGCTAAATAAACAATGATGTATACGTAGCTTCTTTTGTTTTATTTACGAAAAGCAGTAGTAATGCAGCAAAATTCACCCTCAAGGCTAATCCCTCATAAATAATTTAGTTCAGTTTTAGTTTACAATGTTGCTGAGCTCTCGTATATTCTCTAGGGAGGGGCTGTTTAAAGTTTTACGTAATATAGTTGGCATAAAATTTTATATCTAGGGAAGTAGGATATGATTGAATACATACATTTCTTTATATACGTTTTGACATTTATTGCTTATGCAAGTTTTTTTAAATTGAATATAGAATAGAAGAGATTACTACTTTATCATGCACCGCAAAGTTGCAATAATAAAAAAATGTTCACTCTAAATAAAAGTAGGAACATTCTTGTGTGAAATGAACAATTATTCTTCCTATTGTTCATGTATTTACAGTTTTAGTAATTTGGTTAACACAGTAAAACAACACTTTTTGCTCAAAATTGATTGTATTATTAAATTATTCAAATAAATAATTAAATATTCCACGCATAATACAAAAAACAACATTGGTAGTAGTCCTATTATTGCCTGCAAAATTTCTTTCCTCCGTGAATTATTAATTACATCACATCAACAACTCATTTGACGCAAATCGGGATCATTCACAGTAAAATTTCATATTAGCTTTTGTCTAGAAGTCAACCAACACCATTGAAAGCTATCAACCTCTATCGTGATTTGGCGAGAACGATATTTTGCAAGCTTATAGCAATCATCTAAAGTCCGCCAGACAAATACCGGTTTCGAGCTTATTAGCTATTAACTTAAGATTGCTAACTAGTGACTAGCTGTTTGCTAGAGCTGTATTTTTCAGGAGTACTTTTATGCTGGTAGGAGTATTAGCCCGAGTAGCTGTTTCATGGAATTCCTTAATAAAAACGTAACAAATCTATTACAATATTCCAAATTGAAAAACATTTCAGGATATGTCGTTTTTACTCTCAAATACAAGCAGCTAAGACTGACACACGCTGTTCCACGCGTATCATTTCCGCGACTAAAATGGAAGCTTTCCATGTTGTAGGTTCTATATGAATAGAGATACAGTCACGGTTAAGAAATGCACTGCAAACTCATAATATGTAGAAGTATCCTGTTGTCTTTGTTCCGCTTGATGTACGCAAAATCCTATAACATTACTTTTTACTCAAATAAGCTATATCTGTCCTAGCGGTAGGACGCTGTACATTCTATCATCAAATCAATTGTTCTTTAAAGATTGTTAGATCTAACAAATAAATATTCTGTTTAACAATGATTTAGGATTTCGTTACGTATTTTAGACAAGCAAACTTTTTACGGTTATGGTCTTTCAAAACAATTTTTATGTTAGTAAAACTCTTTCTACTTCAAAATAACCGAAAAAATTCAATTTATCCACCAACTCCATTCATTGTAACAATGGGCATACGGTATATAATATGGTAAGCACATTTGTGGTAAATAATTACAGCAATGTATTTTATCCACCAACAATATCTCATCATTTTAATTTCTTCTTGAAACTAAAACACCCAACTTTCGATTCAAACCGTTTGAAACACTAAATTTTATTTAGATTTGCTCGTGTGCCAAGAAACAGTAAATAAACTTCTTTCGCCCGCCGGTTAGAATTATAGTCTCTTCCACTAGACTGCCTTTATAGTTACCATTTATCCAATTAAAACTTTTAATGGTAATTACCCAACTAACTCGATAACCCACTGTTCCACCGATTCACGTTTTGGGCATTTGATTATTCAGAGATCGAACTGATATCAAAGTACATAGGTTTCGGTAACATGGTAGCTCATTATCACTCTGATGACGGTCATCTGTTTTCCACTCAGCCGTCAGATCGGACATTTCTAATGACCATCCAGATTTCTCAGTGATTTGATTAATCTGCTGTGAACTTCAAATACCACACACATGCATCTTTGGTCGTCCGTAATTCCGATCATTCGATTTGCGTCCCCTGGAGAACGGTTTGAAATATATCTCTAATTACAGATATTTTAATGAGGTCGTCCTTAGGGAGCCATCCAGAAGGCCAATATAATACAGAGATGATAGAAAATGTATGCATAAATGTTTGGAAAGTTGTATTTACAATACAGGACTTATCGGTTTAACCCCATATTTGATACAGAGACTGACTCAGTAACAACTGCAACCATCAAAAAGTAACTATATCGCCACCAAATTTGCTACTTTATTGTATAAATAACTGCATACAATAAAGTTACAGTCACTGCTACGTATTTTCAACTACTTCTGGTTACTTTAAAGTTGTGACTTCTAAGTCTCTATCCTGGTTTTGGATAGTCTCATTTACCAATGGAGCGACTTTAAGTTTTCAGGACTAGAAAGTGGTGAATGTCTCATGTTGCTAAACTATGATTTCAAAATTTCAGTCTCTTCCAACTAGTTTTAATAGTTGTTGTGTCGTTCAGAGAATCTTAATTATTCATTCAAAGTCGTAAAACTTGTAAGTAATATTTATTAGTCCAAACAACGTTATCGCTACTTATAAAACTAATTAGAATCATCACACACAAGAACTGCAAAGTGCATATAACCTATTTCTATACTAACTTTTATCCAGATTAAATATCTAGATCAAAACACCGCAAAAAATTATAAAACATGCAACAGGGATAACCAACAAAGCCACAAAGAAATAAAGAAGTGTAATAACTATAATAATGCACAGATAAGAATTAAACTACTACTAGAAGATAAAATTCAAGGGGTGTGTTTAGTGCAAACGTCCATCATGCCGCATTCAAAATGAGCAACAGGAAAAATGTTACAAAGAAATCGCAATGAGAACTTTACTGATATTTTAAAATAGCGCTACAGCCTAGTTCGATACTTTGTAGCAAATATTACTTAAAAGTTACATATTGGCAGTTACGGATATTAAAGATCCTATAGTTTCAAGTCGCGTTTCTTAGAGCAAACGACTTGAAAGTAAGATTTACAAAATGCACCATTTTGACAGAGTAAAACTTACGTTCCCAACTTGCAAATACTAACTTTAACTTCACAAAATGTTTTTCAATAAAATTTCATTTATTTTAATTTTAAGGTCCAAACCACCGCACAATAATACTTATTTCAAAGTACCTACCTATATGTTTCACTTCATAAGTAATACATGCTGCACTTATAAATGTCTGCCCAATAGATACTGAAGTTTCTTAAAAGTTGCGGTTTCCACACCGCAACGTCATCTCCATATTACCACTACGTCCCTGGCATGTGTGTACTAAAAACTTATCTTCCGTTTTCTATGCCCATGGTTAGCGGCAAAACACTTTAAAGTACCTAGGCTAGTCGTAGCTACAATCACACAGTCAAAGTCGCAGAGTTAACACTCCAAACTCAACAGTTAGTTGGAGTTACTTCAGTTTTTTTTTGAGTGCTAATGATTTACAAATGGCTATCAGCGTCTATGCAAAAAATTGCTCTTTCTTTATCTATCAACAGAAATGGACAAAAAAAAATGTATATGACGTAAATGCAATCCTTCTTCATCAGATAAAATATTGAATATATATTTAATTTGTAAAATTGACGTTATATAGAAACAAAAAACAAGAAATACTGTTTAATTTTGGCGAAAATTTGAAGATTGAGTATTAAGAATACAAGTATGAAAATCTTACAACTGTGCGAGATATAGTGTCTACATTTAGTGATTACTGGCTACTCAATGCTAGATCTAGATACGGCCACAAGCAGAAAGCGACCAACTATACTGGCGATACTATAAAAGCTCAGACTTGTATCGCCATCGGCGATTACGATATTTCAATTCAATCAATGATAGTCGGAGCCTGCAGACTAGTTTTCTGAAATTGGTGTGTTTGTGGCCATATCTAAGCTCAGTGTTGGGTAGCCAGTGGCCACTAAATATAGCTACTACATCTCGCGTACTCATGCTCTTTCGTTGGTAATGACAGAGAGCAAACAGGCAGGGTTATTCATCAGTGGCTTCATCTATGGCATATTAATAAGAGCTAATTAGCTCGAAAGCAGTATTTGTCTGGTGGAACTGCTAACGATCAAATGTGGCTGTTTGCTATAAGTTTTTCATGTTTAAGCCGGTGCATTAGTTCTCATAGTAGTTGTTTCCTGATATTTCTAGTAAAATTTTTCAATAACGTTATTCACTTTAGGTGATCTTTAAAGCCGCAGAATCGTCCTTTCTGAGATATAGATTTTGGTTCATATTGACGCACTGTTTCAGTGTGTTGTAATATGTAATTGTATGCTAAGAATTGAAAGCACACTCTTGCGGCTTACGCATGGAAATAGCTAATTGACACACAGCCGAAATTAGGAATCATGCAAAAATGGCAATGTTATTTTCAATTTGAAATATACATACCTATTATTTTTTCGACGACCGACGATGCTATGTTGGGAAAGTATTTAATATCATTCAATTTCATTACAAAACAACTAATAAATACACAATATACTTTTTTTAAATAATAATAAATACTTGTGAACAATATTAAGGATAAAATTGGCAGCACTGTACCGTTAACGTAAATAGCTGTGGATTTAAACTGGTCAAGTTGTCAGGTTGGATTTGATCCTAGAATCTTGTGTGAGATCTCCACCTTGCGCTCCAGTGAATCTTCTATACAGCCTTCAGCTACTTTTGCTAATCGCCAACCTTCTTAGCGTTTCAAGCTGGTGAAATCTGCACCATTATCAGCCAATAAGGTAAGCGATGATCGCCGAGAACAATGACCAATGTAATTAGCCGCATTAGGAAAATTTAAAAATGTTATTTATCTCGGTGTTGTTGGATTTGATGGACGCAGACTGACATACTTGCCATAGAATGATATATAATTAAGGTTTTTTTCTTCACCGTTTGAAACAATAAAAATGTGGTTAGATGTTTGTCTAAGTGTTCGGGATTTTCACTATCTGAACCATTATCTTCATGTCCCAGGTATACCAAATAGTAAAGCAACCTACCTAGTTATATGAAAATTTACCAAAGAATCCTTCACATTTTTTTGTGTGACTTACCTTTAACATTTAATATTGCTCACCTGACGTACTTTAAAATTTCTGATTTTTCTGCTGCAACAGACTGTCTCTTCAAATAGGCAACCATTTTGCTGTATTTGCTAATATCTACGTTATGCTTAACTGAAAGTTGGTAAGTCTAAGTATAGAATAAGTTGAGCATGTTGATGATGTCTTTCTGTTGGCTATATATCGAAAAAATATACTAATGAATTTTCTAAATACGATTGAGCAAGTAAATCTAGACACTTACAACCACTGCACTGCACTGTTGCAATCTGACTTGGAGTGCAACTAATATCATTTTCGACACTACTATTAGTCTAAGAGCCAGTGGCCGGCAACCTATAAGTAAATGATTATACTTGAAATTTTGCACAGTGAGTCTCTTATACCTATCACTCATGATGTGGGGACTCGCTAAGCCCGGCGAGGCCGCCTCAAGAGTTACTCAAGTGCGAGAAGTATGAAAATGTAACCAACTTCGTTATTAATATAACAAAGCTACCGTTTGAAAATTTTAAAATTTCAGATCTAACAAATTAGGCATTTATTTTTATTATTTATTATATTTAGCACCTTTTTATATTAAAATAATATAAGTAACAAATAACCTCTATTTCTGGCACAGGTTCTGAGATTTGGTGATGTCGATTACAATGCTTGACATTTATGACAGTTTTTTAACGTCAAAAATCAGATTTAATCAAATACTTTTGAAATTTATAATTTTTGCCAATTTCACAAGTGTCTGCCATGACCTTAGAAGCACGGTAATCGTCTGCCTTTGTTATTTTTATATAATAATAATTGTATATTTTAAAATTTTCAAACGGCAGCTTTGTTAATTTAATAACGAAGTTGTTACATTTTCATACTTCTTGCATCTGAGTAACTCTTGAGTCGGCCTCGCCGGGCTTAGCGAGTCCCCACATCATGAGTGATAGGTATAAGAGACTCATTGTGCAAAATTTCAGGTATAATCATTTACTTATAGGTTGCCGGCCACTGGCTCTTAGACTATATTCATTTTATTTTTCATATTTTTTGTCGTACCTAATAAACAAAAATTATTCGTAAATCTGACAAGTACTGTGTTTATTTTAAAATTATAGTAGTTGTCGTCCTCTTGTGTCATGGCTATAGTTCTAATCGTAGAAATACAAATTCACTGAACGGCAACTGTCAATTTTTTGTTGTAAAATATTAGTGTAAAAGTGAAAAATCTAGTTTCGAGCCCAGTCGTCGAAAAAATTGTATACGTACTTGTGTACACGACAATAACAGAAATTTTTTGACTGACAAATTTTAATTAAAAAATTCCTATTGCTATTAACAACATATTTTTGTTGTAATATAATAACAGTTCAACAGAAAATATGTTTCTTATTAAGGAAAGTGTATTAGACTATTCTGTAACTTTGTGACATTCTATGGCATTTCTGAAACCAATTACTCTTTCCCTGCAATTATTATCTCTGTTTCATTCGACGTCTCGGCTTTATATAAATAAATTCAAAAGCCTAAGTAATTTTCTTGGCGGATTACGGCTGCAGGACAGATAATAGCGGAACCTACATTTTCCTCTACAAATAATTTTCGTTTTCGTTATGGGATAGGAAAATTTCGGAGCTTAAGAACTGGAGATGCTCCTAAATTTATTTCCAGTTAAACAAACTAATATCAAAGTAATTACGAAGTTCCAGGAACTTTATGTTTAAATGTATGTGTTTAGAATAATTATTGCTTAGACGCTGGGGAAGTTTTAATTTAACTTGATAAAAATAAATACAACTTCGCGCGTGGAGTATTAAAACACTTTTAAATATTCCCCTTGAGTTTTAAAGAGCTGCGTTATTCGACAATACTCTCTGGATGTTTGCGCTTTAATAAATATCCAATATATTTAATAACGTATTTTTTAGCCAGTAAAATGTTTTTGGTAATATGGTACAAATAACTTGAAACCAGTTGACTTAAATTTCCTATCATAATTTCTTTTTAAACTGGATTAGAACTTGTTAATGAAAAGTAATAATAAAATTTAGAATACTTTGATCTAAAGACTGAAACAAATATGCATTATAATTCGCAATGCGCAACATCATAAAGAAAAATATTTAATTAAATATTTAATAAAATATAAAAAATGAAATTCAAAGCATCATTTGACGAATTCTTACCTATTCTTACCCGAATTAGAACAATAAAAATGCTGTGTTCATACTACCTTTGACTAAAAGCTTATATGTATGTACAATAAAAAAAACAAACAAGTCTAATGATATAAGTGCAGTACTCCTCCACACGCTGAACATTCATTTGTATTGTTGGTTGCTCGAAGTTACATCTATCAAAGCAATTTTGCCTTACAACTGGATAACCTTTGCATCATATCATTATTAAAATCATTGGGAAAATTCAGAAAGAAACGATAATAAATTATATTGCCTAATTTTGTGCATACATCCTTTAACAGTTATCTACAGCAATTTAATAATTAATTAATGATGTTACTACATATATAAATGTCAGTTTCTTGTTTAATGCAAATTAATTCGAAATTATATATACAATGTGTCCCACTTTTCATGGAGCCACCCTGGTATCTCGCTCAACTAATATCCGAATACTTTGAAACTTTGGTGGTGAATATATACCCATAAAGTGAGTCTTTAGACGTAGCCATATTTGATTATAGTCAGAGGCGTCCGATTCTAAGATGGAGAAAGCGGGTCGATTTAAAAAAAAAGTATTAGCGACTTTTTTAGAAGAAAACTAGCAAGATATTCTTAATTACCATCTTTAGAAACCCCCTTGTACAAGATTACATCGTTCTGGGTTTAAAGGTGTTTGAGATATGGGCCGTCGAAAAACAATTTAAAATAATTTGTATCTGTAAAACGGACTCTCAAATGAACAAAAATGTATTCTTTACTTTTGTTCAGAATAATGGTATCTACAGGTACGAAATGATCCTACACCAAATAATAATACAAACTTTTGTTTATGTATGTGTATTACTTACGTTTTTATTGAAGATTATTTGTTAGAAAAATGGTGGAAACGTACAAATTAAAATTTTTGTCTTATTAAAAAAATATTGCTTTGTTGTAGAATCATATCATACCAGTACAATAAATTATTCTGAATAAAAAATAAAGAATACATTTTTTTTTATTTGAGAGCCCCTTTGACAGATACAACATATTTTAAGTTAAAAAAAATTGTTTTCGACGGCCCATATCTCAAACACCTTTGAACCCACAACGATGTAATCTTGTACAAGGGAGTTTCTAAAGGTGCTAATTAAGAATGTCTTACTAGTTTTCTCGGATATCAGGTGAGCGAGATACCAGGGTGGCTCCATGAAAAGTGGATATTTAATTATGTTGGCCTATTATTTTTAAATTTTTTACAGAAATTTTAATTAATTTTTTAATAACTGTGTATTCACTTATTGCTTTAAGATTTATATTTGTACCATTAATAAAAAATAATAAGGATGTATTGCTTTTTTAAATCTATCAGATCTTTCTGCTTTTGAGTGGTATACAGTGTGGAAGAAAAGTATGGAATAATTTCATTATTTCTAAAACAACGAAGTTTCATGAAATTTTCTCGGACCCGTCGATTTAGCTTTTAAAAAAGACTTTTTTTTCTATACCAACGCATTTCCGACGTTCATTTGTTTTCGCGTGATGCCGTCATCGAATATTTTTTTTCAGAAACAGTTTCTGAGATGACTTGATTTAATTTGTTGTTTTTGCTATCAAAAGATGTAATATTCTAACATGCAATCTAATAAAACAAAATAATAAATTGGGGGTCAAATACGATTGAGGCAACCAGAATTTAATTATTAATTAATTAATTAATTAGTTACTTATTGTTAAATTGTTTTAAAAATGAAGAGTCCTTATTTTGTGATACTGCCGATGAATTTACTATATCCACTTTACTCTCAACCAGCCCATCACAGACACAAATGGGATATTCACATTTTTTTCAAGCCGATTTTATTGGATCGGTTATTATATTTATTTTTTTTTTCGGAAAGTTGAAGGAATAATGTGTTGAAATTATACATTTTTGAATTCAGCAAGTTAAGCTCTACAAGAATCCGATGAGAAAATATAGGGGTTCTATTTAAAAAAATATCCGATGACGTCATCACACGAAAACAAATGAACGTCGAAAATGCGTTTGTATAGAAAAGAGGGTCTTTTTAAAAACCAAAATCGACAGGTCCGAGGAAATTTCATGAAACTTTGTTGTTTTAGAAATAATGAATTTATTCCATACTTTTCTTTCACACTATAATTGTATGTACTTACTTAGGTTGCACAATTGAATTTATAAATATAATGATTTTATTACTAAAAATTTAAAACTACGTTTTAAGATAAATAGAATCTTAATACAATACAACTTTTTATTATTATTTAAGAAGTAATAATATAACGTACTATACCATTTTCTTAATTCATTGTACTTCAATATTTTTAAAATTATTTTTACTAATCTTCTCATTGAAACAAAACGTAAGTGATGATATTCAGAAACCAGTTAATTTTGACCGAGAACTGAAAAATATGGAAAGAACAGAACATTTTAGATATGTGTAGAACCAAATCGAATATAGGATGAAATGTTCTAAAGAATATCAAAATAAAAGTACTACAAAAATTATACAGCGTGATCGAGAACTTATCATGAAAATAGTCAATAGGTATCAAGACAGGCGATTCCGATCAATAAAATCTGATTACTTTTTGTAGCATGTACGGTTTTGTGAGTGAGCTTTTACTTTAGTTTTTCAAGTGTCAAAAACGGCTTACGTCTAGGTATAGATATTTGGAGTTAATGAATATCGTTTATGGCGATATGAAATTGCTATAACAGAACGATTTCCCGACAAACATGTGTCAAATGCAGCTATTTTTACCGCGGTGTGTAGTGAGGCAAGTGTAGTGTAACGCGAGTGTGTGGCGGGAAACTTGAAACCGAATCGTGGAAAAGAAGGAAGTCCAAGACGTCTACGTATCAATCAATTATATCCGTATCATGTATAGTGTGTCCAAAGATTAATACCCAAGTATTGGATGAAGAGGACCGGTACCATGGCCGCTACGATCTTCTGACTTTAAATCATTTGGACTTTCTTTTTGTGGGGATGAAAAATTAAGTGTATCACACCGAAGTTGTACTACTGATGATTTACACAAATCAAAATAGTTGCTGACGGCAAAAACAGTACCTAATTATAAAGGAAATCAGAATATAGTAACTGCATTTGTTGAGTTTTTTAGAGATCCGTATGTGACGCGTTTTTTAATTAAACAAAATAAAATTGACAAAAAAATAAGTCTTGAATTAAAAGTCTGTTTTTACCGTGTATTCTCCTACCTCTTAGAGTTTCAAAGATACCCTGCAATTATAAGGAAATTGGGACACATTGTACAGCATAAATCCTATGTGTTGGTTGACCCTTCGCTGTTTCTCGCCCTGTATTATAACAGCTTAATACAATTAATCTTAAATGGGACCCTAATGTTTTAAATTATTGTTCCTAATCATGCTTATAATTTAATAAAAATATGCACAGTTTAACCATATTTCAAAAAAGTTGGCGCCACATATGAGTGCAATACGCTGTAAGGCTCAACTTTTTTAATCTAATCCTGTTATAAATTCCCATCCGACGCGCCTGATAAATTGCAATCTCAATATTAAAAAGTTACTTCCGCGTAAAATTCATTAGAACTAATTTATGTGGTGGCTCAACCCTTCGCCTCCCCGAGCGCAATAAAAGCGCCATTAAAACGTCCGTGCGTTTTTGAGCCGCACATCCGAAGAAATCCGTAGCGGCCCCGACAGGGCGAGCCCTATAATCAGGGGATTCAAGAGTCGATAATTGTGAATTGAAAATTTCGGCAGGTCTCGACCGCCGCGCCCTCTGGCCCTGCGGGAATCAGCGAAACTATATTTATGCTGAATATGTTTCCAAGGAGAGGCGCGGGCTGAATACGGATAATGGAATTACTGAAATCTCGCTCTCGGAATGACAAAGAAGAATAGTTCCTAAGAAGCTCTCTAACTTGTTTACTTTTACTCCACGGGTGCCTCGCCAGTGGCGAATCACAAGGACAGACTGGGCAAATATTTGTACTGGTATCAATTATTTCAGAGACGCAGATCCTCCCGTTTATAATTCATTAAAATTGCAGGGTGGAGACTTTGACTGGAATAAATTAACTTAAAATAAATTAGGAAGTGGTATTTTCGGGTGTACCCAAGGATCCAACCTTGGACCTCTTATTTGTATTTTATTTTTTAACGATTTGTCTCTGTCACTAACATGTAATCATTTGTTTTTTGCTGACGATTTAAAACTTTTTTTAAATATGCATTCTACAAGTGATTGGTAAAATTTACTGGAAAGTATTGATTTAGTTGAGGAATTGTGTTGAAACAATCAACTGCCGATTAATGTTGACAAGTGCAAGATATGTTAATTTACATTTAAAACTCAACCTATTTTTGTTTAACTATAGTCTCAACGGTACAACTCTTAAACGTTGCAATAAGAGTTATAATGGATGATAAATTTTCTTTTTCCAACCATAACAATCAAATGGTTAACGCTGCATATAAGTAGTAGAAATTCATCAAACTTTAATGAAGTTGCTGTTTTAAAAAATCTCTATTATTCTCTAATACGCTCGAAACTGAAATATTGTACTATTTGGTACCCATTATATAGAACGTATATTGATTTAGTGGAATCAGTTCAATAACTTTTTCTTACGTTTTTGTATTAACGTGCTGATGGTTGGTGCATCTAGGGGATATAACCACAACTTTTTGCTACAAATATTTAATTTCGATTCTTTACAAACCAGAAGAGTGCTTGCGGCTCTCTTTTGTATAAATTATTTCACAACCAAATTGATTCAGCATCTATGTTGAATAATATGTTTGACCTACGGGTTCCTAGACTTGGATGACGAGATCACTATATGTTCTATTGTCATAATTTAAGAACCAATTTAGATATGAAATCTCCAGTATATTTTATATCCATCAATTTTAATCAAATATCCAGCTAATGTGATTTACGTACCTGTACTCTTAAAAATTTATTATCGGTAAGATCTCAATTGTTTCGTGATATTTAAGTTAATTAGTACTTGATTTGTAATTGTATTTTAGGTGTGGTCTAAATTTCTAAACAAATTGTTACTATTACTTACACTTATCACACTGACATATTGTATGTGTACTTATTAAGTTAACTTTTGTTTTGTTAGAAATGCTCTCACACTTTTTTTTTGACCTGTAAATGGATTAATTCTGTTGGGTAATAAGGTGCAGGATGTGGGATTTATTTCAGATCCTTACATATTCGATATCAGTGTGCAATGGATAAACATGCTACCGTGGTACAAATGAAATGAACTGGTATAACCATCGCCACCAAAGAAATTGCCAAAATCATCAGAATCTACACAGCTAACAGACAATGACTACTGATCGTACTTAATCATAAGATTCCAACTCGATCAGCATGAGAATGCCATGAAGCACTGGTAGTGGCCTCAACCAACAACAGCATATGCTGGGTAAAGGTGTAATCGGTGTAATGGGAATAAAGTGGCTGATATGCTGGGTAAAGGTGTAATGGGAATATAGCTGATAAGCTGGCTAGGAGCACATCGGGTCTCAATATTTTTGGACCTGGTGCCTCTGTTATCAGCATTTGATGAAATTATCAAAGAGAACACCCACAAAGAGTTTAGGAAACGGTGGGGTGAAATAAATAGCTGTCAATTAGCTACGGAGTTCTTAAAATACCCCTGCAAGGATACAGTCAAAAAGTACTTGGCTATGTCTAGGACAGATATTCAAACTGGACACTATTGGTTAAGGAAGCACCTCTCAAGTGTGAAACACTTCTTTGTAGGGGTTGTGAATATGTCGACTCTATGTATTCTGTGAGTGCACTGCCATCTCGTCAATAAGAGACTCACCGTTACCACCTTTTTTTCCTTATTAGATTGGTTGGCGGCTCAAGTGGATTGATCTCCTAATGGGAGGAGGTACTTTAATTAGTGATTATAAATAAAATATATCTAACAGGAAACAAAGTAAACAAAATTGGTTTTTTTAAAATCGTTCGGAAATGTGTGCTTATTCGTTCCAATTCCAGACCTCAAAATACCGCATTCTAGTATTTTAGTTCGTTGCTGAGCAGCCATCAGCAAACAGTACGGAAAAGTTACTTTTCTGGCCTAAGCCGGGCCGGGAACTTTTTTGACATGGAACACCCTAGAAATATATTGTCTCTTAATTTTGTGGCACCCTGTATAGCTAAAGTGCTTGTATTATTATTTAAGGTAGAGATTAGTATCAAATAAGAAAAATAAAAAAGCCTCGTATTTTGCGTCCTCACATCAAACAAATGAGCACCACAAATATACCATTGTTTGATTTTAATTGAAATGCCTTGTATGGTTTTGTTAAAACACATTCTTGTAACATGATGTGAGAAATAAGTTTTGATTATATTAGAACAAATGTGGTAAATATTGTTATAGGCTCAATTTATTGACAATTATTGGATACAGTTATTCCCAATATGTAAAAATTTAAATAGGATTCTATTAAAAAGAAAATAATCAATTTTGAAAGTTTTGTGATGTTCATTTGTTTAATGTTATTACATCCACATAAATTTCATAAAAATATATTGACCCATACCTACTATTAACAAAACCTTTTTTAAAATAGTGCTACACCTCTATCAAACAGTAAATATGTATATTATTACTTTAATGAATTATTTTGAAATTTTATATATAAACATATTTATAACTACTTATACATTCAAATAATTAGATTATGTTCTGTTTATGCTTTAAAATTTGACAGATTCAAACTTGCAGTTTCACTGATGATTGTGGTGAACTGAAAAGTTTTATAGATCGCCGTAAATGCATACCTGTTTTAGACACTGATATTGAATTGCAGTTGAGTAGTTTAAATATTATCTTTTCTTCTTTTTTAAATTGCACTGATCTATACGTACACTATTACTTATACTATAAAAAGTGTCTACCTCAGCATAATCCGAAAACTGGGCAGAAGAAAAGGAAACTCCGCTTTGCTAATTATCAGTTTACAGCAATGTAAACATAAACATAATTATGAAAACTAATCCAATTTGCTGAACAAACTTTGCAGACATCAAGTGTACCTTTTCACTAATGATTCTTTTGATCTTGTTCTAAAAGGGTCCATGCATTGACTTTTCGCTACGAAATGAAAGAGAACACCCACTTTATTATGATTGGGTTGCGACCTTTACCTTTGTACTGTTTGGTAAAAGCAAAACATGTTTAGTATGAATGTATGAATTCGTGTATATCTTTATTAGTGGAGTACAGCGTGGTTCTTGATTACAAATGCCACAAGAAAATTTATTATAGTCGGAAAATAACATTTTCTGCCTTCGGGTGACGGATTTATCTAAAAAGAAGATGCATACTCAGACAAAAAAAAATTCAAATTTTATTTATTCATATTGAATAAATTTCCCGATTTTGGTAATAATATTTGACTTTATATTCAAACTATTCATAAAGTTACCTGTCTGTTAAATGATATCTGTCTCAAAATTAGATGCGTTAGAGAGTGGCAAATATAGATTTATCTGACCTGTAAATTTACCAGGCAATTGGATAATTTGACCCCTTAGACAAACTGATGCTGATTTTATCTCTAACTTTTTTGCTAGATACTATGATTACGTTTTGGGATATCGACTGGGCATTCTGTTTAACTATACCGGAATATTTCCTGAAAGGTAGAAGTATATGCCCGATACTCAAAAATGATAATGATGATATATAGAAAATTATAGGTCCATTCCTTTAATATGTAATTTTGCTAAAGGTTTCAAAATGTCGTTATATAATCGCATGTATCCTTTCTTTAAGAATATTGGTTGACTTGGACAACATGAATTCATAGAAGGAAGGTCAATTACTACAAATCTTTATTGTGGCCAAGTGGATGCGAAATATATCGATTTTTCAAAGGTCTCTGTCTGCATAGACCATGCTTTACTTTTGCATAAGCTTGATGGTTATGGGTTCTGTAGCCGTTTGCTTGAGCTATTTAAATTATATCTATCTTTATCCAGTCGCCTGCAATATGTTACCTACAATGAATTTACTTCTAATCGTTATTTTATTCCTTCTGGGGTAACCCAAAGTTCTAATCTGGGCCCTCTTTAGACTTCTTTACTCGTAAAATCTATCCCACTCTATTTAACTATGAAATTGATTCGAGTTGTTGACACATAAGGACATTTTAAAGTATTTGGTGGTTTATTTTCGTAACAAATTAACCTTTAGTGGTCATATTCATTTGGTTTCTTCAAGTCTCATAGCATTTGGTTTTGTAATAAGACAAGGTCGTGATTTTCGTAATAATGATGTCACATTTATCACATATTTGCTCTAAACGTATTCTTCATTGGTTTGAGTTGTTTTGTACAATGTTCACATAAGTGCAATCAACTTTTAGCTTTTCGAATAGACTGTAGAAACTAGAATGTGGAAGCAACTACTACAAACTTTTGTTGGCGGGATTTCATCATGAGTCTCTTCAATTCAAAAGGCAGTTTAATAGTTTAAAATTTTTACACGCTCTGCTGCATAACAGGTTTACTGTCTAGAAATTTTAAAATAATTAATTTTTTTGACACTAATATCAGCTAGTCGTGCTCCTATTACTTTGGATTATCCTGCTGCTGCCATTAATATGGGACTAAAGTCTCCTATTGCATTTATGTCAAATAATTGCAGTACTATATGTAATTCTTACGATATATCTAGTTGTACTATATTTGCCATATAATTTTTTTTAGCAAATAATGATCGATAATATCCACACCTCCACCACTGGTAAGTTTATAAAGCTGATAATTTTTTGTTTCATACCTACTGTCATACTAAAAATGCACACCGAATTTGGGTAAATTATCTCTAGTAGTTTAGAAATTAAAAACTGATTTCTTTTTGTGCATTACATTGATATAACAAAAAATTATTATTTTTGGTCACAGCATACACCCATGAATTTTTGACCTATACTTAAGAAACAGCCTGTATGATCTTAGCCGAACCGAAAGAAAGTATTAAATTGTGTATATACAGGGTAAATCTTAATTCAAAGTTTTCTTTAAAAAATTGAGCAAGTTCTTCAAGCAAATTTTTTTTTGAAATCTCTGAACTAACCAACATGGCGTATGAAATTATTAAATATAAAGTCAAATTACATTCCTGTATAGAACTTATATTATAAATTCAATATAAAAGAAAATAATAAACTCAAAAATTACACCGGCACACTTTTAATTTTTTTTTAAACGTATAAAATTGTAACTACGTTTTGCAATTTCTACATTTTCAGAAAAATATGAAGCTTTTTTCTTTAACGCTTTCGTATAAAGATCTTTACAAAATAGCGAAAGTAGAATGGAAGGCCCAAAATACGTCACATGAAATCAAAGAAACCATACGATGCCATAAAACGTGTACAACGCAGTAGGCTAGTTAAACAGTAAATACCACCTAAAATGTAAAAGGTATCTTTTCAATTACTTACTCACTAAATATTTCGAAACTATGATATTTCTGCCGAAGTGAAATGTCATAGTGTTACCTGCTATCGGGTCAGATGTAACTAATGCATAATATTGCTAATTTAGTCTATAATATGGTTTGACTCAAGATATTGTATTAACATTTTAGTACACCTATGTTGCAACAGAAAATTCAAATGGACAGAATGTCTTTATAAATAATATTGCTTAATCATTTATGTATAATACTTATATAGCAATAACAACTAATCCTGTTAAATATTTACACATGTAAATATATTTACAGTATAAGGAAATGGTTCGCATTCCTGACATATTTTTCCTAAAACGGTCCAAATCGGTATCTCAGATGTGTAAAATACGAGTATATTATAAAAATGTAAATTTAGTACTAAATAGGACTATAAAGTGTCTAGGATTATACGTCTGTAGGATACTGATGGATAACTTAAGTGTACAACACTAGCCACTTGATTTTTATGCATATGATAATTCAATAATCCAGACTGATTGCGAAATCCACTCTTTCGATGTTTATGCACTTTCAAATGCATTATGCGCTATTTTATGGGGCGTATCTTCGTCGTAAAATAAGTCGGCAATCCTTGGTCCTCTTCACTTGCCATAAACAATGCTCGACTTTCAATTGGATCGCGTGAAGGTGTGTCACGTGTAGCTTTTCCTCGACGTTAGAAAGCATAAAGACAAAACTATGAGAAGAATGTTGAAGTAATCAGGACTTCTAAGACGGTTGTACACGGTGAATCTTAAGTAGGGATTTTTCTTTTAAGACGACATAGGCCTCAAGCAACTATAGGCTCATCAATGAAAGACCGAAAAGGGGGCATAGCGTGCATTGAGGAGGGAGAAATTTTTCGGTTCAAGAATGTGTTAGGGGTAGTTAGAACGTAAACATATGGAATATCTCCCCTTCTAGCCCGTCTGCTTCGAGGGGGAGGGGGGTATAATAATCTATTGCCCTTTTATTTACCTCTCAGATTTATTCGTTATGTAACAGTTTTCTCCTTGCCTTTGTTGCCAAATACCTCACCATTTTTAAAAATGATCAAACTGATTAATTAATATTATTACCTTCTGGATCTGGATTTCTACTATATGCCGAATTAGTTTTAAAAGACAATATCTAAGCATTTTTTCTTGCTAACTAAATTACCTTACTTCAACGTGTAAACTGACTGACTTATATTATGTTAATTGTACTTATTATATTCTTCTGTATTGTCACGATGGTATGTACTATTATGTTGAGTTGTTATTGTTAGTAATCCCAAGTCTTGTAATTAGGCAGTAATGCCTGTTAGGGTTGTTGTTTAATAAATAAATAATTATAATAATAATAATAATAGTAATACATTTATTTTTCCTTTGACAAAGTTAAATTTGTAAAAGAATAGTCAAGAAGTACATAAACCTAAGCCTAAATCGAGAATACACGAACAATCAAGAAAAGTGTTCCATATCCACAAATTACGTTGAATGATAAAATTTATGAAATTCTTCCAAATTATAAAGATCCCCCTTTTCATTTTTACGCTTATAAATTGGAAACGGTGCATAGTAGCAAATAATTATGTACATAACATTGAAAGCTTATAAAGTTTTATATGAAATTAGTTCTACACATGTTTTTGCTACGATGCACCGTTTCCGAGATACCTGCCTCTCAATTTCAGTTACTCAATCGGTAACTGAAGAAAAGTTTTTAACACACCTTTTTTGTCATAATTTTCCTAGTAACTTCTCGGCCGTTTATTTTACTTGAATGTTCTATGAAATAATGTTTTAGAGCGTTTTCTTCGTTGTCGAGTCACCCTGACAGTTTTGGCATAATCGAGAGCAAATGCTGCCTTTTTGGAGCTGAACTTCCACTGCTACAATCTTCTGTGCATCTATAAAATATACAGTTCAAAATTTTTCTGGGTTCTGCTTCGGTTTTTGTCATCACAGTAGTTAGGATAGTGCCTTTGCGTTCTCAGTCCCACAGATCTGGAGGACGTTGGTTTCCTAATCAGAGCTGCACCTGGTGGAGTGTGCGTAAATGATGCGAAATTTCGTTTTACATTCGATGTCGATTTCAAAAATGAATCGTACCTGAATGTGTTCAGAGAGCTTATCTTTGCAAGGACACCCTACCATTTCAGCATGAATATGCGCCCAGCTTTTTCAACATCAGCATGTGACAAGAAGGGATTGTGGAACGTTTCAGCTGCTGTTCTTATGTCAGTATGTTTTTGGTAATTTTTTACAAAACCAAGTATACTCTTCGGGAATGTCGTGCTAGTAGATGGCAGCCAGTTAATTCGTGTAACAATAAAATTAAAGTTCTAGCTGTTGCATTTGATGAGTGGTGTGAACGTTGGTTTGTACTTTTCCCATGCAAGATTTTATGAACAGGATGTTGTGGTCACGTGGCGCTTTTGCTCTAAGTAGCACAGAGAGGTCGATGTCTGTTCTACCGACTTAGTGCTGTTGGGAGAGGTTCATCAAAAACAGTGGTACATCTTCTGCCTTATGCTTCTCGTGGAAACTGAGGATTCAGCTAGATTACTTTACGAATTTTTTGTTTTGTTTTCTTCTAACCACCCTCATGCAATAACGCTAAGGAAAATGGAGCCAATTCGTACTGCAAGTAATCGTTCGTCGTCACTTTTTTAGTGATGCAAATCCGTTGCCGTGAAATAATTAGTACAAATAATTTTATAGAAAATTTAACAAGTTTTCTTGAATTTTAAGAAGTTCTCTTGAAAAATCGTCAATCGTTAATTGATAATAATATTGTGTTTATTACCCAACAGAATAGACATTCTATTTACAGACAAAACATATAACAGTCATGAATGAATAGCGAACTTAATTGTAATTACTAATAATACTTTATATTTACAAAATTAAATTAGACTGAAAACAACAGCTTAGTATAAATGAGGCCAGTTAAACGTTTCTAAAAAATTGGGAACCAACTGATACACATAAGCCAGAAATTTGATCCAAATTTGTTAACATGGTGTATATAGGGGATTTTGTAATCACATTTGTTCTAGCATTACGACAGTAAAATATGCAATCATCACGAGATTCTGGTCTAGGGACACGTAAGTAGAACATTTTTAAAATCTCTGGTGAATCACATTCCCGCACAAAAATATTTTCTCTCTGCAATACACGGTACAACCTCTTCGACTACTAAGCGAATTCTTCAAGCAACATTTTTTTTAGGAATTTCTAAGTGCGCGTAATAAAAACAATCCATTATTATTCAGTCCGGGTTTGGATACAAAAGATGTTTAAAATTGTCGTCACACAGCAAACACCATTCTAACTATACGACAACAGTTCGAGGTCCGAAAGTTCCCCCAAAACAGATATTATCAATGCGTTTTCCCGTAATAAATCGGGAATTCGTTACCACACATATTAATTATTCTTAATAGGCGGACATGACATCAACAGCACGAGATTTTGGCGCGCGCCAGAGAGAGAAAGACGCCGTGATTTATGCCACGGTCCGAGATGGACGGACAACGGCCGATCGTAAATCCAGCGGGGGCATCTGAAGCTGAAACTTCGCAGATTGCCGTGAAATATGGTCCTTCATTCACAGGACCGATACATTGGCATGCATGAGAGATTACAAATTCGGATGTGCAGACACTCTGTCAGTAATCACCATCATAAGGATGACTTGCACGTTTTTTTTATCCCCGCTTGTATCAGAGTTTTATTTTGGCGTTACAGTGTGGCCCGCATGAAAAAGGTTATAACTCCGCGTCGTATATTTTTTCTTGTAATGTTGCTGAAATCTTCGTAAAAGCTAATATGAATAATTATTAACATATAGGGTGATTCTTCGGAAACTTCGATAATTTCAGCTGATAACAAATATTGACAAAATGTGAAAAAATATATCAGGTGAAAGTTTTTGTGTGTGGAAACTAAGAAGTAAACAAGTCAGTCGTAATATTCGAGCTTATTTTCACTCGATTATGAAAGTATGGCGCATAATATCTCTACAGACATGATACTGACATACGGGGAATCACATCAAAATTCAGTAGCTGCAGCTCATATTTATGCTCAAAGATTTTTTCAAAGATATCATCCCAAACGTGAAGTCTTTGTACCTGCGGTTAAATGAGGTAGAGAAACTGACAATTTGAGGCCGAAGACCGGGTGACATGAGGAAGCCGTTAGACTCGTAGCTCAGTCAAGTAGTGGTTTACTTGTAACAAAATTTAACTATCGGTGTGGGTGTAGGTGAGTTGGACTGTTCTGCATCAAACTATGGTAGCAATGTGAAGGGTCGTACTTCAGTATCGACAACAATTTGGATACAGAAGAGGAAGACGACATGAACAAGGCGTTTCTCCATACATCGATACTTCACTATGCAACTTATCTGCCATTTGTAGCTATGTTCTAACACTAAATGCATTCTATCTTTTCCAGACGGAAAACCTACTGGAAGTGATGTGGGTTTGACTTTCTCTTATTTCGTGACACTTGTATATTACATACAAATTTCTTATTCCATATTATAGTCAGTGTAATGTACCTCTAATATGTTGTAAATATAATTTTTTAATGTTCGAAAGTATAGCGCCAATGAAAGACGTTTTCGCTGTTTTTTAGCACACCCTAGCGCCCATACTGCTAGTCAGATAATAAAAGTTATATAGAACGACAGCCTTCGAAAAAACGCATAGTTTTAGATAAACAGTGTTAACTATGACTAAATATAAAAAAATTAACCACGTGCTCAGGGAGGTATATAAGACAATAAAAACATTATTTAGGAATTCTAGCTCAATGTTTAAAATATGGGGCAAAACCCTATTTTCCTACGGAAAGTTGGCGCCTATGATAATCAATCATCGTCCAAGACGGCTAAATATGTCAACTACAGTGCGGTCGCTTTTGCAGCATTGTCAAGTGTACAAACGATGAAACTAAACAATTTTATTAATAATAATAATGCCAAAGTACCTGATAGATAACCATTAATCCGGTTAGCTACAGTATTTTGTATTCGTTTTTCGTTCTTTCTTTGCACACTGCCAAAATTACATGTCCACTCTTTGCAGATTCACCAACATACTCGACAGAAAATACTTTATTTTACTATAAGTTTAAAATAATTAGTCACTAACTGCTTTAAAATAATATAACCTAAAATACTGAATTGCTAGTTGTATACTCTCCAAACCTTAAAGAACATACGAAGTTAGTTACCTATATTCTAAGGGTCTAAGAAGTATTTTTACAGAACACTGTAAACATCTTGGTATGTTATTGTTTAAAATAGTACTAATTATTTTATGCAAACATCGTCAATTATTGTTAATATTGTTGCTATTATTGGTATTAACAGAATTTAATTCCCCATAACATAACAAGTTTAAAAATTTATCGCCGTGAAGGCACCTTATATTAGTGGCCTACAGATGGCATCTTCATCAGATCAGATGTCAAGATATATTACATAAGGTATACTGATTAGTTTGAAATAATTTTTCAGTACATGCTTTTCGCAAATTTAATTCTTCGCGTGTTTTTTGTGTATTTACAAATATGTATTCAAATACCTAGGTGACAGATAAGGTGCTGATTCATGGGAGTGTGACAAGTGCATATTATAGTGTGGCAGCGTAATACCAAAGCTGTTTTCCGATGACACAAAACATTATGCGTGTGTACATTTGCATATATTTTTTTTGTTATACTTTGTGATTTTTCTCGACGAAAGTAATACACCTGGTCATGACCGCCGAACCAAGTAAGTACCTCGATTTAAACAAAAAGGACGGTCTCGGGAAGAGAAGTCCCCAGCAAGTACAAAAATCTTTTCAAAAGCAGGATTTAATTTAAACAAGTAAGAAAACAAAAAATACATACATACATACATTCTTACAATCTCTCTAAATATCAATCCTGGAAATAAATATTATTAAGATAGGTGCTGCCTCCATGTGCTACCATATCGCGTTTCTCATTAAATCATTTAATAATGATCTACATTTCGTAAATATTTTTTTCTCTCAAAGCAGCATAAACTGATACACGTGTTAACGCGGTGACCTGTCACTACTTGTGACATATTTGACTTTGGCAGAATATACCTCACCTCGCGGCTGACAGAAGCCCAGTGACGGCGATAAATAAGGATTTAATATAGTTTTGTAAAAAAAATGGCTTTATTTGGAAATTTTTTGATAGATAATTCCGTTAATTTTTTTTTTCCCTATCCTATCCCCTCTTAAAATATTTATAGTAAGTCACAGTTAACCCAGTATAAGCGAAAAACTGAAAAAATGGAATTTTGAAATTCGGATTCAGCAACTCGAAAACATAAGAACCGTTGAGAAAAAAAATCAGCAATTTTGTTACTAAAACGGCAATTTTAACCATTGATTGATTGGATTATCAGGCAAATTGTTAATTTTGAGGAGAGAGAGAACAACCTGGCATAAGTACTAGAACAAATACAGCGTAATTTGGGATATCACAATTCACAATTTGACGAACGTCAATACACAACTTAACTCTACCTATTTCAAGTGCCGCGGATACAAGCCTTCCTTCCAAGTAATGATGGATAGACCGAAGTGGTCCATTTGCTGGCCTCCTCGATTGTCCTATCTAAATCCGCATAACTTTTATTCTTGCGGTCACATAAAAACTATAGTGGATTCATGCGAGCTGTGTATTGAAACTAACGGAAGTAACTTCGAACAGTTAATATGATAAAAGCATTTTCAATTTTAAGGCTTACCGTGAGCGCTCTATCAAACGATATATCTGTTCCAACAACCGTCGAGAACTGTTCAGTCCCGTGAGAAATGTTTGACCAACACCGTCTTACGTCGCATTCGCCGAGAGTACAGTAACAACTAAACTGATTGACTAATTCTGGACGGTTCGGAATCGATTCTTGCTGTGTTGGAACAAACCCATAGTTTTCGCTCAGTAACTCCTTAACGGATAATGATAAAAATATGCGGTTTTTTTAATAGACTACAAATACTATTTTACGTCGGCGCTGTGTTTTGAAATTTTGAAAAAGTGTAAAATAATTTTTTTTAAAATGATTTTTGCATATTTTCAAAATTTCAAAACACAGCGCCGACGTAAAATAGTATTTGTAGTCTATTAAAAAAACCGCATATTTTTATCATTTTTCGTTGAGGAGTTACTGAGCGAAAACTATATCCCTTTGGATCGAGCGCTCACCGTAAGCCTTAAGAACTATTCACTATTTGTCATTATTAGTCCTCAGCTATAATTTCCCAGGTTTATGCGTGTAGGTTAAGAAGCGCTCAGCATAAATATAATTAAAAACTCCCGCTATACCAGTAGATATGGGGGAGAATAGGTTTAGTTAATTAATGTATAAATGCACTGCATTACTTCTTTATTTGCGTTTGTTTTCTTGGTTTCTTCGATATTTTGTTCTTCTTGATCAGTATTTTCCCAATTGACTTCTCCCAAATTCGGTTGTCTTATGTTAATTCTGTTTAAATGTCTCCATCAAATAGATGTCTTTTCTCTATGAACTGTAGTATTGACTTGATTCTCTTCCAGTTTTCTTAAATACCTATTTAATTCCTAATGCTTGTATTTTTTTATTTTTTGTTAATACACATAATTCACATCCATCTATAAGTTCTTGTCTAAAAATTGTTCTATATATATCCATCTGTTACTTACGTTTGATTTATAAAGTTGTTGTTAATTGCATAGTAAAATCTTTCATCAAGTTTTTTCTATTGTTTCTTCAGCTCCTTATGCAGTAAATTAATGAGATTTTAAAATTGGTATTCTAAATCTATACGTTTTTCGTATATTTATTATTTTCTAGCTTCTTATAGGTACAGTAGATGATTGAAATTTTAAATAATAATAATAATAATATCTCTACCCCTCATTCTAATCACGAGGATTAGCCCAGAAGTCGAAGACTTGTGCGGGAGAGGGGGCGGCATATTATTATTAAGCAGGCCGCATTTGCGCCCAGGAACGACTTACGTTGGTAGGCCCTAACCACCATTCAGTGCAGGAATGAGGGAAACCTGGAAAACCTCATTAATTAGGGGGGTAGTCAAATGTCAACCGGTGTCAATCTCTCACATTGACCCAAGCCAACATTCTTCCACCCTACCATATCCGCAGAGAGAGTGTCAATCCTTTCCAGGAATATAGCTTATATACGGTCTACCAGCTGCGGGGTCGAACCACAGCGATCCAGTCACCTCGATTCAAGTTCTAGAAGAGCGAGAAATCGAACGCCGCCACTGCTCTATTTCTCTTTTGTACTAATTATTATGTGTGTAATAAAGGCATTTATTATTATTATTATTATTATTATTATTATTATTATTATTATTATTATTATTATTATTATTATTATTTTTTTTTTTTTCCCGTAAACACCTTCCGAGGCTCCGACACACTCGGAGATGTTCTGGAGAGTCAAGCAATGACCACCCTCCATTGCGCCCGTAAATCGTGTGTTCTGAGCAGACGTAGCGAACCAAGGACGATTGCCTTCTGCATTCTGCCGGCTAAGATCTCTGCCGAATTTCGACAAGCCGGTATGATCTTTAACTCAGAAAGCAACGTATGTCTCATTCCACCCAGGACGCCTATAATTAGCACCACAATCTTAACAGAGTGGTCTGGATACAGCCTGCGGAGCTCGGAGAGAAGATCTCGATACTTCCTCATTATTATTATTATTATTATTATTATTATTATTATTATTATTATTATTATTATTATTATTATTATTTTATTATTTATTATTTTTTTTTTTTTTTTTTTTTTATTGGTGAAATAGTGCTACAGCAGTTGATGTTCTTACTAAGTCCGATCAAAGTCTGGTTTAACTTTAAATTAATTTATAAAAAGTGTTTAGTTATTGTTACATAGTCTGTGGTGACTGTATACACGTGTTATTCACGGTTTTAACTTTCGTAAATAGTGGTTATAGTTAATACAGTGACATTTTCGATTTGTTTACCTGTTTTTCTGACCGCAGGGCGGAAGTTTGTCGCACCAACGGTCGTCCTGAATTTCGCTGTGTGTAATTATGGCTGATGCTGCTCAGACCAGTGTAGAAACTGTTAACAATTGTACCAGGTGCAAAAATCCTGCCCGCACCGGCATTAAATGTGTACGTTGTGGTAAAGTTTCACACAAGAGTTGTTTAAAGATGCTGAAAAATGTAAAATTTCTGGAGGATGACAAGGTAGTGTGCTGTCCTGATTTGTCCGATGAACAAGCCTGTAATATGGATAAGCCTTCAGTCACTAGTGTGGATGGTGAGTCATCTCCGAATTTGTCTCTGGTTGACGATGTACTAATGCCGAAAATTTCTTACTTGGAGGAAATTATCAGGCAGAAGGACTTAATCATTAGTAATCAAAGTATGGCTATCACAGCTCTTAATGAACAGATTATTCTGCTCAAAGAAACTAAAAGAGTATCTGGTAGCCCTGTTCTAACTCCTGCGGACGTATCTCAAGAAAGTGCTAATAAACGCAGTAACAAAAAACAGCCAGTTAAGGTTGCTGCTCAGGTAGCGTCAACATCGGCACGTCCTACTATTAGCGAAAAATTTGTTGCAAATGCTATTCACAATGCAAATGCTCAAAGCATTTGTACTGAAGTAATTAACCTAGAAAGTAATGGAATCAAGCGATCGCAGCGTCCTGCAAATTCCACGACTCCTAACTCAAAGTTTAGATCAAGGAAAATCTTAATTGGTAACCGAGACAACCCCTTGGAGTGTCCTTTTAAAGCCGCCGCACCTCGCTCTAGCCGGCAGATGTATGAGTATCATGTCACCAACTTAGATTCAAAAACTGATGTATCTGTGCTGGATAAGTATCTGAAAGGTTTCTCCTCAAATATTGTTATTGAGAAATTACATAGCAAGAATCCGGAGAAATATTCTTCTTTCAAGTTGTCAGTGCCTGCAGCTGAGTCGTCGAGTATACTGGATAGTAATATATGGCCGGAAGGTGTTATTGTTAACAGGTTTTTTCGCCCCAAAAGTTCAGGGGGACAACAACTTGCCAAATAAAATTAGATCTAATATAAATCCAAATTTGTCTAACTTTTCGGTGCTTCATGTCAATGTCCAGAGCATTTCTAATAAGACTGATGAATTGACAGTTGCGCTAAATAATGATTCTTATGATGTTTTATGTGTATCTGAGCATTGGCTTGAATATGACTTTTTAAAAATGATATCTATACCTAAATATCGCCTAGTGTCATGTTTCTGTAGAGACGGCAAAAATCGGCATGGCGGTGTTGCAATTTTTGTTCAGATAGGGTATCTTTGAAAAATATTGATGTTAGTAGATTTTCCCGAATTCATGCTGAATTTTGTGCTGCTGAGATTAGTGGTAGCAATTGTTTAATCTTAGTTGTTTATAGATCATCTTCACATGGTGACCTGGCAATTTTAGGGAATGTATTGCTGACGCCATTGATTTCTTCTCATGTAGATACAAATTCATCATTGTAACTGGTGATTTTAATTTGGACTTTGGTTCAAGCACTGAAAATATTAGTGAGTTAAGAAATTTGTTTCATATGTATGGTTTGAGACATTGCATTGATGTGCCAACAAGAATAACTCCAACTAGTAGGTCTTGTCTAGATAACATAGTTACTAATATAAGCTCGAATATCACTGAAACGGGTATTCTGGATATGAATATTGCTGATCATGTGGCAGTATTTATTTGTGTTAAGAAACATCTTAATGAAAAATCTCATTCAGCTGGTTGTGCGAGCAGAAGAATTATTAACGATTCTAAGATAGATCAATTTTGGGATTTGTTGCAGTCAGCTGATTGGTCTCTGCTCTCCCAACCTGCCTTGAGTTCTAATGAGCTTGCTGATATCTTTGTTGCCACATTTTTGCGTGCTGTAAATAACTGTTTTCCGTTAGCCACTACTACTAGTACTGCAGGAGTCAGATGGTTTAACAAAGAACTTAAGATTATGAGAAGTAATCTCAAACGCAGCAAAAAGAAGTTTAGAATCTCTAATTCTGAAGAGGACTGGTTGAATTATTGTCGGCAACGTAAATTATATAAAAAAACTCTAAAAGATGCTAAATGTCGTACCTATGCTGATGTAATTGTCAATTCTGACAATAAGTCCAAATCCATTTGGAGTATTATTAATGCAGAAAGGCCGAGTAAATACGATCGAAGTAAATCATCTATATCTGCAGATGACTTCAATAATTTCTTTACAACGATTTCTGATACCATTCTCAGTTCACTTGATTCAAATCGGCTTAATCCCATTAAGTTTTTGAATAACCAGGCTAAACCTGCTACATCTTTCTATGTTGCCTATTTTGGAGACTGATGTACGCCAGTCCATTTTACATTTAAAGAACTCCAGCTGCCTGGATTACGACCTTAACAGTCATATTATGAAGATTTCTTTAAAGCTCCTTATTGGTCCCTTGACTGTATTGTTTAATAAATGCCTTGAAGAGGGGATTTGGCCTGATTCCCTAAAAATTGCGAAGATATTGCCGGTTTACAAGAAGGGAGACTGTGATGTAGTAGACAATTTTAGACCAATAGCCATAGTGCCTATCATTTCGAAGGTGTTTGAGTATTTGTTGAAGGATAGATTACTGTCATATCTAGAGAACAAATCAATACTATCTCCGCACCAATTTGGATTTAGGAAGGGTTTCTCTACCATAAGAGCTCTGCTAGCAGTATTAGATGTAGTGGTTGAGGGACTTGACAGCGGTACTCCCACCAATGCTGCCCTTTGTGATCTTACTAAGGCATTCGACTGCGTTGACGTTGACATACTGCTGCTTAAATTAGAATATTATGGTATTCGCAATGATGAATTAAAACTTTTCCGCTCTTATTTGACTGATAGGCGGCAGTATGTTTCTGTCGACGGGGTTGAATCGGATGTGCTTCCCATACTAAACGGAGTGCCGCAAGGATCCGTTTTGGGACCAATTCTCTTTTTGTTGTATATAAATGACTTGCCGATTAATGTTGAGGTTAATATGAGTTCTTGTATTCTTTTTGCTGATGATGCGACTTTGTTAACTCCGAGTACTGTTGCTTCGAGCATTGATAGCCTGAATTTAGCTGAAACTTGGTTCACAGCCAATAAATTGAAGCTAAATATCTCCAAAACACAAAATTTAACATTTACTTCAGATAAGTGGCACGCTAAGACAAACACAGTATCATTACTTGGTATTACTTTGGATCCGTTCTTGAACTGGACCCGACACGTTGACAATCTTTGCTCGAAGCTTTCTTCTCAAATATTTGCGATGAGGCAGTTGCGCCCTTCAGTGGACAATAAAGTCATGAGAACTGTTTACTTTGCATTCATTCACAGTCACTTAAACTATGGCGTGTCATTGTGGGGTAACTCAAGTAAAGCTTATAAGGCGTTTATTTTACAGAAGGCTGCGATTCGCCTCGTTGCTTCTGTGTCTAGAGTTACTCCCTGTAGAGATTTATTTAAAAAATATGGTATCCTACCTTTGCCTTGTATGTACTTGTTAGAGTCTTTACTTTTGGTTCATAAGAACTTACCCAATTTGTTATCTCATTCAGACATTCACCAGTACAATACGAGGCATGCGGGAAATCTGATAGTTCCTTTTTCAAGGATTAATATTACGAAAAACAATAAATTATGTTTGAGTCTATATAATAGCCTGGGTGGTTACTTTGGGCAGAGTGTCATTAAACAGATGTCCTGCAGAGAATTTCGGAATTTCACTAAAAAGTTTTTATTGTCTAATTGTTTTATTCCATCAATGATTATATTTCTTTTACTGATAATTGATGTTTTATATATTTGTTGTGACTAAAAATGTACTGATTGTATATGGTGGTCAATAAACTTATTGTATTCTATTCTATTCTATTCTATTATTATTATTATTATTATTATTATTATTATTATTATTATTATTATTATTATTATTATTATTATTATTATTATTATTATTATTATTATTATTATTATTATTATTATTATTATTATTATTATTATTATTATTATTATTATTATTATTATTATTATTATTATTATTATTATTATTATTATTATTATTATTATTATTATTATTATTATTATTATTATTATTATTATTATTATTATTATTATTATTATTATTATTATTATTATTATTATTATTATTATTATTATTATTATTATTATTATTATTATTATTATTATTATTATTATTATTATTATTATTATTATTATTATTATTATTATTATTATTTTTTTTTTTTTTTTTTTTTTTTTTTTTTTTTTTTTTTGTTTATATTTTCTTATATAAATAACTGATGTTTAAAAATCTCATTAATTTCATTATTGTTTCATAGTTATTTGACAGAATATTTTGTAGATTGCTATCTAAGCTAGCAGCGATTCGATGTGGTCGATATAATGGACATTCTATTAGGAAGTGTTTCACTGTAATTGTGACTCTACATCTAGGGCATTCAGGTGCTCTTTGACCTCTTAGTAGGTGAAATGATGTTATATGGGTATGCCCTATTCTTAGACGCGTTAGTAGTACTTGCTCCTTTCTGGATATGTTTATTGTAGGGGTACTTATAAGGGCATTAATGGTAGGGCAAATTACTTTATATGCTGTCTGTACTTGGTTCCACTTTTCCTGCCATTTTATATTAATATTACGTTTGATGTCTGCAATAGTGTCTTTATGTCTTACGGGTATTCCATCATTTATTTCAGGGCTGTTATTATTATTATTATTATTATTATTATTATTATTATTATTATTATTATTATTATTATTATTATTATTATTATTATTATTATTATTATTATTATTATTATTATTATTATTATTATTATTATTATTATTATTATTATTATTATTATTATTATTATTATTATTATTATTATTATTATTATTATTATTATTATTATTATTATTATTATTATTATTATTATTATTATTATTATTATTATTATTATTATTATTATTATTATTATTATTATTATTATTATTATTATTATTATTATTATTATTATTATTATTATTATTATTATTATTATTATTATTATTATTATTATTATTATTATTATTATTATTATTATTATTATTATTATTATTATTATTATTATTATTATTATTATTATTATTATTATTATTATTATTATTATTATTATTATTATTATTATTATTATTATTATTATTATTATTATTATTATTATTATTATTATTATTATTATTATTATTATTATTATTATTATTATTATTATTATTATTATTATTATTATTATTATTATTATTATTATTATTATTATTATTATTATTATTATTATTATTATTATTATTATTATTATTATTATTATTATTATTATTATTATTATTATTATTATTATTATTATTATTATTATTATTATTATTATTATTATTATTATTATTATTATTATTATTATTATTATTATTATTATTATTATTATTATTATTATTATTATTATTATTATTATTATTATTATTATTATTATTATTATTATTATTATTATTATTATTATTATTATTATTATTATTATTATTATTATTATTATTATTATTATTATTATTATTATTATTATTATTATTATTATTATTATTATTATTATTATTATTATTATTATTATTATTATTATTATTATTATTATTATTATTATTATTATTATTATTATTATTATTATTATTATTATTATTATTATTATTATTATTATTATTATTATTATTATTATTATTATTATTATTATTATTATTATTATTATTATTATTATTATTATTATTATTATTATTATTATTATTATTATTATTATTATTATTATTATTATTATTATTATTATTATTATTATTATTATTATTATTATTATTATTATTATTATTATTATTATTATTATTATTATTATTATTATTATTATTATTATTATTATTATTATTATTATTATTATTATTATTATTATTATTATTATTATTATTATTATTATTATTATTATTATTATTATTATTATTATTATTATTATTATTATTATTATTATTATATTATTATTATTATTATTATTATTATTATTATTATTATTATTATTATTATTATTATTATTATTATTATTATTATTATTATTATTATTATTATTATTATTATTATTATTATTATTATTATTATTATTATTATTATTATTATTATTATTATTATTATTATTATTATTATTATTATTATTATTATTATTATTATTATTATTATTATTATTATTATTATTATTATTATTATTATTATTATTATTATTATTATTATTATTATTATTATTATTATTATTATTATTATTATTATTATTATTATTATTATTATTATTATTATTATTATTATTATTATTATTATTATTATTATTATTATTAAAAATAAGGATTTCCAAAACAAGTGAAAATTTTAAATAATTTAATTTTCAGTGGCAAAACTTTAAACAGAACAGTTACAGTTTATAGTGGAATTAAATAGACAATTGAAGGCTAATTAAAATAATAAATAATAATTCAAGTATAAGAAAAGTGAGAAGGTTGTCAAGACAATAAACCGTGTCATAGTGTAAAAACTGATTAGTAACAAAGGTAGTTAGTTATAATATTTATGTTTATGTCTGAATGTAAATTTTAGCTAAATAGAAAAGGTATTCAAGACCCTCATTAATAAACAAAGGATGTAAAACAGGTGACGTTAAGTAGGAGTTGAAATTTATAACCACATTTAAAAAGTGAACACACTAGATTAAAATGTTTCTACACGTGGATAAAAAGTGTCTTCAATTGAAATATACTACGACAAGTGATGTTTCTGTAGAATACAGAACCAATATACGAGGTGTGGCAACTAAGTTCGGGGAATTTAGTTATAACTCGGAAACTGGCAACACTGTATCGTTCGTCAACGTTTTTCTAGAAAGGGGGACCTTCCTTTTAGTTTCAGTTCAAAGTTGATGTCGAAAGCACGTTTGGTTTGTGTGTTATGTGCCTTTTTGGAAGTAATTTTTTTAGGGGCGTCTCGTCGTGAAAATGAGTGACTCAAATTACAAGCAACGTGTTGCGATTCAATTTTAAGTGAAATCTGGCAAAAAACCTTCGGAAATCTTTCGAAAATTGCAGGTGGTGTATGGAGACGAGTACATGTCGAAACACTCGTGTTTGAATGAGCACAAGGTTTCAAGGAGGGGCGAGAATCGGTAGAAGACGATCCACGTGAAGGAGCTCCCGTCACCTCGCTTACTGACGCGACTGTTGACCGTTTGCGTGTACTGATCACGTCTGACCGGCGCCTAAGCATTCGTGCGTTGTCTGACGAGTTAAACGTCAACAAAAAAACCGTTCGCAAGATGTTACACGAAAATTTGAATATGCGAAAGATTTGCGCAAAGATGGGGCCAAATGTGCTCACCCGTGAACAGAAAGACATGCGAAAATCGATCTGCGAGGATTTTTTGTCCCGCATTGGGAGCGACGGTAGAGATCGGATGAGTCGAGTAGTCACTGGAGATGAGACCAAGTTTTTGGCTACCGCATTTTTGAAACACAGAAATTGTATCATGTATTAACCAGTGTCAGTGATAAAATGTAACGTAGTATCGCATAGCGTGGTAACAGTGTACACACAGAGTACATATGTCACATTACGTCGAGTGACGTGGCGGATCGTCGCATCAGAGCAATGTGTCCCCAGCTTTATAATTTCAGATACTTTTTAGATCCATGTACTGATCTAAATGTAGAAATATTAAAATAATCCGCTTATACTTTTAATATACCACTTAACATTTACTTTGTGCTACTGTCATTATATTATTATATTGCGAGTATAAGACATTTTTATTTATATAAGCGATATAATGAATAAAAACTTAATTGGTAGAAAATTTTAATGATCTGAATGAATACGGGTTGTGATCTTTTGAATTGTATTGTTCCGCTGTACCAGAGGGAGCTGAAAAGAAGTGAGAATAAGGTCATGGATATTTCACAAAGCAATAAACTTCGCAGAATAAAAACTGTTTTCTTTTAATAAAATATACTTTCACGTGAAAAGATCTATTGTCGTATAGAGGTCCCTGAGGAGTAAATGGAGAAGTGGGAGAAGTCCATTTACCTTAATTTAAAACGGATAATGGAAATAATAGAAATAACACTTTAGAAACGGCTTTATATTCTTCAACTTTGCAGTTTTAAACCAGAAAGTAAGACGCCTTATTAAACTGAACGAAAGTAATGAATAGAATATCAATATTTACAGTCTCGTTTGTGGAAGTTGGGGTATTCGGAAAACCTTATTTCCTTGGAGCCCAAGTCTCCCCAGAGCAGCGCGAATGTCTCAACATTCGACGTTTCCAGGGTCTCGATAGTAACATTAATTAAGAATTTAATTAAAACGTAGTCAATTCCGAAATGATATTTCGTTTATAGCACCCGAGTAATTTGCACAAATCTTAAAGACGCGAAAACTTTATTTGACTTGAATTGCTCCAAAGGGAGCATGGTAAACAAACTGCTGCGGCCCGGAGTAATTTTAGATTGGAGGGACTTATTGGCAACTAATTTGATTGGCACATTCATTCCCCGAGGATGTAATGCCGAGGGCACGCTATCGTCCCTTAAAATGTACCAAAGTAAGCGTAAAATTATTTATTCTTGTTAGGGATAAGTAGCTTTGCAAGAAAATTAATTTTATAGTAAATATTGATTGGAAGTTATTAGATTGCGATCCTTGTTGAGCTCCACATTATCTTCTTAAAGACGTCTGACGAGGGTGGATTCGCTCGTGCCCAGCTACTTAATTTATCCCCAACAAATTTGTCAAAGCTGATTGCACCTAGCTTGGTTTGTTACGAAACAAAGTCAACAAAACGTGTCTCAAAAGTAGGGAATTGAAAATTATATTATATTTATTTATGACACGCTCCGCCCTACACGTGTTCGTGGGAATATTAAAATACCAATTATTTATATTATCATTATGGAGTTGTAAAAGAATATGCTGTTAATACCTGAATATATCGCTAGGAAAGTTTCAATATGGAGTTGAAATGACTAGTGTTTGATACTAACCATCTCTCAGTAAACGCACTTACGTTTCTTAAAAGTATTGTAACCTCTACGTTGACTTAGACTTGAAATGCATCACGTATAACAACAAACTTTATTATCACTACTTGATTACACAGCAAATATTCTTGAAACAAATTTACAACTTTTAAAGCTTTACTATGATGTTTGTCACTTCTACTGCTCAATATAAACTGAACTCTGGATGGCGAAACCGATCCGCGTATATGCTTTTAAGGATCTCGAAGTTTCCTAGGTCCTCGGGAACGCGAACAAAATTGAATGTAGCCTGGAATATTCTAGAAATCGGCAAAATAAAAGTATTACCAAAATCAAATAAGAAGATAATTAATAAACTAAGAAAGGTAGGTGAGCCTTCGTAATATTGGTCACATTATAGAGTTGATCGTCCCAATTAGGTTACTCCACCGCGTAACCTTCTTTACAAGTAATACAGTGCCGACACCGTTCTTCTACATCCGAAGTCTTCTTCATATTTTTCATCATTTCCATTAACTGTTTGAATATTTACTCCATTTTTGTAAACTTTGCTGTTGCAACTGGCATTCACTTTTCCTGGGAAATATAATGCGTAATGTAAGGGAGGAAACTTATCACAGATTAGGACGTCGCCAACAAGTAAATGGTGCACATTTTGAGCAGTTGCTACATTGAAATATAATTAAACTTAACAATTATATTTTAATGTTATGCAACTCTCAACTCCTGAAAAATATTAAATGTGATCAGTACGTTGGATATGTCGTTCCGTTACCTTTCCAAGCCATAGAGATGTATTTGAAAAAGCAAAGTTGAAGGTAGTTTTCGTGTTCCCTGAAGAGCTATATTTCGCTGCTTACTGCTTGGAAAACGTAGGTAAATATATTCAAACGTTGGCGTGTCTAGAGAATTTTTCGAAAAATTATTCAGCTCTCTGGTAGCTAACTTATTCCAGTTAAAGTCGCCACCCTGTAGATTAAAGCTTGAATAATAATATTTAAGTTTACCAAACTTGCACTAATAATGATCGTGATAATTTTCCTGAACAATTATAAACACGTATATGTTAGTATAATCGATGATAAATCTACCTTAAATATCTTAACTACCTATACTTATAGGGTGTTTCATAATATATGCGCAGGACTTCAGGATGTGATAGCTCGTACAAAAATTTGAAAAAAAGTTTGTATTAACATACCCTATAAAATGCAAAATTTTCGAGATACAGGGTGTTGAAATTGTAAAAAAAAATTCGTTTTTTGCGAATATCTCCGGAACCGTTTATCGTACAGAAAACAGCTTTTGTAAGCATTTACTACTCATAATAAGCTATATTCTGTGCGAGAAAAATTTTTTTTCAATGTCATAATTGGTAGGGGAAGTGGGTGTTTTTCTTCCCAACTTCTACGCCACTGGAAAAAGTACGGTTTTGAGACGCTCATTTGAACCGCCAATGTCTTCTACACAAAAAATGTACTCTTGATCATAAGCTCTAAAGTTAACCGTTTTCGAGAAAAATCTACTTTTATGTTGAAAAACATCGTAAATTGTTTTAAATAAAATTTTTATTTTAATAAATGTATTATAATTTTTTTTATCAAGTAGTATTAATTTAACTGTGTACGATTTCTTTTTATTTTGCAACTATGAAGTTAACGTTTGGTTTTGTTACTTGTTCTAACGATTAAATAAATTTAGTTTAATTAGTAAAAAAAATTATTTCAAAAAATTTACCGTGTTTTTCAACATAAAAGTAGATTTTTCTCGAAAACGGTCAACTTTAGAGCTTATCACCAAAAGTACATTTTTTATGTAGAACACATTGGCGGTTCAAATGGGCGTCTCAAAACCGTAGTAAACCAGTGGCGTAGAAGTTGGGGAGAAAAACACCCACTTTCCCTTCAAAATCTTTACCAATTATGATTGAAACATTTTTTTCTCGCACAGAGCATAGCTCATTTTAACGGTTTCGGAGATATTCGTAAAAAACAAAATTTTTTTTACAATTTCAACACCCTGTATCTCGAAAATTGTGCATTTTAGAGAGTAAGTTAATACAAACTTTTTTTCAAATTTTTGGACGAGCTATCACATCCTGAAGTTCTGCGCATATATTATAAAACACCCGTTAGTGTTAAAATTTAAAAATCTTACTCAAAAGAAAACCTTTTTCTTGAAAAACAAGGGAAAATTAATTTTAATTTATGTGCGAAATTTAATTTAATAATAAAATGCGAGTAAATTTTAATATCTCTCAGATTCCTGCGTAGGTAGGTCATTAGGACTTACAGGATGTTTGCGTTGTATGCCCTTCCTGAAACACAACAGCGGAAATTAGGTTGGTTTACGCTCACGAGGTTTTTCATTGGTTTCTTTGTTTTATTATTCAAGTTCTCTTTATTCACAACTAGCAAACAGGCGATTATCATGATTATCATTATCATGGTCGGTCAGTGGTCGCGCGATTTAAGGCGACCAGTACTTGAATCGAGGTGACTACATCGGTGTTGGTTCGCGCCCAGCTGCCGGTAGACCGTATATAAGCTATATTCGTGGAGAGGATAGGCACCCTCTCTGCGGGTATGGTAGGGTGGAAGAATGTTGGCTTGGGTCAATGTGAGAGATTGATACCGGTTGATATTTGACTACCCCCCTAATTAATGAGGTTTTCCAGGTTTCCCTCATTCCTGCACTGAATAGTGGTTAGGGCCTACCAACGTAAGTCGTTCCTGGGCGCAAATGCGGCCTGCTTAGTAATAATATTCCGCCCCCTCTCCCGCACAAGTCTCCGACTTCTGGGCTAATCCCTGTGATTAGAATGAGGGGTAGAGATATTATTATTATTATTATCATCATTGTTTCATGCAAACTGTCTAGTGTGTTACTAAAGAAGCGAAGTGTATTAACTTATTTTCAAAATGAAATATGTATATCTTTATTGTATAATAATACAACTTGAGTCACAGAAAAATATGTGTGCTATTTTACCTTTTTGTAACAATTGTTAAGGCTGATGTATTTATACAGGAAATATAGATAAAATTTAAGAACTTACACGAAAAAAATCTGATTTATATTTAAATACAATAATATACTTATAATTAAAGCACGTACTTTGTTCGCAGATGACACCATTATCAGGGGCACACTTAGGACGCTAAGCTGGTGTTTGTAGAAACCGATGTGCAAATATACTGGGTGGTCCACTTTCGAAAGCGGAAACTTTAGAGGCAGACAGAGAATCACAAAATAGTATCAGTTCGAATTATAAACTATATTCGAAAAATGTTTCGTTACAAAGATACAGGGTGTCAAAATGTTTATCAAAAGTTCCAAATTTATTAATATATTTAAAACTACTTTAGATATTTAAATGAAATTTGGAACTTTTAAATTTGTAATCTAGATACATATTTTTACGTAAAAAAAAAATATTATTTTTTGTTACACCAGTCGCGTGGGTACGTACAGATCTTCGAGAAATTTTAAAGATAACAATGGTACGCCAATGTTTTTTGAGAAACAAAAACTATTTATAGAATTCTTGCTCAATTTACAACAGAAAAAGGCTCCATACTTTTTCTCGTTTGACACACCGTTTGCAAGTAAAAAATTAAGATTCTTTAAACAACTGGAATTCAAACAAAGTTTAATTTGTCGTAGTAGGCCATGAAACAAAAAAGACTACTACTGTCAGTGTGTTTGCGTTTTATAATGACAGTTAATTGAATTGTGTCAGGTAATTTAATTTCGAGTTATTCTTAACATTGTTATTATAGTGTTGTGTAAGTATTAATCTGAGAAATGCTTTTTTCTAACAACGAATAGGTACGCAAATATTCATTTTTGCTACGGAGTTTGTGATGGAAATGCAAAAGCGGTAGTTCGTGAATATCATAGACGCTATCCAAATAGAAAAGTTCCAGATGCTCGCGTTTTCATCAGAACACATAAGAATTTTCGCAACTTTGGCCTGCGTGTTAATAACAAGCAGAACAGGAACCGTCGATATAATATTCAGAATAATCGTATACTACGTACTTTTGATAACAATCCGAGGCTGAGTTCTCGGAAGGCACCTTCACATTCCTGAGTCTAACATATTACGAAACTACACGATGACCACAGACATGCATATCACCTACAGCCTGTTCAAGATTTGCACCTTGGTGATGCTGAAAAAACAATAAGATTTTGCCAGTGGCTTTTAAACTCGACGGAAGAAAATCCTGACTTTTTACATAAGATTTTTTGGAGGGACGAGTCCTCTTTTACCAGGCATGGGGTAACAAATTACCATAATATCCATATTTGGGCACACCTCGAGAAATTTGGCCAAGATCATGTCAAAATTAATTTTCCGTAAATGTTTGGTTGGGCGTTATTGATGGTAATGTTTGTGGTCCACATTTCCTATCCCCAAGGTTTAACTCGAAATTCTTTATGGAGTTTCTAAACAATAATCTGCAGGACTACCTAGAGGATATGCCCATTAATTTAAGGTATGAGAGTTGGATACAACTGGATGGAGCTCCCCCACATTTTGGAACAGCTGTAAGAGAATGGCTCAATACCAATTATCCTCAACGATGGATTGGCTGGCTAGGACATGAATAATGACGTGGTTAGTGGTATTGGACCAGTGGCATGGTCACCCAGGTCACCAGATCTTAATCCGCTAGACTTTTACGTTTGGGACACTATTAAAGATAAAGTCTACTCTAATCCCGTATTAACAAGGGAAGATTTAATTTTAAGAATTCAACGAGCCTGCAATGATATGCGGCGAAATATGCATGAAGTATCTGCTGCAATAAATGCGTTGGATGTCGAAAATGTATTGAGGTGGGTGGACTATATTTCGTGCGATTTTTGTGATTTTACCCTTAGTTTTCTTTTTTTTTTGTTATGAGAGTACTATATTTGATGCTATGTCATTAATGAATATTAAAAATAGAAGGAGTCCTAAGTTCGAACCTTGAGGGACTTCTCACCTGGCAGTATACATTATAGATTTATAACCCCCATATTATACACACTGAAATATGTCAAGCAAATACGATTTTAATAATTTTAGTAAAGTGTCAAAGAAACCAATATGTTGAAGTTTCAACATTAACAAGTAGTGATTAATGTGGTCGAAGACTTTCTGTATATCAGTGTAAACAACATCTACTTGGGAATCTAACGTTTATGATATAAACTACAAGCTAGTAATGGGTGATTGTTTATGTATTTCTTTGAAATTCTGCAGGCATTTTTAGAATATACCAAACGTATAAATAAATTCAGTTATTGTCTATAACTTACAAAATACATTTTGGTATAGTCTTTAGAGGTAGACTGAAAAACTTTTTATACGTTACTGCATGTATATACTTATTCAGTTTCATACAGTTTATTTTTATCTTCAGTCTGAGGGATTCCTACTGTTTCTGAGGATAGAGACAGAAATAAACTACTTTTTTATCATGCCGAATTAAGTACTAACATTTCCTTGAAAGTAAAGTCCCGAAGTGGATTTCTGCGCGGCTCGTCGAGCTCCATGTTTAAAAAATACCCTCTAAGTAGGGCATATTAAAGTATTTGAAAGTGAAAAATTGCGAAATGTTTTATAAATAAGACCGTTCCGCGGGAAAAGTTCGCAGGACCCCAATTTCGTATTCTCGGGGTTCCCTTAGTCATTCGTTCCTGACATTGCGTTACGTCGGAATTCCCGCATGTCATTACAAATTCTTGACAAATAGGCTTTCGCCTCCCCCGACTTTATTTTCATTATTCAGTACGGCAAGGAATCGCCCCACACCTAGAACAATCAGCTCGGTAACTACTGCCCTCAGCCATCGCCGTTATTACGAAAGGGAAAATGCTGCAATATGCTGATGCAATTGCATTTTGTCACCTTTTTTCTGACAAAATATTAGTAATGCGTGTGGGTTACAATTATAACTATAGTTTAATTAAAATAGTTATATTGAAAAAAATATATCATTTATATGTAAAAGACAGCTATACAGGGTGTCCGGTAACTACGGGGAAAAAATAAAGGGTTATAGAGCAGGTCAAACGAGTGCTAGTACTTCATATAAACTTTTTATCTAGGTGCCATTGTTGAGGAGTTATTGTCACTCAAAGTAAGAAGTCGAAAAATTCATATTGTCCATAATTTCTAAAGGGTTACTTTGATTAACTTGAAATTTGGAGGATCAAAGCAGCTCATTGAAATGTATCTTTGTACATTTAAAATTGAATCAAATATTTTTTATTATACAAGTACGGTCGAAATTATGTTATAAAATTTACACAACTTTCACGGAGCTGTCAAATTTGACATTTTGCCCTCGCAGGCAGATTGCCCTGTTACTTTTTTGCAAAAAAGGTATACTTCATGACTTATGAAAAAATGAACGGTTGCTTTTAATGAAATAAAAATGGCATTACAAAAGTAATTAAAAATTAAGCTGTTTCAAGAGGTGGTTTTTGATAAATTAAGCCATCTCATGCTTTTTCTCCAAACCTCATGTTTCTTTGAAATTATTCTCATGCACTGAATTTTTCCCACCTGGCAACACTGCTTGATGCAAACACGCTGTGTGGTCGAAGTATGCGTGTAGCATGACACAAATACACGCAAGCGGCAAAATACAATTCACCATCAAGATCCTCACTTTCCAAATCTGTATAAATTTTTACCTAGGTGCCATTGTTGAGGAGTTATTGTCACTCAAAGTAAGAAGTTGAAAATGAATATTGTCCATAATTTCTAAAGGGTTACTTAGGTATACTTCATGACTTATGAAAAAATGAACCGTTGTCGAGATAATTAATTTTGTTTATTTTGTATAAAGGGGAATTAATTATCACATTATTATAATCAAATTAGTAGGTTGCTAAATGTACACGAAACGCGTAGAAGGTGAGAAGAACAATTATTGCATCCTTATCATATTCAAAAAGTACATGCAATGGGACCGGAAGATTATGCTGCAAGATTAAATTACTGCAATTGGTTTTCGCGAAAACAAAGAAACAATTTAAATTTAGTTGGATCTGTGTTGTTTGCGGATGAGGCAGGTTTTACCCGGGACGGAATAATGAATTCCCATAATTTACATGCATGGTGTGATGAAAACCCTCATTTAGTCATTCAAGGCAAACACCAGCAAAGATTCATAGTTAATGTATGGGCAGGAATAATCGGTAACCAATTAATAGGCCCCTTTTTCTTTCCGGATAGATTAAACGGTGCCCGATATTTGAATTTTTTACAACACGATCTAAATCTACTACTAGAAAATATGCCATTGCAAACAAGACAAGAAATCTATTTCATGCTTGATGGGGAACTTCAGTCGTAGAGTGGAGAAATTACTTCAACGCAACATTTGGTGATAGGTGGATTGGTCGAGACGGACCACACTTATGGGCACCTAGGTCACCAGATCTTAACCCCCTTGACTTCTTCTTGTGGGTAACCTAAAAGAACTGGTGTATTCAACTACGGTTTATACAAGAGAAGAGTTGATGGCAAGAATGGCAAGAATAGAACATCATTGTCATGAAACGGAATCCACAAATTCTATATTGTCTAAAGCTATTTATTTGTGGCATAGTTTTAGTTTTTCTTTAGTTTTTTTGGGTTTTTGCCACACTTCTGAAAAATAATTGGTTAGGCAAACATAGTTTCAAAAATAACCCTTGACTGTTCCGTTTGGCGCAAGGGCTTATTTAATTAATCTCTATTATTTTTCAGAAGTGTGGCAAAAACCCAAAAACTAAAGAAAAATCCACAAATTCTATTTAGAGTGCAACAAAATAATCTTAAAAGAATAAGAAAGTGCATTTAACTAGTTGGAGGACATATCGAGCATTTACTGAACTAACCTTTTTTAATCCATATGTTTCATTTTTAACTCTATTCTGTTGCGTTGTGTCCCCAGTTGTAGCTATACACAAAATATAGAAACTTAATTATCTTGGGAACCGTGCATTTTTCATGTTATGAAGTATACCTTATTTGTAGAAAAGTAACAGGGCTATCTACCTGCGAGAGCGTAATGTAAAATTTGACAGATCCGTCAAAGTTGCGTAAATTTTAGAAAATAATTTCGACCGTCCTTGTATAATAAAACATATTTGATTCAATTTTAAATGCACAAAGATACAGTTGAATGAGTTGCTTTGATCCCCCAAATTTCAAGTTAATCAAAGTAACCCTTTAGAAATTATGAACAATATTAATTTTTCAACTTCTTACTTTGAGGGACAATAACTCCTCAACAATGGCACCTAGGTAAAATGTGTATATCAAGTATTAGCACTCGTTTGACCTGCTCTATATAACCCTTTAATTTTTCCCCGTAGTTACCGGACACCCTGTATATGCACATGATGACATAACAATAAAATTGTTATTTGCAAATGCCAATTTACCAAAACACCGTATTAGCCAGGAAACTTTATTTTTACAAGCTACTAACTTGTAATGTATTACATGTCGAGAGTGCTTCATCCTTGTCGAGTGGAAAGTATTTCTCGAGAAAAGAATGAAACTTTTCACCGAGGTTTGTATACTATTATATTTACAACCATACCTTTAAACCAAGTAACGGTTTTTGTAACAAAAATAATTACGTCAGAAACTAACAAAGTAATATCCCTGTATAACCAGATTATAAATAAATAAATCCAACGTGAAACGTGACATTTTGACAACGGTTACTATGGTACTATAAAAGTCAAATATATAAATTTAAATTAGTTGCATTTTTTCTAGACTGTCATCAAAAAGACTGTTCGAAGGCATGAACGATTCAGAAGAAGTTATTTGTACTTTTCATCAACTGAGAAACGCCACTGAAAGTTTGGAAAAGGTATTTATTACCTAAGAAGAGCCCTGCTAAGTACGATAGAGTTTAAGATATTTGCAAGAATTAGTGCGCGCGAAAAAAGCGGTTGGTAAGCTATTTCTGAAACTATTGTCCAATTACTCAATGTTGCTTAAAATATTAAAGATAAAGTGGATATCAACAAATTTTCGAAGTTATTGATATTTTTTTAATGATAACGTCTAGGATATGTATCCAAAAGCCAAACAATTTCTCCAGTGACAACATGACAACATTGCAACATAATTGGTGTATCGAAGTGACGAACTGTATGAAATGAAATTGACATGTTAATATCGTGAAAAATAAGGTTTACATCGAAATTCCTAGAACAAGAACCTACCAGTCAAGATTTATAGTGAGAAATGAAGAATGGGTAACGTTAATTAAAACATATATTTCACTTTCTTTAGACGATCTAAATGAAAACTTCTTTTTACAATTAAGAATCGGTAAAATTATTCACCTGCCATTTGACCACAATTCAATGTCAATTTCCCAAACAAAAAAAAAAAGTGAAACATACATTGCCACTTGTCACAAAAATATCTGATGAAATGCCAAACTAAAAGCACTAAAAACATTACCATTTCTACGCAGGATGTTGAGCATGGATTAACAATTTCTGTTACAGCGTATAACCAATCGGATGTTACAACTAATATAGTAAAATAATTTGTAATACTTAATGCAAATAAAACTTGTTTTAATATACAAGAAGATATTTTTTGAGACAAACATTTTAGTTATTCATAATGAACGTTGACGTTTACGTGGGTCTAAAGTGACATTTGTCTGAGTGGAGATTAATCACTTTCCACCCTGGTAAATGTACTTTTTATACGTCCCTAAGTTAAAAAAGTGATTTCGAGTCATAAATGCAAATAAATAGATCTACTGAACTTAAAATTTTATATTAAATACTGATGACTGTTATTAAGCTCGAAACTAGTCTGGTGGACTGCTAGTGGTTTTTCAGATGTAATTCTATGCTGGTTGGGGTATCAGCCCGCACAGTAGTTTTTTCCTGGAATTCCGTTTTTGCAAAGTTAAAACTGATCTTTTCCAAAACAAAAAAGGTATGCTGCTTATTTTTGGATTAAAAACTTCGTTTCTTTGAGTAATTTATATTTATATGGAATAGATAAAAAGATAAAAAAATTATAAAGTAAAATGAGTTATTTAATTTTTAAGTGTATTTACAGTTTACATGAGGTGTCGGAAGACTACCATTATTTGAGGTGCAATGCCGACCATTTCAGCCGTAATACCAACAATACGAATCATGAGCAAGACTCGAAGTCAATATATGAGAGGGCCCAAAGGTATTGAAACGGTTGCGCCCGTCTCCATGCCTAGCTTTAGAACAACAGGGGAAGATCAAGGAATCTCAGCTAAGATTAGGGCTGTGTAAGTTAATTCTGTTACTGCCAACGACCAGTTACCTAGGTCACAGCTTAACAACCTAGAAAATCACTATAGATCAAATAACAGCACTGGCCGTGGTCCCAAAATCACTTATCCAGATGAATTTGTCAAAATTTAACGTAATAATTCTTTTATAAAGGCTTGACTGCGTATAGTGACGTAGCGTCTGGCCACGCCCCATTCCCGCGCGGTGAAGATTTGCAATTACTTTTAAGGCACTAAATGGGCGAATTAAATTAGTCATATTTTTCAAGTCCATTAATTTTCACTTATACTTTCGATTTGTGAAATAAAATAAAATGCTGAAACCTATGATGTAAATTTTCATTACAATTCCCTTCTCCGTATGCAGAGCAATCGACTTGGTAACTGCTCCCCCTATTATCCCTTCGCATTCTCTTATTGCATTCCTTTCCACGTCACAGTCAACTTGTAAAAGGTAACATACCCGATACATCATTTCTCTCCCCATACCAACTTTTTATCTGGGTGAGGGCAAGGAAGTGTTGATTTGTGCATGCCCCTTAGCTAAGGGTGGCTTTCCCGCTGGTAATCGTATGTGGTAGGAGTTCTACTCATCACTCGTATCACGATCCATCCCCGGGGATTACTTGGGATGCGCATGTTCTGGTGGAATATTGTCTCGGGACAGCCTAATTCCCCGAGGAGGGTCCACTACGTAAGAACGTTAATAGCTTACTAACAAAAATTTATTCTTAAACCGCAGTACGAAGGGAGACTTTTTAGACTTCAGGGGTAGTGGCGTGCGATATTCTGTGGGAAAGGAAGTAAATGTTTTATTGTATTATAAAGGTATCAAGTTAATTCAAATAAGTTATCCTAAAATTCCTATCAATGTCGTTTTTATAGATACCAAATATACGAAAGAAATAATTCCACAGAATGTTGGATTTTATACTTATCGTAATTAAAAACAAAAAACTAAATATTATTAATGTTGGAAAACACACATGAAATTATAGTTTCAAATTTTCGGTTGACATTTGGACATACATGACGTCTAAACTATTTATGCATTTCAAAGTTTGCTTCTTCAGGTGGCCTTCTTTTCTAATACATTTATAAAGTGAGATATAAGTGGTCTGCTTACTTCCTGCTCGGCCTAAGCGGCTCGACTTACAGGAAGCGACCTACGTTGCAGCAGGTACTTAACGCAGACCTCTCGCCTTGGGCGACGAGCCAATAATTCTGTAAATAATACTGCAGGAAACAACTACTCCGCGGACTAATGCCCCGACCGGCATTGAATTACTCCTGCAGTATCTGTGTGAACAGATAAGAACCCTTGTCGGACATACCACCAGACATAGACCGGTTTCGGGCTTGTTAGCCCTCATCAGTATGCTATAGGTGAGATGACCGACAATTGAACTGACTGTTCCTTCATATGTATGTTCACATATAAACTGAGTGCAGGTTACACATTTATAAAGTGTCTATGTATAAATGAATCTTAAATATAGACAAACAATTGAAAAATTAAATTTTGAAACAATAATCTTCTAAGCCAACTTCCTTAATAAAATATTGTTAATAAAACTATATATAAAGATGATTCATTATAATAATTACACTGTGTTTGACTATATCAACTTAAAAAATTGGGAATACATGTTTTTGGATATGAGAAATCATAATATTCCTTAGAGGGCGCCACATGTGCCATATTTGTGACGTAAATGTGAGAATAACCTACATTATTTTTGTGGAAAAAGGTATACTTGTCATTAGTCTTAGAAATGGACCATTTTCGAGATAATAGTTTTTCAACAGTCAGCTGCAAGTTACTTGTACAATATTCAACGTAGGAAGCACCAATAGTAAGTTGAATTTTAACAATTATTAGACAAAATTTATGTTAAAGTTAATAAGTATTTCTAAATGTAAGGTATTTATCCAGTTTTAATTAAAACCACTTACTTCACAAAATTGAATAATTCTGAAACAGTAATTTTTCATATTCCGATATGAGAAATGTGATTGTTATTTGTTGGCAACAAAATTTCAATGGACCTGCTGGGCTAATTGGGATAATTTAGAAATAGATTACAATCTGATAATTAATAATTTAAAAAATCTGTTTTTATATATTTTTAATTATTAACAATATTGCGTGGAACTAACTACTCTGCGGACTAAAACCCCGACCAGCGCTGGATTACACCCACAATATCTACCCATATATTCTTTATTATTAGCTATGGTAACATTTTTTGACTGTATTGGAAAGGTATTTTAAACTAATATAAATCAAATCTTCTACAATTCCTATCAATGAAGTCATATGTATGTCGTCTGATATCAAACCTCTAGGTATGCTAATGAACAATTCTACAGACAAAGCTCTATTCAACAATTATCTATAATACAAATTAATTTTACCTAAATTTACTAGCCTGGTTTAATGAAAACATTCTATAAATATTTAAGTTCACTTTTGAAATTGTGGGAACTCAAAGATTCAACGACAATAGATGAGATTTGACCTGTTTCTGCATTTTTAGGATTGCTTCTTCAGGTGGCCTCCATTAAGTTGAGTCAAATATATAACTTTAAAAATAATATAAGCTAAATCTAGGGATGTGCACCTTGACCCTGTTACTAGCAGCAACCAGTTACCGAGACCACGGCATAACAACCAGGAAAACCACTATATATCAACTTTGAAAATAGAAAAGTCAGATTTCTCACTCTAAAAAACATAATGGTAACTATTTTTGACTCCAAGAAGTTCAGTCGTTTTCAAATTATTACGTGTTTTCAAAAATAAACTTTCACTTTCAAAACTCTATTTGTTAAACGAGATATATTTTACTATTTTCTTTATAACCCATTCATTATGGAGATTTTTAAATTTAATATTGCACTTGTTTTGCAGAAAGAGTGTACGATTTTTCTTTTATAAGCTTTTTTATTCTTTTGTAATAGCAATTATAATAATTTTTTTTTAAATATTTTACGTCTATATTCTATTCTACATTTACCTTAATATGACAAAGTATGATCGTAATGCCCAAGTTTCTTATGGGAAAGGGGCACTAATATAAGTGACAGTGACAAAGGTAGGTACGTTTGATTTAAATAATTACTTCTGGGCGCTACTTAAGTCCATCCTCAACAAAATCTCTTAATTCATAAGGGGCATGCAATTCCAAGATAAAAAGCAATTCTCCCTAGGGTTTAATTTCACATCGTAGTCGAAATCTCTTTCGAATTAAACGTCTACATGGTGATTAGGGTATACCCGTGCACTGGAAGTTATATATCAGGAATAATCCTCTTAAGCAAACTTGTCTTTTTAGAAGACTAGTCTGCGGTCAGATTAAAGGAGATTATCCAGAATTCCGGACAACCCTTTTTGGAGCATGTTTAAATTTAAATTGTTTAGATTGACTTTTTACATGCTATTCTACTTTTCCAAGTCCGGCAAAAAGTTCTTAATGCGCTCCGGTGTAAGCACATCTCCCGATTCGGGATTTGCATGTTATATGCGCTTTTCAGCGTATGCCGGAATTGTTTTTAAATCTCTCAATTTAATGTGTCATCTGTGGGAGCTGAATTTATGTTACAATTGCAGGATTAAATCAGCGCTTTTACGCCCCCTGTGTGAAATGTTTTTGGTAGGATGGTTAAATCGCAGGCTAATTTGTCTGAAAAGCAGTTTATTAGTTCTGACTAGATTGAAAGACGACAAATGTGAATCCTACTTTGTCTACTAGTGCAAAAAAAATCTTTTAGTTTCTGCGTCTATAAGAAAGTATGAAAATTACAACTAAGTAAAGAAACTATTAGAAATTGCATGAGGTCGTAGTGTTTTTTATTTTCATAACAAGAGGTTTTATCTGTGTTTAATTTTTTGCTAAAGTTAAACGGAGTAAAAATGAATGATATTTTAACAACTTACAAAATAAATGCTAATGAACTAAATAAAACTATTAAAATACTTAAATTTACCTATATTTATTTACGTAACTTTGTGAAATGTTTTTGGTAGGTTGGTTAAACCGCAGGCTAATTTGACTGAAAATCAGTTTATTAGTTCTCACTAGATTGGAAGACAAATGAGAATCCTACTTTGTTCACAAGTAGACACAACATATTTTACCGTTAGTCTCAGCTACCCATAAGCAATAACCAAATAAGAAAATTTCAACAGACTAAGTTAAGAAACTATTAGAAAAAACATGAGGTCGTAGCGTTTTTTATTTTTATATCAAGAATGCCTCTCTGAAGTTTTAACTGTGATTTACTTTTTGTTGAACTTAAATAGAGTAAAAATACTCTTGTTACGTCCTCGATACGTATACAACCAGTAAGTCATCCGGTCATGCATTTCCGCTTAAAACCTACGTCACGTTTCATGACCTTGTACCCTAAACAGACCGTCCTCGTACTCCTGTCATCTTCTACAGTACATTACAGTATGTCGCCAGGTCAGGCTTACGAAACAAACTGAATCTCCAGCACCCAACGACTTCACGTCGACTTTGCAACGAGGATAAGCTCCTCTGACGTCCCGTTACTGTTACACAATTTCAACAAAAGTGGATCTCTAACATCTAACGACTTCACATCGTCTTTGCAACGAGAATCACTCCTCTGACACCTCGCTAGTGCTATACAATTCTAACAAAACTGAATTTCTAGCATCCAACGGCTTCCTGTCGTCTTTGCAACGAGAATAAGCTCTTCTGACTCCTCTGTTAGTGCTACAAATTGTTAAAGAAGTAATTCGCAAGCATACAATGATTCCACGTCGACGTTGAACCGGGCAAATCCTCTGCTACCCGTCGTAGGATACAATTTTCTACAAAGGTTAACCGCCAAGCAGTTTACCTAAAACCAACAACTAGTAGGCAAGGCCGGGTCAATCTAGAAACTCCTGTTCTCGCAGTACAACATCAACCATCAAAGTACTGTAAGTTATTCCCATTTTCAGAGTATGCATTATTCATTCCTGTAGCTTCACCTCTCGGACAACATAAATCACCAAATCATTCTATTAGTTAATACATTATATTATTACTATTGCCTTGTAAATATCCTGAATATATCCATATTTCAAAGAGTTTGACAACCACATTTATATTAGCTCCAACAGTGGAATGCGCAATAGCGCGGACTTCATTATGTGTCACTCTCTGCAATACTTATGTTGAAATGGACATGAACAATTTTTAAGAATAGATCAAACGCCCATCTTGTATACAAGATTTAGCTATAGCTAAATTAAATTTGTACAAGTTGAAGAATCTATCTATTTAAGTCTATTATCAAATATATTAAAAATAAGTATAAATTTATCAAGAAATGCCTGCATTTATCATTAAAACTGATATATTTCTTTTAATTACATTGTGGCATTTGGTATTCGAAATATTAATAGGAAGATACTGTGGATCGAGTTTAATTTGCTTATAACTCAAGGGCTTCATGACTAAATATAACATCAGCAACTTAGTCCTCACCAATCTTGTTGATTTAGTTCTATCTACAGGGTCAAGTATTTGTATTTACAAATTTCTCCAAGGGTTTACCAAAACACACAGTCCTGTTAGGGTTTCAAAATCCAGCATTATCGATAATTTTGCAGGGGTATAGGCATTTGTAAATCTGCTCACACTGTTTGCATAAGATATACCACAAAAACTATATTTCATTACTTAAATACTACTGAATATGTACGATATAAAATAGTGTAGGACAGAATTTTATTAATTTTTTGTATATCCAATGCCTATACTTTTGCAACTAAGTAATTTAAAAATATATTATGCAAAATGAACCACATAAGAAAAATTCTCCCGCACGCAAAAAATACATCATAATTCTTGAACCAACTATTCATTTATTGTCAGCTACAATCATAATAACATTTTTACAATTGGTTAATTTGTTATGGAAAGATGAAGTTGAGGCCGAGTTTGTATTTATATTGATCTTTCTCTGACCGAACCTTTTTTAGGCTACTTGTAGAACAAAATCCTCTATACTATAATATCCTTCTGTAACTTTCGTTGTTTTGCATCTACCATGCGTTTAAAGAGTGGTGATGTCTGCTCCTGCATGAGAAAGGATCGTAGCAGACGTTCTCCGGAAATAGTGACCGGTGTAATTCCCAACATTCGACAATTTGAAAACCCCCTTTAGAATTTACGCGTTCTTATTACATTTGATAATTATCAATCAAGTAAGGAGCCTCCACGATTTCGTCTATGAGAGTCAAGTGAGCTGTTATAGTGAAAATGTCTTTTCGTAATCAAATTATACTGATTTTCAGATTAATCTCTTCAGATAGACCAATCTCTCTATTATGAGATGTTTCTTAATTAAGATATTTTTGAGACTATGCAGCAAGAATGGTGCAGCAAGAACAGAGTAGATGATTTGATTGTGAAATTATAGTTAATAGTGAGATATAAGTGGTCTGCTTACTTACTGCTCGGCCTAAGCGGCTCGACTTACAGGAAGCGACCTATATTTCAACATGTACTTAGCGCAGGTCTCTCGCCCTGGGCGACGACCCATTAAATCTGTAAATTATACTCAGGAAACAACTACTCCGCGGACTAATGCACCGACCGGCATTGAATTACTCCTGCAGTGTCTGTGTGAACAGCCAAGAACCATTGTCGGACACAATTGTCTCACCTATGGTATACTGATGAGGGCAAACAAGCCCCAAACCAGTCTGTGTCTGGTGGTGTATCCGACAAGGGTTCTTGGCTGTTCACACAGATACTGCAGGAGTAATTCAATGCCAGTCGGCTTTAGTCCGCGGTGTAGTTGTTTCCTGTAGTATCATTTACATATATTTAATAGCATTTTGACAACTTTCGTTTAAGTGCTAATAGTTAATCCCACTGACGCATTAATGGTATTCCATTACTAAAATTACTCAAAGCTCAAAACACATAAAATATATCACCTCGAAGTACACCTCATTATGACCAAACAAAATGTTTTGACTGAACTGATGTACGATATCCTTCGGTACATTTCGCTTTTGTTCGTGACATATTCAGCGGCAAGAAGTGAACAAGTTCACTTATCACAGCAACAAAATTACTTGTGATACCAACTGTGACAATAGTGGGTTCTATTTATGACAATAATTTATGTTTCAGAAACTATACCAATTACACGCGGTGTAGAACTAACTACATCTATCGGCCGTTCGCTACTCCATGCCGGACTGAAAATGTCACAGGCACGAAGCGTTCTACATGCAGTAGACACCATTGAAAGCTGTCGACCTTTATCGCGATCGGCGAGAAACGATATTTTGCAAACACGGAATTCCAGGAAACAACTACTCTGCGGGCTAATGCCCCGACCAGCATTGAATTATACCTGGAAAATCTATAGCAACAGCTAGAGTCATTCGTCAGACACCCACCAGACATATACCGGTTTCGAGCTTATTAGCTCTCATCAGTATGCCATAGGTGAGGTATACGACGAATAACCCTAGCTGCTTTCGTCTGTCTAACCCGACAGAAGGGACCATGAGTACGCGGTGTAGAACTAACTACATCTATCGGCCGTTCGCTACTCCATGCCGGACTGAAAATGTCACAGGCACGAAGCGTTCTACATGCAGTAGACACCATTGAAAGCTGTCGACCTTTATCGCGATCGGCGAGAAACGATAGTGACATTTTCAGTATATATAAATATACCAAGTACAGTTAGCTGCAAAATAATTACAAGTAAACTAATGACAAAAAAAGGCAAAAAGATATTAAAAAATAATACTACAGTTCTGTATGCCTTATATCTTGTATTATGGTGGCATTAACAGGCCACACTGTCTGTTGAACTTTGAATAATCTTTAAATTTTATATTAAAAAGAAAGAAATACGACAAGTATTGGAAACTCTCTCATAACAATGTATTAATTTCAGCCGAGTTGGCCGTGATCCAGTTCTAGAAGGAAACAGTACTAGCCATCTATAAATATATATTTACAAGATCTATTGTGCGTAATCACATAGCGTAAAAAACTTCGGAGGGTCCTTTACAACTCGCCATTCACAAAAAGTCTGTAGTAAACAAAGTAGTTCATAAAACATGTCAACTACTAAACGGGCCCATCGTACATCATCTTGGAGACGACATTAAATTGTTCATAATCTTCCAGAGTGTAACCGAGTTACTGGTATGGCATTTAAATAAAAAAATGACAGGAGAATGATGTATGGACTGAACGTCATTGTGCAGGCGGCTGTCAATCCGCCACAGACTTGTGATCGCCGATATCATTAGTTATGATTCAATCAAACTAATCCGGCTGGGGACATTATATATGATTGATATCGTCTCTCGCTAAACTTGCTGTTCCCGACGAACCCTTTTCCCTTGAAACAAAAAAGTTGCCAGAAGTAACGGACATTTTTGTTCCACTACCTTCGATTCGTCTTTATAGGCATAAAAATCAATAGGGCCATGGAACTTTTTCAGCTTGTAATTTGTACAAGATTATACACCACGTTAAATTTCAGGAATTATTCATGTACAGGATAAAGTACCGCAAAAATATTAACCACGTGCTGAGAGAGACCTAAAAGACAATCAAAAGTTATTTTGGAATTCTAGCTCGATATTTAAAAAATTGGACAAAACCCTCTTCGCCTATTACGAGCATCGTCTGAGACAGTTTAGATTTGTCAAGTACCATACGGTCACTTTTACAGTGGTAATGTAGAAACGGCGAAATTAACATTAATAATTACACCTGATAGATAACAGTTAATCCGGTTAGCTGCAGTATTTGGTATTCGTTTCTCGTCCTTTCGTTCCAAACTGCCAAAACAACATTTTCACTCATTACAGATTCGTCAAATTACCCAACAACAAAATACACTTACGCGTACAATTAAATAAAATGTCCATTTAGACGGAACAAAAGGAATGCTAATATATGGTGCAACGATAAAGTCTTAATTTTTCTTTAATAATAATATTAAAACTGATTTAATGAAGTAAATGTTCGAAATGTGTTTCCTGAACCTTCTGACAATAATAAAATCTGTTTCTGCACTTATTATTTAATCATACGTATTGTTAAATATTTTATTCAGTCTAATGATATGCCGCACTGTGTAACAGATACTTTGACAGACGGGCCGACAAAGTCGGTGATAAATAGGGGTTTAAAACTTCTGCAAAAAATTTTGATTTATAAATAAATTGGAAGATTTTTTGAAGGGTGTTTTCTTCCATTCTTATTTTAATAGTAACACTGTAGAAACATGGTCGGTGATAAATAGGGGTTTAATAGTTTTGCAAAAAAGTTTTGATTTATGATCAAATTCGAAAATTTTTTGAAGGGTGTTTTCTTCCATTCTTATTTTAATGGTAACACTGTAGAAACATATTCATGTAATAATTGTTTCCAGAGAAGAAAGGCGTCGTATTTTTGAAATAGTCTTTTCTACGAATACAAACAGTTTTAAACATTTAATAATTAAATAATCTAAAGGTTAGAAAGTAACAGGAATGTTATTTAAAGGCACTTGCAAATTTTCAAATACCGAAGAGAAACGAATAAATGACGAGAAAACGAGGTATAACCTAACTAACAAATTTCTAGGTATCTGCATAAATCTTTGAAGCTAAGTTTTTTAAATTTAACTATATATGTAAATATTGTTATAACATAATTAGTGCCACATATAAAATTGTTCACTTTTATTTATATTATGATTACAAAGAAATAAGGGCAAAGATAAATCTGTTATGCCCAAAAATATTAAACGTGTTTTAAAAAAATACATGCACAGTAAAAAAACAATAGGGTACACCAATCCATGAGTAATCAAAGAATAAAACATTAACAAAAAGCGACCACTAAATTAACTCACTAGACACAAATCGATCATACTTGATTTTGAAGGAATTAAGTGGAGGAGCAGTTACAATGTCATCATGAAATAAGTTCTAATGATGAACTATTCTTGTTAATTAAAAATAGCTCTATAGCAGTTGTTTAGTATTTTTCTTGATGAAATTTCATAGATTTTTCTCTAAAACTATTTGCATTTAGAACAAAGCGAGACATGACAACAGAGAAAAGATTGTGAATAGTACGGTATAATTGAATGAGATCACCTCTATTTTGTCTCTCAGAGAGAGAAAAGGAAGTTTCAACATCATATGATACGTCTTGATATGCAGGAATTGTCTTTCTGGTATTTCTTTGAACTCTCTCTAGTGCTATAATGTCTTCATTCGATAGGGTAACCTCTCTGCTCTAAAATAGGCTAAATATATATATTTTATAAAATCAAACGAACAAAGCAGAATAAGTTTGTGTTTGCTGTTTCAGCACATATGAAGTTTGCTGCAATTATCTCAGCTTGGAATTAATCATAATACCTAGATCAGATAGCTTTTCCACTGCTGTTACCAAGCCAAATGACAGTCGATAAGAACAATGTGGATTGTTATGACCGAGATGACGGATTGTACATTTGTTATCATTTTAATATAAGTGTTAAGTATTTTATGAATATTAGCAATATAGATGGGAAAAAGAATTGAACCAAATACAGATCCTTAGGGCACTCCTGAAAGAACGCCACACCAGCTTGAGAAAGAACGTTTTACTCTAACCCTAAATTTTATGTTGGTGATAAATGCTCCTATCCATTCGCACCAAACCAATCGGTTGATAATAATTTGTGAGGTCGACCTTATCACCGATGCTGTTAAAACGAGGCTTGTTGCATCAAAGTGAGAGAGATTTAGCCAACTCACGAATGCAGTCCTCTAAAATGGGTACAGTAATTTCATCAGGACCTGGTGAAGAATGTAATTTAAGTTTATTTAATTTTTCAATGACTAAATCTTCGTTAAATAAAATAACCTTAATGGTGATGCTATTCTATTATATGGCAACTTCGATATTCAAAATTGTTTCCCTACTAGAATTTTTCAGAAACAAATGGATATATCCCATTTTGTATGTACACATCAAATTGTATATTTAGAACGTTCCACAGCCAGCGTTCGCACTGGGTATTATTGTTTGTTTGGAAACGGCATGAAATTTTAAATTGGAATATGTTTATGACATTAAAAAAAATATATACTCGACGAGATTTGTAATATCCTATATAGCTTTTATCTTGTCACATTTAGGCATCTGATATTTCGTATACGATGAAATTTTAAAATACTGCACCAAGTGTTCTATTTTCCCATTTTATTAATCTTAATAGGCGAAAACTTACGTATTTCAAATAAAACACCCTAGAACACTTAGTCAATTAAATGGAAATCTTAACACCCTGTATGTCAAAAACTGCTTGCTTAGGATATAAAATTACAGTCATCTTTAAACTAATTTAGAAACATACAGATACAGAAACAGTAAGATCAAAAATAGGACATACACATTTTGTTGGAGTGCTTGCAAAGAAAAATCATTTATTGCTTCAAATTTAACAATACATACAATCAAAAATTAACAAATATACTTTACTTATGATTTCTAAAACAATAGTCATGAAGATTTAGTTTTTATAGAAACTTTTAGGTGTTCTCCAAGTATGTCTCACGATATTCTTTCATTAAATTTTAGACAAACGTCATAATCAAAACGTAACTTATGCTGCAAACTTTTAAAGCATTACAAGGAACAACCTTGGAACTTATTCAAGGTAGAGTTTTATAAAAAAAATTAATCAGAACGTAATAAAACTTTATGTTCTACGTCAGTATCTAGGTACTGATGAAAATTTAAAGCAGGCAATAAAATTATACGAAAATTTAAGTAGGTCTTTGAAACATTTTACAGCCTGGATGGTGTATAAAACCCATAAAAATTTGATGGTATCGTAAATCCGTACATAAAAAATAATTATATATAACTGAATGCGGTCTTCATCCTCTTAGCTAGATAGGCTTTTTTCCAAATCCGTCCCTTAGAAGCACTAAAATCTTGTTTGTGCAATTTTGATGAGAGTAGCCACAATATCGGCCGCACGCAATTTGTTTTTCTGCCTTTATGTCCATCTTTATTACCACTTGGACAGCAGCTGCTGCCAAAGCTAAAGCATGAGTCTAGGAAGACAATGAAATATAGGTTGCCTTGGAGACATTTTGTGAAGATCGTAAATATTAATTTATGAGGATGATTGATAGAGAGCATGACTCTTAGAAAATTTTCAGTGCGGAAGGAAAACGGATATGTATGAAGAAACCAACAGCAGTTCTCTCCTACATATTGTTATTATGGATCAGTTTATTTATATTTACTAAAATTGATTGCGAGATAAAGATATACAAATATTCAGTCATAGTTATTTTTGTTTTGGAAATTCACATGTTCAAAAAGGAAACAGCGATTTTATTCATCGATATATAAAAATATGATTTTTTACGTACTATGAGAGTATTTATATATTGTTGTCAAAAAAATGTTTTATATCTAAATATCTTCTGAGCAAATGAAGACAGCTTTTGGAAAACAATACATGCATGAAATGGCATTAAACGCCAACAAATTTAAGTCCTAGCTCGAATCAGTAGCGTAGATTTAAGATCGTCGCAATTTTCAACGAATTTCAACTGTTTTTGGAGGCAGTCTAAAAATATATCTCTTCACTGTGTTAGTTATAGATTTCTCTTATAAACAGGGTGACAAGTCGTTTAGAATTAGAAAAAAGTGTATCGTGTCTGTAGATGAGATGAGATGTAATTCAATGCCGGTCGGGGCATTAGCCCGCGGAGTAGTTGTTTCCTGCAGTATCATTTATAGATTTAATGGGGCATCCCAGGGCGAGAGGTCTGCGGTTAAGTACCTACGACAATGTAGGTCGCTTCATGCTAGTCGAGCCGCTAAGGCCGAGCAGGAAGTAGCAGACCAGTTACATCTCACCTGCACTCGATTTATATGTGAACCTACATATGAAGGAACAGCCAGTTCATTTGTCGGTCATCTCACATATGGCATACTGATGAGGGCTAACAAGCCCGAAACCGGTCTATGTCTGGTGGAGTGGCCGATAAGGGTTCTTGGCTGTTCACACAGATATAGCAGGTGTAATTCAATGCCGGTGGGGGCATTAGCCAGCGGAGTAGTTGTTTCCTGTAGTATCATTTATAGACGTGTCTGTAGATGTCTAAAGGTAATTGACGAGAGTTATATTTCAAAAAGGGCAAGGTTTTAGTTAAAGAAGAGGTTAAATGGTTTGTATTGGACCCTCCTGATGACCATTTGTTGCTTGTGAAATTTGTCATATCGCTATATTTTCCTTAACCAATATATATAACTATTATTCAAATATTTCACAACTCATCTTACATTATGTGGTGGAGCTCCATATTGCTGTCATATCATTCCTTGGATCTATCAAACTGGGTAATAAAATCATTTATTTCGTGACCCCAAAACATTTAAATAACATTGGCCGTTTAAATTTTCCTGGCGGCACCATACGATGGTCAGCGAACAGTCCAGACCTGACACCAACTGACACATTTTTATAGATCTAATTAAATAATAGTGTTTATTAAAATAGACCAACCACTGTTTGAGGTATTCAAGATATAATTCAAAAAGCCATATATTACATGGACCAAAAATGAGAATTGTTTAAATAATTTGGAAAAACGATATAGATTTTGAATATAAAAGCAAATAGATGACTTTGAAAATTTTTGTAATCTATTCTTTAAATTACTCCATAAATTGGTTTCGAATATAATTATGGAATTACTTAATGATTAATATCTTGTGAACAATAAAAGATAATCCACATGTTTATATCAATGCAATCGGGAAAAAGGTGGAGAAGCCAACAATATAATAATATACAGGGTGTTTCACAAAAAAAAACGAAGATGACAATATCTTTGTAGTGCGATGCTCGATTACTTTTTTATAGAAAAATTTAAAAGCTTGTGAAATATTTGTCAATGAATGCACGGTTCAGTTTTCTGATATCTCTTAAAGGAATAAAGTTACAGTTGAATTTAACATTTGCTCATGATCATCCTGTACAATTTAGAGGAAATAAGAATTTGCACACTTTTTTTCAATTATTTCCGAAACACCTTGTATACAGATTGCACCACAACAACGTATATGTTGTTTACTATTCTTTTAAGTATTAATGTCAAATCAAATTAATTTTAAAATTTTCCCTTCAGTTCTCATCAAATAAAGTGATGTTTTTTTTTTAATACAATAATATTTGTGAATTTGTATAATAACTAGGTACTTTCAACTAACTTTATTACATAATAAATTTTGTTTAACCCCTAAGAGAATACTTTAAGTTACCCAATAATTTTACGTTAACTTATTCTAACGCGTGGTATTTCAAAAAACAATTTATAATTTTAATGACAAAAAAACAGGAAATTCATTATTATCTGAGAATATCTATCTGCTCATTATTTGATCATTTCACAGGGCACAAAAAATTTATTCGAATCATCCGGTAAATGGATTTCCAAGTCATTTCCCTCTCTGTGAGAAGAGACCGTAAAAATAACTAATTAAATATACAATTAGAAAACTTCTAAAGAGGGTTTTCTTTTCTCCCCTACGTTATCAGATGAACACAGACAATTACTGAATAATAATGTTTATGAGAGGATGACGCAGGACCGCAGTTGGTCGATTTTTTTTTGGTTGAGTATAAATACCTACTTCATTAATTCACTGAATATTTAAATTTAAATTATAATGCTTTAATGGTTTGCTATATCTTTACTATAACATCTAAATAGTAACTAAAAATATTAAAAACCCTACACATTTGTAACAGAACTTCGTTGCGAACGTAACGTATAAATTTAATGCGAGCATGTGGATGGGACCTTGTAATTGCGTCGCGTAACACTAGAGCGTGTTTACTGGAAGATAATGGGTCTACTGGAAGATAATCGGTCAGTGGTCGCGCGGTTTAAGGCGTCAGTACTTGAATCGAGGTGACTGGATCGCTGTGGGTTCGACCCCCGCAGCCGGTAGACCGTATATAAGCTATATTCGTGGAGAGATTGGCACCCTCTCTGCGGGTATGGTAGGGTGGAAGAATGTTGGCTCGGGTCAATGTGAGAGATTGATACCGGTTGACATTTGACTACCCCCCTTATTAATGAGGTTTTCCAGGTTTCCCTCATTCCTGCACTGAATGGTGATTAGGGCCTACCAACGTAAGTCGTTCCTGGGCGCAAATGCGGCCTGCTTAATAATAATATGTCGCCCCCTCTCCCGCACAAGTTTTTGACTTCTGGGCTAATCCTCGTGATTAGAATGAGGGGTAGAGATATTATTATTATAACGCACTATAAGGTCTGTATACTGGCAGGTATACTGTGCACCTCCCCATTATGCAACACCTGTCCGTGCTTATTTAGATGAGCTGTTCCCGAATCGTTGAATAGGAAGAAGGGGGCCGATTGAGTGGTGGCCAGCCAGATCACCTGATTTGGCACCACCCAGCTAGCAAAGTAGTTCTATAAATTTAAAGTAATAGGAGTTTTATATTCTGTTAATATTTTATAGCTGTATTTACAATACTAAATTGTTGCATTAATGTGGCACATGAGACTATTTTGCCTTCAGAAACTGAATTGTTTTTTAAATTTGTTGCAAGAACGTTCTTAGAACATAATTTATAGAGCACTTATAAGATAACTGCTAATGTAGCCCTATAAGTGTGTACAATAACACAATTTTACAGCAACAGTGCTTATAGAATCAAATTACTGTAAAACCGATGCAAAATACTGCTTTATAGAATTATACCATCTCCTGTGACACTCTTATAAAATTATTCCGTAATGTCGCTTATAGTTTAATTATAGAACTATTGTATAAGGCGTTGTTAAGTTACAATTCTGCTGCGGAAAACAAATTACAAATATGGAAGCTGCTATCGAACTTAAGAGAAAAAACTCTTTAAAGCAGTTGTAGAGAATAATAATACAGTTGTTATAAAATCATTATAGAGTAAATACGTAACAAAAGCCTTTTTGTTCCATAAAGAAACGCTATAGAACTATCATTTTTTATATATGTAAGTTTCCCATAGCCCCATCTGACGAGACCTGCCTGTAATAGTACGAAATATTTTTATCAAAGTATAATGGGGAAATTATAACATAGTCGTGACTTGTAAAAATTATTATCTGCTTGCAGAAAGAAAATTTCATTACGATAGATAAGATTTATTTGATTGCTAAGAGAAATTGATTTTCTTATAGAAATTTAGTAACATATTTAATTTAGACCATTCCAAACCTTAAACATTTTCAGTTTTAGATGTTGAAGTTAAAGAATTTTAATAAGATTGAAATAAGTGAAATTACCATAATAAAATATGACAACACTGTGAATACTAAGTAGTTGTTTACGAAGCATATTTGCTCTATAATCATTGCAATCGACACAAAAATGTCATATTAGTGAGAATCCGTTGGAAGTACAAGATGAAGCCTTTCTTTCTGTCGCCATATTGTGAAGAAGGAAAAAGAAATCTTAATTAAAAATATGTACAATATAAATAGGTGAAATGATATCAATAATATGGATATACTTACTTTCTGACTATTTTATGTACAGTTGGCTGTTAAATTCATCAATTTAGAAAAAAAAATGTTTTATTAAATTTCCAGCATCATAGGAAATATAAGGTTAACTGAGGGCGCGTCAAAAAATTACCATTATGTACCACATATTTCACGATAAAACTTTTTCCGCATTAAAATGTACTGCTTCCTGATGGACAAACAAACTAAGCAATTCGTAATAATGTAAGTAAGTACTCCTATGCAGGCTGATTAGGCCCATCTTTATTGGTTCTTATTGGCCCGTTCATATTATTTCTAACATGTGCGATACAGAAACATTTTGTTTTTAAAAGATACAATTAAACGATTTTAAAGTTCTTTAAATATAACACCATGCAACACAAAAATTGTATAGCGAAGTGCTATAGAATTTTTATGAGATTGCTTTGTAACTGTGTTATAAAAATTCTTTAAGACTTCTATAATTATTTCCTGCAAGCTTTACAGAACCGCTTAAAGAACTAAAAGGTTCTATAGAACGGTGCCCATTTTTATGGTATAAGTGTTGTAAGAACGTTTTGAAAATGTTCTTAAAACAAACATTGCTCTATAAAATTTGCTCTGGAAACGTTCTTACAATTTTACAGAACAAGAAATTGTTAGCTGGGCACTAGATTATTTCTTGTGGTGATACTTAAAAAGCAAAGTATACGTTACTAGACCGGTTAATTTAGAACATTTAAAAGCAAGAATTCTTCACGAGATACATCGTATACCTCCTGAAGTTATTGATAATGTCCAAAAAGAATTTACTAATGGTTTTGGCTACTGTCAGGCAGTCAACGGTGCACAATTTGAATATTTAATTTAGTCGATTTTTTACATAATCATTATGATTTTCAGTATTGTGAATATTAAATTTTAAAATCTTACTGATGAGAGTTAATAAGCTCGAAACGGGTAAATGTCTGGCGGGCTACTGACGAATGACCCTACCTGTTTGCTAAAGGTTTTCCAGGTGTAATTCATGCTGGTTGGGGCATTAGCCCGTAGAGTAGTTGTTTCCTGGTATTCTGTGTTTGCAAGACTCAGTTAGTTCAGTTACAAAAGACGTAACATACGAGTACTTATTCATTATTCCACTTTCAAAAATAACAATTTTGAGGCATACATAGAAAAATTATGTTGTAGCATGTTCTACCAGAGATTATAAATACACCAGAGAGCAAAGCTTCACCTTGCATTTCAAATATCGAAATAAGGTAGCAGTAACAATAGGAATGCTATAACGTTTCCATCCAAAATCCATCCTGACAGTCGGACTGAATCAAAATCTTCTTCCAGTAAGATAAATTGTATGAATAAAAAGTTTTCTTAGGATAGGTCGACTTAATTAGATAGTAGGTATAGGTAGGTAGGTATATTATGTTCTGTTGGTACAAAGTAATATCGATTAATATAGAAAATAAAATTTTATTTTTAATGATAATATTTATGCTGTGGTGTATTTAGGTAACTATTTAAATCAATTAATTACTGTATTAGTAATCCATAGTTGAAGGTTATGGCAGGCTAATTTAGGCAAAGTAAAAAACATATAATTATATTTTTCCTGTAAATATATCTTTACCTATTATTCTTTTCTTTATTTATTTTAGTTAATTTTATTGTTAATTAATGTTCAAAATATTGTAGGCACCTTGTCTTGCTTTATCTTGCAAAATTGTGAGACAAGAAATTTACCATATTCTTGCAAGACAATAAATATAAGACATGGTTTTGCAAGATCTAACAATAACAAAGTAACTCATGTCTTATTTTGTAAGACAAGACAAGACTTTTGCAAATGGTGCAATATTTCGCTGCCCAAAATAGTAACTTTCAATATAAGTTTGTCAAGGCCTCTATTGATGTTAAATCAAGACTAATTACATGCCATTAATGACCCAATATGTTATTATTTTATTAAATTTGACACATCTCAGTAGGCACGTGTTGTAGAAGAAAATGTGTAATTAGGGTTCAACTACTTTTTCTCATATGGTGAATTATTTCTTTGAAGAATTGGCCGACATACATCTGATGTATGGAAAATCAACCAAAAATTCGAATGAAGCAAGGCGTCTCTATGAAGATCCTTAACATCATTCTGTAACATCCTTTATACAGTCATGTGCTGCTAACGCTGTTTCATTTTGCCTCTATATTTTAGAAATCCCTCGTATATATTTAAACACAGAAACACACACAGCACAACAATAAATAATCATTTTTTGGTTTGCCATAAATCCATCGTGCTCCTAAACCCTTTATAACCGCTTGTACAAAATGGTTCGTTACAGAGCGTCAGTTGACATCTCGTACATTTAAGTACATTACCGTTGTCGGATAATTTATAATTTATGACAAAGCCATGACCCAAGAGATTGGGAATACTACTACAATGTAAGTGAAATATGGCGCTCTACTTTTTAAGTAATTAGTTCACTCATAAATTCATTAATTTTCAATATAGTGACCTTTTCAATTATACATATTACCCTGAAAAAGTTCAAATTCGTTTATTTTATTTACGAGTACTCTGGTCAAAAGTCCGTAATATTATTTAAGTATCCATTTATACATGGTGTTTGTAAATAAGTACAAAATATTTTGAAGAGTGGTCGCCGAAGTTTTTTTGTGAAAAAAGTTTATATAAATGTAGGTCGAAATATGCTTCGTTTCCGAGATACAGAGTGTTTAAATTTTAATTTTTTATTTATTTTTATAAACGATTGCAAATACCTTATTCCCGTTTTGGTATTTGTTTAGAAATCCGCCATCAATTCTGAATGAAATTGATCTCTTAAGTTTTTTTCGTAGGATGCACCGGTTTTAAGGAAAAAAATAAAACATATTTTATTGTAGGTTTCGCTAATTTTTTCTTTAAAGGTCTCTTTTACTAGTGTTATTATGGCCAAAATAAAAAATGCAATTAAACCTTGAAACTAAATAGTTAATATAAATGCGAGTAAAATAGGTAAGTGTTCAAATTTTAAACTTTTAATTTTTTCTCATAATTACCCACCAAATTTCAGCCTGTTAAAATGACGGGTTTCCATTTTAGAAATATAGAATTTTTTATTTACCCCAATTTCCGACTCTCTGACGGCTTGCGAGTGGATGCCACTAGCATCAGAAAATTGATATTTTTATAAAGTAATTACCTACCAAATTTCAGCCTGTTAGAATGACGGGTTTCCATTTTAGAAATATCGAATTTTTAATTTACCCCAATTTCCGACCCTCTGACGGCTTGCGAGTGGATGCCACTGGCATCAGAAAATTTATATTTTTATAAAGTAATTACCTACCAAATTTCAGCCTGTTAAAATGACGGGTTTCCATTTTAGAAATATAGAATTTTTTATTTATCCCAATTTCCGACCCTCTACGGCTTGCGAGTGGATGCCACTGGCATCAGAAAGTTGATAATTTTATAAAGTAATTACCTAAAGAACTTCAGCCTGTTAAAATGACAGGTTTCCATTTTTGATATATCGAATTTTCAATTTACCCCAATTCCCGACCCTCTGACGGCTTGCGAGTGGATGCCACTGGCATCAGAAAATTGATATTTCTAAAAAGTAATTACCTACCGAATTTCACCCTGTTAGAATGACGGGTTTCCATTTTAGAAATATCGAATTTTCAATTTCCCCAATTTCCGACCCTCTGACGGCTTGCGAGTGGATGCCACTGGCATCAGAAAATTGATATTTTTATAAAGTAATCACCTACCAAATTTCAGCCTGTTAAAATGACGGGTTTCCATTTTAGAAATATCGAATTTTGAATTTACCCCAATTTCCGACCCTCTGACGGCTTGCAAGTGGATGCCACTGGCTTCAGAAAATTGATATTTATATGAAGTAATTACCTAAAGAATTTCAGCCTGTTAGAATGACGGGTTTCCATTTTAAAAATATCGAATTTTTTATTTATCCCAATTTCCGACCCTCTGACGGCTTGCGAGTGGATGCCACTGGCATCAGAAAATTGATATTTTTATAAAGTAATTACCTAAAGAATTTCAGCCTGTTAGAATGACGGGTTTCCATTTTAGAAATATCGAATCTTTAATTTACCCCAATTTCCGACCCTCTGACGGCTTGCGAGTGGATGCCACTGGCATCAGAAAATTGATATTTTTATAAAGTAATTACCTAAAGAATTTCAGCCTGTTAAAATGACGGGTTTCCATTTTAGAAATATCGAATTTTCAATTTACCCCAATTTCCGACCCTCTGACGGCTTGCGAGTAAATGCCACTGGCATCAGAAAATTGATATTTTTATAAAGTAATTACCTAAAGAATTTCAGCCTGTTAAAATGACGGGTTTCCATTTTAGAAATATCGAATTTTTTATTTACCCCAATTTCCGACCCTCTGACGGCTTGCGAGTGGATGCCACTGGCATCAGCAAATTTATATTTTTATAAAGTAATTACCTACCGAATTTCAGCCTGTTAAAATGACGGGTTTCCATTTTAGAAATATCGAATTTTCAATTTACCCCAATTTCCGACCCTCTGACGGCTTGCGAGTGGATGCCACTGGCATCAGAAAATTGATATTTTTATAAAGTAATTACCTAAAGAATTTTAGCCTGTTAGAATGACGGGTTTCCATTTTAGAAATATCGAATTTTCAAATTACTCCAATTTCCGACCCTCTGACGGCTTGCGAGTGGATGCCAATGGCATCAGAAAATTGATATTTTTATAAAGTAATTACCTAAAGAATTTTAGCCTGTTAGAATGACGGGTTTCCATTTTAGAAATATCGAATTTTTAATTTACCCCAATTTCCGACCCTCTGACGGCTTGCGAGTGGTTGCCACTGGCATCAGAAAATTGATATTTTTATAAAGTAATTACCTAAATAATTTCAGCCTGTTAAAATGACGGGTTTCCATTTTAGAAATATCGAATTTTCAATTTACCCCCATTTCCGACCCTCTGACGGCTTGCGAGTGGATGCCACTGGCATCAGCAAATTTATATTTTTATAAAGTAATTACCTACCGAATTTCAGCCTGTTAAAATGACGGGTTTCCATTTTAGAAATATCGAATTTTCAATTTACCCCAATTTCCGACCCTCTGACGGCTTGCGAGTGGATGCCACTGGCATCAGAAAATTGATATTTTTATAAAGTAATTACCTAAAGAATTTCAGCCTGTTAGAATGACGGGTTTCCATTTTAGAAATATCGAATTTTCAAATTACTCCAATTTCCGACCCTCTGACGGCTTGCGAGTGGATGCCACTGGCATCAGAAAATTGATATTTTTATAAAGTAATTACCTAAAGAATTTCAGCCTGTTAGAATGACGGGTTTCCATTTTAGAAATATCGAATTTTCAATTTACCCCAATTTCCGACCCTCTGACGGCTTGCGAGTGGATGCCACTAGCATCAGAAAATTGATATTTTTATAAAATAATTACCTAAATAATTTCAGCCTGTTAAAATGACGGGTTTCCATTTTAGAAATATCGAATTTTTTATTTATCCCAATTTCCGACCCTCTGACGGCTTGCGAGTGGATGCCACTGGCAACAGCAAATTTATATTTTTATAAAGTAATTACCTAAAGAATTTCAGCCTGTTAAAATGACGGGTTTCCATTTTAGAAATATCGAATTTTTTATTTACCCCTATTTCCGACCCTCTGACGGCTTGCGAGTGGATGCCACTGGCATCAGCAAATTTATATTTTTATAAAGTAATTACCTACCGAATTTCAGCCTGTTAAAATGACGGGTTTCCATTTTAGAAATATCGAATTTTCAATTTACCCCAACTTCCGACCCTCTGACGGCTTGCGAGTGGATGCCACTGGCATCAGATAATTGATATTTTTATAAAGTAATTATTGTCATGAAATGTTAAAGTTCTGTTTACGTTAATCGGCGGTAATAGTAGGTGTAGTTGTTATTTCTATCATCGATAGAAAGCAAATTGTGGCGTTACAGGTCGAAAATCCCAAGGCTGGGCTTAGGTCGTTGCATGAGAATTTCCACGCATGCATCTTTAATGCAATCCGTTGCCTTGTAGATGGGTTTAGTAATGTCGAAGGTTACAGTTACGAGTTACCGACTGAGGAATTCTGGAATAATTTGTGGATAAATTTATATTCATCATAATACCACAAGTAAAACATTCTCAATGGTGGATTCACAGCAAAAAATGTGTACAGTTTTGTACCTGAGTATTTATTCTACAGTTAATATAAAATAAAACTCTACAGGTAGCTTTACTACACAGAATGAAATCGACGCACTACTATTTCGAAAGTAGTAAAATTTTATGGTGTAAAATATTAGGTACACAATTTATTTGTAGAAATGTTGTGTAAAAATATTTACATGAATCTTTAAGAATAGAATCAAGAATTTTAATTTTTTTGGTCAGATATACACCAACATAGGTAATTTACCAAATGATCAATCGTAATACCGCAATCGACCAATTTTAACGAGAGCGGGTAAATCTGTGAACACTTGTTGCAGTTGTTTATTACACTTAGTTAAGACTTGTTCTCGTATGATCCTTAACTGTTAAAAGTAAATCAAATTGTATAATTTGTTGTTTAATTGTTAAGGTTTATGGTTATGTTGTATTTCTTCTTGAGAATGATATTGTAGGAAGCCGATATGATTAAGCTAATAACAAAATAAAATATATGGTTAAATGTAAAATGTAAACATGAGGAATATATAGGCCTATTTTGTTGTACAAGTCACTATCATACATATACGAGTGAACCTACAAAGACATCATGAAAATGTGTTGAATTCTAATGTTTTTAAGTTAAGTACCGAATAACTTTACAGACTAGCCATGTTTTTTACCATTACATGTAGTAACTTTTACAAAATTGTGAGTAAAAGTAAAATATATACAAAATGCAATGTAGTTGGTTTGAATACCAACGGTGATTCCAATGATGGCAGATCGGTATATACCAAATTCACCCATAACATTTCTAATAAAAATCAGGTGTTTGCAGGTATATGAGTATCTACTTATTTTATTTTTGAGCTGATTTATAAAATTTTCTAGAAGCTGATTCTCAATATGAAATTCTAATACCTATATAAAATTATTCAGAAATCAGGCAGTTCACCTGTCCACCAAGAACTCAAGAAGAAAAAACTAATTAATTGCATACACCAAACTTTACCTATGAATATGACACTGCAAAATAAAAAGTTTGTAATAGGCATTACCACTCTTACCAATTAAAACCTAGCGTTGATCTTAACATTCGTAGCATATAAAGAGCCTTATGAAGATATATTAATTATTCACTAGAAGAATATATGTTTTATTCAAATTTTTTTCGTTTGAATTATATTTTTTTATTTACTTAAACCATTATTATATTATATTATTATTATATACAATTTTTCATTTTATCTCATTCATAATTCCATATAGAGTTACCCTCAGGGTTACTTTATTATCTCTGAATGGTAGATGCTACACATAGGTTATATCAACTTTGAAAAAAATATTTTTTTAAATAAGTTTGATTAAAACAGAGGATTAAGTAGCTTGGACAATGACAAGTATAACTGACAGTACAGATTAATATACAAAAACTGAAATGTGTGAAAGTTTTTTTATACAATATGCACAGTGATTCATTTTTTCAGTAGCATCATCAGATGATGCATATCAGATCTTTTTTTCAAGTAACTAAATATTCTTCATAGAAAAACTGCATATTTTTACAAGTTAAAAAAAAACTTATTTATAACTGGTTATAAATAAAAATAATTAGCTATACAGCTAAAATCGAAATTTCATCATGAAAGGGTACAGAAATTATCCAATAAAAGTCAAATGTAGGTCCCACATTTCAAAGTTTAACTTTAGACTACATAAAATTATAGGTACTATACAGTATAAAGGGTGCACATTTATATCTTGACACTGAGTTACAAGGTTTATTACAAGAATTAGAAATTTAAAATAAATAAAAAATTCTCTTAAGATGGAGGTAAAGAATTACACATTTTAATTATTTGGTAAGAGAAATAGCCCTGAAACTGTTGAGTTCTGTGAATTTCAGGTCTTGATCTACATTTAAATCTTATATTTAGATTATATGCATCAGTTCTGTGTGTGTTATTCTATGATAGTGACGTGCTCCGTAATTTCTAATTTTATGATATAAGCAAGTAGACGCAGCAATCAACTATATACATAATGAGAAATATGTTCACGTTATCTGATTCCTTATATAAGTCTCTGGCAAGCATTTTGAACCAACTGAACACGTCAAATGTCATCGGAGTCAATACAGAAGCCATAAATGATGTCTTCAAAATTAAATCTCAATAATACTCAGTCACAATAATTATAACTTTCTTGTTTAAATAATGTAGATAATTTGTAAATCATCTTGAGATCAGTATTATAGGTAACATCAAAACATTTGCTAATATGGGATATAAATCTGAAGGAAGTTTCAAAGATAATACCAAGGCTCTTAACTTCATTATAAAAAACAATATTCTGATCTAGTTTCAGATAATTCGTTTTTATGAACTCATCTAAATTATTCAGTTAAAAATTATATTTTTGTATTATTATTTCTCGGTTGATTGGTCATTGAGAAACAAAAATATTGGCATTCCCCTCAAACATTCAATAACGTAGCACAACAGTTAGTTGTGTTAATACAGCTCGCCTTTGTCAGACATAATGCTTCTGTGTACACTGACGTTATTTCCAATAAAATGCAGCGCAAACACTTTTTCACTTCGGGTAAAAGAAACTTTCGGTGGGTACGACTGGCATCGGGTAGAGTATAAACAAAATAAAAATACAGTGTTTGTACTACTATCCTTTCCGGGTGAGTGACTGGTCTAATACAAACATTCCTATATGCACACCCTAATTTCAAGGGGACCACCCTCAGCCGTCTCCCATGCTGAAGTCTCGCATTTTGGATTGGAGCATAGAAATTCTATAAATAGTAGTTTGCTGATATCTACTCGAACCGTGCCTACAAATCATTGTCAATGCAATGTTCCAGTTGGAATAGAGTTAGAAATATCTAGCAAAAAAAGAAGCTTTTCTCGTTTTTCAAATTGAAAAGGTGTCTAGTAAGATGCCAAAAACTAAAATATTTTTAGGGTTTAATGTCATTTCCATGCTGCTAAGGTGTATGTTTTTTTAAGGAATGTATATAATAGGTATTAATCCAATAGCACAATTTGTTCTAACCAGATTTTTACATTTACCCTTTTTATTTCAAACATATGTATTTTTTACCCATGCAATTTCATTTCCTAAGAAAAATGAAAAAATGCATTTAAGTTTTCTCGAAAGAGAAGAATTTTATTAAAAATTATCAAGAGTAATAAAACAATACAAATATGTAAAATATTCCCAAAATATTATTCCTAAATCATTTTGTAAAAATAATGTATTTCCTAATGAAATGGCTTCTTACTTTGATTCATTCGAGTGGAATTTCGTCCGATTTTTAGCATACAGAATGTCCAGCTATTGATATGACCAAAAATCAAAAAAATATTGGGTACATTCGCACTACTATAGATCTTATATAGATAAATCTAAGCCACTACTTCTTATTTTTATTCTTACATCAGAAAACGATTGTAACATTACCATTACCTTTTTCAGTGTATGCATACATGCACATTTAATGTTTTAATTAATAACAATGATTTTATACGTAAACCTCTTGAACCTTGAACCTCTTGACACTAATACATCGACATTTATATTCCTTAGCATACTTTCTAAGATTTCGTCTCGATTTTCAGACGATACCAATTATTCACCGAGATTAGAGGTAATTAAGAAAATGGTCTGTGTAACCGAATTAGTTGAATCTGAATATCCATGAAGAAATCCATTGCTTAACTTCCAACCATTGTATAATCTTAATAAAACTTATTCTAAAGAATGACTAACGACGCTAATGACAATCAGTGTTTATTCTGAAGAAATTGGTTAGAAAGTTATTTAATCATATCTAGGATGTGTTACTTTTCTGATTGTCCAAGTGATTAATGTATAATTTGTTAAACTGGAATGTCTGTGGTTCCAGGTTTCACCCATAATTATACAGGGTGTTTCTAAACTATGGTGCCAAATGAATATGACAGATAGAAAATGTCATTTTGAGCAAAAAGTTTCATGTAAACATAGGTCCGAAAATGCATAATAAAAAGTTACAGGGTGATAAAGGTACAGTTTGAGAAACAATTTTTCGCAATAACTTCTACAAAAGTTAGGCAATTTAAATGAATCTTGGTGCAGTTTCTTAGACACTAAAATGCAACAATTTCGTGCAAAAACAATTTATTCCCATCGCCCAGGAGCGGAGAGCCGGGGTAGCACATAGGATTTTATTATGAAAAAAAAATTGTCCTTTGCATTTTCGGAAAATTGATCAAATTTTCTGAAAAATAAACTAATATGTCACAAAAAAGGTACTCTTGTTCAATGTCGCCAACATGAACCGTTCTCTTTAAAATTTGCAAAATTTATTGTCGTGCACCCGACAACAAGAATGCTGTAATCAAGAAGGCTATGCTTTATGTGGTAACTGGGTATGGATTTGGTTTGTAAATTTGTTATAACAAATAACATTTATTTTTAAATTACAACATAACAAAACTACTTACTACAAAAAAAAGTTATTTAAGCATATGTTGAAAGTGATCACCGTTAGCTCTAATACATGCTCTAACTCTTTTTAAGAAATGAAAGGGGAGCTTATTCAAAACTTCTTCATTCGTCTTTATTTCATTGAAAGTGTCCGTTATTCTTTGCCTTAAATGATCCTCGTCTTCTATTGGAATTTCATACACTTTAGATTTTGCGTATCCCCAAAAAAAAAAAAGGAGTTAGATCTAGGCTTCTTGGTGGCCATGGCTGAGGAGCATCCTATCCACGACCAATCCATCTATTTGCAAAAATATTATTTAAATGTCGCCTTACTTGTAGAGAGTAGTGAGGAGGGGCCCTGTCTTGCATTAGCCACATATTTCTTCTGGTTTCCAAATCAAAGTCTTCCAAAACTTCAACAAAGTCGTTGTTCAAAAAATGTCAGTAATTTTCCCCATTCACATTTAGAGGAAGTTCAATTGGACCCAAAATTGTATTGTCAATTATTCCCCCCATAAATTGATTTTAATTTTGTATTGTGAATGTCGCACAACTGTTGCATTTGGATTTTCATCATTCCAGTGATGACTATTTCTTAAATTGAAAATGCCATTTTTCGTGAAACAACACTTATCAGTAAACAAAATACGTTTGGCGAACATCGCATCAACACGAACCTTTTCTGACATCCATTTGCAAAATTGTAGTCGTTTTGGAAAATCTTCAGCAAGCAATTCTTGTACTTTAGTCATATGATATGGATGCAGTTGTTGTTCCCTAGCAATCCTCCATACCAAGGAATGTGGCATATTTTCGGTGAAAGCAATTCTTCTGGTGCTTAAAGTATCATCTTCTTCAAAACGTTGGAGAACACGCTCTTCAGCCCCTGGAGTTCGGATCGTTCTGGGACGGCCAGTGTCATAATGACTTTTTTTAAAAGTACCTGTTTCTCTAAGGCGCCGGTCGATGGACATAAACAATTTTCGAGAAGGTATTCTCCTATTTTGATAGATTTGTTCATATAATCTACTTGCCATTCTTGTATTACAGCCACATTTTCCGTAAATTAAATGCATATCTGCAAGTTCTCCAAAGGTGTATTGTTCTGCCATAACAACTTTTAATGAGTAACGCCAGCTAAATTTTATGCTATCAAAACTTACAATTAACTTTTGACAGGAAAACTGAAAGGTTATTTTAAATTTCATGGCTACTATGATGACGAACTTCCATTGCTACCTCTATCTTGTCGGGTGCACGACAATAAATTTTGCAAATTTTAAAGAGAACGGTTCATGTTGGCGACATTGAACAAGAGTACCTTTTATGTGACATATTAGTTTATTTTTCAGAAAATTTAATCAATTTTCCGAAAATGCAAAGGACAATTTTTTTTTTCATAATAAAATCCTATGTGCTACCCCAGCTCTCCGCTCCTGGGCGATGGGAATAAATTGTTTTTGCAAGAAATTGTTGCATTTTAGTGTCTAAGAAGCTGCACCAAGATTCATTTAAATTGCCTAACTTTTGTAGAAGTTATTGCGAAAAATTGTTTCTCAAACTGTACCTTTATCACCCTGTAACTTTTTTATTATGCATTTTCGGACCTATGTTTACATGAAACTTTTTGCTCAAAATGACATTTTCTATCTGTCACATTCATTTGGCACCATAGTTTAGAAACACCCTGTATATATACAATAAACATTCATAAATTGCTCAATTGTTTCTCTAGGAATTAGTAGGTGTGTGATATTCCAGTAAAGGGGATATATTTGAGTAACATGATAAATTCTATTATTAAGGATTGCATTTCTATAAATGTATGGAAGATTTTATTTACATACTTATTATGAAGGTTTGCCTTATGATGAACTGCATTCATTAAGAATTCTACTTTTTCTGTCCAAAGTTTTAGACAAAATTATAAATCTTCAAATCAGATTTAATTTGTAATTACACAAAACATAAATAGGTGGCTTGAGAAGCAGATTGCTCTGTGGAGTAGATACTTGTATGTCTATTTCTGATTCTTGGCATATAAAAACTAAGCTTACTCAGCTAGATGAATGTATGCTCATTGATAAGTTAAATCAGTTCGGTATGTCGTCAACTTAACTTAAATTTTTTAGGTCTTATTTACATGAAAGAAAACACAGAGACAGAGTGGAGGGGGCGTAAATTCGTGGAAATTTCTGCAACTTCTCAATGCTCCATACTAGGCCCCCTCTTATTTAAAATATTTATTAATGATGTTATTTCTAACTTGGATGTACACTGTTTGCTGTTTCCATATGATATGAAACTTTATTGCAAAATAGAATCTACAACTGATTGCTTAAAAGTTCAAAGTAGCTTAAATAATGTAATGGTGTCTTAACAACAAACTTCCGCTGAATATAGATAAATGTCTTATTGTTTCCTATCATTGAAGAGTTCGTGCCTTTGATTTCGATTATAAAGTGGATGGATCAAGTCTTACACGTTCTGAATACTTTTGCGATCTGGGCGTAACCTTTTATCATAAATTAACATTTGCAGAGCATGTCAAAAAGGTGGTAGCTTCGGCTTCTAAAAATTTAGGTTTTGTCATACGAAACTCGCGAGGCTTTACCAATCAGCATGTTTTGCTTTCTCATTTTAACTCTTTTATAAAGTCTAAACATGAATATGGTAGCTTGGTATCCAGGTTAAAACATCTATTGAAAATCAGAGAAGATTTTTGAAATTTCTCTTTTATAACATGGATGGTAACTACCCTCCCATAGGTGTATCTCAGAATGGTCTTCTCAGAAGACTTTCTCTACCTAGTTTGGTTGATTGTCGTAGGCAGTAATCTGTGTGTGTGATTTTTATATAAAATTGTTAACAATATGACCGAGATTTTGTCACATCTGCCCAGAATTGAAGCAAGGTCATGACATTTTTGCCTTCCGATCCTGCGTACGGGTTTATTAAAATTTTCGCCAATTTTTATTATGTGAACCAACTATAATAATCTGCAGAAGGGCATTGATATATTTACTTGTACTGAAAATTATATTAGACGAGTGTTTTCTTAACATTGTATAGATTAACAAACTTTAACGCTTTACTGTGTGTCTTAATTTATCATGAACTTTCAGCCCCGTTTTTTTTTTGTTTGCTTTACTGTATGTTGTTATATATTTTGTTATCTATTTCTAACTTAATCTAATTTAACTGTTTTGTTTTTTCAACCTGTAATTGACCTTCTGGCTGTTGGTTGTAGTACGAAATAAATAAATAAATAAATAAATAACGTTATTGAAACAAACCTTATAAAACAGCATAAGTCACAGGAATATTGTGAGAATGTTTATACAGCAACTATACAACTAAAACCATATTACAAAGCACTTTGGTCGCCGTTCATTTTGTAAGGTCTGTTGAAAAAAACAAATCAATTAAATAACAATTTTATAAGGGCTCTAATTTGGTATCTTTATTGGCAATAATACAAGATTTTTGTAGCATAAAATCCATCAATAAACCTAAATTATTTACTAACTGCACCTAAGGTATCAGATGGTATAAAAAAATTATCATCTTTGTTTAATCACAATGTCTGCAACTGGAATGTTGTAGTGTATTACTCAATATTATTTTACGTGTTTTAGTGCACTTTTTAAAAGTAATTTTTATTGCGGAGAAAATTTTACTGTAATTTGTAAGGCTCATATCAAGGGAATTTTACACGCGCCACGTATTAAGTGATTATCTACAATATTAATTATAATAAAAATGTTTTTTTTTGAAATTTCATGGTTCTCGATGTTAAAACTAGTTAAAAAACTTTAAAATAATCATAACTTCTCGTAATTGCCTTCGTTTTGACTATTCAATATCACTGATAAAAATTATTGTAAATTTTCACATCGTACATTAATGTAAAAAGTACCAAATCCATACTGTATTACCAGCACTTCCATGTGAATACTGTACATTTACATTTTTCAGGTAAAATATTTATACAGATCTAAGAAACATTTTTTTTATAGCGCTTTAGAAATACTGCGGAACATTACTAACAAATAATTGTTACAAAACACTTCAGTGTTATTTGCTAAAATGTTTTATAAGATTGTCACAGAAATATTTATAAAATAGTTATATATTTGCCGTATAAGCTCTTTTAATATTTAGCTGCAAAAATGTTTTGTGATAAATTTATAAAATATTTCACTTGTTGGCAGTATCTTGTATTTAAGTTAATGGCACCGTATTCTTGAAATAGTGTTTTCTAGAAATACAAATAATTTTTGACATTTAAGAACTTAATAATATAGAGTTTAGCATTTATAGGAATGTTATCTCATGTCACCTGCGAATATTCAAAGGTAGGCACCGAAGTAAAATGAATATATAACGACAGAAAACGATCAAACCAACAAAGTTTTAGATAAAGAAATCTTTGAAAATATTTTTATAACATAAACTTACATAGTTCTGCATATAAGAATGAAATGATGATGAGATGTGAAAATAATTTTTGTTTTAATATTGATTGCAATTAAGTGTTTTTAATTATTATTTATATTAAAAAAAATCACGATATTTTCTGAAAATCTGAATGCACTTTTGAGATTAATATTAAATAGCATCTAATATGTTACAATTATTTGTTGCATATAATTTACCTTATGCTTTTGCAATAATTATATATTATGGTGTAACAATCAACACCAAATTATTATTCCTAGATTCAAAAAAATGTGTTACTAATTCCTTTCTGTATACTTTATGATTATCAACAAAATTATCATATTTTTGTATAGTAGTTATGGATATAGCAGCAAAACGTTTCCATTTGATGTCGATAGAATTTGGGGTCAAAAAAAACTTAGTAACTTGTTTTTCTTGTATGATTGAGATTGTTGGTTTTGTCATTATTGCAAAACTATAAATAAATATTTTGCATAATATATCAATATTTTATAAAACCAAAACTGCGTCGTGTGGATAACGGCAAATGTAGTAAAACTAGAGAGTAAAATCTTCCAGTAAAATTTAACTTAGCATACTTCAACGTATAAATAATTAATAAACTATATAGAGTGTGTAACTTAAGTAATAATGGTTTAAGAGTTAAAAGCTTGGAATATTCTAAAAAAAGTTCGAATGACGTTATGTCCTAAATGGATAAGTTTTCAGTATGTTAAAGTATTTGAAAAATAAAATATTTAAATAATGTTAACCTATAGATGCAGAATTATTACTACATCTAGTATTTTGGAAAATGTAAAGAAGAAAAATTCCATTTTTTGGAAAGCAATTTTCCAATTTATATATACAGGGTGTTTAATAAAGAATTAGCCATATTTTGAGGCTAGCTTCCTTCGACAAAACTAATGCGATTTAAATCAGTTTACTTTAGTACAATGTAGGTCTGACAAAATACTTTCTTTATTTCAAGAAATAAGAATATTATCCTAAAAAAAATAAATAAAAAAGGACTGTCTATAACTTCTTAAGCGAACAAAATTGTAAGTTTAGGATTTAAAATACATTATTTGTATTCAAGGACATCCCAAGCTTACTCCTCTATTGAACGAAATGAAAATAGACACATTAAAATTAATCATTCTATAGAAAGAAGTTCAAATTTTTTGTTAAAATTTGTACATTGTTACAAAAAGAGTCATAAACGTAAGAACTTCCAATATTAATTATTATTACTCCTAAAAACTAAAAAATTGTTGTAAAAGAAACAACTTTCAATTTATTCAACTGCTTATTTTGTATTTAAAAAATAATTTATCAGAAATAAGCTATTTCAGAAAACACATTTATTATATGAAACGCAAATAGTATTACGTATTTTTCAAAATTATCAATAAAATTCATGCAGGTTCACCTTTATTTAGTTTAAGTCACTTATACAAATACTTTGAAACCCTATATCTATCAAATTAAGGGCATACGTTTATACGAACTTTTTAAAATAATATTTTACGCTTGAATTACACGCTGTATATTTTTTAAGAAATATACTTTCACTGCCACTTTATATCTTCCCGGTACTTTTTATATATACATATTTTAATTTTTGAATTATTGGAATGAACATTTTTGTCTATCACAACTTATACAGATAAATCATTGCACGATACTAAGAACAGGGGTCAGTCGTATTCATCATTATACCTCACGATGTATTGAAGGTCAAGCAGTAGAATTTTTTTATTTGATTAACAATTAATACACATCAGAGCATACAAAGTAACATTTTGCTAAAGTAGCATCTAATACTATAATTCATTTTGTATTGTATTTGATAACCCTATGTTGTAGTTTCATTGGTGAAACATCAGAAAATAGCCTAGTAAGTACAACTTCAAATGGTGCTCTCAAAAATTGTTTAATGGGCGCCTGTTACAAAATGAGGTTATGAAAGACATTTCTATTTTTATGTACTTAGAACATTTTGTAATGTCACAGTTTAGTAATGCCAAATATAAAAGTAACAGTTATTAAAATTGATTGTCTAATATCCAGACTTGTTAAAATTTATGAATCAACTTTGAAGAAGAAGCGGTCAGTTTGTCAGTCGTACAACTTTCTCTATTAGCAATGATATTCAATATTCAAGGTCGGTTATATAATTATTATCTAACGTGGGAAAATTATTGGGACATAATTTAACATATTTACTATGCTCCAGCCTCTTCAATGGAAATTTAGTAAAAATAGTAATACCCAGATAAGGTAGGTTTATGCATTGCTGTGCTAAAAATAAACGATTTTATTATAAGTACTCTCTTATCTGTCTTTTTGGAGATATAAAACGTAAGGTGTCTAGAAAATTAATATTAACAGAGCTATGTAACCTTAAAGATATTTTTTTAATTAGTTTGTTGGATATGTTTATTTTCTCATAAAAGTTTGCGTTTCTGCCTTTATCTTATGTGAACGAAGCATATAAGTTTTGAAATTACCGTCAAAGCAATATGACAGCTATCATTCAATTGTATACTTTGCTTAATCGTAAATGAAATGAGATTCATCACTATGTCCCAAAAAAATTAAATGTCAATTTTCTCGAAACCGGTTGGCTTTTGTGACTACAAACATAGTATCAAATTCTTAGATAAACTTACATTCTTTAAAGGAAGGAATCTTAATAAAATCAGAGACAAAAAAATATGATAACAAGTGTGCCAAATTTGAAAAAAAAATTGTTATAGTATTAACAAAGTTATAGTCAAAATACAAATGAAAAAAAATAACTTTGAGGTAAAGTAGCCCCGTTTATATTGATTTTCACATTATTTTGTCGAGTAGTATTATTCTAAACTTTCCGAACACCCTGTAGAACAAAATTCTTATTAATAACATTAGAAATAAAATTAATCATATAAACTGTATTCATATCTGAGTGTGAATATTTTTGTCATGGCATTCGACAATAATTAAGCTAGCACTGTTCAGATATATGTATATATGTACATGATTACTGATTATATTATACAGAACCTTGAATATTTAGGTTAATATTATTTTCATAGACAGGAATTGAATAGAAATTTATGGCGTTTTATTTAATCGCCACAAAATTATTACGCAATTATTTTATTAAAAAATTCTTCTGTTTGTTATACAAATAATGATATGTAATATTTTAGTATTGCATAATTATTCACTTATAAACTTATAGCTTACAAAAAAGTTTACTTTTAAAAGTTTTTACAGGTACAAGAAATTTATTCATTGAACGAATGATGTAACATATTTTTATACATTAAAAAAAAATGATAAAAAATATAAATTTCTATAACTCTGTTTTCATAAACGTATTGATACTGATACTAATATGTACTTATAATTGAATAGTGAAATACCTATATTTTTTTATTATGATCAGCAAAATTTTCTGGAGTTTCTCAATAGCCTAACTTGGGGCCTTTACTTTTCCATATATTTATAAATAGCATTGTAACAGTTCTCACCATCGATTGTCTTCTTTACGCTGAAAATTTACAAATATTTTATAAAGTTTCAGGTCATGTTATAGAACTTATTGCATGTTATTCGATTGAAATTGGCTTAGGGGTTCCGAAGATATTTTCAAAGTACTAAATTTTAGGCTATAGGGGGACTACTGTCCCAATTTTTAAAAGAAGACAGTAAACTAGGTGTATCTTAACTCAGTTAAGAAGAACAATTAAAATTTTCAGCTGATCAGATGCCGCTGCTATGATTGAAAATATACGCATTTAGATTACGTATACTGTAAAATATTTGAAATATCAAATCCATACGCTAAGGACGAACAGGCAATAAGAAAAAGGATGAGTTGTACGCAACTACCAGTTACTTTAATCCATTCGTCCTTTGTCTGCAAAATTAACATTTTAATATATTTTAAATTTTATGCCTTTGGAATGTATGTAACCATACCCAATAAATAAAACTAACCAACCTTGGAAACCTCATTTAAAAAAATTGTTAGAAAATATAAATATCAAATCTGCGAGAAGCGTCTGCGAATTTAATTTCTCCAGTTTTCATTACAAGATAATTAACTATATCACTCATTTTGCAAAAAATATTTCTTTAGTAGAATAATAATCCAATACCATAATAGCCGGGTCAGTAAGAGATAAACAGTTTTTGATAAGGTATAGTATCATATATAGAAAGGCACAAGGCACTATAATCGTGAGGAATATATACTGTTTATTTTCTATATCCTGAAATAATCTAATAAACCACCATCAAATTGTTATGATAGTGACTTCAATTAAGTACGAAAATATTAGATTGTTTTGAATTGGAAGTGAAGTCTGTATTTTAGAGATTATAGTTCCATGGATTTATCCAATTTATATAGTGCATGTACAAAAAACAAGATAAGAAGTTCATGATATCTTGGCCCTCTAGATTAAAACCTAACTTAATAAAAAATTTATTATTTAATATATGTTACATCTTCATCACCAAAAATAGCAATCTGAAAATAATAGATTTGCTTTCATTCAAATCTTTTAAGATTTTAAAAACCATAGCACTGACTGAAGTAAATTATAGTAAATTTCTTGACATTTGTAAGTTATAATATTCGTTCCCACTGATGTCAATGCTCTTTGTATTTAGCAGCAAGTCGTAACGTACAGTTATGTTCATTACATCTCAGATTATACCTGTCCATTATTCATAATGCAGAAAACTTTCGCTATTTAATGTCACACGTTACCATCGCAGAACATTCTTGCATAATTTCAAATTGCATCACGAATTTGAGTTCGGTTTTAATTTTTTTATTAAGTATTTTACAAAAATTTAATCACAAGTCATATTATTATCTAAGGGGCTACTGGAAGATGGGCACCAGAAGGTTGGAAACCGTTTTCATCGGCTACGTATTGAACGGCATATTGGACACCGTCAGGGCCGATGTAGGAGAACTGTCCTTGGGCGGCAATACTTTCGTCCTCCCTTCCTTCGTTGACTATCTGACCACGTTCTTGGGCGGCAATGCGATTGCTAGTTTCGTATCTGCAACAAGATTAAATTCAGTTGGCATAGGGCTACTATGTGAGTTATAACTTACTCATAGCTGTAACCGCCCACACCGATATTGTCGCTAGCGTATTTGGTTACTACAGCATCTGACTCCTTCTGGGGGGCAGCTACGGCTACGGCCACTAAGACAGCGAGAGCAATGATCTGAAAATCAATATAATTTCATTAATCCTTTTGTTTAACCGTTTTGTAACAAGAAAATAATTCCCAATATGAATAATTTGCTGTTGGATTTTTTCAGATAACGCACTACAAACAATATTAAAAAAAAACCTTATGAAGATATAAGTAGTAACTTTTGCAATAAAACCTGGCTTTTACACAAAGCAGTTAATATTCTTCTGAATACCAATAAGTAAAATTTTAAATCATTGGGAAACTAATATCTATATGCTAAACATATTAGTTATATAACATCCACATTTGTCACTTGATCACTCACCACTTTCATTTTTGTTGTACTTTTGGTTCACTGATGATGATAACGAATGCAGACTGAATATGAGGTGGAGAACAACGCTTTTATATGCCTCTGGTCAACCCAACTATTCCAACATCAACGCATCGTGTGTAGATGACATTTACCCGTACCATCCTTGATTTTTGATACCTGGATGTTTGGTATCAGAGAGCATACATATGACTTCATTGATAGAAATTGTGGGATATTTGATTTAAATTAGCTTAAAATACCTTCCTAATGCAGTAAAAAATGTTACAAAAGCTAATAATAAAAAATATATTGGGGGTGTAATTCAACGCTGGTCGGGGCTTTAGTCCGCAGAGTAGTTAGTTTCATACAATATTGTTAATAGGTACCTAAAAGTATATAAAGAAACGTACATAAAGGGTAACAAATTTTTGGTTATTTAAGTAGGCAATTGTTATTTTAATTTAAAATTCATTGATGGGTTAAAGTCACGTTTGACATTGTTGACATTTAATTTCAAATAATTTTAATTTATTGGTATAATAATTTTTATAATTAGATATTTGACTCAACTTAGAGGAAGCCCCTGAAGAAGCAATCCTGAAAATGCAGAAATCTGTCAGATCTCATCTATTGTGGTTGAATTTTCAAGTTCCCACAGTTTCAAAAGTGAACTTAGATATTTATAGAACGTTTTCATTAAACCAGGTTAGTAAATTTAGCAAGATTATTTTTTTTAAATTATTGAATAGAGCTTTGTCTGTGGAGTGGTTCATTAGCATAATATACTCGCGTCAAGAATTCAGAGGCCTTACGTCGGCTGACATTACACATTTGTTTTTATTGTCAACGTAATTTTGTATGCGCGGTGTAGAACTAACTACATCTATCGGCCATTCGCTACTCCATGCCGGACTGAAAATGTCACTGACACGAAGCGTTCTACATGCAGTAGACACCATTGAAAGCTGTCGACCTTTATCGCGTTCGGCGAGAAACGATATTTTAAACTCCGTGGCGTGATTCTACTGGTTAAAATTATAGCAGTTTTTAAGGATTTTTTTTTCGAATTCCCAATTTTTTGCAAGTTACAGTTTGTCAAAGTTCAATTTTTAAATTCCTTCTTCTTCTAAATAACTTGATAGCGATTTTCTGCCAAATCATTAAGCATTTATCGACTTGAATAAAGAGTACATAATTTTTTATAAATTTGTTTCTTTCCAGAAAAGTTTAAATGTTTGATATCTAGCATGAAAAAAGTTATGTGAATAATACAAAATTTTGAAATTCTAGGTATGCCCTATGGCGTATAATGAAACTCTTTCTCTCAATGTTCCAATAGAGCTTGATGTACTTAGTGGGTGTACCAAAAGGAGAGATTAATCGAATTTGAATTAATTGCTATTTTAGAAAGAAATTTAAAAATGAATTTTGGATAAACTGTAACTTGCAAACAATTGAGAATTCGAAAAAAATCCTTACAAACTGCTATTATTTTAACCTGCAGACTGATGCCAATGAGTTTCTTGACGGCCTTTCCTGAACACCCTGTATAATGCAAACTTTTAGTGTAGCATATAGTTTTATTACTATCAGTTGCAGTTTCTTAAATATTTTAATGAAAATATAATCAATTATTCATTTGTTCGTATGACGTAAGTCGTTTGAATTCTTGTTGCAAGTTATACCTAGATGTTTGATATCAGAGAGCATACATAAGACTTCATTGATAGAAATTGTAGGAGATTTGATTTATATTAGCTTAAAAAACATTTATTTTTTAATACAGTAAAATATATCTTAAGGCTGGCGATTCAAGGACAAATAATCGTATCTAAAGATACACAAAAAATACACCAAGTAGATGGAGGTTCTTATTAGCGTAGTACTAAAATATAATGCTCAAATTGAATCATTTCCTTTAACTTTTGAAGGGAAAGTGTGCTAGAGAACATAAAGAACTGTGAATTTGTAAACCTTGTCACTGTGCTTCATACACCGTGAAAAATACTTGATAATTTACATGAATTCAAGTGCTACTATTTTTTTAAAAAAAATTTTGCGGGATGTGATAATGTTTATAATTTTCTCAATGTGCAGTTGACCTGTAAAATTCAGATTTTATGATAAAACATAATAGGTGAAAGTGGTGCTCTTTTTTCTTATTCTAAATGACTTATCAACCTGGAAATTGTTTTATATCCTGGAGAAAATTTGTATAATTGACATAGTGAAGAGATATTATTTCTAACTTTCACAGATTTTTTTTGACTATCTCAACAAACAGCTATGAAATTCATTGAAAATTTGCCTATAAAAATGGCGCCATTAACTCAAATAAGAAAAAACATTTAAAATTTTCGGCTGACCAGATCCCTCTGCTTGAATGACTGAAAATATACGCATTTGGATTACGTATACTGTAAAATATTTAAAATATCAAATCCATACGCTGAGGACAAACAAGCAATAAGAAGAAGGATGAGTTGTACACAACTACCAGTTACTTTAAACCATTCGTCCTTTGTCTGCAAAATTAACATTTTAATATATTTTAAATTGTATGTCTTTGGAATGTAAAATATTTCCTTAGTAGAATAATAATAATACCGTAATAGACGGGTCAGTGGGAGATAAACAGTGTTTGATTAGGTATGGTATTATACAATAGAAAGGCACTATAATACTGAGGAAGATATATTATTTATATTCTATATCCTGAAATAATCTTATAAAACACCATCAAATAATTGTTAAGATAGTGACTTCAATTGCGTCTGAAAATATTGGATTGATTTGAATTGGAAGTAGAGTCTGTATTTTAGAGATTATAGTGACATGGATTTATGCCATTTATACAGTGCATGTATAAAAAAACAAGATAATTAGTTCAGAACTAATGATAACTTGATCTTCTAGATTAAAACCTAACTTAATAAAAAAATTTATATATTGTACACTCTATTTTATACTGTAACAACATTATTATACTCTCACATCTTTATCACCAAAAATAGCCATCTGAATATAACAGATTTGCTTTCATTCAAACCTTTTACGATTTTAAAAACAATAGCAGTAACTGAAGTAATTTGTAGTAAATTTTGTGACGTTTGTAAGTTATAATATTCATTCTCAACAATCTCAACCATGTCAATGCTCTTTGTATCTAGCAGCAAGTCGTAGCGTACATTTATGTTTTTTATATCTCAGATCATACATGTCCTTTATTCATAATGCAGAAAGCTTACCATCATTGTGTTACCATTGCAGCACATTTTTGCATAATTTGAAATTGCATCAAAGTTTGGTTTTAATTTTTTTATTAAGTATTTAACAAAAATGTAATCACAAGTCATATTATTATCTAAGGGGCTACTGGAAGATGGGCACCAGAAGGTTGGAAGCCGTTTTCATCGGCTACGTATTGAACAGCATATTGGACACCGTCAGGGCCGATGTAGGAAAACTGTCCTTGGGCGGCAATAGCTTCATTGTCCCTTCCTTCGTTGACTATCTGACCACGCTCTTGGGCGGCAATGCGATTGCTAGTTTCGTATCTGCAACAAAATTAAATTCAGTTGACATAGAGCTACTATGTGAGTTACAACTTACTCATAGCTGTAACCGCCCACACCGATATTGTCGCTAAGGTATTTGGTTACTACAGCATCTGACTCCTTCTGGGGGGCAGCTACGGCTACGGCCACGAAGACAGCGAGGGCAATGATCTGGAAGTCAATGCAATTTCATTAATCCTCTTATTCAACCATTTTGTAACAAGACAAGTAATTCCCAATATGAATGATTTACTGTTGAAGGTTTTTCAGATAACGCACTACTTAATATATTTAAAAAAAAATATGAAGGTATAAGTAACTTTTGCAATAAAACCTGGCTTTAACACAAAGCAGTTAATATTCTTCTGTATACCAATAACTAAAATTTTAAAGCGTTGGGAAACTAATATCTATATGTTAAACTTATTAGGTATATAACATCCACATTGTCACTTGATCACTCACCACTTTCATTTTTATTGTACTTTTGGTTCACCGATGATGATAACGAATGCAAACTGAATATGAGGTGGAGAACATTGCTTTTATATGCCTCTGGTCAACCCAACTATTCCAACACCAACGCATCGTGTTTAAGATGACATTTACCTGTACCATCTTCGATTTCTGATACCTAGATGTTTGGTATCAGAGAGCATACATATGACTTCATTGATAGGAATTGTAGGAGATACGATTTATATTAGCTTAAAATATCTTTCTAATACAGTAAAAAATGTTATAAAAGCTAATAATAAGAAATATATGGGTAGATATTGAGGGTGTAATTCAACGTTGGTCGGGGCTTTAGTCCGCAGAGTAGTAGTAGTAGTTAGTTTCACAAAATATTGTTAAAAATTAACAATATTTAAAAAAACGATTACATAAAGGGTAAATTTTTTTGGTTATTTTAGTAGATAATTGTAATTTTAATTTAAAATTCATTGACAGGTAAAAGTCACTTTTAACATTGTCGACATTAAATTTCAAATAATTTTAATTTATTGGTATAATAATTTTTATAGCTACATATTTGACTTAACTTAAGAGTTTTGAAAGTAAAAGTTTATTTTTGAAAACACGTAATAATTTGAAAACGACTGAACTTCTTGGAGTCAAAAATAGTTACCATTATGTTTTTTAGAGTGAAAAATCTGACTTTTCTATTTTCATATTTGATATATAGTGGTTTTCCTGGTTGTTATGCCGTGGGCTCGGTAACTGATTGCTGCTAGTAACATGGTCAAGGTGCACATCTCTAGCTTCAGCTTATATTATTTTTAAAGTTAGATGTTTGACTCAACTTAAAGGAGGCCACCTAAAGAAGCAATTCTAAAAATGCAGAAATAGGTCAGATCTCATCCATTGTGGTTGAATTTTCGAGTTCCAACAGTTTCAAAAGGGAACTTAGATATTTACAGAATGTTTTCATTAAACCAGATTAGTAAATTTAGCAATTTTTTTTTTAGATTATTATTGAATAGAGCGTTGTCTGTGGAATTGATCATTAGCATACCTAGATGTTTGGTATCAGAGAGCATACATATGACTTCATTGATAGAAATTGTAGGAGATTTGATTTATATTATCTTAAAAAACATTTCTAATACAGTAAAAATATCTTAACTCTGTTAAGAAAAGCAGTTAAAATTTTCAGCTGATCAGATGCCTCTGGTTGCATGATTGAAAATATACGCATTTGGATTACGTATACCGTAGAACATTTAAAATATCAAATCCATACGCTAAGGACCAACAAGCTATAAGAAAAAGAATGTGTTGTAGACAACTACCAGTTACTTTAAACCATTCGTCCTTTGTCTGCAAAATTAACATTTTAAAATATTTCCAATTTTATGTCTTTGGATAACCAATAAATATAACTAACCAACCTTGGAAACCTCATTTAAAAAAATTGTTTGCAAATATAAATATCGAATCTGCGAGAAGTGTGCGAATTTAATTTCTCCAGTTTTTCTAACAAAACTATTTTACACATATTGCAAAAAATATTTCTTTAGTAGAATAATAAAATAATACCATAATAGACGGGTCAGTCAGGAGATAAACAGTTTTTGATTAGGTATGGTATTATATATGGAAAGGCACTATAATTCCCTGGAATATATACTATTAATGTTCTATATCCTGAAATAATCTTATAAAACACCATCAAATTGTTATGATAGTGACTTCAATTACGTTTGAAAATATTGAATTGATTTTAATTGGAAGTAGAGTCTGTATATCAGAGATGATAGAGACATGGAATTATTCAATTTATACAGTGCATGTATAAAAAAACAAGATGTGTAGTTCAGAACTATGATATCTTGGTCCTCTAGATTAAAACCTAACTTAATAAAAAAAATTATATATTTTCCACTCCATTTTATACTGTAACATTATTATACTGTCACATTATCATCACCACCTGAAATATAACAGATTTGCTTTCATTTAAACCTTTTACGATTTTAAAAGCCATAGTATTGACTGAAGTAATTTATAGTAAATTTTTGACATTTGTGAGTTATAATATTCATTCCCAATGATGTCAATGCTCTGTGTATCTAGGAGTAAGTCGCAGCGTACAGTTATGTTAATTATATCTTAGATTATACCTGTTCATTATTCATAATGCAGAAAGCTTACGATCGTTGCGTTACCATCGCAGAACATTATTGCACAATTTGAAATTGCATCACAAATTTGTGTTTGGTTTTAATCTTTTTATTAAGTATTTAACAAATATTTAATCACAAGTCGTATTATTATCTAAGGGGCTACTGGAAGATGGGCACCAGAAGGTTGGAAACCGTTTTCATCGGCTACGTATTGAACAGCATATTGGACACCGTCAGGGCCGATGTAGGAAAACTGTCCTTGGGCGACAACAGCTTCATTTTCCCTTCCTTCGTTGATTATCTGACCACGTTCTTGGGCGGCAATGCGATTGCTAGTTTCGTATCTGCAACAAAATTAAATTCAGTTGACATAGGGCTACTATGTGAGTTATAACTTACTCATAGCTGTAACCGCCCACACCGATATTGTCGCTAGCGTATTTGGTTACTACAGCATCTGACTCCTTCTGGGGGGCAGCTACGGCTACGGCCACGAAGACAGCGAGGGCAATGATCTGGAAATTAATACAATTTCATTAATCCTCTTATTCAACCATTTTGTAACAAGAAAAATAATTCCCAATATGATTGATTTGTTGTTAGATTTATTTCATATAACGCACTACTAAAAACATTTAAAAAAAAAACTTATAAGTAGTAACTTTTGCAATAAAACCAGGCTTTAACACAAAGCAGTTAATATTATATTGAATATCAATAAGTCAAATTTTAAAGCGTTGGGAAACTAATATCTATTTGCTTAACATATTAGTTATATAATATCCACATTTGTCACTTGATCACTCACCACTTTCATTTTTGTTGTACTTTTGGTTCACTGATGATAACGAATGCAAACTGAATATGAGGTGGAGAACATCGCTTTTATATGCCTCTGGTCAACCCAACTATTCCAACACCAACGCATCGTGTTTTAGATGACATTTACCCGTACCATCTTCGCATATTTTTGATACTGTGATCTAAATATTCATATATACGGTCAAACTTCCGCCTAGGGATGGTTTAAGGACATCGGGTTTTTGCTTGATTTCTAGCAATTTGGATGCATGAATTTCTCAATTTTGTAAACTGTGCGATGTAGTGACAATGGTACGAGGTAGATTTTAAATGCAGCATCATTACCGGAAGTTATGTGAAAGAATGCGTGAAGAAAATAGGTAAATAATACGTAAATATGTAGTGTTTTGTGATAAATCAATTATGTTATGTGGCGAGAACAATATAGGTAATAGTTTTTAAATAATAATGCTTATCTTCATTATATAATAATTATGTAACCATTATTTTATCTGACCACCAATAAACATTATGTCCAGCACTGTTATTCTTGTAAAGTTTATTAATTCAACTTAGTATATATACAAGGTGTCACAAAGCTCTATAACCTTTTCTTCGCAATGTCAAAATTAGCAGGGATACAGAGCGCCAAAAAAATGTATTATGATTTTCTTCAAATGACTTTTTATCAGTCTGCTGACTTTATTCTAATTTTCTAACAGCACTATAAAATGTATAATTGTTTGTTAGACGTAGGTTATCAACCCATAAAACTGTTATATTAAAAGATACTTAGAGACAATTTTACGTCTAAGAGCAAATAACTATATTATACACTAATATAGTTATTATGTATATATTATCAGTTGTAAAAAAATAGTAATATTACAATAAACAGAAGAAAAACATTTATTTTCACCCAAATTATATTGACAAAACCATTCTATAAAACAAATTTGAAAGAGTAAAATGGCTGGACTTTTTTTTATTTGTGTCATAACGAACGGTAGACGTCTAGTGTTACCTCTCGCTCTTGCTTTCATAGTCATTGTATAAGAATAAACATGTCAGGTTTAGGCCAGTGGAACAAAAATAAAAGAACTGGCGCATTTAGGAGAAATCAAAACAAAAAATCATATATCACAAATTTAGCCGGTTTCCTATTATTGAATAGTCAAAGCAAAGACAATTATGAAAAATTAAGATGATGTATTTTAAAATACCAATTTTATTTTAATTATGATAATATTGTAAATAATCACATAATAGGCGTCGAATGAACAATTCACTGAATATAGGCCATACAAATCTACGCAATAAAAATTGATTTCACAAAGTGCACTAAACACGTAAAATAATATTGAATAATATACCACATAACATTGTGATTTTGATAAGAGATGCACAATAATTTATACCTTCTGATACCTTTACAATACAATTAATAAATAATTTAATTTTGTTGATGAAGTTTGCTATAAAAATGTCGTATTATGGCTACCAAAAATAGAAAAATATAGCTCTTATAAAATTATTGTTTATTTGATTTGTTGCTATTATATAACGATTTTTTTAATTGTTTCCAATAAGCTTTACAAAATCGCAACCGTGACTAAAGAGCTTTATAATATGGTGCCAATTTTGGTTGTATAGTTGATGTGTAACCATTCTTACAATGCTTTTGTTACTTAATTAATATGCTGTTATATAAAATTTGTTTCAAAAACGTTTTTGAAGCTGTTATAAAATACCAAATTTCTGGTTGGGTAGACTATCATTGGCCTTCAAATAGTGACTAACGTCTTTGTTATTTTAAAATTTTTATAAACTAACTCGTGTTATATCACGTTAAAAGAAACCGTTTCCAAAAAAACAATTTCCGAAAGAACCTATTTAAAATTCACAGCCACATTATTTTTGTTAGTGTAATAATGTAAGTGTCTATACACAAATTACTTTTTTTCGGAAATTTCGACACACCCTAGCCTTTCTGTAATTTTGAAAATGAGTTCGAGTAAGCGACTATTAATTTAGCGCACGTAATTGTTTCGTTTTTTTTTAAACGGCAAAGTCACTATTTGAAGGGCAGGGACAGTTTAGGCTCTTTGATCTTTAAGGATATGCGTCAAATAAAGACCATGGATACAGAGGAACACTAGTGATATGTGTATGTATAAAATTAGAAAAAAATTGGCAGACTGACAAGAGTCCATAAAAAAATTTTTGGTGCCCTATAACTCCGCTAATTTTGAGTTTTCGAAAAATGGTATAGGGTTCTGTGGCATTAATTTTTCATGTAGAATCACGCCCTAGACATTGACTCATCATTTCCGGACACCCTGTATATTCAAGTGCATGTTTTCTAATAATTGTGATTAAGATGTCTATTCAGATTTAATTAATTAATGTTAAATTATAATAAATAATATATAATCCTTTGATGAACTTATTGTAGCTAATATTAATAGTATCTGTAACAAAAATATAAAAGAGCTAGTTATATTTTAATATTTTAAATCGCATGTGAAAATTATTAAAAGTTAAGATATTTTGTTTCTTTCAATTTTATGTCAAGATTCTTTTTCGATTATTTATTTTCCAAGCCTTTCAATTTGTCTTCAAAGCTTGTACGTATTAATTATTTTTTAACTAATAGGCAGGTATTATAGTTTTATATGTATTAAATTAATTGATTGACCATGAATGCTACTAGACAGTCTTAAACAAAGAAACAAACGATGTTACTCATTAGTTGTTCCTCCTTTGCAACTAATAGCAAATATGTTTAACTTGTTAGTATTGAATTTAAATAATTACGTATAAAATTTGTCAATTAATTATTATGGTTTAGGTAACAATATAACAATTTGTATTTTTTAAATTACGTTAATTAATTTCACATGTTTTATCTAGTGGTATATATTTTAAACAATTATTCGTTAAAGAATTAATTAATATTTTATAACAATAGTTACTACTGGCAAAGGTCGAATTGAATAACGTAAGAATGTTACATGCATTTTCTTGTACCTATCTAAAAATAAAAGATTTTGTAATAGGACATTGCTCGCTAGTTAATGATGTCTTCATAAAATAGGTAAAATTAAATAATTAATTTTCACAACCTTATAATTGTTTTATTCACTCCTTCGAACCGTAAAAACAGTCACTCTTTTCCCTATATAGACAAATAAAGTTTTATTTCACTGATACTAAAATTGAAACACATTGAGCAACCAGGACATCCCGATATGCCACACATCGACTCTCACCGAGTTTTTTTAAGATTTATTCTTGCTGACATGGAAAAATGTTGATTATTTTCGACTTAAATTCCACTAATTTGAGCTTGTGATTGTGTATCAAACATTGTACTCGTATTGCATTGTTTTAGTCGTATTTTATCCACTTAAGAAAATTGAACTCTCGAACTATGTTTATTACTAGGTACTCTCACTTGATGTCATCGAGGTTTTTTTTTTGTTACGAAGATATCCAGCTGATGAATTTTGTTTTTATCATTCTACCTGTCATTATTTGTTTCCTGTTTTAGAGAGAAACTTTTTACATCCTTCATAACTGTCAAAAAATAGGATTTTTTTAGTAGCTATAGATATGTAAAATTAGCCATTTTTTAACGGTGATGAACAACTCACGATCGTGAAAAACAGTTTTATTTCTTCACAGTTCGGACATTTTTTTCACGGTCATGTCACTTTTGACATTGACACTGACTTCAGATAAAAACATATTGAAAAATAATAAACCTACGGTGGCAAATACTTTGGACAGTTGGACAAAAAATATTTTTATTTCAAAATCAGTGTTTTATGGCATTTTCGAATAATATTTTGTCTCGACCATAGATTTAGAAAGAGGGAGATAGGCCAAAGACTATTGCGCAACTTGTCATTTTCTCACTCCTCTCACCTACCTATCATATACATCAATTTGAGTAATGTCATATTACCACTTGTTTTATAGTTTACTAACATTAATGATTGATCTAGTTTGAGATTCCGAAAGATACGTGCCCAGTACCAGGGTCGTATTTAATTAAGTGGTTTACAATTACTTTTGGTACAAATAAAAATATACCTAATAATTATAAATTTCTAGGTAAAATAATAATGTAATTGGGAATAAAATAAAATGTGACATTATTTACGAAAATTTGCAGCTTGCTTATTGAAGTTTTATTTAGAATTATAATTTTGGATTTTCTAAAGGTGAAAAAAGAAAGAACTTTTGGATAACTGCACTAAATTTAAGAAAATTTGATAATTTTCAATATTCTAATCTGTGCCAGTTTCATATAGACGAAATAAACATATCAGGGATAATTTTTATCACAATTTAAATTCTCATTTTAAATAACAAAATGTATTTACTTGTCACTCTTCAAATATAATTAAGCTAATTTTATCTGTATATTATATAACTATCAAAATAACTTAATAACTGTATACAGGGTGTCTGTGAAAGGTTAGGAAATCACGGAGCTGGAGATACTGGTGACCAAAAAAATCTATTGAACCAAATATGCCTTATCCGAATGTTGCTGGTTTCTTTTAAATGGCAGAACATTTTTGCTGTTTAGTGTGTCCATTTGTCTATTGAAACAATCGATTTTCCTACCTGTTATATCTGACAAAGGTATACCTTGCTAAAGTAACCATTTTTGAAATAATCGTATTTGAAATATTCAGTGCAGCTATTGACAACTGTTATCGTTTCAGGTAAAGTGCCTTTTCTACTAAAAATGCAGCAAAATATTACTTGAAAAAGTTGTTCACAACTGTAAATTATGGAGAAGTGCAAAATTTCAAAAAGATCGGCCTGCTTTGATAAAATCTTTGTCTTTTATTGAAACATGGTTTCAAAATCAAACATCGCTGATCCTCTTGAAATTTTGCACGTCCCCATAATTTACAGTTCAAGTAACATTTTGCTGTATTTTCAGTAGAAAAGGCACTTTACCTGAAACGATAACAGTTTTCAATCGGTGCACTGGATATTTAAAACAGGATTATTTCGAAAACTGTTACTCCTAACGACTTCAACAGGGTATCCCTTTTTCAGATACAACAGATAGGAGAATCGATTGTTTCTGTAGTCAGATGGCTACACTTAGCTGCAAAAAAATTCTCGCATTTAAAAGAAATGTGATGTGCCATAAGTGGCGCCCTCTACTAGTGACGATAAAATTAGTTAAAAATTCTTATTTGCCGTGCCAAAAAACATAATTGTGCCAATTTTTTTTTAATACTCCGACAAGTTTTAAAAGTTATTGAGATATTTGAAAATAAAATTCTAGCAATGAACGCCCTATATTTTTGAAACCAGCAACATTTGGATAAGGCATATTTGACTCCATCGACTTTCTTTTGTTAACCAGTATCTCCAGCTTCGAGATTTCCCAACCTTTCACAGACACCCTGTATAACTACATACCTACTTACTTTTATTTAAGTCACTGATATTCATGTTTTATTATTTATATATTTAAATTTATAATAAAAATGTTTAATCAATATGTATTTTTTCCTAATTATAATTATATAGACTTAAAATATACCGCGTATGAGAAAATATGTGTATACTTCACATTTCTTATGATAGTGCCTAAAGTAAAAATAAATGATATTCAACAAATAATTTAATACAAATTAACACAAATCAGTAATCATAATCGTTAAGATTTTGATTTGTTTTATTTATTACTGAAAATTTAAGGCTCATACTACAATTTTCTAAATTTTTTCTTAAGTATAACTTTATAAAAATTTACATATTATTAACCGATATTGAATAAAGACTTTCGAGTTTTATATAGGTGACATAACATTTACAAAAAGCATTTGTTATTGATCAAAATATTTTTTATTTCACACTGTACTTAAATGAGTCCGGGAAATAACTCATTACAGTACTGAGTCCGGAAAATGTTTACTTCCCGGACTGCTTTAAAAAAACACAATATTCACATTTTTAAAAAACTTTATCTTTAAAACTACAAAATCAAGCCTCTAAAAACTAATTATAGTTATAATTAACAGGAACTGTGCAATGTGAATTTCATTGCAGGAATACCTTTAGGGACAGAATCTTCACTAGACACGGTAGTGGTGGTGGATATAGTTTGTTGCTTGGTCTGAAGAACCTGTATATAGTTTTCTCCATTCTGAATCATCCTTGCTGCTTTTCTTTTGTTTTCTAAGGAATATTCAATGAATTGTTCCGCAACAGATGAGCTTTTCCATGCACCATGACGCTTCAGTGTTGATAAATCAGCTCCCGCATTCGCCAAAAAAGTGGGAGATGTTCTGCAGAAACAATGCCCCGTATATTTTCTGGGTGTTCCAACTTCAAATATCCCGCAATTTTTTTGGTGCCCCCCCAAATGTATGCCCGCTGTTTGGGAAACATGTTCCTCTTCTATAACCCAAAAAATGCAAATCTTTCTTCATATTTTTAGGTAGGAGCTTAACGCATTCTCTGAATATTTCCAGAAAATTTATTCCTTCATTGTCGTCACTCAATACAGTGAACACCCGTTTTATATTCGTCTTAGAAATGGGAATAGTTATAATTAGTTTGGTGCCACAATCTTCAATGTTTTTTAGGGTCATATGGTATAACTCTTCTCGCCGACAACCACCAGCAATGGTATCATTGCTATTACTTGTAACAATAGAGAAAATGGTTTAAAACTGATTGTCAAATTGATGAAATTTTGACTGACGAAACCAAGAAATATATTTTTTGTAATTAATTGACATTGAGTATCATTCAAGATGCACATTATTTAATTCAAAACTAATGAAAAGGTTAAACTTGTTTACCTTCATCAAAAGTTACTCTTCTGATGGGGCTGCCTTCATGAATCTATTAACTTCTTCTCTTGTTAGAACTTTTGATTTGTTTGCCTGATGACCAACTGCTTGCCTTTTTAAGAAAGCCACCAGTTTTGGATGTTTTGAAATATCACCTCCTTCTTTTACCATCAGCATAGACTTAAGCATCGAATATTTTGCCCACATTGTCGGAGGATTCATCTTTTTGGAGATATCCAAGAAGTACGCCAAAAGGATATTCTCATTCAGGCCGCTTTTCACCTTATAGGTTTTTCTCCACACTTTGAAGAGCTGGTATTCCTTCTCATAACGAGCAGAAGACTTCGTAGGCACCAATTTACTGGTTGCTTCAGCACATTTTAGCTCGATTTCTTCCATTTTTTACGAAAATTGGGATGACAAACTGTCAAATTTGTTACTTTTGTTTTTACATCACTAAGTTAAATCAAAAGCTATGCGATAAAACAAGAATCGAAACCACGCTCACCTACATACAGGCAGGTTATGTAAAATAAAATATTAAAATTTTATTTTTAATACACAGTATGAAATAAAACGTTGTACGATACACTCGTAAACACCTAGACTTGTACGTTAATATACCATTTCCCGGCCTTGTAACGTAAATAACTATAAATATGTACATCATTGATTATTCATGGAAATGGGTAATGATTGGTCACTACAATTTTTATATACCTACAGCCATGACGGTTCCTCCACCTAAGTTACCCAGGATCCGGAAAGCAGACAGTCATGGGCAAGTAAAATTTAGTCTGCGTTACCTGTCCCTTCCAACCCCTTTCATAATTCACATCAAGCGCCATTAAAAAAACACAGAAAAATTTATTTATTAACATTTATTACAATTTAGATGTTAGGTATGTGTAATTTATATGACAATCGACAAATCCCATTTCTGCTTATTGTATCTGATTCAGGTTAATGTTAGTGCCCTTGCATTGGCCACAGTTTTATAATTTTCTCACTGCACGAACAATAAGGCCGTATTTAATATCTGATCTTATCTGACCCTATAACCTATAAGAGCTTTTGCTTAACGATTAAGAGGCGAATTACTTTCTCGTTAACAAATTGCAGCGGCAATAGCGTACTCAGCCGTGATTTTATGAGTTTTATGCATCCCAACGAGCGAGCTAAACGTTTTTGTCTCCGTCATGAATCGTAGACGATATTGTCGAGAACAACTATAAGACTGACACACGCAAACAATTCAAATAAACGACAAATTATTCTAGGTCAATCAATACCAATAAAAATAAAAGTTCCAATAAAAATAAAATTTACTAACAGAAGTCGGAGACTCGTGCAGGGGAAGGACCTGTATATTATTATTTAGTAGGCCGCATTTGCGCCCAGGAACGACTTTGTTGGTAGGCCCTAACCACCATTCAGTGCCGGAAATGAAGGAAACCTGGAAAACCTCACTAATTAGGGGGTTGTCAAACGTCGATAATTATCAATCCCTCACATTGACCCAATCCTACAATCTTCCACCCTACCATACCCTCAGAGACAGGTGCCAATCCTCTTCAAGAATATAGCTGATATACAATCTACTGGCCACGGGGATCGAACCCACAGCGATCTGGTCACATCTATTCAAGTACTGACGCCTAACCGTTCGACCACTGACTGATGACTAGCACACCAGTTTTAATGGAATACGTAAAAGATATATTATTAGGGTGAATAAAATATTTGACACCTTTAGTAATAATCATAACAAAATAATATTTTCTAAGCAACATTGTTACTTAGAAAACATGAAGAAAGACCTTCAAATATAACTAGTATTGTTAAGAAATAAATGGAAAGGTTTTCAAGAAATTTGTTTAAAAGTATATCCATTGCATCACTTTTATAAATAGATATTCCTGAAAGCAAATAATTCTGCGAAACTGATAGGTACTTCAATTTTTATCATATGAATTTTTGTTATATTGATTGGTACTATCACCTTTGGAAGATCTGTACACTATTTCTTTACACTCTGTATAACGTATTCCTGTTGTATTTTTTTAGGTATACTAAACAGTATACAAATACAAAATATACAGGGTGAATCAAAAGGAATAGGTCAACACTAAGCTAGAGATACTAGACACCAACATATTATATTTGAGTTCATCATGGCTTATACGAATGTCTTTGGTTTTAGATATACAGAGTGTTCAAGGTTTAAATTTTATTCTAAAATTTCTCAATAATTGTACCAATAATAAATACGCTAATATTTATTGACATAGAAATTTGACACAAGCCTACTAAGAAAAGAAATAGCAATATCACCACCTGAAACAACATCACCACAAAATACATTGGAATATTTAAATGCAAATAATTCATAAATCGATAAAATTAGGCGACCTAAATAAGAGTACATTTTTTATGCAGAATTGAACGTTCTTTTATATTTTTAAGTATAGCTCAACATATGAAAAAATATGTTTTGATTTGCCCAAACCATACGGTAAATCTAACGCCCTCAAGGCATAACGTCAAAATAAACTTCAAAATCGTAATTCTCACACCAAAACCCCAACACTATCAATTATCATAGTCATGCTATCAAAACATTCTTAATTATTGAGAAATTTCAGATTAAAATTTAAACCTTGAACACCCTGTATTTCTTAAACCTCCTTAGTTTTAATTCATTCTTTCTGACTCGCTGTGTATAAGCATACTTCTTTAATTAGATATTTTTTGTTAAATTTATTGTGTCAGTATTAAAAATTTAGCGTATTAACATGTTAAGGTAAGTAAAATCCCTTTAATAAAAAAATTAAACTCTCCACAGTATTCCATAGGCAATTTTTTCTAGTTAAAGTGTTTCATAGGTACCCACAATTAAATAATATCATCACTATGATATGAATAGATTAATATTCAACGCATTAAATACTATTTACGAAAAAACAGAATAACCTGATGTAATAAGCGGCATAAAGTACCACAACTAATCGAGTGACCTTTCCCAGAAGGCAACCAGGGTTAAGTTCTTCATTTAAATTACCAAATTCCAACAAAAACTTGACGTCATTTACACCTCGGGCAGAAGATGGGTCAGATGGCAGCAAAGAAACTTTTAGATCACAATGCCAAAAAAATGCGCGTGCCAAAGTGGGGGTAAATGTCAACGAAAACATGCGGCCGACTGAAGAAGATCTCGGCTTCACGGAGACATATAAAAGCTAGCATCTTCATCTCATATTCAGTTTACACTCGTGGTCAGTGAAAGAAAAATACATTTACAATGAAAGTGGTGAGTGACGAGACGTGTGCATCAATATGGATATCACATTTTATTATTATCATTATCATTATATACAGGGGTTTGTCAAAACTTGATTTAATAAGATTTTAACATTTTTATATATGTGCTGCACAACAAAAAATAATTGTTACATATAAAAAGTATTTAATTTGCGGGAAAGTCAATTTTGGTACTTATTGTTTATTTTAAATAGATCTAATACCTAGTACCTCTGAATATAAAATGGTGACGTTTTGCTGTCATTTATTCCAGAAATCAGCTGTTAAACATAATCTTTACTTTCTTGCAGATCGTTGCCTTTGCCGCCCTTTTGGCCCTTACCCTAGCCGCCCCACAAAGCGACAGAGACGCAGTTATAGTCAAACAGGCGTCTGATAACATTGGAGTTGATGGCTACCAATTTTCGTAAGTTAAAAGCCAGTCATAGCAGTTACATGTACTTAACTAAATCATGTTACAGATACGAAACCAGCAACGGCATCAGTCAAGATGAAAGTGGTCGACTAATCAACGCCGGATCTGAAAACGAAGCCATTGCTGTCCAAGGACAATTTTCCTACACTGGCCCTGATGGTACCCCATACCTCGTCACATACGTCGCTGATGAAAATGGTTTCCAACCCCAAGGCGCTCACATTCCCACCGCGTAGATAGCTTAGGATAGATAGAAAAAGAAATGATAGGTTGTTGTTTTAGATTTTCGTTAAAATGTAAAACAACATTCGTCTTGTAAATACTAAAAATTATAATAAACACAAAGAAAGAAAATTTTCTTGTTTGATTCTCTAACTTACGAGTTATTGTGCAATGCGATGCTGGAATGTGGCATTAAACAGCGAAAGTTGTCTACATCATAAATAATGGATAGGAATAACCTTAGATGTAAAGAAAAATATATTAGTCATACCTACCTGTTCGATGGTGAGAACGAGGAACATCTTCAAATGCCAAAAGTCCTCTATAATTTGCAACAACATATAATTGCGTTGTTTTCTTAAAATTATGAGTAATAAAAATAAAACGTGTTATTTGTCTAGAGAGATGATGCTATTTTCAGAGTAGGAGTCTAATAGATTCCTTTTATACAACCGTTACATAAGGACTGTGATTTGGCGCCTTTTACAGTGACACAGTAACACCGTGACACTTAACATTCCATGAATGTAATAGCTTCATTATCATATTTGCTTTACAGTACTGATCCAACGTTGGTCAAGCTATTGTTCTATTCATAAAATTATTTTAAAACTACATAAAATGATTGAATTGTTATATTGTATAGATATGATAATTAATCTAATATTGTCCTTAACTTTCTTTATGATTTCTACTTACATTAAGTAATTCCATACAGGGTGAGTTGGAAGTAGGTGTAATAATTTAACTGAAGATTCTTTTCGTCAAAGAAAAGTTTTTATTCACATGATTTTTTGTTCTTACATGCCTCTTTAGCAAACATACAGAGTGTTGAAATTTAGGAAAATGGAGTCATTGCTCACGGGGAAACTTTTTTTTAGCTATGTTGCTGCACATTGTTGCACCTTCAGCCGCAATACAGCCTTGACACTGTCGTATTAACTATGTATACACATGGCGCATATAGAAGTAAGTAAGTACAAGTTTATTATTTTTAAATGATTACTTAATTTGTTTCTTTATATTTTTAGGTATTAATAATATTGTGTGAAACTAACTACTCTGTGGACAAAAGCTCCAACCAGCGTTGAATTACACCCACAATATCTACCCATATATTCCTTATTATTAGCTTTTGTAACATTTTTTACTGTATTAGAAAGGCATTTTAAGCTAATATAAATCAAATCTCCTACAATTCCTATCAATGAAGTCATATGTATGTTCTCTGGTTGGGGCTTGTCCACAGAGTAGTTAGTTTCACACAATATTATTAATACCTAAAAATATATAAAAACTTTTACATAAAGGGTAAACAATAAACATTATTCAAGTAGGTATTATTATATTTAATTCATTGATAGGCTAATGTCACTATTGTCATTATCGATATTTAATTTCAAATAATTTTAATTTATATAATAATTTTTATAGTTAGATATTTGACTCAACTTAAAGGAGGCCACCTAAAGAAGCAATCCTAAAAATGCAGAAATAGGTCAGATCTCATCTATTGTGGTTGAATTTTCGAGTTCCCACTGCCAATAGTGAAGTTAGATATTTATAGAGTGTTTTCATTAAAGCAGGTTAATAAATTTAGATAGATTAATTTCTTTAGATAATTATTGAATAGAGCTGTGTATGTGGAATTGTTCATTAGCATACCTAGATGTTTGGTATCAGAGAACATACATATGACTTCATTGATAGGAATTGTAGGAGATTTGATTTATATTAGCTTAAAATACCTTTCTAATACAGTTAAAAAATTACTTAATTTGTATTTAAAATGATTTTACAACCCCCTTATGAAACAGACCTTTCATTGCAGAAATGTTTATGGTTTTTTTTTGACATAATAACTAAGGATACTAGACGTTCGTATTACATGAGTGAATATTACTAACAAGCATCAGCTGTTGAGAGAGATATAACGGCAACATATTATTAATTATCCTGTATATAAAAACCATTGTATGCAGTGTAAAGAAATGTTCCACATTCAACCAATTCAGCGTATCTAACATTAGTTGACTACTGATAAACCTATTACAATTTAATATAACACGCATAGCTTTATTTTGAAGCACCTGTAATCGATTGAAGTTTGTACAATATACATACAATATGGAGGAGCAATACATAAAATTGATTGATTGAAATAAAATGGGGTGATATTAAAGTGTTCTAAACAGTTAATTTTGAATATATGTATTGATAAGTGTTGAAAAATTCTACTAAAGAATACAATTCTTTTTCCAATTTTTTTTTGATATATACTCTATATGTCGATTAAATTTTAAATCTCTATCAATAATCAAGCCTAAATATTTTATTTCATCCACATATTCAACTTTTTTACCGTTTATTTCTATTTTCAAGTTTAAATTTGGGAATTTACTATACAAAAAATTACTACCAACAAACATACATTTTGATTTTAGTTTATTAACTTTTAATTTATTTAAATTAAGTTTCTCCGTTAATAATTGTAATTCTAAATTTACTGTGGTAACCATTTCTTCAAAGTTTGCACTTTCATAGTGAATAAGAGTATCATTGGCAAACAGATGAATTTTGCAGTTAATTTACATATTTGCAAAATCATTTATATACAGCAAAGGACCCAATACGCTACCTTGGGGAACTCCAAATTTATTTATTCTAGGATCAGACAAAGTATAATTAATTTTTGTAAGTTGGTAACGGTCAGTTACATAGTTCTGAATCCAGCTTAAAACAGTACTATTAAATCCGTATTTTTTAACTTAGAAATTAATATATTACGGATCTACAAAAACAGCTCATATGGCAACCCCGGGTTTATATACCAATTGCTTCCAATCAGAAATCACTAATTGCAGCGCCGTTTCACAAGAGTGCTTTCCACGAAAACCTGATTGATATTTACTCAAAATATTATTCCAGTAGTCAAGTATTTGATTGTACACTACTAATTCCAAAATATTTTCACATAATGGCAACATGTTAACTGGTCTCAACTGCTGAGCCAAATCAGTATTTGGTATTTTTGGTAAAGGTACTACAACAGAATTTTTAAAACAATCGGGCGCAATACCCTTTCCAAACATAAATTAATAAGATTCAAAAGAGGATATCCCAAAATATGAAACAGACTTTTTATTATATCTTTACCGATCTCATCAGTACTATATATTTTTTTTGCTTATTTATTAGTTTATATAAATCTTGCAGAGTTATTAAACGAAAGGATTCAAATGCAGAGTCAATATCTGGCATAGTATCATTAATTATATCAAAATCTGAATCAGCGGATCCTATACTTGTGACAATACTTTCAATATTACTTATATAATACTCATTTAACACATTTGAAAGATCATTATAGTAAATAACTCCATTACAATTTAAACTTTGTAGACTAGTTTTATATTTTTTTTTTGTTCCAACCAATTATTTAAATTTTGCCACATTAATTTTGGGTTTGTTTTATCTCCATCTATATTTGCCTCATAGAACATATTCTTAGTTTTTTTCATTACTATTACAATGTCATTTCTAGCTCTCTTATATCTATCCTAATCCTCTTTTTCTCTGATAAAAACGTATATAAGCCTTATTTTTATTTCCAATGGCTTCCCTACATTGCCTATTTAATGTAATTCCCTATGTAAGTTACAACAAATTTTATTTGCAGCCATGTAATTCCTTCTTGTAACTGTTCTCCAGTGTTAGTTACTTTGCTGTAAATCCGCTGCTTTAAAAATCCTTATAAAATAAAATCTAGTCGGGACTTCTTGGATGACACCTCACTGTACCAAACCGACCAATACATCTATCATGAAAATTATTATTGAGCCACTTTGTCACAAATCTGCCATTGTGGGGTGGTGAACCATCTTGTTGGAAGTACATTTGTTGTCTAATCAACGGAATGATTTCTAGTAATTCATTCAAATGGTTTTCGAGGAAGTTCCTAATAACTATTTACGCTAACTATTTACGACCATAGTTAGATTCCTCTCCAAATATTGATATAAAGTCGGTGCTGCAATCTTCTATTTCTGTTAACATGTGAGTTATTCAATAAATAATAATGCAAGTTTCGAAAATTTGTAATGCTGTTTCTAGTAAAAATGGCTTTATCTGTCTATAATAGAGTTATCATTTATTCTTCTAATAAGCCACGTAAGCGTTGCTCGGTATCTCGAGCATGAAGAGCTTGTAGCTCCCTACGTACAGTTTTCGAAACAAAATTTTGTGAAAATCCTAACCGCACAGAAATTAAACACGTCCCTGTAGGAAGATGTGTCAAACTGGAATTACTCTTAATCCTTAACAGCAACAGCAACATTAACTTTGATTTGTTAAGTATTTAATTCAATTACTGAAAAGACATACTTAAGTACATATTTTGGCAAAAAGTTAATTTACTACAAAAGGGAGCTATTTACTGATATTATCTAATCTAAAAAATTATTAATTACTTTTAATATTAGTCAAGAGTGCAACACGGTTTTTTTTTAAAAAAAGGTTCACCATAGTATTGATTACATTTTCCTAAATTTCTACACCCTACACATTTGTAAGGATGTATATTAGAACAAAAATGGATTTAACAAAACCTTTGTTTTGGTGAGAAGAATCTTAAAATCCTTAATTTTTTACACATACTTCTTACTCATCCTGTATATAAATAGAAATATACAGGGTGATTAAGAATGGAAACAATCGCTTACAAAATTTTGCTATTTTTCACTTAAAGAAAATTGTAGTAGAGCTTTTGGAGATCTATTTAAAAAGAAACCACGCAAGTCTTTCCATTCTTAATGGGTCACCCTACATATAAAATTTTACTACAATTGCGTATATATTTTTTATACCCCGAATTGATTCTAAATTCGTGACAGAAATTTGTGTAAATAAATATCACATAATTGGAGTAACATTTATGCATTTTGTAACTCATTATTATGTGATTACTTCTTACAAAATTAAACATTACCCAAACTGAATAATTATTAACAGAATAATTTTGTTATTATTGCACAAAACCATATATTTTAATCATAATTTGTTGGATCATATGCAAATTCACTTAAACTATTTCTACATTTGTGTTACATAATTAAATATCTGTTATAAGGTGAGTTAAAAATAGTACCATAAATGTTACTGAGTTTTCTAAAATAAGACTAAACATGCATCATAAAACGCTTCGTTTTCGCCATACAGGGTGTGAAAAGTAATTGATACTTAATGATTTTTAATTAATATTTCCCAAACACGTAGAAATAAATTAATGAAATGTGGCACAATCCCATAACTATTTATGCTATTTTTAAAAATCTAAAAAAACACAATTTCTCTAGGAACGGATAAAACAAGGGTGCTTCAAAAATGCTCAAACCTTGTTGTGTGTATTTCATTGTAATTTTTTGCTGTATATGGCTAGCAATCAAATTTCTGTTCTTCAAGTCATGTGACAACATCCATCCAATCGTGAAAAGATTACAGCGATAATAGCGTATGTACATACGGTGGTATCAGCAAAAATGATATAATTTATTAAAATGTTGAATTGAAGATCAACATATGTTGGCAATTAACTTATTTTGTATTTATAAAAATGTTGCAAAGATTTGGTAATATGTCAATTCACTAATTCTAAATAAATTTTAATAAATACATTATTGATTGAATACAAAATTTAAAAAATATATGTAAAAAATTATCTTACCGAATACCTGGACTCTTGATAAACACTTACAATTTTTTCATAGAGATTCGTTCAAGCGTGTTGCTTTAAGATAATTTCAGCTTTTTGCGATCTCAATGACAAAATTATCTCCTTAATGTTCCAAACCCAAGCAAGCTGCTATGAAATTATAAAACATATACACAAAAACGATTTACTTATTTTTGTTTTTACGGTAACCTTTAAAATCCTCCACTGAAGTGTTTCGTATAAGACACATAACCTATTACGGTTGCCTAGATGCGGGTATTTTTTTCTAATTAAACTCCACTGATTTACTAAATGTGCCTCCTAAAATTATTGGAATGTGTAGGAAAGTCTTTACCGGTAAAATTGTCAATAAGGTTATGAAAACCTGTTTTATTCTTTACAACTACATTTTTCACGTGGCACATTCGACTTCTATTAAATCTAGTAATCTAATGATACAATGTCTCTCTGGCAGAAATTAGTCGGGAACAAACTATTTACTGGGGAGAGTCAATAAGACAGAAGTAATTAGAAACTAGGTATACAGATTGAATCATTAATAATAGATCTCTGGGAGAGAATATGAAACTTAGTAAAAACTTACTGTGGAAAAAGATACAGGGTGTCAAATTTAAATTATTGGTTCGTTTATTTGTAATAACTCGAGTTTCGCTCAATTTATTGTTACTAAATTTGGTAGGGGGTATTTTTCTAGAAAAGGAATTATAATTTATCATCAGCCATAGGGGGTGCCACATTGGCAATACCTGATAATGAATTTCTTTCATATTTTTTCTTGAAGCGTTCTGATTCGGTTGACTACAGAATATTATCTGGGCATTACTCCTGCGTAAAAAAGGTACAGTTGGTAGAACTAATTAAAACTGTCGAGAAAACTGCTCTATCAAATTTTTTTGCATATACCTATTTCATTTTAAAATAATGTTCAAAATGGTGAGACAATTTCATACGAAAAATTAAAATTTTTCCCCTTTATACATATAGATTGTTATAGTAGATAAAAGTAGAAACATATAATTATTTGGAAACATTACAAATTCAGAGGTATAATAGTCATTGACATTCTCTTTTCCATTATTTTTTTGTTTACCCTTGACCTAATCAAATATCCAATTTATAAGAAATTATACTTATTGATTAATTTCAACGATGATACTATGTCTATCGGGAAGTCACTAAATAATTTATTTTTTATGTTAATAAAAAAAACTTAATAAATCTTTTATGCAAAAAATGTGTAAAAGTAAATCAAATTGACGAAGGCAATCTACTAAGTCGTAGCTACTGTGTAGTGATGTAGAAATGAATGTTGCTTAAATGTCTAACATACTTTTCCTAAAACATCCATTATAATAAAAAAAAATAACTTGACTGAATATGAACCTTTGGTCAAATTTCTCTTAAGATGTTATTCAAGATCATCTACCAGCTAAAATAGTTGTTTATGATATAAGTAATAAAAGTGGCATTTTATTTTTTCAGAAGGGAAGTCCTTTCGAACTTAATAAATTCATTTTTAGCACAATAACGTATGATATATATATATATATATATATATATTGTAGTGTTATGAAATTTTTGTTGGGCGCCAATTAATATTTGTGTTGAAATTGTATTTGTGTTTCTGTAATGATTTGTGTTTGTGTATTTTGTGTATAAAAAAAATTGTATTTATTGGACTACAAACCTGTATCTTATTTTTTTTTTTTTTTCAATTACCCTGGCTGCTTGTAGAACATAGACTCTGGTAGTCGGTTCGCTCGTCAAGTCAAATCTTTTTTAACACACTGTACTTTACTTTCAAATAAATATCAATTTAAAATGGACAAGTTTTATTTCATAAGAGATTTGTTTACTACTTATTCAAAAATATTTAACGTTTTATGAACATTTAATTAATAGGTAACATATAAATTTTATTTTAAAGGCAGTTACGTATTAAAAGTTGCCTATCTTTGAAATTTTCAATTTTTAACTTAATAGTATACGATATTCTTAAAATCCGTGATTCAGTGGTATTCTGCTAGTGGCTGTTCATTGCTGGTGATGTATTATATTTGCAAATCACACTTTATTTGACAGATGGTCCACTAAATAACGAGTTTTAATATATTAAATAGAAAAGTAAAGATTATTAATTATACTAAGGTAAGTAACTTATTATTTTACTAAGTCTTAGAGTCTGTGACTGTCTATTTTGTGAATTTTATAGCTAGCTAGCGTTTATTTTCTCTGATTAAATTTACGTAAATTTCTGTGAATTTATGTGCACATAAAATACCTTTCTGATGTTGATTTTCTTTTTAATAAGACTTCTACTGGAAATCCTTTGGAAATCCCTTTCAACTTGTGCTTTGGGCTGCTGCTATTGATGTCCGGTTTTCCCACTATCTGGTACTGCAAAATTCCTAGCTTGGACCTGGATCTCTGTTGATATTGTTGTTCGACACTTTTCTTTTAACGTGAGTATTACTTTTAACTATTATTTGAACTTTTTCTTGCTAATTTCTAATTTTTCTGGAACCTCTGTTCAAAACCGACGCTACCCGTTCTTACATTCTTTCGTATCCAATCAACAAATTTTTGTTTTTCCACTATTTTTCTACCAAGTTGATATCTTGATTCCTTGTTGTAAAATTTGCACACATCTTATGGTTCATACATATGATCTTATTTAGTTTTTCGATGCACTGTTTTTTTATGTTTTCACTACACTACTTAAAACTATGACAAATTTTTTTATGTTATTACAATTTTACTTATTTCTAATTATTAGATATTCTTCAATATTACTCTTTTTATGTGCATTGTTATATCTCTTGTGAAGCCAACTTTAGACTTGACATTTGTCCCTGTCTATGATATTTATTTGACATTTCTAAATATTTTACAAATTTTATTTATTTAAATTGCTAATATTTTACTTATCTTTGCTTGACTCTCATCGCTATGTGTATGATGTTATTAAATGATCTTTTCTTTTTCTTTCTATATACTTTAATCTTGGTTTTACTCCTTTTTTGTTTATGAATTATTGATAAATATGAGATCATGTCCCAATATTTAATGAATTTTAACTATATTTTACTTTCAAAAATGGTAATTTATTTAATTTACACTACAATAACTGCTTATATGTTCTGCATTGTCAATTCTTATATTATTTTGTATATTTTTTTTTATATTATAATTTTAATAACAATAATTATTTCTATTCTATTTTATGGTTTTTTAAAATAAACATGTAAATTCTCATAAGTATTAAAGCTGATTTTTCATATTGTCTCAATATATATACAGGGTGTCCGGAAAAGACGTGTACAACGAAAGACCACAGACTCCTGGGTTCAAAATAAGCCGATTTAGCCCAATTTACTTATTTCCAAAATTGCTTCGTTTCGCCGCTAAAGTTCGCGTAAAATTTTTTTTTATTCCGAATATCTCGAAAACGACTTGATCAATTTTAACCATTTTGAGTTAAACGCAGTTATAAGTCTAACCGACACTTTTTGACATTATTTAAAATCTTTTGCAGTCATTAGAAATATAAGAAAAATCATGTATCATGCAAATATAAGCACATATTTTTAACCCCTGTACAATTACTCTCAGTTTTTCTATTAGTAGCTGACTTTATTTATAAACTTTTTTATACTGTAAGAATTTTGAATAGATGAGTAGTTTAGGCAGAAAAATATTTTCGTATGTCAACAATATCAGCATTCGTTCTGCAACAAATAACGAAAATTCCAAAATTCATTTATATTCTATTTAATAAATACGAGATAATAAGATTAATATAGCAAATAAAAAAAGTTATGATCTCTTTACAATAAATGCTCAGTGACCACCTTTTCTCGTACGCAATAAGTAATCCGTTTTACGGTTTTACGAAGTTGTAGTGCTCTCCATGGATTACCTCGTAAAATGTTAACTGCGTCTTGGATTCACCTAAAAAAATCCTCTTTATTATTAACTGCGTAGGCATATACTTTACAAAAAATGATCGCTAGGAGGTAAGTCTGGTGCTCGAGGTGGCCATTTTATAGGAGCATCGTTTTCTCTTCCAATCCGCCTGTTAGGATACAGATTATGTAAATACTGACTAACGGGTATTGTAAAATGGGGGGTACACCATCGAGCATAAACCATATGTTACGACGAAGTAGTAACGGTAAATCGTCAATAAATTAAGTAAAAATTTAAATAGTTGACCCCATTTAATCGATGTGGAAACACAACCGGGCCAATAATAAAGTTGTCTATAATTTCCGTCCACACGTTTACTCTGAATTCATATTGAAAATGTCTTATCTTCAGTACAGTGTGGATTTTCATCAGTATAAACGTGTTTGTTATGGATATTAATAATTCCTGACCTAGCAAAATATGCTTCATCTGTAAATAAAATGTTTTTGCTGAAATTAATATCATGGACTCTTTGATCTTGTATAAAATTACACAATGCTAAACGGTTTTCAGGGTCAATTGGTTGATGAACCGGTCATAAACCGATTGTGGTACGGATGTAGTTACTGCTCCTTCAAAACATCATGAACTATGGTTTTGGTATCCCTATTTCTTGTCCAAGGCGCCTTGCACCAATTTTTGGGTTCTCTTCTATCTTATCTACGATTTGTTCCTCCACCTTTATAGTTTTCGTGGTACGTTGACGCCCTTGAACCGTATTCATTTGGTTGAAGAACCAAATTCGCGAAGTCGCCTTTCGATGTTGGCAAAAGTTTGATGATTTGACACTCGTCGATGAGGGAATCTGTCCATGTAGACCCTAACACTTTTGCGGCTGTTATCTTGACAAACTCCATAAACCAAAAGCATATCTACTTGTTCGGAATATGTATTGAAGTTGATACTTAAAATATCAGAGCGTACTTCTGGTACTCCGTTATTTGTTGCAGAACGAATGCTGATATTGTTGACATACGAAAAATAGTTGTTCTGCCTAAACTACTCATCTGTTCAAAATTATGAAAGTGTAAAAAAAGTTTCTAAATAAAGTCAACTACTAACAGAAACAAACTGAGAGTAATTGTACAGGGGGTTAAAAAAATATGTGCTTATATTTGCATGATACATGATTTTTCTTATATTTCTAATGACTGCAAAAGATTTTAAATAATGTCAAAAAGTGTCGGTTAGACTTATAACTGCGTAGCCCAAAAATGGTTAACATCGATCAAGTCGTTTTCGAGATATTCGGAATAAACAAAAAATTTTCGCGAACTTTGGCGCTCCCTAGCGGCGAAACGAAGCAATTTTGGAAATAAGTAAATTGGGCTAAATCGGCTTATTTTATACCCAGGAGTCTGTGGTCTTCCGTTGTACACGTCTTTTCCGGACACCCTGTATATATATATATGCACTATTTTTTTACCACCATTAAGTACATCAACAGGTTTCTTTTGTTGCGCTATTACAATTTTAAAATATTATTTTCAAATTCAATTGTTCAGTTTCTCAAGTTCGATCGTTTGTTGACAACTAACTTCAAATCTCGTGGCGTGAAAAGTGATCAAGAAAATTGACTTATTCCGGCGGGAATCGTAACGCTTTGGTCAGATTACTCCATGTTGAAGACGATGAGCATAGAGAAGCAGGACATACACAAATATTTACTAGCTTGTTGCTTTTTTGAAGCAAAAATACAAAGACTATAGACCGAATAAGTCAAAACTATTGACCAGGGTACGAATCGATAAATTTCTCGCAGAAGCACAAAATGAAACATATCTCTTGGTTGCCGTATTTTTTTATGTAGGTATTTAGAGCCTGTCGTCGCGAAGAACTGTGCAACTTGACATTCACTAATATCAACGATTTCACTAGTTGTGCATATACCAGACATACAAACTAATGAGCAACGAAATTTTGTTATTGGAATCAACACATTTGGTAAGATGCCTGCCAATATTGCTGAATTTCTTTTGCTTGATCTTCATCTTCGTACTGGACATTGCTTCCGAAGATCTTCAGCTAGTTTGTTTGCAGATTCTGGTGCTAACCTTACTACAGTTAAGACATGGTGGTTTAAAGTCCAGTACAGTAGTGGAGGTTTAGACAAAAGGCTCCGTTACAAAACAAGAAGAGCATCTTAGGCCAAATTTTATCCAAAACTTGGCGGATAGGCTACCTTGGTACAAGTTTCACAAAGATATTTACTGCTACATCTACTAATTAGATTGGTTATGGAATTACTTTTCAATTTGTACTTTATCTATTTGTACCTTCCATTAAGTAAATAAATATGTATTTGGTCAGATATTTCTTAACTGGTTTCTATTTTCACATCAGTGTTAAAACTAAATCACGTTATTTATCTTTAGTATCGGTGCTAAAAGTGGTGCTTTCCACTCTCGGAACAAGAGATGTAGTTGCCACCTTTGACTAGAAAGGATACGGCCTTAGAGGCGTTTAGGCATAATCCCACGGATGGTAGCTATGCACCACCACCCGCTCGAGCGAGTGCTTGAACCAAATGTCCGAACTTGCAGTTTCTCTCGTACTAAGAAGGATTACTATAGCAACGACGAGTCATCAGTAGGAAAAAACTAACTCAGCTCACGTTCCCTATAGACTTTCTATATCAAATGGCATTGAAAGACATTTTAGACCCTGTGTCAAAAATATACTTTTGCAGATATTTGTAGAAAACCGTATTTACAATAATTATTTCCTTTAAAGAGCTTTACTTGGTTCGCCACTATTATTATTTCAACTAATAACCTTAAAAACGTCCTGCGAATGTCCATTCCCCACGTTGATGTAAAATGGGATCAGTGAAGGAAAGGCCGGTCAGATCATAGGAACAAATAATGTATGTAAGTCCAGAATGTGCAGTCAATTCAAAGTCAATTGAATTTGTATGCCTTCCATTGTCAGGTTTAGTATGTCGTCTATTCAAAGACAAATCGAATCCTGAAACGTTTAAATTCCAAAATACATGAAGGATAGAGAATGTGGAACAGTAGAATAACGATATACATGGTGTTTTTAAATGAAGTAGCAAAAATGATACCAGTGAATGTAGAGCCAAAAATAAGAGGATTGAACTAAAAATATCTTATATTAAAGTTTTACCACTGAGGCGATAAACCATGTTAAAGGAGGGGAATGAAATTCACATTTCAATTTTTTTCTTTAGCATAGGGAAGACATTTTTTTTGAAGAATTAAAATTTAGTGGCAAATAATGATTAAACATTCTTATAGTCCATTTATGTACATCAGTATACTGGAAAAAAACAGACGAATAATCTACAGGGTGGTCCACTTTCGAAAGCGAAAACTTTAGAGTCAGACAAAGAACCACAAAATAATATCAGTTTGTATTATATACATATTCGATAAATGCTTCGTTACAAAGATACAGGGTGTCAAAATTGTTATTAAAAGTTCCAAATTTATTAAAATTTTTAAAACTACTTTAGATAATTAAAGAAATTTGGAACTTTTGAATAGGTAAGCTAGATACATATTTTTACGTAAAAAATATTCTTTTTCTTCCACCAGTGGCGTGCGTACGGACAGATCTTCGGGAAATTTTAATGAAAAAAATTGTACGCCAATGTTTTTTTAGAAACAAAAACTATTTCTAGAATCCTTGTTCAATTTACAACCAAAAAAGCTCCTTACTTTTTTCGTTTGACACAATGTTTGCCAGTAAAAAATTAAAATTCTTTAAGCAACTGGAATTCGTTTTACGTTATTTTGTGGGTTTCTGTCTGCCTCTAAAGTTTCCGCTTTCGAAAATGGACCACCCTGTATATTCTAATACAGTTGTAGAAAAAAATCACACTTTTATTGTATTAAGAATATTTAGCCGCCGTCTCTCTTGAGTAATTTTTAAGCGCCTGATTTATTAAAGCCTGCGGGCCTAAATTAATTCAAATAATCACCCCATAAATTAATGATACGTACCTGAAACACACTCTGTACAATATTATTTTAGAATACCAACGTGTTATGATGCAATCTGGAACATAAACCGCAGTAGCATCTCTCATAGTCTGAGACCCACATAGACCAAAGTTTCACTACATAAAAAACCCACTATATATCTTTTCCCAATAATCACAGACCCAACGCCACTTGCGTCTAGGCACCATGTGCGTTATATTCAGCTTAGTTCTAAATTTAACAAATGAAATCAGACCGGGTTGGAAAAACTTAGGATTGCAATAATCTCCGACCAGCTGCTACCCCAAATAATTGCACTAGACCAGAGTTATGGCTCCTTAGTTTCGTTCCGCTTTGAAGAAGGAAATCCATCATTAGGTATCGACTGACTTGACAGCTTTGATATTATGGTGGTATTAGTGCGCGGCTAAATACAGAGATTTTTCATTCACTTGTTTTTCTAGCCGGGATTTCGAGCTAACAACGTCGATGAAGGTTAGGATAAATCCTTGACAAATAGTACAAATGCTCGGTTTTACCCGCAATGGCTACCTTATCGATGATAATGATAATCGCAAGATGTCTTCGCAAACTCTATTGAGAGACAACACTAATCATATAAGGCGAGTCGGGTTTATTTATTTAAAGCACTTTTTTACTATTGTAAAATTTTAAAAAACTTTAAGGTTTCCAGGAAAAAATTCATTAATTAAAACAAGATTTTAATAGTGTCTTTCTACGTTCATGCAAAAAACAAAACTTTATTGAACTGTATTTAGTGGAAAACGCGATTCTTTATTGCACTAGTGCAATAACATGTTTGTTGCATTCATCTGTCATTCTACTACAGCGTTTTGTCATCATGACAAACATAAACGTTCAAATCAATGTCATATTTTCTTAGACTTAGTGTTATCTAAATAAAACATTTTTTGGTTTTTGCATGAATGTATAATAAATATTGTATGCAACTCGTAGAAAAAGTGTTTATTGCACTCGACGTGTTGTCCTACTCGGCCTGAGGGCCTCGTTGGGCAATTTTACTTCGCGTGCAATAAACACTTACTTTTTGTACTTGTTGCATAAATAACTATTATTATAAGAAATGAAAAAGTCAGTAGTAGGCCTTGTCTTTAACATTTGACAGTTAGTAAAATGTCTTAGAAATTTACAATCAGCGAACAAGCTGACATGTTACTTGCTACTTGCTAGGTTTCTGTGAAGGAAACTGTAAAAGAAGTGTGGAAGAATATCGTAGGAGATTTCTAAATCGAATGATTCTCCAAATAATAGCCTTCCAGTACTGTAAAAAAACAAAGCTGTTAAAAAATTTTGTTCTTTTATTTTTAAAGTGTTTTCTTTCATCATCAAATATAAATTATCAGGTGCACTATTCAAAAAGCAATCAACTTGCTCTTTCTAAGTACTGGAGACTTTTTCGGTACCTTTCACTCATTTTGTATTTTGAGAAAAGCATGTAACTTTCAATATTTGCTTATATCAATCCCCTTGTTTATATCCGGCATTGAACGCAACATTGAATATTGACCAAAGCGTTGATTGGTTAATTTATTTGCTAAAGTTGAGAAATACACCATCAACACATCTTCTGAATACAACTTTTAGTTTTTTTTTGCTTTTGCTTTTTTCTTCCATCAATCCATAAAACGTTGGAAGACACATTAATAAATTTATCCAGATTTCTTTGGAAGAAGATTCAAAGAAACCTCTTTCGCACATTCCAGTATCTCTTCAGATACACCTAAATCCTCATTATTTCCATTTTTACAGACTTTTCAACAAACTGAACCACAAATAGTCACAAATGAACTCATTTGGCAATATTCCGACTAATATTTGACAATTTATTTATTTATTTCTTTAATGAGTACATCCAGCATGCAAAGCCCATTTAACTTAAAAGTAGCGACATTATACACGCAAACCTATAGACATAAGATAACAAACTATTAAATTATTACTGAAGTATATTATTATTTAAGTACTAACTTATCTACTTAACTATTTAATTATTTAATTAGGGAGCAGGTTTGAAATCAGAGATTTATTTAAGCTGCAATGAAAAATATCTAATTCAGACACTTTATTAAAGTTTCTACACATAGTTGTTATTGGAGAATTAAAATTGTGCTGTGAATTAGGGATGGGAAAATAAAACGTTTGATGATTTCTTGATGCCTGTATACTCGCGTCAAGAATTCAGATGTCTTACGTCACGGCTGACGTTACACATTTGTTTTCATTGTCAACGTAATTTTCGATATTTGGTTGGGTTAAAAACAATCAGTTTTTTAAATTCAGTGCAGTATATAATGCAAACTTTTAATATAGTATATAGTTTTAATACTATCAGTTGCAGTTTCTTAAATATTTTGATGAAATTATAATGAATTAATCATTTGTTCGTATGACGTAAGTCGTCTGAATTCTTGTCGCGAGTATATATTTAAACATAATTGATCTAGTAAACTAGGCGTACCAGATAAATTGTGTAAGATATTATAAAGAAATACTATGCCTTACATCTCACGCCTTTTACGAAGTGAAGTAAGATTAAATTAAAATTTATTTTAGGATAAAAATTATATTTTTTATAATATAAAAATTTCAAGGATCTTGTTGGAACATGTTCCAGAACATTTATATATTCAGCACGATAAAGGTTCCAGGCAACACTGCAGTCCTCCAGTTTACTTCTAACAAGTGCAAAATAAAGGTTACAAATAGTTTTTATTGATGTAAAGTCTCTGCTACTTTGTATTAGAAAACCTAACATTTGTAGTGCATTTGGTTTTGTTTTTTCAATATGCTGATTAAAACTTAGTTTTCTGTCAAAAACAGCTCCGAGATCGTAAGTTTCAATAACTTTATTAGTAGCATATTATTAATATTATAATTCAATAAGCTCATAGCCTTACATTTATTAATATTTACTGATAGTTTATTTTTTGAGCACCCAATGCTATTAAATCATTTTGCAGCAACACACAATCTGATATACAATTAATTTCTTTATAAATTTTCATGCCGTCTGCAAAAAGGAGATAGGAATATAACAAAACATTGCATACATCAAAAATAGTAAAGGCCCTAAATTTGACCTTTGTGGTACACCAGAACTAGCAATAGACTCAAATAATTTGGTACCTTTAATCTCAACATACACGTTTCTATCGGACAGATAAGATTTGAGTAAGCTTAGGTAGGTAGTTTTTCCAAAAGTTAGATATACGAAACGTGATGAAACGATTTACTTTTTTAATAAGCTACTTTACTTTATTATCCTAATTTAGTTTGAATAATTTCAAAGCACAAATTTATAATTAAATGGGAGACTTCGGTTGGAGAAAAATAGCATGTTTTATTCGGATTTAAAGTGTATTCTATGTCTCAATTTTGCATACAAAACAAAATTTGATCGCAACAAAAGTGACTCTTTTAATCCTAATGTAACAATATACTATTGTTTTTCTACGTGACATATTTCCAGGCTAAGTCCACGTAGATGTTCCAATATTATAAAGTTTTATGTCAGACGTTTCCTTTAAAGGCTGTTAAAAAATTAATCTGACTCCAAATCATATGAGTTCATTTGTATCCACTTGAGTGATCCGAAGATGTTCTGCGCCTTAGAAATATTCCTTGAGACAAATCTGAAACGATTTCCCTAGAGTGCGTGCCTCTAGACTGTCTTAAATGAAATTTGTAGAAGCCACATCGATTGATTTTTTTAGACATATAATAAAAACACACTATTGCTGTTCGTAAGGCGGCCTAGAAGAAAAATTAGAATGAAATTCGTCGAGCAAGTAATTTCTTTCTGAGGGTCTCCAGAGAAATAAAACAAAATATATATCGTTACTTTCACTCAAACTAGATAAAGCCTATACTTTAAAAACTGCAGGCTATCTACACAGTTGTTGATTTGGTTCAAATCAAATTTGTAATTCTTTTTTACATTCTATTGTGTACTACTGTTTATAGGTATTCAATTTGTATAGAATTTTTACTACATTTATGCAGCTATGCATATAAAGTTGCGGCAAGAATTCACACGAACAAATAAATAATTCATTATATTTCCATCAAAATATTTAAGAAACTGTAACTGAGAATTACACTATATACTACATTAAATGTTTGTACTATATATTGTATCAAGTTGCAAAAAAATATTGTTTTTAACGTGGCCAAATAGGTATAGAAATTTACGTCGACAGTAAGTCGTCTGAGTTCTTGCCGACTATATATGTATATTCGAGTGTATATTCTAAGCTTTTTTTGCAATTATATTGAACAAAATATGTGCTGATTTTATGTAAAAATTACAGAATGTAACTGAATAATCTATAGGTACAAATAATATGCGTAATTTGTATTTTTTATGTATTTTCCAGTAACATAACTTATACAGGGTGTTTTATGATTTTATTATTAGGAGGTGATTAAATACTTTAAAAGGTTATTAAAGCTAAAACGCCTTAACAAAAATTAGAAAATAATAAGTGAGGTTTTAGGGTTTTAGGTAAGGTTTTATTTTCAAATACGCAAACACTAAAAGTTATAAAATGATAAGCGTCGCTTTATAGCAGTTCTAAATTATCGTTGTTGAATGTTCATGAATCGGGATAACTTGCAAGGCCTAGGCTTTGCCGTCGAATATTCTAGCAGCTGCTTCTACACTGTTACGATTGAGTCCATTATTAACTATCTTGAGCACTGCCCAGTGTACGCGGAGCCCCAGGTGAATTCCTTGGACCATAAACACCCAAGATAAGCCCTAGTTGTCACCTTAGCACGTATCCACGCTACGAGTACCTCAAGTAAATCCTAGGTTACCTCGAAGTGACCCATAAATTCCCATCGGGAGTCGTTGGAAGAACAAACACCGCATAGGGCAAAGTAATCCTTTTGGTATCTCTATCTAGTATCACGTAAGTTTAATCAGAGTTTTATTACAAGTTGTAAGCTTAGGTTAAAACATCTCTCATGAGGAATCGTTAGTTGTAGCCGATTATATTACTTATTAACTTACAGGTACCCAGGTTATTCCGTTAAGAGTCTACATCTACTCTATTTTTACATAATTAACATCTTGTTAATTGTATACATTTTCCTGGCATATATGCAACCAGCTACATCCTTCCGTGGCAATCTATTTGGTGGTGCAAAGGGGCAATAAGTTGCCCGTTGACCAGTCCAGTCCAAACGCTTACCGAAAATCTGTGATGTGCTTTCAATAGTCCAGATATGAGTATTAAGACATCAGTTGTCAATAAAATGAACGCAAAGTTTAAAATTTTATCATATTTTCGTAAAAAGACCATCGGCAAAATTGCAAACGTAGAGGATGACCCTCAAGTTGCAGTTTTTGTATATGAAACGGATACAATTAACTCCCACATAGTGTGCGCCAGGCAATTCGATTTGAGACACCTATTTGACGAGATATTTTTTGTTGCTAGTAAAAGGATTTTCTTCAATAAGGTTTAAAACATCAACTTCGACATCCAAGATTCGTAGGTGTCAACCAGGTTTGCTACTACCCCCTTGAGGGATTTGAAGCACATCAGTTTCTCGTGCACGGAGTACTAAGGTTGTGTGGCAACTTATGAAATAGTTTGACAGAAGGGAAAAAATACTGACGTCAAATTCAGCAAACGTGTGTATGTGGCAGTAAAAATTATGTTTTTTTTATTCACTTCTATGATTGCTATGTGTCAGAGTTGTTACATAAAATATAACCTATAACTATTCTGTATTATGTTCATCGTCTTCACTGGCGCCCCTAGATGGGTCTTGGCCGGTTCTAGTATTAATTTCCATTCGTCCCCATTCTTCACGTTGGTTTTCCAATCTCTAATTCCTAGAGTTCTTAAAGTCTCTTCTACCTAAATTTGGTTTTAGGCTTGTCACTCTTCCTATGTCCAGCAGGTGCTTGCTGGAATATTTTCTTTAGGGGTTTCATGTCGTCCATACTTTGCTGGCTCCACATTGCGTACCCCTCTATATAGGTGACGCAAGATCTTTCTTTCAAAGCATCCTAATAGATTTTCATAGCATTATGTGTCATTCTGTTAAAAGAATGGGCAGTGCAACCTTTGATGAGTTATAAAGAATAGTTGATCCAGTCATAAGAAAACAGAAGACCGTTCTTTGAGAAGTATATCGAGCAGAAACAGGCACGTAAATAAAGCATCAGTTATATAAAAAATTCAACAAAATATTTTATATTTAATTATCTTATTAAGTAACTTTATTTATTTAACTAATGTCGATTACAATACATAAAACATATCGCAGCATGTAGTAATTTCCCTAAATTTTGATATATTCCGATAAAAAGAGCGCAAAGTTCAAAGAAATCTGTTAAAAAATCTTGTCAATTTAGCAACAGTTCTATCTTAAAATTCAGTTGTTATTTGGTTGTTACTTTACAATAACTTGATCATAACTATTTGTGATACTAAAATCACATGGTGTAAACAGAAAAATATTTGCTATATTGTTTATCATGTGAGAAATTATGTGACAAATCTAAACATAGTCTAAACGTACTTTAAGAACTTACTTGATTTTTGAATTACTTCGAACAACTTCGAAATGGTGTAAAGAGATGTTCATTTTATAAAACTTTGGTGAAGGGTTTTAGTGTTAATAGCTTTCTTTTAAGGTGTTTAATCACCTCCTAAATATAAAATCACAAGACCGTAAACACCCTGTATGTTAACATATGTTTCATATAAACATACATTGTCAATAAGTATTAGGGTCTAATATTGATCATTTCTTAACTATTGGTCACTGATTGAGAAGAAGGAGTTTACGTGAATTATCGACAAACGGCAATGTTGCAAGTTGAATGTCATGACTTTCTCAGGCTATTATTAGGATCTGCAGAGATACAAACAAACTGATATCAATTAAATGCATTCTTTTTGTTCATTGAATCAGCAGTTATTCATAGAGTTTTTTCATACCTTCCGGAGTTTGTGGTTTGGGTTATATTCGATTAAAACGCTTTTATGTATCAAAGACCTAAAACCACTATTTTTCGGAATACAAGATGTTCAAGAAAAACACTTTTACAAAATTTATTTATATGAAATTTACTTAGTATACAGAAAAAAAGAGAAAATATATATTTTTTTATTTTAAACGCAATTTCATTTCATGCGGTTTATACATCTGTTACTTCATTTATGTTTATTATGGTATCTGACTGACACAATGTACAGGGTGTCCTAATTTAGCTGTAATATCTCGGAAACGACGAGATAGACGTAACTACAACGAACTTAAAATGCTGCCATCAGGACAGTCATGGACCTCTTCGTTTTTTGAGATTCAGGGCGAAATTGAAGCCAGATCCAGAAGGTATGGTTACTAACATCGTTGAAACGTCATTTTCAATATAAACTGACATATCCCTTAAATTTCCTTCAGTTACCAATGTGCTCTTCCATCATAGCGCTTCAACATAGTCATACCAGCTTCAGCCTCTGCCAATGTTCGTAACTAGCGTATTCACAAGTTCTTGTCGTCGACATCTACCAAATACACCTAATATAAATTTTAAAACACCTCTGGTTAGAACTTTAGATGCTTTTGGCCCTTGCTTCAAATATTCACTTAACTTATAGTAATGATTTCAATGTTAATATCCTTATTTACCATTAAAATCTGTGCTATTAAATATTTTGGACCATAAATAACTTTTTCTACGTTTATGCAAAAATAGTTATTTATGCAACAAATACAAAAAGTAAGTGTGCAATAAGCACTTTTTGTACAAGTTGCATACAATATTTTTTCTACGTTCATGCAAAAACCAAAAAATGATATTTAGATGACACTAAGACCAAGAAAATGTGACGTCGATTTGAACGTTTATGTTTGTCATGATGACAAAACGCTATTGTAGAATGACAGATGAATGCATAAACACTTTTTCCACTAAATATAGTTCAATAAAGTTTTGTTTCTTGCATGAACGTAGAAAAAAACTTTATTGAACTATGTGTAGTGAAAAAACCGGTTCTTTATTGCTCTGGTGCAATAATTTTTTATTGTGCTCATCTGGCATTTTACTGCAACGCCATATTTAGTTCGTTTTCTGTGAAATTGTATTACGTTTTAAGCAATTGGATATAATATTATTTTCGATCATATTATAAAATGCAATTTATTAAAAATAAAATTAGCTCCTCTTGAATATCAACTGAATTACAAATAAAACATTTTTTGGTTTTTGCATGAACGTAGAAAAAATATTGTATGCAACTCGTACTTCGTGTTTACCAGCCATCGCAGGTTGGAATCCTGTGACCGCTAGACTGTAGATCAGGTATATTTGTGGAGAGGAATGGCATCCTCTCTGCTGGTATGGTAGAGTGGAAGAACGTTGGCTTGAACCGAATTGAAAGATTGATACCGGTTGGCGTTCGACCATCCCCCTAAGAAGGTTTTCCAGGATTCTCCGATTCTTGCACTGAATGGTGGTTAGTACCTACCAAAGTAAGTCGTTCCTGGACGCAAATGCGGCCTGCTTAATAATAATATGCTGCCTCCTCTCTCACACAAATCTCCCATCTCCTCGTATTAGAATGAGGGGTACAGATATTATCATTATTATTAAAAGGTTGTCTACACCACAGGTATTAGTATATTTTTATGCCTAGGGCAAAATATATATTTTTCAGTTGAAAGGTAAATATTTAAAATTTTATCTAAATTAAAATAATATTTTTTTATACACAACTTTGAGCTGAAACAATTATCACCCATTCTTTTATAATTCCAGTTCATGCATTGTTATAAAATCAATCCAATAGGCTTCATAACCTTATAACACGTTCAAAGTCAAACGAAACCCCCAATTGTTACGAACCGGATTATAAACTTCCAGCTATGCCGAAATATATTGCTATTTAGCCGTGAAAGGTATAAAAAAATTCAATAATGCGGAAACTCTTTGGGTTAATGGCTTTGATACCCGCATCCACTTCGTAAACATCGGAACTGGAACAAAAATATTTAATTCCATTTGCGGAGGAGTTCTTTATGCTATAAAATTCAAGTGGAGATCATAAAGTTTACGTTTTGCTCAAGCAGAACTCGCAAACAACGTCCCTCATTCCATTCGACGTTTATGCGGCAAACATCGAACGTCGTGAGGCTGGAGGGAATGCTAGGTATCTAGATACCATTCCATACATATTATACATATAGAAAAATGTAAATGATGCGAACGGTAGAAGCGCATTGTTTCATAATGTGCGAGTCAGTCAGGTCTTGTTTAATTTCAAATATTTATATGTATGTATTTCTTTCAGTTACTTACCGGACAAGCCCAAGAATAGTATCCACTAATATATAATAGAAACAGGGTCCGTGAAAATGTGGGAAATTTCTTGGGTGCAGATAATAGAACACGAAGAAAATTTTTTACTGTATTAGAAAGGTATTTTAAGCTAATATAAATCAAATCTCCTACAATTTCTATCAATGTCATATGTATGCTCTCTGATATCAAACATCTAGGTATGCTAATGAACAATTCCACAGACAAAGCTCTATTCAATAATTATCTAAAGAAATTAATCTATCTAAATTTACTAACCTGGTTTAATGAAAACACTCTATAAATATCTAACTTCACTTTTGACAGTGGGAACTCGAAAATTCAACCACTTGAAGACTTGTGCGGGAGAGAGGGCGGTATATTATTATTAAGCAGGCCGCATTTGCGCCCAGGAGCGACTTACGTTGGAGGCCCTAACCACCAATGAGTGCAGGAATGAGGGAAATCTGGAAAACCTCATTAATTAGGGGGATAGTCAAATGTCAACAGGTATGAATCTCTCACATTGATTCAAGCCAACATTCTTCCACCCTACCATACCCGCAGAGAGGGTGCCAATCCTCTCCACGAATATAGCTTATATACGGTCTACCGGCTGCGGGGGTCAAACCCACAGCGATCTAGTCACCTCGATTCAAGTACTGACGCCTTAAACCGCGCGCCAAATTAAAACCACAAATTAAATATATTAATAATTAATAACAATAGCGGCAAAAGTAGTTAAATTTGCTGTATAAAATCGGCGTTATAAAATGTTATTTATTTCTTTCCTTGAGCATTTCTTTCCATTTTTTGTCCGGTCGCAGATTGCAGCGTTATCAGTTTTTGCAGTGCACCACTTTCTAGTGCCGTGCCGTGAATCATTTTTGAACTGCCCCTTATGACTTTTTCTTTACAAAATTGGATTTGTAAGAGTCCCCTGTACACTCAGATTTGTTTTTAATAAGTTCTGAATCACCCTGTATATACAATAACAAAAAATGACTATCTCTGAACGAAGTCAATAAAAAATAAACGGAGGGGGAAGTGCGTTAAGCCAATTAAAAGATAAAAGTTCAGATACTAAATTACATAATATTATGTATTTTTAATGTCCTTTTAATAGTCGCGAAAGAAATTCAAAATTTGAACAGTAACTGTTAGCAAGTCTCATCACTCTACAAAATAAAATTTCAGTTGTTTGTGTACCTATAAGGAATATTAGAGAGGTATATCTGAGGTGTCGAGGGGCATCATTGAAATTAATTCTGGCTAATAATTGAGGAGCATCAACACCATTAGTGACGAGTTTATACAGAAATAGGAGATTATTTAAAATGTTGAGTCTTACATATCAATGATAATTAGATTGATATTATAATTATTAGCAAGGCATTTTAAGAATCTCCGCTGAACCGTTTCCATTATATGAATATATGACGAATTCATAAGACTTCAAATTGTAGATGTAAAATTAATTCTGCTGTAAATATATGCAAAATATAAATGTAAGTATGAGTTAACATTTCCAAGAGGTAAAACTAAAAACATTTCGTTACCAAATTATTAATAAGTAAATTAAAAAGATTGCATCTAGATCCTTACCTGCTGCAGACCTTTCTATGTTATTACCATTAGTTGCATAATTCTGGAAATTAATGGAGGGATATTTCTTGTAAATGAAATAAATGTTCATAATATTTATAAAAGGACTATCATCGCAGTATTTTCAGAATCGTAATAAATCTTCTTGCAAATGGAAACAGTCGGATAAAGACTGAATACTATCAAATATTTTTAAGTCATCCGCATACAGAATATTTTTCAGAAATAGAATGACTCGTCAATATCGTTAATATAAATATGTAAGAATTTTATCAAAAACTTTACTCAGTCGGTGTAGATAGAATCAACCTGCAATTTAGAATCTATGCTGTTACGTAAATACTTCCTATAAGTAATGAGATTAGTTTCAATAGATCCTATGCTGTTTGGAAATTATTGGACATTTAACCAATGCAAAAATATATTTAAAAATAAATAAATTTTTCAAGTAGTTTGACAAAAACACATAATTTATAATTAGGTAATTAGCAACATTATTCTTTGGTCTACTTTCATAAATAGGAGCAACAGAAGACAGTTTCCATTTGTTAGAAAAATATTCACTAAGTAGCGATTGGTTGTATAGAATATAATAATAGGCAAGATCGACAGCATAATTTTAAGCAAGTAAAAGAATTATATTCCCAGGTCTTGCTCCTTTCTTCGGATCTAATTCTATAAGAGCTCTGTACACTTCAGTTAAAGTTAAAGATATAAGATAGAAAATGATTACAATGATAAATATGTTTTTTATTTCAAGAATTCTATGCAAATCATGAACATATTTTGTACGACGCGAATAGAAATTAGTAAATTTTAATGTACATTGAAACTCAACCTTGAGCAACTGGATTCATTCCTAAATAAATTAATTCTTATTATCGTTCACTTTCTCTGTTGATAAATTATCGACTGATCACGTTTTATCCGAATGTATCACTAAATATTATGCAAGACAAAATTTGTCATATATTCTTATTCATGATTTCAATGTCTCATAAGTAATCGCAATATAATCGTAAATATTAACAGCAGATCTTAGAGATTAAAGCGACGTAGAATATGCTACACATATTAGATTGTATGCTCCCGTAGGAATTTGCAATGGCTGAACAATATTGGGAATATCGTCGGGTTAGGTTTCTTGACATATCGCTTTTTTCTTCAGGAAACTGAACTCTGAAACAGGAGGATATAGAGTCCTCTATTAGATATTTTATATATGATGTGTGGTTTGGTCCAAGACATTCCTTTGTACAGTTTCTAAATTCCTAGTAAATTTTCGTTTCGGATGGAATCATTTTAATTATTCTGGATTTCTATTGTCCTTCTGAGATTTGACCAGAATCTTCTCTCTTAGTAGAAGTTTGGTTTTTGTCAAGGCCTACTAAAAGCTCTACTCTGCTCTATGTTCCGTTCTGCTGACTTATCACTGTTGTTTTTCCTTTAATGGAATTTGTGTTTATTCAATCTCGTGATAACGTGTCTCCGTGTTTGTCCAATGTATACCTTTCTCTATGTACCAGGACGTTGCACCATGACTTCAAAATGTACTGCTCTTAAAGTTGGTCTTAGGAAAAGCTAAACCTGTATTCCTTGTAGTTGGTAAAATAGTGCTTTCTTAAGAAATGGTCGATAAATATTAAGAATTGATACTTCGATATCTAAGTTTTGAAATGAATAGTCGTTATAAAGTTGTTAATATAGTCGTTAGCCGAAAAGGACCGTTACCAAATTGTATGTTGTAGTTAGACCTTATTTTTTCCTGTTAGTTACCTAGAGTTGTTGTGTCATAAAATTTATTAGTTGATTACCTATAACATTTAGTTGAGATCCATCCAAATTAATTTTTTAAAAATTACGGTTTCATTAAATTTACGGACCGGTCTTTTGCCTTAACTCCTAAGTACAATTAGGTCGGTGTAAATGGATAAGTGATAAGTAATATCTATTTTGGAAACTAGCGAGAGTCAACAGTATCAGTTTAGCCAAAAATTTGACTCAATAATAATATAATTTCCCTCTTTCCTATCCCTTATTCTGTTCTTAAAGCAGTCGGCATTGGCACGTCCCATTTTTTCAGGTTAGATAAAAGTTTGAATATTTAACCCAAAATAATACAGTCCACTTAATTCTGGTAATTAATTCCAAATCACTCTTGGTATATTTTTATGGCTCAAATCCAAAATGTACGACAGTCGTCGAGTGGAAGGCTGTGTTACTGTTAATGGGGGAAATTTTCAACATATTTTTTTTGTGTTTTTCCTGATAATTAAGATGTATGATGAATAAACAATATAAAATAATTAAGAAAAACTGCATTTGGAAAATACGACATACCTTTTTTTATAAAAACATATGACGCCTATCACTTAGTAGTTAGTATTTTCAGGTAAAAAAGAAAATATAATAATTAATAATATCAAAGAATGGTTGCAACTGAACGCCTCTTTGTAGAGGAAACTACATGTTGGGGTAACTTTTATTTTTTTATCTAGAAATATTAACTTCGTTATTCCATACGTCATTAATTATTTATCTCGAAAATGGTAAAAAATTTCATTTAAAACAAGGTATAGTTTTCTTTCAGCAAATTGATTAGGGACATCGAAATTCGACTATAAAATGTCAAATTTAGCAACACCGTCAAAAGTGTATAAATTCTAAAACTTAATTTTAGTCATACCTTTATAATGAAGCATTCTAATTTCAATTTAAATAGTGAAAGTTATATTATATTACTATGAATAATAACTACTACCACCCCAACTTTAAGGTTGCCAAGGTATACGGTTTAGAAATTATGACTGATATTCATTTCCATTGTTCTTACTTGGAAGCCCTGTATATCCGTAAGGAAGGCAGATAGGATAAAAATGTATACGTACTGACATTATTTCAACTACTCAGCTATACCCCATCGTTTTAGTGGTTTTAATTGAAGTTGTTTTTGCTTGACAGTGACAACGAAAAGTTGACGTTTATTGAGAAGTGTGGTCGATAGTCAATAGCGTTATTTTTAATTAGTAAAATTAACAGTTCTGAAATTTTATAAAATTTGCGCAGTTTAATCGAGATAATTATGATTAAAAAATATAATATCGAATTTGAAATTAGTGACAGTGATCTCTCGAATTCACTTCCGGAGATTAGAAATGCTGCAGAAACTGTAACTTTAGGTTTGTTGCCAGAAAAATCAATGAAGTTGTAAGAGAAGCAATATAACCTATTCGTAACATGGTGTAAGTCGAAGGAAATTTATAAATATTCAGAAAACGTACTCCTCGCCTATTTTTGTGAGAAAGCAAATACACTAAAATCGTTATTATTATGGTCGATTTACTCGATGCTAAAATCCACATTATCTATCAAGAATGATATTGACATAAACAACTTCAAAAAGTTGACGGCATTTTTAAAGAGGGAGGTGGATGTAAGCCTAAGAAATCAAAACCTTTTTCGCAAGCGAAAATATACAGATTTTTGCGACAATGAAACATACTTATTAAAAAAAGTAAATTTTGTACATACTGATTATTGTAGAATGTGTAACTTAATAGAAATATATTATTATAGGTTGTTATAATTATTGGAATTTTGGGTGTCTGAAGACGTGAGGAATTAGTAAAAATGGATATTATAAAGATGTTGAGGACAAAGAATCCGTTTTGATAGTATTCCTAATTCAAAGACAAGATGAAGTCGAACTTTTTCTGTCACAACTAACATTTAAGATAATTCAATTTTTTGTCATTCTATAGGAAGTATGTAGCGTTGAGACCTAGAAACAAAAACACATCAGCAGAATTATTTGCAAGAGGATAAATAGGTAATAACATCAATAAAAAAAATTGAAACAAGTAAGACAAATTTAACTTGGCCTTCAAATAATTTTCAAGTAATTGAATGTAACATTCGCAGTGATGAAAATTTTACCATATCAGAATATAGCCCAAATATATCTTCTGGATCAGCAATTAGGTATTATTAAAGATTTGAAAGACTGTTCTTTCAGCATCCAAATTACTAATAATAATAATAATAATAATAATAATAATAATAATAATAATAACAACTTTATTTGTCCAACAGTCACAAACCAATTACAGGACAAAGTTTACAAAGTAAATAAATAAATAAACCAAAAATTGAGAATAATTAAGAAATTAATACAAAACAAACTAACACGAGTACATACAAAATTATGTATTGCTTATATAACTAAAGGTGGTATATAATTCTTTCAAATTACAGTGAAAAATGTCACATGAGGTGCATATTTTATTATAATTGCATGTCATTGAATACACAGGAGACTTCAATAAAACATTAGTGTTAGCAATTGGGCAGTAAAAAGTTCGTGGTGTACGACTAGCTACTCTATTTGTTAACAAATATACGGAATTTAGGATTTGAGGACAATCGATATTATTACTGAGAAGTAAATGTAAATACTTTAAACTTCATAAGTTCCTCCTAAACTCTAACGAATTAAAATTGAATCGAGTAATTAATTCCTCTGTTGGGATATACGCCGTCAACACGAAATGCTAGAAATTTTAAAAATTTTTTCTGAACTGATTCAACTAATTTGATATAGCAATTGTAGCACGGATTCCAAACAAGGCAACAATATTCAAGTTTCGATCGGACGAAACTGAAGAACAGTTTTACTAGAACTTCGTTGTCTTCAAATACACGACCTTGTCTTACTACGAATCCCAAACGCTTTAGAGGAGCAGAAACTGTTTGCTGAATGTGTTCAGAGAAACTCAATTTGCTGTCGAAGCATACACCCAAATCTTTAGTCGTGTCAGTACGTAATAAAACTTCTGTATCTACATTGTAGTGAAAAAGAATGGGATTTGTTTTACGTGTGTATGATATTACTTTACATTTCGAAATATTTAATTGTAACTTGTTAGAATTGCACCACTGTAAAACCTTGTTTAACTCATTCTGAAGAGCCATACAGTCATCTAAGCTGTTAATAGACGAATAAATTTTCAGATCGTCAGCAAAAATCAACTTATTGCAAGTAACAGAGACATTGACAAATAATGAAATAAGTAATGGCCTAAGTTTAGACCCTTGAGGGACACCTGACGTAATAGGATAAACCCCAGATTTGAAGCCGTTGTAGGTAACATAATTGTAACGATCAGATAAATAAGATTTTAATAACTGTGCTGCATCAGCAGTAAACCCGTAAGCAGATAATTTGTACAGCAATATTTTATGGTCTATGCGGTCAAATGCCTTTGAAAAATCTGTATATATAACGTCTACTTGGCCTTGCACATCTAATACATTTGACAAAAATTGTGTCATACAAATCAAATTAGTGTTAGTTGACCGTTTTTCCATGAAGCCATGCTGATCTAGCGATATTATGTTTTAAATGAGGGTAGATCCGTTATATAGTGAGATTTCAAAGGCCTTTGCAAAATTACACAACAGCGTAATAGGTCGATAGTTTTGTACACAAGATGGATCACCACTTTTAAAATAGGGCACACGCTAGCCTTCTTCCAATCATCAGGAAAAATACCAAGGCGCAATGACAAGTTGAATATTGTTTGTAAAGGATATGCTAAAACATGAGCGCAATCCTTAACAAAAAACTTGGAATTAAATCGGGTCCACACGTCATTTTATTTTTAAGTTTTTTTATGGAGTTAATTATCTAAATTTCAGAAAAAGGATTTATAGAAATAGTAGGCATATTAATGTCAATATCAAAGTTTTGACTGGCATCAAAGGTGTTATTGGATTGCAGAAAGACATTGTGAAAATATTTTTTAAATGATTCGACAATATCGCTAGGATTGTTAAATTCTTGGTTTTCACTATCTCGCATAATACCGGGAATCCTGCTGACACCTCTTTTGTTATTAATGAATGACCAAAATTTCTTTGGGTCAGTTTTTATATCACCTGCAACGTTAGCTAAATAATTTCTGTAGTCCCTATCAGCAAGAGTTTTAATGCTAACTATTGCTAACAAATGAATTTCTTACCTTTGTTTTATTAGTTATCATTAATGTTCTCGTTGTAATAAAGTTAATAACTGAAATGTTTTATTTTATTGAGTAACTGTAGATAAAACTGCATGCATTACGAGCAAAAAGTGGCATTACAGTTCTTGAGTGATTAGTGTCACTCTCAAGCAATAATGTATCACTTTCTGCTCTTAATACATACATAACTATTGCTAATTGCTCACTTTCGAGCCCTTATATCGTGATTTCCATTAATCACGAGCCATACTCTTCAAATGGAATAGTGCTCTAATAAAAATCAAATGTGTAATATCCAAATCATTCACCACCGCCATGGTTCCGCACATGGCTTCCATTCGTTACCAGTCAGCATTCAGTTGCCAGGATGAAATATGTTTAATATGTGGGGAACATTCTTCGACCAGCGCAGCACTGGAAAGTTACTGCACAAGTATTACCGTACCACTTGACATATAATTCAACATTTTAATAAAACAATAGAGGCACATTTGACAGCAGCGGGACTGGCTGCGAGGTCACTGGTATTTATTAAAAAATAAAATGGTGCAAAGACGTTGCATCAGTCACGGTCGGGATGAAATATTGTAATTTGTAAGGGGGTGCGCTGTAGGGGATGATTAGGAGATTTGCTGCAGCCTGTATTTGGTTTTTAAATTAAAAAAGCTTTTGGTATTGTATGAAGGATTTGTTCCCCTCCTAGATAATGTGGTTTATTTCAGGCAGAGATTTGTCAGGATTTTTCTCAAATTCGTTTTTGTGGTACATGTCGGAATTATCATTAGGTGCATATATTTTGCTGATTTAAGAAAAGAATATTGAAATTTTTAATTAAAAATATTTTCGTTCTGCGATCATGCAATAAATGATAATTGATAGGTAAACAACTTCGGCTGAAAAAATATTTATTGCACTTGATAAAGTATTCAATAATAGCTATTTTTTTATCCAAAAATCGACCTAAAAAGATTAATTTGCTAGCTACGAAATGTGAATGAATTTCGTTCTTCAAAATCTATGCACACAGTGGAATTTAATCACCAACTTTTTACAAAGTTAATGAACAAATTGCTTTCTTAAGATATATAAAGCTGTCTACAGGCTTTTTAGGCCCAGAGCTGTATTCTTTTCTCCACTCCATTCTGTTCTTCGCCTTTCTTTTTGAATCCGTAACATTTTTCTTCCTTAGATCTATTGCCGCTGCCTCCCTCCATCGCTTCTTCGGTCTCCCTCTTTTTTTCTTGTTGTCAGGTTTACTCCCTACAATTTTCTTAACTGTCCTTTTATCTTCCATTAGTTCTAGATGCCCTAAATGAATACTGGACATTGCTTCCGCTGTTCTGTAGCTACGACAGCAAATTCTGGCGCAGATTGGTAACACCAAAGCGGTTGAGTGGTTGGCAGTCTTCTTCCGTAGCAGAGACATACATTGAGGAATCTGTGACCAACAGTATTGCTGTATCAGATGCATACTTAGGCCCGTCGAAAATCCAAGGGCACCAATACGTCGGTAACCTGGTGGGAGTAAAAAGTATTCTGCCCTTCCCATGCTGTCAATCAGCAGTCAAAAATGATGGAATTTAGAAATCTGGTTAAGATGCAGATCTGGACAAAATGCCAGCTGTCTAAAACCATAGAAGCACTGGACAATCAGAATACTATACCATGGCCACCTTATGCTTTTTGCTTTGCGGAGCACAAGATTCTGCAATTCATTGCTGACACCATTATAGCTGTTAATCGGGAGGCATGAGCTATTGAATATTCGAAGAATTGTGATAAGGTGCTGATGGTATTTCTCACTGCCTTTACCTTACTGTCCAGTTTGTTCAGTGCTATCACAGATCTTTGCACTGATTTGAAATCGACTAATTATTTGCTAATAACATCTTTAAGCAGATATACAACCACTCTGGTATATAGAAGAATTGCTGTAGCTGATCTTCTAAACCACGAATACGTACAACACTTTTGTTTTTCAATATAAATATTTTGATTTTTTTTAAATTAAAATGTATATAACAACGCTAAAATATGGTGGTAATTTAATTTGCTATTGTTAATTATTTTAATTATGAATATATTATTTCTTCAAAGTTTTATAGCCAACTCTAACCTTATCATGTGCCAGGTTTTCGATTGGAAAGCATATAAGTAATCGCCTTGACATATATTAAGGAATGGATTTGATACAAATCCTGACAAATCTCTGTCTCAAATAAAATGCATATTTTAGGGGGTGAATGGAATTCTAAACACCGTTATCGGATTTTTTCTAAACATGAATATTGGGGATTAGAGTTTAGCCGTTCTTAATAATAAAACCAGCAAACTAGAAATCAAAGAATATTGCATCTTTTTTCAACATAACAAAATAATGTAGAAAAACGTAATTTAAAAAAATGTATTAGTTTTGATTTTCATACGAACTTAATCGTTTTTTATTACATGATCACATTAGAATTAGAATGTATACAAATTGTACAGTATATTGCATTATGAGTTCTTTACGTAAAATCAACACATAATTTGTTTAATTAAATTTCACAAAAAATGTCTAGCACGCAGGGTTAACCACAACCACGTGCACACGGAAGCCTAAAAAATAATAAAGAGACGGTTTGGATCTGTCAGCTATCATACGGTCGTTTTTTACAGCGTTGTCAAATGTGAAATGAAAATTAACGTTTTTATAATAGTATCTACCTGATAAATAACAGCTAATTTGGTTAGCTGCAGCTAGATTCGTTCTTCATTAAGTCAAAGCAAAAACTACATAAATTTACTCATTAGAGAACCGTCCATTAGAACAACCCAGTAACAGCAGTATTCACAGTTCGCGTACAGCTAAATAAATTACCTATTTATCTTTAAATATTAAAATATAATGAAAGGAATATTTATTAATGGAAAACCGCATCCGTGTCAGTCTTTAATTACAAAATGTTGTACGATAACCGTAGCTTCATTGGATATGCTCTCGATACTAGAAAAACCATCCGCACATAGCACACGAAAACCATATTAGAGAAATACCTGTATCTGACATAACATAATTAGTATAAAGTATTTCAAACTGAAAAAAAGTTACTAAAAACTGATGGCAAACACAAAATCACAACATAAACACACATGGTTTCAATTATGACATGACAGAGAATTTTACATTAACACCGTACGGACTTCCATCCATCAGTTGGGCTCCTGGTTGCTGTACTCTCCAAACGTCTGTTTGTTATAGAACAGTACTCAAAGAAAATAATTTTACAGAACACAGTACACGTATCGGAAAGTTACAGTTTAAAATAATACTAATGATGTAATACTGTCACTATTACTAGTATTAATACTATTTAATTTCCCAACAATACAAGAAATTTAAACATTTAACAGCGTTAAGTACATCTTGCATTAGTAGTTTACAACTACAGATGGTGACTGCATCAGATTCTCTCAAAGACAAAATATCGCAAACTGTGTTTGAAATAATTTTAAGTATTTTCTCTTCGCACAATTAATTTTTCACGTGTATTTTACAAACATGTATTCTAACGCCAAAATGACAGATATAGTGGTGATTTATGGGAAATGCGACGAGTGCATATTATCGTGTGGCAGCGTAATACCAAAGATGTTTTTCAAATTGACAAAATATTATGCCAAATCCCTTTTGAACCACATTGAACAACTGCTGTAATGCCTTTTCTGTAAACATGTGACAGTTTCTCTACATTTGTGTATTTTTTTGTTACCCTCTGTGGTTTCCCGACGTAGGGGATCCACCTAGTCGTAGTCGTCGGACCTCGCTTTAAACGAAAAGGACGGTCATGGAAGGAGATGTTCCCGGCATGCATAAAAATCTTTGTAATGACAAGTAAAGTAATGTAAACAAGTAAGAAAATAGTAAATGATTCAACATTTTAGAAATCTTTAAAATATCCTGGAAATAAATTTCAGTAGGGAGGTACTTTTCTCGGTGCTACCATATCGTGTTTCTCATTAAATAATATACATTTTACAAACAAACGTTTTTTCTTTAAAAGCATCGTAAATTGATACACGTGACAACGCAGTGTCCTGTCATCATCGACAATAATATGGTTTTGAAATTTATACAGGGGGTTCCGGTTTGTTTGGAACAAATTGAAACGGTAGATAGAATAAGCAATTTTAGATCGAGAAAAAGATCATGTTCATATAAAGTTTTCCTCTTAAAATTGCTTATTCTATTTACGGTTTCAATTTGTTCCAATCAAACCGGACACCCTGTATATCTTCGCTTTATGAAAAAGTATCGAAATTTTTAGAGGAGCAATTCCGTTAGTTTTTACTTTTCTCTACCTCTCTTAAAATATTTGTGCTTAGTCATCGTTAACCCTGTATAAATGCTTTTCGTCTTATGTGTATTTCTTAATGTAATTTTTCTGTATCTATTACTGACTCAGTTTCTTACTTTTGTAGCACATACACTTAACATCGTGGTGCATCATGATCGCGTATGGATTACATCAAAATTAATAAGTTTAACAGAGAACTGACAAGACAGTCGGAACTGGTGTACCATCCTCCCGATAATTTCATTAGAGCCACATAACTCGGCTCAATTTCAAAGAGATGACCATCCATTGTTCCAGCCTAAGCAAATCAGACCCTTATCAAGACAATTTCCAGTCATCTATGAACGATTTCTATCTAATTTTCTGATCGAATTTAATTTCCCGGTTATAGACCGGAGACTGAAATAAGAATTGCGGATTTCCTGAAACCTTAAACAATTAATTGATTTCTATACTGAAAATAAAAAGTTATATTAATAAATTATACCACCTATGTGGATATAATGTAAAATATAATCATTTATACAATAAAATTTGTACTATACACCGTAAAAAATAACGCATTATGATATATAAATTATAGTTGTTACTTTTTTTTTAAATATCATAAAATGTTAAATTAGTTGGGGACTGACTACTCCTAACACATTATTGGTGTTATTACACATACTATATTTTATTACATTACTAGTAATTTTAATACGGTGTGTATAAAACGTATAAATTTATCAAAGTGTGTTAAACTATTAACACGGAAATTTTATATATCCTGGATACATAATGGACCACGAGTAAGCTCTGCCGCAGCGACTGTTACTCTTGGCCTCAAAACCGAGGCTGTGTGGCACGAAGCTGCAAATTAGGGATAGGTGGCTACTGGTTATTCTCCTGTGTAATCGTGTCATTTGCCCTTCTTTTTTTCCCTTCTTATTTGTTTAAGCTGCACTGCGCTGATGAAAGGCAATTACCTAGAAACAAAGTTGTCCGCAGTTGCTCGTTGTTCCTTTTCACCTTCTTTTCCGGATCTTTTAGCCGTGAAATGTGTTTCCATATTTTATGTTTACGATCCGTTTAGTTCCTTTTGTTGTTATATTATTCTGGCTGAGACCCTGACACAGTAATTGCTGGACTCCCTTCTGCAGCGCCTCAAAACCGAGGCTGTGTGGCACGAAGCTGCATATTAGGGATAGGTGGCTACTGGTCATTCTCCTGTGTAATAGTGTCAATTGCCTCTCTTTTTTTTCTTGTTATTTGTTTAAGCTGTACTGCGCTGAAGAAGGGCAATAACCTAGAAACAACGTTGTCCGCAGTTGTTCGTTGCTATCTTATATGTTTACGATCCGGTTAGTTCCTTTTGTTGTAATTGATTTTAACCAAAACTGGATAAATACCTAAAGTTTATAAATACTTATTAAAGATAACATAATCTTTGTCTAATAATTGTTAAAATTTAACTTACTATTGGCGCCTACTACGTTAAGATATTGTACAAGGAACTACGCAGCTGATTGTTGAAAAGCTATTACCTCGAAAATGATCAATTTCTAAAACTAATGAAGTATACGTCGAAATAGAAAACGGATTATGATTTCCCATATCTAAAAACATCTATTTCCAAATGTTTAAGTTGATACTGTCAAACACACTGTAATTATTACAAACAATCACTTTTTAAATTCCAACTTCGACACCCTGTATCTATTTCATTATCAACATTTTATTAAGATATATTACTTTATCATCACCATGTATTTTTTAAATAACGCCAATTAGATTCATATAATTTTCTCGTAACATCTTTTTGAAAATTTATTATTTGCTATAATATAAGCATATAAGAGATGTATAGCGAGTACAAGACCCTGGTCTATTTCTGATCGAAGGTCAGCCTTTCAGTCTTCCGATTCGAACCCGGCCTAGAACATAGCCCGTCAATCAAGTTATCCATGATCGGATGCGTTTATTCCTGGGGTATAAAGGGTTTCCCTGTAATCCGTTTAGGTTAATTTGTGGAGAGAGCAGTGATTAGTTGTAGATAACAGCGCAAGTGAATTAACTTCAACGTATTAAAGACTCTTTTAATACTCCCGAATTAAAATCGATCACCACGGTTAGAAATGACGATGGCTTCTTCAGCTTCAACTTTAAATTGTGGACTTTGAATGACTTTGAATGATTATCTGGACAAATCAAATATGTTACAGTTAAAAATGTGTACAGCCGGTCGTTCTTCTCCATTTTCCTCGATATTATTTAGGAAAAATAAAAATGAAAGTTAAAGGGATTCTCAAAATGTTTCTAATATAAAGAAAATTGAATATCACATTTCTGAAATATGAGTACAATTTTATGAAATTTCCTATAGAGGATTATTTATGATTAAGTACAAACATTTTAACGGCGAGCTCTGGGAGACTTAACGGCAATAAAAATTTATTTCAGAACTTTACTTCGATATTTAAAAATTGAGACAAAATCTTTTTTTCGCCGCAAATACGGCGCCTATGAAAATCATTGTCTTAAACGGCTCATATATGTCAACTACGATGTGGTCGTTTTTTACAGCATTGTCGTATGTAGAAACGACGAAAATACACATTTTATTAATATTAACACCTAAGTACCTGATAGATAACAGTTAATCCTATTAGCTTCAAATTTTGCTTTCAATTTTCGGGCCTTCGTTGCACACTGCCAACATTACATTTTCGCTCATTGCAGGTCCGTCAGAATTATCTACTAACAGAATACTCAATCCTTGTTAAATAAAATTTCCTTTATTCTAAAAAAATTGAATAATGTAAGAAGTACTTTCTAATAGAAATCTTGGAACTCATCCGCGGCTGCCTTTAATTATAAATTCTTGTACGATTGCCGTAGCTTACTTGGGTCTTCTACTCTAGAAAAACAAACAGCACATATCATAGGACAAACCATGTTATAGGGAAATATCTGTACCTGATAAAAACGCCTTTATTTAACTTCTATAAAATTTTAAAACTAAAAATTAGTCATTAGAACTGAACTGAAGCAGAACCTAGAATTTTGTATCGCTAGTATTCTATTATTCAAGGGTCAGGAGTCAACGGTTTGTACAGAACAATGCAAACTTGTTATAATTTAATTAGCAAAATCGGTTATTGTTAATAATAATAATAATAATAATAATAATAATAATAATAATAATAATAATAATAATAATAATAATAATAATAATAATAATAATAATAATAATAATAATAATAATAATAATAATAATAATAATAATAATAATAAATAATAATAATAATAATAATAATAATAATAATAATAATAATAATAATAATAATAATAATAATAATAATAATAATAATAATAATAATAATAATAATAATAATAATATAAAATCGATCACCACGGTTAGAAATGACGATGGCTTCTTCAGCTTCAACTTTAAATTGTGGACTTTGAATGACTTTGAATGATTATCTGGACAAATCAAATATGTAACAGTTAAAAATGTGTACAGCCGGTCGTTCTTCTCCATTTTCCTCGATATTATTTAGGAAAAATAAAAGGAAAGTTAAAGGGATTCTCAAAATGTTTCTAATATAAAGAAAATTGAATATCACATTTCTGAAATATGAGTACAATTTTATGAAATTTCCTATAGAGGATTATTTATGATTAAGTACAAACATTTTAACGGCGAGCTCTGGGAGACTTAACGGCAATAAAAATTTATTTCAGAACTTTACTTCGATATTTAAAAATTGAGACAAAATCTTTTTTCGCCGCAAATACGGCGCCTATGAAAATCATTGTCTTAAACGGCTCATATATGTCAACTACGATGTGGTCGTTTTTACAGCATTGTCGTATGTAGAAACGACGAAAATACACATTTTTATTAATATTAACACCTAAGTACCTGATAGATAACAGTTAATCCTATTAGCTTCAAATTTTGCTTTCAATTTTCGGGCCTTCTTTGCACACTGCCAACATTACATTTTCGCTCATTGCAGGTCCGTCAGAATTATCTACTAACAGAATACTCAATCCTTGTTAAATAAAATTTCCTTTATTCTAAAAAAATTGAATAATGTAAGAAGTACTTTCTAATAGAAATCTTGGAACTCATCCGCGGCTGCCTTTAATTATAAATTCTTGTACGATTGCCGTAGCTTACTTGGGTCTTCTACTCTAGAAAAACAAACAGCACATAGCATAGGGCAAACCATGTTATAGGAAATATCTGTACCTGATAAAAACGCCTTTATTTAACTTCTATAAAATTTTTAAAACTAAAGATTAGTCATTAGAACTGAACTGAAGCAGAACCTAGAATTTTGTATCGCTAGTATTCTATTATTCAAGGGTCAGGAGTCAACGGTTTGTACAGAACAATGCAAACTTGTTATAATTTAATTAGCAAAATCGGTTATTGTTAATAATAATAATAATAATAATAATAATAATAATAATAATAATAATAATAATAATAATAATAATAATAATAATAATAATAGGTATAATATCTATACTCTCTCATTCTAAACACAAAGATTAGCCTAGAAGTCGAAGACTTGTGCGGAGAGGGGGCGACATATTATTATTAAGTAGGCCGCATTTGCACCTAGGAACGACTTACGTTGGTAGGCACTAACCACCATTTAGTGCAGGAATGATGGAAACCTGGAAAACCTTATAAATTAGGGGGTAGTCAAACGTAGACCGTCGATCAGTTTCTCACATTGACCCAAGCTAACATTCTTACAGCCTACCCTACCCTACCCTACCCTACCCGCAGAGAGGCTGCCAATCCTCTCCAGGAATATAGCTGATATACCGTCTAACTGTTGCGGGACCGCACCCACAGCAGTCCAGTCACATCGATTCAAGTACTGACGCCTTAAACCGCGCGACCACTGACCGGTCAATAATATTGTTGCTATTATTAGTATTAACAGAACTTAATTCTCCAGCAATACAAGAAGTTTAAAAATTTATCGGCGGACCTCTACACTAATGGCCTACAGATGGCGACTGCATGAGATTCTATAAAATTTGTCACATGGTGATCAATTTGAAATAATTTTTCAGTGGTTTGCACTCGTTTTCCGAATTGACAAAATATTATGCCAAATTCTGTTTGGACTACATTGAACAACATGTGGCAGTGTTTTTATGTATTTGTGTTCATTTACGTGTGTTTTTGTTACTCTTTGTGATTTTTGGAGCCAAGTACCTCTCTTTAAACAAAGGTCCCCAATAACCACTCAGCAAGTACAAAAATCTTTGCAATGACAAATTTTAATGTAAACCAGTTAGAAATCAGAAAAATATTTAACATTTTTCAAATATCTCCACATATGAAATCTGAAATAAATACCAGTAAGGTAGGTGCTACCTTCCTGTGCTACCACATCGGCGTTTGCGTTAAATAAATCTCTAAATACTCGTCTACATTTTGTAAATATTTTCTTTTCTTTTAAAGCGTAACAGGTGAAATTTTCGATATTATAGAATATCAAATGGTACAGTTTTTCACTACGACAGGCTCCAAATACACCGAAAATTGCAGTAACATTTATGAGATATATTGCACCCTGCGCTTCTGTGAGAGTTTTCTTCATTCGTTTGCTCGTCAATACTTTCGGCTTTTCACGGTCGATATACTCCGTCCTCTTGCTTAAAAATCAACTTGTAATAGTTGCTTTTGTCCTGATTGTATATGTTCCTCATCGCCTTCAATATGATGTAATTTGACCATAGCGTTGACGATTTCCATATTTTGACCTTTTCTTTAAACTATGCCAGAAGCACTTTTTTACTGAACTTGCCACTAACATTTTTACATTAAGTATACCATCTTAAGAAGCGATTGCACGAAAACTCGTACCTTCTTTCTCGCAAAATAAAATGTCACTTTAAGCATTTAATATCATAATTAACTATTACCTTATTTTGTATTAAAACAAGAGAATTTACAACGAATGCTAAATTGATTTCATTTTGTGGACAAAAATTAAAATAATCTACATACACTGCAAACTTATAGACAACTTTAAAATAATAATTCATAGTTGATGATATACATTTATTTCTTTTTGCTTAAATAGATACAATTCTATTTCTATGAATAAATTGTGTTTTATTTCGACAGAGCTAACGTACTTCTTATATTTATCACACCCACCATCACTAATTAATTAGTAGATATTTTTCAAAACCGGTTTCGGCTAATCAATCAAACGTAATAAAAGTTGGTTAACGAATCGACGAGAGAATGAACGTTTAATTTATGTCAAAATAGCCACATAAAGATAAATCTTCAATGCCAGGTATTGTTCTGAGTCGTTTGTAAGATAAAATAAATCAGCATAAATACCATTGACCTAGAATAAATGCATTGTGTAGATATTTCTTCAATTATTGTTACATCACTAGAAATGTGTGTATATCTCTAAAGGTTCGTGAATACAGGGTAGTTTAGAACTATGGGAGGATATCTTTACAGTCGATAAATCGAGCTATAAGAAATCGATTGGCAAAAAAATATTTTGTAATGGAATTAGCAAGCCACTCCACGAGAAAACTGGACACTTGAGGTGCAACCGAGAGTTTTGAAAAACGTCATATTTGAACAATTAATTTTAATTAAGAATATTGAATGTCAGCTGAATACTAGAAAGTCTTGGAATCGTTTCTATGACATGCGCTTGTTTATTTGTCAACAAGAGTGAAAAAAATTGCTAAATTGATACAACAAATGAGTGAGAATGTTTTTATTTCGATATCCAGCAATAAGCTCAAGAAGCAACATTACTTCTGTTGCTTTCGAAAAGCAAAAGTGTGTACGAGAAGGAATTGGTGGAATTCGATAATTGGTCAAAAAAGGGGCATAGGAGATGGAGCAATTACAGAAGAGGTGCTACTATCCTACTTTTTCAATGTGGAGAAATGGTTTGCTGCCTCTTAGATGGGGACAAAATATTCCATGCTAAAATCAATGTTGAAAGTGCACGAAGGTATTGATATTTCGAAGTATGGTAAATTTACCTCATATTTCAAAGTAAAATCAAGAAATTATAAACCATAGAAGGCAAACATATTGGAGAGGCCAAATCGAAAAATTTTTGAAAAAAGCACCGGTTTACAAATTAAGATACACGATTTTAATATTTCAATGTATACACTGAGCGTTTTATTTTGAACTATTCACAGGTTCCAAGGATCATGGCAGTTGCAGGTGCTTGCTGTGGTGATACAATGAATTAACCTTTTTGGATATCACCCATGTCCAAGACAAAGTCAGTTACCTATGCGTACTCATTTTGGATGCGAAAACAAATATTTCAAGAAGTTTCACAATCATGGAAGAAGCTTTTTCAGTCAATGATGTAGAAATGTGTCTTAAATACATCAACCTGCGACCTAAAAATGCCGGTGGGAGATTTTTCTTGCGATATGCGACTGGAACATGTACTACACAACTTGTAGACATCAACACAATTCCGAAAACATTTTCAAAAGTGGCTGCATTTCTTGGGCTCCCTGATCTAGAATGTTTGACCGGACATGGAATGAGGCGTTCTTCGGAAACATTACTGGCGCATGCTGGAGGCGATATTACCTCTGTGAAGTGTCATGGTGGTTGGAAATCCACTACGGTAGCGGAAAGTTATATTGAAGATATATATTGAACTATCCAACAAGATGGCAATTGCTGAAAAAGTCTAGGTCCCACATGGTGAAGTTGTGGATCCCTCCAGTTCTTCAGAAATTCCTCATCGAGTGAATTTAAATAATACAGGTAATGTTAATGTTAATAATAAGAATTCTAAACAAAATGCTATAAAATCGAAGCGTGATATTATGAAAATGCCTTTAATTCACGGAAAACAGACGTATTAAATCTTTTTAATATAGTGGTCATAGATAAAGTATTAAAATATATTGATTAAGATCACAGATATTAAAAATCATGTCATTTTAGGCGAAAAACGTCATTTGGACATATCTCCGATTTTGCTTATTTAAGAATTTAGGCTTCAAGGTTTTGATCGATCTAGTTGCATGGCCACCGCGATTACCCGACTTAAATTCGTTAGATTTATTTAATGCGGGCATATGAAACAAATTGTATACTGAAAAGAAATTAATACAAAGAACAGTCGGAACAAGGAATATACTGCTGCTGCTCAAATTAAAAATGACGATAACATGTTTAGTCTTGTGAAAAGCTCTTTAATGCGTCGTTATGAAACATGTGTTTTGAGTTCTGCGCATGTCTTAAATAAGCAAAATCCGGCATATGTCCAAATGGCATATTTCTCTTAAAAGATTACCGACGAACTGATAAATCACCTTGCATATTATTGCAAAGTTTTTAAATGATGCTCTTCCTTTATTCTTATCCCTATATTATTATTTATAGGTCTTAAATTAAATCGAAACGTTGACCTAATCAGTAAGTCAGGATTTTCATATGCTTCATCTTATTACTACCATGACGAAATTATATGATAATAATGGTGTTGCTAATCAGCTGAAAAGTGGATTCAAAATGGCATAACAGCGAAAAATAAAATGGCGGCCGGCCATCATCGACCTCACTCAACACGTTACGCTTTGAAATTTGTGGGATGTTTATCTCTTTCTGCAAAACGAAGCACATCAACATATCAAAGAAGTGAGCAAAGGCACAGAGACCGCAGGCCCTAACGAGCGACAGCTGGATCTCTACTCGAGTAATTGGCCTTTGATTTTCCGAGCTTCTGGAATTTTGACGTCTCAGATTACTTTGTGAACTTTAATACGGCGGAAAAGCCTTTTATAATAGGTAGAAGGATAAAATTGATTCCCTGTGGCAGTTTTCATTAGCCAAGTGTCACACCTAATGCCATAACAACTGTATACAAGGTAGATATTATGTCGCGGTAAACATTTTTGACGCAATGACAGCTGACAAGATTATTGGCTCATGTAGATACAGAATATGACGGTGCATACTATCAAAAATATAAAACCGTGTTTATTCCATAGTAGCCCTTTCAAAATTTGAGTTTTCTCTTTTCCTTTTGTAAGGTGTAGTTAAAAAAGTATTGTTATTTTACAACACGTTTGATTTCAGTTTTAATCTTTAAAGTTTGCTTATTATTTTTTTTACTTTAAAACCTTGCCATATTTACGGAAGTTTTGAATTCTATTTCAATTTCCAAGGTAATGATGTTGATAGTTCGACCTGTACCTCAAAAACATGGTTTTAAATAAATATCAATTTCCTTATTGAATAATATATTTATGGACGTAATTTTTAAAATTTATAACATATTTATAGAATTAAAAATGTATTTGTCTTTAATTAATAAAACTAATCATGGGTATACTTATTCCTTTCCATTTTGTACGATTTTATGACATTTACTTCGAAGTAAAGAATTTCCCAAAGGAATTTTGATGCGTGATGTTATCATCAAAGAAGATTCCTCAAACATTGTTATAAATAAATCTAGTGCAGTAAGATCAGGAGTCAGGAGAAGAAGCGGATGTGGAACAAGCTGTCGAATAATTGTTTTTGTGATGTTAGTGATACGAAGGTGGGTTTTATTAAACGGTGAAATCACCTCCGAAGATGTCTTCTTGGTCTTTTTTCTTGATCAGTGATTTTAAGGCAATGCAGTGTTGGTTACTTCCTTCGGAAAGAAACAATAATCAATGCAGTTTTTGTGACAACTGACATACAGAATCAGCATCCCTTTTGCATTCGAAGTTGCCTCTTCTGTTCTTGACATTGACATCAAGGCGTAATTTTTGTTGACAATGTAACAATCTGGAACAAAAGCGATTCTTGCTCAGGTAAACGATAATAAGCCAGTAAAATGGCACATATACTGAATATGCTTCATGCTGAATATTGCAGCTTTCGTTAAAAAATGCAACATCCAGTCCAATGAGTGAATTTTGGCTATACAACGCAAAAATCGTACTATTACTATTAAATAATCACAATCCACCATACTACTCAATTTATGGGTTCATTCATGTGTATCATCATAAATAGAGCTTTCAAACAATCTTTCTCATAGCTGTATGGCTTTCTAAGCTATATACGAGTACATCTCTCCGTAAATACACAAATAGTTCTAGTGGAATTAAAATTAAACGAAAAAACGAAAAGGATATGTCGAAAATGTTCGTTCTTTTTTGACCTTGATATTAAACAATACTAACAATAGTATGACATTAGAACTACTCTGACGCGCGTAGTGGAAAGACGCCAAATATAGGCGTCTTATTGTGCAACGATCAAACATAGAAAATTGTTACAGTAAGTATTTGACACTTAATCTGCTTAGAACCAACTCAAAAAATTCCTCTTTTTAGAGTTATGCAGTATATGAAATTTAAATTTCCATTTACAATTAGAGGTTTCGTAATTGTAAAGGCATGTATTTGGTATGTAAAATTAAAGATGGGTGGGTAGCTAATGTGGAATAGCAAGCAGACAGTTCATATTCTAGAATATTCCATAATGGGTGCCACTTATTAAATTTATGAATATAAAAGTCATAATTATTTGTTACCGCAAGGGAACAAAACGCTTGAATTATTATCGAATTTGTTTTAGCAATATAAATAATATAAATTTTTCATACTTTCTTTGATAAATATGTACCCTCCTACATCTTTCCTGTTATTGTTGAATACCATCTGCTGGAAAATATACCTAAGGGGGTCACGTATAACCTTTGAAGGTTGCATAATAATTATAAATTAATGTGCTTTTATGGAGGTCGGTAGGCAATTTTCGGATAATTATTGCCGTCATTCTAGTACAGAATAGAGCACGTGCAAAGTTGGGACCTAAAACAAACCGGACCTAATGATTTATGTCCATGCCTCGTTTTGTTGAATATCTAACAGCAATGATTTTACATTGTTTTCATTATAAAATATTAAAATTACAACCCATACCAGTACAATGTGTACAAGGTGGTTTATGTTTAAAACCAAATCAATTGTCATTTGTAAAAATATTACTGGAAAAGCTGCCATAATAAAAAATATAAGATGTCTCACATACGTTCCAATCAAGAAGAGAGAGAGGTAAAATTGACTATAACTGCTTTGAATGCTAAATAAATGTTCCAAGATCTGGATTTCCAACGTATATATTCAGTTGACACAATTAAAAGTTTCAGACCTTTTACAACGTTGTACATTTGGTAATTATGGTGAGGTGATGCTGACTTTTGCATCAAAATTTAGTTTAGCGATGAAACAGAAGTTGATGGGTATGTCAAAAATGTTTTTCGAACTTGGGGTGATAAACGTCCACAAGCTATTCACGAATAAGAATTTATATTTTGATTTGAACATGTGGTTTTACTTAGTCGGTACAAAGTGTCATACATCAAATAAAACCATAACTCCACATAACATAGGTCAGGTGATTTCAGGGATGGTTGCCACGTCGTCGGTTTAGAACTTGAGAGTAACTTCTGAAGAAGAGAGTGATATGTCTCTCGAAAGGTCAAGAGTTCTAAACCGACGACGTGGCAACCAGCCCGGAAATCATCTGACCATTAACGACAGCCACGGAAGCCTACAAACTATCCACATAACAAAACTGTTGTATAACCAAATTTCTTGATGTTATCTCACAGAATGCTGGCAACAATAATCAGCAAGATTATTTGATTTGATATCACTGGACTTTAAGGTTATGTGACTTTGAAGTTATGGGACTTTGAGGTTATGTAGGTACAGGGAAAAGTGTTTACCAATCGACTAGCAACAATCAATAACCTTAATTATGACAAACATTGAAGGTGTTATTCGGGAAATAGTGTTATTAATTTGTGCTATTGATATTCTGTTTCATTTGTCAAATAATACCAGTTTTATTGAAAAATCAAAATCTAGTGCCAAATGACACATTCAGTATAAAACATACTGGAAAATCATATTCTTTCTTATGTATATTAATACATATTTCATTTCTTTAAATTGCTCTTTCATTTTCGTAGGTATTACTAATTTTTGAAAACATGAAGGTGCTGATGTTATTCCGGAAAAGCACATATACTTCAAATCTGGTGGACCACTGTGTCTGCAGACACATCTATAATTTTTATTCATTAATGCATTGATTAATAATTACTTTTTTGTAATGTGAATCAGATTTGGCCTCCAGATGTCTACAAGGCCAAAAAACAATCATTCAACTTTATAATTATTTCTTTGTCAAAAATTGTGTAATAATTTGTTAACTTCATCCTTTTATAAACTTGTTTCACGGGATGCTTCTGCATCTGTGAAGTATAGACAACTAGATATATTTACAATCAATCAAATGAATTGTATTTGTTATTTATTATTGTATTGCATAATACGTCAGTGATAAAGGTGTTTGTTTTGTGTAAAAGTAATTTTAAATATATACTTTGTTACTTTGTTGGAACCGTTATTTACAAGAAACAGACAATTATTTGTGTAAATATGAGTAGTTTAACAACGTTTCACATTTTGTTGTAACTCTATTGGAATTTACAATAATTTATAGTTATTTTATCACCAATAAATATCATGCCAAGTTAAAATTTATTTCTCAATGAACATCAAGTAAATACTTCCGTAATGACTTCAGCTGTGATTTAGGTAACTCTATATATAAGTATACAGGGCGATTCACAACTTATCTAAAAAAATTGGGAATAAATGCATTATGAAAAATGGAGCAAAAATTGTAGTAATTTCAACCTTTACTTCGTTGGTTACTGTAGTCTCTAGCCAGGCGATTCCAGGTATTGAAATCCGATTACTTATAGTAGGTGTTAACGATTTTGTGTTGCGACATTTGTTTTTCAAGTACCACAAAATCACTTACGTGCAGAGATATGGAATGTGTTATGTTTTTAGCCCCTTTTTTATTTTGCAAAAACGTTGTGTATCTTCTTATAATAGTTGGTTAATGTTTAGTGAAATAAACAGTATGTATTTGACAGTTGTTCTCAGTGCGACGTCTTTATGTTGACGCTTATCCAAATAGCCAGATTCCTTCACAACGCATGTTTGGAAGAATTCACCAAAGATTGCGTGATACCGGTTCCTTGAGCAAACAGTGCCATTTATCCGGAAGACCAAGGTCGGTATCCACTCCTAGAGCAGAAGAAGAAATTCTAGCACTGGTAGAGCAGAATCCAGGTACGAGTGTGCGGAGAATATCAGCCGAGGTAGGAATTAGTAGTCCTCTTGTTTGGAGAATCCTTCACGAGCAACTGCTTTATCCATACCATGTACAACGAGTACAGGCCTTAAATCCAATAAATGATCATCAAGCACGTTTGGTTTTTTGCCGCTGGTTTCTACGTCATGATGCTGAAGACCCTCGTTTCACAAGAAATGTGTTTAATTTTCACAATACGCATATTTGGGCCGACGAAAATCCTCTTGCTCTAATGTAATAGAATCTAGACATCAGGCACGTTTTTCATTAAACATTTGGATGGGTATTGTAGGTGACAGGTTTCTAGGTCCTGTTGTTTTACCAAACCGATTAACTGGCGCTGCTTACCACAACTTTCTGCAGAACACACTGTATGAGTTTTTGGAAGACATTCCTTTGAATCAGAGGCAACAAATGTGGTTCCAGCATGATGGTGCTCCAGCTCATTTTTCCATGGCCGTTAGAGAGCATTTACACCAAACTTTTCCACATAGATGGGTAGGAAGGGCCGGACCTGTTTTATGGCCTCCAAGATCGCCTGATCTGAACCCTCTAGATTTCTTTGTTTGGGGATATTTGAAGACATTAGTGTACTCCTGTAAATAGCCTTGAAGAGCTGCAGCTACGGATTAATCAAAAGTGTCAAGAATTCCAAACCAAGGAGGGTGTTTTCGAAAGAGTTCGAATATCGTTGAGACGAAGATGTTGTGCCTGCTTGGAAATGGACGGAGGGCACTTTGAATATCTTCTGTAACTTTGTTTTTTGTTTGTTAAAAGCTTCCTTTGTCGGTTTATTCCTAATAAAATAAAATGTTTGAGAAACGAATAGTGGTCTATATCTCCGCAACCGATACTTTGCGGACCCATGTTTATTAAGACTTTTCTGCTTATTTTGGTTCATACTATTACCTCCTGAAATATTTTACAGTCTTTTTTAACACCCTGTATAGGGCAAGCATTATGTTGGTATTGATGCCATGATTATAGAACGATACAGATTGTCTGGATTCAGCACGCGGAACTAACCAGTTAATCTGTTGGAGTAACAGCTGACAATCGACATTGTTATGCAGTAAATTATATAAAAATTTGATAGTATTTATTATTTGCCTATTATTCATCGATATTTCACCAAATCTAGACAACAGTAACTCATGATCGTATCCTCTAGGTGGGTATTGATGACCTTCTTTAAATGATAGAAATGTAAATGTAGAAACCGACGCTGTACAGATTCAACTTTACTTATAGGCAGTTATATATGGGTGACCAAATCAATGCACCATAATTCAGTTTTGAGCGAACAAACTTTATAGCATTAATGTCAATAAAATGTTTGGTATTACGGATGACAAAACCAAGAACCTTAAAAGCAGAGGAAGTCATCAGTTCAATATGCCGTACAAATTAGAATTTATGGTCAAACACTATTCCCAAGTCCCTAACCTCATCCAGCCTTGTTAAAGTGGTGTAATCAATATTGTAATTGAAAAGAATTGAGTCACGCTTTCTATAATAATTAACGATATTACATTTGTCTACGTTAAGATGTAAATTATTATGGGCACACCGGTCTACTATGATATTATTCTGTAGTGAAAGACAGTCATCAAAAGACTTTATTTATGGTAAAGTGAAAATACTTTAGCAGAACGATTTCCCGATAAACATGAGCAAAATGCACTTACTTTTACCGCGATGTGCAGTGAGTGCAAGTGTAGTGCATCGCGAGCGTGACACAGGAAATTTGAAGCTGAATCGTGGAGGGGATTGAGGTCCAAGGTGTTCATGGCCTATTGCAGCAGTATGACGTATCATACACATATAACTCAATTATATCCATACCATGTACCCGTGCACAAGCATTGAGGGATTGAGTGAGGAGGTCAGATATCATAGCTGTCACAATCTCCTGAGTTTGAATCATTTGGATTTCATTTTGTGGGGATATGGTGACTGCAAACGTACTATTATAAGTATACTAAACATTAATGCTAGCCGTAAACCATCCACGTATTTTACTATATTGTCTTCCTTTTCCTTTATAAAATTCGTGGTCAGCGACATGCCATTTAATATTCTGAAAACACCAACGATAATACGGTATTAAATGATAGTGGATGGGCAACTTATGATCTTGATAATGGCGTGGAAACTTTATTATCTCCCTGGAAATTTTATTTGCTGACTAATATAAGGGAAACGAGCCTAACCCCTGGGGGTTGCATTAATAATTATTATAAATTGGAGCGCTTTTGTGGAGTTCGCAAGATAGGCATCAATTTTCGGGTAATTGTTGTTATAATTCGGGAATGGGACAGATCACGTGCTCAGGTAGGGTCTATTACAAACCACGTTTAATGGTTTATATTACGGCCCGAGGCCGAACATAAGTTTAACATTACCTTAGGTCTACTATATCTGTTATTATCGGATGATGGATTATAAACTGCTTACTAATGTACATATAACTTACATTATTCGGGCGAATTACAATTTATGCAGGCCTTGTTTGTGAATTGAATAGTCTATAACACATGAAAGGAAAATTTACATCTGAAAAAGGTGCAATTGAGAAATACTACCTCTAAAATGCTTTAATATTGGAAACTTTGAACTATATTAATAAATTCAGAATAATTTATTCTACGCCACTGACAAGTGCTCTAATTAGAATTGGATAGTAACATTATTTTTTCTCTTCAATTTTTTTTATTATGTTCATATGGTTGAAAATATTTTTTTTGTGTAGTAGACTGGTATTTTAAGCTAATATAAATCAAATCTCCTACAATTCCTATCAATGAAGTCATATGTATGCTCTTTGATACCACACATGCTAACGAACAATTCCACAGACAAAGCTCTATTCAATAATTATCTAAATTAAAAATTATCTAGCTAAATTTACTAACCTGGTTTAATTAAAATATTCTATAAATATCTAAGTTCACTTTTGAAACTATGGGAACACGAAAATTCAACCACAACAGATAAGATCTGACCTATTTTGGATTGTTTCTCCAGGCGGCCTTCTTTAAGTTGAGTCAAATATCTAAGTATATAAATTATTATACCAATATAGCAAATCTGACCTAAAAATAAGTTGAAAATAATATAATATATTGTTCAAACGATTAAAGAAACTGAAGGCCTATACTGTTGGGTATAACAAAAAATCCAATAAGACAAGAGTTTTTAAAGTATCTCTTGCTTGATCTTGCAAAATCATGTATTGTTTTGTCTTGCAAAATTACAAATTTATTGTTTCACAATAAAAACAACTACTACAACAACAATAAACAAATAAAATACAACTTCACTTAGACGCAAAACACAGTCAACGTGATCACTTCCAAAGCACAATAAATGTAAAAATGGATTGTTTACTTACTTGGACTATCGTAACATTATAATTTGCAAATATTTTGTTTTTATTTTCTGATATAATAGCTTTGTTGGCACAACACCAAAATCAGGTTTCCACTCAGGTCAGATCAATTCGCATTTCACCTAAAACAATGCATTTTAAACATTATGTGAGCATTAAAAATACGTAGCTCGTCCGTCTGACGTTTCCAACTGTTCTGCGAAAAGGACTAATAAATCTCTCAGACAATAACCACAAAAATTCAAAAACCTTTCATTCTTTAAAGACAAACAAGATGTATAAGAAAAGTCAATATAATTATAGAAAAAAACAGACATAAATGCACAAAGGTAATACTTGCTACAAGTTAACAACTGAGACAATATAATTTAAAAACTAGACATAAAGCAACAACTAATAATATTGTATATAAACGCAAGTACTAACGAAATCACAGGAACATATAGATATAGAAATCAACGGTATTATACAGACACTTATCGACGAGAAAATGTTTAAGATTATATTTAAAGTTGATCTTATTCTGAATAGTTTTAATATGTTCAGGGAGATTATTGAACATCTTAGCCCCAATGCGGCTATGATTCTTAAAAGACAAATTAACTCTGGAGTAAGACAGTAAATCACTTTTTTAAATCTTGTCTTGCATTTCGAGCTGTCAATTCTTGTCTTCGTCTTGTCTTACAAGATCAAGACATGACCAAGAAGAAGCACTTACAAGACTGGCACCACTATTGTCTAGCAATTTTTAAAAACTGTGACTTTGATCGATGACAGACAAAGTTTAACAATATACTCGTATATTTTTTTAAACAATCTGAAATATCTTAGTTGAAGGCTATCTTTTTATATATTTTAAGTTTAAAATATTAGTAGCGAAACTGACAAACTATCATGCCACCAACCCAACACCCATTTGCAATCTTGTTCCAAGTTCGCTGTAACAATGTAGTATTTCTTGGAAAATCTTAGCAATAGTGTTTTTAATTTTGTCAGTCAACTTATTTCCAAAAATAATCAGAAATTGCATTTCAAATATCTCCATAACTAAAAGTCCATAATAGTCCAATTGTTACTTCGACGTGGCCAAGGATTAAATCGATATATTCCTTCTTATGCAATTTCGATTAATGGTAGTTAATTGAGGACAACAACCACATTGAAAGTAAATCTATGCCGTTTCAGGTAAATTAAAAAATAATTTCCTAGCATTTTAAAATACAAATTTTTATTTAAATTGACTCTCTTAGAATTTGGATTCTCTGTACCTACTGGAATGCCTAAAATTTTGAAAACGGTCAACTCCGTTAATTTGAAAGTTAATTTATCCAAGGTTATTCATTTTCTAAAAGGCATATTATCTGCTAAATCTTCACCAGACCGAAAACAACAATTAATCTTATACAGGGTGTCCAGAAACTCCTGACAAACGAAGACCGGAGATTCCTAAGATAATTTTAAGACAATTTAACCCAATTCACCTAGTCCGAAAATGCTTCCTAAGGTTACTAGAGCTCTTTGAAGATTGCGCCTTGGAAATAGTTTTGTTTAAATACCTCCAGAACGCTTCTACTTAGAAAAACAAAACTGGTACGCTTGTTTAGCCTTCAGAGATAAACCGATTCCATCAATTGCGAATTTCTAGTACCGGTCATAGGCGTCCGTTTTAGGTAGGTCAACGGTTATTTTAATGCATAACTTCTTTGTATTTAACTTTTAAGCATTTGTGACACTAGATTATTAACGAAAAATTTTTAAATCCATTTTTCTAGAAAACGGTGTATCCTGATGACTTAAAGTAAGAGTACCTTTTAGTACTAGAATACCTGAAAATTTAATAATCTAATTCACAAATGCTTAAAAGTTAAAGACAAAAAAGTTATGCGTTAAAATAACCGTTGACCTACCCAAAACGGACGCCTATGACCGGTACTAGAAATTCGCAATTGATGGAATCGATTCATCTCTGAAGGCTAAACAAGCGTACCAGTTTTTGTTTTTCTAAGTAGAAGTGTTCTGGAGGTATTTAAACAAAACTATTTACAAGGCGCCATCTTCAAAGAGCTCTAGTTCCTTTAGGAAGCATTTTTGGACTAGGTGAATTGGGTTAAATTGTCTTAAAATTGTCTGAGGAATCTCCGGTCTTCGTTTGTCAGGAGAGTTTCTGGACACCCTGTATATATTTCTTAATATTTAATCTTTTTTATTTTTTTGTATTTGATTTGCTTATATTTTAGCGTTACACTATCGCTTTCTTTGCACTTTTCCAAGTTGGTACTAGTAGCTCCGGTCTTCTTCACTTATCCAAGTGTAATTAATTACATGTTTTCTTTTTCCATTTCACTGGTTTTATTTTTAAACGTTTATTTTTAGGAAATATAGAAAAGCAATTTTATGAGAATTCAACCAGTTTAGTATTATTTTGTCTTGTGAACAAATGCGGGTAGTTCTATTTGTCGATGAGTCTCTAGAAAACCGAGTTAATATTAACTTTCATAATTATGGTTTGAGCGTCTCTTCGAAGACATATACAGATGGCACTGGTTTTGATTAGTTTTGAAATGAGATAGTTAATGCATAACACTGAGGTTAAACTAATTTCTCTTCTCACTGCCAAGTTTTCAGACCATTATTAGAATTTCTGCTGCTCTGGTTGTTACTATTACTACAACTGTTTTGATACAAGTGAAATACTTGAAAATATTAAACAGTTACAGTGTTGTTAGAGGAAAACGCTTCGTTATATAATCTATGACTACTACCAAATTTGCCCGTCTCATACATTTTGCAACTTTATAAGCTTCATAATTAAAGTTTTCTATTAAATATATGGGGCATTTAAACTTCGGCCAAGGATAAAGCGAGAAATAATAATGGTTATCTTTCTAAAGCATTTTTCTCTCAAACTAATTCTTGTAATTACTGTATTCCAATTTTGAGGATTAATTAGTGTTGGCAAGGCAAGGCAAGGCAAGGCAAGGCAAGGCAAGGCAAGGCAAGGCAAGGCAAGGCAAGGCAAGGCAAGGCAAGGCAAGGCAAGGCAAGGCAAGGCAAGGCAAGGCAAGGCAAGGCAAGGCAAGGCAAGGCAAGGCAAGGCAAGGCAAGGCAAGGCAAGGCAAGGCAAGGCAAGGAAAGGCAAGGCAAGGCAAGGCAAGGCAAGGCAAGGCAAGGCAAGGCAAGGCAAGGCAAGGCAAGGCAAGGCAAGGCAAGGCAAGGCAAGGGCAAGGCAAGGCAAGGCAAGGCAAGGCAAGGCAAGGCAAGGCAAGGCAAGGCAAGGCAAGGCAAGGCAAGGCAAGGCAAGGCAAGGCAAGGCAAGGCAAGGCAAGGCAAGGCAAGGCAAGGCAAGGCAAGGCAAGGCAAGGCAAGGCAAGGCAAGGCAAGGCAAGGCAAGGCAAGGCAAGGCAAGGCAAGGCAAGGCAAGGCAAGGCAAGGCAAGGCAAGGCAAGGCAAGGCAAGGCAAGGCAAAATAAGAGTCTTATCCTTGCTTGATCTTGCGAGATTATGTCTTGTATTGACTTGCGTATCCTGAAAATTTTGCCGTTTTGCAAGACTCTTGCAGGATTTTTGTCTTCTTTTGCAAGACAAGACACGACTTTCAAATTTGGCAAGACTTCTTGTCTCAACCAACATTATGATTAATTTTAATAGTTTTTAATTAAAGTACTTACTTTTTCAGATAATAAATATAAATTTTGTTACGTGCACCATAAAGGTATTTTCTGTCATTGGCTTAAAAAATTTTTAAATACGATTAAAACTACATAAATATGTCACTGCCTTTAACTGTTTATGGCAACAGAATATGAATCATTTATTGTTGTTGGTGTATATCAAGCCAATATTTATTTGTTTAGTAGATAATGAAATAAAATAATTTGTTAAAATTTGAAGCCACGGCATTATAAAAACATAATTTTCTAGAGAAAAGTAAGAGCTATCCTATTATTTTTGCATACACTATATCATTTACCAAAGTTATAACTGCACTCTGTAGTTTGAAACAGATTTATTGTAATAACTACAAATAGAAATTTAATATTTAAATATATTTGAATAAATATTAACTTTTTGCACAAAACCATAGTTATTGTTCTTATAAATTTATTTAACTTAAACTAAACGAAAATATGTATACCAAAAATAGTGAATAATTGCGAAAAATATATAATTTATTTGTTTATAAATAATTACGAAAAATATATAATTTATTTATTCTCTTAGTTATTACTAGATACTTACTGTAGACGTTTTTATATTTCTTAATCATTGATCAAGCTGTTTATCTTTTAATTATCGTCTATCTCTGCTTTCTCTGATGTTAAAAACATCTAAACTGGAAGGTACGCAATTTCTATTTGATTTGTAAATACTTTAGTCTAGACATTTCGCAAATACAAAATCTGTTTTTACGAAATACTAAAAATATATCATCTTTCTCTTATTCTTTCACCACTTCTCTAACAGAGTAAAATACAACCTAAAAGTCATACTAAAAACAATCTATAAATAGAAGAGGTTTCTAAACATTTCTTATTAATCTTACTGGTAAACCAATATTAACTTAAGGGCGCCGTATTCTTGAAGTAGTTTTTTCTACAAATACAAATAATTTTAGACATTTAAGAGCTGAATAATATAGAGCTTAGCAATTAACCGGAACGTTATCGCATGCCATTTGCAAATATTCAAAGGTACCGAAATAAATGACAGAAAGCGGTATAACCGACAAATATTTAGGTACAGAAATCTTTCAAAATACGTATTTTTTTAAATTCAACTGTAGATGTAAATATTGTTTAACATAAACTTACATAGTTCTGCATACAAAATTGTTCACTTTTGTTTATAAGTATGTGAAAATAATTGTTAAAATGTGGGGTTAGAATAGCAAAATAATGTGTCTCACGAATGCATTTTAAACGTTATTAATTTAAGAAGCATTTAAATAGTAAAAGTGGATAAACAAAACATCGATAATTTAATTTTTGATACTATGTGTTTTATTTTTCTAAAATTTCGGTTTCGATTTCGGTATCTAAAAAACACCACAAATTTGATCAAGGGAGAAGATAGGGAGTAACATATTAAATGAAAATTGGTAGATGATGGAGTAAAAAAAAATAACACAAAAATATTATACATACTAAATTTGGTAATGTGTGGATTTTTTAATTACAAAATTGAATGTAATGCCGAATTTTGCTAATGATTAATCATACACTAATATATTACATCATTATATTAAAACTTACGATAAGCTACTTAATTCGATTAATAAATAAACTTGCCTATATTCTCTTATCGATTTCGTCAATGAACCCATTTAAAAGTTTCTTCTTCAAACGGATCTGCATCTGTATCAAATTAGCTATGAAAATGTGAGTTTTACGCAATATAGATATACATAAAAATACAGTAAATTCTGCTTAATGGTTTAGAGAATATAAAGAAATGTTTACAGGTCCTTCTTTTGGTTTCTATTCCTTCGTAAAGAATCAGAACTGATTTACAGTTTGGTCAGAACAAGATCATCCATCTTTGGTGGTAAAGCATCAGTGTGTCTATCCTTGCGGTTAAAGTACTACTATATATACTATATAGTATACGAAAAGCAGCTTTAACATTAACTATATAAAAAAGACTATGTTGATTAACTCTGACCTACAGCCCACAGCCTTCGCTGAAAGCTGCTGTATGCACCATTTTTTATAACTAGCTGAACTATACGTTATAGCACAGAAAAAGTGCAAAGTAAAGTTCTTCCGGATATGTCCCATAAAAAGAAAATATATTTCCCCATATTAGAGTGTTTATTTTCCAGGAAACTGCATTTGCTATGCGCTTCCCTCTCCGACTTCAGCAAATGGCAGCGACATATAAATTCCTTGAATTATGTAAGTATGCGGCGAAACATTAAACGCGGTGCATTCCCTCTCCCGTGCAGGCGAGAGACATAAAGTTTAATCCGTTGGAAAATCTAAACACTGTCGCGGAAAGGAGGAAGTTAAGAGACTGTTGTGGAAAACAAAGTGCTTTCTTGTTATGTTCTGAAGTTGAAATTTGCCTCGTAATATATTACTTTGCCATCCAGATATGAAATTTAAAGCCGTGTTTATCTGCGAAGAGCAATTAGCTCACCTACCTCAAGCTTTATGGTGCTTAGTTTCGAATAAAGAACGATTCGAGAGTCGCTGCTGTCGAGCGTCAATTTGTTGTCATTATTTGTCAGTCAAGGTGCTCTCTAGTTTTTTTGTGAGCGATGAGATTGCTCTTGTATTTAAGTATTTTTTTAATTTGACTATCCTAGGAAGCATTTTCTCAAAATTATCTGGCTTTTCTATTTTTTTGTGACTATTTTTCACATAAGTCTGAGACTGTCACTCGTTGCACTGAATTTAAAGATTTGTGAGTTACTATTGACGCTAAATTGACCTTTGTTCCTCATATTAATAATATTATATCTCTTGAAAATAAAAATCTTGGTTTCATTGTAAGAAATGCTAAATTCTTCAAAGAGATTTCTAGAATGTCTGTATTGTACAAAGCGTTTGTTAGGTCAAAACTGAAGTATGCAAAATGAACTACAAGAAAAAAATTATAACGAATTTGAAATATGCATGTAGAAAAGAATTGATAATATGGATATCTTGGAAAGAAATTTAGTACCTAGTAATAAATAATATTACATAGCATAAGAATAATAATTTTATAATTGTATTATCAAATATAAAATAAATTTTCATAAAATTGCATGACGTTGACAATTGTTATCACTCAGTACATAGAGAAAAAGGAATTTAAACCCAGAGCAACTTATATTGAATGAAAGGTGAAAGTCTATAGATTAATCTGATATACATAATATTGTAGACAGACAAGTAACATTATTGAAGATATATCCATTCAAAATAAACCATATCATGAAAAATTATTTTAAATGTAAAATTTTAGAAATAGTTCCAGAACTGTCAAGACTAAAGGTGGCTTTGCAAGAATTACCTAATCACCAGCGTAATTTACAAGTCTCCATACTCCAAAAAAGTTATTTTGCCAATACATAAAAATGTTCAACCATGTCCAGGAAAATCGCAGTTCTAAAGGAGCCTACAGGACATTTACCAGTTTCCAGAAAGGAAAATTATAAATTTTCCAACCTCGGGTACTTTTAAAAATAAAGTGCACTATAAAATTTCTATAGCGATAGTAAATAAAACAGGTTTTATTTCTTCCTAATCTTTGCAAATTATAAAGAATAACCCACAGGACTTACCTGTACAAAAATAAGTTTAATCCAAGCAATAAAAACAAAAATATTTTATAAAATTGCACAAGAATTATCTTATCTGTCACTAATATCGCCATTTTGCTATAATAAAAGTGAAATCTGTAATATCATTTTAAGAAATACTCCCTGGAAGATATGCAACAATAAATATAAGTAGAAGAATATCAATTTGCATGACTCATAAAATTGTAATTTAAATTCAATAACAAAGTTTCTACCTTATATTAGTTTGCTGAAATTCTCGACAGAGGAGAAATTTAGTAATAAGAAAATATTCTTTATTAACCAAATTTATTTTGAAAACAAAAAAAAAACATTAATCTTTAAATGTGCTACTATATATGTTACAAAAATAAAACCTTGCAAACAATTTAAATCGACTCCTGAGTTTAAGTTTCTTTTGCTGTTTTGATTTTGTGAAACGATGTCTATCAAGGGATAATCAGAATAAAAAAAAGTAAATAAGGTAAGACAAAAAAAGTGAAATAAAAGGTTTGTATTGAACAAATTCCAGCTTAATAACAAATACACAATATACACTAAGAAAACATAACACATCAAATATATCAAGGCGCTTAACAAAATTAATATTCAAAATTTGACATCACAAAACTTAAAAAAATTAAATAATAAAAATATTTTAATTTACACACATTAAAATAATACAATATAACTGTTATTGACATTATTTTCTATACACCTAACGATTGTTCTAATAGTACTATTCTCTATTTTTCTCAAACTGTTTAGTCTATCTATTTTATTTACAATTAACGTTATACGTGATGTAATTAATTTGGAATATATAGTAGACGTATACAATTATGCTATTATCCTATTGATGATACGTTAGCTCTTTATTTGTGCCTTTGTAGGTGTTGCATTAAAATAATTAAAAACAAATACTACCGTTTGTGCAATATGTCAATATATACAGCTATTTATGGTTTTTATGGGCAATGTAATTACTTCCTTGGTAGTTACGTAATACAAAATATTACACACAAACACATAAAGATGTGATTTTATCGCGCGCTAGATACGTAACTAATTACAATGCAATGTAGAAAATTGTTCTCTTAGCAGTAGCAGATAGCATCGTTCATAGTTCATTGTCGCACGAATCGGATAAAAAGTTGCTTAATATGTAAAAGGCAATACATACACTGTAAAAAAAAAATTACACATTTTAATGCAAAAGAACACAATACTGTGTTAATCCAGTTCTACACGGTTTAAGAGAATTCACTGTGTTAATATAACAAATATTATGTATTTCTGTTTGCTTTCGAAATAATGTCTATTAATACCTTCAGTGCCAGTGACGGAAAAATCCGTCGGGCTCGCTACCAGTCTGGTGCCGCTGACGGAATTTTCCGTCGCTTCCCTGGTGTCAACTATAGTTGGGTTATTTACGTCGGCACTGCATTTGCCTAACGGTGATTTACAAAGGCACTATGAAAAGGTTTTATGACATAGTTTTTTGCGTACGGTTTTTGATTTTTGCTTTTTATTTTTAATTAAATTAGTAAATAAAGTTATAATATTAACCCAGTAAAGATATCATATTTAAAAAAATAATAAATGCGGACAAGCTGATTTTTTCAGAGTGGATGAAAGGATGTCTCCAATCAAAAAATCACTTTCGATACCCTTGTGATTGTTTTGCTAATCTGCTTTTGTTTACTATACTTATTATGGTTCAGTAAATATACAGCAAAAAGCTGACCAGCTGGTTTTTGCAGGTTTCTTAAAGCACTGTCTGCTGAGTCTCCATCCAAAAAAGCACAGTCCAACCCCTTCATTGCTTTGCGCAATAGAGGTGGTTTATTATTATTGTGCCATCTCTAAAATATTTTGTGTACATGTACTTAATAAAAGTCATTATCGCTGTTCCGGAGAGTCTATTGTTTTAAAAACATATAAGCATATTTAATAGGGATGTTCAAATCAAAGGTATTTGAGTTTGAACCAATGGGATGTAATATCCAAGTAACTTTGTGTTTTCAGTGATGTTAATTGGACTCATTTCTACTCCATCACCCATACCATTACCATCGCCAAGAAACCACCCTTATTGCGCAAAACACTGAAGGGGTAGACTGTGCTTTTTTGGGTATCCACTCAGGAGACAGTCCTCTAAGAACCCTCCAAAAACCAGCTCCTAAGCCTTTTGTTTGTATCTTTACTGAATCATAATAAATAAATATCGTTTTTTTTTTCATAGAATGGGCGGTGAAGCGTCAGATATGTAAGTTACAAAAAAGTTACTATATTAATATTATTATGTACAAGTTGGAAAAATTTTTCCAAAAACACAGTAAATAAGAAACTACCCCTATTATAAAAAACGTACAAGGATCTCTAGTGCACTTTTTAGTTGGTGACAGCCCTTCATACACCCTGAAAAATCCGGATGTATCTATATATTCTTTGCACTATATGAGTACTTTGTGCAGGTACGACAGTTTATACAGGCACTCCGAAAAGGTTTTAAGATATAGGTTTACACGGCTCGAATTCCTTCCTTGTCATTTTTTATTAGAATAAGGCTGTAAAACCGGCAAGGCTGGTACTATCTCAACCTCAAAAAAAAAGCCCGAATAAACCATTACCATACAGATGAATCTGCAAATTTCAGAACATAATTATTGTTCGGCGAAGATGAAAGCGACACTTGGTATCCAAATGAGGCAGATGATGCAGATGAGGTGAATAAGCAGGTTCTTGGCGATCAAATAATGCAATTTAGCCAACAAAAGACACAGGATCTCAAATTTAAAGTTTTGAATTCAAAATTATTAAAATTTTTAGAATGTTTTCAATGAATTGCTTTGAAAAACAAATCCGTCATTTGTTCTAAACGCTAAAAATTGGTCAAAACTTTTTTCTCATTGTATGTATCAAAGTTTTAAAAGCAAATTATAATCATACTAATTTTATCGCTAAATTTAACCATTTTCTGTGTGTTGTAATTTAATTTTCATGACATCATCGGTTTGAATATACTTAATACAAATATACATTTTATTTATCAGATAACTTACTAAATAAGTCTAAACTTGAAATTTAATAATAAACAATTTTTTATAACATAACTTACTAAATAAGTCTAAACTTGAAAAATAATTTTACATACTCTTAGCTTCAACATTAAATTACATAAAATGGAAAAATAGCAAATAAATTGAAAACGGTTAAATTTTGGGACTTGAAATTAGTATGTACTTATATCATATTTGTGTACAAAAACTAAGAGAATAATATTATTCTACTTTGATACATACAATGAGAAAAATGTTATGTTTATCCACCAAGAGTACCTACATTTTGTAGCGGCAATTACCGTTTAGAACAAAGTTAAATACAAATTCGTTTTTCTTGTCTCAGATAATCACCGATTCCAAATTTTCGAAGTAATTTACTGCGAACTTAGCCAGACAATATTTGCGATGTAAAATACTGTCACTGATGTATAGCTTTCAATTTAGTTAGTCGTGCAGTGCCACTGACGGAAATGCCGTCGAAATTAAAATTACAGTATAGTCAGCAAATTCGCTATTACAACTCATATAGACATAATTTAGATAGTTTTCAACTATGAAATCTAAAATTTTTTAGAAAAAAAACCAATTGCATGTACAACATTTTATCAAAAATGCCACCGGCAGCTAACCTGTTACATACAGGGTGTTCCATAATGATGTGCGCTCCTTTGGAGGGTGTGTTCCTTACCGCATTTTAGAAGGGGTTCTTTCTATAACATTTTTCAATTTGAGCCCTCTCTGCTTCTAAAAAATTTAATAAATTTCGGTTTCCATTTTTTTTGTCAAAGACGGTTAAATTAGTTAATTAAATGACATTGTTGAGTATGATTTTTATTTTTACTAAATGTCTACAAAGGTGGCAACCACCAACTTTTTTTTCTAAACGTTTCTCGATATGAAAAAATTACTGTAAATAGAACAATCAATTTAATAAATTTTTCCCCTCTTAGTATTTTAATAAAAAGACACGCGTTTTGTTTTAAAAAAATAAGATCCACATAGGTACGTACATATCCTCGGGTGTGGAAAATGCAAGCAAAATAATTCATATGAATGTACTTCTGGATAATGTGCCTTTGCAATTAAGGAGAAACCTATTGTTTCGACACGACGGAGCTCCACTCACAAGGCCAGGATTGTGCAGCAATATTTAGATATCACTTTACCAGGAAAATTGATTGGGATTAATGAACCTATTCAGTGGCCCGGAAAGTCACTAGCTCTAACACCCCCCAAAACACCCTGTATAATTGCTAATTCCAATTAACATTTCATAAACGATATAATTCCTTTGTTTTATTCTCCATACATTTATTTCTAGCAAATTTTTGAAGTAATTAAGTATATGACTTTATATACCGACCAATAAAGGTAATTGCAAACTTTAATTAAGCAATTTGCAAGTTATCTAATATTAAGCCAGATATCTGAAAAATATAACCGAACTAATTCTCGTTAACCTTTACAGCTTGGACGCTTATTCCCTACAACAGCGTTCTTTTATCTGCATGTTTTAAAGCTAGTACATGTGAATTTTAATTAAAGTCATCGAAGTCAATGAGTACGAAATTTTACGCTAAACGAAACGGAGATTCAATTACGATTATCAAAAACTGGCGATATTAGCTCCGAAGTTGGAATTCATTTAACCAACTGTTTAGATTAGCTCAAGGCTTCCATACAGAATTTTTGATTTTATAATAATTTATTTTAAAAATAGGTTGTGCCTAATACATAAAACAATGTAAGTATACAGGGTGTCCGGAAAGTAATGGGATCCAGCTTAAACATAGCTTCCTGTGATCAAATAGAACCGATTTAGACAAACTTAGCTCAGTGCAAAAGTGCTTCGTTTTGAGCTTACGTTAATATGGGCATAATTAAGAAACGAAAAACCAATCATGTTGAAATTTTGTACAGTTATGTTTTAGATAAGTACAAGGGTATAAGCATTGCGAAGGAGTAAGTAGTGCCGCATATAGTATAGGGCTCTTTTGGCAGTTCTTTTGTAAGTCATATTTATAGCATATTTTTGGTCCTATTCTGATACACTTGACGAAAAATTATGATGAAGAAATTAATTTTACGTAGAAAAGTTATATCCTGTTATATCATGTTGATAACATGCACGATTTTCAGTAAAAACTGTACCTTCTTGCTGCAACTCCTCGATTACATCTGCCACTTCTGAGTTGGAAAGCTGATTACGTAGAGGCATGTTTTCAAAATTTGACAAAATGATACTAATAATTTGAAATTATTTACACATTACATTTACACTAAACACAACTACACAACGATATCTACTACCTAACTCAGTACAACAATTAATGTTAATCTAGCAATTTTATAATTTTTCTAATTTTATTTAATTTAAGCTTATCAAGGTCAGTTTGGCAAGTAGAAACTTGATCGAATTTGAAAATTTATTTCTACTTTAATGTGCGGAAATCGGTTCTAGTTCATCACAGGAAGTTATGTTTAAGCTGGGCCCCTTTACTTTCCGGACACCCCGTATAAAATTAATTACAAGAATATAAGGTCAGATCCTATTCTAGGATTATACACATTATCTATTTCTATAACTACTAACACATTATTAACTAATAACAATAAACTATATCAATAACATTAGATGTAATAAAAAATTTGAATTTAGTTATTGCGAGGTACTGTTTTAATCTTTTAAAGGTAGATAAATTCTTTACAGTTTTTATATTATTCGGTAATTCGTGAAAACTATCGAGTCCTTTTAAAAATAGAAAATTTCAATATTTTTTTGAACCAGTTTTTTTTTTATATGAAAATCATTTCTCAATCTTTTTGAGTATTCATGAATTTGCTCATTTGCTCGTCGTATGAAGCAATTGAGGCCGGGTCTCACTGTAAAATTTGGCTCGCACACTGTATATTTTATTACCCCATAATTTCCAATTACCTATTACATTTATCAAAAATCAATTATTGCTTCAATTTTTGTCCTGTAAGTTATAAATAACGAATCTAGGTTACGTTTCAATATCCAGCCATTTCCATCAGAGCGGGGAGTCACGAGTCACCCGCCAATCCCACTACAGTGAGGCCCAATTTGCCGATCTTCAAATTTCCTCATACATGTAGGCTTCCCCCACCACACGATACGGTCAATGTCGATGTTTTCGTCGTAATTCGAGGCCCGATTTCTGGCGCCTCTTATTCTCTCTTACTCTGCTTTCCGGCAAATTGAACGACGTAATGTGTGTAATGCGATTAACCGATTGTTGTTATTCTTTCCAATGGTTGATTAGTTACTAAATGTGATTTCTTATATATTCTCAAGGTTTTAAGGACAAGGCAAGTATTAATTTAAAGTAAATAAAAATTAACTTCGTTACAGGGTAAGACATTTAACATACCCAATAAATATATGGTGTTACCGATAGGTAATAATAAATCTCTCTCACGATATTTAGATTTTTAAAACAATTTCAAGACATTGAATTTGGAAATTGACCTAGATATACAACAAAATTTTAGCGTGCACAAATTTACTTTTTCAAATTTTGCAAATTAAACACTTAAATGTAATGTAAACTACTGCTCTAAACAAATTAAAATCGCTAATCAAAGAATTTCTGAATTAAGAGATGAAGGCAAATTTAAAAATATTTCTGATAATGCGAAAAATATTACTGAATTAGCCGAATTAGGAGTAAAACGGGGTAAAAGTTGCGACAAATTAAATTTACTTTCCTCAAAAATTCCGAATAAGCAAAAAAATATTCAAAATTGTTTAAGTGTATCCAAGCGTTTTTGACAAAAAGTTGAAAGACTAACTTTATATTTTGTACAGACGAACAATTTCGTAACTTACAAGTTTAAAAAACGATAAAATTATACAAGAAATTTGAAATAGTATTTTCGGAAGCATACAAATTGTTTTGCTTAGTTTTAATAATTCCTGCAACTAGTGTTTCAATTTTATGAAGACATAAATAAATTTGCAAATTTAAAAGACAGTCGAGTAGATCTGTTTTATATAAAGTGAGTGTTTAAAAATATTTGGTTAAAAGTAGAGGCAATTTGGCAGCTTTGTTTTATATGTGGGAATAGATAAGTAGGCTGGCTACCTTGAAAGTTGGTTTTTTGTCTTTTTCATATTTTTTAGTGTTCTTAAATGAATTAGGAACATTTTTTTTATTATTTGATAAATATATATTCATATATAAAGTATTATATTTGGGATTTTTAAATAATATTCAGCACTGTATTCATATAATATAAATACTTGAATACAAATATTCAAGTAATATTTGAATTTGTATTTGGGATTCAAGTAATCATGAATACTTTTCGAACAGAATACTCAGTATTCATAGACTACTTTTCCTCTATCTATCTACCTATTAAAAGTTTCCTTTAAATGCATAATTTCCATTAGTAAGCATGTTTCATTGATGCAAGAATTTAATGAGGAAATGTACTTTCTTTGTCTCAAATTTTAGTGGATAGGACTGCAAATATCTAACTCCTCCAGCAAACTTGTCGTTTCCGCTTTTTCCATTCCGATAATAGCGTGTACATAGAACTCCAGTATGACTCAGAACAAAGAGGAACTGTATAAACAAAATCATCTTAATGCATGGCACAAAATCAAATTTAATGAAGAGGAGCAAACTGGCGCTCTGTGCGCTAGATATTAAAATTGAATAAGGCACTGATAATAGAGACACTGAAATAAAATAACAAGGATTTCTCTGAAAGGCGCTCGAAGCTCCCAATATAAGAGCTTTGCTCATTACTGCGACAGAGAAAGCTTTTTGTTTTATTATTAGGCATCGTTATTTTATTTGCCCTTCTTACATTTCTTCATACTTAAATCACTATTTCGCGCCGAAATAAAAGGGGACTTCGTTAAGAAGTGTTTGATTTTGGATTTTCAAAGAGAACGGTGTCAATGCTTAACAAATATAACGAATTCGGCAAAAGATCAAACAAACAACTGGGCTTTATTCGAGATACCCGCAGTAGTATCTCGAGCAAAAAATTCAGAGTCATGGAAAAGTCTTGGTATATAGAATGTCTCAAAGTTTGTGTTCTTCATTGTTGAAGTTTATGACTTCCTATATGTCTGGTAGAACCCATTCTGTATAAAATTCAGATGTTACCTGTCATTGCTCAGATTTCAGTTCCACAGGGTTCTATTCTATCTAAATTAAAACGATATCCATCAACTCCGCCCATTTGGTACTCGAAAGGCTAATGTAAATACTCGCATCGCAAAAACGTTAATACTTACTGTAAGTAATCGGATTTCAAAATCACTATAAGGATTTTACGAAAGAAAATACGATATTAACTCCAGCTTCCTGACACATGTATTCCCAATTTTTTTCTAGTTAAGTTTGTGAATCACCCTCAATCCATAACGACATTTAATTTAAGTTAATGTCAATATACCTATATCTGTAGTGCGATGCTCAATTGTTTTTGTTATACATATAAAAGAATTGAATTCCTTGTGAAACATTAGAAAAGGAATGCACTTTTCAATTTTACAATATCTCCTAGTATCGTAAAGTTACAGCCAAGTGTAACGTTTTTCTGGGATCATCCTGTGCATATTAAGAAATATGTAAATGGCTCGTATAAAAACGAATTAAACATTTTCAGCAGAATCTAAAAATCCAATATTTTTATCTAGGACTGAATTTTTCATGGTGTGCTTTGACAATTTTATGCTACTATCTAATGAGTGTTGTATTGTAGAGCATGTTATAAAATTTTCAAACTGGTGGTATTCGATAGCAGTGCATTCCGTTGATATTCAACAAGAGTATGCGTTATATCCAGAAAAACATCAAGTTTTCATAATTTTCATTCTGGTATAAATTTTGAAATGTTTTCTATTGCACAAAAAGTTTAATTTCCTGATGTAATATAATATCGTATTTTAATAAGCGTTATCGAATCCACCCCTCTCCAGGCTTTCTTAGAGTCTTTGTGAAAAAAATTATACTTACTACGGGTTTTCGCCATCTTTGGATTTGTTGTACTTGCACTGAATTTTTGGATACTCATTTTAGAATCATCTTGTATTGTCAAGTTACTTTGTTACAAAGTTGTTAATAAATGATACACCTCCCCAAGAAACATTTAAAGTTAAAATTACAATAATTTGGTCAAAAAATTTTGAGAACCCTATAGGGAAAATATACCTATAATTGTTGGCCTGTTTCCTTATGCGGGAAAAAAAACTAAAGTAAAGTAAGTTAATTGGTCGGCAAGAATTTTATTCCAATGAGATAATTGGACCTAAAAGAAATATAGACCAATTTTATATTACCAAAGTATACCCTAATTATGCCCTTTATGTGACTTACTTCTGCACGAGAGAGACATTATATGTTTGATTAAACATTCCAATAACAAACAGGTATAGGAGGAGAGGTATTATAAGCCGGACTATAAAGCTACAAGTTATATGGGCATCCATAGCTATTTAGATATTAATATAATACAAAGTCTGTATCTTTCGTTTCCATTCAACAAATTCTACAACTCAGGAAATTTTTTCGTAAAATTTTAACCAAACTTTCTTAAAAATAACGCACCTTATAAATATCCATGTTTATTATTGCTTCTTAATAATATTAATATCCTGAACAATAACCTAAAATAAAGACTGAATATGTTTCATGATAAAAGGTGTTTAATAATCTTTCGTCCTAAATATATTAAGTAATATTTATGTATAATAAAGAATATATGGGTAGATATTTGGGTGTAATTCAACGCTGGTCGGGGTTTTAGTCCGCAGAGTAGTGAGTTTCACACAATATTGTTAATGCCTAAAAATATGCAAAATAACTACTAGTTGAAGATAAAGTAAGTTTTACAATTTTGTAACTTATATTTACCCATTGTAATAATATTAAAAATCCTTGGATATTGATTTGATTGATTTCAAGGCAAATTTAAGTAAATTATAACTGTGTCTTATGGGCCTTAGCATTTGAAAACACAGAAAAGATAAACGATTTGTAATTTCGTATATAAATTGACATATATTTCATTTTACTTGGAAGTCATTATATTACCCTTTGATAAAAAAATTTTGACTAAAATTTTGATATTATAAGATTTTATAACATTGAAGACTATTTTTATGGCGGAAAGTAGTAAATCTCGATCAGTTTAAGTTTATTTTCCTTGTGTGTGTCATGATAATCTCTTGACACAAGAGAAGTGCATCCTGATGTGAAATAATTCATTGTTACTGCTATTACTATTGTGGTTACAAAATCCAAAAATGTGTTTCTTCCTTCTCTAGCACGTAATAGGAAACGCATCGAGCAATTTTAAATTAAACGCGGCGAGACAGTAAATTACTACCCGCCACCAATTCCGTAAAATAAGTCCCCCTAGTACAATCCTCATCTCAATATCTCTTCCGAGTCTCTTGGGATGAAAACTTCTCAAGAATTAAGTTATCTACGATGGTGACGTTAGCCACTCTTTGTCATTGTACCGGAGTCGCTGGAGAGAAATTTGAAACTGAACAGAAGATGTGTTTTGTTTTAACATTTCCGTTAATTTATGTTTCGGAGAAGTTAGGTATTCTGGAAATGTTTCCGGCCAACCAGAGTAATATGGAAGAAAATAATTGAGACTGCCTTTTATATCGTCACTTTTGCTTTTCAGGATTGGGTTCATAAAAAGCATAAGAAAAGCAACATTATCGTCAAATAAAGCCATAGTGTATACACTTTGTAAATATAATTTTTTTTCTTCTAATTTTGACATATAAGGTAACATCTTTTGCTATCGAAACAAGTGTCAAAACGTTCTACTTTATGTATTAAACAACTGGTTACGAAAAGTTCGTTATGTCCCTAATTACAAAAAGAATTAAACAAAATGCAACAGAAAAATTATAATGTAACTTTTAAGTCAGTAATTTTATAAATATCACTTTATTAATTATTTAAAAATTATAAATATTTAATTAAAATTAGTGAAACTAATTCCAGAAGAAATATTAGTTGTTGAACTTGGAGTAATATGTTATTGGTATTACTCGGTTCTCCAAGAATATCAAGAAGAAGAATTTTCAACATATCCTTCTGCACCGGAGTTTGATTTCCAGCCGCCGTGTTGTTTTATTTTTTAAATATTGGCCCCAGAATCTGCAAGTAAAGTGGCCGAAGTACTTCTGAAACAGAGCCCGTGAATAATGCACAATTCGGCAAACCAATCATTTGAGCAATCATATTGGGTAAGTGACCAATAGTATTAATTCCTACTGGTTGTACCACATTTACCATTTGTATATCTAACAAAGAATCTATTGTGTTTAATATTTTCTAGGCGTAGGTTTCTATAATTCCTGATAGTGTCAACGAAGTTTAGTTCTTCTAATCACCGGGGTGATTAAAAATTCACATATTACTCTAGTTTTTGTATTTGGAATATTGCACCGGCTCTTCCCACAATTATTGTCATCCACCCCCGTCAAAAACTTATATTTACTTTAGCAAAAACGCTTGATTTTTTAGCGAGCTATCTATCGGACTGCCTTTTAAAAAATGCTATTAAACTATTGTATGTTTTAATGTTTATACCTTTTTTTAAAGACAGCTCTGTTTTCAACATGGAGTACTGTGTCCATAGCGTGGAAGCCTTCAAATTCTTCTTACCTTCAAAATATGCCTTTTCCATCAACGTGTTTTGCTTTCTTCTGTTCACGCCATTTCACAAATTTTTTATAAGCCAAGTCATATACCGCTTTGGGATTTTCAGGAATCAGGGAACATACGGCAATTCTTGCAGCTTCTCCGATATCGCTCTGTATATATCTTCAGAATCTGAATGTAAATCACACATTTTTCCTAATAAATTGTAATAGCAACGATCAGCGTTATTAAATGTCAAGCCAAATGATGCGAAAATTTAAACTGCCACTGACCTACTAGATAATTGTTATTTAAATTATACTTTTACATGATCAAAATTAAAAACTTATATTTCTCATTTTTCGTCAAAAGTAGAAAAAATCTTTTATGTAATACGTTGCGGGGCTTAAAATCATACTTTTCATAACTGATTACATAAATAGCTATTAATATACTCATTGGGAATACGAACCAGACAACTGTAGGTAAAGGACGTTCAAATAAAACAATTGTCTTAATAAAATATCACTCCCCGTCGAAATACAGAGAGTTTTATTTTTAACTGAAATTTGTAAATTTCGTGCGATTTCTCAATAACCAATAGATATTACTTATTTGAAGATATTAAAACAACTCATGCATTTTTAATGATGAAATGTAATGAAATGTTACAACACACTATAACTTTTAACTCATATTTCAACTTAAAAAAAACTCTCATTCTTTGTTGAAGAATTTCCGGACTGGATGTCACTTTGTCGATTCTGGTAGCTTGACGTTTGAAGAGCTATGCCGCTGTCTTCTTCAGAAGGAATTTTCAGTCTGTTTGCTCAATACACACCTTGCCACATGTACCTGGGAAACTGTAGACACCCTAGGCCCTACTTTTACTGTTGGTCTCAGGAAATGTTGCTTATATCTTCGTCGAAGTACTGTAGACTGTATTAATATGAGGATTTCTCAAAAGGCGCCCTATTTTATCCATACACCTATGTATGTAAGGTAGATAAGGTAGGGTAAATAAGTAGTTGGTCGATTGGTCTCCTTTTTCTTCATCTCCGGAGTCCTCTTAATAGCTTGTTCGATCAGTTTCAGAATTCCTTCTAAAGAATGACTCTCGAAACGTCAAGCTACCAGTATCGACGACGTGGCATCCAGCCCGGACATTATTCAACCATTGACAACTGCCAGCCTACAAACCGAGAAACCTACAAACCAAATCTCTTTCTTGATCATTATTTAGTGAATTGGCAGCATCCTGTATCTTCAACCACAGTTTCTCTAGTGTATTGATAGGATCTCTGTATACTATAGATGTTATCCCATTTTATAACCCTATAAGAAAAAAATCGGGAGGGTTTAAATCGGGGCTGTGTAGTGGCCACAATAATTTACTACTACGGCCAATCCACCGAGATGGAAAACGTGCATTTAAATAAGGACGAACTTAAAGTGCGGAGCTTTATTACAAGCCCCACCAATACCTCTCACGTACCAACAGTAAATTTTAAAAATTATTGGAAACTTGCAGAAGATCTCAAAATATTGCAATTTAGTATACAGGGTGATTCAGAACTTATCTAAAAAAATTTGGGAATAGATGCGTCATGAAAAGCGTAGTCAATATCGTTAAAAAATATATAAAATCCTTATAGTATCAGAGAAAAAAATTATTGAATATCTAGCAGTTTCAACCTTTATCGTATCGTAACCTTTTCAAATATGACGTACAGCAACTAGCAGTTGATGGGTATCGTTTTAAGTTATGGTGAAGTGAAAATGCTTTCGATTTCCCCACATGCAGCTACTTTTGCAACGTTATGCAGTGAATGCAAGTGTAGTGCAAACCAGGCGTGACTCGGGATATTTGCAACCGAACCGTGGAAGAGATCGAGTTCCAGAGCGTAGACAACGTAATGCAGCAGTATGTATCATACACGTGGCTCAATTATATTCGTATCATGTACAGCGTGTCCAAGAGGTAACATCAGGGGTTATGGAGAGGAGGACCGTTACTATGGCCGCCACAAACTTCTGACATTAAAAAAATTAAGTATATTTCACCAAAGTGGACACTATTGATGATTTACGTAAACTTATAGCTGCTGCCAATAACTTACAAGTTCAAAACGGAGAAGAAGCAGAAACATTTATGTTAGTTTGTTGAAACAGGGTAAGACGGGCTCAAAATTTTGTTGCATCATCAGGTATGTTAATTATTTTACTAATTAAAATCACTAATTAGTTCTATTAATAGCACTAACGGCAAAATCAGTTGAATTTGCTGCATTAACATGGGTGTTGTAAAATGTAATTTATTTCTTTCCTTGGGAATTCCTTTCAATGTTTTGTCTGGTCGTCGAGTATACGCCTTATGAGGTTTTACAGTAGACCAGTTTCCATATACTAAATTTAGTTATTCCAAGTTAATGTAATTCAGAGATGTCATTTGTTTAATGTTTGGCTCCACTTTGAAGGCCTGTAATTCCCCTTATGTGCAATTTTGTATATAGATATGTTTGATAAAATTTCAATATTTTGGAACATTCTACATGCATCTGCTTTGTGACAGTTCTTATGCGGAACACCCTATAAATTGGTATGGAATAGACAATAAATCATAAAAAAAAATACATCTACGACTTGCTTCGAGTTGAATTTTAAAATTTTATATATTTATTATAAAAATTATTACACGAGGAAGTCATAAATAGATCAAGTAGGCTCTGATATAGTTAAAAAATTAAGTCATCCTGTCGAAAAATAAAGGAAAACAATGGTTTACAAGTAATCTGAACCGGGACTTTTACCTTATTAATATTTACGAACTGGCATTAAAAAGTAAAAGCAATATTTAAAATTATAATTTCAATTATTGAGATCCTCAAAATGTTGCAATAAGAACAACATAACGTCGGCAATTACATAATTTTTTTCCTTTTGTTCGTTTTATGACCCATATTCAGACAAACAATGGTAAAACAATATATTTTACTTAACTGCTCATCGTTATGTTGTCATAAATTTTAATTCCTGCAATTTTTTATACAACAGTTATTTATTTTCATATTTTAAATCAGATACTTTCGTCCCCGCCGCATAAAAACTACAATATCAGTCACAATACATTTGGAAATCAAGTGGGCCTTAATAACACAAAGGAACAAATATTTTTTCAAGTGAAGTAAAGTGTTTTCCTTGGCAAAAGAAAAGTAATATTTCCAGTCAAGGTAATTTAGAAAAAAACAAATTATGTTTTTACAGCGAATTCAACCAGAATAAAAAATTTTCTGATGAGCAGTAACAATACGAGTATTTATCATTAGGATCAGAAAATATATGAATTTTTGTAAGATTCTATTTACATTTCTGTTTGTGTCTTTCATTTGATAAACAATGTACTTGAAATTATTGAAATATAATTTAACAATATTTATAAAGTACATAAGTTTAAAAAAGACGCTAAATATTTTTCTTCATTAAACCAATTATTATTAATATTTATTTTCGACCGAATATATGTCTATTAATGTAACTTCTTACACAAAAGTAATGAGAGGACATATATCAGTATCAGATAGATACTGCCTAATATGTCATTATGCAAAAAATCCACAGTTCAACACATTTTTTTTTCTTCAAACGTCATATAACTAAGTGACAACTAATGAGACGTTATTCAATAATATTAAATGTTATGTATACGCTAAGAAGTATAAATAGTCCTAAAAATATAAACATATTATAGTACTATGAATTGAATTTTGATAATGACCATTTATTTTTTTATTGGTATTTATTATAAATATTTATAATAATAGTAAAATTGTGAAGATTTTGGATCATTCGAGAGTCATCCACTTCTTACGATATCAGTACTCATGACAATATTTCTACGGTCAACTGCTTTTAAAGATACATTGCTTGTAATGGGCTTGTTAAATGAAAATTGTTCGACATTCTCCTCAGAGCTAAGTTGAAGAATTCCCTTAGCAATTTTGGCCTTACTTTCTACATAATTTTCAATGTATTCTTCAGCAATGCATCCGATTTCCAACCCTCTTGCCTTTTTATCGTAGTAATATTCCTTCGACTATCGCATTGTTGCGGAAGTTCTTCTTAGGCAATGCCCTGTATACTCTTTCCAATTTGGAAACTTCATATACAATGCTATATCCTTTGCTTCACTACCAATTTTATGGATGCCCATAACAGCTTTATAATATTTTTCAATTTGTTATTTCGAAAAAAAACGTTGTTTCTTAAAATCAGGAGGAAAATATTCACCTTCCAAGACAGTGAAAGTTCAATTCTTTTCAGTTTTAGTGTTAGGAAACAGGTATAATATACGAAGTCCTTAATCATTTGTACAGTTCTTGTATAATTTACCGAATAAAGGAAAAAATAAAATATAAGAATATTATGGTCGCAAAAATTATACCACGGCTTTAAAAAAAGTATTGACCTAATGCTACCCTGCACTCAACTTCTCAAAAGTAAAAACTTTGTAAGCAACACAGACCCACCGCTAATCATAAATTACATCTTAACGAGACCGGCATAGTTAACAAGACAAATAATATTACTCTACCCAATTTGCATAATAACGATGAACTCAATCTATCCAAGAAGATAACTAGATTTTCCGGGTTTGCCTCATTACAAATCGACGAACCTACAATTTTGTGTCTATTAAGGACAATCTCGGAATCCGCAGGTCAAAAGTTAAACTATCCTTGGGTTTAGGTCGGCATTCCCACGTATTACTCTAGATACTAATTCAATTCTGTAACGAAGTACGTCCAGATTTGAAACAAATCTGGATGTGGCAGATTGTTCAGGATACTGTTCCAAGTAAACATCTTAGAATGTATGTTATTATTAGTTTTTTAATGTAAATAGAGGAAGGAGGGTTATAATGATTCTTTAAGGTAAAAATTATCCCTCCAAATATTGATGAAACTAGTGGTGCTATGTCGAGGGATTCCGTGATATAGCTTGTAACATTGACCGCCAAAAACGTTTTTAACCTTTGACATGAATTTATATTGTAAATCAATAACAAAATTCTATGATTTTATTTAAAATAAAGATATAAAAATCAATAAAACAAAAAATAAAATAAAATTTGGAATAGGTAGGTAGATATCTACCTACACATGATTATAAATAAAACTGACAATACAAAGCTTTACATTTTGAAAGCAAAGCCTCAAGTTCCCCATCTCGGCAATTTAGACAAATCTTCGTCCAGAAAAAATATAAATTTCTTGACCATATCATTTTAGTAGTCATACCATCAGATGTCGTCTTTGACAGGAAATTTGTACTTGTTGACACTGCTGTGATCTAAAGATTCTATTTGATCTTCCTTGATCTTGCCTGCATAAAATTTTCCTTCATATTTGAAGATGACAAAGCCACTAATTTCCAGCATATCTAAATCTTATTCAAAAACTTCCTCGGTTAGTCGTCAGTGGTGTCACCAGACATATATCGGTTTCGAGCTTGATCAATATGTAAGTGTCAGCGATTAAGATGAATACGTTTGTGCCAGATGCGTCTTTCGTACTAATGTAGCTCTTGTGAAGTTTAATCCATTGTTTTTTTAAATATTTGTTCAGGGTTTTTAGTGGAAATTTTTATAGAACTTGAGAGCGGGCTGTAAACCAATTTTATAAGTTGTATTGTACAATTGAATAGCAGTGCTAAATTTTCTTGAATAGTAAGACATTATTTTTCATATATTTTCAGGTATTAACAATATTGTGTGAAACTAACTACTCAGTGGACAAAAGCCCCAACCTGCGTTGAATTACACCCACAATATCTACCCATATATTCCTTATTATTAGCTTTTGTAACATTTTTTTACTGTTTAAGAAAGGTATTTTAAGCTAATATGTATCAAATCTCCTACAATTCCTATCAATGAAGTCATATGCATGCTCTCTGATACAAAACATCTAGGTATGCTAATGAACACCCACAGACAAAACTCTATTCAATAATTATCTAAAAAATGTGTTCTATTTACTAACCTGATATACTCTATATATGAAGTGAACTCGAAATTCAACCACAATATTGTTAATACCTGAAAATATATGAAAAAACTATACATAAAAGGTACATTTTTATTTATTTTAGTAGGTCGTTATGATACTTGACAGTTAATCAGTTTGACGCTGTCGACATTATTTAATTTCATTTTGACATTTAATTTCAAATAATTTTAATTTATTGGTATAATAATTTTTATAGTTAGATATTTGACTCAAGTTAAAGGAGGCCACCTGATGAAGCAATCCAATTAAAATGCAGAAATAGAGCAGATCTCTTCTATTGTGGTTGAATTTCGAGTTCCCACTCCATATATAGGGTATATCAGGTTAGTAAATAGAATACATTTTTTAGATAATTATTGAATAGAGTTTTGTCTGTGGGTGTTCATTAGCATACCTAGATGTTTGGTATCAGAGAGCATGCATATGACTTCATTGATAGGAATTGTAGGAGATTTGATACATATTAGCTTAAAATACCTTTCTTAAACAGTAAAAAGTAAGACATTAAATAGCAAAACAAAGTTTATCAACTAGAACTCATACCTATTTAAAATGATAAGATTATTGAAATATTTCACAACCAAAATTGTGCAAATAATTTTGATCCTTTGACTAAACTTCCTAAACTAACCTAGAACTAAACGTCTTAAATGGCTTAGTTTTCTTAATACAAAATGTTAAAGAAAATTAAACTTTTAAACAATTTTTCTGAAAAATGGTGTAACCTGATGGAGATAAATTAGTAATAAGATTATCGAAGGCAAACATCCAAATTTCCCCCGACACTAAATATTTACAAAATTAAAAATAGTTCGTATTCCTAGAAACAACACGGGTTATAGAGTCTTAGCTAGAAATCATTGACCTGTTTCTGCTGCTCGGTCTAGGCTCCATGAGGACAGATTTACTATAAGAACTCCTGAGTCCGCCATATTAATGACTACACTTTTCATTCTTGGTACAACAGCACCTACAAAAATCTAGAATTTGTACGCTTATTTGTGTACCGTTAACAATAACGCAATATAAATCGTTTCAAATAATTATCACTTTTGTTTTAAGACAATCATGTTCTCACATTAATTATAATTTATTTACGTAGATAAAGTTGAATAAGCATTTCAATTCTAGAATTTACTCAATTGGAGTATTCAAAATTTTATGTGAATGTTTATGTGTTGTTTTCTTGATTTGAGAAATTGAATAAATAAATAATATTATCAACAAATATTATGCCCAAAACGGAATTTCGGGAAAGAACTACTGTGCAGGCTGATGTCCCGATCAGAATTGAATTACATCTGAAAAACCTATAGCAAACAGCCACGGTAAGTTGTCAGTGGTGTCATCAGTTATATATCGGTTTTGAACTGGTTAGCTCTCATCAGTATGCCATAGGTGAGGCAACCGATAATCAACCCTGGCTGTTCACGTTGTAAATAATCGACAGAAGGACGTGAGTACGTGAGACGTAGCAAGTGTCTACGTCTAGTAGCCACTGGCTATGCACCTATTTGATATAGAATTTATGTATATCACTTTGAGGAAATTTGTGCATTTATTAGCGAAACTATAATATCTTTTGAACTGAAGCTAGTTTGTTTCCATCAAGAAAAAGTGGATTTAAATATTGGGCCACGTATTCATTTTATTTCCAAATGTGTTGCAGTTAAGGGCGCCGTATTCTTGAAATAGTGTTTTCTACAATTTACAAGTAATTAGAACTAAATAATATAGAACTTGTCAAATAGCAGGAATGTTATATCATGTCACCTGCAAATATTCAAAGGTACCGAAGTAAAATGAATATATAACGATAGAAAGCGGTCTAACCAACAAATGTTTAGGTACAGAAATCTTTCAAAATACGTATTTTTTTAAATTCAACTATAGATGTAAACATTGTTATAACATAAACTTACATAGTTCTGAATATAAAGATTGTTCACTTTTGTTGTATGTGAAAATAATTGTTAAGATGTGGGGCTAGAATAGCGAAAAATGTGTGTCACAAATGCATTTTTAAAATTATATTATTTGAGGATAGTTTAAATAGTAAAAGTTGATAAACAAAACATCAGTAATTTTAGGTTTGTTATTACTTTTGCTCTACGTGTTTTATTTTTCGAGATTTCAGTACCTAAAAAGCACCACAAAATTTGATCATTTTACGGTGACAGATACGGCGACCTCAAGTTCTATTTGAAATTCAAACTAAGAATAAATTATTCCCAGTGAACTAATGTGAGAAACCAAGAACTAAATTGAAGAAACACCTTTTTCAATTTAATGATATTCTCTCTACTATTGCTTATTTAAAAACTTGAGCAAATCTGTATCATCTTTTTAATCAGACAATTGTACAATTCTTAGTGGAATATTACAGAATTCTGTATGCTAATAGTTATTCGTACAATCCCTATCTCGGTTAAGTTTAGAGGTTTAGTTTTACATAATTAAATACAAAGAGACACCAGCCATTTCTGACCTATGCTGTTCACCTCTAAATTTAATCTAGTTAATTAAAATTTCCACACAATACCAATTCTACAGTGCAACGGGCCTTGCCTGGCTATCATGCAAAGAGCTGCCATGCAGTGTTACCACCATTAGTTAATTACAGTAATTGATGTGCTCACTGGTTACTTGCTTGAGGCGTCAGGGAATTGTTAGAATTGCTGCAAGTCATGTCATATCAATCACTGGTTTCGTCCTAACACCGCCATTTCATAAATAATTGTCTCTGTTTGGTTCGCCCGATATCCTAAACTGTAATGTACGTGGGTTTACATGTCATTAAACTGCAATTTACATCCTAATGTGATGTAATGTGTGTCTCCATTGTGTGACGATGGGGGTAATCTAACCATAAAGTCAAACGTCCAAGAAAATGGGACCAAATATAATGGCGTGAAAGATTTTTGTATGAATCTGTAGTCTAAAAATATAGTTCACTTTATGTAGTTAACTATTATAGAACACATAAAATAGATATCTATGATTTAATAATAATAAAAATAATAATAATATCTTTACCCCTCATTCTAATCACAAGGATTAGCCCAGAAATGGAAGATTTGTGCAGGAAAGGGGGCGGCATATTATTATTAAGCAGACCGCATTGATTGATTGCAGGATTGAGGGCAACCTGGAAAGCCTCATTAATTAGGGGGGTAGTCAAAGGTCAACCGATATCAATCTCTCACATTGATCCAAGCCAACATTCTTCCACCCTACCATAGCCGCAGAGAGGGTGACAATCCTCTCCACGCATATAGTTTATACACGGTTTACCTGCTGCGGGGGTCGAACCCACAGCGATCTAGTAACCTCGATTTAAGTACTGACGCCTTAAACCGCGCGACCACTGATATAGCAGCTTCCACATAACACTTAAACTGCTAAAAGTAACATTTTATTTTGCGAAGTGAGTTTTTGATACTTTTGAACAAAATTAACACTTTTACACATCAGCGTATTTATTAGGTTATTTATAAAATATTATTTTGAAATTCAATCGTCCATGAAGATTTTTCGATGTTAAGTTAATGGAATTTCGAACGTTTGTTGACAAGTAGGTAACTTTAAATTTTGTGACATGGAAAGGCAAGTTCAGTGAAAAAGTGGTTTTGGCATACTTTGAGGTCCAAAATATAGGCAACGCCAACGCTCTGGTCAAATTACTTCATATTGAAGGACATATGCAAATATTACAAGCTTGTTGCTATTTTGAAGCGAAAGAGCTAAGGATATCGACCAAAAAGGCAAAAATATTGACCAGGGAACAAATCAACAAATTTATTGCAGAAGCGGAGAATGAAGTATATCTCATGCAGAAGTTTCCCGTAAATTTCAGTGTATTTGGAACCTGTTTGTCGCGAATAACAGTACAACTTGACATTCAATAATTTCGAATATGTGAGAACTTTCCTTTCCAGGTGTAATTCAATGCTGGTCGGGGCATTAGCCCGCAGAGTAGTTGTTTCCTGGAATTCCGTGTTTGCAAAATATCGTTTCTCGCCGATCGCGATAAAGGTCGACAGCTTTCAATGGTGTCTACTGCATGTAGAACGCTTGGTGCCTGTGACATTTTCAGTCCGGCATGGAGTAGCGAACGGCCGATAGATGTAGTTAGTTCTACACCGCGTACTCATGGTCCCTTCTGTCGGGTTAGACAGACGAAAGCAGCTAGGATTATTCGTCGGATACCTCACCTATGGCATACTGATGAGAGCTAATAAGCTCGAAACTGGTATATGTCTGGTGGGCGTCTGACGAATGACTCTAGCTGTTGCTGTAGGTTTTCCAGGTATAATTCAATGCTGGTCGGGGCATTAGCCCGCAGAGTAGTTGTTTCCTGGAATTCCGTGTTTGCAAAATGTGAGAACTAGTTGTGTATATACCAGACTCAAAAACTAGTGCGCAACAAATGTTTGAAAATTTATAACGAATACATAGTCCTTCATTCAGCGAACACTAATCAATAGTAATTCAAATTTCATAAAATACATTAAGAATAAATGTGCCACGACTCCAGTTGAAATCAACACATTTGTTAAGATGTCTATTAAAATTGCTGAATTTCTAAATTTGCCTGATTCTTACCTTTATATTGGACATAGCTTCCGACGATTATCGAATGGTTTGTTGGCAGACACTAGTGCTAATCTTATTACAATTATTAAGAGACACAGTGGATGGAAGATCAGTAAAGTATCGGAGAGTTACATAAAAGACTTTGTCCAAAGCTTAGATGGGTGCAAGTTTCACAGAAATATTTACTACTACAGTTATTAATAAGATTGGTCATGGAATTACTTTTTCTAATTTTAGTTTCTCTAACTGTACATTTAGTTCAGTAAATAAATATTTCTTTGATTTAAAATTTCCTAATTGTTTTCTATTTTCGCACCAGTGTTAAAAGTAAATCACATCAATTACTTTTAACACCATTCCCTTAAAATGACATTTTAAACTGACAGCAGGTAAGTATTTTAAAATAGCCACTATTTACTCAATTAAGGAAAAAAATGAGACAAAAAAAATCAAACTCAGACTGGTAAGTAACCATATTGCTTGCTTCTTCAAAAAAAAGCTTTGAAACTCTTTTTTTTTTCTGAAGTCAAAGGCAAACATTTCAGACTTTACCAGTTTTTCTGGAAAAGAGGTCAAATGTATACAGGGTGATTTAGAAAATATGGTATCTGAATAACTTGAGAAATTAATTCTCAAGTGTTTTTTTGAATCCTTAAGTCGATATTATTGATATTTGTGTGTATTAGCAGCTTGAAACGCTAGTTATGCCTAATTATATTTAGTGTTTTCAAAAACGTTTCCCAATTTTGTTCTAAACATCTTCTCAGTATAATCAAAGGACCGTTTTATTCTGTACAAAAAAGGGGCATTACTTTTTATTTGAGATTTAATTTTCAAGAAACAGTTGCTAATGTTATGGTGCGGTCGTGTTTTGTTAAATGCAATTGAAAACAGAATGTATAGTATCAAATTATTGATGAGTATACCACGTGACAAATATTTTTTAAAATGTACAAAATGTTCTTTCGATTTCCGACTTTATATTTTACAAAATATCTCAAGTTTACGGTACATATCTACTACGAAATAAACCTATTCTATCTCAATTATATCTAAATCTCGTAATTGTAATTTATTACAATCCTTACTAAAAATAATACAAAAGCAATTTGGTTGAATTATATTCGCAGCCACCTTTTCCATTTCATGAATATTTAGGCTTGCCAATGGTAGTTGTACAACTTTATCAAAAATTTTTAATAGGTCAAATATTTCTTGCCAAATCTACAGAAGCGCATATTAATTCTATGACTGACGACAATTTAACTAGGTCATAGCAACCACCATATTAATATATAGTAATTTTAACTATTTCTTTTGCCTTACAGCAACTGTTGTTATTTACATATACATTTTAAATGTAAAATATTTAGTAGCAAAACTCTTAAACCAAATGTATCCGAAACAAATAAATACATAATTGTGTAGTCATATAGTAATCAAAATATGTATCTGCCGTAAAATTCATGTTTCGATGATTAAGTTATCCATTTGGAATACAAATTGAGAAATTTTAAAGTTTCTTAATAGTTAATTCAACAAAATTTAGTAAGTAAAACATACTTTGTCATCTATCTGACAATTCAAGGTTTATAATTAGAAACATTTTTAAGTGGTAAAAATCAATAAGCAACTGTAATCCTCGACTACATTAATAAAAACAGTAATAAAATTTAAGCTGTTTTTCTTTTTTATTTACGTAGTAGTTTATAAAAGTTGTATTTTCGTTTTCCGTGTTCCGTTAAAGCGGGTAGGATATAATATTTCTTTAGCTAAAACTGGTTCTCGTCTTTATAGCGAGGAAACTTTGGAGTTTGTATGCACAATAACTTTTATGAGGTATTAAAGTTTAAGGATATTTTTAGAATGTGGGGAAACTGGAGGAAATTCTGCTTATTAAAACATAATGTAATCTAGTTCCTGGAATATTAAACTAAGTTAAAGGTTATTGAGATCGAGGGTACTTATAAATTATTAAATTTACTTTTATATCTCGATGCATTCACTGATTGAGTCACTGTGTCGTGTAAGTATTTTAAATATTTGTTAAATTTCAAATTATGTGTACAGAGCAACAAAAGGCGGGTAAAATTTTACATAAAATTTACACCATTTTTGGTCCAGGGAAAATAATACTTTTTAATGCTATTAATTATTTTCAAACAATATTTTTTAATCTTTTATGAAAACATTTTTAACTCTAATATAGCCAGCCAGCCGTTATTAAACTATAATTATATGAACTCTATAATAGTGTTATTATATTATTTTTGCTTATTTTAATTATTCATTATGTAATATATGTTATATATACTTTTATAATCTTATCTTAGAAAATTGCAACGGAAGCACACAAATAGTATAAAACTAAGTGCGTGCTCCACGTTCTTCAGTCTTGTTCTACAAAGCATTTAATACACACAATAAAGTTTGTTAGCAGTATCACGCCTACTTATTTAGTGTCGAAAGGGCCAAACCTAAAATTCTATTAAGTCTATTAAATAAATTCAAAGAACCTTAATACTTACATATCACAATTACAAGTGTCAATGAATCCAATGCAAATTAACATCCATAATAATGCGCTTTAAGTAATTAGTTAGCAGACAAAATACAACAATATACAAGTACATGTTGTTAAATCCAAAATTGTTCAACACAAGTGAGTGAAGTTCATAAGTTCCTTACTAGCCTCTTGTATAACCTGAAGATGAAGTGGTTATAAAAACTAAACTATAAATAAAAATATTTATTTACAATTGTTTTATAAGAACCTCATTACAGCATTTCTTTGGCACTGTTTCAGTTGAATAATGGTCATTACACAACTAGTGGTGAAATATGACATTTTACCCCACTAGTGAAATATTAAAAAAAAATCACTGCTTAATGGTTATTTTCATTAAGAACCAACAAGTTTATCAATTTGACAATTTAGATAATTTAACTTAAATTAAATTGAAAAAAAATATCAACAACTCAACTTTGGCAATTCGTAAGATCAATATCAGAGGAATGCAGCTGGTCTGTATTTGCATTAACAATGCTTAAATTTTCTTTGTAAGCACTTGAAGTAGCTTCGATGACGGCAGTCTCTCCTCCAAGAACTTTTGTGGCAATGTTTTCCTTGTTTTCAAGATACTTGCATGGATTTTCCAACCCGACTATTTCTTACTTCCAGAAAAAATACAATCCGATAATTAATCACTACTCTGTACACTACTGGGTACTAATTACAACTCAACTAAACACTATTTAATTAGTCACTATCTAAATCGCTTTGATGTCTCCAACTGAGCACTTCAATTCAAGACTGTAATATAAGACTAATTAACTCTGCCGTTTATTCTTCTTTTATAGACGAAACGGATATTCCAGGTATTTTCTTAGTATCTCTAGATCCATTTTGCCGAACGACTCGAATGCTTCTCGTCGATTCTCCATTTTTCCAGTCCCGTCTCGATCCACGGCATTTTGTTTGTTTAACAGAATCGCATAGGGGCAATCGGGGCAATCTTAGCATTTTGCGGTACCACAGTCTTCGAATTGGGTGTGAGTGGGGCAAATTCTGTGACAATACGTATCAATATAGCTTTCACACAGGGTGTTGGACTTCCAAACACCATGCCGTTTTATAGTTAGAAGGTCTGCTCCTGTGTTGGCTAGAAGTGAAGTATATGATCGTCGAAAACAGTGCCCTGAATATTTTTGAGGCTATGATAGATTGAGAGAAACAATCTTCTTTGGCATTACACTAAAAGTATTTATACCAACAAGAAGTTTCATCCATTTATCACCTACATAACACACAAAAAATCTTCCATGATCGGCGTGACTAGGACGCAGGATGAGATTTGTTCGTATTACTTGGATCATATTCATATTTTCGATTCCCCCGGCAGTGATAACGAATTCTCGGGAAACTTTGGTTTTCGTATCTGGTATGAAGATATGAAAAATATTTCCTTAATTTTCACTCTGCATGCATCTCCAAGTCGAATAATTAAGGCGGCCTTAAATTATGCCTTAATGAATTTCAATAGAAAACATTTTCTTGTTCTTACCTTTGTTAGCCAGAATTTCGTGTCTTCAAAATCTTGTAAAAATTTTGAAACATCCTCTATCGTTAATATTATTGACTTTTTGGATTTGTATGCCACTGATTGCTTTTTCAGAAAACCATTAAATTGTTGAATTTACTGATGTCAACATTTTGCCGCATGCAGATTGTAGACCGCAGCATAATAGAACGCCAAAAGACTACGCCCAATCAGTGAATGGTTTATAAAATTGTTCGTACTTGGTTCTCGATTTATCTGGTAAAAGTGGAGCTACTGCTGTTGCAGCAGCTTTTTCAGTTTCAAGAGGCAAGTTTTCTGTTTCTCGAACACTCATTAATTCAATACACACCACTATTTTCACTAGGAAATGTAAAAAGGAAAACTCAATTTTGTTTACAAGTTTGACAGGTTACCATAACAATGCCGTTGCTTCTTGATTTTGAACCAAAACTTACAAACAATCTGATTTTGGATATTTCTCAATTTAAGGTAATTGTAGATACAATTTTTTGCAGTTCCAAATAAGATTTTATATAGTACACGTGGGATAACGTCGATTTCTTTTTGTGTATTCATAAATTATTTTTTAGTCCATTCACAATAGTTTAAATGTTTTCACGAAACAAAATATTTTTTGGCTTCATTAAAATTAACCAAATATAATTTTCCAACAAAAAATCAGCCAAATCCACTTTGCGGCATTATTTTTAATCTTCTTACTGCTGTTACACTACGTTTTCACCCTTTGTTGTAATTTTAATAGCAACGAAAACCAGAGAAGGAATTCTGCTGATTATAATATAATGCCATCTGGTTCTCAGAGTTCCAAAGTAAGATCGCCTTTATTAAAATTTATAACAATATAAAATTTATTTTTTCTGAGCTCACAAAGAAAGTAGGCTCTTTCATTTATCATTTTAAAACAAAGAGTTGACGTTAGATGTCGAGGGGTAGAAATTTCGCTGTCTCACTCGTACTGGAAAGAAGGTTTTCTAATATAATATACTCTATGTCCGCAAATTTTCTAAAGGACTCGGTTTAATCCCAGCACAATTTATTTTATAAAAATATAAAAGTACAAGAGCCCAGCTAGCAATAAAAGTTATACAGTGCGTATCTAAAGTATCAAATTCTTCAAGTAACGATATTTTCCGAAATTTTAAAACCAACTGAAATATGAGCGTATGAAGGTCTTAATAAAAATTTAAATTAAAACATGTGTAAACTTATCATCAATTCAATCGAAGAAGAAATAATAAGTTCCACGAACAATAATCCAATATTCCTTATTCTTGTTCTGGCAACAGTTTTCCAAACATTCGATCATAAAACAATAGCTAGATACCTATCCAATTAGAAATTCGGTATTTTGTAATAGCACAAAAACGTTTTTGAAACAAACATAAAACAGTTAAATTACAAAAACATTGTAAGAATCTTTATACATAATCATAAATGATTACAAGCCACGTGACCAGGATTGTGATTCTCGAAGAACAACTCGCACGCAAATAGATTTCTTGTCTCTCTCAATTGCAGTAGTGAGGAAAAGGATATTCGCATATGAATTGCTCTGTGACTGATTTGAGAATCTCGACGTTGATCACGTGGCTTGTAATCATTTATGAAGGCACTGTACTTCAACTATATAACCAATATTGACACCGTATTATAAAGCGCTTTATTTGTTGTTGAGATTGAAGACTGCCGCGGGTACATTAAAAGTTTTCTGTTATATATTCCTTTCATTCGATTTTGTTATAATAAACAGTCAATTTATCTAGCTGTACCTACGTGAAGTGTGTTTTATCGGTAGTAAGTAGTTATAATGATGAAAATCTTGCAGTTTTGCCAGTTTGTGGCTAAATAATGAAAAGGAATGCAAAATAGTGCAGCTAACTGAACTAACTATTACCTACCCATCTATCAGGTATTATTACCAACTAATAACAATGTTAATTTTTGTTGTTTCTGCATTTAGAAATGCTGAAAAATGACGGCCGCATGGTAGTAGCAGATGTAAGCTTATCTATGGATCTAAGCCATCTCAATCTATACTTATCATAGGCGCCGACTTTCCGTAGGAAAAGAGGGTTTTGCCCCATTTTTAAATATAGAGTTAAAATTCTGGAATTATTTCTTTATTGTCTTCTATGCTGAGCACGTGGTTAAAATTTTTGTACTTAGTCATAGTTAACCCTGTATAAATCGAATGAAATAATAATACAGCACTAAAACAATAATTGTCGTAGGACCTAAAAATTATAAAACTGTTTTGCTGGTTGGGAAGTTTGTTTTTTGTGAATGCCTTTAGGATGTGTTTGAGATTTATGTTCTGATAACAGAAAAATTCCTACTTAAGATTCACCTTGCATTGGTTACAATTTTTCCGGTGAATAAATATAGGTACTGTGATATTTGCATACATTTTGTTTCTTGTATTGCAAATGCAACTGAAATGAGACGCATTGTATTCAATAAAACAATCCAGACCTGAATTAACTGCTGCCAAAAATGAACAAAAAAAAGAACAGTGCAACACACCAGAATTCAAGCGTTTGATGTAGTTAATCAAGTAATTGTAGGTATAAATTGCTAAATAGTACCAAAATTAACCAACAGCTGCTAATCGATAATTGAATTAAACTGGAGCTTGTTTAATTTCGCTGCTAAATTTATTGGCGTATGACAGTGCACGTGTTCGCCATTTTTATCGGATATTGTTTTGCCGTTCTGCTGACCTACTTTCAATCCAGAATACTCCAATTATCAGCATAGGTACACACGAGCCAAAGGATCAGCGGGCATTGATTCCTGGCTAATGCATTCGAGTGCGAATGTTTTCATTTGGTAATTATTCATAAAACAAGGATTAGCACTCGTACTAGCACAACAGATTTAACTGTACTCACTTTGGAGTTTTAGACATTAAAAAATGTGAGACGAAGCCCATATACAGGGTGTTCCAGAAAGACATGGCAATATTTTTAGAGCTAATAAATCATTGAAAAATAGGCGGGGGGTTACTTCATAAACACAGAGTTGCCAACTCTAAGGAAATTTCGCTATTATGGGAAATTTTGGCTCCTACAGGGAAATAGAGAAACTGATGTAAGTTTTAAAGAAATTTCAGAAACTTCAAAATAAAATTTTTCTTGGGTTTAAAATATGTATTAAAACAAATTAATTGAAAACTATTTATGCATTGCAGCATTATATCTAGTTTTTAGGGGAATTTCCAGCATCTAACTTTTGCCAAAATTATGTAATGATCATAAACAATCAACGACAGATCCTGATGTATCGGACTGAAGAATCAGCTACATTTATTTTATTTCTTCACAAAAGAATAACTTTCTTGTTTGTAACTTTGGATAAAAAATATTTTGTTGAATTTTATCCTTGTATATATTTATTAGTTCAGTGTTTTGAAATATTGTCCAAAATTCAATTTTATTTGTTAATTTCTTTTATTAGTGTGATTATCCTTGCATTTTTTCAATCATATTTCTAACTAGTTTCAAAATTCCGGCTAACTGAAATCTGAAAGTGTTAATCTAAAGCAAATAAAAAATGTAAAAAGCCCATAGGGAACTTTTTTGCAAATTTGGTTGACAACGCTGAATAAACGTATGTCCTAGAGCCACTCATATTTGAAATACAGGGCGTGGAAGATAATTTTAGAAAACAAAAATTTTGGATGTTAATTTTTGAAAGTACAACATATTTCAACAAAATTTGACATAAGTACGTTTTTGTTGGTGCCGAACAAATTAGAGGACACTAGCTGCTAGCGCTTCAGCTGATATTTTATTCTATAACTTGTTTTAAGTTGGATTTTCCTTTTCCAAATTACGTGATATACACAAAAAGATGTTCTTAATAAATTTGTTAAAAATGTACCGTTTTCGGGAAAAATGCAAAGTCAACCAGGTGATCTCTGTATTAGTACGATATGTCAAATGTGTATTTGTCAAAACCCTAACTCTTCCATTGATATGTCATATTTTGTATTTCAGAAATGGCGGTAGGTATATTATTTATTATCTGATTTGAATAGTAATTTTATTTTGGTCTATGCTGATGTACCCGTACTTGATTTTCAAGTACAAGAATTTCAATTAATTGCCCTGTATCGGTACTGTCTGTCCACAACCGCTGAGTTTTTCTAGTTGTCTTTCTCAAGGTGGCACCTGTGTTCTTTTAACCTCGTGACTGTTGGCCAGTTTATACTTTGCCATATTTGCAGAGGATGTTGTAACACCGGAGCTTGTCTTGAGAAACTCTGACCTTTTTTAAAATGTTACAGACGATTCAGTGGCGGCATATTTTGTCAGTACATCTTTGCATGTATGGCGTCAGACATTCCTCCTTTTCTATGAGAGAAGAGATGTCCAACTATTCTGGTACATAGATGGTGCTCAATATACCAGGTTGATGATCTCTTGTTGAATAAGTTGGGAGTCTGTAAACGCCTTGTTCTAAAGTATCATCTGATTGTTTGATACTGGTCGCTGGTTCTGTTTCTGACAGCGACCAGCTGCTGAAGTCACGGCATAACAACGCGGAAAATCATTATCTATCAAATGGTAGCATCGGCCATGGGAACGTAAAAACCACTAGTACATCATCCGATATTACTTCTTTACGAGGACTTCTAGGAACGATAAATGACATAGTTGCTGTCCGATTGTATTTCATGGTCAGAAATCTTTTTATGTACTTATGTTTATGCGACCATATTATAAACGAATTGTCAACATGTCTGAACCAATACTTTGGTTCAAGAATAACTTACTCTAGATTCTTTTTCCAGAAGATTTCGATGTGGATTTTTATGTAGGAAATAAAATTGAACCTGTAGTTGACAAACTAGGATATCAGTTGGATCTAATTGGACAGTTTTGATCTTGGTGAAGTATCATTCATTATTCCACCGTTCTTCGATGACTTGTGTTTAACAGTCATGCCTTAAAACCATTCTTTTACGTTTAGCGTATTTTTAACTTTTCTCATTATCTAAATCAATATTTTTTTGTATGACTTTCCATTTCACTGTTATTTAATATCTTGTATACATAAAACAGCGTAATTAGATACTAAGGATCCGAAAGCAAATTTAAGGCTTACTGAAAATATTTTTATTATGTTCTCTAGATTTAGATTCTTCAGTAATAATCAATTAGTGTTTATAAAAAGTCTTTTGTTGTGCCCAAAAGATATCCAATTTGTTCAAGGGAAAATTAGGTTTAGTTTTTATTTACGTATTTTCTTGTATTAATAAAAAATTTAAAATGACGTAAATACATGTTTAATCCTAAAGCATCAGGTTTTTTGCTAAACGGGTAAATTAAAATATTCTATTGCGAGTAAGTTATAAGTATAAATATATCTTATACTCGTTTTATTTATATACCAGTGGCGGCTCGTGATTTTTTAAATTAATGAGTCAAGCAATCTGACACTGTTCCGAATGCGAACTACAGAATTAACATTTTTTGGAAACTTTTTTCTTAGTCATAGATTAATCGGAAAATACAAACAGGATTATTTATAATTGCTCTACTTTGTTAGGCGAATAAATTCATTTAAATTATTTATAGAAGACTTAATAGAAAATATCCGCCTTGGTATTCTGCCGATATAATAAATAACCTACGTAAAAAAAGTTCGGCGCATAATAACTACAACAAATTTGGAACTAATTATTATTTTGAACAATTTAAATATTTAAGATCTTTAACTAAAGCTCAAATAAGAACAGCCTATTTAGCGTATATACAAAATCTTGAAAAAATATAGTAATTGAGCCTTCTAAATTTTGGCCATTCATTCAATCTAAGAGAAGTACATCAAGAATACCTGGAATAATGCATTATAATGACAGAACATTTGACACTCCTCAGGATGTAGTTCGTGGATTTCGAATTTTTTCTCGAATGTTTATTTGCCTTCAAATGCATCTCTCCTTAAAAATAGTAACTCGTTTAACAGTACTTGTATACTTATTAACTCTATTTCAGAAGATGATATTATTAAAGCTGCCAGAAAACTAAAAAATAAAATGACGTGTGGTGTTGAAAATATTCCTAGCTTTATAGTAAAAGATTGCAGTTATGTATTAGCTAAATCTCTATACTTAATATTTAACCTCATATTAAAAAATTGTGACTATCCAGATTTATTGAAATTGACTAAAATTTGTCCCATATTGAAATCTGGCGATCCATCACAAATTGTTAATTATAGACCAATTGCTATTCTTTGTAGTTTTGGTAAACTGTTAGAAATGATCATTTAAATGTCTATAATTCAATAAAACGAGTAATATCACCCTTTCAACATGGGTTTATTGAAAATAGATCGACTGTTACTAATTTAACATGTATCACTCAGTTTATATTTAACATTATTGACAAACAGGGGCAGGTTGATGTCATAAATACTGATATACAAAAAGCATTTGATCATATTGATCATTTCCTGTTATTAACGAAATTAGATCATTTGGGATTTTCATCTAATATGTTACATTTGATAAAGTCTTATTTAATGTGTAGGTGGCAATTTGTAGAATATGGTGGATTCAGGTCTGATAAATATTTAGCCACATCTGGTGTCTCGCAAGGGTCAAATCTTCTAATTTTCTTTTTCTATTATTTATCCACATCAATTTACTAAATATGTTATGTATGTACACAATATTTTTTTGTAGTTTTTCTTGTTATTAAATTTTCTGTTTTTTACCTGTTGAAAATAAATGTATTATCATTATTAAGTAAGAATTTTTTAACTATTTGACGATTTTCTCGACCTTAATTAATATCTATTTCACGCGCTTCGTCCATGCCGTTAAAAATTACAATGCGCATATTCTATTGCGAAATATTAATAAATCTCGCATTAACTTTTTATATCCATTTTCCCAATGTTGAAAAAGGACGCTTATTTATCGAATAATTAATAATATCGTTAGCATATTTCTCCCGTTTTCTACTTGAGGCCCTGGGCACTGCTCTATCACATTACACAGTAACAATACACATATCTGAAGGTTGACTAAAACGAAACAGAAACGTCAATACAATAATTTTAATTACAGTTCACTGGACGAAAAATGGAACAAATATGCCACACTATATTAGACTGTTTCTGTTGCAATATCATAGAGACGAGGCATGCCTCTGAACGGCCTCTCTCCCACAATTCGCTGCCAAATACAGTTTAACAACATTTTCTTCCACGTGGTAACACTGACTAATTCAAAATCCAAACAAATGGTATCTGTACATATCTTACCGGCGAGATACAAATATAAACACAAAATTTAGCAAAAAATTGTGTTCATCATCACTCATTTGTATATATTTTTTCTACATTCAGGAATATTTTGACTATCAGTAAAATACCAATTGTGAGTACAATACTTTAATTTACAGTTTCTAATTGTTAATTTAAAATTTCTGCAATAAGTTCCTTCTAGCCTTCCATCACTATAATTTTATCAAAATTTTAAAACCTGCGAACCACTTTATATTGCTTTAAAGCAAAGCCTTTCAAAATACAGGAAGAAACAAGAAATAAATTATCAAAAAATAAGGAAGTTCTACTCTAGTTTCAATTGAATCCCAGTCCTCTTTATCATTTATTTTCGTTATTAGATCCAAACTGCAATCTTACAGTTATACTTTATCTATTTTACTGCAACTTTCGAAAACTTTTCTATAAGACGCTTAATGTAAAATTTCTGCGAAATTTACTCTGGATTGCATTCTCGGAGCTAAAAGTTAAAGTTAATTATCACCTAGGTCGGGGAAACAGTCTGAGCGGACGAAAATTTCATAACTAAAGTTATTTTTAAAAGCTCTATCGCAGAGGCATATCTCTGGAGTTAATTTAATTGGTTGGCTAGAAAAAAACCCTCTCCCATTGAAAGCGATCAATTGAAATGGATTACATTCATTTCAGCTCATTACAATATAAAGCTTTCTAAGAGAGAACCGTCTTCCGTGGAGATTTGGTATACTCGCGAAAGCACTCAATTAGTTCGAATTGAACTTATTTTTGCCGGAAAAAGCAGGGAAAATAGGTACTTCAAAGGATTTTATGCAATTTTTCTTTAACAAGCTACCTCAGCTATTTAGGTGTCTAGTTTACTTAAGAGCATTTTTTATGATTAGTATTCGACGTTTCACTATTTTCAACATCAAATGTCTTTCGAAATTGTCTATATCTACAAATTTTAAGATAATATGTCTGAGATGAACAAACTCTAGAATGATATAGTATACAGGGAGATTCAGAACTCCTCCAAAAAAAAGTTTAATGTACAAATACAATTTTGTAAAACAAAATGGTTTAAAAATGATTTAAAAATACACTTGTGCACTGAAAACTGGAGCACTGTAAAACCTGACATTGCGCAAGACAAAGCATGCGTCGGCGACCAGCACGGCGGCAAAGTGTAATAAAACATGGTCGGACAAAAAATTTAAAGAATTTCTCAAGGAAAGAAATAAATAAAATTTTATAACACTTATTTTATATTTGAAAATTGAACTGACTTTGCCGCTATTGTTATTATTAATTAATAATATTGTCAACAAAGAGGATCTTAGTGAGATGGTTTACAGCTGGACACATATTTTAATTATTTTAAATTAAAAACCTTTTGTCGTAGATATGAATATTAAATTATTTTATTGAACCAAATTTATAAACATATTTACAATCGATTGTGTGACACACAAGTGAAATTCAAACCAATTAAAAGTGTCCAGTTGCAAAGGTTACTATCAAACCAAACTTCTTGCTCTCTCTAAGAACCAAGTGATAGACTTGCTGGCTGTTCCCATTGTTTCAATAGGTAGTATAATTCTGATGTACTCAGCATTTTTCGAATGCGGATAAATACTATTGAAATTGGACTAATGTCAGCCAGTCCATGGCCAAAGGACGATGGTCAGCCGTTGGCTGACTCTGATCCCTAGAAGAGATTCTCCCTAGCGCAGAGGTCCTCTTATTGTAAGTATGGTTATTGTTATGTTTGTTTAATAAATTTATATTTGTATTAAAAGGTTGAGTTTCTTTACCTGTCGCAGGAGCCAAGCGAGTACCCCAACACTATAAGAGAAGTATTATTTTTATATGTTTAAAGGTCGGTGGGGGACTTTTCGTGACATTTGGTGGAAGTCCCAGACTTCCCTGCTATAGAGTCACGCACTTTCCGTGACAATATTCATTTATGGTTTTATTTATTAAAATAACTTGGTCTACAAAGATGATGTCACAACGACTGTTTAAAGTTTTGTCCATTGACGTGTAAATACATTTGGGCATGTCTTGCTCAGTTTCTTCAAACTTACACAAATATTTCTGGTTCTTATCCGTTTTGTGCCCGTAAGTTATTGGCAGCAGCTATGATACGGTTGTATAAATCATCACTAGTGTCCACTTTGAAGCGATACACATAATTTTTTAAATATTCGAACAAAAAAAAGTCCAAAGGATTTACGTTGCGGCGGCTATGATACCGATCCTCTTCTGTCAATCCAGCATACTCGTATCTTCTGAACTTCATTTCCGAACATTTTGTTGGAAATATGGGGGGCCACCGTAGTGCAAGAACCACATTGGAAGTCGTACAGCTAAGGACACATCTTCCAGAAGTCCAGACATGTCATTTCGAAGGAACTGTAAGGTAGTGAACCTTATCCATTCGATTTGGTAATATGAATAGTCCAATCAAGCGATCATCTATAATCCCTGCCCAAACATTTAAGGAAAAGTGTTGTTGAAAATGATCGCGTTGAAGTGCGTGTGGATTTTCGAAGCCTCAAACATAAGTATTATAAATGATATAGGTACATCCTATTTGTGCGAAAAAAGCTTCATATGTAACTAACACGTCAGCTATAAATCTGAAATTTTGAGTATTTTGTTGCAGCAGCCATTCGCAAAATCTAATTCGTAAGGGATAATACCTTGGTATGATACACCATACTGTTGATTGGACATCCCTTGTATTTGCTTCATCTCTTCCACAATTTGGTTGGAAATTTCTTGTGTCACGTCAGTGTTGCACTATCGCAATAAACGTAGCTGCATTTTACACGTGTCTACTGAAAAATCGTTCTGCAATGAGATGAGAAGTTGCTAATGAAACTTGTCTTACTTCACCATAAGTTAAAACGATATCTATCAACTCCGAGTTGCTATACACGTAAGTCACTTTTGACACTTGAAAATCTAATCTAAAACACTATCGCAAAATTGTTAATACCAAAATTGAATTTCAGTATTTCATTTCAATCACCTGCTAGATGACGCTAGAGACTACGGTAGCTTAGCGATGTAAAGATTGAAAATACTACAACTTCAATAATTTTTTTCTTGGAAGCTATAAGGATATTACAAAAATTTACGATATTGGCTCCACTTTTCATGACGCATCTATTTACAATTTATAAAACTGTTAATACGGATACACATCCTGAATTAACACTGCAAAATATCATTTCCACAACTTTTCTGTGGTGTATCAGATACAATTTTTTTCGTGTAACATTATTACAAAGTAACCCTGCAATACAGTCTTTGACCTTTATCGAAAATAGTTAGGCTGAATTTTCCGGGTTTATATTTATAATGCGCCCTGCGAAAATAACTTGCAACGTTTCGAGCCACATCAAAGGAGCATTCTCGTTAGCAGCCCGTTTCATAATCAAGGCCGCTCTGGTCGAATTCCACCGCATCCGCCGTGCCGGCAACGGCTGTATATCATTTGAGATAATTACAGGCACACTCCAGTACATTTTTCGTGCTGCTAAATACCACCTCGGTCAGTAGCGCCCTTACGCTCTCTCTGCTCTAAAGAGCCAGCCCGAGGCCTCGCTAACAAGATCAAGAGGATGCTAATGGCTAACTGCAGGTGCCCCTGTTATGAGGCCGTGTCAAGTGAACCGCCGCGCCAACTAGATCTTATAATAATAGTTCCTCGGTTTTTATCAAGCAGGCCGTGAGGGCTCTCGGAACTAACAAGTGGTAATTTAATTTTGAAGGGTTGTTATCAAATGGAGTGATTTTGGATTTGAGGACACTTTGGGGCCGATTTAATAATATATTTTGGAGTAGAAAGAGTATGAAGGTTACATCTGTCTAATTTGAAATATAATTCCCAATAGATGTTATACAGGGTGTTACAAAAAGTAGGTCAAATCACACATTAAGCATAAAACCGACAATATGAATTAATCTTTTAATCTCTAATAATAACGATAATAAAGTTTATTTACACATCTTGTATAATTCGTAATCAGAATTTAAATAAACTAAAATTTAAAAAGCTAGCTGCATAAAACTCTCATTTGCAAAACCATAACATAATAAGTACCTACTTTTTGGGTACTTAAGTACCTATCTACATTATTTGAAAAATCTAGCTTATACCGTTGCATTTTTACACCTCTCATTTTAGCACACAACTTGGTATTACAATATTCCATCATAATTGAAATCTACCATCAGCATCGGTAGATTAGACGTATATGTTTTTAAATATCATCTTCTTTTTAGGTATAGAAATTTCGAAAAATAAAATACGTAGAACAAAACTGATATCAAAAATAACATTCTTGATGCTTTGTTTATCGATTATTTAAATTCTCAAATAAAATAATAACTTTTAACAAGACACACATTACTTTACTATTCTAACCCCACATTTTAACAATTATTTTGACATACTTACAAACGAAAGTTATAACAATAATTACTCTATAGTTAAATTTTAAAAATCAAAAATTTGTTGGTTAGACAGCTTTCTGTCGTTATATACTCGTTTTACTTCAGTACCTTTGAATGTTCGCAGATGGCTTCAGGTGTCTAAAATTACTTGTACTTGTAGAAACACTATTTCAAGAATGCGATGCCCTTATCACATGTTTCAGAGCGGACGAGGACTAAGAAACTAAAATTCGATTTATATAGTTATAGTTTTAAACCAAAATGTGTTAGCTGTTGTGATCCATTAAATCTATAATAAGTCTGATATCCGAGTAGACTCAGATCTTATCATACAAGATGTGCTAGCGGTCAGGATTAGCATTAGATGATGAAGGGTTGTAATTATATAGAGTGATTTTAAATTTAATGGGAATTCGATCTAATATATAAGGCATATTCCTATACAGATACAAGTTATTAGTAAGCTTGGACAGTTTTGTCTAGCTAATCTATATTTTCAAATTTGCAACCACCTTATTGATGAGGGTAATACGAATTTGGAAAACTGTGATATTGTCCAACTATTAGGATTAAGGTTAAGGTTAAAAAAATCCACCTCCGATTCTTTTTAGCGCTACACACCATGATAAGTTGAGATTTGCTGGAACAAACATCTTTCTTTAATTTTTGGAGGAAAACACATTAGAAAACATGGCTACTCATGTAAAGACAGTATTGTATCGGTTCCTTTTGTATTGCATTTTGTTAAAAATACTAAATAGTTTATTTCAATTCAAGTGATAGTAACTTTTATAAAAAAATCGACGATCAATAGGTAACGAAAAATAAATCGACAAATTCCGTACAATATCAACTATTTTTTCGACGTCCATCCAAAAATCTGATGATTTAATGGAAATTACAATTCTTAGGAGAATATAGACGGGAAAGACTAATGGAGATTTTATTCCAATCTATTGGAAAGCGGGTAATGCTTATTATCATCATAGAGACTTGCGAAAAATATTTTTGGGCAAATTTCCCGATAGAAATGGATATTGCGGAAAGAACTGACGATGAATGCAAGCTTAAGACGTGCGCCAATATTATAGAAACTCCGTGAAGCGTGATTAAACTGCCTAGAATAGTGCGATCGGCTTCTGAATGCGAGCACATCAAAGTGTCTTGGAATTCTGATATGAAACTAAACTGGTCTCTTGTGTGTCCAAGAATTCCCTTTTGTGAACACGCTCTCCAGTAGTTTCGACAGGTGATGGCGTGCGGATCTTACAGATTTCATTTCAGAAGAGTAAAAATGCTCATCAGTTATATTGTGACGTACCAGGCGAATGAGTTTGAACTTCCTGAGCCATTAGACTAGACTATACATTTACTATTGTGTCATACATGGTGTCGATAAAAATAATTACGTATCTCTAAAGTTCAGAATGTAGTGGAGGGCGATTATCTATACCAACAGAAACAAAACTAATTCTCCAAATAGTATATGATGTGAGTTTATACTTATAAAATTCTAATTTTGCTTTGATCTAAATAAATATTACTTTTAAATTGCAAGCAGAGAGTGATATTCGTTTGTGAAGCAGAAGCGTAAATATATTTAGAAAATATATTTATCCATTACAGGTAAACATAAATGTATGCTACATTTCTATCATAAAAATAACTTCTTTAGTAGTCTCCGCCAAATACGTACGTTTTTCTGAAAAAAAAGCAACATGTTTTAAGCAAGTTTCCTACAGTTTCTATTAATAAATTATATATTCATTGATACCAGATACTTAGGAAGGTATGCTAAGGGAAAATTGGGAAAGTGCATGATTTCTCTTATGTTCAAAAGTAAGAATGTATTATTTTTTCTGAAGTTGTGTTTGTTCTAGACAATTTTGTGAAAAAATATTATTATATTTTTATAATATTTTATTATAACCATGCTCCCAGAAAACGGTCGCCGCCACAGCAAAGATCTGTGACGTCAGATGACGTTCTCACGTGTATGCCTAAAACAGCACTGTACTTTATATCTGTATATTTCCATTTTTGGACAACGCAGTGCATACGTTTAGAAGAATTAATTTGTCACTTGTGATATTATTAAATGTTATTGTGTTAAGTAGACCTTGGTATTGAATAAAGATGCAAAACAGACTCGTAAAATAGGCACAGAAAATACATCTAAGAAGTATTGCATTAGCGGGTCACAGACGAACGTACATGTATGCAAACATCAACGCGCATTCATCTACGCGCAAACAACAACGTCTGTCTATGGGCATAATAACGTCACGTACATGACTGCGCGGTGAAGAAGTGCTTCTTACTTGTCAACCTGGTTTTCCAGAAAACATGTGCGTGCGCTGTTGAATGTACGTTGATGTTCGACTGTGTGTGTCAAACAACAACGTTATGTGACACACACAGTCACGGCGTTCTTCAGTGACGTAGAAGGTAGTTATAATTATTTAAATTAATAATTATTATGTAATTAGTTAAATTAGTATATATTTAAATTAATAATAATTATTTGATTAGTAAATATATGGAATTTAAAAATTATAGTTCTATTTACAGAGTGAAAATGTCGGACTTACGAAATTTAAAACGAGATTTTTTAAGACATTTCACTGACTTATATATCGGACCCGGGGTGCGGAACCTTTGCTGCCTCCCTAGCAGCATTCTAATAATCAAATAATGGAGTAATAAAATAAATATCGAGATATACATTAATAGTAATAAAAATAAATGTATTTTTCTTCAACAATTAACAAAAAATAAACAATATATAAAAAAACAAGAGCTAAGAATAGGAACTTGAATAGTCTTCATAAGTAACACAAAACTGAATATATTTATAATATAAAATACATGTGTAAAAATAACAAGAACACATAAAATGATGCTCAGTTTGATCAGTACTGACTTCATTTAAGTAGTAGGTATCTTGTCATTCAAAAAATAATTTTCTCTAACACGATTTTATAAAGTACACATTCCACAACTAAAAATTAGATTGTAATACATGTCATTCCAGCATACTGTGTTAGAATGACATTCTATCACACTGTGTTAACATGTTATTCTAACATACTGTGATGGAATATGTACAAATAAGCAACTTTTTTATGATTTATAAAATCTTATTAGATAAAGTATAGTCTAAAACACGTTTAGAATAGGTACTTTAGACTACAAACTTTTCGCTTGTGTGGAATATATGTCATTCTGCAACTTGTAGAATATACTATTTCTGGCCTTTCTTTTGCAAATTTCTCAACCAAGTCAGATATATCTAGGTTTTTTGATAGTTATTATAGCTAAATGAGAAAGTCTGTCTTGTGTCATCCTACAACGCATCCTAAATCTTGAGAAAGAGCCAGAGGCTACCGTTACAGGTATGGTTAATAATGTTTTCAATAATTTATTAAGTCATTTTTGAATAAATATTTTAAAAATGCTAGGATGGTAGGTTCTGGGTTAATATATATAAGTTATGTTGTCAATTAATTACCCGAGGTAGAAAATAATAGATAGTAACTAATTCACAGCACATGAATCAGTACGAGAGGTGAGGGTTGCACTGGTTGCAGAGAACAAGCTTTTATAGGCTTGCCACTTGAAAAGGGTTTAAAGCACATACAATTACCAAAAATAAGTTGACGTCGAGTGAACCCCACACTTTAACAAGTCAACTGAGAAGAAAGTACTTATTTATAGTAAGGGAATCTGATCTAACTGACAAAAAATGTAAAAAAGGGGGAAGATATATTTTGACAGGGTGTGCAGTTTAGCTTGACTGACGTCTGCTTCTAACCAACGGTCATTTGCCGCCCCCTAGATCGTAGCGCCCGGGTGCCATGCACCCCTTGCACCCACGGGTCGTCGCGGCCCTGTCGGACCCATCTTTGTTTATGGAAAACTAAGTGAAAAGACTACCTCGACAAAAATAAGAAAAATACAGCTTATCAGATTTTACTTGAAAAGTTAAAAGTTGTACAACCTGAACCACTCAAAAATACAGTCATACAAAAGATTAACAGTTTGCGTGGTGGATTCAGAAGAGATTTAAAAATGTTAAAGACTCGATCAGATCTGGTGCTGGAGCAAACGACATATTATATGTACCGACATTATGGTACTATCCTTTAATGCAAATTGTTGCAGACCATTTACTAGGGCTTTCTTATTTTTTCTTATTTTTTGTGTCACAATAATCGCGCACGCCACTGTAATGAAATGCAATTCTTTCGTCTTTGTTTTACGAAGATTGTGCGAACGTGTATGTTGTTTACTGCGAACTGATGTGTTAATACATGAATCAACGTTTGTGACCAATACACTGTCATGCTGATGCGCGACGTAGATGAATGCGCGTTGATGTTTTAATTCATATATGTTCGTCTGTGCCCAGCCGTACGAATACAACATACGGAGCTAATAAAAAATATTTCACAGTGCCAAAAAAAAAAAGTGGTGTAGGACGATGAAGCATGACAAAATGAAAATGTTAAGTTCTTTAGCAAACATTTTTTGTTTTTGTAGATCATTTTAAAGTAAATTTAATTGGAAATACATAAGCAACTTTTCTATTAAGCTACCAGAATGTATACGGAGTGTTTAGAAAATCAGTGGTAAAGCAATTTTTTTCTTTTATTACATTTAACACTTCATTCCGATTCCAAATAACGCTCTGTATTTGGTCCTACTATTTACGTCATATAGAATGTTATTTGAGGCATTTATAAAATTACTACAATTTGACTTCACTACATTAAAATACCTGGTGTATTCTGAAAACATAATAAACAAAAGTGATAATAAAGGATGTTTTAAACATGTTCAAGGAGAAACAAAATCAATAGTAATAAAAAAATGGTAGATTAATTAAAAAAAATAATAAATGTTAAATACGGTATGTTAAAACTAATAATTTAATGTGAAATTAGATAGTATCCAATTACCTGAAGTAAAACCCTCTATCTGGACGTAATCAACAGCATTGTCACCGCAATGTTCACTAACGGATTCAGTAAAATACGTTATGTTTAACAACACCGTAAGTTTATCATATCACCACTAATAATTATGGCAATGTTAAAAACGTAAAGTAGTAGACATCTGCTTGGTTTGACTCTCCGTATGTGTTGCACTAATGAAGTTGGGATTAGCACCAATGAAGTTCATAAGTATAAAATTAAATGTGTCCACTCGTGGCAAATTAATAATAATTCTCCGATTTTGCTTACACACGCTTCCTTCATCGTGGAATTTGCACAGCATTACCTATAGTATTTATATATACATACATTAGGGTCATGGATAATGACTCAAAAATACCACAAAAATACAAGAAATTCCTTTTTGCATCATCAACACCATAACACTGCACCTGTTATAATAAATTCGATAATATCGATATATCGATAATTTGTCGTTATTTGTCAGTCCTATTGGAAAAGTATTATAGAACTATTTAAAGTGTTAAAATAATTAAAATATTGAAGTAGTAACCTCAAATAATTAATAATTTTTATATCACAGTTGTCGCTTCACTTTATATAAGATATGCAACCTTTGTTATTCACCCCCGGAAGGATTTCATTCTATCTCAACAGATATCGCCCACTTCGTGATTGTTCCCTAAATTTTAGGTTACCGAAAACTGTCGCATAAATCATTATTAGCTTTAAACTTTAAACTTCAAGCTACTGCTAAACGTGACTCTTTGTGAATCAAAATATTATCGATATTATCAACACTATCGGTAGTTACCGATATTATCATTACTATAACGTTACTATAACGATAATATCAACAATATTGAAAATTATCGATAATGTCGATATTATCGGTGATATCTATAGATTGTCGATAATTTTTTATCTATATTATTATCGATATCATCGATATATAGATAAAAATCGATATATTAAAAAATGTTCTCAACCCTACCCATACGATAATATGCACTTATCACACTTCCCATAAATTACACAAAAAATGCGCGAAAAATTAAATTTGTGAAGGCAAATATTGAAATATTAATTCAAACTTATAACCCCAGACGATATATTATTTTTGACAGATTCAGGTCATAAACTTCTAAAGTCTATGAATCTGATGCCACAGGAAATAAACTGCTGATGCAGTCTGCAGTCGCCATCTGTAGGCCACTAGTGCAAAATGTACTTCAGTCCGATACGTTGTTTAACTTTTTTTGTTGCTGGGAAATTAAATTTTGTTAATAGTAATAATAGCAATAGCAACAATATCAAAAATAATCGAAAATATTTGCTTAAAATAATTAGTACTATTTTAAACTATAACATCCTGAGATGATTACAGGTTTCTGTAAAAATCCCTTAGAAAAATCTTCAGTGTTCTTTGATGTTTGAAGAGTATGCAGCTAGCAATACAAAATATCAAATTGACATAATCAAAACCTGGTTCAAATGTTTAGAATTTTAAACATTTTATAGTAATTATATAAATTAATTTATGTTGGGTACAAACATTTCCCTGTAACATGGTTCGCCCTATGGTATGTGCTGTTTGTTTATTTAGAGTCAAAAGCAAATTCAGCAGAGTTAGGCATTGGTGCACAATTTTAAATTTTGCAGAAGGACTAGGCTTCAATTTTCTTAGAATAAAAAGTCATTTTACTTAACACGGTTTGTGTATTCTATTAGTGGATAATTCTGATGACCCTGTAATCTGTGAAAATACTGAAAATGTAGTTTTGGCAGAACGAATGCAAAATATTGCAGCTAACCGGATTAACTGTTATCTATCAGGTACTATTATTAATAAAAGTTGTTAATAATAAAAAAATTTATTTTTGTCGTTTCTACATTTGACAACGCTGTAAGAAACGATAGATAGGTAGTTGACATTTCTAAACCATATTAGACGATGATTGTCATAGGCTTCGATTCTCGCGGGAAAATAGAGATTTGCCGCATTTTTTAAACTGTTATCATCTTTTAGGTCTCCCTGAGCACGAAGTTAAAATGTTCATACTTAATCATAGTTAACCCTGTATATCGATCACGACCGTTTCAAAGACAGCAACATTTTAAAAACATAGCTGAGGAACCAAATCTACTTCACAACGAATATTTTGTGACTCTAACGACCAGAGCTTCACCAGTACAACCGGTTCTAAAGTAACATTTCGATTTACAGCAACCCCCTGTCATTATGCCAGTAAAAACAAAAGTTAATTGCCATATCGGCACTCTATAAATCATACTCGGCGTGCCAGGAGAGCTGCTCCGCTATTTTATAGCAATAACTGCCACTGAACGATAAGTGTTTATTGTAGTTTAATGATTCGCCGGCGTGTGGCGCTAGCGGAGTTAGTCACACTTCCGGTCCCCGACCGGATGCGGAAACCGTTGTCTGTAATATATCTTTACGGCAAGTCATTGTATTTACTGTTGATGTTTTATATAAGGGAGGAGTCAATATAATTTCGGGTCGATGCGAACAATAAAAGGGGCGATAGACCCATTAGCCCCGATCCCATTTGGCGGCAAGTGTGTTAAATTGTTTTTTGAAGTGTGTGTTTTAAAATATCTAGACGCCGGGAGGAAATGTAATCGAAATGTTCGGTCAGCTGGGGGATATTCTACGCAATTCACAAAATGAATCGTAATAGGTAAAAAATATGCAATATAAAACAAAATACTAACATAAAACACCAAGGAAAGTAATTAGTGATAACAAAGTATAAAGGCAGTTCCAGACGACGTGGCCAAGCTGGGCCAACGTGGTAGTTGTCCAGCTTGGCCATCTCGTGTGTACGAGAAATTTTGTACCAGTGTTGGCCAACGTTGGCGCTGGCTGACGTTCGGCCGAAAGGCGGTAAACAGAACACACATCAAAGGGCTCAATTAGCGCTGACAGATGTTGGCATATGTTGGCACGTCCGTCCACACGAGCCGCACATGTATGTCCAGTATCAACAATTATTTTATTCTTTAGCAGTTGCAACGAAGCTAATGGAAACTGAAAGGCGGAGTATATAAATAAAAATTAATGATAATTCGTATCTTGCTTTTTAATTATTGGTCCCTCCTGACCAAGCAAAAATTCAATGTTGCAGACATTCGACAAATGTTCTCAAATTTGTCCGATGGTTGTTGCTGCAACTCTGATAATAGAGCTGAACCGCCGTAACTGCAATATATAATATAAACACTGCTTATTTCATACTTCTCGCACAAATTTATTCTTTAATTACGTACCTAGTCCTACCTTTATAAACACTCAATGACCACCACCGTCTTTTGCGTCTTTTTTTTTAATAATGTGCGCACAAGAGAATATCATAATTGCACCCCCTAGTATAATCGCATTTTCTTCAGCATTCATTGCGTTTTATGCAACACACAATACTAAAAAGCCAATACTGGACGGAGTTCGTGTTTTCGGCATATGGCACTGTCGGGCCAAGTTGGGCATGTTGTGTAGAGGCATCGACATTTTCCAATGTCTATTGGACACAGCTGGCCAAATTACCACAAATACAACATTGGCCCAGCTTAGCCACGTCGTCTGGAGCCGCCTTAACAGGATGATAGAATGGTCGCATGGTAAGATGATGTGAAGGCATGATGATAGAATAGTATAATGGTAGAATGATACAAAGAGATAATGATGGAACGGTGGAATGATGAAATTTTGGAATGATGGAATAATGGAAGGTTGGAATTATGGAATTTTAAAATCATGGAATGTTGAAATAATGGAAACAGAATGATGGAATGCTAGAGTGTTAGAGTTTAAGAGTGATGGACTGATAGAGTGATCGAGTGATAGAGCGATATAGTGATAGAGTGATAGTGTGGTACAGTGATAGAGTGATAGATAGAGTGATAGAGTGATTGCGTGATAGAGTGATATAATGATACAGTAAAGATGCACTACAACCAGCAACCAACATTTTTATAATTCATTCGATTTGAGCAATCCTCTTGTTCAAATGTAGTGTACAATAATTTAGAAACAAAATGACATAGGTATATTGTCTGTATTAAACTCTAGTGTAACTAGAGATAAAAGATATATGTAGAGATATTTATATGAATATATTTGTAACGTATAGAAAATGTAACTTTTCCACAAAGAGAGATTCATGAGAAAGGAAGTTTTACAAAATTTTGTAATGAGTTCGGACAGAACCAAAGCTTAAATTCAATTTCAAGGACATGATTTTGAATAACTATTGTAAATTTTAGATATTACGTCTCGAACAATAATAGATACAGCTTTCACTAAAACTAAAGTGAAAATTCTAACATCTGTAGTTCATAAGTAGCAACATTTAACAGTAATATTTTTTTTTAATTAAGAATGAAACATATTCCTCAAAACAATTAAACCCCCCTGTAACCTGAGAATAACTAGGCTAGAAGAAATGTTTAACGAAAAATTCTACTGGTTGCTAGAAAATATCTAACTATTTACAACATACTTTATTATAAATATCTTTTGGCTAATGGTAATAAATTTTTCTTTATATGAACATCGGCCTAAATGCATCCCTCACTTAGTCGAACTAAAAATTTCATCACCCGACGGATGAGATTCCTTATCCGGTTAGCTGTATCCTGCATTATTTCAAGTAACTGGCGACGTGTAATGATTTCAACATATTCGATAAGCTGCTTTGTTAGTTCCCTTAAATAAAATCTCGAAAGATTTAGATCAGGGGAATGCGGTGACCATGCTATTGGACCTTGATGAGCTATCCATTTATTCGGAAAATGAGCATTTAACCAATCAGTAAACGGATGTAACATTTCTCTGTTTAATACACGCCAATCAAAATTGAGTGATAAATGAATACTTGCTATATGCGAGGTTACTTTCTTCTCGAAATCTCGGAAATGATGCACTAACGGCTACATGGGCAGGTTGATATCTATTTGGGAATATTCGTCAGTATTCCCGCGCTGCCTGTCTGGCGTTCAAATTTGAATACTCATATATGCAAAGACAATATCTAAGTTGTTTGTAGAGTTTGTAGAGACCTGTATAATATTTTTCAAATTAATACTTCAACTGAAAATTTCGTCAAATATTATGTCAATACATGATTTGAGGTCCTGAATAATCTGGTTTCTTAATTTAATAAATTAAATTTTTAATCTATTAAGCAATAGGTATCCATGGAGACGATTGGCACTCTCTCTCTGCGGATACGGTAAAGTGGAAGAATGTTGGCTAGGGTCAATGTGACAAATTGATACCGGTCTACGTTTGACCATTCCCCTAATCAATGAGGTTTTCCAGGTTTTCTAATTCCTGCACTGAATGGTGGTTAGGACCTACTAACGTAAGCCGTTCCTGGGCGTAACTGTGGCTTGCTTATTAGTAATACGCCGCCCTCGCACAAGTCTTCTACTTCTGGGCTAATCCTCGTGATTAGAATGAGGAGTAGATTATTGTTATTAATTACTAGATTAATTATCATTTCTGTTATCAAGGCCTTACAGTTTATTATTACCTATACATGTTTTACATGTATGCTATTCTAACAAAAAGCCTAATTCGGAATAATGGATAAAGTAGTATCTATTGTGCTATAAATGCAAATTAATTGATTATAATTACATTACCGTGGCACAATAAACCCCACGGGAACGCAGCGGTCTCATATGGGCGGTATAAATCCAAATTTTCCCAAAATAATAAACCAATTACTTGGGAAATAATTGGCAGTGGTCGCACCGCCGGTTTGGAACAGTTCCGGCGATAGCTCCGAAGGGATCCTGATTCGACCCGAAACATCAACATTGCCCTAATGGACAAGTCGCCTAATGACGAACTGGTGTTTACGTTAATGCGTAATTCCGGGTTTCCACCGGCCAGAATCTCCGGTTCCTATTTGCTGCCCATGTCATCAAATACCTTAGTATTTTCTTTAGGTCTTCGCTTCTCCCTTCCACTTCAACACTTCTACGTGGCTTGTCTCTTAACAGACGCCATTTGAAATAAAACTGTAATGCAACAGTAATTATGTAAATATAGCAAGATACATTAAATATTTAGTGTTGAGTACAGTTAACATGTAAGAAATAGTTGCCTTTAAATCACATTTTCAACCAAATGTGTAGGTATTTATTTATTTATTTAGAAGTACACCACCCAACAGCCTAGACCATTAACGGGGTGGGAAAATACAATACAAAAAGACAAACATATACAAAATTATAGTAACTAATACATAACATCAAAAATACAACAAAGGTATTAAATAAATTACGAATATAAACTGCAGACCAAATGAGTCATCTACAAAATTAATCAATAAATATGTTATAAAACGCTATTAATGCATTGGAGAGACAAGGAAAGCATTCTTAGTATTACCGGATTTACAGAAATGTCAATGATAGCCTCTACGAGACTAAAATCATTTAAAATCTTATGCGTCGGTGAAATATCTAAAATGTTAGTATGTGCTAGCGGAGCAATAAACACTTAAGTTCCTGCATAGTAATGCCGGTACATGTAAATTATTAAGTGATAGTAGTTGGGGAGAACAAATTATATTAAATTTATATAAAAATAAGACTCCAAAATATTTTTTGCGCGTGTCTAATAACTGTACATTAAACCTATTGTTTAGCACTTCCTGCAAAACACTACTACATGGATAGACACCATCAGCAGAAAACCATAAGCATTTCAACAACGTCTTTGGACGGATTCAATATTATTTCCATATAACATATAGCCAAGTTTCCAGACAATTCTGGCATACTCTAACTTAGGTCTAACAAAAGCGTTAAAAATGAGTTTAACTGAATCAGTCCGTAAAGACCAATTGGAGTTCCTTATAACAAAACCTAAAGTTTAAAAATATTCTGAAACAATCTTATTAATGTGATAAGAGAACGTTAATTTACCGTCAAATACTACTTCAAAGGCATTAAATTGGGAACATCTGTTTATGTTAATATCATCAATACAATAGATAAAATTAGTTATTTTTTTGTGGGTAAGAGGTAAAATATCACATTTAGAAATGTTAAGATTTAACAAATTAATATCACACCAATGAGCTAGTTTATTAATATCCTCTTAAAGGATTAAGCAGTCAAGGAAATAATTTTGCGAAACAGTTTGCGATCATTTGCATATAAAAGAACTTCTGAATTCAGCCCAAGGCAAAAATCATTGACAAACAAGTTAAAAAGAAGGGGAGCTAGGACAGACCCTTGCGGAACCTCAGACTTAGCAATAAAAGCGACACACTTGAAACCATGATACTGAACAAATAATGACCTCTTGAAGGGATATGTTTGAAAAAATAAAATAAAGTTGTTAGACAACCGAATACTTGAAAGTTTTCCAAGAAGCAAACGATGGTCAAGTATTTCAAAAGCTTTAGAAAAATCAGTGTAAACGATGTCTACCTGAAATGTTAATATATTGTGTGACACAAGACAAATTAGAATTAGTTTATCTTCGCTTAAAGAAGCCATGATAGTTTTCAACAATCTGTGAAGACATATGTGTGAATATGAGAGTAAACCAAATCATGCAACACAACTTGCTTACTAATATTAAAGAAAAACAGGGTAGACCTTTGCTTTTTTTCAGATGTCTAAAAATGGAACGGACAGCAAAGAGAGGTGTATTACAATTTCGGGAAAAAGAGTTCATGTCTAATTCTGTGGAGTCGATAAAATACAGATTGGAAAAATGACGAATGATTCAAATTAGACATGTGAATAGCCCATGTTTTAATTTGAAAGATTATAGATATGCATTTGTTGATCCTTTGTGTGTTTTGTTTAATTGTAAGTTACTAAAATTTTCTTTTACATCGACCTCGAAATGAGTTTTCTTATAAAAATAGTATACTGTGTATCTCCTAGTGCTAAAAGATGTTTTTTCGCATTATTGGGGTTCGTTGGTGTGATTCTATTACCAGACCACTGCAATTTTTAAAAATATTACGACTATTGTCAGGTGAACAATTCAAGACAATAATCTGAAGCTGAACTTGAAGGCATTAGATGACGAAAAATACTATCCTTATCATTTTATACCTGTTCAAAATTTATTGCTCTTCAAGATATAAATTTGCAAGTGATATTCAGAACAAATAAAAAATTGACCGTACATTTTTGTCAATATAATATGCTTTTACAGATGAAGCGACTTTTTCTTGTGAACTATTTTAAGTTTAAGAAACAACCATTCTTGGGAAGATGAAAATCGTCATTTAACCCCAGAATACTACTTCCAACATGGGTTTTAATATTAATGTTTACTCTGGGATCATATGAGTTACTAGAAAATTTAAATGGTATTAGTTATTTATATTTTCTATAAAAGTGGTCTATTAAATGATTTAGCTACCACTGATTTTGAGGAAAAATATGTGGTTCATGCAAGAGGGTGCCCCGCCCCATCTTATTCATCAAGTAAGAACATATCTAAACCAACATTTTCCTGATCGTTGGATTGACCGCCACATGGTCCAGACTTCAACCCCTATAGATATCTGTGCATGGGACACAATGAAAAAAATTTTTCATAAAAACACTATAAATATTCGCGAATTTAACAAAAAATTAATGATCCAGTAACCTTTTTTGGTCCAATAGTATTATTTAACGTTAAGCGTTATTTCATGAATTGTATTGATAAGTTATCAAGGTGAATGGTGGACATGTTCAAAGTTCACATTGAAATATTTCCGTTTTTCCTTAATGCAGTTTTTTATTTGTTAAACTCTTGACCATTTCGTAGTTTTGTAAATAATGTATATTAAACAAGTTTAGAAAAACAAAGTTATACTAAACGAATACCTATAGCTTTAGAGTATCTTAAAAGCTGTATGAGTTTAGTGAAACTGCTTTCCTTGCGAGATTTGTTTATGCTATTTTTTCGCATTTTGTGGTGGTAGTAGGTAATTATAAGCAAATAGTGAAATTTTTTTTTTGTGAGTAGAACTGAAGAAGATATATATTAATTACAAAAATCAGTCAGTATTTACGATTGAGACCCAAACAAGTAAAACACAGTAGATTTTTCATTTACTATAATCATAGTAGGTGCACAATGCAACCAGTTGCCATCAACAGTTTTGCAAAAATTTCCCAAAAAGTTGAAGAATACTTAAAACTCCCAGATGCATCCAGTTACACTGATCATTGCTTGAGGAGGACGTCTACCACCTTTCTCGCTCACAGTGGTGATTCAAACATTTAAAAGACATGGAAGATGGCAGTCAACTAGTGCCACTGATGGTTAAATCAAGGAAAGCACCGTCAATAAGTTGAAAATTGCAAAAAGTAATTTTCATCAGTAAAAAGAGATTTTATTAAGACATCTTTGTTCCAATCCTAATATTTTGAAGTAAAAAATCTAGCATGTCTCTATGAACCATTACTTACGGACTTACGCCCTGTATTGTTTTTGTTTGTTTGTTTTTGGGATACGTTCAACTATCATCTGAAGTTAGCAATATGTCGACTACGTTGTAGTGGGGAAGCCGACATTAAGATTAAGAATGTAAAACTATATAAGACGGCATCAAAATAATTACTCTCCAAACAGCGAAGCTTCTTTCGGTAGTGGTAAATTATTTGCAAAGTTCCAAAATTAGGGTCTGCTTCCTTCCTAGTTAAATTTTAATAAGAGCTTATGAGAATTGTAAATGTAGAGCTGCAAATCTTAATATCGGGCATTTTATTATAAAGGGAAGGGTAAACTTAGCAAAGCTAGAGGCAATTCGACTGAGAAATTAATATACAATTTCAAAGTTTACACGAACTGCGATTCCCAAGGGGTTTATTGAGTCTATATGGATGGAATACGAAATTAAAAATACATATTTTGCATTTAGATTAAATAAAGAACACATGCTCGAATAACAAATATTTTAATACTTATTCACGAAACAAATCCGGTCGACAAAATATTCAAATGCAGCCGGCGAACAGGCAACCTTGTACTGTAGTGAAACCTTAAAATATTTCCCAACAAGGAAATACCTTGTTTTAAAATAATAAAAATGGATATAAAATAACGAAGCAAATTATGGAAATGCTGATATATTTATGATAATGAAGATAATAAGGTAAACAAAATTATATACATATTAGCAAGGTGGAGGCTTATTTCATAAGATTAAATAATATGTTTATCTAGAAGGAATTGGAAACTGGGAATACGTCCAATAATATACCTAAATTATGCTCCAGTCTAGGTTTGGTCTTCTTTTATGCATAATTCGTAGGATTCAGTATAACTATTTTTTCGATATAACTTCGATGTAATATCTGAGACCCAAGTGATTGTTTTTAGCATAAATAACTTTTTATTGAGTTAATGTTTCAGACTATTCCAAAGTTTATGTTTGCATTGTAATAGGATATTTTGAATTATTGTGAACAGTATTATAATTAATTATAATCACATTGGTAGTTTTCTATCACTATAGGTTCATTTTTGTTGCTATTTATAGTAGTTGATGGTCTTGTATGGTTAACGTTAATGCTATATATGGGCTGTATTTTAATCTTTTATAGTTCCTGAATATTATTTATCGTGTTACATAACTTTTATCTACGACAACCTCCACATGACAAAAATCAGTGCCACCTAATTAAAAAAATAATATAGCAACATTTTATTTCACATTTGAAGAGGACAAGTTACCTTGATCATTAAAAATATTTCATAGGGAGCATCCCCCTAATTAATGAGGTTTTCCAGGTTTCCCTCATTCCTGCACTGAATGGTGGTTAGGGCCTACCAACGTAAGTCGTTCCTGGGCGCAAATGCGGCCTGCTTAATAATAATATGCCGCCCCCTCTTCCGCACAAGTCTTCGACTTCTGGGCTAATCCTCGTGATTAGAATGAGGGGTAGAGATATTTTTATTATTATTATTATTATCTCTCAATAAAGTGTTAATATTACGTTAACATTTTCGGTTTGTAACCATCATTTTTTCTTTCTTTCTTAAGAACGTTATTAATCTTGAATATTTGCTAATGTCGATGTTATGATGTAAAAGTATCGGTGCCTTTAACATGGAATAATACGACCACAAAGAGGACGCCTTACATTTTTCACATTTTTCCAGAAACCGTTATCACAATCGTCATATTTTTGTGTGAAGTTTTTTTGATTTTCCCGGAAACAGGCTTCCATTCGCTTTCTCCGCCGCTTTTAAAATTTCAGGCGGCGTACTTAAAATGTCTTCTGTAGGTACTACTATCACCATTGAAATCCATATTTCACCTATTATATCTGAGATATATGTCATTTTATTGGAGTTTTTCGTGTACTAAATAAGGCGTACATGAACACCACGTTTGTTGTTATTATTGCTAGGCATCCATCAGAACTGTCAATTCGGCTCCAATAAAAATTACAGAGATATTCATCTCCACAAATAGATAACATGACCACACTGATCTCAAGAGTGTTTCACGAAGTTTATAGAGCTGTACCTTGCCTTTGGCAAGTGAAATCAAAGTATTACAGCAATCTAGACAAGAAAAACCAGGCATACATTGTTTTAGTTTATTACTAGAAAGAAGCGCATTGTGAAGATCCTGTAGCTCCTGCCAATCGCTAAAACCCTTAATGTACCAGGTACTCTCTCTTTGAGGCCATTCTCATGGCAGCGTCTTATTTTTCTATTTTTGGGGCTACAAAAGTTAAAAATGTACAGTACGTGTCTCTATCCGTACGTAAATAATTTCGCCAATCTTCTAGTTCATGTTGTAATACTCGGAGAAGAGTCACAGGGAGGAATATCTCTCTCTTCAATAAGCATCGATATTTTCGCTTTTACTTCAGTTTTTGGGTACGTAGTGGAGTAGCTGAGCGTGTAGACTAGGCTATAGCGCTATAGTTTGTTTTTATAGTTGAAACAATATTAATAAATTTTCAAAAGTACGCAATAAAATTACAAGATATTTGAATTGAGTGTTAATAATTTATCCTTAAGTATTACGGTCCCAAAAGAAGATTTTATCTCTTCTGTTACGTAATTCCATGGCATTCCATGTGTAGGAATACATCCAAGCATAGAGAACCAGAAAAGTAATCTCGGAAGATAATTTATTAAAATTTCATTTGGGTATGCAAAATAACCGTTGCCTACGCAAATTCGGCCCGAATTGGCGGTACGGTGTACTTTTATTTCTACTGACCTACAAATTTAGCCGGAACTTAAAGCAAAGAAAAACAGGAAATTGAATTTAGGAGTGCTCATACATCTGAACTAACGGTGGGCCATGCTCGCAAAGGCGTTCCTAACATACACGAAGAAAACAAAATATTTGAGTAACAATTATTATGTTTTCGGATTAAAAAATTCAATGAAATCTGTCAATTAAATAGTAATTTACAGTTTTCACTTTCCGTTTAAGTTTCAAAGACTATTTATTAAAATTTAGGACTCCGTATAATATACTCGTATACTGTCACTGGTTTCCTACCCCGACTTTTTCTTTTACCATAAAAACAAACCGTTAATTTTTACTGATATTTATAAAACACAAGTACAATACTGAATACTAATTACAACTCAACTAAACACTATTTCACTTTGAAACTCCAGGAAATTTTCAACTAACACTCCAATTCAAGACTATAATTGAAAACTGCCGTTTATTCTTCTTTTATAGATCAAACGAATATTCCAGGTATTTTTAAGCATCTCTAGATTCATTTCTTGAACGATTCTCTTCGATTCTAAATTTTCTAGTCGCGCCTCGATACACAGCATTATTTTGTTTGTTTACCAGAATCGCGTAGGGATGATCGGGGCAATCTAGCCTTTTGCGATACCATAGTCGTCGAACTGGGTGCGAGCGGGGCAAATTCTGTGACAGTAGTGATACAAATTATAGTAAATTTGCACGTTGTTCTCACCATTTATTACTGTAACAAATACCAAATACTACTTGAAATTCGAGATAAAACAATAGAATAAAATCGTGTCAAATGACATAATGTTTATTAAAAATAACGATGTTATTTTATGTTAATATTTTTGTGTGAATTTGCAGGCAAGATATAATAGAATTTAACAGAATTGTCTGCATCACACCACGTCGTAACCCGAAAGTGAGGTCAGGCAACCCAAAAATTGTTTACGTATGTAAACAATTTACAATTATTCCCTTAATATTTATAATGCTGTTAAACAATTTTATCCATAACGCTTCAGTAAAAAAGTAATCCAGAAACAATCTGTTTCCTCCGCGTAGAAAACAACATTCATTTTACGAACACTCCCATCGTAAACTTCGTAATGAAAAATAAATCTTTATTAAGATGCATCGAGAACAATGTAATAAATTACATATTTTTTTGTACTCTGAATATTTCTTTCCACACTCAATTCCCCGCAAATGAAAAATTATTCGCGAAAGAAAATTCGGACAGCTCGCGTCATGATAACAGATTAGATAATTTATTATTCAATATGGCTCGTTTCGATCCATTAGCTCCATTTATGAGGGGATATACTTCACTTACTACTAGTTATGCTTACTTAAACAATTTCCTGTCCTTTTCGATGGTTGCGCGAAGCGGAAGAAACTTCGTTAATGGTGAGAAACGTCTTGGTATGGTCCCTTACGGGGCATTCGCGAACTAAGACAAGTTTGACAAATGACAGAGGGAGGAAGTTTAAGCTGCTACATGGGATAAGAAGATGCTGCAAAGGATAAAATGTTTTTTTTTAATCTTTTGGGAATTATTTTTCTTTAAATCAATGAAATGAATGAAAGTTATAAAAATAGTATCATCAATAGTATCATAATACAGGGTGTTTAATAATAGTATGTCTTTTTACATGAGATTATAAGTAAACAAGTTCATATAACCATATTCCCGCAAAATGAAATAGTGACAATTCAAGAGATACAGGATGTTGACAGTTAGAATTTGATTTGATATTTCCCAATAATTTTGAAAATGTCATCTCTTTAAAAATTGTTTTCTTAATGCGTATTGGCACGACGATAATATGTTTAGCATATAGTTATAGATACCTCATGGCTTTGGAAATAGAAACAATATTATTTCTTCCTGTGAAGCTGTCGTAAAAACGAGTGATAATTTTGAGAAGATGTAACTTTTTAACTAAATTCGAGACTTTTGGAGACTAACAGAAAATATTGATTTAATAAATTGAACTGTCAATTTTTAAATTAATGTTATAAAAATTTTAACATTCAACATCATGTCCGTAAATGGTCAATATTGTATTGAGGCAATTTGGCACAGTCGTCATATTTTTGTTTCTAATATCTCTTCGAAATTTTCCGTTCTTACTGAGTCACCTTATACAAGACTAAAGCTACAACTGTTATCCATATAAAGTATTTCCATGGATACAAGTCATGTCCTTATATCGTTAAAGTGGACTATGTTAGATGTTCTTTCACTTTGAGAATGATTAAGCTACTCTTGGCAAAAGTCATCAGGAACGTGCGACAAACGGAGCAAAAAGATATAATTACAGCATTTCGGCAATGAATTTTCTTTCGGGAGCTGGCGAAGGCGTTTGGAGAGTTTTGTTCTAGATCAACATGATAAATGTGTTTTTAATTGTCCCGCACTACCCGGGATAGTTCCGTATACCTCCTCGTGTCCTCCTATACGATTTACGGTAAACTAAGCGAGGCAAAAGCATCTTCGGAGTTTACTGCCCCACTGCTCTCGGTAAACTACAAATTACAAAGGAGACTTTTCTTTATTGTTTTACAAATCTCCTCTCTGGATAATTTGTATCAGTAAATGGAATCAAGACAAAGTTAAGTCATTTACTGGTTTAATTTTTTTATGTAACTGTCAATAGAGACAATATACAATGCAGAACATAAAGATACAAATAAATTTAAATAAATATTGGTTATTGAATTGAATACACATACACACTAACTATAAAAGCACTATACTTTAAAAATAAAAATATACAGGGTGATTCGAAACTTATCAAAACAAATAGAATTTTGTAAAAAAAAGATCGATAAAGGCAGTTTGAAAATGCATTTCTGCACGTCACTGGTCCACTGTAGAATCTAACTTTGTGCAAAGCAAAAATGAGCGGACAAACAATTTAAAGAATTTCTCAAGGGAAGAAATAAATACAATTTTATAACACCCATTTTCAACTGCTTTTGCTATTGCTATTGTTATTATTAATTTATAAAATTAATTTGTGGTTTTAATTAATAAAATAATTTGACATACTTAAAAAACTGTTCAAAATTGTTTCCACATCTGTACCGATTTTATCCAGTTTCTACGAACTACCAACACAGAAGTTTATGATTCTTGTCCGTTTTGAACTCGTAAGTTATTGGCAGCAGCTATGATAGATTGGCGTAAATTATCAATAGTGTCCACATTACACTACATTTGGAGTAGGACAGCTAAGGGCATACCTTACAGAAGTCTAGGTAGACCATTTTGAAAGAACGCAAGATACTGAACCGCATTCATTCGATTTGGTAATAAGAATGGTAGAATCAAGTGATCATCGACAATCTCTGCCAAACATTTAAGGAGTTTTGTAAAGTAACGAGAGAGTGCGTATTTCCTTAAAATGTCAAGTATTTCCCATAATCAAGCCCAAATTTGTATAGGTTTTAGATAATGAGTGTAAAAATGACAATTTTGAGTCAAAAAGTATACCCATGTCTTCGATTTGTATAGATGCATTTAATATAAGTATGAGTTATATAATAGTTACTAGTTAGTACTGAACTATATTTTTTTTATAAAACTCGTAATATTATACTTTGATTCATTTAACGGCATGTACTATTTTGATACAATAAGATAATCATTTACAAAGCTCGCTGCAAACTGAAAGAGTTTTCAGTGGAGTTGACATATGGAAATAGATTCAAGTCATTAGCGTGTAAGGAAGCATTCCTTTCAATATTATTAAAAATATCGTTCATTAAAATAATAAACAGAAGAGGCCCAAGTACTGAACCTTGTGGAACCTTGGATGTTGCTAATAAACTAGCATGTAATTCTGTTAATTAAATTGGATTTAAATAACTCCAATATCCATGTCAAGGCAAATATAAACAATTTATGTAGCAAGGGGCGAAAATCAAGCTTGTCAAAGGTTTCCGACAGATTTATTGAGTAAATAACAGCAATTTGTTTCCCTATTCGTTATTATTCGGGCTAGTTAAAAATTTTGTGTATCACGTGGTTTGGTATGAAATCAAAAATTAAGATCTACCCCATTTTGAAACTTTAATAATTCAATTATTTTGTAAAATACTAGGAGGGTCCAGACTTTTAAAAATGTGTGTAAGTGTCTGAAATATATGAATATAGAGAACATTGATTCATTTTATAATGTATGACCGGTACTGAAAACAAAAAAATGTTGGCACTTATAAGGCTCTGATGCTGAAATGGCACATTTTCAGACAAGAGTTAACCTCCTGATACTCGCATGTCCTTTTTTTAAACACGCTATGTCACGTTGCACTCGCATTTATTTATCTTTTATTATTAATAATAATAATATCTTTGCTCTTCATTCTAATCACGAGGATTAGTCCAGAAGTCGGAAACTTGTACGGGAGAGAGGGCGGCATATTATTATTAGCAGGCCTTAACGACCATTTAGTGCAGGAATTAGGGAAGCTTGAAAAACTTCATTAATTAGGAGGGTGGTCAAACGTCAACCGGTATCAATCTCTCACATTGAACCAAGCCGATATTCTTCCACCCTACTATACCCGCAGAGAGGGTGCCAATCCTCTCCACGAATATAGCTGACATACGGTCTACCGGCCGCGGGATTCGATCCCACAGCGATTTGGCCACATCGATTCAAGTACTGACGCCTTAAACTGCTCGACCACTGAATGTTTTATTAATAATCCAAGGCATCCATTTTGAAATAATTTTACGTACTGTATATTTTCAATGTGCGCTGTCATTTGAATGAAATTATTAATGTATTTCTTTAGAATACTAAAACAGAAACAGGCCTGAGAGCACACGTCACCGTAAGAGGAGAATTAATTTTACCGCAAGGAGCAACAACTGTAAATTTATTAAAATTTCAAAAGTCAGGATAAGTCCTAACATCTCGCAAGAGGAAAATATTTAAACTTTATGCATAAGTAAATACGTGTTCTCATCTCCTCCAGGACCCGGCTGCTCTAAGGCGGACCCATCTAGAGATTTCAGCGTCTTGAAGTTGGAAGCATGTTGTAGGATAATTGGGTTCCTTTGGGAACGGGCTTAAGAGTGTCCTGTTATGATTAATTCCCGCGCATATATTAGCGCGACATCTTTTATTTACTCCATGAATATATTATTAAGTCTCTAAGGTGTTCCCTAATTAATATTAATTTTTGTTGCCTAGTTAGTTTTGCGTTTATGGGACTGTTTTAACATTTCTGACAGCCCGTTCCAGCAAAGTTTCTTCCCTCGAAACACTTAACTCAGATTAAGTTTAATGATCAAAGGAAATATATTGCGTGTAAGTAATACGCTGTGAGAGAATCCACTTACGTACAGGGTGATCTCTTCAAAGAGGTCACTTTATTAGTTTAATGAATCTACAGGATGACATTCAATATTCAGTGCAGCGATTGAAAACTGTTATCGTTTTAGGTAAAGTGCTTTTTCTACTGAAAATATAGCAAAATTCTACATGAAAAAGTTGTTCAGAACGGTAAATTATGGGGACGTGCAAAATTTCAAGAAGATCGGCCTGCTTTGATAAAATCTTTGTGCTTTGTTGAAAAATGGTTTCAAAATCATACCTCGTCAATACTTGTTACTATGTTACTATGTTATTATTAATAATTATATAAATGAAGACTCTGACATGGAAGAAAGAATTACGAGGAATTAAAAAAACATACAATAACTTACTACAATATAATAATAATGTAGGCATTTTTTCTATTTATAAAAAAGTTACAGTAATGCGCAATAAAATATTTGATTTCATTATTTCGACTTTAATGACTTTAATTGCCCAATAGCAAGACATAGGTATTTTCAGCCATAATTGAAATACAAAGACCAGAGTATTTAATCGTGTTAATTTAAACTTTGGAAGCTGTTCTAAATATTAGGGCTCATCTCAACACATTCTGAACCCCAATCGAATTAATAAAAAAATCGGATTATAAGTCGATTTCGAACAGTTTATTTTTCATAAATATTGTAGAAATACTGAATATTCGGTTCATTCCTCCAAATGACGCGACGGTCTACTACACTGTGATTGATATTAAGTTACCAGGCAACCTAATCATTTTTAATAACCTTGCCTAAGACGGAAAGTTCAAGGAAATGTACAATTATAGAAGATGGATTTTGCGTGAATGCTGTTGAAATATGCAGAAAATATATTTTTCTGCGCCTAATTCACTTAACGCAAGACAGATTCTTTTTAAGATACATCAATCAAAAATGTACTTCTCAACCTGTTGGAATCAACACATTGGCGAAGGTATCCTCAATAGTTGCTTCTTTCCTGAATATCGCAAATCCAGAAGCTTATACTGGCCATTGTATGAGGTGGACTTCAACAACTTGATTGGCCAATAAAGGTGCTGATCTTACAAGCATTAAATGGCATGGTGGATGGTATAGCTCCTCTGTAACAAAAAGTAATGTTGAGGAGTCTATTGTATATAACAAACTTGTATTGTAAGGAAAATCCAAAGAAAATATAGCTGTTCCTTATAAGAAGAGACATCCGTAACTTATGCAAATTTTTCACAAACTTTGGCAGATGTTATGCGTTGCGATAGTAATGGCAACAATGCTACAAGGGTTGTTATTAAATTAAGGAAGTTAAACATGATCAAACTGAAAACGAAATGTCTATTACTATAATTGTTAATAAGTAAATAAATGAAATTTGATTTATTATAGGTTTATTACTTTTCATTATTCTACAAGTGTAATAAAGCTACTTTATTCCACTAGTGGATAAAGTATCACTTTAGACGGTTCATATGTGTGAATAAAAGTCCGATTATAAAGTGATTGCTGATAAAAGCATTTTAGATGCTACTAAAATGTGAACATTTCTATTAACTATGGAAATATTTTCATGCCACTGTTTTATAATAAGTGTCGACAGTAATCATGTTAAATAAAATATTTCATTTACGTTTAATTTATATAGAATATTCGACGTTGGAGACTACTACTAAAAAAAAACAGAAACTATTTATATTTTATTTTGTTGCTAATTTCCCTTGTTTCGTCCGGCGTTGCTTTCAGCAAGCGCGAGCACAAAAGCAGTCACGGTAATTAAAAATAATACTTTTTTATGGACACTTTCTGCCGCGGGTGGCGCGCCTTTATAATTTTTCTAATTGGGATAAAAATAAATCAACTCGGTAATGATGCTCCTTGCAATTTAACATCTTTAGTCCCAGAACAGGAAAATTATCGGAGCGTTCATGCATTTCAGAACGAAATAATAAGGCACACTCCTCAAAACCCAGACCCCACGTTTAACATTGAATGATTTACTGCCCCTGGCGTCGCGACTGCAGTCAGATGAGGGTGGATGCGAGATATCTTAAATGTCGGCGGGTTTTACATTTTTGCGGCGGCTAATACAGTACAGTCAATGGTGGGTCATTCCATTTGAAATCGTCTAATTGGCAAAGCCGGCCCATTTTAAATTTTGGTGTAACTTTGAAAATCTCTTCTCTAGGGTCCCAAACAACAAAATTTACACGAGTTTGATTTTTACAAGCGCTTGTTTCCGCCTATTTAAATAAATACTCTTAAAAATTGCTATTTTTAAGCTTTATTAATTTTTGCTGTAAAATTTTTCTGTTTGAAGATATTTGAATGATCAAGACGGAATTCAGAGTGGGAAAGATAGTAGTTTCAGTGTAAATGAAGATAATTGACTCGGACGATCCCTTTGAATAATAGCAGCGTTCTGAAAATGAGTGATTTTTAGTAATTATTTGTGAATTTCAATCGACTCTAGCGTCTTAACTGTTGAGAGTTAAAAATTCATGCTCCGCGGACTGCGAAATAAAAATCTGATTCTCACAGAATCTGCTGTTCTTACCTTCAACTTTAAATGACTACAGCACTTGTTTTGTTATTTTCATGTTTAGTGCATGTACATAATTTTCTCGTTGAAAAATTGTTTACAGTTACTATTTTCGAGAACTTCCAGAAACAATTTTATACCCTAATTATCCATAACTTTAAAACTTGAAATACTTTTCATATTTATAATTATTTTTGATGGTAAGTAATTTTAATTCATTAGTAAAAACGTCCAGATTTTTGCTGTAAAAAAACGGCTCGTACATGCACTAAACATGAAAATAACAAAACAAGTGATATAGTCATTTAAAGTTGTAGGTAATAATAGTAGATTCTGTGAGTATCAGATTTTTATCTCGCAGTCAACACGCTCGTTTCATAGCCTGAATATTGGGATTTTTAAAAATTTCAAAACTTAAAGCAAAATTTTCTTCTATAAAAAGTGGGCTACTCAGGTCAACTTGTGGCTGAATTTTGTCTATGATATGTATACTTAATTCCCGCGGAGCATGAATTTTTAACTCTCAACAGTTAAGACGCTAGAGTCGATTGAAATTCACGAAAAATTACTTAAATACACTCATTTTCAGCACGCTTATTCAAAGGGATCGTCCGAGCCAATTATCTTCATTTACACTGAAACTATTATCTTTCCCACTCTGAATTCCGTCTTGATCATTCAAATATCTTCAAACAGAAAAATTTAACAGCAAAAATTCATAAAGCTTAAAAACAGCAATTTTTAAGAGTCTTTATTTAAATAGGCGGAAACAAGCGCTTGTAAAAATCAAACTCTTGTAAATTTTGTTGTTTGGAACCCTAGAGTAGAGTTTTTCAAAGCTACACCAAAATCTAAAATAAGTCGGCAACAATTTTTACTATTTTCAGACGATTTCAAATGGAATGACCCTGGTGGGAAGTCTAAGTCCACCATAATTCTTACATATTTAAATATAAAAACTGTAAGCTTACAGTTTTCGTATATGATTCTCATGCCAGCTAACAGGAGGTTATTGAATTTACTCTAATAATTTTGTTGACGTAATTCTTCACTGCATTTATCATTAATTATAAAGTAGTTGAAATTTGCAGACTTCGTAGCTCTACGTTTAAATATTAATTTAGTATTGTATCCTTAGATAATATTTAAGCAACAAGTACAAAAAGTAAGTGTTTATTGCACGCGACGTAAAATTGTCCAACGAGGTCGTCAGGTCGAGTTGAACAACACGTCGAGGGGAATAAACAGTTTCTGTACGAGCTGCATACAATATTTTTTCTACGTCCATGCAAAAACCAAACAATGTTTTGTGATCCAGTTGATATCCAAAGAAATCTAATTTTATTTTAAAAAGTTGCATTTTCTAGTAATTTCCCGTATCTATGTAATAAATATGATTGAATATAATAGAAAATATACAACTGCTTAAAACGTAGTACAATATCACAGAAAATGGACTAAATATGACGTCGATTTGAAAGTTTATGTTTGTCATAATTACAAAACGCTGTAGAAGTATGACATATGAGTGCAATAAAGATCCACTTTTTCCACGAAATATAGTTCACTTAAGTTTTGTTTATTGCATGAACGTAGATAAAAACAAATTAATCGATTTCTTATATCCTTATACTTACTTTTTATAGCAACTAACTTTATACGGTGTATTTCATTGGGAAATATACATACGTTGTACAACAATGAATACATCTTCGTTTACAATATCAACAATTTTTCGGAACTTCTGCCTGATAAATCAAAATTCATTCACTAAAGTCAATCTGAATTCTTGTCAGCAGCTTAAGGATGGGAATTCAACATATACTTAGTGCTTATCAAGATCTCTATTAAGAAAATTACATAAAATAAATAATAAGAACAATAATGAAGAAAAATCGCGTAATCTAATCCAACCACCAACAAAATTCTATCTGAGAAGCACAGAAAATTTCCTTAATTTACCATAAATTTTCCTGGAGAATGTGGGGAGGCATAATAAATATGGTCGGAAATGTTATTGTTGGTGTAATTGTTACAAAGCAGCTTTACTTCAGCACTCACAGCCAAGTTTATTACGCTCAGGTAATATGATGATCCTGAAAACGGCATCGCTAAGTTCAGTCTAACCTCTTTCGCGGACTTGGAATGAGTTTCCACAAAGTCTTTTAAATTGCGACATTGTTTTATGAGTAGCCTTATATCTCATTTAAACATACGAGATCTCTCTAGACTTTCAACCAAATTAGGGAGTCGTAACTCTCCGCCATATGTTTTATTACTTCTCCAAACTGTAAAATTACGTAATTATTTAAGTTCATCTAACCGGGGGAGAAGACTATTATTTTACAAGGACCTAATCTGATAATACATTACACGAAACGCTAGCAGCTCGAACTTTAAAGTGCTTTTCTAGGCTGAAATTGTGGATCGTCTCGTCAATTTTTATCGACACTGAATCATTAAAGGTACACTTAAAAGTGATGTATGAAAATTTACCTTGATTATAATTGCTTTTTATGCTCATAACTATCATGGTAATTTCACTGAAGATTTGTAATGTTACTAACGCTCTGTAAAATTTCAATGTAATTAAACAGAAAATACAACAAAAATGCATTCTTTCTAGAGAAATTACATCCTACTTGTACATAATATAATAACTTACCAATTCTTTGTAAAATTATAATGTAATTATTGATTTAATACATGTAAAAATTATACTTATACATGTATATTTTTAAATGTGGAAATAAATTACCTACTTATATACTGTGTAAAAGAACTAATTCTCCGTAAAACACCAAAGTAATTAAGGTGCCCGTATCTCTCGCCGTAAAATGATCAAATTTGTGGTGTTTTTTAGGTACTGAAATCTCGAAAAATAAAACTCGTAGAGCAAAAGTAATATCAAAAATAGAATTATTGATGTTTTGTTTATCCACTTTTACTATTTAAATTTTCCTCAAATAATGTAATAACTTTTAAAATGCATTTATATGACACACATAATTTCGCTATTCTAACCCCACATTTTAACAATTATTTTCACATACTTATAAACAAAAGTGAACAATCTTATATGCAGAACTATGTAAGTTTATGTTATAACAATGTTTACATCTATAGTTGAATTTAAAAATACGTATTTTGAAAGATTTCAGTACCTAAAAATTCATTGGATAGATCGCTTTCTGATGTTAAATATTGATTTTACTTCGGTACCTTTGAATATTTGCAGGTGGCATGAAATAACATCCTTGTTATTTGCTAAACTCTATATTATTCAGTTCTTAAATGTCTAAAATTATTTATATTTGTAGAAAACACTTTTACAGGAATACGGCGCCCTTAAATAGGTAACGTAAATATATTTAGGTATCTTATCTTCTTATCTACTTATTATTTATTTAGTTTGTTTGGGGTTTTGTCACACCTCTGAAAATAATAAAGATTAATTAAATAATCCCTTGCGCCAAACGGGTCAGTCAAGAGTTATTTTTGAAACTAAGTTTGCCTAACCAAAAAATCCCTCGCACTGAAAAAGCAGATAATTAAAAAATACTACAAATCACGTCACTACCGCACACTTCTGTATTTTTGACGTTTCGAAAAATTCTCTGTTTTCGTTCTCAAAATATTAAGGGCTGATACTTTCAGTCTAATTTAACCATTATTAACGGTTGATTAAATTAAAACTATTTACTATTTACTATTTACTATTTACTATTTACTATTTACTATTTATAGACCCCCGATTAATGCACAACTCAAGATTTCGTAACCTCACATTTTGGTTTTTCTATCATTCTACTTTCATTTTGAATTGAAATTGTGAAATGGATATCGAAGAGTTAAATGAAATTTTCGATGATAATGATGAAGATATCATAGATTTTGTAATGCATATAAGGACATATACAGTTCAAGAAAGAAAAGATTATTTTGTTGATTTGGATGATAAACAGTTTTTCCGTAGGTTTAGTTTAAACAAAGACTCTGAATAACTTGTTACGTGAATTAGATCCACATTTACAATTGGGAATTTTATCGGTGTCCACAAGACTACTTACAGCAGGTCGAATAATAGAAAGAATTACAGTTTTATTTATTAATCTTCAAATAATGCAGAAAAGCTCGTCCTGTACCCTGTCACCACATCTATTGCACATCCAACATCTAACAAATTATACTTTTTCAAAAAACTCTGGTTTATTTTGCGTTTGAACAACGAACACGTATAAACTAAAAAAGAAAACAAGGTTACATTACCTCAAATCAACAATCCAGAGAACTATTTCTCTTTATTTCTGTGGTACATGATACATTAGAACTATTTTTTAAATATGCATTGCTGCCAAGAAAGGTTAACCAACGATTTGCAAACAAGTTGTTAAAATAGGAATAAAGTACAAAGCAATCCTTAATCATCAGTAAATTACTTGATTAGTTTAACAACACTGTTAATAAATCGTATGATTAATTTCCGAATGAAAGTACCAGCCCTAAATGTATTAAAAGTATGTCAAGTTTGACAGTTGTTTATCTGCTTCCATAGAGATGTTAAATGATTTTTATTTTATTGTTATTTACTTCTTCTTGATACAACTGTAGCCAACAATGGTCAATGTTTACTGAACAGTTTGACACACACTTATTTCCGTTCAACAAAATAATCGCTGTCTCTTTTAATTTTCTTTTTGTTGCATTATCTTCCTTCTCTAAAATTTTTGTCACACCCCATTGAATCAAATGACCGTTTTCCCAAGCGTGTTCGCAAGTTTTTGATTTTTCAAATTCCCGTCTTTTTATGTAATTTTTATGTGTCTACTCTAATATTATAGGCCGAGATGTTTCTCCAACATAATGTTTATTGCATTCATAAGGTATGCTGTAGATGCAATTTTTTGAATTTTGTATATCATTTTTGGACGCGTTTTTAGAAAAATGATTGTAAAGTATTAGTTGTCTAAAAAAGCGTTCGAATATCAAATTTATTACCGATTCTTTTTAACCTTTCTGATAATAAATAATGAATACCCTCCAAATTTTGTTGATAGAACACTTAAAAATATTACAGATGAAACGAACATTTTAAGACAAATAAAGGAAACTAATCATACAATAAAAATTCAATGCTAACCTGTAAATTTTCATAACGCGGCAAATTGAAACGAAATGTTTCTCGATTGTGGAACACTGTAAAAAGTTAGCAACTTCAGTCAGATGTCTCTTTCGTTCACCTGCCAGCAGAATTAATGCGACCGCTGGAAGAAATAATGCTGGATTTTATTACAGGTTGTCAGGTTCTAGTCTCGTAATTATACTTGCGATCAAGTTACCGCAACTCGGGCGTAATTTAAAGCTTATCTTTGGAGACGCACGCGCTCTGGCTAGGCGTGGGGCAAAGAAGCTGATCTATTATCTGAGTATTGCCCGAGGATTTATAGTCTTACTAATAAAACCTGGTAATGCTTGCCCTGTAAACGCACAAAAGATATAAATATAATTTTATGGAGGCCCAGACAATGTGCTACATTTATCTGATTCGATAAAGAGACTCGAAAGCTTTAAAAGCCCCCTGGATTATCATGGAAATGCCGCCTATTCGGATGGTAACGTGCGTGTACTTAGATGGATTAGTTGGAAGCAAAATGTGGATGCGTGAGTGTTGTGCCAATTCCTATGGAGTTTTCTAATAACCGAATAGATCACGTGGTATCTATTTTATTTTTTAATATGGGAGGAGATCCACTAATTTGGTAAAAAATAGTCATGGTATACAAAACAATAAGATATGCGAAAAAATTACAGACATAACAAACGTAACAGTTCACATTATTGAATGTTATTAGCAAAGCTCGCACTTCGTCCGCAGATGACGTCATTATCAGAAGTGCACTTAGGACGCTAAGTTTATGTTTGTAGAAACCGAGGCAAACCTACAAAAAGTTAAAATTAACATCTTATCTTGTACTGGTAATTTATAATATCCAACATTATTCATGTTAAGCTTATTAGTGTACAAAACACTCTACATAACTATTCACTTGTAGTATTGGAATGAAATTGAATAACCAGCAACTGTTGTAAATGTTCAGGTGTTAGGCTGTAGCTTTTTTCTCTAATACTGCATTTCAGTTTCGAAAACGTGTGTTTAACGTCCACAGAAGTCACTGAGGCATATTTGAGTATATATAACTTTTCATGGATGGCACATTTAGGGTGGGTTAAAAAAAATCTACTCTCTACTCTCTACTGTAGTAGATCTATGCAAGTCAAGAAATCCCGGATTGTTCTGCAAAACGGTAGCAATTTTTTTTCTTCACACGTTTAGCAGTAAGTCCATATAACTTGGAAAGAAATTGCCGCAAATAAAAAACATTATTTACTGCGTTATTTATTGAATAACATGATAAAAATAAAAAAAAACGGCGAATAACTGTCCGTGAATAATTAAAATGTATGTCTGCTAAAGCTTCGCGAATTCTAGGTTCGTTATACAGGGTGTTCCAGAATGATGGTCAAATATTTTACCAGTGTGTTCCACAAAGCCATTTCAGGGGGGGATCTTCATATAAAATTTTTCAATTTGGGTCTTCCCTGTTGAGATATTCAAAAACAGTTTTTTAATTTTTCCTTAAAAATGGTTGCACTTAGAAATTTCAATTTTAGTACACATTATCAGCTAGTCAAAGGCTATTCTGTGGTGGTGTATATTCCTTAGCTTATGTTTCTGAAGGGCGGGAATAAGCAACCCCTAGATTTATTTCTTTCAGAACTTTTTCCTGCAATGGCCGACTGTAGTCGATGTTGCTTCTAACTACGTATCCCACCATACGGTTACATTGCAACTGTTTTGATCTACGAATAGTAAACTGCTGTAAGTCTAAACATCCTAAATAAAAATAATACACCTGTGCCTCAATTCTCGAATGCAGTGAAATACATTCGAGTGGGAATCCATTCCTGAGTATATTATTATCTATGTGTACATTTACAATTTATGAATCTTATATTGCTTTAGCAAAAACTATGTGAAATAACTCCTCAATTTTTTATGGGAAATAAAGTATATTTAAATATTAAAGTCGTCGCTGAGTTCAGACCTGAGATCTGCGGGTGATGTGCGTGCTTTAGTTATTAGAATTAATAATTAACAATTTGTAGAAAGGAGGTAATATTTCAGTTACAAATCCCTTATGAAATATTAAACTTATATTAAATATTCATTAGTTCAAATTGCAGGAGGAACATGAAAGTTCAACAAACAGACAAGGACAATCAATTAGGTTGTTATGCAATTTAAACAAAAATATGAAATCTGCATAACTTAACATTTTACATCATTACAAATATGACAGACATGACGATCAAATCTTATTTCACTTTTAAACAAGGCTGGTTTCAATATATCTCCTAGAAATGAATAGATATTGCCCAGGCATAGTCGATGCTTTTGCGATGTTAAAAGTAAATCATAATTAAACAAATACGTAAGTATGTATTTGTACTCGTTTACAATTAGCGACACAAATTTTGACCACAGATTTCATAATCGATATTTAGAAATTATTTACAAAAAACTGATGTTTGATGATTTCCTTACAATTAAATTGTTTGATCGTAATAGTCTCAATCTGGTAATAAAACTTAAAATATGAAAAAAATTGTTGCAAAATGGTAGAAGGTTAAAAACTTTTCTTATAAGAAAGCATGATTTACGAATCGAACTATACAATCCGAATTGAAAACTTTTCCAACCGCTAATAAAAACGTATACAGGAGAAGTTGAAAATCAACTAAATGTTTGCTGCAGTATATGGATACTGTTTTAGTTTAAGTCAATACTGTCTCAATAAAATCAGAAACTATTTAAAAAAAATTGAACATAATTTCTTTTTCTATTAGTAACAGGTATTTTCTAAGTCTATAATATAAAAACTTCAAATGGTACAAATAACATTTTCCACGTGATCACTCTTAAGTCTATTATGCAGCTCTATATCTCAGAGCTCCCACCTCTTTCTGACCAGATTATACAGCATTTATAGTTTTTAGGTTCTGGAATAGTAAACAGTAAATAGTACTCACTCTTTTCTTTTATACATAAGTGGAGGTCAATAGTTTTCTGTTTTGCAATCTCTGTTCCTAGATCTACAGTTATCATTCTTGATCTGTGGTTTAGTAGGTTTCCAACAATGGTTCTTTTAAGAAACACTTCGCTTACTTGTTGTACCATTATTTTTTCAATAATTTTCTACTATTGCAATCTCTAGTTGTAGCTCTGCTGCTATCCTTATTCATCTCTTCTAAACATTTTATCTTTATTTCTTAAAGGTTGCTCTTTAAATAAATTTGAATCCTAAACCTTATCATTAAAATAACCCTGTCCAACGTACCAACCTAATATGAACTCGAGGAAGATTTTTTTCGACTTTATAAATTTCAATTCCACCTGCTCTGTCTTTCCTAATGGTTGCTCTTCAGATAAATTTGAAATCTTTTCTGTATCTTGTATTTGAAAAAAATATATAAAGTTTTATGAATTGTTTATACTTTCGATTCACTTACGCAACATATACCACCACTGTGTTTATTCCACGTTCGGCTTTTTGATATTTACTTAGACTATTAGTAAATTATTAATTTAGCTCTGTAGTATCCTAAATTATAAATATACCTACTACGTTTACTATTTGAGCAGAATTAGCTCTATTCACGTAAATTATTAACGAAGCGAGCTGGGACAGTCTTAAAATATAACTCAGTTAGCCATGTTCGTACGGGTATAAATAAATTAAAAAGTTAAATTTATATGTTGCCATAACTCAATTATAAGTTGTTTGTAGAAACGGCATTAATATTGATAACCATCGTAAGCGAAATGATTAACTGAAATATTGCATAATAAAAATTTACTGGATTCCATTAAGAAAGAACAAGGCTGATATTTTTAAATGTTATGTCCTTTAATGGATTGACGTTTTCATTTAGTTGTGTGTGTACAAGTGTGTGTAAAGCATTAATGATTTCCTAATATAGAAAAAAATATATTCTTAATGCTTTTGTTTTTCAAATTGGGGCTTCTGTAGTACGTATGCTATTATTAAAAAAAAAACATTGTAAACATAGGGTTACCTATGACTAAGTACAAATATTTTAAGAAGGGATACAGAAAAATCTGAATTAACGGAATAGTTCATCAAAAAAATTCCTAACTTATTTATACTTGTCGACAAGAAAACGTTTAAGATGGTATTTAAAACTCCCTTTTTAAACAATTATATATTCGAGAGGATTATTGAACATCATAGCCCCAATATGGCCTTAAAAGACAAATTAACTCAAGCATGAGTCCAGATACAAAGCCCAAAAATGTACAGGAATCCACATCATTAACTAGAAACATCATCATCAACAGAAAGTCTTCCAATTTGTCTTTCAAAATTATGTTTGAGATTGTGTTGTTGTACACTAGAAGATGTATCAGACATTACAAGTTATGTATCATCTGCATAGAGAGTCAAATGTGCTATGCTAAATGAGTTAGTTATGTCATTGATATATAAAATATAGACAGAACAAGACAGGGCCCAAGACAGAGCCCTGGAGCACTTTCATTTCCAAATCAACTAAATCCGGGTAGTTCGTGCGAATATTGTGACTGCACAAGTTCCCTAAAGGATAGGCAAAAATAATAGTTTTCCTTTATTTGCAGGAACAGTGGTATTTATATTAGTTTGTTCAAAATTTGGTATTCTACCATACATATTTATTCAGTAAGGCTATTCTCTTAAGAGCAAGATATAGATTTTCATTTTAAATAAAAATGTATTTGCAAATTTGTAAATGCAGTTATCTTTTCCATTCTTTAAATGGTTCTTAGAAAAGAATACAGAACATAAATATATTTTTGTTGATAAGTAAAATTTATTTATAATATAAAATTATTTATGTTAAGGCCGACCTGGACATCTTACTACATCCAACTTACAAATGCTAGTTGGAAAGAAATTCTCACATTTAATGATATCCCATATTTTTAAGATGTGACGAAGTACACGATAAAATAAGCCATAACGTATATTTCAAAATAAAATTGAAAGGAAGAAGATAATCAGTTGATATAAAGCCGCCAAATAAAATGCTCTGTTATGCCCCAGGGTATAAAAATTCATTCTTTCATTTTTATTGCACGTACACAGGAAATAACTATAGCAAGTTATACTGTACTATATAAATAATTCCAGTTTTATCTCTCTCAAATAAAAATACTTTAGTTATGTACGCCATCATTCTTAAGGCACTGACGATAAAAGATAAAACCGTGAAATGTACGGTAATGTGGCGGTAACATTTTACCGTGGAACAGAAATTTGATTATAATTTACATAAATTATTTCCTATACGAGATGAAGTGGTATTTAGTCGAGCGCTTAATGGCACACTTCCACCCTTTATCTTTCACATATGACGCCGTTCTAATAATTTGATCTATTTTACGGTTCTCTTAGTAGCTCTATATTATGAAAATGGGCCTTCGAGTGAATTAAGCTTAATTAAAATTGAATAGCATTAAGAAACTTCCCCTAAAACAATTTCGTAATTATCTTCAAAGCTTAGCAATATTTTATGAATGGCATATCAATTAAACTCGTCTATAAACCTTAACATTTATTAGTTTAAAAGTGTCTTTTAGGAATATGGTGTTGCCACGGGGGCCGCTGTCTAGTTCGGAAGGTAACGGGTTGATTGCGTAAGTACAGGGGGAGAGACGTTTAGTTAACTTCTTTATTCAAAATAATAGTATGTACATGCACAGAAAACCTAAAGTTATAATTATATAACTTACAGCTAGTGTTAAAATAGTTTCTCATCTCTATTTACGACTAGCAACAACTTACGGTGGACGATCGGGGTCCTGTTACTTATATTAATAAAAACCTTAACTATGCTATTATTTTACTACTACGTACTAAATAATAAAATACGGATCTATGCTCTGAGAGGTCATTTGTGGAGTCTTATCTTCCCCTGTAGGTCTTCCAAGAGACAGCGTGTGGGTTGCTTCGAAAGACCTTCCAGCTTGGCTTGGCCCGAGGGTCGTGTTGATACCCAGATGGTGGTTATACTTGAGGATCGACCTAGGTGTGGGGTTCTGAGAACTCAACTGAGCCTCACGACTGTGGCAGAGATATACGTTTGAAAGTCCACCAATTTTTTGTATAATTCATAATTGTACTAAAAATGTTATTATTTTGACAAATGGTTATCTCACATCATTTGTTTGCACGTGCATCATTTTTGTAACGTTTGGTAAGTTATATTAGTCGTTCATTTGGCGAAAGTACATTGGAAACTATGTAAAAAAACATTTTTTGGTTCTAAACTAACACGTGTTTTTTATATTGATTATGGCGATGAAATAAATGTAATTAGTACTTATGTATTTATATAATGTATAGTCAAACACTGTTTAAAGAAAAAATCAAAAGTATTTGATTAAAAAATCGTCTCAAAAGTTCTTCAACTACTTGAAGATAAAAATCCCATTTATTCGTGTTTCAAGTTGGAATATTCCTGTATCTCAGATTCACAAAACTTTTTCAGTTCTTGCAAATTTTTAAATTTCAGGGCATTAATTGGAATAATATCTACAAGAAATAATAGAGTGAATTGATTGAGGGCGCTAAAAAACAATGTTTACCTTGGTATGCATAATCTGGTAGGCGAAATTCTCCATCAGCAAGATCTCCTATACTCTCTCGATTTGCCTATGATTTCACCTGTTTCCCAACTGCCATTAAAGGATGTTTTAAACCACACGAGACGTTCATGGTGATATTGTACTGTGTATTCAATGATTGGTCTAGATGGAAGTGGGTACTTCTTTTTGTAAAATGAATCCAAGTGCATTGCCCAGTTACGGAACATGCTTTGATCACACTCAACGACATTAAAAGGACATGGTTTTATTCGTGCATCTCTAAACACCTGAATCCAATCCCTTGGAAGTTCTGCTCGAGTCTTTTGGTTAATTAATCCCATATTTTTGTCACCTTCCAGATAGGAATACCCTCGTATTGGAAAAGTTACTTGGACCGACTGAAACCTTTTTTCTTCATGAACCATGTGGTGTAGGAATCTAAACAGTGTGAAAATGGTAACTAAGGACTTGGCTCGTTTTTTCCCATTTGCGCTTGGACTGAGCCTGTTATTTGCCTGTCCCACGCTTATAACATATGCTGTAGCTTGTGACGGAGCCAAGTGTATTCCTGTATCTTTAGCTAGTATTGTAGAGCAGGAAATATGCTACTAGATGGCATCAGTATCTCGAAATCATAAAAATGTGACTAAGCATGTTCTTTTCCTGTACCCTTCATATATGATAGCAACAATACACAATAAAAAGCCTACCATTTATAGGAATGTTATGTTTGGTCAAAAACGTGGCATGTGGCTTTCATATATTCTACAACTCACCGTTTTATCCAAAAGGCGTAGCGTTAAATCCAGCACAGGCTGACTGCAAAGGATTTTTCTACTGAACAAATTATAACGAATCCAGACTTCCTGGCATTAACCTTTACTATTAATTGAGCTATAGTATGTTCTACTACGTGCTTACTTATTGTTTTATATCAAAATGAAAGAGAGTGATTTTTAATCGAATTGCCAATTTTATAACTATATCGTGCATGCTACCAACATAATATTCTTAACAACATTGAACATTAAGATTGAGAATGCCACAGAACACTATCCAGTGCGCATGGATCAACCATTGTATACAGGGTGAGTCAGTCATAATGTCATTAATTTTAAGAGGAGATAGGGAATGATGAGTATAATGCGAATACGTAATTAAAAAAAATCTAAATGCATATTTACGCCGAAAAAAAATATTTTCAAATCATTATTTAAACCCCCTTTTCAGACTGTCACTGACCGGTCACAGCCTTGGTCGTTTACAGCTCACAGTTCAACTCGATATCGACCTGATGCAATGTTGTCAAGTTGTAATATTTTTCTATATAGTACCTACCCACCTAGGTTTTAGACATCACAAATAAACGGTTGTACTGACTATTTTAGAATATCATTGTTTCTTGCTCAGTTCAACTTCAGCCAATAATAATTTAAAATGTTAATACCCAATAAAATCAAATAATAATAATAATCAAATAATTCTCTTAAAAATTGCAAGTAACGCGGTCCACTCAGGTTTTCCCGTAGAAAATACGGCCCAATCAAGCGATACCCGTAAACTCGCGTTTCGATTTTTCTCTGAGCAAATGTAGTTGTTATGACTGCAACAAAACTCCAACGTGTCTAATAATAAACTGAGTAATAAACCATTTACGTACATTACTTAAAAAACCTATACCCAATGAATAAATTATTGAGAAGCTGAAAAGTGTTTCGTGTTTCAATACCAAGTACTTAATAAAAAACCATCGTGTTGTCGACAGAAAACTGTTCAAGACCGAAATGGCAATGGTTAATCTTGACCTTGACCTACCGTATTATTAGGTCAATAACCTAGTTACCTAGTTTTTGTACTGTTATTTAACGACAAGGAGTAAAACTATTTTTTTAATCTAGATACATGAATGAATTTTCCTTAAATATTGATTTATTTGTTAATAAAAACAAATGTAGATAATAAATAAATGTTTTCGAATGCTAGGTTATTACAGTTTAATAATTTTGATATTACGTTTTCACTACGTTTTACAAATAAATATGAATTTTTAGTATTACTCGTAAGTACAATTAACCGCACACATAACCAAATGTACAATTTGTAGTTACGTACATCTAGCCTAGAAATGTATTGTTTTTTAAGTAGTATAATACTAACCTGTTTACAGCCCACATTTCAAGTAAAACTGCATTTATCCGTCCATAGCACTTTATTAATAAAATTCAGTCGCATTTCGTAAACATTCTCCGTATAACACTACCATTTCCACATAATCGGAGTTTGTAAAATTATGCGTTGTGAATTTACGCCAAATACGTGAGGTTAGACCGAAATAAACAAACTACTGCTTACTGCTTGTATTCTCTCCATCCCCCCGCCATTTTGCGTCATGATCTACAAATTTGAGGGGGAAGAAATGCGGGAATGCAGAGTGCTAAATGAAGGTAAATTTGAATAACACGCTGATGTGTTAGACGATATTATGTATGTAAATGTGGCATCCATGGTTAATACGGCAAGTCTGTGGCATCAGATTTTCGTCGGGTGCGCCATCAGAAAGTTCGTAGCGCACCAGGAGCGTCGTGTCATCGATTTTTATAGGGTGATTTGTTTATTTTTTAAAGGTCGAGTAAAAATTTTTTTTTCGATTTTCTGCCTTTATTAGGCCTCCCGAATACGTGGTTAAAATTAATGACATCATGACTGACTCACCCTGTATAGAAGAATGGATAAGGGCTCTCAATACTATGATTGCTCCCTCTATTAGGGTTAAGAATTCAAGTACAGCTACAGATGTTACGCCTACTATTTAGATTTCTAGGCAAATTTAAACTTGTAACAGGGTCCTGTAGAAAACATTTTTAAGTTCCATTTCAAGCGAATATTAATGATGTAGGCAGTAATGCTAATGTTAATTAAAAAATCTTTCAAAGAACAATTTAGCAATAGCATACTTAAATACCAGATCACTCAATATTGATTTTGCTGAATTCGCAGTTTATGTAAATGATTATAATTTTGATTTGGTTGCAGTATCGGAAACGTGGCTATGTCCAGATAATCCTGAAACTTCATTTAGATTACTGGCCTATAAGTTTATTTGACAAGATCGTGGAGATGGGGTAGAAATTTTTATCAAAAACATATTTACATTCAAGAAGTGAAATTTGACGTTGACATCAGTAATCTTGAAAGTATATTCGTTCATGGTAATAAACAAATTGAAAACCTTGATAGGCTGTCTATATCGTCAATCTAAATACGATAAAACTGAATTTTTGTCAAATTGCAGGTTTCTTAACGGCTTCTGTATCTGATTATGATAATATAATACTTTTGGACGATATTAATATAGATTTGTTAAAGTAGGATGTAGCTAAAAATAATTTTAACGTTTTATTTTAATTTTTTGGTTTAAAACAAGTTATTGATAAATCAACCGATATTAACTTAAACACAGGTAATTCTTCCCTTATTGATGCGATGATTACAAACCAATGTACTGCATTTCTTGCTTCGAAGTCTATCCCTATATTCAGAAAAATCACAGAACACAACTTAATTTACTTTATACTTAGTAATTATAAACCTAGAAACATGTTGAAGTTCGTGCAATACAGGGATTACAGTAATATTAATAATGAACATTTTGAACGTGACGCTAATATGCTAATTTGACTTTACCTATATATCACTACATATAAATGATAAAATGGAATTATTTAATAATAACATTATATATTTATTAAACAAACATGCACCAATTATACAGAAAATAACTATTGAAAAACCGTACTCCGTTGATAACCGATAATATTAGAATTTTAATGAAACTAAGAGATAAAGCCCACGTTAAATATATTAACAGCAGAACACCTCAGCAGCACAAACACCTTAAAAATTATAAAAATTATGAGAAAAATCTGTCTATTTCAAATCACTCTCCACCAATGAAACAAGTGGATCATCATTCTGGAAAAATATGAAAAAGCTTAATCTAACTAGACCGCCAAATTTTGTAATTAAAATGAAAAAATTACTTTGTTTCTTCCACGCAATCCCGTAATATAATCTCAAATGAAAGACTACATTATTATAATACTAATTTACACCCCAATATGAAAGGGATTGTACATTAAATTTATGAACGCATTGGATATTTTTAATATTATTAATAAAATAAAAACTAACTAGTAGCATGAGATCGGATAATATTTCTGTCATAGATTTAAAATTGTGTCTACATTTTTGTCTTCATCCTTTAGTTAATATTATTAAAACATGTCTTATGGAAAACGGCGTTTGTGAAACCATTTGCAAAAATATCTAATCCTAAAAATTTTAATGATCTTTGATCCATCAGTATATTACCTACAATCTCCAAAATCCTTGAAATACATATATATGATCAAATAAATCGTTATTTATCCCACAATAAAATGATCCCTTCTACTCAATCCGGATTCCGCAAAAATCATAGTACCTCTGCATTACTTATTAAACTAACTATAATTGTTTTGTTAGACGATAATAAATGCACATACCTATCATTTCTAGATTTTAGCAAGGCCTTTGATACATTAAATCAATCATTATTATTATCATTACTCTGGGTTTTCTACAAAGGTCATTCAATTTTTCAAATTATATTTAAGCCACCGAGTTTAACAAGTAGATTGTCAAATGGTAATGTTATTCAGACAGCACAGTTTTTCTCCAATAAATAATGGTGTCCCTCAAGGATCCAATCTTGGACTCTTACTATTCGCTATTTATGTTGCAGATATTGAATTTTTTAACCTACAACAGTATGCTGACGACTCTCAGATATCTATTGCGGTTTCTTCAAATAACTCAGACGCTGCCAAGCAAAATATTATTTCAGATTTACAAAGTTTATATAATTATTATCCTCTATATCACGGTTTAAAAATTAATGCTTCAAAATCTTTTGCACTCCTTGTTGGTACCAAAAAAACATATTTATAAAAATTGCTCTTGGTCGTCTCAAAGCTATATAGTTATAAACATTGTATGTCACCGAATATTAAATATCGTGCATACCAGAGTTTATTAGTATCATCAATTTTGTTTTATGGAGCCGTGGTATATAACAACTACATCAACTCGAAATCTTAGCGTCTCATTCAGAAAGTGCAAAATTCCTGCATGTGGTTTTCCTACAATATTCCGACATCATCATATTACACCACATACAAATGAACATTCCATTTTAAACATGAAAAATAGCCGCTTTCTTCATAGATATAATCTCTTATACAAAGTTTTTGATACCGGTGAACCTCATTACATTAAACAATATTTTTTATTAACTCCTCACAACCATAACACTCGGCATCTTTATACTTTTAGGGTTCCACGCCACAGAATTGCAGCCTTTCAAAAATCTTTTTCATTCAATGCAATTAATTTATGAAATAAACTTAATGATAATATTTAAAAAATGAGCAAACAGATTCTCAGTATTCATGTAAAATGTTTTTAGAGAATCAGATTTCGCTTGCCTATGATGTGTGATATTCCGCCTGTTTGTTGAATATTTTTAATTTTCCATCTGTATATATTCTGCAAGCATGCCAGCTATTCTTCCTCACCATTGATGCCTTCTGTAAATTTCAGACGCTTCCTATAAAATACCTCATATGACACTTAAAATATAAATAAGTATAACGTGGTTCATGTTTTACCATTAATGAAAATAATTGGTTGAATGAAAAACTTCACATAAAATTATAACTGTCATAGAAATATTAGTTATTCTTGGTGCAATCTGCTGTTACTACCTAATTATATTGGAAAACTTGTAAATAATCTCCTGCAGCTTATTTAATGTTAAGTTTTGGTTCATTTCACAATAGTTAAGGTACATATGTAAATGTTTAGAGCACAGACTTTAATAACGGACATGGAGATTCTTGTTCAATTTGGCATTTTATAAAATTGCAGACGGCAGTTTAAAAAAGGCAAAGCTTTGAAGCAATTTATTAGTAACTGAATAACTGTACAGATATTGCATTTTTCCGTGTATGCACAAATAGAAATTTGCGAATACTTGACATTCCCGCAGAAAATATTGGAGAACTAAGGCAGAGGAATATCGTATGGTCAAGTTAGCAAAAAGGAATAATGCCGCTTTTAGACGTGAAATATGCTTCTGTTTAATGTTAAATGAAGTACTCATTTTGTTATTCAAAAAGAAGTACAAGAATTATAGTTACAACGGTGTTGTGACAAATTTTACGAGATTCTTCTAACATCGGGTAATAAATAAAGAAACGCAGGGGTTCGCAACGATTCTTTTGTCGTGAAAGTAGCCTAATATACGGCATGATTAGGTAAAAGTGAAACGTACTTTAAAAAAATCTGAACTAAAGAAGGCGAAAAAACAATACGATTTAAAGAAATGTTATTATATTATTCTAATCTAAAGGATATAGAAGGAAAAAAATGAAAATTTAACTAATGAAGCTGTAATATTTCATTAAATATTTGTTTATCTAAGCATCATCTGTTAAATCGCGTCGCCTTTGTACTACTTGTCTGTCCAATCACCTGAAATTAAATCTAGAATTCTGTAATGTTCTGTAGTGTGGCGACTCTAATATTAGTATTTGGAAACGTACATACAAGTCAGAATTTGACATTTGATATTGACACTATAAAAACTTATATTTTAATAGAACCTACTTATCTAATGTAGTTTGCAAAAATGTAGGTATGTATTTTTTATCTACAATTAAAAAACATTAAAAAATCCGCCACTGATATTCCAATACTTGACATAAAGCTTTTGTGTCTAAATATTTTACATTGTTCACAAAACTCGATACATACATATTAATAATTGACTGCTACTCCCACACTTTGACTATAAAAATACAATTTAATTTATGTTGTATCAATTTATAAATGAAACGTACACCTTAAGAGATATTTGACATCTGTCATAACTTCTATGAAAGGTCAAATTACTGATGAAAACAATTTACTATTATGTCCGATTACACAATTTGTGCTGTAGTGTGCTGCCGCGCGCGGTGCGTCACTATAAAAGGACAATGGAATTGAAGACTAGAAAAAGCAAGGCTGCTGCGATTTAGCCGAAGATAATCTAAGTGTATGAGCTAAATATTTGGAAGAACTCATCTCACCTTCAGAGGATATGCATATACCAACAGAAATATTAAACGGACGATGAAAGGAACACCTAAGGTCAAGGGATAAAAGGAACATCTGGCAAAGAAACTACCTTTCAAGACAGACCCTGGTGTAAGCAAACTATGTACATGCGCCAAGATATACAAGGCACATTTAATAAAAGTGCCAGAGTATCGACTTTACATAGTCAACACTATTTTGATATGGTTGAACAAGCCTTCACAAAGTCTCCGCAAACAAAACGCATGATTGAATCATTCCTTGAGATGTAGAAGAGTTGGGTGCTTTCTCTGAATGCCGAATACTGAAATAAGCAATTGGAATAAAAGAGATATTTTTCTTTCGATCCTGTATTCTTCACCAGTGGTTACCATCTCTTCCAGCATCACTGTAATCGGGAAAAGCTGAAAATCATAGTACAAGTGTCTACTAGCCGAATCTACAATATCTGAAGAATCTATATAGAATGATATGGTGATTAAATTAATTAATTACAATCATTTATATGTATTGATTTTCTTACCTGGTTTTCTTTTGGCTTCATTTTGAGCTAGTGAAATAAATTGTATCATTAAACTCATTACTATCTTCATCTGTCACATTGAAATCCATATTGATCTGTTTAAAATCTAAAGTTTCTAATGTGAATATAATGAAGCAGTGTAAAACCAGATGGGTTTTTGTAAAATGGGTATTTTTTCCATACATATGAACTTGAAATTTTATATATTAATAAAGATATAGTTTTTAGTCATTCTTCCTACAAATAACTACTGAAATTGAAATTAATTATTATACCAATACAAAACAATTATTATTACCTCTCTCCCACAAAGTCGGAAACTATATGAACATTCACAAACACCATCAGTATTCAGGATTAGAAGTCAGCAGGGAGGTGAAGTCTAGAGGTAGACCATCTCACATTTCTACACACAAATATCTCCAAATTACTCCACTCCAAAATTGATAGAGATCTGGTGTATTCAATTAAAACATTGAATATATATATTGTAACAATTTGAAATATGCACATAGAAAATCAAATGAAAATAACACCTGACCGAACTTAAAGTTGAATAAAATTAATAATTATTAGTGTAAATTTATAAAAAAATTACAAAGATCTGTTAATTTGGATATCCTGGATATAAAGTTACTAAGAATAAATAATATTACATAGCATAAAAATAATAATTTAATAATTTTATTATCAAGTATAAAATAAATTTCATAAATTTGCATGACGTTGACAATTGTTATCACTCAGTACATCAAGAAAAGGAATTTAAACTCAGAGCACCATATATTGAATGAAAGGTGAAAGTCTATAGATTAATCTGATATACATATTGTAGGCAGACGAGTAACATTATGAAAGATATTTCCATTAAAAATAAATCATATCCTGAAAAATAAATTTAAATGTCAAATTATTAGAATTAATTCCAGAACTGTCAAAAGTAAAGGTGACTTTGCAAGAATCCCTTGTAAATGACCTAAAACACCAAATAAAGACTATTTTCATTAATAAAATAATTAAAATTGTACAATAAAAACAAAAGGACATTTATAAAATGTATTAATTATAAGTAGTGTGTGATAATGTGCATAAAAAGACATCCAAAAACTGTGGAAAAATCATGTGAATGGACCTTTTAACATGGCAATCTACAGAAAGGATAACAAACACAGAAGTTGTTGTTAGTTACGGCTTGGGTTTAGAACAAGGTAGGAGATCGCAAGAGAGCTCCGGAAAATCTACAAAATTTATTAGAACAAACAAGTATAAATCAAGAAAATATCGACTGACCAGCTAAATTTACCAGTCTCCATCCTCCAGTAAAGTTTTTTTTATTGCCACTACAGAAAATATCAAGCATATCCAGGGAAATTTGCAGATCCATAGAATCCTACAGGATAGTTTCCAGGAAGTTTCCAGTTTCCATAAAGGAAAATAATAAATTTCCAAACTCAGGTACCTTAAAAAAATAAAGTGCAGTCTAAAATTCTATAGCTATAGTAAATTAAAACAGATTTCAACTATTTCAATCTTTGCAAAGTATTAAGAATAAACTACAGGACTTACCTGTATAAAATAAGTCTAATCCAAGCAATATAACGACCATATTCACAAATTTCACTGGAACTAATAATATCTGTCATGCATGAACAGCCATTATTTTAGAATATATTATGATATTACACTCTGTAGGAATGCAACCAACATTACAAAATAAAGAATATTTTTAGCATAATTTATAAAACTTCAATTAAATTCAATAACAAAGTTTTAACTTATAGTGGTTTGGTAAAATTATCATCAGAGAAGTAAGATAGAAAGAAAATATTCTTTATTGTTTTCAAATTGATTCTAGAACCAAAAACTGTTAATCTTTCAAGTGTGTTACTATTTGTTATAAAATAAAAACCTGCATATTTTGAAAAAAAGTTAAAAAAAATTAATAGAAAAGGTTTGTATTGAACAAAATATAGCTTAAACACAACATACACTCATAAAACATAATACATAAAAGGATCAAGGCGCCCAACAAAAATTAATATTCAAACTTTGACATTAAATACATAATAAAATCTTTAAAATTAAAATAAATAATAAAAATAAATTTAATTATATAAAACATACACCCATATAAATATAACAATATATATAAAGTTCGTTACTTTAAAAAATATTTTATATTGGCTAATGTAAAATAGAAATATTTATTAAAACAGTAACCATTACATTGATTCAACGAACATATTTATAAACTATTCAGCAAGTGTACATTATACTCGTATTATCAAATATAATTGTTTATTTAGAAACTTTTGTTCAATAAACAACATTAATTTATTATAAACCATATTTTTTCAGTGTATCTAACTTTGCCATCTTGCAGAAGTAAAACTTGAAAGTAATAAGTTTCAGATATCGCCAACTCCAATCTATTAAAAAGATTCAAATTTGTTCACAGAAATCAGAAAACAACCGATAGAAACATCGTTAGGCGAATCTTTATATTCAGAGATTTAGAGCCCAATTTAAAGTAGTTACACAAGAAAAATCGTGTAATCGAGTGATTATGCAACTAAAACTACCATAATGCGTCCCATAATTCTTCTTTATCGCCGTATATTTCTAATTTTTACTCCTACGAGTAAAGCGGCTTAACAACCGACGCTACGATAAAAGCACGACGTTAAAAATCAGATTCCCGCACCAGTAAAATTTGTTTTCATACCTATGAATGGCGATAAAAACGCAACTTTAGAGCCGATAAAAACACTTATTTATGATAAGCAATTGCTAAAAATGGGCGCCAATTTCCGCGGGCAAACGGCAAAAACAAGCGAGTAATAAAAGTCGTTATTAGCAGCAATATATTTGGGCCTCTTATAGGAAGTGTTTAGTTCGGGCGTAAATTCTGTGGGTCCACTGTAAAACGATTTCAGTCAGGAACAGTTGGCGGCAATGATGATTTGTACAGGTTTTAATGATGGCGGGATTTGGGTTGGGAGAAGCCGTGTTTTAGCGTCGCTGCCACGTTTTATGTGGGGCCGTTTTATGGGACCGTTTTAAAATTGTCGCTAGTTTGTGACACCTGACTGGGAGATAAATGTATCCAAATCGACCTGGCAGAACTATATCTTGATTTCATGTGTAGTTATGAGCCTGCCCACAAATCAGTTGGGTAGCTGCTGTTGCAGGGATAAATTTTGTGTGTGCAGAAACTATACAGGGTGACTTAGAACTGAGCTAAAAACATTTTATTCAATTTACAGTAGTCTTACATATGGGTCATTCCATTTGAAATCGTCTAATTGGCAAAGCCGGCCCATTTTAGATTTTGTTGTAACTTTGACAATCACTTCTCTAGGGCCCCAAACAACAAAATTTACACGAGTTCGATTTTTACAAGCGCTTCTTTCCGCCTATTTAAATAGAGACTATTAAAAATTGCTATTTTTAAGGTTTATTAATTTTTGCTGTCAAATTTTTCTGTTTGAAGATATTTGAATGATCAAGACGGAATTCAGAGTAGGAAAGATAGTAGTTTCAGTGTAAATGAAGATAAATTGGCTCGGACGATCCCTTTGAATAATAGCAGCGTGCTGAAAATGAGTGTTTTTTAGTAATTTTTTGTGAATTTCAATCGACTCTAGCGTCTTAACTGATGAGAGTTAAAAATTCATGCTCCGCGGGAATTAAGTATACATATCATAGACAAAATTCAGCCACAAGTTGACCTGAGTAGCCCATTCTATATAGAAGAAAATTTTGCTCGAAGTTTTAAAATTTTAAAAAATCCCAATATTCAGACTATGAAACGAGCGTGTTGACTGCGAGATAAAAATCATACTCACAGAATCTACTGTTCTTACCTTCAAATTTAAATGACTACATCACTTGTTTTGTTATTTTCATGTTTAGTGCATGTACATAATTTTCTCGTTGAAAAATTGTTTACAGTTACTATTTTCGATGATAATTACTTTCAGAAACAATTTTACACCCTAGTTATGGATAACTTTATTAAAGCTTGAAATATTTTTCATATTTATAATTATTTTTGATGGTAAGTAATTTTAATTCATTAGTAAAAACGTCCAGATTTTTGCTGTAAAAAAACGGCTCGTACATGTACTAAACATGAAAATAACAAAACAAGTGATATAGTCATTTAAAGTTGAAGGTAAGAACAGTAGATTCTGTGAGTATCAGATTTTTATCTCGCAGTCAACACGCTCGTTTCACAGCCTGAATATTGGGATTTTTTAAAATTTCAAAACTTCAAGCAAAGTTTTCTTCTATAAAGAGTGAGGTACTCAGGTCAACTTGTGGCTGAGTTTTGTCTATGATATGTATACTTAATTCCCGTGGAGCATGAATTTTTAACTCTCAACAGTTAAGACACTTGAGTCGATTGAAATTCACGAAAAATGACTAAAAAAACACTCACTTCAGCTCGCTGCTATTATTCAAAAGGATCGTCCGAGACAATTATCTTCATTTACACTGAAACTATTATCTTTCTCACTCTGAATTCCGTCTTGACCATTCAAATATTTTCAAACAGAAAAATTTGACAGCAAAAATTAATAAACCATAAAAGTAGCAATTTTTAAGAGTCTTTATTTAAATAGGCGGAAACAAGCGCTTGTAAAAATCAAACTCGTGTAAATTTTGTTGTTTGGGACCCTAGAGTAGAGTTTTTCAAAGTTACACCAAAATCTAAAATGGGTCGGCAACAATTTTTATTATTTTCAGACGATTTCAAATGGAATGACCCATATACAGTCCTGTAAAAATAAAATAAAAAAAAAAACAGTTCAAAAATGATTTAATAACACACTTCCGTGCGGCACTGGAAACTAGTCCAATATAAAGACGGTGACTACCATAACGATAGCAATCTAATAAACAAAAATTAGTTGTTTGAAAAAGCAATGTTGAAATTATATATTGTAATCCATTTTCTAAGTGCGTTTAACTCAAAATAAGCTCGGAAAGTGGAGACAACCATTTACCAGTAGAAGAATTGGAAGCGGCACAAAATGCAGCTTCACAATTAATCACCAAAAATTATTCGAGACAGTACGAGATTGCCTACAACGAATTCAAAGCGTGGTATACTTCGAAGAAAATTCATAATATGTCCGAAGTGGTATTACTGGCATATTTCGAATATAAAATTAATAAAATTAAACCTTCGACGTTATAGTCAGTATATTCTATGTTAAAAAGTACACTGAACGCCAAATAAATGTAAATATAAGAAAATATCCAGAACTAATACCATATTTGAAAATATTGTTATAAGAATTCCCGATTCCAAGACTCATATTACGAGATGTTTAGAGATATACCGCAAATACTGTGCTTTACATCCGGTGGATTACTACAAGTCGAAGATTTTTTTGTAAAGTATGTCAGGGCAAAATGAATAACCATGTGGTTGGCGTCAACAAAACAAAAAATGTGCTAAAAGAAATAGCAACTTATCTCAATTTGCCTCATCCGGAAACTTATGCAGAGCACTGCTTTAGACGTTCTTTCACCATTTTGTTAGCCCACGCAGGGCGCAATTTTACCACTGTAAAACGACAAAATTCTGTACAAAATAAAATTTCAGTTGCAAATAAATCGTTACCATTTTCAGCAGGGCCTAAGGAACTTGTCAATAGTACGCAGTAAACTTAAACAATTACAGCAGCTGCCTCATTGAACTGACATCACTAGATCTAGCATAAATTTAACTCACTGCAATATCTTCACTTTCAATTTGCATGTAGTGCAAAATAAATTGTAATCGTCCTGTTTATAATAGTTACTGTTTCGTATTGAAATGTTATATGACATAAAAAGTATATTGTTTAATTAATTAAGATTAAGATCATAAAGACGTCTCGAAAAAATGACAAATTATTTTGACATTTGTTTTACATTCTACAACGAAAAAGACGTTCTATAACATAAAATTATTTCGCACAAACAAGAGTTATCATATCAACTGAAAATTTAACGAAAATGTCGACTTTTGATGATAGTTTTCGAAAAATGTTAGTTTATCGCCGACCGAAGAAGAATAATTCACGAGGCAATAAATTTCGAGAACCCAGAACCCAGACCCTCCATTATTTGGGAAAATAAAAAATGCCACATGTGTACTTTTCGAATTGATTACGTACCTAATTTTTTAATAATTTTTAATCACTCTGTGTACTCCTGGTAGTTCTGGTATAGTTTCTACATGTAATGGAATTATAACTATGTGGGCCAAAATTACAGTTCTTTCAATATTCAGCTAACACCAGCGCAACAATATTATTGTTGTGGGCTGTAAATTAACTACTAGAAAGTGACTATTAGCACATATGAAAAACGTGTTCAATTCGGTTTGTTACGTATATAAAATCGCGTGTGTATTCCTAGCGTAACTTAATCTGAGTTCAGGTGGCTTCATAGTCTCTAATTAAAGAATGTCTTCCAGCATGACTTTAACGAAACCTTGCTGTGGGTTCCAAGTTAATTCCGCACCTGGTAAAATCATTGCAAAGTTAATAATATCTGAAAATTATTTTTAATCATAAATATGTTGATGCTATATAGTCAAGAGATTCATTGTCATAAGTATTTTTACTAACAAATAACCTGTAATGAAAACAATAGTTTTTGTAACAGTATCTACTTACTATTTCTTATATAATTACAGCAAATGTTCTAAGTGGCCTCTAGTAACCATGACACAGTGTCCACTTGAGTGCTCAAATTCATAAATTACATTTTGATCAATACACTGTCAAATAGATGCGATTTTCTAGTGTGTCATTCAAGATGTGTAAAATTTCTGTGTTAATACTTTTACAGATTCTGGTTTTTTATATAATTTACACAAAATGTGTTAACATAACTAGTATTATAATAAAATATATTAAATTGTAATGTGATAAAAATACACCATTTTGCGTTAAGTTAACACGTGTGCACAACTGGGTAGGTGCAGTACCTACGACAGCAGATCCAGCACTCGCCATTTTGGTTGTATCGCGTTGTTGTGTTCAGATAATTATTCTTGTTCGCGGTGTTCAAATAGATATGAATACATATTTAAATTTAAATTGAGGTTTTCTCAAAGAAAATGGTAAGGATTTGTCTATAAAATATTATCTACAAAACTAAAATTCCAGACGCCGCGTGCCAGTGACCTTCCAGACAACTTACCAGCTGGCATGCCAGCCACTGGCAACGTGTAAAACAACCTTAAGGTACTCTAGTGAATTTTATGTATTTATAGAGGTATTTTTTTAAGTAGGATACGAAAACGGTTAATAATAAGATAAAATAATTTAAAATATAGAAAAGGCTATTACACTGATTTTTCAAAGGCATTCGACAGACTGGACCATGGTATAGTACTTAAAAAACTTAATGCATTTGGATTCTCAAATTCTCGTGTACAATTATTTGATTCATATTTGTCCAACAGACTTCAGTATGTTCTGTTCAAAGGGTGTAACTCTGTCAACTACTCAGCAACTTCAGGAGTCCCACAAGGATCTGTCCTTGGACCACTGTTGTTCAATATTTTTATCAATGATATAACTGATTGTTTAAGTTCTAACTGCCTTCTTTATGCTGATGACTTGAAAGTGTTTACGACTATCGCCTTGATGATTGTGAGCGCCTTCAAGGTGATTTGATTCAAATTGAAAACTGGTGCAAATTAAATAGACTTCATATAAATCCTCAGAAGTGCTACATAATGTCATATAATTTAAAATCGTCGAAGATTGTATTTGAATATAGCTTTAATGACACTGTTTTATCACGTTCCAACACTTTCCGCGATCTCGGAGTTCTTTTTGATGATAAGTTGTTCTTCAATTTACATATTGAAAAGATTGTATCTGAAGCATATAGGTCTTATGGTTCTATAGTAAGAAATAGTAGTAACTTTGTTCAAATTAAGACTCTTAATATCATATATTATTGTTTTGTTCGATCCAAACTCGAATATGCTTCCGTTTGGTCTCCTTATTATAATTCGTATGTGCAAAATATTGAAGCAATCCAAATTTTTTAATTTTGGAATGGATGGGGTATTTCCTCCTATTGGGTTTCCCCAATCTGAATTATTACAAAGACATTATAATATTGAGGCAGAATACAATATCAAAAATAGGCCCGAGTCTGTCTATATTGCACAGGGTGCGGAAAAATGAGCGATCTATAGTCACTAATTCAAATCTCATTAACTCACTTATTTTAAATTAAAAAACTGTTTTTTATTTTACCATTATCAATTTTACAGTTCGAAAGTTGAACATGGAAATAAATATAGAAACAATTAGTAAAATAAAACACAGGGTCTTTAATTTAAAGTAAGCGAGTTATTGAAGTTTGCAATTTGTCTGTGCTGGTCGCATGTTTTTCAGCACCCTGCGTAATCTAGGAGAATCTATTCTGGATATTAGATCCCGCAAAGTTATTATTTTTTAGAACACCAATAACGTTAGTTAAATAGAAAAATTCGTAGCCATACTCGTAATATAACAAATAAATAAATAAATAATGTAGAGAGCGAAATAACTTAAATTCTGTTCTGAGTTTTCACATATGATATATTTAATATAATTGACTTAAAATTACCTGTAGCATCTGAAAATAATATTTCATTTTCATTTAAAAAAAGAGAGTTGACGTCACCTTCCGGTAAATCTGGAAATACCACGTCACTGCAAATATTTTGCTTCAACTCAACACGTGTTGAAAATCTCTGGAAATGAAAATTCAGATATCTATCATTTCCAGTTTCCTAAATACGCTAAATATGCACGCTCGTTATGAAACACCCTGTATTGCTAGTAATTAACTTGTTGTAATTTTACAGAGTTTAGTTTGATATTGTTTTGCAATGTATCCATGTGCCAGTCAATAGAGAAGCCCCAACAACTAAATAAAATATAATATACAGTCACTAATGGTTTTAAAGATGTAGGTTGAGGATACTCATAACGCAAATGACATCAACTTTCGCAGTATAAAATTATATATGCAGGCATATTCTTATTGTTATTATTTATATGTAATTTAGCTTAAAATGGACAGGGTGATTCACTTGGAAAAAAATTGGAAATAGATGCGTAACTGGAGTCAATATTTGTATTTGTAAAATCCTTATAGTTTTTGAGAAAAAAATTTTTGGAAGTTGTAGTGTTTCAACCTTTACATCTCTAAGCTACTGTAGTCTCTAGACCGGCGATTTCGGATATTAAAATCCGAGTACTCATAGTAGATATTAACGTCTTTCTGATTAATTTTTCAAGTGTCAAAAATGGCTGATGTGTATAGCAACTCGGAGTGATGTCAAGATGCTTTAACAGTACGATTTCCCAGTAGACAAGTGTAAAATACAGCTTTTACCGCGGTGTGCAATGAGTGCAAGTATAGTACAACGCGAGCGTATCACGGTTTAAACCGAATCGTGGAAAAGATGGAGATCCAGGGTGCCCACGGTGTGTTGCAGCAGTGTGCCGTATCATACACGCATTAATATCAAGGGACTGAACGAGGAGGACCGGTACTATGGCTGTCGCAATCTCCGGACCTTAAATTATTTGGGCTTCTCTTTGAGAGATATTTATAAAAAGAAATGTATCACACCGGAGTGAACACTATTGATGATTTACGTAAACAAATAACATACCAGTTTAAAACGCACAAAAAGCAGAAACATATGTTTAGACCAACTTTAATTGCTATCTATGTAAACTCCTAAAAAACCTGGTGCATTTCTTTGAAGTTATAAGATTATTACAGACAGCAAAACTTAATAGAGGTTCCGGGGTTGTGTTTGAGAAGTGAAAATAAATACATTCGGTTTTATCAATATTAACTATCAACCCATTCTTCTTACACCATTTGACAAAATATTGCAACAAATTCTTAGTTAACAATTGTAGTTCTTCTCGAGTCTCAGTAGTAACCACTAACGATGTACCGTCGGCAAAAAGTGTTAAGACAGTTGCATTTATATGATGAGGTAAGTCGTTTACGAATAATAGAAATATTAAAGGCCCCAACACGGATCTTTGCGGTACTCCTTTATCAATGTCGTAAATCTCTGAACTTTCATTTTTAAATTTAACAAACATTTTTCTAAGCAAAAGGTAGTCAACAACCCATTTCAAAAAAATTCCCCGAAATCCCAAGTTATACATTTTACTTTCAATAAATTTGATATTCAAGCAATCAAATGCTCGTGACAGATCGAAGAAAAGACCTGCCACCTGTTTACCCGCATCTAACTGTAAATAAATGTCATCCAATAAGGAGCATGCAGCTGACTGCGTCGACTTACCAGCCCTAAAGCCGTGTTGGCAATTATTTATAATATTAAACTTACCCAAAAAAAATAAAATTCTATTATTTATTATTAATTAATACCTCTAACTAGTTCTAATAAAAATTAATAACAATAGCGGCAAAAACACCTGAATTTGCTGTATAAAATAGGTGTTATAAAATGTTATTTATATCTTTCTTTTTTCTGTGTTTTTCAATTTTGTGTCTGGTCGCCGATTGAGCGCTTTGCCTTATAATAATAATAATAATAATAATAATATCTCTACCCCTCATTCTAATCACGAGGATTATCCCAGAAGTCGAAGACTTGTGCGGGAGAGGGGGCGGCATATTACTATTAAGCAGATTTTACATTGGACCAGTTTCCGTGTAGGAGTGTAATCATTTTTGAACTGCTCTTTTAGATTTTTCTTTAGAAAACTGTACTTGTAAGAGTCCTCTGTACATTCTAAATATTTACCTACATCGGCTGCATTTACTAACTCCGCGTTCTACAAGCGCTCATACTCTCAAGAGAACAGTAATACGTGTGTAGTAGTACCACACCAAGTTTTAAATTAAACTCAGTGGAGTTTACCATCTCCAGACTGATTAACTCAAGGCAACATACTTACTTTAATGACGATTGGCTGCGAGGCTGTGTTCTCTCCTGTTATGCCATATATAATCAGAATTTCCGCTCGTTAGCTTTGATTAAATCTCTTCGAACTGTAGATCGCATGTTTACATGTGCAACTGAATCAGTTGAAGTCTGTCAACGGGATTAGACTAAAAAGGTCTTAAAATACCTGCGTTGGCTTTTTGTATTAGTGGGAATTAGTGCGATACTTGGGAGACCCTTAGCACTGGTTGTCACGTCGTCGGCTTAGGGTTGTTGACGTTTCGAGACACTTATTGCTGTCTTCTTCAGAAGCATATCTTCTTCCGAAGAGAGAACGCTACATATTTCAAAACATCAAGAAACCTATTCTCACTGCGTGGAGAGCTCCTATGAAATTATTCAACATTGAACTATTTTAGTTAGATCTCTAAACTATGTATTATTCCAAAGGCAGAACTGAGTTATATTATCAATTTATTTCGTTATTTTTTTTACAATATGTATACATTTTAAATCAATAATGAGTTATTTATATAATTTTAATATTGTAACAAACTTAAATAGTAATGATTTTGCATTATACTGTGTTGGTTCTTGCACAGTATTTATGGACATTAGTCCTATTGTGTACATATTAAATGTATTTAATTTTTTACGGATTCTAAATTATTACTTTTTAAATACTTATTATTATTATTATTATTAAATAATTATAATTAAATTAATAATAATAATAATAATAATAATAATAATAATAATAATAATAATAATAATAGATTATAAAAAGAAAACTTGTTTATTTTGTACACAATATAGGTTTAATGGAATTGTGGAAACAACTATAACAACAATAAAAATAATAATTATTGTTATCATTATATTATAATATTTATTATTACTTCTAACTGCACACTATTTGAAATCAAAGTTTGCTAAAATAAATTAAATACGATAAGGGTTAAGATTATATTTGTAGATAGTAACATATAGTAATATATAAGGCGTTTCATTACATTATCAAACAATACAATCATGCTTTCTAAATTTAACAAAATATGTACTTTGGTATCACAAAATACTCAGTAGTGTTGTATGACTGATGAAGTTCAAATGGATGTTTATTGAATATACTATTTAAATAATGAATTTCCAGATTTAATCTAATTTTCAAAATTTTATAGCTAAGTAGTTGAGGTTCAAAATAAATGGTAATCATGGAATAACACACAAAAACGTTTTCTGAATTAAGAAGCAAATCAGTTTATACCACACTTTTTTATGCAAATTGTACTTTGAAAATGTATTTTCCCATGATCGGGTTAGAACAATACACTTATAATTATCATCCACAGACTGCAGTGACTTGTATCATATGTAGCAAAACTACTACCCCACATTGGTACCTGCTCGTACTCAACTTCGTTTCCCCCCTCCCACTTACTAAACAGTGTGTAATAACGGTTGGAGATATTTTTACACGATATGTTCTCACTCACACATATTTTGGTTTCTCTAACCAAATCTTGTGTAGATAAGTTCATTTATTTGTTAAAATGTTAAATTTACTCAACATTCAACATCAAATTAATTCACTCAAAAATGAGGTTGAACTTACTCAATGTTATTTTTTACCCTGTACGTATTACATGAATAACAATTTATTTATTTATTAAAGTACAACTACCCAACAGAAATAAATCCATTTACAAGGTAGGAACACAATAAAATTATAATTAGTAATATCACAAATAACAAATACACATTATATGAGTATACATTAAAATACAGACGTACAAGTATTTAAAAAACAAATATATATTTAATAACAATAAAGAAGAAGAAATTAAGACAAAATAATTCAATGTAAACACAATAAAAATACATATAAATATCACAAATATATTATAAATATACCACAAATATCAGTTATGCAATGCCCTTACAACTTACATACTTATTCTTAATATGATTAATATGACAAAATATATCCAGATCATCCTGAACTTAAGAATAATTATCGCACAGTCGGTGTGTCATATCTTTCTAAATAAAAAAATAAATAAATTATGATGTCCAAAAGAAAATTTGTCCAAAAATGTTGATTGTTTTTCTTTAATATCTTTGTTATTTTTGATTTTACAACAAAAGGTTACTGAGCTAAAATTATAGAGGATTCAATTTGCAATAAAATATGTTTTTTAACAAATTTTGCATGACCAATAGTTTACCTGATAAATGCTAAAAACAATATAACCCCCTTTCCCAAGATGGCGGCCGAAGTTGGAGGGTTGTGACCCCACAAACTTCAAGTTAAGCTTATTTTGATCCCCCCCTCACATCTAAACAATAAAATTGCGTCCTCTAAAAAATGCAACCCCAAATGTAACTTTTGTAAGTTGAAGGAAAAAAGTGTTGAAATTTTATATTTTTGAACTCGGAGAGTTAAGCTCTACAAGAATCTGATGAAAAAATATAAGGGTTCTATTTAAAAAAAAAATTCGATGACGTCATCACGCGAAAACAAATGAATGTCGGAAATGCGTTGGTATAGAAAAAAGAGTCATTTTAAAAAGCAAAATCGACGGGTCCGAGGAAATTTCATGAAACTTCGTTGTTTTAGAAATAATGAATTTATTCCATAGTTTTCTTCCACACTGTATATTATATAAAAATGAATGTTTGCATGTCCATTATAGAATCGTAAACTATGCATTTGATCATGTGATGAATTTTAGCAAAGTTGTTGTGCATGAGCCCACGAAGGTTTCTAAGTAGACTAATTTTCGAGAGATGGCGCCATAAATAAATTTGAACAAAATCAATAAAATGACTCAAAATGAATTGAATATTTGTGTAATGTCTTTCCTTCAAATTTATTTTAGTTGGTGGCGTGCAACGCGCGCAGGGTACAGCTAGTTATTTATAATTTTATAGAGCAATATTATTCAGTGCGTTATTCTACGTGAATCCAGAGTATTAATGTTAAATGTACTTAAAAGACTTGCATGGTCATTACCATTTCTTGGATACATGCCCAAAAAATTTAAAATGTGCGTATTTAAAAAACCGTCTTTGAATTTTCAAAGGTCATGACTTTGCACTTACTTACATTTAACTGAATATCATTTTCGCAACACCAATTGTTCATCTCTAAAAGGCACTGATTTAGGCGATTACAATCCGCAATTAAGTCAATTTTAAGAAAAATTTTGATATCATCAACGTATAATAAATACCTAACGCTATATTTAATAAATATATCAATAATGTTGTTGTTGTTGTCAATGGTCCAAAAATCGACACCTGATAGACCCTCTATATTTCCTGATTTATAACCCCTGTATTGCACAAACTGTAATCTATTTTCAATATACGATTTCATAAGATACAAATTGCGTTATGGAAATTAAATTAGTAGAGTTTGATCTTCCTCTCATAAAGCCATGTTGATTGTAGTCAATACTATTTTTTACATTTACATTTTTTATAATCTAAATGAATCTTAAAGTAATTAATTTTTTTAATCAAGTTCAGTTGACTGGCGTATAGTAGAATAGACGTTAATGTAATTTCGTCAGATTTCCCTTTAACACCATCTATTAAACGACGAACTAAAGCCGTGAATATCCATAATATTAACTACAGTAGACGGTCAACTTCATATCGGATCCGCGCTATTCACAATCACGAATCAATACATGTCCGGCAAACACAGATAGTTGCCAGCTTTCCAAACTGAATCGAATAGTATTAGCGCTAAACTGCGGGCATCAAAGCCTTTAGACATGTCAAACATAGATAACTAACTCGGTGATCATTTAAAGGACTTGGCGCTGAATTCTGAACTGCTATAAGTAAGTTTTAATAGTTTGAGAGCGCCGTAAGGTTCCTCAAGAGTCCGCTAGCCGAGAGCAGTGTTCCTTCAAACGATACCCTGGCGCATTGCATTGCTAATTGCAAGCAACCTCAGTTTCCGTAAACTTCCCTCGTCGGCAACTAGAACCCGTCGGACAAGAATATACAATTACGTCGCCATTTTTAGCGTGGCACTGCATTAGGGTTACTTACAACCGCTATAAACTGTGTAAACGAAAATATTGTCAGTCTAGTACTAACAACAGAACTTTAAAGTATATTTCGTAAAAATTATTTCAAGTTTTTTATGAAACTAATTTTTTTTTAACAATTTGCATCTTTGTAGATACATACTAATAAATTTTATCCACAATTTACTACTACACTAACACAAAGAACATATTTTTAGGTATTAACAATACTGTGTAAAACTAACTACTCTGCGGACTAAATCCCCGACCAGCGTTGAATTACACCCACAATATCTACCCATATATTTTTTATTATTAGCTATTGTAACATTTTTTACTGTATTAGGAAGGTATTTTAATACTAATATATATCAAATCTCTCACAATTCATATCAATGAAGTCATATGTATGGTCGGAACCGTTTCTCGGATAATGGTGGTCTTCCGCCTCTGTAACTGATCACATCCCATGGTTTCAAACGTTTTAGCGCTCGTCACTGTGGTATCTTCAGTGGTGACTCCGCAAAAACTTCGCCAGAACTGTATTTAATGATAGCACTGACCGTGAAAGCCTAAACACCCTGTTATGGTTTCTCCATTCTATAGAGCCGTAAAGACCCAATTCTTATTCACTCTACCAGATGACAACGAACACGCTGTAACTTTTTTATGACAGCTGATAAAAATTTGAAATTGGGCGAGTTTATACTAGATGGTGCCAAGAATTCTTTGAGGTCATTTCATGAGCTCATTTTTGAGTCTTCAGTGTGTTTCTGCCATTGAAGAAAATCGTCACCCACCATATTGTCTGATCGTTGTATTACCAGCGCCCTTATTCGCTAACAAAGTTCATAAGTAAGTGCCATTCATAGAGCACAGATCTGTTAATAGCAACTGACTTTATGTGTGACGTGTTTTAAAATATATACTAGGAAGGTATAACAAGGTCACAGCGAAGCCTTTGTTGAACTTTCTATGGTGGGAAAGAACCGACACCGACACTGTAGCATTTTATTTTTTATATATTATTTTTATTTTACAAAGTTTGGGATACAAACTGACTGAAAGCCCAAAACAGGAACCACAACTGCAATAAGAAGTACATAGTATCTAGTGTGCTTACAAGTGGCATAATATAAATACGTTACTTCAATTAAATAATGCCGTCAATTTTGAAGTTCTCCCGACTTTGGTATAAAATTTTTTAACATACTCTATTTGTGCATGAGTCGTCTTTATTTCATTGAAAGTTTCATCAATTTTTTTTTAAATTTCATAAATTCATGAGTTTTTAAAGGTTACGATTTTTTTAAACACTCAGTATTTTTTCTGTTAATTAGTGTTCTAATAGACCCTTAGACATGGTAATGTTTGCTTTGCAATGGTTTTTGGTATCTTTCATTCTCCACATTCAAAAAACATTTTCCTATTTTCTTAGAGCGCGCATACTGGGCATGGGTTTTGTACAGACTCACTATCAGTTATTTTAGAGTACGCCTATTTGAAATTCTAGCTGTAGCGTTCGTATAAATAGTCCCTTTATTGTTTCATCCGCTGACGTTATGTCTTTACAATTTATTTTTATTGCTATAGCATCGCAGAACACGAGCTGACAGATAAACTCAACCCATAAATTGGGGCTTTTTTAATACCTTATACGTTTTATTGGTATTAATTGTCAAATGCGGCGTAATAATCTGTTTGAAGGAATTGCAACGAGTATAAGTTGGTGGCCATGTTTAAGTTTTAACGACTCCATAACCTAAACTGTTGAGCGACAAAAACTAGAAGTGCATATATTTGTGAGTAGGTACAAGATTTATTTAGTTAGATATTTATTCAGGTATAAATCACTGGCGTAGCAATTTGGGTTTGAAACAAAATATTCTGTAAAAGAACTAGCATTAAACCAGAACCAGACTATGTTTTAACTTCGTCTGCACTCTGTGATACACAGGTTTACAAAATTATTTCATTATATCGTACAAACATTCTGAAAACTAAGTCTCGGATGTTATGTGATTAAACCGACACAGACGCAAAACAGATTTGCAGCGCTGTAACTTAAAAATAAGCTTAAATATAGATAGGTCTCGCCAAAGTGAGGTGACATTAAAACAAATAAAATTTTGTTACATTAGTTTCGAAGAAGTATTGCGGTACTTGATCACTATCAGAAATATAAAATTTATAAAAAAATTGTCGCATATTTTATTACAAAAATAGTTTGAAATTTTATCCCTCAACTTGTACACACATCTGAGCACGCCTTATCCAATGTTGCCGTACTAAAACTAATGTTCCTCCTGGTTGCTGGTCTTGGAAACGCAAATTATTCGCGGGAACTCTGATACATTCGCACAAATCCTCGACGGATTCCACTTCGTTACGGTACACCTCAGTTTTTAAATGGCCCCACGGAAATAAGTCAATAGGGTGTAAATCGCGAGAACGCGGAGGCCATGCTACCAATCCACCCCTGTCCAATCCACCGTATTCCGTGCACTTGATGGAGATAATCTCGAACATCTAGCCTAAAGTGAGGAGATGCCCCATAATGTAAAAACCACATGCGTTGTCGGACAACTAAAGGGATATTTTCAAGAATGGCGGGCAGGTCAATGCGAAAGAATTCGATATATTGTAAACTCCGGTCCAATTAGGTGCTCATCAACAATTCCTGCCCAAATATTGAGTGAACAATAGTTAGAAATGGTCCCGTTCAGGCACCTGTCTGATTATCTGCCTTGTACTTATTCGTGGATTTGCAAGGACCACACTCAACACTTATTCTTCAACTGTTAAAATACGTTATCGTCCACAATTTGCACATACATTACTTTTTATTTTTTTTATAAATCAAATTAGATAAGTAGGTATTATTAAAATGTAATCTATTACAGTGTCAATACCAAATTCTGATATCTACGGTCTAATATGTATGTTTCCAAATACTAACATTGGAATCGTTACACTAGAGTATATTTCATAATTCTACATTGAAATTCAGGTGATTCGACAGACAAGTATTAGACGATGGACAGATATTAATTTGCTGAATATCATGTTTTTAACTTTGATCAATTTTGGGTTTCATCTGGTGTGTCCCAGGGGTCAATATTGGGACCACTGTTATTTATTTTATTTATAAATGATTCTGATCTTTCCTCAATGCTTTGTTCTGACGATAACAATTTGCATATTTCTGTCAAGATAGATTCAATTGATTTCACTGGTCAGTATTACCTACTGAATATATGCAGTTGAATAAACAATTGAATTTATAATTTGTGTATAATACCGTTGGAAGTAAGCATTTATAATTGTTCTTTTTTTAATTAATAAAATCGGGCAAACGTGATTCGAAACATCAAAATTAATGAAAAGGGATTTTGTATTCGCGGACATTTTTCGGGCCATTCATAAAAGTGCACAATAATTACCCCTCGACAGGGACAGTATTTTTACTGAATGGCGAAACCTGAACAAAATCAAAACTGTAAGTGGAGATATTCTTCTAGTTTACTAAACCTAAGTTTATGAAATCTTCCACGTTATGGAGTCGATTCTCAATGCTAAAGAGTGGTTGGCCATGAAAGAAAATGCTAACATTAATAAATATACACAAAATACTGCTTTCTTGAAGCGTCAAGTTAAAGAATTTATACCAATAAAGTCTAAAGTTTTTACAGTAGAACAAGTAACCTAACGTTTAAGTGATGCTACAGATAAATAATATTTACTATCAAAAGCAATTTTAGTATTTGGAATCTTTGGTGCGTGTCAAAGAGATGATTTAAATGTTTAGATTTAGACTATGTGGTAGAATAAGCGTATTTTTACGAGGTGGAAAAAATCATAACATCAAGAAATTTTGCCGTTATCAATGAAGAGTGTACATTTGAGCCCTGCATACTTGATCGTACATATGCAGCTCTACGATCTAAAAATATGAACAGCAGAAGATTATTTGTTGCATATCGAAACGGCAGGTGTGCCATACAATACGTAGTGTATGTGTTGTAGCGAAAATTGCTGCAGAATACTTAAAACTAGAAGATCCCAGGAAATGTACCGAGCATGGACTAAGGCGTTCTTCGGCAACCATGTTGGTGGAAAGCGGCGCTGATATACTCACTCTGAAAAGGCACGGATGACGTTCTTCCAATGTAGCAGAAGAATATGTAGAATAATTCATACAAAGAAAAATTGAATTATCACATAAACTGTTTAACCCTTCTCACTCGCAAAATACAACAACTGTATCATTCGTTCGAGGAAATCAAAACATTGGCGAAAAGTGTGCTTCAGTAGCTACAGTTTCACAAATCTAAACTCCAAAAGGACTAAGCTTGTGCAATAATACGAATTGTACAATAACCATAACCATTAATAATAACAATTCAAATAAAAAACATTACTAGTTGAAGCTGTTATTATTAATATTTAGTTAGTTAATTTTCAATATTCTTACTCTAGTACCTAGCAACGTTTTTTTATTTCTAGAACTGTTACGAAAATAAAAATGTTCGTATCTCTTTTTTAAGTTGTATTTTGTTTTTATGCTTTCGTTTTGAAATAAGTAATAACAATTAAAAAATTTCGTTCATTACATATCCAGAAATAGATTTTATCAATTTTAATGTTACAAATGATATTTCTAGGATTTCTTTAATTAAAAACACTTGCGAACATATTTTGATAGGCAACCCAGCAGAAACGTAATCTTCTATTAATAGTCATCTATTAAAATTTCATTTTAATTAGAAAACGGATTGGCGTAGTAATCACTTGGTCGGATCTTTGACTATATTACCCAGACAGAAAGTTAGTTTAAAACTTTTTAAAAGATGTAACTACATTCTGACAGGAACTAATTAATGTTCCTGTTAGTGGATATTGTCACTTGCAAATTATATATGCGGCACAGGCTTCGTTATTCGCTAATGAAATCAATCGCAACGGCTAAAGTTCGGTTAGGTGCCCGCTGTTGATCTAATTACCTCGCTTTGCAACGTTATACACATATCCGTGGTTTTCAACTGGACGCGTGGGCCGCTTTGGACCCGGATTTATTCCAAATGTTGATCGAAACAATTGCGATATTCGGCGGATCTGTATACGCATTGTTTTCGTATAATGCTAAAGGCTACAACAGAAACAATACGGATTTTAGTTATAATAGCGACTACAACAATGAGAACTATGCTAGTTTTTTATCACAACAATACGTATCGTTGCACGCCCATTACTGGAGGTAATATTAGAGAGAGATGAGATTTGGTACACAACAGTGTATAATGAAGGACTATTTTTACGTGTATAAATTTCTCTTGTAATATACTCGCATCAGCGGCGTTCGTGCCGTTAAAGAAATTATACGCCACTGATTTTTGGACAAATTGGTATCCCTCTCTTAAAGCCAATTCTGCTTAAAAAGCGTCTCTTGACTTTTTCCCCCTGGCGTACCGTTTTCGAGATAAAAATTAATTTATTAATCATTACAATACAGAAATGATCTTCAGAAACTTAAATAAAAAATTATTGGCGTCTGAAAATTTAGTCTTATATTTCATGTCAATATTTAGCAAGTAAAAATAGAACTTATAGTGAAGAACATTCGTGTTTGGCACACAGGGTCACAGGATACAATTAAACCTATAGCAAATTGTTTATTTTCATTTCATTTGTTTAGCAAAAAGTTGTATTGAATTAAATTCTGGAAATCGCTATCCTGTGCATCAATTCGTGATCTAACTCATCTTTGGATTTATCTTTTAACTCTTCGAAATATCTTAAGTGTTAGATGTATTGTTTCATAGGCATTGATAGTACGTACCACTAATGCAGCTTCATACGCTAAGTGGGTAGAATACACCATTTGCTTTAAATGGCATCAAAGTAGAAATCGCAAGGATTTAAGTCGGGTGACCGGGGTGGCCAAGGAGTGGGCCCGTCACACCCAATCCAATTTTCTTGTAAGATGAAAATAATCTCTTAGATTGCGACTAAAATAATAAACCACAGACAACACCAAACATTAAGAGGGACAGCTTCTAGAAGAATGGGTAGATTTTCCGGTAAAAAAAATCAAATATGTTTGTCCATCTAATATTCTCGGCAAAATAAAGGCTTTAACCAAAAATTTTTCTATAAATTTTTCATCCGCCCAAAATAATAATATGTTTATTGTGATAATTAAAAACACCGTTTCTTCCGTGAACAAAATGAAAAAAATAGTTTGCCGTTCTTCTGATTTTTTTTATTTAGCTATTAACAGTACTGCTGTCTGGAAAATCAGCTGCAGAGAGGACTTTAACTCTCTGCAGATGATAAGGATAAGGCTGCTGCTCTTGGAGGATTCGCCGTACATTAGAATGGTTTATATTCCCTAATTCATTTGCCAGACGCCTTCTACTTATTGCAAGATTTTGTTCAACCGTTTGTAAAGCATTTTTCTCATTTTCCACTGTTCAAGCAATTCTTTGCACCATTAAACGACATGGAGGGGGGGGGTCTACTACAGTAGCAGAGACATATTATAGAAAATTCTATTCAAAATAAAATTTCAATCACAAATAGTTAGTTACCATCTCCAGCAGAGCCTACGAAACTTGCCAATAATACAACGTGTGTGCGCAATAAACAATTACAGCAGCAGCCATTGAACACCCAGTACTAAAAGCAACGATAACTGACAGCACTAAATCTAGCATAAATTGAACTCACTGCAATAATGACACTTTCAATTTACATGTAGTGCAAAATATATTGTAATCGTCCTGTTTATAATAGTTGGTTTCCGGTTTGGTATTGAAATGCTATATTAGGATAAATGTATACCTATTGTTTAATTAATAAAATCATAAATAAGTTTTGTCGACTTTTGATGATAGTAAGTGCAGTATCCTCTTCAAGACAAAAGTTGTTTATAGGTTTGATGGAATCAGATTTATTCAGTTCAAAGGACAACGTATATATCCTAGCAATTCTATGGAATCAAAATTTATTACTGAATAATTCATCGAGCAATGTTAAGGACCTAATGCATCCTCTACGTTGCACATCTATTTGACAAATCGTCCTTGGCTTGTTAATAAATCTTGTCCATTTTGTAGTCGTGAAACAAATGAAGGCTTTAATGAAGATGACCATATTGAGAGAAAAGTAATGTCCTCCATAAATCCAACGGTAGCTTAAAAAATGTTAGGCCATTAATAAAGTCTGCAATATTTTCTCTCCCATGTCCGTGACAAATGCAAATTTGTTTTCGTTATACAAGATGTATTTGGACACTGGTGACTCAATTTTTGCTGTACATATTTTTCTGTATTTAGAAAAAGTCTTTGACATACAGCATAAATGGTACACATCGAAAATTGGAAAAATAATTCAAAATTTACTTGAAATAATAAAAATTTTTGTTTTTTAATATAATATTTAAAAAACATAATAGTTAAGTTATTAAAAAGCTAGAGCTATTCTAATTTTTTAGTATTATAGCAGTATTTTATAAACAGTTATTTATACATACGGTTTCTTCATTTTCGAAAAACATAAAATGTCGCAGTGTCAGAATTTTTGATAGACCTTTTCATTTTTGAGATACGGGGCGAAATAAAAAACTACTTTTAAAAGATTCTTTATATCTCAAAGAATTCGGCGTTCTTGTAATTTATTTACAGGGTTCGACCCAACCATATATTCTTTTTAATTGAAACACCCTGTAACTTTTTATGCAATTCAGTTGCATTATATTTTCTCTTCATAATGATATAAATAATTGTCACTTTATATTTTTGACATTGTCAAAGCATTAAGTTAATAAAACTAACGCTGCATAGTTGGCTATGCATTTTTATATTATAAAAAATGGATTCATTAATTAATTCACTTAAATAATAAAAAAATAACAAAATAATTATTTGTCAATTAAATATTTATAATTTATATATTTAATTTAAAAACATTTGAAAGCAAACAAAACATAAAAATAATATTGAAAAAATATTTAGAAACTGGTTAAATTTTCACTCTGGTGGATATTTTAAATATATAATCATAAAAATAGTTATTAAATGATAAAATAGGGCTGAATAGATGTATGTATTTTTAGTTTCCATTTTTTCAATATTAATGAATAATATTCTAAACACACATCGTATTATTAATTATGGTGCTGAAGATTTGTTAGACAGCATAAAAATATCGACTATTTATCTTGAAATGAATGGCTATTACAATTTTATGCAACCATATATACTTTCGTGTTAAGAATACGTATATTGGCAAATCTGGCGGATGCGTCAGTTTAATAAATGTTGGGTGTTGTATCCGCTTATATTTTATTCGTATTTTCAAATAATCAGAAATCGAATAAAAATTAATTATGGGGTGAAAGAAATTAACTGATATTATCACTTTAAATACAAGGTTTTTGCATGATGTACTGAGTAAACTTACTCTAAGTAAGTCGGTACACTGATTTTTAACTTTTCACCGTTATAAATAGCAGATAAACAGATCTCATAAATTGGGAAAAACACATGTTCAAGATGACTTAATTTTATCAAAATTTTCTCACCACTGATTATAACTAAACTAGATATAAAAAAGCATAAAATAATATAATTAAGTTATGATTAGTGAAAATAGCATTATTATAATAAATAATTGTCAAGTATATGGTTCAAAACATATGGAAAAAATGTGGAAACAAATTATTTTAGGTACACTATTACTACGATTTTTACAATTACTTAACACAAAGCACACTTATAAGTGCTGTTGAAATTTTTGTCAGTGCAAACAAACTATTATCTACACTGTACACTGCAAAAAAAATAATGACACATTTAAACACAAAGGAACACAATTCTGTATTAATCGAGATTGTATATAATTTTACACATATTTCTATGTGTAGTAGTGTGTTAAAGATTTAAAACAATTCACTGTGTTAATATAACAAATGTTACGTGTAAGTATTACATATTTCACTGTTATTTGTAGCATTAAAGGGGTAGACTTTACACATTAACATGTTAATTTTATTGTATAATATTGATAGAAAGCTCACGTACCATTTTAGTTAATTATATTCCTGTTTTCTTTCGAGATAATAATTATCGTAAAACCATTAACCATCAAAATGAAGGTATTACAAAAACTATAATTTCGAAAACAAACAGGAACATAAATAATTAAAACACTAAAAGGGTGGGTTAGCTTCTGTAGACATATATAGTGTATTGGAAATTATAGTATTACAGTAATAATAAAATAAATACTTATATTTTTCTGATTTTATTAAAAATGTCCAAATCAATAACAACCAAAATATTTACACAATTAGTAGTAGTAATAACACCTACATATTTTAGTAAAGGACGAAATAAGAAAGAACAAAGAGAAGTAGAGAAAATTTTAATAAAGAAACAAATAACGTTCTAGTAAATCATAAACAATGAAGCAACAAATATTAAGCAAAAACAAAATTATCTAGTAGTTATCTACACCGTAAAAATTTTGAGTAATATTTTGCTCAAAATCAACACAAATGCTTGTCAAAACGAGTCTACACCCGCTCGTGTTGAAATAATTCACAATTTATTGACTAATGTTCACTTAGTTATTTGTTAGCTAAATAAATCATTTAAGGGTAACACTGAACAATTTTTGACTTAGCTATGTGTTATTCCAAACACAAAATGGAGTTATATTATCAATCTATTTCGTTAATTTTTCATTACCTTATATCATTTTAATGTTGTAACAAACTAATAATAGTGATGATTTTTCATTATACTGTGTTGGTTCTTACACAGTTGCTATGAAAATTAAATCCATTGTGTACCTATTATTGGATCGGTCAGTGGTCGCGCGGTTTAAGGCGTCAGTACTTGAATCAAGGTGACTGGATCGCTGTGGGTTCGACCCCTGCAGCCGGTAGACCGTATATAAGCTATATTCGTGGAGAGATTGGCACCCTCTCTGCGGGTATGGTAGGGTGGAAGAATGTTGACTTGGGTCAATGTGAGAGATTGATACCTGTTGGCATTTAACTACCCCCCTAATTAATGAGGTTTTCCAGGTTTCCCTCATTCCTGCACTGAATAGTGGTTAGGGCCTACCAACGTAAGTCGGTCCTGGGCGCAAATGCGGCCTGCTTAATAATAATATGCCGCTCCCTCTCCCGCACAAGTCTTCGACTTCTGGGCTAATCCTCGTGATTAGAATGAGGGGTAGAGATATTATTATTAGACTATTGTGTATCTATTAAATCTGTGTTTAAAGTTTTTACAGATTGTAAATTATTATTTTATAATTATTTGTAATAATTATTATTGCTAATAATAACATTATGACTATTACAAATAATTATAATTAAATTAGTAATAATAATGGATAATAATAAAATTGCTGTAAATAATTATGTCATAAAAATTACAGTCTATAAAATGAAAACGTGTTTAGTTGGTACACAAAATAAGTTTACTGTATTTGTGGAAGCAACCGTAACATCGATAACAATAAAAATAGTAATTGTTATTATTATAATAGTTATTACTACTAATAACTGCACACTATTTGAAACACAAGTTTGCTACAAGTGGAATAACATAAAGGTTGAGATTATATTTGTAGATAACATAACGCAGTATGTAAAGATATTTTATTATATGTATTATTAAACAATACATTCTTTCTAAATTTACTAGGTACTTTGGTGTCACAAAATACTCAGTGGTGTTATATGACTGATGAAGTTCAAATAGCTCTTTATTAAATAAACTGTTTAAATCAATAAATTCCAGGTTTGTTCTGTTCTTCAAAATTTTATAGCCAAGTAGTTGAGGATTAAATGAAATGGTAATCATGTAATGACACATACAAGATAGCCTTTCTAATATAAGAAGCAAATCAACAATTTTTTTGAATCGGATTTAGACGGCCATTGTTACTTACCATTTCTACCACAACTTCATGACACAAATTCTCGCTTTCCAGTTTACATCATGCTTTTTTATGCAAATTGTATTATTGTAAATTTTAAAATGTATTTACAATTGCAGTCCATGATCTAGTTAGAACAATACATTTATAATTATAGTTCACACACAGCAGTGATTGGTTTCATACATAGCAAAACTAGAACTGCGCGTCGGTACCTGATCACATCCAACTTTATTTATTTTGAAATAAGAATACCTAATATGTATCATCTAGCAGCTTACTAATAACATTACAATAATTAGTTTTCATGCAATTAAGAAAATAAGAATTATTTGTTGCAGAAAACAATACGCACAATATAGAACATGTCTTCAAGATAAATATTTAAATGATTATATCAATATCGTCCTCCATTATAAATTAATTTGACTTTAATTTCTTCAAAATGGGACAGCACATACAAACACATTTGTTTACCATACCCAGGAAATAGGATTTGTTATTTATTTTGCTGTCATTCGTTTACCACTTTCAATTATAAAAATCTACATGCATACGCTCCGATAAATATTTATTCACCTGATTGATGAATTTTTAATTACGGGCGTAAATTGAATCCGATAAATGCAATGGTGACGCAGGAGCGTTTTATTTTCTATATGAACCTTAAAAGCGCGGGTAATAAATCATCTATAAATAGTTGTTATAAAATGAAGTAGCCGTTTTCTTTTTGTACACGTCCCGAGCTAATATAAAGTGCGGGTTAATTTTGCGTTCACTTAAAAATGCTGATAAATATACGGCCTGATAAACTTCTACGTCTTGAATTGATCGCAGCCTATCATTATAATAAATTGTTAGGGTAATTTAGCGTTTCGAAATATGTTAATATTTATGATCTAGTTATAAAGTTAATTTCGATGCAATTTATGTCAACATTTGACCACTTTTTTCCTCGAAGTTAATTGGTTTATATTGAATAGGGAATGGGTTTAGAATTTCCACACACGATAGCATACTTAATATTATATATGTATTTTATTTTCAAACTTAAGGCTTGGATTTTGTATACATATTTTTACCGTCTAACAGGGCTTCAAGCGAGGACAGAGAACTCCAAGAAAATTGAAATAATTGGTTATTATTATATATCAACGTATTCACAAAGGTTCCCGCTAGTGCGTGAGATAATTTTCATTGCTCATAAAATCACAAGAATAATTAAAATAAATGTTAAAGTACCTCAATTTTAGCCACACAGTTACTACGCCAATATGTCACAATTACGGCAAAATTATCACAGCCACAGCCACCATATTACTTCACTATAGGACAACTTGTGTTTCACTTTCAGATTAATATTTATTGCTAATTTTCCATTTTGTGTCCTCGAGTAAAATCATAACATATATCACGGCTTCCATTTTTACGTACGTCAAAATGCACGATAAACTTCAGAGAACCGTGCGGTTCGGGCCTATATGCATTGGATACTGTCTCATAGGTCTGATTGATTCGTCGTTTCGCTCACTCAGGCTGTGCAATTCCTTTTCTACAAAACCCGGCCTTAATATGTTATGAATATATTTTGCAATACGTGGCTGGAAATTTCAAACATGTTTAATGTGTCCCGCTAGCAATTTGGTACACAAGCAAATGTTATAGAATACCATATGTCACAAAAACGTTGGAAGAGTGTTTATACAGAAACTATACAACCAAAATTGATACTTATCACCGTTGATATTTTGTAAGGCCCACTAGAAAGAATTTAAAAAATATTTATATAATAGTGTCACGGATTTCCCAATCCGTCTTTTTCTTACTTCAAGAAAAACAATCCGTTAATTAATAACTTATTTATTAACTGCTCAGTACACTATTGACTACTAATTACAGGTCAACTAAACACTTATTTAATTAATCGCTATCTAAATCGCTTTGATCTCTCTAACTAAACACTTCACTTCAGACTGTAATACAAGACTTATACAAGACTAATACAAGACTAACTAACTCGGCCGTTTATTCTTCTTTTATAGACCCAACGAATGTTCCAGGTATTTTCTAGCATTTCTAGACCCATTTTCTCGAACGACTGGAACGCTTCTCGTCGTTTCCACAATTTTCTAGTACCGCCTCGATTCATGGCATGTTGTTTGTTTACCAGAATGGCGTAGGGGCGATTGGGGCAATCTTAGGCAATTCGCGGTGCCACAGTCGTCTGTTTGGGAGTGAGTGGGGCAAATTCCGTGACAATAGCAACAAATGAACTAAACTACAATTTTATAAGGGCTCTATTTCGGTATCTTTAGTAGCAATAGTACGGCATTTTTGTAGCATAAAATCTGTCAATAAAAGTAAATTAGTTATTAACTATGTCGTAAAGGTATCAGGAGGTATAAATAACGAACATCTCTGTTTAATTACAATGTCTGCAACTGGAATGTATTGTATGTACTACTCAATATTATTATATGCGTTTTACTGCACTTTGTGAATGCAAGTTTTGTTGTGGATGTCTATGGTTTTATAATGTTATGTGTTAAGTGATTATTTACAATATTATCATAATTTCTGAAATTTCATGTTTTTTTGACGTTAAAACAAGCGTCAAAGGTATTAAAATTATCACAACTTTCCATAATTGTGTAGTTTTGACTATTGAAGATTAGAAAATCGACAAAATTTGTGATATTTTTTACTTATATGCCACAAAGATTTTCAAGTTGTGTCAAAATGGTTGCCACTGATAAAATAATTTGGTTGTAAAAAGAAAGTAGGAATTCTTTCAAATTTGAAATAAAAATCAGTTGTTTTTGTTTTGATAACACGAAAATCATAAAGTAATTTGTAGATAATTGAAAAACGATTATTTGTACAGCAGCAGCGGCGTACTATTTTCTTTTAAAAAAATTTGTCGCCAGTTCCTTATTTTTCCGCCACTGGTGTTATTAGCTTTTAGGAAACGGATTTGAACGATGTTTCATAAATCTATGTTGCCAGTTTCAAATATTTCGCTCATTAGTTTTTAATATATTTAAAATTTGATTATCATATTTTTAAAGAGACGCCCTTTAGAAAAATTAGAAGTACGCCACTGCACTCTACATAAAAAAAAATCTAACAGATATAGGGGCCCTTTTGAGAAATTTAAGATGCCGTAATCAGGACTTTTCCAAACCTTATCGACTTTGAGATACAGGGCGAGATACTACTTTCAGAGGCTTTTCGTATCTCAGAGAATAGCGGAGGCATCGAAATCGTGAAAATTGCGTCTAATGGAGGTTTTTCAGAGGCGTACCTGTAATTTATCTACAGGGTGACTTTTTTAAATATGACTCAAACATACATTTATTAAATGAAACACCCTATATATTTCAGGCCATTCAATTGCATGTTTTTGGTTCGCAATGGTAAACAATAGTTGTTACTTTCTCTTCTGGAAGTTGTCAACAATCGTTAAAAATTGAGTTCTCTGAAGCTAATTATTTGTGGCGTAATTCTAGTATCTCTTTAGTTTAATTGGGTATTTTGCCACACTTCTCAAAAAATTAAGATTAATTTAATAAAATCCTGCGTCAAAAGAATCAGTCGAGGGTTATTTCAAAACTAAGGTTGCTTAAACAAAAAATGTCATACAGAAAAAGCAGAAAAATAAAAATCACATCACTATCGTGCACTTCCGTATTTTTTGACGTTTGTCGAAAAACTCCCCTGTTTTCGTTCTTAAAAATTGTAGTTGTATTAAAAGTAACCAGAATTTGAAAGTTTAAAAGTTCGTTTATCTGCTTCCATAGAGATGTTAAATGATTTTTATTTTGTTGTTACTTCTTGATGTAACTGTAGCCAACAATGGTCAATGTTTGACACACACTTATCTCCATTCAACAAAATAATCGTGGTTTGTTTTTAATTTATTTTTGTTTCATTATTATTTATTTTTCAAGTTCCCGTTCATAGGCTGAGACGTTTCTCCAATATAATGTTTATTGCATTCACAAGGTATGTAGATGCTGTAGATGTAATTTTTTGAATTTTGTATATAATTTTTTGAACACGCTTTTGACAAATAGGATCGTAAAGTAGTAAATGCCTGAAAAACTGTTCAAATATCACATTTGTTACCAATTCTTCGTAAACTTTGTGGTAATATAGGAATATATGGAATTTCTATTGTGTAATTAGTTTCTTTCATTTGTTTTAAAGTATTTCTTTTATTTGTAATATTTTTTAATGTTCTGTCAACGAAATTTGCTCTATTATAAGTATAAACATTTAACGACAACTTTCTTAATATTAATGTGATGGTTAGATCTAAACTTTAAATATCTGTTGGTGTTAGTTTTAATTAAAATATCTAAAAATGGTAGTATATTGTTCTATTTTCAAATTCCATACATTCCTATATTAACAGAAAGAGTAAGAAGAATTAGTAACAAATTTGATATTTGAACAGTTTTTCAGACAGCTAATACTTTACGATTCTTTTGTCAAACACTCGTACAAAATTAAAAAAATTGCATCTGCAGCATACCTTATGCATGCAATATGTCCTATGAATGTTAGAGTTGACGAACATAAAACGAGACGGAAATTTGAAAAATAAAAAACTTTCGAACACACCTGGGAAAACATTTAATTCAATGGGGTTCACAAAAATTTTATAGAAGGATAATAATGCAACAAAATAGTTATTTATGCAACAAGTACAAAAAGTAAGTTTTGTACGAGTTGCATACAATATTTTTTCTACGTTCATACAAAAACCAATAAATGTTTTATTTAGATGACACTAAGTCTAGGAAAATATGACATCGATTTGAACGTTTATGTTTGTCATGATGACAAAACGCTGTAGTAGAATGACAGATGAATGCAATAAACATTTTATTGCAATAAACAACCACTTTTTTCCCTAAAAATAGTTCAGTAAAGTTTTGTTTTTTGCATGAACGTAGAAAAAGAAAAGTAAAAGGAACCGCGATTATTTTATTGAACGGAAATAAGTGTGTGTCAAACTGTTCAGTAAATATTGGTAATTGTTGGCTACAGTTGTATAAAAAAAAGTAAGCAACGATAAAATAAAAATAATTTAACATACAAACAAATTTTAAACTGTCAAATTTGACTTACTTTTAATACAATTGATATTTTTGACAACGAAAACAGAGTGTTTCGAGACGTCAAAAAATAGAGTGCGCGATATAGTGATGCAATTTTTGTTAATTTTAACTTATTTGCTTTTTCAGTGCGAGATTTTTTGTTCAGGCAAACTTAAGGTCTATTTACACATCAGTGCCATGTCAGTTCCGTATCAGTATCAGTGAAAACTAAAAAATTGTTGCTTAGATTTTAAATGGGCATGTTTATACACATCCGTCACAGTGCCGCATCAGTGCTGTCAGTGCTGCTTCAGTGGCTTTTAAATACGCCAGCGACGATATTTTTGTAATTTTACTGACGAACTGACCAGATATTTGTATTACTTGGAATGAACGAAAAGCTTATCGAGCTAGCACAAAATTTTGATGAACTGCATGATAAATACATTCAGATCACTTTGTTTGATCGTCTACTAACTCCTTTTACGGACTACGGACGGATATGTATAAACTGGCATCACTAATCGACCACAAATAACACCGATACTGAACTGATACGACACTGATGTGTGTAAATGGACCTTTAGCTTCAAAAATAATCCTTGACTGATACTTTTGACGCAAGAGTTAATTTAATTGTTCTTTATTTTTTTCATGTGTGTGAAAAAATATCCAATTAAACTAAAGAAGAACAAACAAGGTTTTTAGAATTTTAATACAACCAACATTCTAGTTTGCTGTGCAATATTTGACTTAACCCCCGATAACACGCGGAATTTGATCCCCAGCCAACATATTAGATAGCGTCGCAAATTTCCACGGCGCATAATATATGACTGGAGAATGTGACTTTCCATCCCAACCCCCAACTAGGGATCAAACAGACAATGTCTGCCTCCTCGGTTCCCATATCTTCCATTCTATTGTTGATATTGATAATGCGCCCTTGTCGGCACGTGATTACGATCCCTTCGGTTGAAACTTCCGCTTCCGCTAATTATAAAGCCGATAAGGGCGTACTATTTTTATAAGGACAATTAATGGAAACCCATTTTGCTCTCGTAGGAAGGCACGTATCCTATTTTAAAACGGAACGGCGTTTGAAGTGTTGACTAATGTGGTCCATTTGTATTACCGATGGAAATAAAAGACAGTTCGGAAGGGGAAACAACTGCAAGATAGCGAGCGGGTTGAAAAATCGGGAATTTGGCAATACAATTAATGTTCTTGATTGTAAAAGGGTTTATTTTAGAGCTGCTATTGTGAGATAACTTAGTTTTGCTGGAAACAGAGTGTGGAACTACTTTAAAGCTTAAGACTGGTTATCAATGACTCAGTAATTTTTGATTTTAGAATTAAAAATATCGTTTTCATGTACAGAGTGTCCCACTTTTCTTGTAACAATATTTCGATGACAACATTGATGATCTCCGATGCAAACAAAGCATTTGGTTTATTGTCGGGACTTTGCAGAAAGTAACACACAATTAACGTTTATTTCAGTTTCGTTAAATCTAAACTTAAATACGCCTCTCTCGTGTGAGCTTTCCATTGTGTAGTTCACATAAATTAGAATCAGTCCAACGTAGATTTTTAAAAAATTTAAGCTTTAAATCTGATGGACTTTACCCTTCCATTGGACATGCACAAGTATTGCTCTCGGGTTTTTCTTCATTATGTGTTGCATAACTCAATAGATTGCCAAGAGTTTCTGTCCAATTTTTTTTCATATTTTCCAGATCTAGCTCTAAAGAAAATTTAACGTTTTATCTACCAGCCTCTTTTCTAATTGGTAAAACTATAATGTCAACAATATAAATACTTTTATTTGCAGCCTTAATGACATAAAAACTTTTCACTTGATTTATATGCGAACATCCCACCTATGGCATGCTAATGAGGACTAACAAGCCCGAAACAGGTCTGTGTCTGATGGTGTGGCCGGCAAGGGTTCTTGGCTGTTCACACAGATACTGCAGGTGTAATTCAATGTCGGTAGAGGCATTAGTCCCTGTAGTAGTTGCTACCTGCAGCATCATTTATAGATTTCATGACGCGTCACCCAAGGCGAGAGGTCTGCGTTAAGTACCTGCTGCAATGAAAGTCGCTTCCTGCAAGTCGAGCCCCTTAGGCCGAGCAGGTTACTTCCTGCTTCCAGACCATTTATATCTCACCAATAATAATTATTGTTATAGTATCATTTTTATTTATCAGGGTTCATTGATTGAAATCTAATTTTTTTAAATACTTCTAGCTTCCAAACAAAAACGAATCGAACTTATGTAGGACATTCTGTAATATTGCTGCCATTGACCGCAAAATGCCATTTATACTGATTTTTGATCGAATGGACCGTTAAATATTAGGTGGATATTGGTCTGAGTATCAATCTTATCAAGTTAATCAATCCCTGTATCGCGGTTATCAATTTTTATAATATCCTCAAACGTCTAATGTAGTACAAGGTTCTACTCTTAGCCCCGTGTTGTTTATTTTTTATTATCGTGATGTTACTACAGACTTAAATAAAATATAGTTTTTCTATTCAAGAAAACAAAAAACTGAAAAGCACATTTTTTATAATCATGTATCATACTATTTTTTTTTTCAAAAATTACTTTGAAGCTTATAGTAGAAACGTATCGATATAACAAACAATGTAATAGAGAATCTTACAAAACTAATGAAATTTTGTATAACCAGTGAGTACTTATTGAGGTTTAACTTACTGCAATGTTTTAACTTTGAATTCAACTGTCATTTTTAACTTTTCGACAAGTCTAGGTGTAAGTTATTTAGGGGTAATGGCACCCGTTCTCCTAAATACTAATCTGAAATGTATTTTGTAATTTTTGATCAAAAAAATATTCAAATTATAATTTATTTCTACTGTGTTTCAATTCTTGCTTAAGTTGTCACTGGATAATAAACGAATACAGTTATAAGTGCGTTTATCGGTGTTACCTGTTGTTACCGTTTGTAACTCACGGAATGACAGAGACCGTAATTAGGTACAATGGAAAATAATTGTTTCTATAACTTTAGGAGATGTTATGTTAAAATCTCAGCGTCAATGACCTTTAACGTTGATATGATATGCCAACAGAGCAGTGGATGAGCAAAAAACAGACAGCCAATGTTAGTTCGGTGAAACGAGAATGGCCGAATATGTTGTCACTTCACATTATTTATTGACATTCCTCTTAAACTTTGAGATTTGGCAATGCATACTATAGCTAATGTGTATATACAATTGCGGCTAGTGCATGTTGTTATTTAACTCAAACTAACATCGAAGTAAAAATATTACAGAAAAAGGTAAAAAAAAATCATTTGATAGAAGTAATAGTATCCTCAATACCTACGAGGATATAAAAAAATAAATCAGCTCCATTCACCAGAAATTGATACAAACTAGACACTACTATATACAGGGTATATCGTAAAAATGTAGATTTCTGACAGCAAATGAAGTAACATAATATTAGTCAGCATAAGCCGATTATTAGAATTGAAAATTAAGAATATTTTATAAAAAGTGATAAAAAGTTAACGCCATTATTCAATTTATAAATAGTCAGATATTACACTTCCCTTTGCTTCAATATAGTGTGTTATAATAAAATGTTATGTTATGTCACGTCTACTCTACACTAATTTGTTCAACTACAACCGTAACAAATCCAGATTTAAATGAATTAGTGTATAAAAACCCTTTATCTCTTTATTTATTCGTTTTTGCAAATTTCCGTAAAAGTATACAATCTGGCAACACTGGCCCGGCCTTTGGATATGGGGAACCGCTAGGTTCCTATGAACAGCTATTGTGAAATGGTAAAATTTTGGCCTGGACTGGGATTTATTTTTCCACTACAAAATTGAGTCAATTTTCTTGGAAAACTTGAATATAGGACTTTTGAACATAAAACTGTTTTAATCCAAATATTTCCAGGAATAAATATTTCATCAGCAAAGACATTTGTTCCTCTTTGGCAACCAAATATGGCAAATTAGAAAATAAGTCATTTCACCGCGCTTTTGCATCAACATTTATCAGGAATATTATCCAATATTTCTACCTAAACAACTCCTTCGTAAATATAATTAAAACCAATAAATTCTGGAGGTATCCTGGAATTCCCATTCACTCTTAATCTTTCTTTCTTTCTGTCTCGACATCCCCTTCACGAGGGAACTTCCTTTATATTTTTTCGCTCTCAGACAAACCGTGATTTGTATCGAAAGAGGTATTTCAGGTACAAAGACAAAGTCCCGTCTGTGTAAGTTTTCTGGACAAGAAAAAAATTACGCTAAGAAGATTTCCTTTTTGCTACAATAGATGTCCTGTAAAAGGAAGCGCTGCTCTTGTAGGGATCTCTTATTTTATCGAATAAGACTCCTTCATGTATAATAAATAGACAAGCTCCTTTAGGGAATCTGCAGGACATTATAAATTTAGAACCACGTATATCCTCTAAATTTATTTCAAAGGAGAGACCTCAAGATGATTTATTATGGCAAGTTGTATACGAGAAATGACTGAAAGTGGAATGTGGGTAAGTTGTCAAAGGTTCAGAAATAGCCTTTTAATGCTATAAATATATTAGGTTCAATAAAAAATACATAAACATGGCTTTGATGTTCCTTTAGGTGGACGCGTCCACTTCTGTGTGTGATTTCTCGGGGTTCCCGAAGAAAACATTCTTACTTTAATCTTATATAAAAGGGCAAACTGTACGCCATATTTGGACAGAAAAAGTAATATACTAAGTTGATGATAAGCTGCCGTTTTTATTGAATTCTAGATTCGTTTCTTGTTAAGGTCAGTTTTGCAATTGACTGGCTTTATGGAATAAATAAAAATTTATATTTTGTCTATATAAAAAAACTAGACAAACAATTTTTTATACAGTGTGTCCCTAAAGTCACGCACAAATTAATTATTAGGTAAATTAAATTACACACATTATTTCCTTTTATTTCAAATAATAATTTAATAGACAGAGTAACCTAACTTCGAGTATTGACGTCATCACATTTTTTTAAATAGAACACAACATTTTTTTCCAATTTCCAGATAACCATAGCTGAGCTGTTTCTAAAAATATATCACAAGTTGCTCCTAATTGTTACAGCGTGGACAACAATACCCAAATTATTTACACACATATTTGAAAAAATCTTCGTTGGACTCTTTCCAGTAATGATGTATATGTATGTAATATAAATTGGATTCCATATAACTGAACCGTATTCAAGTTTGAATCTCACAAAAGTTGTATACATTAACCACAAAGTAGACTGATTCCTGAAATCTTTAGAGCTTCGTAAAATAAATCCTAAACTCTTGTATGCATTGGATAAGGAACTGTGGATATGCCGTAAGAAACTCAACTGAGAGTCAAAAAACCTTTAATGCTATCAGGTCTCTTGAGAATGTTTTCTTGCAATATATAATCAAACATGATTAGCACCTTTTTTGATGAAACGACATGACATTACACTTACTGATATAAAGAGGCAATATATTTCTGTTACACCTGTCGTTAAGTGAAATAAGGTTATTCTGAATTTTCTAACAGTCCAAAATGATATCAAAACTGTTTGAAATTAACTGTTGACAATATAGTAACTATACAGGGTGTCTGTGAAAGGTTGGTAAATCTCGGAGCTGGAGATACAGGTGACCAAAAAAAGTCGATTCAGTCAAATATGCCTTATCCGAATGTTGCTGGTTTCAAAAATGCAAGGCGTTCAATGCTAGAATTTTATTTTGAAATCTCAATAACTCTGAAACCTGCAGGAGTATTAAAAAAAAATTGGCACAATTATGTTTTATGGCACGGCAAATAAGAATGTTTAACTAATTTTGACGTCACTACTAGAGAGCGCCACTTATGGCACAGCATGTTTCTTTTAAATGGCAGAACTTTTTTGCTGTTTAGTGTATCCATCTGTCTATTGAAACGATCGATTCTCATACCTTTTAAATATATTCAGTGCAATGATTGAAAACTGTTATTGTTTCAGATAAAGTGCCCTTTCTACTGAAAATACAGCAAAATTTTACTTGAAATAGTTGTTCAGAATGGTAAATTATGGAGACGTGCAGAAAGATCGACCTGCTTTGATCAAATCTTTGTGCTTGGTTTCAAAATCAAACCTCGCCGATCTACTTCAAATTTTGCATGTCCTCATAATTTATTGTTCTGAACAACTTTTTCAAGTAACATTTTGCTGTATTTTTAGTAGGAAAGGCACTTTACCTGAAACTGTAACAGTTTTCAATCGGTGCACTGAATATCTCAAATAGGATTATTTCGAAAACTATTACGACTTCAACAGGGTATACCTTTTTCAGATATAACAGGTAGGAGAATCGATTGTTTCTATAGTAGGTTGGATACAATAGGCTGCAAAAAAGTTCTGCCATTTAAAAGAAATGTGATGTGCCATAAAGTGGCGCCCTCTACGAGTAACGTCAAAATTAGTTACAAATTCTTATTTGCCGTGCCACAAAACATAATTGTTCCAATTTTCTTTTTAATACTCCGACAGGTTTCAAAGTTATTGAGATATTTCAAAATAAAATTCTAGCATTGAACGCCCTGTATTTTTTAAACCAGCAACATTCGGATAAGACATATTTGACTCAATCGACTTTTTTTGGTCACCAGTATCTCCAGCTCCAAGATTTCCCAACCTTCCACAGACAGCCTGCATAGCTACGTATGGATTTTATACCATACAAACATTTTCCATTTTCTCATTTGATTTTTCATAACCGATCTGCCTTTCTATAAAATTGAGCCCCATACCAGTAGCTCTCAAAGTGATGGGCAGAAACTCCAGCAAAGCATTCGGCGTCTTGCGTTATAAATATAGAAAGGAAAGATTCGTTCCCGTTGAAATACGTCTTAGTGGAATCGATGCCATTGTCTGAATCATCAGATCACTATCTGAATAAATTTGCAGGCGGCGTGATTTCGAATAATCCTCGTGCTGTTATCTGTATGCGGGCGATAATGCATGCGGCTGCCTATCCGTTTCGTAAATCCGATGCATAATAATCCTAATGGCGCCGCCTGATAAGCGAAATTTTCTAATTTGCATCCAATGTTCGCACAGATTTTCTACTGCGGGCTAATACTCATATATCGGTTGGCAATTGTATGGGTATTATACGCAATAGTCAAATGTAACTGAATGAAACTACTGTATAACAAATCAACACTCGTGGTGAAAACGACTATGCGTCTTTTAATTAATTTTCAGTTTTTTAGTTTTATTAATAGCAAAGAAATCAGAATGGCGAGTGTCTTTAACAAATCGTAGGTACCCAATTAGCAATTTGGTATTTTAAAATAGCTACGAAAACGTTTTCGAAATAAATCTTATAAAACGGTATGTGAAAAAAATACTGTATTAATGTTTATACAGCAACTGTACCTACTACCAAAATTGGTATTATACAGAGTGTCCGGAATATGAGGGTCGTAATTTTAAGGGCTTATACAGGGTGTCCGGAAATGATGAGCAAAAAATTCAGGGGATAATTCTAGACCGACAATAAATGCTACCTCTTTCTATAACATTTTTTCAAAAAAAACTGCTATTTAAAGGAGTTAATGTTAAATTTTATTTGCAGTTTTTTGACACACTCATAATATTTTACCGAAATTTCGTATATGGGGGTTTTTCGGGATAAGGATTTTAAATTTGCCCACTGTTTTTTCACATATTGTTTAGGGCGCCACATATTTTGGTTTGAATGGTTCCAACTTTTTTGTGCTACACTTTATGCGACTTTTGACTGAATAATTTTGTTCTCCTTACCTTTTGACATAAAAAAGGTATACTTTATTTGTTTCGATAAATCTAACCGGTTTCGAGAAAAACGCTAAAATAACATTGCTTGCATGTGATGAATACGAAATCATTTTAATTTATTTTCTACATTAAACAAAGCCTACTTTGAAAACAAGCGCTTAGTTGCCTTGGAAACAGGTTTGTGGAGAATTAGTTTTGATAGATAGTAATTTTGACACTGGTTTTTAGTAGCCACTAAACACAACGAAGGATTGTACATACAATCCTGCACTGGGAATGCGTCGATTTGTCTATCATTCGCTGTACAACCTACTTGCCGCGAGCGAAGTTTTCCCAGTTGCAAAATACATTAGAACCATGTCTACACGTTCGATAATAGTATATATATATTATTCTTTTCTCCATTCATTGTAATAATTTGTACACAAACAATAGTAATAAGTGAATTTATGTCTTACTTTAATTACCCTTTATAAATTGTTGGATTAATGTTCACCCTCTCATAAGGTTTAGTGAATAGTAATCTAGACTAACGATAAAAAGCACGAGATATTTAGATAGGTATTTCTCAACAAACAAGATTCCCTAAAATGTCCAGGTTGTTCTTGTTGTAGTGGAGTTCTTTTTTAAGAAATCCTAAACACAATACACCAGTCGTATTCTACAATTTTTTATGAATTGAGAGGACCAGAGTTTATATTTTGGTTCGTTTCACGAAATGTGTTACTAATTTACATAAAAAAATGTCTACGTAATGATAGGATTTTTTGATATAAGACATTTTTGTTCCAAATATTGTCAATAAGCTGTCCTATAATTTATACATTATAAACACCACACCCTATATACAAAATTCTATTAGAATTGGCCTAGGGGTTAAAGATATATTTGCAAGAAACAAAATTTTGAGTTCAATTTGAAGGAACCGAGGGCTCTCAAAAATTAGAATTCAAGGAAACGTAAAAAATACAGATCATATAAGTTCTTATGTACCCAGTAATTTTTCTATTTGTGAATCATCAAGTATGACAAAAACCACTGTATAATCTTTTTAGATTTGAATCAATTGCGTTCAATGTCATCAATGGCAAAATTAATTAACAAAATAAATTAGTAAATTCCGTAAAAACAGGAAATGAAATATGTCCGTTCAAAGAGCAAAATATGTGAATATATGACTTCTTCCTCTATTATAATTCCATTTTGTTTGTATCTCCGTCATAAATAAAAGAGGGATAACCATCAGTTAATTAAATGAAGTTTCTGTGATCAATAGTTACAATATGGCTGCATGAAGTGTAGCAAAACACATTTTTCCTTTTTTAGTTAGTAATTTACATGCAGTAGACAGCAAAAAACCATCAGGCTATCATTAGAGTTTGTATACTCTGTATCATTCGACGGGGGTGGAAGGATGAACAAAAATGTTTTTATACGAGCATCGTTAGCAAATTAAAAAATCCGTAAACTCTCCTCGTATGTGTTTCGATCGAGAGCAAATCACTTTTTCATCGGCGCAAGAAAATTACATCGCTAACGTGGGAGTCTCTGCAGATATGCACCGAGGGAATGAGTTTCCAATACCAGAACGAGACAAAATTAAGTGCCAAAGTAATCATGCTCTCTCGAAATTGCTATAAAGTAGCTAGCTCATTCCCATAAGAGATGAAATTTGAAAACAACAAAACAAAGCGGGCCAATCTTTCTTTGTGGTTAAATTTATGTTAAAAAGTTTATAACAGGGTGTCCAGAAACTCTCCTGACAAACGAAGACCGGAGATTCCTCAGATAATTTTAAGACAATTTAACCCAATTCACCTAGTCCGAAAATGCTTCCTAAGGGAACTAGAGCTCTTTGAAGATGGAGCCTTGTAAATAGTTTTGTTTAAATACCTCCAGAACGCTTCTACTTAGAAAAACAAAAACTGGTATGCTTGTTTAGCCTTCAGAGATGAATTGATTCCATCAATTGCGAATTTCTAGTACCGGTCATAGGCGTCCGTTTTGGGTAGGTCAACGGTTATTTTAACGCATAACTTCTTTGTATTTAACTTTTAAGCATTTGTGACACTAGATTATTAACGAACAATTTTCAAATCCATTTTTCTAGAAAACGGTGTATCTTAATGACTTAAAGTAAGAGTACCTTTTCGTACTAGAATACCTGAAAATCTAATAATCTAATAAAAAAAGTTATGCGTTAAAATAACCGTTGACCTACCCAAAACGGACGCCTATGACCGGTACTAGAAATTCGAAATTGATGGAATCGATTCATCTCTGAAGGCTAAACAAGCATACCAGTTTTTGTTTTTCTAAGTAGAAGCGTTCTGGAGGTATTTAAACAAAACTATTTACAAGGCTCCATCTTCAAAGAGCTCTAGTTCCCTTAGGAAGCATGTTTGGACTAGGTGAATTGGGTTAAATTGTCTTAAAATTATCTGAGGAATCTCCGGTCTTCGTTTGTCAGGAGAGTTTCTGGACACCCTGTATATAGGTAAATGTTAAATTTCAGAAGAAATGAAGTTGTATGGGCCTACTGTGAGAATACAAATAATTTAAATTAAATTTGGAACACGTGGTGCTAAATGGAATGAGGTAAGCTTCAAGTATTATCTTTGGGATTTGACAGAAACGACTAATGACGACATCAATTATATTTTTTCTAGAAACATACCCAAATTTTGTTCATTGTTAAAAAGCTCTCTTTTTTTCTAATATACTTTTATTAGAGATTTTTTTCTTTGTTACTTCAAGTTTAAAAGTTATAAGCAATATCGCTCTAAGGAGTCTCAAAAGAAATACCACCTAAATATCACATTAGCGGTGGAAGCATCAAGTAGTCGTTGGAAAATAATTGAATGTTAGTTATTTAAAGTGCATAAACGTCATTAAGAAATATAAAAGGTTTAAAGTCGATATTAAAGGTGTTGACAACAATAACTAAACTTAAAAAATGAGGTAAATGCATACATACATATTACAATCTATTCTCTATATGACCTCCTCTAATTTCAAGACACATAACCAATCTTCGTCTGACTTTCTTGTGGGCTGCGTTTATTAAGATTTCGTCGTTTAACTCATTACAAGTCTGTGATTCTTTCTTTCAAATCATTAATATATCGCCAAGGTGTTGTGTAAACCTTACTTTTTAAAAACCCCTGTAAAAGAATCGAGGAGTGTTTGATATGATAACTTTCCGGGTCACTGAATAAGTCCATTAATTCTAATCCATTTTTCTGGGAAAGATGTAACGTTTAAATTTGACTTAAAAACAAAATACATATTTTATATCCTAAACTAAAATTAAAACACCCAGTATATATATTTTATTCACACTGTATTGATAATATTTGACACGCTAATTTTGTCAACAGAAGGAGAAAAAAAAAGGATATTTATATTGTCCGTCTAATGGTCTTTATCGAAAAGTTTCCAATCCATTCTTAGCTGAAAAGTCAAGTTTTTAAATAAAAGTAAATAACATCTTTAAATTCGTACCTTTTTGTAGCTGTAGATATGTGTAATTATCGTTAGTTTCTTAGCGTGGATTTTTTAGGCAGCTGTTGTTATTTGAAAATTTGGAAATACTGGAGCCCTTAAACAAAGAATAAAATAATTAAAACTATAGTTTATAAATGTTTACATTTGTTTTATATGAGCTAATTTACTTCGTACACAGTTTAGAGATTATTTAAGTATTTAATAACGAAACTATTGTAACCTACCTGATGTATATGTCCAACAGGCTATCAAAATTTAAAAATTCAAATAATTGACTGGACATTGGTTGTTTGTTTACTTAAGATTTGACATTTCGCCATATTGCCTCCACAAAGTATTGATCGACTTAAGTTGAGTAGATTCTGCGCGGTGCGGTGTCACACTATTGCGCGTCGCATTTTCCGAATAGAAAATTCCTAATTATGCCATTTTCCAATTTTGATTTAATTTATTTACGATAATATTATGTAATATTATTAATTTTTCTATATTTATTATTTGATAATCTTAGTCTTTTAAGTTAAGCTATAGTTGAATAGAATTCCTATTAGTCAGTTTTGAATCAATCAGAGAATGGTTCAGTTTTTTGTTGGTTCTAATCTGCCTTGCGGCGATCGGAACAGCTGGAATGGGAAAATGTCTGTGGTGTGAGAGCTGTCGTGGAACAATCTGTGATTTCTACAATCATCTCGTTGAGGATTCTGGTTCCCGACATCCCAAACGAATGCTTGGTAGCTGCATCATCGTTCAATTGGTATATTTTTGTGCAGAAGTCCAAGATTATTCATCTTCATTGTGAAGGATTAGGTGTCACACGACGAGCATTTATTTTGGCCCTTATCACAACACCATTGCAATTGTGAGTTATCACAGTACACAGTACTGTTAAAAAGAAACCCTAATTAATTAGGGTAAGTGTTTCTGAGCTTTTTCTCATTTGTTGTGTTTAAAAGTAATTATGTTTGCTAGTTAACATTTTTTCCTCAACATACACGATGTTATATCGTTATTCTGTATTTATACAGGGTTCACCTACATCTATACGTTCAAGTTCACCTCACGTTTACGTTCAAGATCGAGTTTTGGGTTTTGGTTCTAGTCGTAGTCCTAGTTCTGCTGCTACTTATAATTCAATTTTGGATCCGATTTTGGAACAGTGGCGGAGTTCTTGGGAATTCACTCGAGTCCAGGTGCTGTATTTGTTTCAACCTTGGTATCCCAGTGCTGTTCCTCTGCATTTGGAGTACTGCATTTCCTCTGGTTCGGTGCTGCGGCTTCGACGTCAGCCCCTCTCTGGGTTCCTGTGGAATGCTTACGTAACCATCTGAGTACTAAAGGACTCACGCAAGTTACCATCCCTTTTTTGTTTTATGTTCTATCTTATATGTACCAGTTAATCACTGGCTGAATGATTTAGTTGAAATTAAATAAAGTTTATTAGTTTAAATAAAATTATAATATTTAACATAGTTTAGATATTAATTTTATTTATTTTATTAGTCAGATAAAAACTAAATGATTAATTAAAATTAATTTTTATTTACTAGTTTATTAAGAATAAAAATTAGCATTTTAATTTAGCTTATATTTCATTCTTGCGTATAGTTTAAAGAAGAAATTTACAGAAGTAATAAATATCTCCAAGTTTAGTATTTATTTTTGATGTGTAAATTTTTAAGCAATTCGCTTATTACAAATTGATTGGCCAAGTTATATAAATCCTGTTACCAGTTATACTTGCCAAGAATTAAGGAGCGTATGGTTATTTTTTTACAGATATATGTGTTTATGTATATTATTTTTCCAACATTAAGCGGTTGCGCCTGAGCTCAAGCGACGCTACTATAGTTTATTTACTTCCTACTTATACTGCTAAATATGCGCTTGCACTATTTTATCGCCCTTAATTTCGTGGATTTTAACTAGATATATATATTTCTTTATGGCATACTTACTCCTTCTAATCGTAAAAAGGCTGTGGTCTGTATTGCTTTAAAACTTAGCTCAGCTTAACATTTTTTTTTATTCAATATTTCGCGTTTAATATTTTGAGTTTGATAATTTCTTGAATTTACTCAGAATTTTGTATGAATAAAGTTTCATTTAATTAAATAAATAGCCCTTAGTTATATATTAATTTTTATTGATAATCTCGTTTGACAAATTTTCGTGATTATACCGACACATGGGTTGATTGGCGGGTGAATTAAATTTGTCTGGCGCCCTTTACCAACTGTTTTTTTATTTATATATTAATATATATTTTGAACCACATTTTAAAAACCACCCCATCTCCACTGAGTTTAGCCAGTCACCCTACTGTCCACTGACAGCAGTGGTGGACGATCCTGTACACAAGGGTACGATTTGTGGGTCGCAAAGAGTTATATAAATGTTGCTGCATAATCCAAGATACAAATAAATGCCTACCGATGATGCCACAATATATTTCCTTCAAAATGGCCTTGGTTTAGGACTGGACTTACAATGTGGGGATTTTGAATGGACCAATAGTGTTTGATGCGCCTGTTTGGCAAATCATTACCGACAAACCGACTTTCGTCCGTCCAAACATCGCATCGGAAGAGGTTAGACTAACAGTTTGTACATGTACCTACTACAATTGGAGCTATAAAATTAAGTGCTTTCAATGTAACGGTCAGGAAAATACTCAAAACTGTGAATTTTGTAATCATGACCCATTGGTCTTTCAAATCCGTTGAATCGTATAGAATTTTGTGTATTTTGTAACAATCTAGCTGTATTAACATTGTTTCTTGCCCTTCGATCAATTATTTGATTCTTCCGAATAGAAAATGTATTTTGAATTCGTTGCAAGGTCGCCTAAAATCTTGTAAAGGTTCTATGATCAGGAATGAGGCGCTCTGGATACCTATCTCGCTATAACTCTATAGCTCTTGTGACTTCCAGTAAATTAGCAACATATTAACTTTTTCTGAATGAGAAAACATTTTGTAAGCACAAAAGTTACACGTTTGACGTTCGTATTGAGTAGTGACAAGTAGTGACACTTTAAACAACGATTTTTTTTTCCAACGACTACTTGATCTTTTCACCGCTAACGTGATTTTTAGGTAGTATTGCATTTAAGACTTTAGGACGATATTGCGTATAACTTTTAAACAGAAAGTAATACAGACAAATTTATTAGAAATAGGGAACTTTTTAATAGGAATGTTTCTGGAAAAAATATGATTGATGATGTCATTAGTCGTTTCAGTCAAATCCCAAAGATAATACATTCGATTGAAAATGGAGCTAACCTCATCCCATTTAATAATAATAATATCTCTACCCCTAATCACGAGGATTAGCCCAGAAGTGGAGACTTTTGCTGGAGAGTAGAGACCACTTGTCCCAAATTTTATTTAATTTTTTTTTATATCCTCACAGTAGAAACCATACTATCAAGTTTGACACATTCTATATATAGAAATAATAATATTACCGAAGCTCACCTACCTGTTTAGTGTGTTAATAATAGTTCTATATAAACTTTGTACTACCGTTATTTTGACGTTCTCCAGGATATATTCGATTTGGTTCTAAACGCATTCTCGAGTGCCTAGGAAACTTATATAACCGGTTCTGTCTCCACGAAGTTTGGTTTATATTGAGCAGTTGAATGCGAGCAAGAAATGTCAAAGTAAAGATTTGACAGTTGTGAATTTGTTTTGTAATGAAGTAGTGACAATAAGGTTTGCTTGTCTACGTGATGCATTTCAAGACTATGAATAGAAAAAAAAACTTTGATAAAATTTTTGTGCTTTGTTGAAAAATGTTCTTGAACGACTTCAACAAAGTATACCTTTTTCAAATAAAACAAGTAGAGTGTGTGTGTGTGTGTGTGTGTGTCACAAGTGGCGCTCTCTACTAGTGACGTCAAAATTAGAAACAAGTTTGAATTTCTCGCCCGCCAAATCCCCCGATTTACAACTTTTATGTAAATATTTGTATTTCTTAAGTTATTTACAAATATCGAAAATAAAGTTTTAACTTTGTTTCTTATTATGCGACTTGGGATATAGGTATGTTAGGTTAAATCGATTTACTTCATTTAAGAACACCTTGTATTTTTTTATTCACTGCCAATGTTTGTAACATACTTTGGAGGCACCCTGTATTTTACGCACCTTTCAGTGGAACCAATCCAACATTTTTATTCGAGAGCGCGGAACGTCGAAGTCGAATCATATTTCTTAAGAGTTTAATAAATTTGAGATTTATGTATGGAGTTGTTCCCATGTCAATACGACGAGAATTTATTCGATACGCCTCTGCACGCGCCGCAAATATCGTTTGCAAAACACGATCCGTTTCGGTGTGCGTTGAAAGGCGTATCGGATTCTGTGCGGGAGAAATTACACTTCTGGATCGACTCTTTAGCAATTTATCATCGGCCGTAATGTGATTATTATCTGTTCGATTTTTTATTCGGGCATTCTAATGATGTTTGTTTAGGTCACAGAAAGACATTTATATTTATAAAACTGCCATTGTTGGCAATAAATTGTCGGAATTAAATGACACCAGTTGATGGCGCGACGAGCGCAATCGCCTTTTCATTGCTATGAAATGCATTCGAAAGTAATTTACAATTTAATGGTAAAACGTTTCGAGACCTAGAAGAGCGTCTCGTCAATCAATATGATTTCATTCGCTGTTACAAATGATTCTCACGTCAAAAGGCAATAGTAGCTTTTAAAATGAACTGCTTTTGAAACCGCAACATGAAACATTAGGTTTGTTTTTACAGCAATCGGAAACGGTTTGAAACTGTCAGAAATATTCGAACAGTAAAGTTGGGAACGTGTTTCCATTGAATTTGAGACAATGAATAGTTGGACGGACATTTCTGATAGTTTCAAACCGTTTCCAACTGCTGCAAAAACAAACCTAATATCAAAAACTAACGAATCAGAATAGTAAAAAGGAGTAAAATGCGAAGAGGAGATAGTTCTGCAGTGGAATTTTGTGTACTATACAGGATTAACTATGACTTAAGCACAAATATTTTAAGAGGGAATAGAGAAAAATAAGAATTAACAGAATCAATAAATTTAAGTGAAAAAAAAATATTGTTCTAAACTATATGAACTCTTATTTATTGCCGTTACTGGTCTTCTGTCAGCCGCGAGATTAAGTATATTCGGCCAAAGTCAAAGGTAGTGACAGTTCTTCAATCTGGTTCAAAGAGGTTTCAGCATAATATTTTGTCTACCCGGAAAACGTCTTTGGTATTACGCTGCCACACGATAATATGCACTTGTTTCACTTTCCATAAATTCGCAGCTTATCTGATATCTGTCATCTAGACATAAATTTGGGAATAGCAAGTACTGAAAAATGATTTCAGATCAATCAGCGTACTGTATGGGATATTCTTTGACAGCATCTGATGATTTGATGTCTGTAGGTCACTAGTACAAGATGTATTTCACGCCGATAAATGTTTAAACTTCATGTGTCAAGTTGTTCAGTAAACATTGATCATTGTTGGCTACAGTTGTATCAAGAAGTAAGTAACATTTTAAACTGTCAAACTTGACATACGTTTAATATTTTTACTACTATTTTGAAAGAGAAAAGTGTGAACATGTTCACTTATGGCAGCAACATTTAGTTGTTGTACCGATCTGTATCGTTGTGATCATAATGGCTTCCAGTTATGACAATAATATGTTTTAGTAATCATATCTACCAACAGTTAACTGCAAAATAATTACAGGTAAACTAATGTATACGCCGTTTACCGGAAGTGATTTATTTTAATTAATTTTTAATCTTTTACCAACACACCTAGTTTATTTGGAGGGCTTTTCTCAGTATACCTACAAACAAATGCTTCAAAAATTAATAGAAAATCAAATTTCCAACTTAACTAATTAAAACCTGAGTCAAAAACTGCTAGTAAAATTCTGCTTTCGTTCACTTAAAAGTCAGTTCCAAAACCAACATTTTCTCACGATCAGTTTCTTGTAATAAATTAGATAAATAGCTTCTGTGATTAGCATTCAGCGGAGTGTGCTAATATGCCCCTTTAGCCCACAAAATGCTTATTCACCTCGCTTATACAGGCCTCTCCCGCACAAAAGCAGCCTAACAGTGTGTGCGTCTTGTGTGAAATACAAAGCAGCACTTTTTAAAGGTAAATTTACCACCACTTTAAAATATATTTTCCCAATCCTTACGCCAAGCAACCACGCGTGCAGAATAATAAAATTTAATCTCTGAGTTCTCTAAATATTCTTATGACGTGCTGTGAGAGTACCACAAATATCAATTTCTGCACATGGAGAAGCTGTAACTGAAATTTATTTTTTCAGTACGCCGTTATTTTTTCAATAGGTACCGAAACATTTGGAATCTTAAGTTTCATGCTACTCGGAAAAAAATTGTTACAATATTCATGCAATTTGTAACTGTATACAGGGTGTTTACTAAATAATAGCCTATACTAAGTTAGGTTCCTTGGATGAAAATAAGGTAGGTAATTAATTAAATCAAAGTCTACAGTATACAGTGGCGTGCAATGCCAGTTACAATAGGGTAGGCAAACATTTAAATTACTTACTACTATGATCCACCAAAATATGCTCTCGTTAGGAAATGTCAGTGTCAGTATAATAGTTAATAATTGATTTGGACATTACACTTTTAACTAAGTATTTTTAAAACAAAAACAGTGTGTTATTTCTTGCATAAGAAACCGAGTAACAAACACAATTAACACGCAGTCGACCACGCAGTATATTAGATTAATGATTATAAAATATTAAACACAATTATTTTTTATAGATCAGGTCAATACGGCGGTAATTTTTTAAAAACTCATTTAACACATCATTATAAAAATTAGTATTTTGTTTTAGGTCTTGCATAAGTTCTTTTTGAATTGAAAAAACTGCTAAGTTGCTTAATCTCTCTTGTTCCTGAGTGTTTCGTAAGTAGGTACCTATGAATTCGTTTCAAATCGAAAAAAGATCGTTCTGCCGAAGCGCTACTAGCTGGTATCGTCACAAGCTTGGCTAATGTAACAAATTGCGGAAACACGTGGCACATTCTGTTTTTTTCGCAAAATCTAATAATTTCATAGGCATTGAGACCGGCAAATTCTGATGAAGAATATAAACAAATCATCTCGTTTTTGTAATCTATTCTGTCAAAATCAAATTCTTTATATTTTGTCTTTAGCTCCGAAAATATTTCGTCAGGAAAATTATCTTTGTATTGCGAAAAAGAATTTAGATCAAGAAGGCGAAAAGAATGCAGCTGGTTAATTTCATTATAACGATCAGAAATTTCCATTTTGATATTGTCCAATATTTCTCGAAATATTCGCTTATAATGTACCTTTACATCATTAATATTCCGCTTTCTTGTTGGCTCGCCGCAAATAGTTATAGTTCTTTCTTAAATTTTGTCAGTTATTGTAAAAGTTATCAATAAAGTTTTAAATCCTTCAATTTTTTTAAACAATAGCCAATTCTATGATTTTTGATTTTATTATATTAAAAAGAACATCAGTTTGTATAAATATTGCATTAAAAATTTCTAAAAAATAATTCAACTCGAAGTCTTGCAAAGTAAATTCGTACATTCAAGTGTTTCTCCGTCCCAATTCGCTTCATTTTCGCATTTTCGTTATCGGTCGGGTCAGCTCGACTCAGATCGACTACCGCCAAGCAAGCAGTGCTTTAGCGCTCCATATGAATTTGTATTAATCGGCTGAAACTGCTTTGCTTTCTTTTTAAATACGATGCATATACATAGTAGAGCAGTGCGCACTTAGCGTCATTGAGAAACTTAAATAAAATTACCTCTTGCGCCAGCGGCGAGAGGTGTATAATTTATTAATTATATTATTATGAGTTTTAAGAGGACTCAGACAGGATAGAGCATAGTAGATAGTATATCTTTTTTTAACAAAAAAAGTGTATTGGTGGTATTGGTAACTTTTCTAGGGTAGGCAATGCTTTTATGCTTCTATTGTATGCACGCCACTGACAGTATATAAATTGTATCACTCTCGAACACGTCCCGCCCTACCAATTCCGCTCTCCTCACCCGTCTCGGGGACCGTTCCTACACGGTGGCCGACCCTAGAACTGTAACGTGTTGTGTGCGATCGATATAGTGTGAGACAAAAAACTTTGAATATCTGTTAGTGTTTATTTTATTTTATTTTTCTTCTAAAAATGCTCGTGATATATTATACTGTGAATAATTGTCCCTCAAGACGTGGTTTTTCCTTTTTCCATTGTTTAAGGCATGTATTACCTATTTCGTCAACTAATATAAAGAAATAGGTAACGATAAGTATAAAATTTTACGCGATATGCCGATAAAAATTAGAATCTTCATTTGAAAGATTGTCCTGATTAATGCTATAAAAAAAATATATTTTGAAGCAAACATTTTTCAAATGAAACATCAAACATTGTTTTTGTATGAACCAACAAGTAAGTTCTTTGTACTTGAATTTATTAAAAAACGTCTAATATGTACCTAAGTAGGTACTTAATTACGTCATTTAAATTTTACACTCAAGCATTTTTGGCTTCAATCAGAGTTTCTGATAATACCAAAACTATATTGGCGCCAAATTTTCAAGATGCTGACCGATTCTATGTGATACCAGTGCACAAACAGTATATAATAAAAATGGTATGTATAGTAACATCTTTAAATAAATTAAAATAATTTGTCTAAAATTAATTAATATACGTATAGAAATACCCAAACCACTAAAATAATATTAAGTACTAAAGAATGACCTCTGGACATACTTATACATTGGGTTTTCATTTGAGTATTTTTTTACTGAAACGAATATATAGTTTATTCAATGACAAAACAAGAATATAATGCATTTTTATTATACTTCAGATCAAGACTGTCAAATGTCACAAAATTCGTGTAGGAGTCCAAGAAGAGCTGCATTAAAAGAGCAAGTAAAAACTATACTGCAGCATTTGCAACTTGTAAACAATATAGATTATATTATTTCCTGATTTAGTTTTAAAATAATGTATATTGTTTTTTTTTTAATATTTAAAATAACATTTCATTACAAATTTTCTTCATGGCTACATTTTTTTTATATAGTAGAGTACGTATATATTTTATTTTAAAATTTACAAGTGAATATATACGACTTCCAAGATTAACTAACAAAACTTTATACCAATAATCGTTTTAAAATATTTATATTTATTACATTACAAATATTTTATTTATACAATAAGCAGCCTTACATCACACTTTTGGAATATCCCTCGTATATAAATATTTCCCAATTGGAAAGAAACTACTTTTTTAAGTCCCTGGTACTTGGTCATTTTTGGAACAGTATTTACGTGTGGCGGTACGGCTTTGATCTCAAAACATCAAAGTGCCGACAGATAAAAATTTCGTACAAAAAAAATTATTTCTGCTAGTGACAAAGTCTTCTTAACTATTTAGAAATAAAAATGCACAAACCTAGAAAAACCTAGACTGTGCCAGTGTCATATTGCCGGCAACCGCAAAATCATGGCTGTTCTAAAAGGTTCAGAATCGCTAAAACTTGGTTTTATGCCAATTTACGTTGGTTGTATTGTAGCGTAAAGCTCATTTGTTTACTGTTATTCATTCTTTAATGACAGTTAGTTAATTTCATACTGCAATGCAGCCATCATATTTGCACAACCGCCAACATAAAGCAAATAAAATATCCATTTTCTGGACCGTAGGTCCCCAGAAAACGCGGCTCCTGTCACGTGACCTATATCATGAACCGACGCGGTCTATATTTTTTCTAGGTTTGTGTAAAAATGTGACTCGGATAGTGTAAGTAAGATTTATCCTTACTATAGTAGTACTAAGTTGATTTAAATCACCTCATTTTTGTTCAAGGAAGCTAAACATAAAATATGACCCGTTCTTTAGTAAACAAACACCCCGAATAGGCGTCAAATACACGTAGTGGTAAAATTTCCACAGTTTTTATAGCAAATGGTATGTAGCAGTATTTTATAATTTTGTAATAGATTTTTATGTTGACGCATGGGGTGACATAATAGCTATTTATGCCATCAGTTACGAAATGCCTAATTTTGTGTAACGCGTGAGATTAACTCATAAGTTACACAAAATTTCATTTCGTAACGTATTGTATACAAGATTTTTTCTAATTTTGAAGAAAGTAATAAAAAAATAAAATTTAATTGACAAAAATTTGGAAAACATACATTTAGGTTGTTGCTGTTACTTCATGTTAGTTGTCAGTGTGACATTTTGTAAAAAAGTCTAGACGGAAGGTTTTTAGCGAGATTGATATATTTTTAGTTTTATTTTTAAAAAATGAGTGATTCAGGTTCTGAAGAGCTACCAAGCGATATTGAAGAGGCAGCAGGTAATGCTCTATTATCAGTAATTCCCAAAAAGTCAAAGGCAGTTTATGATTTGGCATACGAAAAATTTGTTACGTGGTGTGATGAGAAGAAAATTAAACATGTTAATGAGAAAGTTTTACTTGCATATTTTGAGGGTAAAAAGATCTAAAAGTTTCCACATTATGGACACTTTACTCAATGTTAGCTCTGAACTATTGGGAGGAATATTGATATTAAAAAATATACAAATTTGGTAGCATATATTAAAAGGCAAGCGGACGGGTACAGTGCTAAAGAATCAAAAGTTTTTATTAAAGAAGATTTTGCCAAATTTTTAGTGGAAGCTGATGACAAAGAATACTTAATGGCTAAGGTTGCAATGATAATTGGAATGGTAGGAGCATGCAGAAAAGCAGAATTAACATTTCTTCTAGTTGAAAATGTTATATACGAAGGAAGCCATTTTCGTGTTGATATCCCACCTTCAAAAACAAAAGTTATACAGCAGTTTGCAATTACCACTGGAGACATTGAAAATACGAATCTTGTTGAAATATTAAGAAAATATATTAAGCTGCGTCCCCATGCAGGTTATTAAACACAACATATTTTTTGTAAAATATGCGAATGGAAAATGTACCAGAAATCCTGTGGGAATTAACACATTTAGCAGTCTGCCAAAAGTTATTGCACAATTTCTTGGTCTTCCTGTTCTATATACTGGCCACTGCTTCAGAAGAAGCTCTGCCACTTTCCTAGCAGACAGTGGCGCTGATATTTTAAAATTAAAGAGGCACGGAGGTTGGAAATCTAGCTCTGTTGCGGAGGGATATGTTGAAAATTCCATGAATAATAAAAAACTTGCAGCGCAACTATTTGGTAAAACATCTTATGCAATGTGCGCCGCTTCCCAAATAACAGCAAGTTCGAGCAATGAAAAAAATATGTCGTCGGGAATTAATTTGAATAATTGCAATAATTGTGTTATCAATATTTATAATAATTAATTAATTTATAATTTATGTTTTTAACTTGTATTATAACAGTTTAATAAATAGAATAATACTTTTTGTCACTAATTTTGAAATACATTTTTTGTCACCAATTGCATAAAATTTTACTTTATGCAACTAGTTACAAAAAGTAAGACGTTTCATAATGTTAATCAGTTTTAAAAAGTCTAGAAGTAGTGAAAACAAACTTGCTGCAAAATTCTTCCATAAATTTTATGTGTACAACCTATAATAAAATCTTAAAGACCTTAGATATTTTTATGATTCTAGCTGTAATGATTTTCAACCATAGGTATTTTAAACAATTTAAATATTTTTTTGTTAGATGATATTTGTTTGTTTTAGTTTTTCGTCTCTTTAACATAGATTTAATTATATTTACACTCTGCACCGCCTTCTTCTGTAGTTGGGTGAAAACCTACAGAACAGTGTAGATCAAATAAATAAATAAATATTTAATGATTCAGAGACGCACAGTCGTTTTTTATTATCTAAAGAAAAAGAACTATAGCACAATGTAGCAAATCTCCATCAAGTGGCCATTATGTATTCCATGTTGGATCTGAGAAGAAAATCATTGTTTACTAACCTGCTGCTACAAAGTATTACCAATCAGCTCTGTCAAAAAAACATATTCATAATAAGCATTCATATTTTATTGTTGTTATCTACTATTCTTCATCGACAAAAACTTAGGACTCGTTGCTTTTGATAATATAACAATAATGACAAAAATAATGCTAAGAGCGTTAATAATTCAAATATTTACTGCAATTTTCCACTTACAATCGATTTCCTTCCCTGTAAGCATAAAATATAAAGTATTAAAATAATATTGCAACAACAAAGAAAAACAGTACTATATATTTTTAATTCAATAAAATAAAAGGATATTTTGCATTGCAAATTTAGATAAATACCTGATTTAAAATGTTAGTAGGTAATTCTAAAATATAAAACCATTAAATAAACAAACACAAATATTTAACGATGAGCGTATTAATTAATGTGAAATATAATTAAAAGCAAATGTACAACATAGCCACTGTTGCACTTTCCATTAGTGAACTTGTTGAGGCGCCATCTACCTCAGAGGCGCCAAACTCAAGAGATTCTGTAGGCAACTCATTCAGTTGAACAACGATTCGTTGGCCATCTGTCTGTTGCTTTCCAAACTCAAAATAAACTTAGTCACTTCATAAAATTGAATCAGTAGGAAACTTCATAATAATTAAAGATAAAGTGTAGTTTGCTGTAATACCAAGTTCTTTCCTTGTACAGATTTCTTACTCAAAAAATTGTATTTCATATACGCATACAGAAATCTACATATCATCTTCTACTGGTTCATCTCTACTAGATGATCAGTGACATATTGTCGCTCTCTCATAGATGGCATCATAGATATAAAAATGGGTACAGAGACTTTTTGGTATCATGTGAAATACTAAAATACATTTTGCAAAATATTACCCGCTGATTTCTTAAGACAAACAGATAGGCAACTATTTTAAATAAATAATAATAAAAATTCATTGTATTATGTTGCCAAGTTAAGGGAAAAAGTAAAGAATAGGAAGGAATGATGATATTAATCCACAATAGATGGCGCTAGCTGGGTCTTAATAATGTGGTTACTTTTCTATAATATATTATTTACAATAATCTGTGAAACTCTTGTCGATTCAATTCTAGGTTTTGTAAAATTCCCCGATTTTATTCAAATTTTATTATTTAACAAAATCTGTCTAATTGTCTATATAATACAATTGCAATGTCATCGAAAATAACAGATACTAATTTCTATTTTGTTATACTAAATTCTCAAAATACTTTATAGGTAGGTTTAAATGTAAATATTTAAGATATCATCTTCATAGCTTTATTATTTAATTCATAAGGGAAAAAAGGTTATCTTAGTTCGGTAGTTAGTTAGTTCGTTAGTCAAGAATGATTTTATTCTACATAAAAATCATTTGTTTTCTTTTATAGCTACCTACATGCTTTTGCAATAATAACGACACTTCTCTAAAACAATTTTTTAACTTCTGGAAATACTGGGCAGAAATTTTATTAAATCTCTATTGGTAAGTGAATCAACTGAGAACTAATATTAAAAACTGAAAGTAGATTTTATTACAAATACGTCAACAGTTCAAAAGAAATCGCAAAATTAAATTTAAGGAGTGGCATTATTATTACAAACAATTGTACATGCAGATATATTGGCTAAAATAAAATTACTTGATAATAATTCTATGAACTTGACATCTACAAAATAATGATACAGGTATCCAAACCTTTAAATTAAATTGAATTATTAAATAATAACAATAATAACAATAATAATAATAATATCTCTACCCCTCATTCTAATCACGAGGATTAGCCCAGAAGTCGAAGACTTGTGCAGGAGAGGGGGCGGCATATTATTATTAAGCAGGCCACATTTTCGCCCAGGAACGACTTACGTTGGTAGGCCCTAACCACCATTCAGTGCAGGAATGAGGGAAACCTGGAAAACCTCATTAATTAGGGGGGTAGTCAAATGTCAACTGGTATCAATCTCTCACATTGACCCAAGCCAACATTCTTCCACCCTACCATACCCGCAGAGAGGGTGCCAATCTCTCCACGAATATAGCTTATATACGGTCTACCGGCTGCAGGGGTCGAACCCACAGCGATCCAGTCACCTCGATTCAAGTACTGACGCCTTAAACCGCGCGACCACTGACAAAAAGTTTTTATATTTATATTTATTTTTAATGTATTATTTAAAAAGGTTGGGTAAATATGTGATTAAAATAAAATTATATAAAAATACCTTAATTAGGTAAACACTTTCTATTCTTATAAATGGTTTAATTTTAAAATTAAATTTAAATATTTAATTTTTTATTATTTTATTTATTTATTTATTTATTTATTTATTTATTAGCAATATTGTATCTACAGGCGAACCCAATTGATACAATCCAAAAGTGATAAAAATACAAAACATATAAATTACAAGTGGTGATATAAGAAAAATAAAATACAAGGTATAAAGAAACAGAAAGCATGAATAGGAACAAAAATAAATGTATAAATCTAACACAAGAAGATACAGTAATATATAATAATAGTATAGATTAACTAAGTCTATTGCAAATTACTCTTAATTAAATGCATTAATTGAGTCCAAGAAGCTGTAAAAATATCAAAATCATATGGAAGATTGTTAATGAAGTTGACAATATTATTTATAGGAATATGAAAACAATAATTAGTGAGATTGTAAGTGGCGTGTAAAATAGTAGTTTGTCTGGTACCGTAATTAGAATACGTAAAGAAAGTAAAGATATCAATTCACTACAATCTATTTTCCCATTAAACAATTTGTGAGCAAATTTAATATAATTACATGTTCGTCTATATCGTAAGGACTTAAATCCAAGTAGATCAAGCCTTTCATTGTAATTATAGTCATTTTTATTTATGTTAAGTTTAAACAGTATATAATTACAAATTTTTCGCTGTATTCTCTCAAGACGATTTATATGTACTTTATAGTAGGGACTCCAAATTGTACAACAATATTCTAATGACGATCTGACTAGGGAATTATACAATAAAATAATGGAATGTATGTCAGTAAACTCACTGGTTTGCCTTCTGATAAAACCGCTCATAGAGAAGCATTTCCTTATTATATCTTCAATGTGAAGGTCAAAACGCAGCATGTAATCTAGTTTAATGCCCAGATCAGTAACATAATTAACCCTTTCCAATATTAAGTTATTAATAGAATAATCAAATTCAATTTGGTTTTTCTTACGAGAAAATGTAATAACTTTACATTTCGAATAATTCAGTTCCATGTTATTCAGTGAGCACCATAAAATCAAGGAGTTCAGATCGGTCTGTATTTTACAACAATCATCACTACTATTTACGTTCAAAAATTTTTTTAAATCATCTGCAAATAATAAAAATTTACTGTTGTTTAAGCTGGTTGAAATATCATTTACAAATAACAAGAATAAAATTGGACCCAAGTGACTACCTTGAGGCACTCCTGATGTCACATTAATTTCATTTGATACAAAACCATTAATTTTAATAATTTGAGTTCTACCATGTAAATATGATTTAAGCCACAACAATAAATTACCTATAATACCATAAGAGGCTAATTTAGTTAAGAGAAGGCTGTGGTCAACCCGATCGAAAGCTTTCCGGAAATCGGTATATATTGCATCTACTTGGCCGACAAGTTCAATGTGATGTATTAAGTAATTCGTGTACAAAAATAAATTAGTCTCAGTACTGCGTCCAGGATAAAAACCATGTTGTTCAGGTATAATGACATTTTTGTAATTTTGCAGTATATGCTCCGCTACAATAGACTCAAAAACTTTTCCTATAGAACAAAAACAACAAATTGGTCGATAATTGTTGATATCAGTTTTACAGCCTGATTTAAATAACGGGAAAACAAATGTTGATTTCCATAACTGTGGAAAACAACCACTATTTAGAGACATCTGAAAAATTATAAATATGGGAAAAGCTGCATAATTTTATGAAGTAACGAGGGATATCATCAGGACCAGCATTAAACGTCTCTTTTAAATTTAAAAGTTTTTGAAAAACTACATCCGGACTTAATTCAATAGATGATAGTGTATTACAATTATCAAAACAGACACGATGAGGTATATAGTTGTTATTATCATATTTAGTATAAACAGAAGAAAACAATTCAGCAAATGAGTTACATATATCGATGCCATTATCCAGGTTTTTGTTATTGTAAGACATATTATTTTACATTTAAAAGTATACCTATATGAATTCGTATAAACTGTGGGTACTTTCTATAAATATACGGAGTTGCCAGTGCATAGCAAATAAAAAATTAAACCTAATTTACCAGTGAGAATTACAAATTTGCGTTACCATGTATAAATTACAAATTGTCAATAGTAAAAAAATACCTAATCATATCAAATGTCACAATAATTGCATGTAATAATTATTAAAGAAATATATAAGTTTTGAAACTTATTATTATTATTTTTATGAACTATTTAGAACGGTTGAATTGAAATTAAAATATACAAAAGTGTTTTTATTAGATATATGCTCTCCTTACATAGAGTGAATTTAATATAAAATAACGAATTCTCTAGTCTATATTAAATAAAAAAATATTACACAAATTTACACTGTAAGGAAAGTAAAATGATATTTTGCAGTGTGTAATTTAGGATGTGTAAAATTTCCGCTTTAATAGTTTTACATACAATGGCTATAACTCAAATGTGTTAAAATTACTATATATGTTAAAGTATACTGAATTTGTGTAATATTTTTTACCAGTGATGTGCTAAAACTATACAATTTTGTGTAAACTTAACACATCTCTATGTTATATACCCTTGCTCCTGACAGGTTAAGCACAACTTCAACAAAAGTCACTATGCCATGTTAGTCGTGTAGCGTTGTTGTGTTCAAATGGAGAACATTTAAACTGGGGTTTGATCAAATAAAATAGTAAGTACGTACTATAATAAATATTGCTGATAATTGTGATAAAGCTAAAACTAATTAGGATTGTACCTCTTAAAAGTATTAGAAGTTCCCTCTCACCTTTTACATTAGTTTGTATTCCGATTTTCTTGTAACTTTAGAGAAAGAAAATGATGTGTTCAGATCACAATCAATTAATTTTTGTAAACTCCTATTATGTAATACCTAAATACATCTTTGTTTAATATTTCGCTGTTTATGATTTACTAGAACGTTATTAATTTATAAATCTCTTATTAGAATATATACTACTACTGCTACTACTACTACTGCTACTACTAATTTAGTTAAATATTTTGTTAGAAAACTTGGTTTTTGTTCTTTTGAACTGAATTATATATAATGTGTCCCACTTTTCATGGAGCCACCCTGGTATCTCGCTCACCTGATATCCGAAGACTTTGAAACTTTGGTGGTGAATATATACTTATAAAGTGAGTCTTTAGACGTAGCCATATTTGATTATAGTCAGAGGCGTTTGAAACAATATTCTTCGTAATAAGTTTATTTTGACGATTTCTAGAACATTCCAGACTATATTCGATGCATTCTCGACGACTGTGAAAACGCCAAAATAAAGATATTAGAAATATTATATTTAATGAAAATTATTTCGATCGCAAATAGGAACTTATGTTCCAAAAATAAAAAGGTTGCTAAGCTTCCATATCAATACCTATTATACAATATAATTAACATGTTAATGTGTAAACTCTACACCATTGATGAAGCAAATAACACTGAAATGTATATTAAAACGAAAGTTACACATCATTTCTTATATTAACACAGCGGATTGTGTGAAACCGTTAACATACTGATACGTACAGAGAAATTTGTAAAAATATACACAATCCCTTGTGAACCTCGATTAACACAGTATTGCGTTCTTTTGTGTTAAAATGTGTAATTGTTTTTTTACAGTGTACCAGTATGAATTAGAAATTTGCGCTACCATGTATATTTTACAAAAAATTATAAGTATCTAGTAAAAAATTCGAAGTAATATAAAATGTCATAATTGTCTATTAAATTCGGATGGTTAACAGAAATAATTAAATAAAAAGTAACTTCCACATCACAATTATTGTTTATGTTGTTACCTACACTAAATTCAATAGCGAAAAACTTGAAATGTCAGTCTAAAGTAGGTACCTAAAATACGCAGGTATATATCCGCAAAATGTAGAAACAAGGAAATGCCATGAAATACAATGTAGACAAAAAGCTGAGAAGACGAAAATAATTTAACGTCAAATAAGCTAGTATGTAGATATACAATTTTGGACCTAGGACCTACGTATATCAAAGAAACCGCGTCACGCTCAAAGGGAAGAACAAATTTGGAAGAACAAATTTTTAAGAACTAATATAATAATAATATTTAAGAATTTTTTTTTGTACGTACGAGTGGGTGTATGAGAATGGCCAAAGAAGTATAACTTCCACCGTCTGGTCCGACGCAGACAATTTTTTTATTTCAGTTTACTTACATAATAATAGATAATATATTGTGTTAAATACCTAATTTTGAGTTGCCTTAAGATCAGTACGTAAGCACTGCCACTTTTAATATGCTTGCATTTACATATGCATTCAAAGAAATATAATTAAATCCAATAAATTTTGGTTAGGGTTAGGCATACTGTGTCTTTAATTTATTACTAATTAGATTTAACATCAACAGATGATAGCTATATCCTATACATTTTTATGTCAGAAAGGATTAATAATTATTATTATTATTATTATTATTATTATTATTATTATTATTATTATTATTATTATTATTATTATTATTATTATTATATCTAAAGAGATTATTTTAAAAATTCTATCAATACCACATTTAAACTATTGTGTTCTGTGTATGTAAGCAATGTGTTCCACTATGCTTATCAAATTTAGCTAGGTATATTATTATTTAAAATAATATCTGACACTTAGAAATACAGTGCTATCGAAAAGTAACGAATAAATTCATTATTTTTGAAATTGAGAAGTTTTCGAAAAAATCCCCTGGCACGTCGATTTTGTTTTTAAAAAAGGCACTTTTTGACAAACGACCCATATTTGTGACGTCATCGTTGTTCGAGATATGACGTCATCGACAATTTTTTTAAATAGCAGCCACCACGTCATTTGAAAGAGCGTGTCATTCTACATACATACATCATGAAAAATTATGGAGTTACATAACAAAAATTCAAGAAAATAATGTTTGAAGATTTTAAAATTTGATATTCACAGTTTTAAAAACAAAATAGACGTGCCAGGGGATTTTTTCTAAAACTTCTCAATTTCAAAAATAATGAATTTATTCGTTACTTTTCGAAAACACTGTATATCATCCATCCTATTCGATGATATATTCAGAAAGACTTATCGAAGTTTTGTCACACATGGCAAGATATAAATTTTCATGACACAATCAGGTTCAGATGTTTAAATAATTTAGTAAGTATCTTTTGCATGGATGTTTATAACAAAATAAGTCTCTGCGGCTTTTTATCTGCTTCCGGTGTTATATCTATAAGCGAAAATATTGTGTCAAGGAAAACGATAAAGAATAAAAATTAATTATATTCCTAGAAAGAGATTTGTGGAATGAAACTATTTAGCCAACCAAAAAGAAACTGTCAAGTGTTATTTTTATTTTTAAATAACTGCTTAGGTAACAACAAATCTCTAAGCATTAGTAGCAATAGTATCTACCGTATGTCTAGGTAAATGTTAACTTAAAATGTAACAAATGAATTTAAATATTTTAACACTTTACAGCTATTTGATTGAATTAGGGTAAAGATAGGTATATAGGTAAACAAAATGAAAACATGAACAGAAATATGTTAATTTTTATCGCGCGGGTCTGACTTCCCATTTAATATGTCCAGATTAGTATATCTTGAGCCAGTAGAGAGTTATTGGAGAGTCTCATAGGGTTAAGCAGTATATAGGTTTCCCTAATATTGACATCTAAGTATGCGCAAATGTGCTTTTTCAATAAGGCAGCAGTAATAAGGATACTGACCATATTTAAGCGTGACTAAGGTAACGTTGATCAATCCCTTATTTGTTAAATCGCGTTGTTCGTCCGTAATCGATTATACCCGTTTTGGTAACCTTTTAACCTAAAATTAAATGTGTTTCGCTTTTTTAATTAGTCACCGTTACATGTTTTAAGAAAAACGAAATACCAAAATATTGTCTTATACTCTTTTTCTGAGTCACTATTAAATTGGTAAAAACAGATAGAAATAAACAAAAGGATAAGAGAATCCCATCCGACAAATTATTGACCAGTAACTATATTTTTGTGAACAAAATAAAGGTCAGCAGTATTTAAATAAAGTCGTACTAAATACTGTTCGGCAGTATTAAAGGGATTTCCAATAGGACCTCTAGTGACTGTTAAGATAGCCGTATTTCTCGTTGTAAAATTATCAAATTTGTCATGTTTCAGGTACCTACAGAAATCTCGAAAAATAAAACACGTAGAGGAAAAGTAGGTAATATCAAAAATGATGTTTTGTTTATCCGCTTTTATACTATTTAAATTCTGCTCAAATAAAGTAATAACTTTTAAAAAGCGTTTGTAAAACACACATTATTTTGCTATTCTTTATCTTAACAATTACTTTCACATACCTACCTACAGTCTATTGTTATAACGTTCGTTTTACATTAGTACTTTTAAATATTCGCAGGTGGCATGAGATAACGTTTCTAGTATTTGCTCTATATTATTCAGTTCTTAACTGTTCTAGTATTTGTATTTGTACTTAGAAAACTTAATAGAAATTTTTGGAAGCATTAATGATTAGGTTGTTTCAAAATCTACGTGTCAATAATTGTTTTTGTCTAGGCACATGGAATCTATTGCAATAATAACAGCATTCTTTAAAATGAATTTGCCGATTTGAATGAATTCTGCATTCAATTTTCAACATTAATTTTGTAATTGTTCCACTCACCAATAAAGATATAATACCATTTTTACTAGGAACTTCCAGTGTTCCACTGATTTGATAGACTACCATTATTATTGAAATAAATTGTACAAGCAGTTAAACTGTCAATTTTAAAAAGATATTACCGGTTTTGGTTGGAAACCGATTTACTGATTTATTATTTTATAATTACTTTAGGCCTTAAACATTTTCAAAATAACGAATTTCTTCAATTTTGTAATTTTTTATTGATTTAGTTTACTATATTTATTTATTACTCAGTAGCAAACTCAGGTAGTTATATAGAAACGTAACTTACCTACTATGAACATCCTGCCATACTAGCATTTGTTAATAACTTTATTATTTAAGATATTAATAAAATCCGTTGAATTGTTCTAAAGATATTTTAAAATATGAAAATACCTGTATACTTAATTAACAAATTAATATCTTCAATTTTGTAAATATAAGCTCAACGGCGTGAAACCAAAGTTTACAGAATAAATATATAAGTTGTATCACTCTCGAACACGCCCCGCTCTACCAATTCCGCTCTCCTCACCCGTCTCGGGGACCGTTCGGTACCCAGGATCCTACACGGTGGCCGACGCTAGAATTGTAACGTGTTGAGTGCGATCGATATAGTGTGAGATAAATAACTATTTGTTAGTGTTTATTTTATTTATTTTTTTTTTTCTAAAAATGCCCGTGATATATTGTACTTTGTCCCTCAAGACAAGTCTTTTCCTTTTTCATTTTCCAAGGTATGTATTTTATATTTTATCAACTAATATAAAGACATAGGTCACGATATAAAATTTTACGCGGTACGCCGATAAAAATTAGAATCTTCATTTGAAAGATTGCCCTGATCATTACTGTAAAAAATTAGAATTTGAAGTAAACATTTTTCAAATAAAACATCAGATATTGTTTTTGTATGAACCAACAAGTAAGTTCTTTGTACTGGTATTTATTAAAAATAAAGTGTAATATGCAATAATTATGTAAGTAGATACTTAATTGTGTCATGTAAATATTACACCCATGCAGAACAGAGTTTCTGATAATACCAAAACTATTTTGGCGCCAAAATTCTAAGATGCTGAAGTTCATCTGCTACACCGATTCTAAGTAATACCTGTGCACAAACAGTATAACATCTTTAAATAAATTAAAATAATTTGTCTCAAATTAATTAATATACGTATAGAAATACCCAAATCACTAAAATGATATTAAGTATTAAAACATTGGGTTTTCATTTGTGTACTTTTTTTACCGAAAAGAATATATAGTTAAGTAAATTACAAAACAATAATATAATGCATTTTTCTTATATTTCAGATCAAGACTGCCAAACGTCACAAACACTTTCGTGAGGAGTCCAAGAAAAGCTGCATTAAAAGAGCAAACCTATACTGCAGCATTTGTAACTTGTAAACAATATATATTATATTATTTCCTGTTTCATGGCTATATTATTTTTTATATAGCAGAGTACGTATATATTTTATTTTAAAATTTACATATGAATATATACGACTTCCAAGATTAACTAACAAAACTTTATACATTTACCTATAATCGTTTTATAATATTTATATTTATTACATTACAAATATTTTATTTATACAATAAGCAGTCTTACATCACACTTGTAGAATATCCCTCGTATATAAATATTTCCCAATTGGAACATTTTTAAGTCCCTCGTAATTGGCCATTTTTTGCACCAGTATTTACGGGCAGCGGTACGGCTTTGATCTCAAAACATCAAAGTGCCGACAGAGAGTGGTATAACTTATAAGTATTCAGTAAACTTTGGTGAAACTGACGGTTATATTTGAAATATGTATTCATGTCTATTTGATATTGTAAGAAACTAGCAAATAGCGTAGGCATATGTAAATAAATATTTGTATATACTGTCACTATAGCTTTAGTCTTTCTAAAATACACAAAATATGAATTGTAGCTTTTATATTTTCCATGTTTGGCTTGTTAATATAATAAAATCATTTAGGTACAGATACAATGGAGTTATACAAATGTGTCTTAGTTCATCCGGCTTAGGTATATAGTAAATTAATCACATATTGTCTGAAGCTATTTATTTGTGGCATAATTTTAGTTTTTCTTTAGTTTTGTTGGGTTTTGCCACACTTCTGAAAAAATAATAAAGATTAATTAAATAAGCCAGTGACAAAGAAATATCTAATAAATCAGTAAATATAAAAAACTTTTGAAGAATTCAATTTATTTATTAATTTGGAAGCATTTACAATGCCTTAATAAAACCAAGGTATATAAATTCAGAACTTCCTATACATATTCTACAAAAAACTGTATATATAACTGTTATATATAACGAACAAATTATAAATATTTAGAAGATTTTTATGTAAAGTGGAATTAGCCCATTAATAAAGCAACAAATAATACAATATAAATATGAAGTTAAAGAAGTTATTATTATCGTAAGTATATAAGCTAACATCCTTCGTTTATTTTCTGGGAAAGCCAAGTACATACACGGTTAAGGCAGGATTGATAGTTTGCCCACATGAAGTAGGTATGTAAAAGTGGCTATTAAAAATAATTATATGGTGGGGACGTTTGCACATTGTTAAATTTCGTAAACTACACGTGATATTCTCCACTCAGAGTAGAGTAAACCAGCTGGAGTCCCGATCGCGGCTGTGGTGGGGTTGTGGAAGGCGGAGCCATGACCCTTAAACACCCGTCACAACGCAACAGTGTTCCGAACATCAGTTCTGAAGGAAACCGCGGTCGCAGTAGATGTGCGGTTGAGCTCGCTCCGAACACGCGTTAGTCAATTGTAGGGACATAGTGTTAGTAAAGTAATACCGTCTGTGATGATTTAACAAAGACTTTGAAAAACAACAGTGTGATAAAAGAACCATTTGCGATGATCTGGTTAACGTTAAGTGCAGTTTTAGTGGCGGTCCATTCGAGAAGTTTAACAAGCATAGAATCGGCTCCCAAAGGATGCGAGTGGCGGATGCAACCGTTAGAAGGCAACGAAAGCGGCGAGGAGCCCGTATTGTACTGTCAGATTAGAACAATCAACAGCGCCGAACCTCTAATAGGCAACCTGACACAGACCCAGGCCGATCGTGTGACAGTGCTGATGTTGGAATGCAGCGACGTGTTGTTTTTTGAGAGTTCCCTGGAATCCGGTAAACAAACCAGCTTCCTGTCAGCGCTGAAAAAACTGAAGGAATTGAAAGTGGAAAATTGTAAAATTCGCAATATCCCGGCGGCTGCCCTGTCACCCCTCCGACAGCTGCGACGTCTGTCTCTACGCTCGCATAATTCAGAGTGGTCCGCAATGACGCTGGAGTTGCATGCTGAAAGTTTCCGCGGCATGGGAGAACTCCGGAGTCTCGATCTAGCTGATAATAACATATGGAGCACGCCCCAGGATTTATTCTGTCCTCTCTACAGTTTAACGCATCTGAATCTAACTCGAAATAAACTTCAGGATGTTTCCGCTTTGGGTTTCTCCGATTGGGGAAACGGACCCCTAAATCCAGGCCGTGCGTGCGTAAACAGTTTAGAAGTGCTGGATGTGTCTCACAACGACATCATATCTCTCCCAGACAATGGATTTTCAGCACTTAGATCGCTTGAAGAGCTACATCTGGAGAACAACGCTATATCCACCTTAGGCGATCGTTCTTTGGTAGGACTTTCTGCATTAACCACTATAAACATGTCGAGCAACTGCCTGGTTGCCCTGCCGCCCGAGTTATTCCTATCTTCAAGGCAGCTTCGCCACATTTATTTGCATAATAACTCCCTCAGCGTTCTCGCCCCGGGACTTTTAGAGGGTTTGGATCAACTTCAAGTCCTAGACTTGTCCCACAACGAATTAACGAGCCGGTGGGTCAACAGGGATACTTTTTCCGGTCTGGTGAGGCTTGTAGTTCTCAACTTGGCAAACAACCAACTTACCCGAATCGACTCTACTCTTTTCCACGACCTCTACACCCTGCAGATTCTTAATCTCGAGCGCAACAGTATAAGCGTTATCGGAGAGGGTGCTTTTGCCGAACTGAAAAATCTGCACGCATTAACTCTGACGCATAATAAAATTTCACGCATTGAATCCTACCATTTTTCCGGCATGTACGCTTTAAATCAACTCCTTCTCGACTCGAACGAAATAGAATATATTCATCCCAAAGCATTCGAAAACGTGACGAATTTACAAGACTTGGGTCTGAATGGGAACATGTTAGGCGGCGTACCGGTGGGAATCGGCCAACTGAGATTTTTAAAGACCCTAGATTTGGGTAAGAACCATATCAAATCAGTTACGAATTCATCGTTCGAGGGACTGGACCTTCTCTACGGCCTACGATTAGTGGACAATCACATCGTAAATATTTCTAGGGACGCATTCTCCACACTTCCCTCGCTGCAGGTATTGAACTTGGCTTCTAATAAAATTAAGTTCGTGGAACAGAGTGCTTTTTCAAGTAACCCGACACTCAAGGCCATCCGATTGGACGCTAACGAGCTGACTGACATAAGTGGTGTATTTACAAACCTGCAAAGTTTGGTCTGGTTAAACGTTTCTTCAAATAAATTACTCTGGTTCGACTTTAGCCATTTGCCCGCCAGCTTGGAATGGCTCGACATGCACGGCAACCAAGTGCCTGAGCTAGGAAACTATTACGACGTAAGAAACACTTTAAAAATTAAAATGCTGGATGTAAGTTACAATCTGATAACAGAAATCAAAGAAAATTCTGTACCAAGCAGCGTGGTTACTTTATTTTTAAATAACAATAGGATCTCCTTGGTGCATCCCAACACGTTCCACAACAAATTACATCTGGAAAAAGTAGTTTTATATGGCAACGAGATAACTTATTTGGATATCGCTTCTTTAAGTCTGAGTCCAGTGACGAACGATAAAGATCTGCCGCAATTTTACATAGGAGGCAATCCGTTTTATTGTGACTGTAAAATGGAATGGCTTCTCAGAATCAATCATCTGAGTAATTTGAGACAATACCCGCAAGTGTTGGACTTGGACGCCGTTACCTGCGAGCTGGCGCATAACAGGGGCGCCCCGCCTCAGCCCTTGTTAAGTCTGAAGCCGTCAAACTTCTTGTGCCCCTACGAAACCCACTGCTTCGCCTTGTGCCATTGCTGCGACTTCGATGCTTGCGACTGCGAAATGACATGTCCCGACAAGTGCACGTGCTATCACGATCACACGTGGTCCTCTAATGTGGTCGATTGCAGCAATGCGGGCTACACGAACGTGCCTGAGAAAATACCGATGGATGCCACTGAAATATACCTGGACGGCAATAACTTGGGCGAGCTCGGCAGTCACGTATTCATCGGCAAGAAAAAACTCGAGGTTTTGTTTTTAAACAACAGCAACGTCAAAGCCTTGCACAACAGGACTTTCAACGGCGTCAAGTCTCTCAAAGTGCTGCACATGGAAAATAACAAATTACAAGAACTGCGCGGTTTCGAGTTCGATCAGCTGGAAAATATTAACGAACTGTATTTAGATCACAACAAAATCGAGTACGTGAGCAATCAGACCTTCAAGAACATGCATAAATTAGAAGTGTTAAAGTTGGACGACAATAAAATCGTGGACTTTACTCCGTGGCAGTTGGCGGGGAACGCGGAATCGGGCCCCCCGCCGCGCGTTACTCTCGACGGCAACAAGTGGTCGTGCGACTGCAATTCCCTCGGTCGTCTCCTGGCCTGGATTCGCGAGACGGGAGGCGATCCCTCCAAGCTCTATTGCGCGGATCACAAGGACTCTGAAACCGTCGCCGATGTGATGCACCGCTGCGAGGACCTAGACAATGCGATCGCGACCTCTGTCGTCCAGCGCGAAGTGATAAAAAATAACCAACTGCTAGGCGGCAGCTACGTGCCCCTGCTAGCCGCCACCCTTGTAGCAGTCATCGTGGTGTGCCTAATCGTAGCGGTGATGTTCATATTCCGCCAGGAAGTCCGGCTCTGGGCCCACTCTAAGTATGGCGTGCGAATTTTTCAAGACGCTACTACAGCCCACGACAACGACGACCGAGACAGGCTGTACGACTGCTACATGGTGTACAGTCACAAGGATGAAGACCTCGCAGCCAGAGTAATAGCTCCGGAACTGGAACAATTTGGACACACGCTGTGTTTACACTACAGAGACTTGCACCTTATGGGCGGCGCGTCCTATCTCGCCGATGCCATGGTGGGCGCAGCCGACGCTTCCAAACGCATCGTCTTCGTGGTGTCCCCAGGTCTGATATGCAACGAGTGGGCCCGCCCGGAATTCAGAGCAGCGTTGCAAGCAGCCCTCCGCACCACCTTTAGACACAAGCTGGTGTGCGTGTTGAGCGGCGACCCCTTGGAGCCTATGGACCCCGAGCTGAGAGCACTCCTACGAGCCTGCACCGTGACCAGATGGGGAGAGCGGCGCTTCTGGGAGAAGCTGCGCTACGCCATGCCGGATGTCATCAATAACCAGACAACGAGACGGAGCAAGAAGCAGGCGGAGATCCGGTGCAAGACAAGCGCCAGATATACGGCGGCTCCGACGACCCACGACTCCTGGTACAAGTATCAGGCGATGCCGGGGGTGCACGCCGCCACCCTGACGCCCACCCCCACGCAGAGCACGTACGTGTCGGGGGAGTCGGCCAGGAGCACCGAGGACGAAGCCGGCTCCAGCGCCAGCAGCCAGCACTACGGGTCCGAGCAGTTGAACCACAGCTACGTTTCGATCGACGGGAGGCCTCCTCAGTACACGCAGTTTCCGCCGTGCCGGGCGGAGGTGCCGCACCACGTGTACTCGACCATCCCCGACGCGCAACCCCAGTCTAGGACTTATTTCGTTTAACTTAACGTGAGATGATATTAAATGAAAAAAAATAAAGGCTGTTTTACTTATATCGCATACTTGATATAGCATTTTCGAATGTCACTAGTTTTTAATTACTGTGTAATAATTAAATTATTGTGTATATTTTGTAAATATTATGGAAAGAATATTTATTTGTATTGTACGGATAGTAATTCTGAACGCTTATTAGTCACTAATTTAAGTACTGTGTATATAAATACTTTATTCCTTTTCATATTTAAGACTGTTGAATATGTAAAATATTCCTAATTTATGATAATTAAACGAATTTTTTATACAGATATTAGTTTATTTTCTGCATATTATGGCATGTAGCACTTATTCGAATCAAAAACAAATTTTCAAGTGTCACAATTTCAAAAAAATAAAAGTAATTCGATAATTATAAAGAAAGGTTTTGAATTTATTGAATATACAATTTATTTTGAATTAATACGTAATGTTAGCAGTAATTTCTTGGCATATCGATATCATTAATTTTATATAAAAAATTATCATATATTAATAGGTAAAAAAGTCACATAATGTCATTGTCCGATATTTTTTAAAATTTCTACCATTTTTAATAATTCCTAGTATATTTATGGTAGGTATCAAGAAGAAAGATTTTTCTTTTCATTATACTGTTTATATTTTCTTTTAGTGTGATTATTTTTCAGACATATTAGGTAGGTAGGTTATTACAAATTAAATTATTATAATTTACATATTTTATATAATAATTTGAGTAGTTCTAAAAACATATGCTAGGGTTGACTATTGTATTGAAAATTACAGCAAATAATTGGAAATAATTTGATAATTTCAAAGAAAGCTAAAATATCACCTATCTTTTAAAAACAAAAATTATTGTATTTGTTGATTTTAGCAGATTCTATTAAATATTGGCAATATTAATTGTTTAATATATTAATAATCATTAATTTCATATAAGTTAAGAACCTGAGATATTCTTAAGTCTAGTACATATATAAATTCCCACCATGTTATTGCTTGAGATTTTTCCAAATTTATATCACTAAGGTTTCTTACATTTCAATATTTATATCTTCCTTCAGTGTGATTATTTTCCAAAAAATCCTTTACGAAATTACTTTCTTGCAACTCTCATATTTTACACAATAATCTATGAAGTTCTAAAAATACTCGAATACCTTGAAAATTGATGGTTTTATTTTGTTAATAGCACAGTGCAACAAACTTGTCGAGTTTAATTAAAAAATATAAATTTTTTGTACAAGTATACAAATTATAAATAACAATTAATTAAATAAGCAATTCATCTTCTGCATTGTTATTAAAGAAATAAATTGAAAGAGAAGAAACAATTAAATAAAAAAATAATAAAATTGATTAAGGTATCTTTTGTGAGAATTTACTAATTGTTATGTGTATTTTTGAGACGTACTAAAATAGTTATTTAATTATTTGTGTAGTTCAAGATTATAATATATGCTTGTATATAGATAAATAATTTTGAAGTGAGCAAACTTATTTCATATAAAGAAATAAATCAATCTTGAATGAAGATTGAGTTAATTAATTCCACATTATGTATCTACAGGATGATTAATTAATAATGGGACAGAGATTAATGGCAGATTGCTGACTTCAAAATAGAGTTATTAAGCCAAATATGCCTTATTCGAGTATTGCTCCTTCTCAATAAAAAATGTGTCAAAGTTAAAATTTTATTATCAATATTTGTAAATAACTTAAAAAAAATCAAAATATAGGCATACGTTTTTTTTTTTGAAGGCAAGAAATTCAAATTGGTTTCTAATTTTGACGTCACTACTAGAGGGCTCCACTTATGACACATTATGTTTCTTTTAAATGGCAGAAGTTTTTTGTCGCTTTCGACTCGATTTCAAAAAGATATATCTTGTTAAAGTCGTTAGGAGTAACCGTTTTCAAAATAATGCTATATGAAATATTCAGCGCACCGAGTAGAAACTGTTTTAGTCTCTGGTATAGTGCCTTTTCTGCTAAAACTACAGTAAAGTGTTACTTGTCAAACCTTTAACCTTGGCACTCTGTAGATCGAAATGGAGCAACATTCGACAATACATATTTATCTTAGTCAGTCAGTTAAAGTCCTGTCATTAAGCTCTGTGTCATTATGAATTCATCACCCTGTATTCTTAATAGGCCTATCAAATGAATATCATTATTGATTCAAAATAATCTGTATTTTCTATTTACCATATTTTTGACTAGTGTAAGTACGCATTGAATCGCTGTTAAAGTATACAAGTACTATAATACTTTGTGAGATTGTATTTATTGAAAACTGTACTGCTTCTATTGGTACATATAAATAACAAATGTACCTTACAGCTATGAAACTAGAATTGATATGGATAATAACTTTCACATAATATGTCGTATGTACTACCAAATCATTATTCTTTACTGCCATGTTAAATATTTTTCGTATTTATCAACTTTTCTTTGCTATAACACACATAAGCTCAATTAGAAAGGATTGTTTTTACAACGTCTTTAGTATAATGAGAAATTAAATGATGATCCTTAGATTTAAATAATTTTATTGTATTTCTTAACACATTTAATCCCACAACAAACAAACTTCTGTCGGTGTGGCAAAGTGACCATAAATAAAGATTAGTTATTATATAGTCCTTTGTGGCCACACAAAAGGCAAATCCAAGTAAATAATGAGGATTAATCATATTTGACAGAATAATTTATCGATGGAATTTAACGTTTACAAGCATTTTTTTTAAACTCAGCTCCCGATAATAATTATAAATTACCTCAAAAACTGCAGCTTTCTTATATGCAAAATGTATAGCTGTTATTTATTCGAGTATCTCCCCAAGACCGAATGGATTCGGTTTTTTTACACACCGATACCCAAACGCTGAAAATCTAGGTAGTGAAAATATACAAAAGAGACAATAAAAATAATTGTAGAAGAAATAACATTAATTTTTTTAGTAAATACTGTTATACAAGGTGTTCCAAAATAGAAGGCCATACCATTAACCACATATTCTTTGGACAAAAATAAGGCGACTTCCTTTATGCCATTTTTTATTTAGACGTCTCTGTTTCAATATACAAAGTGTTAAAGTTACATTTTAAAAAATTATTTTTGTTAATAATCCCATTGTTTTCTAATATACAAACTTGAAATTTTGCACGTACTTTTATTTTATTGCGGCATACTTATCATGTAATTTTGGTGAAAAAAATGGAAGGGCGAATGGAGGTAACTGAGGGATGCAGTACCCTTTATCCCCTCCAATTATTTATAAGTACGCCTATGCAGCTTTTTCTAGAAATATCAAACGTACAATTTTCTTCTGACCATTTTACCTTTTTGTAATTTTTTGTTTAAATGCCTCGTTTTGGAGAAAAACGACAATTTGTAGTGCCCATAAATCTATCATTCACTACCATTTTCAAGTGAAACTGAAATTTTGTCGATATACTTGATATTGCAATACCATGGCAACTTAGAAAATCGTAATACTTACTAAATGAATATTTGCTTAATTCAGTAAGTATTACGATTTGCTAAGTTGCCATGGTATTGTAATAATAGGTATATCCACAAAATTTCAGTTTCACTTGAAAATGATAGTGAATGATAGATTTATGCGCACTACAAATTGCCATTTTTCCCCAAAACGGAGTATTTAAAGAAAAAATTACAAAAGAGATAAAATGATCAGAAACAAATTTTACGTTTGATATTTCAAGAAAGAGCTGCACAGGCGTACTTAGAAATAATTGGTGGGGATAAAGGGTACTGGATCCCTCAGTTACCTCCATTCACTCTTCGATTTTTTTCACCAAAATTACATGATAAGTATGCCGGGATAAGATAAAAGTACATGCAAAATTTCAAGTGTGTATCTTACAAAACAATGGAATTATTAACAAAAATAGTTTTTTAAAATGTAACTTTAACACCCTGTATATTGAAACAGGGACGCCCAAATAAAAAATGGCATAAAAAAAGTCGCATTATTTTTGTCCAATGAATATGTGGTTAATGGTATGGCCTTCTATTTTGGGACACCCTGCATAACAGTATTTACTAAAAAAATGCATGTTGTTTCTTATACAATTATTTTAATTGTCGCTTTTGTATATTTTCACTACCTAGATTTTCAGGGTAGATATTTTTCAGTTTATAAGTTTTTTAACATCGTATACTTAATATAAAGATACTTACAATAGATATATGTTGTAAAATTTAAAGAAAGCTGAATATTAGCTTTATAGTTGTGATGAACTTGTAAATAAAGCAGAATAATTGTATAACGTTTTTATAAGAAATTATTGGGATCGTATATTTTGTTGTATCAATGCTGTAAGCTCATTACTAAAACATAACTTGTTCTTATATAGAACTCTTAAATCACAATTATATATTTTTTATACAGTAACTATGTTTTGTAAAAATGTGCCTATTTCACGCTATTAGCTGCTGTGTTGATGCCAATAAGCTGTTTATACGACTAATCCTTGCAACCAAAAATTAGTTACATGGGTTTCTTTCACAAGTTTCCACTATTTTCCGTTTCTCAGTTGTACTTTTTTGCCACTTTTTATTCCACTATACTATACACTACTCTTATACATTCTTGTTAATAAACTGGATATTTCAACCACATCACTTACACTCATATTTTGATCTCGCGGCCTAATCCCTTCACATGTCATCATCCGGCATCCCTTCCTTATTAAATTAGGTCGTTTACGATTTTGAGAATACAAAGTCAAGCTTGAATTATGCTCCATTCTTAAGAACACACAATTACTAATAAATGAATTACATTCATAATTAAATCAGCGGAAAAATATACCGCCTATGATAACGCTGGAGATGGATCAGCCAGTTCGTCGCAACCAGTAGAAAGTCAGCTTTTCTATCCGGCACATGCCTATTTGCTGCAGCAGAAGCTGTGTAATTGGCTATGCTCTCAGAGATATGCGACACTTATAATTTTATAGAAAAACTAGGTGACCCGGCAAACGTTGTTTTGCCATATGAATTATTTCTAGTGAATATTTTGGTAGTCGGCTTAGTTCTTATCCCTACTCCGTGCTGTTTACTGGGTGAGAAGTACAAACCTAGAAAAAATATAGACTGTGCCAGTGTCATATTGCCGGCGACCGCTAATTCATGGCTGCCCTAAAAGGTCACTAAAACTTGGTTTTGATGCCAATTTACGTTGGTTCCATTGTAGCGTGAATCTCATTTGTTTACTGTGATTGATCACAGTCATGTCACACTCTTTAATGACATTTAAAATGACAGCAAGTTAGTTAATTTCGTATTGCAATGCAGCCATCATATTTGCACAACCGCCACCATAAAGCATCTGTCACATAACCTATATCATGAACCGACGCTGTCTATATTATTTCTAGGTTTGTAGTGAGAAGTGACACCGGTAGACGTTTGGCGGGGATAACTGATCTAGTGATAATCAATCAGTTATAATGTTAAAAATGATTAAATTACTAAAATGGCTATTAAAAAATAAGGGTTTGTCATAGAAGGGTGAAAATTAAGGGTTGTATGTATTCTTTAATGCCACATCATAAAAAAATAAAAATAAAAACTTTTGTCCAATAAATAAAAAAAATGTTTGGGGTGGACCACCCTTATCACTTAGGGGCTTGAAAAATAGATTACGACCGATTCTCAGACCTACCGAATACACATACAAAATTTCATAAAAATCCGTCAAGGCGTTTCCGAGGAGTATGGCGTCTAAAACTGTGACACGAAAATTTTATATATTAGAAAAAAAAATATACGGACTGCATGTATTTTTCTTCGTGTTGACTGCTATAAATTGTGAGCGAGTTGATCAGTCACTCTCTATAGATATTCGGCGGTTAGGTATAGTCATTATTATAATTTATAGCCCTATTCAAGTAACGCATAAAGTCAAGGGAAGTGAAATAAATTCATTCCGAATAACTGGCCTTAACTTTTCTCACTTTCTGAATTTACGCCAGGTAGCAGTCGACTTGTGTGGTGCATCTTTTTCTATTAACGCCTATAAGAATTTTCACAATGGGCTTTACCTGGGTATGGTCAAAACATAGCCACAATATTAAACGTCGCATCATTGTCTACCTATAGCTTGGAATAAAATAGATTTTAATCGACACAAAAGGGACCACAATTTGGCAATTATTTTCAATTTTACGCCTATAGAAAGGTGGCAGGTGAATTATAATTCTGGCAAATGTAAAAAATTAAGAAAAAATAACTTCCTGTGCCTTCGGAAAGGGATGTACTTGGTTTTATGAAATTATCTTTTGTTGGATGGCTGCTTTTCGCTTCCGAGCAAAACTTTGCGTTTAGGTAATCGAGGTGAAATCAATTTAACAATTTCGTTGTAGTTTTATGTAATTTGTCAGTTTGGTATTTTTACTACAACCCAGTAAATATACATTTATTTCCAACAGGTGACAACATCCAATAACAGAAAAAAATGTAAAAACATATTTCGCTTTTGATAAAAGATAAAAAACAAAATAAAAACAATACTAAACTAGTGTAAGTAGGTATAGTAACAAAGTAAACAGAAAAACGTGACAATATAAATATTAGCACAAAATATACATATTTTAAATTGTAATAATAACAATAATATTTCATGTCCATATTTTATAGAAAAAAATAACAAATGCTGAATGAACATTTCAGTCTATTACTTCTCTGCCCAGGCAACTCGCAAATCTTTTTTCTATTTACTAGAAGAATTAGCTTTGCCGCTTATTAAACAATATATATATATGGATCGGTCAGTGGTCGCACGGTTTAAGGCGTCAATACTTGAATCGAGGTGACTGGATCGCTGTGGGTTCGACCCCCGCTGCCGGTAGACCGTATATAAGCTATATTCGTGGAGAGATTGGCACCCTCTCTGCGGGTATGGTAGGGTATAAGAATGTTGGCTTGGGTCAATGTGAGAGATTGATACCGGTTGACATTTGACTACCCCCCTAATTAATGAGGTTTTCCAGGTTTTCCTCATTCCTGCACTGAATGGTGGTTAGGGCCTACCAACGTAAGTCGTTCCTGGGCGCAAATGCGGCCTGCTTAATAATAATATGCCGCCCCCTCTCCCGCACAAGTCTTCGACTTCTGGGCTAATCCTCGTGATTAGAATGAGGGGTAGAGATATTATTATATTATTATATATATGATTGCTGTGGGTTTGACCCCCGTTATTATTATTATATTAGCCGTGCTTTCCTTAAAAGTGGTCGATGTTATCAAAATATTCCAAGATATTAATTTGATAGATAATTAAACATTGTACAAGTAAATTGTATATGTTTGACAAAATTAGCAGCGGCTTAAAAATATTTTTAAAAATAGGTCATGCCGTCCCCCTTCTGCGCCACTGTTGTCCGTAAAATATTGTGTAGTACATCAAATAATTTGTCTTTAGGTGTTAACTGTATGTGGTAAGTTTGAATATATATATAATATATATAGTTTTGGAATTGCCAGATAACATATAATTTTAAAGAAACTTTAATTAACACCCTGGATCTTGTTCAGGAGGTATATACGACCACAATTTTGTCAGCGGTTTTTTTAATCACCCTGTAGTAATCCATATTTTTTCTACTTAATATTGCCTTTTTTTTGTAAAGATAAAAACATCTGCGACTAAATCTTTTAGCACAACTGTTTATGTATTGAATACATTTTACGTGGACCAACAATATATAAATAAACCGATAGAAATATTTTTGTCTATTAAAACCAAAAATTTAATTTCCAATGTAACAAAATGGAAAATTAAATATGGAATTGTACTATATCATTACGGATTAGTGTAGGTACTTCGTGTAATTTTAGTAAATAGCAAATATTAAATATAAACAATTACTCACAAAAACTTCATGACGCTAGCAATAAAAATGTTTGCATATTTTGTTTTAAGTGAGCGAGGAAAAAGTATAATGCAAATTCCTAATTTTGCATACGCACTACATACATACCTACCAACGACTGATTTTATTAAAAATATGGCTCTCCTCGAACACCATTGGTGCTTAAGACAATATTATAACGAAATATCTTCCATTACTGCATGAACTAATTAATCATTTATTCGTTTGTTAATCTCTTAGGCGGAGCAACTATTTAAACCTGTTTTTGTCCAACAGTCAGAAGATAACGGACAGCGTTTGATATATCATTTTTGTATCTCGCATACTTTATGTCTAATGAATCTCGACTGTAATCCAACCTGGATGGAATGTTTTTTGAATACGACACTTACTAAACTTAATAAATTAAATGATGACATGAAAAATATAATACAAATGGACAGTAAACTCTAGTGACGTAAATACTAAAGATTATTTAAACGTTTCTATGATATTTGTTGTATACTGAAAAAATATGCCTTTTGATGGACAGCGGTTTGTTAAATAAATGATCATATTTGTTAATATAGTATACACTTGTTGATTAGTTTTTATAAGTGTTCGTTAAATCAATGTACCTGCATCGTATTAACAAATAGTTTTACATTAGACAATCTAAAATATTGATTAAGGCCGGGATTTTGTAGAAAAGGAATTGCACAGCCTGAGTGAGCGAAACGACGGTTCAATCAGACCTATAAGACACTATACAACGCGTATAGGCCCGAACCGCACGGTTGTCTGAAGTTTATCGTGCATTTTGACGTACGTAAAAATGAAAGCCGTGATATATGTTATCATTTTACTCGAGGACACAAAATGTAAAATTAGCAATAAATATTAATCTGAAAGTGAAACACAAGTTGTCCTATATGTCCTGGCTAGTGAGTGAAGTAATTTGGTGGCTATGGCTGTGATAATTTTGCCGTAATTGTGACATATTGGCGTAGTAACTGTGTGGCTAAAATTGAGGTACTTTAACATTTATTTTAATTATTCTTGTGATTTTATGAGCAATGAAAATTATCTCACGCACTAGCGGGAACCTTTGTGAATACGTTGATATATAATAATAACCAATTATTTCAATTTTCAGTTTTGTGTCCTCGCTTGAAGCCCTGTAAGACGGTAAAAATATGTATACAAAATCCCGGCCTTAAAGCAACGAATTTTACATATATTCAATGAATGTTTTAATTTAATGCACGAAATCTCTATGAATTTAGAATAAGAAGCTTGATAATACATTTTCATAATATCAATGTTTAAAAAAATGTCAAATCATTGTTTTTTTTTATTTTATTTGTATTTTTTACATTATTTTTAGTCATGTGGTGGGCAAATTTCTCAAAATTTTTATTTAACTTTTTTTTAATTTATTTACCGCACTACCTCAATTCTGGACGCCTTTGAATTCACTGATTTATTATTGACATGTGGTAGCAGCATAATTTTATTATGATTTCTCAAAAAATATATTTCTTAAAGTACTTTGTCTTATATTTTAAATTTGTTAAGTTAAATAGACTAATATTATTGGAGGTTAAGCATTTGAATGCTTCCGTTCTCTTATGTCTCTTTTTCCTCACTGTCCTCCCTTCTTAATGTTGTCTCCTACTGATTGGATCTTGTAGAATATTACTTGCAATATCTATCAATGATTCTTCTGCGCTTGATATGTAGATTCTCTTATATGGGTTCCGACAATAAAGAATGTATAACTAACCTTATTATCTTTAACTTGAGTTTCCTCTCTTTTATTTCCTTTACAGGTTCCTGACGACAATTTTGTTTTGTTTTCTGCTATAGAGATATTAGTATATATCATCTGTCTTCTTCTTAATGTAGTTTTAATAGCTTTATTTTTTATAAATTCTAATTTTCTTAATAGATATCTTGATTGGACCTTATTTGTCTCTTGCTTTTCCTCTCATTACAATATCAACCACCTTACGCTTCTCTTTTTATCTTCATGATTACCACACCTTCTTTCACTACACTCTTAAATCAAAATTTTACAATATTTTTCAATCTAATTTTGATTTCTATCAATTATATTAATTATACAATCTGATATAATTTAATTTCAATTCTGCAAATACTCCTGTCTCTATTTATTTGAAAATCTTTCAAACCAAGTTTTCCATTTTATTTCCTATAATAAAATTTGCATTCAGATTTAATTTTGCATTTGAAAATTTTATTCCTATTTGTCATCTCATTTCTCTAAATGTTATTATAATCTGACTTTTCCAGCATATGCTATAACTCATCTCCTATTTATTAATGTAAATTATCTTTTCAAATATAAATTTTGTATATTTACCAACTTTATTTCACCTATTTCTTAACCATCATCCCTCTGCTGATCTATGATCCACAGCGATTTCAGAACTCTGTGTTTGTGAGTATTCATAGCCTTTGTAGGAAAGAAGAAAGAAGATTTATTTTGTAGTTACTTGTAGAACGGATGACTAAAAACTATTTTAAATGTATACAGGGTGTCCAGAAACTCTCCTGACAAACGAAGACCGGATTCCTCAGATCATTTTAAGACAATTTAACCCAATTCACCTAGTCCGAAAATGCTTCCTAAGGAAACTAGAGCTCTTTGAAGATGGCGCCTTGTAAATAGTTTTGTTTAAATACCTCCAGAACGCTTCTACTTAGAAAAACAAAAACTGGTATGCTTGTTTAGCCTTCAGAGATGAATCGATTCCATCAATTGCGAATTTCTAGTACCGGTCATAGGCGTCCGTTTTGGGTAGGTCAACGGTTATTTTAACGCATAACTTTTTGTCTTTAACTTTTAAGCATTTGTGACACTAGATTATTAAATTTTCAGGTATTCTAGTACTAAAAGGTACTCTTACTTTAAGTCATTAGAATACACCGTTTTCTAGAAAAATGGATTTGAAAATTTTTCGTTAATAATCTAGTGTCACAAATGCTTAAAAGTTAAATACAAAGAAGTTATGCGTTAAAATAACTGTTGACCCAAAACGGACGCCTATGACCGGTACTAGAAATTCGCAATTGATGGAATCGATTCATCTCTGAAGGCTAAACAAGCATACCAGTTTTTGTTTTTCTAAGTAGAAGCGTTCTGGAGGTATTTAAACAAAATTATTTACAAGGCGCCATCTTCAAAGAGCTCTAGTTCCCTTAGGAAGCATTTTCGGACTAGGGGAATTGGGTTAAATTGTCTTAAAATGATCTGAGGAATCTCCGGTCTTCGTTTGTCAGAGAGTTTCTGGACACCCTGTATAATCTAACCTAATCTAAGAAATGAAAATCCTACTGGTTTTAGTCATTTTCCAAAGCTGAAACAAAAACTTTAAAGTACTGATGGTATTTGTCACAAAATATTCCTAAAAATAGCAACACATTGGGCAAGCTGCTTCCCTCCTCGTAAATAACTGCAAAAAATAGGGTCTCCCTTACGAGAAGGGCTTACTATCACCCCAAAATATATAGATTGGATAAGTTTGATGACGGAAGCGTGTAATTGTTGTATATAGATAGCGGAGGGGTGCGACCACCAACTGCTGGAGTCATATTTTTTCATATATGTCCAAATATCCACACAGATTGTGCCGATGTTATTACGAAAGTGCCAAAGAAGATATAAGACACAGTGTTATAAACTGTCTGTCTGATAATAATTTACTTTCCAAAACTAAAGTGTTGTAGTGGAAAACACGTCTATTGTTAGTGCAAATGAACATAAATCTTCAAAATCTTGAAGAAAATCCTGATTCTGTAAAGTTCTACGTAGGTACTATGTTGAAAAACAAAAGTGTATCTGGATGATTCTACATCATATAAAATTATGTAAATGCGAATAGATCAGGCAAATATATAACAGTTCGAGTAGATAGATATGGAAGCGAGGAGAGAATATATTACAATAGATATTTTGATTGATATAGATAATCTCAGTAAGGTGATGTCGAATACCAAACGAAATACTTATCTATAAATGGAAAACTTTTTTCCAAAAGCAAAGGTACAAAAGTTTATCTAAACAATTACTTATGGTAGAAAACCCTACTAACTGTAAAATATACGAAAATATTTAAGCTGTTCAAATGTGCCCAATTTAGTGCCCATTCGAATGTATTTTATAAATTGAAGAAATTACAAACCTGGAAATATAATGGAGAATATAAAATTTTGAAAACTGACTTTTAATATTGAATATCAGGTTTTAAATTCGACGTTTTCATTTTTCGAGTCCATCATCAACTTTCTTAATTTTTTTTTAAGAACAGACTTGGATGTTTTATAATAGATTTTAGGATTTTAATAAGAGTGACGTAGAAATAAAAATTTGGTTTCTGACGGGTCTAAATATCCGTTATTTGATAAACATATTGAAAATAATTGGAAAATTTTATTTTTTTATTTTAATTTCCTGTATTTCCTTAATTTAGCATTTTAAGAAAACAATTTACAGTTAAACCCCTGGATTTTCTTCACGCAATTAGAAAACACCCTGTATAAACGAAAAATTCTCTGGTTTCCGAGATACTTAATCTTGAGACTATTACTTTTAAGAATAGAGAATTCCGTAACTTATTAAAATTTAATTTCAGATCATAGGTGGATACCTACTTTGGATCTTTTATGATTAAGATCTATATATTAAAATAATATTTAAAATCATTTCTTGGAACATTTTGATATGTCCTCTATGAAGATATTTAATTAAATGTTAAATAACTAGGTGCACAAAATAATATGTGCACAATAGTGATATGAATACACTTTTTAATACTTTTTAAAAAATTGTTGTTGAAGAAGTCAATGTACACCGCAAAAAAAAAACCATTTATTTCACCAAACAAATGACAATTCTAATTATTTAAACATATTTTACTCTAGAGAGACAAATATTTTTTTGGTGTAATAATCACTTTTTTGGCAAAAAGAATTTGAAAATTTAATATTTTTGACGAATAGTTATTCCATTTGAACACCTTATTAAAACTTTAATTTTAAAAAATGATTTTCAAATAAATATATTTTTTTCATTTCCCAAAATAATTTGTTTAAATCAGTATAAAAATAACGTTTTCAAATAAAAAAAATATATATGGATGGAAATTAATGTGCATTTAGAATCAAATAATGCGTTTACTTATTTCAGAAATGCAATTTTTTAATTGAGGGATGTAAAAGGAAAATTTGTATTCTTAATTATCTTTGTGTGTATTTAAATGACACTTTATTAGATTGTATAATCTTTTCAAAAACCGTAAATTAAACAAAACTTAATTTCCTCATATAGTGTATGATCGAAAATGTATTAGTTTGAAAGGAAAAATTCAGCTACAAAGCTGATAGGTATATCCCAGGATAACTCTCTCTCTTATAATTTTCCACTATTCCCAATTTCAAAGAGATTACATTTCCAAAATTACAACATTTTTCGGCGACCTAAGCTCACACAGCTTTAATTAGAAGTGGCGATATTTGATCTCACACAAAGTGAATTATGTATACGTAATTTAACCGGCATGGAGCTTGTTCCGGTACAATGCAACATGAAACCCTGTTTTTATTGTTAATAAGTGGTTAACGTGCACCCATAAACGATAGGCTATCGTTTGCGTTTTCCTGCTAAAATTTAAATGCTGGAATTACGGAACAATGCTCTCTGCAAAGTGGAATGTACCTCGCAATAATGAAAAAGCTTGAATTCAATTCACGATTGTATTTGCCTAAAATTTTAGGAAAATATACACGCTACTAATACAGCTCTCCTTTCACCATTAAGTACTAAATTCTCGACCAATCTTGTCGACTTCTTTTAATCTAAATTATGTAATTAGTAGGTACACGAGTTGAACTATATTATAGGTATATTTTTGGGTTACATAGCTATAATATTGAAGCCGTATCATACAGGATGTACCTACCGAAGTTTGGCTATAAAAGAGCATTGCGAAAAATTCACTTGAAATATAATTTTTTAGTTATAGTTTATATTCAGCATTATTTTTTAAAGGTTTTAAATATTGATGTAGTATACCTATATCAATATACAGGGAGTTACAGAATTATGTTAAAATATTCCAGGGACAGATTCTATGTACAAAATCAACGAATAAAGTCGGAAATGTCTTGTTTTCGAGATATAGGTTAATCAAAGTTTTCTGTCTTAAATACTACAGTCTTCATTAGACCTATAGAGATATTGAGATGAGATTTAATACACAATAATGTATAGTGAAAAGCAGCATTAGTGGCGTGCCACAAATACTCAGTTTTTGTCAAAAAAAAATGTTACGCCACTGATTTTTGAACAAATTGGTATCGCTCTCTTAAGACCAAGTTAATTATGCTTAAAATGTGTATCTTGGACTTTTTTCTCTTGACGTATCGTTTTATAAACATTAATTAATTAATTGGGGGTAATACCATAAGAGCTTAGATTTAGCCAGAGATTTGTTTGTTTTTTTTTCGAGTACTTACTGTCGTGGCAATTTAACGACAATTATTTCACAGCTGGAGTTAAATTACCTACGAAAGTAAGTACGAGAAAATAAACATAAAAAAAATATCAGGCTCAAAATCCGAGCTCGAATGGTATATGGTAAGAAAATTTCATGAATAAAACAATGACAATTTAATCAAAACTTGATATAAAAATATAGAAACAACAGACAATTAACGCGTATTAATAATAAAGAGATTATTTTTTTAAAGCGAACAATTAAAACACAATTATTGTAAATAGTTTGCCCTGTTGACGTTGACTATTAGTGGTTCTCTTGTGGATGTTGATTGTAAGGCTGATTTTGAAGGATCTGTTGATATTGACTCGTTATTCTAAGGTCGAGACATTTGGATAAATTTGTGATTTTGACATCTAACAATTTGAAACTGACATTACTCTTAATAAATAAAGTAACATAGCGTTGCTATGATAACGTAATTTATCCGCTTTTTTATCCAGTTGCATTTTCTCTTCCTTCCTATTTAGCCGATAGCAAACCACGATTTTTGCGTTCGTCAATTTTCAACTTTGGGGATGCTAATTAAAAAACAATAATCTAGGTTGCATGTCAAGCATGGCAGTTTGTCATAAATTCTATGTCAGACTTAAACAAAAAGTGTTTTAATACTTTTTTTTACAAAATATGTCAACATGGTGAATTACTCCTTTGAATAATTTGCCAGCATACATCTTACGTATGAAAAAGCAAACGGAAAATCGAATGAAGCAAGACGGATCTAGGAAGATACATTCTTCAAAATGTCTTTATTTGTAACGGGTTTGGATGAAACTTATGATAGTTAAAATATTCTTAGGGTATGAGTATTACCTACAGTTTTCATTAAATTATCTTAATCAGAAAGAAAGTTATTTTAAAAAATATCCAAATGATAAAACCCCTTTGGAGCTACATCTGAGTAACATCGCTCCGGAGAACCAATGTTTATAGGAACTTTTTTAACTTTTTTTGAATCTACTTTTACTACTTACATTAAGCTTTGTACCAACTTTTCCAAACACTCTGTATATTATGTTATAACCTTTGATCTGAGAAAAATGAATTTTGCAAGTTTCTGTTTAAACTATGCATTCAAAAGAGATGTCAAAATTTTTATTGGCTATTGGTTGTGTGCCATATTCAAAAATAATACATTCAGGTATGTGACACAAATTTGTATTTTTACTTTTTTTCCAATTTTAAGGAGCTGTAACTTGTTAAAGGTACATTTTGTTATGCAGGTATGTTAAGTAATAATCTACTTTGACTTCTGATTTTCGCCATATAAATTTGGCTACACATTTTATAATCACTGTATATTTTACAAAGAAATAGATTGATGAATTTTTTATAAGAATAATTCAATAACATAGTATTCAACATGTTCCATCTCAGACATTGTCCAGAAAATATTTATAATATAATAAAGTATTTTTAAAATTACAATAATTTTTTTATAGACATTTAAGTAGGTACACCGATTCATCTACATACATATATTCAACTTGTGGTATAACATTTTATTCTAAATAACTCTCCTTAAAAGCCGCTTACAGTCCGCAATTCTTTTTCAATGGCTTGCAGCAAACTCTACATCTGCAATAACTTTTAAAATTCTGACTTGCAATTTGTTTGACAGTCATCAATTGCAATGGACCTAACATTTCAACCCGAATACGCACTAACATCTAAATTGTTCATCCAAATTTGACAAGTAACAATAACAAACAGCATAACAAAAAAATATATAAAGATTTTAGTTGTAGATGAAGGAATTGTAGATTATAAAGCGGCTTTTCTACAAGTGTGCGTATTTAATGTCTTTACCACACGCATTTTAGTTGGGAAAGTCTCATTTTCCCGCACGGTGTTGGAAAATAACTATTATAATAGCATCTTTTATGTTGTTAAAAATAAGGTATCTATTTTTCGCTATTTTCTATCTCGATATTCCTCTGGTTCATTTCATTCGCGAACATGCTGTACAGTCCATCTGATATATTCCACATTCCTCGCTTAATATTTGTCTCATAATTTGTTAGCTAGATGCATGCTGTGTTTTGTGTAACAAAACTCTTTCAACCGTTTATTCATGTTCACGCAGTTCATTGCATTGTTGTTGATATGGGTGTTAATAGATTCAGTAACCATGTTAAGGCAGACTCTAAAATTGTTATAGGTTTTAATGACACAGTATTCAGGTTACAATACTGTATGGCTGAGGTATTACCACTTGAAATGGGAAATATATATTAAGTAAAATATTAATTTTAGTATTTAAAACACTTTAAAAATATGTTACAAAAATGTCGAAACTTTAATACACTGATAACATTTATTTGTAATATTACACGGTGGATTGTTAATTCTTTATTGCCTAGGTCAATAGTGTGAAATAATACACCAACATACAATGTTACAGTTCTAATTGAAAATTACGGTTTGAAGTGTAAAGTGCTGTTCAGTCCTATGTAAAAATATGTAATTTTCCATATCTTTGGTATTATTACCCTGGGTTTTACTATGTAATTTTCATGCAAGATTTATAGTTATTTTTCCAATTTCATTGTATTATTAATCCGTAATATTTCTCAATCTGCCTTGTAATGTGAATGTGAAATTAATAAGACGCTTAGTCATTGCTTAGCAACAAAAATAGTAACATTGCATTCGTACAAATGTGTTTAAGCATAAGTTTTTGCAAGAAGCATAAAAAAAACACTTAAAATTGAATTTTGACATTAATTATTACGCTGTAAAAAACGTTTCTGTGTCATTGAGATTTTTCAGTGTGTGATTCAGATTCAGTGTAAAATTTCCGTGTTAATAGTTTTACACAGTATGGCTTTTTATATGTTTTAAGCAAAATTACTGGTATTATTATAAAACATTACTAGTATTATATTAAATATACAAAATGTGTGTAGTATTTACCAATATATGTATTATAGTACACTATTACGTGTTAACTTGCCACACCTCTTTGTCCTTACTCCTGATTGGTTAGATTGCATTTGTGAAATGTATCTGGATGGATATTGAAATTTAAATTGCAGTTGAACCCAAAAAATGGTAAGTACCTAGTTATCAAATATTGCTGATAATTGTGAGAGAGCTAAAATTAATCAGAACTATAACTCTTTAAAATCTTAGCTTTACGAAAATTCACTTTGAGATTATTATAATTGATTTTTTATTAAATATAATAGAAATATTGGTTGTTGTTCATTTGAACTGAATTTTATATTTGTAAATAAAATCATAAAAAGTAAAATCTTTTATTTTATTTTCACTGTAACACTATAAATACTATACGTTATACAGTAAAATTAACATGTTAATGTGTAAAGTCTACACATTTAATAATATATATAACACTGAAATATGTATAAGCTACATACAGAAAAATATGTAAAAATATACACAATTCCGTGTGGACCTCGATTAACATAAAATTTTATTTTTTTGTGCTATAATGTGTTTTTTTCAGTGTAATAGAATTTGATATTAACTAAAGTAAATAAAGAAAACTACTATATAGCATTGAAACTATATAGATATATATACATAATACAAATATGTATCTTGCTTGTTCTGGTTAAACTAACGTAGCATAATCAAGTTGATATTACTAATACAGTAATTTCCAGATGGATTTTGAGTGAAGACGTTAAGTAGCATTGCCAGCTTTCTTGCTACTTCATTTAGAAATTCTAAATTCAACTCAAAGGTGGTTCTTTCCTATGTATTTGTGAAAACTGTAGTTTTCTAAAAATACAATAAGAAATAAGTATATTATAAAATAATCAATCATGCTATTGTGACAAGTATTATTATATACATAACCGTATTTTAGTGCACATGAAATGCAATTTTACAACAACATTTTTAATAATTGTTGGGTATTTTTTACAGTAATATATTATGTAAATAACGTGTAAATGTTCTATCCTTGTTATCAGTATAGCACTAGGTAATTCGTATCATCGCTGCATCAGGTATGTCTTTTTTCAATCAGTTTATTATAAATGTAGGTAGCAGCATTGGAAGAATATAAAATATTAACAAATTTTTAAGTGGGTTATGGATATAAAAAGATCAAGTCCCAACAAGAACATCAATCCAATTATTTGAAAAAGCAGAAATGCAATCTATGGTACCGTTTAACTTTTAAATTGTATCCGTTCTAAAAAAATTGGGACAGACACTTGTTAGTGCAGGAAGAATTCGGACAAGAGCTTCAGTTTGTTACGAGAAATCTTAACTTCTTACGTCCCTATCCAATCGACGGAAATTCCGACCACAATATTGCGGCGAATTTAAATAAAACTTGATGCAGACAGTTCTTCATGATCGATGAGACACTTATTTGAATATTTCTTTGACACGGCGATTTGTTGTGGAGAGTCCAATAACGTACTCAATAAATAAATAAAAACATAGAGATGTCTATATATGTCTAACATCATCAGACACTATAAAGCTAGAGTACAGGAGAACATTTGTAACTAACATGTCTTTTATTTTGATATTTAGTCAACCAGTGTCTATTTTAACAATATTTTGAAGGTATGTATAATAATATGTTTCTAAAACTGGACATATTTGTTAGAAAAATGGGGAAATTGCATGAGGTATTTAAAAATTTAGTCTGGCCACACCCCCAAAACGATCGCCAGCACAGTGTAGACCTGTGACATCAAAAGCCGTTCGGCCTCCAAGAACGCCTGATCTGAACCCTCTAGATTTCTTTGTTTGGGGATATTTGAAAACATTAGTGTATGGTACTCTTGTAAATACCGTGGAAGAGCTGCAGCTACGGATTAATCAAAAGTGTCAAGAAATCCAAACCAAGGAGGGTGTTTCGAAAGAGTTCGAATATCGTTGAGACGAAGATGTCGTGACAGCTTGGAAATGGACGGAGGGCACTTTGAACATTTTCTGTAACTTTGTTTTTTGTTTGTTAAACGCTTCCTTTGTCGGTTTATTCCTAATAAAATAAAATGATTGAAAAGTGTTGCATTATGCCATTATGTACGAAAACAGTGCCTAATATATTTCATAGTGCCAAAATATGAAAATAAAAATATGGCCAAGGGTGATGAAGCGCGATGAAAGGAAGCATTGAAACATTGTTTGATGAAAACCATTTTAATGAAATTTAATTGGAAATACAGATATATTTAAGTTCGTCGGAAAAAAAAATGGCTATGGCACACGTTCGGACCTTGTAATACGTTTGAAAGATTACGCTGTAGTACATTTCAAACTAATATAAAATGTATGCAACTTCTTTATTATGTTGCAAAACTGAATTTTTATTGCAATGAAGATGAATTCATATGTTGTGCATAATTAAAAGAACAACAACCATTTGCTGTTTTTTCTATCTCTAGGGATAATATTTGGCAAATGACACCGTAGGGCATGTAATTAAGATAGAAATAGAAACTAGGTTATGTATTCCATACTGAAAAATTAGAATTCATTGTGAATTACGAAAGTGGGTGCTATACATGTGGATAGTATTGTAATTTATTTCAATAAAAGTAACATCATTTACACAAATGAAGAGAAAACAATATTTCTAAGCAAATATTGGCGACGAATTTATAATTTAAAGTCTTTCAGTTCCACTCAAACCTTTTCCAAGTTTCTATTTTTAAATATTTTGTATTTCCAAAGACATTGGGGTAATTCATTATTTTATTGATCACTAATACCGTGTGTACCAGATGAGTTAACAATTATTAAAAATAGAGTAGATTTACTCCATATTGTCAGTTTATTAAAAAATAATTCCTTATGGGTATCAAGTTACTATAAAAGCTACCTGAGAATAAATAAATTGAACTAAATTTTTATTGGTGCGAGTATTTACAAGGTCTTCGTAAAATGGTGACAAATTTTAAGAAATTAAAACAAAAAAAACTTATTCTTTTTAAACAGCACAAGACACACCCTTCATATTTTTCAATATTAGTCTTGGACAACTCATACATTTTTTTCTTTCTGTTATAGTCATTATTAATATAATTTAATTCAGAACTATTGCTTCAATATTAATGACTATATTTTTACAGTAATTGTGGCGTAGTATTATTGTAGGATTATTCTTATATAATAATTCAAGATTGTTTGATCTTTTCATGAAATACTGCAAACAATATATTAGGGTGATCAATTTTAAAAGTGTATGCTCAGTTAAAATAGAGACTGTAGTTTTATTACAAATACACCACTGAACTCTACGTAAAAAACTCTATCAGAAGCAACTTTATACAATTACGAAGTCTCTGAGATATGAGATATTCCTTAAACGTAGTTTTTAGATTTCTCCCAGTTTCTCAAAAGTAGTTTCTAGAGAAAGTAGTCTAGTGTTGCGAGAACGGCATCCTTCTATCTCTTGTAGTTTTAGAGATACCCTGCAATGGGAAAATTGCATCGATTTTATATTAATTTGGAATGTATTACAGAGTAATCTTTCAAACAAAAGGTCAGAACATGTGTCTGGCGGCAGTAATCACATAATAATTAAAATATGAACATAGCATAAATTGCTATAGAATATAAACAAAACCACGTGTGACGTTACACGCCCTTTAGCGTGGTTTGTTTCAGTGGATATAGGTGCAGGTGATGTAAACAGGCATTTGTTTCTTGCATTTTTGTGTTTGTGTGACATTTATTAAACGTATCTTATTTCTTTGTTTACAATATAGATTCGCTAGTGACAATTACGGCGACAATGCTGTTGGGTAAGTACCAGACTTAAGGTATTTATAAAATTATGATATCTGATCTATTACTTGTTTTAATTTGAAAAATAATAAGTAAAAGTAATGAATAATCATACTTAATATATTTTTTAAAATTAATTTAACATATTTCATTTCCTCTTATCCTTAAAATCTTTATTTATTACTTTTGTTTCTTATGTTTTCAGAATAAAACAGGAAATTTAATATAGAGAAGTCAGATAGCAAAATTTTATAAATGCCTTAAATAACATTCTACATCACGTAAATGGTAGAAGAAAGTTCAGAACATGTTACTTGTAATCGCAATAAAACTCTGAATACAATAAATGAGAAAAACTATAACTTTACTTCACCATTGATGTTCTACTAGCCCTCTATACATTCTGGTAGCTTAATAGAAAAGTTTAATTTTTCTTACACTTAAACCTATCTGTATTTCCAATTAAACTTACATTACAAAATAGTCTTCATAAACAATGCGGTTTCCTTTCGTCGCGCTTCCTCGCCTTACACCACATTTTTCTTTCCATTTTTTGGCACGGTGAATTATTTTTATTAAGCACTGCAAGCTATATTCGTACATAATGTCATAAAACAATACTTCTTCCATCTGTCCGGTGAGATGCACTTTCTGTGCCCATTTGACGAGTCTATTCAATACCATTGTCTATTTAACACAGTAACATCTAATAATATACCGAATGACAAATTAACTTTTCTAAACGTATGTACTACATTACCTACCCGAATGCATGGAAATCATATACAGATATGAATTAAGGCATACTGCTGTATTTAGGTACACATTTGCGAACGGCGTCTGACGTCACAGGTCTACACTGTGGCGGCGACCGTTTTGTGGAAGCGTGACTAGACTAAATTTTTAATTAGGCTTAGGTTTTTAGGCTTAAAACATATTATTTCTGCTGTACGTATTTGGAAAAGTTATGCTATTTCCCCATTACACTGGAATTATACGAGAAAGTATAGGACACCCTGTACAATAAATGCATAGGACATAAAAAAATTATAATACGATTTTCAGTTTGTATTTCGTCTAAAACTTCTTGAAAGAATGTGTGAAATGTAAACAAAATAATCTATTTAACAACCAGAAATGCTCCGAAGTAATAAAACCGTGATCCCTAATAAAATAAATAGATAATGTAAGTGAATAAGGCGATTTATGAGAGGCAATCCACCGTGTCCGACTTCAATCTCCTTGCTCCTCCAGCAGCTTTACTTCCAATACCAGAAAATTACATTCATTTCGGTGAGTTAGACGGGGACCTTGCAGGAAGCGTGTAAAATGTGACCGATTCAAATGTTTAAATTGCTTTCTGGGCCTGGGCCGCCTAGCCGATTTTTCTGTTTTCAATCGGTTTCGCCTTAAGGAGCAACAGGGCGGTTGAAGGTCGTTGTCCTTTTAATTTTTGTGGAAGGAAACGACCGCATTATATTTATAGTTGTAATTTATAGCTACTGACAATTTTTCAATGGGTTTTACAGCTCTGGTAACGCTGTTTTTCTTAAAGTGACCGCTTCTGTAATTGCAGTAAACCCCAAATAATTTCAGTGAGATGACAAATAAAATATGCTTAAAATAAAAAATGTTAAAATGAAGATAAATCCTCTTCAGTATAGGAAATAAATAACCAGAACCTTTTTTTATCACAGAAATTAGTAAAAATCCATGAATACAGAGTACTCTATTAAAAAAAGTATTCATGATACTTGAGTCCTAACAACATTCAAAGAGTACCTGAATCCTGAATGGTTGAGTTCAAGTATCATATTATATCAATACAATGCTAAATAATTACAATGTGTAGCATAATATTTAAATCTGATTAAATACATTTAAAAGTAAACATATAGGACTACAGAATACAAGTCACAGTACCAGTGGCTCCCTGCAAATTTTCACAAAAAAAATAATTTAAAATTTAGTTTACAACGTTATCTAGATAAATACATAAATTATCGCTATGAAACACATGAAAAAGGAATGAACTTGCAAATTTCATCATACTGTCGGACATCAACAAATGGCGCAGTAACCATATTTACTGCACTGTTTGAACTTTGCTTAGTCTGCCCGTGCCCGTAAAACCCAGCTATTTTAACTTATTTGCGTATTTGTGGTGTAAGATTTTGAAACCTACGTATTGTTTCCTGTTTGTTTTAAAATTGTAAAAGTACAAGTTGAAGTGAAATAAAAAATCTGATTAGTTAGTGAGTTAAATATAGTACAAGAAAACAATCACAATTCTCAGGATTCATGAATACTTCAGTAACCATGAATCGTCAGTATTGATAAGTAGGTACTAAATGAATACCTACGAATACTGAATACCGTCAGATAGAATAGAATTCAATACATGAATATTGTATTGAAAGCTACTCATAAATGTATCTGTATCTGACTAATATTTAAGACAAACAACTGTACGAAGATGGCAATGAGAGAAACAAAAATATTTAAGTAATTCAATCTTCTTAATTCGAGCAGGCGTTGATATACCTATATATACACCAATAAATACTTTGTCGCAAGTTAAATACCATTAGTCTTACGCACACGCCCTGTACTATGTTTATCTCCTTAATCACATTGAGATGTAATAAATCAGTATTCACCAACCAAGGTATTAAATAACTTTCAACTGAAGGAAATTTATAGCGGCAAACATTTGAATGGATGAATTTGCGTTCTTCAGTGTCGTTAACAAATCGTGTTTATTTGGATTGTGATTATTCATTGTTTTTATGAATCTTGTTAAATCGTCCTTTTCACCCACACCGTCTGGTCTGAGCTTAAAAAATCCGTTCGAAGACGGCACAACTCTAAAAAGGTTGATGCTACAAAAGTATGTCAATCCGATTTCAGCTAGAATTAAATAAATATTAAAGACCAAGGCTAATTTCTTCGTTTCGTATGGTTTTCGTGCAAGATTAACACAATTAGCTACAACTTATGACACACAGAATGATTGAAAAGTGACAAGTAGTAGTGACAAATTTTATTGCTTGCTTTATTTTAAGAGATATAGAGTACTGAATTGTTTTAAAAAAAATCATTTTCAAATAATTACTAAATACGTTGAGCTTCTTTTATGAAATTTGATGAATGAAAAACATATTTATCTTAAAAGTACAACACTTTCTTAAAAACCAGAAATGTTCTCATACTTTTTGTGCAAATTATGTTAAGCCAGTAACATATTATATTTTAACTTGACTGAACCATGTCCTGCTTACTCCCTAAGCTTTTAATTAATGTAAATATTTTATTTTGAATTAGTTTGAGCAGTGGTTTTTAGATTAGACCAGTTACAGCTTACAATTAATTAATTCAGTAAGATACCAACTTATAATTACTATTGGTCATCGTTGATGCTGCTAAATTATCAACATATTCAGACATGAAATGCATATTCATTTATTTTAAATGTTATTTCTAGTTATTCAGTTTTCCCCCCTGCTAGTATGTTGGCAACAAATAGAGTGTAGAGATTATCATTATTTTTATAAAATGAGAAGGGCAGAGAAAAATCCATTATGCCCAAAAGTAGAAAACTTATTCTAAAAAATACATGCATAGTAAAGAAACAATAGAGTACGCAAATACATAAGTAAAAATAGTGAAACAAAAACTACTAAATTAACACAATAGACATAAGACGATGGATGGTACTTGTTTCTGAAGGTATTAAGTGATGGAGAAGATACGATGCCATCAGGTAAGGAATTCCAGTGATGAAACATTCTATTCGTTCAAAACTGCTGTCTGACCGTTGTTTTGTAATTTTCATGCTGAAGTTTCATAGAATCTCTCTCAGACGTCTACCTTCATTTAAAACAAATAAACAAAACATGTCGACGGAGAAAATATTGTATAGAGTATGATGTAATTGAATGAGGCACCTCTTTTTTGTCTCTGGTAGAGAAATGGAAGTTTCTACAGACGTAGACGGTCTTCGTATGATATATTTTGACACGCTGAAATCATCTTCGTAGGGCTTCTTTGAACTCTCTCCAATCCCATAGTGTCTAACGGACACCAAACCGATATATTATACTCTAGATAAGGTCGAAAATGTGTTTTATAAAGACGAAGGAATAAAGTAGGGTTGATTTCCTTGGCACATTTGTGTGATAGTTTTTTTACCCACACATGAAGTTTGTTCCGACTTAAGTTAACTTGGAATTAATTATAATACCAAGGTCAGATTACTTTTCCACTATGATACAACAATGTGAATTGTTATAACTGAGATGAAGGACTGTACATTTATTTATATTCAGTGGTAAGGACACCAAGTGTTAATTGCTGTTAGATCGGCTTGTGGAACATCGTGATCTGAGATAGGATTCCCATAAAGCTTGCTATGGTCTGCAAAGAACATATGTTGGGCATTAATTATGTTGTGAATGTCAGCAATGTAAATAAGCAAAAGAATTGGTCCTAATACAGATTCTTGTGGCACTCTTGAAAGATTGTACCAGTCTGAAAATTTGTGATGTAGAAATTAGTGGCAGTCGACCATCCTGGAACAAAATCATGTTGAATATATCCAATATGAAACTTAACACATTCTTCCTTAACTGAGGTTAATGTAGCTATCACCTCATTAAAAATTTTCTTAATCAGTTTCAAAAGCCAAACTGATTAACAGATTTATCCGCTCTTCCTAGCACGTGCATTATCTTATAATTCCGATATATTATCTAGTATAGACGCTCTGTTACGTAAATTCAACGTCTGTTGCAATAATTGATTTGTCATGCGTTTGTCAGTTACACTTTTGTTAGTACGAATTCCAGAACAATACACGTTCTCGGAAAACATGTTTTTCTATTCTTTGAATTGTAACAATATGACAAAGTCAAGGCCTTCACGCTATTCCGAGAAGCAAAAAGAATATCTGGAGCTTTAACATTTAGATAATTGTGGTCTATTTTTTGGATCGTTGCAAGGATCATGTATTGCGTAATGTAAGTTGTGTTCCATTTATAATTTAACAACATTATAGTTAGAAATAATGGCATTGAAATATTGTACTAACTTGGTAGTTCAATAGCTTGCTCAAAATTTTTGCTACACTTTTCAGTTAATTAAAAAATAACTTCGATAGTGTATATTTAAATGTTTATCAAGCAATTAAACTGCGATTTTTAGTTAAAGAGAGCAGTGGGAAGTCAAAGATACAATTAAACATGCACAGTAAAATAGAAGAGTGTTTAATATTAGAAAAAATAGGAAAATTTGGAAGAAGATTGTTGTTTAATTAAATTTCTGTCAAATATAATTCGTGGTAGAAGAGAAATTTCGGATAATTATTATTCTAAGAGATGATCTCATCCTGATTATTCGGTTTTATTTTCTTCCATGCAATTCAATTTATATGTATGATATTTTTTCATACCACACTATTTATATTGGAATTTTATTTGGATTTTTAGAGAAAAACAGCCAAAAGAAATGTATTTTTTAAAATATCTAATATGCACGGTATATTTAAATAAAACAGCACAAATGCTATCAGATAATGTTGGGCTTAAATTATATGTAACTATTGGGTCAAACATAGTTAGACCAAAGTTGCTTCTTTTTAAAGTGTTTTTCAGTTTAATATCTATTGGCGTTCAGTGGTTCCTGACTCTTTAAAAAAAAAGAAAAATCTGCCACTGACTAAATTTAAAATCGGTAATTTTATTGATTTTTACAAGCCATTTACAAAAAATAAATATTATTAAGTTAAAAAGACACTTTTAAATAATGTACCAAGAATAACATTAGTTTTACTATTAATTAAAATAAAACAATGATACAACATCAATTGACTTAATTTTTGAAAAAATTTTGTTACTGCTGATAAAAAAATACACAATGTCATTTAACAAAAATATCGATGATGTCACCACTCGTCTACAGTGTGACGAAAAAAACACTTTATGCGTTTATAGAAAATAATATCCCATTTAAAAATATATACCAGGTGTTCTCTCTAAGACTATCAATGTTTATATTTCAGAAACTATCATAGCCAGTGTTAAGAAATTTGCTATACAGACATTAGATAGTGAATGTTTATACAGGGTGTTCCATTTCTCAGGAAATCGAATACATTTTTTTTGTAGCCAACCCCGCTAAAACCGCAAATGTATTTGCTAAAGAAATCTTCTCTTCAAAGTGAGTTAGGGACGTCTTTATTTTATCCATCATTCCATGTTTAGAATTAATTCTAACAAAATGTCTGTGATATCTTTCGCTCATTATTTTTAGTGTCCTATGTCCGAATTGTTTTGTTTCAATGTAGTTTCTGCTACGACATACACATACCTGAAAGAAAAAAACAATTATTATAAATTACTGTCTAGCCTCTGGGTCTAGTAAGTTTACAGATGATTCTTCCTACCAAAGACCAGCTGCATTATTTTAGTTCTGTATCATACGAAATACAGACATTGTAGTTTACCATTTTACAGATGTAGAGTCCTTCTTAAACATACTTTATCCATCAGAAACATTAATAAAGTGCTAAAATATGTGAACACAATAAACTTATCATCAAACAATTCTAGATTATGCTTTAGTAATATTACTTTTGTGTGGTAGGTTCAGTTCATGACTTCCAAGGACAACGCGATCACATTATAATCAAAAAAGTTTTAGGAGTCGTTTTGTTCGAATTTAGTTGTTGAATAAGTAATTGATAATTATTATAGCAATTGGAAAAAAGGAATATTCCTTACTTATACGCTTTTGTAAATTATTTTATGATAAAAAATACGGATACGTAATTATTAAGTACACTGTAGTAAAATTAAACAAAACAATTTACTGAAGTTTTATTACAAATATTTTACATAATATTGAAGACAAACGAAGCTGCAACGGAAGATGCCGGCGCAGCGACCCCAATGCTCCAAAAGCCTCAAATATAAATTGTTATCGACAAGTCTCAATAACAGCATTGTGCATATGTAAATTGCATTTAATACATTAATTATTTATGTGCAATTAAATACTTTATGCCATAAATATTTGATAATTCAGTGATACTTCATAGTTTTGACATTTAACGATGTTTGTTTTGTGTCTGGCTCAAGGCTATACGCATTTACATGACAAAACAATGAAATTTGGGCACATTTTGGAGGTTAAATTTTAACATTTTTGATTATAAATTTTTCATAATGTGTTCATAATTAAGTATATTTCAATTTAAACATAAGTTTTAAAGGGGTCGACTACCAAAAATCAAAATTAAATCAATTTCCTGAAAAATAAAACACTCTGTATAAGAATCAATATTATCATCAGATTATATACGCCATGTAGAGTCTGCATAACAAATTTCGGCTCGCTGGCTATAATAGTTTCTGAGATATAAGCACTGAAAGTCTTAGAGGGAACGCCCTGTATACTTTACAGAGTGTATAAAAATGTATAATCAAGTTATCGGGGGTTTTTATTATCAAACAGACTGTACCTTACCAGAGTGTTACCAAGCATTCGAAGAAGTCAAACCGTTGATTATACAAATCGATAAGAAACAGCACTTCCTGCACCTTATTTCATAAATATTCCCAATCAAGGAATAACCGTAATACCGTCAGCATCAGAACAGTTTAAAAGTCATTGCACTTTACAGCCCAGACTGTAAAATACCGTCAACAGCTTCATGAAAATTTACAGCCCCCGAACACCACCACTATGGTTATAATTTCTCTTTGTTGCACTACGAAATGTTTATATCTTTATTGGACTAAAAAGTTGTGGGTTTATGGTTAGTGGAAATTTCTTGTGGTAACGGCGTTACGGATGTTAATGATACTTTTATAGCAAGTGGGTGAACAAACTGTTAACGAGGGACGGTTTCGTCACAAATGGATTTTGGTGGAGATATAATCTTTTTTGGGGACTCTACAGTATCTGTCGTTTGAAGCAATAAATCTCAGTACCTATTTAGAATAGTGGGTTAGTAATAAAGCATCTGAAGAATAACTCGTTCTTAGAAATTTCAAAAAAGCATATAAAAGAGCATAATAGGAGCAGATAAGGTTTATGTTACTATAATATTTGGCTTTGCCACTATACTCGCGACAAGAATTCAGACGACTTACGTCATACGAACAAATGAATAATTCATTATATTTTCATCAAAATATTTAAGACACTGCAACTGATAGTAATAAAACTATATACTACACTAAAAGTTTGCATTATATATTGCACTAAATTGCAAAAAATTATTGTTTTAACGCGACCAAATATCGAAAATTACGTTGACAATAAAAACAAATGTGTAATGTCAGCCGTGACGTAAGACGTCTGAATTCTTGACGCGAGTATACCAACAAACATAAATAAAATATTGTAAGGGGGTCCTTAAAGTGACGCAAGTCATTATTAGGTAAATAAAAGACATTAATGAAAATTTCCGAAACAGGTCGATTTTTGATTTTAATAACTGTGTTTTCAAATAATAATTTAATATACAGGGTGACCTACCCTATACCAATTTGAAGCAACTTGTGATACCTTTTTGTAATCAGTTTAGTAAGAGAAATCGAGAAATGGGAAAATAAATGGGGTGTTCCATTAAAAACAACTGTGATGACACCATTACTCAAAGGTAGGTCACCCTGTATATTAATAATTATTTTAAAAAACAGTATATTTAAATAAAAAATTGACCTTTTTCGGGATTTTTTTTATTAATATTGTTTATTTAGGAATTAATGAATGTATGCGTTATTTTATAGATGCACTGTACAATCAAAATACGTTATTATTATATGAAGAAGGTTTATCAGAATTAATCCTTTGACAGTAGCTACTTTTTTGCAATTATTGACGATATTTATTTATCATTGTACGATGATTGCGTACGCAATTACACATTTAAATTCTATTATCTCAAAAACAGCTACTTGAAGCAAGACCTACTAGATGTACAAATGATGCCAAAGAATAAGAATTTTTAACTATAAATTTTATATACCGAGACACAAAAAGTAATAAAGCTTTAAATGTAGACGAGGTGCTGATGGTGCCCTCTGTATTGTATATCGAAACTATATTCAGATTTTAATTTCTCATCCGAAAAAAAACCCTAAGTACCTAATTTTATGCAAATCATACTATTATTAAGATAAATTTACAGAAAAGTTTAAAAAACAATAACTTTAACACTATATTTCGGAAAATATCAAGTTTTAGACCATGGTAAGGCTAGATCCCCATGTTTTAGTTTCAGGATTTGTGTTAGCCTTTTGTATGCACCTTTTAGAGACACTCTGTATAATATATTGTAGATACATATTTACATTAACAGTAATATATTTGTAATGACAAAATTAGAGACGTTTTACTTTTCATGACTGTATTAAATTATGAACAAAAAAAAAACAATTATTATTTACACCGAAAAAAAATATATGTATTCCCAGGAAACAAACCTTATTTGGTGTAATACCTACTCACTTTATTATCAAAAATAAATTATTTTGGTGAGAAAATTTGATTTTTTACGAGTATTAAAAAATAATAATAATAATTTCTCTACCCCTCATTCTAATCACAGGGATTAGCCCAGAAGTCGGAGACTTGTGCGGGAGAGGGGAGGGTTTGACAGACATGAACGGCTAAGGTCAGTCGTGAATTAACTCACCACTCACGTGTGGCGTACTGATGAGGGCTACTAAGCTCAAGATCGGTATACGTTGCTATACATTTTTCAGGTGTAATTCAATGCTGGTCGAGGCTTTAGCCTGCAGTTGATTCCTGAGCAATAATTTGACTTAAATAAGCACATGTTTAATTGGAAAAAGAATTCTTTGAAAAATATAATATTTGCGTTTTTATCATAGAATATAATTAAAACAAAACCAGAAGCGTATCATTGAAAATAAAATAATGTTTTTTAATTTAAATAAATGCTTTCTTTACACAAAATAACTGTACTTTTGCTTAAGAAAATATGATTTTGTATCAGGAAAAAAAAATATTTGTTTGGCCATATACATAACAAATAATTTATTTCCATTAAACAATTTTTTTTTACAGGAATTTTTTTTTGGTATATGAAGAAACATTTATCCTTATACGAAATAGAGGTTATTATATTAAGAAGTGAAAATTTTCGTAGATTTACAGAAGTTTACAAAGAAATTTGGAAATACAATTCTAACTTTTAACATTGTGGGTCCCATAATTCATCAATACTTTTAATAAAGCATGATTTTTGTCTCTAACAATTAAACTTGACTAATTCGCAATTACTCAAAATCAAATGACCTTCAGATATGACACTGGTAAAGAAGCAACATTTCAAGAAATGAATAATACAATCTTTACAACCAAACATTGTAAAACTAATCGTTTTATAACACGATTTGCGGAGCTCCAGGTTAAAAGAAGTCCTTGCGGTTATAACTTCAAAGTTACTGTTATAATAATTCTATTGCTTCACAAGGAAAGAAAATGTAAAAACTTCGTAAATTGGTTCCGTGCATAATATTTCTACGGTTTTTGTCGGGTACCACGGTAAATTTGCATTTTAAATTTACAACAATGAGGCCACGGACATTTTGTGGAAAATATTTGACAATAAAATTTGAAATATATACCAAAAAGCAGTCAGATTCCGCCTACAAACTATTCTTTATATGTTAATATTATGAATGTTTCTGTAATTTTCGGATAATATTTTGTGTCGGACAACATAATGGGCCTTATTATATTTAATTGGCAGTTGGCTTGTACTTTGAACTTAATTTATGACTATTTTTAGGATAATGGTTAGAAAAGTCTAACCAATAATTTCCGCAATTTATTGTTTTATAATAAACATCCAACGGACCACCTTTGGAGAGCAAGAAGTCAATTTACGTTCATATTTATAGCATTATATCATTTTAATGATTAACAAAATAATGCCGTTTCTACAATATTCATAAAATGCATTTGCACACAATAGTTCAGAATCCCTAGGTGGTATTTATCTATAAGAAATACGTGATATTTTCTCATAATAGTTTTCGTAAAATAGTGTCAGTCTTGTGAAGTCATAGTATGCATTATGACTTCAATAGATCAATAGAATATTTTTTATCTTGTATTCATACTCCTAATGTATTCATATGTAACATTAAAATTCTCAATTGTATTATTTTGAAATACTCTATAATTAAACCTATAAATCTATACTTCATTATATTTTACTCGAATTAGATAATAACCTATACTTAGTAGAAAATTGTACGAATTTAGTAAAAAGTTTATTTAACAATCTACAATAAATTGTCATCTAACTGTGGTTACCAGCAATAACTAAAATTTCCTACCGGAGTACCTGGACTGTGTTGCTTTTGTTTTTAAAACATTTAACTAAATATATTTCTGATAGATTGAAGCCGGAGACACATTGCTCTGATGCCACGCCAAGCCACACCACGCCATGCCACGTGGTGTGGTATATACTTACCATATGTGTGCACACTGTTACAAATTGTGAGTCAAGGATGAGTACATTTTTATATCTTAATTCATTTAGCTATAATCGTTAAAATGTATGTTGTTTCATTAAGAATGCACTAGGAGAAATATTTCCTGTGTAATTTGTTCCCAAGGACACATTTCCAAAACGTAATCATTATGTAATGTATACAGGATGTTAAAAAAATAGTGTAAAATATTTCAGGAGGTAATAGTATGAACCAAAATAAATCAGAAAAGTCTTAATAAACATGGGTTCGCAAAGTAACGGTTGCGGAGATATGAACCAATATTCGTTTTTCAAACATTTTATTTTATTAGGAATAAATCGACAAAGGAAGCTTTTAAAAAACAAAAAACTAAGTTACAGACGACGTTAAAAGTGCCCTCCATCCATTTCCAAGCAAGCACGGCATCTTAGTCTCAACGATATTCGAAATCTTTCGAAAACACCATCCTTGGTTTGGATTTCTTGACACTTTTCATTAATCCATAGCTGCAGCTTTTCCAGGCTATGTACATGAGTACCATACACTAATGTCTTTAAATATTCCCAAACAGGTCCGGCCGTTCCTACCAATCTATGTGGAAAAGTTTGGTGTAAATACTCTCTAACGGCCATGAAAGCTGGAGCACCATCATGCTGGAACCACATTTGTTGCCTCTACTTCAAACTTCTGCAGAAAGTTGAGGTAAGCAGCGCCTGTTAATCGGTTTAGTAAAACAACAGAACCTAGAAACTTGTCACCTACAATACCCATCCAAATGTTTAATGAAAAACGTGTCTGATGTCCAGATTCTATCAGTGCATGAGGATTTTCGTCGGCCCAAATATGCGTATTGTGAAAATTAAACACTCCATTTCTTGTGAACCCGGCCTCATCAGTAAAAAGAAGACGAAAACGAGGATCTTCCGCATCATGACGGCAAAAAACCAAACGCATTTGATGATCATTTATTGGATTTAAGGCCTGTACTCGTTGCACATGGTATAGATAAAGCAGTTGCTCGTGAAGGATTCTCCAAACAAGAGGACCACTAATTCCTACCTCGGCTGATATTCTCCGCACACTCGTACCTGGGTTCCGCTCTACCAGTGCTAGAATTTCTTCTTCTGCTCTAGGAGTGGATACCGACCTTGGTCTTCCGGATAAATGGCACTGTTGGCTCAAGGAACCGGTATCACGCAATCTTTGGTGAATTCTTCCAAACATGCGTTGTGGCAATTTGGATAAGCGTCAACATAAAGACGTCGCGCTTCGGTGGCGTTCCCATTAGCACGACCATACATGAAATGCATGTCTGTTAATTCTGCGTTAGAGTAACTAGCCATAGCGAAAGAAAACTTGTGCACTGAGAACAACTGTCAAATATGTACTGTTTATTTCACTAAACATCAACCAACTATTATAAGAAAATACACAACGTTTTTGCAAAATAAAAGTAGGCACTAAAAAACATAAAACATTCCATATCTCCGCAACCATTACTTTGCGGACCCATTTTTATTGAAACTTGTCTGCTTATTTTGGTTCATACTATTACCTCCTTAAATATTTTACACTCTTTTTTTAATACCCTGTATAATGCGAAATAGAAGAAAGCGTATTATCGAAACATATTTTATATACAGACCACAGGCAAAGATGACACTTTTTACCAGTTATATATAGTTTACGTGTAGAAAGAACAACCAGTTGTGAAACTAAAAAATTTTAAATTTGGTTTTTTAATCACAACTCCACTCGTTATAATTGAACTCTTTAACGCATATTTTGAATCATTTGACATACTTGACATAAAAATATATTCAGTTCTTACCACGTTGTAAAACAAACTCATTTATGACTAATAACTAGGATGAATGTTATGCCGTCAAATACATTATTATTATTTTTATTATTACCAAAAACAAAGTCTATTACCTGTATTGTATTTACCTACCTAGCTCAATTTCTAATGCGAAAACAATACAGGCAAATAAAATAATACAAAAAGTATACACCTACTTGTATAATCAGGAAATACATAAACAATGAAAAACCACGTCAAAATACTTGAAAATACACTGAAAAGTAAAATAATAAAAAAGAAACTAAACCAGGATAGACCTACACATGGAATATCTAATAAACTTACGCACTTAAACTAGTAGGGTGACGTTGGTCATAACCATTCTTGAATGAATTAATGTACTTTCATATAAGCGCTTAAAGTTCAATTCTATTGGTGCAATAATATATTTAGTATTCCATAGTTCCTCCTGCCCTATGTATGTACCTACTCGTAATTTGATGCATCAGAAGTAATACCACAGCTTAAAGAACAAACTTCTTTAAGCTGTGGTAATACTAAGTTCTCGGTCAACAAAAAATTGCACTACCGTTTTGTTGGTACACACTACATATAATAACAACTTTTAGTTGCTATGACAGATAATAAATTATATATCTATACTTTTCATTTGTTTAACATCTGTTATTAGTCTCTGTCGGCCTCAAGATAAATGTGTCTTATTTTCCTTTTTATTGTAACTCCATTATTGTTACTATATATAAAATTCTTACCCTAAGGCAAAACAGTGGGCATCATACACACGTAACTTGCTTCAGTATATTTCAGTATATTTTGAGGCAGTTAATGGATCCAAATTATAAATCGATCTAAACGTAACTATGGTTTCCTCTCATCGTCAAGGTAATGTCATGTGTATCCGGTTTTTTTCGTTAATTTTGTGGAAGTTTTTTCCAGTTCACTACACTTTATTTTATTTATAGTTTTAAATAACATTTATGTCGTACTTCAATTTTAAAATTATTCACTTTTTTAATTTATAACCTATACTTAACCTATTGATACATTATTTAAGTAGCTCATATTTTTCCTTAAAAAGTTTATTTAGTTATTGTTTGATTCATTATTCTTAGTCATGTATTTGATCTCATTTCTGTCATTTAACTCACAAATTATATTTTAAATTTTAAATACGATATATCTCATATTAAATGCCCGTTATTGATATACTTTTATTAATTTGAGTAGTACAGAAAACTTGTATGGCTTATTGCATGAGGTTTCTAATTTTGTGTTTCAAGTTTCTATTTTTGTATTTATCCCAACATATTGAGTTTTTTTATGAGGTGCCAAACTTTGCAAAATCAGACAACTAAAAATTATAATAAGCAGATCAAAAAATGACATGAAAGTGAAAATAAAAACCAATTGGACAAAGAACACATAGTTACAAGTTTAATATTTTAAATTGCGGCCAGAGTAAAAATTATTCATGAACAAAAAATGTTATGAATTATGCATAATACATTACTAAGAAAGAAAAATTGCAAAATATTAATCTAATTTAAATTTTAATTTTCTCCACCATACCTCCTTGCAGGCGAATACATTTTGTATTAATAATTCAATATATTTTTTGAACGCTAATTGTTTTTACTGTAGCCTCATAAAATAATTTTAAATTTAAGACGGCTGGAAAAATGTGTTCGACTGGAAGGAGGCATGATGGAGAAACCTGAAATTTAATTTAGATTTTATATATATTTTTTTTTAATTTAGTATTCATAATTCATTTCATTTTTTGTACGTTCATTATATTAACTGTGGCCGCAACTAAATGTTCAACTTGTAGTGTATGTGGTTTTTATTTGTGCAATTGATATTTGTTTTCACTTTCATGGCAATCTTTGACCTTATTATAATTTTTAGTTGTCCCATTTTTCGAAATTTGGCACCGAAAAAAACAATAAATATTTTTTGATCAAATTTGGTATGTGTGTATTTTGATGGGAACTGAATAACCTGGTAATATTATCTTTTTGATAAAAAGAATGTCTAATACCACTTTCTGGAAAGCCGACCCTTTTAGTAGATCATAGAAGGTCAGGCTTTGGTCACATTTGGTCCTCATATTTCTAGAGGTGTTGAAATATCTATCTGAAAAACGGGACACACTGTAGATACAGATCTGATGGACGAGTCCTGGACCCTTTTGTCGAAAAAATAACAAAAAACCGTATCTCTCTACATCTTACTCTTTTTGAGCTACAGAGCCTTTGCAAAATCGAGTAAAATCGAAAAAACGCTTTATAGCTTGAAAATAGCAAGATATATTTGTTAAATCATTCTATATTACAGTATTGGATTGGTCAATAGTAAATCTGTTAAAATAAATTTAATCGTTTTAATATTGTATAAATCAGAAAATTTAAATGAATTAAAAGAATTTCTACTGTAGTAGAAGTATTTTCAATTGTGACATCAACCAATGTTCTAACTAATCTTAATTTTGTTCAGTTTTTTGTCGATAGTGGGAAATTAGAGGCCAAATTTCAAAGAAAACACCAAATTTTCTCAAATTATCGTAACATCCTCAGGACAATTACAGATTTAAGTGCTTCACTGTGTTTTCCGAGTCTCGTTGTACATAGTATGTCATATAACAATCTTGGACAGTATAGATATAAGCATAAAATAACGTACACATAGGTATATCAAGAACATGTATTAAAATTTTTAAATCATGTACATGTAATTGCAATTGTTCTGAGGATGTCACAAAACGTCGACAAAATTTGGTGTTTTCTTTGAAATTTGGCCTCTAATTTCCCACTGCCGACAACAAACTGATCAACCAATGTTTTTGACATGCAGTGTATTTTTTATATAGTGTTTTATTTAGGCCAATAAAACTTTAAGGGGGTTTGAAATGTATCTCGGATTGTTGAAATATCTGAGACCTCAAAGATGTTTGCGAGTTAGGTAGACTTTTTCCATTTCTTAAGGAAATTGGGAATTATTTATGATACATCCGTATTTAGAAAAAGGGTACAAATAATTTATCTTCCTTCCCCTCTTCCGAAACTTAACGAATATCCTCAATTAATAATTTAACATTTTCCTGCACATTGATGTTCGGAAGATTACCCGGATTCTCGAAATTAATTTGACTTCTTGTTTGACTGAAACTTTGTTAATCAACCACTTCTTAGTAGACTTAACTTGCGGTGGGAACAATATTTGGATGTACACATTGTTTACATTTCTCTGGTTTCCGTTTACCCTTACAGTTTTACAAGGAAGACCTCAAATTTTTCAAAAAAAAAATAATAATAATAAATAAATACTTAAAAATAGTTAAATATCTAGAAAAAATAAGCTAGCCAGAGAAATAGAATCGTTGATCAGTTTGTATACAGAACATTTCTAAAAATCGATGACAAATTGGATATGGATATAGAAATATTAAATAAATAAGTTTGAATACGTTTAGTGAATAAGTTACAGGATGATAAAAATTTCCTGTTAAAACATTATTTTAAATATCATCAAACAGTGAATTAATTCCAAATGAAACTATGCATAGATCTTTACATTGTCGAATGCACTAATTGAAGAATGTTTTGATTTTTTACTCACAATGACGGATATGCAGATATAACTAAAGTTTTTTAACTAAAAAAATATCCGTGGAATTTTTGTCATAATAAATTTTTATGAAAGATCATTTTAAAAGACCCAAACCTCTTTGACCATAGATTTTAAGCAAAATATGTATTCGATAAATGAAGAGAAGAAAAATAAGAAGTTGGTTCGAAAATATATTCTTTCCCATATAGGAAAAGGGTATATATATAAGGTGATTTACAACTCCTCAAAAAAAAAAAAAAAATGGGGAAAGATGGGACATAGGAAAACCTATTGAACTTGTAGTATTTCCAACCTTTAGAATTACATCGCTGAGTTACTATAGTCTCTAGTGTCATCGGAATGCAGGCGATTGCACATATTGAAATCCGATTATAGTACGAGTATTAACGTTTTTACGATAGATGTTTCCATTAGTTTTCAAGTGTCAAAAATGGCTTACGTGTATAGCAACTCGGAATTGATGGAATAGTTTTAATTTGTGGTGAACTAAAACAAAATGCTTGACAAATTCTCGTCTGTATGCAAAACGATTAGTGCCAGATGCAGCTACTGTTGCCATGGCAGTTCAATGCGACTATGACAGGGGATATTTGCAATCGAATCGTCAGAGAAATGGAGGTCTAGAGCGTATCCACGGCGTATTGCAGCAGCTGAGGAACATATTTTAGAGATTGTTGAAGAGAATCCCCAAATAAATACCAGGAAAATCGCTGAGCAACTACAAGGAATGTCCCAATCAACAGTGTGGCCTATCATACACGAGGCTTAACTATACCCATACCGTATACAGCGTGTCTAAGTATTAATACCAAGGGATTATGTATTACGAATTATATTTTGTGAATGGTTGATGCAACAAAGTAGTTAAAATCCCAGATGACGTGTTAGTTACAGATGAAGCTATTTTTACACAAATGTTTTGTCAGGGATTGTAAATGATCGGTTGATTGACCATGCATTTGCCAAATCGAATAGGGATTCAGTACGTCAAGTTCCTTCGAAATAACCTGCCTGGACTTCTGCAAAATGTGTCCTTAGCTGTCTGATACCAAATGTGGTTCTTTCACGATGGTGCTTCCCTCATTTTCAATGTACCATAATGGAGTTCAAGGAGTACGATGGATTGGACGAGAAGGACCGGTACCACGGTCACTACGATTGCCTGACTTAAATCCTCTGGACTTCTTTCTGTCTGGATTTATACGAACGTATCATAGTTGCTGCATAACTTACGACTTCAAAACGGACAAGAATCAGAAATATTTGTGTGTCTTTGTGTTTACACGTCGGTGAACAAAATTTTGAACAGTTGTAACATTAGGTATGTCATATCATTATGCTCATTAAAACCACAAATTAGTTTTATTACTCAATAATAATAGCAGCAAAAGCAGCTTAATTTGCTGATATAAAATAGGTAGGTGTTATAAAATTATATTAATTTCCATCCTTGTGAAATTCTTTCAATTTCTTCGTTCATTTTTCTGTATGCTTTCCATTGTACAAAGACAGGTTTTGCAGAGGACCAGTTGCCTGAGCCGTGCAGAAATTAATTTTTAAATCATTTTGTTTTAACCTTTTTGATTTTTTTACAAAAAAACTACATCTATTTCACAACTTATTATATTACATGTTACTAGCATATACACAAATTTATTTATAGACTAATACCAGTTTTTCATACTTTTTTATATCCAGAGCATAAGTTACATTTTGCAATTTTTTCAAAAAAATCAATACATTGTTTATTAAAAGTTGTACATAAATTGAACACACAACAGAATCACCAGTTTTTTTCTGTAGAAAAGTCAACCATTGTGCACTTAACTCCACAGAGAGCTTTGCGACTGTATGTTATATTAGTATGCTGTTTAATTTCTTTGTATAAGGTATAAAGTAATAGTTGTTGTTAGTAGACACCTTTTATTCTAAACAGTACTGACATATGAAACCATATTCCAATGACATAACATAACGTCATTGAATATATTTGGATAGTCTGCATATAACGAGTATTTGACATTCAGATATTTAAAAATATCATCAATAAACGGTATGAAATATATGAGACCAAGAATAGAGCCTTGAGGTACTCTTGACATTAGTATTTCATACAATTATTTGACATAGAAGCTTACTTACTTATAATTATTTAAACCCTGTATTTCACGAGTCCATGTAAACCAACTGTTGGTTTTGTTGTTTGTACTGAAGAGAATAATGCAATATAAACACAACACGGGGAACATAGAATTTCAATTAGTGTTTTTTTTCTACAACTGAAGCGACGGGCCGTTCACATATTGCAATTTGAAAGTTCGCAAACGTATCCGCAGTAGGATTTAATGAAGTTCAATGAATGAATTAGAACGGGTAAAATTGAGATCGATTCCGGCTGCCAGAACTAATTGAAACTCTGATAATAAGCATTTTACTATCCGCGAACGTTGACGAACGATTCTTTTACATTTTGAAACTTTGTCGAACGGTTTTCATTATACCTTCGTGATTAAATCTGCAGAGTGGCAAATTTTTTACTTATTGCCGTTCGGAGATTCAGCAAATCCGGACATTTGAGTTTAAAAGTTAGATTTTATCTCTCCTTTCTATTTTCTTTTCTCCTGTTGCTCTTCTCCTCAGCATATCCGTAATATAAAGAACTCTGTTATAGTGTAGTGTGTTAAATACTTGGAGTAACCAATATGCAGCTGGGTAATGTAAGTAACCACGCTCATGATCGTCACATCAACTGTTGAATACGCCCACCTGCCATATTGCTTGGTAATCCATGTTTTTTAATAGTTACATATTGTGAGAGTCATGCAGAATATTTCCTTACAGTGCGTCCGTAAATTAATTATTAGATAAACAATACTATTAAAAATTCACGAAACAGGTCGATTTTTGATTTTAATTCTCTGTTTTTCCAAATTATAATTTAATATACAGGGTGACATACCTTCAAGTAATGACATCATCATCGGTTTCTTTAAGGCTGGCATTTCAAAGACAAATAATCCTATCTAAAGATGCACAAGAAAAATACACCCATTAGGTGGAGGTTCTTATTAGCGTAGTAGTAAAATATAATGCTGAAATTGATCATTTTCTTCAACTTTTGAAGAGAAAATGTGTTAGAGAACATGAAAAATCGTGATTTTCTACCTTATCACTGTGTTCTATACACCGTGAAAAATACTTGATAATTTAAATAAATTCATGTATTACTAGTGTTTTAAAAGAATTCTGCGCGATGTGATAATGTTTATAATGTCGTATACAATTTTCTCAATGTGCAGTTGACTTGTAAAATTCAGGAGATTTTATGATAAAACATAATAGGTGAAAATTATGTTCTTTTTTCTTATTCTAAATAACTTGTCAGCCTGGAAATTGTTTTATATCCTGGAGAAAACTTGTATAATTGACATAGTGAAGAGATATTCTTTCTAACTTAATCAGATTTTTTGTAGACTGTTTCAACAAACATCTGTGATATTCGTTGAAAATTTGTATAGAAAAACGCGCCCTTAAATGGAACACTTTATTTTTCCCCATTTTCGGATTTTCCTTGCTGAGCTGATTTCAAAAATGTATCACAAGTTGCTTCAAATTGGTACAAGGTGGACAAAAATACCAAAGCTGTTTATATAAATTTAATAGAAAGTTAATTTTTTAATAGTTTATCGAAGTTTGTAATAACATTACATAATATCATTTAATTTTTAGTACATGGATTTATTTGTAAATAACTGTAAATTTGGTATTGTTGACCACCCTGTATCAGTTTGAAGCAACTTGTGATACATTTTTGGAATCAGCTCAACAAGTGAATTCCAGAAATGGGGAAAAAATGGGGTGTTCCATTGACAAAAACTGGTGATAACGTCATTACTCGAACGTAGATTACCGCATATTAAATTATTATTTGAAGACATTAAATTAAATTCAAGAATCGACCTATATTGGGATTTTTTAATAATACTGTTTATTTAATAACGAATGTATGCGTTACCTTATGGACACACCGCATATGCATATATTGCGAAAAATTGCAAACTTATTAGTTATTTTGAATATTCAAAGTTCTAAAATAAACATTTCTGATTCAGGGTTTTTCCTTACACCACCGAAATTAGTAGAAGCAGCGCAAGTAGCACCACTAAAATTATTGCTAAATCGTGGAAAATTTACAAAACCGCGTATTCAAGATTTATAGAATGGAAGCTGAAAAAGACATGCAGTTCTTTGTCGGATGCGGTGTTATAGGCTTATTTTTTGGAATTGACACAACAACAAAAGCCATCAACAGTGTGGTCGAATTATTGAATGATTAAAAGTATGTTACAATCCAGCTGTCGAAATCAGCCAGGTAACATTAGATGATATTGAATTTTCGGGAACGTTATTATTTGTGAAACTTAAGTAAACAAAGAATGATGTAAACAGGAGATTTATAGTTACTGAAAAATATATTAAATTTTACAGACTGTACATAGATCTTCACAACAGCAATGGATCGCCGCCTGTTTTATGCATGTCGCAATGGAAAATGTGTCAATCAGATGTTGGTAAAAATCAATGTTATAAGATACCTGAAACAGTATACATATGGGGAACATATACAGATCATGCATTTCAAAGATGGTCTGCTACACTATTAGTTGAATCTGGAGGAGACTTGAAGAAACACGGTTGTTCGAATATCTAATAAAGTGTTTAGAACGTATGGCAGTGCATTATATGAAATAAGACCCAATTTGCGACTTGGACCATCAACGGCAGTTATATTCGTGGCAGAAAATTTGATTTCAACTCAAGAAAATTCCATTGTAGCAGACATTTTCTATGCACATGCCCTTTATGTACATTATTAAGCAACTATACTTTTGAAATCAAGGAAATGCAAGTTTTGCATAAAATATTCAAAAATTTAATATCTCCCTGTTCTTATGTGTACATTTTAAAAGTAATTTAATAAAAATTGACATATTGTAATTGTATAAATGATACTGCAGGAAACAACTACTCCGCGGGCTAATGCCCCGACCGGCATTGAATTACACCTGCAAAATCTGTGTGAACAGCCAAGAACACTTGTCGGCCACTCCACCAGACATAGACCGATTTCAGGCTTGTTAGCCCTCATCAGTATGCCATAGGTGAGATGACAATTGAACTGGCTGTTCCTTTATATGTAGGTTCACATATAAATCGAGTGCAGGTGAGATGCTTACATCTCATCCTGTAGTTGTAGTTGTTGTAATTCTATGTCGTATTTTATTTATCATGTATATCATATTGACGTTATTTACAGTAATAATTGCTTTAATTTAATATGTTTCTTGCTGAATTATTATAATAAAAGGGGTTCATAATAAATTAAACCGTAAACTTAGAAACTAGATTTCTGTTAATTTTGTCGGGAATTACATTACATTATATAGACATTAGATAATAAAAGCTAGGTTTAGAGCGCTTCTGCGAGTTTTCAACTGGGTACATATTGTAATAAACTTCGAGTGAGCTTTTCTACTAATTATTTTAGCCTAGTTCGCTTAAGCTGAAGAAATAACTGTTACTCCTTAGATGATAACGACAAAAGTTTATATTAAACTTATAAACTTGACAGCGTTAATAATCAAACGTGAGGGAGCTAATATAATACAAAAATAATCAGAATCTCACATAGTGAGAGACTTTAAACGTTTACTTTTCTGTATTTAAAAATGTTACTTTAATGTAGCGTTGTTATGTAAATATATTTAAATATACAGGGTGTTCTCGGATAGATGAAACGATTTCTGTAAGAAACAACACTTTTATCGGCGCTGAAAATGGCCATCTGGAATTCAGGTCTGCTGTTTGTGACTAACAAAATCTTCTTTGCTTTCAAACTAGTTAGTCAGTTTCATTTATAAACATCTGATTTTGTTTTAGATTTCTTAAATTTTCCATATGTCTCCAAATCTTCATACGAATGAACTTTTCATAATCAGCATTTTGCTTTATCTCATAAAGAATTTTACTTAGCAAAAATAATATGATGATTTTTATATTCAAACTCAAATTGTGATGGAAAATGGTCCAAATCGAATTTGTAATTCTTTTCCACATTTTATTGTATAGAAGTGTTTGTATTCAATTCATATACAATTTTTTAATATTTTAGCAAACGTGTGCATTTAAAGAAAATAAATAAACAGGTTTTGATATTATGTAAAACTTACAAAATAATTAAATATGCTATATAAAAGGTAGCAAACATAATTGACATTTCCAAATTTACCTTTTTGATGTAGTCTTCGGTTGTAGATTCATTGTAGAAGCTATTTATTTGTATAGAGTGACCCAAAATATATTAGTAAGCGACAACAAGTGACAATATCTTTTAAGCATAAACCTAAGTTTTGTTTTCGAAATAATGAAGATGATTTTTCTTGAAGTATACCTTCTTCAAGAAAAATCATCAAAACATAAAAAGGAATACATCAAATGATGAGAATGTTGTCAATATTGAGGAAAATCCGCAAAATTCAATTTGACAGGCTTCGGCTGCTCTTCGTACTTCTAAATCGACGATTCAAAGTGTTAAAAAAAGTAACAAATGATGACTGTTATCGAAAGTTTAATTTTATTACTCAAATAATGGTAACTGTTGAGGATGAAAACAACGTCTATAGCCATATCGTTTGGACAGACGAAAGTAAATTCTTAAATAATATTATACCAAAACACCTAGATAACAATTACTAGGCTGATAAAAATCCGCATAGATTAAATGAAGACCAAAATCAAGGGTATATTTTTGAATAAATGTGTGGTGCAGCATTTAGTACCTAGATCCTTGTTTTCTTTAACAAACCCTTACAGACGAAAGGTTTCTATTTCTTTTCTAATTTTATACCAAATTTATTAAACAGTAAATTAAAAAGAAAAACATAAAATTTACATATACAGAACTGTATTTTTTTGCACAAAAAATTTCAAATAGCATAAGCAAAAATTCTTTGACTTGATTTTTCATCTTGCAAAACTTTCGTAATTACGTTTTGTTGTATCCTCTTCGGAAAAGTTTTACTGGTGAATTTGAGAAAAATTTAAAAACAAACCAAATGTCAAAGTAGGATTAGTGTCTCATTCCGAGAATTGGTTTAATCGCATTCTGTGTTCATACAGGAAAGAGAATAATTGTACTAGCAAAAAACCTAAAGTTAAGCAAAGATTCAAAATAGGCCTAAGATATTGAGATTTAAATTCTCACATATTTCTTAAATAATAAGTTTTTAAATGTGACAAACTTTTTTAATAACATTTTGCCGCGTCTCTAATAGACACGTTACTTTACTGGTAAATTAGCCAAATTTTTCAAAATTTTCCATGACAGAATTTCACAGATTTGAAACCGTAGCAGATTTAGTTTCTGAAACAAACCTGAATTCCAGAAGGACATTGTTGAGGGTCATGATTTTTGTCTTAAAAGAGTCGTTTCATTTATCCGGGGACACTCTGTATGTACAGTATATTCAGATTGAACTGGTAAAACCTTGTAAAATATAAGTGAGTACTGACTTAGAGAGATATATGGATTTATGGACATTTAAGAAGGTCCTGTATAAAACAAAAAACTAGAAAACCACAGCTATTATTTTATTTGAATTTCTGTTATGATATCTAATGTTTTGAAAAGTTTGTTTCTGTCTCATATTTTAGAAATATCGAATTCGTTTTATTTTCTCTGATGGCAAAATCTTATCAAACAATTAATTTGAAAATTGATTTTGTGAGTACGATAAGGTGTTAATCTCAAACTTATTTGGTTGTGTTTTTAAATAATTTTATAATTGTTGTATAATATTTTATTAAAATCAGGAAGTATTCTAACCTACTATTGCATTAGTTAGCATCCAACAATATTCACAATATTTCAAATACATTACGCGTATGTTTCCAAGTGCCTTTTGTATAAGCGCGGTAACAATTCAGGTGAATTCGGACGTGCATGGCATGTAATAATACGTTTAAATTGTTAGGTAGAGATGCTCTGGAAGGAAGTCTTAATAAAAAGTTGTGTACAAAAAGGCAAGCAAAAGTGTACTGAGATTTTAAGTTCGTTTGTACGCCAGTACGGGGAGATTTGGACACATAGGTTTTTAGTGTATTCTACTTACTGTGGTAAATATGTATAGCCATCAGTATTGAGTCTTGATTGTGCCATACCTCCAATAAATATTGTCACGGAAGTTCACTTACCTTCTTAGTTTGTTAATTATGTTCCTGTTTACGTTAAAATTTATCATTGAAGCTCACCTACCTCTTTAGTTTGTTAATTATGTTTCTGTTTATGTTAGAATTTATAATTTTTGCGATGCCTTTATTTTGACGTTTTCTGGAATATTCGCGGCCACGTTCTATTTGATTCTCGAGACCGCCGAAACGTAATTTGTTTGTAAAGTAACTAAAACTTGTTAATGAAGTAAACTATTGAAGATTTCCAGAAAATCCTTAAAAGTTTAACGTACTGGAACGCGCGACAACGTTGCAAACTGTCAGCTGCTGCTGTTAACCTAGAAGGATTATATTAGTCATAGTAGTTTGCGGCTAATGCGTTTAGTTTTTCTCCAGTACTTGCTTGGTTTTTATGAGTGACCACGATCAGCTGCATGCCATGTTAATTTAAGGCAAATCTGGGCAAAACTCTCTGACTGCTATACGTTTGTACGGAAAACACTTTTCGCAAGCAGCATAAGTCGTTTTGAACACTTGTAACTATTTCACATTTTGTTCTGTATTGCGAAAAGAGTTCTAAGAAAACCATTCACTGTGAGTATGTCTATGTATTTTTAATTATTATGTACAAACACCTGATAATCTTGACATGATATGTCAAGACCTGTTTGCTGTTATAATTCTGTTACCGTTTGTTGTTAAAAAATAAGAATTGTTAAATAAAATATGTTTTGTTTGGTGCAATTTATCATACAAGAAAGTAAAAGCACCCGGACATCCTGTATTTCATACCAAAAATCATCCATCCAATTTCAGCTAAACCTAAAATATTCTTTAGGAATTAAGAAATAAATGTATAAATAAAATTGTACCTGTGACATCATTTTTAATTATAAACATTTGACTCAATTTATTTTTAAGTAATATTTGTGATATTTTCCAGCTTTTTGAATACACTCTGTATAAACAAGCCTGCATGTTTGCTCTGTTCTCTCTCATACCTTCGTTTTTATTCACTTTACGATCTGCGAATTTACTCCAAGTTTGTTTAAGGCGAATTAATGATGGGCATTAACTATCATTATGATGTTTACAGCTTAAGCAAAGACCTACGTGTGTACTTAAGTAAGACATAGCCATCTCGATGCAGTTCGCAAAAGCCTGAAAATACTTTAGCGCTTACCGTATTATTATCATAATTACGGCTTAACGGAAACGTAGAGGAGAAGTTTCACCGGTTTATCATATGCGTTATTTATTAGTATAACAATAAATGTGTTTCTCATTTCCTCTTCAGCGACTTGAGTAAATGTTCACCTTCTCGTTTTTGGTAATTAATGGGTTCGCAGCGGATAATTCTGTATATCTACAATCTTTATTTATGGCATTAAATGGCTATAAATTTTACCTGCTATTAGTCGCAGTTATGTAGGACCCATGAAAATTGCCCTTAATACCTTGTATCTTACAGATGACATGCGTCAGTTTTAAATTTGGTTCGTTCAATAATTATTATGAGTTATGACTAAAATCCGAGTAATAAAGCACAATTTATAAACAGAAATGATTCTTAAAAGGTATAGCAATTTAGAAATATATACAGGATGATTGGGAGGGGGGAACTTCGAAAGGGGTGTTTAGAGTCAACAAAAAAGCATAGTAAACATATTGTCGAGTATCAATGGTTACTGAGATAGCTAGGTATGAAAATATTTTTATTGCTATTTTTGCGAAAGCTGTTTTTATTTGATATTTTATTTTGAGTAGGTTGTGCATTCTAACTCATATTAGTGATTGTCACATTTATTTTGACGTTTGTGATTTAAACGCTTATTTTATAACTGTCGCATTTATTTTTACATGTGCGTTTCTATTAGTCGGTATTCATCATATTAGTGATTGTCACATTTATTTTGACGTTTGTGATTTAAACGCTTATTTTATAACTGTCGCATTTATTTTTACATCTGCGTTTCTTTTAGTCGGTATTATACACACATACTTTCGTAATGCCTGCCACATTTAGTTATCGAGGATATGCTGATATTATTTTTATTTATGTATTGTAACGGTAGCGTTAATCGTACAGTTGTTGAATATCTACGTCGCTTCCCGAACAGAAGAGTGCCAGATAGAAATGTATTTCAGACAGTCTTCAACAATGCAAGTGAAACAACAATGTTTCCCAGTGTGAGAATTACATCTGAGAGGCAAGCTGGTCCTGGTCCAGCAGTGGAAGAAGAAATTCTAAATATGACAGAACGTAGCCCGGGTGTAAGTACAAGGGGCATTGCAACCCGTCTCCAAATTAATCAAACGACGGCATGGGAAATCATTCACAAAAATTAAGAGCTATTTAAGCAGTGACAATTTGAGAAGACGATTATAGTTGCGGCATGAATTCAGACGACTTACGTCATGATGAGGTTACGCAATTGATTCTTTTGTCAACATAATTTCGTAATAATCTTCGTAATTTATTGCAATATATAGTACAAATATTTAGTATAGTATATAGTTTTATTATTCTCAGTTGCAGTTTCTTAAATATTTCGATGAAAATATAGTGAATTATTCATTTATTCGTATGAATTCTTGTCGCAACTATATTTAAGACTGTTCTAGGATCATTCACATTCGAAACTAAAATAAGCCTATAATTTGCTGATGCTTGAACAGAAACAAAATTTAATGTTTAATTATGAGCACAATTAATTGATAAGGAAATATTATACAGGCTATTTCCGTATTATTGTTCATAACTGGTAAAAAGGTAGAACAAGCAAAATAATACGGGTCTTTCCTATTGGACTCCTCTTTATAACTATATTTATCTATATGACACAGGTTGTTTTGAAGAATAATTTGAATATATTTTTAGTTAAACTAATATTTTATAATTTCGCCACTATCTTTACCTAAATAAAATAAATGGTTTATGATTGTTGTATCAAGATTAAAAAAAATATATGAATGGTTGAAAGAAGGTCAAGGTATCTAAATAAAGAAGCCACTTAACAAAATTTACTTAAATTAATGATTAGAGTAAATTTCAATAGAAGTTGAACACCCTGTATCATGTAAATCTATTAGTTTAAAGAGACATCTTACAAGAAAGATTCATATTATAAACTACACTGGTGACACAAACACACGAAATTCCCAACCTCTACTACACGGAAATGGTGGATGAAGAAAGGAGGGAAGTCGGGCCACAACCTATCCGATGTTGGCGATATTTATTATAAAAATCTAATGTTTTCATATTGATTACACTCTTGGTGTTAATAAAAATGCAAATTTAGTTATTATTTGTTTGTTATTATTTAGCGGTTCAGCACCTCTGCAGCGCTTGTCATTGTAGATATTAAAAACAAGCTTATTGACCTAAATACGGTAGGTTAAGACTCGGATTGCCGGATTGTTTATCAGTGAAGTGAGAGGTTTTTTATAAAAAATTATTATAATATTTCGGCATAAATATGCATTTATTTTTTTTTAATCACGTATTCGTATTATACTCATTATTCCCTGTCTTCTCTTAAAATTAATGACATTGTGACTGAATCACCCTGTATATGAGTTTATATGTTATCGGTTTCATTTTACTTTAAGTTGTCAAGTCAAAATTGTATGTACGTCATAATTAAATTTTTGAAAGCAGAATAATTTGCCATATTCCATAAATATAAAAATACGGAGAGTTCCAAAATCATATCTTGCAATTGTTCATAAATGATTTTTTAAAACTCTTATTCTGATGTACAACTAAAATTACAGTTTTTTTAAGTCTGAAATAAAAAAATGCATACTGCGGTGATAATTTACTGTACAGTTATTTATAATTTTAAATTCGACTCTGGACAAATGTAATTTGCGTCCAGATATGCATGCCATATGGCATAAAATCTCCAAAATCTACTTTTAATAACTCCCATTTAATATTGTAATTTTACGGTCTACATCCTCCGTACTCCCAATAAAGTGCTTTATAGCTACCCGTTCCTATTCCTTATTTACTAGGGATGAGACGGTTTATTTTTAATGTTCTAATATTTTTCATTTTAATCAACTAAAATTACAGGCATTAATACCCGAGCAGCTGTCGGACTGTTTGTTAAACTAACAGGCAAACGACTTTTTAATTGAAATAAAATACGATTTGATCCCGTAATTATTGACCCTACCTAATAAAGGAAACGATAAATGTCAACCGGGTTTGGGAAAGTCAACCCTTCTACCTGTTGTGCTTTATTCCCAAAATGCTGAAATTTAAAACAGCTTTATCTGAGTTTAGCTCTCCCGTGGATCGCGTGATCCGCGTGAATTTAATGTAATAAAACCCTCGCCAAAAATAGGACAGCCCGATTAAGTATTACAAAAGCTATTTATGCGCATTACGCGTGTACTTCCTTTTAGTGGTAAATTTTTTGTTACCTTTTTCGAATGTCGCGAAAACTGAATAATTAATAAGGTAAAACCTATCAAACGCACAGAGTGCTTTGAAGGTACACCAGCACATATTATGAAGTGAAGAGTGTTTCAGAATATTTGTCCTAACAGGTGGCAAATAAAACTTGTTAAATTGTCAAGCTTCAATTCTGCGAACATGAAAGCTCAACATTTTCATGATGGGACTGCAGCGAATGACATGTATTACAAACAAATTAAATAAGCCTTTTTACGTTGATTTTCCAAAGTTTTAAGACCAAATCTATTAAGCATTTCAAGTTGAGGAAACCCAACAGAGGGACACGGACCATCGGCTTTAAAACAAATACCTATATTTTAAAAATTTACGCTGAACATTTTCAAGAGCATCCACATGTGCAGATAATTAAGACATCAAACAATTGATCATATTCACAATTGCACCTGACAAAAGTAGAATACAAAGTATTACAATTCCGAAATTGTTTGCTATTCTGTATAATGAAACCATGAGATCTATAAGTCCTTGCGGTTACATAATGTAGATGGCAATTGAAAGATAATTTTCTGTCGAATACAACACCTAAATTACAAAAAGTATCAGGTTTAAAAAGCGTGTGTTGTTCAATGGAATAATCAAAGGAAATTAACTGTTTCTTTGTAGAAAAAGGCACTTACTAATCTTTAGTGACAGATTATTAACCCTGCACCATTCATGAATGACATTTATATTGTACTGAAGTTCAGCAGCATCATCAGCGTTAACTTAACTTTAACTTAACTTAATTAAACAAATTTCAGATCATCTTCAAACAGTTAAATTATTAATGATGTCATTAATGCAATAATGGCTAAAGAATAAGGGTCCCAAATTAGACCTTTGAGGGACCCCAGAGGTGGTTCATACTTCAGCAGACTTGCAACCGCGGTAAACAACATGTAGACCTCTGTTGGAAAGATAAGAGCTTATAAGATTTAATAAGTTGTAAGAGAAACCAAAATAATTATCTAATTTATTCAAGAGTATTGTGTGATCAATTTTGTCAAATGCCTTCGTCAGGTCAGTATAAATCACGTCAGCTTGAAATCCATCATCAATGGCATTGCCTAAAAACTGTGTAATACAGAAGAGATTTGTAACAGTAGACCTGCCCTTAAAAAAACGTGTTGCGCCTCCGTAATTAAGAATTGTTTTGTGTAATAAAATATAAAGTCATACAATGGCATTTCAAAACACTTCGCAAAATTGCTGATTGTAGCAAGGGGCCGATAATTACTAATGTCTTTCACCTTTTTTTAATACTGGAGTGACTTTAGATGTTTTCCATTGTAATGGGAAGGTACATGTATTTTGGGACAGGTTTATTAATTTACACAATGGGGTTCAATTTAAGCTACACCAGCCATCCCTAATTTTTGATAGGCTTAACATAGAGAAGTAATTCTTGAACGAGAATTTATTACAAATAAACTTGACACCTAATGCACAGCCACATCAACCACTATTTGTTACTATTTGTTGTTGTTGGAGAGACCGAACATCCAAACATTCCAAACCGATTAACAACAAAATTGATTCATTCGACCAAGAGCACTTAAATTACATAAACAGATTACATGGCCTCCCTAGGATATAGGGAGGTCATGCAAAACAATAATAATAAGAACCGTCATCTTATTGAATATTGTGTATTATCAAATAAAGCTTATTTTTTAAAAAGATTAAGTTTTGATAATGGCTTATGCATATCCAAATGCAGAACTGGCAATATGGTTTAAATTTATGGCCTTGCAGATACGGATATGGTACTGAAACTAGGCGAATTTATACGGGAATATTTCCAAATCATCCAACTCCAAATCCAAGAATATTCAAAAGTGTTTTTTAATGTTTTTCGGAGTCAGGCTCATTACAGAAACTATGCAGTTTACTCTATTAATTAGAATAATTGCGATAAATAATTTAAAAAACCGAAAAAATAATGCCCATCAAATTATTTTCCTGACAGTACCCTAAATCCCTCCAACTAGTATCCATCCCTTGGTAGAATGAATTAGATAGATTTACCGGCCCAACAAAAAATGAACGCGCACCGTTCAGGTGTACTTCACTCAACTGATTGAACGTCTATTCATCGGCAGAAAGCCGGGTATTGTTCCATTATGCGGCAGCACATGACTAAAATTTAATTAACGTCCAGTGAAAAACTTGTGTAACTCCGAGCTCTATTTTTTCCTTTCCGCGTGCAGGTACAACTGTGAAAACGATTTCAGCAGAGTTCCACATGCCTATTTGTGCCCAGATATGCACTAATGGCGAACAATGATCACGTCGGATGCCTGTCGGACTGGCGATTCCTTTTCAAGTGCCATAGTGGAATGAAATTACAGTGGACGTAAATACACACCAGCGGATAACTGTTACCGCAATTGTTTACTGTTAGAATAAGGAATCGAGAGGTGAAAGATGCATTTAAAAACACTGTAATTTTGGTGTTTGCTTTACACTTTCAATGGCATTGACGTGTATGGAGGCGTTGTTTCGTTTGAATGTATTTACTTCTCTTTTGAATGAGGGATATTAGTTTCTCGGGATAGTTCTCGAGTCTGAGATGATTAGTCAAGACATTTCAGCAATTTTCAAGAGTTTATGATAATTGGGTGCGGGCATAACTGAGCTCTTAACCGAAATGTTTTAAATATTCCTGCCCGAGTTCAAGGCTGACTAGTATACCTCAAACTCCACTAAAAATCGATACTTTTATCCATGAATTTACGCACAAGAGCATTGCATGACAAACAAGATAATAGTATTTTCCAGTGATAAAATAAAAGGTGCTGCTAAATTTATGTGGGTATATTTACTTTTCCATAAAATTCACTAATTTTCCGATTACTTACTATAAAATTTTTCTATGTCTAATGAATATTTCTGTATATCGTCTTTTTATATTCCGTCGGATAAATATGTGTATTTTCGTCTATGGACTAATTTTATTATTAGTGTTAATTGCTCTGTTACTTAATTTCATATTTCTCTTGTCATAATACTACTACTTGATCAGTATCTCATCTGAAGTGCCCCATGGTTCCCACTTAGGACCTTTTATATTTCTCATTTTTATAGATAGATAGATTCTCTATCTATCTATCTACCTATCGGTTTATTTAGTTCAAATGTATGTAACATACATAATGCTCCAAATGAGCGTTGAACAAGTCAAAAGGTTCTAGAAGAACAATACAAATAATTCCTAAGTAGTTAAAAGATTTAAAAAAAGGACTTATTAAAATTAAAGTTAAACTTAAAACTAAGTATAAAAAAACACATACACCGAAAATATCTTATAAAACATCTACAATAAAGCAGTAAGATATGTTTAATAGACAGTACATTTTTTGAAAATAATTTGATAGATTGTCGTTAAAATATTCGTCTGCAGTATAATAACCTTTTTGTATTAAAAATGATTTCAATTTCTTTTCCAATATTTTGATAGGTAAAGTAGTCGTGGTATCAGGTATTTTGTTAAAGACTCTTATTAGAGAATGAGGTATATTTTTCTGGATGTATGTAAATTGGGTGAAATTTGGCGTTAATATATCTTTATTTCTCGTATATTAAGAATGTTGTTCCTGGTAATTATCGAACAAAGACTTATTGTCAGCTACAAAAATGCACACCTCATAAATATATAAACTTGTTAAAGTAAGAATACTCTTAGAAATGAAAACATTCTTGCAAGATTCTCTTTGCGCCATATTCAAAATATTCCTAAGACATCTCTTTTGCAAAATAAATATTCGTTTTGCATCAGACGAAATGCCCCAAAAAATTACACCATATTTTATTCTGGATTGTATATAAGCATAATAAGCTGTAAAAGCTACTTGAGGATTAATATTTTGGGATAATATTTTTACAGCATAGCAATATTGAGCCATTTTTTGCTCTAGAAAATCAATATTATGATATTTCCAATCAAGACGTATTCCCAAAAATAATGGATTATTTACTGATTTCGGTTCATTATCTGTATTTATAAATTATGGTGGTACGTGATTGTTTCTAGAAAACATCATCATCTGCGTTTTATCTTTATTCAACTGTAACGCCAATGAAGCAAAGAAATGTTGCACAGTTTGTTTAGTAATATTTATAGTCCTTTGAATGGTATTAGCATATGGTGAATCAAATATTATTGTACTATCGTCAGCATACTGTACTACATACTCACTAGTTCTTAACGGTAAGTCATTGGTATAGAATAATGTATAGCAAAGGTCCTAATATTGATCCTTGAGGTACACCTTTTTGTATTACCATCTTTTCTGATTTTATTAATTTTCCCGATTCATCCACCTCTGCGACGCATTGCATGCGATTGTAATGTTGTAAATATTCTAACGTTTTCTTTTGTGCCAATAATTTACCTGACTAGATACATTTAGAAATCAATGATATTACAGAATTTTATTTATATTCCTAAATACCTATATGGTGACATACACTTTATGATTTTTGCCACTTCTCGACCCAACTCTGCTTGGTTGAAATTGTTCTTTTTTGCGGTGGTTTTACTCGTGTATCATATTTTGTATTAAAATGTGTTGAAAGGTAAGTCACTTAAAGAGAGAAGAAACGCAAATTAAGAATATTTAGGTTAATTCTATTCATTCCAAATATTTCCGTTTACTTTAAAGCTAATTAAAATAAAGTTGGTAACGTGCGCGCCTCGAGTCGAGCCACGAAGTCACGCCAAAAGTGAAATATCACGCAGAGCTCTCTTGACCAATTGAAGGGCTTCAAGCCTCCAAACGTGCATTGACTTCGTGCATAAATTATATAATTTCGAAGTTCAGTAATTGCTAATTAGACAAAGTATTTTGTGAACTAGTATTCACGTACCTTATCATTTTATGATTTTTTTTACTTCACCTAAAATATCTATATTTTATTTCAATTACTTAGTATCATACATGACTTACACCTTTTATTTGATGAATATGATTGTTGAGAGTGTTTGGGGCGTTTATACAGGATGCTATAAGATATTGTGGTAAACTGAATACCCGGCATATTTATAATTTCAATACTTTGTTCTATAAAATTGATATGAAAGTTATGATAAAATATTAATTTCAAGAAATAACTTCTATGTAAATTCATTATTTTTTTGAGCAAATGATTTCTGAACACCCTGTATAATCGTAATGCGCTTCAATGTGTTGCGCCAATCAAAGAAATTGTTTATCGTTTATATAATGAACAAAATAAATATGTTAAAACCTTAGGTATTATCCCATGTCATAAATCATTCTCATTGTATTCAAAGTCATTAATTTTATATCATCTATTAAGTTCCTTTATAGAGTTAGCGGCATGGGAACACTTCTAAGAAGGTTTATTTAAATAACAGAAATAAAATAATAATTGAGCGGTAAAATATTTACCTATCCTTGAATACAAAGCTGGTTTTCGATGCATGATTGTGGCCCGGATGTCCAGAATTACACAAAATATTTGAAATATAACCTACCTAGTTATATGAACTAGTTTTCAATTACTTACAGTAATGCTGAGCTCAGAAACTGGTAACTCAAATGATACAAACATTATGTACTTGTACGCTTTGAAAATTGTTTTTCTTTTCTGTTCTTAATTCAGAATGTGCTATAATTAGTAATATCCACAGATTTGGATATGCAAACGTTTCTTCTGGTCTACAATACGAAAGAAAGCAATAAACTTTTGTATTAAGAATCAATCAGATAAAAAAACCACATCCAACGTTGCTAGACGGTGGAAATGTGTGTTTGCTTATATTATTTTTACCGCCCCTTCCCCTTTATGCACATAAATATAAATCATACAAAATAGGATAGATGTAGTATTGCAAGTACATGTTACTGTCTATATTCTAACAAGTTTACCTTCTGCCGACGTTCTTTTTCCTCCCCACCAAGTCAATATTGAACGCCGATTTGTTGCGTCAGTTTGAGTGTTCCGCAATTAGAGAATCTGATTTTATGGAGTAAGGATTTCAGATCCTCCCACCACAGTATAGCATTATTTACATCGTGAAAAATTGTCGCTCTTGTACACAAACAATAGGAAAACTTGATTTTTCCAAACCTCTATATAGTAAATAACGTCAAAGAAGAGAAGCTCTTGAAGTTACGATATGAACTAACTGAACTAACATTTTAGAGAAGACAAACTTAAAACTTGGTAAATATAAGATAGCAACCAATATTGTACTTTTGTAGCTTTGCATTTCATTGGTTGTTGTAATGAAAGCAAGGGAATTGAAATGAATCAAAGCTGAAATCTGGAATAACAAGATTCATAACAAGGTGGTAAAATAGCTATAGTATTCTATAATGAAATGTTCATTATAAATGCATGTTTGATGTACGCTGTGCATGTAATATATATTTTCTCAAATTGTCAAACTGTAATAAGGCATTTAGGCGCAAATAAAGTATGTTCAAATCGTCTGGTTGTTTACAATTACTAAACAAACAGGCAAGTATCAAGTTGGGCTGTGATGGATACCAATACATGAAAGAAACGGACCAACTCGCAAAAAAGGATCTAGAATATCTTTTTTAGCACCAGAATCAGCTTTTAGTATTTGTTATGGCACTATTAAGCAGATTTTGGAGTGATGAGTTCAATAAGAACACTGCGAACACTGAAGTTCTAGCGAAGGTTCTGGACCAAGACTCGAGCTAACGGAACCTTGGATTGTTTGGCACTCCTGATATGCATTCATTTCTTGGCATATTTTCTTCAATGATACATAAGGCAAATACCGTTAACGGACGTTTTGACTTAATGTAAAGAACATATCTGCTTAACAAATAAATAATCAATAAGTACACAATTGGTCGAAACTGACCGCAGTGTTTCAGAATTGTTTGGGGAACTGATCCATGGACGATGAAAGAAAGATTAAGGCAACTGAAGGAAGTTTTAAATATTTTTAAATGCCTTTCTCAAAAAATGGACTGTATACTTAGTCCCCTACAGTACTATTGCTAGGTTAGTCCAGTCTCAAATTAGTTGCATTCGATATTATTAAGAACATATTGCGATTGCTTTTTTTTTGCACCCTTCTTAATAATAATTAATAACTTGAGCAACCGAATAACTGTCAGATTATTTACGGGTGGAAGTTATTTATACCACCAAAAATGCTGGGTTAAGTTTTACGTTTGAGGGCAATATGTCGTGCTACCCGTAAAATAAATTACTAAAATCTTTATAGCCCCGGCAAAATGCCTCATGTAAATTTTTAGAGACATTTACCGCCTGACTACAGTATAACGGAAATAACAGAAACGATTATAATCTTTATGCTCCGATTTAACTTCATGATGTATGCCCACGGTAAGTGGAATATAATGCAGCCATTGAATAATATAATTATACTTCGTCCCATATGAGTAACAGTAGGAATAATGTCTTAATAAGGCTACGCTGTATGTTAACTAGATGTTCGTGTGTAAAGGCAGACGTTCATTCAACCATTGCTCAGAAGTTATTGTAAAACTCTATTGGTTAGAACGAGTTGGCTGTGCAAATACTGCAAATGCATAGCATTCTATGTGAATTGTAAATAAAAATATATTCGGTAAGGTACAAGTTTATAGGTGGAAACCATGATTCAAAGAAAGACTTTCTTGTATCATGGGTGGAAACAGAGTAAACATATATATCATTTTGAAAACAATATTATCAAATAACGTGATGCACAAAATGCGTTAATTATAGTAGGTTTAGTTCTCATTGTAAGTTGTTTATGAGAAGTCATTTGTAATTGTTTGATGCGACACTGATACTGTCGAATTTTTCGTCAATTTTTATTTCATTAAATTGTTTTGCCATAATTATTAATAAGTACTCCATCACTAAAAGCATTTTCTTTAGCCATTTCCAGCGCTACTTCGTAAGAACCGGCAATAGTGCATTTGTTATCGGTATCAGTGTTGAAAAAATGTGTTTGTAGTTTAAGATTTTTTATATAATCCTTATTGATAGCATTTCTAGACTCCCCTGTAAACTGCTGAAACTTTTTCTCGTGTAACATAGTGTGATGTTTCATATTATATTCTTTCGAACTGATAGTACTTGGACAATATACTGAAGTTTATTATTGTTGTTTATGATTAAAAGGAGTTTGATTCCCAAAGGTCATGATAAACTAGTGTGTGTTCGTGATGTTCATTATTTTTCTTTTCTGCGACGACAAATACCTTACCTACCATAGCAATTACCTTAACGAACCGTATTCAACGTTTTTCTGTCTACGAGTCTCTATTCCACACTATTAACTAATAACTTTGCTCGTCCCCCTTGACTCAATCTTGCCATAAACGCGCCAATGGTCACTCGACTGTTCGCGAGAGGTCCAGCGAGATCTCAATGTTCCAGTTATATCGTTGCGGTATTCTATCCAAGGCCAGTGGCGTCACATAACATATGTATGTATTTTATTCCATAACTTCATTGTTGGTGTAGGAATCATTCGTTTGTGTATATTTTAGTTTTTAAAGAATATTTATATATTTTTGTGCGCAAACAATGTCGTAGCGGACCGCATACATTTATTTGGAGAACTATGGATACGAGGAATTAGATGAAATTAATGAAGTATGTAATGAACAAAAAGTAACGTAAAAGAATTGCAAGAAATCATAAAAAAACTAAAAAATGAAAAAGCACCAGGTTAAGATAAAATATCAGTCAAAATGATAAAAAAATATGGTGTACAAGGAGCAGAGCTATTGCTAGAAATTTATAAGAGAGTATGGGAAACAGAACAAATTTGTAAAGATTAGCAAACAGCGTTAATAGTGCCTATATACAACAAGGGGGACAAAAACAGTGCATAGCGGGATAATTTAGTTGTGTGTAGCCATACAAATTTTTGAACAATTATTTAATGAAAGATTAAAAAACCCAGTAAAGTACTCTCCAGATAAATCACAAAGTGGTTTTAGGAAGTGACGAATTGCACAAGATCAGAACAAAGGAGATCTACAGAAAAATTTGGATATATCGAGTACTGAAGGGTTACAGAATAAGGATGAATAATAACAAAAGTAATGACAATACGAAGAGAGCAACAGAAATTAGATATAAAGACAGAGGATGTACTAATAGAACAAGTAAATTACTTTAAATATTTAGGAATAGTAATAGGGCAGTGAACAAGATATAGAGATTAAGATTAGAGATTAAGGAAACGTTGAAATTATATCACTCAATTAATATCAAGCGATACCAAAATTAAAGTATTCAAATCGATATATTTATACCAATACTGTTACGGATTTTCAATCCGACTTTTTCTACCGCCAGAAAAACAATTCGATAATTAATCACTTATCTTTATTAACTACTCAGTACACTACTGAACACTAATTACAACTCAACTAAACACTTATTTAATTAATCGTTATCACTTTGAATCTACAGGAAATTTCCAACTAAACACTCAAATTCAATACTGTAATTCAAAACTAAACTGACTCGGCTGTTTATTCTTCTTTTATAGACCAAACGAATATTCCAGGTATTTTCTAGCATCTTTAGATCCATTTTCTCGAACGACTCTAACGCTTCTCATCGATTCCCCATATTTCCAGTCACGCCTCGATACTCGGAATTATTTGTTTGTTTACCAGAATCGCGTAGGGGTGATCGGGGCAATCTAACGTTTCGCGATACCACAGTCTTCGAATTGGGTGCGAACGGGGCAAATTCTGTGACAATACTATTGTTCGACTGCGAGTGATGGGTACTAACAAAGGCACAGAAAAGTCAAATAAAAGCTACATATATGAAGTACCTAAGTAGAGCTAAAGGGACGGCAAAAATGAACAGAGTCTGAAACATAAAAGAGAAGAACCTAAAATAAGTGAAAAAAAAAAACAATTCAGTTGGTGGGAACATTTACATCATATAGACGATAAAAGAGCAATGAAACGGATATGGGAGCCTAAAATAGATAAGGGAAGGAAATGAGGAAGGCCAGGACAAACATGGGATATAAGCATTGTAGAAATATTAAAGGAGAAAGGAAAGACATAGATATAGGTAAAAACGATGGCAAAAAATAGAAAGCAATGGGTAATATTTGTACATGGAAAATAAAAGTGGAAAATAATTGTATAAATACCCTACATCATCTAATGGCAAAAAGAGTATCTGATTATATACAGGGTTTTAAAAAAAGAGTGTAAAATATTTCAGGAGATAATAGTATCAACTATGAACCAAAATAAGCAGAAACGTCTTAATAAACATGGCTCCGCAAAGTAACGGTTGCGGAGATATGGACCACTATTCGTTTTTCAAACATTTTATTTTATTAGGAATAAACCGACAAAGGAAGCTTTTAACAAACAAAAAACAAAGTTACAGAAGATGTTCAAAGTGCCCTCCGTTCATTTCCAAGCAGGCACGACATCTTCCTCTCAACGATATTCAAACTCTCGAACCTCCTGAAATATTTTACACTCTTTTTTTAACACCCTGTATATTTCTTTGTAACTTTAGGTCATAGTATATTTAGAAACAGTAACCTTGTAGCAGTATGACTAAAAAGAAGATACAAATTAAGTCTAGAGGCCTGTTACCACCTCACTATCAGCTGTTAATCTCATAAACAAAGCACAAATTACGTCAGATAGCTAATTGCAAGGAGAGGATTTCTGCAGCAATATTTCGCTAGGCTATATAATTACCGGATTTGCCGGAGCGAAACTAAGAAACAAAAAGCCGTCTAGGACCGCCACGGCTCATTACCGTGGCCCACCAAGAGGACGTTGTTCACGAAAGGGTTAAAAAATATCGACCGGAAGTATCGCAAGCGGTGCTCTAATAGTCCTCTTCCGCAGAAACCTACTCGCGATTGGTTCGTGGCGACGCACCGGGTTTGCCCTCCTTCGTAATCTGAAAATCTTAACAATGCATCATGGCTCCCATATCCGGTCTGACGTTAAAATGGCTGAAAATTATGCGCGAGTGAAAAGTTATTCTTTTTAAAAATACCGGGTTATTTAGTGGTAGCAATAGTACCAGTCCGAGGGACTACTGGCACCCCAAATTGATAGGTAACATCTTCAGATGTAGGTAATGTATACATTTCTTAAATATAATAAAAATTTTCGTTATATGTACAGGGTGATCACGGGAAAATATTAGTCAATAATCAAACTTCGTTTTTCTTGAAAATATAGAAGCACAGAAGATATTTCTTTTGAGAAATTAGTTTAGTTTATTGAAATACAGTGCGATTCAGAAAAGATCAAAAAAAATTGTTTGAGTGTCCAAAGAACCCATACAAATACAATTTTCTAAAAAAAATCAAAATGAGGAGTTCGAAAATGATTTAAAAATACACTTCTACAAGACACAGCAAACTGGTTCACTATAAAAACTGATAAGGCCGCAATCTGTGACCAGACAAAAGAATGGAAAGAAATGCTCAAGGAAAGTAACGAATAACATTTTATAACGCCGATTTTATACAGCAAATTTAACTGCTTTTGCCGCTATTGTTATTAATTATAAATATATTTGATTTGTGGGTTTAATTAATAAAATAGTTTACCCAGTTTCTACAAACTAATACAAATGTTTCTGCTTCTTGTCCGTTTTGAACTCGTACGTTATTGGCAGCAAATATGATATGTTTCACTTCAGTGTGATACACTTTATTTTTTAAATATTTCCACAAAAAGAAGTCCAAATGACTTAAAGTCAGGAAATCGTGACGGCCATGGTACCGGTTTTCCTCGTCCAATCCCTTGGTATTAATGCTTTTACATGATGTACATGGTATGGATATAATTGAGCCTCGATTCGGTTTCACATTTTCCTTGCGTTGCATTACACTTGCATTCACTGCACACCGCGGTAAAAGTAGCTACATTTGGCACATATTTACAGGGAAATCCTTCAGCTAAAGCATTTTTACATCGTCATAAATTAAAACTATATTTATCAACTTCGAGCTGCTACTATACACGTAAACTATTTTTGACACTTTGAAACTAATGTAAATACTGGCGTCACAAAAACTTCACATACGGATTCATCAACAAGGCCTACGTCGTTACGACGTTAGTCTGACTAGCGGAGGTTACGCAAAAAATGTACGCCTATGTTGCGCCAATTTAAATAAATGGCGTACTTCTATTCACTGTTTTTGAACATAAATACTAAATATACAACGGCAAACGCAGGGAACTGGAGGGCGAAGTTACGCGATTTGAAGACATGTACATTGTACAATAAAAAGCCTAACTAGCAGCGCATGTTTCGTATATGGGCGCAAAGTTGGTTAGTCCGACTAACGCTACGCCCGTTTCATGAATCCGGCTAGTGTCTAGAAAAGGTAATCGGATTTCAATATTCGGAATCGCCTGTCTAGCGACTACAGTAGCCCAGTAACGTAAAGGTTGAATATACTACAACTTCAATAATGTTTTACTCGGAAACTAAGGATTTACAACAAATGTAAAGTACCTAGTTAACTATCTGCGAAAAAATCGTCCTATCTTATATAGCTACTCATTTTCGAGAGGAGCGTACAATAAAAGAAATAAGCATCCTGTTTGATCCAAATCTGAGTTTTTCGCAGTATATTCAGAATATATCGATATAATGTTATAAAATTTTAGGGTTTATTTTGAGTAATTGTAACTCTTTTACTAATATCGCATTACAACGCTATATGTTCCATTTGTGCGTTCTAAACTGGAATATGGTTTATTAATCTGGTATCCTACATACGAACTTCATTCTTTATCGCTTGAATTCATGCAAAGGAAATTCTTAGTTCTTTAAAGTTTTTGTCTTAAAAAAGGCCGAGATTACAATCATGGGTTATTTTATATCAAGGTTTAATATTCTGTTGTTGAAAGTAGTAAACAGTATAACTTGTATATAATAATATTTGATTATTGATTGTTATCTTTGCTGGAATATTTTAATTATAGAATTCCTGGTTTTCACTCTAGGCAAGTTTGAACGTTTTATGTACCGTCATAATTTTAATATTATTTCGGGGCAATGTGATATTAATTTTTCATCTATCACGAAAAAGGCTGTAGAGGTTTCAACAATTTTGATACTAATAATATTTATTTTATTTTACTTAATGTCTCTGTATGTACTATCGTTTGCAATAATAATGACACTCATTAAAATGAATTTTGCGATTTCTTTAGAACTTCTGATGTATTTGTAATGAAATCTACTTCACATTTTTAATATTAGTTATTAGTTGTTTCACTCACCGATAGAGATTTAATGACATTTCTACTCAAAACTGCCAGAAGTTCAAAAACTGTTTTAAGAGAGTGTCATTATTATTGCAAACGATTGTACGTGTGTTATTACTGTCGTATGGATTTATTTGTTTTATTGTTTCTTTCTTTGTTTCTTCTATTTATTATAATTTTTGTCCTGTAAATGGAAATTATAACATTCTATATATGTAGATGTCAACTCGATTCTTTCTTATAAAATTTTTGTGTATGCTTACACATTGTATGGCTTCTCGAAACTACAGGGCTATGTGATATAAGCAGGTTAAATTAAAAAAAAAGTTGAGACATACATACTGCGACTTTTGATAAACCATTGGGAAGCTCATTCACAGTTAAGAATCTACTTTATTATCTACATTCATTTCTGTATTACACAAAAGTTTTGTTCAGTATTCAGTTTAGTCGAATTAGGTGTTGATTCAATCAGGTTGTTTGGAACTTTACAGAATTTAGAAACAATAAAAGTATGATTGTTAAAAGCAACCAAACATTCAGTAATTAAATGCAATTTATGTTTGTTACAAAAATTGTATATTCAATATGGACAACAATAATTGGAATTACATTATTGGCTGTTTTGGCCATTTCAAGGGCTTCTTCAGTTTCATTATTAATATCTCCATTATTTATAGCCAATATACAATTCTTATTAATATTCCATTGACCATATCCAGGATAGCAAAGCTAATACAACCTTTGTCGACGGAATTAAAAGACAATTGTTTATATTAATCGTCTATTTAATTAAAATTAGTTACAAATTGGTAGTACATTGGTAGTATTTTCTATTTCCAATATTTCACTTACTTAATTTACAGTTAAAAATTATTTCACATTCTTGTCATAATACTAACAGTACTAAATGCAGTTGTCACAAAATAAATACCTATTATTTGTATCCACTGAGATGCTAAAGTTATGATTTGTTGCTCGAATTTAATGACTGGTATGATCTTTTATAAATGAACAAACCTATAGAGCCATCAAACTCTATACCCGTGTAGCACTGAGAAAAGGTTTGTTAGTATATTTTTGGAATGCCAAGCACAAACTACTAATGTAAATAATTTGGAAATTATCTTTGCAGCCATGCAATGCCCACAGCACAGAGGAATTCTCAGAATTATACGAAAAAATACCAGTGTTTGCTAGACAAATTTATCTTAGTTTGAAAATGAAGTTCTCGACATTTAGTTACTTCTTTTCTTTATCTTGAACAAATTGCATAAAAGTTAATTATTCTTTTGGAAGAACTTCTGGAGACTCCAGACTTTGTCTAGTATAGACATGTTCCAAGCAGTCCCTCTATTTTTTTGTTCCAACACTTTCGCCCTTTCAATTATTTATGTGTAGCTTCTAAGCTTTAGATAAACTTTTTCCTTTTGTTTTTCCATAAAAAAATTACGATAAAAATGTGTGTGACAGTCCGGAAATTTAGAATTGATGATAGAGTCTCCTTAGCAAGAATGCCATAAAAATGAATACAAACGTTTGTTGAAAAGACTGTCGCTTTGGATGTTTTCCGGCTGAAGATATTCACTGTATTGTATCCAGACTGACATCCCCCGTTCAAACATTTAGGGAGATTTGTCTGTAGGCCTGGCGGTTAAAATTTTAATTGTGTTCTTTCACAGGTGATATAATTAAATAAAGCACATTCGTCTGTTGCCTAATTAAAGAAGTTTTGTTGGGTAGCGCGATGCCAGCTAAATTAACCTGGCTAATGTGTTTAGAAATGCCACAATTATTCCGTAATTATTATATATCACCCGGGGAAGCAAATGATATCCGTTAATGATGATATTTAGTCTTATTTCAATGCGTAACAGAGCTCTTCCGCATTGTTAGTTTATGACTTTGGAGTCCAAATTAGTTATTATATAATTGTAACTCAAACAATCTTGATTTTGTTAATAGTTATGTAATACTTTGAGAAAATGAAATGAGAAAGAAAGCCCTAAAATGTTGTTGTGTGTCAGAGTCTTTCTCAATCACCTCACCAATAACTTATAGTCTGAAGAGATATATTTTTTTTCTTTTACTTGAAGAAATTTACGAAATGATTTAATGTTGTAATTGTAATAAGTCTTAAAAACATTTGAAAACGACGTTACTCAATAGTTAGTCTAGTTAGTCGATACATCAATCAGTCAAAGAAATAGAACATGGTTAAGGCATCAAGTAACTAATCCTTGTAATTATGGATACAATCTTTAATTTATGAAAAAAGAAGAACTAGACAATGAAGAGCATTAAGAGAAGAACCATGCTACAAGTATCCGATAAGAACTTTGTTTGAACGATAAAAAATATACTACAGTACAAAACTATGGTCTTAACTATGTGTTAACTAAGTGAGTATGGTCAGTACATTCCTTGAAAGCAACAGGATCAAAGAGATCGATGTCCAGCTCTATCTCCGAACGTAGATCCTATTGATAACCTTTAGACTGAACTTTTAAGAAGTATTCGTAGCGAAAAGAAATGGTAGTGACAAAAATATATGACATATTAATAAATAAGTTTTGTGTATATGGGGTTGCGCATTCTCTGATGGCACTAATAGTAACATATTTTCAAGAGTGTAAGTTTATTGTGAAGTACTGTGGTTTTTTGTCTGATGAGTATAGATCAAACTCAGGTGTTCTTCAAGGATCTAACTTGGGGCCGATCATATTCTTATTTTTTATAAATGACAATGAAATTTTACAATTTGTTCCGATGATTGCATATCTTACCAAAGTGATATTAATGCGGCATTTGGATGGAGTTATGTCAACAAATTTGATATTCAGCTATAATATAACTTTTACTCGCAATAAACAATTAATATCTCATTCGCATAAAATGAACAGTATTGAGGTCCGTAAAATACATTATGTCAAGGATATAGGTCATTGAAATATTGATTCTAAACTTTCATACCAATTGCACACTGAAAACATAACTGCCTCAGCCTATAAAGTGTCAGGTTTTGTAATAAGAGAATCAAAACATTTTCGGAAAATTGGTTTAATTATAACATTATATGATAGTTTATTCAGACAGAAACTTGAATATGCTGCTTATATAGCATTCACAACCTGAGATGTATACAGTAAACATAGAAGTGCAGAAAAAGTTTTTAAGATTTGTTTATTTTAAAAAATATAATAGACCTCCAGATTACTGATGACTCCTGTTGTGTTTTGATAACCATCCGAGAAATACTAGAATGCATAAACTTCTCTATATTCCCAGTGACAAGACAATCCAGTTTGTATCTCTTTTGTCGATATTCCGATTGATTAATCTGGTTTTTCGTAAAATAGCGTGGACTAGCCCTTGTGATTTATTTTTAAAATCTGTCAAAAATATATATTCAGTTGACAATTTATAAATACTTTATATGTGTACTAGCTGCTAATCTGTTGTATGGTTACCATAATTTTGATTATATGAATGCTTCTGCGGTGTTCTTCATGCTGTAGTGTACAAATATTATATTTTTTGTTTCTTCTTACTCCTTGTGATTAGGCATTGAAGTAATAAATAAATAAATAACAAAATATATATTTTAATGAGAAGTCTAGAGGCTTAAGTAACGCTTATTGAGGTCCCGATAATTCGCTTTTTAAATTTTTGTCATTTGTTCAGTTTAGTAACTAGACTATTTTGCAGAAAAAAACACGCTTTGAGTAAGAGGAGATTTACCACACAATCCAAAAGAAATAATAAATAGGAAATGAATTGTTATAAGTTTTAACTTATGGAGGATTAATTTATATTAGTGATAAATACTCATTTTGTCGATAAAACATGCAGTAGTGGTGCTTTTATTTTATTACTTTTAACATTATGTAAAATAAGCTAATATTTCCACAAGGATTATAATGAATATTTAAAAACCTTTATTCATTTTAACGTGGCACGTAATTTACTATAGCTGATCATGCTCTTTCATCTAAACAGCTCTTGTATAATCCCATCCTTATTAGACACTCCATCATTTAACCTCTACACCCCCTTCCTCGTTATAAAAGACATTTGCTTAATCTCTGTTTTCTTTAATGTTGTGTTGGTTCTGTATTTGAAAGATTACTCGCTATTTAGCATCCAATTTATCTGATATAGAATATCTAATGACTCGTCATAGAGGAATAATTTGAAGCGACGATAAATTCTGGAATTTATCATTTAAAATGTTCAAAATTACATTAGTTGCTGATCTAATTATTGGTATTGGTAATTATATAGAAACGACTGTGAATGAGATGAAGTGTGACATAAATTATACAGCATTTTTCTTCTTCTGTGTTATCTTGTTCTCTAAAATGTTTTTTTCTCTGTCTCAATTTCACATTATTTTCCGATTTAAAATAACGCGTTTGATTCTATACTAGGATTAATTTTAGAACATTTCCATTTTACAATGATCTGTACAATATTCAAAGTGAAATGCAGCAACAGAGATGGCCATACCACTACGGGACATTTTGCCATTGTAAAAAATAGAAGGCGGGATAAAAAATAATGAAAATTTTTTAATATCTAGGATTGAATTAGTTTGATTTGCCTGATGTTTTCATTGCTGTGTTGGTAAACGTGCTTGAAAAGCATATACACATTATTAGTTATATCAGATGTATAGTCTGTTGTGAATGGAATAAAGTGCAACAATGTTTTACAAATGTTAAATATTTCTTTTGGTGAGTTTTCCATAAGCAAAATCAGAGTTAACGAATGGTACAAGCGTTTCAAAAATGCCCTTGGAAACGTTGAAGATAACGATCGCCTTAGACACCCCAGTACATCAACAACTGATGAAAATGTGAAAGTAGATGAATGATAGTCGAATCACAATCAAAGAAGTGTCTGGTGATGTTGGCATATCAATTGGCCGATGCCATTAATTTTTGGCGGATGTTTTGGCTACGAAACAAATGGCCACTAAATTTATTTCAAAGTTGTTGAAACCATAAACGATGCAGAATTACTCAAACGTGTTATAACAGGTACATGTTGTGTCATAACGCTTTAACCTAGTTTTATTATAAAATTGAATGCAAGTTTCCTGATTTGACCAAAACACATGTAACCTTTGTAACAGACTAAATCGGATATGGCTAATAATATATAGGTACTTTCCAGATATGTTTACCCACACAGCAACAAAAATATCGGGCGAATCCATGAACCTTATAAATCATGGACTGGCCCTAGAAAGAGAGGTCCGCTGTCCTGATGTCCGGGCAAAAACAGATGTTCTACGACAGAAAAATATATAAACATAACCTGACAAAAACTTTCCTAAATAATTAAATCCTTCCTTACAAATTGTTATTATCAAAATGTAATTATAAATTAAATTTCTGAATAAATGAGTAAATATCCAATATAATTCGGTCTGTCACACGTCTGTCATACGTCTGTAATTTACAGTTTTTGTTTTTTTCGGCCAATGATCTGTGGGTTTTTGCCCGGACTAGCTCTATCTCTGTCGCACACATCTGAGCATCAACGATTTGTATAGGCAGAAAACGGTTTCGGGCGTGTCCATGATTAATAAGGGCTATGGACAAATGTCCCGTTATCTTTTGAGCACACCTCGTATGTTTTTCCTTTAAAGAAACAACAAATAAATAAAATAATGATCTGCAAACAACAATTTTTATTAAGTACATATGTGAAAAACATTTTCTCAACCTTTAATTAGATCATTAAAATTTTTCTTGGATAGATGCATTTCTAATAAGGAATCATTTTCTTGCGTCCACGAACCTCAAGATATTGCATGTTTGGCATCTGAAAAGGTAATACAGATTGCTATGGCAATCTCATCAAACTTAAATTTACTGTCTCACCAGATTTGTTAAGGAGACATGGCCATTCTATTAATTTGTAGAAAAAGTGCGTTAACGATACTAATTTAAAGTTAGGCAAAACTTTAAAGTGTGTTTTTCCTATATATTATTTAATTTCAAATGAATCCAAAAACCAAAATACTGATTAATTACATAGCATCTCAATACTACTTCACTATATTTTCCTAGTATGGCCATGTATCCTGGACCATAAACTAAACAATGGCAATAACAATCCTCTATTGCAGACAGTTTAATTATTTGTTACTTTATCAGGTACTATAAAGAAATTTGCAGGAAATTAGAAAGTGTATCAATAAAGCACAAAATTCTGGTGTATGGTCTGTTCGATCCAGTATTTTTCTGAATTATTATGTCTTCCCTCTTTGATGATGTCACATAAAAGGCATGTTTTTGACTGAATCTTGTTAAGCTCGTACATATTTCTCCTGAAAAGCCATACCTTAAGTTAATTAAATACGTCATTTGTACTTACTAACATTAATACCCATTAGATGTAGTAGTATTAAAAATATATGAAAAACCTAATCAAACAGAGTGCTAGTACGTCGAATAAAACGGAATATTCCTTTTGGCGCAATGCAAAGCAACAACTAAAAGATCAAGAAATACATTTCTTACATAATTGATCCTTTGAAAACTGATACATACAGATCCAATCTCGCAACTCAAATCAGTTAACGAAAGATTCTTTTTTCCAGCGGATATCTTGGATCCTATGAAAATAAAAAAGAGTAGAATCTTTTTACAAGAAGCAAATACAAAGCAAAAATGGACTCCTCAGAGATTAAAGATTAGTTTCTATGATTGCTGCCGTACAGGACGACAGTACAGTAATAAAAGTTTGAAAAGAATCGGGAATGCATTTGAAATAAATAGTTGATGTTATCAGTTACACAGTAGCAATTTCATGAAATGTCGGGTCAGGCTACTCATGTTACGGTTCTATTGAAGAATCAAGGGCCCTTGCATGCGCGCATCTGTCCGTCAGTCACATTGTGCCCTCGTATCTCAGTGAAGGGCGTATTCTACGTTTCATATGATCGAGTTTTAATATGCAGTTATTGTTTCCAACTAGCCCTTGTGGGGCGCATATTGATATGGACTTTGGTAAACAGTGCTGTTTCATTCACTTGTGCTGATACAGAAGAATCAACTAAATACTTCCAGCACATGCATTTTCGTTAGGCGTGTTTTGAAATTGTTGAGAAATGATGATTTAACATTTAAAAGTTTTTACTTACTAGCTATTTTGATTGGCAGCGTCCATTAAAAAGCCCTATGTTTATTCGATTAACCAAACTGAAATAGGTAGCCAATTGAGATAATTTTCTAAATTGATGGATTTTTGTTGAGTCATAATCAGTAATTTGGTGAGAAGACAATTTATGTGAAAAAATCATAAAAAATATACAATAATGTTAAGCTTTTAGACACTGTGTAGATAGATAATAAAGCATATACCTATGTATTGTAATAAATTAAAATAAATACAAAGTTTGTATTCGAAAGGATAATTTCAATTAATTAATAAGTTATCAAGTAGGTAGCATACGTTGATAAAAAGTTGGATTATAATAAATAAAACATTTGTATGAATTGGGTGACAAATAGAAATAAAATTTCTAAATTCAAAATTAAATCATAGCGCAAATTTGATATAACGGGAAATAAGAATAGATAATTAGGTTTTAGAGATGTATAAAGGTAAAAAGGTTAAATTATATAAAACTGTAGAAAGAATGTCCTTGGTTGAAGTCAAAATTGTATAAATTAGTTTGAAGAGTGCAATGAAAAAAAAATAAACAGAAAAAGGAAGGGGAAGTCAAAGACAAGGAAAATGGTTCCCTTATTTATGGGGAAAGTTGATTTTTCGAATGAAAGAAAGAAGACATCTATAAAAATGAAATTAAGAAAATTGTAGAAAGAGAAATTACAAGAAGGAAATTACTTATATGTAGAATATTAAACTTCAGTTAAGAGGGAACTATACTCCAATATCCTGAAAAGAAGTATACCAGGAAGGGAATCTATAAGGGACATTCTGTGAGAGCCAAGCAGTAAGTAAAGCAGGATGAAGAAGGAAAGGAATAGCGCGAGAAGGGAAATAAGAAACAGGAATTATATTTAATTTCAAGTCTTCATGTCTATAAATAAGATATCGCAGGATAGCTAGGATTTATCTGGGAAAGCTCGTTAATTTGTTATTTAGTAATTTAATAAACGAAAATACAGATAAAAATGTTCAACTTGAATACTTCTGACACATTTTTTCTAATCATCAATTTATAATTATTATTTTTTTAGAAGCAATCCTGTTCAGAATCTGCACTGTAGATAAGAGTGCCATGCAAAAGTAAGTTTCGGATTAAAATAAACATTTTGTTTTAATTAAGCAAAAGTTCTAGAATATTATTCATTAAATGCATTCAATAAAATTAAATACAACTCAAATTACTTTAATCAGAATGGTCTTTAGATATCCAGAACAAAATTACAAGGTCTAAAATATCAATAAAGTATCGAATAAGTGAATCCATAGGCGTCCAGAATTAAGCTAGCACGGTAAGTAAAAGTTGTTTAAAAAATTAAAGAATAGTAAATTTAAATGGCACATAATAAGAGTATGCAGATTATTGTATGTGCCTGAGAAGCAGCCCGAGAATATCGACCAAGATACCCAAATACACATCAACCTACCCACACAGTTTTTAGTGAGATAAAAGAAGACAACTTTTATCCAAAAAATGTCATTCGTCCTGACTAAGGGTACTCTTTCGGTTAAAATCTAATTTTACTAGGCACACAGTGGTCTGAAAAAATGAGTTTCAATCTAATATAAACACTAGAATCTAACAAAAAACTTACAATCTAATTACTTACTTGTTTGCCAAGACTATAAAGTGCTTTTGTTAAAATTCTCGTAGTCCCTTTCCATACTTGGTGTTACAGTGATACGCAATTTAAAACTTAAGAGACTGATACTTAAAAGTTCCCGAAATCGTTTCTACTAGTACAAGAGATCATAGTTTTAAACTACTGCAAAAAGGTGGAAATAAATAAAGAACTTCTTGAATGTAACCGGTGCTATTTCACAGATATCGCACGGAAACATTTGTCGAAAGTAAGAGGCGCGATCAGAGCGTGCGTGCTTAAGAATGTCCGTATTAACGTCAAAGCACGCCATAAATTCATATTAAAGGATGATACACAGATCCGAAGTACCAGCAAATCCAATAAAAAGCATACGCGACACAAAAGAATACAAAACCTTAATCCTTGCGCGGCACAGAAAAGTTGTGGGCTTTGATTCTGGGAGGTAGCTTTTCATGCCGCAGAGGCTCTAAATAATACTATCAAAAACATCCGTAAAGTCACTCTCACATACCCTAAACGGCTCAAGTTGGAAATCTTGCGTCGCATGGATATAGAAGCAAATTTGCATTCGGTATCTTTTCGGCATATATGCGGGATATACTTTTATTAAAGTAATTTATTTACGAAGCACGGCTGTGGCAAATAAGTAAGTGGAAATAAAAATATGATACCAGATGTTCATACGAGGTATGAACGTCAAGTAAGGAGTTGTAGAACTACTGGGATAATATTAAGAAACAGATTTATTATGTTCTTTCTACACCTTATCAATAATTTTAGACATTTAAGAACTGAATGATATAGAACTGAATATATAAAAGAGCGATCTAACCAACAAATTTTTAGATGTGAATATTGTTATAACATAAACTTACATAGTTCTGCATATAAGAGTGTTCACTTTTATTTATAAGTATTCGAAAATATATAAAATACAATTCTCTTATAAATACAATTTTGTAAAAAAAAAGGGAAATTCGAAAGTTATGAAAAAATACACTTCTACACAACACTGGAAACTGGTACACTGTTAAACCTGACCTTGCCCAAGGCAAAGCATGCATGGCGGCAAAAAATAATAATTCAACTACTTTTCCCGATTTTGAAAAAGGTTGAAAATACTAAGGATTTTACAACGTTTTTTTCACGATATTGACTTAAATTTTCATGACATATCTATTCCAATTTTTTTAGATAGGTTGTGAATCTGTATATTGACTGTACATGTAGAATGTAATATGTTTCGTTAAAACATTTTTATATAGTATTTAGGTTAACTAAACTGTTTGCATTATTTTGCATTACTGCATTACTAGAGTTTCATCACAATTGCAAAATTTAGAAAGGCGTTATACATACCTATTTGGTATTTGTTTACGACCTGTTACCCAATAAAAACAATTCAGATACTAAAAACTAAACACATTCTTTAACTTTATTGTTTAAATTGCAAACAGTTTTTCACAAGTTTAAAAACATTTATAGTTGTACTAATATCCGCATAGATCAACTTATTACAAAATTCATACAAGTTCATTTCACTTTATCTTGTTCCACATGAGAGAAGCAATAACTTATTAAAGATATACAAATCTTATAAAATTCAAGAATAGCAATAGTAGTGCTGTAGCTTTCTCTTCCCTTTAAAATAGTGATTTCAGAGCAAGTACTACAATACAGATAGGAGCTGTTTCACATAAGTTGAATAGTATCTTAAAATACAACCATAAACAGCAGTAAAATTTTGTAAATTATGTAATTATATTGATCTCGAATCTATCTCTTATCTTTTATTTTCAACAGGAATAAGTTCGTACTAACGGATCATAAAATAAATTAATTTAAGCAAACAAAGCAGTAGTTAAGTATTATAGATCTGTGAGACATTAATGCATTACGTTTTACAGAGTGTTTTTATAGGCATACCCAAATTTCAAATATATGACATTTCTCTGTTTTTCCAAATGGAAAACTATATATTCGTATTTATTGTTCTAACTTTGTATGTTTCCTTTTTATTAAATTAAGGTAGTTTTAAAACTATTTATATTGAATACGTTTAATAATTATTATATTGATACAAATTACTGAAAAGGCAATATCGTCCGCCATGAAATCTAGATACTTTTATTAAATTGGATTTTTTTAAAGTAATATTATGTATTTAATAGTAAATTGTCTCCAAAATATGTGAAGACAACTGTGAAATATCTGTATGAGTTGATTCCACATTAATGACATCATCATACAAGGCTAATAATCATTAGTTTTAATCTATGTTGAATACTAATATGCTATTACCTACTTTGAATATTGGGTAATCATGGTGATCCCGACAGTATTATGTTTATTAGCGATAATCGCACTAGAAATGTTCTTCTAATATTGTTATTTAAGGTCGTACGTCTGTAACCTATTAAAAAAAATAAACAAGTTATTGTAACAGATTCAAAATGAAATTTAACGATACTAACTGTCACCGACTCTGGATAGAACATAGAATATTTACTATGATTTAATATGCTGTTTGTTAATTTCGAAAACATATGCAACATTTCAATTCAGCAGTACTTTTTACAAAATGATTTATAGATACGATGGTTACGATGATTTTCGCTCTCAAATAATTCATATAAGTCTCAATAAGTCGCGTTAACAAGATGTTTTTTTGTCAGCGTGTTTTTTTTTATTAAAACAAATGAATAGGTAAATAAAAAATAAAATTCAACGCTCTGTATCTCAGGAACGAAAAGTGTTAGGTCATATATTTATAGGAACTATTAGTCTCAAAATGATGTCCCCTAAAGTTCCTTCAAGTCCTGCTATTTTAAAGTAAGACACCCTATATAATACAGCAATAAAGTGTGTGCTCAGAAAATAAGTACAAGTAAGGTATTATTGAAACATATTTTTATGTATAGATCACGTTTTCTTTTAAAAATTAGACAAATATGCATTTTTTCTTCTTCAAACTTGAATCGACTAAATAAGTAGTTTAATTCAATCCAATCTTGTCTACGGAACTGTTCCTTAACATATCTAGATATTTGGTATCAAAGAATATACATATGATTTCATTAAAAAAAATTTTTACTCGTAGGTAATATTTGATACAACTATGCAACTATGCTATTCCTGCATTTTAAATAATTCTCTCAAGCATGGAAAGAAGCTTTAATACTTCCTTTACTTAAAGTTGATGATCCAGTGAAATTCGAACAACTCTGAACAACTTACCTGAATAACAGTATGGATTTCACCATGATCACAGTTGTACTACTGCATTACTTAAAGTTAACATTCTTAAAGCAACTTCTAGTGAATTAAATTCTGTTCAGGTTTTATTAGACTCCACAAAGGCATTTGATGCCATTCAGCATGATACGTTATATTATTTTTATTAATATAAGTTCAAATATAAAAGGTAAGTTAAAAGTGAAAGCTGGAGTTCCACAGAGGTCAATACTTGGTCCACTGTTCTTCACCGCGTATACTCACATATCTCCTAAATAATAACATTCAAAAGTTCATATGTATTCTGATGACACTCAGCTGTTCTTATAATTTTCTGAAAGTGCCACTGTATCAGCAAAGGAAAATGTTAGTTATGATCTACACAATATATATGAGATTCCACTAAAACACTGTCTTTTCTTGAACACTTCTAAATCAAACGTTCTTTTATTTGTAGTAAACCTTCCTGTATTCGAACAAAATCATTTATTAAAATTCATATAAAAAATACTAATGTGCCCATTGATGAATCAATTAAAAACTTATGACTAATAATGGATCATAAATTTAGATATGCGGGACATTTAAATCAATGTTTTCAGCGCGCCTATGTAATCCGTACAGATTTTTTATAGCAACTAAAGTGAAGCTGCTTTTAAGTCAGTCACTGGTTCTGTCAATTACTCTTCTCAAGTATTTTCGAATTACCTAACTTCGAGTGCAAAAACTACAAAATTTCCATTTAAGATTTAGATATGGACGGAGAAATGTTTTGCATATATCGCATGAACTAAATGAAGCTAACTGGCTTAATATCAAGAATTATTTTCGCCTGTGCTTATATCATAACATTGTAAGTGATCAGAAATCTTCACATTTACTGTATAAAACTGCATTATTTGAGATACCGTCTACAGCATGTATAATTGTGTTCCTCCTGAATTAAAACAATGGTCTAAGGGTGTTTTCAAAAAGAGATTAACTTTGCTGTTATTTGAAAGTCAAAATTAAAATAGTAAGCCAGCATCTAGCATCAATTTGATATTATATACTCATATAAAGGTAATAAATTGGCCTTAGATTTAGATGGTTACTGTCTGTTGACCATTTTTTCTATTTCTTTCCTTTCATATTATTATTTTGTCTTTTTTTATATTAATGATTGATGTTTAGTATTACTAGACGATTTTATTACTAATATTTAAGTATCTATTTTTATATCATGGCTTATGTGGAAGAGCAGAGAGTCTTCTTGCCTTTATCCGAGTCATGCGATTTACATTGCTATTATTTTCTTTATTTTAAGTATATTCTGTTATACATAACTTTACCAATAAATACCTAGTAGGTCAATTTCATTCTACATATTATTTAATTTACTATGTGTTCTAATTAAGACTCTTATTCTATTTTGTCAATTAATAAATATCTAATAAATATTATGATAAGTACGTTATACATAACTTTACCAATAAATACCTAGTAGGTCAATTTCATTCTACATATTATTTAATTTACTATGTGTTCTAATTAAGACTCTTATTATATTTTGTCAATTAATAAATATCTAATAAATATTATGATAAGTACGTTATACATAACTTTACCAATAAATACCTAGTAGGTCAATTTCATTCTACATATTATTTAATTTACTATGTGTTCTAATTAAGACTCTTATTCTATTTTGTCAATTAATAAATATCTAATAAATATTATGATAAGTACGTTATACATAACTTTACCAATAAATACCTAGTAGGTCAATTTCATTCTACATATTATTTAATTTACTATGTGTTCTAATTAAGACTCTTATTCTATTTTGTCAATTAATAAATATCTAATAAATATTATGATAAGTACGTTTTTTCTTAAAATGATATTTATGATCATGGCAGTTGCTATCCCTTCTACGAAAAATTTGTTCCGAATTAATGTATCGCTTGCTACAATTCCAAACCCCAAGCCCACTGTTTCGGTTTACATCCAGTGGAGGCAGGGAATCAAATGAGGGGATTATCCGTAGCCCCTCGGTTTTACAATGACTATCCGGACGAGTTGCGGTATAAAATGCTAATTTACATGAGACGTCTGCTCCGGCTCAAAAACTTGATATATTAGCGGGACACGACACTGGGCTCGGAAGGGTTGTGTCAACATACGGGGGGCCTGGTCTAGTTTAAGTGCTTGAAAGATGGGCCAGGGTTTTAAGTAGGCTTCCAGCTGGGTAGAACGTTTGATATCAAAGGGCACGTAGTGTGATTATAATCTGATTATGTTTGGTGCAATGGGATGTTAAGTGTAGTTTTGCCCTACTTTTTTGAGAGTTTTTCTGGGAAGGCTATTGCATAGAAACAGGTGTATACCGCACTTTAAATGCCGAATATAATCAAGAAATCAATATACAGTGTGTCCACGGAGGAAGTATAGTTAATACTTATAAACTTTGGAATTTTTTCGAAAAAAGTATTTCTTTCAAAAAAGTTTTATTTGGCACGTAAATAGTAACTGTAAAATGGTGTTAAAAAATACAGCATTAAAAAATTGTGTTAAGAATAAAGTGCGACTTTGCGATTCGCATCAGAGATAGATTTTTCAAGAATAAATGGATTGGGCGTTTAGGTCTTACAGATTGTCCCCAATGATCTCTCTCTTGATTTTTATTTAAAGGAGTATTGGAGCAGGATATTCACATGATTTATAGTAGGCATAACGGAAAAAAATAGAGAAATCTTTTCTTTAATATACACGGGATTTTTATAAATACAATTTTGTAAATATAAAATCAAATAGAGCGGGTTAAAAATGATTTAATGATACACTTCCGCACGGCACTGAAACTGGTGCACTGTAAAACTTGATAGGGTGTATAATCCTCGACTGGACAAAAAATTTAAAGAAATTCCCAAGGAGAGAAGTAAATTACATTTTTCAACACCTATTTAAATGCAGCAAATTCAACTGCTTTTGCCGCTCTTACTAGAATTAATTTGTGGTTTTAATTAGTAAAATAGTTTGACATACCTGATGTTACAAAAAAATTTCGGATCCGCCTTACCCAGTTTCTACAAACTAATATAAATGTTTATGTTTCTTTCCGTTTTGAACTTGTAAGTTATTAACAGCAGCTATGATACGTTTGCGTAAATCATCAATAGTGTTCACTTCGGTGCAATATACTTCATTTTTTAAATATTCCCACAAACATAAATATTGCCACAAAAATAAGTTGAAATGATTTAGTTAGGAGATCGTGGCGGCCATGGCACCGGTCCTCCTCGTCCAATCTCTTGGTATTAACGCTTCAACACGTTTACATGGTACGGCTATAATTGAGCCTCGTGTATGATATGCTGCACTGCTCAATACGCACTGGATCTCCGTGTCTTCCATGATTCGGTTTCAAATTTTCCTCGTAGTCCAGGGAAGTTAGGAAAAATAGCGGAAATTTTTAGGCACAGCAGATATCGAGATGCGGTTTTCTGCATTGTGTTCAGGAAGGTCCCAGAAAAAAAGTCTATATCGTCTAGTTTAGCCATTTTTTGAGAAATGCCTTCTGGGTCGGAAAATGCATTACACCATTACAGGAACGACTGGAAACTCGGAAAAATGGCTCCAAACTCGTTACTCGGGAGTTTTCGGGGATTCCGAATTCAATTCTGGCATTAGACTTCCCCGGGGGCGCTCGGGGTTGGCTCTGTGGGAAATGGTAAAGGAGAAAGTGAAAAATCACAAATTATGAAAATAATACTTTATTCAAATAACAAATATTCATTTTCCCCCAATCACCCCCTGACAACCCCACAGAGCCACCCCCGAGCGCCCCCGGGAAAATCTAATACTAGAATTGAATTCGGCATCCCCGAAAATCCCCGAGTAACGAGGTTGGAGCGATTTTCATGCACGCTGCCATTTCTCCCCCAATTCACCCCCCGCGCACCCCCACAGATCCACCCCAGTGCATCCCCGGGTAATTCTAATGCCAGAATCGAGTTCGCCCCGAAAATCCCCGAGTAACGATTTCCGAGCGATTTTTTCCGAGTTTCCAGTCGTTCCTATAATGGTGTAATGCATTTTCCGGCCCAGAAGGCCTTTTTCAAAAAATGGCTAAACCAGACGATATAGACTTTTTTCCTGAATACGATGCAGAAAACCGCATCTCGATATCTGCTATGCCTAAAAATTTCCGCTATTCGGTCGATTTTGATCTAAATGCCCTGGACTATCGCGTTGCACGATATCCATCAACCGATTTGCTATACACGTAAGGTCTTATTTATATTTGAAAGAATGCGCGGCAAGAATTTAGAATTGATTTTATTGTCAACATAATTTTCAATATTTGATTGCGTTAAAAACAACCATTTTTTGCAATTTAGTGCAATATATAATGCAAACTCTTAGTGTAGTATATAGTTTTATTACTCTCATGCAGTTGCAGTTTCTTAAATATTTTTATGAAAATATAATGAATTATTCATTTGTTTGTATGACGTAAATCGTCTGAATTCTTGCCGCGGGTATATATTTCTTGTAAAAACAGAAAAATTCTGTATGTTTTTAACTCTTTTGGACATATTCTAATCCAGTAGTAGCTTAAAGCTGTTAATTAATCTATTACTTCGTTGAATTGTTAGGCTACTACGAAACATTCATCCGAGTAACAGTTTCTGCCGTAACCGCATTAGAGCGAAGAATATGTAACAAAATCATTATACATACAAGCGGACCTATATGTTCTACAGGGGATCTGCCTTACAGTGCATAGCCTGAGACCAACAAGGGCAGATCAAAGATTACCAGCTAAACTAGCCGAGGGAAGTGCATATTAATATTGTGACTGGTGGTGGCTGGTTACCTAAGCTATTACCTCTAAAAATCATAGTAGTTGAATAAATTATATCATAGATTTAACGTAAAAAATGTCTTGTACGATTAAATTCAATGTTTAGAAATAAGTATTTAACAAATTATAAAAGTTACTAAGATAAAACCAGTTGATATAGCATGTTGACAGTCCCTTCACATAGGTGATTCTACTTTTACTTTTTACCTTTATGTACGATTTTTTAAAATTTTATTTAACCTAAAAGAGTAGAGTTAAAAGTATAAAACACAAATAAAGAAGAAAAATTAATGAACATATCAATTAATATTCCGGCGTTACTGGATTTATAGTGTAGAGTGCTTACTTCCTGGAGAAGATAAATGAAAATGAGTTTGAAAGTGCACTGAGGACATATGGCACACTGGATCTTCTTTTTATTTTACAAAATGAACATTACATTTAGACCATTCATTCTAAAATTATACCAACGGAAGTGCTTGGTTGAAACTAGTTGATTAATACCTTTAAAGGACTAATTTATTCTCTATGTATATAATATAAATCTTAAAACATTAAAATCTAGGATATTCCGGCTCAGTAATGTTAGTAAATTTATAGTTCAAGAATAGCGACCTTTGTTAAATACTGTTTTAAATGTAAATATTATTGGAATGAGGTCATCAATAGCCAAAACGATTCTCACCATCAACGTTTTAACTTACACAAAGTCATCATCAGGATGCTACAATTGACAAACATGATGATGTATAAGTGGAAACGTTGATGGTGTCATTTCAGTTATTCTTGCCTTTAAAAACTAATTTTAATAATGCTGTAATAATAAGGTTCAAATTTCCTCTTTCATTTTACGGTGCCTCTAACTCTGATATATTCGGAGTGTGTGCGTAAAAAATTGTTCCTATAAACAGAAAGGATTAGTGCGAATAGTGCAGAATCGAAGCAGACACTCCAATATATCAGCGAGAAAGCCGGCGGTCCCTACTCTACCCGCATCATAACGAAAATGGCCAACTGGCGTAATATCGATAACTTTTGTTTGAAGTAAGTGGTACTTTATCATATTTGAGTGAACATAAGGATTTGTGGTACGATTAAAGTTTTATTCCTCATTTCCCGAGGTTTTATGGAGATTATAGGCATATATATTAATTTGGAGGCGATTTTCTTATAGGCGTATTTTTTCCCAATATGTTTTAATTCACTATCTCATTTGATCTGACTTTCAGTAGTTCTGTTATACTTAGGAGATATTTTATCAGTTCGGCAAACGTGCAAGTTGATGAACATTCGTATTATTTTAATAGATTTTATTTTGAAAGGATAAGGCAGAATGCTATACAATAGAGAGTTATTGGAAATCCCTTTAATACTACTGCCAAACAGTATTTAGTACGACTATATTTAGATACTGTTTGCTCTTACTTTGTCCACAAAAATATAGTTATTGGTTAATAATTTGTCGGATGATATTCCCTTATTCTCTTGTTTATTTTTCTCAGTTATTGCTATTTTAATGATGAATGACAAAAGAAACATAGGTATACTGAGAAAATGAGGATAAGTTTACTTATCCTTATTTGATTTTTCTTGACACATGCAACGGAAAATATGAAAAATATTTTTTTTATATTTTAGGTTAGGACCGTTACGGTCGAATGATCCGATCTATCAAATATGGGATTGCTCAACGTTATCTTAATCAACCTTAAAACTCAGATATATTGAATAAATTTTCTCTGTACTCAAACTGAATTAGGTATCATTACAGTTCAAAATACCTAAAAAATAGGTTTTAATAAAATGAGATCCCAGATTTCGTGTCGCCTGTTCTATGTGGTGGAAAATATTTCATTTTATCATTTAGTATTGCCCATTTTTATACGTATATTTCTACACTAATAGATAAGAGTTTTAGAAAATCAAGAAAATTTTTAAAAATTATAATTATTACAATTTTTCAATATTTTTCCTTACTAGATGTAAATATGGAAAATGAATTGTAACAAGTTTTTGCGGAATGCAAATTTCAAGATTCTTTATTAATTGAATCTTTTTTATTTGGAGGTGCAAATTTTAGTTTTAGATGTGCATTCTTCAATCTACTCCTAGCTGCACGTAAGGTCGTGTCAATATACCCCAACAGAGAGACATGTTGTAAAGTTCAAGTAAAAAAAAGCTTCATAATAATTTGGTTGTTTAGAATAGTATTACAATAGCTAAAGGACACAAAAACTCTTCATTCACCAATAGAGATCTAATGAAATTTCTAACCAGATCGTCAGTAGTTCAATAAATTTATTTGTGTGTGCCATTGTTATCGCAACAGACAGCAACCGACAAATGTTATAAATAAAGAAATTATTTCTTGTTTACATGACTGCAAAACACTCGGATTTTTAATTCTAAAAGTTTATCATTTCCGGCAATGCAAACTTTTTTACCACTCACCCCCTTATATACCACCCACCATATTATAAAGCACTTTAGACACCGTTGAGATTTTATAAGGCATGTTAGAAACAATTAATAAATAGTTGTATAATAGCAACAAATCAACAAAATACATTTTTTTGAGGGCTTTATTTTGGTAGCAATAATATGACATTTTTGTAGCATAAAATCCATCAATAAATGGTATAAAATAACGGGCAGCTCTGTTTAATCACAATGTCTACAACTTGAATATTATGTGTATGTATAGGTACTCAATATTGTTTTATGCGTTTCATTGCGATTCGTATGGCCCATATCAACTGACTTTTACAGTATCATCATAAATAAAAAAAGGTTTTTTGAAATTTCATAGTTTTTGAGGTTAAAGCTAGCGCCAAAAGCATTAAAATTACATGTCATAATTGTCTTTGTTTTGTATTCGTATTCAGTATTAGAAAATCGGTTAGTAATATTTTTATAGTTACGCCAATGATTTTCAGCGTTGTGTCAAAATGGCTACGTTTATTAAATAATTTGTTTCTAAAAACCAGCGTTAAATGACGAGTAAATTAATTGAGCGATTTCTATAAAACACTGTAAATTATGATTCTATAAACAATTTATCGCAACAGGGTCATATCGTAATGATAAATAATATATGAAGGCATTTAAAATCATGAATTTTCATATTTTCAAAACAATTCAATTAAACGGGTGAGATAAATATAGGAATTCTTTCAAATTCGAGATAAAAGTCATAATTTTTTATATGTTTTGATAGCATTTCTTTACCTTCTAAATGACCACATCTTTTAATTTTTTTCCGTTGGCTGAAATCTGACATGTTTATTCCTATATATAATGACTATGAAAGCTAAAGCAAGAGGTAAAACTAGTCTTCTACTATTATTTACGACACAAACAAAACAAGGTACCGCCGTTTTGCTTTTTATTGGTATAATAATTTTTATAGTTAGATATTTGACTCAAGTTAAAGGAGGCCACCTGATGAAGCAATCCAAAAAAAATGCAGAAATAGATCAGATCTCATCTATTGTGGTTGAATTTCGAGTTCCCACTTCATATATAGAGTATATCAGGTTAGGAAATATATTAAATTTTTTAGATAATTATTGAATAGAGTTTTGTCTGTGGGTGTTCATTAGCATACCTAGATGTTTGGTATCAGAGAGCATTGATAGGAATTGTAGGAGATTTGATACATATTAGCTTAAAATACCTTTCTTAAACAGTAAAAACATATTTTTGTGTTGTATTTGTTATATTACTATTTTTGTTTTACAATTGATAACTATCATTACATAATAACTACCTATATTACACTGTATAATGCAGCCATTTGCTCTTAGTATTAAAATTGGCTCTAAGTATCTTTTAATACAATTTTATAGATTGATAACCCACATATATTGTCTAAAGCTATTTATTTGTGGCATAGTTTTAGTTTTACTTTAGTTTTTTTTGGTTTTTGCCACACTTCTGAAAAAATAATAGAGATTAATTAAATAAGCCCTTGCGCCAAACGGAAAAGTCAAGGGTTATTTTGAAACTATGTTTGCCTAACCAAAAATTTCACACTGAAAAAAACAGATAAGTAAAAAAATAACAAAAATCACATCACTATCGCGCACTTCCGTATTATTGACGTTTCGAAAACCTCTCTGTTTTCGTTCTCAAAATCGTATTAAAAATGTTAAACGTATGTCAAGTTTGACAGTTTAAAATTTATTTATCTGCTTCCATAGAGATGTTAAATGATTTTTATTTTATTGTTACTTACTTCTTCTTGATACAACTGTAGCCAACAAGGATCGAAAAATGTATTAAGATTCCCAACCAGCAAAATAGTTTTATAATTTTCAGGTTATACGACAATTATGTTTTATTGGTTTCGAAATGCCTATTTGTTTTATTATAGCGGCAAGTGCCATTATTTTGTTGTCAGTAACTAAAATATTTTATAAATTTATCACAAGAATATTTTGGCAGCTAAATAATAAAATATACGGCAAATATATAACTATTTTATAAATATTTCTGTGATAAGCTTATAAAACGTTTTAGCTAATACAAGTTAAATGCTTATAATAATTTTTATTAATACGAAAAATGAAAAATCCAAAATTTGCGAACACGCTTGGGAAAACGGTCATTTAATTCAATGGGGTTCGGCAAAAATTTTAGAGAAGGAAGATAACACAACAAAAGAAAATTAAAAGAGACCGCGATTATTTTGTTGAACGGAGATAAGTGTGTGTCAAACTGTTCAGTGAACATCGATCCTTGTTGGCTACAGTTGTATCAAGAAGAAGTAAGTAACAATAAAATAAAAATCATTTAACATCTCTATGGAAGCAGATAAATAAATTTTAAACTGTCAAACTTGACATACGTTTAACATTTTTAATACGATTTTGAGAACGAAAACAAAGAGGTTTTCGAAACGTCAATAATACGGAAGTGCGCGATAGTGATGTGATTTTTGTTATTTTTTTACTTATCTGTTTTTCTCAGTGTGAGATTTTTGGTTAGGCAAACATAGTTTCAAAAATAACCCTTGACTGTTCCGTTTGGCGCAAGGGCTTATTTAATTAATCTCTATTATTTTTTCAGAAGTGTGGCAAAAACCCAAAAAAAACTAAAGAAAACCCACATATAAGAAGCAATTTTTCAACAGCGCTCTTAGAATTGCTATGGAGTATTAATAAAAATTATTATAAGTATTTAACTTGTATTATCTAAAACGTTTTATAAGCTTATCACAGAAATATTTATAAAATAGTTATATATTTGTCGTATATTTTATTATTTAACTGCCAAAACATTCTTGTGATAAATTTATAAAATATTTAAGTTACTGACAACAAAATAATGGCACTTGCCGCTATAATAAAACAAATAGGCATTTCGAAACCAATAAAACATAATTGTCGTATAACCTGAAAATTATAAAACTATTTTGCTGGTTGGGAATCTTAATACTTTACGGGATATGAACGTTTAAAATGTGCAATAAAAAATATCTAAGATGGCAGAGAATATTTCAGTGTCCAAATATCCTTCAGAAATATTCTGATCTTGTTAATTTCGGTAATATTTTCCTTATTTATTTTTTTGTTCCCTTTCGCCGTTAGGTTGAACAAAAAACTCAACTTTGTTATCATTATACACAAATGAATTTAATATTCACTCAGCCAATTTCGAATGGCGTGTGACGCATCTGCCTCCGCTGTCCCGATAAAATCAAAACGCAACTATTAAAAATTCATTCGAAAACGCACACTATTTTTGTGTGTTGGGTCCCACTGGCTGGTTCACTGACCTGGAATGTTATTTCAGGCTTCCGTGAGCACCCCTTGTAAATAGTGAAGCAGACTTTGTATCTGTTTTTTGCACAATGAAACTCATTAGATTGGGTCTAGACCGAAATTCATTCAAAACGGCCTCATTGTGTTCCTATAACGGGCGAATGTATATCATTTCAAAAAATGAAATACTGTTGTTCGATGGGGGAGACCAACAAAAAACCCGTTTTGAAATTTGTATCTGTGTGGAGTGGCGATGTGATTAGTACTGGAAAAGAATGTTATTTTTGCAAATTCATGACAGGTGGTAATTATTTTTTTATCTGATCATATTTCTAAATTGTAATTCTGATTTTTATCTAGCTCCAGTTTAAAATACTGTTTGTATGTTTCAAGGAACGTAAATGTCGGGACAAGTTACACACTGTAAAACACAATATAAAAATATTAATAATCAAATTCAAATAACTAATATAACTTAACTAAGTACAAATATTTTAAGAAGGGATAAAGAAAAGTAAGAATTAACGGACCCATCCATCAGAAAATTTTCAAACTTATTTATAAATGGAAAAACATTTTTTTAACTATATTAAATCCTTATTTATCGCCCACTCTCACTTTCTGTCAGCCTCGAGGTTAGTTATATGCTAAGTTAAAGGTGTCAAAAGTAGCGGCAGAGCATCGCGTTGCCACGTGCATCGATATACGCACTTTGAAAGAAAAAAAATCACTTGCAAAATGAAGATAATAATTTAATGAGAAACCCGATATGGTAGCACCTACCTTACTGATATTTATTTCCAGGATTAATATTTGGAGAGATTTCTAGAAGATGTTCTTACTTGTTTATATTAAACTTGTCGTTGTAAAGATTTTTTTACTTGCTACCTCTCGTTTCTTGGGCCCTTTTTCATCTTTATGTACACATAAAAATACTGGCACGGTTACCGGCAAAGCATTACAGCAGTTTGTTCATTGTGATTTAAAGAGAATTCGGCATAATATTTTGTCTATTCGGAAAACGACTTTAGTATTACGCTGCCACACGATAATATGCACTTGTCACACTTTCCATAAACTTCATATAAAATGCGTGAAAAAATAAATTTGCGAAGACAAGTACTAAGAAATTATTTGAAACTAAATACCGTATACGATATCTTAATTTTCACAGAATGTGCAATTATATAAATGATCTGTAGGTGGATAAAATTGATTAGCCTTAAAATAATCGTGCTTTAAAAATTTTCTCAGAACGTTTTCCATCATATACTTTTGAATGCCATACTTAAGATGCCAAACTGAGCAACAGTATCACCATCCTAATTTTGAACATATTAAAGGAAAGTAATGCGTTAATAGAAATTCTCTCGAGAATAGTATATAATAAAACCCATTGGCATGTGCAACGGTAGCGTGAGAATGATGATTACATGATAATACAAAATCAAAAATAATTCCTAGATCTATGTTGCGTCTAAGATGAGGAAGGTTATTAATATTAATTCTAGGTTATCCTGTAATAATTTGCAATGTGCAATGGTAGATACTGACCAGTACTTGACATCAAGACAAAATATATATCATTAACATAAATGTTAAATAACAAAGGATCTAAAACTGAGCTTTGAGGAATCCCAGATACTGCACTAAACTGTGTCGACTTAAATTCTTGGCATTGGACAATTTGTAGTCTGTCGTGAAGGCATGACTTAAAGAGTTGACAAAAGTTACCAAAGCACCTATGCGATCAGGCTTTTCTAGAAGACGGTGAAGATGGTGAAGACGAACAAATACTTTCGTCATGTCAGTATAAATTACGTCCACCTGACCTTGATTATCCAGGTATGTGCATATACCTACATACCTTTGAAACTAAACAAATGCCTACATTTTGGCTAATGTGTAGGAATTGTTTTGTTTTATTGTAAGTACCAACCTACATAAAATTCTTTTTTATAAATCAAAACATTCCATTTTATTACACATATAACATTAAGTACATATTTTTAGCCTATTTTCTACATTGTTCAAAAAATCTAGCTGTTATTAACGATTTTGTTTTAGAACTTACCGTTAAATTTTTCAACTTCTGGGTCTGGCTTAATCAAAAGTAGACAAATAATATAATTTGAGGTTTGATAAAATTACCTTATTTCAGATAATATGAAAACATCTCAAAATATTAGCAAAATTTTACCTCTACTAGTAATTCCATTTAACTATTTCCTGTAATAAATTTTTAAGTCTGCTCCATCGATAAGGTTCTACAAGCTCTAATAATAGTGTTAGGCTGTCTCCAAACGATACGACTATTATCTGTGCATCGACTTCGTTCTCGTGGCGCCATGATCTTTAATAACCATAGGTGTTTATGGATAACTTCCGTGGGTAATCGTCATTATCACTATGTTAAGTATTCCTTTCCATGCTGACTATAGTTCACGTTCAATTTGGGTAAATTTCTGACATGCATAACATCGCCATTAACACCACGGCTAATGCATATTTTTAGATGGCTGCACCAGTTCATATTGTGAATGTTGTACCAACGTTGTATAATATAATTGTAGATTTGCAAGCTTCTTTAATATGCAGTACAATTTTAACTAGTTATGTATTAGCAAAACAAAATACATATAAAGTTTTGATATTATATTCTTCTTTCCTTCGAATCCTGCTTCAGTTCTTTTGCTTATGCACTCAATATTGTAAAAATAATTCACGGTATCAAATTAATTAATTTTAATGGTCAATTAATATCACCGTTTCTTGAAATTGCGTAACCAGGAAATGTTTCTCTCAATAAATTAGTTGTGTGAAGTGAGGTGTCGTGCCATCCTATTGCATCCTATACAAACCAAAACGTGATTCAGCTCCATATTCCACCAAATTCGGCGACCAAATACTCATCGCATGATATTGAGAACGCCATTCACAGCATAACCAGCAGCATGAATAAATTACACCTGCTATCCATAACACACCAAATAATGAGTCGTTTAAGATGTACAGGTTTCTCATTTATCAATCGTGGATTATCCTCATCCCAAATACGAGCAAAGTCATCTGGTTGTTCTTTGATTGAATTGAAAAGTGCGTGAAGTTTTGAATGATCTAATGGCTTTAGCTTCTATGAGTGTAGAATAGTGACCTTCCGTATAATTTACAAAGAGTTGGTTCCTCTAGTGGGTTTTTAGGTCAAGAATAATAAAACAACGAGGTTGAATTTCAAGCTAACGTTTAAAAAATTGATTTTTTCATCTTCTAGAGCAATACTAAAACAAATTGGAAAAAAAAACCAACAAAAATACAAATCATCCCGATGATCATCAGGTTGATTAGTTAATGCTTAAGCTTGTACTGTAATGTTCTTGAGGAACACTCTACCTATTTTTATATTTAGAGTAAATGATGGTTATTGCTAAGGAGCGATGCAATAGAACAACTATATGAATGTAAGTTTGATAACAATAGTAAAAATTAAAAAAAGGAAAATGACTTTAACGTATACTGGATATCCTCAGGAAATAGGCTAGTAATACCTATTCTGTAAAATTTTCAATATGTTATACATTGGCTCAGGTTTCAAAGCTGTTACAGTAGGAGTTTTCGTATAAATTTTTTGGTCACTATCGTGGATAGCGGAGCTTCAGCAGCATGTTCAATATCCAACGACTCGTCATTGTCACTAATTTTTGACGATTCTATCTCAAAACTTTGTAGGAAATACGGCGACGCGCTACGATTGAACCTGACATTAAACTATGCATAAGCAATGTCTAAGAAGTAGATTGCCTGCCCACTTTTCAAAATGTTTAATATAATGTTTATACAAGTAAAAGCATAAAATATCAAAGTATTCGCTTTCACAAAAAAAACTTCTCTGAAATTCGATACGAAATCGATCTTTTCTCAATTTTTTACACTAATAGCTACCGTACTACTTATTATAATAGTTTAAGAAACAAGGTGCCCTTTTTCTAGCACAAAATATGGTTGTGTCGATTGTATTGCCCCTCTGGATTCTGACATTGCTCACAGTGACACAAACGTGAAAAGTTGTGGGTAATATCAATAATTAGATATTTTTCTTCTTTTATCTTCCGTCACATTGAGACTGCTGCCAAATGGACAATTATACAAACCGTAAATATAACGTCAGTTTCTAAAAAACATTTTTCACTGAACTCCAATTTGTGATTATTAATTCAACAATTTGTGCTAGTTGGTGCATTGTGTACAACTCAAACGATTTTTTTATAAATGTCATACATAACATTTCCCAAATGTTGCAACACTCAGGGAAATTCCAGACGTCATCTGTGTTTTAAAGACTCTTTAAGTATTTACACATTATATAGTTCTCATTATCTCATTTGTTTCATAGCAGATCATCCCATACTTTACCTTAATTTGCCTCCTATAATCACCTAACATGCCCAAAAGCATTGATGTACAAACCAAGGTACCAGCTTGTCTACCAGTAAACAATTTGGAAGACACACCTACGCATTTCCTCTGAATAGCTTCAACTCGACAATTTTAGTATTCAAGCGACATCATTAAAATAACATTAATGCTAATGGATCAATTGAATCTTGATTCGAAGAGATCGGGTTCAAATTTAGGCGGACGATACGGTAAATGTTTCTAAAGGCGTTGCATACAGCTGCTCAAGTACGCACAAAACGTGTTAGGTAAATTTTACAATGCAGTGGCACGCCCCTGCAATAGTCTAAAAGTCTAACAGTTACAGGTTCAGCTTGTTTAGAATGGCCTACATTGCTCACAATTGGTAATAATTACTTTATAGTGATACTCGCCTTCAGGTGTGATGAAATTAAAGGAATTTATTATTCACTTTAGGTGAGTTAACAGCTATTGAAGTATTGGGTAATAGTATTACTAATGATGACAAGAAGGAGGCCAACATGATAAAGACTCGGATACAACCATTAACGTCACTTAGTTTTCTCTCGTATACTGAGGAATCTTCGTATTTTATCTCTGTGTACGTTTTACTTGATCATAACTAAATATTTTGTTACCGTAGTGTAGAAATAAATGGAATTATTGTGTTCTATTCAATAATAAAATATTGATGTAATAGACTAGTAATAGAATTAAATGCTACTGATGATCAATCTAGCAAATACTATTGGAAGTTTGAACTAGCTTCCAAAATTCATTGAATGACTCCTGCAGTATCTGTGTCAAGAACCCTTGTCGGATACACCACCAGGCATAGACCGGTTTTGGGCTTGTTAGCCCTCATCAGTAGGCCATAGGTGAGATGACCTTCATATGTATGTTCACATATAAACTGAGTACAGGTGAGATATAAGTGGCTATGAGGGCTAACAAGACCGAAGCCGGCCTATGTCTGGTGGCGTGTCCAATAAGGGTTCTTGGCTGTTGACACAGATACGATACTGCAGGAGGAGGCAATGCCGGTCGGGGTATTAGTCCGCGGAGTAGTTGTTTCATTTACAGATTTAATGGCTCGTTGCCCACTGCCTAAGTAGGTATCTACTGCAACGTGGGTCGCTTCCTGTAACTCGAGCCGCTTAGGCCGAGCAGCAAGTAAGTAGACCACTTATATCTCACCTGCACTCAGCTTATATGTGAATATACATATGAAGGAACAGCCAGTTCAATTGTCGGTCATCTCACCTATGGCATACTGATGAGGACTAATAATTTTAATAGATGTGCAAGATATTAAAAATAAGGATCTTTTGCGTCTTTTTTTTAGTAATTACTGTTTGAACTGCAAAGACAATCATCTAGTGATAATTTCAAAGTTTTCAAGTGGCAAATATCCATCTTTTGCTTTTGCCATATGTTAACTTCCACTTGTACAGTACAATGTCGTTCAGTGTTCTTGTAAACGTTGGTCAGCAACAATAGTATGTAATGTAGTAACCCACTATTGAGATAAAGCTCCGCCTTTTGCTTCTCCCTAAACTAAGTGCATTAATCAGCATACTCTGGGAATGTAACCTCTACTATTACTAAGTACACCAAAATACCTATATTATTAGATACAGTGACAACTCACATTCTTTAGCTATAACACAATATCAAATTTTTGACATATTTATAAGCTGACTTTGTTTTAAATTAGTATCATAAACTGGTTTCATAATCTTAAAAGTGTTTAGTTACATTTCAATAAACAATCATTTACAGACATAAGTTTGTGACAACTGTTTTTCTTCTTTTGCGCTATAGAATACTTCGTCACAGTCTGATGAAGTTATTTTTTGGTTTGCCCTATATACATAGATAACTAAAATAACTTCATCTACTTGATTGGAATATTTTTAAAATCGTGACCGTCGTTCTAAAAACACGGATTTTTAGCTTGCTAGTACGTGCCCATATGGTTACATTTGCTTAGGTCACTGATTTATGATGGAGGCGTTGTCATCATTCGATTTTAGTTTATGTGGGAATGAATGAGATAAAATCGAAGACGTTCTTGATTCATGACATGTGGAATAGCAACATACAAATTAGATTGTTTGAATCGATACCTACATTTTACTTTGCATTGAATTAAATATAGCTATCTTAATTATTCTGTCAAGATTATCGTTTGATATACATACTTTTGTTTCAGAATAAAAAATTTCGTAGTAGCATGGCATTAAGCTGTTAAAACAGTTCGTCAGCAGCCCCAAATTGGAAAGATCAAATTTATAAAATAAGTTCATATATACATGGGTATATTTCTACTGAAGATTTTCTTTTTTCTCCAGACTTGAAATCATTTGGAATTATTTTTATGGGGATTTTAAAAAAATAAATCACACCGAGGTGCATACCTACTATTGATGATTTACGCAAATGTATCACAGTTGCTGCCGATAACTTATGAGTTCAAAATGTACAAGAAGCAGAAACATTTGTAATAGTTTGTAGAAACTGGGTAAGACGGGCCCAAAATTTTGTTGGTAGGTATGTTAAACTGTTTTACTAATTAAAACTTGGTTGGGAAGAAAGTATACCACTGCCTTCCATTTGAGAGAACGGTGGGAGAGAGCAGAGGACATGTTTCCTCGGGGATATCTGATATGCTACACAGATGGGTCCCGTGTAGGAGATGAGTTATCTGGAAAACTGAAACATCCGGCAGAGCTTATCGCTGGGCACATACTCTACGATTTTCCAGGCGGAGGTTTTTGCTAATTTGATAGTAGCAGGCAAGCAAGGAGTAGAAAATTGTGTGGAGGAGAAAATCTTCGTCTCTTCTGATAGTCAGGCTGCACTCAGGGCCCTTAGCTCTCCAAGAACGAGATCTAGTCTTGTTCAGGAGTGTGGCGATGCCCTGGAGTCCCTGGCCAGGCAAAGAGAGGTGGAGTTGGTCTGGGTCCCTGGCCATAAAGGAATCCCCGGTAATGTGACAGCGTCCCGGATCTGGAGCCTACCAAGGACCCGAACCCATTCTTGGAATTACGCGAGGTACTATGGATAATTCTGTCAAACTCGGCGGTCGCGGTCCTTGGAAGACTAAGATATAGGATCTTTGGCACTGAGGAGCTGCAAAGGGAAGAGATGAGGAGCCTACCATGGACCAAGATCTTGTCGTTCAACAGGGCGTAGGGTAGATTCGAGGAAGGCCGAGGGCAGATAGTGGAGAGGTGAAGGGATGGTAGGGTAGGCAAAAGCACCCACGTGTGGTCTAATTGCCAGGCTGTTGCCGCCCGCTACTACTACTACTAAGATCATTCATTTGAAAAATATATTTTAATACCATTTATCTGGATTTCCCAAATGAGTTTTATCACTTGATAAAGTTTGGTCCCTGAAATTTGGAACACCCTGTATAATATAAAGATAGAAATAATCAATTAAGTAAAACATAAACTCTTTCGTCCATTTTCGTTTTTTCTTTGACTCTTTGAACAGACAAATGAAAACATAAACTTCTGATCTGCGAATAATGAATTACTAAAATCTGCTAAAGCAAAAACTGTGAGCGCGTTATTAGCAGTAATGGCGCTTTTTCTAAGTGTCTACTCTATAAAAGTTGTACAGAGAACCTACGCGGCAAAAATGTTTTTCAATTTCCCTAAAGTTTTCCCCATAAAGAGCCGTCCTCTTACAAAAACTCTAAAATTCACCGCCAGCCTCTCGCTGAATTATTAATTCTCAAAGAAATTTTGTTAAGTGGTTTTAAATACAGACCTCAGTTAGGACATAATAAGAGGGAATGGTATCTCGGCAGAATAAAAAGCGTGGTGTCACAAAGAATATTAAATTAAAGTAAAAGCCGAAGCAATGACTAAAGTATTCCTTAGTTATAATTGAGCCATCAGTTAAATGATAATATAGCCTTAGAGGTTTATTGTTTGCAGAACAAACAATTATTAAAACGAGCGGGCACTACCAGCGTATTAAGTATAAATTAATTATTTATCGATTTTCGTGAGGCTAGAGAGCGACATGTTTAAAACGCCAGGTTCTAGATTTACTTATCACAGGTTATATGACTGAAACGCAAACGTAATTAATTATTAACACTTTCGTAAAGGGGGAAATGTAGACAATGATTTCACTTGAAAGTACAAATTAATTTCCCGAAGTTTGTCAATTTTAGCAAAAATTCTGATAATTTTAATGGTAGGGTTGATTGCAAGATGGCAATACATTAATTTTGGAATAATTTGGGAATCTAATGTGGAAATATCCAAATGTGTGATGCAAAACAAAATTTAAGAGCAAATTAGGTGATAAAATCTATGGTGGTTCCCAAGTATAATTCAAAATTATAAGACCAGAAATTTATATAAAAAATATGTAGCGGTTACATTACAGCAATTTCATAGTAGTATTGTTCCATTTGAGACTTTTTTAACAGTCGCTATTTTGCTGTTTAAAGTACCTGTGAGAATAACGTAATCACAACAAGAAAAAACGTTTTATAGAAATTATTTTCAGAACGTTCTTGGATGCACTTATACAGTAGTTTTGCTTCAGGAGGTCATTTTACAGTATAATGTCTATAGTAGCAAGTAGCAATATAAAGCGTTATAATCAATTTTGTAGTGGTCGCAAGAGAAATATTTAAGGAGATTCTTACAGTAACAATAAAGGTATTGTATAGAAGTTATTTAAATTACTTTAAGAAAGTACTTACGTCATTTATGCAGTACCTATTTAAGTAGGTTCAGAAAGCTGTTTACTGTGTATTACAGCATATGTTTTATAAATGCTGTATTAAAATATTTTTGCGCGACAATAAAGCAGAACTGCATCTTAAAGGTAGTTAACACGAGCAAACGATTTTCTACAAAACATAATTCTCTTATGTTTCACTTTTACATCATATTAAAGTATTTTAAATGCTACTGAAGTGATTAAAATGTTTCAATATTTTAGCGCCATATTTATTCACTTAATTCCAAATGCTTTCCAGCGTCCATCTTGAAAAAAATTCAAACAACTTTAACGTGAAATTTTTCATGAAAATAACTTCTGTGGGACATTAAAAATAAGAGTGTTTATTATAGGGAATTTAGAATTCGAACTTAGCAGCATATGTGCATTTATTTAAATTTTAATTTTTTTTTTGTGAACAATAACTGTGTCTTTATTTTTAGTACTATGCAGGCGCGTTATGACTTTTCGACATACTTTATTCGTCTATCACAGTAAAATTTTATTCCTACCTGAAAAATGTTCATGTTTTTTTTCTTAACACTCAGTTTTTGAAAATTTCTGAAATGTTCTGATATGTATACCAAATAGGGTAAATGCGGGAGAGTTGCCGCACTTTTTGAAAAATGATAGTAATTTTCATATTTTTTAAGATTTTTATTTTAAAACGAATCAATACACAGGTATTGCTTTAACCCTTATCTGGAGAGGTGTCATTTTTGTTACATAGACGGAGAGGTGTCGTCCGTGAGACGACGATTTGCAGTAGAACAAAAATTAATAAAATACTCAAAGAAACCTTGATTTTTTATTAAAAGTATACAAACAGTACCCTTTGGTGATAATATAAATGAAGTTAAACTTAAATATAAAAAACTTACTAAGGTCTTCCCATTATAAAATTAGTTAATACAGTAGTAAATAAAATCAATATTCTTAAAATATATCGAGGATAATGTCTTTTATCACCGTTATCAAACGGAGACGCGTCGTCTAACAGTCTACGTTGGATGTACCGATCGCAATAACTTCTCAATAGATACTGACCAGGGTGTGCTAATAAGACTACCTAATAAGCATAACTGAAGGAAGGATTAGGTGGAACGGTAGGCCAATGGGCGATTTCATTAGGTAAAAAAATTGTTTTATGTTTTTCAGATCGTCTCATAGACGACGCGTCTCCGGTTAAGGGTTAAACTTTATTAAAATACAAAAATAAACTTAAATTCTAAGAAAACATAAACATAGCAAAAACAATTTTTTTTTACTGTCGGAATCTCTCCCACACTACTGGGAGAGATGCCGCGTAGAAAAAGGGGAGTTGCCGCAGTATCGACATGTCTAAATAACGCCTATTTTTTTTCTTAAGTCGAGTCTAGACCAGATGTTACAAACTTCACCGTACATAGTGCAAGTGACATGTAGCCATTTTAAGCATTTCAGGCACTACAGCCAATCCACTCTTTAAGTTGTCGTTTTGATTTTTCTTTTTAGCCGAAAGCTCATCATCGCTGTCGCTGTATTTTTTTTCAGCTTTTCCACTGGTATTTTTGGTTTCTTCCACATGTAAAATAAATTATAGAACATTTCTGACATAACATTTAAAAAGTCGCTTGCCTTCAGGTCCGAGGCTTCCTTTCAGAAGTTTACCACTAGCCGTTCTGCGTTTAAGGGTCCTTGGTGGCACCTGATAGCACCTATAAGCTTCATTTTTGGATATCTCACCGGAACTAACTTTATTAATGGCTTCTTGCAATTGTTCTTTGGTGCAGAAGGTCCTTGGGCGTGCATTTGCCTTTCTTTGATATTTTCGTGGCATTTTTCTAAGAGAAATGTAATTTCTATTTAATAAAAGTCATGGCACAACAATAACCTTGAAAAAATAGCACGCGGCATCTCTCCTTCCTGAAAATGCGGCAACTGTCCTTTTTATTGGGAGAGAGGCCGCCCCGGCTTATCAAGATCACAAATTTAAAACGCAGCAAAATATCTCATGAAACATCTAAACATAACCTCACAATACTTGAAAACACTTACGAATATTAAATAATACTACCACGTTGAAAAAAAAACAGTACGTAAAATGTTGCCAAGTAAATTTAATCTTACCTCCGTAAATGCGAAGATGGCAAGCGATATTTCTCATATATGTGTTACACTGTGTTCATGTTAATGTAATTCTTTTCAATTTGGTTTGTAGAAACTATGAAAATATTTTCATTTAATTTCGTAATTTAATCTGATTCATTGGCAGTAGGTTTGGATCGATTTCACAGTAGTTTATTGTCCAAGTAATTGGGCATAAATTGATATCGCATTAAAGTTTAATTCTTAAATAATAACTTTCAAAGACCCATTCTGAGTAGTAGCAATAATCCTATTCATTCCGTAAATTCAGTTGGAAACTTTCTTAACTTCTATATTAAGTGATCCCAGCTGCGCAAGCTGTACAACGACGGAGAATTTCTTGAGTTTGCAAAGTGAGATATTATGCTGAAAGCCAATTCTATTAACACGCGGATTCGTACGTCCGATTAGAACAGGAAGTGGTAATATTAAACTATTTTTTCCTTTTATTCTTCTTCTAAACAATAATTCGAGGATACTCAAAATAATGTCACTGCTAATGTCAAAATAGCTGCTAGAAGTGAATACTCTATACAATTTCTAGACGATTCAAGAAACATATCGTCCAATTTGTCAGAACCTACAAACCAAATGCAATAACTGTCTCTACATATTCTGTTAATTTTTGAAACTTTCAATTCTAAATAATTATATACAAATAACACAACACCACAAAAAAGTGGTAAGTGCGACTCACTATTATATGTATATGTATATCTTATTTCTTATTTCCATAAGCTGAATCCGAATCTGAGGTCTATTTAGCCCCTTCGCCCTAAGTTCCAAGATCAAAGCAAAAGACAGATATGCAAGAGTGTCAGACTATCGCACCTTTATCTTTTTGCGGTCACTGAATTCGAATCCGAGATTCATTTGATCCTTTCAGATCAGTTTCAAAGTTATTTCAAGGTCGAATCGAAAAATAGATATGCAAGTGAACGGACCGTCGTACATTCATATTTTTGAGGTCACCGAATCTGAATCGGGGACTCATTTAACCTCATCAGATCAGTTTTAAGGTTATTTCAAGATCAAATAGAAAGTTAGATATGCAATTGAACCACACCGTCGTAGATTTATATTTTTGCGGTTGCCAGATCCCAATCGGGAATTCTTAACCCTATTATATCAGCTGCAATGTCATTATACAGTCAAATCGACAGATAGATGTGCAAATAGTTAAAATCATCGTACATATAATATACAGGGTATCCCAACGAAAATTTGACCCCCCCTATAATTGGAAAACTGAATAATATTTCAAAATTCGCCGAGACCCGTCGATTTTTGTTCTTGGGGGGAGCTTTTTTGAGAGTCAAGCCAACTCGATATGTTCATCCCCCTAATGCCTAGCAACCCCAACTTAAAAATTTCAAATGCAACTACCCCACTTGTGGCACATCATTTTAAAGCCCTTTTCATTGCGAATACAGTGACGTACCGTTTTTAGAAATCGGTTGAGATTTGACAGAATTATTGGTTACAAACGAAAAGATGACAAACCAACTTACGTGTAGTAATTTCTACACAAATGCCCACCACTAATAAGTTTTTCATCTACTACACATGACCGCATTACCTGATTGTTATTGATGTGTCTATCAGTTTACAAAAAAGTCAAAAATGAAATAAAAAAAGCTGAAGCAAATAAAACTAGATACTAAAATAGTTGTTAGTAGAAGATACTTAAGTTTATAGGAATTCAGACCTTTTCAAAATAACAAAAAATCAGTACTACAAATAAAGTCGGTGTTTTTTGCTTGTGACCAAGAAATCGTTAGTTTCAGCCGTTATTGAAAGTATTAACGTGTGTTCGAAATGGTTTTTTCTATCGCGGAAAGAGTAGAAATTGTTGCAATTTATTATCGACATCACGATTGCGCTCAAGCTACAGCACGAATTTTTAATGCCAATCATCCTGAAAAAAATGTAAACCACCAGTACGTTAAACACCTGATTGACAAATTTGTTGCAACAGGTTCGCTTTTAAATAAGAAACGTGAAGTAATTGGGCCAGTTCGAAATGAAGCAGTTGAAGTGGCAGTTTTGGCTCATGTACAGATGGATAATAAGCAATCGATTACAACTGTGTCTCAAGCTTCTGGCGTATCCCGTTCCAGTGTTCATCGAATTTTGAAAAAAAAACACAAGTTTCATCCATTTAAGATGACGCTGGTTCAAGAGTTACATGAAGATGACTTTGATCGCCGTAATCAATTTTGCGAATACTTTAGTGAACAACTTCTACTGAATCCAAATCTTCTCTACAATACATGTTTCTCCGACGAATGCACATTTATGTTGAATGGCAAAGTGAATAGACACAATTGTCGTTATTGGAGTGATACTAATCCGCATTTAATCAGGGAATTTCATACTCAGGCACCTCAAAAATTGAATGTTTGGCCAAGCATCTTGTTGGACCATTTTTCATCCAAGGTAATCTCGATGGAAATACCTATCTAGAATTATTGGAAAGTACAATTGATCCTAGGATAACAGAGATTTTAGAAAGTGACGACAATTTACTAGAAAATGAAATAACCTTCCAACAAGATGGTGCGCCCCCGCACTATGCTGCTGCTGTGCGACAATTTTTGGATGACCATTTCCCGGGGCATTGGATTGGCAGAAGAGGTCCCGTCGAATGGCCACGAAGATCTCCGGATCTGCCTCCTTTGGACTTTTTTCTGTGGGGTCATTTAAAATCACCAGTGTACGCCACTCAGCCGGAAACATTGCAAGTGCTACGTCAGAGAATTGTAGAAGAATGCCGATTAATAACTGCGGATGTATTTAATAATGTTCGAACATAATTTGAAAACAGACTGTATTATTGTTTGGAAGTTAACGGGGGTCATTTTGAGCAATTCGTCAAATAAATCTGATTTATTATTTGCTTCAGCTTTTTATTTAATTTCTGACTTTTTTGTAAACTGATAGACACATCAATAACAATTAGGTAATGCGGTCATGTGTAGTAAATGAAAAACTTATTAGTGGTGGGCATTTGTGTAGAAATTAGTACGCGTAAGTTGGTTTGTCATCTTTTCGTTTGTAACCAATAATTCTGTCAAATCTCAACCGATTTCTAAAAACGGTACGTCACTGTATTCGCAATGAAAAGGGCTTTAAAATGATGTGCCACAAGTGGGGTAGTTGCATTTGAAATTTTTAAGTTGGGGTTGCTAGGCATACGGGGGATGAACATATCGAGTTGACTTGACTGTCAAAAAAGCTCCCCACAAGAACAAAAATCGACGGGTCTCGGCGAATTTTGAAATATTATTCGGTTTTCCAATTATAGGGGTGGTCAAATTTTCGTTGGGATACCCTGTATTGGAGTCGTTATTGAGTCAGCTTAACCTGAAAACCTCAAAACTCTAATACCCAGTAACGTCCATAACCCTGTAGTCAATGCACCAAAGCGCTAAAAATCACAACTCTTGAGAATAAGTAATTGTATACTCCAGATTTGGATTCAGCGTGTTGATATATATAAGAATTTATAGGTCTAGTCAGTTGGACAGACCGCTCTTTCTATTTGACCTTCCGCTCTGATGGGATTAAATAAGTTTCCCATTCAGATCAGGTACACTTACACATTTATTTTTCGATTTGACCTTGAAATAACCTTGAAACTGCCGGAAGGGATCAAATAAATCCCGAATACGGATTCAATGACCCCAAAAACAGGAAGATATAATAGTCTGGTTCTCTTGCATGTTTATCTTCCGCTTTGGTTTTGGAATAATCTTCAATCTAGAGCGATGGGTAAAATGAATCCCACATTGGAAGTGTGAAAATACATAAGGATACATAGGTCTAGTGCGGGCACAAACCACTTTTTTTGCTGCTGTGTAATTTCAAAACAAAGAAATTCCTATTTGAACAACACGTGTGTGAGAAGGTTTTGTGTTGATCTACTGATTCAAGGTAGTACAGAGTACAAAAATTTCAACCGCTTATATGTTAAATTTCCTTGATATTTGTAGAAAAATAACGCATGTAACAAAAAGTAACACTTCGATATATAGGGGTGGGAGTATAATACGGTTCATTATTAGGACCAGTGCTCTTCTTGGTGTATATGAATGATATAGATTTCGTTTCAGTAAACAAGCTTCACTATCTATGCTGATGGCAGCTTTTTTAGTAGCCTACTTTGAGTACAAATGATATTTACTTAACAAAATGGTTTTTTAAAAAGCATTTGTATTTTAATATAAAAAATAAAACTTGAGTTTATAGCAGACTTGTAATACATTAGATTTTAACATTAGTAATACATTTCTTATAAATCACTCTAAAATTTGAAAGACTTAAATAAGTATATGATGCTATAATTTTAACTCAGCAAAAAATGAGTTACTACAAGTCATAATTTTAAATAGTAAAAGTTCTATTAAATCAATAAAATAATTACCTATATTTACCTCGAAATATATAGCACCCCGAAGGAGTTCGATACGCTATTCTCCGAGAATTAAAGTAGTAAGATCAAAACATTTTACGTATCTTAATTTACTTCAGAAAGACTGTTTACAAGAAAAGTTATATCTGTATTTATATTAGCTATAAACCCGTAGGGCGTAAAAGAACACAAACAGTTTTATGGAATCCAGACATCGGGAGCGCTAAATTTTTATTAACTGATAAAAAAACGCATCAATATTAATAGAGAGTAAAATTGGAAAGCTAACGGACCGGCTGGCTTACATAAAATTGCGTCTTGAGCACGGAACAGATAATTTTTATCGCAATAATTCATACTTAAGTGTGAACATCTCAAGAGACCTCTCAGCTAAATGGATTCGTAGACAGTTGCGGTTACACAAATCTTTTAAAGACGGCTAGAGTTACATAAGAAGGTGCCCAAACAGTGGCGTCACAAGAACTGAGCACCCCCCCTCCCCTGCAAAAGTGTTCAGTAGGCCCTGTCTCTACAATGAGTGGAGAATTACAATAATGAAACTTTTTTCCTGTTAAAAAGCTCTCAATTTTATAATAAACTTTTATTAGAGAAAAGTTAGAAACAATATCGTCCTAACGAATTTCAAAAGAAATACCACCTAAAAATCACATTAGCGGTGGAAGAATCCAGTAGTCGTTGGAAAACAATTGAATGCACGTTGTTTAAAGTGCATAAATGTCATTAAGAATAAATAAAAGGATTAAACGCGACAGTTAAAGGTAAAAGTGACGATAACAATAATTATACTTAAAAATGAGGCAAATGCCCTCACACTACATAAATATTAGAATCTATTCTCTATATGTCCTCTCAGTTCAAGACATAAATCCTATCTTCGCTTGACTTCTCTGTGGGATGCGTTTATTAAAATTTCGCCATTTAACTCCACTGCAAGCGTTTATGGTTTTTTCTTTCAAATGATCAATATCACACGAAGGTGTTTTGTAAACAATATTTTTTTAAAACTCCACATAAAAAAATCGAGGGTTACATCTGGAGACTTTCCAGACCACTGCATAGGTCCATTAATCTCAATCCATTTTTCTTGGAAAGTGTTATCTAAACTTTGCTGCACAATCCTGACCTTGTGGGATGGAGCTCCGTCATGCTGAAATCATAGATTTATCCTTAGCTGCAATTGTACATTCTCCAGAAGTGCAGCAAATTCTTCTTGGAAATTTAGGTAACTCAAGCTGTTCAATGTATATTCATAAAAATAGTTTCAATTGAACGAACTATCGATGATGCAAATTTGAGGATTTTCAGTGTTTGTTGCCCCTGTCTGGCAAACCGTCCAAAGAACGTGCCAAAAAAGGTTTTGATGAAGAGTTTCTACATTTACTACAATTTAACCTATAAAATTTAGTCTGTTTTCAATGTGACGCTCAGGCAAATACTCCAAATTGTGAATGTTGTAGTAATGATACCCATTGGTAAAATTCGTTGAGCGGTTGATGTATCTAAATTCAATTTCCGGCTAGCCTCGCCTATAGAATTTCGTGAATTTTGTACACACAGATTTTGTAATATTGTTTCTTACTCTTCGGTCAATTATTTGGTTCTTCCGAACAGAAAATGCATCTTCATTTCGTCATAAGGTCGCCTCCAATCTTGTAAAGGTTCTATGATTAGGAATGAGGCGCTCTGGATACCTTTATCAATATAACTCTATAGCTTTTCTTGCATTTTTGTGACTCGCCGTAAATTACCTACATATCACCTTTTTCTGAATGATAAAACATTTTACAAGCACAAAAGTTGTACATTTGACGTTTGTATTGAGTAATGACAAGTATTTTGCGACATTTATACCCTTTAAACAACGAACATCAATTATTTTCCAGCGACTACATGATTCTTCCACCGCTAATGTGATTTTTAGGTAATATTTCTTTCGAGACATTTTAGAACGATGTTGCTTAAACTTTTAAACGGGTAATACAGAAAAGTATGTCTAATAAGAGTTTAATAGAAAATAGGGAGCAACAGGATACAAATTTGGGTAGGTTTCTGGAAAAATTATAATTGATGACGTCATTAGTCGTTTCTGTCAAATCTCAAAGATAATACTTTACAAAGGAAGCATTTTTTAATAATTTATTTACGATAATAATAATAATGTAATAATAATAATGATATTTATTTCCAACAAGTAAAAAATCCAGTTACAGGAAATGCATAACATACAAAGAAATAGATTGCAATTCCATACAAATTATAATTACTATATTATCTAATCATAAGTCATAACAAGCTCACAAGATATGCGTACACAAAGACGGTAAAAAATACAACAAATTAAGAAAAAACAAAAATAAGCAGCAAAGATGATTATATCCACATTGCTCGCTTGTAAACAATATTTTTTATTGTACTCAACGACGCAAAATTTATATCACAGTAATTATAATATAGGTATTATTAAAACTAGCACATGCGTTATATATAGACGTTTTAAGTAAAATATTATTTCTAGGCCTATCACAATAAAAAGTTTGATTATATCTTAAACCAGCACGTGGAACAAAAAAGATCACAATCTGTATTATGGCGTAACAAATTATATAAATATGAAACAACTGACCATATCCGTTGTACATGAAGAGAACTCGTATTCAACTATTCAATAATAATTTATTATTGATTCCCCTGGCAGTATAGATGCCATCTTTCTTAAAAGAAATGTATTTCAAAAAACGCCTCTGAATAGATTCTATATTGTCAATGTGGCACTGATAAATTGAAAACTAAATAATTGATCCGTACTCAAGCTTACTCCTTTCTAATGCAGAATATAACATTTTAAAAGTATTGACATCTTTGTAGTTCCTTAATATAAAACCTAAAGTCTTATTGGCATTACTAACTATGTGGTTAGAATCAAAGAAAATTCCTAAATTCTTTACACACTCGATGAAATTGTAATATCACAAATAAATATATCTTTTTTCCTACTAAATGATACTACATAACATTTGTAGTTGTTTAAATTCAAACGGTTTGTTTGACACCATTTGTTAACCTTAACGAAACTTGTTAGCATGAGTTTGTTATACAGATTCGGAAATTGCGGATCTTTACAGAGAAAGTAGGCCCGCTTCATCCCAGGAAAGGTACGAAGTTTAAGAGGCGCGGCGACGTGCATTGGTCTAGTATTCCCCACTACTACGGCAATCGGTTCCGTATCGCCAACGCCAATTCGCCATTGCAAATCTAACTGTCCGGTCAATTGATGCCAGTGTTGTCAGGTCTCATGCTTTTGCATGAGATCTCATGCATTCCGAGGAAATCTCATGCTCTCATATTTTAATTACAAAATCTCATGCTTTTTAATAGACACAAAAAGAAATAATAAAATTATTAAAATTACTCTTTGAAATCAACCAAAACAAAGACCTAACGAGAAATAAATGAAAAATCGAGGGAAAAATTGAATAGATAGAGGTAGGTATCTACAATATTTGGGTACTTGAAATGTCGTTTATTGTAGACTGCTCTCTTAATAATTAGCAATGAATACATAAAGGGGTATGACAGTCTACGGATATGCGGTGTGTGTGCTGTATTCACGCTGTATTGCAGTGATCCTTAATTCTATTCCGTAAGGGTACCTGCATTTTCTGGAAATAACAGATTTTACGACCCGTGAATCACCCTGCGTCACGTCAACTGCGCCTCAACGTTCGCGCAGCCTAACAATAAAATAAATTAGAAAGGTTACGTGGTTAATAACTTTTAAGTAAGTACCTGTAAGTACCTACTTACAATGTAATATTATGATAAAATAGCAGAACATAATGATTTTTAATTAAATAAAAGTGGCATTACAAAGGTAATTAAAAATTAAACTGTGTCAAGAGGTGTTTTTTGATTAATTAAGCCATCTCATGCTCTTTCTCCAAACCTGATGCTTCTTTGAAATTTATTCTCATGCCCTGAATTTTTTCCACCTGGCAACACTGCTTGATGCGAACACGCTGTGGTGGAAGGATGCGTGTAGCATGACACAAATACACGCACCATCAAGATCCTCACTTTCCAAATCTGTATAACAATCTTCCACATTCTCAATAATTGCATATATTTTTAAATCTTCTGCAAAAAATAAGATTAAAGCAAGGTATAGTGTCAGGCAAATCGTCAATAAACAAAAGGAACAACAAGGGTCCTAAATTCGAACCCTGCGGAACGCCAAATACAACTAAATTTCAATGAACACTGTCTCTCAGTTAAATACGATTTTAGAAAGCATACAAATTTATTTCCTCCAACACCATTGTGTTGAGAAATCCATGGTAAATTTGATACAAATGAATGAAATAATATTGTTTTAAAAATATGGAAAGCAAAGTATCCTAACGTGAGTATTAGATACCTCGGCGAACTACCCCCCGCGGTGAGGTATCTGCGGGGGTTTTTGTTACGCCACTGTGCCCGAACGTGCAGCATAAATTCTCATTGATAATTCTCCCATTCACTTATCTGCTTTTACGGCGGAAAAAATTCCGTATTTTTTCTAACATGTCGTCGCCATAAATATCTACCAAATTTTTAAAACAAGAAACACATGGCGAATGATATTTCCGTAAATATTTTGTATGCATAGGCCGTGTTTTTTGTCCTGCCCCCATGTGAAACGAGGATTGGGTAGCCCTTTGAAGTGCCGCGTTGCCAGACGTTTTACCTCCAGTTTCAGTAATTGTTTTAGCAGATTTTATTTCATAGCCGAAACATCTTTTCAGAATCTGTTCAAATGTATAAACTTCCCACCGTGTCATGAGAAATGTTAGAAATGGTATTTATGTATAGTGGGTTTTAAAATGTATAATTTCAAATCTATATCAATTTCTTAAATAGTAGTTCTAATAAATATTTAGATGTTTATATTTGTAGTTTTTTTAGTTTCTATCAAGAATACACTAGAAATTAGTTTTTAGAAACATGTCAAAGTTTCTATAATGACACGTCATTCTTTAACCGAATAGTTTAATTTTAAATTTATGCAGAAATTGCGTATATTCCTATTCAGCAAAACAATTTTACTATTTTCAAGTTATCTGTTTTATTACCGTATTATTATTGCTGTCGAAATATACGTACGTTAGTAAGTGAATGGGGCTTTATATTCAGGGTGTCCCATAATGATGTGCGCTCCTTTGGAAGGTGTGTTATTTGGGTCATTTTAGGGGGGGTACTTTCTATAAAAATTTTCGATCTGAGCCCTCCCTTACAAGATAAAAAATTGAAAAAATTCCGGTTTTATTTTTTTTCTCAAAAACGGTTAAACTTATAAATATGAAAATCGGTGAATACATGTAGTTAATTAAGTGACATTGTTTGTGGGGTTATTAGATTAGAAATACAAGTACACAGTTTGTAATACGTTAAATATATTAACAAAGATATAACAACTGGGAAAAGAATGTTCCACCAATACAGAAGGATGGACGGATGTTGTGCGGAAGACGAGCGACAAGTAACTACTGTGATTCTCACTGGACCTCTCGAGGAAGATCTCGGGGGCTGGTTAATATCTGACCATCTCTTTATTAGATTATAATTGGGCTCAGGTCAGAGGGCACTTTAATGGTTTCATTGGCATTGATTTGTTTATTGTTTTAATGCAAATGGCATTAAATTGTAATTGTAGGGATCACAGATGTAGGTCGGTGACCGCTACATTGTTGAATACGATATTTATATTTACCAAACCTCTGTTGTTCTTTTAATTAGAACTTTTCATTCCAAACGTTTCTCGATATGAAATGACAGTAAATAGAACTATTAATTTACAAAATTTTTCCCCTTCTAGTATTTTTATGCAGAAATACGTGTTTTCTTTAAAAAAAATAAAATCCACATACGTACATATCCCCGGGTGTGGAATATGCAAGTAAAATAATTCATATAAAACGTATTAGGCTGGCAGTTTTAATTTTGGACATATGTGCCAAGTTTGAATCATTTTTATCAAGTAGTCAACTCAGAAATTGGAAAGTGTGAAATGCAAAATGTTTAAATATGGTGGCTAATGTGGCAGTCGGTAAAGAACACTGATTAATATTTGTTGTAATACATAGAAATTAAGCTACAGGCTAAATTTAATTTTATTAAATGTTTACATGTGATGTTCAAAATGCCTTCCCAGATGTCGGTCACATAGCTAAAGTCTTCGTAAAAAATTTAAATTTACACTACGCAGTACCTGACGGGAATTTTTGATTTTGTTAGAAATATTGAAAATTCATAATTTCAATAGAAATTAAAAGAAAAGAATAACTAATTTGGTGGTAGATATCTGACATTAATTGTTAATGACAATCCAAATAATAAAACCATCAGTGACAGTAGCCTACTACATTTCATATGAATTATTTTGCTTGCATACTCCACACTCGAGGATATGTATGTATGTGGATTTTCTTTTTTTAAAAGAAAACGCGTGTCTGCAAAAAATACTAAGGGGAGAAAATTTTGTAAATTGATTGTTCTATTTACTGTAATTTTGTCATATCGAGAAACGTTTAGAATATAAAGTTCTAATTAAAAAAACAACAGAGGTTGGTAGTTGCCATCCTTTTAGACATTTCGTAAATATAAAAATTGTACTCAACAATGTAACTTAATTAACTAAATGTAGTCACCGATTTTCAGATTTATAAGTTTAACCGTTTTTGAGAAAAAAAAATGAAAACCGAAATTTTTCCATCTTTTTAGAAGCCTTATCTCATAAGGGAGGGCTCAAATCGAATAATTTTATAGAAAGAACCCCCCCTAAAATGACACAAGGAACACACCCTCCAAAGGAGCGCACATCATTATGGGACATTCTGTATATATTTTTTAAAAGGAAAAAAAAATGTCGAAAAATAAATTATAAGGGTTTGATTATTTCAACTCTTTACAATACTTCAGGGATGAAAAAATTTTAAAAAGTGTAATTTTATTGACATTATAGCCTTGTTCGCGGTAGCGATCTCGAACTAGTTCAGGATTAATTTACGGATGAGAGCAAGCGCAGTTTGCATTTCTGACGATCAAATTCAAACTGCGCCTGAGCACATCCGTAAATTAATCCTGAACTAGTTCGGAATCGCTACCGCGAACAGGGCTAATGTTTACGAAGTTTTGTTTCTTTAGCTTGATATACATGGAAGGGAAAATAGAGGAACAATTGTTTTTGTGGCATTATTTTAGGAGCGTAACTTTTTAAAATTTTATACCAAGGACTACTATTGATTTTCATAAGAGAATCGCACATTTTTCTATATTATTTAGATACACTCTGATTGGTTTTACTTCGGTACCTTTGAATATTCGCAGATGGCGTGATATAACATGCCCGTTATTTGCTAAGCTCTATATTATTCAATTCTTAAATGTCTAAAATTATTTGTATTTGCAGAAAACACTATCTCAAGTATACGGTGCCCTTAAATTGTATTTGAATATTTATGACATTGCTTTTCCATGTTCGATACCTTTCTGTATAAAAGTTAAAACCTCCAGCTTTAAGAAAGATAATTTTAAGTAATGAAAAAGGCTGTTAACAACAAGGTTTAGCTACCATCAGTTTGCATTTATCACAAGAAGAAAACGCCTCAACGCTTTTTAATTTTTACGAGGCCTATCTCCTTTTAATTCCCAATTCGAAAAATCAAACGCTCATCAGCGCCGCCGTTCTTCCTAATAAAAATTTTATTGTACGCCCACCGTGCTCGACAGACCGTTAACCGGGCTAATCGTCCAGAAACAAACGTATTTCTGCGGTCGCGTCTATGCAGAAACACGCCCGGTAGCGAGACCGCTGTTTATAAAAATTAAGTGTTATGGTTGCTCGATATAATTCAGCCGCCTCCCTGGAAATTCGTATCTAAATGAATATCTTCCGTGACCTTAAAAGTGACGCCGTAAATGAGGCTCCGCTCCCTCTGCGCCGTCTATGACTGCCGTTAATGAACTGTGAACGCGGAATGACGTTTATAGTTCATGCCAGACAAAACAGCGCTCGGGTGCCGTCCATGAAATATTTTTATTTGGTCGGCCTGAAGGGCACTCGGAATCGTCGGAATGCACGGAGAAGCCCTACTGTAGCGCACACTGAAATAATATGTTTGCTCCAATTATTTTCATTTAAAGTTATTGGAGGTAAATATATGGAGTGAATCTAAATTACCTTTGAAATGAATCCCCAATTAGAGCAGTAGTGGAACAGAATAATTAGGTGTGCAATAACTACAGATCTTTCCTGATCCACACATATTTCTAAAATCACAAAACAATTTAATCAAAGATCCTATATACTATTTAAAGCATTCCAAAACCCCAGCCCTAGATTGTTTCCCCTTCTATTTAAATTCTGCGTAAACCTGTGGTGGAGTATGCTGGTATAATATGATCACCTCGTTTGATTATACATTAACCTACTAGAAAATGTAGAAGACGAGCGACTACTCTGAGCAGTCATACTGCTTATCATATGAGGCTACAAATCGTAAATGTCCCACTATTTTCCTAATGCAGATCAAGAGATGATTTTCACTTAGAAGCCGTTACATATTTTTTTTATCAGGGCATTGGTGCGTTTCTGACATTAAACACAAATGACCGCAGTGCAACCAGTTGAAACTAAGAAAGAAAATTTTCAAGATGTCCGTAAGACAGAGCTTGTATTCAAACAGACATAATGATGTTGTAACTTCTGGAAGCGTTAACATAAATATGACAGATTTAAAAAAATGAACTCATATGATGGTTCAGTTGCAGTGTTGTTTAATCAATTAAGAAGTCAAACCTATCTTTTATAATAATAATAATAATAATACCCCTCATTCTAATCACGGGGATTAGCCCAGAAGTCGGAGACTTGTGCGGGAGAGGGGCGACATATTATTATTAAGCAGGTCCATTTGCGCCCAGGAACGACTTACGTTGGTAGGCCCTAACCACTATTCAGTGCAGGAATGAGGGAAACCTGGAAAACCTCATTAATTAGAGGGTAGTCAAATATCAACCGGTATCAATCTCTCACATTGACCCAAGCTAACATTATTCCACCCTACCATACCCGCAGAGAGGGTGCCAATCCTCTCCACGAATATAGCTTATATACGGTCTACCGGTAGCTGGGCGCGAACCAACACCGATCTAGTCACCTCGATTCAAGTACTGACGCCTTAAACCGCGCGACCACTGACCAACCCAATGCATTATGCATTATGCATTATTATTTGTAGCTTCGGTTTGTTCAACATCCCTGTACTTTAATAATAATTATTATTTGTATTATTATTAAACTACAGACACAATACCAAATTTGGATGTGATATGATTATGGATAAAACGTTGTATTGCATTCGTGTTTTAATTGCCTTTTGGATATTAAACGCTCGAACCACGTTCTTGTGTTTAAACACTCTTTCGTGGATAAATTGTTACTTAAACATTTATGCAATAAATAACTATTATTGTTTTCTACGATGCTTCTTATAATCAAAAATAAATTTAAAATAACATTTCCGCTATCTCGTTTTCTATAACCCGCATTTGCCACAATGCGAATTTTAGTTTTCACTGCTCTTGTTCATAAAGACGATATACATTTCCTGAAACAGATACTTATTTTTTCATTTCTGATAAAAGCTCTCTCCTTTATATTATGAATTATTGAGCTAGATCGATGATGTAGCGCAGTCTACTATCTTGAAGTTGAACAGAGAAGGAAACAATTGAATAGTGAATTGTAAATATTAACAGAAGAAGAAATTTTATCGAAAAAAAGGGTTATGACTTAATGACTCATCAGGGTACATAAACATATGTCAAGTTAGTGTCTTATGGATATCGCACAAGCTTACAGGATACCATATAAATTGTTTAAAATTGCAACCCGAATTCATTTAGGTACCGCTTATTTAATTTCTTTCATTATTATAATAGGAAAATTAAGTATGTAGTAGTGGTTAGTACTTAACACGTAAACATTATTTTTTTTTCAGAATATTTGAAGCTTGTCTTCTATCTCTTATAAATAATTTATAAGGATGTGAAAGGCATGATTATAATATTAACCAAAACACAATGCAAAATACTTTAAGCGTGAACTAAATTAATCATCTTATTACAATGCTAACCACGATTTAAATAAAAGTTTTTTCGGGTGCATCGAACGTGAATTTTACTTGTTATTTCGGCTCGACCTCGAAAATATTAGCAATCATTTTTTGTCAATATTTCTGAACTAGATAACTAGAATGTAATTTACGCAGGATATTTACACAAACGCTGTGAACAAAAAATGTGTTACAAATATTTTAAATTAGTTCAAACGTGGCAAACAATTAATTTCGATCAACTTTATTGGTAAGAGTTTTCAGTTGCTTAAATATGTCAGTTTCACTGTACTTGTGTTGCAATAAATTTATCGGATATGTTTATCTGAATTGTAAAAGGAAATTCAATAGTTCGTTAAATAGGCAGATATATATTTTCTGCCACTTCTTCTACTCACATAAACATAGCTGTCATTGAATTATTATTTCTCGCAATTATTGTGAAACTGTAAATATAAGTTCAAGCGATGATGTGCCATCAGATTTTGAGAATGAAGTTGTAATTTTTTTTCCAATGGCGTGCCAGAAAAATCAGAAGAAATACGAACAAGCATTTGGTCGCTTGAAAAATGGTGTATAGGAACAAATATATTTAACATAACTAACGAAAAAGGATATTAGTATATTTCAACAAAATAAACAAAATACAGAGGCTTTTATCTCTTTTTAAATATTCCCACAAAAATAAGTCCGAAGTCAGGGGATTGTTGTGGCCATGGTTTCGGTCGCATTCGTGCAATTCCTTGGTATTAATGCTTGGACACGCTGTACATGGTGCGAATATAATTGAGCCTCATGTATGATACACCACACTGTTGCATTACGCCGTGGATATCCTGGACTTCCATCTCTTCCACAAATTGGTTTCAAATTTCCCTCGAAACATGACTTGTTAATTATTACTACGTATCTTATGAATTACAAAAGATTTTCGAAACGTTAGCAAAATGTTTGTTTGTGTTCATAGAAAGTCATTTTTATTGAAAACGGTTGACCTTAGAGCAATGAACCGAGAGAACTATTTTTGTGTAAAATTCATTGGCGCTTCAGAATTTGCTGTCAAATGTCAATTTTTACAGTGGCGTAAAATTTATGGGGGAAAAAACCCTTCCGATACCTTAAAATCTCCACCACTGGCACGTCCAATTAATTCGAGAAGGCTGCGAAAAAAAGTAGCTATTAGTAGTGGTAATGTGTTTACAAAAGCTCAGTCCTGTAGTTCAAACGATTCCTAAGATATTGGAAAAAAACTTTAAAAAAATAAAGTTTTGACACCGTGTATCTCGAAAACGAAAGCCCGGAGAGAAAAATGGAAAAGGAAAAAATTGTTTCATTTTTCAAGAGGAATTTACAGTTTTCCGTTGCTACACTTATTTAGAAACACCCTGTATAAGAGATTAGAAGAATAATAAATACGTTATGAAAAAGTTTGTGTAGTGCTAGTGCCCATAGTGTTCATTAGTCGTTATCAACATAACTTAAAATGCTTGTTATATACAAAAAGTAAAAAGCAAGATACGGATGGTTGATTTTGCCCAAATTGTAGGTATCTTCTATTTTACTTGTAAGAGTTCCAGAAAAAGAAATTTTTAAATCCATTAATTTTGAGGATTATTTGAGAATGGTTCGGTTTTTTTAAACACCCTGTATTGTTCTCATTAAAATAGTTTCCATATAGACCATTGTTAAAAGTTTGATCAAAGAAATATTATACTTTCATGGTTCAAGGTTCAAGGTTTCTAGAGAATGGTTCGGTTTTTTTAAACACCCAGTATTTTTTTCATTAGAATAGTTTTTCTGCAGACTATTGCGAAGAGTTGTAGAAAAAAAAATTTAAATCCACGAATTTTGAGGATTTTTAGAGAATGGTTCGGGTTTTTTAAACACCCTGTATTTTTTCATTAGTATAGTTTTTCTGTGAGCAATAATGCGAAGAGTTTCAGAAAAACAAAATTTAAATCCACGAATTTTGAGGATTTTTAGAGAACGGTTCGGTTTTTTTAATCACCCTGTTATTTTATCGATAATTAGTGCGGTAAGAGACCCCCGACGGAAGTTTCGTAAAAGAAAATTTTCAGTTCCCTTAATTTTGACATTTTTTTAACGTTCGAAAAACAAAGTTGATAATTGAATTAATCAATGTGCACATGCCAGTTATTTGAAACAATATAAATATTGGCTGTTACGGTTGCAAAATTAATAATTCTAAGCGTCGAAAATTACAAAAGGTACTGTAATAAGGTGTGATTGCAATAACATATCCCTAAAAACAAGTTTTTGATCGTTAGTAAGTTTCTTTGGCAAAATAGTCTATTTAGTACAAATAATTCTAAGCAACTACTCTTAAGTTCTTCTCCATTTTAAACCTCACACCCTGTATAACATAAAAGAAATACTTTGCCAAGGACTCGAAATGTTTACAAAATTAGTGTTATGGTATAGTATAGTAATAGTACAGTGTAAGGAAACCACATTATTACCAATACGAGTCCATAAAACGTGAACGAGAAAAGGTATGGTATATAAATGAATTTTTATTGTAAAGTTGAAGACAAGGAAGTAGACAAAGAGTGTACGCAACCATCTTGGGAACTCGAACAAAACGATTGTTTATTTGCATAGGACGTTGCATAATCAAAAAAATAAACAGCCATATTTGAAAGGGGTAGACCGTCTGGAAATTATCACATTAAAAAGGTATAATAGTGCATCCCCGGAGACTTCTGTTTACACTGAACGATATTAATTGCGACTACAAACCCCTCGTTTTATTTCTATAATAAAATTTTTAATTACTTGCTGTAAACGATAATATTGTCACGGATTTCCCAATCCGTCTTTTCTCTTACTTCCAGAAAAACAATCCGTTAATTAATTACTTCTTTATTAACTACTGCACACTACTAATTACAGGTCAACTAAACACTTATTTAATTAATCGCTATCTAAATCGCTTTGATCTCTCTAACTAAACACTTCACTTCAACACTGTAATACAAGACTTATACAAGACTAACTAACTCGGCCGTTTATTCTTCTTTTATAGACCCAACGAATATTCCAGGTATATTCCAGTATCTCTAGATCCATGTTCTCGTACGACTGGAACGCTTCTCGTCGTTTCCACGATTTTCTGGTAACGCCTCGATTCACGCATGTTGTTTGTTTACCAGAATGGCGTAGGGGCGATCGGAGCAATCTTAGGCAATTCGCGGTGCCACAGTCGTCGGTTTGGGAGTGAGTGGGGCAAATTCCGTGACACTGGCCCTCCTTAGGACCGATCGTCCCGATCGGACACACCTCTATACGGGGACAGACGCTCCAGATGGACGACCTTCATCTTACTCCTGGGAGTCCTCTGTATCCGGTAGACGACATCATTGATTCTTTTAATGACTGTGTAGGGGCCCTCCCAACGGTTCTGTAGTTTAGGCGATCTTCCTTTCTTCCGCGTGGGGTTGTACAGCCACACCAGGTCACCTTGTTGGAATCCGACTGTATTGGCCCGGACGTCGTATCGAGTCTTCATGCGATCGCTCTCTAGTCGCATTCGAGATCTGACTTGATCGTGTACGGCTGCTAGTCTTCGTTCTAGCTCATGGGTGTAAGTGTCTGGCTCTGTGGGCTGTTCCGCAGGACGACCAAATACCAAATCTGCGGGAAGGCGAAGCTCTCTTCCAAAGATGATCCTTGCGGGAGTCTTTCCAGTAGTTTTATGGACAGCTGAGCGGTAAGCTAACAGGAAGAGTGGAATGAGCTTGTCCCAATCTGTCTGGTTCTCGTTTACAAACATCCTCAGATTGGTTTCTAGTGTGGCGTTGAAGCGTTCCACCATACCATCTGACTGGGGATGCAGTGGGGTGGTCCTGGTTTTCCGGATTCCCATAAGCTCGCAGACCTTTCGGAACACACCTGATTCGAAATTTCTGCCCTGATCTGAATGCAGTTCCATGGGCACACCAAATCTGCAGAACAGGTTGTTGACTAGGGCTTCTGCTACGGTCGTGGTCTCTTGATTGGGAAGGGGTATACTTCCGGCCATTTACTAAAGTAGTCCATGGCGACTAACAGATATCGGTTTCCATTTTGAGTTTTCGGAAACGGGCCAGCGATATCAATGGCAATCCTCTCGAACGGTGCTCCTACGATGTACTGGCGCATTTTGCCTCTGGAACGGGTCTTCGGTCCCTTGCTGGCTGCACATACGTCACATTTTCGGCACCAATCTTCTACATCCGTCCTACAGCTCAACCAGTAGAAACGCTCCTTAATCTTCTGTAGAGTCCTATTGATACCGAAATGTCAACACCAGTACCTCCATGTACTTCCTGCAGCACTTCCTTGACCCGGGACCTCGGGAGTAGTACTTGTTTCTTGACATCCGTTCCGTCATTGTTCTCCCATGCTCTTATTAGGACACCGTCTTCCAACACCAGGGAATTCCATTGAGCCCAATAGCTCTTTAATGTTGGGCTTTTACTGCTGACTTCAGCCCATGAGGGTCGGTTGTTGGCTTCTTTCCAGTCTAGTAAGGGCTTGATGTCACAGTCAGCTTGCTGGTCTTCCCGAATCGCCGCTGAACTCCATCTGTCTTCAGGTTGGGCTACTACTATCTTGCAAGGAACAAATGATATGTCCTCTTTTCTTTCGAGACTACCACAGTGTTTGTTGCTGGTCGGACAAAGTCTAGAAAGAGCATCTGTGTTTCCATGTTCTTTGCCTGCCTGGAAGTCGCGCCATTGCCGATCCGTGACTTGCGCCCTACACTGTCCTTTAGGTGACCCGCCCGCCCACAGTTCCAACATTGAAGTGGGCGTTCTCTTCGTCTATCGGGTTGTCCTGTTTTTGGTCTGGTAGTTGGGCTGAATTTATCAATGGCTTCCTTCAGTGTTTTGATTAACTCTCCCTTTCCCGTACTGTTGCTATTCGCACTAATGGTTCGCACTTTAACATGTTCCCTGGAGACTGTCGCTTGGGAGTCGCGCCTTTGTTGATCTGCAACTGGGGCTCTACACTGCCTCTTCAGATGTCCCGTCTGCCCGCAGTTCCAACATTGAAAAGGGCGATCTCTTCGGCTTCAGGTTGTTCTCTCTTCGGATTGGTAGTTGGGCTGAGTTTCTCAATGACCTCCTTCAACGTTTTGATTATGTCTCCATTTCCCATATTATCGCTCTTATCACTGATGGCTCGAACTTTAACATGTCTACCGGATACCATCTTTGCTGCTTCAAATTCCAGTGCATGCGAGAGGGCGTCATTCAAAGTTTTAGGTCTAGCGAGCCGTAGTGCCTGCTGTGTTTCGCAATCTCTTAGGCCGTCGATAAAGACTTGGATGGAGAGCTGATCTACAAATTCGGACGGGGCTGTTGGATATGCCAATCGAACCAGTCGGGCAACGTCGGTCTCAAAATGTTGTAAATTCTCACCACTCTGTTGGTGACGATTCTTTAATTGTGCCTGATACACTTGCTGCAGGTGCTTATCACCATATCTCATTTCCATATGCTGTTTCAGAAGGTCATAGTTACTCTGCTGCCCAGCAGGAACTCCTTGTAAGACGTCAAGAGCTTCCCCTCGTAGAGCAACTATTAAAGCAGTAGCCTTTTCACAATCAGACCATTCGTTTGCTGCAGCTGCTGCTTCAAACTGACGCAGATATACATTCCAGGAAACCTTGCCGTCGAATTCAGGGGGTCTCGTCTTCTGAGTTCGGATAACAGGTCCTTCTGATTTGATTACGCCCTCCTTTGTTATCTTGTCTAATTTATGTCGAAGCTCTTCGCGGGTTTCTCTACCCAAGTTTATTTCTTCGTCTATTTCTTGCTTTTGTGCTAACATTTTCTCTTCTACTTGTGTTTCTACCTTATGTGACTGCTCCTCTAGTTTTTCTTCTAGTGTATTCTCCAATTTTTCTAATTTTGTCTGCATATCCTTCGTCTGGTTTTCCATTTCCTGTTGTATTGTCTGTATCTGTTCTTTCATTATATACCCTTGCTCTTCTAGTTTATTTTCTAATTTCTCCTGCATTTCTTTCGTCTGGTTTCTCATTTCCTGTTGTATTGTCTGTATCTGATCTTCTAATTTCTTTTCCAATTTCTCCTGCATCGTTTGGGACTGATCTTCGATTTTGTGCCCTTGTTCTTCAAATTTCTCTTGTATCGTCCGTCCCTGTTCTTGCATCGTCTTCGCCTGTTCTTGCATCGTCTTCGCCTGGTCTTCCATTTTATGCCCTTGTTCTTCCAACTTTTCTTGCATCATACGTCCCTGTTCTTGCATCGTTTGCATCATTTCTAACAGTTTCGCCAGTTGTGCATCCATATTGACTTGGCTTCTAGTTACAGGCATTCACTTTATTTTTTTTTTTAGAATGTTCTAGAATGTCCACGAATGTATTTCTAGATATCACCGTTGCCTTCCTTACAATGAAACGAGTGCAGTGATATGCCACACTTGGGCCTTTGTCTCACTTTGGTATAAAGTTCTAGAATGTTCGAGATTGTCCTTCGCGAATAACACCGTTCACTTCCTTAAGTCAAGACGAGTGCGGTGATATATCACACTTGGGTCTTTGTCGCACTCCCGTACAAAGTTCTAGAATGTTCGAGAATGTCCTTCGCAAATAGCACCGTTCACTTCCTTAAGTCAAGACGAGTGCGGTGATATATCACACTTGGGTCTTTGTCGCACTCCCGTACAAAGTTCTAGAATGTTCGAGAATGTCCTTCGCAAATAGCACCGTTCACTTCCTTAAGTCACGACGAGTGCAGTGATATGTCACACTTGGGTCTTTGTCGCACTCCCGTACAAAGTTCTAGAATGTTCGAGAATGTCTTTCGCAAATACCACCGTTCACTTCCTTGAGTCACGACGAGTGCAGTGATATGTCACACTTGGGTCTTTGTCGCACTCCCGTACAAAGTTCTAGAATGTTCGAGAATGTCTTTCGCAAATACCACCGTTCACTTCCTTGAGTCACGACGAGTGCAGTGATATGTCACACTTGGGTATTTGTCTCACTCCCGTACAAAGTTCTAGAATGTTCGAGATTGTCCTTCGCGAATACCACCGTTCACTTCCTTGAGTCACGACGAGTGCGGTGATATATCACACTTGGGTATTTGTCTCACTCCTGTACAAAGTTCTAGAATGTTCGAGATTGTCCTTCGCGAATACCACCGTTCACTTCCTTGAGTCACGACGAGTGCGGTGATATATCACACTTGGGTATTTGTCTCACTCCTGTACAAAGTTCTAGAATGTTTGAGATTGTCCTTCGCGAATACCACCGTTCACTTCCTTGAGTCACGACGAGTGCGGTGATATGCCACACTTGGGTCTTTATTCCACCCGCGCACAGGGTTCCAGAAAGTTCTTCAAACTTCCACTTAAATCCCACTTTGTGGACAGGGTTCCAGAAAGCTCTTTAAAACTTCCAACTAAATCCCACTTCTGACACCAAATTGTCACGGATTTCCCAATCCGTCTTTTCTCTTACTTCCAGAAAAACAATCCGTTAATTAATTACTTCTTTATTAACTACTGCACACTACTAATTACAGGTCAACTAAACACTTATTTAATTAATCGCTATCTAAATCGCTTTGATCTCTCTAACTAAACACTTCACTTCAACACTGTAATACAAGACTTATACAAGACTAACTAACTCGGCCGTTTATTCTTCTTTTATAGACCCAACGAATATTCCAGGTATATTCCAGTATCTCTAGATCCATGTTCTCGTACGACTGGAACGCTTCTCGTCGTTTCCACGATTTTCTGGTAACGCCTCGATTCACGCATGTTGTTTGTTTACCAGAATGGCGTAGGGGCGATCGGAGCAATCTTAGGCAATTCGCGGTGCCACAGTCGTCGGTTTGGGAGTGAGTGGGGCAAATTCCGTGACACTATGTTACTACCGACGCCGCTCCGTTTATCGTTTCCGCCGTTTCTAGATAACAATATTAATTAGAAAGATTATAAACGCAAAAATACATACAGGGTCTTCTGAAAATAATACAGAAGACTTTCAGAAGTTAAAATAATTAGGAGTTCCTCAAAATCAGAAATATATCAATAATAAAAAATCATATTTTCTATTAAAATTTTGTTATTAATCACTTAAGAAATGTATACGTCAACAATTTTGCAAATTTGTAATTTCTCTTTGTTTTATGATAATCAATGATAATGAGAGTCTGAAACTCTTCCATCAGACGTGGAAGTAGCTGCAACAAACGTACTTTTGTCACTTTTACCAGAAAAATCAAGAAATAAGTACGAACAAGCCTGTGCACGTTTATGCGAATGGTGCGATGGGAAAAAAATAAGAACGAGGCGAATGAAAAGGTAGTGTTAGGTTATTTCGAGAATTTGTCCAAACGCTATAAACTTTCAAATCTTTGGGCGTATTATTCGATGATACGAGTAACTATGTCTATGAAGAGAAACGTGGACAGATTCAGCTAATGGCATTCTCAAGAGACAATCTGAAGAATATAAACCGAAAAAATCAAATATTGTAACTGAAGACGTGAAAAGGAAATTTTTTCTGCATTCTAATACCCAATACAGATCAGATTTCGCGTGAATTTGTTGTAACTACTGGAGATATTGAAGGAATCTATTTGATAGAAAATCCATAGCACTGCTTCCTTCAAATTGCGATCATGGAAGGTTCTTTGTTCGATATAAGAATCACAAATATACAAAACAGCAAGTGGGTACTAACACAATTGACACCATGCCGAAAAATGTTGGATCTTTTTTAAAACCAAATGTAAAAGATTGCACAGGGCACTGCTTTCGCAGAATCAACTTCCTTGCTAACAAATTCAAGAGTGAAACTTTTAACAGTCAAGAAGCATAGAGACTGGAAAAGTAACACTTTGGCTCAAGGATATGTTGAAACGTCGATTGAAAATAAAAAACGAATCGCTACAAACACTCTGGGAGTAAAGAATATGTAGATGAATGTTTCAACTAGTAACGACATAGCAATTTAGAAATCAACAAAACTTCGGAAAAATTATTCTCCTCTAGAATAAGTCAAAATGTAAACATGTTGTTGTTAAAGTTTACAATAAATAATGTAGGTAGTTCTTATTAATATAAAAGTCTACAAACTTCAAAAGTTCTTAACCCACTGAGTGTGGTAATGAACACTTATCCTACAGGGGTAGAGAAAATAAATTATTGATATTTTATTTATTATTTGAAAATTATTCACTGGTGTCAAATTTGTGGCACATCATTATAAACGGAATTTAAAGGATTTTTTTTTTGGTGTGCTGCTTTAAACATGGCCAATATATAGTTTTTAATAAGGTTGCTATTCTTTATTAGCTCACTCTGTTTCATATCAGATTTTTTAAAAAGTAAAAAATTAAAGTTAAAAACAAAATAAACTGGATACTAATAACAACGCACAACTATTGTTTTCACTTGCATTACAAACGTAAAATTTAAATATAGTTAAATAAACAATCATTATTTAACTATATTCAAATTTTTACTTTCTTTATTTTAAAGTATGTAAAGATGTACAACTATTTTATCAAGTTAATAGGAAACATTATTGATATTATAGATTTCAAAGGTATCTTTAAATGTAAACACGAATATTAATAACCATTATCATGGCTATTACTTTAAACTTTCCTGCACATAAAAATAACTAAAACTGCTGGTCACAGGACGTGTTATCTTTATGGAACGACATTTTTATTTGCACATTTAGATAAGTTGTCATTTAAATGATCTAAAAATTGTTGTTGGCACTAATTTGTTTCCAAGTGCAGTTTTGTTTGTGTTGTTGTTAATTTAATAGGTAAAAGGTCTGAGCAAATAATTCTAGGACTGATTTATATATTTATTAAGAATTATATACATACCCTGTTCAATCATGAGTAGCAAGTTGCTGTGAAATTCAAACGATCCTCAACATTTTCTTCGGATTTCACATACATATATTCAATTTTGTAAGTCCCATCAAATTATTCAAATACATTTAACTGATCGACATAATTTTTTAAGTCTTGATACTGGTGATGAAACTTATCGAATTTTATATGAATTTCAAAATTGTTGGATCATTTTGTCACGTACACAGTTCCAGCTTTGAAGATATTAATTAAATTCTTCAACCGAACAGTTTCAGCAGGTCTTTTTTCCTTTAATGATGTGGGTGAGTAAGCACTGTGGCATAGTCTGAGGCAGCTGTATATTTGGAGCATGTAATAGAATTTTGATTTGTATAGATTTCTGGATAGTGCATACTCCCGTATCCAATTATTTCACCTGCACACCACGCGTGCCAAATCGTCATCTCGTGCCATAACATATTTCAAAACGCATTTAGGCGTGTCTAATAATTTATATTAAAAGCATGACAAGTATATGAAGATATTTTGATGCAGTTTGAACCCTTACATAATATTGCATCACGAATTTGAAAAATAGTTATTACGACCGCAAAACAAGATAAAGGAACAGTTTCAGGGATGATAATTTTAACTCAAAATAACATAAGAAAATTAATTAACCTAAAAATTATTGATAAATGTAGGTACTAGCAAGCAAATTACTTGAAAGCCTGCTAGAATAAACTTCTATTTTATTTACATTGATTTACATTATTCTCGCGTTGCTTACTATAAAATGTTCAAGTCTGGTAGTAAAATATACTGACACGCAAAAAACCCCAAGAGGTTAATATTTGGTAAAATTTGATGTCCCAATTTTTATTATTTTTAGTTGTTTTTACAATTTTTTAACAAACTGTAGAAAAAATGACCGATGTCGACTTGTATATCCTGTATTTTGTTAAATGTATTATTTAACCCTAGTTTTAAAACACCCTGTGGAATAATTTCATAGCAAAATTCTTTCAAAGTATCAATTGTTCTTAACAACTACTCCTTTCCCACATTTTGTTTTTCGGTTCACGTTTTTAGATGCATTGGTATTTTTAAGAGCAAAATAAACTGTTAATAAACAATTATTGCAACTGACAAAGATATAAGAAAATTTATGTATGCAAACTTAAAATCAACTTCAAAATCAAACTTCAGAACAAACTAATTGAGCTGTATCTTAATTACCCTAAAAACGTACTTTTTACAACAAATTTAGCTTAATATGTGGTATTACCACTTTTAGCTCTAACAGCTTCAATAAGTCGATTCATACTGTCAATAAGATTGCAAATAACATCTTGAGAAATATTTTGCCATTCCTATGATCGCGCATTATCCTGCATTAGGATAAAATCATCACCGATAAATTCACTTAAAGGTACAACGTAATTGGATATCTCCTCAATATATCGATGAGCCTTCAAGGATCCATCGGTGACCATACTAAGTCAGTGCAGAACTCCTAGGGTATTCGTGTCTATATCATTACCGAACTTCCTCCATAACTTCTCCATGCTCTATTCCGTCCATCTGGAGAATGTAAGCCGAATCTGGATTCGACCGCAACATTGTTCCATTGCCCTAAATTCCAATGTAAATGTTCAGTGGCAAATTGCAGCCTAACTACTTTTGTACCTCGGACCTCTTGGAGTTGATTCTTTGACTGCATTGATGTCAAATGACGATCCTACAAAGTTCGTATGTGAAGAAACCTGTTATCAATAACAGTGGTTCTTATGCCACTACCTGTTTTATACTTCTTCTTCTTATTTCTGTCAGTTTGTCTGAAACGTTCGATTACTCTTTTGATGGTAGAGCGATAAACATGCAGGATTGTTGTAACAGTCAGAATTACGTCCATTTTCAACAGCAACAGCCTTTGCGCAATTTCCGCACTTGAAACCATGGTAGGAGTATAGGTCTTGCGTAAAAAAAATTACTGTCAAACTGACATTAGAACAACATCGAGCAGAACCATCTCGTCAAATAATATCATTTTATATGATAAGTTGTTGGTGATGATTTGAAAGAATTTTGTTACGAAATTAATCCACAGTGTTTTAAAATTAAGGTTTAACAACAGCCTTTTAATTAACCCTGTATAATGACTAAAACGCCAGCATTTGACAAAATACAGGATATAAAAGTTGTAATTAGTCATTTTATCTACAGTTTGCTTAAAGAAATATATAAAAATTGAACTAAAAATTAAGAAATTATGAGATCTCAAATTTGACCAAATATTAACGTTTTTTTGCACGTGAGTTTAGATGCCTCTGTTAAAATAGTACCACACACAATCATTATAAATAGTATGAACAATTGGAATTCTTTCCTCAGCAACTAAATATTTAATATACATTTTCCCCTCCTTTGCATTACAGTCATAAATTCTGTTTACATTTGTATTTGAATTCATTTGTGCTGAAGTAGCAAATGCAACTTAAGTTGCTGCATCCAGAATAAAGTGAAAAGTCCCTTTATTTATCGAAGTAATTCGAAATTTATGGCCAGAGCATAAATTACTTTTATGGCATATTTCATTTCACGTTTAACCAGACCGACAATAACGATCTGTAAACACCATAAACTTCATAATTACTCGGAAACAATACAATTGCGATATTATTTGAATGTAACTAAGTTGCAATCTGGAGACTGCTGCTTTCAAAATATTAGTGGCTTCACTGATTGAAGCCAAACCAGAACAGTGTTGAAATGCTTATAAACTTCCACGATGAAGAAGGATATGTCGCGTGGATTTTCTTCTTTGAAGTGTAAGTGTGAAAGTGTTTTTACTTGTATTATTATCGTATCACTGCGTTTCTCATTTAGACATCAGTTATATATATTCTTTATATTATTATTCTACCTACTTTTTTAATAAGTACTATAGTCTTCTCTCATTATTTCATGCATGCTTAGGTACAAGCATATCCTCAATTCCTGATTGACGCTATTTATAACCTTAATATTCTTAATATTGTCAATATTCACAATATTTTTAATATTCCCAATAATCTGAATATTGTTCATATTCTTATTGTTCTTAGTATTTTAGTATTCTCAATATTCTTAATATTTTCACTATTCTTAATATTGTTCATATTCATATTGTTCTTAGCATTTTAATATTCTCAATATTCTTAATATTCTCAATATTCTTAATATTCTCAATACTCTTAATATGCTTAATATTCTTGATATTCCTAATATTATCGGTATTCTTGATATCATTTGTATTCCTGATGTTCTTCGTATCCTTAATATTTTTTAAATTCTTAGTACCCTTAATACTTATTTTTAAAATCGTTATTCTTTTGTTCTTCCCCATGTTGTATAGAAACCTCCTGCATTATTTTGGTGTTTCTCCTGAATAAAAATATTCTTAAGCTTTTTATTGGCTACACATTTTGCAACCGTTTAATATTTTCTATTCCTCAATGAACACCAATTTTTGTCTCATGCCTCATTGCCTTTTACCAGTTTACTCGGTTATATAATATTATTAACTTAATAATAAATTTTGCGTAGCCCGTTATACAAAATTCCCTGAATTAAAAATGTTCTTGCTTCTTTACACTTCAGTAAATATGTACAAGAGATGACTGAGTAATGTTGGTGCTTACTAGTCAAAACCGCCTTAACAGTTAAAATATAACTGCAAAAAGCAGCACAAAAAATTATGAAGTCCTATTTATAAGTTTGCGGTTGAATGCATCGCATTCTCTTCATTTTGGTGCTAATAGAAATCTCCAGCGACATTATCCTTTGTTGAGAAACTAGATGGCGGAGCTCTAAAAACTGTATTTTATTCACGTTAATGTCTTGTTTATTTTCAAATTAATTTTATGAGTAAAAACTACAAATCAATTTCGAATCAGTCGACTCATCACAAAATTTATTATAAGGGGAATATTTAATATACGGCTTTATTGAAGGTATTAATTTGTATTGACGCTGTTTTAACAGAGAATGTAAGAATATTTAGATTCGATTTCTTTTTAAAATTTATAGAAACTTTTTTTTCTAAGGTTTTTCTTATTATTTATTGTTATTACAAACGTGTCATTTTTATTAGTAATATAAGTAAAAGGGTTCTTGTTTGAAAATAAAGTGTTTAAGTGTTACCTTTTTATACAGGGTGTTAGAATCGTAAGTATACATCAAAATAATAAAAAAACTTATATACCTAACCTTTCAATTTCTTGATTTTGCAAAAGTTTGAGGAATGGATACAGTACAAATAAAATTAGTACTTCCTAGCATATTGTTAAGTACTGGATTATGGATAACGAGATATGTAGACAATTAAAAATTATTTTTTATACCTACACGGCTCATCTAATGAAAATCGTACACGAGGCATATAAATTTCCAAACAATATGAAAAATATTTAGTATAAGTTTACCATACATCAAATTTCTAGCATCAGTGGTAAGTTTTAAAAATTCTCTGTGACAGCAAAATGTGTATATTGAAAGCTAAAGGCTACATCCCAAAAATTATCAAAACCGATGGACAGGTATCAGAATTATTTAAAAAGTTCAAAAGGCTACCTAGTGGCCAAACGATGCGACTTTGGATATAGGTGAATTACCCTATATTTGTCTATTTTAAGTCCATGAGTCTGTGATCTTCCGTTGTACACGTACTTACATACCACCCTGTATAACTGAAATGTGAAAATTAACAATTTTTTCACTATGGCGCATTGCAGTTGTAGAGTTAGAGTGTCCGCAAAATAGAAATAAGAATATAGTATCATAACGCTATCTGCAATAAGCGGAATATAAATATTTACAGATAGAGAATACACAAAAATAGTTCATCAGACTAACAGCTTTTAAATATTATGGTTCGATACTTCTATTTATTAAATGTCTTGTTTTTGGCATTTTTTCTACATACACTAAATCATAATTGAGGAGGTTGAAAATCTTTGGATTCTTCGAACAATTGCTATTTTAGCTAAGTTTTTTATTTTTTTTCTCACGAGAAGGGAAAATTTTTACTTAAATAAATAAGAGAGAGGTTTCGATGTACCAACGGAATGGGTTTGGAAACGCATTATCAAGGGTTTACTGCCACTAACTACTGAAAGAGAAGCAGCAGGCATTACTCAGAGAATTTCCAGTAATTCCTAAACTAGGTGCAAAGGCAATTGCGACTATAAACTTGGCCTCAGCTGTTCATTTGTACCACTTGTTGAACATAAAACGCAGATGAACCCTTTGACATCAATTTAGAGAATTTGCTCGCAGCTGAACTATCAGATGAGGAGAATGAAGAAACTGAAGACACTGAGGAAACTGAAGAAGCTTGTAACGCCACATTACATTCACAAGCATCCCAAACATGAATAACGAAGCTTAATTGACTACTAAACGGTTGATGTAATATAAATTTGAAAAACCGGAGTAAATATTCCACTTGATTTCGTTCAGTTATAATTTCTTTCCATAGTCTATGATACCTCTACTTTATATACTCATATGATATCTATTCCTTCTTTCATTCATTCAATGTTGAGATACGAAAAATATAATTTCTCCAACTATATAAACTTTTTACAACACACATTGGCCGATGATAATTTCTAGACTCATTGGTTTCAAACGATCTAGGTATTGTCTTGCACTAGTGTGATGCAGGCTCACTCCTTCACACAGTCATAGCTTGGAAACTTACAGCAATTAAAAAAACTGTACAGATATTTTTTATGCACAATTTAATGAGGAATATTTTTATATTCTATTTCTTTCCAAAAATTAATAACTTCGAAAATATTTTCGAATAATGGTAAAACCTCAGTGTTTTAAACAGTATACAGCACAGAATTTTTGTTCCTATTTTTAATGTTCTTCCTAACTCTGAAAAAAAGCGATAGAAAAAAGACAATCTTTAGTAGAAATTTTCCAGTCAACAAATCCTGTTGACATTGACACTGTTGTTGAGATTGTTCGCTTATAAACGGCAGTCTCATAGAAAATTGTGTAACTAATAGCTTTCTACATAAGGCGTGGAAAACATATAATAATTATTTAGTTTTCATAGTACAAAATACTCTACGAGAATGATCATAATCACAATAAATTTTGAAAAATTACATTTTAAACCCGAACAATCCCTCCAATTAAGTCTTTAATTTCTACTTACAACCGTCATTCCCCCTTGCTTCTGAAAATGATTAATAGACGAAAATTAGCCGTCACAGAACCGGTCGGAATGAAAAACACGAAACGATGGGTTTTAATCTATTTATTTAAGACCCGGTCTTTAATATAATTAGCAACGTGGGGATTTGTTAAACAATGATGTTACTTACAAATAAAATCAAGGCGTTGGCGTAAGCTAATAATCACGACGGCATAAAGCACACTGAGGTAATTGCTTCGGTCTCCCGATGTGAAAGAACCATAATCAGACTTGTCAAATATAACATCTTGTGACGGTTAGCCCAATAAGCCTTGTCTACCTGCTCGAGGTTCGGTTTTAGTATGGGAGGTAGACGCACAACTGGATCTCTTCGTTTGTTTTAGCCACAACGTGAATAAAAACTGCATTCTTTAAAAAATTCTAGTAAATTCAACTATTAAGCAATTTGATGTCCTTCTGAAGCTGAAGGAATGTTTATAAAGCGCTATTTATACAATAAAATTGTTGATATAAACATTTCAATAGCGTTTATTCAATACTTATAAACGCGAAATGGACGGAGATTATAAAACAACATAACTTTTTAACTGATTTATTTAATTTTTAATTTAAACATATAGGTAATATAAACACAGATATACAGAGAAAAAAGTATACACATGAATACTCCTATAACAAAATAATTGCAGATAAAATATCATTAAAAGTATCCACGTTAATTAAAACCCATTACGTACAAAGGTAAAAATTTGAACAGATTATTAATGTGTTCAACAAAACTAAGCTTACCATCAAAGATTATCTGAAGATATTTAAAACTATTACATTTCCTATTCAATCTTGTAATTAAAAGTAATATGATTTACTGTCCTTGTGAAAAGCATAGAATTGCACTTCGAGAAGTTCAGAGGCGTTTTTAGAACACTAAACAGAAATTTTGTCAACGGTTGATTGAACTTCGACACAGTCATTGATACCTGGATACAATTTGAGGTCATCTGCGTAAAGAAGGGCCTCGTAATTCAGGTACCGGACAATGTCATCAATAAAGATTAGAAAGAGTAGCGTGCCGAGAACCTATCCTTGAGGGACCCCAAAGGTAGCATTTCTTCTATAGATTGGAGAACATGATACTCTACTGTCAATCTTCTTCGAGAGATACATGAGGTGAAGAAATTAATAAATGGTTTAGTTAAGCCGATATTTGATAATTAATTTTTATTATTTTTAGTATTGATTATACTGGTATACAGGTTATAATAATAAAGACATTATAGATCCTAGTTATAAAGTAGTTCTATAGTAAATAATTATAAAAGCTTTTTATAATACATTGATTATAAAATTTTATTCCGGCTACTACAAAATATTTTATAAACATTGTATCCGCATTGGTGTCCTGTATACTAGAAACAACAAAAATCATTATATACATTTATAAAACAAAAAATATCTTTTCTGTGGGATTGCTATAAAATATGTAATTTTGTTCAAGTATTGCGTATTCAGTGTTTTTTAAAAGTACTGATGAAAGAGTTGAATAGCTCCGGCCCAATATAATACATTGTCTCCAACAATACTGGATCAGAAAGAGTCTTATCAAAATTGTTTGGGTAAAATTGTCTAACATTGTGTGATATTTAATTTGATTTTAATAATAAAAATTTATAACATGCTCTAAAAGGCAATTGCCATTACTACTAATAACTAATGCTATTCTCAGTCTCTATAAAATCACTTGAAAACTTAATAGTAAGTACTTGACATTTCTGTTATCTGTTACAAACTTGCAATTCTTTTATAGCATACTTTGAAAACTGTATGCTGCCATTTAATGAGAGTTGCATTGCCTGCTATAAATTTTTCTAATCGATGTTACTCGAGAGTGGTGCATTCTACTGATATTTCTTAAGTGTGCCTTTTGTATGTAAAAAAACATCAAGTTGTCATATGATGGAATTAGAAAAAATCAAGCATAAAAAGGTTAAAATAAACTTTGTTGATCAAGCGATTTTTTCACACCACCGGTATAAATTTTGAAATGTTATATATTTTATTGTATTATGAAGTACTTATAAAATCTAATGATTTATTATTTTCGATTTAGGCATCTTGACCTTTCGACATCGATTTCTTCTTCAGAAGTCACTCAAAAACTGATTTAGTCACATCTGAAATAATTTCTAAGCATTCCAAGGGATATGTTTTTTGGAAGATCAAGATACTAGTCCAGAAACTGTACAAACGATACGTAAATGAAATAATAATTATCATTCAATTATGAGAGAAACGAAACGTTGGATATGATGAACATCTGAAGAGGAGTGTCAGTCAAAGTACTTGAACCTCTTATACGTAGTAAAAAATAGATCTAATAATCTAAAACATTGCCTCATCGTGAAGGTATGCAGTAACTGCTTAGAATTGTTACGTCTAGGCATTCGAACAAATAGCTAAGACACAGAAATAAAACAAATTTGGAGTGGCAGGTTGACACCCAAACCATAGCTTAGCTGACTGCTACAAATTCGCTGTTAATTCTACGACAATCTCTTGCGCGTGGAAAAGACAATCATTTTTATAGACATGAAGGCTCACATTACACTAATTATTTTCAGTAATTATATGCAATTGCCTAAAGCGAAACACATTTTTGTGGTAGATGTTAATTTATTTTTTCCAACCTTCAGCCATTCCTCGCTATTCAGATCCACCAACGTCAGAAACGCTGTTCTGAAACAATAGTTGAAGATCATATCTATGCAAAATACAAAAAAATACAGAATAGTTCATTTAAAGATATACTTGTTGAGGAAAAAAACGAGTTTAATTGGTTCGGAACACCTTTGGATTTTTCCCATGCACCTGGGCTAACGCGCCTCAGTTCAATTTGGTTTTGAATTTTTTTATTGCAGACCCCCTCTGACGACATTAAACAATAACCACTTCGGTGTTTCATCCATCATACAAACTGACCTTGGCTCCACAGATGTGAGATTAGGTGCTATTCCCCGCTGTGGCGGCCGAGGCGAGTGCTGAACTACAGGAAAGTGACATTTAATTTGTTTTGATGTGCGGCTTCTTAATTCAAATCTCCGAGAGGTATTCCTGACGCCCTGTTGTCGTCATCGGTCAGTTGCATAATTTCGGCCCACTGTGTGCAGTAAGGCGCTCTGCCATTCGTATGTAAATGTGTGTTTTAGTTTTTTTAATTGCAGCTGCAACGTATCGTTGCTACACATGACAAAGAAGAAACCACATAAAAACGAAGTGTGTAAATATTTGCCTTTCTACAAATTTATTGCACAAATGTATATTTTGAAATTGCGCTTGTGCTTTATAATAAGTAAGTTTATCGAATAGGAAATCCTAATGTTCACAATGTATTCTTAAATAGACAAAATAAGATTGATAAAATACAACAAACAATCGCACTACAATAAAAAATTCATTCAAGTATACATTTAGAATGAAATACAATTACATTTACAACTATATCACAGGTTGAGTGGTTTTTCTTAAAGGTTATAAGCATATCACAGGCTTTAATTTAATTTGATAAGGAATTATATTCGTATGAACAATGAGTTTACACCCTTTCTGGTGTTGGATCTGTCTACATGAAAGTTATTTGCACTTCTAGTACAGTATCTGTGAACTTCATGATTATTGATGAACCGACTGAAATAGGTTGGCATCAATCCTTTGACTATCTTGAAGATGAAGATCATCGCAGAGAAAGTCAATCTTTTGGTCACTGTAAAGTTTCTTGCATGTGGAGTATATGTATTACATTTCAGATGCACTGCTGCACGATAGTGCAACTAATATGCAAATAATAATAGTATACACTCTGAAAACTTTTAAATAAATGTAATTTATTTTTGGTTATACTTTACATAGATATACAATAATGTGAATAATGGTGATAACTAAACAGGGAAAGGGACGACGTACATCCTCGCCTAACAACGGCTAGTTCCCCACTAACTGATCAACTGAACTGTTCTCGTTCTGGAACTTCTCGTCTCGAGCCAGACCGCCGCACGTCTCACTCTACCCCTCGCTCCCACTAACACACGCGCACCCCTCCTGCGCACTACACTTCGTAATGTATCTTATTTTTTTGTTTTTAAACGAACCATCACATAACCCCTACTTAAATCTAAGTTACAAATATTATTTGCGGTGATTTAAGTAGTACACCCAGTAAAAAAAATAAGATCCTATAAATAAAATATTATCTCTGATTACAATACTAAAATTAGTAGAATATTGATTATAAAGCCTGTGGCAATTCTCGATAAAGTTTTAAATTAATAATGTTTTGTTTGGACCATTCATGTCCCTGATTATCTCCTACAATATATGAATTAGGGCCTGCCTTTCTAATAACATAAAAAGGTCCCTCAAATAAATGAATGAATTTTTTAATAACTTTATGATCTGCAGAAGACTGCGGATGCGTCCTTACTAGAACTTTTTCACCCACCTCGAAAGAGATTGGTTTTATTTTTTCATTTAACTTATTTACCCTACGATCAGCTTTAGATTTCAAGTTTTTGGCAGCTAAAATCCAAAATTTTTCAGAATTAAAATTTAAATTATTAGGTGAATCTACCGGAAAATTAATGAATTTTTCCACTGGATTTTCACAGGTTTTTCCAAACTGAAGAAACGATGGTGTGAAACCTGTACTCTCACTAACTACATTATTTAAACAATTTTCGACCCACTGTAACATATTTTTTAAACAACGTATTAAACCGGCCATATAAGTTGATAATCCGAACGGAATTCTGTTGAATGTATATGATGTACCTTCATGTACAAAACCTACATATTTTTGATTTTCCCTAGCAATTGGCACTTGCCAATATGAAGATGTCAAGTCTATAGTACTAAGTACTTGTCCTTGTTTAAAGGAAAGCAACAATTCGCGAGGATTTGGTGGTATTACATAATCTTTTACTAGCCTTGCATTTAAGTATCTAGCGTCTAGACAAATTCGTACCGATTTATCTTTTTTCTTCACTGTTACCAATGGTGATATATATTCAGTTTTTTCTTTTTTAATCACATTCCAATCTCTCATTTCTTGAATTTGTCGTCTAACTTCCGGTCTATATATAAATGGTATAGGATATGACGGCGCACAAAACGACGTTTTGTCTGTTAATTTAATTTCATGCTGGAAATTTTTACTAATCCCGGACATTCGGAAAAATTGTTCTGATTATATTTTAGCAAGTCGTATAATTTTTCTTTATAAAAATCGCTATCTAAATATGCTTTTTCAACCGAAGCTAACATATCCTGATCAGTATACCTATGCTTTTCTACTTGTAAATTACTCTTACTCATCTCCGTAATATCTAATGCTAAATATGTGTCATTACCCGGATCTAAATTTTCTTTACAATTTCTATCGATTAAATTTGTATAATAATTTTTCTCCCCATAAGTAAAATTTAATGCAAGTAAATTAAAATCTATATAAGCTTTATATTTGATCATCCAATCACAGCCAAACAAAATTTGTCTATTTAATTTCTGTACAATTAAACATGGAATTTCACATTGTACATCACCAATTTTTACTGGTAAAAGTACTTGTCTCTTTACCCGTTGTGGTTGAGTCCCTATTGCTACCTTAATTGACACATTAGTAACCGGCAACACTGGCAAACTATCAAAATCATTTTTAATGTTTTCATAAAAATTTTCAGAAATAGCAGTGATTTCACTTCCGCTGTCTAACAAAATTTCCACTTTTTGCGAACCTACAACACCTTCTATCATGGGTGACGTCATTTCCATAATTTGTTCATCATCCGACTCACTTAATAAATCTTCCCTATCCTCATTAAACTGTGTAATTAATTCTACTTGACTCCCTCTATTTGCATCATTATAAACCCTATCACTATTTCTATTACCTCCGTTACTATTATTATTATTATTTCTGGTAATATCTCTTCTATTTTGTGCATTATTAACTGTAGATTGACTGTTCCTATTTGCAACATTATCTGTCCCCTTTGTAAGTTACGCCTCTGCGAATTCTCATACACATATGTTTCATCAATTTTTCTTAAATACTCTTCAACTTTCTCTGCAGTATCTAACCCTAACGTTATTATTCCCCTTTGAATCTCCACTGGAAAATGTTTAGAAATTTTTTCTATCAAAATATATTCTGGAATTTTTTCTGTCAAAAAACTTGCCTCATTTATTAAACTTAAAAAATAATCTGCTCTATTATTTTCGCTATCACATTTACCATACTTTATTTCTAAATAGAAATCGCGCTGTTTATCTACCCCCCAGTATCTATTTTTAAAATCTCTTTCGAAATCGCTGAAATTTTTAAATGTTGGTTCTTTCACCGCAACCCAATCTGCTGCAGATCCTCTCAAACAACTAATAGCCAAACTAATTTTCCTATTTTCTGGTACACCCGTATCATCTAATAATTTATTTAATCTTTTTAGAAAAAGCATGGGGTGTATTTTTCCATTAGGATAAAAACTAAAGTTGACCCCTAACTCTCGCCAATTAGAAATGTAAGCCCTATCATTATTACTAGCATATTCACACTCATTTTTTTTCTATTCAGTTTTCTCTCTATTTATATCTAATTTACTATAAATCTGTTGTAATTCTAACATAACCGCTGCTAATTTTTCCAAAATGGAATCAATATTCTTATTTTTCTCTGAACTATCCATTTCTAATGTTTTATCTAATTCTTTTTTACTGGCCTTACCACTTTTTGGCATTTTATTACATATTTATTGCCAACCGCTTAATTTCTTATACTATAAACAATGTTTATCAACATGAATCAATTTACATAAATGCAACAGTTTAAATATCAATGTCAGGTTCAATATAACACGTATGCGTTCAAGAAATAAAAACAGTATATTATTGTCAAAGTTAATCTCACCAATGTCCTGTAGTACAATACCCAGAGTCTAACCGAACACCTGCGCCTTGATCTGCCAAATTCGACCTAAAGTCTTGTTCCCGCGTTCCTTGCGTCGACGTGTCGTCTGCCAAATACTGCTCGCTTTACCAAACTCGACCTTTCTGCCCTGCTGCTTATGTTCTACACATATACTGCAACTACAGCACCTACTGCAAACTCTTCTACACTTCTACTTTTTCTTACTATTCTCAGCGTAGAGCATGAAAATCTCCGTCGTGGATTATAGAATTCCTCTGCCACTAGTTGGGTGCCAATTTATGAGATGTACTGCTGCACGATAGTGCAACTAATATGCAAATAATAATAGTATACACTCTGAAAACTTTTAAATAAATGTAATTTATTTTGGGTTATACTTTACATAGATATACAATAATGGTGATAACTAAACAGGGAAAGGGACGGCGTACATCCTCGCCTAACAACGGCTAGTTCCCCACTAACTGATCAACTGAACTGTTCTCGTTCTGGAACTTCTCGTCTCGAGCCAGACCGCCGCACGTCTCACTCTACCCCTCGCTCCCACTAACACACGCGCACCCCTCCTGCGCACTACACTTCGTAATGTATCTTGTTTTTTTTTTGTTTTTAAACGAACCATCACACATTTCAGAATTAATCTCTTACCACGATTTTGAATTTTTTCCAGAAATAGTTTACTATTATTGTCTAACAGAAAGAATAATAATAATAAGAAAAATAACTTTTTAGAATTTTTTTTTCTGGATTGTTATAAAGTGTTCCATGAAGGTTAAATTTTGATCCAATACAACTCCCAGGTACTTGAATTGTTTTACAATTTCTCAATTAATGTTATATTATTTGTATCTATATTTTTTATCCTACTATGTTTGGAATTGATCATAACCTTTGTTTTTTTGTACATTAAGTTTCAACTTTTTCAAGTACTTTTCAAGATTAATTAATTCATCGTATTTTTTTTGAACAGCTGTCTTCAAACAATCATCACTACTTGCTGACAAAGCATCATATGCGTAAATATTTACAAATTTACGATTAATAGAGCAGTTTATGTCATTTATGTAGGATATGAATAGCAGTTGGTAATGACACTTTGATACACCTATATTTATTTGCTTTATTTGCTTGCAGCAAAGAATTTATTTTCACATTTCAAAGCGATGAATTTAATCATACGATTTTAATTTCTGTAATAGAATACCTCTGTCAATTGCTTCAATGGAGACTGACAAAATATACTTTCCTTTATCTACGGACTGATTCCAACTGGTAACAGTAAGTTGTAAGGCTGTTGCACAAGAGTGTTTACTACGAAAACCCAACTGATTTCGTATTAATACAATGTTATTATTTATATGTTCAATGATTTAGTTATATGCTGCTCTTGCAATCACCTTTTCAATATCGAGTAACATGTTGATTAGTATGAAGTCGACTGGATCATTTGAATATTTGGAATTGGGCTTATGCTTTATAAGGACTAGTATATTGAAGTAAGAATGACACTTCTTCAAATCACTTTTTGAGCTACTGAATTGAAGTTCTGAGTAGATACTTAATTAGATATCTTAATAATTATTAAGTAGTGCTGAAAAATCGTTATCTAGCTAAAAGTTTATTAACAATAATATATTAAACTCATAGATAAGTTAAAAAATACGTATCAAAATAAAGCTAATCGAAACATAGATGATCTGTATCAGATAAGATCACATCAATTGTAATGCTACATAAGATTCCGTAATTTTGGAATAAATTCTCATAAGGGCATCGCACATTATGGAATGAGTATGAAATTTCTTTCTATTGACATCAGATTTATTTATAACTATCTGCATCATATTGTCTTTATATTTGTTGTTTTTAATTTAAGAGACAATCATTTTCATATCTATGTTTATATATTCTAAGTATGTGGCTTCCTAATAAATTTATATTTCTCCTCTGTAATGTATCGTCAAAAGGAAATTTTCATTAGGTACGAGTTATCATTAATAAATTATAAAATATTGCTGATGCCATTTGTATACCAAATATTTAATTAAGATTAGCATGGCCTTAATTGGCGCAAGTGCAAGTTTTCGTTTGTAACAACTGACAGTGACATAGTGCAGTGAACTATTGTTAATTAACGATTCTTACAGGACAACTTAATTCAGGTCGTCTTGTTTCTAGGAACTTTTAGAGCATGTCAATGAACAGAATTTATAATGTCTACATGTTATATTGACCTTGTCGAGGACATATAGATATTTATAAATTGGAAGCACGAATGTACTTACTATTGAAAGCAGATGCGATTGACAGTTTTTTTCTAGTGATAATTAATTAATGAAATTCGCTGAATTCGACACCATGGGAAAATGGCAAAAGAATCTATTTGAAGTATGATCATTGATCACTTCAGGAAGTTCTTAAATTTACAAAATAATCACCTCAGGAAGTTCTTACAACTATGTTCTCAAATAAGCATAACTTTACTTAGATTTATAAGAAGTACAGGGTTGACAATAAAATTTATAATTTATTAATCATTTTTCGAAATACCTAATACAAGTGATCGTAAACTATTCTTAAGTGTTCCTTTCTTGTGTTTGTTCTTGATTTCTGAAAAACTGGTAAACTATATAAAGGGTGTCCGGAAATGATGGGCAAAAAATTCAGGGAATTATTCTTGACCGAAAATAAATGCTATCTCTTTCTATAACATTTTTCCAAAACTGATTATTAACGGAGTTACAGTGTGTTAAAGTTAAAATTTTATTTTAGATATTTGTAAATAACTTCTTAAGAAATCCAAATATTTACATAAAATTTGTAATTTGGGGGTTTTTGCAGACGAGAGATTCAAATATGTTTCTAATTTTGACGTCACTAGTAGAGGGCGCCACTTGTGGCACACCATGTTTCTTTTAAATAGCAGAACTTTTTTGCATCTTAATGTATCCATCTGACTAGCAAAACAATATATTCTCCTACCTGTTTTATTTGAAAAAGGTATACCTTGCTGAAGTCGGTAGGCGTAACCATTTTTTGAATAATCCTATTTGAAATGCTCAGTACACCGAGTAAAAAGTGTTTTGCTTTCAAGTAAATTGCCTTTTTTGCTGAAAATACAGTAAAATGTTACTTGAAAAAGTTGTTCAGAATCGTAAATTATGGAGACGTGCAAAGTTTCAAGAAGATCGGCGAGGTTTGATGAGACCATTTTTTAACAAAGCACAAAGATATTATCAAAGCATGCCGACTTTTTTTTTAAATTTTGCACATCTCCATAATTTACCGTTCTGAACAACTTTCTCAAGTAAAGTTTTGCTGTATTTTCAGTAGAAAAGGCACTTTAACTGAAACGATAACAGTTTTCAATCGGTGCACTGAATATTTCAAATAAGATTATTTCCAAAACTGTTACTCCTAACGACTTCAATAAGGTATACCTTTTTCAGATATAACAGGAGAATCAATTGTTTCAATAGTCAAATGGTTACACTAAGCAGCAAAAAGTTATGTCATTTAAAAGAAACATGATGTGCCATAAGTGGCGCCTCTACTAGTGACGTCAAAATTATAAATATATTTGAATTTCTCGTCGCTGATCGCTTTCTTCCTCAAATGAACCGACGATTTACAAGTATGTCCAAAAACTTTAAATATCGATTTTCTCGCAAACGGTTATACTTTTTTCACTTCAAGTAAATCCCATCAAAATTTCAATAAAACTGCACACAAAAAATTTATGATCATTTCTTCACCTAACAAGTGCCCTTTCTACCCTTTAGGACACTGCAATTTTAGAAATATTACTTGAAACTACATCTCTATAAAAGTAACAGGTTTGTGAAATTTGAAAAAAAAAATGTTCCAGTATTAAAACAGTATAGCCAAAAATAAACTAAAAAAAAAAAATATTTTGAGGTAAGGTAGTTCCGCTAATATTGACTTTTCGAGAAAATGTAACATAAAAATGCACATCCCTAAACTTCGCTGGGATTCTTTGACCTGCCTTTGTTCTTCTTGTGCTAGGTTCCGTGGGGGCGGACTGGTTATATTACCCCTAGACATGTCCATATATTGATTGTCAAAACGACATCCAATTCATAACTTTTTTCAATAAAATTATCACATTTATTTTACAACCACTAATTTTCTACTAGATGTTAATTACTTCCTTGCACATTATGGCTCCCGTGTAGAAATTTAATCTTTCATCTCAATGTTCTATTCTACAATCCTCCAGTTTCTGCGCGTTACCACTCATTGTTTATCTATTTTAAGTACGTCATAACTTGCCGCAGAACTGCGTTTTGAAGTGCCAGGAAGTGCGATATATACTTACCTAGTAATTATTTACGCCAATTAACTACATCGTTATTCTTATATATAACCATGCCTGAGAAGAAATTATATGATTTATCTAGTAATCTGTTAATTGCAATAATGAATTAAGTACCTAGTAGATTCGTATGATACTGCTATATTAGTTATTACTGGTTCCATGATTTCTTCTAAATATTTTTTTCACAGTCGACATTTAAGATTCACGGGAATAACAAATAAGTGAGCTGAGAATATTACAGAAGGAAATGCACCAATAAGAAAGTTTTGCTAAGATAACCTTAATCATGATTGAACATTTTCTTGTTAGTGTTACATCATTCACATATTTTCTACTACTTGTTCTATTAATGGTAACTAGGCAATTGGTCTGGCTGGTCTTTAGTTAAGGTCTAGTTATTAACTGTTAAAAGAAGTTTAGCTATGGTTACAAAGCTTGAAACTGCTAAGTAAAAGTTTTATAGCCGTTGTTTGGAATTTGAACGTTATAAAGTAAAATTTGTATAAAATATAATACCTACCTAGATTTTTGTACACCTCACATGGCTAGTTGCGTCTTAATTGGTTGAGTAATTGTGAGTAATAAAATTAGTTTTATGAAAGAATGAAGGCAGATATTCAAAGACAAACGATTATATTCACACTAATTTGACAAACGGTCTAGACAAAGCTGTAGATGAAAACAATCAAACAAAGAGTTTGTTGTAAAGTATAACTTGAAATCATCAGCAAACATCAGTCGATCACATGAAACAACATCAGGAAGATCAATAATGAAAAGCAAAAATAAGAGCGGCCCTAGATTAGAGCATTGTGGCACACCAGAAGAAGGAGAGAAATAACGGGAAGTAAAACTTAAATAAATATTCATATCAAATAGAGAATCAGAAAAGCCAAATGGAGGTAGTTTTGCTAGTATGATATTATGATATATTTGATGATCAAATACATAACATATATATTACGAAAAAATGGCAACGTTAGATACCTACAGTTGATTTTTTCTTCATAAATCCATGCTAATTATGTAAATTAATTAATTATCGGTCGTACATCTCAGAATATAATGTTGACTCGATAATTATTTAAAAATTGCATACAGTAGTCATTACGTTTTCCAAAGGAATGGGAAGATCGACTGTTTCAGAATACAGTTGAATAGACTACATACAGATTGAGCTAATACGACTGCACAATCTATTAAGATAAAACTTGGGATACCATCCGTCCCCACGACGAAAGAGTCTTTAACTCTTCTAAGAATTGTGCAAATATCTTCTTGTCTGATAATTGGAATGGTAATAGGTTCATCTAAGCTATTCTTATTTACAAATCTGCAGGGGTCAGTTGGTCGAGACTGTATAAAAACACTATTCACTAAATACAATTACTGTTTCAATATGTTTATAAATCTCTAAGTCCCCAGAGACGATAACAGACGGGATGACGTTTATAAGACGTTTGCAATTAGAGTAATGCCGAAATAGTGGTCCTTTTAGCAAAATAACGTTTTCGTGATGAAAATTTTCTGAAGCCTATATATTTAACGCAGATATTTTCCTGGGAATAATCAACTTCTACTAATTGCTATTTTCCTGAGTGTAGATACTAATACACTTTCAGAATGGTAATGATTTTGCTCCACATGAAAATTCTTACTGGTGTCTTTAAAAAAACGTTTCACATTCAGGTACCACCTCGCGTATCGGTAGTCGTGTAAACGTCTTTGAATGATCGAACACTTGTTCGTTACAGAGAATTGATTACCCGTAATATTTGAAAGAGACAAACAATTAATCAAAACTCACATAATTCATTCTGAATTGTCTATGCGGTCATTTGTGCAATAGTATTCGACTGAGTTGAAAATTACAATATCAGCAGGCGCCGATTATTACAGTCGTAATTTACATGAGAATATTTTTGAAGCCAGTCAAACTTTATTGGATTTCTCAGATGACGGCTGCACACAAGCGTCATGCAATTGTATTTGGAATGGCACATTACTCTCAATATAATAGATATCTTTTATTTTTAAAACTACAACATCCAACAGTTTACACCAATTACAGTATGAGGTGAACAATGGAAATGTGCTCAATTATTGCAATTAACAATAAAGACAATAGCTGTGTTAAATATGTCAAGATTGCTACTTATTAAATTATAGTTAGTGCAACACTGAAATAAAGAAGATTTGATTAATATATTAGTTTGAGGGACATTAAGATAGAAGGTAACAACAGAACGTGATTGGAACCTGAGAATGTTTAACCACATCTTTTATAAAATACCAGAATCATCTGCAGCATTGTTAATTACTTTAAACAAAAATATAGTTGAATTGCACTGTTTACGATCATTTGAAGTAAAGAATCATGAGGTATACCAATATCAGAGTAAACGTCTTTGAATAGTATCCAATTTAACAGATTGGGTTTGATACAGAGGATTTCAAACTACTAAGACATACTCTAGCTTTGACATCACCTAAGTGTAACATAACATAAAATTTTTAAAGTTTTGGTATTAGAAAACTCCTTACTGTAACGCGCTATAAATCCATACATTCGGTTGAATTTGGAAACCATCTTATCAATATGCGCAAATCAGATATGGTCTCTCGACAATAATATTCGTCTTGTAATCATAACAGATTGGACCTTCTTTGAGGGAATAGGACATTACGTTACATTTTGCGATATTAAGCCTGACATGATTTAAAGTGTATCGTTCTTCAATGCGTTTCAAATTATCTCAAAACCCAAACGCAATAAATCTCACAGTAAAATTCTAAATCATTTGAACAATAAAGGCATTGTACATTTATAACATTAACTATGTCATTTATAAAAATATTAAATAACAAAGGTTCCAGGTTGCTTCCCTGAGGTACCCCAGATGAGGCTACAGATTCAGTAGATATAAATCCAATAAAATGACATATTGTTCTCTTCCCAACAGATAAAAAATGAACAGATTAAGACACAAATCACACAATAATAATTTCCGTAATAATATGCCATGATCAGGTCTGTCGAATGCATTCGACATGTAAGTTTATACGACATCAACCTGGGACATTTCCTGATAAGTATATTGATAGCCACTAATATTAAAAACTTTATCCAGTAACACTGAACAATACTATCTATTTTGAAAACAAAAGGAAATCCTTGTCGTTAAATATTATAATTCACTGTACTTGATTAGTTCCTACTAAATTATTAATAGATTACCTTTCATCGTTAGTCGTTATTTTGTTCATATTTAATTAGTTCTAAACAATAAATTGATTCAGCTGTTCTGTTTCATGTTGAATAGAAAAAAAAAATTTTAATGAAATATTAATTACGTATTTGTAATATTTTATTGAGGCAGATTGTGGAGAAAAGCAAGGATATTTATTTTATTTGATATTGCAAACTGATGCGGATACTAGCAGTACATTTCTAGTGAAACACTTGATAATGAATAAACTGAGTGTCTTGTAAATAAGATGATCAACACGGAAAAAATATTGTCGTGGATTTTAGGTACCAGAAAAATCTCCGGTCAACAAAATTGCAAAGATTAATAATTTCCATCAGATAGTCTTTCGTTAATAGCATTTAGTTGGATTTTTCTTATTTGAACAATTGTTGACCCATCGAGTCGTCGGCTTAAGTCTCTTTACATTTTAAAAGAGTAAGAGGCATGTATCTCTTCTTCAGAAGTAGGCTTCTTGTCAGTGCACTTATACATGGTGTTTTGGTGTATTGTTTGAAGTTCAGCTCAAATGATTTGAATTTTTCTAGACTTATTTTGCAGAGTATTGGTCAGAATTTTTTCTGTTTCTTCTCTATCTCTTTCTTACAAGAATCTATCGAATGCTTTGTACTTGCCCTATGTTCTGCAATTCTGACTTTTCATTGATTCAAGCGTAAAATACATTGTTGTTAAGAAATGCTGTCTCTACCTTTCTTGAACTGTTGTAAACGGTATCAACAGTGATGATGTAGTTCTTCCAAGTGTTCAAAACCTTCCTTCCAAGTTTGCTGCATTGTTATATCCATGAGGTCTATGAGAAACAGTTTGATTGCATTTTGAAGGCTTCCATGAAGATGTTGACACATTCGCTAGGCCTTCACAATAAATATTTGATTGAAACTATCCAAATAAAAAACGCCTTATGAAAACTCACTAAGACACCATCTGAATCTAGTTAGATGCCTTTAATGTTGTTGATAAAATCTCCAGTATTAGTGACATACCTATAGGTATCTACATATATGTTGTGTAATACTAATATTCATTTAGCTTATCTAATACATACAATGATAACTCATTATATACAAATACATTAAAAACAATAACTAAAAATGGGAGACTCAAAGAAACTTATTATACTTATTTTGAATCAACATACATATTGTTTTATTTAACGTTAAACTGTTTACACTGAGCCATTTATAGATATTATCCATTCTATCATTAAGTGTATTGTTCATCATCGCAATGTCATCACCCATACAGCAAATTATATCATCGGCAAATGTTTGTATAATACATCTATGAAGTACTCTTTCTATGTCATTAATATACAAAATAATCAGAATGGGACCTAATACCGATCCTTGAGGAATTCCATGTTGTACGTGCTTTGACATTGAAAAAGCACTACCATATTTTAGTATTTGCTTTATGGTATCCAAACATGACCGAAACCATTATACTACTTTTTTCAAATTTTTTTTTTAAACATATTTCTGTCAATAATTGTTTCAAGAGTACGTTTAAGGTTTATAAACGCTGCACCTACATATGTATCAAAGAACATACATGACTAATGTGAAAAGATAGGTAGGAAATTCATTTGAATACGATTTATACTTGAATAATGTAAAACAATGATGTTATTAATTTCATTTTCCATTTGTAATGATGGAATTAACGCCATGGGAAAACATCTGGCGCAGTTGGGAAACGAAATGCAATATTCAAATTTTATTAATAATTCGTGAAATAAAACAATCACGACCAGACTCCTATTGGAACAAACTCTATAAACGGATTATTTTAAAATACAAAACACAATAGTAATAGCGATGCCGGTCACGACTGGTCGCCAAAGTGACCATTACATATAAATTGATCCTGTTATGCCCCCTATAGACCTTTTCCAGACAAGCTAAACTCCAGATCTTTTTACGTTTATCGACACCTATGTTAAAACAAGATAAAAAGTTAAAACTGATATTGCATTCGAGATGTGTGGCACCGATTAATTTATAGTTCGTGTTCAGTATTCTCACGTTTGCTAGCCTGTCGATTCTTATTTAGGATGTGTTCAGGTGAGTAATAAAACTGTGACATTTACAATGAGACGGGGATAGGGCGGTGATTTAAATATTTTTTTTATTATCTTTACCATCAAAAATGTATTTACGGCATCAATTTAAAAAATCCGATGAATAAATATGAATACTTTTTAATATCCTTCAAAACATATTTGAGTTATTTATAAATTTAGAAATTTATTCAATTTACTGGGTCGGAATGTATTCTTGTAAAAGTATATATGAAATGGTGACAGCCACTTTTATTATTTTAATTTATTTGAATAAATTGCTACAGTTCTAAATATAAATTCTACGCTTTTTTAATAAAGAATATTAAGCAAATAAAATGGTTATAGGGATTTCAAATCAAAGCTTAACCCAATCCGTACCGTTGATATTTTTCAGATTTAATAAAAAAAAATGTTGCATTTTGCCTAAAGATAGACAAAAAATATGTTCTACAGGGTACTCCGCATAAGAACCGACATAGAGCACGTGGATGTAGAAGGTTTTTATACACGAAAATTAACGTTTTACAAGAAAATTTACAAGAATACATTCAAAAGTCAAGAGAGACGAAATGTAGACAATGAATCAAGCGAGTAAGAAAACGTTTCAAACTTTACCAGGAACGTAGAAGAAAAAATTTCTGAAGGGTTTCATGATAGCAGATCCTTGAAAAAATAACACCCTGTATAACAATTTAAAAAAATGAACTTGTATAATATCCGAGACTAGTTGAACAGTACATGTATCAAATTTAAAAGCATTGTGTCTAATACGGACTTGGTAATAAAAAAAAAAAATTTTTTGACATTTTAGCCCCTCGTAACTCCGCTACTGATCGAGAAAGAGACCATGTTCATATAAAGTTTTCCTCTTAAAATAGCTTATTCTGTCTACCGTTTCAATTTGTTCCAAACAAACCGGAACACCCTGTATATTTCTTTAAGATCATAAGAAAAATTACTAAACCTTTGAATTTTACCTTTTAATAGAAAAGCAAAAAATAAGGATATAGAAACCCATATGAAAACCCTATACAATATTTAATTGTCCTTGCGAGAATTCTTTACAAAAGAAATGATTTTGTAAATAAAATATGAACATCTATTAAATACTGACAAAGTATAAGTATAATTGTTGGTAAGTAAGTAAGTTGGTCGGTCAGTGGTCGCGCGGTTTAAGGCTAATACTTGAATCGAGGTGACTGGATCGGAGTTGGTTCGCGCCCAGCTGCCGGTAGACCGTATATAAGCTATATTCGTGGAGAGGATTGGCACCCTCTCTGCGGGTATGGTAGGGTGGAATAATGTTAGCTTGGGTCAATGTGAGAGATTGATACCGGTTGATATTTGACTACCCCCCTTATTAATGAGGTTTTCAGGTTTCCCTCATTCCTGCACTGAATAATGGTTAGGGCCTACCAACGTAAGTAGTTCCTGGGCGCAAATGCGGCCTGCTTAATAATAATATGCCGCCCGCTCTCTTGCACAAGTCTCCGACTTCTGGGCTAATCCCTGTGATTAGAATGAGGGGTAGAGATATTATTATTATTATTAATTAATACAACATAATTTAATCATTATAGCCTTAATCATCGCTGAAAGTCAATTAATTCATAAACGCCAAATAATTCAATTATAAAATAAACTGCTTAGACTCATCCCAATGTTCCAGTATCCGCGCACTGTACACACAAAAGACATTTAACTCGTTTATCGAGTGTTAAAATCTTGAGAATCATTCAATCCGCATCAATAATACCCAAGTAGAATTTGTACTGGCCGGGCGTATCTCCCTGTAACTAATTTTCGTGGTCGAACCTTACAAAGCAGGTCACCGCGGGACGCCACAAGAAGTAATTCTATTGCCGATCCATCAAGTGTCCGTATTCAAATCTCTACAGACCAATCGCTTTTAGCAATCAGTACTTTATTATTAATCACCTTAAACTCTTTTTTGTTCATCGTTTTAAGTAGTATTTCGAAATTACTACAAGCTCTCCCGGCACCTACCCAGTTACTTGCTGCTAATTTACATTTCTGATAAGGCCGGCCTTCCAGGTATTATCTTCGTTTTTATCGGAATACCTCGCGCGCTCCGGACGATGAGTAAGTGCTTTGGTATCCGAGTCCTAAATGAAATATACTAATTTATTTAATTTAAACATTGGGAGTACCGTGACTGTCGAATATTCATTAATTTGCCCGTGTTCTGTTGAAAATTACCCGCTGTGAGGCTTCTTTATGGACCACGTGCTTCCTAGGCTCCACAAAATTAACCTGAACGTGAAACATTGAATAGAGAATTCTTCGATGAAGACCTATTTCAATAGAAACCTTTCATACTGAAGTATCAACACCTTTTGATTAAATCATTAGCAGTATAATTTAATTATTATTATTACCATTATTAATTATTATTATCTATCTGAGCGGTGACGATTTGATACAATTTGTGGTTTCAACTCAGTAGAATCTGCCGCTACTTCCGGAGTTCCTCAGGGTTCATATCTCGGACCTTTACTTTTTGCCGTTTATATTAATGACATTGTCCTCCTCCGGAAGATGCAATTAATTGACGCAGTTAACGCTTGAGGCGTAGTGAACTATCCTCCTTTAAACATCACCTTCAGTAGGAAATCAAATCCCTTGTATTTCGATTACGTTTTATTTTATGCCAATTTAACATTTTTAAATCATATTAACAATGTACTCGCTGATTATTGCTTGGGTTTCACAATCAGTGTTGGCTTCAAAAAGACAACTAAGAGTCTAGTACTGGACAAAAGTATGCACTGAATGAATCTTTCTGAAGATGAACTATGTATGTTTCTCGAAACATCAAGCAGTTTAAAGTGCCGACGTGGCCCGAAAATTGTTCAATTATGAATATATATCGTTCGTGTATCAAATAATCCATTCATATTAATTATGCATTCATCTTTTAGTCAGATGCAATGATTCGTATATCTAAATACTTCAAAATATTACTTAGTTAAATAAAATGTATGAAAAAGCAGCGCAATTACGACCAATTTGTCGGCCAATTAGGTAGCCATTCAATCAGATATCCTTAGTAATCCCCAAAACGGAAATTAAATGCAGTGTCAATCTCTGGGCTACGTCCTGTTAAATATAATTGTCCCCACCGAACTGTCAATTTAATTATAGATATATCTTCTATGCACAAAGCTACTACGTGAGAATATTTAAGTAGGAATTATTGTGGAGTTAATCCATATTTTGGATGTTATCGAACTAATGAGTTTATATGACATTATTACAATCTGGCTACAGCTTGGTAAGCTATACATGCGGTTTCGATGATACATTTCGTTTCCATTGTATTGCGGTACATACTAATGCCCTAAATCACCGATGGACACTATATTTTAGTGGTCAGGCTATGCTATTTTTTCCAGTTCTCATATTTAGATGAAAGTGTTGCGCAACCGATGTATTGTCATGTTATAGTTATAATTTTGTCGGTATTTTGGCATGTTTGGAATTGTCCTGTCGAATCTTCTTTGTTGATTCAGTTAAGTCTGACACACATCGGCTGCGGAGCCTCCTATTTACATCTAAGACCATCTTTAACTAGACAAAACTACATAAAAAATCAATTTTCTATATTGTAATGAAGAAAATTGGTATGTCAATTTATTTTGTATATTAGTCTCCAAATATATTAACTCGTCGCAATTTATTAGTCCAACCTGCAATGAAATCTCTTACAAAAATTCCTGCTCGAAAAATCTTTTGGTTTGTTATTGCATTGGGTTTTCCAAAAACAATTAGTTTGCACTATTTTGAGATATCTATGTTGCTGTGTACTTTCAGTACTTATTTATTTATTTAGCATACACCGCAGGACGGCCTGAGGCAGATATAGACAGAGGAAACGTATACACATGTATACAACAATAGATTGCAGATAGAATACAATCTAAGAAACCGAATAAAAGAAAAAAACTGCAGTGGATATGTTTCATTTTGCATGCGAGAATAGACCCACATAGATCAAAATTTGAAAAACATTGAGGGCATTACAAATAATTGAAATAGTATGATAATTCTCGGCCTCGCCCTTGTTACCTTTTTTAAAGATGAGGACAAATTCGACCAGAAAAGGGATCATACCCACCCTTAGTGACTGATTATATAGAAAACATAGTGGTTTAGCAAATACTGTTGCGCAATATTTGAACAAAAAGGCTGGTAAATCGTCAATCGGCTTGAGACTCAGAGAAGGTAGGAACACTGAAATACAATATTGTTGGCAACATGGAATATTTTGTTCTTATATCCTAAAAAACCTTTGTTAGCGTTAAAGAAATATGCAGCAGGACACCTTTAGTAACTGATACCTTTTCTCAAAATTGGATAATTGCGTTTCATATGCATTCTAACATTTTACCGTTATGACATCACTTCTTAGTGTATAATTATAACTGAAATATTGTATAATATTTAAGTTATCTGAACTATAAAAGGGTAGTATTAAAAAATGGTCTGACAGAAAACAGTTTAAATAAGTCCCAGTCAAACAAACTGTAGTAAAATTCATTCATTGATAGACTTGAGTAGATCAGCATTTGTATGTAGTACATGTGAAGAGAACAAGTATTTTGCTAAGAAACTTAGGCTTCATATGCAGGTGCACGTCGAAAACAATGACATTTGGAATGCATTTTGCAAGTATAATGCAGAAGAAACGTGAAAAACTTTGGCGAGAAATTGCAGAATAAATTATTCATTTGTGTAAAATATCCGTTGCAGCAGCACATGCATGCTACTATATTTATTTAACAGTTCTCAATGATTAACTAATTATATTATAATATACACACTAAATAAAATAGAAAGGGTGATTTAGAACTTATCAAACAAAAATTGAATGTACAGGGGTCTCTTACAAAATACAATTTTGTAAAAAAAAAACCATAAGGGCAGTTCAAAAATGATTTAAAAAATACACTTCTGCACTCATCAACTGTAAAACCTGACCTTGTGCAGGACAAAGCATGCAGTCAATGCAAGAATTTCCCAATGAAAGAAATAAATAAAATTTTATAACACCTTTTTTGTATCAGTAAATTGAACTGACTGACTGAACCAACGTGTAAACATATATGGGCCCATCGTACCCACTTTCTACGAACTAGCACAAATCTTCTGGTCTTTTCCATTTTAAATTGGCATGTTATTGGCAGCAGCTATGATACTTGTGCGTAATCATCAAAGTTTGATGAAACCGAATTTTCAACAATGAAGCACAAAGATTTCATAAAAGCACGCCTATATTCTTGTAATTTTGCACGTCGTCATAATTTACCATTCTGAGTAACTTTTTCAAGTAACATTTTGCTGTATTTTCAGCGGAAGAGGCTGAAACAGTTTCTACTCGGTGTACTGAATATTTCAAATAGGATTATTTCAAAAACGGCTAGTTCTAACGACTTCAACAAAGTATACTTTTTTCAGATAAAAAATACAGGAAAATCGACTGTTTCAATAGTCAGATGGATACACTGTCGCTGAAAAAATTCTGTCATTTAAAAGAAGCAAGAGGTGCCATAAGTGGTGCCCTCTATTCTGCCGTGCCAAACCTAACCCCTGTATTAAAAAAAAAAACACAATAAAAATGAGATGTTTTCCTTTAGCATATTAAAATATTGTAAATTTCAATTTTTCCTAAGTTATATCACCGTATCTCAACCAGAAATATATAAAATCGAATATTTAAATCGTATTTAAAAATAACTTAAAATATACTAAGGTTACACCCAGTATTTTTAGTTTACTAAGCACTCCATCTGTATTTTTAATCAGATACGGGTATTTTGCAGCAGCTTTCAAATACGAGCTTTATGCATAGAAATTCGACAAGTTGAATCCCGTCTATTGCTAAGGCGCGCTTCGTTATAGTTTATATTTTAGTTTTTAGTTTGCCGGTAACAGACATTCGTCATGATCGTCTTCTAAATATTGCAAGACCTTTTTATTTTAGTGAACAGTAAAGTGTAAAATTAAGTTATCATAAAAAATTAGTTCGTGGCAGTAGAGGAAAAACAAACAAATGGAAATTAACGCAATTGTACAATTAGAAGAGAATGAGGTTGATGGTATTAACTTAAAGAACTGGATTAATAATAATCAAGAAAATGAAAGTGGTTTGAAGCACTAAGTGTATTATTATGCCTTGCAACTCCTATTAATAACGCAAAGGTTCCTGAAGCTACAAATAAATAGAAACCGTAAATCGCTATTCCGCCATTTCTAAACATTTTCAAATACGGAGGTTAGGATTAGCACGGCAGTATTAGTGACATCAAAATTAGAAACAAATTTGAATATCTTTCCCCATAATCCCCCGATCTCCAAAAGGTATGCAAATATTTGGATTTTTTAAAAAAGTTATACACAAATATCAAAAATAAAATTTTATCTTAGACTAACTTTTTAACCATCAAATTTTGATTAAGATAAGTTTGGCAATAATCATCTTATCTGTCGTCTTCGATTTTACGATATCGACTATATATTTCATGACGCATCTATTCCCAAATTTTTTTGGATAAATTATGGACCCCCCTGTGTACATATTTAGGAACATAAAGTATATGTTAACATTCCCTTTTTCGTTTTCAGTGGAGCAATTCAATAGTTTTATTTTGATATGTCCCGTATCCACGTCAAACTCTGACGTAGAAAACGCAACTAAATAAAAAAATAAATAAAAAATTTAATTCTTAGCTCCATCAAAATACGAATAAAGGAAAACCATTAAATCTAATCTCTGTGCTTAGTTATTGCCACTAAACTTGTAAGAATTTTTATAACTAGTCTGAGATAATCTCCACGTATTTTAATACCAAAAATGGGCGTTCTTTCTCTAAATATGTGAAGTGAATAGTTACACGGTTGTTATATGATAAATAGGCTTTAAAATGACCATGTGGGGTCTGTCATTAAAAGTAGTAGCAAGTAGAGAATTACATTTGGTTTATAATTTATAAGATAAGAAACACATTAAAGAATTCTGTATATCTACTGCTTTGGAATGTAAAATTAAGCCAGTTAGTTTCCTGATCTGTTTGTGGCTAACTCTGAATTATTATGGATTGGACCGTTGTGCCAACTCCAGTCTACTTGATTATTAGCTTGTTCGTAAGAGATTGGACTAAATAATTAAAGTTCAAGAAAACAAATATTACAGTTAACAGATTTTGTATTCTTCCACGGGTTTTACAGTTGAGGGATGTTTTGAAATATACCGTAGATGTTTGTCTACGTTCGATGAAGAGAACTATGAAAGTAAAATAAAGCTAACCAGGAGATAGGGATAACTACTCATCATTATCCTTCTACTATCTGCATATGGAAACTTCACTCTTATAAATACAATGTACGAGGTCGGATTAAAAAGCTCATGTTTGAAATATACGGAAATATAACTAGTTATCGTAGCGTTGTATAGTCGACAGAACTGCTCCAAGCATAACCTCACAAGTATCTAACTGTTTATTGATTGTTGTTACACCCCTTGGTGCAAAGATATAGTTTGTAAAATCAGTTTTGTGCAATATACGATATTATCATGTTTAGATTTAGGTGGTAGTGTTGTTCTAGAAAACTTTTCTTGTAGAACTTCAGTCCCAAAGGAGTTTTTATGAATATTTTTTGTTAGTTTGGCTATAAATTCACTGACAAAAGCAAGCTCTAATATATTAACCGTATTTAACTGATGGGTTAGACAACTTACATGAATCAAATTTTCTTAAAATTTCTTTAAATTATTTCTTTATTACATTCGACAATTTTCCAAGTTTTTTTTAGATAAGTTTTCCAATCATTAAATTGTCATTTAAATTTATGTCATGACTAGACATAGATATTGGTGGTACTGACGGCAATATAAAGGGCGACAACGAAAAGTGGGAACACGCTGTCACTTTTTTATGACTGCTGATAAAAATTTGAAATTGGGTCGGTTTGTACTAGATGGTGCCATGCATTCTTTCAGGTAATTTCGGATTTCATGACGTTTCCGGTTTGACCGAAAATGACAGTAAGTTTATATTTTTCAATGGGACACCCTGTATTTTTTCCATTTTTTTAATCAGCTGATCATTTTACGTATGACATTTTCTGGACGTAAGTAATTTTTTTAATTTTTAAAAATAAAACTATAAGGCCGAGACTGGCAGAAATTGTTTTCTTTCAGTTGTTAAGTTCAAAAGTTTCAATAAATTTATAATAGTTATTTATATATCAAGGAAGTTATGGGGTAAACTAACAATTCCTCGGGGCTAACGTGCCTCGGGATTACAATTTGTTGCCTTCGATAATTAACATCCAATAACACACGTGATGGATAATTTTTATTTCATACTAATGAAATATGAAAACCAAATTTCGTTTTAGTTCATTCTAATAAAAACCAAATTTGGTTGGTTTTCAAAATTAAATTAGTTAAATCAAATGTTATTTAATAATTAAGTAGCGATGATCATCATGGATATATCACCTGACAGTCATAGGCAGTGACAACAGTTCAACGGAAACATCTTGCAATTCGGGAAATATTTTTAGTGGAAAATTCGACAAATGGTGGTTTATTTTTGTAAATACATTAGAGGGAGTTAAGGATAACTCCCAAGAGAGTTATGAGAATGTTTATAGTTATATGCTTATAATGTATTAGTATGAAATAAAAAGAATAATTCTGAAATGCATTTTGCATATTGTTGATATGAGTTGCATAGTTAGGAAACAGGTTAAGTACGTTAAGTAAAACGTATAAGCGTTGTGCGGCAAATCAACGAAAACTAACACACTAGATTCTAGTGGAAGTTTCAGGAAGTTCCATTATTTAAAACCTTTAAAGATCCAATTTAAGCGAGGCCTGGCCGCAGTCTAATGAATGAGGCTATCAGAAGCCAAGATTAACCTCTATCCGGTACTACTAGGGCTGATATTATAATCCAATTACGGGATTATTCGAAGAAATAACAAGACTAATTCCGTGGCTTTAAATATTACAAAGGTATTCCTAAACCAAATCAGGTCCGGTCAAGTGAGTGGATTCTTGCCCGGGGATTTATCTACCTGTTGTATGAGATCCATTCACGCGGCGACGAGCTCTCCAGCCATTGGCGCTCACTTCGCAGTTCGGAACAGGATAAGGGCCGATATAAAGTTTTAACTCTGGAACATTTTACGAGCCTCGATATGAATTTTGTTTCGTTGAAGTTTCCGCTTGTAAAACCGCTCTAATAGGAATTTGTCTAAGGCGCTGTGAAATGGCTTTCGGCTTTTTGTGTAGAGTACGTATATATGATCCAGTTTATGCCTTAGTATGTAATAAATCTTATATGCACTTAATTTTAGGTATAAAATCAATCTGAGGTTATTTTATCTACCACTCATAGAGATTTATCATCGTTTAGTATTTACATAACAGTTTTGAAAACAAATGCAGACAAGATCGTCGGAATGTTAACTTATGTTGTATAGGTACTATGTTTGTTCGAAAATCAAACTTCCAATGGTTTTGGTTTGGTACCCAAATTGTATGTTCTACTAATGACATGATGATTTCAAATTATTCAAGACTAGTCCATGACCGATTGCAAATCTTCTACAAATGTAATTTTAAAGTCCATATTGTGAATTTTCCATATAGGTAACCCATAATTTTATTTTACGCTATATAATAGTATATTCTACAACAAGTTGTAGAATGGCATATCCAGGGTTTGCAAGTGTGGAATATCTCATTCTAGACGTGTTTTAGACTATACTTTCTCTAACAAGATTTTAAAAATCATACAAAAAAGTTGCTTATTTGTACATAGAGCGTCGAGGAAAAATGTTCCATCACAGTATGTTAGAATAACATTCTAACACAGTGTGATAGAATGTCATTCTTACACAGTATGCTGGAATTCCATGTATTACAATCTAATTTTTAGTTGTGGAAGGTGTACTTTCTAGAATGGTGTTAGAGAAAATTAATTACTGAGCTGGCAGGTATTTATTATTTTAGGCACTAATTTATTAATACGAAAAAATTCAAGATCAGTATATTTAGGTGCAAAAGCAAGGTGCAAGGTGCAAAATAGTCCACATGTTTTCATTTCCTGACTGCTAGAGCTAGACAATTCGTCTAGTAGTTCAAACACTGTGCTGTGGGAGTGCCATTATTATTGCAATATATTGTACCTAAAATACAAATTCAGAATTAACAATTAATACAGTAAATACTATTCTTTGTAATATTTAATGACCCCTATATACCCTATATAGGGTGATTGTTAACCTATACGCATAAATTTGGTAAGTCATAGCTGAGGATAAATAATGAATCGTGAAAAAATATGCTTTTCAGTTACAGAGGCACCAATTTATTTTAAATAAAAGTAAAATAACGTGAATTTCATGAAATTTAAAATGCATTTAATTTATCATAATAACTGTTCGAAGTTTTTTCCGAAATTTTCAATACAGAGCTCGTCGAATTCTTGAGTCCCCTCACACAAAGCCCAAACTAGGCTGTAGCCGAAATGCCTCAGCGACAGCATGTATGCAATTTCGCAACTCTTGTTTAGTGTTAACTTAGGTAGCATACACCATAGTTTTGATGTGCCCCAAAAATAAAAGTCAAGTGGATTTTGGTCGGGCGATCGAGGGGATCACCCAATTGGACCACGTCGTCCTATCCATTCTTCACACATGGTCCAAATGTTGTACTAGTCTCTCAAAATATGGTACAGAACCATTGTGAAGAAACCAGATATGCTGTCTAACTTTTATATCGGTAAAATATTACCAAAAATTATAAATAAAGAGCACCAGATGACCGACTTTCCAGAAAAAGTAATCCGTTCACAATTATTCAAATCCACACATTTACTGAAAATCGTTGATGAAAATGGATTCGCTGAGTGACATGCGGATTTTCGTGATGTGAAAATTGTGAATACCATTACGTGTGAAAATTGCTTCATCTGCTTCAACTAAAATGTTCAAGGTAAAATGTAGGTTTAAGTGATGCTGGTGTAACAACAACCCGCAAAGTTCACTCAGAGCGAAGGATCCCTTGAAAGTAAGGCTTGTATCCGCTGCACCTAGAATGGGTAGAGTACCTTAATGTTCACCAAACTGTGGATTATGATATCCCAAATTGCGCTGCAATTCTCTTAGTGCTTACGCCAGGTTACTCCTCTAAGTCATTTAAAAACTCTTTCTCGAGATTCACAATTTCCTTAGATCTAATGGCTTCTCCATGTTGCCCAGAGCTCGGCTGCAAATTGCCCGTTCCTTTATCCCCCTGAACCACACGCAAATAGGTTCACGTCTCGGATGATATTTTTGGGGAAACCAAGATATAAGAATCCAGTATGCCAATAACATGTCCATTTATTCGCTTGAGAAATTATGCGTCATACTTTTATAATCACGTCAAAATAAACGCGAGTTGTTGTCCCAACTGATAAAAAGTACTACTACAAATACCCAACCTATCAATCTGACTTGTTTACTTCTTAGTTGTCATGGACAAAAAATTTCACCTGACCATTTTTTTAAACACCAAACTAAATCACCAAATTTCTTGTCAGCTTTGGTGATTTGGTATTCTATGAACATTGTTCCCTAAATTTCTGATGGCTCCTGATAACTTTCAATTCAATGGTTCTTTGAACAAATTTACTGTTAGGCAAAATTAAACTGATAAGCTCATCTTCTTAATCCAATATGCCAACTGTCTTAATAAAAAATAGTTCACCCTACTCTGATATAAAGTAATATATTTCTAACAGTACTTGTTCTGTATCTAATTTGTTATAGTTTCCAAATTGGAACAACTAATATTATAAATTTCTTCATTGTAATTGTACTTATATTTACTAGGTACAACAGTTTAGGATCTATTGAGAATAATGTTTAATGATTTCAGCTCCTTTAACTGCCGAAATGCGTGCGCCTATGAATAGCACGATCTATCCAATATTCCTCATTGTATAGAGAATTGTAGGGCATCTCAGTGTGGGAGTACCTAGAAAAGAAAATAGTGGGACCTGTCTATTTCAAAACCATATTCCTAACCCAGGCTATTTTTAAAACTCACCCCCTGTTATTAAGAATGCTTAACGTCTTATGCCATTGAGGCATTTAAGAGTAAAAATGACTTGTTATTTTAAGGAATTTGCCACTCGCCGAACATTTTCTTCTGGAAATTCTCTAAATAAATATTGTTTTTAAGTCTTTCCATTGCTGCAATTTTAATGATTTGGAATGGTATCTGTAAATTATTTTGAGGAAGGTAATAGATCATTATTGCTTCATTTCGAAATATACTGTAAATTGTACTATACAGAGTGTCCTGAAATTAAATAACATCCTTTTCGGATCCTATTCCTCTCAAAATAAGTTGATAAATGAAAGATGCAGTTCTAAAAAACGGCAATTTTAGTTATATTGAAATTAATTACTTTTAAAATTAAATAGATTTATTTATATTTTGCACTTTGTAGTCACCTTACTCTGATTTCCTATTATTATTAATATCGGGTATAAATATGGAAAAAATCGAAAAACAATATTTATTACTAACAATGCTTTTAGAATTTGTTACCAAAATGTGAGAAGTCAACAATTCACCATTTTTAATTAAATCAATGTCTGTAACTATGTGAGAGGAGAAGAAATATAGTTATTTTTAAATGATTGATAAGAAGATTCTAAACGAATGCCGTTTAATTTAAGAATATCCTGTATTTTATCTAACTGTATTTATTTTCTACAAAGCTACAGAAGCTTAACTAAAAACATGTTGAATCTACTACGATTATTTAGTACTTAGCTATTCCACAGTCTATTATTATTTTTTTTTGCTATCGATTTTTTTTGAAAATTTGATTGCAAAGGATAGGGATTTTTTTATTAAATGAAATTCTTTAATACTTAAAACCCCTGTGGCCCAAATTTTATTAATTTGTATGAAAGAGTATAAAGTCTTAAAAGTTTTAAGTTTATTGATTTTATATTTCCATTAAAAAAATGTACTTAAAAGGTGTTGGAAATAACTTAAAATTATTGTTACTACAATATTATTCTATTTACAAATTAAAACGTTAATGTAAAAACAGTATTATTCCAATAACTAACAAAATGTATTTCAACAAATTACATTAAAAACGGTAAGTAAACGAAACCAATTGAAATAATGAAATATTCGAAAATAAACAAATAAAATAATTTAAATATTTGATATTTCCTTCCACTTATTAATATTGTTGTTTGTTTTTTTTATAGTTTTATTACTAACTTTCAAATATTTAAGACAAAGCCTACTACTGCCTATTTGATTTTTTCTAAACATTACTAAAATCTTGTTTGCATTTTTTCTTAAAGTTTTTTTAAAATTTAACAACAATAAAATGTGTTTTAAATTATATTCTACGTGGGATATTATTATTCTTTTTAAATTCGATCAATGGAAAAAGAGTTTGGTATAATTTTAGTGGTTACTCACTCTCAATAAACTCCTTATAGTGTTTAAAATTACATGAACTTATCGTTCAGAGATATATATATTTTTTAAATACTTGGCCTCACTTTGAAGGCAGGACATCCACCTGTGTGCTACTTTGTATAGGCATATGTTTGGTTAAATTGCAGTATTTTGGGACGTAGGCAAGGTTTGGCATGTAGGGGGCACCTGCTCGATATGGAACACCCTGTAATTAAAAAAATAAATAAAATCGCGCGTCCCAAAATTTTTTTAAAAGGGTGTCCTAATCCTTAATGGGTCACACTGTAAATAGGATGATGTCAACAATTTGGAACATTTTATATTTTAAATCGGAAAAGAACAATTTTCAAAATGTTGCACATATTTTGAATGTAAGTAAAATATTGTCTCCATTTGAATATACTAAAAACCATCACATTTCATTGTCATGGAATACTTGTTCATGAAAATTCTAATATATTTTAACCAGTAAACTATAATAAATCCTCAAAGGATTTGCCGTTAAGAAAGATGACAAATGGTTATAAGCTGAAAAATCAAAACATTCATTGCTCAATTCCGCTGAGGTTAAGTTTAATGTCGAGGTGTTCTGTAATATGATGGATGGTATTCGATCAGTTTTAGGCGACCGCAACCTTGAATGTCATTTATTTAAACTTTCTTTTATCTTTTAACGTTCTAGGTTCACGCCGTGAGTTAGACAAGCTCAACCAAACAGTGAATATATATTTTTGCAGTGGACAGATTTAAAATATTAAGAAAATACATTCAAAATAGAAACCCCCTGCTTTTATCCTATTTATTTTTTTATGTACAATTGTTTCCAATATTAATGACACTCCTTAAAATGAATTTTGTGATTTCTTTTGAACTGCAGACTTATTTGTAATGAAATTTACTTTCAACTTTTAACATTAGTTGTTTCACTCACCAGTAGATTTAATGGAATTTCTATTCAGAACTTCAAAAACTTGAGGGAGTGTCATTATTACTGCAAAAGCATGAGCGTATTATTATTTCGAATTTTATTTAATCATTGTGTAATTAAAAATTAATAAATGTGTTAACATGTATTTATAATACGATAATAATTTTATCAATTCTAAATTATTAAGGAAATGTGGGTGGAAAATTAATTAATACTACTTATAAAAATTTAGATTAACAAATGAAAGATGTTGTATAAAAAGAATTACGTAAGCATTGAACTTTTCAAATAGTTAATCATGTAATGTGAAATATGTTCAGTATCAGTGATGTTTAGTGTTCGGCATATGTGCATATACGAGTATTTGTTAGTTTCAGCAAAACAAATGTAGTTCTTTTTCATTTTGGTTGTGTTTTTCAGTAATGTATGAAAACAGCCTTTGGCGTTTAGTTCGCTATTTTTTAACCAAATTGCAATATGCACTCATGAAATTTCTAAGCAAATCAGTCCAATAATTGATTGCATTCAGGCGCAAAATATTTTGTAGGTTCCTATAAATAACTACCAAAATGGCACCGCAAATTTAATTTGGATGGAATGTAAATAACACTGGGTTATTTATTTCCTACAATATAATTATGTAACAAATAAATTGTTGTATGTATTGTAACATAAAGTGTATTTTTTTATTAGATGTATGCATGACGGTGTTCTCAAATTAGTAAGTGCATAAACAATCGGTAGTAAAAATCAAATTAATGTGTTACATTTACATTTACATATACAGGGTATCTGTAAAAATATGATGAACTAAATCAAGTTACCTTTGTTCTAAATTTTATAGTTTCTGATATGCAGAGTGCTAAAGTTAGAATTTTAATTTAGTTAGTGTAAAAAAAAATAAACAAAAAAGTATTCATTCATAATACTCATGTGTGAGATTTTCAAAATCAACACACGATTCAGCGGTATCATTTCCAACAACACTTTTCCTTTAATGTTTCGGCACAGAATAAAGGAACTACCAGAAGCGAAAGCTAAGGCGGCGCCTTTGATCTTGGATGGTCACAAAAATGTAACCTTGAATTTGAAATTTGACGTATCTAATACTTACTACACTGAGAGAAAGTTGTATATAATATCTACAGTCTACACTAAGAAACAAGTTGACACTATATTTATTTAGTCATATTGAAGCTTTAAGCAGTATAAAATACCGACTATGTATAAAATTATTAAAAAATATAAAATACATGTATAAATTGCATTTATTCCTGTTTATTTTTTTTATTGTTGTGAAAAATATATATTTTATTTAACGTGGGAGAGCTTTTTCAGATACATTTGCCATACAGAAGATTTGATACTGCAATAGATGTTTTAAATAGTATAGTCACTAATATTTCCTTTATTTCAATTATGGAAGCTATTTTCATTTCAAGTATAGATTTCAGGTATGAGTACCTACTTGGTGGGCCACGCTAGATGCAGATCAACTCAATCATTCAGCAAAGCACACAGCAATCATCCGACTTCTCTTACATCTTTTGCTCTTTCCTAGTTCCAAATTTACAAAGTTATTCTTAATTATTTTCAGAAACAAAGTGTACATAAATTTAAAAAAAATATTTTCCCCTCCATTTATTTTGTTCGCTTTACGTTTTAAACCTTAGTTTATTTGTGTCACATAATATGATTTAGGGCACCTTGGACACTAGATTCTAAGAGCACTGGTGTAAGACTCAATTGAGATCAATATTATGGGAGTTATTTTGAAACTAGTTTCAAGACACCTAAAGTTTTAATTTTGAATAAAAGTAATTTATTTTTCAATGTTTACAGAATAATAACGGAATAATAAAGAAAACACAAATATGGTTCATGAAATATATATTTATACAATACCTATTTTACATAACTATAAATTAAAAGAATCTATCACTTTCCAAAACACACCAAACTGACACAGCGACACACATAAACAAGAAAGCAAAGCGAGGTTGATTAATAAACCACTTGTAAAATGGCGGCGCCGCACATGCGCACTAAAATTGTGTTTTGGCGGCAGCTCTCTCCTTCGCTTATGGTAGTTCCTTTATTCTGTGGTTTCGGCACGGATTGTCGATGATCGTGATTGGATCATTCATATTGCCAAATTGAATAGATGTTCGAAATTATCTGCCTGGACTTCTGACAGATGTGCCCTTAGTTGTCCGACTCCGAATGTGTTTTTTTCACGATGGTGCTCTTTTCGACAAATGTTTGGGAGTACCTTAGTGAAGTTCAAGCGGTGCGACGAATTGGACAAGGAGGACCGGTACCATGGCCGCTACGATCTCCTGACTTAAATCCTTTAGAACTTCTTTTTGTAAGAATATTTAAAAAATGAAGAGAATTGCACCGAAGATGGACCAAAATATGTTTACACATTATTACTTTCCTTGAATAATATTTTAAATTTTTTGTCCGTTCATTTTTTATTACACTTTGCCGCCGTGCCGGTCGCCGTGTGCATGCTTTGCCTTGCGCAAGATGAGGATTTACAGAGGACTAGTTTTCAGTGTCGTGCAGAAGTGCATTTTTAAATCATTTTCGAACTGTATTTTTTTTTTCCAAAATTGTATTTGTAAGAGTCCCTCGTACATTAATTTTTTCTTTTTATCAGTTTTGAGTCACTCTGTATTTTATGGGTAACATTTCATGTAAATTACAAATTAGTTTATAATTTATCTAATTTATATTTTAATTTTATAACATTTGGTACAACAGGTGTACTTATCTTCTATAAAACTAACCATGTAATTGAATGCTATTAAATAATAACCTTTGTGTGATTTTTATGCAAAACATGTACATTTATTTTCAGATAAGTATATTGTAACTATAACACTGTGTAACGTGTAACTAAATAATATAAGGGATAGATCGGTTAGTGGTCGCGCGGTGTAAGGCATCAGTACTTGAATTGAAGTGACTAGATCGCTGAGGGTTCGGCTCCCGCAGCCGGTAGACCGTCTATAAGCTATATTCGTGAAGAGGATAGACACCCTCTCTGCGGGTATGGTAGGGTGGAAGAATGTTGGCTGGGGTCAATGTGAGGGATTGATACCGGTTGACCTTTGACTACCCCCCTAATTAATGAGGTTTTCCTTGTTTCCCTCATTCCTGCACAGAATGGTGGTTAGGGCCTACCAACGTAAATCGTTCCTGGGTGCAAATGCGGCCTGCTTAATAATAATATGCCACCCCCTCTCCCGCACAAGTCATTTTTTTTATTCAGCTGTCACTGTAAGTGAAGAGTAGGCCAATAAAATGATATGACACATGAAAGAATACATTGTAGTGGCAAATAACTGAATGCGCTTTCAACATGTTGCAGCTACTGGTTCACTTCTGTAAAATTTTGTTTTTCTTTTACAGTCTTTGCTAGTAGGTACAAGTAGAGAGTAAGGTATAACAAAAAAATAGTAGAATATAAGACTCGCACTGCATACGCCATTATATTTATGTTAACATATTCCACTGTTCAGATCTCTCCCTGGTTACAGGTCAGAGCAACGCATGCGTCATCTGTTAAGAAAGCTCAGCAGTAAGCTAAGTAGCGTGAACCGAGTTATGTCGGGCAGATTCATGTGATGTTATTAATTTAATAAAAGTTAAAGAAGAGGTTTTTCCGCATATTATTATACCAAATCATCCCTTAACGTTTACATCAGAAGTGGGATTGTTCCTGTGCACGTATAATCTGTAATTTTGTGATTCTCACCAAATAAAGATGACGGACGATATTAGTTCTCGCCGCCATAGTGCCGAACCTGAACAAGATAATGAGGCTGTGAATATTGAAGAAGATATTGAGGAAGGACCTTCAGTGTCAAAACGTGTAAAAGTGCAGTGGCAACAGACTCTAATTGATCTAGTAGCAGCTCAACAACAACAACTCGCTGAGCTGACTCAGCAGGCCAAGATGGCGACGTCCTTAGCTTCCGTATCAACGCCACGGTCCAACATTAGTGAAGGAAGCACCAATACGCCTGTGCTGACACCCGCACATGTGCAAACAGCCTTTACTGTGACCAATTACAATCCAGATCGAAGCGCATACTCTATCGAAGAATGGTTAGAGGATGTAACAAAATTAAAAAATGAATTAAATATTAGCGATCTTTTGATGATTTCAAAAGCTGGTGAAGCGCTGAGAGGTAAAGCTCATCGATACTTCTGCGATTGGAGACCGCTATGTCGTACTTGGGAAAACTTCTGTAGTGAACTTATAATTGCTTTTACCGACTCTGAAACACCAGGCGCGCGTGCGTTTGCAGCGGCAACATTGAGAAGCAACGAGTGCGAGTCGCTTAGCGATTATGGCCATCGGAAACTACGTATGATTCGTCGGTTCGATAGTAATTTGCCATGGTCAACAATTATTAGCATGATAGAGTTTGGATTGGATCAGGTTGAAGCCCGTTCCACACTTCAAATACAAAAACCTGAATCTGATCGTGATGTATTAAAAATGTTAAGCGAATTTGATGCCCGATACATGAGAAAAACATCAACAGTTACAAGGACGGCCGAACGTCGGATGAAAGAACACTGGAATCAACACCGTGAGAAACCTAGCAGAAATATAAATAGGCTCTGTTTCAACTGTGGTCGTCCAGGTCATCAAAAAGCCGTATGCCCGGACCTCCGAAAAGAGGAGCCGACAAAAGGAGCTGCCCCCAACAAGACAGAGGCATTAAGTGTCCCCTCTTGCACTTATTGCAAAAAGATTGGTCATACAGAGGTTACTTGTTTCTACAAACACGGAAGGCCTAAGAAAGCTTTCGTGTTTAAAAAATGACGCCATCTAAATACAACGCCAATAGCCACCTCCCTAGCCAAAGGTACAGCCCCTTCATTCACATATCTTATTGACAGTGGTGCAGACAGGTCAATAATTAAACAATCGGTTGTAAAAATAATAGGAGGCGTGATTTATCCAGAATGTGAGATACATGCTTTTATAGGATTTGGAGGTCAAATTGTTAATGTTATCGGTATGTGTGAATGCATCATTGTATTGCCAGCTGTGACTTTGGAAATAAACTTTACAGTTGTTCCTGATAGTGCGGTTCCAAGCGAAATTGATATAATTGTCGGTTGGGATATTATAAGTCGACCTTATTTACGTATTGGGAAAAGTGCTGACGGTATCGAACTGTATCTTGACCAGGACAATATTACGCGAGTGTTTACCATAAAATCTAACGAGGACATAAAAATTATTCAGAGCGGATTAGATGATAAGTTAAAGATGCAATTAGAACTTTTACTGATGAAATATAGAGACAGAACGCCAGATCATATAACTATGGGAATAGTGACAATAAAATTAAAAGACAGCACCCCTGTTGCCTATCGCCCACGAAGATTAGCTTATCAGGAAAGGGAACAAGTTAAGAAAATAGTAGGTGATTTATTGCATGACGGCATTATTCGTGAAAGTGAATCGGAATATGCTAGCTCTATTGTACTAGTGAGAAAAAAAAAATGGCCAACTGAGAATGTGCATTGATTACCGTGATGTTAACAAGAAAGTTGTTAAGGAAAGATATCCATTGCCACTTATCCAAGATCAGATAAATGCATTGTGCAAGGCAAAATATTTTACAACACTGGACATGAAATCTGGTTTCCATCAAATGAAAATCGAAGAAAACTCCAAATACATCACAGCATTTATAACACCCGATGGGCATTACGAATTTAATCGATTACCATTTGGATATGTCAATTCGCCTTCTGTATATCAACGAGCTATCGATAAAGCTCTGGTTGGTTTAAAAGACAAAAAAGCATTTGTTTACATCGACGACGTACTCGTGCCTTCTGAATCCATTGAAGAAGGGCTCCAGAATTTAGAAGAGGTTTTAAGTGCATTGTCAGCTGCTGGGTTTTCGTTAAATTACGAAAAGTGTGTATTTTTTGCACTAGAAACCGAATACCTGGGTGTGTTACTAAGCAAGGGAACGGTACGACCTAGTCCACGAAAGGTTAGCGCCTTGGTTCAAACCCCTCCTCCTTCAGACGTGAAAACTGTACGACAATTTATGGGACTAGCCGGATATTTTCGGAAATTCATTAGAAACTTTGCACAGTTAACAGCACCTATAACAGCATTGTTGCGCAAAAATCATGTGTTTGAATGGACATCCGAGTGCGAAAGTGCAAGGCAATTAATCATAGCTAAATTAACGGATTCACCCGTTTTGCGTATTTACGACCCGGACTTACCATGTGAATTACATACAGATGCAAGTGCAGTGGGACTTGGAGGCGTGCTACTCCAAAGAAAAGACGGAATTGTCCAACCTGTTGCTTATTTCAGCCGTAGAACTACCGAGTGCGAGTCCAGATATCATTCTTATGATTTAGAGACGCTTGCAATAGTGGAAGCAGTAGAATATTTTCGAGTTTATTTATACGGAATTCACTTCACAGTATATACTGACTGTAATTCAGTGCGTGCAACTGCTTTGAAGAAAAACTTACACCCCCGTGTAGCACAATGGTGGGTTAAATTACAAGACTATGACTTCTCTATTGAGTATAGACAGGGTAGTAAAATGGCACATGTTGACTATCTGAGCAGGAATCCCGTAGATAATGAAAATGAATCAAAGGTGTGTGCATTAAAAACCATAAATATAAACAAAATCGCTAACATAAAAACATTACGTGAGTTTCAAACCAGTGACGCATTTTGTCGTGACGTAATGAGTAACCCAGACAGTTATCCCGACTACACCGTGATAAACGACGTAATTGCAACCAAAACAAAAACGCCGAAATGTTTTGTGCCGACTGCTGCAAGATAACTCGTAATGAAATTGTATCATGATGAGTCGTCACATATTGGGTGGAACAAATGTATCCAGAAGATAAAAGAAGACTTTTGGCCAAAGATGGGACAATGCCTAAAAAATATATTAAAAATTGCAGAGCGTGCGTATTGGGAAAATCTCATACTGGCCCTCGAGCAGGATTATGGCAACATGGCGAAAAACCACAGGACATTTTGGAAACATGGCATATTGACCATGCTGGAACTTTGGTGAAATCCAACGGATGTACCCAAATATTAGTGATAATTGACGCCTTTTCCAAATTCTGTCAGTTGCAACCTATCCCAAAGAAAACTTCTGAAGACACTATTCGTGCACTGATGTAGGTATTTGAGGAATTGGGAAATCCTCGACGTATTATAGCGGACAGAGCGGCTGCTTTCATATCGAGAGTATTTCGAAACTTCCTCAGCGAACAGGGTGTTGAGCTTCACCATATAGCGACTGGTGTACCAAGAGGTAATGGACAAGTGGAACGAGTCATGCGTACAATGTTTAATTTATTACGTGCTACCCTTATACCGGCTAAGGAAAAAACTTGGACTTCGGCACTTGTTGCAGTTGAAGATAACTTGAACTCAACGGTACACTCAGTAACGGGCTATGCACCTGCAGTACTCCATTTGGGAACAAATCCGAGACTCGTCGCTACTGAACAGTTTCTAGGAGACGCACCAATATCTGATAACTTCATCGATGCAGATAAAGCTATTGTTGAAGCCCGTATTCGACTAAAGGAACGTGCCAATAAGCAAGCTAGGCAATTTGATGCATCACGCTATTGTACTACTTTGTTCGCTCCAGGTCAACAAGTAGCTGTTGAAGATTCGCAACTAGCCGGTGGAGGAAAACTTAAGGTTAAGTTTAAAGGACCTTACATTGTTCAGAAAGTTCTCCCAAACGAGAGGTACGTGTTGCGCAAGAGAGGACAACGAACTACCGTGGCTGCTCACGAGCAACTGAGATCTTGGTCCTCTGGTAACTAAACAAAAAGTAAGTAACACCTTTAAAAAGCAAAAAAAAAAAAATTATAAAATTATGTAGCAATATTGTCGAGTAGAGTAAAAGTAAGAGCAGTAAATTAGAATCATTCTAAACCAACGAAAGTAATAGATCAACGAAAGTAATAAATCAGCGAAAGTATAGATCAACGAAAGTAATAAAACAGCGAAAGTATAGATCAACGAAAGTAATAAATCAGCGAAAGTATAGATCAACGAAAGTAATAGATCACCGATAGTATAAACCAACGAAAGTAAAAAAGTAGTGTAAATTTGCCACACTTGGGTAAAGTTCATCAATACGGCCCTGAATGCTAACCAACATGTTATGATTATAGAGTATATAATGTAAACTTGTGGATATTGATGTTACATCACGTTCTAAGACCGACTGATGTTGGGGTAGGACTGTAACATAAATTATCTCAAAAGAAAAACATATCAAAGTTGATTCGATATGATATAATATACTCTTGTTTAACTTCTGTTAAGTCTTGTTTATGTTGACAACAGTAAGTCTGTGTGCTCACATGGTTTCAGGTCTTCATCGAAGTTCTGATACGAAGCGAGGGCGCTTCGATTCCAGGATGGCCGTGTTAACATATTCCACTGTTCAGATCTCTCCCTGGTTACAGGTCAGAGCAACGCATGCGTCGTCTGTTAAGAAAGCTCAGCAGTAAGCTAAGTAGCGTGAACCGAGTTATGTCGGGCAGATTCATGTGATGTTATTAATTTAATAAAAGTTAAAGAAGAGGTTTTTCCGCATATTATTATACCAAATCATCCCTTAACGTTTATATTTATGTAAATAAAATTCATGTCTCTAAACAGAAGTGTTTTATATCATAGGCGATAAATTTACATCTGTTGTATTTATATGTTCGAGTTTTTTACAGACACTGTTTAAAACTTCAATAAATAGTATGGGAGACCGGCCTACAAATGTATTTATTATGGAAATGCTTACGTAAGCAACGGTTAGTGGCAAATAGTTTAGGAAAATTATTGAAAAGGCACAAAAAATAGTTATGTGTAGCTGTCCGATACCATAGGCGGTGACTAGACTTAGGTCCACTTTTTTTTCAGAGACACATTTTAAAAAAGTTATGAGTTTGACAATGTAGAGTATGTCCAAAATCCTTATTAGAATATATTGGTGATTTGTTGTACTCGCATACTATAATTTGTGTAACTCGGGTCGAGTCCAATTGGAATTTATTTTGAAACAAATACGTACCATCACAATTAAGACATCTATCTCAGAAAATTAGCTCATACCATCCTTGTGGCTGATAATAGCAGAATTCTTTCACAGCCTTTTTACTTCTACGTTTGACCCAAATTGCTTGAATCCTGAATACAACATTCAAAAAGTACCTGAATTCTGAATCCAAAGTTGAATATTTACAATGTATAGGTTAATATTTAAATCTAATTCAATATATTTAAAAGTAGAATGTAGGACTAACGAACACAAGTCATAGTACCAATGGCATCTGGTGCTCCATTTCTTCAAAAGTACTACTCATAAATACAATGCATTCGAGTAATACTCAGCTCTGACTCTAGAACCAATGCTCTAAAATCCTCCAATTTGAAGGTAAATATTTTATCATATTGGAATTCAACTTGGCACTGGTATTCACTCTTGGCTCCTTCATGATCTTCTGTTTCTTCTTTGGCAGTAGCATAAAATGAGAGCCATTTCGGCTTTACTTCGTACCTAAATATTGCAAAAACATTCGTAACAGTTTTCGGTTTTCAGTCGCAGAACTCATTGCGAACAAACTTTTCATTAACCCATCCAGTTTGTGTATAATACTAAGAACAGATCCTACACATACATCAATATATTCCGATATTGTTCTGACTGAATTTTGATGATTAGGTATTTAGACCTGCCACATATATTATTGAATTGAATTCTTGACGCGAGTATATATGTTTATAGTTACGTGACTTCCAATGCATTTCAGTTATGCTAATCCCTCATGGAAAAATCTTAGTCTCAGATAGAATAAAAGTATTTCGCATAAAACTTGTTTTATATTTACTATTTTTTATTTACTTTGTATTTATTTACCAAGTTTTATGTATTAAGAGCGAAACGTGATACTAGTTGAGAGTAACAGTTACCACGCGAAAGAAACAAGAGCGGTAATCACTCGAGAGCACTAATGTCACTTTTTGCTCGTAATGCATACACAGTTTGATCTACAGTCACTCAACAAAATAAAACTTTTCAATTGCTTTATTACAACGAGTAACATTAATCGTAACAAATTGAAGGTAAGAAATTCATTTGGTTACATTCGTAATTTGGATGCTAAGAGAACAGCGATTGCTACATTCAATTACTTGTACAAGTGATGGCCAAGTTAAAATTTTCTTTCTTGTTTAAATTTTTTCATTGATGCTATTATTTATGTATCCTTCTTCAACTGTAGAACTCTTCCATTGTCCGTGTCGCTTCAAGTGTATAATATCACCTCCACCATAGACCAATACAGTAGCCGATGTTCAGCTAAAACAATACCTTGTATATAAATGACACTCTGGTAGGTTATAATGACCAATATCGTTTGGTATTTTAGCAATAACATTCATACCTACCACTTGGCTAAAATACTTGACTTTACTATATTTTAGGAATAATCGTGCTGGTGTGTTTTCGTTTCTAGGTGTCAGGGCTACATACTTCCTATCGAAAGACAAAAAGTTGATAGCATTACCTTGAATGTTATTTGTGATAGCAAGACTTCTTCTTGGCTTTGAATCTGGAATAGTAACTATCAAAATGGATTATCTGTCCTCAGAATCTTTAACATTCATTTTTACTAATTCGTCGCGTCTGCAGGCACCCGAAATTTCCGTAAAGAAAATCACCTGTAATTTTACAATAACCAATATGTACAGAATTAAATTTTTTAAATAAGCATGTTTCATCATCGGCAATATTATTTTTGGTATATAATGGTACACCCTCAAACCATTTTTTTAGAAGTTCTGCGTAGAAATTTCATTACATCTCTACTGGTAAGTGGAAACAACTAAGAACTAATGTTGAATGTAGAAAGTTATTACAAAGACGTCAGCAGTTCTAAATAAATCAGTGTATTATAAAATATGCCATTATTGTTGCAATAGGTTGTACAGTTTGTTCCAATCTAACCTGAGCTACTTTTGTTAAATATGGCTGAGCTGTATACTTTCAATGATTTTTAACATTGGAAATGCTTGAAAAATCTGTAATATATGTACGAGTATATATATGTAGTAGATATACTAGGTATAAGCTTTCAAAATTAGATTAGAAACGCTGGGTGCAGGGATACTTCGATTGAAGTGATTTCGGTGTCAACGTATTGTAGATTGAACTTTTCTGTGTCGAACAGAAGTAGGACATGTTACATTTTACTGAATTTGAATTTTATATGTTGCAGTTTGTTTTGTATATTATTAACTATTAAATGTTTTTAAAGAATAATTATATTGAATTTAAGCTATCATAACAGCACTGTACTTCTATATTCAAAGTAGGATTTGCGCCAAAAGCTGATCATAACCCGACGTTCTAATACAATAGGATAATTCTGACATTAAAATATGTATTTATTAATACTATGAGTAATCCTAGGTATCATCATTCAAACCTCATTCCTTTGTTAACTAAATTTTGTGAGTAATCCCGTAAAATATAGCATTTGTAATAAATTGTATACCTATTTATTATGACATTAGATTAAATACTAAACGGATATTTTTTAACAAATAGCGAATGCACATATTCACTTTTAGTGATTAAAATGAGTGGGTATTTTAATTTGAAATGAAAGTATCTAGTGATTTTACAAAAAATTTCTCACTTATATTTTTAAACACTCATTTTTCGTTTGGTTACCATGGAAACCTAAAATGTATAAGTAAACACACAGGCCTCCAGAACAGAGCTATCCTGGTAAGTAAATGACATTTCAAGAATTAAAGAATACTACTCAACATAATAATTAACAGACACAATAAAATAGCAAAAACAAAAATAAAATATATTTATTCCTTGTCTCTTGTGCAAAACTATCAATTTCTATAGAAATTGCATAGTTCTTAGTGCTTTCGACGTTTCTTTGCCTGCAAACTCGAGAAATTGCTACATTAGGCACAAATTATAGTTTAAAAGACTGTTTCCTCACAGTTGATCGATTCGGCAAAGGAAATATGTCATTGTTAATGGTTTCTTTTATTTTCTCTGAGTATAGGTTTCGGGTATAGGTTACAGACGCACGATATACGATTTAGTGCCGAACAAAGCTGAGAGATTTGAGAACAATTTTTAGTGTCTTCTAAGATTTTACTGATAAAACAGACGTTTAAAGGTTGGGGAATTCGGGAGCGGTATTTCAGGTACGAGAAATGGCTAGGCATTGTCAGTCAAACAATCTCAAATAACATGTTACTGTTGCAATATAATGTCATTTGCCTTTACAAAAGATACGTTTTTTTGTTTCTTTTTCATTCCCTAACCCATAATTAAATATTTCAGTAACTGCAACGCTAACCTAACCTAACCCATAATTAAATATTTTAGTAACTGCAACGCTATTCTTTCAACATTAAAATGATGTTAACATTGATGTTATATACAGGATGACTTACGTCAAATGGTACACATTGTAAATAGATATACGGGTATAATACATACACAGAATATACATATCAATGAAAAATAACTTTTTAACCTGTAAAATAAGATAAAGGGTGATGAATTCAAATTTTATTATTTCTTTTAAATTTTCTTGATATTTATTTATTTATTTAGTTATTTATTTTAGTGTCGTTACACAATGTAATATGAAAATGGTTTAATATATGGCTTTACAATTTTTTATGCAGTTTTGTTATAAGACAGGCCATACAGTGGGTATTTTGCTTGAATTTTCCAAATATGGGCAGAAGAAAGAATGTACTATTTTACTTGAAATGACGTTTGTCCTAGACAATTTCGTTGAAAAATAAGCCTAAAAACGGTACCTATTTAAAATTTTATCTTGGCCACACCCCCAAAAAATGGTGGCCGCCACATGACCTGTGACATCAGACGACATTCCCCTAATACAGCATTGTGCTCTGTATACGATTTCAATTTTCTGATAACGCAGTACATACGTTTAGAAGAGTTAATTTGTCATTTGTAATATTATTAAGTGTTATTGTGTTCAAACAGATGACATAGACTCGTAAAATGAGCATGTCAACGGATAAATGACAGAAGTATTGCATTATGCCAATATGTACGAATACAGCATACAGCGCCTCGTAAAGAATAACTCACCGTGCAAAAAATTAAAAGAAAAATGTGGTGTACGGCGATGATGCGCGACGAAAGGAAAACGTTAAGCTTTTCAGAATTGCAAGTTTCTTTGTGAAGACCTTTTCAATGTAGATTTAAGTTCATTGAAAAAATTCAAATGTAAAGTTGTAATGAATCAATTAAACTTTTCTATGAAACAACGAGAATGTGTACAGGGCGTTTAGAAAATCAATCGTAAAGCAAACTTACATTGTTTATTGTTTCCATCCAGAACTTCATTCCGATTCCAAATAACATGTTCTGTATTTGCTCCTACTATTTACGAGATGTAGAATGTAATTTGAGGTATTCATAATTTTTTTCTATCTGACTTAACTACATTAAATTACCTGTTTCATTCTGTTTTTTTTTTCTAATATTTAAGGAGAAATGAGATCAGTACCTACTAAGTAGCAACCAAAAATTAATAAATAATTTAAAAAAATTAACAAATGTTAAATATTATTATTTATTACTATTGTCTATTATTTGTCAAGTTAAAACAAACAAAATCCTCTATCTGGACGTAACCCACAGCGTGGTCACCGTAATTTTACCATAGACCAATACAGTAGCCGATGTTCAGCTAAAGCAATACCTTGTATATAAATGACACTCTGGTAGGTTAAGATAATGACCAATATCGTTTGGTATTTTAGCAATAACATTCATACCTACCACTTGACTAAAATACTTGCCTTTACTATATTTTAAGAATAATCGTACTGGTGTGTTTTCGTTTCTAGGTCTCAAGGCTACATACACCCTATCGAAAGACAAAAAGTTGATAGCATTATCTTGAATGTTTCATCATCGGCAATATTATTCTTGGTAGATAATGGTACTCCCTCAAATCATTTTTTTAGAAGTTCTGCGTAGAAATTTCATTACATCTCTACTGGTAAGTGGAAACAACTAAGAACTAATGTTGAATGTAGAAAGTTATTTATTACACCAAGTTCATTATAAAATATGCCATTATTATTGCAATAGGTTGTACAATTTGTTCCAATCTAACCTGAGCTACTTTTGGTTTTTAATGGTTTTTGTGTAGTGGTGGTGCATTTTAACTCTGTTTCTGGCAGCTACCAGTTACCGAGGTCACGGCATAACAACCCGGAAAATCACCATGTATCAAATTGAATTAATTAATAAATGTTAAATATTATTATTTATTACTATTGTCTATTATTTGTCAAGTTAAAACAAGCAAATTTTCTATCTGGACGTAACCCACAGCGTGGTCACCGTAATTTCACGAGCAGATCTAATTGTAAACAAAGAAGTAACGTTACGTTTAACAATATCGTGAGTTCATCACATCACCACTAATAATTATGGTAAGTTAAAAACGGAACATAATAGAGACCTGTTTGCTTTGCCTTCACGTATTTGCTGCATTAATGAAGTTGGGATTAGTACCAACAAAATTCATAAGTATAAAATTAAATGAGTCTACTCTTGAAAAATTAATAATAATCCGGCTATTATGTATAAAAAAAAATGCCACTAAAAATGAAGAAACAAATGCCTGTTTACATCACCAACACCTGCCACCTGTACACGTTAATATTTGAATTATTATGTGATTATTTCCGCCAGACACATGACCTGACCTTTCAATATGTTTCAAAGATTACCCGGTAATACATTTGAAACCAATATAAATTTCATGCAACTTCCTCATTATATAAAAGCTGTATAAGAGACAAGGAATGAACCAAAAAATAAAATTGCAATTTTATGAAATTTTTTTAATACTGCAATAATGGACTTATTGTAAAATGTCTCATTTTTAGTATTTTTTAAGACAATAAATTTAATCTTTACCAATCTTGATTTTCTTTTACAACGAAACAGAATTGCAATATCGTCTAATCAATTTTTAAATAAGAAAGGTAAATAGTGAACTAAACATATTTTTAAACGTAATCTACAAGTGATTTTTATTTTAATTATACTGATGCACTAGGTAAAAAAAATTGATATGCACTTTATAACTTATGTCAATGCTTACCCTTTGATTCTTTAGCTCATACTGACCTAGGTTAACGATAAAAAGACAAACCACGATATATCAGCATAGTTTTTAAAAAAGCAATGTTAGAAGGACTGACTTGAATAAGAATGCATAAAATGTTCGTGTTGTTTTTTGTTGCAGTATTTGCGGCTTTTTTAAGGAATGCTAAATGCAATACGCCAGTCATGGGTCCGACGTTCTTATTTTGGCCCTTTTTGCAAATTGTGGTAGTTACTTGTATAAAAAATATGTAAAGATTGATCTTGATATAAGACTTTTGACAAGAATCTGTCCTATTATTTTTATACATTATAAACACCATATCCTCTATAGAACATACACGTAAATATACTGATTATTTTGTCTAATCCAAAATGCTGTATTTGTTTGTTTAGATTTCGACAGAAGAGAATGCCTAACCATTTCTTTCACTATTTCAGCCTTATGAGTTTTATATTTATTTCGAGACGTCCGCTCGAATAATAACAACAAAAAAAATGGTAACCCACAGGCTTTCCGCATCCATCCAACCTCTTCTGCTCGTAGATGTTTGTTTAACGTAAGCATGCTTTCTTAATCACAAAGGGGCGTAGGCCAGGAGACTACTTGATAGATGAAAGGGACCATTGTGTTCGTCCATGTAATTTCTCGACTATAAAAAGTCCTTCACAATTTCAGTTTGATATGCCTCAAATTCGTATACACTTGTTTATTGATATTCATCTAAGATGTTGTAGGCGATGTGAATTAGAATTGAAAGTTCGTTCTTGTGTTCTCATGTTATCCAATTACACTAATAAACCAAACATCAAGTATTACTACTGCAACCTGCAAATGATGCTCAAATGTGGGTGTGTTTATGGAATACATGAGAAAGATTTCGAATTTGCAAAAGTTTCCCTGGTGTACAATGAAAAGGAACGAAATACACTCTTGTGTCAATACAGTCAGTCAGAGAATAAAACACACTCAATGTTACCAGACTGTGGACTGTCCGTTAGCGTGATTTTATTTTGTTCTCTCCTTCGTTGATATTCACATAAGCATATATCAAACAAAATAGGATAGATATAGCTCTGGACCACCATCGAATAATATTCTAATGAGTATGTCCACTCTCTACTTCCCGTCTAGTTTTTCTTCAATCGACCCTCTTCTTCCTTCCTACCAACTTAATAGCGATGGAACCAGAACCTTTAGATAAGAATATAACAATGTTTCGTTTTTAGTTTTAAACTACGATCTTGTATTGTATGGAGACATGTCCAATATCGCTCATCTGGAAGAAAATTATTGCAACTCCAATTTCTAAAATATTAAATTTTGATGCAAATGGATTCCAGACAGGTTATTCTGGATCTTGTGATGGAAAACTGTTTTATGTGAACTTGCAGTATTTTTTCTGAAAAGAGAATATAATTTTTCTGATAATTGTATCTATTAGCGTTTTCCGAGCTCTTTCAAAAATTTCTGAATATGCCTATTTAGATAGTAATTAATATGTGTTTTGAAAAGATTTTTTCATTTGTACTGCTATACATCCTTTTACAATGAAATTGTTATATGAATTGACAAAAAACCTGGTAAGAATTTTTCTTGTGACCTAAATATAGGCATTTGACTGTATACAATATGATATACGAGTACATACAACGTAAATTGTACAACTATAGTATACCTGATTCACAATTAAACTAGATCCACCTGTTTAAAGTATAAAAAACAATATGCCTCCATTAATTCTGTAAAGGATAGTTTGCGTGATTTTTCAATCCAAGTCAAGCTCGTTTGATGTGAATGTTCCTCAGGGTTCATTTTCGGGCCCTGAACTTGTTGTTCAATATGTAAATGCATTCTAGCCTTATAGGTAACTATTTCACAAATTGTACTGATTTTCCCATTGATTATTTAAAATAAGTCAACAGAAGACCTTTCTAACAAATACATTATACAGTTGTGTCTAGGTCACTCTAAGTGGTCTAATTACAATTTATATCTTTAAATCCTGAAAAAACTAAATTAAGAGGGTTCAACAGGAAAAATAAATGTAGGCAAATATTTACAATTGCACTATAAACCAGACCCTGTCAAATTCTTAGGAATCATTCTTAATTTAATACATTAAATAAAAAAAATACATTGTAATAATCTTCTTTCAATGTGTACCTAATGTAAAGTATGAAAAATATTACTACTACCTGCTAAATTTATATGTAGTCTGGATTTGATTACGGAATACCCTTTTGTGATAACTGCTGTTTCATTTAGTTTGTGTTGCACAATTAACTTAATTACTGATGTACGAAGATGTACATGTAGGGATATATTAAAAAAATTCAATGATGTTACTTTAATATCGTTATTTATTTTTGAAATACCTAGCTGTATGCATAATTTAAAATAATGAGACTTTAATTTTAAACTAAGCTACAGGGTGTTTACTAAATAATGAGTCATACTTTAAGGTTAGTTTTCTTGACCGAAACTAAGATGAGTTAAATCAACTTACCTTAGTACCTCCAGCGTTTTCTGTGGTTATTTGAACAGAAAATAGAAGTTACTACTGCAGTTTTAAAACATGATAAAATCAAGATTTTCTATTTTAGAATATAATGTCAAAATGACATTAATTTTATGTGTACGAGCAGTAACTTCAAATATACAGGGTGTTCCAAAGTTGCACACAGGAGTTGCAGGCCTTCAAAGTGGGGTCAAAGATTTCGAAAAAAATTAATATCTATTATATTAATTTTTACTGTAAAATTTTGATTTCTTACACTACTGAAATCTTGCTTTAATTAATGGACTTTTTCCTGAAAACCTTTAATAAAAAGTTTTTAAAATTTAAGAGAAGGTAGAGAAGTGTTTTAAATTTAATTCTTCGCGGGATTTTTTCATTGTTTTTAAATTCGATCAATCAAAAAACTACTGGTAGAATTTTAGGGGTGATTCATCCTCAATGAACACCTTGTAGTGTTTCAGTTTACTCAACTCATAATCAAAGAAGACCAATAATAAACCTAAATTATGTTTCACATTCAGTTCTACCAATTTAAAGTAAGTCGCCTGTGTGCAACTTTTTATATAGTTATGTTTGGTGAAATTTCAATCTTTTGCATGCATCTACGGAACACCCTGTATTCATAAATATATCTCTGAATAATTTTTTTTGGAGCAAAATTTTCGCTTATACTTCAATATTACATCTGCATTTCACCAAACGCAATACAAAACGCTTTGTTCTGACATAAATAAAATATCGTTCAGGAATAACACGCAGTTTCACATTTCACATTTTTTGAATCCCTCCTTTAAATCGATGCTTTCGGCTACTATTACATAAACAGAAAGTTGTCTTCACAAACTCCTCTAATATAAGCACAGCTCGTTTATAAAGAAATCCATTAGTAATATTGGTTTACATTAACATGAATCGAAGGAAAAACTGTTCGATAATTTTGTTTAGTTAAAAAACAGGGTATACGGTCGGTGGTTTGAAAGAAGTTTTAAGTAATTGAATAACTAGGGGGAAATAAATCTTTGTGGTTTGTTTAAGGAAAATAAACTAGGTTGTCATTCCGCAATGCATTGTGAGTAAATTTGGTTTCTAGTTAAAGCAACTGCCGGGTGAGTTTATATCTTTTTGGTTTAGTCAAAATATTATTTTCTGTTTTAAACTGCATTACAAAATGGAGTATAAGTATATATTGTAGTGTTTTGAAATTTGTTGGGCGCCAATTAATATTTATGTTTAAATTGTATTTGTTTTTCTTTAATGTTTTGTGTTTATGTATTTTGTATGTAAAAAAATTGTATTTATTGGGCTACAAACCTGTATATTTTTTTTTAACTTATTCAACTACCCTGGCTGCTTGTAGAACATAGACTCTGGTAGTCGGTTCGCTCGTCAAGTCAAATATTTTTACAACACACTGTACCTTACTTTATCAAATAAATATCATTTCAAAATGGACAATTTTTATTTCATAAGAAATTTTTGTCTACTACTTATTTAAGAATGTTTTTAGGATTTATGTACATTTAATTTATAGCTAACAGATAAAATTTCTTTAAATGCAGTTGCGTATTAAAAGTTGCCTATCTTTAAAATTTTAACTTCTTAAACTTGATAGTACATAGTAGTTATTCAGTGGTACTCTTCTACTTGATGTTCATTGCTGGTGATATATTATATTTGCAAATGATCCTTTTTGTGACAGATGGTCCACTAAATAACAAATTTTTATATATTAAATAGAAACGTAAATATTATTAACTATACTATGGTAAGTAACTTATTGTTTTACGAAATCTTTGAGTCTGTGACTATCTATTTTCTGAATTTAGCTAGCTGGCTAGCTAGCGTTTATTTTCTTTTATTAAATTTATGTGCACATAAAATACCTTTATTATGTTGATTTTTTTATATGACTTCTACTGGAAGTCCTCTTGAAATCCTCAAAACTTGTGATATTGGGCTGCTGATATTGATGAATGGTTTACCCACTGGATGGTACTGCCAAATTCCTAGATTGGACCTGGATCTCTGTTTCTATTGCTGTTCAACAATTTTCTTATAACGTGAGTATTACTTTTAACTTTTACTTTAACTTTTTCTTGCTAAATTTCTTACTTTTCTGGAACCTCTTTTTCAAAAAACCGACGCTGCTCGTTCTTTCTTTCTTTCGTATCTAATCAACAAAAACTTGTTTTTTCTATATTTTTCTATCAATTTGATATCTTGATTCCTTGTTGTAAAATTTGCATACATATTATGGTTCATACATGATTTTATTGAGTTTTTCGATGCACTGTTTTTATGTTTTTCACTGCACTACTTAACCTACTGCAATTTTTATATGTACTTATTTACAATTTTACGTATATCTAGATATTAAATATTCTTCAATATTACTCTTTTTTGTGTACTTTGTGATATCTCTTGTGAAGCCAACTTTATACTTGACATTTGTCCATGTCTATGAAATTTATTTGACATTTCTAAACATTTTATAAAATTTATTTATTTAAATTGTTAATATTTTAATTATCTTTGCTTGACTCCTGTCGATATATGTATGATATTACTAAATGATCTTTACTTTTTCATTCTATATACTTTGCTCTGGGTTTAACTCCTTTTTTGTTTATGTACTATTCATAAATGTGAGATCATGTCACAATTTTTGATAAATTTTAACTATATTTTATTTTCTAAAATGTTAATTTATTTAATTTACACTATAATAAACTACTTATATGCTCTGCATTGTCCATTTTTATTTTATTTTGTTCAATTCTACTGTATTTTAATTTTAATAACAATAATAATTTCAATACTATTTTATGGTTTTTAAATAAACATGTAAATCCTCATAGGTATTGAAGCTGATATTTCATTTTGTCTCAATATATAACAAATCCTAGACACACAATAAAAAATTCATAAAAAAGACTTAGGAAATATGTGTGACAGTATTAGGTAAGCTTGCAAAGAGGTTCTGCCAAAAAATGGGAAAAGCTATAAAAAAATTATCTCTAATCGCCATAACTATATTTTTGAGCTTATTTTAAAGAATAATTTAATGATCCGAATTTGGTGAAACTTGGTGATCAGTTATTTTAAGGGATAATATATTCTTTTAAATAGTAGCTAATAGCAATTAGCCGTTTTTCATGTTAAAACGCATCTCAGTTTGCTGCGTACTGCACTAATAAAAAAGCAGTATCACATGTAGAGAAAGATTTTGTTACCCTACACTCAAAAACAAAAAAAATTAAATGGACTACAATGTTCAGCAATTACAGGTTTATACCTATCACATTTATGCGCTACACCGTATATATAAAAAATTTATAATTTAAAGTGCAAAATGTGTAAACGAGAGGTGGGACGCAGTGTATATTACTAGGTACATCTATTAAAAATACACACAATATATTAGCAGAGGCTAATACAATTTCATTTCATCGTCCTCATATACAAATATATTTGTACGGCTTTCTTCTACAACTTGCCATCTTGAAAGAGAAAAGAGGCGCTTTCACTGAATGCAAAAGAAGCGAATAACTTTTCGTCGCTGAAAATTGGTTTTCAGACCCTCTTTTTGTTTATGCTGTGGACACTGAGATCAAGAAACAGTAAATAGCAGTTTCTGAAATTTGTAGGTAACACTTATATTTGGCTTTTACGATATACTTTACAAATAACATAGGCATGTCATATTCCCTAGAACAATTTTTCATTCAACAAACAACGTTCTTTAAAAAAACGGACCTATATATTCTTTTCTGAAACAGAAAATTGTTGAAATAAATTTTTAGGTTGTGAATGTTTAAGAATATACGTCCATTAAGAATACGCATTAGTTTTTTTTAGTACTTCGCAAAACTTGAAGCGGAAGTTGATGCAGTGTTTAGGTTGTTATGACTGCGGGCGTTATTCAGTTTTAGAGTTTTGAGGTTTTCAGGTTAGACTGACCCGATGGTGTTAAATGAACTCCAAATTTGGATCCAACGGCCCCAAACATATATAGACGATGGTTTTGTCCAATTGCATATCTATCGTTGGATTTGACTCTAGAATGACCTTGAAGCTGACCTTATAGGGTTAAATGAATCTCCAATTTAGATCTAGCGACCACAAAAACGTAATTATGTATAATGATGATGATGATCTGGTTTATTTGCATATATGTCTATTTGACCTTCAAATAACCTTGAAACTGACTTGAAGGTGTCAAATGAATCCCGGGTTCGGATTCAGGGATCCCAAAAACCTAAAGGTACGATAGTCTGATCCCTCTGCATCTTTAGTTTTGACCTTGAGCCTAGGGCGATTGTGTTAAATGGACCCCAGATTCGGATACAGCGTGTGAAGATATATGAGAATATAGTGGCTTAGTATGTCGCATAGACCACTTTTTTGCTGTGTAATTATTGTGATGAATAATTAAAAACTCTGCATTTAACCTTTTAAATCGTGAATTTTTAGGACAGCTTCTACGGTTTACTTCATTAATGTTCATTCAATATTCACCAAAACAAATTCCAAATAAATTACGTTAAAAGAATTTTTGCTTAGTTTTAATTGTACACATAGGTACACACTAGAGTAGTTGTATTTTTATTTCTCAGATGTATCTGTATAAAACTTTTAGTTTTAGAAATTTTTTTCTTAAGAGATTTTTGTTGATTTTGTTTGGTCAGATATATAAGCCCCTTAAATATACCATTTATATTTCAAATATCCTGTAGATATATATTTTAGCTATTTTTTAAAATACAAATGTTAATTTCATATTCATTTTCACTAAATTAGTTCGTGACTTTTCATGGTAGTTGATTGGTGCGTACAATGAAAGCTACACACAGATTTGGAAAGTGAGGATCTTGATGGTGAATGGTGTTTTGCCGCTTGCGTGTATTTGTGTCATGCTACACGCATAGTTCCACCACAGCGTGCTCCCACTCTTCGCATAAGGCAGTGTTGCCAGGTGGGAAAAATTCAGTGCATGAGAATAATTTCAAAATAGCATGAGGTTTGGAGAAAAAAGCATGAGATGGCTTAATTTATCAAAAAATGCCTCTTGACACAGCTTAATTTTTAATTACTTTTGTAATGCCATTTTTATTTCATTAAAAAGCATTATGTTCTGCTATTTTATCATAATATTACATTGTAAGCAGGTAGTTACAATACAAGTACTTACTTAAAAGTTATTAACCACGTAACCTTTATTTTATTGTTCGGCCGGGCGACCGTTGAGGCGCAGTTGACCTGACGCAGGGTGACTCACAGGTCGTAAAATCTATTGTTTCCAGAAAATGTAGGTACCCTTACGGAATAGAGTTAAGAATCACTGCAATACAGCGTGAATACAGCACACACACCGCATATCCGTCGACTGTCATACCCGTTTATGTATTCATTGCTAATTATTAAGAGAGCAGTCTACAATAAAGGACATTTCAAGAACCCAAATATTGTAGATACCTACCTCTATCTATTCAATTTTGCCCTCGATTTTGCCTTTATTTCTCGTTAGGTCTTTGTTTTGGTAGATTTCAAAGAGTAATTTTAATAATTTTATTATTTTTTTGTGTCTATTAAAAAGCATGACATTTTGTAATCAAAATATGAGAGCATGAGATTTCCTCGGAATGCATGAGACCTGACTACACTGACATCAGTTGACCGGACAGTTAGATTTGCAATGGCGAATTGGCGTTGGCGATACGGAACTGAATACCGTAATAGTGGTGAATGCTAGACCAATGCACGGCGCCGCGCCACTTATACTTCGTACCTCTCCTGGGATAAAGCGGCAATTTCTACTTTCTCTGTAAAAATCCGCAATTTCCGAATCTGTATATGCATACACTCGAGAACTTGTGATTTTAAGAATAGACATGTGTAATGTATAAAAGAATTTAGTATATTTTTTGATGAAACTGACCTATTGAGAGTTTTACTTGCTTAAGAATTCACTAGTGCCATTGTTCTGTTACTAACAGGCATATAAATGTAGATGTTATTTGTAATTACAAGTTTAAGTGCGTACTCTTAAGCGCTTTAACTCTATATTTAAATCCATTATGGCTTTCTGCCTCTCTTTTTCTGAGCAGCTAAACAAAATAGGAAGGTGTGAAAAGCCATTGGTGTGCAAGACACGTGCCATATTCTAACAGAAAACAAATTAGTTTTAAAAAATGTTGCGGCTTCCTTCCGTACCCGGAAGCAGCAACTTAGGTAGAAATGATACAGAGAACAGAGACACTGGGCAGCCTCGGTTCAGAGATATTTAAAATTCAAAGTATGACTGCTTTGTCGGCAGTCGGCATAAAAATATATTATATTATAAAGTTTAAAAATTATTCTCTCAACTTTGTTTTACAGTTGCCTTTGTGAAAGACGTGTTTCACGGTTTACAGCTACTGCAAATGTAACACATATTTCAATAAATTTGAACAAACATAAGAATATTTCACTGAAACAGTTGATTGTAGGTATGTAATGTTTCCCTAATTATTTAAAAGGAATTAAATATATTATACCTGTAGAATCGATGACATTCTTTAACGTTCTGTCTGTTTGTTAATGTTATTCGTAGCATGATGCGATTTTTTTGTAGAATCTACGTATACTTTTTGAATAATAATGTCAGAATGAATCAGAACTATCAAATATTCAACCCAACATTTTTTAAATTAGGCAATTTTAACATAGGCACTATGAATTCGAAGAAACAAATCCGATAGTTATTGCGAGTTTTTATAGAATTAATTGGTTCTTGATAGGAACTGATGCTTGTTTTTGTACTTTGTGCGGTTTTATAAAAATTTTAGCATCAGTAGGTTCTTTTTCAAACCTCTATTCTATTATCTTACTATTTGTCTGCCTTGGACTTCATGAATAATTACTTAATAGATAGACAACAAAGAGTAGTTGCTTTTAATGATGCATCAAACTTTAATACTCTAGTTAGAGGTGTTCCTCAGAGTGTTTTGGGCCCCTTATTTTTTACGCTTTATACTGCAGTCGCTTAAATGTTTGTAATGCTCATCAATATGCCGATGATATGCAAATATATTATTCCTTTAAGTTGTCTGATATTGAGCTGACCGCCAATTTTATTAATAGCGACTTAAATGTTATTCATGAAATATCAATTTCCCATGGTCTTAAATTGAATGAGTCAAACACTCAAGTAATTTTATTTGGCAAATTTAAAGACTATATTAGCAATAATGCTCTTTACAAATTAGGATTAATAATGTAACTTTAAGCTTTACCGAATCATGTAAAAATTATTATTTTTTGATAGTGATATGCGTTTCAGAGCCCATGTGTCTAACCTTTTGAAAAAATGTTATGGTAAACTTCGTACAATCTTTATGTTTAAGGAGTTTTCTAATCGCATAAAGTTAAAACTTTGTGATTCTTTGATCCTGTCGGCAATTGCGTACTGTGATGTCTTCAAGAGGTACAAAATAACTGCATTAGATTCTGTTATGGACTTAGAAAGTATGACCACGTTTCTTCCTTCTATAATAAGGCGAATGGTTCAAGTTACAGGAGGATTGTTTATACATTTGTGTATACTAGTTTTCAAAATTGATAAGTTTCATGAGCCTGTGTATCTTTTTAATAAGCTGATTAAGAGGTCTGATGTACATGCAAGATCATTGCGGCACGTGGGTCTGTATGGTGTTCCAAGGCACAGAACTGCTCAATTTTCTAGGTCTTTCAGCTATAATGCCCCGAGAGTTTTTAATAATTTGTCGCCTGGTGTCAAAGCTTGCTCGTCCATCACTGGTTTTAAGCGATGTTTAAAAGAATTTTATAGAAGTAGTCTTGGTAATTAGAAAATGTAATAACTCAGATGCCATGTTTTGTTGTCACTAATTACTCGTATATCCATGTGTCTATTATTTTGCTTTAGTTAATTACTTAATTATTTTGAATTTTTTTAGCTTGTTTGGATGTATTCCGATATATACGCTTATTTAGGATATCCTAAATATAATTTTTATATTTGCTGTTAGCTCTTATTCACTAGTTGTTTTTTTACAAGTGGTTAGATGAGTAGCTATGCTAGATCTCGCCACTTTAGTGCCTACTATTATTTTTTGTAATTTCTTTCTGGAGAGAATTTATTATTATTATTATTTTTTTTTTTTTTTTTATTTTTCCAGTAAACACCTTCCGAAGCTCCGACACATTCGGAGATGTTCTGGAGAGTCAAGCAATGACCACTCTCCACTCCGTGGAGTCAGTAATCATTGCGCCCGTAAATCGTGTGTTCTGAGCAGACGTAGCGAACCAAGGACGATTGCCTTCTGCATTCTGCCGGCTAAGATCTCTGCCGAATTTCGACAAGCCGGTATGATCTTTAAGTCAGAAAGCAACGTATGTCTCATTCCACCCAGGACGCCTATAATTAGCACCACAATCTTAACAGAGTGGTCTGGATACAGCCTGCGGAGCTCGGAGAGAAGATCTCGATATTTCCTCCGTTTTTCCTCCATTTTTAGGACGATGTTGTTCTCTGCGGGAGCCGAGAACTCAATCACAAACATCGTCCTAAGCTGGTGGTCGAGGAGGACTACATCAGGCTTATTGGCTTGGATTTGTCTGAGGGTGGGGAATGAATAGTTCCAATAAATTCGGCACTTCTCATTCCCCACTACGGATTCTATATCCCCCGGAGCATAAGGCAGCACTGGCGTCTCGTCTATCTCATACGAGTGTCGTAAATGATAATACAACACCCGTAAGGCTGAATCGTGTCTTTGGATATACGCTGTGGCCGCATATACCGGACAAGCAGACAGGAGATGCATAAGCGTCTCCGGCGCTAGGCGGCAGGCCCTGCAGCTGGTATCAGGAACCTCGATACCCAAGACACGACTACGATAGACGAGTGTGTTCATTACACCATCTTGGCAAGCCATTATGAATCCCTCGGTCTCAGAGTTCAGCCCCGCTGACCTCAAAAAAGCAAAGGTCAGCCTTTCAGATAAGCCAAGCCCCTCTAGATGTCGGTAGAAGAGACCATGCATTGGCTTATCCTTATGTAGCTGCAGAAGATGATGCGTTTCTGCAGCTTTATTATTATTATTATTATTATTATTATTATTATTATTATTATTATTATTATTATTATTATTATTATTATTATTATTATTATTATTATTATTATTATTATTATTATTATTATTATTATTATTATTATTATTATTATTATTTTTTTTCCAGTAAACACCTTCCGAGGCTCCGACACATTCGGAGATGTTCTGGAGAGTCAAGCAATGACCACTCTCACTCCGTGGAGTCAGTAAATCATTGCGCCCATAAATCGTGTGTTCTGAGCAGACGTAGCGAACCGTATTATTATTATTATTATTATTATTATTATTATTATTATTATTATTATTATTATTATTATTATTATTATTATTATTATTATTATTATTATTATTATTATTATTATTATTATTATTATTATTATTATTATTATTATTATTATTATTATTATTATTATTATTATTATTATTATTATTATTGTCTTAAAAGACACTGAGGATGGAGATCGAGCACTGTGGCGTAAGGCTACATTGAAGACTCACTTTTGAATAAAAAAATATTGCTTAATGAATAGTGAATGTTGATAGTGGTAATAATAAACACAGCACCGTTGTAATTTCTGATTTGACAACATCCGAATCAGGGTAGTGGCAGTTTCAATGATTTATTTGATTTTAATACTTCAAACTGTTTACTAGATAAACAGTTTGATCAGTTCTATCATTAACACATAACAAACGCAAACATGCAGTAGAGTAAATCATGTAACAATCACATATATCTCTTCTTAATTAAATGACTATAGCCCATTAAAATTAATTATATAACGTTATGTTTACTGTCCAACTGATGTATTATCAGATTACTTCTTATTTGTTGTAGGTGCTATGGTGTTGGCACTTCTAGGTTATACGATTAATTCAGACGGTGATATTCACGCTTAAAGAACGTGACGAAGCCGAATTAGCATAAGGCATTGCACAATGCAGATTTATGTACTCGCTGATAAAATACTAAAGCTAATTGTTCCGCCTGCTTATTGTTCTCTATTAGTGCTGAAATGTTTAGCGTTTACAATGCGAACAAATATGTTACTTTCCGGTCTGATAACAGAGTATCGTATTAGGATAAATCAACAACAGAAAGACCAGTTTTGATTTGCTACGCTAAAAAATATATTTTTGTGCTCTTACTACACTAGAGTGTTTCCCAATATTTCAACCTATTGACGATTTATTTAATTTTAAGTAGACTGCAATTAATATCTCAAACAAATTCGGATTTTAAATTACTATCGAATTTCTATTGAGGTAGGTTGAATTTCTATTGAAATCCAATTCAAATGAAGACTACAAAATATCAGTTTTAAATTTATAAGTTTAAAAAAAATATTTTTGCTTTTACTGTACCCTTTAGGAACCGTTTTCCAATATGGCAATTTGTTTTATGACGTTTAAGTAGACTGTAATTAATATTTGAAGTAGATTAGAATTCTTAAATTCCGATTGAACTCCTAATAAGCGTCAGATTTCTATTCAATTCCAATTGAAATAATAATTGCAAAAGAGTAATTTTGGTTTGATAAATTAATGAAGATAAATTTGCTCTTACTGTGTCACTTTTTGAAACTGTTTTTCAAAATCTCAATTTATTTATTTATATGTATAGAGAATTCTTAAATTCCGATTGAACTCCTAATAAGCGTCAGATATCTATTCAATTCCAATTGAAATAATAATTTCAAAAGAGTAATTTTGGTTTGATAAGTTAATGAAAATAATTTTGCTCTTACTCTGTGACTTTTTGAAACTATTTTCTCAATTTGTTGACATTTAAGCAGATTTCAAATACAATACTTAAATTCCTATTTAACTTCTAATGAGTTCTGACAATTTTTTATTGAACTCCAATTAATTTTGCTGTTACTACACAAGACCCTTTTAAATTTGTTATCCATTATCTCAATTTCTTGATGATTTATTGAGTTTCAAGCAGAGTGTTATTAACATTTCTAATAGATTAGAATTCTTAAATTCCTATTGAACTTCTAATAAACTTTGTCAGATATCTATTCAAGTGACCAGTTTTGATTTGCGTCATTGAAGAAAGTAACTTTACTCTTGCTACACAAGGCTCTTTTGGAACTGGTTTCGAATATATAATTTCTTTGATGACTTTTAAGTAGACTATAGTTAACATTTAGAATAGGTTGAAATTGTTAAATTCTTATTAAGCTCCTAATAACCTTTGTCAGATTTCTATTGAATTCAAATTGGAATAAAGGCTGCATTAGAAATTATAAAATGATAAATTTAAAAAACAGATATCCTTTGTTCAACAACAGCAACCATATACCAATAAGGACTTTCATTTTGATTTGCTTATAGTGGCGAACTATACATTTTTTAATGTGATATCATCTAATTTTCTTATATACTTATTCCTAAACCAGCCTGTGTGGAAAAGCAACTCCCAGCAAAAAATTTAGTATCTTCTTTAATAAAGCAAAATGTTATCTCATGTTCGATTCTAAAATTACAGCGTACGCACACTATAATTACCAGTTCCGAAACTTTCCTCCTCTCTGGCCTTCCGTGCCTCCATAAAAAAGACGGGATCAGTTGCAGTTACGGCCATAAAACTTTTTGTTCTTCTCATTTGTACCGAAAGTTTTTTAGTTTTTGCTGAACGGACAGAGGACGTAAAAGTAGGACGTCCGAGCACATATATTAATTGCAAAGTCGGTTGAGCCAAAGGTTACGGGGAGGGGCACCAAGTCGTCTGGTGAAATGATATTCAGGACCCTCTGGACTATTCGATTCCAGCGTACCGTTTCTTTTCATTCCTACGAGAATAGACGGGCGGTTAGCACTATTTTTTACGTAATATCAAAGTTCTCAACTAGCAATTTGTAGTTTATTACAGCTACACAAAGGTTTTCGAAACGAATTTTATAAAACAACATTGTCACAGTCACAAAAATATTGTAAGATTATTTATACATATAATATACAATCAAAATTGTCGCCACATTATGAAGTACTTTAGTCGCAGCTGAGATTTTGTAAGACCTATTGGAAACAATCAGAGAAAAATTCTCATTACATAATCATATTATGATAATGATGATTCTGTTAGAGTCTGGTTAAGTTTTTTATAACGTTTTGTTGTAATCAACTTTCAATCAGATCTAATTAAGAAAGATTAAAATTACAAAATTTTGAAAACCTTACCAGTTTACAGTCCATCCATAAATTATAAATAGGTAGATGACCTCTGAAGGTCAGATAACTATTCATCCTTGGGCAGAAGCTTAAGTGATCTTTTGGAAAATAAAATTTCAAATAACCAGCAGTTGCTAAAACAATTGAAACAAAATCTCATAAAAATCGAAAACTACGAAACTTATGTAAGAAAAATAATATTTATGCAAAATAAATATGTCTTAAACTAAAAACGGTTCAGTTGTCACATTATTTCATTAAAATATTAGGATTACTTTAATATTTAATAATTTAATACATTATTTCACGGACACTGGGAAGAATTTCACGGAACACTAGTGTTTGGAAAATAAGATAAACAATGGATTTCCACTTTTCACTCAATATCAAGTAAAATGACTTATACTGTTTAATAAGGCAATAAAACTCTATAAAAAACCTATCATTACCAGGTCATTGAACTACTTATAATTCTTAAATGGACTGGTTGGATGGAATATTTTACAAAAATATTTTAAGGTTACCTAAATAGGTTGCGACTTGAAAAACATGAGATTAGACCGACAAAAAAATTTTTCTGTTTTTTTGTTTTTCTTTGTAAAATTGTTACGAAAATGACAAATAAATTTCGACGGAATTCTCCAAAATGAAATCAGAGAGCTATTTGAAAATTTCTAATTTGATTTTGGAGAAAAAAGTTCTTTCAGGCGCAACGAAATTTGAGGATATAAATTCACTGTACATTATAATATAATAATAATGTTTTATTACCATTAAGTATTGAAATATAAATAAATATGAAAATAATATTTTAGTTAAAGAAGTTCAGAGGTCTAGAACATCTGCTCTTCCACTCAACCTGCAATGAGAGAGAAAAGAAAATATAAAATTATAAAGAATCCATATAAAAAGATCAGTCTATCATACACATCCGTGAAAAGCCACCTTAAAAAATAAATTAAAAAAATTTATCAAGTTAAATACACGTATTCATAATTGACTTAATTAGTTCAATTTTAAATTTTTTTATAAGAAAATTTTATAAAAGAAAACTACTTTATTCCATAGAGTTGCAATTTGATATGAAAATCTTGAGCGAAAACTGTTAGTTTTGTGTTTAGGGATTGTTATAGTAAATTTATACCTCATATTTAAATGATGGACATGGTAATATTGTTATAGAGATAAGGTGTGGTTTCAGAAGAAATAATCTTATGAAAGAACAACAATTATGTAGATTATGTCAACGAACACAGCTATTTTGTATAATTATTATATTATTTTTTTGATCTAATGTTTTTGTCTTGTTTGGTTGTTTAATTAATAGTACTCAAATATATGTTTTTACAAATTGTTCATATGTACGTATAACTATTTTTTTGTTATGCTTTAAATTTTAAATTGTTAATTCTTATCTCTTGTTTCCTATTGTAGCCCTGAGGAAGATTTAAAATAAAATCGAAACGTTGGCTTAGTTAGACAATCTAGACTATTAACTATATTGTCCTGTTTTCCGATTATTCCTTCCTAAATATTAGCAATTACAGGCAGAATGTTAGGATATAATTAAGTAAATTTATGCCAATATTCGGATTCGGAATAAGTGCAGCAAAAAACTTCGAAAAGTATACTTAGTCTGTTCTCAGAGAGAACTGGCAAAGAATTCCTGATATTCTTCCGAATATGCGCCCGTCTATGCTAGCCGCACATTTTCGGATCACCTCTTCGTGTAGTCGGTGCAGATTGACCGGGGCGCCGAGACCCCTATTATAAAGAGATTTTTGTTTTTAGAGGCGTTACCTTTTAAACAGGCACGTCAGCTAAGTAAATAAAATTATATGGGCTTTCATATGGCCATTAATATCGATATATCAGATTCGTTAATTAGCATTCGGAGTGGGTGGCTCTGGTGCTTTGTATGTCCAGGTAATTGTTTCCATTTATTATCTGCATCTGAAGTGACTAAGCGCTTTATTACATTACGATTTCGTGTCTGTTTATGGGGCTTTTAATTTCAACATGTGCTTTTAAAGTACTCGCTTGTACATCCCCTTTGGAAGGAACATGCTGGATGGATTTTTTGTTGACGTTTGTCGTGATTCTTCTTTTTTCAGCAAATGGACGGAGAGATCGTAGTCATAACATTTGAAACACTTTGCTATAAAATTGAAATTAAGCCCGAGAAACGGTTATACGAGTATTTAAAATATTTCATATATTTGTCAATAGATCTTTGCTATGAGAGAATTACTGAATGCATTTTATTTCTAGGCCTGAAGCTTGTATTTTATAACTATGTGCAAAATAATAAAATGAGTGTGATAGATTGTTACTCAAACAAATATTTTTACACAGAAGCAAATACGGTGTCCCTTTACAGCGTCACTAAAATGAGGCGAGACTCCATCATACATCTATCAAAACTCAGGTCTAAGCTGCAACGGTAAATCTTCTGTTAAATCAGGGAGAGTGTTTTGCAGAAATTCCGAATAACTCTCGCCAATTAATCGATTTGGCAAAATAACTGGTCCAATCAAATAACGATCAATAATACCAGCCCAAACATTTAGTTCATAGATGTTTACATCGGAATATTCATGACTTTACGAGTGAAACAAACCTCATCAGTGAAAAGAATTTTCTTGTAAAACTTAATATCGTGATGCAAGATAGACTTACAAAAGATCTCTTGTCGGTGCAAATCTTGAGGCAATAGTTCTTGCACTTTTTGAATGTGATATAGATGTAGTAGGTTACGTTTGAGAAGTCTTGTACGAAAGTTTTTAATAACCCAGTTTCCTGAGAAAAAAGTTTACCACTTATTTACCGTTTATCCTCAAGTGTTTGCAAAATATTTTTTTCATATTGTACCCTGATTTCGTCTTTTGGTTTGTCTTTCAATATTAAAAAATGTTTCTCTGTGGGGAATCACTCGATTTGGAAATCTCCTACGATATTCTTCCACACTTCTTCTACAGTTTCCTTCACAGAAACATGTCAACTTGTTCGCTGAATGTAAATTTTCCAGCCATTTTCTACAACACACAGTAACAGAAATAAAATAGTTTTATTACTGACTGTCAAATTTTAAAGATACTGCACACTTTTTGTTTCTCTTAATAAACACTATTGCAATTCTGTTTTAATTAGTGATTTTTTTCTTGAAAACCTTAAAGAGTAAAAAAGTGTGTTAATTAAATTCTGTACGGGATATTGTGATTATTTTTAAATTTGATCAATGGAAAAAAGGTTGGTATTATTTTAGGGGAGAACATCTTGTGGTGCTTCAATTTACTTATAATATAATATAATGTAATATAATATAATATAATATAATATAATATAATATAATATAATATAATGTAATGTAATGTAATGTAATGTAATGTAATGTAATGTAATGTAATGTAATGTAATGTAATGTAATGTAATGTAATATAATATAATATAATATAATATAATATAATATAATATAATATAATATAATATAATATAATATAATATAATATAATATAATATAATATAATATAATATAATATAATATAATATAATATAATATAATATAATATAATATAATATAATATAATATAATATAATATAATATAATATAATATAATATAATATAATATAATATAATATAATATAATATAATATAATATAATATAATATAATATAATATAATATAATATAATATAATATAATATAATATAATATAATATAATATAATACAATACAATACAATACAATACAATACAATACAATATAATATATATAATACAATACAATACAATACAATACAATGCAATGCAATACAATACAATACAATACAATACAATACAATACAATACAATACAATACAATACAATACATACAATATAATATAATATAATATAATATAATATAATATAATAATCCTAAAACATGTACCAAATTGGGTTATTTCAAGTTAAAGTAATTCAGAGATATTATTTTTTTTCCAAATATTGGGCTCCACTTTGAAGGTTGCATAATTGTGGGAGCCTCCACATGCACCTGCTTTGTGCCGGTTCTTATGCGGAACACCCTGTATAATGATTAGATAAGGTGTCTGAAGTGGCCAAAGATTAGGCGGCTCCATATCCAATTATTACCCAAAGTATGATACCTAGGAAGAAATTTACCTTCCCTATACAGGGTGAGTCAGTCATAATGTCATTAATTTTAACCACGTATTCGGGAGGCCTAATAAAGGCAGAAAATCGAAAAAAATTTTACTCGACCTTTAAACAAATAAATAAATTACCCTATAAAAATCAGTAACACGACGCTCCTGGTACGCCACGAACTTTCTGATGGCGCACCCGACGAAATTCTAATGCCACAGACTTGCCGTATTAAATGGATGCCACATTTACATACTCAATATCTAAATGTGCCACATGTCAGTGCATTTCTATCATATGTAGTTAACCATATGGAAAAATGTTATCTTTAAAACCTTAGAAACAGATAAAGCAACCACAAATATACTGTAGTGGCATATGTCGGACCATTTTTAAGATAAAATGCAAAGTTGCCCTCTAGCAAACGTGGTTTTCATGCATATTACGTTGAATATTTGAAAATTACAAATTGTGGTTTTACATTCAATGTGTCGAAAATGTTAATTTGAATTTTAATCCATAAAATTAACAGATCAATTCATAATATGAGACTGTGTTTTTCGACTTAAAATGATAAGACAATAATAACATCTTCTAGATTCATCAGTAAGATATTTATCATTTAAGCTTGATGCCATCAAATAAATAATTTAGTAATTCTTAATACTTTTTATGGCTTGCAATTATCTTTTTCCCGCCTCCCTTGACATTTTTTTTGCAGACGCCCAAGTACTAAATAGAACGTCTGAAAGTGAGTTAATGTTATATTCATAAAGAAAACTGTCAGAGAAAATAACATTTTTTATTTGATAGTCTGCAATATTATATCTACAAATTTTTACAATGTCTTCATTCAGAGTTGAGTATTCATCATGTTTAGATATGTATTCAGGTTGCAGTACTTGAAACTAGTATCCCTGAGTAGTGAATACTGAGGATTCATTATTCCTGGAGTATTTATGAATTCTGAGTATAGTGGTTGTTTCTGAACTATATTTAAGACAAATTGGAGCATATCAAGTTTTACCTTTACTTCCTAGTTATCTAACTTAAACAGCAATCTTAAAACACACAAGTAAAAAAATACGTTGAATGAGATAAAAAAAATAAGATTCCTTTTATATACACACAATATACTCATTGATTACGGGCGGGCTAAACAAAGCCCAAGCAGCGTTAAAATATCCGTCAGTCTTCTGCGCCTTTCGTTGATGTCCGGCAATAGCCATGATTTGTCCTTTTCACGAGATTTGCAAGTTAAATTAATCGCACTTTACAAATTTAACATTTCCTTTTTAATGCCTTTCATAAGGATAGTCTATGAATTTATCTAGAAAGCATTAAAAATTAAATTTTAAATGATTAGAGGTTTCTTTCAGTCTCCTTCCAAAGAAATCTGTATACCAATGTTTTATGGATTGGTGCAAAGAAAGTATTAAGTTGTACTCAGAAGATGTATTGATGTCTTATTTCTTAAACTTTTGGTCACAATATTCGATGTTGCAATCAGCGTTGGGTATAAAGAACTTTGCTCAAGAGACAAAAGAGTATATACAAAGGCACAAGTTGATTGCTTTTTGAATAGTGGATCTGATACTTTGTGTTTGATGGTAAAAGTATTTATAAATAAAAAACAAAAGATTTAAAAATCTGTTTTGTAGGTCGTCCTAATATTGAGAGTTACAAACCTATGCAGACAGATATTTAATTTTTTATCTAATATAAGTTGCTTTACGTCCACCCGGATCGGTATAACGTCAATTATTTTTCAGATATGTTAGTGGAAATTGTCATCTATATCTGTGTTCATAAACTCTACGCCGTCTCACAAGAAGCCGCAAAATTTTTGAAGCTGGACAACTTGAAAGAGTACAGGGGACACGCTTTACGACGAACGTCTGCTACCCTTTTAGATCACGGCGGTGGTGACTCACTTGTGTTAAAAGACACGAATGATGGAGATCGAGCACTGTGGCAGAAGGATATATTGAAGACTCAATACTTGTTCAAACTGTGTATATAATATCGATGTGGATAAAACTTGATTAACTTAAGGATTAAAAGTGTCAACTTTAGCTCCTAGCATTATAAGTGAATACTTTTGCTGCTAAGATACTACTTTTTTCTCAGTAAGGAAAATGTCAACTTTCCTGACAGTCAAAATATGTAATGGTTTTGTGACGATTAGAGAAAAGAGCATTTTTTCACATTTTGGATAATTCTTGTTCACGATCATGCCACTTTTGACATCGACACTAACTTCAGATAGAAACGTATTATAGTTAATTATGCAGCAAGTGCAATAAACACTTTTTGTAATATTTTTTCTACGTTCATGCAAAAATCAAAACTTTATTGAAGTATATTTAGTGGAAAAAGTGGTTCTTTATTGCACTAGTGCAATTAAATGTTTATTGCATTCATCTGTCATTCTACTACAGCGTTTTGTCATCATGACAAACATAAACGTTCAAATCGACGTCACATTTTCCTAGACTTAGTGTCATCCACAGTATACTAAGCAATCAGTACGGAATCTTAGACAATTTATGAATGAAATACGTCTGGCAGTTTTTAAATACCACCACTCTAGAAAAAGTCGCAAATAATATGGCGGATTCAACAGAACATACTAAAAAAATTGCTAATAACTTGGCGTAAACATAACTAAAGTTTTTCTTAGTTATAATATTTTGCATTAATTCTTAATTAACTGTTGTAATCCAGTGTAGTTTCATGTAAATTGAGGTATTGATTGAGACATTATAGTAATAACTGTCAGTCGCCAACAACATGGTGGATTTTGGAAGACTCGGGAAAGCTGAGTTTCCTACTGATTGCTTAGTATACCGTGGTGTCATCTAAATATCATTTTTTTGGGTTTTGCATGAACGTAGAAAAAATATTGTATGCAACTCGTACAAAAAGTGCTTATTGCACTCGACGTGTTGTCCTACTCGGTCTGACGGCCTCGTTGGACAATTTCACGTCGCGTGCAATAAACACTTACTTTTTGCACTTGTTGCATAAATAACTATTTTTACGTTCATGCAAAAGCCAAAAAATGTTTTATTCAGACGGCACAAGTGTAGAAAAATAGGAAGCGTAATTTAATAGCCAAATATTTAATAATTAATTAGCACTATCAATGTACATTGAGAAAGTTTGGAACTAATATGTTAGGAACAATTTAATTCAAACTTTACTTTTACCATTCTAACAGTGAGTAGACTATATATGGCGTCAATTTGAAGGTTTATGTTTGTCATGATGACAAAAGGCTATAGTAGAATGATTATCACTAAATATAGTTTAATAAGTTTTTGTTTTTTTGTATGAACGTAAAAAAATAATGTACCTACAGTGGCAAATACTTTGTTGGAAAAAAAGTGTTGTTTATATTTCGAGGGCGAAGTAAGTGTTTTATGGCACTTTCGAATGATTTTTTATCTAGACCAAAAATTCTCTCTCAATACTTCGATACAAATATTCAGGATTCAAGTACTTTTGAATGTTGTATTAAGGATTCAAGTAATCATGAATACTTTTTTTACAGAGCACTTAATATTCATAGATTGAATACTTTTCCTTTATTCATACCCAGCCTGTTCTTCATTGCTACAACAACTGTAAAGTTAATATACTGCAAGTTCATTTAGAGAAGAGAAGAAGGTGTTGTGAATAATGCTTACAGAAATGCAATGAGTCATAAGTGTTATAATGACTGTTCAATTAGCATACCTTATTCCTAAAAGGACACCATATAAACAAAAGCAAGGCACACTAATTACCATCGCACTCGAGCTGATCCTCTTAATGCCTAAAAATTGAAGCGCAAATGCGCTTTTCATTGGCAGACAAAGCCAGATAAATCTCCATCCTACGCATTAGAGTCGACTTTAAGGACAATGTATATTTATTGCCGACACTATTGTTCTAATATTTTTACTGGACTTTGCAAAGTTTGGCGCATCTTTGCGTTATAAATCGTCCTGTTCCGCATGTAAGACGTGTACGTACTCGGGGTGATAAATCACAATTCGCTCGCGCCTCTGGTGGCGAATTACCATACTAACCGCTACATCTACACCTATTTACATCGAGTGCATGGGTGTCGCGCGATTGTATTAGCGTAATTACATACATTAAGATACTTGAACGTTTTGCTCTTTTCAGTTAGCCCCCGCGGACTTCCTGATGGCCTTTGAGGGGCAGGAAATGCAATAAATCTAAGGGATGTGCGTAAGACGAAGTAATTAGGAAATGATCCGCGAACGAGATAACCAGCTTAGGGCGTTAAGGATTGATCTCGGTAAACTTATTTATACTCACACTGGCTAAAAAGTGCACATCTACACTATTAAAAATGATAGTAAATTTATACGTTAATCATACCATGTATTATTTATTGTAAAAAAATACCTAATACATACTTTACTATAAGGAACTCCAAATAAATGCAGTAGAATTACTTGTTTTATTACAAAAGACTCCAAATGTTGATTGAAAATATTATACTTAAAAAAAAAATACATATTCATAAGTACATGATGTGAATTTTCATAATGTATTGTGAATTTTCAAACCCGATATTATAATGAAATACAATTATTTGGATACAAGAGTTAGGTGAGGAGTTACATTTACGTATATGTTATGCTCAAGGAAGCATACATAGGTCACGTAACTTGACAATTTGTGTTGCAGAAATGAACATTATATTATGTGAAAAATTTACAACTATTACGCTAAATTTAGATAATTTTTAGGCTGCAATTATAGAATTTTATTGAGTAATTTTTGTTTTCTCATATCTTATAATATATGCTTACCTTTATATACAGGGTGTCCCATAATTATTACGACAAAATTATAGGCGTTGTAAAGGGTGTGAAAATAAGCAATGTTGCCTTATAAACCCCTGTCCGGAAATATGCCGTTTGGCCGCTACAGCAAAAAAAAAGAAAAATTTCAAAAAGTATCAGTTTATTGAAAAAGCTTACAGTAACTGCTCAAAGTGTTCTCCACGTTGCTCAGTGCACAGCTGAGCACGATTCTTCATTGATTGGCGAACTCTATGGAATATCCCCTGTATGTCCTGAACCTGTGAGGACCCGGCCATCACTCTTCCCAGTAGCTCTTGTTGGTTGGGATCAGGAGTTTCATACACTAAAGCTTTTAGATGGCCCCAGAGAAAATAATCCAAGGGGGTAAAGCCGGGTGACCGCGCAGGCCAATGCACAGGTCCACCTCGGCCTACCTGTTAAGAAATATTTAATTCAAATAGTGCCGCACTGGCAAAGCAAAGTGGGCTGGGGCGCTATCGTGTTGAAACCACATGTTAGCTCTTATTTCCAGTGGCACATCCTCTAATAGTTCTGGAAGCACATTCTGTAGGAATTGAGCATAAACGTGTCCATTCAAATGTGGTAGGAGTAAATATGGCCCGATGATCTCCTGCTGCAACTACTAACGACAAAAACGGCGACGCGGCAGATGGTCCTCCAGACCCATGGCTTGGACTTATAACAGGCGGTACGGGTGTAGTTGTTGATCCCAGAAAACCCGCCAAACAATACTTCGTGCTGCTCCCATATCAGGTGCAATAGCATGCACGCTTGTGGACGGATTGTCCTCTACATGGTGCAGAACCTCTTCCTCAAACTCTGCTGTCCGCAAGGCTAAGGGCCGCCCTGCTTCTCTGGAACATCTGACGCTGCCAGTGACGTCCATGAATTCTAGCAAAAATGCTATGATGAGGATGATGATGTTCTAGAAACCGTTCGGCGTACAATATCGCGGCTCTTCTACCGTTACCACCAGCTTCTACGTAAATCATATGCATATCAGCAAGTTCCGCTTACGAATAATGCTCCATTGTACCACCAAATTAATGCTATTTACGTTTTGCACACCAGTTACTGAAATTAACTTAACTGGTGTGTGTTTTTTTTTGTTTTTGTTTCTTTTTGTTTTTTGTTTTTTTTTGTTATGATAGCCAACCATTGAACTGGATCGGTGTGGCGACTTTAGGCCGATAAAAAAGTAAACACAGCAAGCTAATGAGTCAGAGGGCATCTGCGATGTAGCGGCTAAATGACTTATTCTTGATCTCTACGACCCCTATCAGCTTGTCGCAATAATTATGGATCACCCTGTATACATACCTTGAATTGTGATGCATTTAATCAATTCAAATACTTTCATTTTGATTAACCTGTGTATTGTAACAGAAACCAAATTAAAAAATATATTAACATTTTTTAAGCTATACTTGAGAAGAGGTAAAACTTTTTACTTTAGTACCTTTTAGTTTCAGAAAAAGTTGCTCGGGTTAAAAAATTCTGTTTGTGTTAAAATACAAAAATACAGCATGTGCAGGATGCCTCTTAGTAACAAATTATTATAAATATAGTGGAAATTATTTTTAGAATTCAATATTAGGTACTCATGCGATATTAGAAATATAGTTTTAAGACTAAACAGTTAAGACTTTAGCAGAAGTAGAACCTTATATGTGGAAATAATTTTTTTAATGGAATTTATGTCTATTCATCCAATAGAAATGTATTGCAATGCTTTTCATTAGCATTAGAAAATATATAGAAATGTTTTCGTTGAAGCTGGTACCTTATTCTTGAAACAGTATTATATTACTTGATGTTTTCAAATACCTTTATTTCTAAATATACATATCTGTGATAATCTGTGTAAAAAATTCCAGAACTCGAAGATCTGAGTCCAAAACCATCCACATCAGAAGTCCAAGATGACAATGGGTATATTATCGATCATAATGACCACACCCAAAACTTCGACACTACATAGAAGCGCTCTATCGTGATTGGAATGCATTTTATCCTCGTTTTCAGTATTAACGTTTTTGCGATAGTGTTTACATTAGTTTTTCAAGTGCAAGAAATGACTTACGTGTATAGCAACTAGGACTTGATGGATATCGATTTATCTTATGGTTAAGTAAGACAAAATGCATTAGTAGCATCTTGTCTGTACGCACACTATTTAGACATGTGCTAAATGCAGCTACTTTTATCGCGGTAGTGTAACACTAGCGTGACACGTGATATTTGCGTCCGAATCGACACAGAGATGTAGATCCAAGGCTTTTACCGCGTATTGTAGCAGCTAAGGAACATATTTTAGAGAATACTGAAGTGAATCCCCGAATAAGGCATCCAGGAAAATTGTGCAGCAAGTACAAAGAATGTCCCAATCAACAGTGTGGCGTATTATACACAATCCTCATTTATCCGTTTCATGTACAACGAGTCCAAGCATTTACAGCTATCTTTACACGAAATGGGATGTATTACATCTATAATACTCATGTTTGGGATTTAGAAAAGGCACATGCGATTCAACAGGATCATTTTGGACAACGTTTTTCCTTAAATGGACGATAGACTGGATGAGGAAAACCGGTATCATGGCCACGATCTCCTGAGTTAAATCCCTTGGGGGATATTTAAAAAGTGAAGTATATCATACCAAAGTGATGATTTAGGAAACGTATTACAGCTGCTACCAATAACATAATTTAAAACCCCCATATATTCTCAGGAAATTATTGTAGGTACATCTAATCACTTCTAATGTGTATTACAGAAAAAAAAGTCAGTTAGTATTTATAATTAAAAGCTTGTCTTCATAGAACTCATCCATTTTTGTATCATACGATGGTGTAACATCATGTATGTTATCATCATGAATGATTTGATATGCCTACTCCAGCACCGTTTTCTAAAAAAAGACCTAGATGTATTTTCCAACTACACGAAAACTTCAATAGCAATTACGCTTGATAAGGGTTAATCTTTCATGTGATTCTGTTTTGACCTCCTTCACTAATTCCCATCCCAAGTTTTCCCATTATGTATCTGCTTCTCGTATAATTTTAGTTCCGTGTAACTCCAATCATAGAAATAAGATCTTCCGCAATTATATTACGTTTCTTACTAGTTTTAAATCGTACATATTATAAATATAGAAGTATGAACAGTTGTTTTACTCACTAATTTCTAATTAAAATAAATATTTATAGCAACGTTTAAGGTAAATCCTAAAAACTTATTGTAACACCAAACTCAGTTTAATTCTTGGTAGAGTAATTCTAACTGGTTATGTTTTTGGTGCTGTTTAAGGCAAGTAATTAACTTGTTAGTGTTACGGAGACTTATTTTATACAAACGCATTCAACAAACTACTTGGAACTATTTGTTGGGAACACTGCAACCAGAGTTGTGATTGCATTCTTAAACTATCAACATAAATGAAACATAATGGTTTCCAGCATGCAGGAAAACGCTCCGCTTCTCGCCGTTGCGACTGCATGCAGCTGCTAAAGTTTTGTTACATAGTATTAGTATTTCATTTTCAGGATACGTTCCTGATTCAAACTGAAGGCATTTCAAATGTTAGTTTGAATGCTAAGGAAGTTTGTGCATGAAAACATTTATAGAAATCATTACTTTAATAGGTATTTTCACCATATTGTAAATTTTTACAAAGAAAGCTGATTTAATATAATTGATGCAATATCATAGTAGTCCGCATTATAAAAAAATTACAACAAACCTATTTTAATAATTGACCCATATAATTACTATACAGGGCGATTTATAGTGTGTGTCAAAATATTCAGAGGAATATAGAGCAAATAACTTAATTTTATCTTGTATACTTCTATTTTCTTTTTCATCGATATAAGAGAAGATAAAAAATTTCAAAACGCCAACAATAAATTGTGGGACAAAGTGGTGTAATATAATTTCAAATAAGTGAGTAGAATATGTGGATATATTCCAAGCATATTATAATAATTCATAAGATCATGCCTATTTAAGACATCTAACACGATATTATTCAAATCGGGGTCGATATCAAGGGAATATTTTGTGTCTCTTTTTGAGTCAATATTATTTTACCCGAATCGGATCCAACTCGTAAAATATAAAAACTTATATTGGCACATTGTCACTCACATGCTGCTATTTGAATGCAATATTGTAAATCTCACAAAAATAAGTTAACTGCTTTCTTTACATCACGGAAATGGGTCCTTGTCTTATAAAATTAAGTTTTTTAACAGGTATCTAATATGTATACAGGGTGATGGGTGATCCACAATTTATATAAAAAAATTTGGTAATAGATGCATCATGAAAAAAAACATAGTTGTAGTATTTTCAACCTTTACATCCCTGGGCTGCTATAATCTTGAGCCAGGCGAATATTGAAATCCCATTACTTAGAGTATTAACGTTTTTATGATAGAACAGTAACGCAGAGTTGACGTATATCATTTTAATTTATTGTGAAGTGAAAATGCTATAGCAGAACGATTTCCCGGTATACATGTGCCAAATGTAGCTACTTTTACAGCGCTGTGCAGTGAGTGCAAGCATAGTGCAATGCGGGCGTTACACGGAAAATTTACAATTTAATCGCTGAAGAGATAGAGGTCCGAAGCATCCACGGCGTAATGCAGCAGTGTGTCGTATCATACACTAGGCTCAATTATATCCGTACCATTTACAGCGTGTCCAAACATTAATACTAAGGAATTAGGTGAGCAGAACCGGTACCATGGCCGCTACGATCTCCTAACTTTAAATCCTTTGGACTTCATTTTGTGGAGATATTTAAAAACTGAAGTGTATCGCACCGAATTGGACATTATTGATATTTATACAAACGTATCATAGCTGCTGCTAATAGCTTAGGAGTTCAAAATGGACAAGAAAAATTTTGTTGTTGTTTAGATATGTCAAACTATTTTATTTATTAAAACACAAATTTATTCTATTAATAATTAATAACAAGAGCGGCAAAAGCAGTTGAATTTGCTGCATGAAACAAGTGTTATAAAATATTATTTATTTCTTGCCTTGGGAATTTCTTTGATTTTTTTTGCTCGGTCGCCGATTTCATGCTTTGCTTGTCAAAATAGAGAGGAATATAGGTTTAGGATCTTAATATTACCGTTAACAAATGCCATACCCTGTATATGCTATCACAAAATTTTTCCTATTTTCTAGTACCTTTGAATATACACAGATTTATAACATACTTATAGTTAGGGCTAACTGCAAATATATGTAAAACTAGTGTTGTTATTAAACAATAATTCTATGAGAGTTGAGCGTGTGTTTGAACTAGATTCTTGTTGTATGCAAGCTCTCATGTAAACTGAACTAATGCCGTAAACTATAACCTAATAGAGCTTCGTCTGCATAAAATTATCATAAGCTATTTTTATCAGTTTCCATTTTAGATGTAGTGGCCTTATTTAAGCTAGTGGTATCTTAGTTACGTCCCTACGGGAGAGTTTAAACTTTGTTTATGTCGTAGTTTTAGACATACCTGTCCAAGGAATAGAGGCAAGCATAAATAAAGGATTATTCTGCTTATGGAAAAATCGAGCAAGTATTATATTTCAGGTGCAAAGAAACTCCAGAAAATGTATTGTAATAAAAGACAGAGAGATTGATCACGTTAGTATCTAAAAAAAACATCCTCGATCTATCTAAAAAAATCTAATAATTGTTCAAGAAAGCATCAACCACAAATGGGTAATAGGGAAACACTGAGTGTGGTTAGGCAAATGGATTTCTTCAAAAGTATTCTTTTTATGTTCGAATTTTAAATCCCTCTTCATTAATTGTTGTTTTTATATACAAAGTGTGATTTATCGGAAGAAGTAATAAAATAAACATAAACATTTTGTTCCTATTAATATTTATATACATCCTATAATTTTATATAAATGAGGGGTAATAGGACATCCATTGTCCAGCTATAGCGTGTCAAAATTTAAAAAAAAATCAAGTTTTCATTTTTAATTTCTAACCCGACTGAAATAATTTAAGCAAATTCGGTGTGCATATTTATAATACCGTGTGTGAAAGGTTGGAAAATCTCGGAGCTGGAGATACTGATTACCAAAAAAAGTCGATTGAGCCAAATATGCCTTATCCGAATGTTGCTGGTTTCAAAAATACAGGGCGTTCAATGCTAGAATTTTATTTTCAAATATCTCAATAACTTTGGAGATTAGATATTAGCTTAAAATACCTTTCTTAAACAGTAAAAAACTTTGAAACCTGTCGGAGTATTAAAAAAAATTGGCACAATTATGTTTTTTGGCACGGCAAATAAGAATGTTTAACTAATTTTGACGTCGCTAGTAGAGGGCGCCACTTATGGCACATCACGTTTCTTATAAATGGCAGAACTTTTTTGCTGGTTAGTGTATCCATTTGTCTATTGAAACAATCAATTCTCCTACCTATTATATCTGACAAAGGTATACCTTGTTGAAGTCGTTAGGAGTAACCATTTTTTAAATAATCGTATTTGTAATATTCAGTGCAGCGATTGAAAACTGTTATCGTTTCAGGTAAAGTACCTTTTCTACTGAAAATACAACAAAATGTTACTTGAAAAAGTTATTCAGAACGGTGAATTGTAGAGACGTGCAAAATTTCAGAAAGATCGGTCTGCTTTGATAAAATCTTTGTGCTTTGTTGAAAAATGGTATCAAATTCAAACCTCACCGATCCTCTTGAAATTTTGCATGTCCCCATAATTTACCGTTTTGAACAACTTTCTCAAGTAACATTTTGCTGTCTTTTCAGTAGAAAAGGCACTTTACTTGAAACGATAACAGATTTCAATCGGTGCACTGAATATTTCAAATAGGATTATTTCGAAAACTGTTACTCCTAACGACTTCAACAGGGTATACTTTTTTCAGATACAACACGTAAGAGAATCGATGGTAGTCAGATGTATACACTGAGCTGCATCAAAGTTCTGCCATTTAAAAGAAATGTGACGTCAAAATTAGTTAAAAATTCTTATTTGCCGTGCCAAAATACATAATTGTTTCAATTTTTTTTTAATACTCCGACAGGTTTCAAAGTTATTGAGATATTTCAAAATAAAATTCTAGCATTGAACGCACTGTATTTTTGAAACCAGCAACATTCGGATAAAGCATATTTGGCTCAATCGACTTTTTTTGGTTACCAATATCTCCAGTTCCGAGATTTCTCAACTTTTCACAGACACCCTGTATAACAGTAGGTATGAAACAAAAAAAATACCAGCTTTAGAAACTTACCATTGGCAGAGGTGTGGGTAACATCGATCATTATTTGCCAAAAAATATATATCACCCTGTATAATATTACAAATAAAATAGATCATTCTATGCGCCATTATATTACCTTAGTTCCTTTACATTGTTTTTTTGTATTCCAAGCCTATTAACAACAAAATTGATTTATTTGGTCAAATGTATTTTTACACAGTTACTTAAATTACCTACTTAAACATATCTTAGAGTGATCATGCAAAACAATATTAAGAAGCCATCATCTTCTCTATGCGCTAAGACAAAGAATGTGGTTTATGCACGACGGGGCTCTCCACATTTTAGTTTGACTACTTGTAAATTTGTAAATTGAAAGATTCGGTAATAACGTGATTGGACCAGGCGCTCAGGAACCAGATCAACTTGGCTACCCAGATCACTCGATATGAACCCTATTGAATTTTTTGTTTGGAGACATATCAGGACATTAGTTTATAAGGTTCACATGGACTCTGAGGAGCACTTACGTCAACAAATTATAGCTGGATGTGATGTAATAAGAGTTACTCCTGAAATTTTTGCACGTTGCAATTTTAAGATCTGCAACATATATTTTGGCTGAAGGTGGTCATTTTCAACATTTTTTTATAATAAATCATAGTAAAGTTGTTGTTAATTAATTATTTTGTTACTATTTTAAGTAAACGCACGTAATGAAATAAATCAGTTTTGTTGTTAATCGGGTTGGAATACAAAAAAACATAAAGCAGAAATTTTTGATGGCTATTGAAATATGGGCTTTGATGAGCAACAAATGTGTCTTGCAATAATTTTTTTTAAATTATTATTTGAACATCAAGAATTTTTAATTTTATGCTTTTATTCTACATGTATTTTTAAAGAATTCGGTACCTAAAGACTCCAAAAATTTCATCATTTCGCAATGATAAATACGACAGTTTGAATATCAAGTTTTAAAGTCCTTAATTTTTATTAATTCCATATTTGTTATAAGTGATGAAAATAATTTTTTAATATCATCCACAAAAAAATCAATAAAAATATGAATAGTTATTAAGTTGGGCGTATCCACTTTATTAACACTAGACATATTTTTCATTCCCAAACCAATCGAACAGAAGGATATAAACTTTATTTTTAATGCTCTACACTACACCCAAGAAAAGAATAAACCAAAAAGCGCTTTGCATAAGAAAAACCTTGCTTACACAATTTCCAACTCGAAGAATATAAATATGGAAATAAACGACCCCATGTTTCCCATAAAAGAAATTTAAAATTATTTTCATGTGCACTTATAATAACAATATAGTTCCTTTAGAGCCATTTACCGTCGCATCGCCTCGCTTGTCCCATACATCTTGGGCCTCGGGTGGAGGCTATTTTGTTTTTAATAACCGTGACGCCTTTTTTTGACGTGCGCTTTTAAAAACGTGAGATTTAGAAACACATTCTCATTGTACGCCTCAGTTTGACTTCCAATAAGTTAAACTGATATATGGTCCGCCCGGATATTTAAATGTTAATAATCGAGTTGAAGTAGTCGAGTGGTAGAGATAAATAAGATTGTAACATGGAGTCCTGCGGTGTTCCCAGTGCCGGGTGGAATGTTTCACACTCTCATAAACGATAAATTAACATCGCTTCTTCCATCACTCTTTCATCCATATTTATATTAAATGAATTAATATGATAATTAAAATGTTTGTCGCCGTTGAGCGTTAACGTGCTTGGACGTTTCATTCCACCCTGTCAGAATGTCGCTCATAACCCCATTTTATGACATTATCGGCCTGATTTAATGTTCCGTGCTACGGCTATGACCTGCTATTAGCGGGATTCTTTATGTTTCGGCCGAAATTTGTAAAGGCTCGGAATGAAATGTTAATTGTTTCGAAATGTATGGGTTTGTTTGTCTTCGGAGATATTTTATATTTGCGACATTTCCAAATTGTTAAGAATGGATGGTATTCTTAAAGGCTTTTAGCTGTTTTATAGCTTTACTGAAGTTGACTTCGCCAAAATAAACAATTTTATATATTTCTTGGCATTTATTTCCACAGTTCTACCCATAAACCAATAAAAAAACACTAAATCCTTCGAAACATTTCATTTCGCTCATGTTTCGAATTTTTCATTTGTTGCTGGCTTTAGTACATTCTTCATATGACCTCACGAATGCAATGAAGGATTTACCGAACACATTAATTCAATATTTGCGAATATCAATTTCGCTATGAACTTTGAAGAAAATGAATTCCTTCCGTTTCCAGATGTCCCCATGAAAATAATGGATGGTAAGTTACGACATAGATTTTCACCATTATCTTACTCAAAGACAAGGTATTGTTTAACATGTTCTTGTTCCTAAGATATCATTTTTTTCTTAGTAAGGAAAATGTCAACAGTTACACACAGTATGCGATGTTACAAGTGTTTATTTTTTGTGTGACTGCCTTAACCCAACCATTTGTTTTTCTTTTTTATTGTAGATCAGAAGAAACCTTTGTACTTTCCCAACTTTATATGTAAAATGACATAAATATAACACATAGCAATCTTTATTAAGGTGTTAAATTCCTTTAGACAATTAAATGTGGGCAGGCATACAAATAGATATTACTGAAGATACATATATATTTTTTCAGTATTCTATATTTAAGACAAAATTTATGTCTGGAATTTATTAATATTAAACACACAGACAATATAAATATTTGTGCCTCTCAATGCAACGTAAAAATAGTAAACAATTTAGAGGTATTTCATTGTATCTGCTTTGTCATAATGAAAAAAATGTAGTCCTAATTAAGAGTATTTTTTTATTAATTACTTATAAGTATCTCATAGTCATATAGGGATACAACATAAATCTAGTTTTTAGTTGGATAGAGCTGTTTCAATTAATATAATCGAAAAGATAACGATGTTCCGCGAAAAGACAGGAAACACGGTTTCCTTTATTTGTTAAGAGAGATAATAGAGTTTTAGCAACGATAGTTCTCGATAACTAGACGCTTGGTTTCCTCACAATATGTTATTCACCACAATTACGTACTTTTAAATATCAGTATCAAATTGGTAAGCTATTTTTTGTGAGAATTTGTTGGAAAATGAAAAAGTTGTACAAAAAAACATTTGGTTTAATGTAGGTTCCATTGCAGCGGCAATAAAGAAGCCGCTATGTGAAGGACAAATCTTGGCCTTGGTGACAGGTATGTAAACTGGACACTGTTGGCTAAGAGAACACTTTTACTATATGAAGATGTATGAAACAACTCTTTTTAGAGTGTTTCAGAACATCATACTCTCTGTAGTGCACTGCTATCTCGCCAACAAGAGAATTGGGAGAACAATAGGTTGGTTAATGGTTTAGGTAGGTTAATCTTCTAATGGGAGGAAGTACAAGAGGTCCAATCGAGTGATTTAGTTCTTTAATTTACCCTGTCCATAATTTCAGATTCCAAATTCCAGACCCATTAGAAAACTGCGATCGTTACGTGGAAGAATACTGATCCGAAATATTTGAAAAAGTCACAAAATAGTAGCAATTTGTAAATATCTCCAAAAGTAGTAGTTTAAACTGCTAAACAATGGTCACAAAACATATAACCCCTATCCCCTGCCTCTATTGTTTGAAGTCTAACCCATAACATCCATATAACCCAATTAGAAATTGTCAACCATTTTCTGAATACATTTTCTATGGTGTCTCGAATTTTATATCGAGTTCCTAGATTAAACTCTAGATCTAATTGTATACTGCAGTTGCCAACTCCTCGTACTAACATCTTTACAGCGTCTCATCTCTATCAAATGATTATTAACTACCAAATTTATGATGATCGACTTGATATTTTTTATTCATTTAATTTTATTAAATATTTATTTGTTTAGCCATCTATATTTTGTGTAGATATATATTTTACTATATTTTATTTGTTTTTATATATTTTTTTAGGTATTAACAATATTGTGTGAAACTAACTACTCTGCGGACTAAAGCCCCGACGAGCGTTGAATTACACCCACAATATCTACCCAATATTTCATTCATTCATTGATAGCAATTGTAGGAGAATTGATTTATCTTGGCTTAAAATAACTTTCTAATACATACATTTTTTTTACAAAAGCTAATAATGTTGTGTAGATATTGTGGGTGTAATTCAACGCTGGTCGGGGTTTTAGTTCGCAGAGTAGCTAGTTTGACACAATATAGTTAATACCTAAAAATATATAAAAGAAAACTATTACATAAAGTTTAAAATATTTGGATAAATTCGTAGGTAAATGTCATATCTAATTTAAAATTGATTGGCAGGTTAACGTGACTTTTGACATTGTCGACATTTGATTTCAAATAATTTTATTGGTATAATAATTTTTATAGTTAGATCTCATCTATTGTCGTTGACACAATTTCAAAAGTGCACTTATAGATTGTTGTCATTAAACTACGTTAGTAAGTTTAGCCACATTAATTTATATTTTAGATAATTATTGAATAGAGCTTTGTCTAGGGAATAGTTCACTAGCATACCTAGATGTTCGGTATCAGGGAGCATACATATGACTTCATAGATAGGAATGGTAGGAGAATTGATTTATATTAGCTTGAAATACCTTTATAATACAGTAAAAAAATTGTGTTTTGTTATTAGATAATTGTTGGTTTATTCAGATATTTTTTTTGTTCTAGTTATTATCTGATTTTGTTTGTTTCCATTGTATATTTTGAATAGTGTTTTCTACCAGATACTCTAACTCCCATCTCCTTGGACACTGTCTGTTAAATAAATAAATATTCTAGCTGTGTTTGTCTTAAGGAATTTGTTACATTGTAAAATTTGTACGCAGTTTCCGGTGAGACACCCTTTATATAAATTGGTGCATTTACCACAAGAGTCCTTTTTTCTGTATACGCAACATAAACAGTTTTGATTAAATTTTCAAACCAGAACCGGCTCCGCAGCTCGAATTCTCGGAGAGAATAATTATTTCACAGAGTGTTAATTTAATGCGACCTAAAATACTTCTTTCTTTAAACCGCGGCCGCTTCTAATTACCACAATTCGGATTTATAAATATCATTAAGGAATAAGGAGAAAATTAAAAAAATAATTTCTGAACGCCGTCGGACGCGAGCAGTATTCAATATAATTAATGCCAACAGAAAAATTCAACACTCGCCTAATGAGTCCCCCGATCCGGTTTTTAGACTTATTTAAATGTGCCATCGAAATAAACGAGCCACTTTAAATAATTGTGTATCTAACACAGAATGGACTCTTTGCGTGGCATGTCCTACGGCGGCCGCATTTTGTATTTTCAAATTCTTCAGGATTTGTTCGAAATGTTCGGCGGATATTTTAATGGTGAGAACAGCCATAGATTTTTACCCAATCTTATTAATCTTAATTAAATCGACTTTTTAAATATGTTCCAATTAAAAATCACATCTATCTTTGTTTTATATTCAAATATCATTAAAATTCTAGAATTAGTTTCAGTAGAGAAAAAATGTATTGCCAAGTAGATGACTAAGAACTAGCAGCAGATATATCAGCATCACTACATAGCAGAAGTCAATCTGTACACAGAAGGAATGGAAAAACGGTGTGTGCTATAAGATAAGCTCATTAGGTAGCAGGAATAATAAACTCTTTATATTATGGATATAAGGGAATATAACAAATTTCAAAAGATACAGACAATAAATCGTGGAACAAACAAGACATATAAATCATTAGAATATGTGGATATGGTACATTATCATAAGCCTATAAGATGATGCCTATTTAAGTCATCTTAACTGGATATTATTAAAATTGAAGTGATTATTAAGGAAGCCTTTTGTGTCTCGTCTTCAATCAGTATTATTTTACTTTAATCGAACCCAGCCGATGGAATATAAAAACTTATATCGGAACGTCTTTATAAAATATAGTCCTTCAACAGGTGTCAAATATGTTCTGACATTCCAAATTATTAGCACTTCGCAATAACGTTTTTAAGAAGTCTTTAATGCTATAAATCGTAGTCAGTAAACTGACTGTACAACTATACAGTCTCTCGTCTACCAACTCACCGACATACGTCGTTGTTGAACACCGTAAGGAAGACAAAGAGGTCAGTTAACGATGCAACATAGATTATTACTTGTTCACTATGATGTGCAGGACAGTACTTCGCAGGCTTGGGTATGTTATAACTTGTGCTTTGTGATGATTTTTAATTACTGTTATTGTTGGCTTATTATAAATTAGTACTGTGAATATATTAGTTATTTATAGTACAACTGAGATATAGGCATTATTATACATGAGTGAGACATTTGCACGACGAGGACCTAGTCCGAGTAGTGTAATTCTACGAATGTAATAAAAAACGCTGTTAAACTACGTGTACTATATACAATTGTATCTACAACTGCAAACAAACTTATCTACAACTGCCTTAGAGATTGAGAAAAATATAAAATCAGATCCAGTTTGTAAGTATTGATTCAAAATCCAGAAGCAAAGGCATTGTTATGGTAATCTGTCAAACTTGTTATAAACAAATTTGAGTCTTAATTTTTAGATTTTCTTGTGAAAATAGTGGTGTTGATTGAAATAATGAGTGATTCAGAAACAGAAAACTTACCTCTTGAAAATGAAAAAGCTTCACTTTTACCACATAAATCGAGAACCAGGTACGAAAAATTTTATAAACGATTCACTGATTGGTGTGCATCTAAGAACATAAAATATGAAGCAAAAGAAAAGGTATTATTAGTATTTTTTGAAGAATTACAAATCATTTAGTTTTTGGATGTTCTATTCTATGCTGCGGTCTACAACTGTATGCGACAAAATGTTGACTTCAGTAAATTCAAGATGATGTTTCCACAAGATGCCTATGATATAAAAGTCTTGCTAACAAAGGCAGAACAAGAAAATGTTTGCTATTTGAAATTCATAAATGCATAAAGGTCCATTTACTCACATCAGTGACGTATCAGTTCAGTGTCAGTTCAGTATCAGTGTTATTTGTGGCCAATCACTGATGCCAGTTTACACATATCCGTCCGTAGTCCGTAAAAAGGAGTTACTAGACGATCAAAGAAAGTGATCTGAATATATTTATCCTGCAGTTAATCATCATTTCGTACCAACTCGATAAGCTTTTCATCCATTCTAAGCAACAAACACATCTGGTCAGTTCGTCAGTACAATCACAAAAATATCATCGCCGGCGTATTTAAAAGCCACTGAACGGACCCTGAAGTAGCATTGACAGCACTGATGCGGCACTGTGACGGATGTGTATAAACGCGTCAATTTAAAATCCAAGCAACGGTTTCTTATTTTTCACTGATACTGATACGGCACTGATGTGTGTAAATACCTTAATTTAAGGTTACGTTAAACTTGGAGGTGCATGCAGAATGGACGAGTTAACTAATTTGCTGCTAGAAAACGTAATAAATAAAGAAAACATTTTTCATATCTACCTACCGGATACGAAAACCAAAGTTTCCCAAGAATTCTTTATCACTGCTGGGAGAACCGAAAATGTGAATATTGTCCAGGTAATACGAAAATACCTCGCCCTGTGTCCTAGTCATACCGATCATGGAAGATTTTTTGTTGGTTACAGAGGGGGAAATGCATGAAACTTCCTGTTGGTATAAATACTTTTAGTGTAATGCCAAAGAATTCCTGAATATACATTACGCATTAACGAACAGCATGAAGGTTTTCAACTATGGGAAACTACATGGTAAAATTTAAGAGGTGATACACACGTTGTAGTTGCTAAATACTTCTATAAGTAATGATAATGTTGTTTAGACTAATAAATATTACTTACAAGTTCTACAACTTTAAACGACCAATTAAGGTTCTCTGAACGTCGCGGTAGGGGAGAGTCCTCCAGTACCGTCACCTAAAGATTTATCAACAATAAAATCGAACTTCCTTAGGTTACATGTTTAATACCTCCTGGTATGTGTGAAGAAACTCTTGTACTATGAATAGAAATAGTAAACTACCGTCATGTTTAGAAATAATCAACTTTATTATTGCAATTTGAAGACTAGGAAAAATCAGTCTCTAAAAAAATGGCCTCCAGTACCGGCCAGCAAATATATGACCATTTATACCATGCAATAATCGCAAATATACTGATTTGATAGCTTTGATATATTCGCACAAGCTTCGTGGACCCAAGCCTTACAGTTTCCACATTATATCCAATCTTCTTCATGAGAGTCAAGACATAAAGGACACATTATCTCTTCCTCAATCGGTCTGCAGAGATGAGTCAGGTTTTCGTTTTTATCTTTCTTGGTTTTCTTGGCAGGATCCCAGGTACCTTTCTTCTTCCTTTTCCTACCATCATTTTCAACATCTGACATCTTTGTGTACCTGTAAGCAAAGTAACCTATTCAAAAATGAACTTAATCAATGGCTGGTACTGGAGGACAATGTTATGGCCGGTACTGTAGGAAACAGAATAACATATTATGTTCGACTACAGACACGAACTGATGAACAAAGATTGATTTTAAATTTATTTTATAATAACCATATAAATAGAGAATACATACCAGCTTTGACTTGTTTCAAACTAGTTCGTTTAACCCGAAAAATCACCCACAGAACTTTGGTTGCGTAGCGTACGTCTACCACGCTTTTTACAAATCTTTGCACTGACAATAAACAGGTCGCGACAGGTCGCCGCCGCATGGTGCATATACTTAGTAGAATGTATGAAACTAATAGCGGTACGAGTATCAGCGCTACTTGTTGTAGAACACTAGAACTAACAACTGGCCGGTACTGGATGCCGGCCAGTACTGCAGGACTTTCCCCTAACTTTCAAAAGTTGCTTGAAAGTGACTGCAATTTTTAAGTCATATTTTAGTAACATGAGTTAGTCGCTGCTACGACCATTTGTCACTTTCTAGTTCTGAAAACTTAAAGGTCGTCCCATTGGTAAGTGAGACGTCTCTAAAACGAGGAGAGCTACTTCGAAGTCACATAACTGTAAAGTAGCCAGAAGTAGTTTAAAATACGTAGCAGTGACTGTAAATTTCTTGTACGAAGTTATTTATACAACAAAGTAGCAAATTTGGTGGCGGTTACCATTTAACGGTTCCAGTCTCGGTTAGTGTTACTTTGATGCTGGTTGGATTTTAAGCTGTTCATCTACCATCTTAATTTAACAACACAGTCTACAGGGTGTCCGGAATATGAATAACATAATTTTAATCTGACAAAAGGCAACAAAAAAAATCTTATGAAAGGAATGTCCAAAACGAATAAATAAAAATGTAACATAAATACAAAATGATGTTATGAAATTGCAAACTCAGGTACAACTAAAACTAATCAAAAGCACCATTAATGTAACTTGTTTATAATTTGCTAAATATATCTACCTTAATGAAGTAAATAACGCAAGTTTGAATAAATTTATTTTAATCGTGCGGCAACATTGCAATAACTCACCCCTTAATCGAAAGAGTTGTACTTGGTATTATGGACCGTAATGTTAGTTGGTTAATACTTGATATTGTAAACACTAATTCTGTTATTATACTGAATAATATTTTTGTCTCTAGTGCTTGTTTGATGTTGTGTGTCTAAACAAAACATTTTAATAACCGTCAGCTGTATGACATGTTAATAATTTGCTGCAAAGCTGGTCAAAATTCTGTGACTGCGAGAAGTTTTATACGATTTGCCGTTGCCGTTGTGGGCTGGTTAGCCGTGATCAGTATGCCATAGGAGAGATGACCGACAATGGAATTGGCTGTTCCTTCACATGTATGTGCACATATAAATCAAGTGAGATATAAGTGGGCTGTGAGCTACATCGCCTTAGGCGACGCGCCATGAAATCTACAAATGATACTGCAGGTAACAAGTACTCTGTGGAATAAAGCCCCGACCGGCAATGAATTACACCTGCAGTATCTATGTGAACAGCCAAGAACCCTTGTCGGCCATAACACCAGATATAGATCGGTTTAGGGCTTTGCAAACACGGAATTCCAGGAAACAACTACTCTGCGGGCTAATGCCCCGACCAGCATTGAATTACACCTGGAAGACCTATAGCAACAGCTAGAGTCATTCGTCAGACGCCCACCAGACATATACCGGTTTCGAGCTTATTAGCTCTCATCAGTATGCCATAGGTGAGGTATCCGACGAATAATCCTAGCTGCTTTCGTCTGTCTAACCCGACAGAAGGGACCATGAGTACGCGGTGTAGAACTAACTACATCTATCGGCCGTTCGCTACTCCATGCCGGACGGAAAATGTCACAGGCACGAAGCGTTCTACATGCAGTAGACACCATTGAAAGCTGTCGACCTTTATCGCGATCGGCGAGAAACGATATTTTGCAAACACGGAATTCCAGGAAACAACTACTCTGCGGGCTAATGCCCCGACCAGCATTGAATTACACCTGGAAGACCTATAGCAACAGCTAGAGTCATTCGTCAGACGCCCACCAGACATATACCGGTTTCGAGCTTATTAGCTCTCATCAGTATGCCATAGGTGAGGGCTTGTTAGCCCTCATCAGGGTTCTCGGCTGTTCACACAGATGCTGCAGGTGTAATTCAATGCCGGTCAAGGCATTACTCCTTGGAGTAGTTGTTACCTGAAGCATCATTTGTTGATTTCATGGCGTGTCGCCCAGGGCGAGAGGTCTGTGTTAAGTATCTGTTGCAATGTAGGTCGTTTCCTGCAAATCGAGCCGCTTAGGCCAAGCAGGAAATAAACAGACCACTTATATCTCACCATAAAAAATATTTATTTCTACACAATTATTTCATTTAACGTAAATATATGAAAATGTATCATTTTATTAGTATTTACTTTGTAATTGCAAAAATCTATTTTGTTCACAATTTTTATTACCCACGCAATAAATGAGTACCTAACAATGTTAATTTGTGCATGTAGGTACTATTAATAAATGTCTAAGTATCAATGCCTTTTGATATGTTAAACACGTATAAAATTATATTTACAGTCCTTGTTATATAATTACAATAATTTTTACATGTCTCCTAATTTGTTTATTTTCCAGATATTAATTTAAAAATATAAAGGAAAAAATATCATTAGAGATAATTAAAAAAGCGGCTCAAGATTGCCATAAATTTCGCAGAACGTATAAAGTTACGTTTGGCAGTTAAATCCGACACATTATTGGGAAATAAAAAATATCAACCAACAATTTTTTATTAAGAAATTAGCCATTAGCAAGTTTTCGATATCCTTAATAGCGCTCATTTAATTAACAAAATGTTGCCATTATGTCAAAATTGTAATTATAGGAATGCGTATATTTTCATTCAATTTAAATGTTGAATAAATTAAAGGGTACAAAATCAAGTTGCGAAATTTATGCAAAATTTAGTGCTCCGCTAAATGCCGTCATTCACATCTAGATGTATAAATTAAATATTTTTTAATAAAAATTCTTGATTTTTCTCAGAATAAATATATTTCACACAGAAATAATATGTTTTGAATAACATGAATTATTACAATGTACATGTCGAAACCTATCTTTATTATTATTATACTAAACACTAAATTCATACTCTTAAACACATAAGAAATGTCTTATGTTATTCCCACTTCATTAATTTTGAGGTATTTTATAATTTTGTTGTTTTATATCGTTTATGAAAAGTTTAAAATATTGAACTTGACGGTTGAGTAACGAGAAATTATAATGATCTGGTAATTTCTGCGTTGTAGTGCAGTTAAAAATGCGTAAAACAAAAAAAATAACATATACGTCATACAATGATGCATTTTCCGTTATGTTAAACGTAGACTATGGTTGATCAATATGCAATTTACAATCGACATCCTACAATCTCCATTCCTCTTTTTTCAATTTGCAATTGCAGTCTAAAACTTTCAATCAACAATTGGTAATTTATAATCTCCAATCTATACTATCTAATATGCAATTTGCAACCTACAATCTACAACCTATAATACACAATTTACGATCTACTATCTTTAATCTACAACCTACAATCTTCAATTTAAAAACTACAACCCACAAACTACAATCTATAATTTACAATCTAAAATCTACAGTCTACAATGTGCAATCTTCAATCTGAAATCTACATCTACAATTTACAATCCACAATCTACAATCTACAATCTACAATCTACAATCTACAATCTACAATCTACAGTCTACAATCTACAATCTACAATCTACAATCTACAATCTACAATCTACAATCTACAATCTACAATCTACAATCTACAATCTACAATCTACAATCTACAATCTACAATCTACAATCTACAATCTACAATCTACAATCTACAATCTACAATCTACAATCTACACCCACAATCTACAATCTACAATCTACAATCTACAATCTACAATCTACAATCTACAATCTACAATCTACAATCTACAATCTACAATCTACAATCTACAATCTACAATCTACAATCTACAATCTACAATCTACAATCTACAATCTACAATCTACAATCTACAATCTACAATCTACAATCTACAATCTACAATCTACAATCTACAATCTACAATCTGCAATCTGCAATCTACAATCTAAAATGTGCAATCTACAGTTTACAATTTACAATCATCAATGTACAATATACAATCTACAATCTATAATCAGCAATCTGCAATCTACCATCTACAATTCACAAACTACAACCTACAGTTTATAGTTAACAATCCACATTCTCCAATCTTAAATCTATAATCTGCAATTTTAAGTCTGCGATCTGCAATATGGAATCTATAAACTACAATTTACAATCTGCAATCTAAAATTTACAATTTATATACTTCAATAGACCATCTATATAATCTATGATATATAACTAATAATCTAAAATCCACAACTTTTAAATTCATAATCCACAATCTAACTATAATATGATATTACATACAACATTGAACCCGAGTGAAAGTTCTTCATTGCAAAAAGCATTTGCTAGACAGAAACGAATTTAAAATTGAATTTTCTTTTGCTTTCTTTGCACACATACATTTTCTGTGCTAATGATTAAAATATATTGAAACATGAGCGAAAATATCATCATTAACATGCACAATCGTATACCTTATTCTTAACAATGCTTGTTGTACTTGCCGTCACCCGGCAATCAGCTCACTTAAAATGACAAATGTGTATCCCAAGGCATCTTGAAGGCTGCTTAGAAGCCGAAGGAGTGTGCCACACCTCGTCCAAGGTAACTCACGAATAATAATTCTTAGGAAGCGTCACATATAAACAAACTATTGAAATTCATCGACTCCTCTCACGGTATTATTAATATGCATCGCCACAATGGAATTATATAAACATAAAGCAACCGAGATTAAACTCGACGCTAAGGATACAATGTCCATTATACGAAAAATATGTAAATAATAAGACACCCCTAAAAGGACCGCCGCCTAAAAATTTAAATTCTCCCCTCAAGCGTCTATAAAGCCGGGTTGTGTCTGCGTTTTCAAATAAACCTGACGGCTGGCGGCCTTCCACAAACGCCAAGAAAAAATAATTCTCGAATTTATATTTTATAATTACCACTTTGGCAGCCAGCAAGGCTCCATTTGTCAAGGCGGCTCTGGGATATGAAAAATGCGACAGGTAGGGCCTCTCTTAGCTTGTGTATACCTGTGTTGATTCAGTGATTTTAGCGTATCGTTACTAAAAGCGTTGTTTTTTTTCAACTTTTTACTCACTGGATGGGAGTCAGATATGCTAATGATAAATAAAAGTTAAATATTTAGGCATCGTTAACAAGCAACATAAAAATAAGCACAAACTGTTTCTAAAACAAATGCACTACTTCAAAGAAATAACTGAGGCCATGAAATTATACAATTTTAGAAATAATAAAACAGCGGAATTACAGCATCTACACATCTTGAAATCTATAGCAACCTATAAAATACTGATGCGAGCTAACATACTCCAACCGGTATATGTCTGGTGGCACTGCTGACTACTAACAACCGTGGCTGTTTGCTGTTTGTTATAGATTTTTCAGATTCAATGTTGGTCAGGGCATTTAACTGCAGAGTATTTGTTTCCTGAAATTTCGTTGTTTTCAAATATCGCCATCGTCAAATGGTGATACAGGTTTGGCTTGCATAGTACTCACTGAATAGTCGCTCTTTGCATGGTGGCCGTATCTAGGTACAGCATTGAGTAGAATAGAATAGAATAGAATAGAATAGAAATGATTTATTGTGTAAAGATTACATAAGAGAAAATAATTACACAAAAGGTAGGAGATTTGGCTTGCGCCACTCTTCCACTCCACCTATGATACATAAAATATAGAAAGTGTACATCTAAAAATATGAGAAAAAAAATAAAAAAACACATAAAAAGGTATATATATAAAAAAATATATGTAAAACTAATGCATAATACATACAGAATGTAGAACAATAAATTAGTAAAATAAACGGTTTTATTAATTAGACGCAAACAACAGGCCCTTCAATTCCCTTTCAAACACATTGAGTGGTAAATGTAATATATGAAGATATTTATTTAATAAGTTAGGAGCCATATACGAATATAATGATGATCAAATGTTGATGTTACATGTTGAGGAATCGTATATAGATCATTTCTGACAAAAACATTGTGTACATCAGATCGCTTAATTAACAAATTATGCAAATATGAGGGAGTTTCATACTTACATACTTTATATAGTAACAGTACGTATAAATATTCCACTCTAAATTTCAATCGTGGCTCATTCAATCTAATTAAATGTGGTGTTATGTGTTCCTTCGTGTCAAACAACAGACAAATCGCATGCAAGCATTCTGAATCCTTTGAATTTTGGATTGATTATAATTTGGAAGAAAGTGAAAGTAAACTTGGCTGCAGTAATCAACGTGAGGATAAATTAGAGCTTTAATTAATTTTAATTTATTGTATTCGTCAAGTTGATGACAAGTGATACATTGATTTAAGCCGAAAGAGTGATCTTTTGGTTACCTGGTTAACATGATCACTGAAATCCAAACAATCATCCACAATGAGACCGAGATTTTTTGCAGATTTTACCCAACTAATGCATGTATTATTAACGATGATGTTATAGTTATCACATATAAATTGTCTTTGCTGTTTATTACCTATACATAATGCTACTGTTTTATTAGGATTAACCCTAAGACCATTATCACTGCACCAATTATTAAAACTTAAAAGGTCTTTATTTATTTGAGACAATACAACCCCAGCCTGATTCACCGTGACTGACTTATATAATTGGACGTCATCTGCATAAAGATGTAATTGACAGTAATTGATTGAAGAAGTTAAATCAAAAGTGTATATAGAAAATAATATTGGCCCTGTGGTATCCCATTTAATGTTGGTCGTAATTCAGAAAATTGACAATTATTTAATTTAACCCTTTGCCGACGTCCTACGAGTTAACTTCTGAACCAGGATAAGGCAGTATCCCAGAAGCCGATATATCTCAACTTACTAATTAATAATTCAAAGTTTACCAGGTCGAAAGCTTTACTTTGATCTAATAATACTAAAATTGTGCATTGCGATTTGTCCATATTGATAGCTATGTCATCAATTACTTTTAATAGTGCTGTTGCTGTACCATGCTTTTGTCTAAAACCCGATTGAAACTTAGGTAAAATAATATTCATTTCTAAATACTTCTTAATTTGTGTGGACAATATGTACTCTAGAATTTTTGATATGCAGGGCAAAATACTGATAGGGCGTAAATCATTGTAGGATTCAGGGACAGTAACTTTCGAAAGAGGTATAACGTTAGCACATTTCCACATATCAGGAAATATTCCTTCCTTAATGGAATGATTGAAAATATTTCTAATAATATCTAAGCAGTACGGAATAATTATACCAATCATTTCAATATTAATGTTATCAATACCATAAGCTTGAGACTTTATATGCTTTAAGCCGGCATATATATCATTGTTAGATACTTCTTTAAATTGGAAACTTAGGTTTTCATTTAATTTATTTGAATTATAATGTACTAATAAATTATTACTAACAACTGAATGTCCAGCAACATTCAGGAAAAAGTCATTAATCAATTCAGGATTCATAAGCTCCTCAGGTAGATTACAATTGGTATCACTTTTAGTACAAACACCCCACTTAGACAAATTTTTCCATAATCGTTTACTATTATTTTTATTTTTTTCCAGACTGAACTGCATGTAAGCCTTTTTTTCGCGGTTAATCGCACTTTTGACATAATTTCTAAGATCAACATAATATTTTCTGGATGTTACGGTTTTATTTCTTAAATATTTTTGATAGGCAATGTTTTTCAAGTTTATCATTTTTCTTATATTGTAAGTAATGTATGGCTTATATGATTGTTTAGTTTTATTTCACGAATAGGTGCGTGTATATCAAAAGGTTTATAATAGTCTGATTTAAGAATTCAATTTTACTGTCAATATCGTCTAAGGAACTTATGTACCCCAATCAATTTGAGAAGCATCATTGCCGAATTCATTGATATCAAAATTTTTAAAATCTCTATATATAATAAATTTCGGCCTTTTATTTATGCTGAAGAACACAGAGCACCATACCAACATGTGGTCTGAATTGCTGTATAAATCGATATTATCACATTTACCAAAATCTAAATTTTTACTGATGCAAATTACATCAACCAGAGACTCACTGCAATCTGTCACTCTAGTAGGCTTATCTACAATCTGAATTAAATCAAAATCTGATATAACTGAATATAGCCTTCTGGCATCGGGAGAATTTTTCATTAACAAATTTATATTTACATCACCCACCAGAATAACAGAATGTGTTTCCATATAAATCCGTTCAAGGGTTCAACCAATTCACTAACACACAAAACACTAGATCTTGGTGGTCTGAAGACTGCTCCCAATCCTATCTTCTGGTTACCAATATATACAACGATCCAGAGCTGTTCTAGGCCACCATCACTTATGTCAGAATAGAACGACTTTGTCTTATACACATTTTTAAAATAAATCGCTATCCCGCCGCCAGTTGTTGGACGATCCAATCTTATTACTTTATAATTAGGGATGTTTACATATTTACTTGGATAATCATTTTTTAACCATGTTTCCGTCACAGCAATGAAATCGTAATTTTCTTGTTGTACGTGGCTTTTCAGTATATTAAAATTTTTAGTAAGAGATCTAATATTTACGTGGGAAAATTTAACTTCTAGTTTTTTGCCTTGGCAATAGTAGGGATTCCATTAGCGTATTTAATATAAATGTTTTGTTCTCCGTTTTGCTTTCTATCAATTAATTCACATTTTATTTCCTTGTAATATTGTTGTTGCATTTTTGTTTGATCAGTGGAGATAACAATATCTTTATATCTTCCTATATCTTTCAGTTTACGTTTGTTCTTTAAGATATTAATTACTTCCTCTCTAGATTGAAGACTTACTTTTAGAGGAGCAGGGTTGTTGCCCTGACCTCGGCCAAGTCTAGTAACATCTGTTATTTGAGGTAGCCCGTCAGGTATAATAGATTTTAAGATGTCATTGGCTTTTTGTAAATCGGCGTTGGGGGTATTAGAGGTAGGCAACTTAAATATAATTATGTTCTTCTCCCTATTTTGCCTTTCTAAAATTTCATTAATAATGACTTCCGGACTACAATTACTAGAAGACTTCAACGTAGTCTCACTTTTTACTTCCTGCAATTGCTTTTGTAAAGTACTTACAGTATTCTGCAAATTCTCAATTGCTTTCATAATAAGTTCAGTATTAACAGTTTTCTTAGTGCACCCTGTACATTTCCAAACACAGCCATCAATAGAAGTTAAAGTATCATATTGATTTTTATTTATGTTTACACATTTTATATGAAAGAAATTCTCACAAAAAACGCATTGAAGGCCAATTCTATGGCTCACTGATGTAGAACACACATTGCAAATTTGTGACATTTTAATATTTGATTAATAATACCTTCAATGTGCACAAGCAATATATAAAATGAGGTGCTATCGTTAGAACTATCGATATGATAATTACAGTTTATACACTTGCGGAATTGCTCACTTTATACACTAAATTAGTAGGAGTAACCAGAAACCTAAATATAGACATTTATTATGATATTTACCTGCAACTGAATTGCATTAATAAAGGTTTGTTTTTGATTAAGAGATTGGGCAGTAAATTTGATGCAAAATGAAATAAAAATAATACTTTTATTCTAATACCTTAGTTACTGTAACTATAAACATGTTCTTAAGTCCCTTGGAAATTATACTAAAGTAAATCCTTAATGTCACAGCCTATGACTGTAGTCAAACATGAAGTTGATGTTCCATTTCATTCAGGTGACATACCAGCCAACATTGCAGTTGCAGTTTTATTTTTCAATTCCATGCTGTTTGCCGAATACCCTTCTGCTACCGTTGACTTCGCCATCCAGCATGTACTTCAATGTCGTCATATTTGCTCCTGCATTGACCAAAGCAGTCGCAGAAGTCCTTCGCAGACAATGTCCCGTGAAAGCTCCTAGACCAGGCAAACCCAAAAAACTAGCAATTTTGCTTGGCATTTTTCTTAATGTATTTGTCCCAACGGGCTGAACTGTGCAACGCTTTTCGCATGTTAGAAAAAATCTTTCGAACCCGTCAAACGCAAAGATAACTTCCTCACTAGGCCCAATGCAGAGAACTCGTTTTCTTCCATAATTGTAAATTTATTACGAATATCTGTTTTACTTTTCGGAATGTCAATCAGCAAGCACCATAACCGAGCCCCTATCTTCAATATGATTAATATTCATATTTAAAAGTTCTTGATCTCTACAGCCCCTAAACTGACTCATAATGAGAACCAGCTGTACAATAGAGCAATAAATGTGTAATTCTTATAGTTTAATGCATTACCTTATGTAGTAAATGTTCTTCATGAGAAGCATTAAAAAAATTGACAATGTCATCTCGACTAAACACTTTAGACTTTTTTAGCTCATAGCTCATACTCTTTCGTTTGAGAAACGCTTTCAGTTCATAAAACTTTCTCCCATATGTGTTATTATAAATTGTCATCATTGATTTTAACATTGACCACTTAGTCCAGAGGGAATTAGGATTCTACGATTCAGACTGCCAGAAAAAATAGTCAATATCACTTATACTAGAACTTGAAAGAATAAATACATACTATGTCTTGAAAGTAAGCCAACATAATTGTTTTACTTGTACTTTTTGTATTTTCACAGTTAACTTTCAGCTACTGCAGGAATTCGTCATATATTTTTTATACAAATCGCCTGAAATCTCACTCCTCTGCAGGTTTTCATTCATTTTCACAAATTGATGAATTTGATAAACTTTTATTTACAAACTTGTCAGTTGCTATATCCATGGTAATCATGCCTACTTAATTATTAAATAACGTTCGAATAATTTTGAAAATTAACTAAATTTGGTTTTTATATTTCATTAGTGTGAAAAAAAACTTTATGTATCACGTGAGTTATTGAACATATAATCGATAATTATCATCCTCATAACTCCCTTGATACATTAACTATTAGTCTTTGAAAATAGAGACGTCGAATAGTCAAAGGTATGACAACCATCAATGATTTAGTTGCATTATTCATTGGAAACGATTATACAGTATGTATGTGGATCTATCCTGCTTTCTCTTAAGCTCCACGCCCACTGAAGAGAAACGGTATGAAGCGAAGGAAAGCGTCATTTTGATGCTGGGTCCTTACATTGACAAGAAGCAATCAAAGATGAAATACCATGCGGCTTTTATATACCCACATCGATTTGAGTTAATAACCACGTAGCATTTTTCTTGCGTTGCCTTGCTCTAGTGCACGGACACAGGATCAGAATAACGTTTCCTTTCACTTCGCACTGCTTCTCATCAGTGGGCATACAGCTTTAGCAATATTTAGAGACACTAAAAAGGTTTAAAAAAACTATTTCAATATATTTAAGAGGAATTTTGTTTATTTGGTACATTAACACTAAATATGCAACAATAAGTGAATTTTCAACTTTTCAAGTCAGTTAACGATAACTAACAGTTGGATATATTATTATTTGAGCAGGGTTATTAGTTGGTGTGAGCAATTCCAGAGTCTCCTCCGTCAGCGCTGTTGTGTCCGTCAGTCCCAGATGTTCCAGAAGACCTGGATGACATTCCCAATGAACCGTAAACTCTTCCAACGCCACCAACAGTACCTGAGCCCTCATTTTCGTTCGTACCTCCGCTATGACTACTACCATCGTTGTTAGCTGAACCGTATCCATCACCAGAAGAGCCAGAATGTGCCTCAACTGAACGGAAACAAGTTCCAACCTGTTACATGAAATTCTATTAAAATACGTTTGAATTCACGAAATAAATGCATGCAGAATTATCTATTGTGGCAGTTTTTTGTTAATGGATAAAATCTATAAGCACTGTCATCCAGACTGTTTGGTACTACAGGAAAAAGTAATTTGATAGTATCAAAGACATATATGCCGATTATTTTCTAACCCAAACAGGATAAAAATTGAAGAAACTTTTATTGAAACTTTAATACAACTAAACCTACAGAGTGTGAATGAAACTCTATTAAAAATAAATTAAATACAACTACGAGCTGACATTTATTATGGTATCTATAATCGTTTATTTGTGTTAAAGATGCACGCGGTGTAGACAAGCTACATAGGTATAATTGACTGAAAACCACATACACGAAGCATTCTACATAGCTGTAGACACCATTGAAAGCTATCAATCCCTATCGCATTCGGTTTCGAGCTTATTAGCTCTCACAGTTACTTAGTAAACCTTTTGTACAACGTAGCACATACTTAAATAGCTGAATAATTTTCATAACGAACGTTTTATAAACTCAAAATTCTAACAAAGTACTATAGAATAACTACTCGTCAGTACAACATTACACTGGCTTTAGTACTCTTAAAACATAAAATTAAAATCGTTACAAAAACATCAATAAACAACATTTAAAACTCGTTTACAGATAGTTGTATAGTCCTTAATGTTTTTATTTTAATAATTTGAATAATATGAGTAGTAGAATGTTTTCTAATTTTAAAGGATTTTTAAAGCTGGGCCCAACATTCTTAATAAATTGTCTAAATGCACTATTTTTCGAGACCTAAAATGTTGAGTTCAAATATTTTCTGAAATATTTGGGGAAATGTAACATTTTTCATAAATTTGAACACTCTATATGGTGAGATAAACTTCATAACTACTCCGTACACACTGTACGCAAACATTTCAATCAATCGTTACGGCAAATTGAAATAAAGAAGGAACATATTATTTTAACGACTTTATATCTCAAAAATGATGTTATTACAGAAAATATATCGTTGAAAACTAACTTACCATATAGAAGATCAATAAGGAACAAACTATGAAGTACTTCATGACTGTAGATGCTTCTCAGAAAAGTTTTGATTTGTGTTTGGTAGGTTCCTCTATTTATACAAATTTATTTAAATCGTAAGACAATGTTAATTTTTTTTATGTAAGTCCGTAGACCATACCCAGTTCAGACTGGATATTTTTTAATTATTAGTTCTGCGAAATGCTCATAATCTGTTAAATTGCAATTCTAAATTTAAATTAAAAGTGCATGCAGGTCGATTTACTGCGATGTGAAACTGCATATTATCAAAATTTGATAAATTTGTTTGTCAAATTATTAAAAATGGATAGTTATATGTTATTAACATATTAATTACATTGATCACTATAAAAGCAAAAAAAATTACTACACAAATTATATACACACACATAATTATTTAATTCATTTAGTTTTATTTCAATATCCTCATTAAAAAAATTATGCAAAATTCTTTCTGCTTGGCCTATTCTTTACTGAACACCCTGCATATATTCAAAAAGACAAAAAAATATACTCCACATGTAACATGACAGACAATGACGAACAGCATGAAGGCTTCCAACTTTGGGAAACTACATGGTAAAATTTGCATTATGGTATATGTAATATATGATACTCACATTTTACTTGCTGTATTCGATGATTCTTAATGTTTCTACGAGTAACGATAACGCTGTTTGTACTAATAAATATTACTTACAAGTTTCACGACTTTAAACAAACAATTCATATGAATCCCTTAGAAATATTACAAAATAGAATTTAAAAAATAATATTTGGCAAACAATACGATTATCCCACAGATTTATTATATTTGGAAAGTGGAATAATGGACATAAAACAAGTTTATTATAGTTGTGCTTTATCAAAGTATCATCACTCAAAACATATGACCATTGTTCCTACCCATACTTATCTTACCCGCAATAGAGATCTCCATGTTGTGCCTTTTGCAATCAAATCCTTTACTCAGCGCTCATATGCCCATAATGGACCAAAAATGTTTAATTTGTTGCCAGAAAAATTAAGGAATATTAATAGTATTGATATTTTCAAAAATAAGCTAAAAAAGTTTATATTTACCAGTAATCGAGCATTTATAAATAATATAATTGAGCATAAAAATTAAAAATGTTTACTTACTGTTTTGTTATCCTTTTTTCAATGTTGTATTTATAAACTTTTAAAAGCCAATATTTTTAAGCATTGTCTAGAAGAGATTGTGTATGTTTTGTCACGTTCTGTTTGTACTATTTGCATTTAGGTTAAAAGGTATCTCATTAATGGCTTGTTTGCTTTATATAGTTCTAGGCAGTAGTTATGTATCTTATTGTTTCCGAAACAAGTGTTCCGTCACTTATTGGAAAAATTGTATTCACTCCTTGAATATTTGTTATTAGTTATATATTATTTTTATATTTACTGTACCTTTTGGGTGAATAAATTATTATTATTAAAGTTCCCTACGAAGTACTTTTTAAAGGTACCAGTCACTGTTAGAGTTACTTTGGTGCCAGTTGGGATAAAACACTAAAAAAATCATCACGATTAACAGATTATAGAAGTAATTGTTAAGTCAAATCTCATCTAACCTTCCCTTGATCAGCTTGCCTTTATCCATTAGTCGTTACATATCGCCAAATTTATTATTTTTTTCATATTTAATTATAAAAGGCGTGGTCTTATGGTTAGAGTAAATAAATTATAAAACTGACAATATGTCAAATTTAATAATAATCTGTCGACTTAAGGTTGATATATGGTCGAACCATAGTTTATGCCCCAATCAATAGTACACAAATCCAAGAAAGAAGAAAATCAAATATTGGCTACTAAAACATGAAGATCTAGTCGACCTGGCAAATTTGTTAACCTTCCACAGTTGAAGAATCCATTAATGGACATATACTATTTCTTTACGTTATTTTTAGTAGAAAACAAAAGCTTTTTGGACTGTTTGCGGAAACACATTCAGAGCCCTAATCAAGATCGAGATAGGATCACACCCGTAAAAACCTTACATCAAGAGGGCTTATTTGAATAATTCTGTGGGTTTATAACATCAAAGTACACTACTTAAATATGTGCTGTAATTGCTTCTTAGAAGTACGTATTTATCTTGATTCGTTCTTATGCATCTTAGACATATTTATATGAGGTTGCGTGGAACATACAGCGACATTTAGGCTTCTTTTATGGTCAGTTATGTAGGTGCATATTGTTATAGGTCGCTCATATAAAGTTATCCTTCGCTCTTAAAAAATCTAGTTAATTTTAGACCAGACGTACTAAATTAGTTTTGCTTCGTTGTGCATCTTGACATTTTAACCAAAATGTAATCCCACTGCTTCGGCAATATAGCTTTCATCTTTCAGTTATGTAATATAATAATCTATATTTAGGTATCTAACATCAGCTTTACACTGTCTATATTACTACTAATTTTAAAGTATGTTAATGAACGACATATTTTGATTTTTTTTCTATAAGATTTTCAGCTTGAAAAATATTTTATTATACTACTGTAAATGGGGACACATCAAAACTATGTAAGAATTATGAAGAAGCTTGATCAAGAACTACATTATAAGCCCTATTACTTAACGGATTGAAATTTGAAATTTTTCTGGAGTTTCGAATTCATTTGTTTTATAACTGAGGCTGATTTAATGACAAATCAGGTACTATAAATTGTAAGAGTTAGAAAGTTTGAGACGATAAGAACTTTCTTGTTTTATAAACGATAGTACAATTTTTTATATTTATATATATTTTGTTTAGAATATATAAAATCAATTTTGTTAAACAAAATTTAAACAGTCAATGTCGCATCGAATAGTTGCAAGATGTGTAGACTACATTAATCAATATGTATCCAAAAAGTTGCATGACACAAATGAAAACTGTGAATATTGTTTATGCTGCCTGGTCTAAAGCACTGGCCTATCCGACATCAGTCAACTTGTAATTTTTGTTTGAACTAGTCAAGAGGATTTCAGTGTAGCAGAGGAGATGCTTGATTTTATCTTTCTCCATAGTACAACTATCTCCCATTCCTTCCGAGGGAAAATGGGAGCTGGGTGAAACTGACCTCCTGAAAGAAGATAGTTGCTGGTACACCGATGGCTCTAAGAGTCTAGAAAGCGTTGGTGTATAGTAGCAATCTAAAGACCAGGCTAATTGTAAGCATGGGCAAGTATGCAACTATATTTCAGGCGGAAATCTATGCCATTGAACTGTGTGTATGGAGGCTGGAAAAGCTTAGACTTACACGCAGGTCAATAAAAAAAATCTGATAGCCAAGCAGCTTCAAAAGCACTTGGGCGCTACCGATGTAATTCAAGAACAGTATGAAACTGTCAAAAGGCTCTGGAGAGGTTGGGAGTAACCAACAGAGTCACCCTGGTTTTGATACCTGGTCATGCAGGTATCCAAGGGAACGAGGCAGCGGACTCGTTAGCAAGGCGAAGTGCCTCTTCCAGGTGCAGATCCGGCTCATGGCATAACTTCGGCTACTTCCAAAGCAGCCACCTCGAGAGCGTTCTTAAGGGACCCATCGACAAAGAGAGCTAACAATTTTTTTGAGCTAACTTGACATAAAAACTGTGATTGGCCTATATACCAGGCACTGCCGGTTAAGGCATCACATGCACAAGTTGGGCTTGACTGAGGAGGCCGAGTGCCGATTGTGTTTGGAGAGTGAAGAATTAGAAAGACACATATGTTACTGTCCAGCTGAAGAAAGGTTCAGATTTTCTATATTGGACGGGATGCATCTCTTGCCAGAAGTTCTTTATACAATCTCACCCAAAAAGATTTTTAGCTTCATAAAGAGGCTAAACCTGTTGGGTGAAGTATAATATGGATGTGCGTCACATTAGATCATAAGGTCGCAGTACAGGGCTAGTTCTTGGTCCACTCAGAACATAACATAAGAAGACGGATATTTTTGAAACTGTAAATAAGGTGGTATTAGACTAGAGATTCGACAAATGTTTATGTATTGTCACTAATGGAGCTAAATTTATGATAGGAACTGAACTTGCATTGCAGAACTCTTAAAATAAAACAATATTAATTGTCCTACGATACATTGCATTGGTCACCAAAAGCCGTACGTTGAAAGTCCTTGTGTCAAATTAATGTCATGAAGAGTAACTAATATTTTGAAAAGGGGAATAGTGTCTTCATTTGTCAACAACAAATATTAATGTTGATATTTGATACACTGGTTAGTGAAAACCAACATTCCCAAACTTTCCACTAATTTATTTTTGTATATATGTATTTTTTTAATAAATGAAAATAATTGTACAAACACGTTTGTTTTGTGTCTGTTACAAATCACTGATAAAGTTACATACGAAGTATATTATAATGTGGTCCTCACAACTGTAATTTTATTTACAGCGTCCCTTGAACCATTTGAAGTTGGAGGATAGCTCTGAATTATATAATTTCATTTTTACCATTTTGAAAAGAGCATTTAACTATTATCTTCAGAAACAACAGGAATGTTAAGAGTTAATTTAAAATATGTAATAACACTATAATGACACTTGTTTATATCGAAACAAATGTTTATCTAATTGAACATTCCATCATTATGCTGAAATTTATTCCACGATACCTACGTGTGCATTCTGCAGATATGAAAGAAGTTAAAAATCGAATGCAAGATCACATCGTAGGCATATTGGATCAGATAAAAATCTACTGATTTATTCATATGACTAAGCGTTTGTATTCTGTACGTAATTGGTGTTGTCTATTGTCAAATACCGTGAGTCAGATGCAGCAACTCTATTCTAATTATACAGATTTTTATTGTTAATCGGTATTTATCAAGGAATGGTGTTTTCCTTATAAGTACTGACTGGAACTTTTAAAGAAAGTTATTGTTTGGAACGTTAAATTTATTATGAAACATATGCCTTTACAATATAGATATACTTTTAGAAAGAAGTAATTTTCTAGATATATTAAAAATTTTATGTAATTTAATCGTTATCAACGAACAATTAACACTATCTTATGCGACTGCTTTATCTTTAAAACTTTTGAAGTTTACCTGTTACTGTTTTATTTGCATCGGCAATATTACTATAAAATCAGGTCTGAGACTAAAGTACTATTAATATACTTCGTGAACTTTTACTGGTAGAAACCGTAGGCGTAACTTGTTTACTGGAGACATTCTATTGTGTAAACTGGTTACCTTACTTTGAGAAATACATCAAACTAAAAATTTAAATTATCAAATACAGGTAATTCCACAGAAGCAAAAGTCAAATGTTCTATTTTGATTATAATTAAGATAATATACAGACATATCCAAAACAATTGTTAACATTTGCAACTTTAGTACAAGGTGACATATGTTTTAGTTATTCTCCATAAATATTGATTTCTTACTGACAATAGCAGTATTTCGCAATTGCATCGCAAAAAGTGTTGCTTGACAAAGTAGATGAGGTAACTGTGAACAAAATACACAAAATGTTTTATTTATTTTATAATTTTTAGGAAATTTTCAAAGAATATGTTTTTATTATTCTTAATGTACCTACTTACTATTCTCTACGTTTTCTCATACTTTTTAATGAGTTTTCTGGAATTGATATCCATAGTATAAATTTTGCTAATAGCATTCCAGAAATCTTCCAGCACAGATGTTAGTTATCAAATCACATTGAAAAAGTTGTTTTTGTGAGGAAAGGAATCCAAAGAGTGCACTATTAATAAGGAGGCCAAATACCTCACAATGAATAAGAGGATTTTGAGAAATATGCTTCTGTCATGTTCAAATATGAAGCAAAACTGTATGCCGGAAAGAAATGAAATATATAGTTATATGAAAACAAGTACTATTAAATCTTTTTTACAGCAGTGTCAACAAGTACAAGTTTCCTACCAAAGACGATATCCTATGGTATGATTACAATAATATCGTCAAGAACATTTCCGAACCTATTTTTTCTGAAAGAGGGTTTACCTTAATTGACAAGATGGGGAAATTTGGGGCCAGTTTTATTTTTTTGGTTTTACAAATTTTTATTCCTCGAGTTTTGTTTGTAGTCATGTATAGGCAGATATCTACCTACTTTAAGAATTTGTTTCTAAAATGTGAATATTACTAATTATTTTCATGTATTTTCAATAAATATTTTTTTGTTAATTTACAGTCAAAATTGCTGTCAAAGTGTAAAAAACGTTTTTGGCAGCCAATGTTACCTTAGCTATTGTCAGACATCTTTCCACCTATTTTTAAATAGGCAGAAACTAACTTGGCCAAAGTGGCTTCCTTCACCAACTCCTTTATCAAGCAAAACTGGTCTTTCGGCAAAAATAGAAGAGATATGATCTCCCAAAGTGAAATTTTGTTCAAGACAATCCACACAATTGCTCTAACCCAAGAAAAACAAAAAAATCCATTGCCAAACTCTCGAATATCCACTCTATAGCCGAGACTTATTACCAAGTGACTGCCACATGTTTTGACACTCAATGAAAACCTGGAAGGACGCCATTTTTATCACGATCGAGATGTGGAAGCATTTGTACGCATCTGGTCACAGACACGATAGTAACAATTATTATCCATTCAACCAAAAATGATATTTCCATATTAAATTCATAGTCCTATTTTTTATTATAATGTACCTCCTTCATTAAAATTTGTTGTGAGACTCGTGTGTGTCGCTGTTTAAGTTGTTTAATTTTAATTTAAAAGTACAAGCTGTTCCATTCGCCTTGTTAGCATATGCTGATTTTCTTTCGAGCATTAACAAACAGTAAATTAGTGAACAGGATATTTAAGTCGTTGTACTGTTAACGTTCAAGTTGATTGTCGAAACAATATGTTTTGAGTTCACACCGAGATTGATGATTTACATAGGAGCAAGTGTTGTGTAATTTGTTAAAGAACTCAACAGTACACATCACAGTATACAGCAACTCGTCGTGAGTACTTCTCTGTTCATTTCAACAAGATGTATAACTTTTTATTAAAAGAAAATTATTGAAAAGAACGTTATTAAATAAATCATGCCGTTTGTAATTTAATAGAACAAAATGCTGTTTTGTCCAACTGTCAAAAAATTAAATAAAAAACATGCGTTAATGAAAAAAGGTTTTTTTTCATAGTTCAGGTACTTTTCTCATAATCATGTCACTTTTGACATTTACACTAACATCAGATAAAAACATATTGAAAAATAATATCTACAGTGGCCAATACTTTGAACAGTTGGCCAAAAATATTCTTTATATTTCGTGCGCAAAATTGGTGTTTTATGGCGCTTTAGAAATTGATATTCTCACGCGCCATTAAAAAACACACTTTTGGTCACTTAATATATAAATAACTATTGTCTAAAACTGTCACGTGACTATGATTTGACACTGCTTCGATTGTCATAATGACTTACATTATCGCATATTAACGCACTCAAGACAATGACGTTGCAATATTAGTTATTTATGCAGCAAGTGTAAAAAGTAAGTGAAATTGTCCAACGAGACTGTCACGTCGATGTCATAAATAATAATACGTTTTGTACGAGTTGTATATACCATTTTTTCTACGTTCATACAAAAACCAAAATATTTGCCCCACAATCAGCTAAAAATGAGGTTGAATATTGCCAAAAACAGTGACCAGTATGCGCATTTGGATTAGGCAGTTTAAGAAATATTTTACCAATAGGTTGTTTGGTGTATTTACCAGCTTTATATCGATGAAAAAAAAAACATGATTACGGTTTTCATTTCATCAATTTGACCTATTTTCTTACCAGTTCTACTAAATTCAAGCCAGTAATATTTCCACAGATTACAAAATTCTCTAAACACTTTTGTTTTTGTATTGGTTATCATGATTGAGAAGCATACTCCTTCATCTTTCGCATGTTCCACAAGCAGATTTGTGAATTCTTCATGAGCAGAAACTTATTATCGTTCACATTCGTAAGAAATCTGGATATTGATTTGTTAAAAATTAGATTTTTTATGTTGACTTGAGCTTTAGGAATACAACCAAATGGAAGTATTTTTTTGATATCGATATTCTTCTTGAGGGAAATTTCTGATCTTATAATTGAGTAATAGCACCAAAGAGCTGAATGATTATATGTTTTGTCTAGTTCGTTGAAATATACTCCTTCCTCCTTTCGCATTAGTTATGTTAACTATCTTTCTTCCTCCACAACATTTTTCTTAGCAAATAAATGTTTTTTCGCACGAGTTTGAAAACAACATTGGAAGCTTTATTCTCAACATAATTACGAGAAATAATTCAAGGATAGCTATGTTCATGCCCTTTGCTACGGTAACTACGGTATAAATTATGTATAATAATACTAATTATTATTGTTAATAAGACAGTTATAGATAAAACGTTGCACGCAGTACGTGAGATATTACATTATTACCGCACGTACCTATATTATAATAAAATTAATAGTAATGAATGTCTAAATCCCATGTATAAATAACTATTACTTTCCTATATTATCGCTTATACATGAATGCAGAACTTTCAATATGGACTATATTTTAAAATAGAATAGATGAGAGATAAAGATAATTAAAATAAGAAATACATTTTTGGAATTTAAATGAGATGTTCTAGCGTTACCAATATTTCAGTAAATCATGAGACAGAAAGTATATCTCAATCACGAAAGTTAAAAATAAGTCATTTGGGAGATGTATCTTCTAATGCGCATTACGCTCGAGTGGAAACTTTTAGGCACATTGTATAGAACATATGTTAATTACATTTTTAGGTCCTCGTTAGTTTCCAAATAAATCCGACAAATTAATGCAACGTGTTCCATGTTATAGACGGCAAGCAACCGAATATAACAAGAAGAAAATATCTAATTTCTATATTTTGTAACATAAAACTTGCTGAAATATGTCGACAGTTGTCAAGAATAAAACTGTTCAGAAAGTAAAAATATCTAACACATGTTTACATGCTTCATTGATATCAATAATTATATGTCTTTAAATAGGTTGTTTTTTCGTAATATTATAGAAAAAAAAAACGAAACACGAAAAAATATGTGCTTTAAAGTAAAATATCATTACATTTCACTTATCTTATGTTTGTTAAAGATTATGTTAAAGTCTAAATTTGTGAAAAATATTAAGTAATTTGAGGCAAACATTGTTAAAAATTGAACATCTATGTCACATATTATTTGTCATAGGATTAAGTAAGTTATGAGCCAACAAACTTGCATTTCCATATTAAAGTAAAGAAGAAAATAGAGGTTGATGACCACATATAATACGCGATTCGTGGATTGCACTTTAAAAATGAGATTTCGACAATAAAGACAATTCTGGTTGATATCTTACAGGATAAAACTTTGCCTAAAATATCTAGAAGAGTATGCTGATAAAAAAAAACTATTTAAAATAAACATCAGAAGGTCCAAATCTCAATTAAATAAACGTGGATAAATAAGGTCATACGTTGATAACAATGTGGTTTCGGTAATCATCTACCATATGCAGCTACTTTTACTGCGGTATGCAGTGAGTGTAAGTGCGATACAATGCGAGAATAATACAGGAAATTTGCAAGATATGGAGGTCCAGAGCGTCCACGGCGTATTGCAGCAGTATGGCTTATCATACACGAGGCTCAATTCTATCCGTACCATCCAAACATTAATACCAAGGGATTGGACAAGGAGGACTGGTACCATGGGCTCCAGCATCTCCTGGTCTTAAATCTTTTGGACTTGAAGTTGTAAAATGTTATTTAATTTTTTACAGTATTCAGTGCCGTGCAGAAATGTATTTTTAAATCATTTTCGAACAGCCTTTTATAATTTTTTTTTCAAAATTGTATTTATTTATTTTTTATTTTTTTTTAGATAAGTTATGAATCACACAGTATGTATCACTGCCATTTCCGCAAATCAAAATTCTGATTCCACTTTATTAAAATGATTCTGCGGACAATTACTGGCTGTTTAGACCTGCAATTTTTTTTTATTACAGTAAGCACACCAGCAGCGGCAATCCAAAAACAATTCATCACCCGTTGTGAATTACGGCTGAAATAATTGAATTAAATTAATTGCACCCCAAACAGGTCACGATAGCCTCTTTCCATATAAATATCCAGGGAGGGACGGATATATCACGGAGAGACAATAAAATAAATTGCAGTTAATTATTTCCATTTCACTATGCACGCTCGCATGACCGCGATAGTTAGCCGCCGTCGCACTTTAATAGGAAAGGAAGACGCCGGAATTGTCTATGCACATTACTTAAGTGAAAACTCTTAACTTAACTGGCAATGCAAATGCTGGTCACTAGGTTTAGAATTCAGTCGTTAGTGAAGCAAAATCAGCTCTCAATTATGCCGTTTCTTTTTAAAGAAGGTATGACCTAGACTCGAATTGTAATACTCGTATGTTGAATACTCCTGTGGTGATGATGATGTTTCAAAAGCTTCTTATCTGTAATTTCATCTTTTGCAATTTTTTTGCAATTTTTGTGCAATTTTGTTGGCATCTACCTTGACTATTATTTTTAATTTGTTCCTTCAAACTGCAATTTTTCAATATATGTGGACTAACACTAAAATCTGCTCTATCTTCAAAAAAGGCGAGAAAAATTTGGTCGAGAACTACAGGCCTATTTCAATCTTGAACAATTTTGGCAAGTTGTTTGAAGTTATTATTCACATATACTTCACTTCCATGTTAAATCATAAATTTCAAGCTGCCAACATGGATTCCTGGCCGATAGATCTACTTTAACTAATCTCGTTTGTATAACTGTTTTTATGTTTATATGTCAAAGGCTTTTGATAGGCTAGATCACGGTATTGTTCTTACTTAAATTCCAATAGATTTCTAAATGTACAATATCGTGGTTTTACTTGAATTGAAATCATTGGGGTACCTCAAAGCTCAGTCCTTTGCCCTCTATTGTTCAATATGTATTCACCCTTCGAGCCAATGCTCTTTTATATGCGGATGATTTTAAACTGTATACATCTATTTCATCTTCAAAATGATTTAACTGTAGTTAGTGTTTGGTGCCTTCGAAACACGATATTCTATGAACAGCAAAACAAATATTAAAGGTCCTGTAAAACTTTATTTATACTTTATTAATATTAGGTATGTTATTTTAAGAATTATTATTACCTTTTATAGAAAATGGTAATCCTAATGAATAAATTGTAACCATTTTATATTCTATTATAATTTGTAGAACAAAGGAAATTACAATTTGCACAGTATAATAGAGGTCTTTTGTTTTATGATATCTTCCAAAATAAGCACATTCTACGAATTTTAAAATATTCAGTACTTGGAGTATGACGTTCTTCATAACTAGTGCATGGTGAAGCAAGTGATTTAACCCATAACTTACATGTAATATTTATTTCGTTAATTTGAGCTCCGATATACTACGGTAAATTCTTTGATTGATAATATATTGCTTCTATTATTTAGAATTTGTTATGAATTATATACCTATATTGCTTTGATTCAGTTTTCTGTATTATATTCAACAACACTCTCTTTGTTGTTTTTTTACAATTTACAAATTTCCATATAAAAAAAAAATAACGAGCACAAAACTTAACTCTTCACTATTCCCTATATAGAGGGGACTAGATTTTTCTAACGCGCCGAATGAATGCACTGTTTATATCTGAAAACATATTCTAACCGCAAGTATAAGCTTAGATATTCACACGGCGCACATACAAAATTCAATTTCTTGAAAACTGTAACAATTAGCAAAGTACATTTTTTATACTTATATTAATTCTCAATAATTAATGTAGCTCTCTGCATAGTGAAGCTTTTAATACACAAATTTCCCCGTGCCGACTTTGGAACTCTTTTTTTTGTTTTTTTATACAAGTTGTCAAAAAATTATAGACATATTTAAAATGGTTGATTTACGAACGCGATGTATGTTACGAAAATCAGAACTGTCAAATAACGGCCGAAGCATCGTAAATTTAATTTTAAAATGTTTGTTCCTATTGAAGAAAGTTGTAGAAGTCCATTTCATATGCCCAAATTGCCCCTCTAAAAGATGGTAAACGTTTCATTTGGTCATACTTTAAATAAATCTACCAGAAACCAACTTGACCGCCGTCGCACTTTGAATAATTGGAAAGGAAGACGCCGGAATTGTCTATGCACATTACTTAAACAAAAAGTCTTAATTTAACGGAACCGGCAATGCAAATACTGGTCACTCGGCTTGGAATCCGCTCATAGCCAGCTGCTGTTTTGAATTGTAAATGATAGACACGACACCTACGGTATACGTAGACATGGCGAAAGCCTGGTTGTATTGTGGTTTAATTGTTACTCGCTATTGTATGCCCATATTGGTGTTATCGGAGAGAACATCTAGCGGAAGAATGTTTCGTTTCCTTGTGCTATGGGAATGTTGTAATCTAAGTGCCTTAATTTGTACGTTCCATTACATTTATTGCTGTCACTTCATGTTAATTCATTAATTAATACAAATTTAAACATACCACAACAATATAGTTTCAGGTGTACTGTTCTTCCAATATATTGAGTGCTTTGTTTAAAACTCTTCAGGCCGACATCTAAAAAAACGAAAGAGATAGCCAAAATCAGTAATATTACTGTGTTGAATCTGTTAGATTCCGACTCAGAATTTACAGAAGAAAACGTTATAAATAAACATGTCTAATTCTCGCAAAACCTTTAGACATTCCCATCTAGATTTCGACCAGATTTGTACCCAACGGTATGAGGAAGCAAACAAGGATCTAAGCAATATTGAATATGACGAATATTATTCATATGTTAACCGAGAATCAGTTGACGGATTTTCAACCTATTAACACCTGTAGAAGAATATAAGCTATTAAAGCCACTTTACAGTTCGCAATTCTTTTTGAAATGGCTGGAAGCAAGCTCTTGCACCTGCAATACCTTTCTCAAAAGTCTGACTTACATTCGTCAATTCGCAATTGCAATATAAGTGATACCAATGCTTTACACAGAGGCAGCTGAGGGACGTCTCGGAAGACCACCATTATCCGAGGAACAGTTCTGACCGTACCAGACGTAATACCAACAACAGGAGTCGAAATCAATATATGCGCGGGCCCAGAGATGCTGACAGGTGCCACATGAACAGTGTGATATGTGGCATTGTCTTGCTGGAACCACATATCATCTAAATCAAGTGCATATTTGGCAACAACAAATTTCTCAACATCTATTGGTTCCGTTCACTATTCACTGTAACTGCATCTCCTACCTCGTTTTGGTAGAAAAATGGTCCTATGATGCTATCACACCATAAATCACACCATAATGTTACCTTGAGCGAATACAAATGCTTCTCGAAAATTTGTTGTGGATTGTTCTCACACCAAAAACAATGAGCTTCAACTGAAAAGATGATTTTTTTCGCAAAATTGGGATCCCTGTCAAGTTGTCCTAAAAAATGGTCCAGTGGCTTAAATTCTTGGGTCAATATAATGTTATACGCGTGTAAATTCTAGTCTTCTTGCAAAATCCGCCAAGTTGTCGCCTTTTTAAGCCTTAACTGTTGAGTACGACAAGGAATTGATAAATTTGGATCATCTGCGAGACTAGCTCTTACCGCAGCAGCAGTCTTTACAGTTCTGGCATTCCAACGTCTTACTGGTGTTTTTACATCTTGAAGAGTAAGATTATTTTCAAAGAAAGGCGATCATTTAGACCAAAGTTTTCGCGAGGTGCGCGATAAGCATTCACAAAAAACGTCTATTTTCATAAAATCTTTGAATAATAACCAAACGTTCTTACAGTGCGTATTTAGCTATAGTAAATTGTTAGAGTATACTGAACATACATGACAACTCGTGATAAGTTTATTACCATGGTTACCGTAACGTTTCAAAATCATATCATTCTGATTGGAAAACCCATTACATGTGACTTCATTAATGGACATTGTAGGGAAACATTGATAATGGCTGAAATACCTTTGAGGCACTGTAAAAAAAATGCCACATATTGAATTAGCCTTATTTTCGCTGACATACAATGTAATTTAATCAGTTCAATATTCAAAGCTCAGATGGGCTTAAAAAATATGAAACTACGAACATTTATGTTACATTTCGACTACACAAAATATTTCTGGTTATCCCGCTACTTTTATTAACTTCACTATTGTCTGAATGAAACAAGTAAATGTAAAATATTGCAAATTATGTTTCTTCGCAACATCGGACAAATAATATAGGAGCCACGTTTTGCGCAAATTTTAGTTGGACTAAACAACGTGACGTGGGTGCTGTTATTAAATTTCGTGACCCAAATTCCTACCAGTGAATCGCTGAACATGGGCATGCTGACATTTTTAACTGACGTTTATGTGTTTTTATTTAAAACTAATAGGACAGTGGAACTCATATGTTACTAGACCAAGAGCAAAACTAAATAAACAAATTAAAATTGCGATTTTTAACGGTACCAGAGAATGTTGGACCGATTGTAATAATGAGGTCGCAAGTGTGGTATTTCTTACACACAGTAAAAATTTCACTGGAATTTTCACTCAAAATCAACACGATTGTTAAAATAAGTCCACATCTGATTTTTTTTAAATATTCGTTATAACACAATTCGTTGAAATACCATTATCTAGATAACCGTAACTTTTAGTGCCACGGCCATTAACTGTACATACAAACACATAGATAATTGTTCCCCCAAATATTATTAAAAATTGCAAAAGCATTTCATTTTATGTACATTTCTATAAATTTTATTCTAAATTTTTGTATATCCTAAAGGAGGTATTCAAATATATCACTTTTTTAGATCGTAGAAGTCTTCTTTATAGATATATCATCATGTATGCAGTAATACGTGCTGGTTTGTACGTGTGTATCATAATATAAGCCTCCGTTGGAGTTCCAAGTACTGCTATACTTTATATGTGAGAAAAAAATTCGTATGAATGGCAATTTTTATACAAGGATGGGGGTTGACAACCTTGTTATTGCGTCATTTGCACAGTACAAAATTTAGACTTAAATGACTAGAATGATTTTTACCAGTAATAATAATTTTGAAAGTAAGTATTAGAGATATCTGTCATTCAGTTATTTCTTATTACTGTAGCAAATAATACTACTGGATAATGCCATGAATGGTATTGAATTACACCCTCAATGTTTTGTAAACAGCTACGATTATTTATTTTCTGTATGACAGGATATATAGGAGATGGAATAGTTGTAACTCATAGAAATGCTTATTTCCAGGCTTAAACTGAACGAAATTATCCATTTAAAGTTATACATCTTCGACAGTGTCACCAAATTTGATATATTTTTTTCATAATTCGATTCCTCTTTTATTTTGCTAAATAAAGATTCAATCGATATCTTGTACCATTTTTTGAGAAAAATCACATTTTATAACAAATAAAATTTGTTAGAGCATACAAATACTGAGGTAACATATTTGAAAATAAAATATCTGTAAAAATTATTAAAAAAAAGAGAAAAACTGTTCAGTATGATGTTGAATATTTGCTCATTATCATTTCCGGCGTATGTAATTAATAATAATAATATCTTTACTCCTCATTTTAATCATTTACTAGTCCAGAAGTAGAAGACTTGTGCGGGAAAGGGGGTGGCATGCAGCGTGGTGGGTTCGTGGTGGACGTTGGTGGGTCCTAACCACCATTCAATGCAGGAATGAGAAAAACCTGGAAAACCTCATTAATTAGGAGGGTGGTCAAATGTCGACCGGTATCAATCTCTCACATTGACCCAAGCCAACATTCTTCCACCCTACTATATCCGCAGAGAGGGGGACAATCCTCTCTGCAAATATAGCTGGTCTACGGCATACCTTCCGCAGAATTCAAACCTGCCGGCAGAGTGGCCACCTCGATTCAAGTATTGATGCCTTAAACCGTTTGGCCACCGATATCCGTAATTATATGATTCAATAATTCTTCTCTGTCATTTAAAGAAGTTTTACAAACTCTAAGATTGCGCCAGAGAAAAAAAATCGAGGAGGTTAAGATTGGGAGACTGAGACGGCCACGAAAATGGACTACCTCTATCGATCGGGAAATGAAGTATTTTAATACGTTCTTACTCTACTCCCTGCTAAAATGAAGAGCATCAGTCACTTGTCATTTCGAATATTTAAGGGAATCTCTTATAATAACGGGGTAATACAATGTGATTCTTTTCAAAATCGATGGAAGATATAATTGATAAATCTTTTTTTAGAAAATTAGAGACGTATCAAGTTATTAAATAAAAATGCCAAATTTAACAACGTTAAATTTAGCAACGCTGTCAAAGATGTATAACTTTAAATGGATAATTTTGTCTGCTCCTGTATAATGCAGGCATATTGGATATTAGTTTAACCATGGAAATGAACATTACTATTATTACTATAAATTGCTTTAATTGCCCAAATTTCATTGCTGTCATGGCAACAGCTTAAAAGTTATAATTGAAATTTATTTTTCAACTTCTTACTTTGGAGGAGAATAACTCCATAACGAAACCCGATAGCTATTTCTTTTCTATGATGTATTACAACTGTTTGATCTCCCCTGTATGTCCTTCAAGTTTTTACATGACTTTTCCAGACACTTTTTATAGTACGTAGCTAACAATAAACTTGTTTTTAGTACAATACATAAATAAAAATATTCACTAATGTTTCGAATTTATCTACAGCAAACATACTTTATTGTGACTGAAAGAAGTAGGTCAGTCTTAAGCTTCTCATATTCTTCTGAGATTCATATATCTAATTAATCTAAAAATATAATACGAGTACTTTTTCCTCTTCCGTGAACATAGAAATATGCTGTTTTTGTTGCTACTAATAGGAACATGTTTGAAGTTGTGAAGTAAAGTGGAGCCTAATTAGCCTCCCATACATCGTGTTCCTAACAAGTTCGCCTTCTGCGGCTAGCAAAAAATACAAACATGGAGATGTTTCTCTCAACTAGGTAGCTAAATATAAAAATTTGTTGGGAACTAAGGTTATTTTCTCTTATGTAAAAATTCAGACCCACATTTCTTACTCTTGAAGTGTTGGTATTAAGTAAAGGAACAGTTATTACATAAAATTTAACTCTAGCGTTGCTATACGAGTAATGCAGCTTGTTAAAAATAAAGATACCCAATGGACACGTTTCCGTTTAAAAACATCTAAAAGTGGTTGAAAACCAAAGGTTGAAACAGTGAAAAAAGATAGTGCGAGGACACTTTAATTTTAACTTAAAAAATAAACGTTTATTATTGTTGGATTGTTTGTTTGTAGACTGTATTTTGGCTGGTTCACTACAACTGCTAGCGTTACTATATGCTTTATTTAATATATTTACAGTGTAATGACTATTTATTTTAAGATTATATTGATATGTATGAGAATGAAGAGAATGTTTGCATGCACGGTGCACTGCTCAAGCCACACTGGTCAGTCCCTCGACTCCCGAGTCGGGTCGACGCGGTGGTGCCACATATACGCAGACGCGAAGCTCGAACATCGCCCCCCGCCTTGAAGGGCATCCTTCAATACATATACCTCACTTGGTGGAAGGCAGTGGACATATCTTCTTAAACGATCGTTTGATGGTACCTCCCTGCGTCCGAATGGTGGCTACCCGATTTATTCCATCTTTGCCTGGGTGCAACTCCTCAATTCTCCCCAATAACCATTTGCCAGGAGGGGAATTATCCTCCTTTATCACCACTAGGTCATTCAGCTTTAGTGAGTCATAGTTGTTTCGCCATTTCACACGTTCCTGCAGCTCGGAAACGTATTCAAGTGACCATCTCGACCAGAAGTGCTGCTTCAGCCTTTGCACTTGTTGGAAGTGCGACAGTCTATTGTCTGGAATACTTGTCAAGTCTGGATCGACGACTGACGTCATAGGGCGGCCAATCAAGAAGTGGGAAGGAGTAAGAGGGTATAATCTGATGGTTCACAAGAGAGCGGATACATGGGACGCGAGTTCAGGACAGACTCTATCTGAACCAAAAGTGTATAAAACCTCTCAAATGTTAGTGATGCATTTCCCGCGACACGTTTAAGATGAAACTTAGTAGCCTTAACGCCAGCCTCCCATAGGCCTCCGAAGTGCGGCGAACGAGGCGGTATGAATGACCAGGATATGCCGTCATTTTCAATAGATTCAGTCAAGGTTTTCGAATTATTTTGCAAAAATAAACCTAACTGCTGTAACTCTTGATTTGCCCCAATAAAATTAGATCCGTTATCGGAATACATTTGTGACGGTCTTCCACGACGTGCTGTGAAACGCCTAAGAGCAGCCAAGAAGGCTTCGGTGGTTAAATCAGACGCCAGTTCGAGATGCACGGCGCGAGTTGTAAAACAAACAAATAAACAGATGTACGCCTTAGTGACCTTAAATCCGCGACCTTGCCTATCTCGAATCATAAAGGGTCCTGCGTAATCTACACCGGTTGTAAAGAACGGTGGGGCTGGATTAAGTCGCTTGCTAGGTAGGTTCCCCATGATAGGATTAATCGTCTTAGGATTATACTTAAAACAGCAGATACAATTGTGATAGATTTTACGAGCTAAATTTCGTCCCCCCAGTGGCCAGAATCGTTCACGCACGCTAGCTAATAACAACTGCGGCCCTGCGTGTAGAAGACGTTTGTGTTCACGTTCAAATAATAACTGCGTAAATCTGTGTTTAGAAGACAGAACAATTGGATGTTTTTATTAAAACTAAAATCAGAATTTTGGAGTCTGCCTCCTACTCTCAATATATTGTTTTCATCAAGAAAGGGATTAAGTTTTATAAGTTTACTATTTCCTTGCATAACACTACTGTTACTAAGAGCTAGAATTTCGTTTTTGAATGAGCTGTACTGTGAGATTTTAACAAGAATAATAAACGCCCTATTGATTTCACTGACGCATAATGGCTCGAAATTTCGCCTTTCTTTGGGCCTTAAACAATTTTCTTTGAATCTAAAACAGTATGCAATCGCTCGTTCTAATCTATTTAAATTTGAATATTTATTAAAATCTATAACTACATTTTCAAAACAAACCATTTGCGCTTGCACCGTCGTCACCTTTTTTAATTCGGGTAAAGTGTGTTCGGAAGAATATGTATCTGGCCAATGACCTTTATGCTTTCTCAACCAACTAGGACCAGACCAATAAATTTCTAGTGATAATAAATTGGTAGGCATGACGCCACGTGATACGCAATCCGCTGGGTTGTCTTGCGTTGGTACATGTCTCCAGTCTTCCGCATTTGATAGCTCTTGTATTACCGAAACACGATTTGCCACGAATACTTGTAAAAGACTCGGAGATGTGTTCAACCATCCCAAGACAATTGTTGAATCACACCAGTAGAACGTCCCCTTACAGACAAATTTAGAGATGTTTTAACCTTATCAATCAGTCTGACTAATAAAACTGCGGCCATTAGCTCCAACCTAGGCACAGTTTGAATTTTTACCAGGTGCTATCTTTGACTTGGCGCATAGTAATTTCACTGATACCTCGCCTCGTTTATTTTTTGACTTAAGATATACGCAGGCGCCGTATGCATTCATGGAAGCGTCAGAGAATCCATGAATCTCGACAGATACTGCGTCCTTGCATGTCGCCTGTCTATCTATGGCAAGATTATTTAACGAAGTTAAGTCATCGCGATACTGTATCCATCTTGTATGCAACGAGTGAGTCAAGGAATGGTCCCATCCTATTCCTTCTAACCATATATCCCGCAAAATAATTTTAGCTATTATGATGATTGGACTGAGCAAACCGAGAGGATCGAAGATTTGAGCAATCTCCGACAAGACTGTTCGCTTCGTGATGCGCGTGTTAAAGTCCGTACCTATCTTATACAAAAGATTGTCTCTTCGACCGTTCCAAATTAATCCCAAAGTTTTAGTGTTTTCGTTTGCGCCCAAGTCAATTACGTCTGCTTGATCGGTTGTCTGAATACCTTGTAAGACCTCACTACTATTAGATATCCATTTGCGCAAGTGGAATCCCGCCTTGGCTAGTGTTTCTGAAACATTGTTCGCTAATAAAATCGTTTCCCGTACCGTATCGCAACCTGTCAACAAGTCGTCAACGTAAAAATCCTCCTTAATAACGCGAGATGCCTCCTGAAGTTCTCGTTCGCATTCTATACCTAGTTGGTACAAACATCTAATTGCCAGGAACGAAGCGGATCGGGTGCCGTAGGTTACCGTTTGTAACTCGTAGATGTCGATTGGATCATTGCTATTGTCGCGCCATAAGATTCTTTGCAACCCGGTTTGTTCTGGCCTTATATTACACATTCGGTACATTTTCTCCACGTCGGAAGCGACCACGAAATTATATTTACGAAAACGCACAAGAATCGAAAAAATATCGGATTGAATACTAGGTCCTGTCATCTGTAAATCATTGAATGAGTAGCCGCTCGTAGTTGGACATGACGCGTCAAAAACCACGCGGAGTTTAGTGGTTGTGCTACCCTCTTTGACTACGCCGTGATGTGGCATATAATATGTAGGCTTGGTTTCACCATCGGCATTTACTTTCCGCATATGCCCTAATGACCTATACTCGTTCATGAACCCGACATATTTTATTTTGAAGTCTTCGTTACGTTTAAATTTTCGTTCTAACGCTAATAGACGATTTTTGCTGTTTCATACGAATCGCCCAATTTCTCCGGTCTGTCAAGTAACGGTATGGCAACAACGAATCGACCGTCTACGTCACGTGAGTAGGTGTCCAAAAAATGTTTTTCACAAGCATTTTCCTCTGCAGATAACAATTTACGTTGTGGAAATTCTTCCAGCTCCCAAAATCTGCAAAGTTGTCGATCAATATCAGTATGCGTCGATAGATTACAGTACACCAAGTTATTTGAAGTCGTTTCTACGCGTCCCGACATAACCCATCCGAACTTTGTTTTTTGCAGATAGGGTCCCTGATTGCCTAATTGTATTTGCCCTATACACATCACGTCCCAGAAACAATCGGCTCCGATTAATATATCTATTTCACCGGGTACGTCGAAATGTGGATCGGCCATTCTTATATTTTCAGGAATATTCAGGTTATGTTTGTCAACCCTGAAATTAGGCAATATACCTGTTATTTGAGGTACTACTAGACAGGACAGTTGGACTGAAAACGCGTTTATTCGTGACTGTACTCGTACATGACATTTACCCGTGCATTCAGATTGTGTTTCGTTAAGCCCACTGACCTTGATATTTAAGGGCGTTTTAGATAACCGCAATTTTTCACATAAATTTTGAGTGATAAAGCTACTTTGCGAGCCTGTATCTAGGAGTGCACGAGCCGTACGATTTTTGTTATTTTTATCGAGAACGTTTACAATCACCGTTGAAAGAAGAACTTGATAATCCCCTACTACGTTGCGTGCTGATAAACTAACGCTTTCTGGGTTGGAGTCCTTATTATTGTCATTTGTTTTGTCACTCGGTTTATTTTCGTCAACTTTATGCAATAAGGTGTTATGTTTCCCGTTACATGTTTTACACGACCTAGCATAGCAATATTTGTAAAGATGACCCGGTCTCAGACAATTTAGGCAAAGTCGTGTTGTTTAACTTGTTCAATTCGATCTGTTATACTTAGTTTTAAAAACGTAGGACATTCTTGAATATAATGTTCTTTTTCGCAAAATGAACACTTGCGCTTTGTTACTTGATTACCAGAGTAAAATGATTTAACTCTTTTATCGCGTTTAAATACTTGTTGATTGTCGTTAGACTTAGTTTGTTCTAATGATTCGAGAAGGTTTGCTCGTTCCTTCAAAAACGTGTTTAAGTTTTCCAAAGTAGGTGTTTTATAAGAAGCCTTTACTTGTTCCCATTTTCTTAGCGATATTTCGTCTAATTTAGTTGAAATTAAATATATTACTAGCGTATCCCACGATTCTGTTGGTTCATTTAATGTTTTGAGAGCTCTAAGATGTTTGGCAACACTGTCTACTAGTTTTCGCAACGCGATTGATGATTCTGAGGACACTTTTTCCATATTAAAAGAGCTTTTACGTGGTTTTGAGTTAACATTTTACTGTTATTAAACCGCTCACAAATTAATTGCCATGCATTTTCATAGTTATTCTCAGAAAATCCAAACTAGCTATTATTTCAAGTACACTAGGACCTAGATAGGAACGCAAGTAATGATATTTTTGAATATTAGAAATCTTAGAATTTTTGTGTATTAAAGATTCATACGTATCACGAAATTCCAACCACTTGTCGTAATCTCCGTTATATGTTGCTATTTCAATGACCGGCAGTTTTACTCCGCTACAGCTGTTATTATTCCCTTGATTATTTGCGTCTATACCGACAATCGAATCGTTTGAACCTCGCGTCGATGATCTCGAACTGCAGTCGCCCTGTACAACTGATGTCGCACTGGTAGTCACAAACCTTTTTGCCCTGGCTAAAACGCCATAGTAGGCCGTCTCAAATGTTTCACGTATATTAATTTGCAACTCAAAATCATCGCTAAGCATTTCAATCTGACCCTGTACTCCTTCAAATTCATTAAAAACATTGTAAAATCGTTCTAAACGCTGCTCTAGCTCTAATAATGTATTTTCGTCGTTAATCTTAAATGCTGAAAATGTTGATTCTAAATTGTTAACGTATTTTTCAAATATAGTTACTTTTGCCTTGACTGAACCTCTTTGTCTGATTAATTGTTCCATGATAATGATTTATACAATAACACTGCTAGCTCAGACAACTCTGTCCCTAACTGCATGCACTAGGAATGATATGAAAAGGACCCACCTTTGTTTTCACAGCCGCCGACTACTTCGTTCTAGTGATTTTCAATCACGCTTTATTCGGCTCGCTTGGACCAATGTTGGATTGTTTGTTTGTAGACTGTATTTTGGCTGGTTCACTACAACTGCTAGCGTTACTATATGCTTTATTTAATATATTTACAGTGTAATGACTATTTATTTTAAGATTATATTGATATGTATGAGAATGAAGAGAATGTTTGCATGCACGGTGCACTGCTCAAGCCACACTGGTCAGTGGTCAGTTCCTCGACTCCCGAGTCGGGTCGACGCGGTGGTGCCACATATACGCAGACGCGAAGCTCGAACAATTATACTTTTATTAACGTTTATAAAACCTTTTACGTCATGTTTTAATAATGATTTATAATATAACGAATTTTTCAAAACTAATGCAAAAATAATTCAGTAATGTATCACATATATAGGAATTTTGAGAAATGACTGCTCAGAGGGCTAATGCTCCGACCAGCAGTAAATTTACACTATAAAGAGCTATAGCAAGCAGCCAGGTTCAGAATCTAGGTGGTACCAGATCCTGTTTCAAGGTTATTACCTCATTAGGCCGACAATAAACGTGACTGCTTGAAGTAGCGAAGAATATGAGCGCACGAGATGTGAGTGTTTACATCTTCTGGTCATTAGTTTATATTTTGCCGATTTTGACGTATATTTCTCTATCATACGTTCACGTTTTTAACTAAAAATAAACGTTAAACTTCAAAGCAAAACCTTTAATCAACCATTACAATGTTTTAAAAACGTTATATAAACGTTTCAACACGAATCAGGGATTGGTTTCAAACTGTTAGAAATATTCGACCAGCTATTTTGTGAATATAAATCAGAATACACATAGACAAAGAGATGGATAATTCAAATTTAGAGGATGGATAGACAAATTCCACTAAAAAAAATCTTCCTACACAGAAGTTATTTCTGTTCCTAATAAGGCTTTCTTAACGATTTAGAAATAAAACTGTAACTCGTATAGTGTATTTTATCACATTAACACAAAACTAGCCTATATCCATTTTTATCAAAAATCGATATTCTATTCTAACTGAATTATTAAAATATTGTTTATATCATGCAGGGGTCAGGTAAGTGTAAGTGCTAATTCTATCAATTCAAAAATTGATACAGGCCTATGTCCATTTTTATCAATAACTGATTTTCTATTCTAAATAAATTATTAAAGTATTGCGCATATGCAGAAGTTACCTAAGTAAGATAGAAATTGCTGGTTCTGCATTAAGATGATGATTTATATGAATAATAATAATAAAATCCACTGTATTTATAATAATTTGTTAATAAAAGACAAGCATAATTTTTTAACTCGTGCAACATTTTCCCATTACATTAAAAGTTTTCCATCTTTTCAAATTCTATCAACACACTCTTTATGTGGCTATAAAAATAATACTGAGACATTTTCAAATTGTTTCTACTATACTATTCAGGTTAAACAAAATGAGAATAGCTGAACCAATTGATAAACTCTACCTATACAATTTTATTAACATGTGCATATTGTTCATGATTTATATTTTTACATATTGATATTCAGTCATATATGTGAAATAATGTAAGTTATTGAAAGCTTTATTTCGTTTACAAACTTATTATTTTACATAACTTTACGCTGGTCAAGCCAACGCAAAGTTGGCAATTTGTGACCAAATATGGAAAAATTTTCTTAGTGTAGAACAATTTTTTTATGTATTGCAGCTTTAGATTTATTTTAATATCACCGTTATAGCCTGATATATTCTATCTCTTGCTATAAAAGCAAATACATTCATTCCTCTTTGTATTTCTTGAATATACTCTTCCATGTGAAGAATAGATGTAGTCATTAACAATGCTTATTGCATTATCTGGCTTTCTGAAACAGTTGAGTCTGTTAATCAAATAACACATTAAAGTAAAATATAACTGAATTCTGCGCAAACTTAATACAGACGACTGCAGAATGGCAGTATTTTTGTATGAGCGTCACATCAACTATGTAGTAAATAATTTTAGTGGTACGTGCAAATCCCATTATGAAACAATACACATGTTCGTCCCGAGCATTTGCACATTTTGTATGTGAGAACGGCATTCTAAACACACAGGAATGTTCCGTCAGTGAGATTGATAATAACGAGAGACTTCATAGGCCATATCGCGCCAAAGTGTCTGTCTGTCTGCCGCTGTTGCAGCTGTAATAGGAACTGTTGAAATACTGCTTTTCGATTTATTTTTCAGTTGGCATGTTCATTGCTATAAGCTGAACAAAAAATATTTTTACCTTCTATAGCTGCAATGTTAAAAAGGCACACTTTCCGATTATGTAAAAGTGTACCGGGTGTTGCGGTTGAAACAGTTGTTCATTTATTGATTATAATGACTACATGACTCTACAGGAAAGAGTTCCTAAAACCGCTATATATTTCTCTATTACCCTAGTATTAGTTGGTGTTTCGTAGTCTACGAGAGTTAGATCTGGTGATCTTGGTCCACGTTCCACCTACACCATTCATTACGATATCCTCTCTTAGCCGATTAGAGTGAGTTAGATAAATATTATTTACTAAAGACTTTAATATGTTTAGTAGTTTTCTTCCATCCTCAAGAATTAAGCCAAACTAGCCTTCAGACTAGAGAACAACGAGGAGCTCAAAGAAATTTAGAAAGACTTGTTAAGAATCAGCAAGATTTACTGAATATATATTATCAAGAACGCGACCATGCTGGTTTCATCATATACACGAGATAAAGGCCCATTTAGTATTGGAATTGCAGAGCAAAGAGACAGTCAAGATCAGAAAAAGTGTGACGATTTCAGAACAAGCAACAAATGAATTTAACCAAAACTGTATTCCAATATTGATACACATAAGAATCAATTTAACATTGAAGCAGGAATTAGAAAATGATAAGAAAACTGTAACTGGTCTAGACAACCAGAATAAAACTTTGGAAGTTGCTAATACCAAAGTTTTCAACCAAATAAAATTAATTCAGGATAAAATAAAACAAGACTAAGCTCAGTGGGCTAGAGGACCTGTTGAAACACTTGAAATATAAAAATCAGTTGCTGCGGGGGTTAAATATCAATAAAAACAGTTGGAAATCCGGTTGAAAGAAATGAATGGATCAAGAGACAAAGATATATTTTTGTATTAAAGAATTAAGTTGCAGAACCCGGATGAATTGGGGGACGAATTGGAATTCAGGTGCTATTTTCTGGTGGAAAGTAGTAAGTAAATGTTCAAAATTTGGATAGACCTAACTGAAATGATTTTTACTAAATCTTCGTCTTTGATAGAAAGAGTAATGAAGAATCCCAGTGGCAAAGAAATGTTTTATAAAACTGTATTACCGAGAAAAAGAGTATCAGACGTTCTTGAAGCGGTGCATAGGGTATTGGCTTGGAAGTCGTTCCGATGTGGAAAAATTTTACTTGTGTTTGAAATAGAGAGAGTTATGTAACCTAATCGGGACAATTAGTTCTAAGAGGGATCAATGTTACGAAGGCTCACCTACTTTTTTGGTTTGTTAATTATGTCTATTACCTATTTGCTTTCAAATTAATAATACCTTTATGTTAACATTTGCTAGAACAATCCAAGCTGTATTCGATTTGCTTCCAGATGTGTTCTCGTGGACCGTTCAAACGAGAACCCAAGAATGATATATAATCGGATTGGCCCCGTCTCGTATGTCGAGAAGTCAAACGCAACCGGAAGAAACGTCGAAGCAAAGATTTGACAGTTGTGAATTGTTTTGAAATATATTTGTTGTGTAATCAAGTAGTGACAATAACATTTGCTTTTCTACGTAATTTATTTCAAGATTAAGTCAACGTAGAGGTTACATTATTTACTAAAGACCAAAATGTTATTTTTGCACAATCCGTCAATTTAACGTATTTACTGGTCGCATTAAAAGAAATAGCAAGTTACTTACCGATCGGAAAACAGTAAGTTATCAAATATGAAAATTGTGTAATTTTATTTACAAGCATTTGCATATCGTTCTCCTGACTTCTCTGGTATAACAGCCGAACATCATATCTGCAACCTTTGTCATTTTTGAGAGTGGGATTTTGAGATTTTTTAGTACATGATAGTTGTCATAGGATTGACAAACAAATTAAATTTAAATCTAAAAATCATTGCATTGCATGGATCGTGCAAAAAACTCAATAGGCGTTACAAGCTACCGGTCTCAGGCAAAATTGGAACCAAACTTTTGTTTTCGGCCAGGAAAAAACCCTTTTGAAACTTTAACTTTAGTAACTATTGTGAACTTTATATTTCGGCAACCATGGAGACTTGAGCGCATGTACGTTATACCTTTTACTTAGAACACTCTTTCATGGATAGTAGCTCCATTCGGAGGTGTTTGAGAAAAAATCTGTCTAAGGTTTTTGTCTTGTTTTGACTTGTTCTAGATGCACTGAAATTTTGAATACTCATTTTAGAAATACTTCTATAAAGAATGCTCTTTTTTCTATCATTTATCGTTTTCAGCTGCCAAAATCAGGGAATGAAAGATTTTTTGACGCGCCTGCTCAAATCCGAGTCGTATATGCCCTGCAGCCAATATACCGCCCTCGAAACGGCTGCACAGGTACAAAATAACAGCCCCACACGCGACTTGATTAATTCCGCACTGCTATCGTGTAAAGAGCTCTCAAATAGCTGCACCTTGATTTATTCATCGGTTACTGATGTAATTGCTCCTGCCCTGGTGCTTATTATTGAAAGAGTTACGGCGACGTTTTATAGGTTTCGAATAGTCGTTATATCGGCCAATGTAATTTTAATTTTTTTTCGTTCGCATCGAGACAATAATTTTTTCCGAGAGCGATCCTATTTCTCTCGTGATTTATTGTCACGAAGTACCATTTCCAATTTCAGTGGTGATTGCGAGGCATTTTACGTTAAAATAGAGGCCGCTAACGACACGATTAACAAAGAGATTTAAAATTTCAACATAATATCAGCTCTAAGTTATTCTAAACAGTAGGAACGTTATGGGATGCATGCCACTTTTTCATATATTGCAGAATTGTGTAGAGTCGTTATTAAACTAGCATTTTCAAGTAATAAAAGTGAAATAGAATAGGCCTAACATATTAGACTATGTTGTATATGATAAGGACATGATCTGCTGCTACTAAAACCTTATGCCACTGTTCTCTCTTTTATCGACAAGGAAAAACAATTATTTTCTGTAATACGATGCCATAGTATCTAGGGTCATACGTTTGGCAATGGTGTACCTATCAATTTTTTTTAAATTAAATAAATTTTATATTATATACTGCGCGACAAAGAAAGGTAAACATCTATATATGTTCGTTAAATTTTAATAATTTTTGGTATATAGGTTTGAGCCCACTTATTTAATAGTTGCATATTCGGCAAGATCAGAGAATCTACTGAAAAAATTGGTTCAATAGTGTGTGAGATTCCACGATTCCTAATACACTGTCGATAAGTCTCAGGCTTATCTTATTCGAGCTATCTGAAATTCATGGATAAGAGTTGCTAAAGTCTATGGAAGGTGTTGTAAATGCAGCAATCTGCGACCAATCATGTCCCAAACATATTCAATAGGTGATAGGTCCGGCGATCTTGGTGGCCAGAGTAAAAGTTGATCCATAAAAGCTACTATTTGCCTGGCAACATGAAGATATGGAATGACATGTGGCTCCTCCACTTCGTGGATGTAACGTTGGGCTCTCATGTTACCTCTAATGAAAACTACCTCTGCTACCATACGCGATAGCTTCCATACCATAACGTCTACTGTATGATGGGCATGACGATCTCGATGTTGACGAGTGGAAGGCAGCACCCAATGTGGACTAGGTGCCAAAACTACGTATTTGGCGATACCACTGATTTGCAATAGTCTGGGTACTGCCAAATCGGTCTCTGAGAGCTAAATCTCACAATTGACGATTTGTGGCTCCACTACGATGGTCAGTGCCTGTCGTTCTATATTTACGGCCTTTCTGAGTGCACGCCTGATAACGCTGTACATAAGGATCTGTAGATCCTTCTACAAATTTCTCTCACCGACAAATCTGCTTCACACAACTCAACCATCCGCCCACTAGCTGGTAAATCTACCCAAATCTACGTGAACTGCATAAAAAGTGTACCAACTTTATTGTAATTGCAGAATGTCTCGGAAAATATAAGAGATAGAAGAATGCGGTTTTCACAACACTGGACTCCTTTTCTAGAAACTTAAAATACCGCAATAAGAATGTTTATCATCCTTTTGATATACAGGGTGAAATTTAAAGAACTACTTTTAAGAAATTCTTCGTATCTTAGAGAATGGCTGAGATATCGGAATCATACAAATTGCTTCTGACAAACCTTTTATGTGAGTTCGATAGCATATTTGTAATTTCTTTACAGGGCGTCCCTTTTACAATATGACTCAAACATACAATTTCTTAAATAAAGTATATTATTATGTGCAATTCAATTACATTACCTATTTGTTTCCTTCATAATGATCACTTGTTACTTTATAGTAAATTAAAAATTAGTATAATATATTTTTATATGTTATATGTTTCATCAATCTCATTTAGTTTGTACACAGAGCACAATTGTAGAAGAAACTAGATTTATTCTAACATCAAAATAATTTCATTTTGTTTAGGTACAATAATGATTAAGTAGAAGATTTGATGAAGAAATAACACAGTTAATAGCAAAAAATTAACAGATAGATGTATGACTCCGACTTGATAAAAATAAAACAACATTTTTTGATCATTGTTTGAGTGTTTCTATAAATAGTAAAATTTCAATTAATTTTAATTGTTTTAATTGTCTATTGTAAAGCGCTAGTAAAACCCCATTTAAAAATAAACTTTTGATATATGGCACAAATGGTAGAATTTTATGGAGACTATTTAAAGAGACATCCTGTATATCGTGCAGCAACAGTTAATCTTAGTCTTTTAATTACTCTAAATATGTGTTTGTTCATGATATCTACCCATTTACATATATTTATTTCGTGTTGAAAAACCATTCTTCGAAAATCGAATAGATATAAATATATTTACTTTAGTTTTAGGTACTGTTCAAAGCTATGCGACAATAATGTCGGAACTTGTGGAGATTTTTTCAATGCTCTTTATGTTCAGTTACAAAAGTGTGTCCTCAAAAGGAATTAATTCCACCGAGCCTGTCAAGTTAAATTATTTGAAGCTCCAAAATACACGTCTGCTTCTCCTAAACGTTTCCAGCTCTGAAAATGAATTCCTAAGGTGACTGAAACTGATGTCTTCTTTCAGACTGTTGTTCCCTCTTCTCGTACTTTATTGCGTTCAGGTACTTGGTAATTAAAAACTCCACGCATCGCAGTGACGCGTACGTGATGCCATGCGTGACTTGGTAGGTGATTAAGAGTGTTTTATTTAGCCCTAAATAAAATAAAATCTACTTCCAGCAGTTCGCCACCTAATGAATCGTTGGCAACTGTTTTGATTGAGGCAGTTCCATGTTTAAACTGGTGACACAGACGCATAAGCGTATATAAGGTGATTCATTTGAATTACTCAATGTTACTCGATGCAAGGAGCAGGATAATATCAAAAAATAAAGTGTAAAGGGGTACGTTTACATCTGACACTTGTGTCCGGAGATATGCGCTCAATAAAATTAATATTCAAAATTTGACATCACAAAACTAAAAAAAAATAAATAAAATATTAAATAAAAAACTAAATAATAAAATTATTTTAATTAACACACCACAATAAAATATTACAATATATTGTGTAGGTACTGACGCGTACCCTCAAATGAATATGTGTTGATATGGAGAAATTTAATTTTTGTTTGATGATATGAATTTGAAATGAATTATTGTGTAAATTAGTACCTATATGAATAATAAAAAATTTTGTTGAGCGCCAATAAATATTAAAAAAAATTCTACTTTTGATTTTCCTTATATAATTTTTGTTGTGGATAAATTTATTTTTGTACTTACTTTATATTTCTATATGCCGGCTAAACACTCTCACCTCAGTTAGCAAATTCAAAGACGAAATTTGTGGTCCAATACTGCTTACTCTTTTCTGATACTATTAGATAATTTTTAATTTTTTTAATAAAATTTTGAATTTTCTACAGTTTTCTATTTTATCTCTCTTGTAACTATTAAATTGAGATGGAGATTTTTGTCTATTGAGATTTTAAATAATGAGAAAATTGTTTTTATCTAGTGGAATTTTATGTATTGCAAATTTTAACCAATGCGAACAGTTTTAATACAGAATTACAGAAATGACATTTAACGAATTTACCTGCAATGGACCGTTTCACTAAGAATATCCAAAGATTTACATACATACAACGTTCCTTTGAGTTTTTAACGTTACTTTTTAATGCTTTGTAGATCCTGGATGTTTTGCGATCCTGATTTCTTCATCGATAGTTTTCAGAGATGATTTCCAGCGTTGGATGACCTTTCCTTTGTCGTTTTCTTTAATTTTCCACTGTTGATGGAACTGCAATGCTGATCTGGGACCTCGTACTGATTTCGAAGCACTACACTATATATTTACCCCTTTTTTTGTCACACGTTGACTAGTGAGGTTAGGTTACTTTTTTATTTTTATAAAAATTTGTTTTTATTACTATGGACTTTTTCCAATTAACACTATGGCTTTACTTGCCTTTTTACACTTTATACTTTTACTATAAAATTATAATTTTTGACTTTTACAAGATTCACTAATTACTTTGTTGTGGAAACGAGTTATTCAATTGTTTTGTTTTTCGACAGGAGATGTTACCTGTTTGGCTTTATAAATTGAACAGATTTCATGTCAGATCTGGGTCTGACTATTTATAGTATTTCTCAAAACAATTGAAAGTTTGACATGTTTTCCTAGCAACAGAATTTTTGATTTTAATTTTTGAAATTTGTGTCCTTATACTAAAATAAAGCTTAAATCTAACACTGTAGTCTTTTTTCTCATGTCTTTCTGATTATTTTGATATGCCTAAGTGGCCATATCGTTCACTTTTAACTATGTGTCCGTTTTACACATTTTTGTCCTTAATTCTAAATAGTTCACTTTTTATGTCCTAAAACTACACTAAAATTGTTCTTTTCACACTTATACAAGTCTCTGCTATATTCTTATTACTATTTACATAAGTTTTTGGCTTAAATTCTTACATTTAAATTCCAACGTCAAAAATTTTTTTAACATTTTATGTTTTTCAGATATTTAACTTACAAATTGAACCAATCTATTGAAAAGGATAAACTAGAACTTAAATGAGTCTTCCTGAGTATATTTACAAGAGTATTACATTTTTTAAAAAACGAAATTTGAAAAATGTTTTCGAGCTGTCAAATTCAGAAAATTATTTCAACAATTTGTCCCACAAATTACTACTAAACTTGAAACTGTAGATGTGAGAGAACTCGGCCTAGAGTCTAGTTACAAGAAATAAATTTGCTTTACACAAATATCCTTTTTATATACAAGTAAGTAATTTAATTACGTTACGTTCAAAATTTTGACATTTTAGATTTTTATTTTCGTTTTGCATGTTTATATATTAAATTTCCATAACAATTTAGCTTAGTACATCTCTATTGTACATTTTTAAGCCTTTCTGTGTAGAGAATTTCTTTATTTAAAAATATTTTTGACATTTGTCATCGTATCGCTACGATGCTGGTTTTGTGTATGTTTTACTTGAATGTATCATTTTTATTTTTATTTGGTAAGTAAGCTTGTAAGTACATTCCATAACAATAGATTTAGTATCTTAATTCACAATGCTACTGGCTTTGATGTAAATTAAAAGACATATTTTACTCTTTAGCAATATTGAAATATGAGACACACGAAAAAAACCCTCTGTTTTTTTTTTATAATATTACTTACTGTACGTTGACCAACAACGTGCTTTGAATTTTAAATTATCTCACCTGATTTTGAACAAATCTGTAAAATTCAGTTTTGTCCTGCAGAAGAACAAACATCTTCTGCATATTAATACCGATGTGATTGGCCATATAAATTTCATTTGAGCAGTTTGTATCAATGAATAATGCATTTCTGTTAACTATTTAAATGTTACTTGTTTAGCCGTTCGTCGTATAAGACGCGATCGATAAACATTTATTTTAATTTGTTTAAAATGTAAAAACTGTTAGATATTTGTACAGTTTATATTAACTAGTCCTAGGTCTTAAACACCATGTTCCAGCCTTGGTCACATTTCCAGAATAAAAAAAATGGGAGACTTTGAGCCCGATCAGTCGTAAATTGTCCAGGTCTGTGAACGCAAACGTCTTTAGTCCCTCATAGGTGTTTCAGATACAAATTCACAGTTCTTTAACACAGGCGACATATCCGTAAATCAGCCTATGAGGCGATGTCGTCGGCTCGACGACCGATCCTTCACGTCACGACTTTTATCGCTGTCTTCATCGAAGAGCGAATACAAATTTCCCAAGAAAGAGACTCAGCGTCTGAGCCGGAGCAGGCTGCTCAATATGCAAGGAGAGTGTATATACATGTTTCGATCCTCTTTATTGGGTTTCGCTGTGTACGGTCAGCAATTTGAATGGCCGTTCAAAGTTGGGACATTCCGGTGTATTTAAGTTTTGTCGACCCGCCCGTCGGGTCATACAAATTACCTGATTATTTTCCGTCTCTAATAAAATAACAAGTATATAATATGTTGTTTAAGTCATTAATTCACTTTTATTGGCCTTATTCAATGTTTATGGGCGTCCACCTCGAATGTTGAAAGGGATGTTCCTACAACTGAAACGAGAGTCGTAAATTTCTCTACATTGTATATTGACATATTCATAGGATTTCGTTTTTTTGCGCCAACATTTTTTAATTTACAGCTCCGCAATATTTTATTACATTTAAATTTACACAAATTTACCAATTATTAAAAATGTTTACTTAGAAACTGTTTTCATTCGATGCAAGAGTACCTGAGTACCTACTAATTTTTAACAATTTTGTCTATATTTAATAACATTAAAAATTCATCCACTTTTATACAGGGTGAACCTTAAATGCATACAAATATTTTAATTGCTGGTGTAGTTCGTCATATAGATGAGTCTAGTACAAGTCATTTTGAAAAATTTCATTTTTGTCAAACTTGACATACGTTTAATATTTTTACTACGATTTTGAGAACGAAAACAGAGAGTTTTTCGAAACGTCATTAATACGGAAGTGCGCGATAGTGCTGTGATTTTTGTTATTTTTTACTTATCTGCTTTTTTCAGTGTGATATTTTTTGCTTAGGCAAACTTAGTTTCAAAAATAACCCTTGACTGTTCCGTGTGGCGCAAGGGCTTATTTAATTAATCTTTATTATTTTTTCACAAATGTGGCAAAAACCCAATAAAACTAAAGAAAAACTAAAATTATGCCACAAATAAATAGCTTCAGACAATATCTTACCCTTATCAGACCTATTTTTTTTTTCGAATTCTGCGTAGTTTAGGTTTTAAATGTATGGTTCACAACAGTAACATTTTCACATAGTAGGCGTATTTGTCGTGAAAGTTTCATTGTTATGATTGTCACTTTTGCGTGCTACTATTTAAATTCTTACGTTTGTTTATCTTCTTGGCTGTGATCTTTATGCTTCTCTTTGTATTTTATTCGATTTTTACAACCATTAACCATCATGCTTTTACTAACTGCCAATATACATTTTATTTATGGTTTCTGTAGTGGAAACTCAAATTCAAAAAGAGTATCGGCAACGTTTCTCTGATATAATGCAACCGTCTACAAAATTGTTAAATTGAAAATCATGCATGGACGAGGGAATTAGGAACCCTAACTTCAAGATATCGTGAATGTTGCCGTCCAAGGAGGCGTAGACATGATTTAGATGTAGTAATTTAAACAATTTGTTTAACGTTATCCTTCTGCGAGTGTAGAAAGAGCATTATTTACTGAAGAACAAACAATACTCATGTATGGCAGTTGCTTAATGAAAATGAATTATATCCTTACGATTTTCAAAGGCTGCATAGTATGCTTCAAGAAGATCATACCGCTCGTTTTTGCTTTTGTTGCACAATTCTTGGTCGCCAACAAGATAATTTAGAGACAATTGTCTACAGAAATGTGCAATGGCGCAATTATCAGCTATGTTTCAGTCATTTATGTCTTTAACTTTCAACCCTCTCCTGACCTAATTTATGAAATGTTATTTTAATATGTAAGTATGGAGAAAATAGCCATTTTATAAAACAAAACCCATTTGCTTTTAGACTTGTATGTATATCTAACTACTTTGTTATATTGACGTCAATAATTTTAGATTTTAAACAGATTGACATGGATTTCAATGTACTTCATAAAGATGGGAGATGCGTTTTCTCTACTACCTATTCTACTAATAAAAAAGTGGATACTTATTCTCTTCCTTAAAAGAAAGAAGTATGCACAATTATATCCTAAATTTCTCGCATATTGTTATAAAAGTTATATAGTTAATAAAAATACAGCTTCTTTAAAATCCAAAACTACGTTGCATAGTTGTAAACTAAGGTACAATTAAAACTAAGCAAAAATCTTTTTCACGTAATTTGTTTTTTGCATGACTTATAATGAAGTGCACAATGGAAACGCGGTGTAGAACTAACTACATCTATCGGCCGTTCGCTACTCCATGCCGGACTGAAAATGTCACAGGCACGAAGCGTTCTACATGCAGTAGACACCATTGAAAGCTGTCGACCTTTATCGCGATCGGCGAGAAACGATATTTTGCAAACACGGAATTCCACATTATTAGCCATATTTAGTCTGATGTCACCTGTCACAAAGGCTACAACCATAGAATTTTCTATAAGAATGGAATAAAGTGCAACAATATTTTAGAAATGTTAAATATGATGACCAACGCTCTAGACGACCAACACATCATTATCAACTTATGAAAATGAGAAAATAGTGAAAGAAATGATTATGGACGATCGCCGAATCACAATCAGAGAAGTCTGTGATGGTGTTAGCTTATCAATTGGCCCATTCCATGATTGTTTTCCGGATAATTTAGGTACGAAACGAGTGGCAACTAAATTTGTTTCGGAATTGTTGAACTTCGAACAAAAACAGCGGCATATTGAGTCACAGAACTATTGAAACGTATCATAACACTTTATTCCATTATTATTGTAAGATCTCATGCAAATTTTCTTATTTTTTTTTAAAGATGTAAGTAATCGTCGATCAAAATACATCTTTGAAACGTATGACAACAAACTAAACAACCAGTATGGCTAATGATACTTTTCAGACATATTTACCAATATTTAGAACAACGAAAATAACGGGCAAATCGAACAAATGTAACCCGAAATTTACAAAATTCATGTGACTTTTTGATTACACCTCCTATTTAGAACCTGTTTGCGGTCATAACTCATTAGAGTTGTGATCTAGTGATCAGAGAAAAATTATTAAGTCAGTTTTGTGTTATTTGGTGCGGTGCAATTGATCATACAATTATATACCGAACATCCAGTATAGGTATCAAGCGATAATCATTCTGCACCATATATTTTTTTAACGGTTTACATATAATGTTCAAAGTACTCGCAAATCCTTCTTTGTCAAGTCTATAAAAGTCTATTTCCATAAAAATGCAATTCTATTTTTCTTTTAAGATATGAATAATAGTAATTTAAATACGTAAACATAATTATTCCCGCAGACTATAACATTTCATCTGGTTTTAAATGGTAGGAGCGACGATAAAAACAACCGAATTCAAATGAGCTTATATAATTTGTGAAATGAGTTTATTGCCAGTAGTTTCAGAATAAAAGTACACTCATGAGGAGACGATATTCCTGCTTCTGTTATATCTGCGGCATAATGTTTTGAGTATATCTTTATTTATACAAAAGAGATTGTATGGAGATACGCCAGCGCAATCTAATGGGCGATAAGCGTGACTTCCTACCGCAACATAACCTCAATACTACCACACTGCCAACGCTCACTTGTTTTAACTGTTGTGGGCATATGTAAACTTTCCTAGCGCGGCTTCTTTGTAATAATGATCCTTGCGGTTTGGTTGGAAGGGCGTAGGGAACCGTTAGAGTATGGTTAACGAATCATCAGACCTCAAGAACGAAATCTGTTAACTTTAATGTCCAGCAGAAACGACATAGGCACCAAATGTTGCTGATAAGTGTGCAAGCACAAATAGTAGAGAATTAGTTCAAATTATACACTGAGAAATAAACAAATAATCTACTAGAAAATTAATTCAAAATATATAGTGAGAAATAAATTCACTTGCTTCAGAAAAACTTAATAGAGAACACATATAAAACTGACTTGTAGTAGCCAAATCAAGTTTTCTGATAACCAGTCATAAGTGAACAAGTTATCTAACAATGACTGAAATTTCTTGCTGGAGTACTTGCTATATTTATTAAACATTTTAATTAAATGTATTTCTGATACATTAAGGACAAGTGTACAGTGCATTAAAAGTTAGATGACTGTAGTAGTACTCTTTAGCTTTAAGTTTTAGACAATACAAGTACAAATTTTGTACTTACCTTAAAGTGTATACTCATCTAACATAAATAAAAACCGCCACAGTTTCAAAAAGTGATGCTCATGTATACACTTAATGCGAAATAGAAGTAAGGTATTTACTATTGAAACATATTTTTATATACACATTTCAGGCGAACATGCATTTTCTTCTGACAGCATGAATCTACTACATTATAGTTCAGAATCTAAAATTTTTTTTGCATATTTATTTATACAAATCACAAAATAAAGACATATCTACAATAAAGACAAGAATAAGTAGAACGAATTGAGGTGTAAAAATAACAAATTCAAAATGTGTTTGACAATCGCAATTTAACTTGTCTATATCTATCCATAAATAATTAAAAATCACGGCAAAATGATTGAAAATACACTGAATAGTTAAATAATAGAAAAGGAACCGAAACAGGAATCGCAAACATACTCACGCTCTCAAACTAGCACGGTGACGGTTATAATCATTCTTGAATGAATTGATGGACGGATCTTCACACAAGCGCTTAGAGTTAAATCCCACTGATGCGATAATAATATTTGGTATTGGAATGCCAATGCACACAAAATATAGCGCTTCCAAGTACACACCATAACCACACAAAACTTAATGGCGTTATTGGTGATGTAGTCGTCAGGAGCGAACAACAATTTCACTTATCGCAGCAACAGAATTAGTTGTGGTACCGATCTGTACTGCTGTGACAATAATGGGTTTCAGTTATGCGAATAATCTATGTTTCAGTAGTCATATTTACCAACTACAGTTAATTGAAAAATAATTACAAGTAAACTAATGACTTACATAAAATGAATTTTTGAATTCAATAAAATACTTAACTGACTACAAAGTAAGTAAGTAAGTAAGTACAAGTTTATTTATCCAACAAATATTATAAATACAAAATATAAGTCACATATACCTTATACACATTAATATTATACATTTACTAACAACGTATACACAAATACAACATATAGGTACTCATTTACAATCAAAAAAAGACCTAATTAATATAGTCAATAACAAAGACAAAAAGAAATGACAATGCAATATTGAAGCAAATATAAACTATTAATTTATTGTTCAGTTATTTTTTAATTATGTAATGTGTTCGCTTATCAGTGTAGACATGTTCGTTTACCAGTGCCTACACCAGATAAAAATATATTTCTGGTAATAAATTTTTTTAGCAACAAGATTTCTTGGAAGGTTTTCCGAGTGTATGTAGGCACTGATGACAGAACTGTACTCATATAGCTAACAGTTGCAATGCTGGCAAATTATCCCAGAGAATAATGTTGATATCCCTACTACTTTTTCACTCCACTTCTGAATGCTTCCTATAGATAACTAGTAAAGTATGAGTATGTTAATATTTCGTTAATCAGTTGACTAATAACGACAGAATACATACATTACCCAATTTTGGATCTTTGTCGGTTTGATAAAGTGAAATTAAATAAGTATGAGCAGGCCAACTCTAGTTTCTCATGGGTGGGAACATCAAGGGAGGTCAACTTGTATTCAGTAGTTACCTCACGAATATGCTTGAGTTTTGATCTGATAGACTTCACATTAAGTATTCATAGCTGCATAAACATGTGGCTGAGATACATTACTTTTGTAAAACTACATCAGTTTTCAGGGAAATGCCGTAGTTCTTTCATCTCCTTTCCAAAATTAAATGTTCAGTGTCATCTAGAATCCAAAAGTCCAAACTTAATGATTTTGTTAACAATATTACTCGTTACCCGTAATATGTCCTATGTTAGTTGTCATTAATATTTAATATAATTTTCAAGTAAGTATTGGAATAAAATTTAGGGAAAATAAATCGGTACAGGACAATACATATGATGTTATTTAGAACATGATTCTACAAGATGGTTTTGAATAGAGTGACATGAATGATACCAGTGAATTTACAGATAAAAGGAATATAATTTGCATAAAAATCACTTAAATCAATAACTGTCATTATTTAAAAAGTTCCCAAAAAATACAGAGAAAAGCGACTGTATTTTGAAAAGGAAAATAAATATAGTTGTCAAATTTTACACAAATTTTCTGTTGATACATGTGCACCTCACCAGTATTATTGATGCTTTCAAAAACACGCTGTTTATTTGTGTACTCTTTTTAGAGTTCTAAACTTCACGTTCTGAAATGTAGGTCATTAGTTAGTTTACTAGTACATTGATTTCTTCCTTTAAACTTTATTTATTAAAATAAAATGTTTTACATTTTTGTGAGAAACTAAATATTAGAAGCTGCGGAAGAATCTCATTTAAAACCGGCATTTCTTTAGGTATTTTTTAATACAATAATTTAAATCTTATCATTTACTTAAGGGTTATCAGGACAACTAATTCAAATACATCTTTTACTGTATTTCTTTAGAACACACTTTGAAAACTATTGCTATTGCAAACAAATTAAATATTGTGCCTTTACGTGACAACAAACAACAGACGTTGTCAAAGAACTACATTGCAGCTGTTATGTTGCAAAAAAAGCAATACAAAAAATTTCGCATTTATGAATTCTGAAATGCAAGACATGATTTGTGTATATGCTCGTACCGCACATAGAAGATATTTTCAACTGTACTTAAACCAGAAACAATCAAAGCGTAACATTTATAATAGAATTTTTACCCATTTGGGTAAATTTCATTCTAAGTGAAGGATTGGTCGTTTAAAAATGGTGACTATCTAACAAGAAAAAGAAATCTCGGTGAGTGTAGTTGACAATCCTGAGATAAGCACAAGGCGCCTACGTGCAGCAACAGATGTGAATAAAACAACAACTCCCAAAGTCCTCCATGACGATTTGGGAACAAGACAATCCTCATTTACGGGAAGAAACACATTTCCAGCACAAGTTTTCCTTAAATATTTGGTGTGGCATTGTTGATGATTTTATAGTTGAACTGTATGAATGCCAGCCCGCCTTAATGGTGGTGCGTATTTGAGATTTCTGCAAGATGATTTGCCAATTGCCAGGCTGATTAGAAGACGTTCTACTAGCTGTTAGGCAAGAGATGTGGTATATGAACGATGGTGCACTTACCCACCTTCCCCATACTGATTAGAAACATAGATGGATAGGTCGTGGCAGCGAATTTTCTTGGCCAATTCGTATCCCCGACCTTAATCTCTTAGATTTCTTCTTTTTGGGTCATATGAAAGAACTTTTATCTCGCGCAGACCTTCTTCAAAAGATTCATGATGGTGTTAACGTAATTCTGAACAAGAAAGGAACTTTATTTAGGAGGGTCATATGTCTATATTTTGTTATATAAGTTTATAACTTGTTTTGTGTAAACTGGACGTATTTATAAAAAAAATACCTTTGCAGAAATTATAAAACACAGCACGTTCGCTTAGCATATTCGAGATTAAAAACAAAGTAAAGTGCAAAAGTGATTTGGAGAGATCTTTGCAGTTTTGGCACTGAATAACTTCATTGTAAAAATAGAATGGTTAGTTACAAAAATACGTATTTAGATCAAATTTAAAAAAAAAATAGTAAACAACAAAAAAAGGCAATTTTTAAGTAATTTTTATATTTGCACAGTACTGTTATTGACATAATACACCTTTATTGGCAAAACTACAATATGCAGGGTGAGTCAAAATTCACTCCCCCAGCGGCCGGATATATAGGTATTCTAAAAATAAAAAAAATGGAGAATACTAAAATTTCAAAAGCGGAGCTGTGTTTGAATAAATTACTTATTTTATATCAATAAATGCGCAATTTGATAAGTCTGTCGAAAGACTTATCAAATTGGCCGGAAAAGAATCTTGTTGACACGGATTTACTTGACAGAGATGTATAATATTTATTTGACTTTTAGTATTTCTTGTTCAGTTCAAAATGGCAGAGTTTGCTTATACGAACAGAGAATACGTCGATATGATTAAAGCTTTAGGAGCTTGTGACGGTGTTGGCGAGCGTTTCTACAAGGAACAATTTCCGAATTGCCTTTATCACGATCAAAAAACAATCCAAAATGTAGAAATATGTACTGTGGAAACAGGATGCGTGGCTCCAAAACTTTCACTGTATGCCGGTTGGCACCGAAAATTGACATAGCAACAGGAACAACGGTTACAGTAGGATGTTGAGAATAAGTAGCACCAGTACACGTATATTATCAAAAAACAGGCATCATGTCCATTCTCCTGTCTATAGATGTCTTCAAAGGTACAGCTTGTATCCGTATCACGTAGAGACAATTCAAACGCTGCATCCCGATGACGACCAATTGTAATGTTTGAATAATAGCCAAAGCCTGTAGGATCCTCATTTTTGTTATGTCTTATTTTGTATGGATTTAAATGTGTTAATATAAAACAAAGAATTATAAATTTGAATTTTTCTTGACAACATTTTCCGAAAACGGCTCCGCTTTCGAGATTTTAGTATTCTACATTTTTGTTTTATTTTTTTTAGAATATATATCCAGCCGCTGGAGAGTGAATTTTGACTCACCCTATATATTCACACACAATTTTTTCAGTGTAGTTGATCCTAGACGAAAAATTATTGCGCTCACATAAATTTTACTAGCAGACCATTAATCAAAATATAAAACATTTTAATTTATCTACTTATCATCAAAAACAAATTACTTTTATAACTCAAGCATATTCCACTTCGATAACAGCATAGTGTGGTATAAATATTCATAATGTTGTTGATTATTGACAGTGGAAAATTTATATATAATTTTTTTTTCAGTAATGGACGGTCATTAATAAAGTTTGTGATGAAACCATTGGTACGTACATACATATATAATATGCGGAATACCTTTGTAGGAACATGAGCAATACTTTTAAACTCGACAGGTATTTGTTTCTCAAGATGGGCGATTGTAAACGACGAAACTCTAAATAAGTATAATTAATTATAATGTTAAATTACGACATTGGAAATATACAATAAATTTTGGGAATTTATGTAATTGGATGCAAGATATTTCTTGCTCAAAGGCGCATTTGGTGAATAAATTTTAATGAAAATTAGCTGAGGGATGTACAAGATAAAATTTATTTCATGTTAAATGTTAAGTATTAGTTATAGAGCTTGACCAAACTGAAAATAACTGGAGGAAGTGCAGTGAACGTTTTTTACCTGTATCAAAAACAGAAATATTTACAATTGTTTATAACAAAAAACTTTTAAACCCACTTAATTGAACTAATCAACAGGTACATATATATGTGCACCTCTGAAAACATCATGAAAATTTTATGAATTGACTGTTTTTTATGTTAAATACGGAATAACTTTACATACTAGCGTTGTTTCTTACAAATACAAGTAGTAAGTTTTACAAAATTGCAAGTAAAAGTAAAATATATACGAAATGCCACATAGTTGGTTTGAATTTCAATGGTGACGTCATATCATTTCTAATAAAAATCAAGTGTTTGCAGGTATACGAGGGTCCGCTCATTGTATTTTTAATCTTATTTATAGAATTTTCTTGTAACATTCACAATATGAAATTATAATACCTAGATATACACAATTATTCAGAAATCAGTCAATTCAGCTGTCCACTACTTATATGAACTTAAGAAGAAGAAGAAACTAAATTAAGTTTTAGTAGCTATATACTAATGTAACTACTTGCATGCGACCAACTTTACCTAGTAATATGACACTTTAAATAAGAAGTTTATAACAGTTATTGCTGCTCATACCAATTAAAACCTAGCGTTGACCTACAAGGTGATTCTGAACATATCTAAAGGAATTTGGGAATAGATGCGTCATGAAATATGGAGTCGATATCGTATTTTTTTTTATAAAATCCTTAGAGTTGCCGAGTAAAACAAAATTGTAGTATTATCAATCTATACATCACTGGGCCACTGTAGTCAGATAGGCGATTCAGAATATTGAAATCCGATTACTTCATGTAAGCACTAAACTTTTTGTGACGTCAGTGTTTAGACTCGTTTTTTCAAGTTGATTGGATATCGTTTTAATTTATTGCACTGTGAAAATGCTTTAGCAGAACGATTTCCCGGTGTGCCAAATGCAGCTTATTTTACCGCGGTGTGCAGTGACTGCAAATGTAGTGCAACGCGAGGGAAATTTGAAACCAAATTGTGGAAGAAATAGAGGTCAAGGATCGCACCGAAGTGGATACATGCTATTGATGATTTACGGAAACGTATCATAGTTTCTGCCAATATCTTACGAGTTCAAAACGGACAAGAAGCAGAAGTATTTGTGTTAGTTTTGTAGAAACTGGGTCAGATGGGCCCAAAATTTTGTAACATCAGGTATGTCAAACTATTTTAGTAATTAAAACCAACAATTAAATATATTAGTAACTAATAACAATAGCGACAAAAGCAGTTAAATTTGGTTGGTTATTTATTTTTTTCCTTGAGCATTTCTTTGTCCACTTGCAGATTGCGGCCTTATCAGGTTTTACAGTTTACCAGTTTTCAGTGCTGTGCAGAAGGATATTTTTAAATCATTTTCGAACCTTTCGAACCAGTTTTGGCTGAAGTTCTGAATCACCCTTTATAAAGAGTCCTATGAGTCTTTTATGTTAATTACTCAATAGAAGAATATATACAGGGTTAACTATGACTAAGTATAAACAATTTAACCACGTGCTCAGGAGGCCTAAAAGACAATAAAAAAATTATTCCAGAATTTTAGCTTGATATTTAAAAAATGGGGCAAAACCCTTTTTTCCTACGGAAAGTCGGCGCCTATGATAAGAATCGACTGAGATGGCTTAGACCCATAGATAAAACTTACAGCTGTCAACAATATCTACTACCATCGTCGTTTTTTTGCAGCATTTCTAAATGTAAAAACGAAAATTAACATTCAAATAGTAATAATACCTGATAGATAGGTAACAGTTAATCCACTTAGCTCCAATATTTTGCATTCGTTTTCCATTATTTCGTTATAAACTGGTTGAACTACATATTCGCTCATTACAGCCACTCACTACCGATAAAAGACAGTAAAGACACTTCCCGTAGGTAGGTATTAGATAGATTAGATTTCTATTTATTGTCATTGTCATTATTGTATTGTGTTTAATGTAACCGCGGAAGTCTTGTCCCATAACCTAGAAAACCAAACCGGCGAACTATATTGTAGGAAATTATCCTCACCCAACACAAATATCTTTATTTAATAACAATAAAACGTTTAAAAATTAAAATAAGGCACTAAAAACTGCAGAAGAACACAAAATTACAACGTAAACACAGGAATTCAATTATGACATGACAGTGACACTACTGACATTGACTAATGAGCGACTGTTGCATGCTTGTAGAGTATGCAACCAACAAGCATTGGCGGCGTTAAATAAGGATTTAAAATAATATCGAAAAAAATTTTTTTTGGCTTTATAAATAAGTTTGGAAATTTTTTGAAGGATGATTCCGTTAATTCTTCTTTTTTCCTATCCCCTCTTAAAATATTTGTACTAAGTCATAGTTAACCCTGTATTTTAAAAATTTTTGTGAGATGTTTTATTTACTTAAGTAAAGATGTGACAGAGTTGCTCCAAGAATTGCTTGATTATCTCTTTATGGTAGATGCTACATATAGGTTTATCAACTTTGGAAAAATATTGTTTAAATCAATTTGAACATATCAAAACAGAGGATTAAGCAGTTATTTGGAGGATGGTAAGTATAAATGGCAGTCCAAACATTAATATAATGGCTGAAATGTGGTGATTTGTTTTTATAAAACAATATATAGTGATTCATTTTTTTAGTAGCGTCATCAAATGACACAATACATATCAAATTTTTGTTCATGTAACTAAATCTTCTCGTTAGTAAAACTACATAAGTTATAAAAACGTTTTATGTTCCATTTCATTGTTTATACTTATTCAGTTTGATACAACAGTAGTTTCTTTTTGTCTTTATCCTCAGAGGTACGATGTTTCTGTGGATAAAGACAAAAAAATTAAAAAAACGGTTTGAGAAAAGTATGAAAACACTTTTTTTATATCTGGTTTTATATTACAGTAGGTACGGTAAGGTAAATAATTTCTGTTAAAAAATAAATGTATTTTACTTTGAGAGTAAAGTTTGACAATAACATATTAGATGCACATGGTGTTTAGGGATGCACTAAGATATCTAACAAAAAAGAAGAAATAGAAATTTTAATATTTTTTCGAGCATCAGTAGGTCAAAGTTATCTTTTTCAAGCATCTATCTTCATCATATATTTTTTTATTAAGCACATTCTTATGAACCTTGAAAATCTATGAAAATATACAAAATTTTATTTAAGTTCAACAATAAATAATAAAGTTATTACAAACTGAATTTCCGCTAAATCTTTAGTCGCAGTTTCCTCATATCGATTTTTTTTTATATATTCTACTGTTGCTATGGGGCAACGATATATGCATAAGATTTGTTGAATTTTTGTTCACATAAATCTCTTGAACTGTTGTCAGAATATAATCCCATTTCGCAATAAAGAGTTAAAGACCTCGACTCATTTCGAATATAAAAATACTGCGAAAGCGGAAGTCAATTACAACGTGGTTGAATATTAATTTCCTGAAGTTCTTTTTAAACACTTTTTATTCAGCGAAATATTTTTAAAATCTTATTACCCTCATTATCATTAACGCCTTTTTTAACACAGCTTAATAAAAGAAAATTCCCCCTTTTTAATAAGTTATAACTAGGTATACATTTTAATTTAGTTCACGGATAGCAGAAAATACACTTTTAACTTATGCACAGTGTACATATGTAGATGAAATAGAGGCAATATTAAACTCACGTCATATTTCCACAATATCCTCTGATCCGAACGGTATCCTGGTGTCAAAGGAAGCTTCCTTTGACACACGCTCATTTCTTAATTGGTAATTATTTGACAACTTTACCGGAACAAAACATTCGTCAAATTCCTGTCAACCGTCCTATGATGTGGAAACCTGGACGTGTTGCAGAATTGCATTCAGGAAAGGACGGTATTGTGTGTACTGTTACCGTGAAAAACGCTCACAGTGTTGTCAAAAGATCCTTAAAACATCTACAGGTTTAACTATGACTAAGTACAAAAATTTTAACCACGTGCTCAGGAAGGCTTAAAAGACAATAAAAAAATATTCCAGAATTTTAGCTCGATATTTAAAAAATGGACAAAACCCTCTTTTCCTACGGAAAGTCGGCGCCTGTGATAAGTATCGACTGAGATTGCTTAGATCCATAGATAACGCTTACATCTGTCAACAATACCTACTACCATGCGGTCGCTTTTTTTTCTGCATTTCTAAATACAGAAACGACAAAAATTAACATTCTTATTAGTAATGATACCTGATAGATAGATAGGTAACAGTTAATCCGGTTATCTCCACTATTTTGCATTCGTTTTTCATTATTTCGTGACAAACTGGCAAAACTACAACATATTCATTCATTATAACCACTCACTCCCGATAAAAAACACTTCCCGTAGCTATAGCTAGATAAAATGCCTATGTATTATAAGAAAATCGAACGAAAGGAATAGATAATAGAAAACTTTTAATGTACCCGCAGCGGGCTTGTCCCATAACCTAGAAAATCAAACCGGCAAACTATATTGTGGGAAAGTGTCTGCACCCGATACATATTTCTTAACTTAATAACTGTAAAACGTTTAAAAATTAAAAAAATCACTATAAATTTAAAAATAACACAAAATTACAACGTAAACACATGGTAAACGCAGGTATTAAATTATGACATGACGGAAAATTTTACCGTTGTGTTGCTAGTTGCCTACGTTGCCTACTCTGACTCTGTAAACGTGTGGGGGAGAAGTTGCATTGGCGGCGTTAAATAAGGGTTTAACATAATTTCGAAAAAAAAATTTTTTCGCTTTATAAATAAGTTTAGAATTTTTTTGAAGGGTAATTCCGTTAATTCTTATTTTTCCCTATCCCCTCTTAAAATATTTGTACTTAGTTATAGTTAACCTTGTATATCCGTTACCATTATAAACATTCATATTAACTGTTATTGTTTTAGATTAAGACTATGGTTAATTTAAAATCTTCTTCTATTTGTAGCTTAGTGTAGGAAATTTTTGATTTGTACCATTATCAATTTTAGATTACATAATTGTTTGTTTTGAACATAACTATTCAAAGGGGTGCGGCATGTTACGCTCTAACATTTATTCATAGTTAAAGGATATCTATTTAATAATAATCTACTGTTTGTCTTTTGTTATGTATGTTTAGTATGCGTATTTTTATGACAATTTTAGTATTAAATATTTATATTTTGTATCTTATCTGAATGTACTACCATATTTTCTTTTTTTTGTGACGTGTGTAAACATTTTATGTGTATTTAACACTAATAAATGTCTAAATGTCTATTATCGAATAGACTAGTTTTGGGAAAATTCGAATTCCAATGTAGATAATTACCTACCGTAATTTAAGGAATGATCCAAGGTATCCTGGATTATCTGAGAATTATTGCCTGATACATTTAGAGAAGCTTATGATTCGGAATTTCTGATATGCACTGCATCAACCACTTAATGGTAAAGTGCAGTATAAAAGCCCAATTCTGTATCTAACTTATTTACTTACTTACAAACTTCCTTTAGAAGCAATAACTGATTGTCAACATATATTTGTAAACCTAGTTAAGTGAAATCTGAAACAATTTTATTTATTTCTAAGATCTCCGAAACAAGAGACAATTCAGCAATCTGATGCCAAAGCACAGCACTTTTATTGCAAACAAACAAAAATTACTTAATGTGTAATCTACATAAAGTTAGTATATTTTGCATAAAACAAATGCACATGTCTTTTACTTTTCAGTTGTGATTGAAGCATCAGTCTCTGTTCCATTTAACTCATAAATTGGTACATAAACATTTTAAAATATCCATCTAACTTCCCGGCTGCATTCAATCCCTTGAATAAACAAATTCTAATGAGCACTCAGGAGGAGCAAAAGCTGCCATTCGGACGTAAAAAGCATCTCCGACCATCAGACGTTCATAATTTTCATGTATTATTAATGCGTTTTATATTTATTTGCTTATTTAAGCGTGTTGGGGCAGTTTGGTGTGTATAATTTGACTGTCTGCTCGGAAATATGCTGATTCACTAATTGGCCGCCTGTTAATAAGCAAGGATAATAAGATACAAATCGATAGAGGCAGGAGGTACTCATACATCTCGACGTCAATATTTACTAATGGGGCCGAAAACAAATAAAACCCCTGTGCATTAAAATAAAATTAAAAGGCGCGGTCAACATTCACGCTTCTGTTTGCATATCTAATCAAATAATTAATAACTGGGAGGGAAACGAGGGTCTAAACAGAATTTATATCAATTAATTTTTGCATAACATTATTATTTCTTTAAAAATTCTAGTACAAAAATGTTCATCGTTAATAAGTGGTCAGGATAATTTGTTCTCGTATAATCGCTTATAATAAGCTTGATTCAGCATTTGAGCGATCGTGGAATGGTTCTAAATAGTCATCCAATTATATTCCCGACTTACTGCCGCTTGGTAATTCTTATTAATGGAATGGTGGTCATTTGAATAGTTTGATGTTAAACTCTGTCAATGTATTCTCTACATAACTAAAAATTCGTTTTTTTCTCTTTATGGAGTCCAATTTTACTTCTGTAAAGATGAAGGTGGAGGAGAAGAAAAACGAGGAAGAAGAAGACTAGGATTCAAATGAAAGATTGTCCGATGAATTTTTTTTCTTCCTTTTCAGTTTGCTGAAAAGTCTGTAAAAATGGAATCTGATGAGGATTTAGGTGTAGCTGAGGAGAAACTAAAGTGTGTGAAAGAGGTTTCTTTGAATCTTCCAAAGAAATTTCGAGAAATTTATGAATGCGTCTACCAACGTTGTATGGATTGGTGCAAAGAAAAAACATTAAGTTGTATTAAGAAGATGTATTGATGGTGTATTTCTCAAACTCAACAAATAAAATGAAGCTTGCGCTTTGGTAACAATTTTCAATGTAGCGGTCAACGGTAAAGAAGGGGATTGACATAAATAAGCAAACATTCAGAGCTACGTGCCTTTCTTAAGAGACAGAATGAGGACGTCCACCCGGATTGGTAGAATTTCGATTATTTCTCAGATATTTTATTGTCAATGGTGGTCGCTATTCATAAAATCAGTGCCATCTCGCAAGGAGTGGCAAAATTTTTGGAGCTGGACAACTCGAAAGAGTATAGTGAACACGTATTAAGACGAATGCCTGCTACCCTTTTAGGTGGCGGCGGTTGTGACCTCGCTTATCTTAAAAGACACGGAGGATAGATGGAAATATTGCGAAAAGAATACTGAAAGTTGATAGTGGGCTTATCATAACCACTATAAACTTTCAGTAAGTAAGCGTTCTCATTTCATAACATTTGAAAATAATATAACTATTAATGAAGAGGTGTTGGACTGCTTTGAAAATTGTTCCAAGAATGAGAGAAGTGGCAGTTTCAGTGGTTTATTTAATATTTGTTCAAACTGTGTATATAACATTAATGTAAATAAACAAAAATTATTGTAAAAATTGTCGAACAATCTTTTATAAATTAAAACTTCACAACACTTTTTGTCATTTTTTTTTCCACTATGGAAACTGTCAACCTTAGAGACTCCTGGAAGGCAAAAAATCAGTCATAGTTTTATATATTCACAACTTAACTGGTCCAATATTTTGAAATCAACTCCTGACTCTTATTGGTAGAAAGTTTACGTAAAACCGGTAACAATTGAAATGAGTAGCGAATTGAAATAAAAAATGCAACTGCTTAAAAATAATTTTTGAAGTCACATTGTGACATCAACTGTCATTTTTACAGGTTTTTACTGAATTTTCGACATTGAAGAAATTACCACATTGGCATAATAATATAATCACCTGAATAGAACTAACGTTGACAAATATTGCATTTAAAATTCGTTAAAAAGTTTCCACCGCTGATTTATTTCCAATGTCACATCTATTTCGTTGCCCTACAATGTACATATTTTCTGATTTCTTACAGGATCAACCGCATATTAAGTTAAGAATGATTGCCACACTACACTGTCCACCTAATGTACGTATATTGTATCTGTCAATGCTACTTAAGGCAGCTGTCTTCATGCAAATTTCTCTGCTCTCCGCATGTTCGAATGCCCACGGCTTTTGAAGTTTGGTCTCTTTGGTGTCATTCTACAAATGACATGTTTTAAGCATCTGCCAGCCCCAAACGTTAAGTAATAATAGACCAAATATCTGTTCAGTTCAAATTAATATAATCAGTAAAAAGCTAATTCCTTTTCCACCTTTTGGTGGTTGTTATAAACCTTTCAGTTGTGAGCAAGTACTGTCATTACTTGGTTTTAGAAATACGAAGCAGGTAAACTTAATTTATTTTCATATAATACTTAGGTACAATAAGTTGTTATTTCTCATGCATACTGTTATGACATATACTTATAACACCAGATATGTTATATTATCATATGAATAACTGGAAGAACTGTAAATTGAACTAAAATATTATAGAAATGTTTTTATACCAATAGGTGCACACATTTCCAATTTTTAGTTTTATTTTCTACATTTGTCATTTAAAAATAAAATTATTAATTTGAGGGTCGAAACAAAAGTGTATTCTGATCTTTTTAATAACATTTATTTATTTAGGAGTATTTTTGATAGCAAGATGAGTTTTACATCACTTATTGATTACATAGCTAATAAATGTTTGGTTTTAGCTCTTGAATCTGTAGAGATTCAGATCGGAATAGTAATTTCATAGCTATTTTCCATACAAGTGAAGTGGAGTTAAGTGTTGCCCTATTTTTATTTCGCAACGTATATCGAACAAGGTTTCTCGTAGAATCTTCAAATAGATATTCAAAATAGTTTCGACATAATCATCGATTGCATTTGCTAATATGGTCCCTATTTTATTCAAACAACTTTAACTAAGTTTTTCTTTAGTGTTGTTGGGTTTGTATATCATTTTTTGGACGCGTTTTAGACAAAAATGATCGTAAAGTATTAGTTGTCCGAAAATCTGTTCGAATATCAAATTTATTACCGATTCTTCTTAACTTTTCTGATAATATAGGAATGTGTGGAATTTTTATTGCATGATTAATTTCTTTTATTTGTCTTACAGTGTTTGTTTTATCTGTAATATTTTTTAATGTTCTATCAACAAAATATTACAGATAAAACAAATACTGTAAGACAAATAAAAGAAATTAATCATACAAAATTAAAAAAATTGCATGTACAGTATACCTTGTGAATGCAATAAACATTATGTTGGAGAAACGTCTCGGCCTATGAATGTTAGAGTTGAGGAACATAAAAATTACATAAAAAGACGGGAATTTGAAAAATCCAAAATTTGCGAACACGCTTGGGAAAACGGTCATTTGATTCAATGGGATTCGGCAAAAATTTTAGAGAAGGACGATAACGCAACAAAAAGGAAATTAAAAAGACCGCGATTATTTTGTTGAACGGAGACAAGTGTGTGTCAAACTGTTCAGTAAACATCGATCATTGTTGGCATTGTCGTTGATATGTAGCAGTCGCTATGGTACGATGTTTACAAACTATACAAACATTTAAAAAAAATCTGAAATCTGTGAATGTCTGTGAACATTAAACTCCAATAATTAAATTCAGTTAATTCCTCATAAAACTTCAGTGTCACGCAGATTCCAGTGATACTGTAAATTCTGAAATAGAAAATGAGGCGGAAACTGCCTTATGTACATTGATTTCTCAGAAATCGTAGAAATTGTACAAAGAAACTTATGCAAAATTTGATATTTGGTGTGTCGAAAAAAAGGTATGCAATATTTCGGAGAAAGTAATTCTAGCATACTTCTAGCGTCCCAGTTATCTTTAAAATGTGCACCCTCTACATTATGGAGTACTTATTCCATGCTGCTAACTACAATTTATTTAAATAAAAATATGGATATTAGTAAATATACTAATGTTATTGCTTTCCTCAAAAGAAAATCAAGTGGTTATGAACCTAGAAAATCCAGAATATTTTCCAAGGAACAGGTTGGTTGTTGGCTGAAAGGTATAGCAAAGAGGCAGATGATGAAAAGTTGTCTTGACTGTTGGTATAATTGGAGACTGTAGGAGAGAAGAATTAACGTACAGAGAACAATGAAGACGCTAAGTTGTATTTTAAAGTGGCTATTCCCAATACCATAACTAATGTTATTTATGATTATTTACAATATCAGAGGGAGAGATAGAAGGAGTCAATATTTTGGAAATTTCCCGCAAATATGCAAGTCTATGTTCATCCACTATTGATCGCAACCGATTTTTTTATCACATACAGAAATTCAAAATGTACTACAGTAAAGTGGGTATAAAAAATAGGTTTAACTCCAGAAAGATTGCCGAACTTCTTAGATTACCTAATGTTACTGAGTATACTGGCACTGCTTTAAACGATGTTCAACAACCTTTCTTGAAGATGAAGGAGCCAACATATCGATACTCAAGAGACTTGTTTGGCAGAGGCGTACATAGAATATTCCACATAAAATAGCCAATCCAAAACTCAATGCACCAGCCGCAGGTGCTATCATCCAATGTTGAAGTTATCATCTAATGACCAATTATCCGATTTGAAATATTGTGTTATTAATATTTATAATAAATAAATAATTTAAAATTCAGTTATTTTATTTGACTTTTACGCAGAGGTGCGTTAAAAGATCGTTCTAAGCACATGTGCCTAAAAACTGTCACTTTGATACTGAACTGACAATCTAAATGTCATTATTATGCAACGATTTCTCTACAATAACTAATAGTAATACTCATATAATTAGATTACAAAAAATTTTAAATTAAATTTTTAAGATTCTTGCATTTTATAGTATATGGGATGTATTATATAATAACAACTTCGGAGAATAGAACTTATTTTTTATTTAAAATCTTCAATTTTATTGACTCTCCCGAATTGTTGTCTCTACTGAATTTACAAGTGCCCGCTATAGGGAGAATTAATTATCTTTTCGATATAGTTCAGTGTAAGAAATATTTGAGACTAAATTCTAATATTAATAGAATATAACAATTTATTGTTCACATACCTATATTTTTAATGTTTCTTTAATTTGCTTTATAAGAAATTTCAAAATAAAAATTCATAAGGTTTAAACTTTGTTATGCTCTGTTGTTTTATATGTAGATATTTATTTTTGCATTTTTTAAATATTTTAAAATGTACTTAGGTTTATATGCCTTGGTTTATTTCTTAACTACTCCTATAATTCATATTATCTGCATGATGGTGTACCTAAGGTACAAATTATTCTATAATGTTGTTCAATTCTTACATGATTTCTTTTTTTATTCTACCTAGCACTTACATAACAACCTAAACGTAACGGTAACAAATACCAGAAAAACAATTATTACGCAAAATATGAAAATAATTCCGGTAACATAAAAATAATAACACGGGAAATAGAAATATATATAATACTTCTAAAAGTTCTAAAATACAAAAAATAAAAGACGAAGTTTATAAGCAACCAATATTTAACATTTTCAATTCAGATACCATTGACGTCACACGTAACTTTGAGGGCGAGCGGAGTGAAGAGTAGGCCCTCTGTTTAGGAATTTTGATGGACACCAGTATTTTCTTCTGGGTGTACTAAATTTAGGAAGATTCATGACATTGTTATGATCTCCCATAACATAAATAGCTATTACAGCTAAATATGACAGGTGACAGAAATTAACGTACCTACTTTGTAGAAATACATTTTCCCAAATGAGAAGTGATTTACTTTACATAATATATGGCCCTTTAAATAGTTGACATGTGGCACATAACTCATATCTAGCGTCTCATTTTTTTAGACATTAAAAACTGATGTGCCCTGCTGTAGACGCGTAGCAGTTACAACTCCACCAACAGACCTTACAGAGACAGCTGGGCATGTGTAAATTGTATAGTACAAATCGAGTTTACTTTTAGGAAAGAGACTGTGCCCGAAGGAACGGTTAATTTTCAATGCTAATAGAGATCCCTTGGACCCTTTTCAAAGGTCGTGGCCCCAGGGGTTAGAACTTGATATTCTAATTGGGTCGAATCTAAGCAACATTAGCCTCGATTCCAGTTTCTTACCAATAAGGAACTGAATAATGTGCGCTGAGGCTTATTATTGGTAAATATTCCGCATCCGCTTAGGATTTCACTGTCTTAATGAGAAATGCATTAGATTAGCTTCACGTGAAGGCAGATAAGATCGGTTGGTTTTCTGGTGGCGTTATTTATGTGTGAATACAAAATTGTGACCTTTGGGAAACGAACTCACGACTGATTTCAGTTATTGATTAGAATTCCATGGGACAAATTATAACTAATTACTATTAATTAGTTAAATTATTATCTCTTTTGTTGATAAAATTAGTGACCTTCCAATTAAAATTTTGAGTCTAAAGTGAAAAAAATTATCAGTTTCTATATAAAAATATATATGGAGATGGCTTTAACTTGTTTCGTAGAGGTAAGGTTAGTCTAGGATGTCTGGCACTAAATATTAAATATCGTCACAAACAGCCAAGTTATTGGAAGTATTCTGTGTCAGGGCGTTTTTAGTATCTCACATCTAAATTTAAGCGATGATATTTATTGACTTCCTGATTGTATTTCAACAGATACAGATTAAACCTTAATAAATAAAAAAGCTAAATTTTAAATACATTTTGTGATTTTTCAGTGGAAAACTTGATGAGGATTACTGATCCAACTGCCATATTATGATTTTTAAAAGCCTTGGTGAATCACAACTTTACCAGAGTTACACTAATGTCTTAGAATAGACGTTTTAGACATGTCAAAGAATGTAATATGTTTATTTATAAAATAATTAGCGGTCACCTTCTGTCCTTTGTCATTCCTATACCTCAATAAGGTATGTTCATGTATTTAGGTACAAGACTCACACTTATTCAGAATCTCGTCATTAGCCATTTTACTACACTCCAACTGATTTATAACAAGACATACTATCGTTATCTCTATCACTGCTTAACAAATATGCTTTTAGCATATCAACCTTTTACTGTTACACTATATTTCACCAAAAATATTAAATACATACACAAGAAACTTAAGAGAAAAACACTGCCCTTGAAAATAAACAATTTAAACACGTTTTATACGTTAGTGCAGCAACTATTAAAACAGTCAAGCAGTGCATTAGCCAACTTCGATTTCAAAAGATACAAAAGTATCTCTTATTAAGTTTCAATGTACGTGTATTGAAATTATCAAATCCTTTTCCACAAGTATTACAAATTGTGTTTCCACTTTTACATTGCCGTTGCCACAGCTAATTCCTTTGCTCTGGATCAGTGCAGCGGTATCAACATAACCTGTTACCTCTGCCTACGACACCAGCTTCTTGTTTGCATGCGATTGATACTGCTTTTAAATATATTACTTTGCCATCTCTTGATATTGGACGCATACATCGAGCTGCTTATTTTGTTATTTCATGTTTTCTGTTTATTTTTAAAATCTGTTTCACTCACTACGAAACTACGAAGTACGAAATGGTTAGCACATTGTTTGAAGTTATTTGGAGCAAATTAATTCTTAGGTGTTGTGTAAAAATCATACCTAGTGCTTTTGTTGTTATTTGTAAAATTATTTAAGGGAACAATTTGTTCTAATAATGTATAATAATGGTGTTACCTTGTGAAATGTGGATAACTGTTTAAATAATTAATTTTTCTTTTAATGCAGCGTAAATCGCGAAACGTGACAACGCGGTGCCCTGTAACCTTTGACACTGTAGTGTAACGTACCCGGGTACCCGTAAAGAGGAAGTATTTGGCCAATAATCGAGAAGATTTACCTACGTTGTGTTTATTTATATTATTTATTAACTTACCTCGAATGCGCTACATATTTACGAAATTAGGGATATTTGAGTAGTTTTAAATAAAACGAACAAATTACTAAATACACCTCGGTTATAAGTTTTCTGTCAATGGTGTAATAGCCTACCTAACCACCTATCAGTGCCGTACTCAGCCTTGAATTGACGGGGGAAAAGAGCACGACAGAGAAAACCCCGATCACAATTCAAAGAATCGCTGTCGCTATTGCAATGGTAATAATAAGGATGGCAATATTAAAAATGTATCTGTACGTCAGTACTTGAATACACGGTAATATAATTATAATTCATCATACAAAACTGAAGAGTGTTTTGGTTAGTTAGCCGACTTGCGTCAGAAGGTACTGAGGTCTCATACGGGAGGCTACCCAGCTAGTAGTTGAGGGGTTGAACAAACATCTCAAATCATATCTCATGCCTCATATGTTTTAACGGATGTTTGTCCAGTCACGGGAGAAAATATTAATAGAATCACCAAGGCTCTTACAAACATCTGACAAGCAAACCGCTAATTCAAGTAATAAAGTAGTAGTCATAGATGATTAATAATAACTTACAATACCATTTACAACAGCATAACTTCGACTCAAACTAAAGTTATAGGTACATATAATTTCAATAATAAATCAACAAGTACTGTTTTACCTCAAAATTATAATAAAATATGAAACTGTACTAAAATATTGAACAGACAATAAAATAATAAAATGAACACAATGGCATTCAATCTTTAAATGCAATATACAAAACCAAGTTACTGACCTGTAAAATTAGAACAGATGTAACACTTATCACCATTCACTGTCTTCCAGCCAACCTGCCGAAGTCTTAACACCCAACTAACTCCCCGTTGAATCCAGCCCCGCGTTCCCGTGTTTATTATTGCTTCGTCTCCAGTCGCCCCTCTAGCTAATGTGTATATAATATTCTATGCAGGGTTCAGCAGTACAGATATGACAAAATAATATTTGACTAAGTGGATTCCCACAACACCTTTGACAAGGCGAAGTGGGAGATAAACAGGGATTTAATGTTGTTTCGAAAACTTTTTTTTTCGTTTTATAAATAAATTTCGAATTTTTTTTATAAACGATTCCGTTAATTCTTATTTTTCTCTATCCCTTCTTCAACTATTTGTACTTAGTCATGGTCATAACTAGGAAATGACATGGCTTTCGAATAAAATTGGAGATCTTAAAATATTCACCTTTATTTCTAAAACATTTTGATATAATCGATTTTCTATAACATTTATGTAAAAGTATTTCAATCCTTTTCCAAATCACTGTTTTATCGTAAAACTGCCTATATAATTCACGATTGAAGAAGTAAATGCATATATCTTTGATCTATTATCAGTTACTTATTAAAAATATGTTGACTTCTCTTCTCACCCTAGGGTGTCGGTTCAAACAAAGGACCGTAAGACCCGACGTAAGCAACCAAAAAAATCCATGCCCTCGTACGCCTGAGTACCGGTCAGGTCCGCTGTACTCCGGTCTAATGTGTAAATTGTTTCCCATTTATTTTCGAGCCCGAAACCAAATTAAGTTTCGAATAAGTTTGTTCCAGTCGCCGGCAGTTAGTAAGGCGGTATATCAATATACGCGCGTCTTCAGTAAAACAAACCCTTTTTGTCTCTCCGGGCTTAGTTGCTTAGTTAAACATATGTTTCAATTTATACGGGAACATAATTTATATGCGTGTATTGCTAAAAAGATGGACGCGGGGTTTTTAGGAAGATGTCTAGTGTTTCTAATTAACTCTGGTCCAGTAGAAATCCTCTTCCATGCAGAAACATCTCTTAAGAGCGCCGTATTATTGAACCATTGTTTTTTTTTTACAAATACAAATAATTTTAGAAATTTAAGATCTAAATAATATAGAGATTAGCCACCTGCGAATAGTTACTACAACTTGATACTAGATGGCAATACGATCGAATAAACACACTGCACTAAATCTATTGGTTTGTACATTGATAATAAATTAAAATTTAAGAAGCTGGTTCATTTGCTGTAAGAATTCTCTCCAGTGAACTTGATATATCCTCAGTGAGGTTAACGCACTTCTTATTAGGAGTGCCATAATAGATAAGGCATTGCTTTTTGGGATTTCTGTAGTCAACAACTTATGAATCAAGTCTTTGTCCCGCAGAAAAGATCCCTGAGGTATATATGCAGGGCTGCCTGCAGAGATGGCTGTGGGACCCTTTTTATCCAACACAAAATCCTAACAGTGGTTACTATATTTATTTTTGAGGTGGTATACTTGATTCATAAAAGACATTATTAATTTACAGGAACAAAGGGATGGTACTACCAGATAAAACCAAAAAGATATTCATTTACCTATTCTAAAATCAGGCTTAACAAAACATTCTGATATGCTATTCTCTGAAAATTTATTTGTGGCATAGTTCTAGTTTTTCTTTAGTTTAATTAGGTTTTTGCCACACTTCTGAAAAACAAAGATTGAAAGAAGTGAATAAACCCTTGCGCCAACGGATCAGTCAGGGGTTATTTTTGAAACAAAATTTGCCTAACCAAACAATCTCACTGAAAAAGCAGATAAGTAAAAAAATAACAAAAATCAATATATCACCATCGTGCACTTTTAAAAAATAAGTAGCAATCAAATAAAATTCATTAAACTGTCAAACATGACTTACTTACGATTAATACATTCGCTATTTTGAGAACGATAACCGAGAGATTTCAAAAAAAAAAAATACGGAAGTGTCCGATAGTGATGTTACATTTAGCCATGATGTGGCAACATGGTTGTGACGTTGCTCGTTTTAGCGTACGGCACTCTCCGTCATTTTTTCCTCAATTTTTCTATTAATACCTCCCTAAGAGGACAATGTGTGTACATTATTATGGATCTACCTCATTTCAAATCTCAGAAATATCAAACTGCTACAAGGTTCAATTCTTGGGCCTATGCGTTTTATATTATTCAGTAATGACATTTGTAAATTCACGCTGATCGTTTAAATATATTTACATCTATAACCCCTAAAACTGATTGTGTTCGCTTACAAAGAGGATATTTCTAGAATTTGTGTATGGTGTAAAAGTAGCAACAAATTAATTGTTTTGTTTATATGTACGAGATAAATACTGGGTGTTTCTCATATCTACTCCATCGGACGGGCTCCACATGATTATTATATTATTTCACAATAATATGAATAAATTGCATTTATTTATATTTATTTTTCGGAAAAAACTAAGGTAATAACTAATAACACAGCATCACAAAAAATCTATCCGACGGACTAGATTTCAAGGTTAAATAGAAAGATAATTACTCACGTGAACCAGACCATCGTAGATGTATGTTTTTTGAGTTGCTAGATGCGAATCGAGGATTTATTTAACCCTATCAGGCCAGCTTCTAAGTCAGGTCTGCTTAACCTGACAACCTCAAAACTCTAATGCCCAAGAACGCCCCTAACTCTGTAACCAATGCAGAGAAGCGTTGAAAATCACAAGGAATTTTATACATTAACAGTCGTCTGAGTTTGAGAGTTTTCAGTCGTTTTTTGTGGAATGTAATCGTAAAACTTTTAAATTAACTTCTTTGTATATATCAGTTATTCAAATTGAGAATAATAAATAGATAATAATAACCAAATATTTAAATGTATAATTATAGGTGCTATGAAGAAACGTATTATTATAAATCATACTTTAATTTGTTTTGAATTCCATTTTGTTCGAATTTATATAATAACCATGGTGACAGCTATTATGACCGAAAGATGTGTCGTCTATTTATATAAGAGTATATTAATTTTTCACCACAAAATAAAGTTCTTTTAATAAGGATGGACGTAAACAGGACGCAGTTTTATAGATCCTGAATAGTCTCCCGACGAAAAACAAAATAATTTCGAGTGTTAGGTTTCTTTGAAGGTGCCGGAAGTCGATATAAATCGTCTTTGAATTTGAAAGGAGGAACAAAGATGCTGACAAAGTTAAGTGTTTCGAAGTTTTCATCTGGAATCATTTCTTAATTCCACAAAACAGATGATCTTTTAGTTTGGTAATATAAAAATCTTTTATGTTCTAGACAAACTGAAAAGAATTTATTTAATACGCTTGAATAACTTTTTTATTTATTGTGGGAGCTTGGTTTTTTTAATATATGTACGTTCTGACTGAAAATAATAATATCAACTTTGCAAAGACATAAAAGTGTACAGAAAAAACTGTTCTGTTACATTATATTGAATTCCTTTTAGAGCATTGTGCTCCTATATCTGTATTGCCGCCTATCTTTTGGATCAGAACATGAATCTATATTAAAATACACATCATGTCATGTGTATTGTACGTATGTGTGTGTAGTAGCAGCAGTGGAATCATTGTTGCTCTGTTACAGACGTTTTTATATCTGTTCCATCAAAAGGAGCAGCAAATGAAATTCCTGCAACAATGACTACGAATTTATTTAAATGTTGAACATTTCTTTGTGTCCCTTTCAGTAGATAATTTTACGTTTGTCAAATTTGAATTGAGATCTGACATATTTAAAATGGTAGCAAACTAAAAACACCTACAATCCCAGAAAGTTTTATCTAAACAGCAAATGTAGAATGTCTCAAAAAGAATTTTGAAATTTGAAACCCATTATAGTGTACACTTTGATTCTGAGATGAATCCTTAAGGGCGCTGTTTGTATATGCAAATTTTCAACGAAGTTCAAAGCTGTTTGTCGAGACAGTCGAAAAATAATCTGAGTAAGTTAGAAAGAATATCTCTTCACTGTCAATTATACAAGTTTTCTCCAGGATATGAAACAATTTCCAGGCAGACAAGTCATTGAGAATAAGAAAAAAGAGCAATAATTTTCACTTATTATGTTTTATCATAAAATCTCCTGAATTTTACAAGTCAACTGCACATTGAGAGAATTGTTTACGACATTATAACCATTATCATATCCCGCAGAATTCTTTTGAAAAAGTAGTAGCACTTGAATTTATGTAATTATCAAGTATTTTTCACGGTATATAGAACACAGTGATGAGGTACAAATTCACGGTTTTTCATGTGCTCTACCACATTTTCTATTCATAAGTTAAATGAAATGATTCAGTTTCAGCATTATATTTTAGTACTACGCTAATAAAAACCTTTACCTACTGGGTGTATATTTTTTGTGCATCTTTAGGTACGATTACTTGTCCTTGAAATGCCAGCCTTAAGGCTGGTTTCTCTGTACAGGTGTCTCAAACTCGACTACTATGAGGATAGAAAAATAAATAAATAAAATTTGGGACTGCATCGTTAAATGGGATGAGGTAAACTCAATTTTCAATAGATAGCATTATTTTCGGTATTTGACAGAAACGACTTATAACGACAATTATATTTTTGCCAGAAACAGATACAATTTTTTCCCGTTTAAAGCTCATATTCTAATAAACTTCCAATAGAGATTTTTTCTGTATTACTTCCCGTTTAAAAGTTATAAGTAATATCGTCTTAGTCTCAAAAAAATACCACCTAAAAATCACACTAGCGATGGAAGGATCAAGTAGTCGTCGGATTGAATGTTCATTGTTTAAAGTGCATAAATGTCAAGAACAAACAAAAGGATTAAACTCGATAATTCTTTAACACTGTTAAAACATGATGATAACAATAACTAAATTTAAAAATAGGCAAATTCCCTCCTTCTAGATACATATTACAATTAATTATCTATATGACCTTTATGATCTTTCAAATCATAGATCCAGTGTTCGCCTGATTTTGTGGGCTGCGGTTATTAACATATCGTCGTTTAACTCATTACTAGCGCTTGTGACTTATTTTTAAAAACCCCATAAAAAAATCGATAGGTGTTAGATCTGGTGATTTATCGAACCACTGAATGGGTTCGTTAATTCCAATCTATTTTCTGGGAAAATGTAATCTAACTATTACTGCACAATCCTGGTCTTGTGGGGTGGAGCTCCATCCTGCTGAAACCATAGGTTTCTCCTTAGCTGTAAAGGCACATTCTCCAGTGCAGAAACTTCTTCTTGTAGGAAATTTAGGTAACTCACGCTGTTCTATGTATGTTCATAAAAATAAGGCGATGATGTCGCACCATATATTTACTACAAGATGGCCTTGGCTTTGGGCTGGATTTACTATGTGGGGATTTTCAATGGACTAGTAGTGTTCGTTGCGCCTCTTTGGCAAACCATTGCCGACAAACCGACTTTCGTTCGTCAAGAGAACGTGCCAAAAAATGTTCTTATCAACAGTTCCTACGTTTACTACAATTTGAGCTTTAAAATTAAGTCTGTTTTCAATGTGACGCTCAGGCAAATACTCCAAATAGTGAATTTTGTAGACATGATACCTATTTGGCTATAAAATTCGTTGAACAGTTGATTTATCCAAATTCAATATCCGGCTAGCTTGCCGTATAGAATTTCATGGATTTTGTTCGAAATACTGTAACAGTATAGCTGTATGTATCAACATTGTTTCTTACCCTTCGGTCAATTATTTGATTTTTCCGAACAGAAAATGCATCTTCATTTCGTCGCAAGGTCGCCTCCAATCTTGTAAAGGTTCTATGATCAGGAATGAGGCGCTCTGGATACCTTTCTCGATATAACTCTACAGCTCTTCTTGATTTTTGTCATTGATCATTTCTATCTAATCCCAAAATGCTTTCTATTGAAAATGGAGCTTACCTCAACCCCTTTAACACAACGTGCCCCACATTTTAATTAAATTTTTGTATCCTCACAATATGCCCATATTTTCGACATCCTATAAACATTTCTTAACTGTAGGCATATAATTATATATGACTTCAAATAAAAATTAAGAATAAATTCGAAAATTGTTCGACTTTTGTTTTATTGGTGGAAATGCGACATGGAGCAAGCCACAGATATATATTTCTAATGATTTTTCACGTTTGTGTTTTGATTTAGATTTATAATATGGAAGATGTATTGTGTAATTATTAGACGCTAACTTGTCTTGGATAAGCGTGTCTGTTTCCAAATAGGAAAAGTAATGCGATAAGTAGGTACAGTGAACCACTCTTACTATATTCTGTGTTACGTTAAAATATATAGCTGCAGCAGGAATTACCATTATATTTTTATGAAAATATTGAAGAAACTGCTACTTAGAATAATAAAACTATGTACATGGCGAACATAGTTTTATTGTAGGGTAAAGTCGCCCATGTTGAACCGGCTCCCAAATAGAACCTTCACTAGATTGAGCGCCATCTTCATACCAGGTTTTAAAAGAACCCTTTTAGTGAACCTAAATTCGGTGGTACACTGCACCATGCCGATTCCCAAATTCTGTTTGCCGTGCACAGTTTTGGCAGACCCATTCGACTATAATATTTGTGTGTGTTTTTGCTAAGGAATTCCACAGCTATTAAACAAGGTATGATAAGTTGATGCTGCCATTAAAAAGTACAATGCTTGCACTATTTATTACGCTAGGACCCATACTTTATAAGTTTGTAGATTTGTAGTTGAGAGGTTATAATATGAACTTACTGTCAGTTGCCCAAATTGAACCCCTAAAAGTTGCCAAAATTGAACTGGTGTTCATTCACCATCGCCACTAATTCTGAATCAAAAGGTTCGGAGAAAGTAAAATCTACCGTTATTGCTATGAATCAAAAATCGAAATGTGGAGGAAAATAAAAATCCATTACCATCGCCACCAATCCAGAAACAAATAGTTGGTACTGTAAGGAATGCGGAGTGGAAGAACAAAGTGACATGATCCAATGCCTACGGTGTAAGGTTTGGATGCACTGCAAGTGTGTGGTGTAGGTGCATGCCAAAAGAAATTTATTTGTGCATCTTGTATTGAGTAGGTTATTGTATAGTATTTTTGCATATTCATCATATCATATTTTGTTTTAGTTATTCACAGAATTTTATTGTTTTTATAAATTTTATACGTTTTATTAAAAATAGTGTAATAACAGTTTTCTCATTTCAAAACTACATTTTTATCCGTCATAAAGCATGGGTTCAATTTAGAATACCGCAGGTTCAATTTGAGCAACTGGTTTCTCAAATTGAACCATTTACATACTCTCAAAAAAAAATCGCCCTTTGGACGAGAAGTTCTGTAAAGGCTGCAAAATACCGGAAATGTGCTTCCCAATGTCAAACACATGTTTTGCCTGGGTCTAGAACCGTTCATCAATTTTCTCATATTACAGTGATTTTTAAAAATTGGTTCAATATAGGCAACTTTACCTATATTGTAATGCGAAATTTGATGAGTATAATGTGTATTTCCCGGATAGCTCAGATTTAATTTACTTACCTTAATTTTCTAAAGCGCCAGTCTGAAGCGTAACACTTTTAATTTAATTTTCAACACAGTTCTTGAATTATATTTGTTTTTTTTTTTAAATTTTGTATTGTTTCAGACACTATTATTTATATTTTCTCTTTATCTCAAGGGCGGTTCAGTGATGTTTTTGTATGTTATAAAAAAAGGTAAGACAGTTTTTTTATGTTATAGATTGATTTCAATTTATAAAATTTTTCTTTTTTTAATTTTCCTAAAAATTACCCTACGTAACCTGCTCTAAACTTATATTATAATTAACATTATCATTCATAAATAAACAATTTTTTAATACCCTGTTTTATGTCCCTTAAATGAGTTGCAAAACACTTTAAAAAGTCTATTAGTTTACCTTCTTAACTCAGTTTTCTTTCTTCTTCTCTAGATACCGTGTTGAACCACTTATTGTCGTTTTTATATTTAGCGCCTTCTAAACTGTCAGATTTGATGTTGACTCTGTTTGCAAAATGTCCAGTGTGTGGTTTTCAGGCTTTGGAATAGTTTATTATTAAATAAATACCTTTTATATAGTTATATGTTTCTTGTGATGAAGCAAATATTTGATATATCCCTCACTATAGCTTTCTTCTGCTCTTGAACGTTGGATTTTAACACAGCAATTTTATTTCCCTTGAAGGTTAACTTTGTGGATTCAGGTAATGTTTTTATTAATAATTTCTGATAAAATTTCTTCTCTTCACAAATTCTGCTTCTACTTATTTATTTTCCAGAATCAACAACTTCTTATTTTTCTTTCGTTTCCATGCAACGTTCTCACTATCTCACAGAGATTTTTTAATACACTTCCCATTAACTATATCTACTAATTATAAACTAGATTGAACATAATTTTCTTTTTTTACATTTTATTATTTTATTTTGATATCTATCTATATTTCTTTATAAACTTCAAACTTTTACTAACTAACTATTTATGTTTTCTATAATACACTGCCCACTCTCAAAATTATACTCATGTATACAAATTTTTAATAAATATACTAAATATGCTTTTAAATTCCTCCTTTTTTTACTAATTGAAACTTTTATTTCTATTTCCTGTTATTTTAGCCTTTGTGTTCATTACAATATATAATAATAATAATAATAATAATACTAATTTATTTTTCTTTAAAAAAAGGTTTTTGAGTCAAAGACCAAATAAATTAAATGAAAGATACAGTTTTCTAAAATAAGAACCGATTACTTTTTATAGTAGTTCTTTTCGTCTACACATTCATATTGACAAATTTACGTAGCAAATCAGTGCTGTTTAAGGAATAAAGATGAAATATTTTAGCATAATGTGTGTTTAATTACAAAACTGGTAGTGTCAACTGAATTCAAACAAATATCATTACCTTTATTTATTAATTTTAGTAAAATACATTTACCCATATGAAAAATATCCAGTCTCTTGTAGAGCCTACTACTCCTAATTTATGCATACGAACGCGAAGTATATCAAGACAAGGTAAACTAATTATGCACCAAAAAATGACTGGCAGTAAAATTTTATTAATATTACAGGCTTAGAGTTAATTAACAGATATTCATCAGTTATTTAAAATTTCTGTATACCTACGTAAAACTCTATATACGTATTATGTGGATTTTAAGAATATTATGGTGGCTAACAGTTTTAAATATAGGGTATTAATGGGAAAGATACGATCTTAAGTGTTTCCTATAGGAGACTAGTCAGTGGAACAATTATACGGGATTAAGTTTGGTAGAGTGGGGTTACAGGATGTCTCTACAAACTCTAAAGGTCCATTTACACACATCAGTGCCGTATCAGTTCCGTATCAGTATTAGTGATAAATGAAAAATCGTTGGATAGATTTTAAATTGACGTGTTTATACGCATCCGTCACAGTGCCGTATCAGTGCTGTCAGTGCTGCTTCAGTGTGTCCGTTCTGTGGCTTTTAAATACGCCGACAACGATATTTTTGTAATTCTACTGACGAACTGACCAGATTTTTTTATTGCTGAGATTGGATGAAGAGCTTATCAAGCTGGTACGAAATTTTGATAAACTACATGATGAATATATTCATTTGATCCTCTACTAACTGCTTTTTACGGACTACGGACGGATATGTGTAAACTCGCATCAGTGATCGACCACAAATAACACTGATACTGAACTGACACTGAACTGATACGTCATTGATATGTTTAAATGGACCTAAATTCATATGTATGTAGATTTCTGTTGTATTATGGTTATCCAAAAAAACAAAATATAAAGCAGTTGTCATTAAGAAAAAAATTATGTGGACACTTTCTTCTCAAACTTGTAGCATAGTGTGAAAAATATTGCTGGAATGAAACAATTTCAACAAAATATCTGCAAGAATCTCTGAAATGCTATCGAATCCTTGTACTGCTTCTGAATTCTAAACTCGAAGAAACAGAAATTCTTGAAAATAATATAACAAAATTAACAGAATAAAAATAAATTGAAAAACAAAAAGTTTTCAGCAAAACTGGCTATTTAAGTTTTATAGCAAATGTCAATGTTTAGGTACAGTCGTCCTGGAAAATTGGATTAACGACTCTCTAATGTAGTTAGCCAACGAATGATGTCAAAATTATAAATTTAAGACCTGCTATGATTATGTTTTGAATGATTTCCAGATATATTAGCGATTTTTATTAATGAACAATTTTACAAATTGGTGCCTAAATTGGAAATTTCATAAAATTATTTTTACCCATATCTCTCCTAATTGGAAAAAAGTGTTTTGGTTTGGTCACAGAATTGAATTTAAGATAAATATAGAATCTACTGCTTAAAAAGTGAGAACTTAAAAAATCTATACTGGTTGTCTAAAACTCTGATGATCCAGACTTGACTAAAAGATACAAGGATATTTTATGTACACGAGTTGTATTGACGCATCATGGCCTGCTTAGGTTTTATGAATAAAGATTATACTACTACTACTAAAAGATGGAAATATAAGTATAGGTAACTGTTAAAATTTATTCTTTGCAAAATTATCAACTTAATCCTTTTAAAGAAAGTATTTGCGGAAAATTGTGAAATAAATGAATAATGATATATAGAACTTGAAGGAGAATTAGTTCTGCTAATAGTTATTGTTGTTCTAATACAGTTAAATACCTACTAATAGGTATTAGTAGCATATAACCAATATTTGACTTGGTCATTATATTAGTTCTCTAAGCTCAACTTAGAGGGTGCTATAGGCACAAGGATGTTCCAGGTAAAATTTGAGCACATCGTAATTATCATTATACATAATTACATTATATTCACGAGTAGTTTTCAATACAATATGTAGTTTTGAATACTGTTAGCTGTCGGTACCCAGTATTGATATTCATCACGTTTATATATGTATTCAGGATTTAGTACTTAAAAATATTTTTCATGAGTATAGATAGTGGTAGTATTCATGAATGCTGAGGATTGTGCTTGTTCTTACACTGTATTTAACCAAATTGCTAAATATAATAGTTTCACTTCCGTTCATAGTTATCTAACTTAAACTTTTACAATCTTAAAGCATACAAGAAACAATACGTAGGTTGAATAAGATAAAAAAAGCTGAGATTTATTTTATATACACAATCTACTCTTTAACTATGGACACGGGCAGACTAAACAGAGCCCAAACATCATAGTAAACATGAGTTACCTCATTGTGTACGCTGATGTCCGACGGAAACATGATTCGACATTTTTCACATGGGATTTGCTAAAGTTAAATTAACTACAATTTACAAATTTAACATTTCTTTTTTTGTACTACATAGGGCTAATCTATGTATATTCAGGTAGGGTTGTAAACTAAATTTTTAAAAATATATGAAAATGTGTAGGAAGGCGGGGTGGGGTGCTCAGAGTCCTCCTGCACCAGCCGGGAACTTGTGTTCTCTGATCTTATTTTTCTGCTTTTAAAGGTATTAAATTAGATATAAATATTAATATACACATTGTAAATATTCGGAATTATATTCATATAATATGAACAGGATTTAAGTACTTTTTCAATGTTGATTCAAGCAATTCTAAATAACAGAGTACTCAGTATTCATAGATTGTATACTTTTCCTGAATACATACCCATCTCTGTATAGTGTACAGTATTTGTAAATGTTTTTTAATTAAATGATTTACAAATAAACGTAAAATTCAACTAAATTTTCAGTGTTTTACGGAATACTTGCCGCTTCTATCATGTATGATAGAGATGTCAATACGCCATCTAACGGGTATTCCTAATGTTTTCGTTCGGGATAAAATCCAACAAAGCATCTGAGCTAAGCGACAGTTTAATGCACTTTATGTAGGCATTCTGTTTATTCAGCTGCCCGATATTCCAGAATTCGCCATTCGCTTTAATATTTATCAGAGAATCCAATATTGACCAACAGCACTATTCTAAAGTATTATTGCCAATCGGAATCGGTGCTGTTCGAATTGTGTTCGAAGGTAAATGGTACCAATTGCATAACTGTCTGTAATGGGAATGTACGTCTGTATATAGGTGTATAAAATTTCTTGATACAATTTAGAAATCAAATTATCGCATATGATTTACATATTTAATTTGTCGATTTCTATTTGAGAGTTTCCTTCAGATAAGCGTGTTGAATTGTCATAAAATAGAAAAATATATTCATCTAACAAGAAAAATTACATTAAGGTAGACGTTCCAAGGAGAAAGAATCGTGTTTAAAATACAGAATAAACTCTTCTCAGTAGGTGGAGGTTCTTATTAACGTAGTGTTAAAATATAATGCTGGAATTGAATCATTTCGTTTGACTTTTGGGGAAAATCCAATAGAGGACATGAAATACCCTGAATTGTACCTTATCATTATATACCATACACCCTGAAAAATATATACTTAATAATTTGCAGCAATTCTTACTACACTGAGAAAAGGCGTACTCTTGGAGCAGCAGTTTTCTTGATGTCAACTTTTTGATTGTTGCTGTAAGAACATTTTTCTTGAAATAAAACAAATGTGATTAAAATAAAATTACGCTATTTTACCAACAAAAAAAAAAGAAGAAATTTACGATTTACTGCTTAATTCAACGATTTCTTTTGTGTGATGTTAAATTATCTTCATAATTTGTTCCATCTACGTGTTAATCTTTTATATTATGTATATTTTTATTTGGACACAACTCCTGATCATTTAATTCAATGATTTTTCTTTAGTGTCTTTATTTTCATTATTATTTGATGTAAAATTATACCGATATTAAATGAACTGTTACTATGTTTGACATAACGGCGTCAAGTTATTAAATTGAACTTTTCTAATTAATTATCTCCAACCAAAAAACCTCAATTTCATAAAGTAAATTATTCGGTTTAACACTAATATGTTAATAGTATCACCATTGAGGATCGACCAATACTTTTATATTCCACTACAACAATAATAATATATAATATATATAACATTGAATTAACAAATATTTGTTAACATTAGTTAAGTTAAGTGAAGAAGTTTTAAAGTTCGAAGTATATAACCGTGAAAAACTGTTAAGCTAACAGTTTTTGAGTAAATTTAAAAATTTTCTTTCTCTGTGCAGTTTTTTTAAAGAATTCTGTGGAATGTGACTGTTGAAATGCGGTATATAATTTTCTCAAGGAGCAGGTAACATATAAAATTCATTAAATTTTATGATAAAACATAACAAGTGCAAATATATATTTTTTTCTTTTATTAAATGATTTGTCAGTCTTAAAACTATTATAAACCCTGGGGAAAACTTGCATAATTGGCACAGTGAAGAGATATTCTTTCTAACTTACACAGATTTTTTATAGACTGTTTCAACAAACAGTTATAATTTCGTTGAAACTTTGCATGTAAAAAACGGTGCCCATAATCCTCTGGTACTGTGATTACTTATATAATTACGAATTTCACCATGTAGGTATCATATATTACTTGATATAGTGCAATCTAGAACTTTTTTACTCAATGTATCTGCTGTTATTTCATGTCAGAAAATACGCCACTTTAAATTTTCTCAAAAACTGTACAGGCTGGGAAAATTTCGATGTTTTTATAGACTTATATCTCGTTAACTATAGGAGAAAAAATGACCTTCCCACTCTCGATCTTATTTCTTAAGAGAAAATTGATGGTCAAGACTACAATCAACTATCGTCTTTTATTTTTAAGTAACAAACAAAATTTTCACTCTTTGATACTGTAATTTGGTTGAAATTAATAAACTTACGCAAATAAGTGTCTGAAAAACGTATTAATTATTTTTTTCTAACTTTAAATAAAGAGATCGAGAGTGGGAGGGCCTATGAAAACATCGAAATTTTCTCACCCTGGATTATCAGTTGGCGTATCATGAAAACGGAGTGTCATGAAAGGAAATGTTACATAAAGGGCCTCAAATATTGTTCCATGATCTGTTCCTTAAAAAAACAATAAGAACAAAGAAAACGAGGGCACCTTGTATAAAAGGCGTCAGAGTGAAAATACTGATTAAACCAATTTTTCCAACGTTTGGAAGCAACCATTACAGTTAATTATTACACATATATCTTATTAAATCATGGGCGATCCCTCTAAATTAAGTTACTAAAATTGAAACAATTAAATTAAGCCGGGGTCATTTATTATAATTATTTGAGCCGCTGAAGTAATTAGCCACAGAGGGCATGATATCATTCTATTCATATTCTGGAGCACTTAATTTTACTTTCAAATAAGTGTATAATAGGTAGGGCGAGCGGGATATCGCGGCCATTTTGTTCATTAGTTGTATCACCTGTAAGGTATATGGTAGTAGAAGAGTTGTATATAAATGTTTTTATTAACTCCCTTTTGGGGGCCTGTCTTTGTGAAGGGTGTTAGTCGGCTCAACATTCATTACTGAAGAAAGAAAAGAGTGATCTTTGCTTTTTCTTTTGCTTCTCTAGTAAGCTGGTTATTAGCATTTGTTTCATCAAAAGCGTCCACGTTTTTTTTTATAATTTAATATACGCAACAGGTGCTGTACATAGTGTAAGGAAACAAATGAACGATAGTTTATCTGAACGAAGATAAACCGCCGGACTTAATAACTAATAAGTAAGTAATAAATGAAGTCATATCGTATGTTACTTAATGAGTATCTAGGTATGCAAAGAAACAATTCCAAGCCAAGGCCGGATTCAATAATAATTGTCTAAAATAAAATTTAATCTAGTTAAATTTACTAACAAAAGAGACACACCTGACTTAATAAAATCAATCAAGAATTTTCAAAACTCAAATTCACATTTGAACATATTGAAAATACTTAAATCTAGCCACAATAGATGAGATTTAACCTATTTGCATTTCTAGTGCATATCTGACTATAAAAATTAATTTAATAACATTCAAAAGGTATTGAATGGTATTCATTTATCTGTACACATAAAATATTAATTCCACGAGAATATCCACTATATTACATTATTACAATAAGCAATATTTAGCTTAATAATAATAATATATAAAAATGAGTTAGAAATCATAGCAACTAATAATTGCCGAAAATATTGAACAAAAACTATCCCAAGGGAAAAATATCATACAAAAAATAGATAGATACCAAAAGGAATACTATAAAACAATTTTTATAAAACACTAAAAGCTTATTTTTGGCAAAATGTTCAAATTTATATGAAAGATATGATAACATTAAAAAATTTAACCAATCCATGGATAGTTCAATTAAAGCTAAGAGTGCTAAACCGTGTATCAGAATATCAAGTTTTTTAAATTATTAGAACATTCAAATAATAAGTATGTCTGAAGCAATATTTTGTGTTCAAGTGATAATAACTATTATTTTTTACAAATAGCATAATAAATCACTATTCGCAATATTTGCATAGACTTTATAGATGTTGTAAGCTAAAACTTATATATATATTTTCTAATCGATTATGTAACATATTGTAACCTCGTAACTAGGTTATCGTTGAAACACGTCACGTAGACAAATAATCTTTATTATCACTCTTGATAATACAAGAAATATTCTTCAACAATTTCGCAACTGTCAACGCTTTACTTTGACGTTTGTCACTTGCGTTTGGCTGCTGAATACAAACTGACTGCAGCGGCCGAAAATGATCTGCTTATATAGGTTTTTACAGTTCTCGAAGTTTCTGAGATTTCGAGAACGTGTCGAGAAACAAATAGAATATAGCCTGGAATATTCCGGAAAACGTCAAAGTAAAGGCATCACAAAAATTGTAAATTCTAACATAAACAGAAACGTAATTTACAAACTAATGAGGTAGGTGAGCTTCAATTATAAATTGTAAGGAAAACAGGAACATAATTAACCAACTAAAAAGGTAGGTGAGCTTTCGTAACATTGCCCCCCTCTTAGAACTGATCGTCCCGATCAGGTTACTCCATTGTCCGCATGGCCTTCTTGATAAGGTGTCAAACGATCGATGTGGACAATCTTCATCTTGGCTTGGGGATTCCTCTGAATCCTGTAAACTACGTCATTCAATCGTGACACGACAGTATAAGGGCCTTCCCACGATTTCTGCAGCGGAGATTTACCCTTGCTTCTCTTTGGGTTATACAGCCACACTTTCTCAAGCTCTTGAAACCCGCTGCTGTTGGCACGCAAGTCGTATCTGGTCTTCATTCTGTCGCTTTCTATTTTTATCTTCTCTCGTACTTCTTCATGTACCATCTTTATTCGATCTTTCAGATGGCTGAGATAATCATCTAAGTTTTCCTCGTGTTGCGGTCGATTCATAATTAGATCTATGGGTAGCCGCAATTCTGTGCCGAAAATCACGTTGGCTGGTGTTTTACCCGTGGTCTCATGAATTGCTGCTCGGTAAGCCAGTAAAAATGGAGGAAGACAGGTATCCCAGTTGGTCTGTTTCTCGTTGACGGCCGTTCTCAGGAAGTTTTCGATGGTGCGATTGAATCTTTCCACCATTCCATCTGATTGCGGGTGAAGAGGTGTAGTTCTGGTTTTGTGAATGCCTAGCAGCTCACAAACGTTCTGAAATACTTCCGACTCGAAATTTCGTCCTTGGTCGGAATGGATCTCTCTGGGCACCCCATAACGACATATCCAATTTTCGAATAAAGCTTCGGCTACGGTAACAGCTTCTTGATTAGGTAAGGGATATATTTCTGGCCATTTACTGAAGTAGTCCATCACTACTAAAATATAACGATTCCCACTGCTGCTACGAGGAAATGGTCCAGCTATGTCAATAGCTATTCTCTCGAATGGAGCTCCAACATTGTACTGCTTCATCTGTCCTCGGCTTCGAGTCCTGGGTCCCTTACTAGAGGCGCAGGTATCACAACGTCGGCACCATTCTTCCACATCGGACCGACTGCCAAGCCAGTAGAATCGTTCTCTAACTTTATTCAGAGTTTTGTTTATTCCAAAGTGCCCACCACCGACTCCACTGTGCAGTGCTTGAAGAACTTCTGGAATTCTTTTCTGGGGCAGTATTGTTTGATAAATCTTTTCTTTGCCGTCTGGGCTCTCCCAGACTCTGTTTACTACGCCGTTCTCGATGGCTAAAGAATTCCATAGCGCCCAGTAGCTTTTAGAGACGGTGATTTATCAGAAATATCCTGCCAGGTGGGTCTGTCCATGTTTCTTATCTTCCACTGGAAAATTGGTCCAAAATCCGGGTTGAGTCAGGCTTCTCTCAAATTTTGAAAAACTTCTTGGACATTTTTCAAATGATCTTCAAAGTCTTCCGAGTATTATTATGTCATCAAGATAAACGAGACAAGTTTTCCAGGTCATTCCTCTCAGAATGGTTTCCATAAGTCTTTCAAAGGTGGCTGGTGCATTGCAGAGGCCAAAGGGCATGACGTTGAAGTGCCACAACCCTGTTCCAATGGAAAATGCTGTCTTCTCTTTATCATCTGGGTGAAGTTGCACTTGCCAATAGCCACTTTTCAGGTCTAATGTGGAAAACCATTGGGATCCAGACAGGGTATCCAGGGTATCATCTATTCTTGGCAACGGATAACTGTCCTTTTTAGTGACATCGTTTAGTCTTCTATAATCCACACAAAATCTAGTAGAGCCGTCCTTCTTCTTTACCAGAACAACCGGCGCAGTCCATGGACTCTGGGATGGTTCAATGACTCCCTGTTGCTGCATGTCTCTAAGCATCGTCGATACCTCTTCTTGCTTCGCTAAAGGGATACGTCGTGGAGCTTGTTTAATTGGAGTGGTATTGCCGGTATTTATGCGGTGCTGCACAAGATTAGTCCTTCCAACATCATCTTCTGTTAAGGAGAAAACATCTTGATAACGCCTCAACAAATCTTCCAATTTTTGGACTTCATCGGCTTGTAGTAGGGACTTGAATCGATTAACAAGGCCCTGAAGAACTTCAGGTAATTTTTGAATATTTCGGGGTGCTGTTGATGATTCCATATTGCTGAAAACCGATGCAACTGTTTGACAAATTCCCAAAGGTTCGCCTTTCTTGATCTGTTGTGGGTAGTCCTTTAGATTTAGCATTCTCACCAATACCAAATTGCTTTTCTTTTCTGTTAATGTCTTGCCCGTTAATATGCCCTTCCTATAAAGACTGCTCTCTGGTTCTGGTTCTACAATTACAGTTTCTTCAGCTGCCGAAGGACTGCTACAAATAGCTTCAATTACTAGTTCTGAACCTGCTGGAAGTTCTATGTCTGCTGGCGCTTTCACAGTTCTAATAGGAAGGTTTCTTATTTCAGGAAACTGCATGATGATTTCTTCATCTTCTGTCTTCAATAGTCTTCGTGGAAGGTCCAATATAAAATTATGTTGAGTCATTACATCAAGTCCAAGAATGACATCATCAGTTATCTCTGCTACTAGGATGTTGTGTTGGAAAGTGGTTGTCCCCAGGGTTATTCTAGCTAGATGGTTGCCTTTCACTGATATGACTTCTCCATTTGCTGTCTCCAAGATGTAATTTCGGTCTGGCTTTTGTATTCTGCAGTGAGCGACGATGTTCGGTCTCACTATGGTGTGACTAGACCCTGTATCAACGACCATTTCGCAATCCCGTCCGCATATAAGCCCTGGTACTACCAAACTCGTTCCATTATTTTGCAGACGGGTTACCTTGATCTTAATAGTTGGTGGGGCTTGGTAACACCTAGCCAGCTTTGCCCCTTAAAGCTGACTAGTTGGCGTTTTCCTGGTTCTGACTAGATGTATTCTTAGGACATCGATTCCTAAGATGCCCTTCAGCTCCACAACTCCAACACTGGATGGGTCTTCGTCTGCTGTATACCGTAGTACCAGTCCGTTCCTGTTCCTTCCGGAAGGTGTCCAATAAGTTCTGCAAACCCTTCACAAATCCTTCGATGTTCTTATCATCTCCTCGTTGTTCCACAGTCTGAAGCTTTACTTGCCTTGTTCTGCCTTGACTGCTTCTAGAAGCCTGCCGGGCGGCTTCTATTTCTAGCGCCTGGGCCAGTGCTTCAGATATGTTTTTATGTCTGGCTAACCTTAACGCTTGGCTGATCTCGGAGTCTCGCAGGCCATCAATGAAGCTACTTATTGCTAACTGTTCTTGGAATTCTGTCGGTGCGGTGGGGTAAGCTAGCTTCACCATACGTGCTATATCTGCCTCAAATTGCTGCAGATTTTCTTCGAAGCGTTGTCTTCGGCCTTTTAATTGTGCTTGATAAACGTGTTGTAGATGAGCATCGCCATACCTCATTTCTAAAGCACTCTTCAGCATTTGATAGTCTTTTGTTGATCCTCGGCTAGAGTTCGTAATATCTCCATGGCTTCACCTCGTAGGGCAACTATTAGTGATGTAGCCTTTTCTTCTTCTGACCAATTATTTGCCAAGGCAGCTGCTTCAAATTGTTTAAGGTAAGTGCTCCATGACACTTTTCCATCAAATGTGGGTGCTTTAATCCTTGCAGAGGAAATGCAACTGTTGTCAGCCTTAACAATCTCCTTCGCAGGCCATTGTGACTGTAAATTTGTAACTTTATGCTCCAACTTAATTAGGCTTTCTTCTAAGACTTGGACTTTGACGACTTCACTCTGTAATTTACTAACACTTTCTTCTACGACCTGAACTTTATCTTGCACTTCATTTCTCAATAGATTAATTTCTTCTTCAACGGTTTCCTCAAACTCTTTGAGATTGATCTTAATTACTTCTTCTAACTTTTTATTATTTCCTTCTTGATAATTTTTCATTTCTTCTAACCTGTTCCTCATTTCCTCTTGACCGTTCTTCATTTCCTCTTGACTGTTTTTCATTTCTCTTTTCAAGTCTTCCATCATATCTTTCATCATTTCGTCTTGGTTAGTCTTCATTTCATCCTGGCTGTTCTTCATTTCTTTTTTTAAGTCTTGTTTCATTTCGTCCTGGCTGTTCTTCATATCTTCCTGACTCTTTTTCATATCTTCTTGACTCTTCTTCATATCTTGCATCATTCCCATTAACTGTTTCAATGTTTCCTCCATTTCTGTTGCTCTCGATCTCGTTACCGGCATTCACTTATCTACTCCAAATGTCTTCTTTGTGGAACGTCACACTTCTGACACCAATGTAACCTCGTAACTAGGTTATCGTTGAAACACGTCACGTAGACAAATAATCTTTATTATCACTCTTGATAATACAAGAAATATTCTTCAACAATTTCGCAACTGTCAACGCTTTACTTTGACGTTTGTCACTTGCGTTTGGCTGCTGAATACAAACTGACTGCAGCGGCCGAAAATGGTCTGCTTATATAGGTTTTTAGAGTTCTCGAAGTTTCTGAGATTTCGAGAACGTGTCGAGAAACAAATAGAATATAGTCTGGAATATTCCGGAAAACGTCAAAGTAAAGGCATCACAAAAATTGTAAATTCTAACATAAACAGAAACGTAATTTACAAACTAATGAGGTAGGTGAGCTTCAATTATAAATTGTAAGGAAAACAGGAACATAATTAACCAACTAAAAAGGTAGGTGAGCTTTCGTAACAATATTATAGATTCCAAATGACCCTTTTACATTTAAATTTACTAAATAAAAATGTATAATAGGGACTTAGAACTTTGTGTTTTATAAAACAGATGGTCTGTTTAATTATTATAAAACACAAAATTTGTAGAGCAGTTATTAATTCTGCCTATCGTCTTTTAGGTACTTTATGCATAAATGTAATATTTAACCATTTATCCAGGTTGATGATTGAACTGTTATATTTACAGTAGTCAATTTGTAATTAATTTCCTTTCATTTTTAAACGTCTTTTGATCAGTTATAATAAAATAAAAAGTTACAGTATTAAAAACATTTCATATCGTTTATATAAACGGGGAATATAAGGGGCCACAACTGAGAACCTTGGAGCACTGCTATTAAAATTTGTGTTACTTTATATGAAACGTTTGTTTGTCACTTAAAATATGAATTACACTAGCAATTTGCCATTTATCTGAAAAATACCTGCATGAAAGTGAGGGATTATACAGGGGGATTCAGTCATAATGTCATTAAAGCCAGAAAATCGAAACAAAAATTACTCAACCTTCCAAACCAAGATTACTATTAGTATTCAGATACGAAAAATTTTTCAGCCCCTTAATAATTTACATAGTGAATATTTGAATATTGTTTTTTTATCACTATTTATATAATTAAATGTAGTTTTCTAAGATCAATATTAAATATTTTTTTCTACGTTCATGCAAAAAACAATACTTTATTGAACTATATTTAGTGGAAAAAGTGGTTCTTTATTGCACTAGAGCTCGACGTGTTGTCCTACTCGGCCTGACGGCCTCGTTGGACAATTTCACGTCGCGTGCAATAAACACTTACTTTTTGCACTTGTTGCATAAATAAATATTAATTGCGTACTATTAAAAAATTATTTATAGTATTTATTATATATTTTAACATTTCAATAACTAGGTAGGTACTACGAAAATATTTAAATTTGCCAACACCGAGTTGAACTGAAGACTGTGACAGTTTGAAAATATTTTTTTCAGCGTAATTATGTATTTAAAAATTTTTTTAATCACGTATTCGTATTATGCTAATTTTTTTCTATCTTCTCATAAAATTGAGACACTATGATTGAATCACCCTGTATAACACAGAAAAGGGCCCATGATGAAGTAAGAAGATTTCGCTCGTTATAGTGGTATGAACGTATCATCTGAGTAGTAAACTAGGTATATAACTACAGGTAGAACTGAAAAAAATTTCACGATTTTTTAAAACAAAATATGGCACAAAGTTTTCCTGACGTTAATTAAATTTTTGAATTTCTACACCGTCACCTACACTATTCGATGGGAGATATATTTTAAATAGTAACTCAAAAAGACTATTCAATGTTCTAAACACCTTGTGTAATTTTATAATTGGATAGATCACGTGCTACGTTGTGTTCGTAGGGAGAATGGCGTTAACGGTTGGTAATATATATGACAATAACTTTAAAATACGTTTGGGATTCCCTGTTTTTTAGTATCTTCTAAATTTATTTAGGTATGTTGTGAAATAGGACCAAATAGATTTATGGAAATATCCGTCTTGTTATCTATATAAAAAAATACAGTAACCCAACAGTCATAAATTATGTTACGTATTACCACTAAAACATATTTACTACAAAAATCTACATTCTACAAGGTTCACCAGCATTAAAATTTAAAAGCCTGTTAGGTAAGTACAACCTTAAAAGCTGAAACAATAAAAAAGTCCATAAATCGAACTACTGACAATAAAAACGTAATGCTAAACTCGTCAAAATTAAATACGGATAATAACGCAACGTAATAAAAAATTACTAAAACGGAAAAAACGGCAGCTGATTCGTTGAGATTCCTAACCTATGAAGACAGGTGCCACGCAACGTCTCGAAGGAGGGTCGATGTTGGTTTTACTAAACATTATGTTTGCATTGGCCCCTCTAATTTGGCTTAGAGGGACCAGAGTCGTAATCAAGGAGGTTATGATTACAGAGAGCGTGTCTGCCGGGAGGATATGCATCTATCAAAGACAATCTTCCTCGAATTAAAAAACATGAGTTTGGCGAGGAGTACGTCTTATGTTGGCAGCGCAGCTGCCCATAGTAGGGGCGGTCGTTCTTAATTTCAGGATTAAAGTTTTTAGTATGAACAACTATTTAATTGAAAATGTTCTGTTGTTCATATATTTGTTTAAATCTAAGGCTTACACTACATGTGAATTAATATTAAAATCTGTTCTTGTAATTTTGTAGCAACATTTTTATGTTTGTTTCTCCTAGTTCGTAGAGATACTTCAAAATTATTTGTATTTATCCCTTTAATTATCGGTGATCGGTATAATCGATCGATAATTATTATGATCGGTCAGTGGTCGCGCGGTTTAAAGCGTTAGTACTTGAATCGAGGTGACTAGACGGAGTTGGTTCGAGCCCAGCTGCCGGTAGACCGTATATAAGCTATATTCGTGGAGAGGATTGGCACCCTCTCTGTGGGTATGGTAGGGTGGAATAATGTTAGCTTGGGTCAATGTGAGAGATTGATGCCGGTTGATATTTGACCACCCTCCTAATTAATGAGGTTTTCCAGGTTTCCCTCATTCCTGCACTGAATAGTGGTTAGGGCCTACCAACGTAAGTAGTTCCTGGGCGCAAATGCGGCCTGCTTAATAATAATATGCCGCCCCCTCTCCCGCACAAGTCTCCGACTTCTGGGCTAATCCCTGTGATTAGAATGAGGGGTAGAGATATTATTATTATTATTAATTTATAGGAATAATATGGACGTTTTCCACAATCAAATGTCTAGGGGTGAATTTTTGTACAGTCAAATCGATGGATAAAAAGTAATATCATAATAAATTGCATTGGTTTTTCTTCAAGTTTAACAGTGAAGAACAATATGAACAGTATCGTACAATATAAGCTCTTTGATATGAATAAGTTATAATTTCATGATATTATTTTGTACAAATTTCTATCTAATATCACCAATGCTTAAGAATACGTCCAAATAGCAATATCTTAAACATTTTTCAATAAATTCAATGACATGGAACGAGAGAAAAATGTTATCTGTACTCATTCCAAATTTTCAACATGAGTTTTAGTATGACGATTCCCAATAACTGCAGCATTTTTCAGTGCTAGACTGAATTGTATTAAATTGTGTAGATAATATAAAGACTTTATTTTTCATCATCTTTAGAATTCTTAAATGTGAATCCTAAATTTTCGTAGGCACCCAGTATGATGTAAGTAATAAAGATCAGATTAGTATCAAAGATAACTGATATAACCAATATATTGCTCATGAAAACTGCACTTTCAACAAGTATTTTGGGTTTATAAACCTAGTTATTCTTTAAACATACTTATTTAGTAATCTTAAAGCTGACACTGCACCAAAAATATATTTCCCTCAGGATTACACTTTTTAAAGAGGAAAGATAAGCTTAAATTTAAAACACACTTAATTTTTTCCGTGGCATTTTATGCAGTAGATAAGTCTCTTGTTTCTATATTTTTTTACATGTTTCTACTGGGTATAATTAAGTTCTTGGTCAAACTTAATAGCAAACTATATTCATAAATTAAGAAAATGATGACAATGCAAAAAACATTCTCACAGCTTATGTTTCTAAATACATTGTAATTTATGTGAAAACGCTAAAAACAGCTGATATATCAAACATATTATTTAATGTTGTGATTTATAGTTAAGGTTATTATTTATAAATAACTGAAGAAACACTACAAGTTAATATAAAATAAAGAAATCCGAAATCATCATGAAAGGAATGCTGCCAAGCAGTATATGTTCTTTATAAAACGCGTGTGTGTTCGAACCAATGTTTGTGAGCTAATGTGCGTTGCAATTGCAGGCGAGGATAGGCAGCGGAAATATCAGTCACACAAGGAAACTTATGTTACATTCTGTGAACTTTAAAATAGATCTCCATAAACGTTATTGTTCCACCATAATAAATTGTAAGAAAGACGAAAGAAAGAGGAAAAGCGCATCAGCAATATTGTATTTTTATGTTTATTATAATACTTCAGTATTGACCACACTATCAATATTTGCATAGAACCAACTTCAACGGAAATCTTATACCTTGAGTAACGTCCCATTATAATACAACTTTATCGTGTGAACCCTACTTATACCTTTGTGGAACCGTCCACAAGGAAATATTGTATTTCTACGTGATCCAGGCGTTATCCTTCCTTTAGGCTATTTTCTTGTTAGGACCGCTCCATAAATAATTAATGGTATTGAAATGGCCACTTTCACGGGCTTCAAATTTTTAGTGGGGGCCTTTCTACAAAATTTTATTTCATTGGTCCTAAGTAGTATTGCGTATGTTTTATTATTTTATGTGAAAAACGTGTGTCATATTATTCAGGTCAAATATTAGCCAACCGGCTATACAGGTTATGTTGAAATTTTGGTAAGTCGGGATGAATTCAAGCTTCCTGTAACAGTATTTCAGTATTCCAGGGCAGTTATCAGTGGTTGTATAATTTCCAAATTGACTCTGTCAATTTACACCTCTTGACGTTTCGAGAAACATGTCGCATTGGAGATTAAGTCCTCTAGTCAATAATTATAAATAATTGATGTGTGCATTTATTCATGACTTCCCAATGTATGACCAGTCACTGTCCTGTAATATCCCCTTCTTCATTTTTAGATGTGATTTTTCCAAATTTTAGGTTGTTTCTATTTTTTTTTTTTTTTTGATTTCTGTTGTCTCTGTAGTGTTGGCCAGAATCTACCGTTTCTCTTACCAGAGTGTCAGTTTTATCTAGGTCTATTAAATGACCTGCATCCACGCTGTGTTCAGTAACTACTGAATCCTCACTATTTTTCCTTAGATAGCACTATGTTGATAAATTTTTTGCTGTTGTTGTTGTCTCTCTGTGTCCAATATATAGCTTGCTGCATATACAAGAGATGTTTATAAGTTTACATCAGGGTGTTACAGTATATTCCTTAGGGTATTATAAATGACACTAACATTATAGCAGGAGATTTACATTCTACGTTCTACATTTATTCTATTAAGGAGAGGTTTACATTCATATATATAGAATACATATTCTATAAAATATATTAAGACCTCACCTAGTTCTTGAGATATGTTTCACTTTTTTCATTAGTTTTGATATTCTGACTTGTTCAATATTGCTAACATCTCATCGCTGGTGCAGCTCTTCTTCAAGGTATGATTTATCTCAAAATTGCTCGAAAATGGCGCAGTACCTTGTGAATTGCACACTTACAGGCAACATTGTTTTTCAAAAATGTTATATATTAAACATCAATATTTTTAACTTAATTGTATTCTATGATGTTCATAGGATAAATGTGCTGAATTTAGATCATTTGTTTGTCTTACTATGAATGGAGAAATTGCATGAAAATAAACATTTATTTATGTATATTTATTAACAGAGTGTAAGTAGCTGATTGCATAATAATATGTGTATATGAGGTAGATACATTAACTCTAGAAATACATCTCTTACATGCAAAAATATATACTGCAACTCTCACGCTGTAGCATGTGAACAATTTCAGACCAACGGATAAGAATATCTAGCAAAACGTTAATATTTGCAAATGATAAAGCAACAAACGCCTGTTTATGGTTCACCCAGCTGTTAAAATATATAATGCAGTTCCCTGCAAAGGCATGCAAATTACAACTGCTGCACGGACCGTATTCAAATTATCTAAAACTAATAACTCAAAATTAATAAAACAATATTTGTCTTGGTCTGCACGTACGTAATTAAAAGAGAACAAAGGCCGTCTAAACAGTAAATTGGATGTCAAACTTGTTTAATCTGGCAGAATATATGGCGGCCAGTTCAAATATGTTTGTAAAATATGCGATGCCTACACGCGGTGCAGGCAGCAGGGCCCTAGCAAGAAGAAAAAAGAAGTTATTGGCTATATATTATCCGGATATTTTACGAATATTATTATACCGACGAAATTATAAGTTTGCCCCTCAATCAGTTATTAATTGGAGTCGAATTTGGTGAACTGCTTCGGCATTATTTATTACTCTCTTGGATACATGTTCCATGAACGCAATAATTGTTTACGTAATCAGTGTCATTAACTCATTAGCGCCAAAATTATTTGATGTTTGTACAAATTTAATAGTTTTCGCATCATTTCGCATCAGTTATGTTTCTACAGTTCAGTTTATGCTCAAACGCTAAACGACAAAGTAAAGACTTGACTGATTTAACTTATTAAGTTTTAGTTTTTAAAAACATATAATATTGAATTTCTAGAAAGGTATTTTAAGCTAATATATATCAAATCTCCTACAATTCCTATCAATGAAGTCATACGTATGTTCTCTGATACCAAACATCTAGGTATGTTAATGGACAATTCCACAGACAACGCTCTATTCAATAATTATCTAAAGAAATTAATCTATCTAAATTTACTAACCTGATTTAATAAAAACACTCTATAGATATCTAACTTCTGACAGTGGGAACACAAAAATTCAACCACAATAGATGAGATCTAACCTATTTCTGCATTTTTAGGATTGCTTCATCAGGTGGCCTCCTTTTAGTTGAGTCAAATATCTAACTATAAAAGTTATTATAGCAATAAATTAAAATTGTTTGAAATTAAATGTCGACAATGTCAAACTGATTAATCTGTCAATGAATTTAAACATCATAACGACCTACTAAAATAAATAACAAAATTTTACCCTTTATGTATAGTTTTTTATATATTTTCAGGTATTAACAATATTGTGTGAAATTAACTACTCTCTGGGTAGATATTGTGGGTGTAATTCAACGCTGGTTGGGGCTCTAGCCCATAGAGTAGTTAGTTTCACACAATATTGTTAATACCTGAAAAAATATAAAAAATATAATATTGAAGTTACAAACAGATAATAAATTATTTACATTTCATTAGATATATACATAATGAGAGAAAATAAATTCTCACTAGGTAAATTATTAAAAGAGGCTGAGAAGGTCTTTCTATTTAAACACTGATTGTGTGTAAAAACAAAAAAACACTCAAATTATCCACAAAAAAAAAAAACAGATCAAGACACATTCAGTGATAAACCATCCGACACGCCTCTGATTCGATGCCCATAAAAAAAGTATCGACAGTGAATCTGATAGACCGTATTATTAGGTCACTAATCTATTTTTACTGTGTTTTTAATGTGTACTGAGCGACAAGAAGTAAACAGACCTCTTTTTGCTAGATATATGAATGATGAACATATTTTACTTCAAATATTTATTTATTAGTTAACAAAAACAAATGCAGATAAAGGTATAATTGTTTTCGAATGTTAGGTTATTACAATTTATAATTGAATACGAACGTTATGGCTTGATTTATTTCTATTTTGAAAGGTCTAGTTTTTTTTTTCTATTTTCTGCCATTATCAGATCTTCCGGATACATAATTAAAATTAAAGACATTATGACTAAATCACTATATATATATATAATTTAATTTTTTTTTATTTTCAGAATTACATACACGTTTTTAATTAAAAAATGTTTAAATGGCATTCTCAAACTAGCCGGTAAATTGATTGTGTCGTCATATACATTACTAATAAAAGATTAGACATTTATTTATCATAACAACCTGTAAGCAATCTCCTAACAGTTTCACCCGCGGTGTATACAAAAAGTACATTTGCATGTTACAAAAGTTAATAACTTCATTTTTAATTTTTGAACAACTCGGTTAGTATTATCCGCCAACCCACGTTAATCACATACTTTATCATCTGCTTTTTTAATTAATACCTACTTTATGGCGGCTTAACGTAATACAAATTTGAATATAAATAGACTGAACAAACTCGGTTTCTATTAAACAGGCATAAAACTTATTAATGACTAATAAAAGTATTATCATCTCCCAGATAAATCCGGCTGTAGAATTGGCCCACCACATAGATGAGTTATGTAAAATAATCAATGGAAACGTTGGAAACGGTACATCAGCATAATTTTCACATAAATTTTCTCCTTGTCTTATTTCAAACTAAGCATAGGTATGCTGGTTCATTTGGAAATGTATATTAACATGTTAAATTAGTTTTTATAAATTTATCGCGCTATTTAAGTCAAACGCGCTATTTAGAAGTTATAAATCTAGTCAGGGTAATAGAATTAGACAACTGAACTGAGGAAATAAGGTCCACCAGAAACGGTCAGTTTGTAACGATTTATACTGCTAAGTGGACATAATATACCCATCTAGAACATAGTGAGATGTTTTATAAGACCTTATAAATCACACAGAACTAGTTACCAAAAAGATTATTCTTTCCGGCAACAATATCGTCATTTTTACAAAACAAATTTTTTAATAGTGTTATAGTGTATATTGTACACTATAACAATAGATAGGTTGTATAGTGTAGGTTATCAATTATCAAATATACCTCACCAGAACTAAGCAACCTGTGAAAATAAAGACAAACAATGCAATTTTGTACTATCCAGCTCTTTTTACAATGGCACAATTGCTTTTGCCAATACCAAAAACGTTTTTATTACTTTACACTCTAAAAATAGTTGATGCGTAAATGAGATTTTCCAATGTGTAATTTATGATGTGTAAAATTTCCGAGTTTTACACACTATATCTATAATACAATATACTGAATTTGTTGTTTGTATCCTTGATTTGTTTAAATTTTTGTTTTATAGATTAGTTCTATTGTGTTCAGACAGGTAACCCTTAAACGGTATTACGTTACGTAGCACAGTTCTAGCACACCACGATTTCACTCGGAATCAGGTGCATAGTAAAATAAATTAACATATATTGTAAGAATTGGGGTTCAATAAATTGTATTGTATTGTGTACTTAACCCACATCTGTGTTCTATGAGTATATCTCTACTTTTGACTAGTTGAGCACAACTGGGCAGCTGCAGTATATCAACGTCACCACAATATGCTGGTCGTGTAGCGTTGTTGTGTTCAGTTAACTTTCATTCGCTGTGTTCAAGAGAACAACATTTAAATTTAAATTGAGGTTTGATAAAAGAAAATGATAACATAACTATAACAAATATTGCCGATAATTGTGATGAAGCTAAAACTAGTCAGGGCTATAACTTTTAAAATATTATCAGTTCACTCTGGCGTTTTAGATTACTGTATATTCTGATTTTCTTATAACCTTAGACAAAGAAAATTATATATTCAGATCACTACCAGTGATCAACTCCTATTATGTAGTGCCCAAAAACATGGCTAATGTTTGTTGTTTTGTTGTTTATGATTTACTAGTATGTTATTATTGTATAGTTCCCTATTAGAATATGTACTACTACTACTATTAATTTTGTTAAGTATTTTGTCAGAAAATAATTCTGAAAATATATATTGATACGGAAACTCACATACCTTTTCAGTTTGTTAATTATGTTCCTGTTTACTTTTGAAATTACAATTAAAAAAATTTAAAACACTGCTACTTATAGAGAACTGTGTAAAATATATTGAATTCTATGTGGACCTCAATTAACGCAGAATTGTGTTGTTTTATATTAATACTTTTTTACAGTGCATTGTAGGTTCTTCAATAAAATCACGAGCCTAAACGAAACAAAAAAAATTGAACAGGATATAAACTATGAGCTTGCTTGTCCTCAATTTAGATGATTCCTGTTTTTAATTTAGTAAATAACTTAAGACTCACCTCAATTCCATTGCAATAACTAAAATCAATAGGGTCGACTATAATATTCAAAGGTGAGCCCTTTTGTAAAGGAGATCTGCCTAGTAGGTTTTCTTATCAAATATTTACGCCATGTATGGCGTGAATCGTTAAAAAATAGTAATATTTTTAAAATATTACTATTACTACACTATAATGGATTTATCCTTCATTCTACTACCAAGGAATAGTTGCAGCTACGTATGCTTATTTTCTAATTTCACTTAATAATTTGGCGAAAGATGATACAGTGACGGCTGTAACAGTAGAACGTTACACACATTATGGGATTATGTAAATATTTTTATAATTCAGAAAGCAACTCGACTGCAATTAAAATAACTTATTAATGAACAGATATGAATACGGGAACTAACTGAAGGCAAAGTTCAGTATTAGTCAAGTATTTAGAAGTTTCCTGGACATCCATTCCATCCATATATCCGGCTAGTAACTCTGACTTAATCTCTAATCTTATAATTATTTCCTTTTGCCAACAATATAAAGCACTTTAATCCTTGCTCTTCTAGTTATTTACTATTAATATCCTATGTATATGCATATCAAGTAAATGCTCAAATAAAGCCCTTATTTTCGTTTTTTACCAGCACCTGTTCTAACTCTTCATTCTATATTTTATTAATTTTTTTCAAATTACTCTTCTATTTTATGCAGTTACCTATAAAATAACGAACAGGTTTATTTAAAGATAAGCAATTCTTATCATATGTTCAATTAATTAGGTACTTAATATAATGTAAGAAACTACAGTTGCTTTTTCCCGTTATACAGTGCTTTCGAAAAGCAACGAATAAATTCATTATTTTTGAAATTGAGAAGTCTTCGAAAAAATCTCCTGGCATGTCGCTTTTGTTTTTAAAAAAGGCACTTTTTGACATACGACCTACATTCGTGACGTCATCGTTGTTGGAGATATGACGTCATCGATAATTTTTGTAAATAGCAACCCTCAATTTTGACCATGCCATTTGAAAGAGCGTGGCCGATTGAGTGGCCAGCCAGATCGCTTGATTTGACACTCCTAGATTATTTCTTGTGGGGATACTTAAAAAGCAAAGTATACGTTACTAAACAGGTTAATTTAGAAAATTTCAAAGCAAGAATTCGTCACGAGATACATCGTATACCTCCTGAAGTTATTGATAATGTCCAAAAAGGATTTATTAATCGGCAATTGGCTACTGTCAGGCAGCCAACAATACACAATTTGAACGTTTAATTTAGTAGATTTTTTACATAATAATTATCATTTTTAGTATAGTGAAAATTAAATTTTAAAATCTTCAAACATTATTTTCTTGAAATTTTTTTTATGTAACACCATAATTTTTCATAATGTGTATGTAGAATGACACGCTCTTTCAAATGGGATGGCCAAAATTGGGGGTTGCCATTTGAAAAATTGTCGATGACGTCATATCTCGAACAACGATGACGTCACAAATGTGGGTCGTATGTCAAAAACTGCCTTTTTTAAAAACAAAATCGACGTGCTAGGGGATTTTTTCGAAAACTTCTCAATTTCAAAAATAATGAATTTATTCGTTACTTTTCGAAAGCACTGTATAATCATGCATGTCATAATTTGGTTTACTTTGAAAACAGTACACATACAGTAGGTTATTTTTCCTCCAGGGTAGGTAAGCTGTCAAATCGCTCACATCTACTCCTATTAATTCGATTTGTCAAGGAATGTAACTTAATCTAATCTAACCTAACTTAACTTGTTACAAAAAAAGTTGTGTTCATTTAGATACACTTCCATTGAAATCGACGATACTTTTATGATAAAAACTTATTTTTATTTATATGTACCTATATTTTATATTTAATAAAAAATTGGATTAATTTTTATTCTAAATTATTTGTAAACATTTGTATTTCATCAATGGAATATAATATACGCGACAAAAACGTAGAACAAAATAATAAAATAGGATAGGTACAAATCGGTTTTACAACATAAATATTTATCTTATTAATGATGTATATTTGTTTTATATCATGCATGCGTTCATTATATATAGCTACCAAAAGAGCACATATTGGGAAATATTTATTTGCTATTGTTGACGAGATTATAGATAAATATTAATTATAAACTCAATAAAAAGGTACGCCCATTTCAATCCATATTTAAAGCAGTTCCATATTTAATTAATGAGGAAGTCGCTAAAATTTAGATACTTATTGCAGTGGCGGCTCGTGGCTTTTTAAACTAGTGAGTCAGAAAATACAAATACAGGATTATTTGAAAGTGCTCTACTTTGATAGGTGAATAATTTCATTTAAGGGCGCCGTTTTATAGGCAAATTTTCAACGAATTTCATAGCTGTTTGTTGAGACAGTCTACAAAAAATCTGAGTAAGTTAGAAAGAATATCTCTTCACTATGTCAATTATACAAGTTTTCTCCGGGATATAAAATAATTTTCAGGCTGACAAGTCATTTAGAATAAGAAAAAATGAGCATCATTTTCACCTATTACGTTTTATCATAAAATCTACTGAATTTTACAAGTCAATTGCACATTGAGAAAATTGTGTACAACATTATAAACATTATCATATCCCGCAGAATTCTTTTAAAAAACTAGTAACACTTGAATTTATGTAAATTATCAAGTATTTTTCACGGTGTATAGAACACAGTGATAAGGTACAAATTCACGTTTTTTTTGTTATTTAGCACATTTTTTCTTCAAAAGTTAAAGAAAATGATTCAATTTCAGCATTGAATTTTAGTACTACATTAATAAGGACCTCCACCTACTGTGTGTATTTTTTGTGTGCATATTTAGATATGATTATTTGTCCTTGAAACGCCAGCCTTAAGTAAGAATTTTTTACCTATTTGACGATTTTTTCAAACTTTTACCGTTGTAATATTTTATTTACTCGTACTTATCAATATTAATTTGCAGGTAAAAAAAACTTTTAAATCAGAATATCCATGTTTGCCAATATTGCAAAAGCACGCTTATTTATTGAATAATTGATAATATCGTTTGCATAGTCCTTATGTTTTCATGTCCTATGGTTGTACTTGAATTCCTGGGTATTATCTTTTCACATTACACAGTGCTCATATGTAAAACTTAACTAAAACGAATCAGAAACGGCAATAAAATTGTAATTACAGTGAACTGAAATTTTAAAAACAAATATTAATAACGGAAAAGGAACAATGAAACGACCGTACAATATGGTAAACTATATTAAACTGCCTACTTATTCACTCAACGACTGTCTCTGTTGCACTCTCACAGAGACGAGGCATGCTTCTGAAGAGCTTTTCTCCCGCAATTGGCTATCAACGGATTCTGTACTCTCCATTTCTTTCTTATCTATATGTTATTGGTGTGAGGCATGGCTTAGATGCGTTCTTATTGTGTTTATAAGCGCGTTGAGGATTGGCTATACACATTATTGCATATTAACTATTACCGTTATTACGATTCACGGCGGAGGCAAATTCATTACAAATCTCGCCATTTCTGTGTTTACAGTAATGTATAAGTTATACATAGGAATTGTATAGCTAATATATTCTAACGTTACTGAAATTTGATAAATTTTTAAATCGCCTGCATATAATGGGGTATTTGTGTCAAATTGAGAATTAATATTATTAATAAAGACAATAAAGAAAACAGGGCCGAGGGCTGAATCCTGCAGTACACCAGATGTAACAATAAAATCATTAGACTTATAACCACGATATTCTACGAATTGTAATGAATTGAGATAATAGCAACTAAGAAAGTGGATATATTGAGTACCAAAACCGAATTCATATAATTTTGTCAATAAAATACTGCGATCTAATCGGTCAAAGGTCTTAGTAAAGTCAGTATGGATAATGCCATTTTATTTATTTTTATCTAGTTTGTTAGATATATACCTACTGTGTGATTCCTACTAAATTCGTTTTAGCCACATTACCTTGCTGACTGAAATTTGGAATTGCAATGAATTGGCTAATAATGCATGTAAGCAAGACTCAAATAAATACTTTAGCAAAATTACAAATAATGCTGATAGGTCTGTAACAATTCGCATTACAGTTATCACCGTTTTTGAAGATCGAGTATAATTGTGATCTCTTCCATATATGTACTTGTTTTAAGACATAAATTAAATCTCATTGAAAGAGGATATTTCAAAACACACTCTTTAGCAATAAATGTTGGTATATTTTCAGGACCCTTTCTATATTTAGAAGATAATTGAGGATACATACTAATATACAACCACCAATGTATTGTCATCAAAGCGATTTTCTATAATATATAGTAGGTACCTACTGATGATGTATTGGATTATGAATCCACCAATCATAAACGCCCAGATACATTATTTTGTACTATGTAATTTGAGTTAGTTTAAACATGAAATATTACTTAATTATTAAAGAACATGCATATCTTACTCTGTTTGATAAAAGCTGTTTTGAGGTCGTAAATCCCAAAGATTAAAATGCCATTTTTAATGGCTCTGTATCGAACTCAGCAAACGACGAGAAATCTCTACTCTCAATATAAATGGATTTATTCAGGATATTCACAAGTCAATGCTAATATGTAATACAATGCATTAACAAAAATAAAAATTTTACAGTCCGAGAGCTGCAGTTATAGGAAATAATAATGTAAACTCTGATAAGAAATAGATGAAACTAAATAATACGTTACATTGATTTTTACGGCAAGAACAAGAGCTGGTAGCTTATAGCTTCACTTGGCCCTACCTGCTTGTCTGTAGGTTTTATGTAGCCGGCTTGGAGACTATTCTTTGTTGAATTTTGTAGCATTACGATGGGCAATAGAGAATTTGCCTGGTGCAACGTCAACTTGAAGTCATTGGAAGCTAGAAGTTCACTTTTGTTAGAATTGTGAAGCACTAGCGGAGCGTTAGAAGAGCTTATTCTGGTTACAAAGTCGATGTGAAGTCGTTGAATGCTAGAGATTTACTGTTCATAATAATTGGATAATTTACTGATTGTATACGTTTGTGGAGGTAACACCCTGCTGTTAAAAGTATGAATACTATCTGAAATAAGTTATGTTTTGATAATACTTAGGTATTATTACATTATAAATAATAATAATCCTTGATTTACTTTTAGGAGATAGTTTTGACGTGAGGCACTACTTTTAAAAAGAATTGAATTATGCCATTTATTCAAGGTGCAAGATATTGTTTACAAACAATACTAATATCAAAGTAGTAACAGAAATGTGTCATGTTTTCAATTTCTACTGTAAACTTCTTAACATCACGTCTGTACACTAATTAACTGAGTAGAAAAAATGCACTCATTGGTGCGTAAACGTCTGGCAGTTAACTGAAAAAAATCTCTCAGATACTGCTGGAGGTATTAGACACCAACTGTGAGGTCGTGGGATCAAGCCCTCAACAGAATCACGCAACTAAAAAATATTTGCATACTAGCTTGTGGGCAGATACTTACCTTTTGCTCCTCTCTACGCAACGCATGTCGTCCCATGAAAATATTTACCGATGTAAAAAATCATGATACGCTGTAAGTGGTTATTTTTTCTCCATGTCCTCGTTCGGAATGAAATATGGTTATAGATTCGTGTACGATTATTAGATGATGCCATAAATCTTCCATAATATCTTAAGGCAATTTAATTAACAGTTTTATACGTTCGGCTTTTATTTTTTAATATTCCCATTCATTCTTGTTTAGCCTATAGTATTCTCTTTCTCTTATATTGGCATGTTGTAAGTGGTATGTTGATAAACACATGAAATATCGTGTCACAATATATTCAGGAAGCAATATGACAATTTTATCGTTTGAATTTAGTAGTAACATTTAGTAACAAATTTACTCTTGGTACAGATGTCTTTAAAGAAACACAAAGATCAAGACTTGCACAAGAACTACATAAAGTTTATAATACTTACTCAATATTTAATAGTTAATTCGCGAAATTCACTAACCTCTAGAAGGCACTCAAAATTCAAAATGTCGGATATAGAGGTGAACAATAATAATTACAATTGTCGCTAAAGACTATAAAGTTTTTAATTGTCAGGGATATTGTGGTTTACAGCGTAATACTTTGTATTAATGTCATTTTTAAGTTGAATCTATATATTTAGGAGTTATCAAAAGGATTATTTTAACTTTAATGTCAGTAATTTCAATAGAGAGAAAAGTAATACGGGCACTGAGGAACAACACATATTTTCCGATTTTGTGCAAATATTCTTGCATATGTTTTGCTTATTTGTACATTCTTGATAACTAAATATTGTATGATCTCATTTTCAATACATATACAAAAGCGAATTGTTGTTAACTCCAAGCTTAATTTATTACAAATTGTCTTTTGCAGAGTCTGAAAAATAATAGAGTTTAGCCAAACACGGCTTAGTAATATACTGCCATGTACAGAGCGTTAAGGTTTGATTATAAATTTCAAATTTATTCCATAGTTTAACTATTGTATCTTAGCATATTATAAAGGTCTAGTAAAATGTATACTTAAAATTTTTTATTTTTCGACTGAAGATATGTCACATTGTTTATTGTTGTCATTAGAATCGTCTTAACCATTCAGTGCTTACTTAGCCGAAATAATATTAGCAGTGGATGAAAACCACGCGCTAGGATCAAATGATGAAGATGGGGATTTTGTAGAAAAGGAATTGTACAGCCTGAGTGAGCGAAACGGCAAATCAATCAGACCTATGCGACAGTATACAAACCGTATAGGCCCGAACCACACGGTTCCCTGAAGTTTATAGTGCATTTTAACGTACATAAAAATGGAAGCCGTGATATATGTTATGATTTTACTCGAGGACACAAAATGTAAAATTAGCAATAAATATTAATCTGAAAGTAAAATACAAGTTGTCCTATATGTCTTGGCTAGTGAGTGAAGTAATTTGGTGGCTGGGGCTGTGATAATTTTGCCGTAATTGTGACATATTGGCGTAGTAACTGTGTGGTTAAAATTGAGGTAGTTTAACATTTATTTTAATTATTCTTGTGATTTTATGAGCATTGAAAATTATCTCATGCACTAGCGGGAACCTTTGTGAATACGCTGATATATAATAATAACCAATTATTCCAATTTTCTTGGAGTTCTGTGTCCGCGCTTGAAGCCCTGTTAGACGGTAAAACTATGTATACAAAATCTAAGCCTTAAGGTGGAAATATCGACATCAAAAGGTATAGCCTTTTCCTTAAGGAAATTAAGCCTATCAATTATCTTTTCAAAAATCAGATAAGACTGCATAAATATATTACGAAGAAAGATATGTATGTCAGAGAACGTAACTAGCGCCATCTTGAAGATATAGAAGGAAGGAAAGGCATTATATTAAATAAAAAAAACCTTATGTAGGTACACGAAAAAATTACGTAGGTACAGTATAGTATAGGACAGTATATCAAAATTGACACTAAATTACTATGTACTAAGTATTATGGTACAGAATGCAAATTTGATATGAATACAAGTTTTAAAGATCGCGCACATTATGTATGCGCGTACTAGCACAGCGCAGACCTACAAACCTGCATGACCTCGTACACTTGTCCAACACAGACCAGTAACTTTTTGTTCAAGTTTTGTGTGCGGCATACGCTTTTGAAGCAGTAGTTGAGTGTAGGTCGGTAGAAGAAATTTTTATTTTAACGATGTTGTTTAAAGAGGAAGAGGAGGAAGAAGCCAGGAGAATGAGCAAATATTGGTTTACCCGATCAATAAAAAGAGAATGATGTATAGGAAACTTTATCATATATTTCTTGAACTGAAAAGAGATCAAGAAATGTTTTTCAGTATTTGCAGATGTCATTTGACGAAAAACTTTGTTTAAGTAAATGAAAGTTACTGATAAGCAAAGGTGCCAACAGTTCAACGACACATCTACAACTTAACTGGTTGAATATTTCTAACAATATGAAACCAATCCCTGACTTTTGTGGGAACAGGCCTTACGCTGGACAAGCGCGGCAGGGCATAGAAATTGCTGGTCGCCAACATGATCTGCGACGGATGTTATATAAATTCTGATTCATTCTATCAATAGTCCTATTTACATCAGTGCCAATTAGAGTATCATCCGCAAACAAATTAAAAAAGTTACTGGTAGTATGTAATCGACAATATGATTTAAGTAATTTATAAATATAATCGGCCCTGGAACACTGCCTCGAGGTACTCAAAAATTATTAACAATGGATGTTGAGAATGTATTATTAACTTTAGTTACTTGTTGACGATTTGTCAAGTAATTTTCAAATCTATGTAAATATCTTAAGTTCAGATTCGGATTTCTCGCTATTAAAAATCCTTTGTTTCAAACTTCTACGTCATTCTTGCGAAAGGTAATCTAATATAATAAAATCCCGAACCAGCAACGTTTCACTAAGATTTGAAGAACTCCTATTATTTTCACATCTGCAACCGACAGTTATCCATTCATAGCGGACCTCCCTGTATACATAAATTGCTATGTATTTCACTGTACTCTATAAGAAACGATGTTATTATAAGCTCCTTTATGTAGCGGTCTGTGTATCTACATCGCAGTAATTAATGTGCAAATTGGTTTTAAGCGATTATCAAGGTAATATCTTCATCGGAAATGCGATGAAATGAGTAAAAACCCGCATGTCAGAGTGACGTGCTAACAAGATGGATTCCTTTATTTTTTGCCCAGAATAAATTCAACAACACGCGAGGTCCGTCGGGAGAGATATTCAATAAGATGTGGGTTTTTGTTCTTGTTGAGGCTTCGCGGTGGTCTCCGTAATTATAGGTTTCGAAAATAATAATACTGGTATTCGAAATTTGAATCATGAGAACCTATCTTTAGTAAATGATCGCTCCAAACGAGAGTCTACTTAAGCCTGCCTTTCCAGCTACGCGAGACGAGTCAAGGTTGGCTCGGAGCGTCTTGAGTGAGATATCAATTATGGAAAACGGTCGAGTGAAGCCGAAGTTCTTTTGCATTAGAAATGTCTTAAATTTTTGTAAAATAAACGGCGGAATTAAATAACAAAGTAAATAAAGCAATAATATTTTTATTAAATAAAATTTTAATTTCTTAATTTTAACTCCGAACAAAACTTATGAGTGATGTGTCATCTTTAAATTTCTTCAAACACTCGCACTGAGATCTAATATTAAATAATATCCTAAATCTAGTGTGGATCATCACACAATTGTTTTTCATTTTTAATGCGAAATCTATAAAAGACACTTGGACTCTTCAACTTCCAATATAATTATTATAATTTCTTTTTTCTTTCAGAGTAATTATAGTGAATAAATTTATTTAATAAACAACATCCCGATACTCATGCCCTATTCTTATATCAGCGAACCAATGAGAAAATTGCTTGAAACTTGATCTATGGGAAATAAAAAAATAAATATTCAAAATCCGGTGAGAAAGCAGCTGAAGTTGCTGTTTTGGCCCACATTGTGGTGGAACCTACTCCGAATAGAAAAGAATTGTCTGACGTTTCAAATATTCAACAGTTCAAAGCGTATTAAAACACCAAAAATATAACTTCTAATAAAAGTTGGGAAATTTCGGAGCTGGAGATACTGGTGACCAAAAAAAGTCCAAGCCAAATAAGCTTTATCCGAATGTTGCTGGTTTCAATGCTAGAATTCTATTTTGAAATATCTCAATAACTTTGATACCTGTCGGAGTATTAAAAAAATAGCACAATTATGTTTTTTGGCACGGTAAATAAGAATTTTTAACTAATTTTGACGTCACTAGTAGAAGACGCCACTTATGGCACATCACATTTATTTTAAACGGCAGAACTTTTTTGCAGCTTAGTGTATCCATCTGACTATAGAAACAACACAATTATCCTACATGTTGCATCTGAAAAAGGTATACCCTGTTGAAGTCGTTAGGAGTAACAGTTTTCGAAATAATCTTATTTGAAAAATTCAGTGCACCGATTGAAAACTGTTATCGCTTCGTTTAAAGTGCCTTTACTACTGAAAATCCAGCTAAATGTTACTTGAAAACGTTGTTCAGAACGGTAAATTATGGGGACGTGCAAAATTTCAAGAAGGCTTTTTTGGTCACCAGTATCTCCAGCTCCGAGATTTCCCAACCTTTCAGAGACACCCTATATATTAACCCAAGAGCTTTATCAACACGAAAACGAACCTCGTGACTTTTATGGAGACGAAAGTCAACGAACAAATGGTAACGCGAAATTTATTTTTAATATTTGCGCCTTTTAACTGTCATAAATGCCGTTATTGATCGGATAACAATCCAAAAATATTTCGCAGGTACATGCAGGAAACCTCGTTTGGACAGGGATTTTTGCAGGACGCATTATTGGTCCATTTGCTTTAGCTAGAGATTTAACTAGAAAAATGTTTTTGGACATGTATCTAATATTTTCACAAGATGAGGCTCTTCCACATTATGCAATGCCTGTAAGACAATTTTTAAACAAATCGTTTAAGAATGGATTGGGAGGAAGAAACTTGCTGAATGACCTTATCGTTCACTAGATTTGTCTGTGAGGACATTCAAAGACAAAACGCAAACTTATTTACCTTTTAAATTTCAATATATCTGATCTTCGAATGATGTCATTTCTTGGACCTCGTAATTGAGTGTGACGTTCCAGGCATTATTATCCCGCACTAGGTCTGTCCTCTTCTTTGGAGGGTTGTGATTATCCTACACCTTGTCTGTGTGCGCACTGCAACTTTTAGTTTTGTTCCGTTGCATTATCTGTTTTTTTATAGTTGGTATTTATTGCTTATTATCCAGTAGTCTCCAATCCAACATTTTGACAATTCAATCCTACACTTTTCTTGATTTCATAGTAGGTACTATTTCTTTATTTCACTTGATTTATTGTTTTTATTTTTCAGTTGGAATTACTTGGTACTTGCACTTGATCTAGTCGCATTCTCCTAGAAAACAGTATGGAGTAGCAGAGATAATTTAATTACCACGGAAAAAAATTCGAACAGATCTATGTAGACCTGTGCTCTCGATATAATCTGATAAACGACTTTCTTTTTGACGTTTTTGGCTCGATATTTATAGTTAGAGCAACCGAAAATGTCAAAATTCATTTGCTCTTCTTTCTTTTACAGGTAATTTTCTTTCAAAATAAACTTTATTATTGAGTTCTTGTCATCTTTGTGATTAATATGATGCCTATTGTATTAGATTACGATGACCAACTTTTCAGGTTGTGCTTAATTTTGTAATTTTAGAGTTTTGAATCTTATTCACTGACTTTAAAACATTGGATATACAGACCTTTTTGTTGTTTTGAGTTACATTTACTACAAAACAGACTGAATTTTAAATGGATTCCTGTACTAAGAATTGACATTTTTGGAAAATATTTTTAAACAAATTTAAACCTTGCATAGATATGTTTTATCAATTTATTGAGTGTTGACTTACTTTCACCTAAATTTGACAAGTTTGAAAAGTTTTATACGAAAATTATTTTGATCTCGAAACTGTCAAACTTTGATCGTTTTGCGCTACAACCAGGAAACCTCGTTTAGACGGGAATGGATAAAAGAAAAGTTAATGTTAACTGAATTTTTTGATGATCTGAAATTTTTATCTTTAATTCCTGATCTGATCATTTAAAATTAAAAAAATTGTTGGCCTTGAATATATAAGAATACGTTTTCTATATAATTAACCTCGCTTGTTCCAGGAAATCTTCATTTCGGTGGCGTTGAAGTAAAAAAATGGCGTTACTCCTGAATCACCTATATTCAAATCATGGTGACTTATTATGTAATATCCCGTATCAAATTTGAATAGATTTGGTCAACCCATTTGCTCCTTTGTAAAATATAAATGAGAAGTGTTTCAAGTCATACGCCCCACATTTTCTTGATTTTTGAAATACTTTGCTTTGTTACTTTTTGTAAAAAAAATTACGTGGCTTAATTTTGTGATAATTTTGATTTTGAGAATAACAAACATTTTAAAAATAATCTTTGGTCTACAAACAGCCTCATTATAAAACACAAAGAATGGAAGAAAAACTGAAAAATATGTTAAGGTTAAACTGTGTTTTGTGGATATTGAAAACGCTTCATATTTTGTGATACTTAAGGTTATTTCATTTTCTATGCACCAGGGAAGAAAATAAAGAAATAATTTTAATATAAACTGAATAATTAAATTGAACTATTTTGGTACTGATGCTTACGTTAATTACAAAAATTATCATACACGCCGATCAAATGAAATCAATTATTGTCAAAAACTGTTTCTCACAGGACTGCTCTGCGATATGGAAACACTGGTCTGTGTTAGACATTATTAAATTACTGATTGCTGAAGGGAAAAGTTACAGACACCCGGTCTTAACAAATGATCAAAATGGATCGGATATGAATTAAATTTCACGGTTAATTACAGATTTCGGTCTAACCCCTTATGTGGGGCCACCATGATCAGTTCATTCACATAACCCTGACGATGGCTATCAGTTGAATGGTTGGAAGATTAAAAGATTAAACGCTCCATTTTCAGTACAGGGATACAAATCGAATAATTGTTGTTTAAATTGGGATCTGGTTTATCAGGATGATGTGTTTGAATTTGTTCTGGATTGATAATATGTGAATATAAACATATAAACTAGGGTTTCTACCATTAAAATGCTATGAAGCATGTAACAAAAGTATGGCACATAAGTGTGAAACAAAACAACATTTTAAGAGAAGATAAAGCTTACTTACAATTATTAATGAAAAATGAAACATCGTCTTCTGCTTAACTGAAACTTCATCTATAAAAAAAACTAATTTTATACATTCTAACAATAAAACCAACAGAATGGTGAAATCACTAAATATATTTTATTTTATATTTTTAATTACTAGAGTACCCACTACTACTTAATAAGAAGTTCATAAATATTATAAAAATTTAATAATAAAACAATATATAAATGAAATGAAGATTGGATGCCACAAATGAGGTAGGTATTTGATATTTTGGTAAGCTTACTTTTAGGCACGACTTTTTATAATAGTGAAACAGTTATAGATTGGTGTGATCGGTCACTGTTACAATTAATGTACATTCTATTTTTGCAGAAAACGCCGTATAACTGCGGTATTCAACTGGAGTTGTATTACTTAAAAACAATTTATAAAACGGATGTCAATACAGTAAGAAAAGTTTATATCTGATGTTTGTTCTGGTATGATGAGAGAGATAATACCAATATTTATTTTGACTTAGAAATATACAAAATGAATTTATTTACTAATTAGAGTTATAGTTGAATGATTTTAAACATTTACTATTATCTAAACATTAGCAAGTCACAGGCATAACGTGTTCTCATGTCACTCAAGTATTTTCAAGAATATACGCCACAAATTTTGTTTTTGTGCTTATTTGTCTCATACATGTTTTATTTTTTGAGATGTTGGTACCTAAAATCTTCAGAAATTTCATCATAATGCTGCGAAAAATACGACGATATCAATATTTATAAATATTCTTTCATAACCTTTTATAACGATGTACCGGCTTATGTAAAATAAAGACTTGCTTTTATTTATTAATTTCATTCATTCATAGGTTCTATTTTGAAGCATATTCCAACATGTTCTAAATTTTGTTACACTTTCGAAAAAGTGCATAATGCTTACTTATTATTTGTTTTACATATATAACATATTTAGTTAAAGAATTAGTAGTAAGGTGATAAGAACAATTTTAAAACCCGAGGAGTGTATTTTAATGTTACAATTTACAAAATTCACTGCGATTTTCAAGAGCTTATTTGTGCTGTTTACTTTACAATTAGACCATAATCTGGACCACCTCTGAGACCATTTAAGTTAAAAAATCCTTTACGCATTTTAAAACGGTTTTATTGCCCCATTATATTATTTCAAGTTTTACGTCGGTCGTTATTTTTAGTCAGCTGCGAGTTACCACTATTTATTTTAGCCACGTAAAGCGAAATTCATAGAATTCCAATTGATAGGACAGGAAAACTTGCTAATGCATTTTATACGATACTTCTAATGGAGTTTAAACATACAAACGTTTGTAGAATTGCGGACGAGTATAACCGTCTGCTGTTTATTCAACTTGTTACTTTTGTTGCAGTTTATAGCGTGGGCAGAATATTTTTATCTGAAATTTATTGTGTCTAAATTTTGACAATTTTTTTATTTTACAGTAAAATCCATACAATTTTACGCGAGTTCCCGCAAATTACCATAGGAATTTGTACACTCATAAAAATTATTAGCGATATTACTCGGTGGATTGTTAGTTATGTATAGCCTAGGTCAATAGTGCAAAATAACACAACATAATGTAATGTTGCAAGTGTAATGGAAAATTACTACTTAAAGAATATGCATTTTTTCTAATACAATCATGTTTCTGTATATGTGAGATGTAACTGGTCTGCTACTTCCTGCTCGGCCTAAGCGACTCTACTTACAGAAAGCGACCTACAATATCGTTGGTACTTAACTGCAGACCACTCGCCCCGGGCGATGTGCCATTAAATCTATAAATGATACTGCAGGAAGCAACTACTCTGCGGGCTAATGCCCCGATCGGCATTGAATTATACCTGCAATATCTGTGTGAAACAGCCAAGATCCCTTGTCGGCCACTCCACCAGACATAGACCGGTTTCGGGCTTGTTAGCCCTCATCAGTATGCCATAGGTGAGAGTATAATTCAATGCCGGTCGGGGCATTAGCCCGCGGAGTAGTTGTTTCCTGCAGTATCATTTATAGACTTAATGGCGCATCGCCCGAGGCGAAAGGTCTGTGGTTAAGTATCTACGATATTGTAGGTCGCTTTCTGCAAGTAGAGCCGCTTAGGCCGAGCAGGGAGTAGCAGACCAGTTACATCTCACCTGCACTCTATTTATATGTGAAACTACATATGAAGGAACAGCCAGTTCAATTGTCGGTCATCTCGCCTATGGCATACTGATGAGGGCTAACAAGCCCGAAACCGGTCTATGTCTGTTGGAGTGGCCGACAAGGGTTCTTGGCTGTTTCACACAAATATTGCAGGTATAATTCAATGCCGGTCGGGGCATTAGCCCGCGGAGTAGTTGTTTCCTGCAGTATCATTTATAGATGTTTCTGTATATATGAAATGTAATTTTACAATGTAATTATTTTTAGGAAAAATCATGTAATTTTACATGAATGGTGTACGATATTCACATTCTTGTAATGCAGTATGGATTTGATATTCGTTACATATTATGATGTGTAAATTTAAATCATTTTATCAGGGTACCATAATTTTTATATATTTCTTATTTCATTTTTAATATGTTTTCTATTTATAGTTACAAAATATACAGAATATTTGACAACAAAGTATATATCTAAATATTTGCATCTTTATTTTCTAGAATACTAAATATTTATTTTATCTACTTTAATTTAGTAATGTGAATTTTACAGTTCTATAAATAATTTCTTAAGAGTATCTATTACAGCACTAGTATAAATATGTTGATTAAATTAAATGAGTCGATCATTACTAAAGTTACAAATACACAATTTTTAGGTTTACATATAGACGAACATCTGCACTGGAATAATCATATTGAACATGTTGTAAATAAAATGAAATCAGCATATTTTGCAATTAGAAACTTGAGGAGTTGTATGGATAAACAATACCTATTAAATATATATTTTGCTCTGGCATATTCTCACATGAGGTACTTAATAATGTACTGGGATCCTGCACGGAGTTTCAGAGAGTTTTATATTTCAAAAAAATCATCAGATTAATATTTTCACTGGCACCATTACAATCATGTCGTCCAACTATGGTGGAACAAAAAATATTATCACTTCCCTGTATTTTGATATACGAGGCAGTTCTTTTTGTTAAATTTAATAGTAATCTATTTCCTCGACGAGATAGTGTACATGTCCATAATACAAGAGGGAAGAATCTTGTCTGTATAAATAATTTCAACTTAACCAATTATAAAAAGGGACCATATTATTTGTGTGCAGCCATATTTAATCATTTACCTGAATCATTAACACTGTTAAACAATGAAAATAAATTTCGCAAGGTCATTTTTATTGCAACATTGCTTTTATAGCTTGCAGGAATTTTATAATTTTAATGGAAATTGATAGATACTAACATTTTAATTTAATATTTAGTGTGTATAGTGTAATTTATTATTGTGTCTTTCTTTTGTGACGTTTCATACCCTGTAAAGGCTTACGTGAATAAATTTATTATTATTATTATTATTATAATGAAAGAAAAAAGGTTTTTATTAACATTTTTCTGCTAAATAAAACCCTGCTTTTAAGAGGAATGATTTGATTATTATTAAAAAAATACATTATAAAACTTATTATAAACATCAATAATACACTTACAATACAAATTTGCATATCAGAAGCAGATATGATGAAGCTGTTTAAGTTCTAACTTCCAATTGTTAAATCCATGTTTCAACTCATCAACATTCTGTCTTAGAGGAAGATTTCCAGCTCCCATGACGCCAAAACATTTGGATATCTGCACCGCCATCAACCAGAATTTTGGATGACCTTCCAAAAAAATGTCCAGGGTATTCTTCGGGATTCTTTGTTTGGAAGCATTCCAAAAATATTAACTCCAACAGGCTGGTAGGTACATTTTATATTTAAACAGTTGATACCTGCCACAATTCCTTCTGTTGTAACAAAATTTCGGACAATTGATGTTCCAACATTAGTTTAGTTACTTCTTTGTGGTGACATGGTTGAATTATTATACCAACCTTCATGAGTAAATATGTTTCATCTTGTGCAGTACTGCAGAAAATTATATACTTCTTCCTTTGTAAAAATTCTGGACTCTTTGGTCTTGTAGCCCTTTGGAATTCTTTTAAAAAATACGATTGGTGGAAAACATCTGCTTATATCTTGATTTTTCTTAACTGAAATCATAGTTCTCGACATTGAGTGGTGAGTCTATAATTTAGATAGTTTATGGCAGTGTTACGTTCTGGAAAAATAAGCCAGAACGATTTTCGCAGACACCCCTTTATGCTGTTAGCTTTCCAATCTTCAAACTTTTGGTACTCCAACTCATATAGCGCCGTAGATTTTCTCGGATCTAGATTTGAGATCGCTCCGTTTGCCGCTGTTTTTATATCAGAGGATAAACTTCCTCAGAATCATTCATTTTGAAAAGCGCTTTTTATGTTTATGGGTTTGATTGACCGTAACCATGCGAAAGGTAACATAAGAAAACTCGATCCGCACGTTCACATTCCTAAGCCTAAAATATTACGAACACTACACGATGATCACAGACATGCATATCACCTACAGCCTGTTCAGGAGGCCTCTTTTGCCAGACTTGGGGTAACAAATTACCATATTATCAATATTTGGGCACATCAGAGTCCTCGAGAAATTCGGTCAAGATCATTTCAAAATGAATTTTTCGTAAATGTTTGGTTGGGCGTTATTGATGATAATGTTTTCATTTCCTACCCCCAAGGTTGAACTCGGAACTATTTATGGAGTTTCTTAACAATAATCTGTAAGACTACCTAGAAAATATACACATTAATTTAAGGTATGAGAGTTGGTTACAACTGGATGAAGCATTTTGGAATAGCTGTAAGACAATGACTCAATACCAATTATCCGATGGATTGGCCGGCTACGGGAGAAATGACATGAATAATGACGTGGTTAATAGCATTGAACCAGTGGTCTGGCCACCCAGGTCACCGGATCTTAATCCGCTAGACTTTTACGTTTGGGGCACTATTAAAGATAAAGTCTACGCTAATCCCGTATTGACAAGGGAAGATTTAATTTTAAGAATTCAGCAAGCCTGCAATAATATGCGGCGAAATCGGCATGAAGTATCTGCTGCAATAAATGCGTTAGTGAGAAGATGTCGAAAATGTATTGAGGTGGGTGGACTACTTTTCGATCAATTTTTGTGATTTTACCCTTAATTTTCTTTCCTTTCTGTTATTGAAAGCCACTAATTAAATTTCTCATTTTCCTTTTTGTCTACTTTTCATTAAAATTTCCCGAATATCTGTCCGTCCGCACGCCACTGGTGAAAGAAAAATAATATTTATTACGTAAAAATATGTATCTAGATTACCTATTCAAAGTACCGAATATAGTTTATAATACAATCTGATATTAGTTTCCGCTTTCGAAAGTGGACCACTCTGTATATGTATATTTATACTTATTATTTATGTTATTTGGAAATGTATGATACATCTCAGAATAAAGTCAAAAAGAAAAATGAATAATATCTATTTAAATGAGAATACACGTTACTGAGATCCTTTTTAATATGTATACCTAATAGAACGCTACATATGCAAACCATAAAAAATTCCATCGCATCTCAATAAGAGCTCAGTTAATTTGATTTGTTATGAAATTGACCTTAGTGCCAAACTCTAACTCATCAATCATATTGATTATTAAGAGAGACCATGTGAAACATTCTTCAAGCAATTAACTATTTCATTAAGAAATACCATCGATATTGTAAGTCACAATGTAGATACTTATTTTTGATGTAACGTTATTTAACATCACCTGTAACAACTCTAAATCGTGAACATACTGAATTTATCCGCAAGAACTAATTTAAATGGCACGATTAACAAAGACAATAGAGAAGAATGCTGAAGGTTAATAATATCGTGTTGAAATAGCAGGTGATCTGTTTTAAGTAAATTGTTACTGTATATCTGTTAATATTGAGCTCACTTAATATTGATTATTTTCTAACTTATGGAAAACATCTTGCTTTAGTCTTATACAGGGTTAACTATGACTTAGTCCAAATATTTTAAGAGGGGATAGGCAAAAATAAGAATTAACGGAATCACCCTTTAAAAAAATTCCAAACTTATTTATAAAGCGAAAAAAACTATATTAAATCCTTATTTATCGGCGTCACTGACCTTATGTCAGCCGCGAGGTTAGGAATATTCTGCCAAAGTCAAAGGTGTCAAACGTAGTGACAGGTCACAAGATCTGAAGATTTTAACACAACCTTGCTTGTCCATAAATGAGTTATGTATTCATATTTTTCAAAACTTTGATAAATTCTCTTTGAAATTAAATATTAATATGCCATTTAAAAAGTATATACTTACCATTTAAAAAATATAATATGTCTTAATAGAAAAAAAATTATGTTAGTGAATACTTGGTGATAATAATGTCTATGATTGTATTCGTGGAGAGGATTGGCACCCTCTCTGCGGGTATGGTAGGGTGGAATAACGTGCCACGGGATTTTTCGAAAACTTCTCAATTTCAAAATAATGAATTTATTTGGTCAGTGGTCGCGCGGTTTAAGGCGTCAGTACTTGAATCGAGGTGACTAGACGGAGTTGGTTCGAGCCCAGCTGTCGGTAGTATATAAGCTATATTCGTGGAGAGGATTGGCACCCTCTCTGCGGGTATGGTAGGGTGGAATAATGTTAGCTTGGGTCAATGTGAGAGATTGATACCGGTTGATGTTTGATTACCCCCCTAATTAATGAGGTTTTCCAGGTTTCCCTCATTCCTGCACTGAATAGTGGTTAGGGCCTACCAGCGTAAGTCATTCCTGGGCGCAAATGCGGCCTGCTTAATAATAATATGCCGCCCCCTCTCCCACACAAGTCTCCGACTTCTGGACTAATCCCTGTGATTAGAATGAGGGGTAGTGATATTATTATTATATTTTATTATTATTATACTTAAATATCTTTCTTGCAAGATGATTGTTATTTATTTATGTTTGTGTCTGTATTTCAAAGTTATCGCTGTGTGTTTTTATATGTCCGTTCTTTTTAGTGTTTATTAATTGTAATGTTTGTTCACATAATCTTATACAATTTTGTATAGTCTAAAATAAAAGCTTTCTATTCTAAATGGTTCATTTAAAACTGACCATAATCTGAGCGCTGGATAGTTTTGATAATTTTTTTATTTGTATTTTTAGCTTCTTTTGCATTTTATCTTTATCTTTTAGAATAATATTCAAAGGAGATGCATAAAACTGTTCTAACGGTTGAAAACAGATAAGTGAACCGTTCTAAAATCACTGACGGGCTGCAAACTAAACAGCCATGCAGTTTCTTGCGAACTTTTTATCAAACACGACTTTTCTCAGCTCCGTTTTAAATATAATTGGAGGAAATTAATAGTCTCCTGTTCGGGTGTACTTTGCTTTCATTATTATGTCTTAATTAAATTGCTCAAAAAAGGTTTGACTTTATGAAAGTGGCTGAAAAGTTTTTATTCGATTGCTTTAGAAAAAAGTAACGCGACTTTGTGAGAGATCAAAGGCTTTTTTGAAAGGTCTCATTGCCTCGCAGCTATTCACATTATTAAACAGAAAAATATACTGCAGTTAAGCAATAAAACAGTAAAAAGAAATTGAATGTCAAAAGAACACTTAAAAAAGTACTCGCCGTCGTCCTGAACTATCTGAATATCTGATACAGCTACGTTTTTCGTTGTACGCTGAATATGTCGGTATCTTCTTATTACATTTTGTGTGAACACAGTAAAAGTAATATTGTACAAATTGAAATTCATAATGAGTGGAATTATTTTCTTGTTGAATTTTGAGAGAAACATTAATCAAAATTAATTCCGATGTATTTAAGTACTTTAAATATTCGTTAAGGATCAATTGCTAAAATAACACTTTCTGCTTCTGTTTTAATTAATTGACGCTATTCCCAAAATAGAATTTCAAGTTTACAAAAATTTAACAGGTGAAATTTTTTATTTATAAAAACTAAGTCAATATGTCAAAATTATTTCTTTTCATTCATTTAAAAGTAAACTATGTTTCGAGTTCAATATATATTATAATCCATTTTCCTGGAAAACTGTTTGTAAAAATCCTTAGAATTTTAATTTTTTCTAATAAATTATCAAAATAAAAGATACACAAAATATTTGAGTATTTTTGAAGCCTACATTTTAAAGATAAATAATCGATTTGATTGATTGATTGATTATAAAAATAAAATTATAAATTTGGAAAAAAAAATAATATCTATAAGTTTTCAATGCCACTTTCCTTTCCGCCCTTCGTCTTATTTTTAGGTCTCGAAAACTAAGTTAAATTTATGCTTATTGGTTGAGAATCACCATGTATATATAAATTTAATCAAAATTTTAAATTAATCCATATGGTGTTTCAAATTTACAATACAAAACAACGTTCTGACTTGTAACAATTTATATAAATTTCTTTACAATATGCTAAAATATTAATCAAATTATTTGTTTTAATAAAAATAAGTTAGGATGAATGTTTGTTCTTCTATATATCTATTCTCAAATAGCAATTAAAGAAAAAATACTTTGACAAGAGCACATAAAATATTCAGGAAAAGAAATAGGTATTGAAACAACACTCAACCATAGATATATATGATCAAAATAAAACTTGTTAGGAGTACATACAAAAGTCAGTACTCATAGAAGTCCAACCTTGATACTTCCCTTTTTAGCGACTCAACGGAACTCGTGCATTTCCTGATAAAGTCGAAGCGGCACATCAAGTGCTTGTGATTGAATTTAAAGATTAACAAATTTCCCACAATTATTTTAGTTTCTGAGGGTCAGGCCAAATCTGAAGAAATGCTGTCTTTCTGAAGGCAAACTGGAATGTATCCAATAATGCGGTTTGGAAAGTTGTTTACATGCACGGTTGAATGATCAAGAGTTTGTTTGCCGTATTTGAGTTGTTTTATTGTGAAAAAATGTCAATCGCCAGATTCAGGTTGACATTCGCCAACACTTAAGTTCTTTTTCCTCTGAGATGGTAATCTCTAACACAAGTTAAAGCGTTTACAAAATTGTCCAAGATCACACTGCAAAGTACCTTCACCCAAAATTTAATGGAAAGAATTGCATTTAAACATGTGTTTTGTGTACGTCCTAACATGAATTGGCTAGGTTGGCTAATCAAAGCCGGGTTCTAGAGGCATTAATTATGCATTAAAAATATTAATTATGGAGGTAAACTACAAATTAATTTTAATATAATAAATAATATATAATTTAAAAATTGACAATTATATATGAATAAAATTGTATAGAGTTGCTACTCCTTAAGAGGTTCACAACATTGGTTGTTTAAACATTAATGTTTACAATGCAGCGTACGACTTCACCGATTGTTTAATGAACATGTTTGTATACCAGTTGAAAGCTCATAGTCTGTGGTTTCAGAAAATATAGAGTTGTCTGTGTATTTTATGAAAACGGGAACTATATGCTTTTTGATTTAAATAAATAAAAAATAATATTCAACCTCAAATTCACTGAAATATGATATGTTATACATTTTGCTGTTAATCGTAAAACAGTTACATTATGGTCTTTACACGAGTCTCTAGTGTTTCAACTGTTCTTGGCCTTGAAACTCCTGAAGAACACGAATCGACTTCCAATATGAACAAATATTCTAAATAAGATGGTAAAAAAGACAGGAAATTAAATTTACACCACGCCAAGATAACCGTTTCCGATAATATTTCAATCAACGCTATAGTGCCTGAAAGGGAAATCCCTTCGTATAAAACGTTTCACTAACGTAATTAATTAGAGGGGATGCAGTGACTACGTTTAGGTAAATAATGTGAAATATATTAATCCGACTTCAAAGAGCTCGACCCCTTTGAAATAAAATTCCCTGGCTACTTAATGTCTGTCATAAATTTGGATCGATTCCAAGTGGACTCTTTGCCCTCGTCGAAGAGAGTGGAGGCATGTAAATATCGATAATTATTATACTTACATTATTATTACAATATACAGGGTGTGCGCATACGAATACTGCAACCAAATGTACAGACGGAGTGAGGCCAAATATTTCGAAACAAAATAATATCTCTGAATTACTTTAACCAAATTTGGTACTAGATTTAGATTTATTATTGCTCTTCTTTGACTATAAGTTAGGGAACAAATTAAACGCTTGTTAAATTATTTAACTGCACGATACATTTTCCGAATAAAATAATATAGAAATAGGATATTTGATTTGGATGCACGATACATTAAGAAATGTTTGGTAAACATAATAACTGTTCGGTTAAAATTATTAATTCTCAGTGACACATGTATTCTCAAACTGGAAATAATAGTTGCACGAGAGAAAAAATACATGTTCGATAAAAACAAATAATACTTGCTAGTTAAAAATAATAAACGCTCGGTAAAAATATTAATTGCTCAATAAAACTACTCATCGCCGGATATAAAAAACTTGGTAAGAATATTAAATACTCGGTAAAAATATTAAATATTTAATGAGAATATTAAATAAACCGTTAAATATATATATATATATATATATATATATATATATGCAGTAAAAAAACAATAATTACTCTATAGAAAGTGTAAATGCACAGTTATAAAAATTATTTGGAGAAAATAAATTCTTAAGTTTGAAAAATTGACTGTAGGTTAGGTTAGATTAGGTTAGGTTAGGTTAGGTTAGGTTAGGTTAGGTTAGGTTAGGTTAGGTTAGGTTAGGTTAGGTTAGGTTAGGTTAGGTTAGGTTAAATAATGAAATCAGCCCGGGACAGTCGTTTGTTCATTTCACTGCTTGCAAATCTGTCTATTGCACACACGCGCTTTTAGATTCAAATCTGCGAACCAACATTAAATATCGTGCATAAAGTAATGAACACTTTTGAAATTTGTATCGTGCAAAATAAATAAAATATTGAAACATACTTTTAAAACGTATCGAGCATTTAGTATTTTTATTATGGAAATGCTATTTAGATACCGAGCATTCTTATACTGCATTCATCATTAGTAGTCGCATTTCTCCTATTTTATATTGCAAAATATATTAAAATATCGAGCAGTTTATTGGGACCCTAAAAGTTCAAGTAAATTGAGGCACTACAAGATGCTTATTAAGGGTGACTCATCCCTAAAATTATCCCAAACTTCTATTTCCATTGATCGAATTTAAACAGAATAGTATCCCTCGCAGAATTTTAAAAAAAATTTTCTTGTTAAATTTAAAAAAACTTAAAAGTTTAAAAAATGCATTAGTTAAAACAAGATTTAAATAGTTTTTATTAGAAGAAATGAAAAAGCCAGTAGCAGGCTTATCTTTAAAATTTGACAGTAATAAAACTATATTATTTTTGCTACTGTTTGTTGTTGAAAACGGCTGGAAAATTTACATTCAGTGAACAAGTTGACATGTTCACAAGTGAAAGGTTGCTGTGAAGGAAACTGTTAGAGACTTTTTGAATTGTAAGTTTCCAAATAAATGGTTAGGACGAAGAAATAACTGTCCTCAAAATTGGCTATCACAATCGCCAAATATTATTATATTCTTTGGTGACCATTAAAGAATTTTGTTTATTCCTAGTCCTAATTTTATTTTATTTTATAGATTCATTACTGTCAAATTTATAGACATAATCTACTACTGACTTGATTTCTTTCAAAAACACTACTAAAATCTTATTTCAATAAATTAATTTTTTCTTGAAAACCTTAAAGTATTTTCAAATTTAACAAGAGTAAAAAAGTGTTTTAAATAAATTCTGCTCGGGATATTATCATACTTTTTAAATTTGATCAATGGGAAAAACAGTTTACCATAATTTTAGAGGTGTCCCAACCTCGAACGAACACCTTAATGTGTTTCAATTTACTTGAACTCACTATCAAGGAAGACCAATAAGAAACCGAAATCATGTACCAAATTTATTGTAACTAACACCATATCATCATATCAGCATCATAATCGTAATCCTCATACCAAAAAACATAAAACTACCAATTTCAAGTTAATTTTACTAAACATTTCAAAGTTATTAAGAAATTTTAAATTAAAATTTCATTACGGAAACCTGCAGCATTTGTATAAAGTATGTTATGTTCAATCAACATATTTTCGTGTGTAGTATCCCCAGTTTAGTGACTGTCCATTCTTAATGAATCATTCTGTAGAAGAAAATTATTAGTGAAGGATGACATAACGTTTAATTTGTTGGGGAAGTGGAAGTTGCTTGTCGCTAGAGTAGTTATGAATAGTACAAGTATACATCATAAAAATTGAAAGCTGCACATGACATATTAAATTAAGTGGTATATTTATCAAATCTCTCCAACAGGACATGAACTATTCCTGCATGATTAATAAGTTGCTTACAAAGAAACAGAGTCATGTTGCTAAACAGTTTCATAATATAGTTGAGTAAATATATTAATTATTGTATAAAGAAAACTTGAGAAGCAATAGGGTAGAGGCATGTAGGAGATTTGGTGTCAAACAAAATTTTATAAACAAATGGAAATACCTTTCCCGTAAATGTCAACGTTACATTTTGCTGTATTTAAGAAGTTATTTAAATTGAACCAACCGTTTACTCCATTCAATGCTGAAGCCTGAAACAATCAGAAATAGCATCTATGGCACAGTAAATTTTCACATTATCCGCATATAGAAAATAAGACACATCTGTTTTCTCAATTATATCATTGATGAAAACTATGAACATAAGTGGTCCAACAATCGACCCCTGGGGCACTCTTGATGTTACAGATATTTCATCAGATATAAAACCATGGTATTCGACATACCTTCCTGTTAAAAAAGGATAAAAAAACTCAAGAGAGACTGGTATAGCCCTACATGTTTTAGTTTCTCAAGTAAAATGCCATGATCCATTCTGTCGAAAGTCCTGGAAATATCTGTATAAACTATATCTGTTTGTGACATTGTTGTCCATGTTTTCAGCAATAAATTGAGTTAAGCAAAGCCGATTACTTGTTGTCGACGTAATTATTAAAAGAAAAGGTGTGCATCAGTAATTAAAAAAATCTGAGTGTTCACGGGATTCTTACAAATACAATTTCATAAAGGAAAAACCAAATAGAGCAGTCCGTAAATGATTTAAAAATACACTTCTCCACGGCACTGGAAACTGATCCACTGTAAAATCAGATAAGGCGACAATCTGCAAAGAAAATAGAAAAAAATGCTCAAGGAAAGAAATAAATAACATTTTATACAGCAAATTTAACTGCTTCTGCCGCTTTTGTTATTAATTATTAAAAGATGATGTGATTTTAATTAATAAAATAGTTTGACATACCTGATATTACAACATTTTGAGTCCGTCTTACCCTTAGAAATGCTCTAAATGAGTTTTTTGCAAAACTGATTATGTTTTGAAAAGTTGCTAATATACTAACAGCTTCTTTGAACAAATTTTCTTCGAAATTTTTAAACTTAAAGTCAGTAAAAACATATGTATTTTTCCTTCATCGTAAATATTGTGTTTTACCTAAATTTGATATCATTATCATTATGGTTAGGGTTGTTTGGATACTTCACTCATCAATTACATTAATTTTCGGTGCAAATAATTAATATCAGATGCGCGCAAAAACAAAAAAACTGGGCGTAACTAATTAAATTAAAATTCCCGCACGAATTGACAAAAACGTTTCACACCTCATCGTACTCCACACGCGGAAAAACCGAGTACCGTAATTGATTATAACGCACGAAACTGCATACTTAAGATACGATTATTAAATTTATCCATAACCATTCAAGTTCAATTTATAAATTTGTGGACCGAGAATGATGCACTTATAAGCGAAAACAACAAAAATATCTGATACTGATTCTCCACCTCGAAACCAAAGGAAGTCAAGAACAAAGCGAAGAACAGACTCCGGTTTCGACAAAACCACTCTTTGTGATTCGCCACAGCCTTCGTGAGAACGGGGTATTCCTTCATTTCGTCCGTTTTTATGCACAGATCTCTGGGTTTTCTGTAATTTGGCCTTTAATTAATTATGCGCTCAAAAATCGATTTGGTCGTGTTAAATTGCTTCGAAAATGGAACGTACACCGCTAAAAGACTTCCAGTACTGTTGACTAGCCCAAAAAATATTAATGCCGTTATATGTTCTTACGATAAGATGTTTTGTTTATAACATTAACAAGTAGTAAATTAAATACCAAAAAAAAATAATGCAGATGTTTATATAAACTAAAACCGTTCAAAATCTGCTTTGGAAACATTTCATGTTGTAGTTTTCATAACGACAGATAAAGTGACAGGCGGAAAATATCGTTGCTGCTGGTCAAGATTAATAATATTCAGATTATATCAAAATTGTTTCAGATATTCCGCAGGGGACTCATCTAGGCCCTTTGCTATTTTCTCTACGTATCAATGATATTTGCACCTGTATTTCTCAATCATAATTTATCTTATAGGCTGGTGACTCATAAACATTTTATTTTTTATCATACCTTAGTGACTGTAAAATTTTTTTTTTTAAACCTTCATCTCTCATCTGAATATTGTAATATTAATAGATTATTTTTAAAGATTAACAAGTTCAAGTCTACCTTATATCAGGGGTACATTTTCTAGTTCAGTTAGTAAAATTGTTTCTAAGAAATTCATAAATTCTCCGTTTCACCAACTAACAATTTAGTAAGTACTTTATAACAGCTGCAAAAACGTTTTCTAAACAAATCTTATAAAACAGCGTAAGTCACAACAACATTGTACAAACGTTTATACAGCAACTATATAACCAACATTGGCACCATATTACAAAGCACTTTAGTCGCCGTTGAGATTTGGTAAGGCCTCTTAAAAACAATGGCTGATATATAACAGCAACAAATCATCAAAACAACAATTTTATAAGGGCTCTATTTTGGTATCTTTAGTAGCAATTATACATTTGTGTAGCTTAAAATACATCAACAAAAGCAAATTATTTATTAACTGTATCTTAACGGTATAAGAATGTAAAAAGTAACGAGCATCTCTGTTTAATCACAATGTCTGCAACTGGAATGTTATGTGGTATATTACTCAATATTATTTTATGTGTTTTACTGCACTTTGTGAAAGCAATTTTCATTGCGGAGATAATTTTATTGTGATTTTATTGCCTATATATAGTTACATGCACCGTGTGTTAATTGATTATTTACAATATTATCATAACAAAAAAAAAAAGTTTTTTTAAATTTCAGGGTTTTTCTCGTTGAAACTAGCGCTAAAAGCATTAAAATCATCATAATTTTCATGATAAAATTGTCTTCATTTTGACTGACTAAATTTGTGATATGTCTATAGCCACAACGATTTTCAGCGTTGTGTCAAAATGGCTGCCGCCTATAAAATTATTTAGTTCTAAAAATCAGCATTATATGACAAGTAAGTTAATTGAGTTATTCCTAGAAAACACCGGAAATGATGAGTTTAAAGAATTTATCATAAAGCATATCGTAATGGAAAACAATATATGAAATTATTTAAAATCACGGATTTTTCATGTTTCCAAAACAATTCAATGAAACAGATGAGATAAAGGTAGGAATTATTTCTATTTCGAGATAAAGTCATATTTTTTTTGTTTTGAAGACATTTCTTTACTTTTCTTCTAAATGTCCCACTTCTTTTGCATTTTTCCACTGGTTTAAACCTGACATGTTTATTTCTTATACAATGACTATGAAATTTGTTTTGTAAATGCTGAATTACTATTTTGCAGTATGCTGTATTACAAGATATAATACAAATAATACAAATATTTGCTGCTAGAAGTAAAATTGTTTAACCATCTTTTAATATAATAGTTCACATATCTAAGAAGCAATTTGAATATTTTTTAACGCAGTTACTACGGAACATTACTGTATGAGGAGGAATTCTATCTAGTAGAATTTGATAGAGATTTCACGACTCCTTTTTATTTCAAAACTTTATTTTTGCAACTGAACAATGTGTAACAGTATATCTTTATGAATCACAAGAATGGTTAATTTATACAGAGCACATCCTACTGCAACAGCGCTAGGGATGCTACTGTATTGGCCCATGATACTAGAGTCGTAGTATCATGGTATTGGCCCTTGAAAGGCCGCAACTAAAACTTGGTACTATACTCGCGACAAGAATTCAGACGACTTACGTCATACGAACAAATGAATAATTTATTATATTTTCATCAAAATATTTAAGAAACTGCAACTGATAGTAATAAAACGATATAGTACACTAAAAGTTTGCATTATATATTGCACTAAATTTCAAAAAATGATTATTTTTAACGCGAACAAATATCGAAAATTACGTTGACAATAAAAACAAATGTGTAACGTCAGCCGTGACGTAAGGCGTCTGAATTCTTGACGCGAGTATAGTTGTTGACGCTGTTGCCGGTTGTACATAAATGAACTAAATCTAAATATTTTTACATAAATAAATAACAATTGAGGTGGGCCTCAACAATTACTAAAAAATTATTATAATACACTTTAGTTTTATTACTAAATGTTTTAAAAGCTTGTCACATTCATAAAATAGTTAAGAACGCCAGGCAGATCATTTCAAGAAAACTAGAGATTACGGAAACCAACCATTCAATTTGCCAACATTAATTATGATTCATATTCGAATATCGCTCAGCTTTAAAGTTTAAAGCCAACTGTTGTATCCTTTAACGCGTATGGAATGAATAATTTCGGCAAATTTTCATTAACGTGATTGCACGCGACACAAGTTCATACAGAAGGGATCCCACCAAATGAAAATTATCCAAATCGCGCCTTCTGGCAAGCGAGCGTTGACAGGGTGACGACACCTAGGTACTTTGCGTTTCCATTGATCACGGGCGATATCAACACATTTATTAAATTAATTCGGGCTCAAAAGTGGCTTTGTTTTGGCTAATCTGTTTGTCCCCCGCTGTCCGTGTTCAAGTGATTCATTTATATACGTGTAAATTTGTCCTGTGTTGGGGTGCCCTGGACGTCCGATGTGTTTAATTAGTTTAATAAGCCACAACACGCGTTTGTGTTTGCGTTACGAGATGTGGCTCGACTAATTTTTCAACGAATGATACAATTTACCTGATGGAATCAGATATTATATTTTATTAAATAGTGTTTTCAAATCACCAATTCATTAATTAAGGGAAATTTATGTTTCATATGTTGGATATATAGTTAAGAATTGAGTAAATTTTCACTCAGTCAACACAATTGTTGGTTGTTAAAATAAATCCATGCTCGATTGTGTTGAAATAATAACACAAGTCACTGAGTAACGTTCATTTAGGTGGTTGCAAACTGTTTTCCTGCATGGTATTTATTTATTTGAAACTTATAGTATAGTATATAGTATTTTCCGAGATTCTGTTAGCCAAAATAGCGTTTTTCGCACAATCGCATTTATCAAATAAAATAATTAAAAAAATATTTTGATTGCTGAAATGGCGTGGCCTATCTAGCGTGTTTTGAATTTATTTTGTTGGAAACCAAAGAAACAATTTTTGAAAAATTTTGTGTTTTGTTGTCAAAACTGTGCTTATAATGGCTGATAAAGACGATTCAGAGGTAGATTCAGACATTGAAAATTCGTATCAAATAGGTTGTTGGTCATTAATTCCCACAAAATCAAAGGTGAGGTATGAAAAAGGCTATGATGCCTTCAGGAAATGGAGGAGATATCTGAAAAAACTTTGCTGGCTTATTTTGTTCAGAGCAATTTAAGATTAGATTAGATTACATTATAATTTTAGACAGATCATTGAGATTTAAAGAACAAATAAGTAAATTTATTCAAAAATCATACATGGCATTGCGACTTTTATATCCTCACAGAGGTTATCTCAGTTACAGTACTAAAAATCCTATGTGAAACTCTAGTCTTAAGTCATTTTAATTATTGTGTCTCTGTCTATGGGCCTTGTTTGGATCAAAGTTGTAGTGATCGCATTCAGCGCGTTCAAAATTCGTGTATTCGCTTTATATATGGTATCAGTAAATACGAACATGTTTCATATAAACTTGTAGATCTGAACTGGCTCAATATGGCAAATCGAAGACGTTTTCAAACTACATGTATTTTTCACAAATTGTTACAGACAAAAACTCCTCCTTATCTTTATGAAAAATTTCATTTAGGAGTGATGTACATACTCTGAACATCAGAACAAAAGGATTGCTAACTCCTCCTTCACATAGAACTACCTTTTGAAAGAAGTTTTACATATAATAAGTTAAATGTCCCAATTATCGACCGCTTAAGGCTAACTTGCACCTTTGATGGCTCATTAAAATTATATGTTTGAATAATAAACACACAACTTGACACAGTTAAACTCTCTGAATATTCTTTTAATTAAATTTTATTTTTCTTTTCTTCATTTTTAAGTTATTTTCAATTTATCAAGAAAAATATTAATTAATGTACGTTTGTCCCAATTATCGACCGTCTCAAAACAGGCATGTCCCTATTATCGACATAGGTGGGATCCAGTTATCGACATGGGTTGCTGTCGATCCTGTAGATAGTAACAAAAGGAAAATTTGTCAGATAAACTATATTTAATTAAAAAAACAGGTACATATAAAATGTACAATTATTATTCTACAGCATATTAAGTAATACTAGTACAAATTATTTTGAAGACGTTGGTACAGCCATATCTGGAACTGAGTATATACCTCTTTTATTAATAAGTGAAGGCTTTGGTATTTTCATCACATCATCTTTGTGATAGTCCAAAATATCATCATATTTAGGCCATCTTCAGTTCCCACTACTGGGAGCCATAGACTTCACCACATATTTTAAATTTTCACCACTTCTTTCGCCTAAAATATTTGTTACCAGTACAGGAAACAAACTGTTCTCGTATTCACGATCACTGTAGTAAGACGTTCTTTCTTATCATTATTAATGACGCTGTACACTGTTTTTTCGCCTATCCGTGTCAATACCTTGCTACTTTTGGGACTGAGAAACAGTGCTGTCTCATCGAAGTTACAAATTCTGTTAGGATATTGCAGAATCCCTTCCTCTTTTATATAAGTGCTTAGGTACTTCTCCAAACCAAACCAGAAACATTTGCTCTTTAGATGGTGAAGTTCTATGAGATCCTTGAAGACATTTCTGGATACGCTTTAAAAACGCCTCATGGCAATGTCTTTGTGGCTTGTTGGGAAAGGGGATTTCTTTTTTTAATTCCTTCATTAGAAGCTATACGATGTCCGACAATTGGTTTTCTGTTATTGGAAAACCTGCCCTAGCTGAGCAAACAATCCAAGTTACAAGGTGACGCTCTTCCTCTGGGGTTAAAATTGAAGGACGGCCTATTTTACGTTCAGGAACCCTTCCCTTTAATTTGTCGATTAAAGTTGTTCGTGAAACTTGATACATAGTACTTGCTTTACGGATAGACATACTACTTTGTACTGCCTCTATGGCTTTGAACATGTCGTTTTCTGAATACAACAACCTTTTAGACATGTTTATTTCGTATAAAAGCTGAGTTTCTGAAAACAAAAAAGTATTGCCCTATTATCGACATGAAACTATCGTAATATCGACCTACGTCTATTAGCCCTGTTTCTAGCTTTATTATAAAGAAAATGAAGTGTCGATAATCCGACACGTGAATGATCAAGGCCTTTTCCATTTTATAAACTTAAAACAAAATACGTAACATTAATTTAATAATTATAATTTCCTATTTAATATCCGATGTGTCTGACCCATTTACCGACAGAGGGTGTCGATAATTAGGCCAGAGCATATTACTGTGTCCCGAATATCGACATAGCAAATATTTTAGATTATACGTTTATATATCAAAATTTTTACTTAAATATTTATTCAACAAACTTTATTATGCACAAAAAATCACTGGAACTAAATATTAGATATGGATGTAGTGAATAAACAAGTTGGAAATAAGTTGGTATGGCTTACTTACTTTGCATTAGTGAGAGCTGCGCACTGCACGATGTCTGACATACGACGGAACATGTATTCGTCAGGCGTGACTATTTATATCTGTGCGCAAGAAATTACTTTTAGAATAAAGGCGAATATTGAAAAATATGTTTATTACGGTCGCATAAAAATATGCTTAACAATTTCTAATTTGAATAAAAATATGGAAACTGTCGATAATCGGGACACGGTCGATAATCGGACATTTACCTTATATACAAACTTTATAATAATGTGTCTCCTGCCGTTAAGTTATATAATATGGTTAAATTTAAAGGTTTTACGAAACGCGAACTTCTAATGAGACAGAATTTGTGATTATTGGACGTTTGTGTGTCCAAGCAATAATTATATATCAACTTTCATTGCTTGTTTAATTTGTGGCAATAGTATAATGTATTTATATATTAATTTAGTTTATACTGTATATTATTCCGTTCGGTTTAATGCATAATTTACATTTTTATTTAACAAGGGTTAAGTGGTAGAGCACACTGAGTGTGAACTTTCCCTTGTGATTTCAAAATTCACATTCATACTACATATTTTCTACTTTTGTATTCTGTTATATATTTTTGTAATTTTGAAATAAAGGCATTTATTATTATTATTATTATTGAAGTCTCCGGGAAGCTTATGGGCAGAATACTCTATGCTTAAAAGTACGATCAACTTAAATAATGGTGTCGATATATCGCAATTTAAAAAGTTAGTAGCATTTCTAAAGAAGAAAAATATTGGACATCATGCAAAAAAATCAAAGGTATTTACCAGAAAAGAGATGAACAAATTCCTACTGGAAGCCCCCGATGAAACCTCTATTATGATGAATGTAGTGATGATAATGGGAGTCGCTTCTTAGGCGTGATAAACTTAGGCACTAAATGCATTAAAGAAAAGCAAAATTGTAAAAGCCACTCAATGCTAAGGGTATCAAGAACGAATGGAAGATGAAAGGACAGTTGAAAGAACTGTAGGGAGGAAACCTAACTACAAGAAAAAAAGAGGGATATCGAGGAAGTAATAAAGAGAGGTAGTGGCAAAAGATCTAAGGGAGAAAAATGTAACTGATTGGAAAAGAAAAGGCCTGTAATCAGCTTTATATATCTGTATCCGATGACGCATATTTCGTTATTATAGTTATTTATGCAACAAGTACAAAAAGTAAGTGTTTATTGCACGGGACGTGAAATTGTCCAACGAAGCCGTCAGGCCGAGTAGGACAAGACGTCAAGTGCAATAAGCACTATTTGCACGAGTTGCATACAATAGTTTTTCAACGTTCATGCAAAAACCAAAAAATTTTATTTAGATGACACTAAGTCTAGGAAAATGTGACGTCGATTTGAACGTTTATGTTTGTCATGATGACAAAACGCTGTAGTAGAATGGCAGATGAATGCAATAAACATTTTATTGCACTAGTGCAATAAAGAACCACTTTTTCCACTAAATATAGTTCAATAAAGTTTTGTTTTTTGCATGAACGTAGAAAAAAGTGGGAAAGTAACTCAAATTTTAACACGTAATAGAATTTCACGCATAAATGTGTTTGAATTTACACAGTGTTATTTTTGAAAGTCTACCTCAAACTCATACTTTCCAAAAAGGTCTTTCTACAATAATGATTGATATTTCTGTATAAAACATTTAATAGTAAATCATAAATTGAAATGGTATCCGTCTGTTTTGAAAAATATGGCTGCATCTATTTTAAAACACCTTCAGAGAATAAATTGATTGTAACATCATAAATGTTACAATTCGAATTTAATTAAAAATAAATTTGAAATATATAGGTTATATTTTTACAATAAAGAGTTACTAGTTACAGAAGAATTTTGAGATAAAGTCAATAGTTTTAGACCTGCGAACTATTAGCAAAAACTCGATTTTTTTCAACTACTCTCTTTTCTTAAAAGAAATTGAAATTGTTACACTAAAAGGTTCAAAAATTTTACAAAGGAAGAATTATATAAGTTTTTGAGCAATGCAGATGATGAAACATACTTGCTTGTGGAGGTTGGTATGATAATCGGCATTTTTTAGATTCGTCGTGGCGAAGAATTAACTAAGCTAATGTTGGATCATATTCATTGCACAGAAACAAAGATCGTCCGAGAATTTATTATTACAGAATAAATTATGGCAGGTGTCATCTGTTTATATATTTTTCGAAAATGGGCTGAACTTCCTCCTAATCTAACTCACAGGCGGTTTTTTGGATCCTCCAGACAAGGAAAATATACCTTCCAGCTTGTCTGAGTTTAATACTTTTGGAAGCATTCGAAAAATGATTGTAACAAAGCTCGGATTGAACCCCACCCATATCTTCGATGTAGCATTTAACAATAAAAGGTTGAACAATAGCTTCTTTTACCGAATATCTTTAACACTTTTGTACTGGATTCACATCATATTGCTGTCTTTTCAGCGCACTGCTATAACGTCTCCATCAGTAAGTCGTCTACTTATTGCTCCTCTATCCATTCTTTTCATCTCTCAGAAGACACTTTTCCATTCTCTTCTCCCTCACAGTATCCATTTCACCAATTTTAATTCTGCTTAGTGTTCGTATAATTTCCACGATGTGAAGAAATCAAGATAAAGAGAGAAAAGCAAATCATAATTGCTTTTTAGTATTTCAGAAAATTGTGTAACTACCGTTTCACCCAATCCTAGTTGTTCAATAACGTGTGTTCTACTTCGTCCTTGATATATTTAAAATTGCACGTAATATTCTAATTTTAGTGCAGCTACTCAAGCGTTATAATCAAATCTTATTGGTCTTCCTCTTATGAACTATTTAAAGCTTCGTTTAGACCTTTTGATGATAGGTCGAAGTTTACCTTGTCATTTTCTGATACTTTATCATTCTCACAGACATGGTTTACACCACATATTTCCGTAAATCTCTTCCTGCAACAAATTTGTTATTAGAGTCTTCACTTTCTTATCAAAGCATCTGTCTCCTAAGCACTGAACGAAAGAGGTATATTACTGGTTATTTTGATGTTTGGTTTGTTTTGTTTTCCTCTGGCATATTTATTGGTATATCTCCATTATTCACAAGTTTCTCAATTATTTGAGGAGTTAGAATTAAAAAAATAATTAGTTCTCATTTACCTACTTTGAAATATATCTACGAGAAAATAAAGGATTTATTTAGCTAAGGTGTTGTTGTGTGGTGATATTCTTTCAAATTTGGTTTTGTCAATTCTTCTCAAACGCAATTGAATATATACAAATAATTTCTTTATAAACAGCTTCCTTAAAGATGCAGTCTTCATACGTATTTCTGAGATATTTATTCACTATAAATTAACGTTACATTGACATTACAGCTATAAAATTATATGAGATAAATAATCCCTTTGTTATGGAACAATATATTAATTTTATTGACCAAATCTGAATCACCGTAATAATTTGTCAGCCAGAATAAATTACTCGTGAAAATCCAGAAGAAGGGCACAGAGCTCAGAAGAATAATATTGGGGGATGTGTATATATGTATGTTTATCAAGTAAACTCACTCTGGGAAATAAATCACTGTGCCAAGATTAAGCTATTCCTCTTTGGGTGATAGGATAAGTATTTCACATAAGAAAAACCTCTTTACAACGTGTGAGAAAATAAAGTTTTTGTTAAAAAATATTCTAATAACTTTCAGGTTAGAGTAAAGTTTTACTGATAAAATATTAAGGTAAATAAATGAATAGACTATAGAAAAATATGACACAAGATTTCAGGGATGCTTAGAGACATTTTTAAAATATTTTCTATAAATATTTGCTTAAAAAATCCGCTACACTGAATTAATATGTATATATACAGGGCGTCCCGATTATAGTTACAAAAAACTGGAGTGTGAGTTGGTCTTGAGAAAATAGTGAAGGTAGTTTCATATAACATTTTTAATTTTAAAGTGTCGATTTCAAGATACAGGATTGGTTAATTATCTTGAAATCGGCTAAATATAAAATTTTCTAAATTTGTGAAGAAGTTAATGTAAACCTGTTAAGAAAAACCAATAACTATTTTATTAAGAAATTCAATCAATATGCATGCGAGCAGTTTGAGGTATATAATTAAGAAAAACATATGGCGAAAGCCAAAGTTGTTAAATTTTCAAACCGTTTTTAAAACATCAAAGACTAAAACCTTGTCTTCATGGACGCAAAAATTTGCGCGAATTATTTAATGGCGGGAAAAGTCTCAACTTTCAACGAGTTTTGCCAACCGCAACATTTTCTGTCATATTCATTCATAAAACTGTCATTGACAGAAGCTCAAGAAAACCTTACTAACCAAAGAAAATGATTAAATTAGCGATAATATTCCTGTTTTGAGAAATTCACGGAAAGTTGACACTTTTGCGAGATTTTTTGCGAATTTAATACAAAAATAAGTATCCTAGTTGAAATTTCATAGCATGTACAGTTTTTTGAGAAAAAAAGAGCTAAAATTATTTTTCACTTAAGCGGCGCAAGTAGGATATTTTTAAGTTAAGTTTTGTCAGAACAAATTTAAATTGTCATGCATATAAATCAATGTTATTATTGCGTTGCATTTACAAGCTTACTAAACAATGTTTCATATATTATTTTTAATAATAAAAGTATTTCCAATTTAAATTTATACCAATTAACAAATTTTACTGAATCCATAGTAGCCTTTCAATTTGAAAACAAACACATTTTTTTAAATCAAACTCAGACCCCTGTTCTTTGACATAATAAACGCACCCTGTATAAATCTTTTTTAAGCAGAGAGAACAATATTATTCATTTTGATTCTTTGTTGTTTCATTTGAGTGAATAGTTCAATCAATAATGCTTGTTGTTGTTGAGTTTTGATAGAAAAAGCTGAAACAAATTCGAAACATCAGCTAAAAATTTGCGTGACGCTGATATTAAAAGTGATATCCAATCTGTTGTAAATGTTAGCTAAAACCTCAAAGGCTGATATCGCTAGTTTTGGAAACATCGGTAAAAATATTTATCAAGGATTTACAAATAATTTTTATATTTGTTTTTATAACTTTTTAGTTTTGGTTTAATATCACATTGAATTAATAAAACTACACTGAAAATAATAATTTGTTATTTTACTTGTAAAATACGAGGTATATTGTCCATATTACCCATTTTTTTACCTGCAATTTCACAAATATCTTGCAGTTTAACAATTCTATTGTAAAGATGTACTAAACGATAATAACTCTAACGTCTATTGGTCCACTTTTTCATATATTTTGTAAATCCTTACATAAATCACATTCCTTATTATAATTATACGTTTTTATTAACATTTACAAATATTCAGTGTTTTTGCATTGACATTGTTAAAATTCAATAGTTATTTACGAAAAGAATATATTAATTTATAAAATATTTGCAAAAAAGTAGTAAAAAAAAACAATGCGTATCTTAGTTTTTGCATTTGTACAGTAATGTTATTGCCATAATACACTTTTTATATAAAACAATATTACCCATATTCACATACAATTTTTTCAATGTAAATAAAATTAAAGTGATACGGACATCTGACATAAATTGAATATATGCTGGAAGGACAACAGAGAACGCAAACATTGGTTTTTCTACCCTAGATATTATTTCTGCATATCAAAGCTTTGTCCCTGTCATAACTGGGAGGTAATCAGGATATGCACTCCCTTAACCATAACTCACCATACAGTGTATGAATAATTCCCTTCTAATTTACTTAAAAGCCGTTTTACAGCCCTATGTAACATTTCCTCACTACAATCTATTACTTACCTAACCACCGAATACATTTCAACTTGTATGGATTAGGATTGCTCCACTTCAGTCTCAATGGGGTCATTTCAATATATATTGGTCATATAATTTATTTAATCTAGTAAGCTTTTATGGAAATAGGTCATTAAACATGAGAGAAGCAGTTTTCATCATCCAAACTTAGTGTTATTCAAAGCATTTTAATTATATAACTGTTGGTCGATCAGTTACACGGTAAAGAAGATTAACACAAATATTAAAACATGTGAAGCAGTATAGGAGCCAAATACACGTACTAGTAAAATTCTCTACGTTTTGTAGCAGATTTTCATGAGGACGTATAGATTGACTCAACTTAAAGGAGGCCACCTGAAGAAGCAATCCTAAAAATGCAGAAATAGGTTAGATCTCATCTATTGTGGTTGAATTTTCGAGTTCCCACAGTTTCAAAAGTGAACTTAGATATTTATAGAATGTTTTCATTAAACCAGGTTAGTACATTCAGATAGATTAATTTTTATTTTAAATAATTATTGAATAGAGCTTTGTCTGGAATTGTTCATTAGCATACCTACATTTTTGGTATCAGAGAGCATGCATATGACTTCATTGATAGGGATTGTAGGAGATTTGATTTATGTTAGCTTAAAATACCTTTCCAATACGGTAAAAAATAAACCATCCTCGCAGGATATAACATTGTCCGGATGTAGGAAAATATGCGTTGCCTGCCCCTATTTGTTCCAGGGTAGAACTTGCAAGAACATATTTTTGTTTGTAGCTTTAGTGATATTAAATCATAACAAAAAAATTAAATAGTTTTTGTTAGACGATAACTAAGTAAGTAAATAAGTAAGTAAGTAAGTAAGTAAGTAAGTATATACATGTTTAATGATTTAAATACTGGTATGTGCAAATAATACACTGACAATGAAAATTATTATTGAGATTATATATTCAAGATTCATATCCGATTGTTGTTACCTACCTCTTTCATCTACAAAATTAAACGACTAGTTACTTTTGATAAAACAAAATTAAGGACAAAAAATATTCCCAGAGCTTCAATAATAAAAATATGTATCTACAGCAAACATCACTTTTCGATTTATTTCCGTGCACCCATAAAAATGCTAAAATGATTTTTGCTTTTGCCACTTATAAAATTGCAAAATATTCTTTAGGAAGGGAAAATTGGTAACCTTCAAAAATATTTCATTGAAATCAAATTAAGTCTGCAATTACTATTACTTTTTGAAATAAAGACTGGCAAAATCTCTCTGAAACCACTTATATTTTATTATATTCTACAGTACTTAAATAATCTTAATCAGTCTTGCCGTTCCATTTTAGGTGCGTGAAATTGATATAGTGTTTTTGAAGCTATAAATCAAATTTCAATTTCATGACTCTTATCAGGGAGTAGGGTTATCGTCGGTAAAGTATAATAAGAAAGTCCTGCATGTGCGACATGATTGTTTCTTAAACAGGGGCGGTTCGTGAAATTGTAGCGATAAATTTGATATTGTGGCAACATTTCATTTTCTACAAAATTATATATTATTATAAGGATAACAGTTTTGTCCAGATTTGATGATATACTTGACACTCTATGCTTTTGATTAACTAGTTAAAAGTAATATTGAAACTGTTTGAGGAGAAATATGCGATTCATACAAAATGGAGAGCTAGGTAGTATGTTTCTTTGACCACCACGTAGTCTAGATTCAAGCCCTTTAGCCTTCGGTGAATGATGCACAATGAAAAAAATTGTTTATAAGAACACCATGTTTCATAAATAATATGGAGAAGTGTAGTGATGTGAAAATTCATTTAAAAATAACCTCGCCCTTCTAGTTCTTTTTTAATTGATAAACCCATGAATGAATCGTAGTTTTGTTTGATTGTACTTTTTATTGAACTGTTAATTAAACAAAATTTATTGACTCGAAAATTTCTGTTTTGATGTCAAAAAGGTTAATGTTCAGTTGTCAAAATTATATTTGGGTGTATACTTATTTTCAAGTGATTTTTTAGTCATCAACTTTTGAACTAAGGCCAGTTTGGCTACATCGCATATATGTTTATTACATCGGTGAGAATTGGTGAGATTGATGATATTACAAATCAACTTAAAAATAATAAAGCCCCTGGAGAAAATGGAGTCACTGCTGAAATCTTGAAATGGATAGCTTCATCCAATGAACATCCTTTAATGTTTTTATTTCATAAATTATTAAAGAAGGTTCTTTCCCAGTATTATAAATATTTCGTTAGTGATTCCAATTTTTTACTCCGGCGATGAAGCAAAGATCAAATAGAAAATCCCTTAGTGTTTTTATAGATCCGTCTAAGGCATTTGATATAGTAAGCCATAGTCTGTTGTTGAATTCCCTAGAACAAGTTGGGTAGTAGTTAGAGGTCACGCACTAAAATTATTTGCAAGTTATCTAACAAATCTACATCAGTATGTAAAGATAAATGATCAACGAAGCGAACCAAAACCAGTAACATACGGTGTACCGCAGGGGTCTGTTTCAGGACTTATATTGTTTAATATTTATTTAAATGACCTCCTCCGTTCCCCCTTCGTACTTCAAGTGACATTATAGCTTATCCAGACGACATTCTAAAAATAGTTGCTGAAAAAATATGTCATTGATATGTGAGTGATTTAAGTCAAAATTACCTACGGTTAGTTATATGAAAACATGTTTTTCAGCTTCTTACATTGATGTACGTTCCTTTCCTACCGTTCGGTCTTAAAAATTTTCTGACAGCGCTGTAATTAACTCCGTGAGGGATTTTAAGTATCTGGGAGTCGTGTTGGACTGTCCCCTAAGATGGGATAAACGTGTTGAATATATATGTAAAAAAAATAGATCCTTACTTCACACATTCAGAATTTTGAGAGATATATTAAACATTGATATGTTAAAGGTAATATACACTGCGCTGGTTCAGTCACATATAATTTATGGTATATTAGCTTGGGGAAGCGCTGGTAAAAATGTTCTTATAATTTAGAGGTTGCTCAGAAAAGAATCATCAAAATAATGTTTCGTTTGAAATCTACTTACCCGTCGGATGATCTCTTTGTCGAAACCTCTATTAAGAATCCAAGGCAATTATTCTTTTATTTTATTTGTATTTTACAACACAAGAAAAAGGATCAGTTGAAAATAAGGGTACATTCTCACCGAACTCGCTATAAAAATAAACTGTTTATAACACTTAAAATAAATAAATGTACAGAGCAAAAGTATTGATCCAAAATTATATGCACTGGTAAGGGATGAGATAAGAGCTTTGAAATATAGTGGCACTTTCAAAAAGAAACTGAAAGTACTTATTTTTTCATATCTCAAGAGTAATATTAAGAATGTGTTGGATATTCCAACAATACGTAATGCCTAATCTTCTATTACTTGGTCGACAATTTTTTGTGCGCTATTTTTGTAATTTTTCCGTAGCATTGTGTTTTAATTTTATAATAATATATTTTTTTACCCGATTGTTACATGTATGTTACTATATTTGTCGATATACGTATATTTTAGTGAGTTAGTTTATATAATATAAAATCTAATGCATATTGTTTATTATGTATTTTAAGATATTTCTCACGCGCAGGGTTACTCTTTAGTGAGCCCTGTTCAGTTTATTTCTGTTAGTAATAAGGGGATATTGTCTTGATTGTGTAGATATTTTCTTAGAAAAAAACTTTCTATTACTATTATTATCGCATTATTTTGTCGTCAGGAACCCATTGATAGATAAGTGATTATAATTTCTATTACCAACATTTTGTGTTAGCATGTTGGCCCAAATCGTAATAACATTGAAGCAATAAACCTAGTATGTCTCCATGGATCGTTACTACTATACCACCCTGTATATGAAAAAGTAGAAAGCGACCCTATGCCGTCCCCAACGAGTCACTCCATCTCTTCAGAGACCGTACCAGTTTGATTTATCAGATGCAGTAGTGCCATACGTCATCCGATATGTCTTTCATGCCTCTCTGAAACGGGAGATCGACTGCACTCGGGGCATTCCTCTCAATATTTGAACTGCAATCGATTTGTTAAACGGATGGCCCGCTACGGAGGCGGCTCGCTGTATAAAAAATGATCAAGAGATATTTCAGTTGTAATTGAAGACAGGAATGTCTTTGTCATTGTGGAAATGAAATAGTTTGCATGCAAATCTATCTTTAGAGTGCGAGGAAACTAAAGGTTATGCAGCAAGTTGCCGATGAAATGGTTTGATCCTTTGATGCCATTGTTCTGACTATTCCGCCTAGAAACAAAATCGGATTTTTTTCTGCACTTTAAAAGTTGTTTTCGTCCCACATTTAGGATGAAAACAAAATTGTTACATTCACCTACAAAAAATATAGGTGATGGAATCAGTTTGCCAGTTTATTTATTATTATTAATAAAAACGAATTTTACCAAACATTAATAATCAATTTAATTAACCACAATGTAACAGTTAATCATTTATTTTAACGTTTAAATTTAAAGTCCTAACTGTACAATTGTGAAAACTGACTCCACTCGAGGATGGTAAGTCGCTTACTGCAATAGTTTCTTGATTAAAGCATTGAATAATTATTGAAGAAGAAAATTGGGGAGTAATAATAATATAATAAGCTTTATTCCGTAGTCACACTACAGTGTATAGAACAGGTCACAAGAGATAGAATAGTAAATATATCACATTGTCAACAAATATATGGTAAAGAACAAACTAAAATCCAATAATATCACAAACAACAAAAAAATATATTTTAACTAAAGATGATATTCAAAATATTCTTGCAAATTGTAAAACGAGTTGTCCAACAACATACTCCTCACAATTCTTTTAAAAACCGGAATGCTGTCAATTTGTTTGACCCTTGCTGGGAGATGATTAAATAGCCTTGAAGCCAAAACAATTGGACTATTTGCTGATTTAGTCAAATGATGTTGAGGGAAAAGAATATTATTTTGATTTCGGAGATTGTATCCAATTTGTCTGTCTGAGTATTGTGAAGATTCAACAGGATGAATCTTGACATATGTAACGCATGGAAGAATATACATGGACACAACTGTCAATATTCCCAATTCATTAAACAAGTGACGGCAAGACTGTAGTCTCGACTTAAACAGTATGCTACGAATAATTCTTTTTGATGCTATAAGTAAGTTGTAAATGGTAGGACAATTACCCCAACAAACAATTGAATAGTTCAAGATTGGATACACTACTTGTCCGAAATAGTACATTTTTAAAACGTCAAGACCGACGAATTCCCTTAAATTATAAATCACATAATTTTGAGTAGCTAATTTCCTATATAGGATTGATACACGTGAGTCCCAATTCAAATTACTGTCAACTGAAATGCCCAAAGAAGTAACAGTAAGTTTATCAGTAATGGATTTACCATTTAAGGGTACGTATAAACTGAAGTTTGACTGAAAAATAGAAAAAGAAATCATTTGTTTTTTTGAAACATTTAAAGATAGAGCATTTCTATCACAATATTCAGCCATATTTTGTACGCATTTTTTGCCTTTCTGTGATAGCTGGTTTATATTTTCCGCTTGAAATCCAACAGTATCATCAGCAAGAAGAGACAAACAATTAGTATTAAAATATGATTTTAAGTCATTGATGAAAATTATAAATAAACTTGGACCCAAAATGCTTCCCTGAGGTATCCTAAAGGAATAATTCTGTTGTCGGAAATTGCGTGCCTATTTTCTTCTCAAATCACTACTTTTTGCAAACGGTTACACAAATAAGATCTTATCCAGTTCAAAGCCAAACCCCTTACACCATGTTCCAATTTTTTCAAAAGCATGAGTAGATATCATACTATTATAACTTTAATTTTCCTCTCAATTTATCCCTCAATATATACTTCCGCAACCGTCAAAGATCGTCAGTTTTATAAGATGTACAAAATGAGTTCCAAAATCAGGTAGCAGTGTAGCAGATGATTTTGCAATAATCTGATTTACACATTTTCCATTGACATACCTAGTAAAATATCTATAGTCGGTAGTATAAGTATACTCCGGAAAATATAAATAATAGAATTTTCGGTATAATTTAATATATGCCAAATTTGAAATAATGATTGTTCTTGAGTGTGAGTCTTTAGATTTTTATAATACTTGAATCCTTGTTCTCAATATCATCTATTGTTAAATTCAATAAGTCACTTCTTCTACATGCTCCATATGTCAAGTGTTAAAATAACCTGAAATAATATCTTTATAAAATCTTTAGCGGCTATAATCTGAAAATCAAAATATATACAAATGTCAAATTTTAACTTGTTTACTAATACAAGTGCAATTGTTTAATCATTTCTTGAAATTGTGAAAATAAGCATCTCTAAAAACTAATTCTTATGTTACAAATTTTTTGTTTGACAAAAATCAAGAAGCTATTCAAAAATTCTTGTCATATAGCCTTGATTAATTTTAAACTTTTACCTCGTTCATCTCTTTAATCTGTAATTATTGCAGGTACTATCAAGATACAATGTAGATAATGGATCGGTCAGTTGTCGCGCGATTTAAGGCGTCGGTACTTGAATCGAGGTGACTAGATCGCGGTGGGTTCGACCCCCGCAGCCGGTATATAAGCTATATTCGTGGATATTGGCATCCTCTCTGCGGGTATGGTAGGGCGGAAGAATGTTGGCTTGTGTTATTGTGAGAGATTGATACCGGTTGACATTTGACTACCCCCCTAATTAATGAGGTTTTCCAGGTTTCCCTCATTCCTGCACTGAATGGTGGTTGGGGCCTACCAACGTAAATCGTTCCTTGGCGCAATTGCGGCCTACTTAACAATATGGCGCCCCCTCTCCCGCACAAGTCTTTGACTTCTGGACTAATCCTCGTGATTAAAATGAGGGGTGGAGATATTATTATTATATTATTATAATAAAATTTGTTCTGCACTATTTATTGTACTAGTGTAGTATCGAGTGTAGTATACACTCTTTTTTGCTAATAAAATAATCCACTAAAATGTCACTTATCACTGTAGACAAAATATATTTAATTGATTTAAAAATATATTAATTAAAATAGTAGGTACTTAGTCAATGTGTGCTCTACCAAGTAATATGTAACATTTATTTATCAGCAAAATATCTCGAGTATGAGGATTGCGTGACAGAATACTTTTAAGAACACACATTCATTAAGCCTTTTTGTCACTGCTATTATTTCTAGACAGGAAGGTGTCGACATATCTAATAACAGGGTAAGGGCCACCCAGATGGACTTTCACATATATGCAAATTTGACACTTGTACGTATTACTATTGAAAAAATATGTCTACTTTATTATTTAATCATTTTGATTTCAATAACACTTGAATTGCATATTTAAGCTATAATCATTGGTAATGTAGTTTCGTGTAATTTTTTGTACATTATTTATAATGATTCTTCACAGGAAGTGCGTGCATATGAGAGATTCATCATTAATTACTTGTACTCCAAAGCAGCTAATATAGTGTTAAAAGACCTGGTTTGATGTATGGGAAAATATCAGACTGACTGACCGGAATCTTAATGTTAAAGATTCGAAAATCGAAACGTTGTTGATATTACCTATATTGCAAAATTAATTAATACAGGGTCTCCGGTGGTGCCTTTATTTTGCTATACGATAAATTGTAATAAATAAAACATAACTGACTTACGAATTCTTTTTCTCCAACAGACCTTGAATACGTGACAACATCGCACACCTACCGTGTTAGCTGTTTTCACATAATAATCGCAAGTGCATGTCACTTATTGTAAATAGTGTTCTCACATGACAGAATAAAGTTTGAAATAGTTATAATAAGTGTTCAAAATGGTCTTACTCTACAAACGTATCGTAGCCAGATAATATAGTTCAGCTCATGGCCAATTAACACGTCATACATAGTTACTAAAATCAAACTACATCAAACAAGTCACAAAAAAAAACAAAACACACTTACCACAATACCAAGTAAGATTATATGATACCTACTATGAAAGTTTGACCTAGTTTTTGGTTAACAGCAATAGTTAATGGATTGCAATGTTGTCACACGTTATAGTTCGTTACGTTATAGTCTAACAAACAATTTTATATCAATCAGCTCTACAGCGTTAGCTGCTCTGGATGTCCTCTCTACCATCTCTCCATATTCTTTTAAATAGAGAAACTATGTAAGCTGCATACAGATTAAGACAAGCAGCTATTAGTATGCCAAAGGCATAAGGGACCGCTGGAAGACCTAGAAAGTCCCAGTATTCTGTTGATGGTCTTGGAAACTATGCCTACTTGAACTATAGACCGCCTTTTGAAATCCTGGTTCCTCGGAAGGAGGAATGGGAGCGAGGTGGAATCGACCCTTTCAAGGCAGATGGTTGCTGGTACACCGTTGGGCCAAGACACCGGAAGATGTTGAGGCCATCTGTGTATAGGTGCAACCCAAAGACCAGGCTGTCAGTAACTCTGTTTATATAAGTATGCAATTATATTAACAAGCAGAAATTCATACCATCGAGTCCTGTGCATATGGAAGCTGGAAAAGCTGAAACATACTCGCAAGTCGATAAAAATCTTTTGCGATAGCCAGGCGGAGTTAAAAGCACTTAGATCCTACCGATGCAATTCTAAACGATATGGAATTGTCAGGAAACTCTGGAGCGATTGGGAACAAGCAACACAGTAATAGATTTGGATACCTGGCCATGCAGATATCCAGGGAACGAGGCGTAGGATTCGTTAGCAAGGCAAGATGACTCCTCCAGTTATATTGATCCAGAACCGGCTCTTGGTGTAGATTCGGCTACTGCTAAAGCAGACCTGAATGAAGGAAAAAGTGTCTGAGTACTGGCGAGATTTGCCAAGGTTAGCTCATCCGAAGGTATCCGTAGGGGATCCATCTACAAGGAAAACTAAACACTTCGAGTTGAAAAGACTAGACCTAAGGACACTAATTAGCCTATATACTGGACACTGCCAATTAAAGAACCACATGCACAAGTATGGAGAGTGACGTATTGGCAGAACATATACTAGGTACTTATGCCTATACCTAATAACCTATAAGGTTATTAGCTTCATACAGAGACTAAACGTGTTTGGTGAAGTATAATGTGGGTGTGGGCCACAATAGACCATAAGGTCGCAATGGGGGGTTAGTTTTTATATTACTCACTTTGAACATACCCATAACCAACCATAGGGCAATAAAAAGTAAAAATGTAATACATATTAAGATAAACACCTAATTTGTCTGCAGAATAGAAACGTCAAAATATTTAGCGGCAAGTCATCAAAGGTAGAGAAGCTTGTATAAGCAACGTTAGTAGATATTTTGCCTACCTGTCTATCTATGTTATTAGTGGTATTAACATTTTAGTTGCAATTTCTATTAATAGATGGCACAAGGATAACATAGTATCTACGTCATAACTCGTCACACCTTAATTCAATCAAAAATCAACTTATTATCTTCAAAGGAACTTGCAGCAGTTACCACATTAACTTACCAAGTGGATTTGCTATATTTTCATGCGAATATTAGTTTCAGCCTGGCGCCTGGAAAAATCCCATCATATATTTCAGTTGGCGGCTATAACCAAACAAGTTAACGCGCAATTTCCATTATATAATGCGCAACGTGGGACATAACATTGAAATATACGACTATTATAAAAGTTGTATCAAGTGCATAATTTTTAATTAGGGTATAAATGTACTTAGACAGCGAAGGCTGTAACTGCCTCTTTCCATGCACACCGCCTTAGCAGACCATACCTTTCCCTTTAATCTATTTTACTGAAATATAAATAATGATAAATTAAGGACTGCGGTTGATGAATTAGTTGTGTGAAATGTATGTTTCAAAAGTTATTGTTGTTGTAGGTTTACAATGAAGCTTATAATGACGGTTATTTATATGTGTATCAAGTTTTAGTAAGCTTTGGAAATTACTGTAATTGGTGATATCACATGGTACCTAAATTTTAAGAAATTACTGTAAATTGCATAAATTACACAAACTTACGTAATTTATGTAATATGTATGTGTATTTAGTATAAATAAACAATGCGTTATTGAATTTGTAATATTTTGTATTTAAATAGAAACAAACATACTGTTGGCGCAGAAATGAACAATTTTCATTAAACGTTAATAGTATGTCGTTTAGTATAAACTAAATTATTATCTCAAACTTAGCTTTGCCTATATTGTTTATGTTAAAGATTTTTAGAAATAATAATTATAGAAAAATATAAACTTATGTTATAGTCTTTTTTAAAGTAGCTAAAAATTAGAACAGCATAGGATAAAAGCGAATGTATAAAACTCTGGTAGGCTGTAATTAGTGTTAATGACGATACTTGATGGTTCAAACTTCTAAGAATATAATATATGTTTTTTGAAATTTTCATACATACACTATTTGTGTGATAGTTGCCTGGTTAACTTTATCAAGCAAATTATCAATTACACGACCTGTATCGTCAACATAGAGTCATCAGAGAGCAAATCGTTAACATAAATAAAAAAAGATTCGGACCCAGAATTGAGCCCTGTGGAACTCCTGTATTAACACCGAGGAGGGTAGATGTCATATTATTTAAGGTACTGCTGTCTATTACTCATATATGATTGAATGAGACCAACGTTATGTGCTGTAAAATCGTAATAATATGATTTGTTAACTAGAATGGAATGAGATACATAGTCAAAAGATCTAGGAATTGGGAACTGATACAAGGTGTTCCGCATATAAATCAACACAGAATAGGTGCAGGGTCCCAAATTTGCAGTTTAACTAAAGGTACCTATACGCAAAGTTTTAAACAGGCGATGGTGCAGGGCTTCAAATTGGGGCTAAATATTTCGAGGAAACTTAATATCTCTGAATCACTTTAACTTGGACAACATGATTGGTACATGATTTAGGTTTATTATTTATATTCTTTGACTATGAGTTCAAGTAAATTGAAATATTACAAGGTGTTCGATGAGGGCGAGTCACCCCTAAAATTATACCAAAGATTTTTTTCCATTGATCTAATTTAAAAATAATTATAATATTCCCCGCAAAATTTAATTTGAAACTCTTTTTTACTCTTGTTAAATTTTAAAAAACTTTAATGTTTTCAAGAAAAAAATGCTTAAATTAAAACAAAATTTTATTAGTGTTTATTAGAATAAATCAAGAAATCAGTAGATACTAGGTTTTACCTTTAAAATTTGACAGTTAGTAATAAAACTATTTTAAGATACTGTCTGAAGCTATTTATTTGTGGCATAATTTTAGTTTTTCTTTAGTTTTATTGGGATTTTGCCACACTTCTGAAAAAATAATAAAGATTAATTAAATAAGCCCTTGCGCCAAACGGAACAGTCAAGGGTTATTTTTGAAACTAAGTTTGCTTAACCAAAAAATCTCACACTGAAAAAAGCAGATAAGTAAAAAATAACAAAAATCACATCACTATCGCGTACTTCCGTATTATTGACGTTTCGAAAAACTCTCTGTTTTCGTTCTCAAAGCCGTAGTTGAATATTTTTACTACGACTACAGGCACTCATATTCGAAACACTATATTTCCGGGTTAACCAGACACTGATTTGTACTTGTACTTATTACATAGCAAAATGAGGACAAACAGAGTTATCATAAAATTTACGGTATATGCACGTCGTTGCAATAGCTGTGTGTTCCTTGTAAATAATACATAGCGATATATTTCCCCCCACGGCTATATACGGAATATAATTGCTGATACAAAATTCTAGATCCACGATTTATGCCTCTTACATACAAGGGGGAATAATCAAACCAACTAGTAGAGTGTGAGAAGATCCCCTACTTCCAAGAAATAAAGCTTATCTCGTCGAGACAAATCTATATTTCCCGTCAGGAAAACAATTCAGCGTTGTGTATTGCTGGATTGTTTTTCTGTTTTTAGAAAATACAATGGAGCCCTATTACCTCCAAGTATTCCTCATTTATTATAATAAATACAGCGTGTTTTCGGATGGTGTACAGCACTATTGTAAACATTTCTGTTGTTGAGTTTTTGAAGAAAGAGTTGTTCTTGAATTTTTTATTTATTTTTTATTTTTTGAGTGCAAAGTAATCAGATTTGCTTATGCGCGGACTCAGAAATGTTAGTTTAGAGATTGCTCACAGTGAATTATATTTCGAAACTTCTTCGAAAATGAAGAGAGTGACTGTTCACTAGTTTTTGAAGATGTGCGGAGTACACAACTTGGCATACTAGTTTAGATATAACAAATATATAAAAAAGACAATACCAATAAAATTATTGAATTAGATAACACCTATTATTTTCGGTAGGTACAATGATATAAGTTTTTGCCAATTTCGAGACATTAGATAATAAAAATTATCCAAATTTAAAGTTTTTGTCTCAGATTGGTACAAGTCAGTTTGGAAGTTTTATCAAGAAAAATCCAAAAAGATTCTTAGCAGCATTGTTTCCTATAAAGGCAATACCTTTCTGGACCTCGATGACCCATTCGATCTTTCTGTGTATGCCCAATAGATATTTGTGGTGTAATTATAATTTCACAGTATCATTTGGTGCTACTTAATTTTTTATTTGTACCCAAACAAACTCTTGGATTTAATTCACAGTGTATGTATATTCAATACTTTTTTATTTCAAACCACTTCGTAATATCTGCTTTCCTCCAGGCAGATAGTAACTTTTTGACCTTTCTGCTATGATAAGATGCGTTATTGATTACAACTGCTTCTGTTCTACTATTATGGTAAAACAGATTGTAACCATTTTTCAAATACGTATCTGTTCAAGGAAATTTCTTATGCGTTATTGAAAAACGTAAACCATTTTCTAAGAATCTCGAATCGGTTCCAATATGTGTTATTTATTATCAATCTTTGTTCTTTTCCAGAAGACGCTTTTAATCCTGTAGAAAATCCATCTAAGGTGCGTTCCTATTATTTCAAACATTATCATCTGTCAAAATTTTGTTTCATCCATCTAATATATTTTTTTCCAGATGCAGGAGATTCTATTGTTTTTTTCAAGTACCCATTCTGTTCGCCTTACTACAATTTCGTCTTCTTCATGCCATACATTTTTCTTCTAAGAACTGTATCAGATAATTTCGGCATGTTCTATTTTTCTGTATAGGTGATTATATAATCAAACATACAGTGCTTAAATAACTTTTTCATTATTATCATTTTTTTAAACTATATTTATAGAAGTTATTTGAAAATTCAAGAAGCACTTAAACATACCTGCAATTTTTCGTTTTTGCATTGAGAAAAAAATTATAAAAAGTAATTCATATTTTAAATTTTATTAAAAATTATTCGACGTGTTAACGTTATACTTTGTGTAATTTGACAGCAAGAGTTTTATTTTTCACAACTGGCGCTTCTACTAATATGTCTTCGAATAGCTAATTATTTGCAGCCAAATTTAAGATTTGTACTCCCTACAGAATGATGAAGTTAGTTATTTAGTAAGATTAACTCCATTTCACAAAGTTGTATAAAGGGGGTAAAAATTAATTTGATTACCATTGTCACTGGGAAATAAATAATTAGAACATTGAACAGAAGGATTTGCCTTCATAGAATATTAATTAGTAGAATCTAATTAGATACTAATGCAGTTCGTTTTTGATGCATTCTGTTTATATTATAGCATAATATATATCTAGGATTATTAAGAAATCAATACTAAATGAGACAAAAATGTTAGATATTCATTTTATTATAAATATTTTATGTACGTAAACCGTACATAAATTACTACCTTTTTAAATCTATTGACACTTAAATGTATCGATGCTTTATGAAAAATGAAGACAATATCGGAAAAAATCCTTATACAGTGTTGATACAAATTGTGGAATATTGCTTATATTTCTTAAAATATTCCATATCAAAAACATGTTTTAATAAAAGTGTTAGGGGAAATTATTCCCCATTTAGTGATATCGAGCAATCTTTTGTAGCACAAAAAATGTGGTTGCCAAGGGAACCGACTTATTTTTTTTAAACGACACCATATACTATTTTTGGCCAAAATTAATACATTGTTTCTTTCTAAATACGATACAGTACAATTTTAATGGAGTCACATAAGAAAAAAAATCAGTAAATTTAAGTTTTATATTATGCTTGTGACACTGTTTATCAAAATAATTATTAACATCAAGTTAGCCTACCAGAATCAGAACAACGCTAAACTGTCACTAGCTGTCAGTTGCTTGTAATTGTGTGCATCGTTGCAGTAAACGTACTCAATTTTCTATATACTTAAGTACTTAGTAAGTTATAATGGCGCATGAATTAAGTGAAACGGAAAGAATACAGCCTAGGGTTTAATGATGGTTGGATATGGTGACAGGAAAAGGACACAACGAGACGTATACGAGTTGTTTAACGAACTTAATCCAAACAGACTTCAAATAACACAATCTTGTTTCCAAATTGTTAAAAAAATTAACGAGGCCGGCGTTAAAGACAAACTACATACAGGGCGATTATAAACAGCTACTGATGAAGATATTACTTTAAATGTGCTTCTGTCAATACAAGAGAACCCAGATTTATCCAGTCGGGAAATTGGTACGATGCAAGCCATTTCACACCGTTGTGTGTTGAAACAGCTCCATCCATACAAGATGCAGCTTTGGAAAAAATATTGTGTTCACCGATGAAGCCACTTTTATGATTCATGGATGTTATAATAAACAAAATACGAGAAACTCGAACCCAGCGACCAGAAAAAATTAATGTCTGGAAAGGTATACTAGGAAATAATATTATTGGACCATTTTTTATTAATGGGAACCTAACTGCCGATAAATATCTGAATTTGTTGAGAGAACAAATTGTAGCTGCTTTGGAGGCCCATGTCCAATTCATCAAATGCAAGATGGAGCCTCTCCACATTATAGAAAAAGGCCGTAAGAGAATATCTAAATGAAATATTTCCTGCAAGGTGGATAGCTCGCGGAGATCAAATGCAAGATCGAGCCCCTCCACATTATGGAAAAAAGCCGTAAGAGAATATCTAAATGAAATCTTTCCTGCAAGGTGGATAGCTCGCGGAGGTGCCATTAAATGGCCAGCAAGGTCACCCGATTTCAATCCGTGTAATTATTTTTTGTGGGGTTACTTAAAAAGTAGGTATTGTCTATAAAGAAATACCAGTAGATCTGGAAGATCTTAAAGCGAGGATCAGAATCGAGCTACGGAAAATTCGACACCACACGTTGGCAAACTTGAGTGATTCGTTTTTAAAGAGGCTATGAATGTGCCTGGCCGTCATTTTGAACATTTAATGAATTAGTTCACATCCGTTCCATTTTTTCATTTATCCTGTTAAAGTTAGCTTAAAACGTGGATCCTTTGATTTCTTCTTTTTGTGCTACGAAAGTTTGCTTGATATCACTAAATGGGAAATAATTTGCCTTAACACTTTTATTAAAACATGTTTTTGATATGGCGAATATTTCAAGAAATAAAAGCAATATTCCACAATTTGTATCCACACTGCAGTTTCCGAGAAAAAAAATATTGAAGTTGTAGTTGAACCTTTACATTGCTGTACGACTGTAGTCTCTAGCTTTATCGGAATGCAGGCGATTCCGAATACTGAAATCCGATTTTAGTATTAAAGTTTTTACGATAGTGTTTACGTTAGTTTTTCAAATTTCAAAAATGACTTGCGTATATAGCAATTCGGAGTTAATGGATATCGTTTTATGTATGGTAAAGTACCTAAGACAAAATGCTTTAGTAGCTTCTGCTAAAGTGAAAAGTTAAAACTGCTATAAATTAAGTTTTCTTTATGCCGGATTTGGAACAAAATAATTCTAAGTAGCAATGGGTAGTAGAACAAAACATGAACTTGGAAATGGCGTATGGAAGAAGATATCTTTTTAAATTATAAGCACAAGATAATTCTTAGCTGTAACATTTTTGTGTAGGATATAGAACATTTATCTACTGAAACCTTTTTTCAAGACCAGGGTCGATGATTTTTGAAACCAAACAAAAATAATAGTAGGATGAAACCCATTGGAAAAGGAAGAGAATACAACAAGAATAAAAGGAAAATAATTTACGGGTGATCTGAGGTTGGGAAGTGGAAAGGGGGAGTCTTTAATGGTAAAAAAGGTTTATCTTAATTTCCGGCAAAACTACAAGTCCTATGGAAAAAAGTTAAATGGCAAAGTTATAGTTAATAAAAAGATCTATTTACACCCAATGGGTTTCATCCAACTATTTTTTTTTTTCACTTTTTACCATTTTCAAAGGCTTCATCACTGGTCTATTAGGGGATGAAATACCCTTGTGGTTTTTAGAAACCTAGGAGCGGGAATTATTTTCTTTCAAAGTGTGTATAACTCATTTTGACAAAAATTGATATCGAACAACATAATTCTGGGCTGACGATATACACTCGATTTATTGTTCATGATTTATTGGATGGAAACCATGCGATATATTTTTCTTGTATCGTTTCCTAAAACTTTTGTTTTGCTTGTGATGAGCAATATTTTAACATGCTAAAATATTCACGTCTTGTACGTTATTATAATTTCTTTCATTTTAAACGGAACAATGAACTTCACGTAGGCATCTTAAAGAGTCATTCCTTCCTCAACTGCCATTTTCAGTTCCTTCGCTTACGTTCTGTTCCACCGTTCGCGTGCTGTATAATCGTTATTGTTATCACAGCATTAAAATTAATTTTATTACGGCACTGCTTTTTGCCATCGACTGAGACCACTGCTAGTCATAAATACATAATAATCATCTATTTAAATAATAAAAACATTCCTCGGAAACGATACCATCGTAAGGCATTTAATATTTTCACAGCTGTAATATAAATCCAACCTTATAAAATATTTGCAAGAAATGTGGTATGTATTGCAGTGCAACATGAAGGGTTACCCTGAAACTTCAAATTATTGTATTATTTATTGAATTTACTTCTGTTTTTAAATACTAATAGAAGTATATTTTTGCAAATATCTAGAGTCAGATTTCAAAGTAGTAGAGAGCGGCTTATTTTATAAACCCGCTCATAATTTATAGCAGTCAATACAAACAGTCAATTTTTCGTATACAATTTCAGTTTCGTTTTTCGGGAACCGTCTCTAACCTGCTGCAGCAAATAGGCATGCACACATCAAAACATTCGATTTCTATTGGTAATGACGTTGTGGCGTCATTTAGGTTGCTTTAATTCGGATCCGCTTATTTCATCTACTAATCAGTAACGTAGGCGCGAGAAAAGTCTGATTATTGTCCGCTAGATTAATTGTGACTGTAATTAATTCTTTAGCGATTTTGTGTTTATGTTCTTAAGAATGGATAATAGTTAGTCTTTAGTGTATTATCAATATCGTAAATGGCTTAATCTAATAAGTGAGGAATATCGGATGATTAAATACGTGCATGAAGGGATGAGGACGCCAGATCAATATGAGTGTAAGTGATGCTGTTGAGGTGTGTAGTTCATTAGCAAGAGCATCCGGGAGTACGTAATGGTCATGCAATAAAAAGAGGCTAAAAGGAACATACAACTGCGACATGAAAAATAGTGGAAACTTTTGGAAGGAAGAAGCTAGAGGTTGATGACGACACAAAATACGTGATTCGTAGAACAACTGAGTTTCCGACAACAAAAAATTTAAGTTACTATATCACAGGATGAAACTATCTAGAAAGATGTTTTTGCGAGTTATGCGTGACATGACATGATGCTGATAGGCTTAAGACAAATATTAAAATATAGAAATATAATTCTAAGAATACGAAACATGGAGAAATGAAGGCGCTTTCGAGACGACAGCATCTCTAGTTATGAAAACGACAGTGATAACAGTGACATTAACAGAGCTAGTAACCAGCATTATATATGTATATAGTGTAGTGTTTAGTAGAGTGTATAAGTGCGGTGTAGTGTATAATAAGCGGTAACGTGTGACCGTTATAATGGCAGTGCTAGTAAGCATTAGTGTATAGTGCAGGGTATAAGTGTTCTCCTCTCAAGTGGTACCCCTATGGAATCTTATCCCCTGCAACCCTCACCTTCCTTATTCGTCTAAACCCAACTTGCAAAATGAAACTTTAAAAGAAGCGAATTATTTTATAACTATCGAATTGCGTTGTTTAATGAACAGTTTGGTTTTATAGAGCAAATAATTGCCATAATTTTGTTCCTGAAGAAAGTAATTGTATAAAATTGTTTTATAATAGTTTTTACAACGTGTTTTATAGAACAAATAATTTTCAGTTCTTTAAAATTGTTATAAAAGTATTATAATACGTTATACAACATTTAAAAAAATTATATATAAAGATTGTAAACATATTGTGAAAGAGTTGTATACTTAGGCAAATGAATTTTAATTATAATCTTATAAAATAGTTGTATAAACGTGTTTTATTAAGGATATATAAGGAAATTAATAAAATTATTTTTTAGCCCCGAAATACGTTTATTTATAAAATACTTTTATAGTTGTGTTTTTATAAATCTGTTATAGAACAAAATTGTGACTTGAGAAAACATAGTTATTGTATATACCGCGTAATAAAATTCCAAACCTAACCTTAATTTTTGAACTCCTAAGGTATAGTGTATTACCAAGCACTAATCAAGAAAGAATACAAACAAATTCTTGAAAGTAACGTTTCCAGTCAAACGTGCAGACGTTCAATTTTACTTATAGGTTTTATTATATAAATAATGATGTTCGAGAACTCATTAAAAACGCTTCATGGCTACGAAAAAATACGAAAAACCAGTACGAGAAAGTAACTTTGATTTAATTTTTTTGTAATGCAATAATTAGGTTAGTTTTAAATTAAATACCTATTATTATAATTAACTAATAATAGGTACTTAGCTAATACCTAACAATATTAATATAGGTAATGGTAGTATTATAATATTTCAAATTTTTTTATAAAACTTGGCAACTTCTTGCGATGCAAACATTATCTACTTGCGCGCACACATTTTTAAATATAACTATACTATTTTATCGTATAAAGTTCTAATTTACACTAAAATATTTTGTTATGGTTTTATGTGGAATAAAATCATTGTATTATAAATCGCCATTTTTAAATGAATATTTGTTGGATCAGCGACTGCCGCCATTATGGAAAATTAGTTGAAAGTCTTATTAAAATTATATCTAAAACGTAATTTTGCTATTTTTGGAAGACTATTTTATAACAAGATCATTAAATATAATTACACAACGATATTATAAATTAAAGGAAGCATAATTTTAATATTTTTTAAATTTATTTTTTATAATTTTAAAGCAAATGTGGTCTAAACTAAAGCGCATAATTTTTTTGTCACAAACATATATATAGTTTATCAATAAAATTTGCGGCGCAATAAAACTTTTGTTGTTGAAACAATGATTGTTGACATGATAATATTGTAAGTATATTATACCTATCTACCATTTACATAAATGATCGCCATTGAGTGACCCCGTTTATAAATATAAGTACAAATAATTATGAATCTGCGTTATACACCAATCTTAAAATGATTTGGTTCTAATATTCTTCACTAAAAAATATAATGTTTCTTTAAATACTACCAAAATACAGCCTACAAAACGTTTTTATAGTTGCTGTATAAAATTGTTTTAAAAGTGTTGTATACATTTTTTATAGAACTGTTACATTACCAAAGTGTTTTATAAAAGTGGGCCCTTTTCGATTCTATAAGTATCGTATAAAGGCATTTAACTACGTTATATGAATTTGAAGCTCCTATAAGGTTTATATTATAGCAATTTATACAACCTTTATAAAATTTATTTTGCTAGTTGGGAATGCTGTAAATTAGTCATTCTCTACTATTTTGTATACTGATATGAATTTATATAATGAAACAAAAGACAGTTTCTATGAAACAACTAGTGGAAGAAAAAGCAATTGTATTTCACTATATATTCTCTATCTTTTTTACTATATTATAAGCACAACGCTTAATAAGTTCCTATTCTTTAATTATCTATATATTTCAATTATCGTATTTTTAGAAGGCTACAAATGGATGCAAAGCCAAATATTTAGGTATACATGTGACAGAAAATGTTAAAAGTAGAACTTAAAAGAACAAGAGTACGTGCTATTTAGATAAACAAGTAAATCCTACTATGTCAACTTTCAGGATTTGCGGTATCTAACTATTTAATACCTCCAAAAATAAATCACGAATTACCAACAACAACTTTTTGTAAATGTAAAAGATGTGTATAGAAGATGTCCACCATTTATATTACAAAAAATAAATTTTGCGCCCTAATCGGTTTTTCCTTAAGATAAACTTAAAATTCAGAACATAAAAATATAAAATTCCATAGTAAAAACAAATACATAATAATTATAATATCTCTACCCCTCATTCTAATTACGAGGATTAGCCCAGAAGTCGGAGACTTGTGCGGGAGAGGGGGCGGCATATTATTATTAAGCAGGCCGCATTTGCGCCCAGGAACGACTTACGTTGGTAGGCCCTAACCACTATTCAGTGCAGGAATGAGGAAAACCTGGAAAACCTCATTAATTAGGGGGGTAGTCAAATATCAACCTGCATCAATCTCTCACATTGACCCAAGCCAACATTATTCCACCCTACCATACCCACAGCGAGGGTCTACCGGCAGCTGGGCTCAAACCAACTCCGTCTAGTCACCTCGATTCAAGTACTAACGCCTTAAACCGCGCGACCACTGAACCGATCCATAAATACATAAATACATTTGAAGCTGAGCATACTGACGATTGTGTAATATGCTCCGGTATAAATGAAAATTAGAAAAACGTAAACAAATCTACAAAATATTACTTAAACTATCTGCCACCATGTAAATGACAACATATGGATATGTCTTATATTCGGAATATTGATATTATATTTATCTGTGAATAAAAATGTTTTCTAGTAACAGTTCAATATTTTATTAATCATTATTTAATGTTTAGTATAAATTATTTTGGATTGTAGGTGTCCATTGTTGAACTATTTCCACATTGATTGTCATATAGACGGCTTGGGCTGTAAGGTGCTGGTCTTTGATTTTGACATGTGAATTGTTTCAAATTTCCAGGTAGTTCAAATCCCTGGTTCGGCTGAAATTATTTCGAGTGTTCTGAGTTTCTATTGTCTCCCTGTAGAGTATTGACTAAAATCTTCCCCCAGTCACCAGAATCCTGGTTTTCTGCAGGTTTATTGAATGACGCATATATTCCACAAATGGTTCTCACTGTTCTCTCACTGTTATTATTTCTTATGTGGTACGTGTATGCCTTCTCCTGATAGTTTACCTAATGTTTGCCTAATCTATTTTTTCTGACGTATTTCTTCTTCTAAGTACCTATTTTAGATTACAAATAGTCCAGGCTTGATGCACTAAGATGTTGACGATATCTAAAAAAAAAAGCAACTTCGAGTTTACTCTTATCCCCAGCTCTAGCAGACATCTAGGTACATAGAAATCTTTGAGAAACAGACTTTAAGATCAGCAATTCTAAGACCAAAGTATTGGTACAGATATGTTGATAGTATAATTATCATATGAATTTAATAACTTAAAAGGATTTATTTCACAGTATTGAGAATGTAAATTCAGTGTGATAAGGGATTCTCCTAATAGTTTGCTTAATGATTCCGTTATATCTATTTCTGCTAAGAGGTAATCATAGATGACGTATTTCTTCTTTCAAATAGGTACCTATTTTTGATTATAAATAGTCCAGGCTTGATGCACTTAGATGTTGACGATTTGCGGCAAAAATTGGAAGGAGTAACTGCGGGTTCACATTTATCCCCAGCTCTAGCAGATATTTACATTTGAGAAGCAGACTTTAGCATCAGGTGTTCTAAAGCCGAAGTATTAGTTGAGATATGGTGAAAGTACTATTATCATAAGGCCTCATGAATTTGATAACTTAAAAGGATTTCTGGGTCATATGGGTATATCCGAATATCAAATTCACTATAAAATTGGAAGAAAGTCCCTCCCTTCCACTTTCTTGACAAGAGAAAGTAATATTTCACATTAGGACGATATTTACAGAAAACTACTCTCTATTTTTTTATTTTGCAAAATCAAAATTATAATCGCTCTATAGAGAAATTTCTCACTCGAATGCAAGAGACGATATGTCAAAGCTTAGCAAAATTAAAGAAATAGATACAGTCACACAGGAAAGAGCTACTCCACATTATTCAGGATGTAAATTCAGTCTCACAAAGAATTATATTACCTGCAGAAGTTGCTATAAAATGAGCGCTGCCATCGATTATCGGCAAATTGTAAACGAACCGTCGACTAAGTAGTGAAGCATTAAGCCGCTGTGATAGCACGCTATCGATTACTGCACATCACTTCCGTTAAATTGATTGTACCCCCAGCATGCGTGAAACACTAGAAACACATTTTACATCGTTTAGAAAACCCATTTGTTCATGTGTTTGTCTGACTAATTGCTTTCAGTTTGCCGGAATTCAACTAATATGTTACATGTGTGCCAACGCTGAAAATTAAATTGGAAACGTATAAAAATTCCGCCGGCCGTGTAGTCTGTCAACATAATTAGGAAAATAAAGCGTGAACGAAGGGCAAATAGAAAAAGCGTGAAGTTAATACGGAAAAATTCATTACGGGAAAATATTTAAAATGGTATCTGTGTTCCACTGAGTGCATTAGTGCAGTTTCCGTTACTCAAAACAAATTACTGTTGGTTGAAAGGAAATGTATTATTAAAAAAATCTATTTGTAATTAAAGTTTTCCAGGAAGGAATCGGTATCGATTTGTTGCACACATAATTATTTTAGTATTCAATTCTTTATATACAAGTCTGACAGAATAAATGTATAACAGATGATACGTTTTTTTACTGTATTAGGAAGGTTTTTAAATTAATATAAATCAAATCCTACAATTCGTATCAATGAAGTCATTATGTGAATTATGTATTCTTCAAAACGAGTTCAAGAAGCGCAAACTTTTTAATCGGAAATGGAATATTAAAATCTGTAAAAAGATACCCTTTAACATAAAATAACGTCTATGAAGATTATTGAGTTATTAACCAAAAACTGTACCACTTCACTCTCAAGCGTTGAGCTATCATAAAATCCTAGAGCTTGAATTCGAATAAGACAATGGAAATAATTGTAAAGTAAACCAACTGCAAATAAATTTCAATATGTATGCTTTAAAAATCGTTTCAATGAAAAAAATATTTTTCTTTTTGTTGTTATTTAGTAAAAGAAAGAAGCTTTCCAAGCTACAAAAGTAATTGCTGCCCCTACCGAAAAAGCAAAGATCATTTCATAGAAAGTAACTTGTCCAAAGTCACGCGCCTTATCACTAGAATCGTCAGTAATAAATAAATTTACTTTTGCCACCTGTCGCGAGTGGACGCATTTGTCTTCCGATTTCGATCAGTCGTCATTTGAGTGGCTCGATACATATCTCCTGTCGACTGTCCGAGTGCCATACAAGAGAAGTCAACGACAGTGCAACAACACTCTTGGCGAGAAATAGATGGAAGGTTACTGAATGTATTATTAATACCAGTCAGATAAGAATGAATAAAAGTCCAGAACGTCACTGTTTCACTGCAAGTTATTGTATGTCGATTTAATAGGATTAGAACCCACTGTTACCGGAACCCACACGGGCAGGTGTAAATGTTGATTAATTTATTGTATTTCAATTGTTTCTAATCGCCTTTGCAGGCATTTCTCGGAATGTTGCGAAGACATATATTCTTTGGCAACCGAATGGGTAGTGTAGAACAGGACATTGACGCTTTGTAACAACAAGTATCCAAGAATAGCTTATATACATCAAATTGTACGACCAGTTTATCCTGATTACGATCTAGAAATTACACTAATAACATTTAGAGGTTTCCGATTTTTCTTTTTGAATACCTCGTCATCAAAACACACTAAACATTCGTAATACTTCCACAAATCCTTCAGTACATTATTATTTAATCAACACAGCCAGCTAATTTCTTTTTGGCTAACAGAAAATGTCCTGTGTTCTTGATTATTGATATACCTCTGCAACTTAGATTCGTAATTGGGAGAAAATTAAACAAGGAAAGGAAAATCGACAATAAATTTCATTATTCATTCACTTATTTCCTTGAAATGTTTTATTTTCTTTTTTCCTCTAACAATAATTGAGCCATTCTTCAAGTTAACATTCAACATTTTTATGTGATTTTAGTAGAATCACAATATTTTAATAAAAATGATCGAAAGCTCTCAGGTTCAGAAGGTTTCACTAAGTAATTAAATAAAAAAACACCACATTTTTATAATTCAAAGATGTATAACAAATAAAATTGCGTTATATGTCACTTCAACAAATTAACAGAACGGCAGTCATTCTTTATCATTTGAATCCAGAAACAAAATTTGCATCAACTTTTCTTTACATAAAATAATATAATTGATCGATACTAGCGTAATTATTACAAATTTTAAATACTTTCCATTATTCATTTATAACTAATTTTCCAATCAACCATCCAAACTGTTGAAACCTTGCCACATAGATAATAGGTATCAAAACCAACAGTTAAAAAGAAATGGAACAAATCAGAATACAATAAGTTAGGATTTGACTGATGATGAATGATGAGTTTAAAATCCTTGGTCTTGGTGCCGTCTGTCTAAAAAGTGTTTATTTACTAGATTGGATAGACATCATTAGAATAAATGGATAAACAGTGGTGGACTTAATATATAACCTTGTGGAATATTTCTCATAACAGTTCATTTCTTGAAAAATGAGTAGCCTATTTTGACTGAAAAATATGCCTGCTAAAAGTTTTCAATTTGTCATTTCAAGTTTCCAGGGACACCAAAGCTTTTCAGTATGTTTATAATAATTTTATATCAACTGTAAGCTATTGGACACTTAGCAAATTTATTTAACAGTAGGTACCTACGAATGTTATAGAATGATATTGTTAATCTTTAAATATTCTTCAGTAGCTCGGTTCTATCTAGGAACGATTTAAAACTTGGCATATAATTGGAGATAAATTTCATTTAAAAAAGACATATCTATACTCACATCTAAGATATTTTGGAAATTCCAAAACATATCAAAGCGCCTAAGCAATGACATACTAACAACAATTTATATATTAGAGTTCTATATTTAATGTTCTGCTGCGTTGAATACTTCTTAGAGTAAGGGAAAATAAATATCTGTCTTGATTGATATTTGGTAAATTTATTGTAAAGTTAGTTATCTGCAAAAAAGTTACAGTAATATAGGAAAGGAGCTATAAAGATTCAATGTCTTCGATTGGGCACTCCTATTAATAACAGACAATATTACGTTGATTTTAAGGTTTACTGATAATTTAATTACAATCGTCAACGGCTTATTACTTTCCCAGGAAAACTAATTTTATCATTTGCTTTGTACATCACACATCTGTTTCCGTTTGGTTCCGATATAAATGAACCGACAAAGCGATATTCTTAACGCGCAATGAAAGCCGTTTGCTTATAAAAAAACAAAACAAAAATTTGCAGAAGTGTTAACAAATTTATACGTTCTAAAGATGGAAGTAACTGGTATTTATTATGCCATAACTTAAAGATGATGATTTATAACGGATGCCCGGAATATGGGTGCCTTTATTTTGCTGTATGGGAAATTGTTCCTAACAAAATATATTTTACTCAACATTTTTTTTTGTCTGACCAACGGTGATAGAATTATGATAGCAAACAGGTCTTGAATATGTAACAACAATGCCCACATACCATGTGAGGATTGTCGGGTATTTGTACGTAATAATTACAAATACGCCTAAATATACTTATGTGGAACGTTTTCACAGAAATTTTCTCACAACACAGAATAGAATGGGAAATAAGTGTTCAAAATGACAGATGTTGCTGATGAAAAGCGTTTACCGTACAAACATCTCGTTGAAAAAAGTTTTGCCCTGGTTTGTCATAAATTAACATATCATGCAGCTGATAGTTATTCCTATAAATTGTTCCATTGTTGTTTATGTACTCAAATATCAAGGAAGCACAGAAAAATGAAACGCGTTAGCCACAATACTAACTCGATTAACAATACTTTGAGATAAACACTACCAGGTTATTGATTACAATGTTATCGTACGTTACAGTTCTAAGGATTTTCTGCACATTTTTAATTGCTTACTTTACTAATACTGATTTAAAAACAAATTACATTATAGGAGATTTTGCTTAACCTTAGTTGTACAATTTTGTTATTATGCAATTTTGTAACACAGTTTTGAATTTTAAAGCAATTACATTTATATTTTTGAAATGTATTTGCCGAAAAACTATTTGTTTCAGACAATCTGTGTTGGGTTCTCTGCTCTTCATAGTATATACTTCCGACTTTCCGTATCACACACGTTCCAAACCTGCATTTTTTGCGGACGATACCAAGTTCTATACCAATCCCTTGACAGACCATAACATCTTTCAGCTTGATCTTATGAACATTTTGAATCTCTGAATGCTGAGAAATGTTCTGTTCTCGATCTTGGCAGGAATAACTCAGTGCTTCAGTACTCACTATTAAATACGACATTAAAATACGTTCTCACAAAAAGACCTTGGAGTATTAATTTCACAGAACTTGTCGTGGTCTGAACACATACAATCCTGGTGCAAAAATGCAAATTTATTGGTGTACCTTTTGAGGAAGTCGTTTACTGGAGCAAGTCTGGAAACTTTCGTGAGATTATATACGTATTATGTCAGATCGCTGCTTGAATTCGCTGATCCAGTGTGGAGTAAGGGGTCAGAAATTCGTCTCGCTTATGGACGTATTCGACCTTCCTATGAGGAGAAACTACGTCTTGCCCATCTGTCTTCTTTCACCGAAAGGAAGATTCGCGGCGATTTAATGTTTACATTTAGAGTGCTTCATGGCTTAATTAACAATACACTTCTGTTGCTTCCACGCTTTATACCCTGAGTCGGGATAGTCGCTTGAGAGGACATCACCTGAAACTGAGAAAGGAGAGCTTCAAGACATCTGTTCGCCAATCGTTTCTACCAGGCTGCATGTTCTCAGTATGGAATTCTCTTCCTCCTTCCATAGTTACTACACCCTCCATGAGTGCTTTCAAGAATCGCCTGGATGCGTGGCGGAGCCCCTGATACGATCAATAAACATTCTATTATTATTTATCATTGTTTTTTTGCTGTTTTTTATCGTTTTTCTTCACTTTAATTAGTTGTATTATTGTCAGGGCTGTACAGGAATTTCCTTAGCCCGGAGCTTCATTTGTAATAATAATAATAAAAAATAATAATTTTTAGTAAGATTTTTTTGTTGCTTTTGGTGAGATTATTGGGTATTAGAGTTTTCAGGTTAAACTGATCCGATAGTGTTAAATGAACTCCAATCACCCCAAAAATATAGACGTACCATGATTTTGCCCATTTGCATACGTGGCTCTCAATTTGACCTTAAAATTACCTTGAACCTGACCTGATAAGGTTAAATGAATTTCTAGTTTGAATCCAACGACCCCAAAAACACAAATCCTCAATGGTCTGGTTCGCTTGCATATCTATCTTTTCTATTTTACCTTGAAATACTCTTGAGACTAACCTGAAGTGGTTAAATAATATAATAATAATAATATAATATCTCTACCCCTCATTCTAATCACAGGGATTAGCCCAGAAGTCGGAGACTTGTGCGGGAGAGGGGGCGGCATATTATTATTAAGCAGGCCGCATTTGCGTCCAGGAACGACTTACGTTGGTAGGCCCTAACCACTATTCAGTGCAGGAATGAGGGAAACCTGGAAAACCTCATTAATTAGGGGGGTACTCAAATATCAACCGGTATCAATCTCTCACATTGACCCAAGCCAACATTATTCCACCCTACCATACCAGCAGAGAGGGTGCCAATCCTTTCCACGAATATAGCTTATATACGGTCTACCGGCAGCTGGGCGCGAATCAACTCCGATCTAGACACCTCGATTCAAGTACTGACGCCTTAAACCGCGCGACCACTGACCGACCCCGAAATGAAATGAATCTAGATACAACGACCTAAAAAATATAAAGATGCAATAGTCTGATCACCTTGCATAGCTTTCGCTTTAATTTTGAATGACCTTGAATCTACAGCGATGTGGTTAAATGGACCCTAGATTCGGATTCAGCGTGTGAAAATACATAAGAATATATAGAGCCAATCCGTCACATAGAACACTTTTTGTTGTGCAATTGGACCAAGGATTTTTAAAGCTGCATCTTTATCTAATATCTATGAGTACACAATTTTAAATCACCCTATATATTTAACCGCATTTAGTGTTTGCGTCGATCAAGTTCTGTTCAAAGCTTCAGCGAAGTCTTTAAAATAATCTCAATTAAAAAAAAAAACTAGAAAATAAGTCCTAGTAACTGTTAACTAAAGTTATAAGATACAGATCTCAGCTGGTTATTACTTCTAGCTTTTAGAATTGTATGACATAATTAATTAACTTTTAAAAAAAAACTAGATGCACCTGACCTATCTCATTTAATTTTATTAACAAAAAGAAGTTACTTATACACGCTCCTATCAGCAGAAGTAACTAAGGTGTTAAGCTCCTCTAAAGGCGACATTATACGACAGAGTCCTTATCACATACAATAACAGTTACATTAAGGACCCTAATTAAGCCCGCACTGACACACGATATAAATGAATTAAGTGGCTCCGGTTAGACATTGCGTTTAATGTGAGACCTTATGCGATACTTTTAAAAGGTGCAATTACATTCATATTAGTGCCGAGAGTTGCAATTATAACTGCATTAAAATTTATATTCTGAGATATAAAGGATATGGTGGGGTAATTGTGTTTTTAACGTTTATGTAAATAAACCAGGTCTTGTTAGTATAATTGGAGGTAATCAAAAATTAGGTGTATAATTTGGGGAGATGTATGATTTAAATATTCATTTTCAGGTAAAATGGAAGGAATGTTTTTATAAAATCGTCTTGGTTGTACAAGGTGTGCCAAACTTGACTCGGCTTTAGGTATTACCAGGAATAAAAAATCTACACCGAGAGAAACTGTTAAATTTACTCTAAAACTGTTGAATTAATAGTTTTTACGGTTATTTGTGGTCAATTGAAAAACTATTTCAAATAACCTTTTAAAATATGAACAAGTATTTGTTAATTCAACATTCCTTTATTTGATTAGTTCGACGTAAAAGTATCGGTTAGAGGAGAGATGTAACTGGTCTGCTACTTCCTGCTCGGTCTAAGCGGCTCGACTTGCAGAAAGCGACCTACAATATCGTAGGTACTTAACCGCAGACCTCTCGCCCTGGGCGATGCGCCATTAAGTCTATAAATGATACTGCAGGAAACAACTACTCCGCGGGCTAATGCCCCGACCGGCATTGAATTATACCTGCAGTATCTGTGTGAAACAGCCAAGAACCCTTGTCGGCCATTCCACCAGACATAGACCGGTTTCAGGCTTGTTAGCCCTCATCAGTATGCCATAGGCGAGATGACCAAGAATTGAACTGGCTGTTCCTTCATGTAGTTTCACATATAAATCGAGTGCAGGTGAGATGTAACTGGTCTGCTACTTTCTGCTCGGCCTAAGCGGCTCGACTTGCAAAAAGCAAGAACTTGGCTGTGTCACACAGATACTGCAGGCATAATTCAATGCCGGTCGGGGCATTAGCCCGCGGAGTAGTTGTTTCCTGCAGTATCATTTATAGACCTATCGGTTAGAGGAGCCTAAAAATGTATTTATTTAATCCACGACGTTGATTCTATTCACAGAAATAAAAATTTCAAGCAACAATTACAAAACTGTTCTATATACACATCATATTGTTAATCTAACGTTCAAAAAGGTTAAATGTTGTGTTTGTTTTGACAGTTTTTAAATGTTATAGTGAGCGCCAATATTGACTTTGGATGTAGGCTCGAAAAGGATACATATGTGATTCAACATTTCATTGTGTCAAACTAAAATAGTTAGATAAAAAATAGTTAATATAAAATAATAACATGTAGATTTCACATCAAACATGAGAAATCCTTGAGTCAACAATTAAAAAGTTGACATCAAGAAAAACTGTTGCTCCAAGAGTATGACTTTTCTCAGTGTAGAATAAATATTCAACTTATGCGAGCTCAACTGTGTCTACGTAAAAAGTGTATCCTTCTAGATTTCCTGGAATGTGAGTTATGACGTCATCAATAATTATTGTTTCCCCAGTATACAGGTTGTTCACTTTTAAGACGGTTAGGGAACTCGAAAACGGCAATGCATTTACATTTACATTTTGAAAATAAGTATATCATATCTTGTTTAGTTTCTGAATAGCGACTGAAAAAGTACATTTTAGGTTTTCTTTCATAACTTTTTTAATTTTAAAGGAAATGTAATAATATTTATTTGAAACCCTTATATTGTTCGACATAAGGTATCCAATATAGGTGGACAAAATTCTACGCCAACTAGATGCCCAAGTTTCCACAGTCAACTTTTGATTTTCTATCCGCAAAACCAGGATTTCTCGTTCGACATACTCTTTTCTACGTACTTGAAAATAAAAAAAATTATTGAAGCTTGCAGTAATATATCCCAAAATTGGATCCCCCTGCGTATTACCTCCAACATATCAATTAAGGCTTATAAGGAAATAAATCTCTTAAATTATTTTTTCAATTTATATTTGAATAATATTTTAAATTTGACAGTTTAGGATTCATAATCTTCCATAAATCTTCACGTACAAAATGAATGGAATAAGCATCTCTTCTGGAAATTGTTATTTTCTGAGAGTATTTGGATAAGCAATTTGTCCTACGAAGTTATTGGTTATTATATTTATAGGACAAATACAATTATTGCAAGATATTTTTGTACGTAACCAATCTGTAAACAAAATTTGTAAACAAATTATTTGCACCATTACATTTTATACTCCTATCTTAGCAATCATACAGTTTTTCTAACTTACTAACCATGACATAACATTGTATAAAATATTTCCTGGGAATTGGTCAAGATAATAAAACCATAGTTTAAAATACTATGCAATCATAAAGATTGAATTTATTACTATGATCGTTTCAGGATAACACCCATCTTTAGATAAAAAAAAATTACGGTAAACTTTTACGTTTGTTTCTATAAAATTTTCCAATTAGTTTTAAAGTACATAATGATTTGACTTGCCGAAATATATACAATTTTTACATTTTTGTTTAAAAACAGACCAGTTATTAACAACAACAAAACTGTTTTTGTTTCAAATGATTAATACCTCTTAATGGTGTTTTATAAACATACTTTTTTTAAAATCCCATTAAAAAAATCGGGGGGTGTTAGATCTGGTAACTTTCCGGGCCACTGAATAAGTGCATTAATCCCAATCCATTTTTCTGTGTTCTAAATATTGCTGCACAATCCTAGCTTTTTGGGGTGGAACTCCATCGTGCTGAAACCATAGGTTTCTCCTTAACAGAGACATTCTCCAGAAGTCACAAAATTCTTCTTATAGGAAATTTATGTAACTCACGCTGTTCAATTATGTTCATCAAAATAACGCCTACCGATAATGCCGCGCCATCATTTACACCAAAATGGCCTTGGTTTTAGTCTGGATTTACAATGTGGGGATTTTCAATGGACCAGTAGTGTCTGTTGCGCCTGTTTGGTAAACCATTACTGACACAGTGACTTTCGTTCGTTCAGAGAACGTGCCTAAAAAGGTTCTGAAGTCTGTTTTAAATGCGGCGCTCAGGCAAATACTCCAAATTGTAAATTCTGTAGTTGTGATATCCATTGGTGTTTAAAATTCGTTGAACGGTTGATTTATCCAAATTCAATTCCCGGCTAGCTTGCCGTATAGAATTTCATGGATTTTGTTCGATTATTTAACAGTCTAGCTATATTAACATTGTTCCTTACCCTTCGATCAATTATTTGATTCTTCCGAATAGAAAATGTATGTTCTTTTCGTCACAAGATTGCCTTCAAATCTTGTAAAGGTTCTATGATCGGGAATGAGGTGTTCTGGATACCGTTCTCGATATAACTGTACAGCCCTTCTTGATTTTTTTTTTGTGATTCGTCACAAATTGGCAACATATCAACCTTTTCTGAATGAGAAAACATTTTGTAAGAACAACAGTTATACGTTTGACATTTGTATTAAGTAATGACAGTATTCTGTGACATTTATGAACTTTAAACAACGAACATACAATTATTTTTCAACCACTACTTGATCCTTAATTAATTTAATTTTTAGGTATTTCTTTTGAGACTCTTTAGAGCGATACTGCATGTCAGCATCTGGTATTAATGTATCCAGTTGTAAAGATTTTACCATCAATGTATTTGATAAATGAGTTTTCTTTCGACCTTACATATTTTGTTTATTTAATAATGCCCAATAGTATTATCGCACTAAGTGCGTTAATATATACATTTAAGAAAGCATATGTGGGTTAATATAGGTCATTATGACTAGATAAAATACATAGTCCACTTTTGTCATTTATGCTACATCCTTAAGCCGTGTCCACATTATACCGAATGGTGTCGATCGACGCGGTCGATCGACAATGTCGGTGCAGTCTAGACGTGTCGCCCGGCGTTGTTGATTCATGTCGGGTCGAGTCGAATGCAACCCGAACCAAGTCGGTACGGATCAAAGAAAGTCTATTCGACATGAATAGTGTAGACGTGTTGAAGCATGTTGTTCAACAGTTTAAGTGCCAGCCGGTGTAAACACGAACATTTACATATGTACTAGGTATCTACAAATGTAGTCATTTTGATTAATTTTGTCGGTTGTGCAGTGTGTTTATTTTTTTCTGGTTACCTAGGTACTATTTTTTATTGTCTCCGTGGTTTCCAACAACTGCAATGATAATTGCAGCAGTGGCCACTGCAATATCTTCTGCATCACTCATTATTTTAATATCTAAATTAAAAAACTATGTCAAAGAGAGTCAACTAGAGTTTTACTTAAATGGCGCGGCGATATATATCGGTCAACACGTCTATACATACTAAGTACATAAATACAATGTGGACGAGTCGAAACTCTAGGTTTGCCGATCGACATTGTCAATCGACCGCGTCGATCGACACCATTCGGTATAATGTGGACACGGCTTTAAAATGCCTTGCGCTTAGCCATTACGACTGAAAAACAGAATAACAATGAATTTACAGCCGGTTTCATAATCAACTTTAAAGTCACTTTAAATTTAAAAGGATCTTTGAACTAAAATGTAGTTTCATAACAAAACTTTAGAGTTTAAAGTCACTTTAAAGTTAAAGCGCCGTTTTCGAGACTTTAACGTCAGTAATGTGACTTTAAGTACAACCTAACCTAATATTTTGGTAACCGTTTTTGTAGTTACTTGAGATAGAAAAAAGTAAAAAGAATGTATTTCTCATCATCAAGCTCTAGTTCTTCAGAAGATGAAGAAATATTTGTGCGGAGACAAAAATTATGTCGAAAACGTCGTCCTTGTTTTGCAATTTGCGAAATTAGATTTCTTTGACCGATTCAGATTAACAAAGAATACTGTAGAAATTTTTTTACATTGCTTGTTCCTAATATAATTATACTAATTACAGTATTGATTAGAAAGATCGGCGAAAATATAACATAATATGAGTCCTAGTACTTCAGTAATATGTAAATATGAGCTTTTATAAGGACAAAGACAAACGCTAATTAAATTTAACCTATAAATGTTCATAACATCGAAATTGTCCGCCTTTTTCGGGTTGCATAGTGCATGGACTATAAAAGGAATAAGCAAAATCAACCTCTCCAGTACTACCACAACATAATAAATATGACGGTTTGGTCTTTAGTTAAAGTAACTAATAGAAACGTTTATAAAACTCAAACAGATTTAAAGGTAACTTTATTTTAAAGTGTCCTTTAGTTAAAGTGACTCTAACAGCCAGTTCCATAAAAGAAAATAAATGGCCCTTTAAACAAAGTGTACTTTACGTTGAAGCTGGCTTTAAGGATCGTTTAAAGTGCGTTCCGTTCCATATAGTAGTTAAAAGTAAACTTTGGTTAAAGTACACTTTATCAATATATTATAGTGTTGGTAATGCCGAAAGCCAATTGTAGAAATTAAAAGTACCAAAATATGGGGATATTTTAAGCGGGAAAGTCATGAATTTGCTGTCAACTTTCAGAATAAAATAAACGTAACACGTAACTTTATTTAGAAACAGATTTTATTTATTTCGATATGGATATGGAACCTAAACTGGAAACAAAAAGGAAAAGCTGTGTGTTTAGTGTGGAAGATCAGATTAAATTGTTAGAGTTGATAGAAAAGGAAAAGGGTATTATCGGGGAATCGTTTGATCTTGTGAAGATCCGGGCCACCGAGCTACGATGTCTATTATTTTTAGGTCTACATCAGAAAATGTTTGAGTTTCCACATTAAGACCAAAAAACATTTTCGACAGAGAAAGCGTCTTGTCCACCGTTAATTTTGATAATCAGAATCGTTGAAAAAAGTCCAAATCAGCATATTTTGTTAAATAATGCTGCCTTACTTTTATTCTGTAAATTTTAGGTCTTCTTAAATAAATTATCACTTCATCTTCTGAGGATGAGCTTGAACTCGTATCATATAGTATGTAATTATTCATTATTTATCAAGAAAACGTTAATAATTACAGCAAAACACGAAGGTGAAGATTATCAACAAATTTATATAGGTTATGTTGTGCTCTTAAAGTCTCATTTAACCTCATAAAGATCCGAAATCCCTCCTATATTATAAAGTACACTTTATCGCCACTATAACTTTAAAATGCCTTTATGGAACTGAGTTTATTGGTAAAGCTCCCTTTTAATATTAAAGGAAGCTTTACTTCTGATTATGGAACTGGCTGTAAGGGTCTTATTATGAAACCGGCCGTTACTCTTTTTGTGAAATAGAAGAACCTGACGATTGCAATTTGTCATTTGCCATTCAAAATCTGCCATTGCATTAAATCAAGAAATGTACTGACTATAACGACCTCTATTCCTGAGTTAACCGAAAGACTTAACAAGGTAAATAATGAATAGAGAGGGTAAATTCCATACGGGTAATAAAGAACATCCTACAAGCCACCTGTTAAACGAATTAACTCTCCCAACTAGTCGATTTCGTGCGGTTTTTCTAAAAAACGTAACGAGCGCCTTCGTCATTTGTGAATTATATCATCACTTGTAATTTCCCGGCAAGGCAAATAGTTATCGAATTGGTGCCCGATAATAGGCAGGCTGGTATTAACCAGAAGAGTTGTTTATTGTTTATTGTTTATTGTTTATTGTATAAGGAACAACAACAGGATTTACCCCAATACGTGTTCCCTTATAAGAACAAAAATAATAATACATACAGTAGTAGTGAATATAAGAAAAAAGGTAATAATACCAACTAAATAGTAATAAATATAGTAGTAATAAAAGTACCACTAAATGAATGAATGACTTGTACATAAAGTACATTCAAACAGTAAACAAAAAAAATAAAAATAACAATAAATAGAAATAAATCAAACAAAATTACAGAAATATTTTTTGAGGGTCTTATCTAAAGAATACATTGAGATAGAAAAAATATCAATAGCCATATCTTGGAAGATTTTATTGCAACTAGATAAACACCTATTTAAGGGTGAATTCAAATAATAATTGGTATTAGCATGTTCACAATGGAATATATTTTTATTTCTAATTGCATACAATGGAACTATAAAGTTTATTAAATTATTAATTTCGGATGAATCAATTAAATTGTTAATAATTTTATAAATAAATTTAATGTCTGTTATACGTCTCCTATCCTCGAGAGATATTAAGTTTAATTTCTTTTTTATTATAGAACTATCTAAAATGCCAGGGTAGAGCTTATGATTTACATATTTTATAAATTTATTTTGGACTCTTTCAAGCTGATGAATGTATATAGAATATTGAGGATTCCAAATTACTGAGCCATAGCTTACTGTACTATTAACATAAGCCATAAATAAATTACGGAAAATATCCGGGTTATGAAAATCAACACAATTTCTGCATAAGAAACCGAACATTTTATTAGCTTTTGCAGAAATGTAATTAATGTGACGATCAAATATCATCCTGCTATCAAAAATAATACCCAAGTCTGAAATTTGTGTAACTTTTTGCAATTTATAATTTGACAACGGAAAACTTTGTTACAATCTGATTCTTATTTCTAGTAAATGTTATATGATGACATTTCTTAAAGTTTATATATAAGCTGTTTTCATCACAGTAATTTTTAAAAGTATTTAAGTCTTGTTGTATTAATTCAATATCATGAGCATTACTTACAGAATGAAAGACTTTAAGATCATCTGCATACATTAAAAATTTTGAAAACTGAAAACAATTGGCTATATCATTAATGTATATATTAAATAACAGAGGTCCTAAATGCGACCCTTGAGGGACACCCGAAGTTACTAATGAAAAATCAGAAGTGTGTTGACCAATTCTAACAGCCTGATATCTATTTGAGAGATACGACTGAAACCAACGAAGTAAACACCCGCTCACACCAATTTCAGAAAGTTTATTGAACATGATTCGATGACTTAGCTTATCAAAAGCCTTACTAAAATCTGTATAGACAGCATCTACTTGCAATTTATGATTCATACTACTAAGAATATAGTCTGCATATAGAAACAGATTACTGTCTACTGATCTTTTTTTCATAAACCCATGCTGTTCTATATTAAGCAAATTTACAACATCATAGTACAAAAAATCCCGGATAATGGATTCAAACAGCTTGGCTACAATACATAGTTTTGATATAGGACGGTAGTTTTCAATAAAATGTCTATCTCCAGATTTAAAAATAGGGACAATATGTGCCTTTTTCCAAATATTTGGAAAGTGACCTTCCAGAAGAGATTTATTAAAAATTATAAATAAATCCGTAGGTAAATTATTTCGCCCTGCAGCTTTTTTCGATAAAGATTTAATTTTTTGAACAATAGTTTCTCTACTAATATGATAATTATTAATATAGTTATTATTTTGAAAATGGAGAGAAGTATTATAATCATTATCATTAATTGATTCATTAAACGAAGATATAAAATATTGAGAAAAAGAATTACATATGTCCTGACCTTCAGTTAATAGAATACCATTATGAACAATAGAATTTATAGAATTAAATGACTTTCTCCGGTTATTTATAAATTGCCAAAACTGTTTTGGATTATGCATCAGATCATCTTCACAAGATCTAATGTATTTTTATAATCCTCAGATATAAGAAATTTGGAACGGCCTCTCAAAATTTTGAATGTTAGATAATCAATGTTATTACCAAACTTCTTCCATAAACGATGATATTTCTTCTTCTCCTTAATAACTTTAATAGTAGCAAAACTATACCAAAATGGAAATTTTCTATAAACATTAGAATTTTTGGAACATGAGACTCTATTAATGCACTAATTATACAATAAAACTTATCTACACACTCTTCAGTACAAAGGTTAGTAAATATATTATGCCAATTAGTATTTAATAGAGCAGAATTAATAGCTACAAAATCTGCCAATCGAAAATTATATGTGTTAAAACAGTGTTGCAATTTTGGATTAGGCTTATCATTAGACAATTTTATAATAAATTCTAGAGTATTATGGTTTACATCAACCGGTACTAAAGAAGATGTAGATTCATGCATATTTGCAATATTGCACTCATTGCTAAAAATTAAATCTAAAGTATTACCAGAAGTATTAATATAATGACTAAACTGTGAAAAGCCTCCCAACGAGACGGTATCAATTAGCAAACTAGAATTAGTGTCAATGTAATTATGCGGAACACAAAATTATTAATGTAATCTAATTTCTAAGATATATTGGGTAAATTAAAGTCACCACATAAAATAATCTTTTCATTAGGGTTATTTAAAATAACTTCACTTAACTTAGAACAAAATAAATTTAAAGCAAAAGTGTCACCTGGCGGTAAGTAGACACAGCCCACAATAAATTTTTTATTACCATTTCCAGGAACAACAGCAACCCAAAGATCTTCCGCCTCAGAAGACCATTCATTCATTATAAAGCTATGATAACTTTTGTTAATGCCAATAAGTACTCCTCCACCATCACTTTTATTTCTCGCACAGGTTGTTTCTCTGTCTCTACGGTAAACCGTGAAAGAGTCTGATAATATCTCAGAACTTAACACTGAATTATTAAGCCATGTCTCTGTAAGACAAATTATGTCCGAATCACAGGAAAATGAATTTTTTAATATTACATTAGTTTTAGATTTTAAACCACGTACATTTTGGTAGAAAACTGATATATCCATAAAAAATGGAATGCCGAAGGAATAGTGTATTCAACGAAAACAGTGTTCACTTTAGTTTTTTAATATCACCTTCGGAAAAGATTCTAATTACGGCAGATCTGTCATCCTTACGTGCATAGATGTTTCCATTTTTTACCCATATATATTTAAATGAATGTGATCTAGCCGCTTCTTTAGCCTTATTGAGAAGATATTTCGTTTTTCTTGTTAAATGTTCATTAATAAAAAGTTGACCGGAAACTTGATCCACTGATAAGCCTGGTTTAGATTTGTCGACATAACTTAGTCGTCTAGATTTAGCTGCAGCAAGAATATCATCCTTATTTTGTTTAGATAAAAGTTTAACAATAATAGACTTGGGTTTGTTAGGCATCGTTTGAGCCACACGATAAACAGAATCGACTACAGATTTTGGGATGGGACAACTAATATGGTCACCAATCTTTCGAGAATATTAATGAGATTTTCGTTCGATTTTTCAGGGACTCCCTGTATTTCTAAGTTATTAGCGCGAGATTGTTGCTCAACTAATTCCAATCTACCAGAAAGCTCATCGACTTCTTTCTTTAAATTAATGTTGAACAATGTTGAATGTTGAGTTGCAAGAAAAGTATCGTAATCAGGTAACAGTTGGTGCGGCTGTTGTGCGTCGGAGGCCTTTTATATTAATTTTGTTTCATACCGGTTCCTAGAGTGGAACGTGGCGGGAAAAAGTGAAATTGATTTTTTGTTTTTTATAGACAGTTGGTTTTTATCCATGTTTTTTGTAGATTAGAAACACTCGGCCGTGTTTAACACCTTGCTTAAACTCTTTGTTGATTAAAATATAAAATCAGTTATGACTAGGTCCGGGTATTAATTGCACCTTGTTTGATAAACTAAATAATTTTGTTCTTAAAGGGATGTTTATTTTTTTCCTTTGCATTTGGTATGCCTTTAACGGAGCAGCTGCTTCGTACTGTTTTAATTACATCAATTTTCCTTTCAGGCGAAGAACTGATACAAAAAACAGATCCAGGATGTTTAATAAAAAAATAATAATAATAAATGTTATAATATTTATTTTTTCTTCAAGCTTATAGTAATTGTATTATATAAGGCAATACGCGCAGTAGAAGGGGTCAATTGGTTTACAAGTACAAATCATTTTCATTATTTTATTAGGAAAAAAAGTGCTGGTAACGACTATTAAAATCATGTGGGTTTAAGTAGAAACTATCAGTGATAAATTTGATATTTGGTTTTACTTCTCAGATAAAGATAAGTGAAGAAATTAAGTGCGCTCCTGAGTAACGAGAAATAGCAAGGTGAGATATAAGTGGTCTGCTTACTTCCTGCTCGGCCTAAGCGGCTCGGCTTAGAGGCGACCTACATTGCAGCAGGTACTTAACGCAGACCTCTCGCCCTGGGCGACGAGCCCTTAAATCTGTAAATGGTACTGCAGGAAACAACTACTCCGCGGACTAATGCCCCGACCGGCATTGAATTACTCCTGCAGTATCTGTGGGAACAGCCAAGAACTCATGTCGGACACACCACCAGACACAGACCAGTTTCGGGCTTGTTAGCCTTCATCGGCATGCCATAGGTGAGATGATCGACAATATTTAATTAATTTAATATTTTCCTAGACCTTAAAAGGGCTGTTCAACATTGAAAATTCAGATCACAGTGTACCTGCACTTTCAATCTTTGTTCTTTCCGATAGATATGCAGGTAATACATTTTCTGATAGGTTTTTGCTTTTTTACTCTTTGTCCAGTTGTTAAACAATTCACAGTACTTTTCGTACCTTTGTCTTGACTTATATGTAACATATTTAGAGAAACATTGGTATCTTCTTCTTGCAAGTCTGGTGGAGAATTACGCTTCATTTTCACAAATTCACACAATTACAATTATTTAGAAACAGAACGTATTATTGTTATATACTTCTGTTCTCTTGATTCCAGGCTTTGGTTTACACTGACGTTTAATGAAACCTTATGTAAAACCTCAAAGTACGCAAAAGACAGCCAAGGACACGGCATACTAATCAATTATACTGTGATCAAGGCTGTCTACTATATCAACAAATATAAAACAATCGGGTAAAAGAAATATATATATCTAAAAAATATTGTAAAAATTAAAACACAGTGCAATGGAAACTACAAAAATAGCGCATAACAATTTGTTGACCGATTAATAGAAGATTAAACTCACATATTGTTGGAATATCCAACACATTCTTAACATTACTCTTGAGAGATGAAAAAATAAATACTTTTAGTTTCTTTTTAAAAGTGCCACCATATTTCAAGGCCCTTAGCTCATCAGGTACCACTGCATATAATTTTGGACCAAGGTAAGTATAACACTTTTGTCCTGCACATTTATTCCTCTTAGGGGTTATAAACATTTTATTTTTATAGCGCGTCCCGTAAGAATGTTCTCTTGTTTTCAATTGATCCTTTTTCTTGTGTTGGAAAATACAAGTGAAATAAAAAATAATTGCCTTGGATTTATAATAGAGGTTTCAGCAAATAGATCATCCGATGGGTAAGTAGATTTCAATCGAAACATTATTTTGATGATTCTTTTCTGAGTAACCTCTAAATTATTAAGAACAGTTTTACCAGCGCTTCCCCAAGCTAATATACCATACATTATATGTGAGTGAACTAGCGTAGTGTACATTGTCAGAAAATGTTAAAGACCAAAAGGTAGGAAAGGAACGTATATCAATGTAAGTAGGCAAAAAACATGTTTTCATATAATTAACCGTAAGTAATTTTGAATTAAACCACTCACATATTAATGACAGATCCTTTTCAGCATCTATTTTTAGAGTGTCCCAATTATCACCTTCATAAAAAATACAAGTGTCGTCTGTATAAGCTATAATTTCACCTGAAGTAAGAAGAGAAAACAAGTCATTTAGATAAATATTAAACGATATTGGTCCTAAAACAGACCCCTGCGGTACACCGTATGTTATTGGTTTTGGATGGCTTCGTTGATCATTTATTTTTACATACTGACGGCGATTTGTTAGATAACTTGCAAACAATTTTAATGCATGACCTCTAACTCCTACTTGCTCTAGGGAATTCAACAAAAGACTATGGCTTACTGTATCAAATGCCCTAGAGAGATCTATAAAAACACTAAGTGATTTTATATTATTGCCCATAGCGGACTATATATTAGAAGTTAAGTGGAGTATAGCATCTTGGGTCGACGTTCAGCTTCTAAAACCGTATTGTCGATAAGAAAGTATATTGTGAATGTCAAGGTACGTACACAGCCTTTGCCTTATCAACTTTTCAAACACCTTCGAAATTGTAGAAACTAGCGATATTAGCCGATAATTATTGACATTTGCTTCATCGCCGGACTAAAAAATGGGAATCACTAATGAAATCTTTAAAATACTGGGGAAATATCCTTCTTCAATACATTTATTAAATAAAAATGTTAAAGGATGTTCAATAGATGAAGCTATACATTTCAAGATTTCAGCAGTGACTCCATCTTCTCCAGGGGCTTTATTAATTTCAAGTTGTTTTGTAATATCTCCAATCTCACCAATTCCCACCTGTGTAATAAACATAGATTTTATTTGTTTATTGTGAAATGCAGCAAAATTATTATTTTTATTTTTTATTTTATTGGCTAACTTTTCACCTATAGTGGCATAATGGTTATTAAATACTTCAGCCATTAATTTATTATCTTTTATTACTTCCTCATTGTGATTAATAAATTTAATAGTCCTTGACAACTTTTTTGATTGCATTAAATCTTTAACAGTGTGCCAAAGTGCTTTAGTATTATTAGAGTTTCGTTTTATTTTATGCTTGTAGTACTCAGCTTTGGTGGTTTTAATGAGGTTATTTAGATCATTTCTATATTTTATGTATTTCTTATTTAAATTTACATCAAAACGTATTTGTAGCTGATGAAGTGCTTACCTATTTGTGATGCCTCATACACGGAAAATTAGCAGTCCACTCATGTATACGAATAAGTAAGTCACGGTTGTAAATTGTTGTCAAAATGCAGACGATTTTTTTACGTGTCACAGGAAATGACCAATACAATAAGCATGAATGACTACATTAACAATGACGATTGTATTTCGTCCCGGTGCAGTTTTCTCGGATATTTTTTATCGAATTATACCATCTACATTCTTAAACAGGCATTGTTACCCTTTTCAAAACAATAATCAAACATTCCACGTGCCCCTGCGGTTTTTAATTTCGATTCATTCACCAGCATCGCGCTCTTTGATGACGATGACACGGTGAAGCCCGGTTTTTATTTCACAAAGAAATTGATCCTCTAACTTGAGTCACTTTCGGAAAGTAGGTTTACCTGTACAGCGGTTCGGCTAAAGGTACCTGGATTTTTTAAAGGGCAGACCTCCGTTTCTAACGAGATGGAAATGTTTTTTAGCTTATTTTTTGAATATATTATTACTTGAAACTGCGGTGGTTGTTTACTTCAGTTTGAGGAGATGTTAAAAAATCAACGTTCCGCTCTATTGATTTTATTCATATCCACATTATTTATTGGCTTCTTAAAGCTGTCTACTCCCAAAGAATATAATTATATCTTACTGTTCCAAAAAAGAGTCATAAAACATAGTTTTGTAGTACATTTAAAGGTCTAACTCGAAAAGTTTTTAGTCATATTCTTTAACCAACCAAAGTGTGTAAGGTACTTTACGAGACACCCTGTATATTTTTACTCAAGAGAAAATGTATTTGATTTTACATTATTTTTTATATAGGGTGGATCTTAAGTAGATATTTGTCTCTTTTAACACGACATATATCTTTAAAAACTCAAATTCTTCAAGCATCCTAGTGTCGAAGTTTCAAAAGAATATGTGTGTGTGAAGGTATTAATAAAAGATAAACCTTTCATTATTATTTGGTTCAGGTCTGGCTACAAAACTGTTGTTATTGATTTCATCCACACAAATTGTCGCTCGTCTTATCCAAGATTACAGAGTAGCATGCACAGGGTGTCTAAATTTAAGACACTTGGTGTTAAATGAGAGTAAGTAAGTAATGAGGTAAGCTCTATTTTCAATCGAAAGTATTATCTTTGGGACTTGACAGAAACGACTAATGACGTCATCATTTTTTTTGTCCAGAAACGTCCCCTAATTTGTTCTTGTTAAAAAGCTCTCTTCCTTCTAAGAAACTTTCATTAGAGAAATGTTTCTCTCTTTAAAAGTTATAAACAATATCGTCCTAAAGAGTCTCAAAATAAATATCACCTTAAACGAACTCATACTACGTAGGTATATATCATCTATTATCTATATGACATCCTCTCATTTCAAGACACTCATCCAATCTTCATCCTGGCCTTGGTTTTGGACTGGATTTACAATGTGTTTGTTGCGCTTGCTTGGCAGACCATTACTGACAAACTGTCGGTCGTCCAAGACCAACAGCTTCAACGTTTACAACAATTTGAGCTAAAATATTAAGTCTTTTTCTAATGTGACGTTCAGGCAAATACTCCAAATTGCCAATTTTGTAGTTATGATATACCCATTGGTCTTTAAAATTCGTTAAACGGATGATTTATCCGAATTCAAATCCCGGCTAGCCTGCCATATAGAATTTCGTGGATTTTGTTAGAAATACTGTAACAGTCTAACTGTATTAACATTGTTTCTTACCCTTCAGTATGCTATTTTATTCTTCTGAGCAGAAAATGCAGCTATATTTTATCGCCTCCAATCTTGTAAAGTTTCTATCATTAGGAACGAAGCGCTCTGGAGACCTTTCGCGATATAAGTGCACAGCTCTTTTTCAATTTTTTGTGACAACAATTATACGTTTGACGTTCGTATTGAGTAATGACAAGTATATTGTGACATGTATGCATTTTTAACAACAAATATTTAATTATTTCTCAACTAGTTAATCCTTCCAACGCTAATGTGATTTTTAGGTGGCATTTCCTTTGGGACTATTTAGGACGATATTACCTATAATTTTTAAACAGTAAGTAATACAGAAAAAATTCTCTGATATTAGTTTAAATAGGAAAAAAAATTGGGTTACTGTTAAGTTTCTACATAGTTTTTCAATCACAATATGTCGTCACAATATTTTTTTCAATATTGAAATGCAGAGAACATTTTTGTAGCATACGTGATAGTGGACATACTCGTACATACGTTTGTATTCTAACAATATTTGACCAAATCAACAAACTTTTACAAATATCTTTAATTGGTTAAGATAAACTGGAAAATTTCATCCCAAGAGCCAAATAGGGCTTCCCAAAATGATTAATATTGGTGAAGAACACGAAATTTTAGTTCTTATTACTGAGATCTTGCAATTGTAAATCTTACACAAATATTATAAAATATGTAAGTAGCTATATGGAAGTATAGATGGAGATTTGACAATTTAACATAATTGATGATTATAGTGTAGTACTGTTCAGTTCTTTTTATGTTTACAATTTTGCCTTTGGTGTTAAAATAAGCTTTCTTGTCTACATTGATACTTTTAAATGCAGATAATTGGATAACGGTAATTCCAAGCGACATTAAGAAGGTATTTGACGTAAAAGTGATGGCAAATAACGTGTTGCTATCATAAAATACAATGCAGTATGTAGCAAAAAAAATTGCATTAGGTATAAAAGTTCAAAAGGCGACGTAAGTCGCATTGAATTTAGCTGCTTGCTATAGGTTTTCCAGGTATAATTTAATGCTGGTCGGGGCATTAGCCCGCACAGTAGTTGTTTCCTGGAATTCCGTGTTTGCAAGTTCATTTCTGCAAACTAGTATAAAATTTCTTGCTAGCCAATTTCCGATTTATGAAGTTAGTTTGTATAGGTATGTGAAATCAAATGCATTAACACAAAATTAATTGCGTTATGAATATTTCATTCATCAATTTATTTTTGCATTTGTGCTTCCGGACAGCTGAATATCGGGCATATATTTCGTTAAAAAACCAGTCGAATAGAATACACGTCTAAAGTTACCTTATAAATCTCCGTACAATAAAAATTCATGGCACTCCGAATTATCGTTAACACGAGTAAAACTAATGGCGTTCACTGGCAATAGCGTACGTTTAAGATAAGCCTGGATGTCTCAACGTGTCTCCGTATAATCTTAATACTTTCAGGTTCTACAAGGCACCTGTTGTATAAACGGATAGGTATAAATAATTGACTTATCTGGACAACTACCGGCGTTTATGCAGCTCCCGTGGTATTACAATTAGGATAAGATATCGGTTTGTTTACAACGGGATTATTTGGAGTTCGGTGCGGTATCTAAACTGACTGTAATTAACAGGTATTCGCACTTAGGACACGGTTACGACCAATACTAATCTCCACAATTGATAGCACTCGGCTGCAGACACTCCTACGGATATTTAACGAGCTTTTTAGTCGGGATGCTGTCATTTTAAAGCTACCCGCCTTGTTGCGATAAGAAATTGTAGATGTTAATTTTCATTAATATTACAGGGAGATGAGATCTCTCAAGAAAGAGATGTGTATACAGTAAGAAATAACGTTGAGTTCAAACTCATTCATGAGTGAATTAATTTGGAGATGAATTTTGAGTAAATTTGACATTTTAACAAAGAAATGAGCTATCTAAAAAATATTTGGCTGGAGAAACCAAAATATATGTGAGGGAGAATATATTGTGTAAAAATAACTCTAACCGTTGTATATATTATATATTGATTGGTAAGTGGAAGGGGGAAAACAAATTGGATACGAACAGGTGCCGATGCGCAGTTGTAGTTTTGCTATGTACGATACAAGTCACTGCTGTCTGTGGACGATAATCATAAGTGTATTGTTTTAACCCGATCATGGACCATGGATCGAATTGTAAATACATTTTCAAATTACAATTTGCATACAAAATTATGGTGTAAACTGGAAAGTGAGAAATTGTGTCATAAAGTTGTGATAGAAATAGGTAAGTGACAATAGCCGTCTTCATCCGATACAAAAAAATTGTTGATTTGTTTCTTATTTCAGAACATCTATCGTGTGTGTGTCATTGCATGATTACCATTACATTTGATCTTCAACTACTTATCTATATAATTATACTTTGTGACACCAAAGTACATATTCCGTTAAATTTAGAAAGAATGTATTGTATAATACAGGGTGTTAAAAAAAGAGTGTAAAATATTTCGAGGTAATAGTATGAACCAAAATAAGCAGAAAAGTCTTAATAAACATGGGTCCGCAAAGTAACGGTTGCGGACATATGGACCACTATTCGTTTTTCAAACATTTTATTTTATTAAGAATAAACCGACAAAGCAAGCTTTTAAGAAACAAAAAACAAAGTTACAGAAGATGTTCAAAGTGCCCTCCGTCCATTTCCAAGCAGGCATGACATCTTCGTCTCAACGATATTCGAACTCTTTCGAAAACACCCTTCTTGGTTGGGATTTCATGACACTTTTGATTAATCCGTAGCAACAGCTCTTCCAGGCTATTTACAGCAGTACCCTACACCAATGTCTTCAAATATCCCCAAACAAAGAAATCTAGAGGCTTCAGATCAGGAGGCCATAAAACAGGTCCAGCCCTTCCTACCCATCTATGTGAAAAAGTTTGGTGTAAATGCTCTCTAACGGCCATGGAAAAATGAGCTGGAACCACATTTGTTGCCTCTGATTCAAAGGAACATTACAACAAACAGACAACGTCGTAGATCTACCATATCAGGTGTTTGTACATAATATTGACAAATACCCTAATGTGAATGAATTTCTTAGACCTTTTCTCACGACATACACAGAATAAAGCTTGAAATAGTTACAATAACTGTTCAAAGTAACTGCTGTTGCTTGTTAACCGCACAACGGTTTCGTAAAAGAGTTTTTTCAAGTTTAGCCGCATATTATCATATAATGCATCTCATACTAAAAGTACTACTTTGTTTATGTGCGTTCACAAAACAACATCAATAACAAAATAACGAAAACAAAGGTAGAACGTCCACAAGTAATTTGAGGTTAACAGCTAAATGTCAAGTAATGGGTTGCAGTGTTCTCCCACGTTACAGTACTATTATGTATTAATTTTTAAACAATATTTAGTTTCAAAATAGCCAAAGCGTGCTAGTTTGGTATTCCACATACTTTAACAAATTGCATCCTTAATATTCATGTAAGTGTAAAGTTAACATACATATTTGCATATTTATTTGTGTAATTAATGCGGATTAGTTGCATTTAATTGACGTATTGTCGTATTTACTTTCAAATAGCATATCTAAAACAGGTTACTCAGTTACATGATAATTATAAAAAATATATATTATGCACTTATAGAATGTATAAGTTATTTATTTATTTCATTTTAATATACCCTTGAAGTTTTTGATGTCTTGTATAAATAAATTTTGTTAAAACGGATGTAAGGATATTGAAACTATTGTGGTTTTTCAGGTTGTTATGCCATGGCTTAGGTAACTAGTAGCCGTCAGTTACATAATTACCATTCTTAGCTGTTATTCATTGACCTGACTTTTTATTCGAGGCTAACTTTTGTGTCATTGGACACATTATTGATACCTCTGGTCTGTCACATCTGTTGATTTTTGGTTCCTATTGTTGTTTCTAAGACTGTAATGCTGCTCAGCAGACAAAGGCGGTACTCAGAGATATTTCGTAGAAGCTTCTGTAGCTAGTCGCATTCAATGTCATTAAACTTCAGTAGTGACTTCACTGTGTTTCATCGGCTCAAAAAAGTTTTATTTTATTTGACACTCACATGTTAAATTAATTCAAAATATCATGGCTATGAGACATATAGCCACTCTAAAATGTTTCATAAATATTATGTCGCTATTTATACGTCATACTTTGAAGTTTTTTTAGAGTTTGCATAGGTCGTACTTTGATAATATAGCATTCTGTTTTAAAAAAATTGCTCATGGTTGTGTTGCAAATGTTGTGAAACTGCAAACGATATTTTTTTACAGCTGATTATGCCTAGGGCACATATTTTTCTCAGCTTAGTGAAATAGTAGTGAGAGAAATTTCTAAGAGGGCTAATATATACTTACGTACTATGGTAAAATGTTACTAGGCACGGACTAAGAAAGACCGTAGACACAGAGCAAGAAGCAGATGCCGTCGTAGAGGAACTACAGAGCGTATAGTAGATATGGCATGACACACGGCTCCACCACTTTCTGGATGTTGCATTGGACTGTCATGTTGCCTCTAAAGAAAACTCATGGTGATCTGCTACCATACGTAATAACACCCCACACCATAACTCCTACTGTGTCATGGACATGACACTTTCTGTCAAATTGTGAATCGCGTCTTTGCACGACCATTGTGCGTCCCCAGGCAGAATAGAGATTCATTACTAAAGATCAATAAAATCATTTCAAGATTTATTGCATCGACTCTTGAGAACGTTTTTATTTCTAATAAATAATATTTAACTACGCCAATTAAAAGCACTGTAAAAGTTAATAATGTATTAAAAGAAACTTTAACATTATTTTTATAATAATCGATAAGTTGGAAATTAGCCACTTGACGAATTTTTTTTAGTGCGTATATTGTAGATTTATTATCACCAGCAATTACTTATTTTTCTATCTGTCTCGTTCAAATTCAACATTGTATAAGGAGTCCCAAATTTAAAGATCAAATAGGAATCTCGAGAAAAATAAGAAATATGAAAAGGTGAATATTGTAGTAAATTAGAGATACCAACTTGGAAAATATGAATATTTTTAAAAATTGTTTTTGTTTAAACTAATTGTAAATATGAATGATAGCTTCATCTTTAGTAACTAAACACATGTTGCACTAATAGTTTAACATAGAGGGTATCCGAAATATGAGTGCCTATATGTCGCAGTATCATAAATTGCACTAAACTAAACGTTTTTTTCTCTGACCAACGGTATTAGAGATATGACAACAAACAGGATTTGAATATGTGACAACGTCGCAGATCTACCATGACAGATGTTTCCACATAATAATGACAAGTACCCTAAACATACTTACTGTACTTAAATGGTTTTCTTGGAGCTTTTCTCACAACACCAAGATCACCTTATTTCATTCTTAATCCCACTGAATCCTCTCGACACAATTGTAAGCGGTTAGCTTGGTGTTGACGAATGAGAGGCAGCACCAAATTTGGATAAGACAAGAAGCCAACACTTCATATTCGGTGATATAGTGTACACATACCGACCACATGTTCTTCAAACCACTCTCCGGCTGCTGACAAATCGGTTTCTAAGAGGTAAAAATCGCAATTGACGATCTTCACGCTCTATGGTTCCTCTACGATGGCCGGTGTCTCTTGCTCTGCGTCCACGGTCTTCCTGAGTCCACGCTTGGTAACACTGTACTATGGTACTCAAGGATTTGTTAGTCCTTTTAGAAATTTCTCTCACCGACAAATCTGCTTTGCGTAACCCAACAATCTACCCACTGTAAAAGTCACTAACCTGCCCAAATCTACGTACTTTAAGCATAATCAGCTATAAAAAATGTCGTTTGCAACAAAATTCACAGCACCTGCAAAACAAATGTGAGCAAAAGCGGAAATGCTAAGTTATCAAAAACGACCTATGCAAGCTCCAAAAAAGCTTATCAGATTAACCTTGTAGGCCAGTGCTGAAGCCTTTGCAAATCGTAAAAAGTAAAAAAAGGTCGGGAAGTGGAAGGGGGTGAGATTTTAAGGGTAAAAGACGGTTTATCTTGATTTCCAGCAAAACTACAAGTCCTATAGAAAAAAGAAACGATGCGACAGACTCGAATCCGAAATTTTTGTTTAATCATTATGTACAATTTTGAGCTATATATTAAAATTTATACTTTAATTACTCGAAAAACGTAAGATTCCATGTTATATGTTTAAACAAGCGAACTGCAAGTCGAAATTTACTGCTATAATTATTAACAACCACATAAGTAATATGACATCTACAATATTTTTTCGTTTCTTCGCATTTTCTGAGAACAGTTACTGTAGTAATGTATATTTTTTTACACCATCAGTAAGTAGAGATTTCAACGAACAAAAAGCCCACCGACTTTTTTTAAAAAGCAGATATTTTGACTTGAGAATTCTCGATTGAAAGTTAGGGTGCTTTTTCGATATTAAGTATTAAGTTAATAAGGTGAAAAAATGAATATTTTAAATCATAAGAATTACAGTGTGTTTGGGACATAAAAAGGCGTTTTTACCAAATTTCGGGAATTTTTTTTAATGAAAAATAAAAAACCAAAAACTTATTATTTGAATTTTTCACATAAATTTTTGTGTTATGTGAAAAAAGTATAAATACAAAAGTTGTAGATCTTTTTATTACCTACAAATTTGCTATTTAACTTTTTTTCCAGAGGACTTGTAGTTTTGCCAGAAATCGAGATAAACCATTTTTACCCTTACAAAGTCACCGCCTTCCACTTCTCGACCTCAGATCGCCCGTATTATTTTTTCTTTCATTTTTGTTGTATTCTCTTCCTTTTCCAATGGGCTTCATCCTATTATTTTTTTTTGTTTCAAAAATTATCGACCCTGATCTATTAGAGAAGTAAAAATGCAAAAATATATGAAAGGAAAATGATATTTAATCTGTTCTGGTACAATTTATAATTACGCACTCTCCATTTTTTTTGCTCATCATCCGTGCTACGCGGCAATCTTTATGTGTATTGACCGCTGCCAGCCGACCTGCTGGATAGGATTATAAATGATTAAGATAAAAATACCTGTTTCAAAACGAATATTATTCGAATTTAACAATACCTATTTAAGATTAAATGGGAGCTTAAATGGGACTCGTGTATAAAAAACGCCTGTATAGAACAAATAAATTAATGAATGATATACTGGCTTGAAGAGTCGGTATTGAGCTTGTACTTAACAAATGGCGGTATAAATAACAATCTTGATTTGTATCGGCGCTGAAGAATTTACATACTGACTAATCAGGAATGATAAAAAATAGCCGATACCGGTAAGTGTTAGCAAGGTATAGACATGCAGAGGTCTGTAACAATTCACTTTCAAGTCGCAATATATTACTACCATGTTCAAATGTAAATTCGGTTTAAGGCAATCAAATCGATATTTTAAACAAATTTAGAAACAGGCACTTAATCTATTTCAAATATATTGTTCATCTTACAGGGTGATTCAAATTGTAATGTAGAAACTTCGAGATTCAGTAGAACTTCAAAAAATAATGCCAGCTTGTTACACAGGGTGTTTCTTAAGTGGAGGTCATAAATCCAAAGGCGTATTCTCTGGATAAATATAAGGGTTTTTTGTTACATGTTTACACAGTCACTTAAATTACTTAAACATATCTTAGCGAGGACATGGAAAACAATAATAACAATAAAAGTCATCCTATTTAATATAGTGTATTGTAGAATGAAGTAATATCTTATTCATATTCAAATGCTGAAATGGCCCGTATAGTTTACATTTATGGTCTTACAGATGGAAATAGTAGTGAACGTAGGCGAATTTATATGGAAAGATTTTCAAATCATCTAATTTCAAATTTAAGAATGTTCTTTCCATTTTTTGTCCAATGGTAATAATATGATCTAAAGGTGCATAAAGCTGCTTTCAGGCCTTTTAGGACCAGATATGTATTATTTTTCTGCACTTCTTTCTGTTCTTCGCCTTTCTTTTCTAATCCGTTACATTTTTCTCCATTAGATCTATTGCTACTGCCTCTCTCCATCGCTTCCTTGGTCTCCCTCTTTTTTTCTTGCAGTTAGGTTTTCTCCCTAAATTTTTTAAAACTGTTCTTTCATCTTCCAAACGTTCTACATGCCCTAACCACTGCACTCTTCTGGCTTTTACAACTATTTTTAGTGCCTGGTACATTACATATATTTCCTCAATATTACACGTTACAAAGCCTTCATCCATTTTCTTTCCCCCTGCAATTCTTCTTATGATCTTCCTTTCCCAACTTCAGAGGTTTTCTCTTTACTTTTAATTGAGGATCCAGGTTTCACTACCATACATCGCTGTCGGCCTCAGAATTGATTTATACATTCTAAATTTTACTCCTCTGGACAAATTTTTTGACTTCATTAACTAGTTGACTGCTGCCAAACTTAAGTTTGCTTTTATTGTTCTTCTAATTAATTTCTTGCTCCTCATCACACTTAGGTGTTATCAGCTCCCCCAAATACACATCTTGAACAACTCTCAAACTCCATATTTCCGTGTTGTGTTCTCAATTTGAAATTGATATCTTTTTTTTTTGTTCTCCTATTCCCAAAACATTACTTTTCTCTTGATTTACCTGCTTCCTCCTCAAGTTTTCCGGTTACTTTTTCTAATTCTCTATCTCTTGCAATTATAGAGGGTGCATATTTACGATATAAAATTAAGAATGATTCGTTACATAATTAACAATGGATAGTCAGATATGCATTAACAGAAATGGATATGTCTAACAAAAGTTCTTCTAGTCTTGCGTACTGCTCTTTAACACTGTAATCCTAAAATGTCCAGTACTCTCTGTATTAACATTTTCTAGTATCCCAGTTCGAATCACTGAACTGCATTTTACATATTTATTTACATTTAGTTAAAAGAAAACACATTACAGCGGATTCTTTTTACTCTGGATGCAGCTGCGCCCCCTAAGAAAAGGCGGGCGTACGCGCATGATTGGAAAATGGCTTTAAAACTGGAGGCATTAAGATGACTGATACGCGAAGTCGTGTTTCCTTCATTGATTACAGGTTGGGAAGGTAGACCAACAAGGCTTTAATAACACAGAGTGCACAATGTCAATATCATTATCCAATCAGAGATGTCTTTGCAGACAACATAATTATGAGCCGGCTGTAATTTATATCGTATTAGTCAGCCAGGCCAGTTTTTTGTTCCTGGCTCCGTACGGGTGTCCCGCCTAGCAGTAATTATTTCCTTTAACTGATAATTTAATAAGGATTCCTGGCATAACCGGTACACTGTTTTTGTTCGGTGGCATGGCGACCTGGGTGGAAATCTGATCTCAGTTTAATGGATTTGACCCACGTCTACCCCAAAATATCCGCTCTAATTACAAAAAAATATTTTAGTATATACATGAACATCAAAATGAAACTCTAAGTTCTTGATTGAAGTTTTGACCATATTTAGTTTACTTGAATTTTAGAAGAATTACAATATAGAAAAAAATGTATCTTCGGTGGAAAAAGTGATACTACTTCAATCTCTTTTTACTATAGTCTGTTGAGAAATGAAAGAGAGTAATGAAACCCCGAGATAAAAACCGACCATGGGCGTGGTAATATTTCGTTTCAAGTAATTATCGGGTAACACTTATGGTGGACAGGGGTTTATAAGGCAAAATTGCTTATTTGGATGCCCTTTACAACCTCTATCATTTTGTCACAGTATTTTTTTAAATCGTTAAATATACGGTATCAATTATACAAGTATCAACCTGTGTATATTCAAAACAAATTTACAATAAAAAGTAAACGGCTTTGTAAACGTAGGTATTCATATACGAGCTAGTACTATATTCTCCATTATTATTTTAATTAGAATACACAGAGAGGCGAATGCTTAATTATTGTTAATTGTTGTAGCAGCATCAGAAGTACAATAGTTCTATTATAATGATACACATTTCACAACCCTTCTGAAAGCGTTTGAAGTTAATTCATAAATAATTAAAGTTACGATTAATGGAAATTGCGGATTGCCATATATTATTAACTCTTCAATTAATTCAGATAGTGTTTATCTAGTTACAGACGGTAGTACTGCACCGTTTTATAATAATTATTGCTAATTGACATCCTGAAAGCAATGCCATATATTATGCTTCAAAAAAATAAGACTGTTTCTTAAAAAATGACTAAAGAGTTGGTAAGGAACTGACATATTCAGATTTAGGATATCACAAAAGCATATTAATAAGTTACAAAAATAATTGATACTGCTACTATATTATTCATGCATATACTGTACATGAGGGTACCAATATAACTTTTTTTTCGTTTTCCTTCCATGTTGTCGATTGATCCAACCCACATTGCCATAGTTTTGGTCGCTAAACAATTGTTTCATTATTTGAAACTTGTTATATAGTTTGAATTGAAAATGCATTCACTGCTGATTCTGTTAACTGCACTTTGAATACGTTACTTTGGTCAAATAATACTATACAATCTATTGCCAAAATGATGGCACTCTTTAACACGTATTTGGATATTTATATCCAATTACTGACGTATTTGTAAGGAAACCTACTTTCAACTTTCAGCACTTGTTCTTAATTGTTCCACTCACTAATCTAATGAAAGTTTTGTTCAGAGCTTCCAGTAGTTCAAAACAGACCGTAGACAGGATCGCATTTAAGTTAAATACCAGTATTCCCTAAATTTCGCCAATAATAGTTTAAAATCATCTCAAGGTTTGAATATTCTCTCCGCATCTTATTAGATATGCAGTATTCAATATTTTTAAGGCGACAAAATGATTAGACACTATAAAGACACTAATTACAAGATAAGTTAAAAGAAACACACAACAACACAACACTGAGTACCCACAACACTAATGTATTATTCACAATACTGTTATGTATTCTCAACACTGTTATGTATTCTCAAAACTACTTTATAATGAGTGGACGATAACAACAATTAAATAACACTTAGTATATCAGGAAAGCAAATTTATAACACGCTCGACCGTGCCAAATCATCTAGCACTGGAGAGTACTGTCCTGTACTGTGAGTAGAGTAAACAAGTAACAATCTCTGTTGCATCGTTAACTGCCCTCTTTGTCTTCTTTACGGCGTTCAAGAACGACGTATGTCGGCGAGTTGGTAGACGAGAGACTGCATAGTTGCCAAGTTTGTTGCCTACGATTCATAAAATTAAACGACCTTATAACTTCACTGCGAATTTGCGAACTGCTAACAATTCGATGTGTCATATATACATATTTGATATCTTTTTAGAAGGCTAAAATTTTTAGACAAGGTCCGCATTTCCATGATGTACATGTAGCGGTTACCTGTTACAGCGTTGCATTCAAATAGCGGCTTGCAGCCGCCATTCCGATATAAGTTTCTATCTATATGCGAGCAATGAATTCGATTGGTGTAAACTAATACTGATATATTGACAAAGTATATTTCCTTAATAAACACCCCGTTTAGATAATATAGTCTACTAAAATAGGCATCATCTGTAAAATTATGATAATATACTATGCCTATATATATTCTAACGATTTTTATGTCAGTTGCTTAAAATTATATTGCACCACTATATCCTATGACATAGTTGCGGCATTTTCAAATATTATAATTCTTTAGGTATATCGATGAGATGTAGTATATATGTTCTAGTTTTCAGTTTTGAAGAAAACACAACACCATTGTATATTTAAATATTTACAAAAGTTTTAAATCATTACTCTAAATAGACTGAATTATTTTCCGTATATCAAGGAAGCGTTTGTACTTCACCCAATTCATTAGCTTGCGTGACCGAGTAACTAAGTTGACTAGGCATATGCATTACAAATCCAGATTAAAAATACCCACCAGAATTCTCACACGAACAAACCACTGTACTCACCTGCAAAATCATTTAGGCTGGCGCTCTGACAACCTCGTTACCAAAATTGATCCACAACTATGTATGTAATTATAGTTTTGGGTAGCAGCGAACCGGTTCGTCTTGCAGGTTGAATAAGTTATTTTTTGTGTCCAAATTGGAGGAAGTTTGTTTTAGCTACTGGACCGGTTATTATGCTACATTTATCTAATATAATAATAATAACAGCAATTAATCTACCGCAGGTTCAGCTTAATACGTGCTGGGAAGCTGCATTGCAATTCGACGGCTTTTTGTACAAGGTGGAATTGTCAGTTTAGCTTCTCAGTTACTTGGCCTCTTCTATCAAGCATATTAACCGAAGATGTGCAGATACATTTATAATAATTATTAGCCTTGTTCGCGGTAGCGATTCCGAACTAGTTCAGGATTTATTTACGGATGTGCTCAAGCGCAATTTGAATTTGATCGTCCGAAATGCATACTGCGCTTGCGCTCATCCGTAAATTAATCCTGAACTAGTTCGGAATCGCTACCGCGAACAAGGCTATTAACATCGGTTTTTGTCGTGCTAGACATATTTTTTATACACAAAAACATATTGTTCGTTAGAAATAGACAAATACAAAATGGTAGGTAAAAATATATAAGTGCCGCAGCAAAAAAATTGTATAAAATAGAGAAATAACCATAACCAATTGCATCGCATGTTGATTTACGGCGAATCAAGGCAAAACTCTCTGACTACGAGACGTTTGTACGGTAAACACTTCTTGCAAGCAACAGTCATTTTAAACACTTGTAACTATTATTCTGTGTTGTAAAAAGAGCTCTAAGAAAACCATTCACTGTAAGTACATAAGTATAGGTGTACCTATATGTAATTATTATATATAAAACATAACAATTCTAAGATAGTATGTGACCCAACTAACATTTAAGCCTAATAGACTACTACACAAGAAAAATAATCCTAAATTGATCAAGATTTACTACTTTCTTCCATAAAAATAGTCTTCAATGTTACAAAATCTTATAATACCAAAATTTTAGTCAAAAATTTGTTAACTAAGAGTAATATAATGCCTCCCAAGTAAAATGAAATATATGTCAATTTATACAGTTCAAAATTACATATGGTTTACCTATTCTATGTTTTCAAATGCTAACATTCCAATAACGTGTAAGACGAAGTTATAATTTACTTAATTTCGCCTAGAAATCTGTCTTCAATATCCAAGGATTTTTTAAATTATTACAATAGGTAAATATTTACATATTTATTACGATATCAACATACTAGCTTATTTTAGTTTTCAACTAGTAGTTAAAAATAAGGTAAAAACTAGTTATTTTGCCCTATTAAATCCTTCAATTGGTTTGTTTTATTTTTATTACAATATAATCTTTTTTACAACTTTGTTGATAACTTGTAAGGAATATTTGACCATTTCAATTAACCTAATAGAAATATTGTTCTATATTATAGTACAAATTTACTTGTTAATAATACTTCGACGTAAGTGTGTCTTATAAAGGTCTTTTAGGGAACAAGCTTCTTGTTATATGTATTCCGACATATCTTCATGTAATAGCACGTAGAAATTGTTTTGTATTTTGGCGATCTGCAGTTAAAACTAAGCCCTACACAGTATTAAAGAGTTGTAAAAACAAGTTTAAGCCGACACTGCATATCATGTAAATCAGTCTAATGATAATATATCGATAAATACTTCATATATAAGTATTCTTATGACTGTTATCGTATCAGATGAATTCAGTAGTGCACGTGAATTGATAGCGAATTGAATTCCGTTCGAAAATATTTATTTTGTTTTTGTTATTACGCATATATAATATTATTGGCTTTAATTTGAAGTTTCAATCACAAATCCAAGAGTAGAATTTTATATGTAGGTACCTAGTAATAATTTAATTGGTAATAAATTACCATAAAATATCTTCATTTGGAGGAAATTTCAACCACAAAGTTAATATTTTCCTGTGACGTCAGCATTGGCATAGGCAATCTGCCCTATAGGTTAAAACATACAGACAAATTGACTTCAAAGTTGATTTTGTTTGAGCGGCCATATTGTTATAAACACTAAATGTTTTGTTCATTATTTCTAATTAATTACTCATTAAAATTATGTTAATACAGATAATATTAGTTAATACATTTATGACGAAAGATTATTAAACACATTTTATCACGAAGTACATTCAGTTTTTATTTTAGGTTATTCTTCAGTATAGTAATATTATTAAAAGCAATAGTAAAAATGTATATTTATAAGGCGCGTTATTTTTATGAAAGTTTGGTCATGACATTATACGAAAAATTTCCTGGGTTGTACAATTTGATGAATGGAAACCAAAAATATGGACTTTATTATATTAAAATCTAAATATCTATAAATATACTAACTCCTACTCTACTTGTAGCTTAGTAGCCTGACTTATAGTCTTTCTTTTTCTTCCTATGCCTGTTCGCTATTAGAATATATAAAATGAAACATATAATGTTGTCTCTCTCTGGCAAAAGTATGTCATATAAAGGGCATAATTAGGGTAGATTTTGGTAATAATGTCTTTTATATTTCGAAATTTTAACATAAAATTGGTCCGTATTTCTTTTAGGTCCAATTGTCTTATTGGTATAAAATTCTTGCCGACCAATTATTAACTTCCATATTACTTTAGTTTTTTTCCCCACATAAGGAAAAAGGCCAACGAATATAGGTAAACTTCCCTTATATGGAATTGGTCATGAAAAGTTTTTGACCAATTCAGAGGTCAAGTTAACGTAATTTTAACTTTAATTGTTTGTTGGGGAACGACGTTGTCACATTTTCAATACCTGTTTGCTGTCATAGTTATGTTACCGCTGGTCAGAGAAAAAAAATGTTAAGTCAAATATGTTTTGTTCAGTACAACTTCTCATATGGCAAAATTAAGGCACTCATATTCTGGATACATTTTATAGTTGAACAATATAGAAAACATTAACAAATTTTGAATTCAAATAAATCACAGTTTAGAACACTTTACTAATTAATTACCTATTAATTACCAGCTGTTCACTTCACTCGTTTGCGTTTTTATATTCACTACATGAGTTCCTCCATTTGGACCTCATCCACTGAAGAGGTGGCAGATTGTATTCTCGGTACCAATAAGGAACCAAATTTTAGGTTAGCTTTTGATTGTTTCCATTTATATCTATATTGTAATTTGTTTAAGTATTCTATAGACCATCTCAATCAGAACTCTTGTTGGAGATACTGGAATCTAGACAGTCTATTGCATGGATTTTGCTATAGTAGTACCCTTTAACTTGTAAGTTTGCTATATTTTAGACAATATAAGTATACATTTTGTACTTACCTTAAAGTGCATATTCATTTAACATAAATAAAAACGATAATTAGGCCACAGTTCCAAGAAGTAAGCATACTATGCAATGGATATAATGCGAAATAGAAGTAAATTATTATTGAAACATATTCTTGTGTACAGATAACATGCAAAGATAACACTTTTTCTAGTTATATATTATTTGAACTAGATGAACATGCATTATTTTCTGACAACATGAATCTACTACATTATAGTTTAGTGATGGGTGCTTTTTGCAAATCGTCCATTCAAAATAGCAAAACAATTCAATAAAACAAAAGTTGTTGAAAATTTCTATACAGTCAGTGTCGCATCAAACAACTGCAAAACGTGCAGACCACATTATTCAATGTATCCAATAAATTTCGCTACACCACTGAAAAATGTAAATTTCTTTCACTCTGTCTGGACGACAACACTGAAAGCACTGATCTATCCGGCATCAGGCAATTTGTAGTTTTTGTTCAAACTGTCCAAGAGGATTTCAGTGTAGCAGATGCTTGATTTTATTTCTTTCCATGGTACAATTAAGAGTACGTTTTTTTTTATCTGTAAATAAGGTGATATCAGACTATGGGGGATTGGATACATGTTGCTATATTATCACTGATAGAGCAAGACCAATGATGCTAAAATTGGACTTGTTATTAACATAAGTAATTTTACAGGAGGAGGCTATAGCGCTTTGGCTCACAAAAGGTTCATGATGTTTTGGCTGAAGTAGACGTTACATATGGGGACTTGTTACTTCACATCGATATTCTTTGGTTAAGCGCCGGAAACTGTTTGCAGTGTATCTTCGCTCCACGCAAGGAAAGTGCCGTTTTTCCTAAAAAAGTGAAATCTGAAACTACGGAACTAGAAAATCAAATTGTAGATGCACAATTTCTATCAGACCTTACATTTGTAACAAACCTGCCATCTCATAATAACGAATTCAATTTGAAGCTACAATGGAAACAGTACAATATTGCCAAGTTATATGGTTACAGAAGATGATTTAAAAATAAAAATAAGCTTTTCAAGTCTTCACAGAGAATCATGTTTTAATTTTTTTTGCACGCTGTAAACAGCACTTTGAAGAAATGAAGGATATTGAGAAAGTTTTATATTTAACTCATATAAAACACATTGACATAATTGCAGATGGATACGAAAACCGATTTCGCGATTTTAAAAAAATTTAAGGGAAACGAATAAAACGAAAAATTTATTTCCAATTTATTTTATTCACACAGCATTTGTAGTATCATCACATCTCTCGATGATTAGGACTGGCTTAAAAGAGAGTTAATGCGATAGTTAGTTATACTCGAATCAAGAATTCAGAAGACTTACGTCATACGAACAAATCATTATATTTTCATCAAAATATTTAAGAAACTGCAACTGATAGTAATAAAACTATATACTACACTAAAAGTTTGCATCATATATTGCACTAAATTGCAATAAAACATTGTTTTTAACGCGACCAAATATCGGAAATTACGTTGACAATAAAAACAAATGTGTAACGTCAGCCGTGACGTAAGACGTCTGAATTCTTGATTCGAGTTTATTTCTGTTCACCAATGTAATGTCATTTTAATTGAAACTCAAATATTCTGCGAACTCAAATGGCATTGCCCATATTAACCTATTCTAGAGCTCTTGAAAATTAAATACCTATGACTTCTACATAGCAGAATCGTTTGCAAATTTTATGACGCCTTTGGCGTCAAACAAAGCAGAACCAAAACTTTCACTTTTGTCTTTTATTCGTTTAGTGTACCTAAATCTATCGTGCTGAAAGTTTTAAATAATGTATATCTTTTTAAAATTCATATTGAATATTGATATATGTTCATTGTAAAACTCAAAGGAAGGAATAAATGTCAATCAATTCACAATCCTTTATTGATTAATGACAATTGGTTTCGAGACCAAATTTTGCACCTCATCTTCAGGTCATAAAAGGGACTATAATATAATGTAAATCGAATAAGTTTTTATTTTGATATTTAAACATTCTTTTTTTCGGAAATTGTTGCATTTGAATTTATTACGTATATATTTTCGTTGTTCTTATTTTATAATACTATTACCCATCGATTCATTACAATTCCCTTTTTATCTAAATTTAGAAACGTAACATCGCAGATTTGACGTTACAGGGCAAGGAAAACCTATTATCAAATGTGAAAGCTCAGCCAAACGAGTTGAATTTTCATACTGTTTCCCCATTAATGACATTTGCAATGGAAATGCAACATTTGTATTGGTTCCATGCAGCATTCTATGATATCAATAATTGCCACGGGCTTATCGCGAAAAATATAGTAGTTAAATTTGTATTCGTTTACACTAAAACCTTTAAATAATTTCAACGGAAGTCAGATTTGTACCGACGGTATTGGATGGTAAATCGAACAATAGGAAATGCCACTCCATATTGGTTTTGAATAATTTATGGAATTAATAATTACTATTTTATATTACTCGCTTACTTATTATTATTTCAAAATATTTTCCATATATAAAAGATATACCTAATTGCAGTAAACTAATGAAATATTTTAAATTTTCCTAGAACATTGACTACATATTTGTATAAAATTTTATATTTCATTTCTATTATTTATTACTGAAGTTTACAGAGCTGATGTTAATCTGCATTTAAATAGTCCTTTATATTTTACCCCTTCATATTTATAAATGGTCTGGAAGATAATTTTATTTTGGTATTAAATTAGTTAAGTTTTAGATGATTCTATTACAATTCGATTTTTACCGACTTCTAAACTTTTTAAAATTAAATGATATACAGTAGGTTTTTTAAAATGTAGCGTTTGCTTTTTTAAAATAGGTACATAACTCCAAAACTCAAAGAGTTAGCTGGCCTGTTATATCAAAATTTTTTTGGCAATTCTGTTGTTCAATAAGACACTTGAATTGTCAATAACATCTGCCAATTGGTCAGTTAGGTTTTTATTACACGTGTAGTTATAGAGCTATTATCAGTTGATAAGTTATCATATTGCATTTGACATATCTGTTTGAAGTTTGATATCAGTTCAGTGTTCAAATTGTCAAGCACTGTAATTGCATGCTGTGTAGAAATGGTACTTAGTAATAGGGTTTGGGATTTTGCCCGATACTTTTGGGTAATTTTAACCTGAGAATCTGTTGTCACGGGGTTCCTAACCCGATTTCTTTTTTATCAGAAAAGCAATTCGCTAATTAGTCACGATTAACTGCTCTGTATACTACTGAATACTAATTACAACTCAACTAAGCACTAATTTCACTTTAAAACTCCAGGAAATGTCCAACTAAACACTCCAATTTAAGACTGACTTTTATTCTTCTTTTATAGACCAAACCAGGTATTCCAGATATTTTCTAGCATCTCTAGATCCATTTCTTGAAAGATTCTAGTTCATTCTCCATATTTTCGAGTCGCGCCTCGATACACGGCATTATTTGTTTGTTTACCAGAATCGCGTAGGGGCGATCGGGGCAATCTAGTGTTTCGCGATACCACAGTCGTCGAATTGGGTGCGAGCGAGGCAAATTCTGTGCACCTCTATATGGGGACAGATGCTCTAGATGGACGACCTTCATCTTACTCTTGGGAGTACTATGCATCCGGTAGACGACGTCATTGATTCCTTTCTTCCGCGTGGGGTTGTATAGCTACACTAGGTGACCTTGTTGGCATCCGACTGTATTAGCCCGGACGTCGTACCGAGTCTGCATGCGATCGCTCTCTACTCGCATTCGAGATATGACTTTGTCGTGTACGGCTGCTAGTCTTCGTTCTAGCTTATGGGTATAAGTGTCTGGCTCTTTGGGCTGTTCCGCAGGACGATCAAATAGTAATTCTGCTGGTAGGGGAAGCTCTCTTCCAAAGATGATCCTTGCGGGAGTCTTCCCAGTAGTTTCATGGACAGCTGAGCGGTAAGCCAACAGGAAGAGTGGAATGGGCTTGTCCCAGTCTGTCTGGTTCTAGATCACAAACATCCTCAGATTTGTTTCTAGTGTGGCGTTGAAGCGTTCCACCATACCATCTGACTGGAGATGCAGTGGGGTGGTCCTAGTTTTCCGAATTCCCATAAGCTAGTAGACCTTTTGGAACACACCTGATTCGAAATTTCTGCCCTGATCTGAATGTAGTTCCATGGGTACACCAAATCTGCAGAACAGAGGTTGTTGACTAGCGCTTCTGCTACGGTTGTGGTCTTTTGATTGGGATGGGGGTATACTTCTGGCCATTTGCTAAAGTAGTCCATAGCTACTAGCAGATATCGGTTCCCACTTTAGGTTTTCGGAAAGGGACCAGCTATATCATTGGCAATCCACTCAAACAATGCTCCTACGATGTACTGACGCATTTTGCCTCTGGAACGGGACTTCGGTCAGTTGCTGGCTGTACATGTCACATATTCGGCACTAATCTTCTACATCCGTCCTACAGCTCAACCAGTAAGATACGCTCTCTAATCTTCTTTAGAGTCCTATTGATACCGAAATGTCTACCACCAGTACCTCCATGTGCTTCCTGCAACATTTGCTTGACCCGGGACCTCGGGAGTAGTACTTGTTTCTTGACCTCCGTTCCGTCATTGTTCCCCCATGCTCTTTTTAGGACACCGTCTTCCAACACCAGGGAATTTCATTGAGCCCAATAGCTCATTAATGCTGGGCTTTTACTACTGACTTCAGCCCAAGGGGGTCGATTGTTAGCAATCTAGCGTTTCGCGATACCACAGTCGTTAAATTGGGTGCGAGCGGAGCAAATTCTGTGACACTGTAAACTTATCGACATACCCTTCCGCTACGGTGGAAGATTTCTATCCACCTAATCTCTTCAACTGGAGATGTCACCACCGCTATTTACCAGTAGTGTGGCTGCCATTCTTCGGAAGCAGTGTTCGTAGTACGGAACATTGAGTAAATGGACCAAAGAGTTGGCGGCAATTGCGCTATCTGCCAACATAATTGTTTCATAAACAGTTTTCTGAATACCTTTTCACGAGCACCAACTCCTTAAAATATCATAAACTTTATCGTAATTTGCATAAGTCTTCTTAGGTGACAAATCTTTTTCTATACTTTCAGCGGTTTCTTTCAGCTGAGGAGGAGTACAAATATTTTTTTCTGAATCGCTCATTGTCTTCGAAAATATTTTTTGATGACAAGCTATCAAAAATGCAACTAAGTAATTTAAGCACAAACAAAAAATATAGACTGTGCCAGTGTCATATTGCCGGCGACCGCTAATTCATGGCTGCCCTAAAAGATCCATAATCACTAAAACTTGGTTCTTATGCTAATTTACGTTGGTTGTATTGTAGCGTGAAGCTCATTTATTTACTGTGCTTAGTCACATTCTTTAATGAGATTTAGAATGACAGCAAGTTAGTTAATTTCATGTTGCAACGCAGCCATCATATTTGCAAGACCACCAACATAAAACAAACAAAATATCCATTTTCTGGATCGTAGACCCTAGGAAACGCGGGACCTGTCACGTGACCTATATCATGAACCAACGCGGTCTATATTTTTTCTAGGTTTGCGAATTTAAGTTTGTATGTTTGACTTTTTTTGTTAGCTTCTCGAACTGAATGACAAATTATTTATTTATAATTAATATAAGTCATCTGACTGTAGTAGTGAGTAGACGTGTTTGAATTGTTCTTTTGTTGTTTAGTCCAAAAAGTGGTTACTTTTATAGTAGAAACATCGGTTTTTCTCAAGTGTTGGTTTAAGGTGGTAATCAGCAGTTCGAATTATACCATATCAGTTATTTCCCTCGCATAATTAGATATAAGTGCGTTTTAATAATTCCACATTGTGAGCATATCACTTTATCAGCTTGAGGTAAAAACTTTAGTTGGACAAAAAGTTTGTTTTTATTGTTCGATAGTCTCGTCGCACTTCGAAGCAAAACAATAAAATAACAAAATGCCTAACTGTGAACTTTGTACCGGTGGAATTACCTCGAAGAAACCGGGACTCATGTGTAGTGGGTCCTGCAAGAATTTTTTCCATGGGAAATGTGTCGATTTAAGTAAAGAGGATATGAGTAGATTTGCCCAGCCTGATGTATATTGGTTTTGCTCTGACTGTAGAGTTGATCCTGCTTCTAAGAGATTGTCAATTATTGGCGAGCAAGTTGGTGGTGTTGAGGATAATGATTTAAACAACCCTACTTCCCTTCGAATTTTAATGGATATGAGGGCTGAAATGAAAAATTTCAATAAAAAATATGATGATTTAATGAAATCGGTCACTTTTGTTGTGATCAAATTACTGCATTTGATTTACTGTTGAATAAATTTAATGATAAAGTATCGGATATTGATAAAGTTATTCAAGAGAACATTAATTTAAAGAAAGAAGTCGATGAGCTTTCTGGTAGATTGGAATTAGTTGAGCAACAATCTCGCGCTAATAACTTAGAAATACAGGAGTCCCTGAAAAATCGAACGAAAATCTCATTAATATTCTCGAAAAGATTGGTGACCATATTAGTTGTCCCATCCCAAAATCTGCAGTCGATTCTGTTTATCGTGTGGCTCAAACGATGCCTAACAAACCCAAGTCTATTATTGTTAAACTTTTATCTAAACAAAATAAGGATGATATTCTTGCTGCAGCTAAATCTAGACGACTAAGTTATGTCGACAAATCTAAACCAGGCTTATCAGTGGATCAAGTTTCCGGTCAACTTTTTATTAATGAACATTTAACAAGAAAAACGAAATATCTTCTCAATAAGGCTAAAGAAGCGGCTAGATCACATTCATTTAAATATATATGGGTAAAAAATGGAAACATCTATGCACGTAAGGATGACAGATCTGCCGTAATTAGAATCTTTTCCGAAGGTGATATTAAAAAACTAAAGTGAACACTGTTTTCGTTGAATACACTATTCCTTCGGCATTCCATTTTTTATGGATATATCAGTTTTCTACCAAAATGTACGTGGTTTAAAATCTAAAACTAATGTAATATTAAAAAATTCATTTTCCTGTGATTCGGACATAATTTGTCTTACAGAGACATGGCTTAATAATTCAGTGTTAAGTTCTGAGATATTATCAGACTCTTTCACGGTTTACCGTAGAGACAGAGAAACAACCTGTGCGAGAAATAAAAGTGGTGGTGGAGTACTTATTGGCATTAACAAAAGTTATCATAGCTTTATAATGAATGAATGGTCTTCTGAGGCGGAAGATCTTTGGGTTGCTGTTGTTCCTGGAAATGGTAATAAAAAATTTATTGTGGGCTGTGTCTACTTACCGCCAGGTGACACTTTTGCTTTAAATTTATTTTGTTCTAAGTTAAGTGAAGTTATTTTAAATAACCCTAATGAAAAGATTATTTTATGTGGTGACTTTAATTTACCCAATATATCTTGGAAATTAGATTACATTAATAATTTTTGTGTTCCTCATAATTACATTGACACTAATTCTAGTTTGCTAATTGATACCGTCTCGTTGGGAGGCTTTTCACAGTTTAGTCATTATATTAATACTTCTGGTAATACTTTAGATTTAATTTTTAGCAATGAGTGCAATATTGCAAATATGCATGAATCTACATCTTCTTTAGTACCGGTTGATGTAAACCATAATACTCTAGAATTTATTATAAAATTGTCTAATGATAAGCCTAATCCAAAATTGCAACACTGTTTTAACACATATAATTTTCGATTGGCAGATTTTGTAGCTATTAATTCTGCTCTATTAAATACTAATTGGCATAATATATTTACTAACCTTTGTACTGAAGAGTGTGTAGATAGGTTTTATTGTATAATTAGTGCATTAATAGAGTCTCATGTTCCAAAAATTCTAATGTTTATAGAAAATTTCCATTTTGGTATAGTTTTGCTACTATTAAAGTTATTAAGGAGAAGAAGAAATATCATCGTTTATGGAAGAAGTTTGGTAATAACATTGATTATCTAACATTCAAAATTTTGAGAGGCCGTTCCAAATTTCTTATATCTGAGGATTATAAAAAATACTTTAGATCTTGTGAAGATGATCTGATGCATAATCCAAAACAGTTTTGGCAATTTATAAATAACCGGAGAAAGTCATTTAATTCTATAAATTCTATTGTTCATAATGGTATTCTATTAACTGAAGGTCAGGACATATGTAATTCTTTTTCTCAATATTTTATATCTTCGTTTAATGAATCAATTAATGATAATGATTATAATACTTCTCCATTTTAAAAATAATAACTATATTAATAATTATCATATTAGTATATAGACTATTGTTCAAAAAATTAAATCTTTATCAAAAAAAGCTGCAGGGCCAGATAATTTACCTACGGATTTTTTCAAGCAATGTATTGATGGGATCTCCAATGCACTATTTATAATTTTTAATAAATCTCTTCTGGAAGGTCACTTTCCAAATATTTGGAAAAAGGCACATATTGTCCCTATTTTTAAATCTGGAGATAGACATTTTATTGAAAACTACCGTCCTATATCAAAACTATGTATTGTAGCCAAGCTGTTTGAATCCATTATCCGTGAATTTTTGTACTATGATGTTGTAAATTTGCTTAATATAGAACAGCATGGGTTTATGAAAAAAGATCAGTAGACAGTAATCTGTTTCTATATGCAGACTATATTCTTAGTAGTATGAATCATAAATTGCAAGTAGATGCTGTCTATACAGATTTTAGTAAGGCTTTTGATAAGCTAAGTCATCGAATCATGTTCAATAAACTTTCTGAAATTGGTGTGAGCGGGTGTTTACTTCGTTGGTTTCAGTCGTATCTCTCAAATAGATATCAGGCTGTTAGAATTGGTCAACACACTTCTGATTTTTCATTAGTAACTTCGGTGTCCTCAAGGGTCGCATTTAGGACCTCTGTTATTTAATATATACATTAATGATATAGCCAATTGTTTTCAGTTTTCAAAATTTTTAATGTATGCAGATGATCTTAAAGTCTTTCATTCTGTAAGTAATGCTCATGATATTGAATTAATACAACAAGACTTAAATACTTTTAAAAATTACTGTGATGAAAACAGCTTATATATAAACTTTAAGAAATGTCATCATATAACATTTACTAGAAATAAGAATCAGATTGTAACAAACTTTTGTTGTCAAATTATAAATTGCAAAAAGTTACACAAATTTCAGACTTGGGTATTATTTTTGATAGCAGGATGATATTTGATCGTCACATTAATTACATTTCTGCAAAAGCTAATAAAATGTTCGGTTTCTTATGCAGAAATTGTGTTGATTTTCATAACCCGGATATTTTCCGTAATTTATTTATGGCTTATGTTAATAGTACAGTAAGCTATGGCTCAGTAATTTGGAATCCTCAATATTCTATATACATTCATCAGCTTGAAAGAGTCCAAAATAAATTTATAAAATATGTAAATCATAAGCTCTACCCTGGCATTTTAGATAGTTCTATAATAAAAAAGAAATTAAACTTAATATCTCTCGAGGATAGGAGACGTATAACAGACATTAAATTTATTTATAAAATTATTAACAATTTAATTGATTCATCCGAAATTAATAATTTAATAAACTTTATAGTTCCATCGTATGCAATTAGAAATAAAAATATATTCCATTGTGAACATGCTAATACCAATTATTATTTGAATTCACCCTTAAATAGGTGTTTATCTAGTTGCAATAAAATCTTCCAAGATATGGCTATTGATATTTTTCTATCTCAATGTATTCTTTAGATAAGACCCTCAAAAAATATTTCTGTAATTTTGTTTGATTTGTTTCTATTTATTGTTATTTTTATTTTTTTGTTTACTGTTTGAATGTACTTTATGTACAAGTCATTCATTCATTTAGTGGTACTTTTATTACTACTATATTTATTACTATTTAGTTGGTATTATTACCTTTTTTCTTATATTCACTACTACTGTATGTATTATTATTTTTGTTCTTATAAGGGAACACGTATTGGGGTAAATCCTGTTGTTGTTCCTTATACAATAAACAATAAACAATAAACAATAAACAATAAACAATATAATAATTTATGACATATATACGTTGGTATTTGATAGCTTGACAACTCTTGTTTTATTAAAATTCCTTGTAGACCTGAAGATGTAGTCTTGGTTACTACGAAACCGGTTGTCTAAATAAAATAAAAAGGAGTTTATGAGATTTAGACTTTTGTTTATAACACCATATTTAAAAATTAAACACTTTCCACCTCGGTATGTGATATACCATTTTTATCTCCTATATCCTCCTTTATAGCCTACTGGATCTCAATATATGCGTCTCAAAAATGGTATGTATGTACCTACATCATCTGAACTAATTATTAATTTAATTTCTTTGACTAAAACTATTCTGACATAGTTTTCAATGTTTCAAAGTTGACTATAAAATTAAAATTTGCCACTCTCTGTGATATAACATATATCAGAGAGAGAGAGAGAGATTTACAATTTAAGAGAAAACTGTTTAGTATGTATTCAATGAACAGTCTGTCTGTTCCATTATCTTAATCGTAGATTGATTAATGTGCAGACTGCGTTATAATAAAGGTTACTAAACTGATGTATGAAGACTTTGCATTCAGTGACAATGCTGTTGATATAAGTGAGATTATGAGAAAAGCCAGTGATGACATAACTTGTCTAATCGGATATAACCCTAAAGTGTTTCTATTCAGCTAAATATATTGCTAAATTAAATAAATATAAGATAAGCACTACTAATTAAAAAAGTAACTGAAGGTAAGCACTGTAAGCATTGTATTTGAATATACAGGGTGTTACAGAATGATGATAACAAAAACTAGGGTCAGTTTCTATGTTTAAAAATAAGAAAAAGAATTTATATAAACGAAAATCGGTTGAGATGTTGAGATGAGATTAGGTTCACAACATGAAGGGCTACTTTTACGTGTATAAATTTCTCTTATAATATACTAGCATGAGTGGCATTCGGGCCGTTAAATACTTATTTTCAGCAAAAAAAATTGTACGTCACTGATTTTCGGAGAAAAAAAAACCGAACCATTCTTTAGAAACCTTTATGAAAGTATAATATACCTTTGATGAAACTTTTAACAATGGTCTATATGGAAACTATTTTAATGAGAACAATACAGTGTGTTTAAAAAACCGAATCATTCTCAAATAATCCTCAAAATTCATGGATTTAAAAATTTCTTTTTCTGAAACTCTTCGCAATAGTCTGCAGAAAAACTATACTAATGAAAATATCCAGTGCCACCATCCCAAAGAAAGGTCACCTTTCTAGTTATTTTTTAAATAATGTATGGTTCAGAACAGTAACATTTTTTAACATTTTCACATAGCAGACATATTTCATGATGATATGCAATGACTAAGGACTAATGTCACTTTCGCGTGCTATCGTTTAAATACTTTAAATTTCTTTAATTTCTTAGTTATAATCTTCGTGCTTGACCTTGCATTTCATTCGATTTTTTTAACATCTATGAACCTTCATGCTTTTACTAGCCGTGAATATGCCAATATGCATTTTATTTATGGTTTCTGTAATGGAAATAATTCTGGCGGCTCAAAAAGGAGTATGTTTCCCTAATAGAAGGCAACCTGTGTTTGAGGAAAATCATGCAATCACCAGAAAATTTGATCAGAAGCAGAATTTTTCCCTTCCCTTATTGTGTTCTTCAAGACAGCAGCCGGCAGTATTGGATAAGCTTTATGCTCGATAAAAAGTTGGAAAATTTAGAATCCAAAAAAATGTAGTAAACTTAATTGTGACAATTAATGCCAAATAATATCTATATCATATTACATCTCGTGAACTGCTGTGGATTCCAAGGTGGTTTTATGAAACCGTGTGTTGCTTCTCAAAGTTTCTTTCTATGGAGGATGAAGTTATTGTATTAAAAATATGCATAATATCTGTTTTTATATTACCGGTGTGGAAATGAAAATATAGAAACACTCAGGATTAGTTACTTAATTAACTGCAGTTCTGGGAAATACTTTGCACGTAATGTAATAATTAGATCCGTATCTTAATTTTACGAAAGAGATAATAATTCTTTGTAGTAAGTTTTTATTAAAATGAAGGTGTACATTCAGGCGAACATTTAAAAGTTTTATAACTAGTTCGTCTTTATTTATTAGCAATAACTGTTTTAATATTAATTTAGTACTGGTAAAAATATGCAACACTTTGTTTATTAAAAAATATGTTCCTCTATTCTGCGGAAGTTGCTACATTTGTAGTTGTTGTGGAGACAAAAAACTTAGTTTTTCGCCGATCGACATTGAATGCAGTTTTAGTGACAGCTTTCAGGCACTAAAGTGTCAGTTTTACTGCCGTTGAATAAAAAATTAATAGTTATATGTTTCACCAGACAGAAAAGCATAAGATTTAATGTAGTGCCTGGTATTTCACAGCCGATGCGTAGCCGAGGCTTATCAAAATTCATATGGCTGGTTTTTCATTACTAAGTTTACCGCTAATGATGTTTATTGAATCTTTTGTGTTTACTTTGATATCATTGTCAATTTTAAAGCATTGTCAAGTAACTGTTGTACATGGATGTAATTGAAAGTGAGAAGTTATTATCATTAACACCACCTGAGATAAGAGACCGGGAGATCTTTTCTAAGAGTAATATGCAGCCTCCAGACCTTAGAATTAGAGTAATAAGCGTTTCTTATATAAGTATGCGAACGGTAAAGCACATCAACAATTTATTATCATGCACAAGTTCGGTAAAATGCCACAACAAATTGCTACTTTTCTGGAACTAGGCCATGCGAAAGAGTACACTAGGCACTGCTTTCGCAGGACTTCCGTCACGTTGCTGTTGAATTCTGGTGCGGACATAACAATGTTGAAGCAACATGAGATATGAAAGTCTTCCGGGGTTACAGAGTGCTATATCGAGGACTCTTTAGCCAATAATCGAAATATTTTTAGGCGTTTTCGGAGTTTCAAGTAGTATGGATAATAGTTGTTAATTTTACGAAAAAGGAGAGAAGTGGGGAGAGTTCAATTGTGTTAAATAATTGTTCACAATTCAATATAAATATTAAATAATAATAATTTTAATAATAAGTAAAAATTTCGTGTTGAAGTTGATTTGTAATAAAATCAGTCTTGTGTAATTTTTTTTAAAAAAACCCACCAGTCTGTGTTTACCTAATGTCATTGTCAATTTGATTTAAATTATTACCTGGAACGTTGCATAGCAACGAACTTTTTTTTTACGACAGGAAAAATGCACTTTAAGTGTCATTAAAAAGCCGGTTTACTTAGAGAAAAAAAATTGTTCTTTAACGAAAGTAATTTAATTTATTGTAAACATTTATAGAGAAATTAGAACAACCTGTAACATATATCCCTTTGTCTGTTTGCTGTGGAAACAATATCGGATATATAGTGACTTTTATTTCAATTGGAGAAATGCAACATGTTTTGCAATTTCCCCAAATGTATGAATTCCTATTAATGCGTTATATGCTTTATCATTTGAATATTTAAATGTAAATTTATTTGAGTAGATCTTGCAGTACCACATTTCCGGAATATGTTTAAATAACGGTGTGATTTTATCGGTCACCAGTTTAATGTGGTTTCCATTACCAAATAATGAGATGTATTCTCAGAATGATAGATCTGTCACCAATTATTTGTTAAGACTAAACTATTCCAAAACGATTGTCTATAACTTTATGTACAATCACCCTAAAGCGTAATTAACCTAACCTAACCTAACCCAACCTAGCCTAACCTTAGGTTAGGATTACCTGACCATTATTCGTTTATTTTGGATAAAAAATGGTATAAATTTGGATACATGCATTTAGTGACATTTATGTTAATCTGATATAAAAATAATTTCTGGGATTGAATTTCATAATAAGAGGATTTCAGTTGGTGACAAATATTTATTTTGGAGATAAATAAAATTATCCCCTTTAAATAATCGCTACAATAAAGAATCGTTTTCTTTGTTTTTGCAGTTTGCAGGGTGATCAGCAATGTATTTCCCATATATTCAATATTTCCAGTTTTTATTTTTGAAGTAATGCATCACATCGACACGCTCCATATATGGCAAATATGAAGTTATTTACTTAATAACGCTCATCTCATAACAACCATAAAAGACCTGATGAAATTATTATTCATGAAAGAAGTATCGTACAATTTCAATAAAATTAAATAAATAGCTTTGTTTGCTACGATGATAAAATTAAAGTTGATCAGCGAAAAAATCTTTAACTTGGCAGTAAAGTAAATTTAATGCCTTGGCTGCTTTAATATACTCGGCTGCGCCTCGTGGAAGCTGCGGAATTAAACCTTGTACTTTACTGTCTATAGTTAAACAAATAACTATTCTTGCCAAGATAGTGTTCCTCTCCAGAAATCATCGCGTGATTTGGAGAATGATGAAGTCTATTTCAAGTGTTATTTATACCAGTTGGCATCAACAGTTTTCTAAAAATTTCCCAAAATGTTGCAGAATAAGTACTTAAAACTCCCATATGCATCCAGTTACACTGGTCATTGCTTGAGGTGGACGTCTATCACCTTCCTCACTGACAGTGAAGCAGATATTCAAACACTTAAAAGACATAGGATGGCACTCAAGCAGTGTGGGTGAAGGTTATATCGAGCAAGGCATTGTCAGTAAGTTGAAAATGTCAGAAAGTATATTCCATCAGCAAGAACTACTGGCACCTCAAGATCATTCAGGGATGCAAATAGAGAATCAGAACAGTTTTCAGGAAAAACAGGTAGAACTGAATAAATTTCGTGTTGTTAACTTTTCAAATTTGAATAATTGTACTTTTATATGTATATAACAATGTTTACAATATTTAAATAAATAATTTTCTGACAAACTGTTTTTTATTAATAGTGACATATAGTAAAGCGCCACTTTAGTAACAATTTTGAATTTAGCAAAATAGCATATTATCAGTCAAAATGTAAAAAATATATTATATATTAACTATTTTTAGAAGCATAGAAACATTTTTCCGTCTATGTTCATATTATTGTTTTTCTCAGGTTTAGTTGACAAATACATACAAAGTTTCTTTGCAATGTGACTAAACTGTCTCAAGCCGTACATTTTAAGTTTAATATAGCAGGAGCTATGTTTGAAGACTTTGTGTATAAGATGTATGTAGATGATTCCATCTGACGCCTGACCTTTTATAACTAAAAATTTGAAGTTTCTAGAAACTCAGTAACAACTTAGCATGACAAAGTACCTACACTTTTTATTCTTGACGCCACTTCTACTGAATTATTTAATGACAACGAGAAACTGTAAATATACCTTTACGATATTTCTTAGTATTTGCATAAAACGTCTTTATAAAATAAATTAGTTTTGCTAACTCTTGGGCATGTGGAGTGTAACAGGCATTCTAAAGTATTGATTTTATAATTTACTTTTAATCGGGCAAATAGAAGAAAACTACATACGTACGAGCCTTTCCGTTTCCCTACACTTTTTATGTCCTGTAATCGAAACAGAATGGACATTGATTAGTGGCTTGTCAGACGTCCATCTATTGACCAGCTTAAATCCTTTTGTAAATCACTGAACCTCAGATCATTGATTAAAGTTAGAGTTAACCTTTGTTTCTACATGGAAGCTAGGCCACCCTAATGGACTGTAATACGTAAAAGCTAAAAATCTGAAAGAGAATTCGAAACCCTAGCAAAAAATTTACATTTGCGTATCAAGTATAACTAACTCTAATTCAACTGATGTGTATATTTAAAAAATGAATCTACAAAGAATTCTAACATTTGAGGATCTTTATCTTGTTTTAGTGTATAGCACTAAAAATCGCTTGGATCTGTGAATTTTTGTTTTTGAGGGTTACATATTTTATGATAAGTAAGTAAGCAAGCAAGTAAGTATTTATGAATACCATTACATACAAAAATGCTTACACATGTTCAAAAAAAGAATAGCTAAAAGCATAATTAATATAAACTAAGAGAACAAAAAAAGCAGAAAAAGTATAATACCTACAATCAAATTACAATAGAATTTGTATAAATAAAATAAAAATATATATAAAATACGATCATTACATCGAGTAAAAGAGTCTTTAAGGAAATCTTTTAATTTCCTTTTATAATTTACAAGACACAAGTTTTTGGCATTTACTGGCAATTTATTATAAAAAATAATACAATTATAGTTTGTAGTTCGGCTCAATCTTAGAAAATCTGGTTAGATTATCTTTAATGTAAATGAGACATTCAAGAATGAAAACACAAGGAAGGATAATAATACCATATTCAATAAACAGATTCTTACAGCCGGCTCTGTACTGAAAACCGACAGTCGAATACACTTCCTTTGTAATCCAAATATTTTAGAGAAACGATATAAATGGCCCCAGTTTAGAATGCTATATAGAATACTGAACTATTAATTAAGTTTTAATCCAAACTTAGTCAGCGATACTCCTAATAAGAAACATTTTTAGAAAGTTTTTACCCGTCGTTTTTTACTGTGTAAGTGAATTTGATGATCTGAATGTTTCGCTTTTAATTCTCGACAGCTGATCGTCCAACATTTAAGAAGCTATATGGCGTGAAAAGATAATTGATTGTCATTTAAAATGCCGTATCGCATAATATCACTTTTCATTTAACAAGTTTTTGGTGACTAATATTTCGTATAGATCTTTCCAAAACTAAATATTACTTTTTGCAGAACTGTCAGGGATTACAAAAAAGTTGTAAAGCATTCAAATAGAACAAAACCTTGAAACCATAGAAAACACCTGCACATTATACTTTACTTATTATATGTAACAACTTTCCAATTTTCTTTAGAAAAACATCTTGACCCAATTTCACGTTCAATCATTAACCAAAACCTCAATACAGGTAGAAGTTTCTAATTTTTCTGATACTTTATGACACCCTAAGTTTTACAACGTCCTACTAAATGTCACTTTGTACTAATTCTAGTTCATCCCATGAAATAAGCCCACAATGCAATTCACCGAGTTGGCAGTTTACCACAAGTAAATTTCAAGTTATACGCCAGAAGCAACTGAAGACCAATAAAGTAATAAAACTGTCGTTGTAAGCAAAGAAGTCCTATGATCATATATTTCAGTTAAACTGTGACGTCGTTATGTTGATTCAAGAAATTCGTTCCTCAATTCTCAAGCTCATTTTATATTCACTTTTTGGTTTGAAAATCTAGTTCACAATTTAATAGGAATATTTGTAGCCGGTAGTTGACGTAAATGCAGATAAAGTTTTCAAGACACAATTTGAAAAAATACTGCTGTAATAATGTATATCCTCTGAACTTCTTTAACTGAAAATATTGTATTTTAATGAATAAAAATATATATATTTTAAAATTACAGATATACGAATAACATAATCTCAATTTCTTACGCAATTGTTTTTATTATCAGCATAATTTTCAGTAGTTTGTTGCATTAGAAACAATCACTTTTTGTAATTTAGTGGAATATATAGTGCAAACGTTGTGTGTAGTATATAGTTTTTTTACTCTCAGTTGCTATTTCTTAAATATTTTGATGAAAATGTATTGAATTATTTATTCATTCGTAAGTCGTCTGAATGCCGCAACCATAGCATGGTAAAATTATTTTTACTGGTTTCAGAAGGATATGAAAGACGAATCGTAGATGAACCTGTCATCTTCTGGAATCAGTAAAATTGTTACTTTTTCCGTTTAATATTAGATTAGCTAATTTTTTTCTACTATAGAAGATTTGATTGATTATCACTCACAGTATTTATGATCTTATTGTGGTATTCTTGGTCAATGTTTAAGTATAGATTTATAGAATTTTGATTATTATAACCAGTAATTTTCAGCAATTCTTGTTCTTGCACACCATTATTTACTAAATCATCAGCAGCTGGCCTGTTCGAATGGTTTGTTATCTTTTTGTCCTTTACTTTCATGCCAATAGCCTCAGCAGACGATTTAAGATCCATTTATACACATCAGTGACGTGTTAGTTCAGTGTCAGGTCAGTATCAGTATTATTTGTGGTAGATCACTGATGCCAGTTTACACATATCCGTCCATAGTCCGTAAAAAGAACTTAGTAGACGATCAAACAAAGTGATCTGAATATATTTATCATGCAGTTGATCAAAATTTAGTACAAGCTCGATAAGCTTTTCATCCATTCTACGCAATAAAAATATCTGGTCAGTTCGTCAGCAGAATAACAAAGATATCGTTGGAGGCGTACTTAAAAGCTACTGAACGGACACTGAAGCAGCACTGACAGCACCGATACGGCACTGCGACAGATGTGTATAAACATGCCAATTTAAAATCTAAGCAACGATTTTTTATTTTTCACTGATACTGATATGGAACTGATACGGCACTGATGTGTGTAAATAGACTAAAGGTAAGGCATAGTGGTTTTAGGCTTTCACGGCCAGTGTTGTAATTTGATACATGGTGATTTTCCGGGTTGTTATGCCGTGACCTCGGTAACTGGTAGCTGCCAGAAACAGAGTTAAAATGCACATCCCTAGCATTAGCTGGGATACTTTTACCTGCCCTGGTTGTTCTCAGGCTAGGCTCTGTGGGGACAGACCCGCTATCGGTGTCTCTGGGCCTGTCCATATATTGATTTCGGTTCCTACTGTTGGTATTACGACTGCTACGGTCGGAACCGCTTCTCGGATACTGGTGGTCCTCCGAGGCGTTCCGTAGCCGCCGCTGTAACTGGTCGCATCCCATGCTTCCAAACGTTTCGCCGCTCTTCACTGTCGGCATCTTCAGTGGTGACTCTGCAAAAGCGCTGCAAAAGTCGCGGCGAAGCTTTTGCAGAGTCACCACTGAAGATGCCGACAGTGAAGAGCGGCGAAACGTTTGGAAGCATGGGATGCGACCAGTTACAGCGGCGGCTACGGAACGCCTCGGAGGACCACCAGTATCCGAGAAGCGGTTCCGACCGTAGCAGTCGTAATACCAACAGTAGGAACCGAAATCAATATATGGACAGGCCCAGAGACACCGATAGCGGGTCTGTCCCCACAGAGCCTAGCCCGAGAACAACCAGGGCAGGTAAAAGTATCCCAGCTAATGCTAGGGATGTGCATTTTAACTCTGTTTCTGGCAGCTACCAGTTACCGAAGGTCACGGCATAACAACCCGGAAAATCACCATGTATCAAATTAAAGGTACAAGGCAGCTTTGACTTTTACAATTGGCAATCAACCATTTACTGTTCTTAGAGATTCATATTCAATGCGATTTGTTGGAGAGCAATCATTATTTTTCTCGATTTGACAACAAATCTAAGGATACAGGCAACTACTTCGCGTTCCCTCTACGCTAATTCTACAGCAGCAATACGATAGAATGTACGCATAAGACCTTTAGGGGTATTTTCATCTCAGAACAAAATTATATGGTATACTTCTGACAAACTTAACGAAAATGGACGGTCTTACGTTTACATAGATCTGTTTGCAGTTTCTTCCTGTTTGCATCTCGGGCTGGTTTAAATACTATGTTGTTAATCATAGTGAATGATTGGCATTATGGTACTTATCCTGTAAAAGTTTGTTCTACAATCTTTACTCTTGCTTCTCTGAATTCTGTCCCATCTTCCTTCCTCATATTGACCACCTAGTCTTTTAGTATTGATACCAGTTCTTCTATGCGCATTTCACTCGTATTTTCGTTCACAACAAAACTCTATAAATATTTCCAAAGCGTATTTGTGACTGTTAGTGGTATTGTTTGGATTTTTTATTCAATTAGCGCGTTAATAAATTGAAAATTCATATTACAAAAACGTCTTGAAGTTTCTTTGAAATATGAAGTTGTCAAACTTAAACACTCATAGGTGTCATTGGTGCCACAGTGATTGAAAATATATTTAAATGCTGTTATCAGTTAAATGGCTACTGTCAAAACTCTCAACTGTCAAAATAGTTTCACTTGTAATCTCCCTAGTGCTTGGATTTTACCGGATTTTTTTCAAATTCATGAATGTTTTGAAACCTATAACAATAATTTTCTCGAAATATTTGTGAATGAGAAAAAATTTCCGGTAATTGGTTCAAGCACATTCAGTAAGAAAATTTCAAACCAAAAAATTTTAAAAAGTAATAAATTTTTATTTGACAGATAAGAATTTTTCGAATCATAATTTTCAGAGATAACGATCGACTCAATTTCCCGTAAAACACCCTGTATATCCAATTTAAAATTTCCATATTTCATTTTGGTACTTAGTTACTGAAATTCATATGCAAGGAGGTTCTGAGAGAACGCAATTTTTTTTTCCGAAATATAAATTTAACTTTATCGCTCTAATAAAAGTGAAGTGAATCTATTAAGGTGGCCATGATGGTAACAAGTTTATGTTAACACCTCTTTGAATAACGCTCTCCCAGGTGCAATAAATCTTCTTAACTGCCACAAAAATAATATTTGAAAATGTAAATTATCTTAATGCCTTTATATCTTTAATATCGTTTTTATGGAAATCAAGACTCAATAACATTAGTTCATCGACTCTATGGTATTACCATATCCTTTATAGAGAGAAGTAAGGCATTGGATGCCAATAAATTCGTATTAAAGTCGAATATTTCAAACTGGAAGAATAGATTCTGTGAGAGGGATAGTGGATGCGTGCTGGTAGAAAGAATTGGCGATCAATTATGAATTATTGCTTTTAAATTTAAAATCAATTGACCTTTTTATTAAAGAAATTATATCTATTGATTTTAATTCGTTTAGTATTCTCCGGGCTGTGCAAAATATATGGGCTATAAAAGAATTTTCAAATAAGATTAGAATAACCGTTTAATTGTTTTTGAGATTATGTGTCTGAATTTGTTTCTATACAGGGTATTTAATTCATTCATAATGGATCACAGATCATCGGTAATAGTTGAAGCCAGAATATTAAGAACACACTTATGGGCGTTCAAAGTGTTCTCTAACTATAAATATTATTATACCTATAATTTAAAATTATTTGAATTTAAATTTTATCACTGTCAAAAGTGATTTTAACCTGTCAATAATATTTGACTCAACTTAAAGGAAGCCACCTGAAGAAGCAATCCTAATAATGCAGAAATAGGTCAGATTTCATGTATTCTGGGTGAATTTTCAAAGTTCCCACAGTTTCAAAAGTGAACTTAGATATTTATAAAGTGTTTCCATTAAATCAGCTTAGTAAATTTAGCTAGATTAATTTATTTAGATAATTATTGAATAGAGCTTTGTCTGTGAAATTGTTCATTAGCATACCTAGATGTTTGGTATCAGAGAGCATACATATGACTTCATTGATAGAAATTGTAGGAGATTTGATTTATATTAGCTTAAAATACCTTTCTAATACAGTAAAAAATGTTACAAAAGCTAACAACAGAGAATACTTATATGGGTAGATATTGTGGGTGTAATTCAACGCTGGTCCCGTCTTTAGTCCGCAGAGTAGTTAGTTTCACACAATATTATTGTTAATACCTAAAAATATATAAAAAGAGATTCCAATGGAATAGTTTTGCTTTCGCCTAGAATTTTCATAACCATTTGTTTGTTGTTTTCAGTAGAAGTTTCGATGCAGCCCTCAGCGACAGAATTAGATATCCAGCCACCATGCTTTATATACCAAAAAAAATCTACTCAACAATCGGCTACAATCAAGGTTGTAGATCGCAGATAACAGCGCCCAGTATATGCATTTGGGTTAGGCAGTTTAAGATATCGTACTATCAGGTTTGGCACATTTGCCAGTTTTATATTGAAGAAAAAACTGAACATGATTACAGTTGTCAGTTCTTAAATTGACATATTTTGTTACCAGTTTTACTAAATGCATGCCATTAATATTTCCAGATGTAACAAAAATCTTTCTAGATACTTTTGTTTTGGTATTGGGTATCATAACTTGGAAGCATAGTCTTTCATCTTTCACATGTTCTACAAGCAGATTTGTGAGTTTTTCCCGCCGACATGCGCCCTCTAAACCAATAATCAAGATGACCTAAAATAAATATTGGTTATAAATCTTTTTTACATATTTACATACAAAAACATATTTGTAATATAACTACCTTTATAAGCAGAAATTTATCATCGTCCGCATTCTTTAAAAATGTAGATATTTCCTTCTTTGTTAACACATTGTTTAGGTTTGTACCCTTCTGATTTTCTCTTTAGGAATGTAACAAATTTAAGAATTTCTTCATATCGATATTCTTCTTGAGTGAAATTTCTATTCTTATCATCTAGTAATAGAATCAAAGAGATGAAAACTTAGTTATGTTAAATGTATTTTTTCTCTATACCATTTTTCACAGATCGAATGCTTGTTCGTATTTATTCTGCGATTTTTCTGGCACGAAATTGGAAGAAGATTGGAAACTACACAGGAAGCTTCAATCGCTTGAGTTCAAATTTACACATTCATAATAATTCAATGACAGCTATATTTATACCCGTTGCTACGGTAATTTTTAAATTATGTCGTACGAGAACATAAATTATTTATAATTATACTAATTATTATTATTATTAATAATGACCTCGACAGTTGTAGGTAAAACGTTGCACGCAATACGCGAGATCCTACATTAATATCGCAATATTAAAATAATGAGAGACTGAAAAGATAAACTCACTAGTTACTTAGTGAAAGAAATTTAGACAACTATTGACATTGCGTACGTATTACATTTTATAAGTAATTATATTGTAAAGATTGGGCTAATTTCGATGTTTTTATAAGCTATCTCGTTAACTATAGGAGATAGGGAGAGAAGGAGGAGATAGGAGAAAAAATACCCTACCATACTCGATCTCTTTTTTTTTCGAGTAATTAACAACATTTCAAAGCCTATCAAAACATGGAATTTTACCCACTCTATACATAAAAACATTTAGATATAAAATATCTATTCATTGTTGTTCTATCAGATCTATCTATCTATCTATCTATTTTTACATTTTAGCTATAAACTTCACTATTTCCTGTCGCCCAACGAATCATAAATAATAGAACATACCAAATTTAAAATTTCACAAATATCGTAAAATAAGTATTTATTCTACGGTTCACCCACCGAAGAAAAACACTTAGATTTCACACCGAATTAGGACGGTTCCAAGAAGTGAAATTATGAGGGAAGCATTTAAAATTTCTAAACAAATCACGGAACCAATTGTCATCCCTTCGAGGCGTCCAACTGCGAAAACAACCGCATATACCCCAATTTGAAAAAGGCACAAACCGCTTTGAGCCCCAACAATAGCCCCCTGAAGCTAGGGACGCCTCAAGTGGTGCAGGCCGATACAGAAAAGTGACTTGCAGAGTGCAGATGCTCCAATGGAGTGACAAGAAAACAGAAGTAATTCCATGAGCGTCGTTGAGGGGGTATTAAGAAACTTTTTGACAATTAAGTATTTACAATCTGATATTTGTTTAAAAGGAATATATACTCTTAAAAAATAATTACACAAAGGAACACAATTCACAACTTTTCTAAAAAAATTTGGGAATTGACGCATCATGAAAAATTGAGTCAATATCAAAAAAAAAAAAATTGTAAAATCCTTACAGTTTCCGAGGAAAAAATTATTGAAGTTGTAGTATTTTAATACTTTAAATCGCTGGGTTACTGTAGTCTCTAGCCAGACGATTTCAAATATACGATTTTCAGGTAAAGATGTGCTAAATGCAACTACTTTTACCGTGGCGTGCAGTGAGTGCAAGTGTAGGGCAACGCGGCCGTGATAAGGGAATTTTCAACCGAATCGTGGAAGAGAGGGAGGTCCAGGGCGTCCACGATGTATTGCAACAGTGTTGAATATCATACACGAGGCTCAATTATATCCGTACCATACAAAGGGTGTTCAAGCATTAATACCAAGGGATTGGACGAGGAGGACCGGTACCATGGCTGCCACGATGTCCTGCTTAAATCCTTTGGACTTCTTTGTGTGGGAATATTTAAAAAATAAAGTGTAACACACCGAAGTGGACACTATGAATGATTTACGCAAACGTATCATAGCTCATGCCAATAACTTACCAGTTTAAAACGGACATGAAGCAGAAACATTTGTGTTAGTTTGTAGAAACTGGGTAATACGGGCCTAAAGTTTTGTTGTTATAACATCAGGTATGTGAAACTATTTTATTAATTAAAACCACAAATTGATTCTGTTAATAATTAATAACAATAGCGACAAAAGCAGTTGAATTTGCTGTATACAATAGGTGGTATAAAATGTTATTTATTTCTTTCCTTGGAAATTTCTTTTAGTTTTTTGTCCCGTAGCCGATTGCATGCTTTGCCTTGTCAGATTTTACAGTAGCCCAGTTTCCAGTGTCGTGCAGTAGTAATATTTTTTAAATCATTTTCAAACTGCTTTTTTGATTTTTTTTTACAAAATTGTATTTATAAGGGTCCACTGTATTTCCATAACAAAATTTTTAGATTGCTTCTGAATTACTCTATATGTAGCAACGTGTTAAAGATTTAACACTACTTTAATCCACTTTGTTAATACAACAAAGTTATGCGTAACTTTTACGCGTTTCAGTATTTTTTGTATCATGTAGAGGTAGGAGATGTAGAGGTTACAAATTAAAGTTTTGTTTTACTGTATAATATACATTATATGGGAAAGTATGTACAGGGTGATTCTTAAAATTTAGTTATTTGCCTTAAAATATATTCACAATTCCGGTTATTCTCAAAGTTGATTTTTTAATGAAACGTTAAATTTGAAGTTAATTTTGTATACAATCTAAATTCAGTTGAATAAGAATTATTTAAAGTTTTAATAGAAAAGTGAGGGTCGAAGCAAAAAATTAAACATGTTACATCACTTTTAATTACAATTTTTGCAAAAATAATAATTCAGGAATTGCTACGCCTGAAAATGATAGCCTATTATCTGGGAAACAAAGAATTTAATGTCACCTAATTCGATTCTTCAAATAGAACACCCAGTAGATATATTATTTTACAGTCCAAAGCAGAATCAAATTTTATACCAAATGATGTATTTGTATCTTAAGATTTCGGAGACATATCCAATATTATAATAAAAATATTCAAAAACTCAAACTCAATGGATACAAGTGACGCTGGCCATGAACTGGCAACACAATTGACGTATGTGACAAGCTAAATTGTTTTATTGTTGATGTTGATGTTTGATCCTTTTTCCAACTGAATATACTGAGTATCCATATTTATATCCCCTTCTGTCGGTTATGTCAGAACGCGAACAGTCAGGATAGGTCGTCGGATGCCTCACCTGTGGCATATTGATGAGATCTAAAAACTCAAAACCGATACATGCCTGATGGTACCGCTGACGACTATCCGTGGCTGCTTGTTATAAGTTATTCAGGTGTAATCGGCAATAAAAAGTTTGTAGAAGTGCGGTAGGTACCCGCTATATATAAGTGATCATGATCTAAAAAAGAAATAGATTATTTATCTACTGATAGCTACTATACAGGCGGTCCAGAAATTATGAGCAAATATTCCAGTGGGTGATTCCACATTGAAAAATAAGAAAACTTCGTATAAACATATGTCGAGAAATGGACCCTAAGCGAGCTAGATCCTTTTAAAGATCTGGCCCTGAAGATGGTTTTTGTTCAACATTATTGAAACGATTCGAGATAAAGTTATTAAATTTGAACCAATAAGTGATATTTTTTTGCTGAATTTGAAAATTTACATTAAACTTAGGCAATTTATTCGGAAGTGTATTAGACAAGTCCGGTTTAGGTTATTTTCAGCCCTTTTCTGTTAGACATTAGATTTACCATTGAATCACAGAAATTCAAAGTATACCGTATTTCACATTGAAAATGTATTCTTATCTGACTTGAATAAAACGGTTTTAAAGTGGTACATATAGAATGATATGTAACGGAAAAAACCCTAAATGAGCATATTTTATTGTTCCCAGGCATACCAAGTTTCATTAAGAGGACAAAAGCTAACTTTACTGCAATGCAGTAATAAAAATTTAATAAAATAAAATAAAACTAAGTACGTTTACAAAATTTTACTAATTTAATAAATAATCATTTAAATGATTATTATTAACTAACTTTTTGAGAGTTTTTTTTTTAATAAAAACATTTCAAAATGATTTTCTTTCATTTCTAAACACAAATCAATGAAATATTTGCTCATAATTTCCGGACACCTGTACCATACCAAATTTAAAAAATATATATATTTCAAGTAAATACTTGTATTAGTTATGAGATAGAATAACATATTAATTATTAAAGAATAAAGTCCTATTGAATGAAATTAAAATTTAGTGACTTTTGAATTATTTTTTTTTAAAGAATCCCATTGCTAAAGATGGGTGAGTGCGCCAATGAACAATTTCAAAAAGCCGGCAAGCCGAAAGTTTCTCCAGAGCAACAGTTGATAGAGGAACTTATTTTAATTTATGAGTTATGACAGGTCCGGTTTGATCGAGGCTTTATGGCTTTATTGACTTTTCTTTTGTTATTGGCGAAAACGGGATAAATTGCCGTAAAAATATGGGGACTATGACCCGGTGCTTACCTTCGTGAGTGGAGAAAATAAAGCTGCGCGATAAATTACGTTACAGTTTGATGTGGTTTTATAACGAGATTTATTATAATTTATTATGTGCGAAACTCTCAAACAAATGTGGGAATTCGGAAAAGGGAAACATGGCTCAGCATCTGGTGCAGTAAACTTGGTAATGGGTTTGGATGTGTCTGGAAATCTTAAACTTGTAATAATTGTTCGAGATGGGTCGTAAATAGAATAAAATGTATTATTGTGTGCCTTGGCTTGACGTAGGTAGTTAACTATTAAATAAGAGATAATGCTTACGATTTTTCTGTTGTACAAAATTGGTTAAAAAAATAATTCACTTTGTATTTGCGAAAATCTTGCTTTCGATTCATCTGTTTGATTCACCATTAATTAGGTAGTAGCTTAAATATAGGCTTCTTTAAAGTGGTCGAATATGCCGCTGTTTTTTGCAACAAGCTGTATATCATTTTTATAGGCATGGTACGAGGGTTATCATAGTCAAGATCGAGGTCAAGATATTCTAGCCATGAAAACTATAAAGGCTGCGATGCATGATCTAAATATTACTCGTAAAGCTGCGTCCAAACCAAATTTCTGAGCAAGAGCGCGTACATATTTTTCACGAATGTTCATGAGGCACTGGACGGAGCTTTGAACGAGTGACTGCTATTATGATTCTTAATTTTCACAGTACTGTGCACCTCCCCATTATGCAACACCTATCCGTGCTTATTTAGATGAGCTGTTCTCGAATCGTTGGATAGGGAGAAGGGGGCCGATTGAGTGGCCAGCGAGATCGCCTGATTTGACACCCCTAGATTATTTCTTGTGGGGATACTTAAAAAGCAAAGTACTTATACGTTACTAGACCGGTTAATTTAGAAGATTTAAAAGCAAGAATTCGTCACGAGATACATCGTATACCTCCTGAAGTTATTGATAATGTCCAAAAAGAATTTATTAATCGTCTTGGCTACTGTCAGACAGCCAACGGTGCATAATTTGAACATTTAATTTAGTCGATTTTTTACATAATCATTATCATGTTCAGTATTGTGAAAATTAAATTTTAAAATCTTCAAACATTATTTTCTTAAGTAAGTTTAACTGTATCACATATATTATGTTGTCAAGAATCTGCTCATGCTCTATGGTGCATTAATTTCGAGACACCCTGTATTACTGAAGCATAATAGGTCACCACGTATAAACTACGAAATGCACAGATATTTTTAAAGAATCATTATTTGTTCAAAGTAATCAAAATTTAAAATATATTACGTTTTTTTTTTATAATTAAGACAGTGTTGTTTCATTTTTATTTTAAATAAAATAAAAATGACATAGGATTTCTACGCCACTGGTGATGATGGAAATATTTAAACATACTGAAGAATTAGACTAAAGATATCTTATTCCAACTTAGAACTATTGGTGTTTTATCACGAAAGGTTTCCCAGTAAATAAAAAATATAATACAAATTTCAAAATCTTTGACATATTTGGATAAATCTATTTATTTTGTCTGTTTAATCACCTTTTCCAAGGATGCCAATAATACTTGAGATACCCTGTATAATGTAAAAAACAAGGTACCATCTACTTTAGTGAACATAATGTAGGTTATAATTGTAAAGTAAATTTATGTGAAAATATTCACTCTCGCTTGCTCTTGCTCGCTCGGTCTGGACACAGCATTAAACGAATGCTTGCTGCGTGTTTAGTCATGCACACATTACCACTTTTCAAAACTAATCTCTCTGGAACGGGAAGAGCAATACACCGACAACTGATCCTAATCCGGTACCTCCCCAGTAGTTAATTATCTTAAATGTAAGCCAAGTTTCATTTCAATAAAGTCGTCACAAAGTCAAGTAACGTGCAATACAATTTTCTATAGTCTAATCCCTGTCGACAGCTGCGTTTGATTGACGTGGGTTCGAACCTCAATAAGAAGTAATCTAACTTTTGTGGCGAAAATTTTTTCGTTCCTAAAATGCCGAGAGGTCACTCGGAAGTATTTTGTTAAATCCAATCCCAAACGGTAAGCCGGTGTTATTTTAACCGCTCTTGGAAGAGGCGTTGAAAGAAAATAATCAGTACCATTGTGTTACGTTTAGCGCTTTGCCGCCCAAGAAGTTATTATATTGTAATTTTTAGAATGCCCTATCGTTTTCTTAAATTGTTTGAAGGATTTCACTAGCCAATGCCATCAATATCTCAATTGCGTTAAGAAGATTAGAATATTTCTCTTTGCAGTGTTGGATATTATTATTACATTTGTGGTTAGAGTGGAGGCCGAATGTTATTTCACTCAGTTACAAAATTAAATCAAAACATGATTATGAAGTTATACTATTAGTATAAAGAAACAATAGAGATAATAAAGTAAATAAAACAAGAATACAAATAAGAGACAACAAAATATATAAAAAAGTAAGTCTGTGTATAGGTCGAGTGCAAATAATTATTAAGTCTATGTTTGAAGGAGGTAATCGAAGGTGCTGAAATTACATAATTTGGTAATGAGTTCCACATGTCAAAAAAACGATTCGATAAAAAGTACTGTCTTCTACGGGTGTAAAAATGCTCATTCTTTAACTTCAAATCGTAGTCACATCCCTGTTGCGAACGAAGATTTCATCTGGACAGTAGATTTTGTCATGAAGAACCTTGTATGCCATTATAAGATCGTCATGTATTCTCCTGTCCTCCAGCGACTGCATAGACGCATAAGGGGGGTTTCATAGGGTAGATGTTTAAATCCAACGGGAAGTTTAGTAGGGCGTCTCTGGACACCCTCCAACTGCAGAATATATTGCTTTAAACCAGGAGACCATAAGGTTACAGCAAACTCAAGATGTGGACGAATATATGCATCGTAAGTCTTGAGGAAATTACCCATGTTGATATCTTAGAAAGATTTACGAATCATATAACTTAATTTGTTGCACCTTGCCACGATTTTGGACACATGAGCACTCCACGACAACGACTTGGTAATGGTAATCGTAATACTTAGGTCACTAAACTGGGACACGATATTTAGATAATATCCATCAATTGTGTAGCTCAGTTTCGGATTGTTTTTAAACAAGTCCATCACATAACATTTAGAGTTCAAGTGGTATTGCCAACACCAAGTGTTAATGAGATCCAGGTCCCTTTGTAAAGTTGAAGTCGGTGATGAGAAAAGTTTCAAATCGTCAGCATAAGATGCGCAATTACTAGTGAGGTCCGATACATAAACTAAAAACAGGATAGGACCTAGCAACGAACTCTGGGGCACACCACTCAGAACATCCTGCGTCTCAGAGTAACAGTCACCAACCCGCAGTGTAAATTGCATGTTGCTAAGAAAAGATTTAATCCAAGATAGTAATTTTCGACGCACTCCAATATACTCCAGCTTACCAATCAATTTACGTATTAGTACTTTATCGAAAGCACGCGAAAAATTCAAATAAATTATGTCTGTAGCTTTACCAGACTCCATATACGATGACCATACATTTAGAGCCTGAAGTAAATTGGACACCACTGACCACCCGGGTAAAAAACTATATTGCATACCTGACTTATAATTTATTATTTTTAATTGAATTTTGTACAAAGAAGTATTTAAAACATTAATTTCTCACCTATTTGATAATTATTTATTATTTTTAATGGACTTGTCGCCATTTTATGGTACTCAAAATAAGTAACACAAAAATAGTGCCGGTGAATCTACAGCTAAAAAGAACACATTTGCACAAAAATTATCTTAATAAAATGTTCACCCCTTATGAGATACAGCCCTTCAAAGTTTAAAAAAAATATATGGATTCACATTTGCTTGGACACATGTATATAAACAAAAATGGTACATTTTGTAATTGTGAGCTCCATGACTTGTTGACTGACGTCGAAGCTGGGCAATTTCTTAGACTACGAGACATTTGTAATTTTGAACATTTATTGTAATTATGTCAAACTTAATTATGTGTCGTGAGAAAAGCTCTAAGAAAATCATTCATGTTAAGTACCTATGTTTGGGTACTTGTAATTATTATATAGAAACACCTGACATATAGGTGTGAGATGTTGTCACATCAAACTATTTGCTATTATAATTCTATTACCGCTGGTCAGAGAAAAACAAAATTTTACATTTACACAATTACGTTTTCTTTGGTATAATTTATCATATAGCAAAATAAAGGTACTCATATTTCTGACACTTGATATAACATTTTATATAAAACTTTGCTTATAGAAACGTTCTCTGAAATTTCTATATTATAACTAGGTATAGGTTTACGGGTTTAACTATGACTAAGTACAAAAAATTTAACCACGTGCTCAGGCAGGCCTAAAAGCCAATAAAAAATTATTCCAGGATTTTAGCTCGATATTTAAAAAATGTGGCAAAACCCTATGATAAAAATCCACTGAGATGGCTTAGATTCATAGATAAAGCTTACATCTGTCAACAATGTCAACTACTATGCGGTCGTCTTTTTGTAGCGTTTCTAAATGTAGAAACGACAAAAATTAGCATTCTTATTAGTAATAATACCTGATAGATAGGTAACAGTTAATCCAGTTAGCTCCAGTATTTTGCATTCGTTTTTCATTGTTTCGTTATAAACTGGTAAAACTACATATTCGCTCATTACAGCCACTCACTACCAATAAAAGACACTTCCCGTAGGTACAATTAGGTAAAATGCCTATCTATTATAACAAAATCGAACAAAAGGAATAGATAATAGACAAGTTTTGATGTAACCGCGGCAGTCTTGTCCTATAACCTAGAACACCAAACCGGCGAACTATATTGTGGGAAAGTATCTGCACCCAACACAAATATCTTTATTTAATAACTATAAAACGTTTAAAAATTAAAAAAGGCACTAAAAACTGAAGAACACAAAATTACAACGTAAACACAGGAATTGAATTATGACATGACAGCGATACCGACTGAGCGATTGTTGCATGATTTAAAATAATATCGAAAACAATTTTTGTTTGGCTTTCTAATTAAGTTTGGAATTTTTTTGAAGGGTGATTCCGTTAATTCTTATTTTTCCCTATCCCCTCTTAAAATATTTGCACTAAGTCATAGTTAACCCTGTAATGATACTACTGCACTCTAAATAATATGGGTAAAATTTCTTTGAAATATCAGTAAAATTTCAAAGAAATTAGATAGAAATTTCTATTTCTATAGAAATATTCACAGTATATACAGGGATGGCTAGAAGTACGGAATAAAATTCATATTTTTTAAATGAGGGATATTTTTTAAAACCTTGACCCACGTTAACTGATCTTGAATTTTTCCCATCTTTCAGTTATATAATAGTTAATTTTTCTTCAACCCCCTAACCACCAGCTACCATTACTTGTTTTTCAAATGCAAACATAAGGTGTGAGGGGGCTCGTTGAAAAGCTTATAGAAAACCTAATCCAGCCATACCAAATAAACAAGTTTTATGTTTTCAATACCAAGGTTTTTAGGGTTGTATAAAATACCTACTTAACAAGTGAAATAAAATTTAATTATCTTCAGTGTTATCCTCCATGAATTTGCACAGAATAAAATAAAGAATATGAAACTGTACAGTACTTATAACTTTTTTATGTTGCGTTTTTTTTTTGGTACCACTTACTTGCCAGGCTTTCTGGTAAATTTTTCGCTTTAGTTGTAAATTGGAGTTCGAAACGTTACTATTGTGTCAACATCAAGTTATTTACTGAATCGCAAAGGTATTGTCGGGAAGGCAACGCATCGAAATCTTGATATTGCTTGGATGTGGAGACAAAATAAGAAATCAGGGTGAAGTGTGCGATTTATTTAAAGCGAAATATTCCGAAAACCAAATCTTGCAAGGGACAGTTAGTAAAATATTTCACAAATTTGAGGAACACGGTACTGTACAGACTTTGCCCAAAACTGGATGGTCACGTGTCCTCATACTTCAACTGTTATATCGAACTTATCGAACTGCAATTTGAATATTTTTGAAACAAGAGAACTATCGCCCCTATAAAGTATGTCTTGTCCAAGATATTTTGGAAGACGATTATGATAAGCGATTACAATTTTGTGAGAAAATGATGAGAGGGTGTGACGACAATAATGGTTTTCAACAAGACGTACTTTTTTCGGATGAAGCTAGGTTTTATTTAAATGTAGTGGAGGCACAACTGTCGCTTTGGCTTTGGTCCCAGGAAAATGCACATTGGACATGCGAATCGCATACGTAGCACCCATAGAAAGTTAATGTAGCAGGTATCATCAACAACAGAATCTTGGACCCATTCTTTTTTTAAGATAATCTTTGACTTGATACCTGCTCTAGCTGTGATGTTTCCTCATAAATTTCCTCCAGATATACCGACTGAAAAAATTTGGTTCCAACAGGATGGCGCTCCCCCACATTTTGGTATTGATGTTCGCAGATACTTAGATGAATTGTTTCCAAATTGTTGGATTGCTAGACTGGGTACCGTTAAATGGCCGCCAAGGTCCTCCGAATTAACGCCCCTGAATTATTTTCTTAGGGGATATTTGAAAGAAAGAATCCACCAAGGCAGTCCGGATAATATTGAGAATTTAAAGAACAAGATTAGGGTGGAAATGCATAATTTACCAGCTGAAGTCATTTGGAATGCTGTGGACAACTTTTATTTTTGTAAATTATCTAGCTATTTCAATTTCTAAATGAAAAAAAAAACTTATAATTGAAAACATAAAATTACCATACTATGGACTTAAAACAGTTAATGACAAATAATCATAGTATATTTATATAAATTATTTTTTCAGCGTGTAACAAAAACAAATATTTCGTGATTTGTTGTGAAATCTTCTCAAAAATTGTTTCACCACTATCGCCGAACAACACTGAAGTTCTGTGTGTTCTGTGTGAAGATCTTTTAAACTAATTATTATGCCTAATTAAGGTTGATCAGTGAACAGCTGAAGGATTCATAACTGTAAACGGCAGATTATGCAAGAAAAGATGCTCCATTGTGGTATAATTAATTCGATTAAAATGCAAAATGTGTAATTAACGGTATACGCTTGATATATACGTGAAATTTGTTTGTTACATAAATATCTGTTCTAAGAATTCATATGTATATCATTATAGGAAATGACGCTTTAAATTATACGGCAATTAATTAGGAACAGAGGTACAGTTTTCAACTAATGCGATATTTTACAAATTTGTCGTGATGACGTCCTCATGTTTGCTTAAGCAGTTACGTAGGTTCCAAAATAATAATTGACCATACACAAAGAGGAAATTTTAATTCCATTAACCAAATTATTATATCATACATGTTCAACATAATATATGTTTCAGCCAACTGATTATTTTCTGTTGATTTCTAAATACAAAACACATACTAAAATTAAATTTTAAAATCTTCAAACTATATTTTCTTGAAAGTTTTGTTATGTAACACTATAGTTTTTCATGACACGCTGTTTCAAATGGCATGGTCAAAATTGGGGGTTGCTATTTAAAAAAATTGTCGATGACGTCATATCTCGAACAACGATGACGTCACAAATATGGGTCGTATGTCAAAAAGTGCCTTTCTTAAAAACAAAATCGACGTGCCAGGAGAGTTTTTCGAAAACTTCCCAATTTCAAAAATAATGAATTTATTTATTACTTTTTGAAGCCACTGTATAGCTATATTATTTTCAGTTGCAGTTTCTTCAGTATTTTGATGAAAACATAATTAATTATTAATTTGTCTGTATGGCGTAAGTTGTCTGAATTCTTGTAGCAACTATTTCCATTTATAATAATAATTTGGATTTGTCATTGTGTCTACTGTTAATCTGATTAAAATATATAATGGAACTGAGCATTATTTTCATCTGCATAAATATTATGTTAAGAAGCAAGAGAAATGTTTTAACTCAATTACATATATATTTCAATTAACTATATTTATTTAACAAAATGTGTTTAACTGAATGAACAATAATTATTTTCTGTCCGTGTAGGCACATTTTGTCCATATTATATTTATTAATAATGGAGTAGAATCTATAGCTAACAGCACATTTGTGTTATTCATAGCATTAAAACCTATTACTGATAGTCTTGAAAATGTTCCAGTAAAAAAACAAAAACGTCGATATTCACAAAATTCTCCTTTTTACTTTAAGATTTTCCATTTGAAAAAGTCACAGTCAATATTATTTACTAATATGAAGATATCATTTATGCGATCGGTCAGTGGTCGCGCGGTTTAAGGCGTCAATACTTGAATCGAGGTGACTGGATCGCTGTGGGTTCGACCCCTGCAGCCGGTAGACCGTATATAAGCTATATTCGTGGAGAGATTGGCACCCTCTCTGCGGGTATGGTAGGGTGGAAGAATGTTGACTTGGTTCAATGTGAGAGATTGATACCGGTTGGTATTCAACTACCCCCCTAATTAATGAGGTTTTCCAGGTTTTCCTCATTCCTGCACTAAATGGTGGTTAGGGCCTACCAACGTAAGTCGTTCCTGGGCGCAAATGCGGCCTGCTTAATAATAATATGCCGCCCCCTCTCCCGCACAAGTCTTCGACTTCTGGGCTAATCCTCGTGATTAGAATGAGGGGTAGAGATATTATTATTTATGTAAAAGGTAACTAGTCCAGGGAAGTTAGGAAAAATAGCGGAAATTTTTAGGCACAGCAGATATCTAGATACGGTTTTCTGCATTGTGTTCAGGAAGGTCCTAGGAAAAAAGTCTATATCGTCTGGTTTAGCTATTTTTTGAAAAATGCTTTCTGGGCCGGAAAATGCATTACACCATTATAGGAACGACTGGAAACTCGGAAAAATCGCTCGGAAATCGTTACTCGGGGGTTTTCGGGGCTGCCGAACCCGATTCTGGCATTAGAATTAACTGGGGATGCACGGGGGTGGCTCTGTAGGGGTGCGCGGGGGATGAATTGGAGGAGAAATGGTAGCGTTCATGAAAATCGCTCCGAACTTGTTACTCGGAGGTTTTCGGGGATGCCGAATTCAATTCTAGTATTAGATTCTCTCGGGGGCGCTCGGGGGTCCCTCTGTGGAGTTGTCTGGAGGTGACTGGGGGGGAAATGGCAGCGTCCAAGAAAATCACTCCAAAATCGATACTCGGGGGTTTTTGGGGATGCCGAATTCAATTCCGGCATTAGACTTCCCCGGGGGCGCTCGAGGGTGGTTTTATGGGAAATGGTAAAGGAGAAATTGAAAAATCACAAATTATGAAAATAATACTTTATTCAAATAACAAATATTCATTTCTCTCCAATCACCCCCAGACAACCCCACAGCATCCTCGAAAACCTTCGAGTAACGAGTTTGGGGCGCTTCCCATGGACTCCCCCAATTTACCACCCGCGCACCCCCACAGAGCCACCCCCGTGCATCCCCGAGTAACTCTAATGCCAGTATCGAGTTCGGTAGCCCCGGAAACCCTCGAGTAACGATTTCCGAGCGACTTTTTCGAGTTTCCAGTCGTTCCTATAATGGTGTAATGCATTTTCCGGCCCAGAAGGCATTTTTCAAGAAATGGCTAAACCAGACGATATAGGCTTTTTTCCTGGGACCTTCCTGAACACAATGCAGAAAACCGCATCTCGATATCTGCTGTGCCTAAAAATTTCCGCTATTCGGTCGATTTTGATCTAAATGCCCTGGACTAAACATGAAGCAAACGTGTGCAATTAATATAGTCTTAAATTATTTTTTTGTTAGTAGTCATTTAAAAAAGTACAATAAATAGGTATTCTAGTAACCTTGATTATGAGAATTATGCCATCAAAAAAGTGCAAGAATTAAAAAAATCATCAAAAGGAAATAAAGTATTATCAGTCAATACAGTTTCCAATGTATCTAGTGACTGTTGATATTAATCACAAGATGGACAATATCATTAAGCTTTAACTTTACGATACATCTTGTAATCATGTAATAATCAGATAAGACTGGCTATCTTCAACAAAAACTTTATTTTATTAAGGTAGCTATGTTATCTACGAATTCCTTAATTAACAAGGAATTTAAATGCTTTTATTTAATTGGATGATTTGCCATAGTTGCTATAAATAAAAAATAATTTAGCAAATTACCATTAACTATGTGTCTGTAGAAGCAATACTAGCAGCAAAGTAATATCAATAAATTTATACTCTATTATCGATGTTTTTATAGGATATCTCGTTAACTATAGGAGATATAAAAAATGAACCCCCTACTCTGGATCTCTGTTTTAAGAGAAAATTAATGGTCAAAACCATCTCTTGTTTTCGAGTAATAAACAAAATTTCAAATTTTCCACTTTCCAATACACGTCTGTAATATGGTAATTTGTAAAGTTATACAAAAAATAATTAATACATTATTCAAACACTTTTCTGAGTAGTCTAGGGCTTGCATAATCTTTTGTAACTTTATTAATGTTTGTTATTGTTTTCACTTTCTATTATCTAATAAATAATATGTAGGGTTAAATATAATCATTCGTCAAGGATCCATTAGTCCTAATCTATTTTTGTGGGAAAGTGTTATCTAAATATTGCTGCACAATTCTGGTCTTGTGAGTTGGAGCTCCAGCGTGCTGAAACCAAGGTTAATTACAAAGGCATATTCTCCAGAAGTACAGTAAGTTTTTCTTATAAGAAATTTAGGTAACTCATATTGTTCAATGTATGTTTATAAAAATAAGGTCCAATTAAATGTCTACCGATAATGCCGCACCATACATTTACTACAAATTGGTCTCGGTTTTGGACTGGATTTACAATGTGGGGATTTTCAATGGACCAGTAGTGTTCGTTGCGCCTGTTTGGCAAACTATTATTGACAAACCGACTTCGCCTGAGCGTCATATTTAAATAAAATCAAATACTCCAAATTGTGAATTTTGTAATGATACTCATTGGTCTTTAAAATTCATTGAACGGTTGTTTTGAATGAATTAAAAATTATCGAAATAAACGAAAATACTGTTCCAAATACTGTAATAGTCTAGCTGTATTAACAGTGTTTCTTATCCTTTGAACAATTATTTTGTTCTTCGAAAATGCATCTTCATTTCGTCGGTAGATCGCCTCCAGTCTTGTAAAGGTTCTGTGATCAGGAATGAGGTGCTCTGGATACCTTTATCGATATAACTCTACACCTCTACTGGATTTTTTTGTGAATAGCCGTAAATTAGCAACATATCTACTTTTTCTGAATAAGAAAATATTTTGTAAGCACAAAAATTATACGTTTAGCATTTGTATTGACTATTGAGTAATGACATATTTTGTAACATTTATGCACTTTAATGTATAATATGTGTATCAACGATTTATGTGTATCATGTATTATTATCTATTTTCCTCTTATTTATAGTTAAGTATTAGTAGTATGCATTTTATTCTACTTTAATTCTATTTTTAAAATTAAGTTATATGCAAACACGGAATTCCAGGAAACAACTACTCTGCGGGCTAATGCCCCGACCAGCATTGAATTACACCTGGAAAACCTATAGCAACAGCTAGAGTCATTCGTCAGACGCCCACCAGACATATACCGGTTTCGAGCTTATTAGCTCTCATCAGTATGCCATAGGTGAGGTATCCGACGAATAATCCTAGCTGCTTAGCCCGCAGAGTAGTTGTTTCCTGGAATTCCGTGTTTGCAAAATATCGTTTCTCGCCGATCGCGATAAAGGTCGACAGCTTTCAATGGTGTCTACTGCATGTAGAACGCTTCGTGCCTGTGACATTTTCAGTCCGGCATGGAGTAGCGAACGGTCGATAGATGTAGTTAGTTCTACACCGCGTATTAAGTTTTATCTCTTAAATTGTGATTTTTCTATTTTTATTGACGAGTTCTACACCCTAAAGGTATTTTTTGTAATTGTATACAAGGTGAACTAATAAAGTAGTTACTTACTTAAACAACGATTATTCAATTATTTTCCAACAACTACTTGATCCTTCCATCGTTAATGTGATTCTTAGGTGGTATTTCTTTTGAGACTCTTTAGTACGATATTGGTTATAACTTTTAAACGGAAAGTAATACCGAAAAATTCTTGAAAAGGAGCTTCTTGACAGAAAAACTAAATTGGGTATGTTTCTTGAAAAAAATATAATTGATGTCATTAGTCGTCTCTTGAAAATAGAGCTTATCTGATCCCATTTAACACCACTTATCCCAAATTTTATTTCAATTTTTTGTATCCTCTCAGCTGGTCCATATTATCGAGTTGGAAATACCCTCTATATTCTCAAAATTCTGTCGTGTCAGTACGGCGCTATATTCTATAACTGAATAAAATTAAAACAGAAATATGTTACATTGAAACTGATGTTATTGCATTCCGAATTTCTTAATTTAACCATCAAAGTTCAATACTTCTGCAAAAGAAAACTCAAGATATATACGTCAGCTCGGCGGGCGCGACTGGCAAATATGTCATTTATTTATTGCCAATAAGCTGCGAGGTTCCCGTCTCATTGTAAAGGCAAATAACTCAGACTAAAATTTATTCGTTGCAATCAAAACACGTCTGCATATAAATGAGATATTCTCAAGTGTCAAGTGCCAAAATTAAATTAAAATTTCAAATCAAAGGTTGCTTTTTTTTATTGATTTTATTAAAATGTTTTAGACGGGAATCGGTGGGAAACGGCTCCTTATGCGGAGACAAAGAATATTTTACAAAGGATTTTATGCTCTTGTGATAGAGGAATATATGTAATAATGTGCTCCCTTTTACGGATTCTCTCCATATTTATATCGTTTGCTGCAGGTATGTAAAATAATGTATCTGTCATTGGATTTAGAGTTGAATATATATACCTACAGTGTGACCCACTTAAAATGGAAACAAGTCTGTAAAAATGGTAATTATTACCTGATTTATTTCGGGATTTTTCCAAAAGATGGAGCAGTAAAAACTCTATTCTGGCATAAAATATTAAAATTTGTTTTTTGTTCTCAAGGCCTACGTGGAATTTTTTTCACTGTGAAATTTTACAAAAACTGTAATAATTAATTAACATCATTTTTAATCCATTTTTCATAGCCAACTTGTATTTTTTGAAAATTACCATAAAAGTATTTAATAGAATGAAGCCTGCATAAAAATTATTATAAATCTCTCAATATTAAATATTTATTTATGAAACTTGGCATAAAACCGTTTTAAGGAATGCTAAATCCAGTGCCGTAGTTAGATTTGAAGTAAAAAAATCGCTAAACAGGTTTTGTAAAAATTCACTGAGAAAAAAATTCGAAGTAGGCCTTGAAAACAAAAAATTTATTTTAATATTTGTGCCAGAATAAAGTTTTTACTGCTCCATCTTTTGCAAAAAAATCGAAATAAATCGGATAATAATTATCATTTTTACAGGCTTGTTTCCATTTGAAATGGGTCACACTATATACAACAGTTTACACTAAATTCAATCTAAGTTGCTTATTTTATTCGTTTTAATAATTACTAATTTAAAATCTTTTTAGATCAGTATAATAGCGACAAATTAAATTAAATGTTTTGGGGTGATGCTTACACTTGCTTTGGGGTGAAAGTAGCGGAGTCAAAAATACCATCAAAGATTTTCCCCCTTTAACCTAAAACCGACGAGTCAGTATTTTTCTATAGTCTTGACGCAGTTCCTGAAAATAGCTCTGTTTCATTTTAATTTGGCCGCCTTGTATAAACGGACCCAGATAGCGGGTCTGCCCCCACAGAGCCCAGATCGAGAACAACAAGGGCAGATAAAAAGGCCCACCTATAACTAGGGATGTGCACTTTACTTCTGTTACTGGCGGCAACCAGTGGTCATGGCATAACAACCAGTAATTTTCAAATTTCTTAATTCGCGGCAGCGACAGGCAGCAGAAACCCCTCTTATTAGTGCAACCTAAAATAATACAAAGTTCACTATATACCTAACAACAAGTTAAAGGTAAAGAGCCCTTAATCATCAAATATTGTTTATCTTTCTTCCTCCTCAATAATGCAGCTTTTTTTGTTTTGTATCCTCCCAATTCACTCTGCAAATAAACAGTAAGCTTGTTATATTTTCCAATATCTACTCGTATATCTTTGTAGACCCTTATAGTAGCCTTCAACATCGAATACTTCGACTACAAAGATGAAATTATATTTCTATACTTTTCCATTTATTGACATTACTCTCTGTTTTCCGTCCATTCATTAAATTCGGTGAAAACTTTTTCACTAAAAATATTAAAGGTTCTTGCGTGGATAATATGCTGCTTAAAACATTTATACAATAATAAATAATAACCGTATTTTCATGATCCGATAATGCATTTGTGTATAAATTATTGCGATGGCAAGTCTACTATAAAAAACATCGCCAGCACACATCTAAAACAGCTGTGAAAACTTGTGAGTGGAACTGTGCGGTTTGTAAAACAAACATTCAAACAATCGTTGTCACAGCCAAAGACCAGCACAAAAAACCGGAAAAATCATATAAAAACTGCTCCTTTCGCTATTCCTAGGGGCTGGGAATGTTATTCAATTTTATTCAGTTGGTACGCTACAGTTTCTATAGATAATGACAGAGATAGTGACGCATTGTCTTCAAAAGTTGACCCCTGTCAAACTGCCAGTCACTCACTCCCCCGTTTCGTTAATCCAAGAAAAGAAGTCCCATGCTTCAGTGATCCGAGCTGGCAGAGCTTTTATTACGAGCGCATGCAGTCCGACTTTTCGTTATATGGATATATCGAATCAATTTTCTTTATCTTCCACGTTCCGCTGACAGAATAAGTTTTTTCATGAATAATACCGGCGAGAATCCTCGCTACGTCGACCATTCATAAAGTCTAAACTGATAGGCTTCGTTAAAGTATTACTAATCTGTGTGAGAATGTGTACTACGTGATATACTTCCATAATTTTATAAAATATCATGGACAGTCTGCTTCTAGGTCATGTTTTTTACTAGTTTAGGTGCCCAAATAGGTAACTTGTTATATTCAGACTTATTTCTTTGTTCTTTATACATTTCTTATTAGGTGTCGATAATATTAAGATTTTGTCTGTAATTATTTCTTGCGTCTAAAATGCAGAAAAACAGTTCTGGGACGGGCTTCCTGAAAATTAAATATCAGCTAATTTGACGAAAGTCTTTAGTCTTTAGTTTAAGAAAGAATGTTTTTTTTTGTTTCTTATATTTTCAATCTATAAATACATCGTTTTATTAAAGATATTGCTGTATATACTATTTGTCTCAAGTATTAAAACATAGGATCGGTTTGGATCGGTCAGTGGTCGCGCGGTTTAAGGCGTCAGTACTTGAATCGAGGTGACTGGATCGCTGTGGGTTCGACCCCTGCAGCCGGTAGACCGTATATAAGCTATATTCGTGGAGAAATTGGCACCCTCTCTGCGGGTATGGTAGGGTGGAATAATGTTGGCCTGGGTCAATGTGAGAGATTGATACCGGTTGATATTTGACTACCCCCCTAATTAACGAGGTTTTCCAGGTTTCCCTCATTCCTGCACTGAATGGTGGTTAGGGCAAATGCGGCCTGCGTAATAATAATATGCCGCCCCCTCTCCCGCACATATCTTTGACTTCTGGGCTAATTCTCGTGATTAGAATGAGGGGTAGATATATTATTATTATTGTTATTATTACTATAAGATATATTAACATAAAACAAGATTAAACAGCATATTATTATGCTATATTATTTGTTACAAGATATATGATAAAATACCAGTCATTTTGTATCCCAAATTTCATTTATTTATCTTTTAAAATGGCAAAACGGCACTGAAAACTCTTTACAAGTAATAATAAAAAAGTCATTTTTCTCAAAACTTCCTTTTTTCACGTATACTGTTTTACCTTTATTTGTGCCATTTTTTGTTACTTTTTTGTATAATTGGGTAGTCCTGCCACTGAAATATAAGGGGTTGATTTTATAAATTTATTTTTAATAATATTAATCTCCCAGATAAACCTCGTATATATGATATTTTTACTATATGCATATTATTTTGTAGGGCTAGATCCTCTTTTCTTTAATATTTTTGTGGACGATATCATTGATGAGTTGGACGTCTCTGCCTACTGATGATCTTAAGATAATAAATATATAATTGGTCCATTAATAACAATTTGAATCTAAATCTGCAAAAATGCTGTGTTATGTCGTATACTGCAAAAACTGTATACAGTTACAAATGTAAAACAAATAATAAAAGGGATTTATATGTAATGTTTGCCTCGAATTTACCATTTACTGTTCATATTCAATCCGCTCTAGCTGATGCGTCAATATAGTCAAGTTATCGATGAAAAACAATTGAGCAAATGATAAATTTATCCGTCAAATTAATTATTGATTGTGTCACATTTAGTTAGCTCTCTAGTAATTTGATTTATAATTATTATTGTTGTTGTTATCGTCATTATTAATATTATACTGAAAAATTCTATTTAGTAACGAGGAATACCTATGCCGATATTATTTTTTTTACGATTTTGTGATGTAATTGAGGAAGTAAAAGTTCGGCAAATGTTTTCCAAATAAAAGAATTCCAGTATTTACAAGAGATGATTTCGTTTTAAGGATTCAGTAAGCTTGTAATGATATGCGACGAAATCCAAATGAAGTATATGCTGCAATAATTGCATTAAGTGCGTGGACTACATTTAGAGCAATTACTTTAAATCACATTTTTATTTTATTTTGTTTTTGTTGTTGATTGTACGAGATTTGATATATATTAGCTTAAAATACCTTTCTTAAACAGTAAAAAATGTTACAAAAGCTAATAATAAAGAATATATGGGTAGATATTGTGGGTGTAATTCAACGCTGGTTGAGGCTTTAGCCCACAGAGTAGTTAGTTTCACACAATATTGTTAATACCTGAAAATATATAAAAAATTATACAGGGTAATTAAGAACTTATCTAAAAAAAATTGAGTGTATACTGTACAGGACACTTACAAATACAGTTTTGTAAAAAAAATCAAAAAGGACAGCTCGAAAATGATTTAAAAATACCCTTCTGCACGGCACTGGAAACTGGTCCACTGTAAAACCTGAACATCTGGTAAAGCATGCAATCAGCTACCAGACAACAATTTTGGACCCGCCTTACTCAGTTTCTACAAACTAACGCAGATGTTTCTGCTTTTTGTTCGTTTTGAACTCGTTAGTTATTGGCAGCAACTATGATACGTTTGTGTAAATCATCAATAGTATGTATCCACTAGGTGCGATACACTTCATTTTTTCATATCTCCACAAGAAGAAGTCTAAATGATTTAGTCAGGAGATAGTGGCAGCCATGGTACCGGTCCCCCTTATTCAATTCCTTGGTATTAGTTCTTGAACACGCTGTACTTACATGGTACAGATATAATTGAGCCTCATGTATGAAACACCACACTGCTGCAATACACCGTGGACTTCCTGGACCTCCATCTCTTCCACGATTCTGTTTCAAATTTTCCTTGGGTTGCACTACACTTGCACTCATTGCACACCGCGGTAGCTGCATTTGGCACAAGTTTACCGGAAAATCGTTCTGTTTGTACCATTTTTGTTATCTTATGGCAACGTAAGTGCGTTAGCTAGATTTTGCTTAGTACAGGAGCGTTAGGGTCGTGGATTGCGGTAGCTACATAAATTATACTTGCTTAATCGGCCGCCAATTAGTTTATCTAGAAAATTTAAAGTTGAAAAAAATTTAATTACTCTAACTAATAAATTGCAATTACTATGCTATATAAAAAAATTAAAGACAAGGATTTTTAAGACCTATATTACTAACTAGGACACACAAAACACACAGACAGCAAATATATAGAATTAACTAAATTTTATCAAGGAGACAAAGCATATTAAACCATGAATTTAAATAATTTGATTAAAACATTGACTTTTGGATAAATTGTGACAGTTTTTGTGTATAATTGCCTAGTCTTTGCATAGATATACGTATACGCTTGCGTATATTTATATTACTACGTAAATTAAAATATAGATGGATAATAATTTGACGTAGAATTAGGTTCAATTAATAACTTTTAAATAGATAAATAAATATGGCCTAGCTGGATTTCCTTTGATCACTGGTGGAACAAGATGGCGACAGCTTGGCGTGCTTTAATAATGGGATGATGTAAATCCAAGTAACGTAATTTGGTTTACCAGAATCCAGTGGTTTTCCAAAAAAATCAGATCTCTGGTGGCTTCGACTTCGTTAACTCGTCCTTATTCAGAACCAGGACAGTATTCAAAAGACAAACGGTGTTTGTCTGATATTGCCCAAATTTTGGCATATAAATTTAACAGTAATTATTTTAAGAAGGAAAGAGGAAAGGGCTTAAAATGGAAAAGTACAGAATTAGCTGATGAACCAGAACAGAGCCATGCTGCTTACCTAAGGTGTTGTACGGCCTTATATGTGAAGTTGCAAGTAATTTATAGGTTGAGATTTTGCACTTAACAAAATAATATAATGGTGAAAATTTATCCAATAAAACTATTTTGATCACCACTTTTATTTAAATTTTTGTGGGCTCTCACCTATGTTTATTCTAGTCTCGCTAGCTCGCCTTAATCAGTTCCAACGTTTCTTATCTATTTTTTTTGCTTTGTCTTTATTTGAATAAATTAAACTGAGCGTAGCAACATACAGAAAGGAAAAATTACTTAGACAACCAGCAATGTCTAGATGTCGTGAGAAATAGTTAGTATGACTTTTTTTTAAATATATTAATTAAATACTAAGTAGCATTTTTAAATGCTACATGCTATAGCATTTTCACATCGCCATAAATTAACACGATTTCCATCCACTCCGAGATGCTATAAGTAAGCCATTTTTGACACTCGAAAACATAATGTAAAGACTCGCACCACAAAAACATATAATACCTACAAAAAGTAATCGGATTTCAATATTCAGAATCGTCTGGCTAGAGACTACAGTAGCCTAGCGATGTAAAGGTTGAAAATACTACAACTTTAATAATTTTTGTATTGTATTATGTACATCTTACTTAATTATTACACTTAATCTGTAAATGGAATTTCTGTTGGGTGGGGTAGATAAAAATAAATAAATAAAAGGAACTATTTTGAACTGTAAATTGTAATGTACGATTGATGAGCAAAAGGCGAGGCAGTCTTTTGCAAAACGTGCTATACTTGGATATATCTAATTAATTGAAATTACGAAAATTTATGTGGTGCGGACACTTTATAGACAATTTTCCAACTGACTAACTTCACGAATACCTTTCGACTACCTTGCATTCAATTAACTGATCATTATTAACAAGTGAAGGCGCGCCGTCACTAATTACAGCTGTTAATTAGCTTAAAATCAGTTGAATTGGTTTCCTAGAAACGCCGTTCGTTTCGTACTCCCATTAACATAATGCGTGTACCGACTACGTATATGTTGGCACAAATCGACTCGCTGCTGGATGTTGATCGAACTAGAGTAAAAGTGATATCGTCGGATCTCCCCCTAAGTCGCTGTCATACGCCAATATCGAAGATTTTAATCTATTAATCAGAAAAGTTAATATCATAATACTGGATGGGACAGTCTTATTGTTATGGCTTGTGATAGCTCGTGTGCCTCTGGGGAAAATATTATTTCAATTTGCCGAACGCCGAGCCAGATTTGGAAGGATAATTGAAATGGAAATCTAATATAGGGCCCTTGTTGAAAATGTAATAATAGAAAGTAGGCATTTTTTTACTAAGTGGGTTCATCTTCAATTAGTAGACTCTATATGTTTCGAAAAATCAAATAGAACACGTGTTTAACAGTGAGAACATATATTTCATAGTTTTTTGTTATTAAAAATAAATCAGGAATAAAAAAGTCAAATTTAAAATAAATTTCGCAATTTTTCAATCGAACATTTGATGAAGAGCGCTGATCAGACTCCGCATGCGATTAATAATATCTCTACCCCTCATTCTAATCACAGGGATTAGCCCAGAAGTCGGACACTTGTGCGGGAGAGGGGGCGGCATATTATTATTAAGCAGGCCGCATTTGCGCCCAGGAACGACTATTCAGTGCAGGACTGAGGGAAATCTGGAAAACCTCATTAATTAGGGGGGTAGTCAAATATCAACCGGCATCAATCTCTCACATTGACCCAAGCTAACATTATTCCACCCTACCATACCCACAGAGGGTGCCAATCCTCTCCACGAATATAGCATTTTATACGGTCTACCGGCAGCTGGGCTCGAACCAACTCCGTCTAGTCACCTCGATTCAAGTACTAACACCTTAAACCGCGCGACCACTGACCGATCAAACTTGCCACTACTTTTAAATATTTTACATTCTGTTGATATTGAACGTATACAAGCTGGTCATTTTGTTATTACATTTTTTTGTGTTAATTTATTATTTAATCACACTGTATTTCTGGAAAAATATTAATTAAATACACAAGACACTTGAAAGAAAAACACTGTCCGTAAAAATAATAAGACGATTTAAATATCTTTTATACGTTAGTGCGGCAACTCTTAAAACAGATGCGTCAAGCGGTGCATTACTTAAAGAAGCTATAAGCTTAGTTCGGTTTTAGAAGATGCAAAAGTATCGCATATTAACTTTCAATTTACGTGTATTGAAATTATCAAATACCTTTCCACAAGTATTACATGTTTTGATTGCACTTGCCTGTGCCACAGCTTATTCCTTTGTCCTGAATGATGCTAGTACACCGGTATCAACGTCAACATCTATCTCTATCAATCCTAGAGCCTAGAGGATGGGGTTTGTGCGGGACAATTCGCCTACTGTTCCTGACACCTACCTGTTGTCTGTGCCTACATCAGTTTCTTTGTGCATGCGACTGACGCTGATTTTAAATATTTTACTTTGCCTTCTCTTGATATTGAACGCATACATCAAGCTAGTTATTTTGTTATTTCATGTTTTGTGTTTGTTTTTAAAATCTGTTCCACCCACTATGAAACTATGAAGTATGAAATGGTTATCACTGACACGTTGTTTGAGGTTAGGCAAAAGTTAACTCTAAGGTGTTGAGTGAAAATGAGGGGGTTAATTTGTATATCTTTGTAACAGTGTACAATGGTATCTACTTGTGAAATGTGGATAACTGTTTAAATAGTTGGCATTGCAGCAAGTAGGTAAGTTTTATGCACGCTTATGGATAATTTTTGGAATCATTGAACAAACTAACTTCCTAAATACTTCAACTAGTAGTAACGAACTTATGGAAATCCATTTTTGAATCTTTTATGATCAGTTAAGAACAGATTTGGTTAATATTATTGCGTAGCGTACTACCTACCCAATTTTAGTTTACTTATTGCTAAAAACAAGTATTTTCAAATTAGAATTAACCGAAAAAATTGAATTTACGGTAAAAAATTATTTATTTAACAGACGACATGGTAACCTCGCTTTCAGTAAATCATATGGTTTATTAGATTACGTCTGTGATCTATCTGGTCAGTGGATCTCAATATGTGGGTATTAAAAAAATTAATTTCTCCGTAAATATTTGAAATTTAAAAAAAATACGTTCTCTAGACGCATCTACATGGCGAACTCCACCTGGAGTTAAAATATATGTCCTTGTTTAAGGTTTGCCGTGTATAGAGGATGTAGTATTTATACTGCATAGAAATCATAAGTCTTGAAAATATTTGAAATAAAAGAAGTTTACGAAATAGTTCAATTTTTATGTATTTTCATGCAATTTAAATTTCAATTTTTGCAATAAAAAATTCTCTAGTGCGCTCCTAGATTTTAGTTGTTTTAATCAATCCAATATTCAAACTGATAGCCTTGTTGTGATTGAGAGTATTCTAAACTACCAATAAAACCTTGCTGAACTTTATTTATTGTGTCTTGTAAAATATCGTTGAAGGCTAATCTAACTACGTTTTAATTATTTAATATTGTTCTCTTCACTCGTGTACAAAAGAAGAAATCCATAGGGTTTAAGTGTATTAACAGCCTCGTTGGACAATTTCACGTCGCGTGCAATAAACACTTACTCTTTGTACTTGTTGCATAAATAACTATTTTTGTAAAATCGTAAAAGGATCGAAAATCTATTTTGTGTGATTTTTTAGGTGGTGTGGTATTATTAATTTAGTTTTTATTCATCGTACAAATGTGGCAAATAATAAAAGTAAAAAAAAATAAATGGCCATAAAGAGCCAGTAGTACATCCACCCACTTTCCGACGAGAAGCCACTAAACTCTCATATTTTATTACATAAATGGAACACTTACATATAACGTAGGCAATTTAATTTACATAACACTGTACAATACCGCTCAGAACTTGAAATATGCGCCGTTAGTGTTCTATAAATTTAATTGATTTAATTAAAAAAAAATTACGTCGCCCCTGAACGACAAGTCGTTTCTAAATAATGATAAATCCATCTATGCTGGTGGTCACTTGAGATCATCACGTCAACGACTCCTTCTCAAGTAACACGTGATATTTTCTAGCAGAGAGTTAAAGTTGCAAGGTTTAGTCGCATAAACATCTTATTGGCATCAACACAGCAGCTAATAGCGTCAATAGGCACATTTTTATAAAACATAGTTGCTGTATAAAAATTATATAATTTTGTTTGAAGCAGCAATAACTTATACGATTCCAATAAAGCATGTCATGATAATGTCTAATAAAAACGTTATACAATTATTGTGCTTTATTTACAAGCCCATCACAACTATAAAGCTAATATTCCACTTTCTTTAAATTTTACGACATATGTCTATTATAAGTATCATCATATTATGTATAGGATGTTATACGTACTTATAAACTCAAAAATATCTAATTCAAAGTTGAATTTCAGGTACGAATAAAATTTTACTGTAATAAACGAACAAAGTAGGTCGAAAAGTAATAACGCGCCTGCATAGTACTAAAAAATAAAGATACTTTCGTTCACAAAAAAACTGAAAATTTAAATACATGCATATTTGCTGCTAAAATATATCCCCAGTTCGAATTTTAAATTCCATGTAAGAAAAACTCTTATTTTTAATAAGCAACGGAAGTTATTTTCATAAATAATTTCACGCAAAAGTTGTTTTTTGAATTTTTTTTCAAGATGGACGCTGAAACGCAAATAGAATTAATAAATAGGGCGCTAAAATAATAAAACAGTTTGGTTACTTCAGAAGGATTTAAAATACTTTATGTTATGTAAAAACGAAACATAAGAGCATTATGTTTTGCTTGTGTTAACTACTTTTAAAAAGCAGTTTTGCTTTATTGTCGCGCAAAAATATTTTAATACAGCATTTATAAAACAAATAATATCTCTACCCTTCATTCTAATCACAGGAATTAGCCCAGAACTCGGAGACTTGTGCGGGAGAGGGGGCGGCATATTATTATTAAGCAGGATGCAATTGCGCCCAGGAACGACTTACGTTGGTAGGCCCTAACCACTATTCAGTGCAGGAATGAGGGAAACCTGGAAAACCTCATTACTTAGGGGGGTAGTCAAATATCAACCGGTATCAATCTCTCACATTGACCCAAGCTAACATTATTCCACCCTACCATACCCGCAGAGAGGGTGCCAATCCTCTCCACGAATATAGCTTATATACGGTCTACCGGCAGCTGGGCGCGAACCAACTCCGATCTAGTCACCTCGATTCAAGTACTGACGCCTTAAACCGCGCGACCACTGACCGACCCGATTTATACTTACAGCTAAATATCTTTCTAAAATTAAAGTGCTGCATAAATGGCATAAGAACTTTCTTAATGTGATTTAAATAACTTATATAAAATACTTTTACTTTTGCTGTAAGAATATTTTCAAATATTTCGTGTAGATTGCTTATAGACGTTATACAGTAAAACGACCTCCTGAAGCAAAAATACTGTATATGTGCAGACACAAGAACGTTCTGAAAATCGTTTAAATAATTTCTATAAAATGTTTTTCTTGTTGGGATTACAATATTTTCACAGGTATTTTACACAGCTGTTAACAAAAAAGTCTCAAATGAAACAATAATACGATGAAATTATTGGCATTTAACCGCTACGTATCTTTTATATAAATTTCTAGTCTTTTAATTTTGAATTATAAGACTAATGTGCTGCTTGGGGTTTAGCTGCTCATAAATATAGACTTTAGAGTAATACTGCTTTGCGGCTGGTTTCCAGTCAGTCGGACCTAAGAGTGTTCAGATATGATTAATATTGGCTTGCCCCGCATTTCGCGTAACTTTTAGGAAACTAGATCTTCTCTTTGCGGCGGTATGTGTTCTATATATAATTTTTCTTATTTCGTATCTTGAAGTGAATTCCTTATTAGAGCTGATTACTTGACATACAATAATAAAAAGAAAACTTGGAGAGTGGATGTATTTTGCTGATCCGGTTATGTGCTTATTAGAAAAACGTAAGTAGGTACAGTGTGTATAATATTTTCCCAAGTTCTAACAAGAAATCAGAAATAATAACTGCATCCAATATAGTTATTTATATACCAATGGTGTGAAGTAAGCATTTAACATCCGTAGTGTGAAGATAATATACACACACCATCACAAGCCTTGGACTCCCTGTATATAAAATGGTACAATTAAACCTAGGGGTTTTTCTTAATGTGGTAAAAAAGTACATGTACTTTGGGACTAAAAGGACAATAAAAAATTGCAAACCATGAACCTTTACTTTATTACCAATATTTTTACAAATCTGGTCAGTTTGGCAGTATATTCAGCCAACTGTTGCTTTGAATTTTTGTGCATAATGCCAGCACGCGATATTTCTGCATTTACCCGAGCAAGAATGACTGCTTTACATGATACAGAATATTCTATTCATCAGATATCGAACATGTTGGACATTGCTAGATTATCTGTTGTACCAATAGTACACAGATATGAAGAATTTGATACAGAGAAAAACAGACCACTTAGTGGACGTCCTCGAGTATCTAATGAAAGGGAGAATCTGTATTTGGTACAATATGCCCGTAGACACCGCACATTTTCAGCTTCAGCTCTTAGGACCATTACGGGTCCCCACTCTACTTTTAAGGTATCGTGCTGCCCGTCTCCAGTGGGCGCCAGAGTATAGGGGTTGGCTTTTACGCCAGTGGCGGTGGATCTTATTTACAGACGAAAACAGAATTGAGCCTGGAGAGAACCAGGTCGTCAAAAGAGACTTTATTTTCCCCGTGAAGTTGCTCCGTATGAAGGGGGTACTGTAATGTTTTGGGATGGAATAATGTTCAACCGCCGCACCCCATTAATTCGCATACCACAGAATACGACCAGTCAAATTTACATCGAACAAGTTATTACTCCCATAATCTACCCCCTACGTAATGAATTAGGTGAAAATTTTGTGTTTATGAACGACAACGCAACAAGGGTTCAAGAGACACTCGAAGCAGGACATACCAGTAGATTAAATTGGCCAGTCAACTCTCCTGACATGAATCCTATTGAAAACATGTAGGATTTCGTTGCTAGAGCCAGCCATTCATAATCATATTCTTCCACCTCAAACTGCAGATGAGTTAGTCGTGGCGGCAGAAGAGATCGTTAACCGCTTGATTTTCTCAATGCACAGACCTGTCAGTATGATATTGGAACGTGGTGGATGTCATACCGACTATTAGCCAAGTATAGAACTTGCTTTGTTACTTCTTTTTGATTTAATAAATTTTGTCAAAAATGTCACACTTTTGCTGGTTTTTAATTGTCTAAGTACTCAATTTATCGAACATATTCTTCTCACAAAAAAAATATTCAGCAAACAATATACTCTTATACATGTATTTGGTTTTTGTGACAGAAAGATCTCTTTCACAAGAAAGAGTCCAAGACTTTTGACGTTGTGTGTATTATACGCTTAGGTTATTAAACGCATTAAGACGCAAGTGTATCTATAATTAAATTCAAGTATTTTTTTTATTGGAGCCGAATTGACAGTTGTGACAGATGGCTAACAATAATATAAACAAACACGGATATTTAGTATGCGAAGAACCTTGAGCAAAATGACATATTCTATCATATATAATTGGCAAAATATGGATTTCAGTAGTGATAGTAGTACAGAGAGCATTCCGAGTACGTTTCCTAAAATCTTTAAAGCAGTAAAGGAAGCGAAAGGAAGTTTGATGCTGGGAAAATCAAAAAAACTTTACAACGAAATTTATGATGATTTTGTTAAATGGTGTTCCTTTAATGTGAAACACTACACTGAAAATGTGCTCCTAGCATTTTTTTCGAAAAATGTCAGAATTGTAGGCCCTCCTCTTTGTGGTCGTATTATTCCATGTTTAAGACGACGGTACTTTTATATTACAACATCTAGATTAGCAAATATTCAAGATTAATGACATGTTTAAAAAGAAAAAATGATGGTTACAAATCGAAGAAGTCAAGAATATTAACTAGAGAGGAAATTGACACTTTTCTGGGAAATAACCCCAATTAATGTTTAATGATCAAGAATGTTGTCAGCTTAAAACGTAAAATAAAATTGTCATTGTTTCTTAGGCCTAGACTCTAATTAATAAAAATACACGAACTAGACGCTTTTGCTTAATGTAATTTACAATAAGACTATTATAAACTTTTCTGTTACTCAGATCAAAACAGCAAAACAAACACAATACAATTGATTGACAAAAACATTGATATAAATGCTCATAAATTGAGATGATATTATAGTTTACAAAGGCATATTATTCAGTATTATGTCAAATGTAATTTAATGATCATGAATCGAACATCTACTCTACACTAAATAGTTCTAATAACATTTTACTGTGGCACACTACATTGGAACAAAGAGTGTGATATCCGACTATTTATAAATCTAATAAAAAATGTATTGAAAACTTTAAAATTAATCAAATCAAAATATTTTTCACATTTTAATGATTTCAAAAAAAAACTATTCTTCGCAGGGACCAAATTTTAGGTCAAAATTCGTCAATATGAAGAAAATATTCACGCCTGGCAAACTTGATCTCGTAGTATCCATTCCACTCCACAAGTGCAATTTGTTTTTGAAAATCAATAGTTCAAAATATTCTCTATAAACCACTTATTCCTTTCTCAAGACTACCCTGTTATGACATCTAAAACTTTATGTAAAAAAGAGAATAACCGCAAGCTCTGCTTTCCCAATACGTTCATATAAAATTGGCGCAACCTTGAGAAGACTAACCCCTACACAACCACCTCCTTCCGCTGAGAAACAGCGCTTGCTGTTCTGGTAACATAGTGCGTCCAACGAGAAATATATTCTACATGCATCGGGCAAAAATCGTAGGCAGTCACTCCACAATAAATTACACAGTACGTAGGCGCTGTGGAGTAGCAGCTCGTACATAAAACTTTTGTGGAGTTTTTCAATTGGGAGAGCCAGTTTGCGTATGAGTTATTTAACTGATTTAAATTCAAGTGCGCAACCGCTGAATAAATAATGTGAATATGTGGGATTTTTGCAGTCAAACAATAAATACACATTTCTCCGGTATTATTCGAGGTTTGCTTATGTTGCCTTAATGGCTATATTTACTTTTGGACATACTGCATTTTACTTAGTATCTCACTAGTAGTGTAGGTCTTTAGATTTACAGACAAAGAAAAATATATTTCAGACAATATCTACCATATACAGGGTGTCAAGAAATGATGAGCAAAACATTCAGGGGACAATTCTAGACCAAATATAAATGCTACCTCTTCCTGTAACATTTTTTCAAAACTGATTAGTAACGGAGTTACAGGGTGTTAAATTTAAATTTTATTTGCAGTTTTTTTGCAATACCTTTTGCCACACTCACAATATTTTGACGTATATCGGGATTTTTCGAGATGAGGATTATAAATTTGCCCACAGTTTTGTCGCATTTTGTAGAGGACGTCACATTCGAGTCTTTATTTTTGTTTGAATGGTTCCAACTTTTTTGTGCTACACTTTATGCGACTTTTGACTGAATATTTTTGTTCTCCTAACCTTTTGACATAAAAAAGGTATACTTTATTTGTTTCGATAAATCTAACCGTTTTCGAGAAAAACGCTAAAAAACATTGCTTGCATGTGATGAATACGAAATCATTTTAATTTATTTTCTTAACATACTACTGTTTCTCTGTTAAACATGATTTTAGAAAACAAATAAAATTATTTGACAGCCTACTATAGTGGTCCGTTAGTACAGTTCTCCAATACTTTTACAAATGTGTTAAGAAATGAAGGCTCAGCTTGATATACCAGAACGATTTAACAAATTCAAGTAAAAGAAACACATCTGTCGTATATAATTTTGATGTGGAATTATACAAGCATTTAAAATATTACCAGATGGAAAACACCGCAGCTATAATGAATTTAAGGAATGAAGACCATAAAGAAAGGGAAAAGAGTCTTCCAGACGTTTATAATTCGTAATAGAATGTATAAAAGAATTCATAATATTTTATTAAAATTTTAAAATTTGTTTACACAAATCACTAGATTTCTGTAAAATGCAAAACATGTGTCATTTTGTACCAACCAAGTTCACATCGCGAACTGACTGGATTTTTTTTGTTTTTTTTTTATTACTAAGCTTATTAGGAGGACTAAGTTCGCGTCAGGGGACTTGCTTACCTTTCTAGTATTTAGATAAGTGCTAGTTAATTATTACTGATATTTATTACACTCTATAAAGTACTGAATACTGATTACAACTCAACAACACTATTTAATTAGTCACTTTCTAAATCGCTCTGAATTCTAATTGATCTCTCCGAAATATCCAAATAACGACTCTCTAATTCAAGACTAACTGACTCGGCCGTTTATTCTTCGTTTATAGACTAAACGAATATTCCAGATATTTTCTAGCATATCTAGATCCATTTCTCGAACGACTCTCGTCGCTTCTCAATTTTCCAGTTGCGCCTCGATACACGGCATTGTTTTGTTTGTATACCAGAATCGCATAGGGGCGATTGGGGCAATCTAGTCTTTTGAGATACCACAGTCCGCGAATTGGGTGCGAGCGGGGAAAATTCTGCGACAGTATTACATATTTAATAATATTTAAGTCAAATTTTAACAAAGTATTATTCTTTAAGTAAATCCTAAATTTAATGTGATCCTAAGAAAATAAATGTTGAATTAAAGAAGAGGAATTTGTAAATATTTATGTCAAATACACTTTACTACCGAATTAATACATACTCATTTGAGTAAAGTTTGGAATTTTAAGTACATTATTATACTTAAATAGACATTGCAGATTAGATTAGGAAGCTCTCCCCATTCCTAATATCATGTATAACTTCACATGGTAAGAATTTAGGAAAATGTATAGAATTCATTTGATCCAGCTTAATAAAAAGATAGGTACTAGCTATTCATATAAGAATAACCAAATATTCCGGCATTTACATTTTAACTTTTCACAAATTTTTCTTAGAGTACCTACATTTAATTGAAGAACCAATCTTGTTTTTAAACTACCTGTAACTCGCACAAACGCTATGATCTCGTCACCATTGTACCAAATAATTAAACATCACTATAATGTCGAGATTCGCTTGATCTATTTGTTTGTTCTATTCAGAAAATCAAAAACATTTACTCTTAGGTGTATTTTTTATAGAAATGTTTGTTGTACAAGTATGTATTTTTGATAATATAATCATTTTACTACTTTTACTACTACTACTACTACTACTTTTTGCTTTTTCCCTGTTATAGTTATGTCTCTATATACTGGTAGATATTTTGTTTTTAATATGTTTTCTTTTTAATTTTATATTGTTTGACTAAGTTTTGTTTTAAGTTGTAAACCTTACTATAATTGTGTTATCTATATCTACTGTTTTGTGTCCTCATCCCGTAACTGGGTTAGTCCCGTGGGATGTTGTATGTAAAATAAATAAATAAATTTACTTTAAGAAAATAAATCGATCAAACCACAAAAAGAAATTCCTCTTAATTAGTTAAAACTGGGCCACAAGTTGCTAATGCTGCAAAAACGCCTGTGATTAAAAAATTTTTGCATTCTGCACTACAGACAAACTACACTAGGATATCTAGCTGGGCGGAAAACGGCAAATTAAGGAAATGGAAATGGACCATAGAAGCCAAAGTGAACAGCCCCCAGTCCTTATTCATCAAAAACAGTCGGTATAAATGAATGGCCGTCATCGCCCTATTTGATCTGCACAAATTGACCTTTTCGTTAAAGATTTAGTGCAACAAAACATGCAGGCGGTCGTTTGATGTAGTTTTTTGGTTGATTAATACGCAAAACGTTCGGCGGATATGGATAATTTGAATAATACAGGTTTGGTAACTAGCGATACGAGCACATTACGACTGATTGATTTCCACCAGTTGAATAATAATATGCTCTGGCGTAAAACCGTTATATATAATTTTTAAATAACGTTTATACGAATGAATATCACTATTTATGAGAAAAAAATAACACAGTTGATGAAATAATAGTAATAAATAATTAAATAATAAATTTTGATATGTTTTTAGAAGTATTACATTACTAATAATAAATTGCCATGGAATGTAAACAAAACCAAGTGGCTGAAAACGCGATATCATTGGTATGTCGTCACAGGACGTTCAGCGCAATTTAGGTTTCCGTAGATACAGGTGACAAGTGCAATGTTACGATATTGATGACGTAAACAGGCGTTTGTTTCTTGAGTTTTTTGCGGTTTTGTGGCATTTTTGGGTCATAGGTAGTGTAAATACTGCCTGCTGTGCAAATATCATATTGACGGAGGGGGTTATTAATTTGCCAGTAGTGGATTTATTTAATTTTACTCTTATAAACTTCACTAGTGCTAATCACAACTTCATTAGTGCAGCAAATACGGGGTCAAAGCAAGCAGGTGTCTATTATTTTCCGTTTTTAACATTACCACAATTATTAGTGGTGATGTGATGAACTTAAGGTGTTTTAATGTAATTTATTTTTTGTTTACAATATAGATCCGCTCACGGGGCTTAAGATGGGGATCCAAGGCCTGCTATGATTATTTTTATACCCCCCGGAATTCAATAAAAACATTTAGCGATATTTTATATAAAATTCAATAAGGTGGTGTTACTCATCTCAGAACTAGTATAACGGTTTTCGATGACATTTAAATCAAAGAACTTTTTGTTTATTTATTTTGAAAAATAAAGTTTTTACTAATTTTTACAAAAAAACATTAAGAATACTCGGTATAGTTTTTGTTCAAATTTCACACATAGGGGTTTTGAGGGGTAGATATTCACACCATCTTATCAGATTTTAAATAAAAAAAATAGCTAAACGTTTTTATTGAATTTTGGGGTATTAAAAAAATCATAGCAGGTCTTGGATCGTCATCTTAAATACTGTAGTAGGGTCAGAGAAAGCGGTTTTCGATGTCATTTAAAATTTAAAAAAATTAATTAACTTGAAGAATAAAGATTTTCCAAATCCTACCCTGTATATTCACTAGCGATGTATGTCTGACATATATGTCTAGACACAAGTTTCGCATGAAACTGTACCTTTGGAGTATTACTACAATGTAGGGGGACATATTTTCTGTAAACATCTTAACATTTTCCATAGTGAACTGAGTAAACTATTTCAGAGACCTCTTAGTGTTAAAGATTTGTGCTTGGGCAGAATCATGCGTGCTAATTTTTGGAAAAGATTACAATTATTTACAGAAACCTACTTCATTAATTTTACCCGGTACTATGGTTTGGTACCAAACTGACATCCAAACGTATACAATATCATTTTTAATAATGGTTTGCTGAGGAAGCGTTCGGCACTAATAATGTAACTCATAACGACCCAACGTTGTCGTCATTTAACTGATTTTATCTTAAAAGGAGAACCTTTTACGACATCAGGTCCAGATAGAGCAATATGGTGGAATTGTAAGGCGTCGTATTAAGTTTCAGCGTTGATATTAAACACTGAGACCACCACCATATGGTAAATCAGGGACGATAGCGTAAGAACTGGTTTTACGCATTATTTTAGTTTTGAAAACAAATAGGACCATTGGGCATATGGACATTTAACGAAATATTTTGTAGTGCACCATATTGCCGTATTAAATTTCTATGCGATGAAGAGGAGTGCATCTATATCAGTTGAAATAGTTGGGGATGATATTTTCGAATTGAATGCTTCATATAATAATTACGTTCGAACTTTACAGGTAAGTTTCTTTGATCGTTCAATTATATTTCAGCGTCCAATCCTCTATATCACTTAACCACGTAGATATATAAATACGTATTGCGATTCGAATAGCCTAGTTTGTGCAACCTAAGAAAAACATGCTCTATCTAATTGATACTAATCGCAAACTCCAGTGTGCATTTGTCGAACCTGAATGATCATACGGTTGATAACTAGGTATCTACCTACCAAAATTGCTTTTGAGAATTCAGCTTTCCATGATTTACCTATTATAGAACTTCGTGAATGGCATTTGATCTATAATGGTTTTACCCTGATATAGATAACTGGTCGAGGCCAGTAACATAATTAGTGAGCACATTCCTAGTCTTAGCTACGATTCTTTGACTAAACAGGAAACACCGGCCATGAAGGAATTGGTGGAACAGATATCACTGCCCTGCAGGGGAACAGATTCTCCCTATTAGGCAAGGTGCAACTCCTGTCGGGGCATCTGAACAAATTATCATTATTTTTATTGATTCGTATTGTTCGTACAAAACTTAACAACTGTTCTATGACTTTTCATGTTTACTTTCATAGTTTACGAGTAATTACGAATTGCACGTAGAAGTACAGAACATTTCTGAAAAGTGGACAAATATTGACTGGATAATAAAGGTAAATGGAAGCCCCCCGAAAATCCCTGGAATACTAATGTTATTTATGAAAGTAACAGAATGTTATTGTGTACAAAGTTATTGCAAAAAGAAAGTAACATTTACTGCATCCGGCAATTAAATTTTAATCATTTTAACAGATGTTCAAAGTGATGGCGTTGGACTGCAACACATTGTTCAACGCGTCAGAGGATCGGGCGAGCTAATGTACTGGATAACCTCGTCCAATCCACCGCCAGGAATACGTGGTGGACAGCCATCGTGCTAGTACATGTTCTGTTACTCTCATAACATTAGATACTAATCACACCACAAAATATGCATGAACGCACTAGAGATGCTTGCCGCGATATTGACAGAGACATATTATTACGGACAATGGACCATTTTGCAGTACGCGTTGAACAATGTATTGCAGTCGAAAGCTATCAATTTGAACATCTGTTAAAATGATTAACTTTTAATTGCCGGATGCAATAACTGGCTTTTTACAATAAGTTAGTACGCAATAAAATTATGTTACTCTCATAAATAACATTTGTTTTCCAGGGGTTTTCAGTAACCAGTCAGTCAATGTTTGTCCACATTTCAGAAGTATTCTGTACTTTTACGTTCAATACGTAATTACTCGTAAACGCTGAAAGTAAACACGAAAAGTCATAGAACAAAAGTTGTTAAGTTTTCTACGAACAATATGAATTATTAAAAAAATAGGGGCTTCTATTTGTTGTCTGAAATGATTTTCTCTCAAATGCTTACTTTTCAATCTTATTTTCCTCTCTCTCAATATATTTGTGAATAAGTTAATTCAATATTTAAGTTTGCTCGTTAATAAAGAAAAATTTAATGCAGAGTCAGAGTCAGAAATATAAAACAAACATTGAATAACACAGAGAATACTAATTTTGTTATTATTACCACAATTAATTTTTAAAAATGCCAATAAAATTCGAGGTTTTAATAAGGTAAACAAAATTCTTCAATAATTTCTCTGCGCATTAAAAATCAACTTGGCTTGTATGTTAATGTCGCTGATACAAATTTAGCAAACTTGATGGAATTTTAAGATACGTAAACCGAAGTAAATTGGAAGTAAATATCGGCACTGGCCGCAAATTCCTGAAAGCCTCTTAGGCCAGACATCTGGAATAAGATTTTAACTTAATAGCCGCAAGGATCCCTTAAGAAAGAGCATCTCGTATGCATTGATTGAGATTTATTTGGATGTTTTTTAACTTCGGGGAAAATATACTTACTTGCGGAAGTTACCGTCGACTTTTTCCCTGTCCGTCAGCTTTTCCTCCTAGAATTAGGATTCTCCTTTAAAACTACTAACTTCTACTTAATTAATTACTCAGCTTTTAAAAAAATCATTTCTTTTGCTAAGCTTCTTTTTTGAATTATTTCTGTTCATTTCTCAACAAGCTAATGTTGAAATAACTGAATTATTAAGAAGAGAAGGGCGAACATTAACAAATAATCGACTGTTATGAATTATGTTTTTTAACGACAATTCATTATCTTTGGCCGCATCAGTTTGTATACTCAATTGTTGTCTTTAATTTTCTCAAGAAAATCGATAAATAATTTTCTTTCCAATTGTTCAGCTCTTAATGTGCCAAATTTTGTTTCAACTATGTCAACAAATTTGTAAATGTAAATTCTCTAATATATGTCTGTGCGTCAAGATGTTTGTTCTTTCGTATTGTACCTCCTAAGCACCTTACACGTTGTTTGTTCTGATTGCTTGTGTCGCTTCTTCATCTCACAAATTTCTATACCTTCAAATTTCCATTTAATAATATTAAATAATGTATCTAGCTTAATGACTTACATACATTTCTATCAATGCTTTTGTTGATATACAATAAGGAAATAGAAACTTTAGTAATTCGTATTGCTTTATACTTACGTAAAGATAAATATATATAGATACCTATGTTTTTGCTGTACGTAAATTACTAAATAGCAACGTTTTGTGATTAGTTGCGGAAATTGTTCTGAAGCAGAACTTCTCAGAGGACCATATACAGGGTGTCCAGAAACTCTCCTGACAAACGAAGACCGGAGATTCCTCAGATAATTTTAAGACAATTTAACCCAATTCACCTAGTCCGAAAATGCTTCCTAAAGGGAACTAGAGCTCTTTGAAGATGGCGCCTTGTAAATAGTTTTGTTTAAATACCTCCAGAACGCTTCTACTTAGAAAAACAAAAACTGGTACGCTTGTTTAGCCTTCAGAGATAAACCGATTCCATCAATTGCGAATTTCTAGTACCGGTCATAGGCGTCCGTTTTAGGTAGGTCAACGGTTATTTTAATGCATAACTTCTTTGTATTTAACTTTTAAGCATTTGTGACACTAGATTATTAACGAAAAATTTTTAAATCCATTTTCTAGAAAACGGTGTATCCTGATGACTTAAAGTAAGAGTACCTTTTAGTACTAGAATACCTGAAAATTTAATAAATTTAACAAAATTTTTAAATCCATTTTCTAGAAAACGATGTATCCTGATGGCTTAAAGTAAGAGTACCTTTTAGTACGAGAATACCTGAAAATTTAATAATCTAGAGTCACAAATGCTTAAAGTTAAAGACAAAAAAGTTATGCGTTAAAATAACCGTTGACCTACCCAAAACGGACGCCTATGACCGGTACTAGAAATTCGCAATTGATGGAATCGATTCATCTCTGAAGGCTAAACAAGCGTACCAGTTTTGTTTTTCTAAGTAGAAGTGTTCTGGTGGTATTTAAACAAAACTATTTTCTAGGCGCCTTCTTCTAAGAGCTCTAGTTCCCTTTAGTAATCATTTTTGTACTAGGTGAATTGGGTTAAATTGTCTTAAAATTGTCTGAGGAATCTCCGGTCTTCGTTTGTCAGGAGAGTTTCTGGACACACTGTATATCTGAGTATCGGTTTGAACCATATAAAGTTAGAGACAACAGTACAAACCGAGATCTAAAAAATATGATTTTTTCGCCTTGAGGGGAATTTTATTATGCCCTGCTACATAAAGACAGGCCGACGGTGACGAGTGACCTCTTATATAGACGGCCGCAGAGTCTTGTCCAAGAATAATAAGGGCAGGTCAAATATTCCCAGGTAAAGTAGAAAAGCGATTATGTGACTTGAAAAGCATAGCAGTTTGAATAAATTTAACCACTGCCTTTAATATCACTTTCAATTGTAGTGTATTGGAAGTAGAGCTAATAATAATAATTATTTCTGTATAAAGAGCGGAAAGTGATACATTATTGTTTGAGAGTGCAGTAATGTCACTTTATGCTCATAAAGCATATAAAGTTATGTCTACAGTTAATCAACAAAATAAAACTTTTCAATTATTCACTTTATTACAACTAAAACATTTATTATAACAAATAGAAGAAAGGTAAGAAAATCATTAGTTAGCATTCTTAATTTGGATGTTGAAAGAACAGTCTTTGCAAGCTTTAAAAATAATTCCTAATCCAGAAGGCTATATTCTGATATGGTAAAATTTTCATCACTGTGATGACAAAATTAAAATTTTCTTACTACTTTTTTTTTTATTGATAATTGAATTGAATGTTTGGCGAAAGTAATGCCCCGTGTATAAATGACACTCTGGCAGGTTAAGGTAATAATTAGCAATAGCGTCTGGTATTTTAGCATTCATTCCTACCACTTAATTAAAACACTTGCCTAATTAAATTTTAAGAATGATCATGCTGATGTGTTATCGTTTCTAAGTGTCAAGGCTACATGCTTCCTATAGAATAACAAAAAGTTGATAGAATTATCTTGAATGTTCTTCTTGCCTTTGGTCTTTAACATTCATTTTTACTATTCCAATAATTAAAACTACCTATAATACGATATTTCTATTAAGTTAATCAACATGTACAAAATTTACCATACCCATACACCTTTAATAAGTATTTTATTTTATTTTATTTTAGATTACACCAACCTACAGTACACTGTACCAATTACAGGCGGGACAACAGATAAAAATACACATTTTATACTATAAACATACACTATGACAATAAAAACAATATTAGCACAAAAAATGAAAAGTAAGTTAAATCAAGTTAGCTACAAAAACTGCGTACACACTGATCTAATATTAGCCACTGAAGAGTTAAACAGGTCAATTTTGTTTTTAAATAAAGTATTATTTGTGTTACACATGACATACATTGGGGAATTTGAGAGTAAGTTGGTCCTTGGTGTCTTAAGGTAAAACAGTGCATCGTTCCTCGTGTCCACTCTAGGAACATGGAAACTTAAAGTTTCTAATAAAGTAGGACAATCAATTAAATTGTTAATTAACTTAAAAAGGAAGATTTGGGAGTGCATTACAGACCTGTTTTCAAGACTATGTACGCCATGCCGCCTTAGCAACATATTGTGATCAGTGCCAATTTCCGGATAAAAGCAATCGAGTTTAAAAGACATATACGTCAAAAATTTTCTCTGGATGTTCTCCAGCTTATTAATAGCATTTGAATAATGTATATATAATATATATAATAATGTATACTGTATATTTCTACTCGCAAAAGAGTTGTTGACTTCTTAGGCCTATATTCAACTCCTTACCTTTTTAAAAATGCGTAAACTTTTTAAATTTGCTTAAGTCAATATTATTCTTGGTAGATAATGTGGAGGACCATAATCATGACGATTTTAGTGTTCTGCGTATTCAGAATTTTATAAATTTCCTTTGACTTACACCATGCCACAAATAGGTTATTGCTTCTCGTATAACTTTTTGCGTGCGACGAAAACAATGTCCTTATAAAGTGATGATTCTGGTAAATGCAGATGCTTGGCAATTTTGCTTGGTACACTTCTAGAAGTATGGATTGCAACCGGCTGGACTGTATATTTCCCATTTCTATATGTTAGGAATTATCGGTCATGGTGCGTCTGTTTTGGAACGCAGAGTTAATGTATGTCAAAAAATTCTACAGATTTTAATTTTCCTTCAAACTCTGAAGTGATCACAAATATTCAAGGCCTGTTGGTCTTTCTTTCAGTTACGTAAACAACCAGAATTGTTTTTTGTGCTCTACGTTACTTACTTTTAAATTCTAATGTTCTTCATTACGTAAAGCTTCAGCAATGCCAAACAACACAAATCTAAAATAATTCCTACATTTATATTAAATTATTTTTGAAAAGTTCACTACATTTTTTAATTTCGTGCCTGTTTCACCATTTCATCATACTGGCGATGTATTTTTCGATTGATTTTTGTGGTAGAATTTCGAAATACGTTTCTAACGACTTTTCCCGAATTTCAGGCGGCGTGCATGGAATACCCTCTTCTACAATACTCTATAATAATCGCTATAGTACTGCAAGGCTCTATTGACGGTTGGTGATAAAAAACGTTTACTGTCACATTTCCGTCCAAATATTACGTTAAATCTGACATTGCCCTGGTTACATTGAATCCAGGCATAATAGGTCCAACAATAATGGAACAATTTGCGCAATTAGAAAGCTTGTATATCATGTTTACTCACGGCGATATCTAGTTAGTCCCTTACTCGTTCGCTCATCAAGCTAGTGGACCCTATTAAATATAATCACTGTCTAATAACTTCAATTACGCGTGCTTGCATAACTCGGCGCGTCCCTAATTAATATATTATTCAATCGGTGCCGTATATCCTCGATAATTGTAATTAATGGGTTATAAAGTATGTTGTATAATTCGTATTGGTTCTGATTATTGCTGTAACTATCGGGTTCTATTATGTTATTATGTTTCTATATAAAAGTACCCTATTAGGATAAGTGGATGCCGTTTCACAACGTTGAAAAACAGGTCGTATTATTATAAAAGCAAATATGCGATCGAAACAACTGATAATGATTTTATTAACGTTCTTATAAATAATAGAGGTTTGAAAAATTTGTGGTGCCGTTACATAAAGTGGATAGTTTCAAGTGACTAAGTTGCTTGAGGACTTTTTCGAGGCGCAAAAGTTTTTGCCATTCTTTGATTATCGTTTTTAGAAAGATACCAAAGTTTCGAATATTACGGTTAACACATTCTATATTTTCTAATATACACAGGGATAAAATAGACTATTGTTGCATAAATCATTCTCTAGCACTGATGAAACAATTATTGTGGTTCAAATTTGAAATTACAAATTTGTTTATTTAATTTTACCCTCAGCTAATCCATCAGTATCGGAGCAACAGCTGTTGTAGATTTTCTGTTTTATAATAATAATACCTCTACTCTTCATTCTAATCGCAAAGATTATCCCAAAAGGAGAATTGAGTGGGAGAGTGGCGATATATTATTAAGTAAGCCGCATTTGCACCCAGTAACAACTTACGTTCGACCATTGAGTGTAGGAATGAGAAAAATGTAGAGGGATGATCAAACGGCCATTATCAATCTCTCATATTGACCCAGGCTAACGTTTTTACATCCTACGATTCCTGCAGAGAGCGTACCAATCATCTCTACAAGTATTGCTCGACAACCGACTGACCAAATTATCTTAAAACCAATGTCATAACGTATAAGGTTTAAAGTATTTTTTAAAAGTGAGGCCATAGTAGTAAAAAACAAGTTTAGAAAAATAAAGTTTTAACAGAAAAGGTATATGAGTCTAATAAAACTGCTTTTCTTACGAGATTTATTTATACTATTCTTTTGGATTTGGTGTTAGTAGATAAATATAAGCAAATGATAACACAGGTCCACAAAAAAGTGGTGTGAATATTTACTATTTTACAGATATAAGTATACCACGGTAGCTGTAAAATAGTAAATATTCACTAATTCACCGCATTTTTCATTGTTTCAGTTTTAAAGAGTATCATATAGAATAAATTACGAGAAAGTGATTTTTATCGATTTTTTAGGTTTTCTCAAATATTTGCTGTGTGTAACTCCCAATTTTAATTTCAGATTCGTGTTCAGCGGGAAAAAATACAAAGGAAAAATATAGTCTAACTACCAGCACACACGACTTTTTTTTTGTGAACCTGTGTAAACTTTTGATGTGATTTTTATTGTTTTTATGGGTTTTCTCTAAAATTTGCTGTGCGACCCCCCATTTTGACTTCAGATTCGTGTTCAGCGGGAAAAAATACATGAAAAAAATATAATGGGACCCTCAGCACACACCACTTTTTTTGTGGACCTGTGTAATACTTACAAAAGTATTACAAATTTAAAAAAATTCAAAGTAGGTTCTTGTGTAGGATTTCTGTAACCTAATAATCGGACACGGCTTTGTTTATTTATATAATAACAATTAGTTTAATTTTTGTAAGTCGAATTGATTGTAAGTTATATATTAATTGTAAAGATGAGTCTTGCTACTGAAAAAAACTTGTTCTGAAGACATTTTAAATGCTGCTCGAGAAGCATGTTCAAGCTTGCTTCTTTTAAAATCCAAGGAAAATAACAGGGTGTATATTTTCACATATTTTGTAAGTGAAGGATAATAAAATACGCACTAAAAACAGCTTATTTTTAGGAAGATAAGCTATTATTTTATACATACTTTTTTGTTTTTCATACAACATCTCGTAATTTTAGGCAAAATCTTTTAAGGCATCCAGCTTATGGGGTACATATTCCATATTGAAAAGTACAAATACACATAAACGTGTAAATGGTACATACGAAGCAAATAAGTCAAAAGCTTTGACTATGGAAAACGTTACTATGTTTTTAAGAGAGGCTGCCGAGGAAATTAAACTGGTACTAATATTTAGTTTAAAAGAGCCATGTTGGCGTGCAGAATTGTGCAGTTTAACTGTAAAAGATATAGAACACAAGGAGCAAATAATGGTTACACCTTTTCATGATACCAAAACCAAAAAGAAACGTGTATTTACTCTAACAGCAAAGTGCCACAGATATGAAATTTATCATAAGTATTTTTACGAATGAGACCCAACAAGCAAAACACAATAGATTTTTCATTTACTATAATCACGGTAAGTGCACAATACAACCAATAGGCATCAACAGTTTTGCAAAAATTCCCCAAAGACTGGCAGAAAATACTTCAAGCTCCCAGATGCATCCAGTTACACTGGCCATTGATTGAGGAGGACGTCTGCCAGCTTTCTCTCTGACAGTGGAGCGAGAGGATGTTCAAACATTTAAAATACATGGAAGATGGCAGTCAACAAGAATTACTGGTACCTCAAAATCATTCAGGAATGCAGATAGAGAATCATAATAATTTTCAGGAAGAACAAGTAGATTTGAATAAATTCTGTGTTAACTTTTCAAATTTGTATAATTCTACTTTAATTCAGTTCCATAATATAATTTATACAATTTACTTTGTATATAAGTAATAATAATAATAGGCATTTATTTACATTAATCAAAATGCAATAATAATGTTATATAACATGAACCTCCAAGCAGCAACCAAGGCATATATTGTACGTAAATGCCTGTATAATATCGGTAACGCACGCAATATACACATTAAAATGAAACTAAATTGATGCATACAATATTACACATACACTAAATATACAAATACATACATAAATCTTAACATTATATGAAATAAAAAAATTAAGATATGAATATATCCACAAAATACGAACGCGCGGAATGTAGGGGGGAAGAGAAGGATCTTACTTAAAGTAATTCAATCAGATTTCTGACCTCTGCTCAACCTAACGTAAGCATATATTTTTAAATATATTTTTTTATCAAATTTACAGAGATCAATTTATTAAAATAAGTTTTGTACAATCGTTTGCAATAATAATGACACTCTCTTAAAACAGCTTTTTAACTTCTGGAAGTTCTGAATAGAAATTTCATTAAATCTCTCTTGGTAAGTGAAACAACTAATAACTAATGTTAAAAATTTAAAGTAGATTTCAATATGAATACGTCAGAAGTTCAAAATAAATTGCAAAATTCATTTTAGTGAGTGTCATTAATATTGCAAACGATAGTACATATCCGGTAAACTGTTACACATTTTAGTGACAAGTGGGTATAGTTTCGTAAGTATAACAACAGTATCCATCAACGAGAAAAAATGTAGGACGTATTGCTAAATGTAAACATTCAGCAATGATGACAAATCGAGCGATATCTTTGTTGTTTAAATATAAAATGCAATTAAAATGGCAGTGGAATTGCATTCAGGTAAAATATGACGTATCACTTTGCGGACGAAGGTGACATAGCAGACAAATGTAATTAATAAAATCCCTTGTACAAACGTTTGCAAAATGTTTGAAATACACCAAAACATACTCGGCTAATATCAATTAGAATAGTAGAAATATATTCACGTGAATGATATGCGTCATGTAATACGGAGGTCTACAACCTAATTAGATGGAGCAATTTAGCTAATTAACCACTAGTTACCTTTGCATGTATTAGTTTACCAGAAGTAAATTTGATAGTAGATACATGTAGGTACACCAGATTATAACATAATTTGAAACACAGACAAGGACAAGTTGTAATGTACGAGTAGGTATGTGTAGTTAGTTTGATTCTAGTAATTGTTTTCACAAAAGTAATGCCTTTAAATTTAGTTTATCTGCCGGAATAGCATAGTAGATATGCTATGATGTTGTAATTTAGTACTATAAGGATATTTATTAGAGTAGTAGAGTAGTATTATAAAAATCATTGTAGTAGTTGATGGTACTACAATAAGACAAATATTATTAACTCTTGAATTTTTTTTAATATATCTTTAGGTATTAACAATATTGTGTGAAACTAACTACTCTGTGGAGTAAAGCTCCAACCAGCGTTGAATTACACCCACAATATTGTCTACGCATATATTCTTTATTATTAGCTTTTGTAAAAATTTTTTCTGTATTAGAAAGGTATTTTAAGTTAATATATATCAAATCATATCAATGAAGTCATATGTATGTTCTTTGATACGTAACATCTAAGCTAAGGTATGCTAATGAACAATTCCACAGAAAAAGCTCTATTCAACAATTATCTAAAAAAATTAATCTAGCTAAATTTACTAACCTGGTTTAATGAAAACACTCTATAAATATCTAAGTTCACTCTTGAAATTGCGGTAATTCGAAAATTCAACCACAATAGATGAGATCTGACCTATTTCTGCATTTTTAGGATTGCTTCATCAGTTTAAGCAATTTTGATATTGTCGACATTTAATTTCAAATAATTTTAATTTATTGGTCAAATAATTTTTATAGTTAGATATTTGACAACTTAAAGGAAGCCTATTTCCTTTCTTAATAATACCTCTGATTATTTATCTTGTAACCCACATTTGACTTCTTCAAATATGTCGTTAACTTGAGATATTTTCCAATTTCAGTGCCCTTCTTTACCTTGAAGCATAGTTTCAACATCGATTATTTCGACCATAGCGTTGACGGTTACATTTTGCAATATTGTGGAATTAGACCAAAAATACTTATTATTTTAAAGATAAACTTGTCCATGTAACAAGCTCTTTTTCATAGAGCATTCTTAATTTCTCTGAATTTTTATCGGTGATTACTTGTGTTCAACATAATTTGGCATCGCAGCTCCTTTGCTATTAGGCGGTAAGCTCCATCGAAAAGTACTCATAATAATACCTTGAGAAAAATCTAACGCAAGCTTTTTCACTTAATACTGCCTGCATTTGTTGATTTAGCTTGGATATAGGCATTATCACATACAATAGGCCTACTGTAGGTATAATGTAAAAAAAAATCGTGCGGAAAAATGCACTTTACCGCACTAGTACGGAAAAGTGCCGCTATCGCCACGAAAAATCATGATCGAGAAATATTAATATATTCTTCATGCAAAGAAAACAATAGCTATAAGCTGCTACAATTATTAAATTTCTGTTATTTTTTTATTTAAGCTTTTAATTTATGTATGTGGACATTGAGACTGATGTCCTTACAACTTTTTAAGTAACTTAGCTTCTTTTTTTCCAATTCTATCATCAGCAAATTACTGACTGATTCTATTTCCAGTATTCACTGTTGTATACGTAAAACCTGTGCAAGCCTTTACCTATGCCATGAATTAATATGTACAGGCACTGGAGCTGCATGTATGCAGATAATTATAGCAATTATTGGCCAATAAAGTAGATTTTCGCCCATAGAGACTGGTGGATGTCGAATACGAACTGGTACCTTATAGACACATTTGCGTGCATATATTGAATTACATTTCAAGCTGCTGTAGGTGCGTGGTACTCAGCGGGATATTAGTATACTGAGAAAAAAATGATATAAAGATAAGTTATCGTATTTTTTTTATTTTTGTGGGTATAGATTATATATTTGGAAATGTATACTAATAATAATATTAATAATAATAACAAACTTTATTAATAAAACAGGATTGCATCTAAATAAAGGATATAAATTACATTATAAACTATTTCTAGTAAAACTATAATAGGATAATAGGCAGCTTATTAAAAACAAATGAAGAATGAAGTACAAGAGTTAAAAATTAAATTAATAAAATATTAAAAAATACCGACATAAAAACGTTTAACCACATAAGACATAATTATTGTTAAAATTATATAATTACTTTTAATGATCTCCTAAGAAGATTTTCTGTACAACTAAAAATATCAATACAGTACTGAATATGATTGTAAGACCTACACATTGAAATACGTGGTGAAGACAGATGTTGATTTGTACTAAAATATTATGAACAAATATGATATTATTTCTTATGTAATTAATGTCGAGATATATGAAACTAAGTCATTGACAGAACCATATATTATCAATAACATTATTAATAATTTTATATAAATAAATTATCTGATGAAGCTTCAATCGATTTTGAAGACAGACTATCAATTTTTGTATTATGTAACAACTCACAGCAAGAAACATTCATGTTCAAATAGTAACCAGACTGCTTGAAACGTAAAAATCTGCAGAACTTGCGCTAAATTGTTTCAAAAGATGCGCGTGCATGTTACAGTAAGGTACGTACCCAAACCATGCAAGTATACTCCATCTTACTGCGAACTTAAGTATAATATAAGGTGTCGTCGATGTACTATCATCGAAGTCTCTGAAATTTCTTATTACAATCCCTAATATTTGCAAAGCATTTTTACGTACTACTTCAAGGTGATGACGAAAGGATTATTTAGGATCAAGCACCATTCCAAGGTCTTTAATAGAACTTACTTTCTGGATATGTGAGTTTATAATTACTAACATGGCACCACTCATGAATGATATCAAGATCATTTTGAAGTAATATGCAGACAATTTCGTTTCTTCTTATATAAGACATGCTACAGAAATTTAGAAGATTTAAAATTTTTAACAAGATCATTAAAGAATAATAAGAACAGCAATGACCCTAAGTTACTACCTTGCCTAATTCCACTTTTAACCACATACAACTCTGAATTGTGTCTCATTATCTCAATATATTAGAATTTATTCAACAAGTAATCATCTTTCAGGGAATAATATAAATATTATAAGAAACGTTACGTACAGCCAACCATTATATGTTATATTCCAAATGGAAAAATGATAATTCAATATTTCCAGTATAAATGTTATGTTTAATAGAATTAGGGCTTAAGCATTTACATTTGGAGAGGTAGAAACGTGAAAAAATTACAGCGTGAAATATATTTCTAAACAATTTCAGTCTTCATTTTTACCATCAGAGATGTCACATCTAGTACTGTCTAGGATCATCATAACACCTCAGTGGTTTTAAAGTTATTATAACGAACGGTATTTGTTTTCAAATTCTGGTTAAATATGGAGTGCATATATATAAAATATATCCAGCCAAACTTTTTTAAAATAAAAAAAGTCAGCGCAAACGAAACAATGTCTTTATATAAACTATTTAATAAAACATATATCTAAGAAGAGCGACCGTTAGCACGCCGTCTGTCATGTAGCGCCATCATGTTGGAACCAGAAGTTTTCTAAGCTAAAATCTTCCAACTGTGGTTGCAGGTATGTATGTATCATTGTTTGATATTGCTCTCCATTAGCTGCATTGGTGGTCCAATGCGTTCATTCGGAGTATATTGTGCATCAAACAACGACTTTTTGATCAAACTGTACATTCTCTTGAATAAAACGAGGGTTTACTGTTCCCCCAAATCGATTGTTTTTCTTGTTAACACAACTAGAATGCAAAAATTTGCTTTGGCTCATTATAAAATTTTGCCAAAAATTGGGTTTTGCTTCCACTAAGTCTGTAACGATTTATATGTATTGCAAACGTCTTTGACTATTAGTTGACTGTAATTTGAATTATGCATGGATATATATGTAAGTCCAAGTGCAATTTTTTTTCAGTTTAGACAACCCTAATTGCACCGTAAGTCTTTTACTGCAAGTTTCTAGTTCTGTCTAAACATCATCCCAAATAAGCTCAATATTTTCATTTGAATGATCAAAGCGAGGTCTTCCAGTATGCTTTACATCGCTTAACTGTATCATTTTGCAAAAATGCGTTTGTTATACGTCGAATTGTTTCTCCATGTGGACCTCTTCGATTGAGATAAGTTTTTCTAAAAATGCGTTCAGTTGAAATTGTCGAAGAAAAGTTTTAAAAAAAAATTCACAATTTCTGCGCGTTCTTGAGGCGAATAACGCTACATAACAAAATTCTTTGACAGTTGCCAACATTATAACAATATTCCTAGCTGAGCTGGATATATTTTACCGCACCCTATAGATTTGTAGATTGACGGTACTATATTTGGAAAGTACTAAATCAAGATAATGCAGAAGAACTGATATATCTGTTGATTCTAAATTATGTATACCAATGGCAACGTTACATTGTCGTTCTCCATCTTGAAGTCATGCTAACTTCGCAGCTGAATTATTTAATATGTATAAACGGGCTCAGGAAGGCCGTGCAAAAAAATATTTCAAAATTCCAGTTCAAATGTTTTAAAAATCGATACACGTGACAACGCGGTGACCTGTCACTACCTTTGACATCTTTGACTTGCAGAATATACCTAACCTCGGGGCTGACAGAAGATCAGAGTCGGCGATAAATAGGGGTTTAATATAGTTTCGACAAATTTTATTTTGCTTTCTAAATAAGTTTTTCCTTAGCCCCTCTTAAAATATTTATACTTAGTCAATGGCAGAAGATTATGGTGTCTAATAAAAAATGTATTGCCTAAGAATGTATGAGGAATTAATTGATAAGGATTTACTGAGAAATTAATAGGACGTATTGAGACTCGGAGAATTTACTTATTATCAAAAGCAATTAAAGGAGGAATTAAAGGATTTATTTCCAAACGAGGTTGTAGCTTTTTTGCCAACGTATTCAGCTGTTGGCAAAAACAGTGCTTTATCTTTTCAGCAACAAGATTTGGACTAAGTAAACAGCCCAAACTAAGTTATAGATACAATTTCCGTTTTTTTAGTGTAGAGACCAATCGGTCCAGACTGGTCAGCAGGAGAGCACCGGTCAGCAGAAGGGATCGCGTGCTCTCAAATTTAATCCCAGCCTGCAGCCCAGTCGGCGTGTGGGCCCATAGACACCCAGAACACGTGGCGCGCCGTCACCCAACCCTGTTAGCCGCCATTCTCCATCTGTCTACTTTAATCTTTGATATTCGATAGTCCAAAAGGCTGTTCCTAACATCCCAATCGGATAACACCGAACTACCATTAAAACTTTCAACTTTATACTGCACAATCCTCCACTTATTATATACATCCGAGCTTTTCGATTTCTGTTGTTTCATAGACGCCGTTAGCAGTAAACTGATTTATGGCTTGCTTGGAGAAAGAAATTTTATATAGAAATACAAAATTTTTTCAAGTTAATGCACTTTAATTTTAATCAACTGTAACGGAATCAACAACAATATAAGAGCAAAATGATGCCGTTTCATTGTTTGGTTGAAAATACGTATGCCTCCTTAGCAAATCCTAGTACACCTTAGCACATCTTAGTAATTCCTCAGTAAATCCTTATACATAGTATTTCCCCGTTAGTGTAAAGTGTATTTCATCTATCTGTTAATGCTGTCTATCCTATTATCCCTTTCATGCATACTTTTTATTTCATCGAAAAAAAATATTACAGTCTTAAGTTATGTCCAAAATAGTTTCCTGAGAAGCAGTTAACTCGAATATGAGAAAAAAAGTCAGTATTTTTTAAAACAAAAAAAATGTCCTCAAATGAGGACAATGTGCATTAAACGGGGTATAGTAATTTAAAACAGTACAACTAAAGTAGATACTTTATTCGATAAATACAAGTATAATGCAACAAAAATATACACATATGGGTTTAGCCCATTATGTCCAGAAATGCTGAAAAGGTTATATTTTATGATAATCTTCAAATCAGTCTGGATATAATGCTACCAAACATCGACTACAGTTATACCGAGTCTTTCTTTTGCAGTTTGTTGCTCTACACCTTGAAGCATTGTTTTGTTCAGTTTTCTGTGGCCAGTGTCCTGTACCATCGTATCGTACTTCAACTGGTACGTGAATTCTATGTCTTCTCTTATGAGGTGTAGGAGGAGTTTTACTTCGAGATCGGGGCCTACCTTTATCCTTCTTTTTTAGCTGTGATTCACCCTTGAAAACCAAAGACGTTGCCACGTTACTTTTAAAAGTCAACAAGTCCATATTTTCTTCCCCGTTAAGCCTCCAAATAAGCCAAGAGTTTACGACAGTCACGTTTAAAAAGTGATAGAAAATTCTCATGTACCATCTTCGATTTTTTGTATCATTACGGTATAGGGCTACTAATGAGTCCATGAGGTCAACCCCACCCATATGTTTTTTGTAAATTGATATTGCTTGTGGCCTCCTTATCTTGATATTTTCCTTGCGTTCTCGACAAAATCTAGTTGCTTCTTGTACTGGCTCTAGTCCGGCATAATTTGATATTGTATGAACTAACGAATTATCTAACCATCGTACTAAAGACACACCATCTGAAGATGTAACTACTGATGAGCTGCCACGGCCACTAGCTTTCAATTCTTTCTCTGATTTCAAGACTTCATTGGCTCCTTGCAACCTTGAACTTCTAATTGTACCAAGATAACAAATCTTTTCCTTTGTAGCAGTTTCTGTAAGCTGAACACTTGAAAAAAAATTATCTGCAAATATTTTGTAGTTTTGACCTTTTATATCATGACATAAACGCATTACAACATCTCCCCCTGAACCTAATTCGCTGATTTGGTCTCTGTTTCCGCAAGCTCCTTGATAGGCCTCAAAGCAGTATACATAGCCAGAAGTGCCTGCGCGTACCCAAATTTTGTAACCCCATTTTTTTGGTTTTTTTTGGTAGATACTGTTTTACTGACGAACGCCCCTTGAAGGGTATCATCATTTCATCAATCGACATGTACTCCTCAGGATCCACTGCTTCATGGAATTTTGCATGAAGATGATCTAATACTGGTCGTATCCTAAGAAACTTGTCTGTGTTATCTTCAGGTATTTTTCTGTGTCTGTGAAGTGTAAGTATCGTCTAATGGCTTCATATCTATTGACTGCCATGGCATCGGCAATAAAGTTCATTCGAAGGCCAGTAACACTACTCCAGTACATTCTAATTCGCGGGTAGCGAATATATGTCATAGCAAGTGTTATACCAAAGAAAATTTTAAGTTCAGGTACGGTTAAATTGAAATTTTGCTTGCCATTTTGATGAGCATACAAGTTTGTCTGGTAAACAATTTCATACAGAAAATCTTCATTGAAAAAAAAAGAAAAATATTCGAGCGGAGAACTATACTTTATATTTATTTTATGTGGTTTTGAACACTCTGGAATATTTGCAGCCAAAGGATTTTCTTTTCCTAAAATCAAGATCAGATTCGGAACTTTTCCCTTTTTTGTTTTTGTTTGTCGTGTTATACGCAAAGAAACTTTTTTACCAGATGTACTTTTCTCCTTTTTTTGTTTTTTTGTAATATGTGTGTCATTAATTTTCGGCTCTTCTGCTATTTCTTCCAACTCTTCCGAACTGACTACTTCCTGACCTTCAAGCATCTCCATTTCAGAGCTTTGTCTAATTTCTTGAACATCGTATTCTTGATATTGACAATTGCTATCGTCGCTTCCACTATCACTATCCTCTTCCGGATTATACTCAGAATCTAATTCATCATTTGAATTTTCATCTGAGAGTTCAAAACCGTCTTCAGATTTATTCGCCAATTCTTCCAGTTCCTTGTCTGTTAGGGGCCTAACACGATATTGCTTTTCGGCGTAGGAAACTACAGGAATTTTGCGAGATTTGTTTTCTTCTTTCCTGCCTTTTGAGGTACTTGGTATTGACTGAACGACATTATTTTCTGAAGAATTTCTTGGTAAAGTGTTTTCTTTATTCTGTTCCATTTTTTCATCAAAAATAAGTCCGGAGTTTATGATTTCTTCCAGTTGTTTTTCTGTATATGGGGCATTCCATTTGTTCATGACTATGCTAAAAATATATTAATTATGTAAATTTTTCAAAAAATAATTTTGCTAATAATAAATAGATTTGCTGCGGATTGTCCTCAAATGGGGACAAATAGAATCATTGTTGACCACATTGTCCCCATTTGAGCACATTTAATTTTTGAGTGAAAATAAATTATATATTCATATTTTTTTATGTTCTACATCGGTAATATGATCTAAGGACATAATAAAGTATACTGCATATTTTTTTACTTACCAATTTTCACAATAAACGTATAAAATAAAGGAGTCAAAACACTACACCTGTGTGACTGTCCAAAGAAACCGTATAGGTTAGAGTACTGAGAAGTATTTGGTATATGCTTCAATAGAAAACGTAAAGATGTCGCTTCCAGTATTGAAATATAATAAACATAGAGACCCATATGAGCACATTATGCCGTAAATATACCACTAATACTGTTACTATATTGTTTATTATTTTTTTAAACTTATGTCCTCATATGTGGACACCATGCATGAGAGGGTTTTATACTTTACGAGTGTTACCTACAAGTAGTACAGTAAGTCTTACTGGTATAATACTTATACGAGGGATATGGGATATTAATGTATTGAATATTGCTGTGCGTTACTATAATTTGCATTAATTAAAAATTAATGCTAATAACTTCTAGAATGACATACAGCCAGATATATGTTTTTAAAAAAGAAGCTACTTGTGTACAAATCCGTAAGCACTTTATTCTTCATGATGATCTATCAAATTATGTTTGTCTTTTAAATAGTATCGAAAGCCGCTCCTTATGATTTTTTTAACACCTATTATTTTATCTGAAGAGAATTCAATTAGTAAAAGTGGATAAACAAAATATCAAGTATTTTACTTTTGATATTACTTTTGTTCTACGCGTTACGTACCATTGTCCTAGGAACGGTTCCTACCGTAACAGTCGCAACATCAACAACAGAAGCCGAAATCAATATATGGGCGGGCCCAGAGATACCGATAGCGAGTCTGCCTCCAAGAGAGCCTAACCCTAGAACAACAAGGTCAGACCAAAAAATCCCAGCCAATGATAGAAATAGAATAGATTTAAATATCTGTAAAAACTTTCGACTGCACTGAAATACCAGTTCATAAAATACTGTAGATTGCTTTGAATTATAAAGATATTCAAAAATATCGGACTAATGTCTTAAAAGATATTTACGCAAAAAAAAAATGTATACCCATACACTAGAGCAATTCCTTCTTCTGTAAATAAATTTTATTAACCTGAAATTTGTATTGTAACAATTAATGTAATATTTTCTAACAATTTCTAGTATTAGCTGCATTAGATATATGTTATTTACCACTATCCAACTAAAAATTTCAACAACGCAACATATTTTCTTTTACATGGCACTAGTATATCTTCAGTTTTGCAGAACTGAATTTTTAATTGTAGAAAACATTTTATATCCTTTGATTTAATAATTTAATATTAATTGGTTTAATCCTACAGTTTTACATAGCTGTTAAAAGTTAGTAACATCTAATAAAAAAATTGATATAGACGGCACGTTATAGACACTTTTTATACCACTAATAAAATAAACGTTTAATAAACGTGGATTAATTAATCCTTTTTAATGTTCATCTATTGAGAGACGTCTATTATAAAATAAATATAATAATGACCTTAATGACACACAATACTAAAGAACAGCAACCGCTCTTTTTAAAGATAATAACTTAATTTTACGATAATCTGCACAAGTAGAATGAATTACGTATCGATCAAATGTTGGTAAGATCTAATAGAAAATGTGATATAACGGCACGTTATAGTCACTTTTTGTACCACTAATAAAATAAACGCTTAATAGATTCGATTAATTAAACCTTTCTAATTTTCATCTACTGAGAGACGTCTATTATAAATATAGTATTGATCTTATAGATACACACGATACTAAACAACAGCAACTGTTGTTTTTTAAAGATAATAACTTAATTTTACGCCAATCTGCACATATAGAATAAATTATGTAACGATCAAATGTTGGTAACATCTAATACAGTATTTAATATAGATAACACATTATAGACACTTTTTCTACCACTAATAAAACTAAACGTTTAATAGATGTCTATTAATTCATCTTTCTAATTTTCATCTACTGGGAGACATCTATTATACATACAATGTGGATCATTTCAGTGACGCATGTATTGGTATCTTGGAAACTGTAACAGATAGGAAAATACTTAAGGGAAAGTTTTAGATAGCTTAGACAGTTCGATTTTAAGTTAATGATAAAAACTGCAAGAATTTAAGCAATCCATATTGCGTAAAATCGAAATTTTTACCAGCTAAAATATAACTCCACCGAATTTGACACATATCTGCACAACCGTTTTTGAGTTATTGCAGGTTTTCAGTAAATTTGGTATAACTGAATCACCCAGTAAATATTTTATTATAAGAAATTAAGCCGAAGCTGCCTATTGACGTCTACTATATTGGCGTCTACTATACCCTGTTGATAAAAGACCCATTAATTATAGGACTCCCTGTATATATACCTACCTATATATAATAATATTTTACCCCTGTGTAAATAAATCAGTTATACACCTATTTTCTGTTTACTTCATTCATCACAAATCAAGTGATTTTGACAGTGTGACTCTTATTTACATTCAGAATAAAGATTATAGAATTAATTCATTCTTTATTCGATTCGATACGATACCTAGGTCCATGGCAAAATTTCGTCTATTAATTTCGTCTAATATCTACAAGTATTACTAATAAATTAGTGTCATATAGACTCTAAGTCAAAGTACCCTTGCATGGTAACTAGAGATACCTGCTATAGTATATACTAGATAGTAGATAGACTCTACATAGAACTCTAGACTATTGAATAGGCAAGCGGTATATTTTGATTAAAAAATGATTTACATAATCTTTATATATTAGAAATTATTATTAGATGTTTTTATAATATGATTAAGCTACTTAATTTAATATGTTGAAAGACAAGTCATAACATCTAGACATTAATATTCGGATCTATTTGTACCTACGGATAGACGACAACGTATGTCGGGAGCTTAAATAGTTGTATTGCTACACCATCGCAACTACCTGTTTGGTGTCTTCCCAACCCCCACAACCCCCACAACCCCAATTGTTGTCAATTGTCATTTGCATTCGGATCGTATTCGCCATATTATTGTGTTGTGATTTTTGTTACCCGCGGTTTTCTTGTGCTTGTGGTTAGAAATAAATAACAATACATTAATAGTAGGTATGTATGTAAGTTGCATTGTTCGTTTTATTTCCTTTTTCCTTGTTGTTTGTGTGTAGGCTTATTATTACTTACAGTCAGTAAAACATGAATACCTAATTTAATGCAAGTAGATAAATTTATATAGGTATGCATAGTAATATAATATTTCTAAATACCTGAGTACACTTTAATGCCTTCATTAGATAAATAGATACATTAATTAATAATACACTGTTCCATCAATACAGAATACATGCATTCGATGGTTAAAAATTCCTAATGTACCTATTGAAGTAGGTACCTACTTAAGTATTTAAGATTTAACGTTAATAAATAACATGACCAAACTCCGTTATTATTTTAATAATCTAGTGAAACATTTTTTCGGCGTGGAATTAAATTCGTCAAGTTCAAATATAATGCATGAACACAAAAATATTAGCGGCATTTAGTAGGTATAGTAAATACATAAATACTGCAGAGTTGGTACCTGCTTATGTACCTATCTATTACATTTTATCAAAATAATGTTGTAATACTAGGTATTAGGTATTTATAGTAGCAGTAGTAGCCCTTGGTTGAATTCTGCAGTTAATCAACAATGCTTCAGAAAACGTTTTGCTGCAGTGAGTTGATTTTCTGGTTAAGACAGTGATATATTGTTAGATATTACCTATTTCTATTATTGTCATCAATAAAATGCAACATTGAACAATAAATAACTGACTTAACTAAGAAACTATCAATATTTGTAGTAATAATTTCATTAACAATTTATTATACTTATATAGGTACCTTGTTTCTACATGAAGCAAATTCATATTTACATACATTTCAGAAAAATCGTTTAGCTTGCCTAGGAGGAAGTTCCATTAGGGTGGCAACTACAAATATGGTCAAAATTATATTTTCAGACAAGCTGGACCGAAAATTTAATTGGACCGGAAGTAACGGAAAAAGAGGTTTTAAATTTTCAAAACTTTTGGAGGTTATGAGAGGTAAACCTGAATCGCCTATAAATTACAAAACATTAATATGTATTGTCTTGTTTCAGACTCAATATATTCGATGTATTCAGATCAGCAAAGTAAACCCTCAGATTTAAACAATTTGACAATTTCAAGCGCCATTAAGGACTGGTTGAGGTTGGCCAATCAGCGATACAATAATAAGCATGTAAAAAATAATACTGAAAATGTAGGTACCATACAATAAGATTCAATAAAAATATAAAGTCTATAAATGTAGTATTCAATAATTATACCCAACTTAAAATATTTTTAGTTCATTCTTAGTTGATCATGTGTTGAAATTACTATAACATTTGTAGATGCATGCAGAGTGACAATTTTATTAACCGGTTTAAATATTTCATCCTTATATTCTCAATATTTTACATTGATACACATCTTGCATATACATTAAAAATAGAATCAAAATTTATATAAAAAAATAAGAATTAAATTATTAGTTGTATGTAACTACTGTTAAGATGTTAATTGAAGGCTTCTGTGGTCTGTTGGTTGCTATGTTGTTAGTTTAAGTTTCACAACGTTTTGAGAGACGCATCGGTTTTTCCCTCAGCAGCATAAGAAACCTAAACCAATTTGAATTTTTTGTTTCTGATGGATGGTTTCATTACATTTTTATTAATCTCAATCTTTTTCGTAAGTCCCTTTAACTTTTCCTTGTACATTTTGATAATTATTGTACGTTTTTGTAATTTCCTGGTGAAGAAGCAATAAAGGTAAGACAACTATAATTTAACATGGATTAAATATATACGTAATATATAGACATAAATATAATGTCAACTGAAAACATATATTTAGTTTTAATATTTAGATGAAATTAGACGTGTATAATAGCTATCAAAAAGATGTTGAATAATTACATATATTTATACTCTATGTTATATCAAATATATACATAATATATAGACATCAATATAATGTCAACTCAAAACATCTACTTAGTTTTAATACTTAGATTGAAATTAGACATATACAATAGCTATCAGAAAGATGTTTAATAAGGACATATATTTATACTCGATGTTATATCAAATATATACATAATATGTAGACATCAATATAATGTCAACTTAAAACATCTATTTAGTTTTAATACATAGACTGAAATTAGACGTACACATCAGCTATCAGAAAGATGTTGAAACAGGAACATCTACTTATACTCTATGGTATATGAAATATATACGTTTATCTCGGGGACATTTAGTCGTTGATAAACAGTTTACAAAAGACCGTCTCTAGACTGATCGTCTAGTCGAATTATTAACGTTAATTAGATGGAACTGTGTTGCCTGGGATGTAATGATATTTTGGTACATAAGGCATTTCAGACATATTTTTATTGTTGGAAAACATAATTCCTGATAGTTAATTATTTATAAAAATTCATAAAATAGAAAAATGAACAAAATGCTTTGTATATGCTTGTAAACAGTGTTTTTTTTTAAATTTTTCTTCGGTTTTGGGATAACTGTGGATTGACATTTTTTACAAAAAAAGATGAAAAATTTGAGCATTTTTTACTTTCGAACACCATATTTTATCATAAGCAGGACTACAGTTTGTAATATCTCAAGACAAGCAACATTTTTTTAAATCAAGAATGATGTTTTATTAAATAATCGACAATAAAATAGTTGTCCAGAATGTGTTACTCCATCTGGAGCGACACATAACACTTTCTAACAAAAATATCACTTTTAACGGTAGGATCCAAAATAGTTCCACTAATTGCGATGCTTAATTTTTTGTTTGTTGCTTTTATAATAAAAATATAAATACTTTCACGTGACATAGGGCTCAACTTATATCACAAAATATGAAATAAAGAGATAATTTCATTTGTAGAATAAAATGCGTTTAGCACATTTTTTCTTTCTATGTGTATTTCTACTAAGTTTGGATTTGCAACAAATAGTAGGTATAATTATTATTATTTATTGAATTGCTGAGAAGCAAACCATCAATGCCATGTAAAAAAATACTATGCGATAAAAATAAAATTAGATAAACAAAACCATATTTTAATAACATTTTTATATATTCCATAAATTTCAACTGCCCGTTTGCATTCCACATTTTTTTAATATTTATTAAAAATATTAATTATATTTTAATGAATACGTAAATATTATTTTACATCGAGTGAAAAATTTTAAATAAAAAATTTTACATTATTTCAAAATTTTAAAAACAGCGTTGATGCAAAATAATATTTCTAGTCTATTAGAAAGAATCGCATATTTTTATCATTTTCCGTTGAGCAGTAATTGAGCGAAAACTATATCCCGTTTGATAGAGCATTTACCGTTAGCCTGAATCACTTCTCTCAGTGTTGGACATTCAGAATCTAATGTGATCGTCTCTTTTATCAAGGCTACCGCAAGGTGGCAGCATTTTATTGCTAAGAAATATTTTTTTAGTTTTCGCTCACTAACTCCTCAAGGGATAAAGATAAAAATATGCGGTTTTTTTTAATAGACTACAAATATTATTTTACATCGGCGCTCTGTTTTGAAATTTCGGAAAAGAGCAAAATTCATTTAAAAAAAAACAATTTTACACTTTTTCAAAATTTCAAAACACAGCGCCGATGTAAAATAATATTTGTAGTCTAATGTAAAAAACCGCATATTTTTATCTTTATCCCTTGAGGAGTTAGTGAGCGAAAACTTTATATCGTTTTATAGAGCGCTCACCGTAAGCCTTAAGAAGTAGGCTTCACATATTAGAACGTGAGAACCCACGGTAAGAAAACGTTATCGCACCTGAGCCGTTATTACCTGGATTTTTCGTTACTGTTCAGAAACATGTGCTAAAAGAGGTAATATACAGGGTGTCCGGTAAGTATGTGGCATACTTTCGTGAGTATATAGGAGAGGTCAAAATAACACTAGTTTATCATGAAAATTATTTTCCTACAGTGCCCCTTAACGGAAATACAGAGAGAGCCCCTAAGGGGTACCCTGCGAATTACCTTTTCGGCTCTAACTTTTGAACCAATCTGTATAATTGAATAAAATTTTAATATTTTATGTAGGCCATACAGACTCATAAAACCATACTACAGTAGATGTTTTACAATGTCAGGGAAGTCAAGAACGGACTTACCATACTCGTTGGGCCAAAATTTTATAGAGGTGAAAACTGAATTTTTAAATACTTTGGTTATTTCTTTTTGAAAAAGGTATTCTATATTTGTTTCGATAAAACTGACCGTTTTCGAAAAAAAAAGTTTTTGTATAACACGTCATTAAAATAATACATCATAATATATACTGCAATAAAACATCAGTCGTTTTTATGTGTTATTGACATGCAATAGTACAGACAAAGCACCAACAAAGGTTCATGGTTAACGTATGGACGGGAATTATTGGAAATCATCCCATAGGACCGTTCTTTTTGAAGACAGATTAAATGGTGCCATATTATTTGCAATTACAACAAAGCTTATTACGGTTTATTAGAGAATGTGCCCTTAGAAATTAGAAATCAGATGTGGTTTATGCATGACGGTGCACGGCCCCATTTTAGCAATTTAGTTCGTGAGCACTTATCAAATACATTTGGTTGTCGATGAATAGATTGAGGTGGACCCATGTTATGGCCACCGCGGTCGCCCGACATAACTCCAATGGATTTCTTTTTATAGGGAAATTTAAAGAGGCTTGTGTATTCGACGGCAGTTCACACCAAGGAAGACCTGATGGAAAGACACCATTTCGACGAAATTCGAGCCAATCCTGAGATGTTGTTTCAAGTACAACGAGAAAACATTCGTAGGATAAGGAAATGTATAGAGATACAGGGTGCCCTTTTCCAAAATTTGCTCAAGTAAACAAAAAGAAACAAAGCTTTCAAATTTTTAATAGGCGAAGCTTTCAAAAGTTCTTCGGTGCGGTAAACGTCGATTTGGAATTGTATCAGAATAAATTCTTCTTGCCATAAGATAGATGCATATCAGCATTAATGTGAGTTATTCCATTAGTTATTGTATTTAAATAGCGTATGTTAATAAACTTGAAAATTAAATAAATTTTGAGTTTTTTTAAAAACGGTCGATTATATCGAAACAAATGTAGAGTACCTTTTAAAGGTACAGTTTTCACCTTTATATAAACGACACCTGTCAAAATTTTGGCCCAATGAGTATGGTGGCAAGTCCGTTCTTGACTTTCCTGATAGTATAAAACATCTACTGAAGTATGGTTTTATGAGCCCTTATGGCTTACATAAAATATAAACATTTCATGAAATTATACGGGTCGGTTCAAAAGTTAGAGCCGAAAAGGTAAATTGTTGGGTACCCCTTAGGAGCTCTGTATCTCCGTTAAAGGGCACTTTAAAAAAATATATGACAAACTAGTGTTATTTTAACCTCCCCTATACACTCACAAAAATATGCTATATACTTACCGGACACACTGTATGTGGTATGGTTTTATTTATAAATTCTTTAAGGATTTAAATGCTGTTTATAACAAAATAAATTTTATTTTACCTGATTATACACAACAAACAGACGTCACATAAATCAGCAACTGTAAAATAATAAGTTCTAAACCGACGACGTGGCAACCAGCCCACCTGACCATTAACGACAGCCACGGAAGCCTACAAACTAAATCTTCACTTTGACGTTATTTCACTCTAGACTTATCAAAATATAGTAACTTATGAAATTTTTGTGCTTCGATGAAACTACTGTTGAAAATTCGGTTTGATCAAATCTTGCCGATTTTCTTGTAATATTGAACATCGTCATAATTTACCATTCCGAATAACTTTTTCAAGTAACATTTTGCTGCATTTTCAGAGGAAACGGCACTTTATCTGACAGTTTTTTACTTGGTACACTGAATATTTCAAATATGATTATTTCAAAAAAGGATAGTCCTAGCGACTTCAACAAAGTATACATTTTTCATAAAGGTAAGAGAATCAACTGTTTCATGGATACACTACGCCGCCAAAAAGGTCTTATATTTAAAAAACCATGAATTTGAATTTCTCGCCCCGAAAAAATCCAAAATGCAAATATTTGAATTTCAAAAAAAAGGTGATTTACAAAAATCGAAAATAAAATTTTAACTTTGAAACCCTGTTTCATTTTAACTGACTACAACAACAATTGACAAAGGTAAGTTTGGCAACATCGAACTATTTTATAGTCAGAGATCTACTCGTGCGCTATGTTGCATTTTTGTTGATGTAAGTGTTCCTCAGATCCATTGTCAACCTTCTAAACTAATGTCCTGAGATGTCCCTCCCCTCAAACTAAAAAAATCAATAGAGTTCTTATCGGTTGATCTCGGTGGCCAAGGATCTTGAGTTGAGTCCAGTCACATTATTACCATCTTTGATTTAAAAATTCACGAGCAGTCAAACTAAAATATGGCGGAGTCCCGTCGTGCATATACCACATTATTTTTCTTGGTGCATAGGAAACATCGTCAAGTGTTCAGGTAAAACGTTTTCAAGAAAGTGTCTGTAGCAAGCACCGGTTAAAGTTCTTGGTAAAAATTAAGGCCCAACAAGAACATTTCCAATAATACCTTCCCATAGATACATTCAAAGAAAACTGATGATGTTGATCGAAGTTCCATAATGGCATTAGGGTTTTCATCAGATTAAACGTGTTTATTGTGGAAGTTCATTATAGCCTCTTTGGAAAAATGAGATTCGCCGGTAAAAAATATGCCAGCGGTACCTCAACGTTTTGATACATTTTTTACAAAATTCAGTGGCAAAATTGTAGGTGAGCAGGTTAGTCTTGCTGCAGTAAGGCTTGAACTCTTTACATGTGATACGGGTATAACAGTTGATACTTCAGAACGGACCAAACTAATTTATGATTCACATTAAGATTTGCGGCGATCTTTCTAGTACTGGAATTTGGATTTTGTTCAAATTCGTGTAGAATATATCCTTCCAACTCAGGTATTATAGCACTCAAAGATCTTTCAGGAATTGGACCTTTTTGAAATGAGCCTGACTTCGAAAGATGTTGGAAAACATTTCTGAACATTCTTGGATTTGGAATTGGATGGTTTGCAAATCTTTCCATATTGGCCGTTGTAGCATTTGAATATGCATAGATTACTATGAAAACTTATTTTTTTCAAAAAACAAGTTAATTTAACAATACACAATATTAAATAAGATGACGGCTTCTTATTATTATTATATTACATGAGCTCCTAAGATATATCTAATTAATATAAGTAACTGTGTAAAAATGCAGTAGATCAAATAAATCAATTTTGTTGATAATTGATTTGGAATACAAAAAAATGTAAAGAAACAGAAAATGAAGATAATACAATGGCGCATATAATGACCTATTTTATTTGTAATATTATTTAGGGTGATTTTTTTGGCAATTAATGATATATGATACCCACATCTCCGCCACTGGTAAGTTTCTAATGCTGGTATTTTTTTGTTTCATGCCCACTGCCGTACGAAATATGCACACGGGATTTAATTATTTCAAGCAGTTTATAAATTAAAAACTGTTGCTGGACAATGGCTGCCCTAAGATCCCACATTTATATGACAAAAAAACCTTATTTTTGGTTACAGAATACGCCTCTGGACGTTTGACTTCTACTTAAGAAACACCCTGTATACATTTTATAAATGTATTCTGTAGTTATGAGCTTTGTTTAACAGTTACACTTATCTTCAAACAATAAATTTGAGTTTGACTCTACAGAATCCAGTGTACCGTTATAGATATCGATAGCAAGGAATCTTAATAAGTATTTGTCCTTAATAATTCATAAAACGCCGCAAGCTCCATTGGCAATTTCTGTATAGCATAATGTAGCAAAAAATTCATGATACATGTGCTTCCAGATGTACAGATATATCTATGTAGCACATTGTGTTGCCTTATTATGATGATAAAATATTTATGAATAGTTCGCATAGCCGTAAAAGTAGAAATTTCCATGATACCATCCGCCGTTTCCTGAATTGACAGACCGTCCGTACGTTTATTGATTCAGCAATATCAGTTTCATTTAAGTTATAAAATATGAAAATTGAGCGATAAATTTTCAGTGGGGTCATCAAATCATCCACCCATAAAATCAACAGAATGCCTGACATTAGCCCCTGCATTTTCAATCAGCGTGTGCGGAGTGCGCTTGTTTGTTGGATATGATTGAGCTTTTGTAGGTTTAATTTTAGCTATGAGTTTTAAAGTACTTATTTATGGTCAACGGGCTTTTTTATGCACAACTGTGGAAATTATTTAACTCACTTTTCTGTTAAATCTCCGCTTTTCAGAGAATAACATATACAGTTTTTACACTGCAAATCCGACTGTTTTTAAATAAAGTCCATGTGGTTGCAAACCATTAACCTGCCTTCAATCTAAACCATTAAACTAAATTTAATATCTCCAGATTAACTGGATATTATACCATTTGTTTTGATATAAGTGATAAAGATTAAACTGTAACTAAATCTCAAAAAAGAGAAGTGGAAGAGGAACTGAGAAGAGCTGTAGTAACAACATAAAAGAAAACTAGACATTATTTATGTAATAACGCCAAATCTGAGATTGGACGAGTTGGAAATTAAGGAAGGATTGAGACAAGGTCGACGTTTTAGAATAAATAAAAATATCAACAAATAAATTACAAAAATAGAAACCAAACCATGAAAATGAAATGTATAGCTGAGGCTAGTAAATTGAGTTACAACGATGGACAAGATAAGAAATTAACTAATAAGACAAGAGCTAAAGGTATAACGTATTTTAGAAAGTATCAAGGAATGAAGTATCAATGAAGGATGATTTGGACACACGTACAAAGGAAAAAATATGGACAAAAAAAGATTCGGTTAACAAAAACATCACAGATACAGCAGAAGATCAGGAACAATATTGAACACTGTAGAAGCGGGAAACCTAAACAAGAGAAAAATAACATGAAACGAAAGAACAAGAATGTAAGAAACAAAATATGGGCACATTTTATCCATAGCTGGGGTGTAAATCTCTAAACATTCAAGATATATATAGGTAAGATTAATGATTATAATGGAAATAAATACATCTCAAAAATCAATGTGAAAGTGGCATGACAAATTCAAGAGTAGCTTATCTTTGGTAAATATTAGACTGGCTTAATATTTTTTATCTATAGGTTTAGAAAGGACACTACAGCAAATAATCAAGAGTCATTAAAAAATATTGAAAATTGCCAAGACATCCGAATTTCTGCCATCAACTCCTTAGCCGTCATAGCTACCCCCTCTAAATTTTCAAATCGCACCATACCATATGTGGCACATCGTTGTAAAGGTTATTTCATAGGAGATGCATTCTACTATTCATTTTGTATATTCGCGTGAAATTGCAAGATAAAAAGTTAAAAAACCTTTTTCTGTTTATTTTGATTAAACTACTGATAACAATACCGATACTTTTTTCAACCTTCTGTTTTTACCTCCGTCAATCAACTTCCAGTTCATTTTCAATGAAAAGTGTCAACATGGTGTACACGACTACCGAAAGAATCGAGATTGTGCGTTTCCATTTCAAAAATAACGACTGCGCATGAGCTGCAGGATCTACACTCATTCACAGCATGTACAAATTAACTAAATGTATCATGAAACTGCTGTAATTGTTAATGGAAAAAAATCGTACATATGATAACCGCATATTTATAACCTAGACTGGATAATATAACCTTTGATTTAAATAACCTAGTATTACGTGCTATAATATGCATTACTTTGTTGAGGGAAGGGTTTGAAGGTTTGGTAATATTGCGTGATGGTAAAGTTACCTGACCAGCACGGCTATTTAATGGCTCATTCTTCTACAATATGAAGTATTATCAACATATCCGATCCTACACTTTAATTTTAGAATTACTAATTACATATCTTTACATAGATGTTTGCCAATAAGGCAGCAAATAATGGTGACCCTTAGCTGTTTTTTAGTTTGTTTAAAATACTTCCCAAGTCTACTAGATTTTGAACTTTGTCTTCGATACAGTTCTCCCACAGCTTCTTTTGGTTGGTACTTGTGTATTGTCAATACAGTCACGTCAAAAATTCACTAGAATATCATCTGAATTCAATTGAATTCTCTTGATTTTGTTAATGGTGGATCTTGACAAGTGAGCTGTTATTGTAACAATCGAAATTGATTCAATCAAATTTAAAAAAAGTTGGAGTAGAGGAGTTGGGTCTTAGAGTTAATTACACTTATTCACTGTGTTGTTCAATTTATATCATAGATATACAAATTGTTTGTATATTATGTATTAAAATTAATTAGTCATCAACGTATTTTTTTTATTTTAATCTTCCATATTCTGGCAATCATCTTGCAAAGGGCACTCAACTTTTAGTAAAATTAAATTCTAACTTGTACAGCAGGCAAGATGTAGTGAGGTAGGTAAGCTATATTACTTCGCTTCCCAATCAAAACTGAAACCAGTTTAAAACAATAGTTACTTTTTAGTATTTTTATCAGTTTTGGATGACTGACTATCAGTAGAAATGCAAGTTTAATCCTGCCGATATTAATAAGGATTATTTCGAAAACGGTTACTCATAAGGACTTTAAAAACGTATATCTTTTTCACATAAAGAAGATAGAAGAAACAATTGTTGTAACAGTCAGATATAGCCGAAAAATCGACTGCTGTCATTTAAAAGAAGCATGATGTGTAATAAGTGGCGCCCTCTACTAGTAGCGTCAAAATTACACACAAATTTAAATTTCTCGTCCTCAGAAATCGTCTCCAAAACGTATCCAAATATTTGGATTTAAAAAAAAATTATTTAAAAATAGCGAAAATGAAATTATTACTTTGCCACCTATATCTTTTTAATCAGCAACTTACCTATATCGCATTATTTTGTCGCCAAGAATCTACTCTTGCCCTATGGTACAATAATTTAGGGACACCCTGTATTACTGAAGCATAATAGGTTTTACCACGCACAAACTCCGAAATGCAGAGATATATTTAAAGAATAATTATTTAAATATGGTACGTTTTAAAGAAAATTTTTAAGAATAATTATTTGTTCAAAATAACCAAAAGTTAAATTATCTTACGTTTTTTTTTATAATCAAGACAGTGGCGTACCATAATGTAAATAAAAGAACTGGTGATAATGGGAATATTTAAACATACTGAATAATTAGACTCAAGATATCTCATTATAATCTAGAACTACTACTGTTTTATCGCAAAAGGTTTCCAAGTAAATTAAAAATATAATAAAAATTTCGAAACCTGTATCTTGGAAACGGTGAATTTTTAGATATAGGCATATATGGGTATATCTCATTTATTTTGAGTTTACTATCAACCATTCCAAAGATGCTAGTAATACCTGAGACACTGCAGACTCAGAAGGCATTTGAATTTGATAGGCATAGAGGAGAGTCCCTTATGTCCGGAATGCGGAGAGGGGGAGCAGATCCCTATCCATTTTCTAGGATATTGTGCGGCCCTTGGAAGACTAAGATATAGGATCTATGGCGCCGAGGAGCTGCAAAGGAAAGAGATGAGAGGCCTGCCATAGACCAAGATCCGGGCGTTTATCAGGGCGTCGGGTAGGTTCGAGGAAGGCCGAGGGCGGATAGTGGAGAGGTGATAAGATGCAAGGGTAGGCCTAAAGGGTCTACGTGTGGTCTATTTGCCAGGCTGATGCCGCCCACACTATTACTACTACTAGGAATACCCGAGACACCCTGTATATTTACAATTTTGTAAATCGTTTTTCTCTATGTAATTAATTGCTTGTTGTTGGTGCATTCTTGAAAATGTTTCTCGTAAATTGGTTATAATCAGCTGTATACGATACGATATTTATTTCATCATTTTGGGACACTAGAAACGTCTTCATCTGGCTCTCGCTATAATAAACTAAAATGAAAGGTAAAGTATCAAATAGAATGTACCCTCTCAAGATTTGCGCAATCCACTGTCACTTGGCGCTATTTATTGGATGAATAAATAATACGCGCTGAGTACTTATAGCAATAAAACGCAGTATCAACGGAACAGCCAAACAACAGACATCGTCGACAGTTTTATTGAAAGCCGTGAAACAATTTGAACTCGAACGCGATTGGATCCCATCGTATTACTGTCTCCTTCGGCGCTGTTATTGTGTGTTTAAATACCCACTTGAAGCCATTTTATTATACATTTGGGTTGTTATGAAAATGTAGGAGTAAAAGTTTATCTCTGTAAGAGGAGCAACGGAGAATGTAAAATATATTATTTATCGAAGTTTTGAATAAGCGATGAGACAACACGGTCGTTGGCTACGCGAACTAGCTCGTTAAGGGTTACATTTTTGCTCGGAACGAAAAAATGTACTAGGAAAACGCAGTATAATAACGTGGGATCAAAGCTTAGATTTAGTTTTTGTCACGAAATTAGAGAAAAGCTTTATGAAAATATTTCAAAGTAAAGAAGAAAATAGAAGTGAAAATATTCAATGTTGGCCATCGAAAACTTACCACACGCCTCCTCCTATTTCTTTGTTATTATTCGAAAAACGAAAAAAAGAGGTAATAATGAAAGTTGTAGGAACTTTGTAATATCATTGAAAAAATGAAAAGCAGTTGAATATCACATTTGCGGGATGTAGGCCTAACTTTCGTTTTGTTTTTTGTTAATGGAACTCCTTGTATATTTTTGCGTGATTATAAAGATCATCAATTGAACTTTTAGAAAAATTGTTATCTAGGACAAGAAATAAATTTATAGGAATGGTTCAATATCTTTTTCTTGACAAGTTGATATATTTTTACTAAATTATGCGTATTTATTTAAAAATACACTACCTCGACAGATAATTCCAATTATAGGGCACAACTACAAAAAAAAGTAACGACACCAAATTACATGAACAGATATATTCTATACCTAAAATACATAATCTAACCTTAGATACACTAATATCATACAAATCAATAAGTGTCTAAAACTGCCCATGAATTAGACGCAGGGAATAATTTGAGATGAGAAAAACAGGTGTCAGTATCATTGATAAATAAAGAAAAGAGAATAGGTCCCAAATGAGATCCTTGTGGTATACCTAAAGTAATTTGACATATTATTCATCTTAGGAGGCTACCATGTACACCGATATTCTCTAATTTAATAAATGAAGTTGGATGATGAATTTTATCGAAAGCTTTAGAAAAATCGGTGTACACAACATCTACCTCAAATCTCTCATCCATACTCTCGGAAATAAACTGAACATATGGTACAAGGTTAGTTACAACAGATCGACCTTGGAAATAACCATACTGCTCTTCTATAATTATAGTTTTTAAGATAAATAATAGTTCTTCAGTTATAATATATATCTTATATTCATTTATGTAATTTTTAATTTGTCTCATATATCATGCTTTAATAATTTCTATATTAATAGTGCCAAATACTTCTAACTCATACAGAAGTAGTAACTTTACAATAAATCAGCCGTAAAATTAAATTACTTTTCTTGTTGTTCTTACTAATAAAATGCTACGTCCATAACTAATCAATGCATTGATATTAATACCATAATAAATAGATTTATTGTTAAGATCGTTTCATCCATTCGTTCCATAGAACATACTGTCACGGATTTCCTAATCCGTCTTTTTCTTTTATCAGAAAAACAATCCGTTAATTGATCACTTATCTTTATTAACTACTCTGTACACTACTGAATACTAATTACAACTCAACTAAATACTATTTAATTAGTCACTATCTAATTCGCTTTGATCTCTCCAACAGAACACTTCAACTCAAAACTGTAATACAAGACTGACTAACTCGGCCATTTATTCTTCTTTTATAGACCAAACGAATATTCCAGATAATTTCTAGCATCTCTAGATCCATTTTCTCGAACGACTCGAACGTTTCTCGTCGATTCCTCATGTTTCTAGTCACGCCTCGATACTCGGCATTATTTGTTTGTTTACCAGAATCGCGTAGGGGCGATCGGGGCAATCTAGCATTTCGCGATACCACAGTCATCGAATTGGGTGCGAGTGGGGCAAATTCCGTGGCAATACTTTACATAAGACTTACATAATATGTCAATATTTCAATAAATTAAAAAAAAAATTCTTTAGGTTCTCTAAAGACTCTTGAAGTTCTGCTATTTGAGAGTGAGGGATCCTGCATTTTATTTAGTAGATTCATATAGTACTTTCAATGTGTTCACACACATCGGATATTCACAGCATATGCGTTAAAATTTAAGTAATGGCTCTCCCTGCACTACTTTTTTGTGCGGAGGAAATTTGACTAATGAGTAATTCGGCTGTTTCGCCGGTACGTATCACAATAGCGGCCTCATAAAATGCAGTTAAGTCAAAAAAAATCTCATACAACTGTACAAATTTAAAATCCGTCCCGTACGGTGGTAACTAATGAAATTACCATTTGAAAAACCGAATCGGGCTTAGCCCGCATCGCGAATTGCACAAGCAACTACACATTCCGTACGGAATTAACCCCGACCCCATTTTATTGTCATTGCAACTAAATTGACTCATGAATCTCAACGTAGCTGGAACTTTTCGCGCCACCCGCTTGGAAATACTTGTTACGAAACATTTGCAGGAGCAAGAGTTATTGCGTTAGCCGTGTAGTAACTACATAATATTACATTTTATATTAGGCGGAAAGTGCGGTTGAGCACACCAGCGATATTTTAATTACTCTGTGGGATTTTTAGTGAGGCTAAACGTTTAACACACAAGTTGTTCCGCGTAATTAAGACAAAAGTAGGTGGCTGTGCAGAGCCGTTTGGAGGAAATGTTGGATTCAACTGTCTTTGACGACAGGAGAAAGCAAAATATGATTCATCAATAATTTTTCACAAGAAAATCATGCATTAGTTTGGAAAAAGCAATCAATCATAGCAATCTAAAGATATCTAGAGGTATATTTTTAAATATTATGATACAAAGATTTTTGCACGGAAGAAATGTGTTTTAGTATAGGCGAAAAATTCACGTTTCCATCCGTTTTTTGTAGCAATTGATATGGAGTAGTATTTTACGAGTAATTTTGTACTTAAGAGTGGGCAATGGTAGACACATTCGTCAAACTTACGGTCGCGGAAGGGGGGTAGGTATCACCGGTAGGCATGTCCTTAGAAGCAATAAATTATCTGGGCAGCAGTAAAAAATGACACACGCTCGATAGAGTCGAACTCGGACTTAAGCACACGGCGTTACAGTTAGGCAAAATAGGTATATCGGGTATATCACTGTATCATATTTTAGAATTACGAATAGGAACAGTCCGTGGCGTCGCGTGGACTGTTAAAATTAATAATGCTTAACATATTGTTCCAATTCATGACCATTTTAATATTAGCTCAGTTGTAACACTATATATTATTTGTTACTAACATCAAATAATTTGACAAATATAATGAAAATTATATACTTATAGTTGTTACTACTGTTACTCATAAAATACAGGGCGTCCCTGAAATGCATATACCAGTGAATCACACTATATTCTTAAGATCAAAATGCGACGAAAAGGACACTTACGTCTAAGTGCGTGGCGTAAAAAACGTGGTTGCAAAAAAAGAGTAAGTACGGGCAAAATAAATACTATAATATTGCTTTCGGATTTAGTAATATAATTAAATACGAGTATATTCAAAAGAAGTAGCACAAATGATACCAGTGAATCCACCTCTTAAAAGATAGGTAATTTGAATACTAAAAAAAGATATAAAAGTAAAATTTTCAATACTAATGCATGTGCAATAGTTTTTCGAAAATGTCTGCCCTTAAGGGGTTGATATAAGCATCCCCATTTCTTTTTTGCTACTTATCGTTATAATGAGAATGATAATGAATTTAATTTTTCTGTTAAACGGTTAGTATTAAAGCGAAAAAGCAAGAGAAATAAACGTTTTAAAATAAACCAGGCTATCTGATACATTAAGGGATTCTCATTTCAACATATTCCAACATGCATTGGTAGAAAATTTGTGTAAAATTATACATACTATTACACCTTTTTCGGTTTTCAAATTCCATATTTTTTTGGAAAATGAGGGGCTCTGTCTCCTAAGGAGTGAACATTTGAAGGTCATTTTTATCCAAAACGTGTTCTTTTAGTTGAAGATTCACTGGTACCATTTGTGCTACTTATGTATATAATTCATTATAATAACATGTACATAATGTAAATGTATGTATCATGTAGAATACATAGTAAATTTTAATCATAACTTCTACAGTTATTTTCAATTTAGTATAAATTCCCACCATCGTATTTATACAGAGTGTTACGCATAAGAACCAACACAGAGCAGGTGTATATAGGGGGTCACAAAATATTTCAATTTAACTAAATAGGCCTTCCAAGTGGGGTCAAATATTTTGAAAAAAAAACCTATTATTTCTAAATTACTTTAACTTGGAATAATCAAATTTGGTAGGTACGTGATTTAAGTTTATAATTGGTATTCTTTGACAATGAATTCAAGTAATTTGAAACACACAAGGTGTTCATTGATTTTACATTAATCGAATTTGAAAAGAAGAATGATAATATCTCACGCAGAATTTTATTTGAAACACTTTTTACTCTTGTTAAATTTAAAAACTTTGAAGATTTCAAGAAAAATGCATTAATTAAAATAAGATTTTAATAGTGTTTATTAGAAGCAATCAAAAATCAGTAGTAGACTGTCTTTTAAATTTGACAGTAATAAAACTATGCAACTTTATATATAGGTATGTTTGGTTAAATTTCAATATTTTGGAACCCCTAGATCACGCCGTACATGCACCTACTCTATGTCTATTCTTATGCGGAACACTCTGTATACAAAGAATATTCTTTACAAAAATATTTGAACTATCAAGAAATAAATCAATAAAACAGCTATAAATTAATAATAATTATTCGTGCAAATTTGCATTGTCCACTTTTGTCAATTTAATTTTTGAACCATCTCTATGATATTCAATATTACATGGCTAAATAATCAGTTATTAAATGACAATTATTACTATAGAATCTCCATACTTATTATTTTATTGGACTATTGAAATTTTTGTGAAAAGCTAAATACTAGAAAAATAAAAAATGTGTATTTATAAACTTTTAAAATCAATTCACTTCCTTATTCAATAATAATTGATTTCTGTAAGCAACAAAACAGTGATGAAGATAGTTATTTATTTTTGTGTGGCTGCTTCTTTTCGATTCATAAGTATATATTCTTGTGGAAAATATAAATTATGAAGCATTATGGTTAATTTATATTACATACAATATTAATTATTATATGTATAGACAAATAAAAAGAAATAGTACATAAATACCGAATTATTGCCGAATTATTATTACCGAATTACCGAATTGCGAATTTTACCACAAACATGATATAATTGTAAAATTCACGTAAAATTCGCGAGATAAGCGTAAACGGGCGCCGCCGGCTCTGATACCACTAGATTCCAAGTCTGCAATCCAGAATAGTGGGGAGAGCTAAACCGTTTAACAAGATTATTAGAGATATCTCTGGATTCATAGGATAAAAAATTAAACAACTCATGATTTAGAATCTGCAATATATTGCTGAAGTCCGATTTCACTGTTTTCCTGTATATGGTTTGTCTAATAGACGTAATTAAATAAAATAGTTTAAAACTGGTGCTCGGCGCCATCTATACGAATTTTGTTAAACTACATAGGTGCAAATTTATTTATTTGATTTTAAAAAAAAAATTGGTTGATATAAAGTAAATAAAAAAATAAAGGAATTAATCCTTGAATAGTAGTGCAAGTCCAAAATTTGTTAGATTTTCATTATTTATCTCCGGTGCATAAAAAAAAAATCATTAAATTTGGCATCTATATCAGGTACCATTGCCCACTCTTAATAGATTTTCATGTGGACACATCGCAAGTAGCATTACAGGACATTTCTAAATGATATGCGTGTATATAAGGGGGTGCTTCTACATCGAAAATTAATGATAGTTTGCTATATGATATACAGTGCTTTCGAAGAGTAACGAATAAATACATTATTTTTGAAGGTGAGAAGTTTTCAATAAAATCTCTTGGCACGTAAATTTTGTTTTTTAAAAAGGCACTTTTTGACATCCTACCCACATTTGTGACGTCATCGTTGTTCGAGATATGACGTCATCGATAATTTGTTTAAATAGCACCCCCAATTTTGACTATGCCAGTTGAAAGAGCGTGTCATTCTACATGCATACATTATGAAAAACTATGGTGTTATATAACAAAAATTTCAAAAAAATAATGTTTGAAGATTTTAAAATTTAATTTTCACAGTACTGAAAATGATAATCATCAGGTAAAAAATCGGCTAAAATAAATGTTCAAATTGTGCACCGTTGGCTGCCTGACAGTAGCCAAGACGATTAATTAATTCTTTTTGGACATTATCAATAACTTCAGGAGGTATTCGATGTATCTCGTGACGAATTCTTGCTTTTAAATCTTCTAAATTAACCGGTCTAGTAACGAATACTTTGCTTTTCCCCACAAGAAATAATCTAGGGGTGTCCAATCAGGCGATCTGGCTGGCCTCTCAATCGGCCCCCTTCTCCCTATCCAACGATTCGGGAACAGCTCATCTAAATAAGCACGGACAGGTGTTGCATAATGGGGAGGTGCACAGTATTGTAAAAATTAAATTTTAAAATCTTCAAACATTATTTTCTTGAAATTTTTGTTATGTAACACCATAATTTTTCATGATGTATGTATGTAGAATGACAATTTTTCTCTTTCTTTCAAATAGCGTGGTCAAAATTGGGGGTTGCTATTTAAAAAAATTATCGATGACGTCATATCTCGAACTACGATGACGTCACAAATATGGGTAGCATGTCAAAAAGTGCCTTTTTAAAAACAAAATCGACGTGCCAGGGAATTTTTTCGAAAACTTCTCAATTTAAAAAATAATGAATTTATTCGTTACTTTTCAAAAGCACTGTATGGTCCAAAAATTTTCCGTTACAATAATACGAGATGTTAAAGTTTAAAAAATAAGGAAAATAATTAGTATTTTCGAAACCATTTTAGATATTTTCATGAAATTTGATATGTGGTAACTATTAATAAAGGTGCATATTTTGCAGTTTAAACATAATTTCTATCTTTAACAGTGGCGTGCGCACGGGCACTGACTTTAATATTTTTATAGAAAAAAATGGCACGCCAATGGTTTTCTTCCAGTGACTGGCGCTGCAGCGCTGCAGAACTGCCAATAATTTAAAAAATATTCTCAAAAAACCGGCCACTAAAAGCTAGCCCCAATTTTAAAGTTGGCGTTCTTGTGAACAGCTCATTTGATGATCTTTTTTTAAAACTGTACATTGATTTCTCAGGAACGGATGCTATGTCGGAAAATTTTATTCAGAATTTAATTTGAGCATATACGGGGCGCAAAAAAGTGATGAAGTTCTTTCCCCGAAATTTGTAACACCCTGTGGGGTGTAGCAGCTACAGTCGCTGTTGCTGACTGGAGTCACACTGTAGCCTCATCTTTTGTGAACATTTTGTTGTTTTAATCACAACGTTACCTCTGTCTTTACTGGAGATACACTGTTTTAAAACGAACGCCTCGGAAAAAACTCATAAAACAAGTCAAATAAACATCAATAGCTCCATATTGATGTTTATTTGTTTATTTGACTTGTGAAAACAATTAAAATTTAGTAAAAAAGAAGAGAAAAATTTTTAAGGATCTAATATCAAGTGTGGCCTCCTCGCTTCAAAATGGCTTCATTCAATCGAAGCAATAAGGTTTGTAACAAATCCTTGAGAAATTGCATCAAATTCTTCCTAAAGTGCAATTCGCAGATCAACAGCATCCGTCGCAGATAGTGGCACTTTTTTAATTTGACAACAATTTAAATTATATTATATACATAATTTATATATAATATTATATATAATATTACAATTTAAAAAAAGAGCATCAAAATCAAATGAGCGGTTCGCAAGGAAGTCAATTTTAAAGTTGGGGCTAGTTTTTACTGGCCGGATTTTTTTGCCGGTGAGTTTATATGTGTCTGACGTTATGCATTACTGAGTCACCGTAACGCACAAATGCAAATTTATTATTTTGCAAAGGTAGGCGACGTTGAACGTGAACAAGTCTGCAACTCATATAGTATTATACAGGGTGTCCCACTGGAACCTCCCTCTATCATTATCTGGAAAAGTACTGATCCGAAATATTTGAAATTTTTGCAACATAACAAAGTCTCTAGGGCAAATATAACTAAAATATGTAGAACTTTATAGCACTTCTGGTTACACCGGAAGTCGACAAAAACTTCGTTATTTTAAGTGAAACAATCTGTATGTAATTGCACTTTTGGATTCTATGGAAAATTATAGGGTCGTTTTATGTTCCCTAGGAATTTTAGATTTTGTAATATTAATTTATTAAGAAAAATATTGACGTATGCTAGGATTTGGATGACATTAAACTACGAGTCATGGTAAATTTAAAGATTATACCAAGCGTTTATTTTTTTCCGTTACATTTTGACGACTGCAAACAACTATAACTTATATTTCAAATGGAATACTATGCATTTTTTCGCTACGTTTTGTGTACATCGGAATTCTCTTTCAATCCATGAAACATTGTTAGAGTCGCTATTACTACTTTTTTGGATATTTGCAAATTTCTAACATATTTGGAATGTAATCAAGTTTGCTATGTGTGAGTATATGTGGAAATGTATGGATTACTTTAGCTAGTAAGTTGGTGTACGAATGTCTTTAGTTGTTAAGTTGTTATATAGTTGTAGGCGATGTAAAAAGTAGTAATAAGTTAGATAGGAAAGCACTGTACGAGGAGCACACACTCTCCAAATGGTATATGAGAAATACAGCTTGTTGTTACCGATTATTGACGAGTAATTTACTTCCTTCAAATACATTACAGTGGCGACGAGGTGAAAAGTTTGAAAATGGTTTCTAAAATGGGACAGCCGTGAATTTTCCGCAAAGAACAGTGATTGGCCGGTACATATAGCTAGATTTGACCAATATTTTATTGCTAACGAAATAAGAGAAGAAAAAATCCGTAAGGCAATACTTACTCTTAAACAGCCTAGACGAAGATGCGTATAAATTGGCAACAAATTTATGTGTTCCGGAAATGCCTGAAGCAAAAACTTATCAAGAACTGATAACAGGTTTCGACAAATATTTCCTGAAACCAACATCGATTTATATGGAACGCTACAAATTTTATCAAGCTTCAAGAAACACGCATGAAACTGTAGCACAGTGGGCAGCTAGAGTAAAAAAAACAACATATTTGACTTGTGATGTGTCAAATAGATATCGTTGTATTGTGCCTCCACAGTTTACACTAGATCTGTAACAATTATTATGTAATTATGCCTACTCTTTTAAATACTCAGACGATTATTTAAAGTTATAGTTATTATTCATGGAAAATGTGGCAATGTTTAAAAAAGATCTTACGATACATTTGCTGTTCGATATCAACAAAAACGGAAGCTATCAACAAAAAACTGCACTAATTTGAAGTGCAAATTTTACATACAGTAGACTCTCTGTAAGGTTACAGATATCGACAGATAAATATTTGATAGTAAAATGCTTTTACCATTTCAAAGGCAAAACGAATTAAACTAGAACATATTAGTTTCGTTGCACAAACATTTCATTTACGAATACTATTGTAAAATTATAAACAAATAAACAAATGAATGTAAAAGGCTAATGCCATTAGTACCAAATATTCCATTAAATATATTTAATGAGATTAAAAGCAGTAATTAGTTGCTCGATAAATACTGATAATTAATTCATTATTTTGTGTATTAGCAATCATTTAGAGGCATTTTCGTTGCGAATTTAAAATTAATTTACAACCAGTCTTTCAATTTAAAGCATTAGTATGCACGATAATCTGTTTTTATAAATACTGGTTTGAACTAATTTAGAAACTACTGAAAATTTATATAATAAATAATTTCTGACTGAAGCAAGCTTCAAGAAACATGTTTGTGTAAAATGTATTAACAAAATGACGTTTTGTGATATTCATTTACTCATTATACAGAATGTCCGGCATATGAGCACCTTTATTTTGCTATATGATAAAACAAATCATAGGTATTTTTTTTACTGTATTAGAAAGGTATTTTTAGCTAACATATATGAAATCTCCTACAATTCCTATCAATGAAGTCATATGTATGCTCTCTGATACCAAACATCTAGGTATGCTAATGAACAATTCCACAGACAAAGCTCTATTCTACTAAAAAAAATCTAGCTAAATTTACTAACCTGGTTTAATGAAAACATTCTATAAATATCTAATTTCACTTTTCAAAATGTGGGAATATATGACTTTCTTGATAGGAATTGTAGGATATTTGTTATATATTAGCTTAAAATACCTTTCTAATGCAGTAAAAAAAAGTTACAAAAGCTAATAATAAAGAATATATGGGTAAATATTGTGGGTGTAATTCAACGCTGGTTGGGGCTTTAGTCCACAGAGTAGTTAGTTTCACACAATATTGTTAATACCTAAAAATATACATATATATATATAAGAAAAAAACGATTACAGAAATTGTAATAATTTATTTATTAAGTATGTCGTTATCATTGACAGGTTAATCACTTTTGACATTGTCGATAATTAATTTCATATAATTTTAATTTATTGATATAATAATTTTTATAGTTAGATATTTGACTCAACTTAGAAGGGCATCTGAAGAAGCCATCCTGAAAATGCAGAAATAGGTCAGATCTCATCTATTGTGGTTGAATTTTCGAGTTCCCACATTTTCAAAACTGAAATTAGATATTAATTTATATAATGTTTTCATTAAACCAGATTAGTAAATTTAGCTAGATTAATTTTTTAGATATTTTTTTTTGTGTAAATGTTACAAAAGGTAATAATAAAAAATATATGGATATTGTATGTGTAATTCAACGCTGGTTGGGACTTTAGTCCACAGAGTAGTTAGTTTCACACAATATTGTTAATACATAAAAATATATAAAAAGAAACATACGTACTTACTGTGAATGGTTTTCTTAGAGCTCTCTTCACAACACAGAATAAAATGTGAAATAGTTATAAGTGTTCAAAATGCCTTATGTTGCTTGCGAAAAGTCTGTACCATACAAACGTCTTGCAGCCAGAGAGCTTTGCCAAGATTCGCCTTAAATTATCATGTCATGCAGATGATTACTATAAGTTCTTCCATTTATGTTTATATACACTCAAAAATATAAAAAAATCACAAGAGAAAAACGAAACTCACTAGCCACAATACTACTATGAGTAATTTTATCTACTTTTAGGTTAACAGGAACAGCTGACAGATTGCAATGTGGTCGAATGTGAAAGTACAATGCAGTTTCAAGAATTTTCTGAAAAATTCAATTGTTTACTTCATTAATACTGATACAAAAAACAAATTTGTTATTTTGTAACATAGTTTTGCATTTGATAGCAGTTGTATTTTTGAAACGTATTTGTCGAAAAACTATTAGTTTTACACACTTTTTTCATAAGAGTCACTTACATTCCGAACTCCCTGTATATTCATGACTGTTGTTGCATCGATACAGAATTTTAGAAAGGTAAATTATGGGACAGTTATACGTTCGTAAATAAAATTTAATGCATTAGGTAGTAGGAAATAAAATACTGCTCATTCTCGGAACACAATGGGCTTACTCAAAAATTACTGTAAAATTTTTAAGTACGTCACAAGCAGATGTTAAAAGTAAATGTTGTATAATTTAAATCGATGTGTGTTTAACAAAGGTGCGGTTATAAGTAAATGTGTACAAATGGCTTTAAATTAGTACCGAAATCATTGGCATTCAAGAATGTTAATGCAGTTTTACAACAAAATGTATTCCAAGACGGTGACTTAAATTTATACGTGATATTTTTTATATTCATACACTGATATAAATTTGTCTGTAAATTCACATAAGTTTAGGATGACAATTTATAAGCAATTTATAAGTAAAGTTATATAAAATTACATAATAATTCGGTAAGTGATATAATATAAGTACTCTGTAATATTGCAGAAATAAGCAAAATGAAATTTTATATAATGTGATAAATTCACAACTATTATCCAATTCAACTGCAATATTTTTTAAGTTGCAATTGTAAAATATATGTAACTTTACTGAGTAATTTATATTTCTTATATTACATATGTATGGGTGGGCTTATCATTAACGCCCTGTCTATTTACTTACACATAACTAGAATTGAAACACGCATAGAGGAAACTTTTTCAATAACTAGCATCATTTCACGTTTTATTGAATATTAGTGAGTAAAATATATAAATAATGATCGATATGCAACAATAATTAATATACAGGGTGTTTCAGGAGGAGATGTACATACTTCAGTATGTTATTCTACATTCAATTTTAAGTAAAAAAAATCCTATGAACTTAGCCCTGGACATACAAGATGTCAAATTAAAAAAAACATCACATTTTCTTTAATAACGGTCTAGTCTAGTTAAGTTTGAGTTAAATTCATGGGATTTTGTATGCGGAGGTTGCTTGGAATGGAAAATTTACTTTATGCACAATTGGCTGTATCTCCAAGAGGGCGCCACAAGGGGCCATTAGGATCCTTTACATCGCTTCAACTTTTTTGTACCAAGGTGTATGTAATTTTGAAATAGAAAAATATTTTCCCTTACCTTTTCTACTTAAGAAGTGTATATCTTATTGAAGTCCGTAGTAACAGTCGTTTTCATTAAAAACTCATCTAAAGATGGTGATGCACGCAAATGTTTTTTAATTGTCTGTAACAGTAGAAAATAATTAATTTTATTTTTCTAGCTATAGAGTGTATGTCCGCGAATGGAGGTGAAAATAATTAAAACTAGTTACTTTTGATGTCATCGAAAAAAGTCTACCGGGTTGAAAAATTCTACTTGTGTTAAAATGTACGAAACTACAGGTTTAAATTCACTCAAATTATGAAGGATGTCTTTTACGAACTTACAAATTATTATTAATATTCAATAATGCATTATGCGAATTAAGAATTACATAAACAACTACATTTTTTTCTAAACAGTTAAGAAGATCTTCTTAGGAGTAGAAATAACTTCTATGTCGGAAGAATTTTATTGGTGAAATTTATGTCCCAGAAAGTGTGCTGAAATATTTTTCCTGAAAATAATCTTATTCTTGAGACATTAGTATATATTACTTGATTTTTTGCAAATATTTGTGGATATAAATACGTACACAGTACACAGTGTAAAATAGTAAATATTCCCTAATTCACAGCATTTCTCATTGTTTCAGTTTTAAAGAGTATCATATAGAATAAATTACGAGAAAGTGATTTTTATCGATTTTTGTAGGTTTTCTCAAATATTTGCTGTGTAACCCCCAATATTAACTTCAGATTCGTGTTCAGCGGGAAAAAATTCAAAAGAAAGATATAATCTAACTCCCAGCACACATGACTTTTTTTGTGAACCTGTGTAAACTTTTCATGTGATTTTTATCGTTTTTATGGGTTTTCTCTAAAAATTGCTATGCGATCCCCCATTATGACTTCAGATTCGTGTTCAGTGGGAAAAAATACATGGAAAAAATATAATGAGACCCTCAGCACACACCACTTTTTTTTGTGGGCCTGTGATTAGCGTGTATGATACGCTACGCTTTAACTAAACAAACTTGCCTGTTGATTTAATAAATATCATTTCAGTTTTACGTTATACGATAATTAGGCCTTTTATATTTTGTCAAACAAAATATTGTCATCTGTTTATTTAGTATAATTCGAGCTGTTTTCGTTTGTTATGTTTGTTGTTATAAGCGAGACACATTATTCGGGTATAACAGCTATTTTAATAATGTTTATTCTAATTATTTTGAGTAAAAATGGGAATAAGCTTTTCAGTTTTACTAAAGCGATCAGAGTTTTTTGACAATATGTACACGGAGTAACGATATTTATTAATATTTACTTTATACTAGAAAATCGTTAAAAGAAAATGTATCCAAGATATGTATATAATATAATAATATTATAAAATAAAAAAATTAAAATCATGCATATCAATTAATACAAAGCGGATATAGTTAGTGCAAAAAAATAATATTTATCAATTGTATTGTATACAAGTTTTAGACGGTCTTAGCTCTTCAAAATTTAGAGTTATTTTGAAAAAAAGTTAATGTGATATTTTCGAGAGTCGTCTGTAAGTTTATTTAGGAATTTTTAAAATCTGAAAATACTTATTCGCAATTAGTTATTCCTAGCAGTTTCATTATACAGTGTGGAATTAATTAATTATTTCTAAAACAACGAAGTTTCATGAAATTTCCTCGGACCCGTCGATTTTGCTTTTTAAAAAGACTCTTTTTTTAAATAGAACCCTTATATTTTTTCATCGGATTCTTGTAGAGCTTAACTTGCTGAATTCAAAAATATATAATTTCAACACTTTATTCCTTCAACTTACCGAGAAAAAAATAATAACCGATCCAATAAACGCTGCAGTTGACAGATGTCAATTCTGATTAGATTTTGTTTAGCCAGAAACAGTTTCTGAGGTGACTTGATTTAATTTGTTGTTTTTGCTATCAAAAGATGTAATATTCTAACATGCAATCTAATAAAACAAAGTAATAAATTAGGGGGTCAAATACGATTGGGGCAACCAGAATTTAATTATTAATTAATTAATTAGTTACGTAATGTTAAATTGATTTAAAAATGAAGAGTCCTTATTTTGTGATGCTGCCGATGAATTCACTATATCCATTTTACTCTCAACCAGCCCATCACAGACACAAATGGGAATATTCACATTTTTTTCAAGCCGATTTTATTGGATCGGTTATTATTTATTTTTTTTTTTTTTCGGGAAGTTGAAGGAATAAAGGGTTGAAATTATACATTTTTGAATTCAGTAAGTTAAGCTCTACAAGAATCCGATGAAAAAATACAGGGGTTCTATTTAAAGAAAAATCCGATGACGTCATCACGCGAAAACAAATGAACGTCGGAAATGCGTTGGTATGGAAAAAAGAGTATTTTTAAAAAGCAAAATCGACGGGTCCGAGGAAATTTCATGAAACTTTGTTGTTTTAGAAATAATGAATTTACTCCATACTTTTCTTCCACACTGTATACTTTTATATAGATTTTCATTGCGATGTTTCGGTTTTTGGCACCTATAAGAACACAACAAGTTGATGAGGGTTTTTCGTAACCGAAACGTCGTATTGAAAATCTAAATATATGGTGAAATAATAATCATCATTCCAAAGAAGAAATTGTAGAACATAGATCTGCAATAATTGTAAAAGTGATTACTATTTTCTTTTTTTTAGTATTGCAACAAAATATCATCTCAGTCGCCCTTGTACTCTATATAAAAATGAACAATTTTACGAAACGTGTAAGAGTTGTTAAAATTTAATATACTTGTTCCGTGGAAACGAGAGGTCGCCAGACCAAATCTCTACTGTTAGGACGATGGAGTCAAAAGGTCCTAATTGACCGGCCCTCCGAGTAATTAGTCTGCTGTGACTGACCCTGCTGCCATCGGATGGGATTTTATAAACTGCTTTGTTCGTGTAATTGCAGGAAAATACTGTTACGAGTGTTTTTTATCGCTGCAGAGCCGCTAATTCCACGAGGTTAGATGTTTTGCGTTTTAAATTGGCCGTGGAAGTCTCGGGGTTAGTTAACCTTCTGATGCGAATAAAGGGCCTAATGTATCAGTAATTGAATTGACTTGTAAATGTAGCAGTTTCTTATGTTTTCTAATTAATGAGGACATGAGTCACGATTGTTTGCAGAAAGTTCTAATATTATTACATTTTTGTAACATATCAAATGCGTACCTGTAACACACATACTCATTCACACCATAATATCTGCTAATTTTTTTAATTGAGTAAGGCATTTTAATAAAGTAATATAAATCACTCGACATGTATCAAAACTAGATCTAGTGCTCATTAGCTATACGATGCTGGACCTGAAAGGCCACAAACCAATGAAGAGCCCTACCAGGCTGCTGTTAAGAAGCCCTCGATTTCTATCGCATTTCGGCAATAACGATATTTGAGAACCGAAATTCAAAAAAACAACTTTTCTGGGTAGTACTGCCACGGCCAGTATTGAATTACACCTGAAAAACTTATAGCAAATAGTCAAAGTCAATTTTCATCCTTATAGTCTGTTTGAAAATGAAAGAGAGTAATAAAACCCCGAGATAAGAACCGGCCATGGGCGTGGTAATATTTCGTTTCAGGTAATTATCGGGTAACACTAATGCTAACTAACAGGTAATGGGTGTGCATTAGTATATTTTACTGGATACATCAGGGCAGGAGCCAGTGTATTGCGACAGATCAATCCAGTCTTAGAGCTGAATATACGAAGACGTGCTAGTGCAGTAGAGTAAAATTCGACTTGTGTTTAGTTACTATTGTGCCAGTGGATATAATATTGTTTGGGTAAAATGTCGAGCTTACCATATTACGTACCTGATTTACACATGAAAAGATGTGCGCTGTACACTCATTTTATTTTAAAAAAGAAATACCAACGCTAAACAAAATTTTAAGTGAACTTTCAGAGGACAACGATTTGCCAAAAATCAGTAGAAGCAAATTATGGGTCGTCTTACGAGAGTTGAATTTTTGCTGGAAAAAGCAGAACAGGAAGTCAATTCTTGTTGATAGAAATGAAATTATTTGTTGGCGAAGCTCCTACTTAAGATCAATTATAAAATTACGTGACGAAGGGAGGAATATGAAACTTGGGTCAACGAGGGATATACTGTAACAAAAGTATGGCAAGATAAAAATGTAAAAAGTTTTCGACAAGCATTTTTGGATGGACTTTCAACAGGGTTCAAGGCACCTTCAGGTAAAGGGCGAAGATTAATAGTGACACATATAGGTTTTGTAGATGGCGGTTTACTTTTATTTGAATCTAAAAATATAGGTGACTATCACGAAGACATGAATCATTAGCAATACTTTTATTTGAATCTAAAAATGCAGGTGACTATCACGAAGACATGAACGCAGATGTTTTCAAAGAGTATTTTATACAGATGTTGGATCTTATTCCTCCGGGGTCTGTAATTGTCATGGATAATGCCAGTTACCTTTCACGGCAGACCGAGCGGACGCCTACGACTGGTTGGAGGAAAGCCGATATAATTCAATGGTTATCCGGAAAAAACATTTCTTTTGAAACAAATATGGTGAAAAAGGAACTTTTGACACTTGTCAATCTTAATAAAGATCAGAAAAAATATGTTATCGATGAAATGGCAACAAATCGCCAAATAGCGGTACTACGGTTACCACCTTATTACTGTGAACTTAACCCAATCGAATTAGTCTGGGCGCAGGTAAAAGGAGATGTAGCGCGAAATAATACGACGTTTAAATTAAGTGACGTGAAAATTTTGTTAAAAGATTCCTTGGAACGAGTAACTGCAGATAACTGGCAAAGATGTATCATCATCATGTACAAAAAGAAGAGGAAAAAATGTGGGAACTCGATAATTTAATTGACGTTACTGTGGAACCTATCGTTATCAATCTAGGAGACAAAGATAATTCATCAGAATATTCAGAGGATGAATTTTTAATATAGTTACTACTTTTTTTATTTCCTTTATTGTACATTTATACAACACTACATTTACTCACCATAGTTTCAATTTTCAAAATACATATATTTTTGTGTGGAATAAAACTTTATTCATTAAATTTAAATAAATATTTTGATAATAATATTGAATAATTTTATTTGAATTACTAAAAACCCTCTTAACCCGGTTATGATGCTTAAAGTAGCCTCATGTATTGGAATGCTGTTTTATATTGTTTACTTATAAGAGAAATGGACCGAGAAATGGAAGCGGCATAGACAAAGACGGATTGTGGATTAAATATTAGCTACCTGCTACAATTTAGTACGGTTCGGTCACACAAAGTTTTTTTAAGTACACTTCATCTATACGGATAATACATAATATAAAAATATTGAATATATAATAATAATAATAATAATATCTCTACCCCTCATTCTAATCACAGGGATTAGCCCAGAAGTCGGAGACTTGTGCGGGAGAGGGGGCGGCATATTATTATTAAGCAGGCCGCATTTGCGCCCAGGAGCGACTTACGTTGGTAGGCCCTAACCACTATTCAGTGCAGGAATGAGGAAAACCTGGAAAACCTCATTAATTAGGGGGGTGGTCAAATATCAACCGGCATCAATCTCTCACATTGACCCAAGCTAACATTATTCCACCCTACCATACCCACAGAGAGGGTGCCAATCCTCTCCACGAATATAGCTTATATACGGTCTACCGGCAGCTGGGCTCGAACCAACTCCGTCTAGTCACCTCGATTCAAGTACTAACGCCTTAAACCGCGCGACCACTGACCGATAAAGCACCAGTACTACATTTATTTACGATTTGCATACATAATAAGCTTGTATTACTCTCTTTCATTTCGAAACAGACTATAGTAACGGATCAGATTCAGAAACAAAACTATGCAGATGTTTAATCCAGAATCAGGTGTGCAATGATGTTTTGTTAAATGCTATAAAATATTTTTGTATGCATTATTAACGTATAACTGAAATTTAGATAACCTTATTGAATGTAGGAATCACTAATTTAATCCAGAATCAGGTGTTAAATGCTATAAAATATTTTTGTATTGATTATTAACGTATATGATTTGGATTAGGACTCTCCAGGTTTTAAAATATATTTCCAGTATACTTTACTGAACATATAAATTACCTTCATTTTGTCTAAAAGTGCCTTCTCCAATATTATTCTTGCTTTATACCTTGTAGTTTCCATATATTTCAAGATTTTTGACCGATTTACCAAGGTTATACTTATTCTTTTATATAAATCTTTCTCTATCAAATACTAGCAACAGCTGGTTAGAGACACTCGTCCTGATTTTGTTCTCTATAGGCATCGTGCGTGTCTTGTTATTTGATCATAGTCATAGTCATAATATTAACATTCAGTTTCGTGGTTGACAATTCCTTTATCTGTTCAATCGAACACTCGTGCCTCGATTACCATATATTTTTTCTATTTGGTCCTACAATATAAATTTTTCCATTAATATTCAGAACATTTAGACGCTTAGATTAAAAATGGTTTATTCTAGGTAAAAATTAAGTATTTACCAACCGTATATTTTGTATTTAAACTATCAATACAATTTTAGTGAAATCATTTGTTAAACGTGACTGAATATTAAATGCCCGTGTGTTATTGGCAAAGAAGTATCTAATGAGTTTATAAAGTGACAAAGTATTTATGGTTTTTCGAGTTTACGGTTTTTGGAATAAAGATGGTAAGTTGCAAAAGTAAGAAGCTTATATCACCCATACCGTGGTCTTCATGATTCTGGAGTAACTCCTAATTTTTAACCTTTAACATTCTAATTAAGCCCCACACTATTGATATGATTTTTTCACCTAGCTTCCAATTTTTTCTATTGAAAAATTAATAGAACACCATTGTTTGACGTTCATATTTGCATAACATACGGATTGTACACTCCTCTTTCAACTGACATGGTCAATATAGTTGTCTTTGAGGTTGTCTTCATCAGGTTGATAATACTGAAATATTTCCTACGTGTGCTATTCCAAATGAATTATTGATGCTTTGTTAATCGAAAATTTGGTTATGTAGGACACTAGTTAAATGTTCTAGTAAACTACATAAAAACTGTTTAAACATTTTGGCCAGAGACGCATCAGACGCCCCTAATTTTTTGCACCTCAATATTTTCAAATTTGAACATCAAACTATGATAGATATGACATTGTTATAAAAGAATGTACTCTTAATTGACTTCGATAAAATGCTTCGTTATCAAGAAAAATCGATTTTAATGTTTTGCTGCATAATCTAAGGAATGGCAAAAGATTACATGAATAGGTAGACAGGCCATAAAAACAACCGTTTGTTTACTTGAATTAATTTGACAGTTTATTAATCTCAAACTACATACCAAAATTAATAATTGTGCATTAACTCGTTTTGGAGATATTTTGAAAAACATGACATCTTGCGGCCCCCTTCAGGCGAGCGCAGCTCCCTTAGGAAGAACTTTACATCCCGTATTTATAGAAAAAATCTAATTTTTCATCGTAGAATCTACTGCTAGAGTATTGCACACTAATTATGGGACACCCTGTATACACTAACTTTGAATTGAATATCATAATATACTAGTTTCCATTAAAATTACACTACTGCTCCAAAGAAATATAAAGACACTCCACTTTATTGCATGCAGTATCACACGGTATAAATCATTAGCAATAATTTTATTGAAAACTATGCTCTTGATATTCAGAAAGCATTGTCGCAATTTATTTGAGACTAGAGAAAAGCGCTGCGGCAAACGTTCAATGACAAAAATATTTGCCCCTAGATTGGCATTAAGCGGCGAGGTCCAGATATCCCGCTCGCAAAGCCTTCGAGAAGAGACGGGCACATCGCCGAAAGCCAACTGCAGGAATTGAATTTCCTTGCAAAGTTTCCTTTGATGTCGAATGGGGAATTTGCATCTGCGGTCACCTGTGAGATCATATTCTAACCTTAGCCGGCTCACTCGCGGTTTTGTTATTTCCGTTGGTTGGGTACCTATTCTTGGCGGGATGTATTTGTTTATAAATAACTAATCTATATCTATGGGAACGTTGCGTTCAAAGTCAAGACTCATGCATGCGGCTGTGGACGTACTCTAATTAGAACATCAACGAGATCCTACTACGGGATAAGCAACAATTAAGCGAGAATGTATCGTGCAGTTTACGGTACATAAGTCTCTATCAGCCTCGGATTAGCAACTCATTAGGATAAACTTCAACGCAGGTTAGAATAAAGCCAAATAAACCTTGTACAATTTTGTGTAACTGTGGTGGATCAAAATCATCATGAATAAGGAGGAGTAATCTCTATATAAGTGTTTTGCCTCTTATTTGAAATTTTCAACCAACCATTGCACGACAAACCAAAAAGATCGAAAGACATTTAATCATAGCAGTTTATACTTTGAATGTGGATTAATCGCTATTTGATCGACGTTGCCTTTGCTCAAAACCGAATTGTTTTACAGAAATGACAACCCATTCAAAACGTTTCGAACTTTAGTAAAACGCGGAAAGAAGCTTGAACTTATATAGTTACAGAAGTGCAAGATTATCCAAAATCAAATAAACTGTTGAATGTCTTGTGTTGTTTTACAGAAAAGACAATCCCTCCAAAAGATTTTAAATTTTGTTAAAACGCAGAAACAAACTTATCTAGTTACAGAAGTGCCACATTCTCCAAAATCAATTTAAATCAAATAAAGTGTTGAGTTTTTCAAAACTGCTAGCTAACGGATTTTCTGATGCAACCAATTTTCGCAAATAATGGTTGACCAAAATCAACCAGATAATATTTAAGATTCGATGGGATATTATACTGTAATAATGACAAGTGTTTTTTAAGAAATATAATATTCAACGATGGTTCCATTCTTATGTGCCGTCTCTTTGTGAAATAAATACCCAGTGAAGTTTCTCAACTATACTCAAGCAAAATTAAATTTGTTCCATAACAACAAACTGAATATTGTGCTGTAAGTAGCCAGTAAGCAGCCACAGGATGCAACTACGTGCTAATCACATGTACACAGGTTCCCTTTTGTCGGGTTTGACAGACACAAACAGCTACGGGTCAGTCGTTGGTTGCCTCACCTATGGCATGCTGATGAGAGCTAACAAGCTCGAAATTGGTATGCACTACTGACAAATGACGGGCTGTTTTGCTTAGGTTTTCGAGGTATAATTCTATACTAGTCGGGGCATTATCGTTTTCGTCAACGGCCTCATAGAGATCAAGGTTTTTCAATGATACGACGCTTGAGCGTTGAGACCTCTTAAGTCCAACATATAGTAGCTAGTGACTATGAGATGCAGCTACGTGCTACATCACGTATACTCAAGTTTAAATAACTTATGGGATGCGTGATCAAATTTACGTATTCCAAAAATAAAACACATACCTACATTTTGAGCAGGCTGAATGATGTTTTTGCTGTCAATATCTAGACAAGGCCCATCTACATGGACACAATATGTAAACTAAGATAATATCATTGCATCACAAAGCATTCTTCTAGATGCATGTTTAAATTGCCACATGTATACAGGAGTTCTAATCTTGAGTATGTTTATTGGGATTTTTTTCACTTGTCACCTGAACGTTGCAAATTAAATCATTTACCTAATGCGTAGCTGACTGATAGTGTCCAGAATAAGACTTTGTTTTATAATTTTTAATGTATCAAAATAGCAAAGGATCTAGGATAAAACCCTGGGAGCAGATAGATCTTGGCTGAGTTAAGTATTCAAATATTTTTACAAATTGTACTCCGTTATTAAAATATGAATGAATCAATTTCTTACTCGTTGTCAAAACAACATGGTCTTAACAGAGCAATTAGAATATTATGATTTATAGTGTCAAAACAAACCAGTGACGTAACAGCTCTAAAAATTGTTAAAAACCCTACAGCCACTTCAAATGCACATTCGTATAGATATATCAACAATACTCCACAAAGTCATTGTTACCATTTTTTTCATTTTCTGCCTTTGGAAAGCATATATTGATTCACTATTTTACTTTAGTCCTTTAACAATTCCCAAAATATAGGGGCCATTATTTCCATGCCCATGGAAATCTCAAACTACGTTTATTTGAAGCACAAAGGCCCAACTTAATCATCGACACCAAAATATCTTCAGTTGGACAACCCTTTCGCCGAAGATCAGCGGCCGAACATTGATTACAATTTGAAAGTATATCTCTATACATCTACCGTTATACACCACATTTCCAACTTAAAAATTAAATTTTCACCTTTGAAATTATTATTTGCATGCGACGTCTGACCACATTTAAAATATACGTAGGAATGTAGCAGATCGAAGAACAATCCGAACCAATTTGTCTTCTATTGACATAATTGGGGCCGCTTGATGGAAATCTTGGATAAATAATGCATCTATCGATTCAAATTGTCTCTGCGGGCATCGATAAGGAGCCTAAGCTACCTAAAGAAAACTGCTGATAAAGTAGAGAACGGGATATGTCAGGGAGAGTCCGAGGTAATTTGTTTGCATACTAAATTGCCCTAAATTGGAGCACTTTGCAGGCAAATCAAGCTGTGCGATGTACATGTGAATCTTTAAAGATAAATTGTTTACAGATTGTTATGAGATTGTTCAGTGAAATTGATATAATAGAGGTATTGTACTACGGGGAAAATTGTAAGTGTTGAATTAGAATTGAATGCAGTGTTACTACTTGACATCAAAATGAATGAAAGAAAATAAAAGAACAATTAAAAAAATAATTGTTATGAAGGAATAGTGGCTTTACAATTCCACGGTACGTGTTGTTATTGCTTGTCGTTTTTCGGATTATTATGTTGTATCTAGTTATATACATATCATTCTTTAATTCACTTATATTAGAGGTAGCATATTTCCTATTTTCATTTTTTATTTTTTAGCTTTCTATCAATTATATCCATTTGGTTTGTGGTCTGCTTCTTCTCCTCCATTCCGTTATTTAACTTGACTCTCTTCTACTCTTCGACATGGTCCAGCCAGCGATTGCTCTTCATACAAAGGATCATCCAATAGTGTCCTGTTTTCATCTACGTGTATTATGACTATGCTGCGCTTGAAACCATCCTCTTGTTGAAGAAATGGTTTGGAGGTATCGCAATTTTACATGATGGTGATGTTACAAAGGTGCTGCGATTTGTCGGCCTTATATTCTTATGGGATTGTCTGAAAGCCAGGCTCTAACGTAATGCATCTCATACAACTGACGATTTATTGAATAACATTAGTAGAGTTATTGGTGAATTATGTTAATTATTTTCATTATTTGTTCTACACATTCATATATATCCAACTTTATTTACATTACTATATACATGTTTGTCAAAATTTTCTTCAGATTTTTATGCTCATCTTCATGTTTTGCTTCCATAAATAACTACTGGTATTATTAGAATAGAATAGAATTTATTCAAGTAATAAGTATCATAAATAATAGTCAATAACATAAATATCCCGCAAAAGGAACAGTTGCTCCTTGTGTACAGGATTAGGTATATGCATATGATACAAAAAATAAAACAAAAAGTCAATAGTAACAACAAAAATTAAAATGCTATAAGATAACATTACGTTAATAAAGCCCAAAAAATTATATGGTACTGAAACGCCATACGGTATTAAGCTGAAGGTAAGTATATTAGAAATTATTATTATTCTAAATTATTTGATAATAACAGATAAATAGTAAAAAGAAATATAAATAAATAAAAATGCTATATTATACATATAAGGTTATGCATTAATAAGGCACAAAAAGCTAAATAGTACTAAAATGCGATGTGATATTAAACTGGAGGTAAGTATATTACAAATTATATATGTTCCTTTCGCTTATAATTAATATTTTAATTCCTAACTTTGTTTATTTGTTAATAGCAGAATCCTGCAGAATCACGTGGTTGTTCAAGTATATAATGATTAACTTTTTTTGAACTCTTTGAAGTAATTAACGTTTTTAATTTCAGGTGGCAATCTATAATAATAATAATAATATAATAATACTGGAAAAAAAAATAATAATAAATAATAATAATAATAATAATAATAATAATAATAATAATAATAATAATAATAATAATAATAATAATAATAATAATATCTCTACCCCTCATTCTAATCATGAGGATTAGCCCAGCAGTCGAAGACTTGTGCGGGAAAGAGGGCGGCATATTATTATTAAGCAGGCCGCATTTTCGCCCAGGAACGACTTAGTTGGTAGGCCCTAACCACCATTCAGTGCAGGAATGAGGGAAACCTGAAAAACCTCATTAATTAATTATATATTCTATTATTCGTTTAGTCAGTGTATAAACCTTGAAAAGTTACTAACTTTTTAACATACCTTGACAGCTTATATAGTGTATATAATTTTTCAGATGCCTTTTCTGTTATCTCTACTTTTTAGGGAATTTTGTTGATTCCTTGATTTTCATGCAAATTAGTTTCACATTAAACCGATTCTAAAAATAGGTTTCCTTGGCATTTTAATGTGAGCGATGTTAATTTTTAGTGTCACTAATTAATAATAATTTTAGTGTGACATACTGACTGGTCGCCCACAACTCCTTTATTGTAGCGTTAAATATATTCTCTCTAATTGCAAGTTATTAAGGCCAATTGCGTGTAATGGAATGATGATTGAAGTCTCCCAGACATTACATTTTAATAAATCTGTTTACTTTAACCTAAATTAAGTTCACATTCCTCACTATATGTTTATTCTCGTATTTCTGCATCATTGTCTTAATTTAAATTGGTCACGTGCCATTTATCGTGTAAGGATCTTGATAGATGTAATAATTATTTGATAGTTCACAGTTCACAGGTAAATGTCTATAACAGAATACCAGGATTATTATTTTATTCAGATAGAACAGATAGAATAACTGCTGTCATATAAAAGTAAGTGAAGGAATTCGAACTATAAATGGATTTTGTTATGAATTTGTAATCCTGAAATATCTGTTTCATTTGAGAATTTAATTTCTATTAATTTAGTAGGTATCTTCAGCAATATTATTTTTTTTATTATTACTAAGTCTTGCGATATCTAATAAGTTGATATACAATATTCTAGAAATTATGATGAATCATGTTTGATAAAAAGCGAAAGCGATAGAATTTGAATGGATCAAGACTATGACAATAAAGACCCCCACCAGAACATGTACAGCAACTACATGGCATCAGAACACAGTACGATTGAATATGCCCGTTAGAATGTTGAGTGTGGACAAAACGATATTGGCGTACAGAGCATCACATCAACATATAGTGGCTGGCGGGTCATTTTTATGTCCAAAGGTTCCCCCAATGATATCATCCGAGGCGTGAAGCCCTTTTGGTTCAGCGAGATAGAGAGACTGGCAATTTACGGCCGAGGCCTAGGCAACTTCGGGTAGCCATTTAACCTAGACTAATTGTGAAAATCACGATTTAAATGCCGTCGAGAAGCAGCCAAATATAAACATTAGGACCGCGCAATTTAGATTATCACGATCTTCTTCCGGGTACAAGCCTTTTTTCGTTCACAATAATTTACCGGTACAACTCGAAGAAGTTAATCTCAGCATCGGTATGTTAACAGCGAACAGCACAGCATACATGTGCTGTGCTGTTAAATGCAGAAAGGCGTTAAAGCAGATCGAGCTCCTGAATTACGAATTTTTTGATGTTAGCAATAAGAGGGCAGTCGTTATCATGTCTTAAAAGAACTCTATCATGCCTTCTCAGTCTTTTTCCTTTCTTTTCTTTCTTTGATTGCAGTATCAAGTCGACAGACTTGATTTCAATAAACCTCATCGATAATGATTACCTACATCCCTCAGAAACATTTCATAGTAGACAATATCACTTTTTACCATCAGAAGCATATCAGTTAACAAGAAAGTACACTAACTTTCAATAATAAAGCAGCTTTTTTGTTAAAGCTACCCCATTCTTGTCTGTTCTTGGTGTTGACATGAAGACAGAATGTTGTTGAGCAGTTCAACGAAAATGCCAGCACAAATCGTACAAATGTTGACAAAACCATATTTGCTGTTATCGCTTAAAATATATGGATTTTATTCTCTTGTCTACGCCTATGATTCGGAATCATCAGTTCATTGAAACACCAAACGAGATAAATTAAATATTGGTAATATAAAGCAATTTAAACTTGATTATGTGAGAATTCACACAGATATAAATGTTGATTGAAATTTATTGAGGTTTATTGTAACCAATATACCAACAATCAGTTCCGAACAAAATATCCATTAGATCAATTAAACCAAGCACAAAGTGTCATTGAACTATTTAATTTCTTTATTAGGTATCATCTAGCATTTACTGTTCTTATGGTTGTAGTTAAGTCCTCGTTATATAGTGTCAAAAAGTTATTGAAAGACATATTTAATGATGCTGCATAACATTGGTTCAGTAAAACAATAAATTAATAGTAATAAAATTACATAAAAAATTGGGTACGTCCAGAAAATGGTTACCACACCAAGTTCGCTATTTTCAGCGGTACTGTATTTATCATTCTCGATATTACTATGAAAATAAGGATAAGTATAATGATAACCATATCATTTTTCTTACCATTATTGTCGTCATCGTTGTCACTATCATCTTGAATATTACCGTCTTCAACATTATTATAATCATTATTATTATTTTTTCTCTCTCAAAACTAACGGTGTGAATGGCAATTTTACTTTACTTTTATTTTTAATTTAGAAGATGGCCTTAAATAATATATGCCATTTTTTGTGCAATTTTTGAAATTTTATGTTTTAAAAGTTATTCCAAATTTTGGTAATATTGCATTACTATCTAATTTGATCAATTTCTAAGCATAACTCTCGCAAAACAATACTTTATCAGTTTGATCAATAGCAGTTTTTTTGTCTTTGCCCTCGAAAGGGAGATAAAATATTTATGAGGATGAAGACAAAAAGTTTCACAATTCCTACAATTTACATTTTCCCATATTTACTAATGTAATTTTGAAACCTGCTACCATATTCTTAATTATTACAACAGGGTTACGTAATTTGCGTTTACACGAACAGAAACTAGAAAGAATATTAGCTTTACTACGGTAAAATTGGCTAAGGCGTGCCCAAATGTGTGTACAAGTCGGGGGATAAAATTTTGAACAGTTTTTGTAGTAAGGTATTCGCTAATTTAAATTTCATGTTTTTAATATTGATCAAGTACCACAAATCTTTTTCAAAACTAGTGTAACAAAATTTTATTCATATTGAAGACACGACATTTTCTTCAGATCTATTTTTAAGTTTATTTCAAAGTAAAAAAGCTGCAAATCTTCTTTGCGTCGGTGTTTTTTTATGTGCGATATGTGGCACGGCCAGTTTGCAGTGCCACTCCATTACAGTAGTCCAGATTCCAGCGGCGTGCAATTGAATAATTTTAAATTGTTTTCAGAATGCGTTATATTATTTTTTCGCATTACTGTATTTTTTGTAGATGCTTTTATAATAATAATGATACTTCCTCAACAGTTTTTGAATTCTGGAAGTTCTGAGTAGAAATTTCGTTAAATCTCTATTGGCGGGTGAAACAACTAAGAACTAATGTTAAAAATTGCAAGTAGATTTCATTACAAATATGTCAGCAGTTCAAAAGAAACCCCAAATTAATTATAAAAAGTGTCATTGCTATGACAAATGATTATACGTGTATGTTGAACATTGCCAAATTGTTTTTTTAATCACCCTGTATATGCATGACTTAAAAAGTGCTTCCTCTATCCATAATCTCGCTTTATGCAATAATTTTGTTGTTTCTATTTTGTAGCAGTGCTCGATAAGTGTTCCATACTTTCTGCTGTTCACAGTATCTACTTTATACAGTGCGTTCGAAAAGTAAAAATTTAAGTATACCAAGGTAGCTGTAAAATAGTAAATATTCACTAATTCACAGCATTTTTCATTGTTTCAGTTTTAGAGAGTATCATACAGAATAAATTACGAGAAAGTGATTTTTATCGATTTTTTAGGTTTTCTCAAATATTTGTTGTGTAACCCCCAATTTTAACTTCAGATTTGTGTTCAGCGGGAAAAAATACAAAGGAAAAATATAGTCCAACTCCCAGCACACGTGACTTTTTTTTTGTGGACCTGTGTATTTTTGAAATTGAGAAGTTTACGAAAAAATCTCCTAGCACGTCGATTTTTTTTTGTTAAAGGCACGTTTTGGCATACGACCCACATTTTTGACGTCATCGTTGTTCGAGATATGACGTCATCTACAATTTTTTTAAATAGCAACCCCCAATTTTGACCATGTCATTTGAAAGAGCGTGTCATTCTACATACATACATCATGAAAAATTATAGTGTTACATAACAAAAAATTCAAAATGGTAATGATTATGTAAAAAATCGTCTAAATTAAATGTTCAAATTGTGCACCGTTGGCATTGTGGACATTATCAATAACTTCAGGAGGTATACGATGTATCTCGTGACGAATTCTTGCTTTTAAATCTTCTAAATTAACCGGTCTAGTAACGCATACTTTGTTTTTAAGTATACTCACAAGAAATAATCTAGAGGTGTCAAATCAGGCTATCAGGCTGGCCACTCAATGGGCCAATGGACAGCTCATCTAAATAAGCACGGACAGGTGTTGTATAATGGGGAGGTGCACAGTATTGTGAAAATTAAATTTTAAAATCTTATCAATCTTAAATTTTTGTTATGTAACACCATAATTTTTCATGACGTATGTATGTACAATGACACGCTGTTTCAAATGGCATATCAAAATTGGGGGTTGCTATTTAAAAAAATTGTCGATGACGTCATTTCTTGAACAACGATGTCGTCACAAATATGGGTCGTATGTCAAAAAGTGTCTTTGTAAAAAACAAAATCGACGTGCCAGGGGATATTTTCGAAAACTTCTCTATTTCAAAAATAATAAATTTATTCGTTACTTTTCGAAAGCACTGTATTTGGCACTTAAATCGAATACTCAAAACTTGTGATACACACATTTATGTCTACATAAATCTATTATATTAAACCGCTAAATTACTACAGCGCCCGCTCATTACTAAAGCAACCCGTTTTCCTGGCACTCCCGATTTGAAAAACCATTTTAATTATTCAGGCATGCGATACAATTATATCAAATTAATCAAATCGATGCCGACGAGCAATCCCATCACCGCATTTTCGACAATGCCACTCGATGTGTTTACATGCGGCCGTTAGAAGTTAAGTGCTCCACCGCTTCATTAAACACATTAACGTGGCGACCGCAGCCAGACGACACTGCAGTCAGGTCGGTACTGGGAGGAATTTCCCGAATGGACCATGACCTAACCCAGAGATACAGTCTGGCGGTGGGATTGTCGGAGATTGCGTTGGTCTGATTTCCATCCCTCCAAAGTCGGAATGAAATCAGTAATTGTTGAATCAGTAACGGAAGTTTCTGTCACCTGAAAACTTCGGCTGAATTAGTAACATAGATTTGTAATATATGATGGGATCGTATCTTTCGCCATAATACACATCATTTGTAGAAACTGTAATCAAGATGGAAACCGATACATTTAGAAGTTGATATACAGGGTGGGGGGAACCCACAATATTTAAAAAGGATGTTTAGGGGGCAAGGATCAACAAAAAAGACTGATAAACATAAGGTCGAATATCAAATGTTTCCCAGTGAATTACATCTGAGAGGTAAGCTGATACTGATCTAGCAGTGGTAGAAGAAATTCTAAATACGGTAACACGTAGCCCGGGTGTAAGTACAAGGCGCATCCGTCTTCAAATTAATCAAACTAGGGCATGGGAAATCATTCACAAAAATGGTTTGAATCCTTTCCGTATTCACCGCGTCCAGAATCTTCAGGGCGGTGATAATGGCAGTTGCATTTTTGCAATTGGATAAACGCAAACCATACACTTTACAAATACATTTTGTTCACTGATGAGGCTCAATTCACTCGTGATGGAGCAAATAACTGTCACAATGAACATCCTTGGTCAGATGAAAATCCGCACGCCATAGTGGAAAGTAACTTTCAGCTTTGGTTCAGCATTAACGTGTGGTGTGGTATGATTAATAATCAATTACTTGGCCCAGTTGTGCTAAATGGTCGTCTTACTGGAGCTGAATATGTAGAATGTTCAGAAAATAATTTAACAGATCTACTGGACGATGTTCCATTGAATATTAGGCAAAACATGCACTCTCAGCATGGTGGTGCCCCTGCCATTTTAGTCGTGTTGTGATTAATCATCTTAACAATCGCTTTCCACAACGCTGGATTAGCCGAAATTGGTTCCAACATTGGCTACCAAGGTCACCAGATTTGAATCATCTTGATTACTGCCTTTAGGGATGGTTTAAATCATTAGTATATGCAACAAAAATGGACACAAGAGAGGCACTATTCGATCGGATTTTCAATAATACAATACAGTGTAACATTCCTTTTATTATAAAATTAAGAATGTCACAATTTCAATATGAAACGTCTAGTAACAAGGTATCATTGCACATCCTGTATAAGTTGTAGTTTAAGTAAGTGTAAACCATATCCAGTGTACCATGTAGTTTTAGATTTCTTCAAGTAAGCCTAAAATGTAAACACTTTGTACGATAAATATTTTATTAATTATTTACTTACCATTGCTGTGAACCAGTTACGTCGATGTATATCGTAATGTTATTTTTTCTACTTTGGAGTAATTTGTTAACAGTTTATTATTTAATTATTATCACTTGTTGTATTAAGCTTTGTTTTGACAAAAGCAAGGTTAAGGTAACTGTCATTAAATTAATAATTCGATTCGGACCACAGACCACATACTATTCGGACTAAATTATGTGCTGAGATCTCGAACGAGCATTAGCCGAAGTTTCATGGAAACCGAACCAATCAGATTTCAGTGAGTTTTTAGATCTTTGTAGGGTATAAAACCTACAGAAACCTAAATTCTAGTCCCTTTTCGTTCTGATTTTGGTCGACTGAAGTATTTCCATATTACAGATTTAGTTATTAGTGCGAAGCCACATTTTGAAAATAAATCTGAATTTATTGAAGTCATCAATATAAATGGAGGTAATATATTTGATTAATTAAGATTATTATCGATAGTAGATTTCATTTTAAACTATATTGTATGTTAATTTTTGAAACTAAGAATATAAAATACCTAACCTGACCTTGATCTTTGCTAAAGCACATGCTAATTATTTTTTCTTCTCTTTTGTCATTTTCTTAACTTTAGAGGCCAATTAAATAAATTAACAATTAAATAATTGAATGATTAATTAAATAATTGAACAATTAAATAAATAACCAATTGAATTGTATTGGTGTTACGTCGATTAACGTACATTTTGAGAATCTTTCCATTTCCCAAGTTGGAATATTTTGTTCAACCTTTGCTGGTTAAATTTTATTAATTGAAGAATCAAAATTGAATTAAGAAGGCCATTCTAAAGCTTTGAAAATCTAGATTGTAAGCGGCACTATCCAGTACGACAGCAAGGCTGCTCTTCTCAGCACTGCCTTGAAATCAAGATCGTAAGCGGCACTAGTCCAAGTACGACAGGAAAGCTGCCTTTCTGGAAGTCATCTCCAACGTAATCAACGGATGATCTTTCCAACTTCAACAATTCCACGTCTGTATATCAACTGGTGGGCAAGTCAATAAACTGTGTTTATTTTTTTTATAATTTTATTTTTTCTTATCCCATTTGACTAGCAAAATTTATTATCCTCCTACAGGGGTAAAAAGGCAAACCGAACAAATTATTCTGTAGGTGGCGCCCAAATATAACATCCTCGTAACTAGTTTGTTATTCAAGAACCCACGACTTAAAAAAGTGCCCCGACTAAAAGAGCAGCCGTTCGCAACATTGTTATTTGTCGTTTGTAACAAACGATAGGTAACAATGGTTTGGCGCCCAACGTTTTATATTCATGGAAAGATGTAAGAAACAAGGAATTAAAAAATATAGTGAAAATGTTTTGCTAGCATATTTTTCCGAGTTATCGAAAGAGTATTCTCATTCGTCAATGTGGTCGTATTATTTCATGGTGGAAGCAACCCTTTCAGCAAAAAAAATGTTAATAATGGAAAATATTAGAAAATTACGGCCTTTTTTTAAAGGAAGAAATCATGTTTCAAAAAATTCTAAATTCTTTCACAAGAAGAAATGCTTAAATTTTTACTGTAATGTACTGGATGAAATCTATCTGATGATGAAGGTAATTTAAGCTAACTTTTCAAAAATAATTTGATATAAATATACTAATTATTTTAGATTTGTGTTGTGTTTGGCATTGCTGGGTCTTTACGTAATTAAGAACTTTTGAATTTAAAAGTAAATAACATAAAGCACAAAGAAACAATTTTGGTTATTCATGTAACAAAACAAACACCAATAGGCCTCGAATATTTGTGATCACTTCAGAGTTGCAAGGAAAAGTAAAATCTGTAGAATTACTTAACAAAAATTTAGCTCTGCGTCCTAAACAGATGCCCCACGTCCTATTTTCCCAACTTATAGAAATGGTAAATCCAATACAGAAGATACAGAGTGTGAAACATTTTCGACAAAATCAATTTTGATCAATGAGAAGAAGATTGAATTCTTTCATTCTAGCTGGAGATAGTCATTTTCAACGCTGTATCTTCGAAATAATGCGGTTTTTCAAAAATCATCGAACGACAAAATATTTTTTGAATAATCCAGGTAATAACCTCTTGAATTTCTTCTGTCAGTTTAATAGGCGCCCTGTATAATAATAATAGTAATTTTATACCCGGAATTGCAGGAAACAACTCCCATGCGAACTAATGCCCCAACCAGCATTGAATTACACTTAAAAAAAGCTTATAGCAAACAACTAAAGTCAGCAGCCCACCAGATGTATACCGGTTTCGAGCTTATTAGCTCTCATCAGTATGCCATAGGAGAGGTATCTGACCCAGCTGTTATCTAAGCCCGATAGAAGGGAGACTCCATGTCGAACTGAAAACACGAAGCGTTCTACTCTTCTACTCTGCGGTCTAATGCCTCGACCAACTATATGCGGTCGGGTCGAATAGTTATTTCCTGGAATTCTGCATTTACAAAATATCGTTATCGCCGAACGCGATAAAGGTTGTTAGCTTTCAATAGTGTCGCTACTGCTATGTAAAACTCTTCGTATCTGTGGGGGTTCAGTCCGACATGTAGTAGCGAATGGCTACTAGATGTAGCTTGTCTACACAGAGTAATAATAGTAGTAGTTTTCTATTCGTTGCAAATAAATTCTTTACAAATTCAAAGTCATTAGTTGTGTCTGTTCTCACTCGGCTCTAAAATCATTGTAGAGCTGTAAAAAACTGTTACACCCTCTCTAGTACTTAATTTTAATCCAGGTCTGATCCCAGCAATTCGTTAGCCGAATTTACACCGCATTATTAGTCTGCGACTTAATTATGAAGATCCATTAAACGCGGCTGCTGAAATATTTTTGAGGGAGATAATTAAACAGTAATTGTCCGTTGCTTTACGCGACGGCATTACAAATATGGCGCTGGCGAATCCAGAAAGACAGATAGTGTTCGGTCTCTGCGACGAATTTTGGTGGATCGGAATTAGTCTGCTCCGCCAGTGTTTAATTAAATGCGATGCTCTAAGAAAGCGGTTAAAATGTCGCAAGTCTTACTTTCCTTACAAAAACTTAAATGACTTTTTAGATTTCTCGGCGGAAGATACTCGGTCGTATCAGGGAGAAGGAATCCTGTTTCTTGCTAATACCTTGAAGTTCCCTATTTTCTCAGATGGTAATCCCTCTTAAGACTGTACAAGACTGTCTTGACACAGTGGCGTGTTAAAAAGAAAAGAACGTTTTTGTATATTTACGAAAATTAATTAGGCTCTTGTGCATCAATGAAGGAAATATACAGGGTGATACAACACCCTCTTATAAATACATTTAAAACGAAATCGAAAAGGGCAGTTCGAAAATCATTAAAAAATACACTAACTTCTGACCGGCACTTGCGCAAGACAAAGCATACAGTCGGCAACCGGCACGGTAAAGTGTAATAGAAAATGAATGGACAAAAAATTTAAAGAATTTCCGAAGGAAAGAAGTAAATACAATTTTATAACACTTATTTTTTAATTTGTTATATTTAGGTCCCCTACAACTTCTATATTTTTTGTTTCGCAAACTACAATTTTTTTTAAGATTTTGTATAGGGCAGCAAAAACAGTTAGTGTTTCATTATACCCTTCTGGTTGGAAAAAAATCTTAATTTTTTTCTTAATAAAGCGCCATTTTTCTATGAGATATAACAAAACGCCATGACAAGTTTCTCATGATGACTTAAGCCTGTTTTGATTGTTCGCTTGTTTTTAGATTATTTTCAAAGTAATAGGTACACGTACTTGATTTTTAATTTTGAAAAACTTGTATTACTCATATTTTGTAGTATTTCATGGAAGAAAAAGCACTTTATCAGTAAAATGTGTACAGGACAGAGCGAAAAAATACAGGGTGTCCTCCATTTGAGATATGAAAGTTATGGCTGTTTGAAGTTGCCAAATATAACAGCAAGAATGAAATACTTAGTATATTTTTAAATTTACGGATATACGGTCGACTAAGTTCTTTACAAATAAAAAAATTGCACTCTAGCATACGTCAGCGTTTTCCTTTTTAAACTAATATTAATAACTCTTAGCTATAGGGAATGTTATATAGAATGACCCTAAAACTTTATGCAGAGTCTAAAAATGTAACTATATGGTTGTCGATTCAAAATAAAGAAGCCGGAATTTAAAACCAAAATACAAGAGTGAAGACTTTCAAATTTCTAATAGCTAATTCTTAAAAGTAGTAAAATATCAATTAATTAAGATTTGCAGCAATCTTCCTAGTCTCTTTAGGTCTTCTTCAATTTCGTGAAGAATAGCTTCTTGCAGCTCAGCCTTTCTAACACTCCAAGGTCTGTCAGGATTTGAACCTTTCTGAAATGAGCCTGATTCAGAACGTTGAAAAATATTTCAGAACATTCTTGAATTTGGACGATTTGGAACTCTTTCCATATAAATTCGCGTAGCCTCATTACCATTTCCATCTGCAAGACCATAAATGTAAACCATATTGGCCATCCCAGCATTTGAATATGCATAAGCCATTATTCAAATTTAATCTTTTTTAAAAATAAGCGTATGACAGTACACAATATTAAATAAGATGACAACTTCTTATTATTATTGTTTTGCATGGCTCCCTAATATACAGGGTGTTCCTAAAAGGTTGGGACAGCGTTTCGCCACATAAAGTATAGCTGAAAATAAGTCGATCTAACTAAACTTGTTGTAGTCCAAAAGTTGATAATCACGGAGCTACAGGATGTCAAAGGTTATAAAATAAATCTCGTTTCCTTTAATAACTTTCGACTGTTACACGTTAATTTCACGAAATTTTGTTTCCAGGGGTTTCTTAGTCTGGGAAATTCAATTTTATTGTCCATTTTGGTATATCTTCTAGAGGGCGCCACCGGCGACGATTTTAAACCATTTAAACCGTTACAACTTTTTTGTCCCACCCTGTATATTATTTTGGACTAGAAAAATCTCTTCCCCAGTCTTTTATAGTTAAGAAAGGTTACCCTATTGATGTCGCTTGGAGCAACGCTTTCCGAGAAAAACACATCTAACTTTTGGACTAAGACAAGTTTAGTTAAATCGACTTATTCTTAGCTATACTTTATGTAGCGAAACGCTGTCCCAACCTTTTAAGGACACCCTGTATATTTTCGTACTTTAAGTAACTGTAAAAATGCACCAATTTTGTTGTTAATCGGTTTGGAATACAAAAAAATGTAAAGAAACATAAAGCGCAGATAATATAATGGCGCATATGATGATCTATTTTATTTGCAATATTATACAGGGTGATATATATTTTTTTGGCAAATAATGATCGATGATACCCACACCTCAACCACTGGTAAGTTTTTAAAGCTGGTAATTTTTGTTTCATAACTACTTTTATATAAAATATTAAGACCGAACTTGATTAAAATATCTCAAGCAGTTTAGAAATTAATAATTAAAAATGGATTCCTTTATTTTAAATTGACTCTCCCAAGACTTCACATTTATATAACAAAAAAACCCTTATTTTGGCCACAGAATACGCCCCTGGAGATTTGACCTTTTAACTTAACAAACACCCTGTATATATGCATTTATAACTGGATATGTACTTATATGTTCTAATAAACATCTATCCACATTTGGTTTTATATATGTTTGTTATTCACCAATTTTGTATTTTAATTTTGGTAAAGTGACATAATTATGTATTTTTTATGTTTACAGTGTTAACCTTGTTAAATAAATGATTTTATTTTAGTTTTGGAACACATAGCCCTTAAAAACTGTTTTAAAACGACAACTTCGTTTCTTTTGTTTATCAAGGATTTTGTCACCTCACCCTCTATTTGAATTTTCCACAACAAAGTAAACGATGCCCCCAGATAAAGTATAAAAACTGGAATAGAAATCTATTCTACCAGAGAAGATCTCTTAATTTTATTTCTTTGTAAAACTGTGTAACTGCTGCGATAAAAGCCGTTGTTTATCGTACCCACCTGCGGATAGCCGAAACGTGTCATGCGAAAGCAACACCGCCAAACCATCTAATCACATCATACTATTTATTCGAGCGGTAAGCTCCAAACACTTAAGTGCTCATTCTTGAATTGGTCCGTTAACTCGAAAGCGGGGGATCGTAAAGAGAAACCGCACCGCAGCGCCATCTATTGTTATTGTTATACACTCCTCCGGCTCACGGTGGGCGAGTTTTATTCAAAGTGCTTTGCTTCCCGCCGCTTTTAATCAGATCGTTGCTGTTTTAGTATTGCCTCTGTTCACATACATTTGTCTAATTACTTGCCGTGGAAATAAAGACGATCAAATGCCATTGTCTTAATTGGATTGGCTTTCAATTCGCGGAAAAAGTTTACTTTTCTGTTCGTGGAACGGTGTTTGCTCTTCTGCAATGGCTTCCATTTAATAACTGCAGAAATTCAGCTGCATAATTCATTCCCTTCATATTTTAGGTGCTAGCAATTATGAATATATCTATTCATAGTAATTGTCTAACAGTGTAAATACCAACTGAAAAAGAAAGTACAAAATAAAATTACTAAAACCAGAAAATACATAAATGGTAATGACAATAGTTGGTTATAGGTCAAGTGTTACTGATGAATATGGCTATGTGTAATAACCATGCAAAACAATAATAACAGTAATAGTATATTCAAATACTGAATGCCAATATGGTTACATTTATGGCCTTGCATATAGAAATGGTACTGAGGATAAGCTTATATGGAACGATTTCCAAATCCTCTAACTCCAAACCCAAGAATGTTCAGATATGTTTTTCAACGTCTTTTGGAGTCAGGCTCATTTCAGAAAGGTCCCATTCCTGAAAGACCTTTGAGTGTCAGAACGCCTGAGATGGAAGAAGTAATTCTACATGATATTATAGAAGACCCAAAAACTAGTACTAAGATTGCTGCAAATCTTAATGTGAATCATAAATTAGTTTGGTCCGTTCTGAAGCAATAACAATTGTACCCGTTATACACACAATTTGTTCAAGCCTCACTGTCTTGCTCGCCTACAATGTAATCACTGGATTTTGCAAAAAATTGAACACAATTTTAACTTTACCGCTAGCATATTGTTTACCGACGAAGCTAATTTTTCTATAGATGCTATTATAATCTTCTATAAACATATCTGATGAAAACTCTAATGCCTTAATGGAATTTCGATTTTAACAGGTTTTCTTTGAATGTATGGGTGGGTATTATTGGAAATGTTCTTGTTGGGCCTTAATTTTTACCAAGAATTTTAATCGGTGTCTCCTACAGACATTTCCTTGAAAACGTTTTACCTAAACGACTTGATGATAATGATGATGTTCCCTATGCGCTAAGACAAATAATGTAGTTTATGCACGGGGCTCTCCCGCATTTTAGGTTGACTGCTCGTGAATTGTTAAATAAAATGTTCAGTAATAACCTGATTGAACGAGGCACTCAAGAACCAGGTAAACCTTGGCCACTCAGATCACCCGATATCAACCCTATTGATTTTATTGTTTGGAGACAACTCAAGACATTCAGTGCAGGAATGAGGAAAGCCTGGAAAACCTCATTAATTGGGGGGGTAGTCAAATGTCAACCGGTATCAATCTCTCACATTGACCCAAGCCAAAAATCTTCCACCCTACCATACCCGCAGAGAGGGTGCCAATCTCTCCACGAATATAGCTTATATACGGTCTACCGGCTGAAGGGGTCGAACCCACAGCGATCCAGTCACCTCGATTCAAGTACTGACGCCTTAAACCGCTCGACCACTGACGAATACTGGTTAAGGAAAGATGAACGCCTAATACTATTTACGGAATTTTATAAAGGACTCAAGCTGATGAATCGTGTGGAAGAAATGGGCAGCACACCTTTACTGTTGACAACAATGAAATATTCTTGTATACACGCACGCACGCACGTTTGGAGTACAAAAAAGTGTAAAGAAACAAAAAGTGAAAATAATCCAATGGCGCATACGATGACTATTTGTAATATTATACAAGGTAATAATTTTTTTTGGCAAGTAATGATTGATGATACCCACATCTCCGTCACAGGTAAGTTTCTGAAGCTGGTAAATTTTTGTTTCATACAGTCATACTAAATATGCGAATTTGTGAATATGCGAATTATTTTTTTTTAATTTTTGATACGCAGAACTTAAGTGTGTTTTATTATAATGAATGCATCCAAAAAAGGTTTATGAAAAACAATTCTAAATGTAGACTTTCTCGTCGTATATCACTTAATTTTTTGGTTGCTAACACTGAAATAAACTTCCTAACTGAAATATATTCAGGACATAATTTGAAGAAAATTTCCATGTAAAAAGCGTTTTTAGCAACCGCACTATAAGAAACGGAATACGTAATACGGCTTACCACTTAAACTGTTGCTATAAATATTAAATTTTCCTCGATAGTATCAAGACGCTTTTGAGATTAAAAATAAACTCACCGAAATGTGTTTCTCTTTATCTTAAAACATGCAGTCAAAACTTCAGGTAAGACGTTTCTTAATCAATTGTTTGACATATTCACAACGACTGAACTTGTGTTTGTACACTATTACGAAATGGCCGTAGTTAAGATGTTGGTAAATATAAATTTGTTAGGTAAACAATAATATTTTTAATGTGTTTGCCTTCACAAATAGATACAGGCATTAGAAACAATGACTGCTATTTAAGGTGGAACGAATATAATGTAAACAGTGCCTTTTATTTAATGGACAGCTATTTTTGTTTTTTATAACAAATAAAAAATATGAGTGTGAAGCAGACAATTATAGTAAGTTTTCTGCGGAAAACCGGGTATCTAATATTTTATTATGTATAATTCTTGCAGGTTTTTTAGTTTATTAGAGATGCTTTGAAAATATAGTGCAAAATAGAACACAGGATAGGCAGTATTTTGTAGAAGTGATGACACACAAAAATAGTCATCTGTATTGACTGACTGGCAAATTCCGCTAATAGACAGGGTGTTTAACCGGGAACTGCATCGATTATCTGAAAAAATAATCCGAAAAATTTGACATCATAATAAAGTTCCTGGCAACTCTCCAACGCTTTCGATTATAAGGGTATCAGTACCAATTTCATTATTTATGGAACACTCTGTATATTATCGCATGTTTAGATTCTACGGAAAATTTTAGGGTCGCTTTGCATAACATTCCCTATAACTGAAAATTATAGATTTTAAGATTGAAATTGTTATTCAAGCATTGTTAGGGTTGCCATTATTACTTTTGCAGATATTTGTAAATTTTTACTATTTGGCCGTTTTCATCATATCTGGAATGTCAAATTTGCCATGGATATAAACAAGTCAAAAATAACAGAAACTGACTTGGCATGTGTCAATTATTGTTGTTGTGTCCATAGTTTATACAGCATTAACTATGACTGTACAAATATTTTAAGAGGGCATAGAGAAAAATAAGAATTAACGGAATCGTCCATCAAAAAATGTTATGTTATTTATAAAGTGTCAGTACTATATTAAACCCATATTTATCGATAACTCCGGCCGACTGTCTACTGTTAGACTGTCACGTGTATCAATTTACGTCGTTTTGAAAGAAGCAATTGTATTTACAAAATATGGATGATTATTTAATGATTTAATGAGAACCACAATATGGTAGTATCTTACTGATATTTATTCCCAAGATTGATATTTAGAGAGATTTCGAGAATGCTGAATCAATTTCTATTTTTATTTTTCTCTTTTTATAAAGTGGGGTACTCGGCTCGACAACCACGACCAGGTGGATTTTCTCAGTCGGTGAAAACTACAAAGGGTAAAAAAACACACACGTAAATGTACATAAATATATAAAAACGCTGCCACACGATAATACGCACTTGTCACATTTTCCGTAAATCAGCACATAATCTCTCATCTTGGTATTCAAAAAATTAAATTTGCGAAGAGCAAGTGCCGAAAAAATATTTCAAATTAAACTTTCCGAGATGATTACAGTGTTTTGTAAAAACATTTTCTTTGACTAGTGTTTCTTGCTGTTTGGAGAGCATGAAACTAGAAATAGTAGCAATGAAAGTTCTGTGGATTTATTAGGTTATGGTTCAGTTTTAGTTACTAATTTTTAGTTTTAAACGTTTTATAGTAATTAAGTAACGGAATCTATATTGGGTATAGATATTTCTCTATAACATGGTTCGCCTTATGCTATGTGCTATTTATTTTTCTAGAGTCGAGGACAAATCTAACGGAGCTACAGTAATAGCACAAGATTTTATAATTAAATACTACCTTTGGTGCATTCCGAGTTTTCTATTACTAGATATTCCATACATTCCAGTTTAAATTTTCTTAGAGTAAATGAGTATTTTATTTAACTAAACTTGGACTGTGTATTCTGTTAGTGGATAATTCTGATGGATGAGTGAAGATGTAGTATTAACAGTATGCAATGAGGCAACGAGAACGAATGAAAAATACTGCAGCTAACCGAATTAACTGTTTTATCATGTACTTAGCTATTATTGTTAACGTTTATTTTCGTCGTTGGCTAACATTTGGCAACGCTGTAAAAAACGATCGCATGGTAGTAAACAGCTCTAAGTCATCTCGTAAGATGATTGTCATAGGCGCCGATTTTCCAGGAGAAAACAAAGTTTTGCCTCATTTTTTAAACATCGAAATGGAATTTCGAAATAAATTTGTACTTAGTCATAGCCAACCCTGTATATGTAATTATTATTATTTTCTGTGTATTTCTAAAAAAGTATGATTGCCTTTTTAAGTGAAAAATGGTTAAAATTATATAATCAACTTAAAAACTACCCGGAATGTTATCCTGCTCTGCAACAGGTCATGTGGTCACTTTGTACTGTCCACAAACGTTTCTAATACCTTTGAAGCAAAGTCATTGATCTAGATTTTCTATTAATAATTCTCAACGAGACGGATTATGAACGGAAGAACTGAGATATAAACACATCCTTTTGTTTTGTAAATAATATCAAAGCAGAGAAACTTTACATTTTCAGTGGATTAAGAATAACTATTAATATGCATTATTTTTAGCGGCTCTGTTTACGTTACTGCCGTTTGATATTCCTTTATTAATGTGCTTTATTTTTAGCCTTTATTAAGGGGATTACAAATGAAATATTACCCTGCATGAAACATAAATGCCGTGGGAATGGGCTAGGCTATATAAAAATCATGTGGTTTTTATTAGAGGAAGGACTTAAACAAAATTACAGTTGAGCTAATTAAAATGCTGTAAAATGTTATATATATAATACTGTTGAAAAATTAATCCAGGTATAGCAGTCATAAAGGCAAGAAAAAAAGAAAACTCCTTAGTTCTATTCAAGATTTAAAGCCTTTATTGCTTCTTCATCAGGAAACTACAAAATCGTACAATAATTATCAAACATACATTGTTTGATACACACACAATAGAATGTGTTATAGGGACTTACAAAATAGATTGAGATAAATAAAAATGCAATGAAGCCATCCCTCAAAGACAAAACAAATCAAAAAACCATTGACACAAAGTCACAACTTCTTACATCCACTGTAATATTAAAACAATTATTAAAAGACTAGTAAATAAGCCAGGATGAATACAGATTACGAATACAGATATTATTACAAAATTTGAAAAAAAACTTCTCTAAACCCAACAGGTGGTCAAGGAAGTAAAGTTAGGTTAGAAGAAACAAAAACTTCAAACCAACGTAAGAGAGTCGAAACAGCTGAAGGCTGACCAACCCAATATAAATTAGATATAAAATATATCAATGCTACCCTAGTGTATTTAGTACCTTGTACTAATTGCAAAAAATATATAGGTCAAATCTTCTTGTACTTTAGACAAACATGTAATTAATGATGCGTATGTTTTCCTCTTACTATCACGTCAGGATTTTAGGTTTGTAATGTATCGTGTTTTGAACCTTGACCACCTGTTGGGCTTACAAAAGTTTTTTCCAAATTTTGTAATAATGTTTAAGATATCTACGTTCTTCCTGGCTTATTTTCCAGTTTTTTTAATAATTGTTTTAATATTACAATGGATGCAAGAAGTTGTGACTTTGTGTCTATGGTGTTTTTAACTTTTCTGTATTTGATGGATGGTTTCATTCCATTTAAGTCTCTTACATATTGTATTACATTGTTTGATAATTATTATTGTACGATTTTTTAGTTTCCTGATGAAGAAGCAATAACGGCTTCGAAGGCTTGAATATAAATAAAGTTTTATTTTTTTCTTGCCTTTGTGACTGCTATACCTGGATTAATTTTTCAAGTCTATTCCTTAACTTACCAGTCAAGTGAACATCTTCTATATATACATTTCTTCTATATGTAACTGATTTTTTTTTTCATAGAAGAAATATTTTGGCATAACGACTTTAAAATATGCAGACCAATCAACTATATAATATGTATCTACATATCTGAGACAAGATGCCACCTATAAAATAACTGTATTATTTTACACATTTCAAGTCGAAGAAGTGGCCTGTAGAAACAGGACCCATCTCATTAAACAAAATAGAGATGAAATATCACAGATAAAGACAATGGGCGTGAACAGACCAATTGGCTTCGTGAGCTGTCAGTCAGAAGCGGAATAAATTACAATAAAATAGGCCTCCTAACGTTACTTTCAGATCGATAAATTTTAATTTTTTTCCGTATTGACACTAATTGATTTCTTCAAATAAATAATGCTTGGGAAGTGTTAAAGTGATTTCCAATAATTTATTTTTTCGGATAGAGACAAATTACCGTTTAACAGTTCTAGACGGAACTGTTGTAGGTTTGAATTATGGACTAGTTGATAAATTAAATTATGACAGTATAATATTTTATTATTCGTGTTGGTACAAGTACAACATGTAGTATTTACATTAACGAACAACGTAAATTCATAAAATGGAGGTATAATCAAATAATATATGTCAAATTTCTAGAGCAATGGACAAAGAGAGCTGCAAGTATAACATTTAGATTAAGTAAGTATAGAAGTTTTTTTCGTGGAAAACTTTTCCTACAAATATCGTGAGCAAGCTGCATTTTAAATTTTATGCGTTATACATGCCGCATTTTGTATAATTGGAGGCACTAGTGATTTCTTCGTAATTTGAATTTTAATAATTATTGACTGTATAGTTTACAAAAACGTTAATCATTTTAAAAAAATAATGAATTGCTGATTAAATTGATATCAAACAATTAAAAAAATGTGGTTAACCACCATCGTACATAAACTGCGTATCATTTCGAAGTTAGAAGTCTTTAGGGTTTTACTGCTGGTGCTATCATTGGATACATGTGATTTTCCGGATTTTTATGCCGTGACCTCGGTAACTAGTCGCTGCTAGAAACAGAATTAAAGTGCAGATCCCTAGCAATAGCTAGAATTCTTTGATCTGCCCTAGTTGCTCTCGAGCTAGGTTCTGTGGGGACAGACCCGCTATCGGTATCTCTAGGCCCACCCATATATTGATTTCGGTTCTACTGTTGGTATTACGGTTGCTACGGTCGGAACCGTTTCCAAAATTTCAACAGTATTAGTTAAGAAACTTTGGAACTTTTATGAGAATGACGCGTCGCATTCGAAATTAAAATAAAAGGACATTGGAATGCATTGAAACAATGGGATCAGTCAGTGGTCGCGCGGTTTAAGGCGTCAGTACTTGAATCGAGGTGACCAGATCGCTGTGTGGTTCAACCCCCGCAGCCGGTAGACCGTATATAAGCTATATTCGTGGAGAGATTGGCACCCTCTCTGCGGGTATGGTAGGGTGGAAGAGTGTTGGCTTGGATCAATGTGAGAGTTGATACCGGTTAACATTTGACTACCCCCCTAATTAATGTCTAGGTTTCCCTCATTCCTGCACTGAATGGTGGTTAGGGCCTACCAACGTGAGTCGTTCCTGGGCGCAAATGCGGCCTGCTTAATAATAATATGCCGCCCCCTCTCCCGCACAAGTCTTCGACTTCTGGGCTAATCCTCGTGATTAGAATGAGGGGTAGAGATATTATTATTATTAATGATCGGATGTACTGATACAAATTTACACATGTTCGAAAAAGAGGTCTAAGAATGTAGTACTAATTCTAAATTATTTTTCGTAAAGTCAGTTTTTAGTTAAATCTATTGAAATTACTAAATTACAAATTGGGAAGCAACTATGGGAATAATCGAGTTTTATTCTCTTTCATCTAACAAAAATATGAGAATTATTACACATTCTATTACAAATACATATTTTTTAATCAATGCTACAATATGAACTGGTGAAATACTTCTTTGTCTCAAGTCAAGGTTTACAATAACATTCTATGATGTCAAAATTTCACAACTACTTTCCTCATAACTTTTACTCGAAGGCATTAAAGTCTAATTATTTTTACAACGCCATTTTACGATATAATATTCCACGATTCATCGTCTGGAACCATAAAACTATTCTGAGAAGCGCTTAAGGCCTTTAAATTTAAATATTGTGCAACATGTGGTGCATCCTTTGTTGTGCGTCTTTCTTTACTGAACACTAGAATAAAATTAAGAGTGGCAGTTGTTGGAGATCTAAGCAATTTCCTATTTTAAAATTGTGTCTAGACTGAGGTGGGTCTGAGAAAATAATTATTATTGTCAATGTCTATTATAATGTTTTGGTATTCGGTGTACGTGAGTTAAAATCATATCGACTGAAAAGTTCTTTGTATTTTTATACCAATGCTGTAATATCCTCAACTTTTCTTTGAATACAAAACTGCTCATATGAATGGATCTATGTGCAATGCAACAATTTGTAATCCAAATGGATTATGTTTTTCTTTGGGATTTGAAGGGAAGAAAATGTATGCACAGTTAAAAGTAGTATTAATTTTAACATGAAACAATACTGTAATTGGTTTCTACCCATCCCAGATGAGTGCAAAAATTTTTATACACAAAAATGGTAAATATTACGTCAAACTTATAATTTAACTTACACACAATCCTGATTTAAAAAATGATAAAATGCATATTCTGGTATTTTTGCATATTTCCATAGATAATCGGTTGTATTCAACACCAGTACATGATTTTGACGAATATGAACCAAATCAATATTATGGAGCTGTGTAAATGATAAAAGCAATCGCAACACTGAAGAAACATTGTAATTTGCTACATACTGTATACTTGTCATTTTTTACAGAAATAATTGAAAGCAGTGTATTTGCCAATAATAATAATTTTAAATATAAAAAAAACAAATGTGCGAATTTGAATATTTTCTTTGTATCCGAAACAAATTTTTGGCATCGATCATTATGTCCATAATGTATTCAAACTGAACCTAATAGATAGTTGATTCATGTAAAACAACAGAACATTTTATGTTACCCTAAGCACACGTTTTTTTCTGCCTGTCGCTATATTCACTCTGGTACCTTGAACGATGACGTTTTGTCTAGCAATATACTTGAAGTTACGCTGGTGGCTTCCTTAATAATTGCTTGGGGCACATTCACCAAAACAAATAAACAGTGAAATAAATAACATATGTAGTCAGGGTAGCACTTCCAAAGCTTATGACAAATTATTGAGGATTTTTATATTTAAAATTTGAATATCTATCAGATATACCTATATATGAACAGCACATAAAATATATTATATAAAAATATAGGCAGGGTAATGGTTTTTAGATATCCTTCTGTCCCACAGTAAAAACCTTGTCATGCTAGTAGTGTTATGTACTCTATCCAAATTAAAGGCAAGTACAAAAATAATTTTCAAGAAACAAGGAGAACGTATTCGAACCATTTCGAAAAGCATGTCACGAAATTCCGGATTATCCACAACGATATTAACAAGAGGAGCATGATTACAAGCGGCTTTTTATTTTGATATAGGATAGTTAACGTTTTATTTCATACTGTGTTGTATTAAAAATTAAATTTTATTTTAGTTTCTTTTACATAACCTGCCTGTATGTAGGTGTTAGCGTGGTTTAGATTCTTGTTTTATTGCGTAGCTTTTGATTTAGCTTAGTGATGTAAAATCAAAAATAACGAATTTGACAGTTTATCATCCCGTGCGTATTTTGTGATAATTTTCGTAAAAAATTGAAGAAATTGAGCTAAAATGTGCTGAGGCTACCAGTAAATTGGTACCTACGACGTCTTCTGCTCGTTATGAGAAGGAATATCAGCTCTTCAACGTGTGGAGAAAAACCTATAAACGGCCTGAATGAGAATATCCTTTTGGCGTACTTCTTGGATATCTCCAAAAAGATAAATCCTGCGACAATGTGGGCAAAATATTTGATGCTCAAGTCTATGCTGATGGTGAAAGAAGGAGGTGATAATTCAAAATATCCAAAACTGGCGGCTTTCTTAAAAAGGCAAGCAGTTGGTCATCAGGCAAACAAATCAAAAGTTCTAACAAGAGAAGAAGTTAATAGATTCATGAAGGCAGCCCGATCAGAAGAGTATCTTTTGATGAAGGTAAACAAGTTTAACCTTTTCATTAGTTTTGAATTAAACAATGTGCATCTTGAATGATATAGGTACTTTCAATGTCATTTAATTACAAAAAATACATTTCTTGGTTTTGTTAGTCGAAATTTCATCAATTTGACAATCAGTTTTAAACCATTTTCTCTATTGTTACAGGTAATCGCAATGATAGGCATTGCTGGTGGTTGTCGGCAAGAAGAGTTTATGATATGATGACCCTACAAGACATTGAAGATTGTGGCACCAAACTAATTATAACCATTCCCATTTCTAAGACGAATACAAAACGGGTATTCACTGTATTGAGTGACGACAATGAAGGAATAAACCTTCTGGAAATATTCAGAGAATACGTTAAGCTCCGACCTAGAAATATGAAGGAAGATTTTCTTTTTTTGGGTTATAGAAGAGGAACATGTGTTTTCCATAGAGCGGGCATACATGCTATTGAGAGAGGGGGGTGGCGCCAAAAAAAATTGCGGGATATTTGAAGTTGGAACACCCAGAAAAATATACGGGGCATTGTTTACGCAGAACATCTGCCACTTTTTTGGCGAATGCGGTAGCTGATTTATCAACACTGAAGTGTCATGGTACATGGAAAAGCTCATCTGTTGCGGAACAATACATTTAAGATTCTTTAGACAACATAACAAAAGCAGCAAGGATGATTCAAAATGGAGAAAACTTTATACAGGTTCTTCAGACCAAGCAACAAACTATATCCACCTCCACTACCGTGTCTAGTGAAAACTCTGTCCCTAAAGGCATTCCTGCATTCAGCCTGCAAGGAAATTCACATTGCACAGTTACTGTTAATTATAATTATTATTAGTTTTTATAGGCTTGATTTTGTAGTTTTAAAGATAAAATCTTTTAAAAATGTGAATATTGTGTTTTCTTAAAGCAGTCCGGGAAGTAAACATTTTCTGGACTCATTACAGTACAGTATGAAATAAAACAATTTAACAACGATAAAATTTCGTTATCGTCTCCTGAAATTTATCTATTTCGATCGATGATAAAATAACGTTTTATTGTCTTGTTTAAAATATAACTGTTTCTCTTCTAATACAGGTGAACCACTTTAAGGACTTCATCATTTTCTGCAGTTTGGGTAAACGCCGGACCCAAAATATTATATTTGGTTATCAACACGAGATCCCAACGTGATATCGCCTTCCGACAAGAAACATTACTTACGCAAATGGAGCGTAATATTAAGATATCCATTTCAGCCGGCATCGAATTAAACTAAGACCTTTAGGGTGAACCGCCAAATCTCATATGCATCCCGCTGTATGGGGACGTTAATGGTCTCTCCAGAAAGTGCTAAGTGATACAAGCGATACATCTGGGAATCTGCGGTCACGTCTTAAGGACATCTAGGGAACATTAGCAGGGTCTGGAAAGAGAAACTTGGTTAATTATTCGCTTACATGTTCGGGACACGTCCGCCGAACCATATTATATCCGTGGTCATTAAGCCCGAGGAATTACCAGGTAAACCTGCTTGTATTAGATGTACTTTGGAGAAGAGAGTGTAAATGAAGAATTATGGTGTCATACTTATGAGGTTAAACACTTTTCGACAAAATTTAATTGAAATTTAACTTAAGCTCTTTATAATTAATTTAAATTAGTTGAACAACGAGATATTGCCCAACTAGCAACATATTTATGATTTTCAGGTTATACGACAATTAAGTTTCATTGTATTATTGCTTTCGAAATAATATAAATTTGTTTTATTATAGCAGCAAGTACCATTATTTTGTTGTCAGCAACTGAAATGTTTTATAAATTTATCACAGGAACGTTTTGGCAAAGTTTACAGAGCAGTTATTCTGTAAACTTTGGTTTTGGCAGCTAAATAATATAACCGCTTATACGACAAATTATAATTATTTTATAAATATTTATGTGACAAGTTTACACCATTTTAGCTAACAAAACAAGAGTGTTTTATAATTATTTTTTAGCATTGTTCCCTAATATTTCTAATTGCCCCATAAAATAGCTAAATAATCTTCGATTGCATTTGCTAATATGATCGCTATTTTATTTAAACAACTGTAACTAAATTACCTATAAGGTCGTTGCTATGAAGCAGTTGCTATAATACCATGTTTGCAAGCTATACAAATATTTTTAAAAATTATGAAATCTGTGAGGTTTATGAACATTAAGCCCCAATAATTAAACTCGGCATTAATTCTTCATCAATCTTCAGTATGTATGACACAGATTCTAGTAATAGGTACCTACTGAAAATTATGAAATAGAAAATGAGGCAGAAGCTACATTGACTCCTCAGAAATCGAAGAAATTGTACCAAAAAACTTACGCAACGCAAGCAACATTTGATATTTGCTGTGCCGAAAAAAAGTTATTATGGCGTACTTGTCCCATTTACTTTTAAAATGTACACTCTCTACATTACGGAGTAATTATTCCATGCTGCGAACTACAATTTATTTGAATAAAAATATGGATATTAGTAAATATACCAATTTCAATGCTTTCCTCAAACGGAAATCAAGTGGTTATGGACCCAGAAAATCCAGAATATTCTCCCAGGAACAGGTTGAAGGGTTTATCAAAGAGGCAGATGATGAAAAGTACTTATTCAAAAGTCTGAATGAGAATATACTTTTGGCGTACTTCTTGGATATCTCCAAAAGATGAATCCTGCGACAATTTGGGCCAAATATTTAATGCTCAAGTCTATGCTGATGGTAAAAGAAGGAGGTGATATTTCAAAATATCCAAAACTGGTGGCTCTCTTAAAATGGCAAGCAGTTGGTCATCAGGCAAACAAATCAAAAGTTCTAACAAGAGAAGAAGTTAATAGATTCATAAAGGAAGCCCCATCAGAAGAGTATCTTTTGATGAAGGTAAACAAGTTTAACCTTTTCATTAGTTTTGAATTAAACAATGTGCATCTTGAATGATATAGGTACTCAATGTCAATTAATTACAAAAAATACATTTCTTGGTTTCGTTAGTCGAAATTTCATCAATTTGACAATCAGTTTTAAACCATTTTCTCTATTGAAAAAGGCAGATGATGAAAAGTACTTATTCAAAAAGTTTTCTGTAGGAGAGAAGAATTAACTTATTTACATACAGAAAACATTGAATATGCTAAGTCGTCCATTAAAGTGACTATTCCCAACACCAAAACTAATGCTCCTAGATTATTTATAACACCAGAGGGAGATATCGAAGGAGTCAATTTTTTGAAAATTTTCCGCAAATATGCAAGTCTAAGTCCAACCACTATTGATCATAACCGATTTTTTATCACGTACAGGTATTCAAAATATGTATACTAAACAAGCAGTAGGTGTAAGCAATATAGGTTCAATTCCTAAAAAGATTGTTGTATTTCTTTATTACCCAATGTTACTGAGTATACAGGGCACTGTTTTAGACTATGTTCTGCAACCTTCCTTGCAAATGCAGAACCCAACATATCGATGCAACACAGGGGTTGGCATTCGACTTCTGTGGCAGAGGGGTGCATAGAACATTTCATACAAAATGAGCAGGGATAACAAGGAAAATTCTCTGGGAGAAAGGATATACCACGTAGGTTCCAAACACTCTTCTCACTCTTCTCCCAATATTGAAGTTATACAAAGTCAAGAAAATAGTATATGTTCATCTAATCTCCAATTATATCTACGATTTGATAGAAAATGTTATTAATATTTATAATAAATAATTTCAAATTGAGTTTTTACACATGTGCGTAAAAAAGATTGTATTATGCACATGTGCTTAAAAGACTGACTGAAATGACAATCGAAATGTCATTATTATGCAATGATTTTCTTTTTCTCATATATTTTCAGGTATTAACAATATTGTGTGAAACTAACTACTCAGTGGACAAAAGCCCCAACCTGCGTTGAATTACACCCACAATATCTACCCATATATTCCTTATTATTAGATTTTGTAACATTTTTTTACTGTTTAAGAAAGGTATTTTAAGCTAATATGTATCAAATCTCCTACAATTCCTATCAATGAAGTCATATGTATGTTCTCTGATACCAAACATCTAGGTATGCTAATGAACATCCACAGACAAAACTCTATTCAATAATTATCTAAAAAATTTAATATATTTACTAACCTCTGGAGTGGGAACTCGAAATTCAACCACAATAATTGAGATCTCACTTATTTCTTGATACATATTAGCTTAAAATACTTTTCTTAAACAGTAAAAAATTATGCAATGATTTTACGAAAAAATATTATAATCGCTTCTTAGATGTAGGTTGTCTACCTATAAAACTGTTATACGTTGCAGAGATAGATATTGGCTTATTTATACGAAAAACTTGGCGGTTGGTTGTATCCGTATGGTCGGTATTCCCTGTCTTCTATCTACATTTTAAATTCAATAGAAACTCTACGCACGTAAATACCAACTCAATATTATTGTGGTCATATCTGTTATTATACCGTATCAGTAGTATAACTGCTACTTATTGGTTGTGCAAATATAATGCATGCAATTTAACAACAGTAGGAAACACAAATCAAACAAACTAATGTCTGTGATTTTAATGAAACGCTAGTGCAGCATTTCCCATAAGAACAGACCAGAAGGGATAGTTAACTCAAAAATAACAGCTTCGAGAAACAGTTAACGGAGAAACTAACAAATTCCTCGGGGATATTTGATAAAGAGATATATCAAATTAGTATTAATTTTGTTGCATCACAGCGTATGCCCCCAGCCTATAATTTGAGCGCATAGTTCATATTTCATAAAACATTCTGACATAATTAAGCAGCCCGTGTTTATGGTGATACAGATCTCAGGCGGAACGGAACGACCGCGCGGCAATCTTGTGGATCGTAGGCGGCTCGGAATAGCCGGAGACGATGACAGGTAGAGACTTAAGAGAGATACCACGCGAGGCATATGAAAACGTAATTATCAGCTGAAATAACCGCGTCTGTTACGCGGGACTTTTCACAAAAACCATTAATATTGTTCCAAATGCCATAAACATAAAACAATCAACACACCGATGCACTTTAAACGTTTACAGTCATATTTCACGGGTCGTTATCTTTTCGCGAGGCACATGTGCTACGATGTCGTCTGTGGAAAAGTGACACCAACATCCTAATGTGGTTGTTTTCTCTTGTGTTGGTAAACAGTTACTGTAGATATACGTTCCTTTAATTTACAGCTTCCTATAATAAAAATGAAAAAGGGGCGCGTAATACTGGACTTATTACGCGGATAGAAGATGAATATTTCATATTTATGGCTGAAAAACAGGAGTTGAAGCTTTGGATTACATAATAAGGAACCTAATGGGTGTACATTGGGTAATTTATTTAATAGCGTCTTATTTCTAATATTAAATCTTACAATAACAAACGAATGAAAGAAAGACGAAAGAATGCATTACTTTAATAGAAATGGCGTTTGTCCTAGACAATTTCTTGGAAAAATAAGCCTAAAAACATCTAAAATTTCTATGTATACCTAATACAGCATTGTGCTTTATATCTGAATATGATTTCCATTTTCGGATAACGCAGTATACAGGGTGTTTCAAAACAAAGGCAAAAAATTTCAGGCGGTGATCCCTTGTTGAAAATAAAAGGTAGTTTGTTATATAAACGTTGGGTCACAAGTCAACTTGTAAGTCAACCATTTCCACAAAATTTTACCATTCCCACGCTTTTCATTTCCTAGAAAAACAATAAAAACACTCTTTTTTCCGCCATCTTTGCAACGCGATATCTCCTAATAGGTGCTGCTGTCCTACTTTCCCAATGTGGAGAAACGATTTGATACCTCTTCGACGTGGACAAAGGTATTGATATTTCGATGTACGGTAAACATACTTCATATTTGAAAGTAGAATAAAGAAATTATAAATCAAAGAAGGTAAAGATACTGAAGAGAAACCAAATCGAAGAATATTTGAAAAAGCACCGGATAACGAACATTTAAAAGGTAGAAAATAGACGATTTTAATATTTCAATTTATGCATTGAGCGTTTTATTTCTTTACATATCAATCTGCGACCTAAAAATGCCGGTGGGAGATTTTTGTTGCGATATATGGCTGGAAAATGTACTACACATCATGTAGGCATCAACACAATTTCGAAAACGTTTTCAAAAGTGGCGGCATCTCTTGGGTTCTTTGATTCAGAAAGTTTTGTCGGACATGGAATGAGGCATTCTTCGGCAACATTACTGTCCAATGATATTACCACTGTGAAGCGTCATGGTGGTTGGAAATCGACTACGGTAGCAAAAAGTCAATTTGAATAATCTCGGACAAAATGACGTTCTTAAGATAAATGTTAATGTTAATAATAATAATGCTAAATAAAATGCTATAAAATCGAAGCGTGGCATTGTCAATTCTAATCCACTAGTGTGTTCAAAGGCCTTTAATCCACGGAAAGCAGACGTATTAAACCTTCTTAATATAGGTCGTGGATAAAGAAATTAAATTAGGTAATGTTCAGGAGTAATATATAATTAAAAAAATTAAAATTAATATGCTTCTAATTTTATTACTAACACTTATATTATCAACCTACGGAAAAATCGTCGTGGAACATCCTGTGCATATAAGCATACTTACATTACTCTAACCTGTAAATTAATATACCAAAGAAGATGAAGAATAATATGCATGCTGAAAGGAAATGAAGCAATTTAAAAGGTACCTCCCATTTAATTAGAACCAGTTTACATTCGACTTGTAAGTCGATTTTTCAACCACTACCAACAAATTAGCCGACTATAATTTACCAATTACAAAAATGTAAACAATGCTTCGTTGTGGGCCGACTATTACGGGAATATTTGTTTAAAAGTGGATATTAAGCGAGAACCTGCAAGGTAGATTACGTGTTATGTAGGAGAAGGCAGTTCGGAAAACAGTAATTATGTGTATAGTTGATACGCCTAAGTAGATGCTGAGCTCCACGACTGGCAGCTGTACATACTGATCGAAACTGATTACAGCTATTAATAAGCGGGTGAGGGGGGCATCGGAGAACCGACTCCATACAATTACAATCTGATAAAAAGCGGTAATTGAAAAATATTAAATACTATTAATGGACGAATGGGTCCGATGAAATGTGATTAGGCTGTTAATTAGATGTGGCATGGAACCGTTTTCGCTCGGCTTGGGCCACATGAACCAGAACAGACCTCTGTGTATATGGTAAGATAAATTCTTTTGCATTTTACTTCCATAAAAGTATTTACAAAAAGATGGGGTCTGTAAAATGTTGGATCATTGATTGACATACAATTAATACAAATCCCAGTGTCAAATGAAAATATAGGAAATTTTGTCGTAGTCCTCCTAAAATCCCTAAACAGAGGGGGTTTCCTTCAAACTTTATTCTAATAGCATTGCATTATTTTTTAGATAGAATGACGTCGATGATATTTAATTTGATTTTCGCCATCCAATTCAGTGTGAGTTATATTTGAATTTTCAGTCGTTTTAATAGTTTATGTGTAGATATACAGGGTGTCCGGAAATTATGCGTCAAGACTTCAGAAGGTGATTCCTCACAAGAAATTAGGGTCACAAAGTCCATAACAATTTTTCGAAAACTCAATATTAACAGAGATACAGGGTGTTAAAGTTAAAACTTTATTTTCGATATTTATAAATAACTTCTTAAGAAATCCAAATATTTACATAAAATTTGCAAATCTGGGGTTTTTGCGGACGAGAAATTCAAATGTTTCTAATTTTGAAGTCACTAGTAGAGGGCGCGTACACACAATAACAACAAATCCAGTAGCACCCTAAAATTCAAAACCAGTAATGGCACTCGTGAATTTGTGGGTGGGCGCAGCGAAGGAAATCAACACTTTTTGGGCAACCTCCTCTATATAGTAGTCCTCCACAGTTTACTATTGTTTAAATACTCAAGCAGAATATTTCCTTTGGTTACTTGAGCGGCTGAGTATGTATTATCATTATTTTCAAAATGTTTCCCCATCTAATGGCAACCAATGTAAAACAGTCATCATATCCGAACTGTAAAATAATTATACAGTTGAGATTACCGTAGTATCGATAGTACCAAATAAAGGATGTCGTATAAATATATACATAAAAGTTCAGAAGTAGGTACCTTCCTTGGCAAATTTTAAGCGAGGTATTTCATATATTTTTTTTCAGTGGAGTCTTCCCTAAAAATCTACAGCTTTCAATTTTTCTTAAACACAGTTGTAGAAACAAGCACGTACTACTTACAAAATGCCACTTGCTATAACCCCTCATTCTAATCACGTGGATTAGCCCAGAAGTCGAAGACTTGTGCAGGAGAGGGGGCGGCATATTATTATTAAGCAGGCCTCATTTACGCCCAGGAACGACTTACGTTGGTAGACCATAACCACCATTCAGTACAAGAATGAGGGAAATCTGAAAACCCTCATTAATTAGGGGGGTAGTCAAACATCAACCAGTATCAATCTCTCATGTTGATCCAAGCCAACATTAATTCACCCTACCATATTCGCGGATAGGGTGCCAATCATCTCCACGAATATAGCTTATATACGGTCTACCGGCTGCGGGGGTCGAACCCACAGCGATCTAGTCACCTCGATTCAAGTACTGACGCCTTAAACCGCGCGACCACTGACCAATCAATGCATTCAGTTATTATCCCAACCATAATCCTTGACAATTCAGAAATCAGTTATTGTAGCGCCAACTTTCTTTTATCACATTGGGAAGTGTCGTACCTAATCTTATGTGTGAAAACCATGGCTCGTATTTAAACCTTCAGCAATTTTCTCTAGTATAATACAGTTATTTACAACACACCAAAAATATACAAAATCTTAAATGTATCTTACATATGTAGAGCAAGGTGGACATACATTATTGATAAAAAAAAAAACGAAAAAAACATAAATAGCAAAACAGAAAACATGACATAAACAAACACGGTATATTATTTATAAATAGCATTTGTTAACTGCTGAATGGTACAAAAAACATATCACCGGTGGTTTCTGTGGTACTGCGAAATCATTTGATACAACGATGACATCAGAACATTAGTGCGTGGGTAGACATACAACGTTAATGCTGCGACTGGACAAGCGCGGAACCCGCAAGTTGATATTACTAAGTAATTCCTGATCACCTAATTGCAAGTTCGTGTAAATTAAATCTTGACAAAAAGAAGCTATGTGAGAAGCCCACTGGAGGATATATATGATCCAATATGTATGATGCCGACTTCAGGAACAGCATTTGTACTTTCTCTAATCCAGCAATGGGAGTGCCATAAATCGGGCTCCAGACTACAGATGCGTATTCTAATTTAGAACGTATAAAGGATATATAGAGCAATCAAAGAGTAGAAACATTAACAAACCCGTTTGAGTTCATGATAATAAAACCAAGGCATTTAAATGCTGAAGAAGCAGCAGTATCTATATGTTTTGTAAATTATAGTTTAGGATCGACAATAACTCCAAGATCCTTTACATAACTAGGCCTACAAAGAATAGAGTCACCTAATTTATATGCGAAAGTGAGAAGGTTTGTTTTCCTAGTAAATGTCATAAAATTACATTTTGATGCATCTAAGGGTAAATTATTGCAAGAACACCAACTATCTATAGTTTCCAACGCACTTTGTAATTTGTGACAGTCACTGACGGTATCTATTTCACACAGCAACTTGAGGTCATCCGCATATATCAAATAGTCCACACGTAATTTAGACACAATATCATTCAGGAACATAACAAATAAAAGGGGCCCAAGCGTCGAACCCTGAGGGACGGCAGACACTTGTAGGATTTTTTCAGAACAATAACCGCGATACTGTACGAACTGATCTATTTTGCAGGTTAGATTGGAACAAATGCTATAACGAATTAGAAAAGCCAAACATATCCAGCTTGTGTAATAGAATATCGTGATCAAGTATGTCAAATGCCCTAGCAAAGTTAGTGTATATTACATCAACTTGACCACATTGGTCCAAGAACTCACTAATAATTTGAGTCTAACACACAAGGTTCGTTACAGTGGATCTCCTCTTTATGAAGCCATGCTGTCGAGGCGATAGAATTTCATACACAGGGCCATATAATGAATTGTGCAGTAGTATTTCCAAGATTTTAGATAAATTGGAGATGACGATAGGTCTACAGTTCGATATTTCGGCTTTTCTATTTTATTATGCACAGGATATATCCTCGAAATTTTCCATAAATCAGGGAAGCTTGCTGTTCTAAGTATCAGATTAAATATGTTTGTTGTTGTCAAAAATATCATACAATTTGTTATTAAAAGTCACTGCCATATTTGAACAGACGCCTGTTAAGAAAGTCCAATCGGTGTTAAAAATTGCATCATACAATGTTACAAAATTTACCTTCCTGAAGTTGTATTGAGTGCCCACTTTCACAGAAAATTTGCGCCGATTGAATAGGACCGTAGTTTTTATAGCCAGTGCAGGGTGGTAACGATCTTCAGGAAGAACAGCATCAGCTCTGGCAACTATAAAGTTCAAGTTAGGTAATACTAAGTCTACCAACCTATTTCAAAGACTACCTAGAGCCTTTGGCACCGTATTCCAAACTTCTCTTCTCACAAATTAAAATATAATTTTTGGTGCTTATATTTTAACTTTAATAATTTAATAATTTTAACCACTAGTAGGTGCCTCTTGCAAAACTGTTTCTATTAGAACAGCAATAGGGCAATTTCAACTAAGAGCTAAAAGATATTTTCTTCCGTTGTTGCTACTATATCTTTTGTATAAAATCGAGGTAGCAAGGTTGCTTTATGTCGAGGAATGTTTAATACTAAAACATGACGTATTTATTGTTAAACACCATCCGTCGCACGATTTATTATAAATATTATTAGCCGTATTCCGTAATAAATTAAAGGAGCATAATATGAGACGTTCCAAAACATGACAAGGGTGTCAGGAGTCGAACTCGGACCTCCAAGTAATGAATTACCCGATCGACAACTTGACAGCTAATAAAAGCCCTGTCCGTGAACATGATTTTATTTGCTTACAAAGCCCAACTCAAAACAACTCATCTCTGACACCTCCGGTTATAAGAGATCGCTGATATGCCACTAAGCAGGGTCCCAGTCGAATTTAACAGTAAGTCATCGTCTGTTTATAAAAAAATTGATACAGGCGCTGTGTTTGCTAAGATAATCAGATATAGGAGGAAGAAAAAAACAATTAACCTCTAACCCGTTGTACAAAAAACGATTATTGGGTTTGTACGTATTCGTCATCCTATTATGACATTCATGGTACAATGCTTTGGTATAAATATTTATTTGTAGACCTGCACCCATTAAAGTCATTGGTACGTTCAACAGTAATGGTTTAATTTTGATACGAGCTATATTTAATCCTTTGTTAACGAGGTTTTGAAATTAAAAATGGTCTCGTTTTTTTTGCAACATGTTAAAGTTGCTTATGAAATGCAGGTATATAGCAAGATAAACAAGTTGGCATTTGCCACGTCCACATTGAGGAGACAAATTTTTATAAATCAATCGACAGCAAAATGTACGATGGCGAAGACAGTGAATGCTATGGCATACGCGATAGATTCGGAACCACCGATATTTGCCGATGCATCGCAATGTTGAATGGCAAACGCCAAATCGCGTCCACACTATATTTAACGAGTCGACACCGTCTTTGATTTTACCGACAATCGATGGAACCCCGATCGACAAGTCGATCGACCACTTCTGTCCATTATTAGAAACATTGTCGGTCGATCGAATCGATCGACAATGTTGACGCAGTGAGGACGTGACTTTAGAAGGCCATGAAAACCAGGAAACGACAGGAAATTTTCTTATGGTCAGGGAACACAGAGGGAAAGTAACGAAATTCCATGATTTTTTTTATTCTGCTGTAAAAAACATTCAAGTTTTTTTAGTTCGCTTACCACGTTTGTTTCTATGACAGTAGGATACGCTTACTAGTTGCAAAGGCTAACAAAACGGTAAGTACATAACTATCAAAATAAACGTTTTTAACATCACATTGATTTGGAATGGGTTTTGTAGAATTCAGTTTAAAATTTATTTGATTTAAAAATAAGAGTATTTTATATCTATTTATTGCTGTTGAAATTGAATGTGCAGTTTGTACAATGGTCGTCAGCTTAGAGCAGTCACCAGTTCCATGGTCCATTCTTTTCTAGTGCCATTTATTAGCTACACGGTGCTAGAAAGGGACAAAACATGGAAGTGGTGACTTTAACAATTTTCTATTTCGGTTTCAGTTATTTCTATTTAAAGCAAAATTAGCTATCGATGCCAGTGAAATGGAAGCTATAGTAGCAGATAATTGTTCAGCACATGATTCAGAAGTATTGCAGGATGATGTGTTGTCATTATCGTGAAGAATTTTATCTACATACTACAGTTTATTTTGAAGGAAATCTTCGACGTAGCTTTTGGCAACTGTCGAGGGTTTCCATCCTCCATGCCTTTTAAACCCGAGCACATCAACACCTCTATTCGCTACAAGGGTGGCTGAAGTACGGCGAAACAAATTACCTGTATAATTTGTAGGAATTTGTAGTTTTAAATATTGGCTATCTTCGACGACCAATCCAATTGTTCCTTTTCCCACTACCTGCCTGTAGCACCTTTCATTGCGATAATTAAAAAATACATGAGAAGATTTAGTGTTTGTTGGCCGTAAGTTGATATACTTGCGGTAAATTTCTAAATATTTAATAATATTTTTATCCTGTCTGTTTGTAACAGTAGATATTCGCTGAATATTTGTTTTTGTTTGTGGAATTTTTACAACTATATATGTTCCTTGATCGTCAATTCTGAATGATCATATTATATAACTATTCCCTTCATGATTCCTATATTCCTAATATCAATGCTATCACTTTTGAAAGCCAAATCATCACAAAATATACAAATAACCTCTCTTGCTTCAATATGTAGAATCATTTTGTGATGGAATGAAAGAATTAAGTATAAACAAAATCAAATTCATATTATTTTACAATAAACCGCAACACTAAAATATATGATATGCATATTACCAAAATATAACACAGCATTTAACTATGTGATATGTCGAAAGACATTGATACTTGAAGACCTTATTTTTAATTGAGTAATTTAAGTACTAATTTCATAAGACTTAAAAGCTTTCGTGGCCTAGTTTCTTTACAACCGGCACAATTTTTATATCGAGTGTCTAGAGGACTATACATAAACTGAATTTAAAATAGTCCACATTTTATTACTTCATGTCCGGACAGTGCGTATATTTTGTTCTAACTGTTTAATTACTTCATTACTAACTATTTGAAAAGTTATAAAATATATTTTTTTTCGAGAATAAGTGAATAAAATCGTATGTACATATTTGAAGTATAATAAAAACATTGTTTGAGACAGAGACAAGAATCATATATAGGGCGATTTAGGACTTATATAAAAAAATGAATATACTGCGGATAAATATGATTTAGAAAAAAATTATAAAAAGGGCAGTTCCAAATTGGTTTAAAAATACACTTCTTCACAACATTGGAAACTGGTCCACTGTAAGACCTGACATTGCGCAAGGTAGAATGTGCAGTCGGCGACCGGCACGGCATAGTGTAATAACAAGTGATCCAATAAAAAATTGGAAGAATTTCCTAAGGAAATAATTTGACATACCTATATATATATAAAGCTGTTTACAGGCCTTTTAGGCCCAGAGCTGTGTTATTCTCCTCCACTCCATTCTGTCCTTCGCCTTTCTTTTCCAATCCGTTACATTTTTCTCCCTTAGATCTATTGCCACTGCCTCTCTCCATCGCTTCCTCGGTCTACCTCTTTTTTTCTTGTAGTTAGGTTTACTCCCTACTATTTTCTTAACTGCCCTTTCATCCTCCATACGTTCTAGATGCCCTAGCCACTGCACTCTTCTCGCTTTTACAACTTCGTCTATTGTTGGTGCCTGGTACATTGCATATATTTCCTCATTATTCCTCCTTACATAGCCTTCCTTCGTCTTCTTAACCCCTAGAATTCTTCTTAAGATCTTCCTCTCTCACCTTAAAAGATTTTCTCTTGACTTCTTATTGAGAACCCAGGTTTCACTACCATACAGCGATATCGGTCACAAAATTGTTTTATACATTCTAAATTTTACTGTCTAGACAAATTTTTGATTTCAATAAGTGGTTGGCTGCTGCCGAACTTCTGTTTGCTTTTATTATTCTCCTATTTATTTCTTGTTTCTCATCACAGCTAGCTGTTATTAGCGCCCCCAAATACACATATTCTTGAACCTATTCAAACTCCATCTCTCCATGCTCTGTTCTCAATTTAAAATTGGTATCCTTTTTTTGTTCTCCTATTCTCAGAAGCTTGCTTTTCTCTTGATTTATCTGCAATCCCACTTTACTTGCTTCCTCCACAAGTTTTCTCGTTACTTCTTCTAATTTCCTACTATCTCTAGCAGTAATGGCCACGTCATCTGCATAACTTACTATTTGGTGACTTTTAAACAATATGTGTTCTTCTATGTTCAACTCACTATCTCTTATGACCTTTTCTAGTACTAAATTAAAAGAAACGTTGAGAGTGGGTCTCCTTGTCTCAGTCCTGTATCAATAGTAAAGCCTTCCGAACATTCACCTTTTATTCGTACTTTGGATTTAGTATTTTCTAAGGTCATTTTCAATAGCCTAATCAGTTTAGATGGTATCCCAAATTGATCCAGAATTTTACTTAGTTTATTCCTTTTGATCGAATCATATGCTTTCCTGAAGTCCACAAATAAAACCATTGCTTTGATCCCATACTCATAGCATGTAGTCAGCATTTCCTTCACCATGAAGATTTGGTCCGTTGTTGACCTTCCCTTTCTAAAACCTGCTTGATACTCCCCTATTTGTCGTTCTGCTATAGGTTCTATTCTCTGCTTTATTAACGTTGCCATAATTTTATACCCTATATCTAACAATGATATACCCCTATAGTTTCTGCAGTCTGTTGCATCTCCCTTTCTTAAGATTGGTATAATCATAGCATCTCTCCAATCTTCAGGCATACATTCTCTTCTCCAGATCATTCGTATCATTTCGTATATTCTTTGTCTTAAATCCTGACATACCTACTGTTACAACAATTGTGGATCCATCTTACCCAGTTTCTATGAACTAACACAAATGTTTCTGGTTATTGTCCCTTTTGAGCTCGTAAATTAATGGCAGCATCTATGAACCTTCGCGTAAATCATCACCAGTGTTCACTTTGGTACGTTAGTTCTGCTTATCCAATCCATGGTATCCCCTGAACTTTATTAACGTAACATTTTGTCGAAAATTAGGAGCAGCACCATCTTGCAAGAGCCACATTCGAAAACGGACAGTTAAGGTCACATCTTCCAAAAGTCTAGGGACATCATGTCGAAGGAGCTCGAGATACTGATGCCCATTCATTTGATTTGGTAATATGATTGATCCAATGAAGCGATCATCGACAATCCCTGCCTAAACATTTAAGGAAAAGCGTTGTTGGGAATAATCCCGTTCATCTATAACTAACACGTGAGCTGTAAATCTTGTATTTTATTCACTTTGTTACAGCAACCATTCGCAAAATAGAATTCGTAAAGGGTATCCCTTGCTAATAATGCTTGGGCACGTACATGGACCTCCATATTTTCCACGATTGGGTTGCAAAATTCTTGTGTTACACCCTCATTGCACTACACATGTCTACCCCGGAATAATTCTGTGTACAGACGAGAAACTGCTAAAGTATTTTGTTTCAATTCACCATAAATCAAAACAATATCTATCAACACCGTGTTGCTACCGACGTAAGCCATTTCTGACACTTGAACAAGTATTGTAACACTATCGCAAAAACGTTAATACTAAAATATGATTTCAGTCAACTTACAGTCTTACTTCACTATAAATTAAAACGATATCCATCTACTCCGAGTTGCTATACAGTAAGCAATATTTAACAATGTAAACACTATCGCAAAATGTTAATACTAAAAATGCGGATAGAATACATTCTGATGACCCTACAGACTACATTAGCTTAGCAATGTAAAGGTTAAAAATACTACTTCAATAATTTTCGGAAACTAAGAATTGTACTAAAATTGTTTTTACCATATTGACTCATGACGTATTTGTTCTCAAATTTTTTTAGACGAGTTCTGAATTATCCTGTATGCGTATATGTTTAAATAAATAATAAATTTATTTTCCATATTCACTCAAATTTGTTAACGTACTCCTCAAACCCACTTTTTGAGAACCCTGGCTAGTACCATGGCGTAAACGATTAAATACAGAAAATACATAAGATACCTCGTCAATACGGATGGAATTGTTTTACATACTTTTAATGTTACGAATTTGAGCAACGAAGTCTTAGTTTCCTATTTGGTGAATATGCATCCAAACACACTAGTTTAACGGAAATGCGAAAATAAATAATTGAGCACTGTACGACCCCTAAACATAGTGTGTGTTCCCACACAATGGAACTATGACTTCATGGCATTCGGTCTTTGTTTTATATAAAATTAATACGCACATTTTATCATGCTCCGCCGCATTTAATTTCGCGTGGTCAGTTTGTTTAAATTTGTTTTAGAATCCCACAATGCCCCGGCTGTATGTACTACGGAATAAAGTTTTTATTTGTGTTGATGTATAATTAATCTTTTGTTACAAAAATACAGACTGGGGCACCAAATTTATCCTGATTTTTTTCATTTGGGAATGACGGCTGCTGAGAAAACAAACGAAATATCTAGAGCAGAGAGGAAAATTCTTTCAATAAAAAATGACCCAGAACCATTGTTAGAGGAAAATAAATAAGAAAAATACGAAATTTAAGGCAATACAGAGACTGTTAATTTGTTTTGGTCTGCTCCAAGTACAGAACAGTAATTCAAAACGTATCTAAAAAATTAGGGAATATGTCTGAAAAGTAGTCAATATCGTAAAAAAAATTATAAAATCTTTATGGTTTCCGAAAAAAAATTATTGAAGTTGTAGTATTTTGAATCTTTAGATCGCTGAACTACTGTAGTCTGCACTGAGCATTTCAAACAGGATTATTTCAAAAATGGTTACTCCTACCGACTTCAGCAAGGTATACATTTTTCTAATAAAACAAGTAGGAGAATCGATTGTTTTGATTTCGCTGTGTTGGCTGTCAGAACTTTAAAGACCATTGATTGGTCATAGAAAAACTTGTTAAGTCAATTATGCTTTGTTTGTGTTTTGTATTTATTTCAGGAAAAGCCTTTGAATTTATATAATCAATTCACGCTCGCATTGATTTAAAAATTTGAATTATACCTACACCCACATATTATGTCTTAAAATGATACAAATAGCTATCTAACAATTTTATTGCATGGATATTTTGTAGTTTATATTATCCAAGGCGGATACTGCAAAAGATTTCCTGTTTAAGTAATTTTAAAAATACAACTTTTATATGTACTTTGAATGTTTTGTAAATACTTCCACAGAGAATATGTATTCAAGCACAAAAATGTTTCTGTATCATACAAAATTAGATAAATGTGACCTACATCATAAAACTAGCTTTTAAAAGGTAATATCTACGCTTACTTTTGAGGTTTCAAATATTTCATAAAAGAGGGATATTTAAAAGAATATTCACATGGAGATGTGGCGTTCAAGTTCCATTGACGAGGTATATCGAAAATTCTATGGAACAGAAAAACAAAATAGCAAAAAGAATCATAGGTCAGAGAGATATACCAAATAATAAATTAAAAAAAGTTCACTTAGAAGCAGATGCTAGCAGTATTGACACAACAAACAATTTACTCATTCTTACTACTAGTACTTGAATTGCTGTGCTATTTTTTTATTCAGTGAATAGCTTTTTATATATTAAGCTGTTTTAAGATGGAATACTCGTTACATCAACAAAACATCAACAAAACATTGACAAAACATTAAAATTTTTCCAGCTTAATGAAATGATTAGTTAAATATAAATAGAGATTTTTATTTGCTTCAAACGTTATTCATTATTCATAAACTTTTGCCCGTCTTTGATAGATAATGATGATTAGAAAAATATGGACACTATTTAATAATTTTTGATAGTACGATGATATAGGAAAAAAGAAACATTTATGATTAAATGAACGTTCAAACAGTAATTAGCAAAGGAAAATAAATAAATAACCTAACCTAACACAGATTATTGACTAATTCTACTTTCTGCCAACTAATGTTTTCCAAGTCAAAATCAGTGAAAACAAATACCTCTGACATGCTAGTATGTAAATATTTAAGCCAAACAAATATTATTCCGGCCTCCGTTGGGCCACATCTAAGCTGATTCCTCTAGGTTTATCATAAACAATCAATAAGTTGCCGAGCCTTTAAAATCTGGATGGCCGACCATTAGTCTTTCTAACGCGATACTATCGGGAATCGGGATGTCGAGAGCCCCCACAAAAAATACCTTTTTGTCTCTCGCCAAGCAAGTTTGAAATTTTACGAAGACACTTTACCACTCTAAGAATCATTAATTATACCTTGGGCGTCGCGTTGAAAGGGTTCTGGTCCTCTACCAAACTGTCTTCCGATCATCTGATAAACGGCTGATACTTTATACCTGGTTAAGGCGGAGTTATTTTAACTGCGACAAAACTTATGACGATTGTTTTGCTTAACAATGCTGATAAATCTTCCGTCGAGGACGTTTATTATGACACAGGAATTTATTTAATTGTGGCGTTTCTTGCTTTCTAATAATCTGGTTTCGTGCTACCGTTATACCCTTTAAACGTTTCTAAAACGTTTAAGGGATAAATCGTTCATAATATGTATTTTTTAAATATAACTGTAGATGTAAATATTGTTACAACATAAATTTACATAGCTGTGTACACAGTACATTCTGAAAAATACTAGCATAAATTCAGGGCTTGATAGATTTTTAAAAAATATTACAATTTGTTCCTGTGAACCATGGACGTATTTTGTTCCGTTTTCAAGATACAGGGTGTTGAAAATAATCTTTTAGAATCTAGTTTCGATCCTATCTTCGACCGAATGAACTGAAATTTTGTTATGTGGGGCTTCAGGGGATGCTTAATACTCTGAAGTTATTAATTATTGGCTATATCATACAGGGCGTTCACTGCAGTACTCCGCTGGAACATTTTAGGTCCTAACATTTTTTAGATTAATCTTTTTGCCCTTTTTATCACTTGCTACTATAACAAATTTTATTCTAAAAAAAAGTGCTCTTGTATGAAGTGGTAAAATTTACCCGTTTTCGAGAAAAACAAGGTAAAGTACGCCAAAGTCAAGCAGCTAGTATCACAAATTGTTGTATTTGTAAAAACGGAGGACATTTCGAACATTTATTCTGAGCTTCATAACTTTTTGTGCCTCGGTATATTAAATTACTAGTTAAAAATTCTTGTGCCTTGGCATTTTTTGCCCAAAAAAAAATACTAAGTGTCCCTTCGAGCAACCTGAGGCGTTGAGATAATCAAATTTAAATCTTTTATTGCATAGTGAAACTCATCGTTATTACAAATGAGAAATAAAAATTGTGTATATTGTTTTAAAGATATATATAATAATAACTTTATTTCTAGATAGTCGCCATGTCTTTCCAAACACTTTTGATATCACGGTGCAAGTTTTACAGACTTTCTTGGAATAGCAGTCAGTTTTTCAGTAGTTTTCTAAGGCCCGGTTTTCAATATGAGGTTAACTTGTATGTTAAGTAACATGTACCTACAAGTTGACTAATGGTTAATTCCCAAATGCGATTTTCATTACTATTTGTTACTTCAGGTAACTATCTGGAGGTTTGCAATTTATTTATTTATTTTTTCATATATTTTCAGGTATTAACAATATTGTGTGAAACTAACTACTCAGTGGACAAAAGCCCCAACCTGCGTTGAATTACACCCACAATATCTACCCATATATTCCTTATTATTAGCTTTTGAGAAATAAAAAAATTATTTATTTATGTTGGCGAAATTGCTGCCACATTTTATGTATTTTGCTACAATTGTTATGTAAAATGCACTACGTTGGCAACGAAAACCCACAAATTGGTAACCTAACTTTTTCAAATTTGTTTACGACAACTGTCAAGTATGTTCTTAAAATATCGCAGGTTGCAACAACTGTCTGTGGTGACAATCTAAATCTATTAAAAGTCTTTACCGTCATATTCTTCCAAGTAGTTTGGTCTAGCTCGTATTACTTTAGGTCTTCTAATACGTTCTTTGTCGCTGCTGTATGCATTAATATCGTATTCCATAATAAATGGTAACAAATTAACTATTTGTTAGGTTAAATTTCTGAAATAACTGTCACATCCTTAGTTAAACCCTACTTCACGGATAGGTTATCTTAACCAAAAGTTAACTAATATATTTTTGGTAACCATTAATTGAAAAACCGAATTTTCGATGTAACTATCAGTTAAACAATTCTTGAGGCGTGAGAAATAGTCACCCATCTAGCAATTTGGAATTGTATAGTAGCTACAAAAATGTTTCCGATCAAATCTCATACAACAGCATAAGTCACAACAACATTCTAACAATGTTTATACAGCAATAATACAATCTACCAAAATTGGTACCATACTATAAGAGACTTTAGATTCCGTTGAGATTTTGTAAGACTTATTGTAAACAATTAAAAAATAGTTATATAATAACAACAAATCAACTAAACAACAAATATAATAATAATAATGATAATACTAATAATAATAATAATAATAATAATATATATAGAATCCGTTGTGGGGAATGAGAAGTGCCGAATTTATTGGAACTATTCGTTCCCCACCCTCAGGCAAATCCAAGCCAATAAGCCTGATGTAGTCCTCCTCGACCACCAGCTTAGGACGATGTTTGTGATTGAGTTCTCGGCTCCCGCAGAGAACAACATCGTCCTGAAAGAGGAGGAAAAACGGAGGAAGTATCGAGATCTTCTCTCCGAGCTCCGCAGGCTGTATCCAGACCACTCTGTTAAGATTGTGGTGCTAATTATAGGCGTCCTGGGTGGAATGAGACATACGTTGCTTTCTGACTTAAAGATCATACCGGCTTGTCGAAATTCGGCAGAGATCTTAGCCGGCAGAATGCAGAAGGCAATCGTCCTTGGTTCGCTACGTCTGCTCAGAACACACGATTTACGGGCGCAATGATTACTGACTCCACGGAGTGGAGAGTAGTCATTGCTTGACTCTCCAGAACATCTCCGAATGTGTCGGAGCTTCGGAAGGTGTTTACTGAAAAAAAACTACGTCTGCTCAGAACACACGATTTACGGGCGCAATGATTACTGACTCCACGGAGTGGAGAGTGGTCATTGCTTGACTCTCCAGAACATCTCCGAGTGTGTCGGAGCCTCGGAAGGTGTTTACTGGAAAAAAAAAAAATAATAATAATAATAATAATAATAATAATAATAATAATAATAATAATAATGATAATACTAATAATAGTATAAGTAGAAGGTTTGTGCGGGACAGGGGGCGGCACATTATTATTAAGCAGGCCGCATTTGCGCCCAGGAACGGTAGGTGGTAGGCCCTAACCACCATTCAGTGCAGGAATAAGGAAAATCAGGAAAACCTCATTAATTAGGGGGATAAACAAACGTTAACCTGTATCAATATCTCACATTGACTTAAACCAACATTCTTCCACCCTACCATACCTGCAGGGTGCCAATCCACTCCACGAATATAGCTTATATACGCTCTACCGGCTGCGGGGATCAAACCCATAGCGATCTAGTCACCTCAATTCAAGTACTGACGCCTTAAACCGCGCGACCACTGACCGATCCAGTTGTATAAGAGCTCTATTTTATAATTATACTACCTTTTTGTAGCACTGGAATGTAGTGTATGTGGATTATTTCTTCCAATATTATGCGTTTTACTGCACATTGTGAAAGCAATCTTTATTGCGGAAAAAAATAAATGTGGTTTGTATGGCCCATATCTAGTGAATCATAATTCAGAGTAGGTTTCTTTAAAAAACTTCATGATTTTTGACGTTAAAATTAGCGTCAAAATTATCATAACTCTATTATGATTCTCTATAATGATATGTGTGTGTCACACTAAAATAAATCTATCTTGAAAAGTTGAAAATATTATCGTATAAAACTAGCTGCATCTCAGGCATGTTATGAGGAAAATTTGTAGAAGCTACTCCTACGACATAGGTACAAATATTTGAATGGTAGATGTCACTCTATATACTTTTGATATGGAATAAACTTTTACCAAATACATTTTGGAATTATTTTAATTTTCCTATTAATTTTTTTATAACCGACAAGCTCATAAAATTTTAAAATGCGCATCATATAAAATTTCACATCGCAATTGCTTTATTTTCTTCTGTCATAAAACTGATAAAAGAACTATTAATCACAAAAGTGGCATCAACAACTCGCAGTAGCCTAACTTCATCTACTAGTCTTTGTCCTATTTCCCTGACATAATTATTGACTATTGAATAAACTAGATAGTTAACACACATTTTGCCACCCAATAAAAACAGTCAAAAAGATATTTGAGGTCTCTTTATTTTTAGTTTTACTGCTTAATGGTTTTTACGAGATCATTAAATGGCTTTTAATAGATAAATACCCCATTTCAAACAGAACATAATGCTGTTTTCATGCTTTAATCAACGTTTTCTCTTCCGCTATATTAGAGTTGGAATATAAATTCCATATCCCTAAATAATCCTAGAAAAAAAAGACGAAACCTGCTTCCTGTAATGAAGGTGTCTTAATTACTCTTTTAGGACGCGACGAATTTAAGCCAGGCGCAGATATTTTTAGAATTATTTATGTACAATAACACCCCTAAGTAACTGACTAGATAAATTACTTAGACGTTTTTTCTTCAGCTGGCTTCAAAATATAAGCACCAATTTTACACCCCAGTTAATAGGTAGTCATACACATAAATTAAGTGTGAGTGATTAATAATTTTATAAAGTTCTACTCCGCCAATAAGCTATGTTTATCAGTACTAAGTATTGCTCTTAAATTAATTTTCTGAAAGTGACAAATATGAAAATGTACATTGCTTTGAAAAAAATATAGTTCATAATATTAATGAATGACGTTTATTGGACAGAAATATGTACATTAAATAAATGATTCTATTAGCTAATATAGTTTTATTAACAACCACAATATTTGTCATGTTCATATTTCAAACTTACTGTATGTGTGAAACAAATATATTCAGATTGAAATGTGAGTATTTTCCACACAGATAAATATCACTTTTAACCTAGGTACCTAAATGTCAACATTCATTGAATAATCAAAATGTTTATTTCAAAAATATCCTATTGTACACTAAAACATTATCAACAACTTTTATTCACATTAAGTATTACAAATTATTTTACTAAATTAATTGTCGACTAACATCGATTGGTTATAAGCGGCAACACAAATTGTTAATCCATGCTGAACATCTTGCGTAGAAATGGTAACGTTTTTAATAGTGGAGTTTGGCATTTCGCCAGATACTTTTGTGGCATTCCTGAGAATCTGTAGACTTATGGACGTACCCCTCCGCTACGGTGGAAGATTTCCATCCCTCTAATCTCTTCAACTGAAGAATACGACCAATGCTATTTATCAATAGTGTGGCTGCCGTTCTTCGTAAGCAGTGTCCCGTGTATGTTTCGCAATACGGAAGGTTTAGAAACATTGCAATTTTTGGGAATTTGAATTGTGGCCAAATGACTGGCGAGTGATTTTACCGAATCTTAATTTCAAAAAGAAGTTTTTATTTAGAACGTCTAAACGAAGTGCAACATATGTTTTAATTAACGTTACTTATCCTTTATTACTCACTATAAATACTCTTGACTAGTAGGTTTTTGATGTTGGAATTTCAATGTGAACCTTATTTTCCACGATATTAACATCAATCAATTTCGAATTGATTTAAGAGGATTGTCTTCTTGTAGCATTGCACAGTTAATAAAGAAAAAAGTAAAGTAAAATAAAAAAAAAATAAAAAAAAGAAAGGAGCTACAATACTTCCTACGCCAACGTCGTTAGCTTTGGGTCACGCCATAGAAAAGTAATTGTGACCTGTTCACAAATTTTTATGGAACGGCAACCCTGCTAATAACAACGTTGACGTAGGAAGTATTGTGGCTCCTTTCTTTCCTTTTTAAATTTTTTTCTTTTTTTTTCTTTATTTTTTTTTAAATTTTTTATGTCTATTCACTGTGCAATGCTACATGAAGACAATACTCTTAAATCAATTAAATCCTGAATACGGTGAAATCATGATTTTTTCTGACAATTTGAAATTTTTTAGGACCATTTTTCTGCCAATTCGTGGCCCTCAAGGGACAATTGGAATGCGCGAGGTCCTATCCAACAATTGATTCCTGTTTGGACCCTTCAATGGCACGAGATAAAGCTTTGCGCTTATTTCCAGGTAATGACCAAATGTTGGTAATTTTTTTGACCGCAGGGCGCAAATATGGAACGCCTGGGCTATACCGACCCCGGGATTGGATTGGATTTTTATTTTTGTGTGGCTGTGTTATGACAGCAACCTTTATAGGCAATGTTCACACTGGAGAAAGTGCTTGACTCTTTGAATACATATCTTAGATTTTGTTTTTCAAAACTGCTAATAACATCAAAAATTTGGTGATATCGCCTTTATCTTTAATATTTAAGTAGCGTATAGTAACATTGGGTAAATGGATGAAAGGGTTGACACTTTTTTATTATGGCAATTTCGCTAAAATATGCCAGCACAATAGCTTCAGAAACAGCTTTCTGAATACCGTTTTGCAACATCTTTTGCAGACATCATAAATTTTATCATACCTTGCACGACTCTTTTTAGCTAACAAATCTTTTTCAAAACTTTCAGCGACTTCTCTCTCAGTTGAAGAGGAGTACAAACAATTTCTTCTGAATATAAATTCCATATGTTGGAAAATACTTTTTTGATGACAATCTATCAAATGTCAACTTGACGTTTTTTTACCTGTAATCTGGTTATTCAAAAATCTTACTTTGTAATTTCTCACGTAATTATTTTTGTTACGAAAACCATCACTTACATTTAAAAGGTATGGTTGTAAATAAAATAGCATACAAACCTCGGTGAAAAGTTTCATTCTTGATCGAGAAATGATTCACCTTGTAAACTATCCTTTTCTCTCGACAATATTGAAACACTTTCCACCTCTGTATGTAATGTACTATTACATTAGAAAACGTGATATATTGACTAAAGCAATGAATTTTAATATATTCAATAAATATTTTAATTATGTACATTACAACCACTACCAACTTTGGACGAACAAGCTTGATAATATATAAATGATGGAAACAACTACTACATGGACTAATGCCCCGACCGATATCGAATTACACCTGCAGTATATGTGTGAACAGTCAAGAACCCTTGTCGACCACTCCACAAGATACAGACCGATTTCGGGCTTATTAGCCCTCAGCAGTATGCCATAGGTGAGACGACCGACAATTCAACTGGCTGTTCCTTCATATGTATGTTCACATATGAAATGAGTGCAGCGGCTCGATTTACAGGAAGCGACCTACCTTCTATGCCGACCTTTCGCCCTGAGCGACGAGTCATTAAATCTATAAATGATACTGCAGGAAACAACTACTCCGCGGACTAATGCCCTGACCGGTACTGAATTACACCTGCAGTATTTGTGTGAATAGTCAAGAACCCTTACCTATGGCATACTGATGAGGGCTAATAAGATCGAAACCGGACTGTGTCTGGTGGAGTGGTCGACAAGGGTTCTTACTTAAATTGCAATATTTTGGGACCTCCTTCTTATGCGGAACACCGTGTATAAAAAGATGTAACTTTCAGTTAAATTTATGTCTCTAATCTAACCACCCTGTATCGCCTTCAATATTTGCAATTTTACAATTCTTTTGCGAGTTTTCGTGATGTTAATAATAAAAACTCTATAAAGTTGTGTATTTCTATGGGTATAATTTTATATTATTGTGTTTGTATTTCGCAAAGTTTTTCCCGGGTGCTTTAGGTACTTTTCCATCTTTTTAATAATCTGCGCCCTATTGATAAAGTTTAAAATTGGATTTCTTAGATGTGGAAAAGTAATTTAAAAAAATATATTTAAAACTTTCCATATTAGGCATAGGCATGTTATACATAAGGTGACACGATTTTAAATGTATTTATGCCAAAAGACCTCAGAAAAAGTTAAATTTGAAGGGCGCATAGTGGTAAAATAAAAACGTGTCTATTCTTTTTCTTCTTCCACATCTTCAGTAATTCGAATGTGGATTAATAAACAAATTAAAATAACTCTTTCATATTACTTAAACAACCAAATCAGAAATCCATGGCCTACTACGATTTTTTTTTGGTGAGACTGCAGTCCTGTATAAATTCTTTATCGAAAATTTCATAATTGTACTTTTATTCGTAACTCTCTTATGCATCCTTGAAATGACAAATAGGAAAAAATATTATTTAGTTTTCCAGGATACGTTGGGATGAAAACTGTACAATAGAATACAGAGCAGATTAAAATGAGAGTAAAAACTTGTTAAGCTAAGGTAATTTAGCAAAAATAAAACTATTTACTTTTAATTTATTAATTTTTTTAAGGTCGTTTTAAGAAAAATTCGATGCATTGTATATCATGCAAAGCTGACAGATGCAAGATGGCAAAAATGTATCAAGTGAGTATACATGACAAAGAGGTATCTATATATTTACAAGTTTTTATGCATGCATTTAGAAATCTCATATGTCTGTTTCAGCAAAAATTCTTTTTCAGTTAGTATTTCAACTCGATTGTAAAACAAAAAGAATCCTGCATGTATACAGGGTGTCCGAAAATTATGAGCAAAGGATTCAGGGGATAATTCTACACCGAAAATATTTACATAAAATTTGTAAATCGGGAGTTTTTGTGGACGAGAAATTCAAATATGTTTCTAATTTTGACGTCGCTAGTAGAGGGCGCCACTTATGGCACATCATGTTTCTTTTAAATGACAGAACTGTTTTGCTGCTTAGTGTATCCATCTGAGTATGGAAACAATCGATTCTCCTACCTGTTATATCTGAAAAACGTATAACTTATTGACGTCGTTAGGAGTAACATTTTTCGAAATAATCTTATTTGAAATATTCAGTGCACCGATTGAAAACTGTTATCGTTTCAGTTAAAGTGCCTTTTTTACAGCAAAATGTTACTTGAAAAAGTTGTTCAAAACGATAAATTATGGAGATGTGCAAATTTTTTTAAAAATCGGCCTGCTTTGATAAAATGTGCTTTGTTGAAAAATGTGCTTTGTTGAAAAATGTATTCATCAAACCTCGCCAATTTTCTTGAAATTTTGCTCGTATTGTTAATTTACGATTCTTAACAACTTTTTCCAGTAACATTTTGCTGTATAGTAATTATTGTCAATGAAATTGAAATAATTCTTAAGCATAATTTTATTAAATTGATATTAGCAACATTAAAAATGGTAGATTTTATTATACATACTACATACGTAAAATAAGTAGCTTATTCACAATGTTTAAATATCATTATTATACGAGTAGCTACAGGTGGGCACTTAGATATCTTACTAGGCCGTCTTTATAAAATATAAAATAAAATACTAATGTACACAAAAATTTTCCCAAAGGGCGCTAAAAATGTAAATCGTCTAAATTAGTGTTATATTATTAGAAATAAATAATTGGCGCTTATAATATATATTATACAAATTTTAGCAAACAGATCTTTATTATTACTAATGAAAACGATTTTTATCTTATATCAATAATTAAATCTTTACATAATGGCAACGTACTACTCACGGGCGTAGCCAAGGGGGGGGGGTTTGGGGGTCCAAGAGACTACTATATATAGTAGCGCCTAGCGCCATCTTTTGACGAGAGACAGACGCAGTTGCAGCCGAACTATAACCGGACTACAAACATAACTGCATTCAACTTGAAGTATGGAACACAGTGATGACAAGTATCTCGCCTACCCCAAAATCTAGTTTGGAATGCCTAAATATGTGCGATAAAAACCTTTATCCTAATATTTACACATTACTACAAATCTTGGCTCCCATTCCTGTATCCACTGCTACCCCAGAAAGGTGTTTCTCCAGCCTAAGGATACTGAAAAACTATCTACGAAACACTACAAGTGAAAACAGACTTAATGGTTTGGCTCTCATGAACATTCACTATGGAACAGAAATTCATGCAGATGAAGTAGTGGATATATTTAAAAGAAAAAGCCGAAGATTTCTTCTTTAATGGTTTTAGATTTAGCGCAGAGGAACGAAATTAATTTAACCATTTCATTTAAAGTTAAGAACTTTCTTTATAAATACCTATGTCGTAATTTTTCCGATGAATATATAGACATTAAATTTCATGTAAGTATATTTTTGTTGTCTTATTTACTTCAAACCAAATCCCCCCCAAAACTAAATCATGGCTACGCCCGTGGACTACTACTAACTCAAATACTCAGATACACATAGTTGTATATATAGGTAATGCTAATTGTGCTACTGATCCATTCGATGAACTTGTATTTTTTTTTTTTGAGGTATAAAATATCTATGTTGCTTTTCATACCTACATAGTGCTCTCTAGTAAGAATAACTTGCGCATACTGGACGTAAGTAATAGTTATGATTTGTAAGATAATGCATCTAAACCGAAATATTGAGCCGTATTTTGTAACAGCATCGAAAACACTTGGCATTACTACTTAATTATAGGTTACATATTAAACTGTCTGCTGGAAATCTTTGTTATATGTTGTAAACTGTTAATAAAACCTATTGTAAAAGTACTGTACATTTTGACGGCCAACTCTGTCACAAGAATCAAGATATCCTATTCGAACTTCAGCGAATAGGAATTATATAGCGCTGCGAAAAGGGAAAACAAAACACGACAATTTAAGAACTCATTCGCAGGACAGCAGCAGGAATAATCGTCCTGCGCGAATTCAGCTCGGTCATTGATAAATCTCCACGCTCGACAATTGAATTAAAACGCGCCAAGAATGTGGCTGTGTTCAAAAGTATTTAAAAATCCGCAGTATTTATAAACGTCAGTGTCGGTTTAGCAGCTTGAGCGACGACAAATTGTGCCATTAGTCAAAGTGACATAAAAAGCGACCGCAGAAGTCACACACGTCGAATAGACAATCATATCTGCCAGCCGGGCGTAAACATATGCAAAACGTAATTTACGGACAGCACCTGTTTATTTGTGTGCCGCAGAATTATGTTGTAAATCAACAAACTTAACTGCCCCGTAATCAAAACAAAAACAGTTTTTAAATAGGTTAGACTTATTTAAGCGACAGAGATGATGAAGATCTTGTACGTTAAAGATTAAAGTATTTCATGGAATCACATATATAGAACGTCGGTAATTTTATATCTAAAAATTTCTAAACTTCTGGCGTATGGTAATGATTAGAGTTTATTATTTTGGTGAGTAGTGTGGCGGTTGGGGAGGTTTGATGCGTATGATATCTCTGTGGCAGTGTGGCGTGACTCGTTTTATTAGTGCGGTTCAGTTTAAAATGTTGCTGCTTGAATCAGATTAATATTTTTATTGTGATGGAGCAGTGATAACAAGTGCCAATCATTTTGATTATTTTTAACAGGCTAAAGCAGAATATATTACACATTTTTGTAATAAACGCAACTTATATTACATCCTTCTTTTAGGTACTTATAATAAAATAAAACCATAATGTTATTGTTATTTTTGACAGAAAATTGTCTTTTAATAACCATCTACATCATATTACTGCAAGAACTTATAGATCTCTTGGTTTTATTATAAGAAATAGTAAACAGTTTCGGAATTCTAACACTTTGAAAATTTTATACTCTACTTTTGTCAGGTGCAATTGTGAATATGCATCAATTGTTTGGTGTCCTAATTATGCTGTACATGTGGATGCTCTTGAAAATGTTCAACGTAAATTCTTGAAATATGTTAGTTTTAAAGCTGATGGTGAGTATCCCTCTGTTGGGTTCCCTCAAGTTGAAATGCTTAATAGATTTGGCCTTGAAACTTTGGAAAATCGACGTAAAAAGGCTTATTTAATTTGTTTACATAAAGTAATTAATAATGTCATTGACTGCAGTGCCATCTTGCGAATGTTGAGCTTTCATGTTCCCAGAATTGAAGCTAGACAATTTAACATGTTTTATTTGCCACCTGCTAGGACAAATATTCTGCAACACTCTCCACTGCATAATATGTGTAATTTATGTAATGAAGTTATCTTGCCCGTAGATTTTTGGATTGCAATATTTCAACTCTGAAAAATCTGTTTTGTAAATGTTATTGTCTTTATCTAGAATTTTAGATTGATTCTTTTTCATATTCTTTTACATGTGTTATGTCTAAGTATTGTGTAATTTACTTCATGTATGCTTTTTTGTGTTTTCCTATTCTTTAACTGGGTCTTTGACCTGTTGAATAGTGTAAATAAAATAAAATAAAATAAAACCATAATACGTATATCTTAATATAACACGGTCAAATATTATTTTCTGTAGGTAATCTACTAAAAAGTTAGAAAAAGGTAGATGAAGTTGTACTTTAACCGCAAGGGTAGATAAAATAATACTTTAACACCAAAGACAGTTCTTTAGATCTAAATCTATTTGGTGGCGAGAAGAGAAATATGCATTACAGCATCAAATAATACGACCATAAACTTGAAGGCTGCATTTTCTTTCATTTTTGCCGAAAATATGGTAACAATACTTTGATACATCCTTCCGTTTTTTACGTTCTTCAATAGGTCAATCGAGATTTTGATGGTAATGTCTTGGCTATGGTTTCTGACGCCTCAACTTAAATATCGGATAGTATAGTTCTTCCACAAATGGATTTCTAAGCCAAGATGGTTTGACAGTAAACTGTTAGCTATAAATATTAACAAGACACATTATCTCTACTTTACCTCTTACTTTTCTAACTTACCTCAATACAAGTTTCTTTCTATATATGTTGATGCAAGAATTGTTGAAACCCATCAAGCATTCACAATAAAATATCTTGGTTCCACGTTGACCCACACCTAAAATGGGAGACACACATAATTAAGTTTGTTAAAAAGTTACATTTTGTGATATATAAACTTAAATACTTACTTAGCAAAATACCATAATATACATCAACTGAAAACTGTATTATACATTAATAGAAAGTCGTATGGTATTATTTTATGGGAAGCCGCAAATCAGACGAGCATATTGAATTTAGAAGTAATCCAACGGTATACGCTTTAAAGGTTATGTTCAAAAAAACAAAAATATATTCTACAAATAAACTGTATGAAGAGAGCCAAACATTTGATATCAGACAATTGTATTTCTTAAAGACTGTTATATCAATATATTGCAAGGTAGTATTTCATTTCTAATCTATAAAAAATATATACCTACCTAATTCAGTTCAAATTAACAGGTTTTCCACAAAAACTCTTCCCAAAGTTAATTTTTGACAAATTCTAACAAGGGACTTTAAACAAAAATATATTTAGATACATATGTTACTGAAAATATCGGATTTCAGGCCATTTAAGTTTGGCCTAGGACACACCAAAAGTTGCTATCGTTAAATTTTTAATTTTTTATCGCCTGATAGTTTTTATGACAAACTAAAATGACCTGATTATTACTGTTTAAGAAAGGTATTTTAAGCTAATATGTATCAAATCTCCTACAATTCCTATCAATGAAGTCATATGTATGTTCTCTGATACCAAACATCTAGGTATGCTAATGAACATCCACAGACAAAACTCTATTGTATAGAGTTTTGTCTGTGGATGTTCATTAGCATACCTAGATGTTTGGTATCAGAGAACATACATATGACTTCATTGATAGGAATTGTAGGAGATTTGATACATATTAGGTTAAAATACCTTTCTTAAACAGTAAAAAATGTTACAAAAGCTAATAATAAGGAATATATGGGTAGATATTGTGGGTGTAATTCAACGCAGGTTGGGGCTTTTGTGCACTGAGTAGTTAGTTTCACACAATATTGTTAATACCTGAAAATATATGAAAACACTATACATAAAAGGTAAAATTTTATTAATTTTTATTTATTTTAGTAGGTTGTTATGATATTCATTGACAGTTAATCAGTTTGACGTTGTCGATATTTCATTTTGACATTCAATTTCAAATAATTTTAATTTATTGGTATAATCATCTTTATAGTTAGATATTTGACTCAAGTTAAAGGAGGCCACCTGATGAAGCGATCCTAATAAAACGTAGAAATAAGTGAGATCTCAATTATTGTGGTTGAATTTCGAGTTCCCACTCCAGAGGTTAGTAAATATATTAAATTTTTTAGATAATTATTGAATAGAGTTTTGTCTGTGGATGTTCATTAGCATACCTAGATGTTTGGTATCAGAGAACATACATATGACTTCATTGATAGGAATTGTAGGAGATTTGATACATATTAGCTTAAAATACCTTTCTTAAACAGTATAAAAATGTTACAAAAGCTAATAATAAGGAATATATGGGTAGATATTGTGGGTGTAATTCAACGCAGGTTGGGGCTTTTGTCCACTGAGTAGTTAGTTTCACACAATATTGTTAATACCTAAAAATATATGAAAAAAACTATGCATAAAAGGTAAAATTTTATTAATTTTTATTTATTTTAGTAGGTTGTTATGATATTCATTGACAGTTAATCAGTTTGACGTTGTCGATATTTCATTTTGACATTCAATTTCAAATAATTTTAATTTATTAGTATAATCATCTTTATAGTTAGATATTTGACTCAAGTTAAAGGAGGCCACCTGATGAAGCGATCCTAATAAAACGTAGAAATAAGTGAGATCTCAATTATTGTGGTTGAATTTCGAGTTCCCACTCCAGAGGTTAGTAAATATATTAAATTTTTTAGATAATTATTGAATAGAGTTTTGTCTGTGGATGTTCATTAGCATACCTAGATGTTTGGTATCAGAGAACATACATATGACTTCATTGATAGGAATTGTAGGAGATTTGATACATATTAGCTTAAAATACCTTTCTTAAACAGTAAAAATGTTACAAAAGCTAATAATAAGGAATATATGGGTAGATATTGTGGGTGTAATTCAACGCAGGTTGGGGCTTTTGTCCACTGAGTAGTTAGTTTCACACAATATTGTTAATACCTAAAAATATATGAAATAAAATGACCTGATTATTATTAGTAAATACCCGAAAAAAATTTGCTATGTTGTTATGCTATTAGATACTTCTGATACTTAATAAAGTAATTAAATTAGAGTAAAAATTATTAAATTATTATACGATAAAGTACATGTGATTATAGATACATATAGGTATGTTATGCAGTTTAAGGAATTATACAATGAAAAATCCGATTTGCATAACTTTTTTTACACTATGCTAAAAATTCTACATTTTCAATGCAAACTTAATAATTTCAATATTGTAATTATGTCAATTTATCTTATTATTATATTATTTTGCTTAATTTTTACTTCAATTAAATAAAAAAATTGTGTTTTATCCTTTCACTTGTTTTCTTAAACGAGACCCAATTAAATTAGCCTATTTTATATAAAGGCAATAATCTCAATTGTGTTTATAAAATATGAAAACCGTAAAACAATTTAATTTGCAAAACTCGAAACCTATTATGCAAATTCCAGTCGCTGACCTTAATAATATTTCCAAAGGGAACCCGGCCTCCTGTTCAATTATACTTGCCTCATCCTTTACTAACATTGTTATTCCTCCACGACTGAAGTGTATAAATACAGTTACAGTTGACGCTTCACACTCCTGAAACCTGTCAGCTGTTGATGCGAGCCACGTGATGGGATGCAGCTATTCACATACAAATAAAATAACTCGATATATAAATTTTGGAAAGGGTTGCGCTTAAGTGGCAAGTACTCCGAAATTGGCTTTGTCTCTGGAATAGCTGCAAGTGTATAATATCTGGTGAGTTTAGAGGTCAGTAATGGAGTACTTCGAATAGGTTTCTACACTCGGAAAAATATTTTGTATGAGTAGTCAATCGTTCATCATAATTCATATACAGAGAATTTTCCTAAGAATATAAAAATTTCACAGGACTAGCTTCCTCTTTGCACTGTACTGTTATCCATTCACCAATTGTATGCAAGGTGTTGCTGAGTGGGAGTAAATTTAGATAAATAGCTATTTTATGCAACTACCAGCCCTGGAGTTCGAGTATAAAGAGCAGGAATCTACATTTGTTAGATATAAAAGTCTGTTGCAGTCAAGACGTCCTAGTTCCAGCTAAACGCTTCGTGTCTGTGACATTTTCAGTCCGGCATGGAGTAGCGAACGGCCGATAGATGTAGTTGTTAGTTCTACACCGCGTACACAGTTTAGTTTGATGCATTAGTCGAGTCCAGTCCAGTTATGGTAGGAGCCACATTTCAGCGTTGGCAAGTCCAGTTGTAGGTCCAGCAGAGTCCTATAGAAGCCTGTTGCAGTCCGTTGCAATTCAGTTGCAGTTCCAGTTGTAGATCCAGTTCCAGATCCCAATTCCAGTAGCAACGTACGATAAGTAGCAGTTCGATAACGTACCACAGCTAGCAGCATAGCCTTGCTATATTTGGTAGTTAGAGCCAGTAGGAGCCACATCATATCGTAAGCCGTTCCACTTGCAGAACTTGCCGATTACATCGTCGAGTAGAAGTCTATATAAGGTTTGGAAGGTATTCCTCTTTTGTATGTATATATTTTTGGTATGAGATTTACTTAACTTAATATCTATGCCAAGTCCGACCATTACTATTGTTTATTAAATTGGTATTTTCAAACATTTGAGAATAAATGCGCCATGAAAAATGAAGTCAATATTGTAAAATAAATTTTTGTAAATTTTTTATAGTTTCTGAGATGGTGTTTACATTAGTTTTTCGAGTGTAAACAATGGCTTACACGTATAGCAACAGATAATGGATATCATTTTAATGTATGGTGAAGTAAGACAAACGCTTTAGCAGTTTCTCGTCTGTACGCAGAACGTTTCACCGGAAAACATGTGCCAAGCGCAGCTACTCTTAGCGCGGTAGTGCAACGCGGGCATGACACTGCTTATTTGCAACGGAATCGTTACAGAGATGGAGGATTCAAGATATCAGCGTATTGGAGCAGTTGAAGAACATATTTTAAAGATAGTTCAAGAGAATCCCCGGATAGGTACCAGGGAAATTGCTCAACAAGTACAAGGAATATCCCAGTCAACAGTGTGGCGTATTATACAAGAGCCTCAATTATATCCGTATTATGTACAGACTGTTCAAGCATTAATACTAACGAAATATCTCGAATTAGATTTTGTAAATGGTTGCTGCAACAAAATGTTGAAAATCCGTGTTAGTTACAGATAATAATAATAATAAATGTCTTTATTGTACAAAATACATAAAAGCGAATTTATAGCCTATGGCTATTGTTCCACTTGAATCTTTAATAGAGGAAATAAGAATAATAATATAAAAACTAACTACAAAAACAATAATAATTAAACACATATACAGGTAAAGAGATACATAAATATAAAGCAAACAACAACGAAAAAATTAATAAGAATAAAAGCAGAAGTATAATTAGTACGAAAGATCAATAGTAGAACATGAAACTATTTTTACAGAGAATGGGGAATATTTTTAACACCGCTTTTTCTTGATTGCTTAAGCAGGGAGTGTCGATGAACGATCGATTGGACCACTCATATTACTAACTTTTGGAAGATGTGGCATTAGCTCTCTGAATCCGATATCGGTCCGATTCATTTTCGATAAATGTTCAGGAGTTCAGGAGATGGAGTTCAATGGGTACGATGGATTACACGAAGAGGACCCACACCATGGCTGCCATGATCTCGTGACTTAAATCAATCCTTTGGACTTATTTTTATGAGAATTTTTAAAAAGTGAATTGTATCGCACCGAAGTGGACACTATAGATGATTTACGCGAACGTATCATAGCTGCTGCGAATAACTTACAAGGTTAAAATGAACAAGAACCAGAAATATTTGTGTTAGTTTGTAGAAACTGGGTAAGATGTGCCCAAATATCTTTACAGTCGCACAGTGGCGCGAAGCCCCACCCAAATTACTGTACACTCCTTAGGGTTGGGCCGTTTGAAGTGATTTTTTTTTAAATGATTGTCATAAAATTCCCTATCGATCCCTCTTTCTCAATTTTCGCTTTGGGTCTTCATTTTCGCGGAATTAAACTGCAAAAATGGGTTTGCAAGGAAAAAACTAGATTTTTTGCACGAAAATGACCCTACGGAACACGAGATTGAGATTTTGCCGGACTTTTTTATGGGGAATGCTCGTCTTGGAAAGCCCTACAAGACTGTCCACTTAGATTTCGGGGAGAAATTTTCCGTTGCCCTTAAAATGGCCACAATCATCCAAAAATGTTCACATATCAGAAATCGTTCTACTGAAAACTGGGAAAGTATCTCAATCTCGTGTTCCGTAGGATCATTTTTGTGCGAAAAATCTAGTTTTTTCCATGCAAACCCATTTTTGGAGTCAAATTCCGCAAAAATAAAGACCCAACGCGAAAATTGAGAAGATAGGCAATTTTATGACGAACATATTAAAGAAAAATCACCTCAAACGGCCCAACCCTAAGGGGTGTACAGTAATTTGACTGGGGTAGTGGCGCTTTGCGCGTCGATGGACAACATTTTGAACAGTAACATCAGGCATGTCAGTATTTTATTAATTACAACCTCAAATTACCCTGTATACAGCTTAGTCTATCTATAAATCAGACTAGTTGCCGCGTATTTTTCCTATATTACATTGTATCTGTGTCAGATGTCATACAGTGATGTCATAGCTTCCTCAAACTCCACCAAAAACGTTTATCACTGTACACACAGCGGCCTGCTGACAGCCGAGGACGGCAATCAAAGACAAAAGGGTTATAGAAAATGCGATGATAATCGTCCTGAAATAAAAGTCTGTTTACATTTGGGGCGAGGTGCACACACAAACATCGCCCGAGTTGTCAGCATTCAAGTACGTCGCAGACTGTTCAGTCGAGATGAATAGTACACAATAGCCCTGCACTTAACGGAGAAAAGAAAACAAGCTGATGAGTGCGATAGATAAATAATAATAAAGTCGTTTTTTATTATACTTAGAATAGAGTATCATTTTACCTTTTTCAAGATTAATCTGGGAAGCTATTGTGTGGAGGTATGGAAAAATGCAGGATCTATTTGAAAAAGTGTTTTATGGTAAGAATGTAGCAGGAAATGGGTCGGACTGATAAAATGTGCATACAATGGAGAGCAGATTTTAATTTTGTCTATAATAGAATTTTAAGTTTACAGCGTACACACAAGAGGAAAAAATGAACTATTCTTGAGAATCAAAGAGGTACACAAAAATGTAAATAAGCAAATATTTTTTTGCTGACGCGTTGTAATAAAGTATTATCTAAAATATTTATTTATTTGAGATATAAGTGGTCTGCTTACTTCCTGCTCGGCCTAAGCGGCGCGACTTACAGCAAGCGACCCACATTGCAGTAGGTACTTGATTTAGATCTCTCGCCCAGGGCGACGAGCCATTAAATCTTTAAATGATACTGCAGGAAACAACTACTCCGCGGACTAATGCCCCGACCGGCATTGAATTACTCCTGCAGTATATGTGTGAACAGCCAAGAACCCTTTGGACACACCACCAGACATATACCTGTTTCGGGCTTGTTAGCCCTCATCAGTATGCCATAGGTGAGATGACCGACAATTGAACTGGCTGTTCTTATATCTCACCTGCACTCAGTTTATATGTGAACATACATACATATGAAGGAACGCCTTGGAGGCCCTGAATCTCAGTCTCTTCTATGGCTCGGTTGCAAATTTTCCGTGCCACGTCCGCGTTTCACTCCCGCGGTAAAAGTAGCTGATTTGGCACTTGCCCACCGGAAAATTATTCTGCATGCAAATGAGAAGCTAGTAAAGCATTTTGTCTTACTTCGTCATAAATTCAAACTGTATTCATTTTTTACACCTGAAAACTGATATAAACACTATCGCAAAAACGTTAATACTACAAACTCGGATATAATGCATTCCAAAGATGCTAGAAACTACAGCCGCCCAGTGATGTAAATACTAAAAATACTACAACTTCAATAACTTTTTCTCGGAAAGGATTTGACAAAAATATTTTTACGGTGTTGCTACATTTTTCATGACGAATCTATTTCTATTTTTTTTTTTTAGATAAGTTGTAAACCACCCTATATTTACATCTCATAATTTTTTTTATCTATATCAACAAAAACTAAATATTTTTCAGACAATTTAATGAGTAGAAGTGTGTTGTCTATAACTTCAACTTTCAAAGAAATATTTCACTACTTAAACACGTTTTATTGACACTAAACATTCTTTAGCGTGAAACATCTTTGAAACAGTAAACTAATCTCTCCTAATTGGTTCCAATTATTTTATTTATGCGCCCCCTTGGCTTATTTATATTTAAAATGCACGACGGGAATGAACGGTAATATAAGTAAAAGGTAACAGAAGAGGAGATTTGTTCACGCTAACATCAAAGGCTTTAATGAAGTGTTATTTTACATCAGTCCTTTACAAGCCGTAATTTGAAGTCTATATATAATTTGACACTTTTTGCCCACGAAGAGGGCGAACTTATGGAAAAGGAGACGGCTTTCGGTCATAATTAGAGGGTAGTTTTTTAGTTCGGTTCTTAAAACAAGAATTTTATTATTATTAATATAATTAGCGGTAGAAGTGTCAGTCAAAAAGTTTTGCAACATCAGCAAGTATGAATACAGCAATGTTTCTCTACAATAAGTATTAATTACGTAGTATAGACTGTTCGTTATTTATATCTAAAAAAATATATGCAAAGGGTGTTTTAACCTAACAACTCTATATCCCACGTCGCATAATAAAAAAGTACAGGGTGTCAAAGTTACAATTTTATTTTCGATATTTGTAAATGATTTCTTTAGAAATCCAAATATTTACATAGAATTTGTAAATCGGGGGGTTTGCGGGCAAAGAATTCAAATTTGTTTCTAATTTTGACGTCACTAGTATGAGATTCATTTTAGACTTGTATGACATTAACGGTGCAATAAATTAGCTTATTTCCGTTGCAACGCCGAATTAAAGTCGTTGGAAGCTGGAGTTTCACTGTTGTTTCTGTGAGCGTAACTTTGCCGATATTGTTGTACTGTAGAGGACGGCAGGGTTACTAAGACAGTTTGTTTAGGGTACAGGGTCATGGAACGTGATATTTTCAAGCGATTTACTATAATAGAAAGTGTTCAATATCCTATAGTTTTTTATAGACTGATTTTCTATCTTTCATGTCTTAAGAAACAATTTCTTTGTTACCACTTTCAATTGTTGTATATGTCAAACACTCTCATCACCTTCAATTTTATTGAGGGTCAGAAACTGAACATCTTTCCAAGCTACCATTCAAATTAACGAACAGTATAGACAGATCAGTAGAAACAGTTTTGCACCAAGCCACATTCAAAATTAATTCATACTACATTACGTTTACTACTCCACAAATAAATATGGTATTGCCAAAGATCCAGTAAATATGTGTAATCTGTATTGTACCATGACTTTTTCTAGATAATTTGCCGGTCAATAGTCAAGCGCTTTAAGGCGTCAGTACTTGAATTGATGTTCCAAGGCCGTGTTCAACTCACGCAGCCAGAGGACCGTAGATCAGCTATACTAATTTAGAGGATTGACATCTTCCCTGCAGGTATGATAAGACAGAGAAACATTAGCTTGTATCTGTGTAAGAGATTGATACCAGTCGGCAGTTGACTATCCCCCTAATTAATGAGGTCTTCTTGGTTTTCCTCATTCCTGCACTAAGTGGTGGTTACGAGCTACCAACGTATGTCGCAGCTGGACGCAAATGCAGCCTACTTAATAATGATATGCCAAGCAGTTTTGTGGGTGAAAGAATTTTCTAGAAGGACTAACATATTCTTACGTACCATAGCACGGTGTTACTACGCGTGGAGATGGGAAGGCCGTAGACACAGAGCGAGAAGCACCGACCATCGTAGAGCAACCACAGAGCATGAAGATGGTCGATTGCGACTTTTAGCAGCAAATAGTGGTTTGAAGAATATGTAGGATTGTCGGTATGTGTACAGTATATCGTAGAATACAAAGTTTTGGCCTTCTGTGAACACTCGTCACTATCTATCTAATGGCTTACAATGGTTTAAAGAGAGATTAAGTGGGACCAAGAATTGAATCAGGCGATCTTTAGTGACGAATCCCGTTTCTGGAAATACACGATGGTCGTGCAAGGATGAGAAGGAGACGAGGTGAAAGACGCGATCCATATTTTGACATATAGCATCATGTCCATCACACAGTAGGCGTTATCACCACTAGATTCGTTAGAGGCAACATGACAGCCCAACGCTAGAAAGTGGTGGAGCCACATGTCGTTCCATATATTCACACTTTTCGGTAATTTCACCAATTTTCAGCAAGAAAATGCTATACCTCATATTGCTAGTTAAATATTAGTTTTTATGGACACACATCAGATGAACCGTTTACCCTGACGACCAACCAAGATCATCTTTTGAACATGTCTGGGACATGATTGGCTATAGACTGCCGCAATTGAAATACCCAAAAACTTTCGCAGCTTTTATCCATGAAATTCAGATAGCTTGGAATGAGCTTCTCCAAGAACTTATCGATAACCTTATTAGATCCAAAACCAGCTGTCTCAATGAGTGTATAAGAAATCATGGGTTCTCAACGCACTATTGAACCTTGCTGAAAATGTAATCATTCAATAAGTGTCCCTGTACCAAAAATTATTAAAATCTAATGAACGTATATGGGTGTTTACCTTTCTTTATCACATAGTTATATTTTGATGTCAAATTGACCTACCGACTTTTCCATGATATCTCATAATACATTATAGTAACAATGTGAAACGTAAATACACAGGAAACATATAAATAGACCTATTACAGATCGCCGCGTCTTAGGAATTTAGGCAAGACCCATTTTTCTCCCCTAATCTGGAGGAATCCATCGAATGGACTCCGGTTGAAACTTGATACTCGAGCGGGCAGCAGCGAATCGATCACGCGAGGACCACTTAACGTAAACGTATTATTACACTGGCTTAAACCTTAAGCCACTGACTACGTTGCGTAAGCGTCTGTAATTGGATCAAAGTAAGTCATCTGAATTAGCATTTAGTTGCCGAATAGAACCGTACAGATTTCGGAGCATCGCGTTCCGTGAAATTCATATATACAGTATGCGCCAAAAGTATGGAATAAATTCAATAAAAACGAAACAATTATTTTTTGGAAAAAATCCTCGAACAGGTCGATTTTTAATTTAAAAAATACATATTTTAGCGTAAAATGCGATTTTCAAATGTCATTTGTTTTCGAGTAATGACGTCATCGTTTTTTTTAAATGGCAACACCATATTTTTTTCCTTGATTCTGAAAGATCGTTTAATTCTCTATCAGACAGTACTAAAATTTTGCCCTCTTACATAGGAAAGTTTTCGAGTAAATGACAATTGAATGTTAGAAAACGTAAATTTTATACAATTCTGAGGTATGTAAAATAAAATACAATTGATTAAATTTTATACTTAAATTAAATGTTCGAATTGCCATCCACCAACTTCTTGACAATGCGCAAGTCTGTAAAGAAATTCTTCTTGCACATTATGAATGATTTCTGGGGTAACTCTGCGTATTTCGTCCCGAATGCGATTTTGAAGTTCTTCTAAGTTACGTGGTTTATTAATGTACACTTTTGACTTCAAGTATCCCCATAAAAAATAGTCAAGAGGTGTAAGATCTGGCGATCTTGTAGGCCATTCTATCGGTCCGCGTCTGCCAATCCACCTCCCAGGAAAACAGTTCCAAAAAATCTCGTACAGGGCGCGCATAGTGCTGAAACCATATGGTATCGTCAGGAATGTCATGGTCATTACCGTTAGGAAAAATTACTGCAAGGGCTGGAACAAGGTCATTTTCTAGAAACTCTAAATATCTTTGTCCTGTAAGGGTCCCTTCAAAGAAGAAAGGCCCTACTATTCTGTCGTCAACTATTCCAGCCCACACATTTAATTTCTGAGGGTGTTGGGTATGTACCTCTGCCATCCAATGAGGATTTTCCCGTTTCCCGACTCCAATATCTGCAAGTTTGACGGTTTACTGTACCATTCAGACAAAATGTGGCCTCATCTGAAGTATTTGCCGGTGTAAATTTCTATTTCCTTGACATAAATCCATTAGAATTTCGCAAAAGTGTAAGCGGCGATCGGGATCATCTTCATTGAGTTCCTGCACAAGTTGAATTTTGTAGGGATGATATTTTTCCTTCCTCAAGATACGTAGCACTGTGCTCTGACTAGTGTCATTGTTTAATGCAACCAATCGTGAAGAGTTGAGGATTATCCACCATACTTATCAAAATGTTCTGTTTCTGATTTTCATTAATGCTTGGACGTCCAGGTTTTGGAATATTTTCAACATTGCCAGTTTCTCTAAATTTAGACTCTAACTCATAAAAGAACTATGCAATTCGAAAAACTAAACTTGATAACGTTTTTGCTTTATTTTAATTGATTTACGTTTTCTAACATTCAATCGTCATTTACTCGAAACTTTCCTATGTAAGAGGGCAAAATGTTAGTACTGTCTGATAGAGAATTAAACGGTCTTTCAGAATCAAGGAAAAAAATATGGTGTTGCCATTTAAAAAAAAATCGATGACGTCATTACTCGAAAACAAATGACATTTGAAAATCGCATTTTACGCTAAAATTTGTATTTTTTAAATTAAAAATCGACCTGTTCGAGGATTTTTCCCAAAAAATAATTATTTCGTTTTTATTGAATTTATTCCATACTTTTGGCACATACTGTATAAGCGCAATGCATCGCAGCCGCGGCCAACTCGATCATATATTTATGCTAATTATTTCAATTGTGCATTTCGCAGTCAATATGTAGAGCCCATAAATCGTTAGCAACTCCAATTTAATCAATTTAAAGTAGCTTGTTACGCAATTACTTAATGCAGAATGTGGAACATAAGATTAATAGGGCGTGCATAACGTAACGAAATCGGGTTATTGTATGACTTTTTAAATATGCTCGACGTTAACTTTGTAAGAAACGCCTAACATTCCTTAAAATTCCATATTAGTTTAGTTCGCAATGAGATTTCATCAGAATTGTTTTACAAGAGCTTGTTGAAAAACAAGACATTTCATGTATTTTATTAAAAATTATACAGGGTGATCCAGACCTGATTTTAAAAAATTATAATGTATAGGGAACTCTTTACAAGTACAAAAGAGCAGTTCATAAATGACTTAAAAATACATTTCCGCACGGAACTGGAAATTGGCGATCGGACAAAAAATTGAAAAAAATTCCCAAGGAAAAAAAAATCATTTTACAACACCTATTTTAATGCAGCAAATTCAACTGCTTTTGCCGCTACTGGTATTAATTATTAATAGAATTAATTTGTGGTTCATGTTGTGTATACCGGCCGAAAAATAATGTCAGCAAGATTGGTATCCTCGGCTTAGTGGCCTCGGCACCAAATTTACTTTCGGATGTTAAACTATTATTTCACGGCTTAAGTACACATTTAACCATTATTCTGGATTTTTTATTCAACATTGTACAGGTTTATGTTTTGGCATACGCCTCGATAATATATTGTGGCTGTACAACATCTCACTTGTGCTGCTGCTGTGTTTAGCTACTGTCATTTATAAAAAACGTGATTAATATATATGGATCGATATTCCTTTAAACAAAGCTTGAAAATATATTACTACAATTTCTCGGTAACAGCTCAGAAAATCGGTACCAAGTTTTGCAGCAGAACTATGCCTTCTCACACAGTAATTGTAAATTTAATGGCTACTCATTTTTAGTGATAAGACCCTTTTCTAGTTACAGAGTTAAGTCAATAAACAAAATTGCCGCATTTGGGATACGGAAACTTCAGAATAATTGTGAATCCTCTTCATCCATAAGGAATGACTGTTTGGTGGACCATATTTCTTCGAAAACGATGTTACAGTCAATCGGTGACGATACAGTGACTGACATTTTTGGGACTACAGTTGAAGTTGAATTTGACACATAAATTTTCTAGCAAGATATTTTTAATGGCGGGAAAAATAATATAATAATCATTTTTGCGTCTTATAATTTTATTAACTAATAAAACATTTAAATTCGATTGATTATCTCAGAAACGGATACTCGAAGTTAAAACTACTAGGTATACCGTTTTTAGATAAAAGATGAGGAGAAACAAGAATATTTAACTGGAAATTTAATATACCGAGGCAAAAAGAGTTATGAAGCTTTAGATGTAGACGAAGTAATGCTGGTGGCGCCCTCTGCAACATAGACCACAACTATGATCAGATCTCTTGTCATCCCATGAGACCACCAAGTACCAATTTTCGTGCGAATCATGGCACTTTTCGAATCGCACTTTTACAACGAATGGTGTAGTATCGGCACAAAATTCAAGATACTGGGCTGCAGACCAGAGTGGATTATTAGATAATTGTAAACAACAATATTCCCAAAAAGTTAATGTTTAATGTGGGATACTCAATGAAACAATCATTGGCCTTTTCTTTTTTAGGGAAATATGAATAGCATACAGTTTTTGCAGTTCCTAAGAAATTAATTTTGGAATATATTATATGTTATATGAACTTCCAGTACAGGAAAGAGTAAAGAGTATAAATATTTTCAAAAAAGTTTTAAAAAATAATAATTTTCGTTTTATATATCGGAAAGTATCAACTTTTGGATAAGGTAAATTGAGCTAGATCTTCAAAATTTAACCTCAGGAATTTGTTGGAGACATCCTATTTATTACGTAATATTCATGAACTGTGACGTCACATACCACTGGCTTCAAGTGCTGCACAAGAATATCATCACATCAAATATAATTACTGAACAAAGGAATTAATCTTAAGCTTGAAAATTACTTCTGAAGAAGACAGATGTCTATTGAAACACGAAAAATATTAAACTGACCAACACGAGAATAGTTCAACCATTGACGACTGCCATGAAAGCTTGCAAAGCAAAGTTTCATTATTCTTTTGAAGTGTATAATGTAAATACATTTTCTTATAATTTTGAAAGCAGTGACAACAGACTAACATTTAGCACACCTAAATTGCAATCACCCACGTGTCCCTTATCTCACATAAAATCTGCGAACAATATCTACATATTAATGCAACCTAGCCATAACAGTGCACTATATAATTTAATTTTATCTACTACAGCGCATTATATAGCCAACCCGCAAAATAATTGATTAATAAATATTTATTATCTGCACCCATGAATAAGACTTGTCAAATCAAATTGATAATTTGCGAGCAAACAATTGCCAGAGACGTACTAGGGCAGCCTTATATGCTGATATCTCAATACACCCACCTAAATATTTCTAATGTTACATGTTAATGCCTGTTACCGTATCTTGGGTATTACTTGGTGCATTAGTTGCTATATGAAACTTCCACTTGACTTCAGCGTATACGTCGGCTGGCAATTAGCTGGTGTTATTGATGGCGACATTTACAAGGCTCCCAACTATCGCTTATGGGTGACGCTGGCGATAAAGTCCAAACTAATATCTGCCGTAAGCAGGCCAAAGAACAAAGAAGCGAAATTAAATTAGCAAATATATCAGCAGCTTATACATAGTCTATATTGAGTAGAAATGAATTACATATTTTAGAAAGTAGGTATTAATTTCTAAGAACAACGAAAAGTCCCCAGTAGCACACCAATATTGGAAAAATATTATATTTATATATTGGCCCAATAAAGAAAAGGCGAGTTTTTTTTTTAATGGGACAATATATATTTTATATATTTATCCTATATTGATAACAAATATTGGTACAATATAGATATTTAATATTTACCCATAATTCACTTTATTTATAGGGTAAATTGATTTTTCCAATAATGGTCCAATATCCGTTTTGTATACTGGACCTACATATTATATACCATGACGTGTTGCATTTAGTTTGGTTTATATGTTTATTATTGATAACCCTATTCGGAATAATATAATATAGAATAATAGAATTATATACATATGTATAAAATGTTAAGATTTAAGAGTAAGAATGCAAAAAAATGCGCTACTTTGTAATTAATTAATATTTATAGATTTAGAAAGTAAAGTAAACTGGGAATTCTCTTCAATAAAACGATCGATCAATAAAAATATAATTTATTTTCTATATAAAATAATAAAAAAAGTGTAATTCTGATGAAAATGGAAAATATATTTCATTTGGACTAGCTAATTATAAAACTACCTATTTTTGCGCCCTCCTTCTCTGTCTGCCGCACCTGCCAGGTACAAAGACATGGATCTGTTAATTTCTGTATCCGTGGCGTCTGTGAAATGTTTCCTAATAGCTTCTATAAAATACAAAGCAAAATATGTCCATGTTCATATTTGTCCATATTATCATAACAACAATTTAGAACTCTTACTTGTAACAGCCCTATAACAAGAAAGCTTTTGAAATTATAGCTTTCCCTTTTTTCCCGTTCCTGAGTATAGCATAGCCACTTCTCTAGAAAATAGTTTTTTCATCAAAACAAAAAAAAAACAGATTTATGAGTAGTGTCTCCCCCACAAAGATATAATCGCTGAGCCTACAATAAACAAGAAATCTGATAATCGTAACACATTGTTCACATAATCATAACAATAATTACCAAAAATTTAATATTTTTCTCATCTGCTAAGTGCTGTTCTAGAGATTCTAGTAGAGTCTGGTTCTCAATTGGCAGTTGATAAAGTTCATCATATGCTGACATATTTGGCCAATATTGGGCCAATATTTCTGTTTTCCTACCTCCTTTAAAATAAATAAAAAAATATTAACAGTAAACCAGTCATCAGTTAATTTGATGAAACCAAAAAGCAACTTCACAATCTAAATTTACTAACACTACTACAAACTACTTCTAAACTCCCTTGTACGAAAATAAATTTATTTTTAGGTTAGGTCGCCTCTTACAGAAAGTATTAGTAGGTAGTTAGTATATTGTAGATAATTGGATTAAGTAGTTACCTCTTTTCCTTTACTTCAATTCCAAATTATGGCACCACAAATAAACACTATAATTATAATTACGTGACGCAATCCACGGCCTGTGCCCACGGCGTCATGACAAAAGGAAAAGGAAAATGGGAGCATATGGTTTGTGGATAGGAGATGGAACTTCACTACGCGGGCGAAGGGAATTTGGATTTTCGGTCTCTTCTCTCTCTCTATCTCGCTTCTCGCGGTACGGATTTTCGTATGATTTTAAATAATAATAAATTTAATAATTATAAGTAATAACAATAATATTTTTATTATTATTTAACTTTCGATTGTAATACCAAATTCATGCATGAATAATAATTGGTACAACAATAAACGTCCCATGTAGAGCCAATATTAGAAAACAGTGTATTATAAAAAGGGCACTACAAACGAATAACGGCATAAACATGACTTCTTAAAATAATTTATTATTAAATACTTTTATAAATATTAATTTCTTTTATATATATTTTTTTAAGGTGAACATGTATGTACACTACAAATATTGGTACATTATTGGTTGGCTAAATATTGCCAATATTGGTCCAATTTACAATATTTACCCAACATATCCTAAATATTGGGCCAATATCCTGTGCTACTGGGGGTGATGCTGATGGTACATTATTTTTTGTTTTAATTTGATGTAAATTTGATGTACTGGAATAGTAAAGAATCTACGTGGTGAATTTATCCATCCATGTGTAATTGACACCTTTTATGAGAAATCTGAAATGATACAAAATTATATTGGAATTGAAGTTGCAATAGGAGGTATCATAGTTCAGTGAATGTTGGAATACGAATTTTACTATTTTATATACTACAGTTTCAATTCTTTTCAGTCAAGACTTTGCCTTACTTGCAAATAGTGAAATTGGAACAGAGAAAGAAGAATTTTTTTTTAATTTTAGGCAACAATAAATCTCGGAGGATGATGAAGTAGAAGATGGTAAAGAGGAAGAAGTAGAATACTGTTAAGTTTCTGTATTATTAAAGATTATGTGAACTAGAAAAGAATGTATGGTAAGAAAGACACTGATCGGAAGAAAAATAACTAACTAACATACCTTCATAGAAAAAGATATTTTTTTCAGCCTTGGTTTGTCTAGGAATTAATATGATGCACTGTTAACAGTATATCATGAATTTTTTCTTATTATTATTTTTCATTACAGTTACACCTGTACCAATTTTAGTTGTCATGCTACTTTAAAAATGGAAACCAAATATTTAGAGACGATCATCTCTTCAGGCTTTGTGGGATATCTTGAAACCCCAGTTCCCAACATATCGTTTTCTTCTTTAGAAGAAACTCTTTGTCTTGGCCAGAATCTTCTCTCGTTTAACAGAATCTTGATTTGGTCACATCTAGTTAACGACATGAATCCACCACGTGTTTTGCAATTTCTGATTTCTTACTAGTATTATTTCATTTATTCATAAGGAAGTTTGAGCCCGTCGAATCCATTTTTCTCGCAGTTGCTTAAATGTTGCTACTTTCTAGTGTTTCCGAAGACGCATATCAGCAGCTGTCCGTGCATACAATTCTACTTCGGTAACATATAAATCGTTTTTTATTTTTTTATCCTGTCCAATCTAACGTATCCCATGTAATTGATTCAACAACTCTCGGCTACTAAATGACAATGCCGCCCGCAAGTTTTTCTTTGCTCCTCTGTACGTTAAAATAATATTCATTAACTCTTCGGTATTGTACATCTACCATTTTTATTGAATTATTAGTCAATAACACTTTAAGAACACCTTAATTCAGAAAAAGTAATCGCTAGCCACTTGGATCGCTCAGGATAAAGATAAATCCCCCCTTTGGCACTTATCATTATTAATATGTCAGACAGTTGAAAAACAATCTTTGAGTCTATATTTGGTCACTTCTTTCACGGAGTGTTAACTTTGCTACAATACATGAGGTAGTACACTCTAATTATCTAGTTGCAGCTCTGCTGGAATCACTCTAATGTCTTGAGGAGAAAGAAAAGACGCTCTAAGACACATGTGTCTCTTTACCATTAAATACAGTTGCAAAAAATGTGAATGAGTCCTCATCTGTGTTGTCGCAAAGCTTGTACCTCACGACATTGCTTGCCAATTCTATCTAGGTGCTTGTTGATTTGTCCGTGGCCTGTTAATGTGTCTGTTAAGCATAATAAAATTTCTGTTTGAGGCAACCCATGTGTTCTCTAAAAGAAACCTGGCCTAACTCAAACCAGATCCCCCCAACCAATCTTCCTTTAATCGCTTTTTGATCCAGCCATCAATGGACCTTAGATAGCATTATGGTAATCTCAATACTAAGGTCTTGCAAATTGACTACTTAATCCTTGTCTGGCCAACATGTCAGCCTTCTCAATTCCTGTCACATTACTGTGACCCGGAACCCAGGTCAGTTTAACACGATTATCCCTCTCCAAGAAGGAAAGATCCCTGATACATTCCAGGAGCTCACGAGTGGTGTTCCTGAAGGATAGAAGCACTCGTAAAATCGCCTGGCTGGTTTACATATCTCTTATCTTGATAATCAGGAGATATGTGGGTAAAGTAGCATACAATACTGTAATTTGAACAAATAAACTCCTTTTAACTGATGATCTAATCATCTTGTCTCATATAACTACTCATTAAATAATGTTATTTTCTAGAAGGAGTGTACAATACTAAATATTTAAGCATTCTATTGGATTCAATTCAAGTTTTTCCCAGTATATACAAAATATATCGAAATCGTATTATAAAAGCTTAGAGTTTATTATAAAAATTGTAACTCTTTTACTAATATCAATGCGTTAACAATGCTACATGTTTCATTAGTGCGCTCTAAACTGGAACATGGTTCTTTAATTTGGTATCCTATATACCAAAATCATTCTTTACCGCTTGAATTTGTGCAAAGGAGATTCTTAAAGATTTTTTCTTTTGAAGCAGATAATATATATCCCGACCGAGATTATAATCATGGGTTATGTTTACCAGGGTTCAATATTACGTTGCTGAAATTTAGATGTATATAATAATATTGATTGCATATCTTTACTGTAATGTTTTAATTATAGAAGTCCTGGTTTGAACTCTAGGCAAGTTGAAACGTTTTATTTATCACCAGCAAGTACCAACACTCTTAAAAAATGATCAGTGTAAGTTGTGTATCATAATTTTAATATTATTTTGGAGCAAGGTGATATAAATTTTTCATCAATCAATTCTGCGGGAAAGGAGAGGTTCCAACAATTTTAATTTTATTAGTATTTATGTTATTTTACTTTATGAATTTGTATTATTGTATTATTTACTAGCATTTTATTATTTTTTTCTATAATATTTATTATAATTTCTGTTCTGCAAATGGAATTTTCTGTTGGGCAATAAAATTCTAATTTGAATTTTGAATTTGAAACACTCTTTATATAGAATTGAAAATAACTTCTACTATAACAAAACTACATCAATTTAAAATCATCGTCACTTTTAGTATTAAATTTAAATTGTTTCCCGTTTACAAAAATGTATTAAAAACCTTTAAATAAAAAATTGTGTTGCCCGTTAAATGCCACTACTTTATGATTCTAGACACATACTTTTATCCGAATATTTTAAGCTTTTTATATGTGTATCAGGGCATAAAACAGTCAGCCTTTTCAGCGCCAAGAACTGAAAAGGTGAATAAATATTTGACCCTCTTGTAGCTACCCAAATAGAGGTAAAAGTAAAAACAAATGATAACCAAATAGCAAGTTGTTTGACTAAGGGCGCCACTGTTTTAAAAATATTCCTATACAAATACAAAATTTGTAGGGTTTTAAAGAATTTAGTGTCTCTTCAAATTTGTTAATGTACCTCTGAAGGCACTACCAAATTTGTGGTTTTCCCCGTACTCAGGTAGAGAACAAATACAAGAAGCTGACATTCTTTTGTTATTTAATTACATTTTGTGGTAGCTAGCTTGTACAGTGTGTTGACGATAATGGGGAATGACACTATAAAAATGTTTGTACCTATTACACTTTATTTCAGCGTCGTTCAGGATTGAATGTAAGGATTGGATCAGGATTGATTGAATGTTGTATGATAGGAGCAAAATACATTACCATATCAAAATTAGGAGCGTGTCGCCATTTGGTTTTGAAATACAGGGCGTTAAAGAATATTTTTTAAAATAAAACCTTGGCTTCATCTTTTTTTACAAATAAATAATATATTACTTTGAAACTTGCATTAGAATTTTTAGTTTCTTGATATAATATATCAAATTTTATTATAATAATTTTGTTGTTAGTATATTTTTAAGCTTTTGAAGCTGTCATTTAATTTTCAATATTCTTTCAAGACTAAATTCAAAATATTATAAAAATCTGGTAAATTACCAATAATTTTTGCAGTTTTTACTTTCGTTTAGATACTTTATGTAGGTATATACATAAAAATGGGGATGAATAATGGGGTCAATATCGCAAAAAGAGTTTGTAAAATTCATATAGTTTCCGAGAAAAAAAATGAGGATCTAATATTTTCTACCTTTACATCGCTGGGCTACTATAGTCTCTAGCCAGGCGATTTCAAATATCCGATTATTTATCGTATTAACGTTTTTGTGATGCGAGTGTTTACATTAGTTTTTCAAAAGTCAAAAATGGCTTACGTGTACGAAAATGATTTAACAGAAGGATTTTCGGGTAAATATGTGGCAAATGCAGCTACTTTTACATCGATGTGCATTGAGTACAAGTTTAGAGCAAATGCGGACATGATACAGGGAAGTCCATGGCGGATTGCAGCAGTGTGTTACGGTTTCATTATATCCATACCATGTGCAGCGTGTCCAAGCATTAATACCAAGGGATTGGACGAGGAGGAGCAGTACCATGGCCGCCACGATCTCCTGACTTTAAATCCTTTGAACTTCTTTTGGTGGGGATATTTAAAAAATGAAGTGGATAGCACCAGAGTGAATATTATTGATGATGTACGCAAACGTATCATAGTTGCTGCAAATAACTTATGAATTAATTGAACGAGAAGCAGGAACAGTTGTGTTAGTTTGTAGAAATTGGGTAATATGAGCTCAAAATTTTGTTGTTGTAATGTCAAGGATGTCAAACTGTTTTATCAATCAAAACCACAAATTAATTCTGTTAATTAATAACAATAGGAGCAAAAACAGGTGAATTTGCTGTATAAAAGGTGTTATAAAATGGAATTTATTTCTTTCTTTGCAAATTTTTTTCAGTTTTTTGTCCGGTATGGGAAACGGTGGGATGAAACAAATAGCTGTCAATTTGTCCGGTCGTCGATTACATGCTTTGTCAGGTATTACAGTAAACCAGTTTCCAGTGCCGTGCAGGAGTGTATTTTTAAATCATTTTGGAACTGACTTTTATAATTTTTTTTTACAAAATTGTATTTGTGTCACTTGTACAACAAATTTTTTTAGATAATTCTAAATCAACCTGTATATTTCCCGGTAGTCTAAATTGTTTAGTATAATGCCAATCTTTGCAATATTTCAGTGAATTAAAGCAAACTTAATGTATGTAAAATGATTTTATTCCTAACCTAACTTTTGTTTTTTTTTTTCATTTCATATTTTCACAGTATTATTCATAATTTATATTCTGGTTATATTCGACACACTTGAGTAGTACTGGCTGCTTATACAGGTTCGATTATTCATCAAGTTATTAAAACAGTTGAATAGGTATAACCTGATTCTGAAGTATGCTGGTTATGGTAATCACTAGTGCCAATACAGGGTGTTAAAAAGAGACTGTAAAATATTTCAGGAGGTAATAGTATGAACCCAAAATAAGCAGAAAAGTCTTAATAAACATGGATCCGCAAAGTAACGGTTGCGGAGATATGGACCACTATAAGTTTTTCAAACATTTTATTTTATTAGGAATAAACCGACAGAGGAAGCTTTTAACAAACAAAAAACAAAGTTACAGAAGATGTTCAAGTGCCCTGTCCACTTACAAGCAGGCACGACATCTTCGTCTCAATAATGAGAATAATTTAAAATATTAAAAATTTAAACAAAGCTTTTAAGGAATATTTCAAGTAGTAATGGCTACATTTTATATGACATGTGACAACATGTGACACAACAATTAGACAGTATAAGTTCAAACCACTGTCTACTCTTTGCATACGTATACGTTTGCGTACATTTTCAATTCTAATTAAAATATCATAAATTGAATTGAGGTGGTGTTAAGTTAAATTAGTTTAAATTAAAGATTTTGAAATATATAAATAAATTTAGCTTAGCTGGGTTTCCTTTTGACCATGGTGGTGCAAGACAGCGACTACGTGGCGTGCTTAACAAATTGGATGACGTAAATATTCAAATATCCTGCTGGTGATTTACTATCGTCCGGATTCACTATATTATGTCGTCCTTATAGTCATAAATGGAATGATGGACAACCGGTATACTTGATATTGCCCAGAGTTTATATAAATTCTATATAGAGACACAGCAATTATTTCTTGATAATAAACTAAAAAGGCTTACTAATGGAGAAATTATGGAATTAAATAATGAACCAGACCAGAACCATGCTGCTTACCTAGGTTGACCTGCGGCCCTAATCGTGTTGCCATTTATTTGCAAATTGAGATTTCGCACTGAACAAAATAGGGAATGGGTGATAATTTATCCAATATATTTATGATCACCGCATTTGTTTAAATATTTGTGTGCTCTCAATTCGTACGTTCTTTAGCAACTATCGCTAGCGCACCTTTCTTGTAAAAAAACATTTCAGACCTTTTTGCTTTTAACTAATTTGAATCTCTTAATAAAGAGAACAGCACCATGCAGACCATAAAAGAAAAATTACTTAGGCAACCAGTAATGTTTAAATGTTGTGGGAGTCAGTTTTAATAGATTATTTAAATATTGAATTACTAATTATTGAATAGCATTTTTAAATGCTTCAGGTTATCCACAAAATACTCATCCCATCTCGCAACAGTACATTCCCCTGAAACGTTGGAACACCTAAAATGCGTTAAGACTGGGATTTTGTATACATATTTTTGCCGTCTAACAGGGCTTCAAGCGAGGACACAGAACTCCAAGAAAATTGAAATAATTGGTTATCATTATTATCAGCTAGTGCGTGAGATAATTTTCATTGCTCATAAAATCACAAGAATAATCAAAATAAATGTTAAAATACCTCAATTTTAGCCACACATTTACTACGCCAATATGTCGCAATTATGGCAAAATTGTCACAGCCACAGCCATCAAATTACTTCACTCACTAGCCAGGACATATAGGACAACTTGTATTTCACTTTCAGATTAATATTTATTGCTAATTTTACATTTTGTGTCTCGAGTAAAATCGTAACATATATCACGGCTTCCATTTTTATGTACGTCAAAATGCACTATAAACTTCAGGGAACCCTGTGGTTCGGGCCTATACGGTTTGTATACTGTCTCATAGGCCTGATTGATTCGCCGTTTCGCTCACTCAGGCTGTGCAATTTCTTTTCTACAAAATCCCCGCCTTAAAGACCACGTAACTAGTCCCATATAATAAGTTGCATTTATCTACAGTACTTTCCTCAAGATGGAGTAAATTTGTTATTTCTTTGCGGCGATTTCGTCTTAGTGTCTCCATGTTCAAGCGATTACAGCTTAGGCCTACTAATCTCCGCGGCAAATTTGTCTCCCATGGCTCCTTCCTCGTGTAATTTAATCCGCATTCTGTTGTGTATATTTGCCGTATGATGAGTTCAGCGTAGATGTAAGATATTTCCTCGTCTCCCGGCTTTATAAAATGTTTTCTTAGTGTCTCGTCAGGCAATGTAGAACGTTTTAAATGTCTTCTTTGATGGACACATTCTACGTTTGCGTCTAATGTTACAATCGTTAAAAAGAAACGGCTCTCAGCTTGAGGGAATGGGATTATTTTGGCTCAACAAAGGCCGCAATGTTTTACATCGTGCCTTTTATTGAAGTCGTCCGCATAGAATGTTCCGTTTGGGTGAAAGTTTTTAGAATGTGTGTTGATTGGTGCGAAATTTGACTAGTAAAGCTAATAGTTTAATTGTTTATGTCTTTCTTTCAGCAACAATGGTGCGGTAAATAATGTTACATTCATTATGTTAAGTGTGGTAATTTTACGTTACAGCACGGTGTGCTGTAAAAGGCAATTCGCGCACGTGTGGCGCGTGTGGTGGGTGTTCGAGTGGCAATAACATAGTCATAGAGACAAAGTGAAGATAATTGATTTATTGAGAAAAATTAACGAAATTAAAGTATATAGTCCAAGTCGGCATCCTTATTTTAATTGAATTGTTTTGGTCAATCTGGAAACATTATATATTTTAATATAAGATTCAGATTTGCCCGGGTGAGTATTTTTTCAAGAATATTAATTCCAACAACTTCATTGGTATGCTTTCTGTTCTTATAGAATTAGAAATCGATTGTGTGTTACGTGCAAGGACCTTGACGACACATATTCCTTTTCTGAGCATGAACAATGTTATGTAATGTGAGAATGTAATCAAGATCTTCACAGATGTATAAATAAAGAAAGAAAATGCAGGATGTGGAATCTATTCGGGGTCTCAATATTTTTAAACCTGGTAAGCAGGATACCTACATAATAATAATAATAATAATAATAATAATTTATTTTGTTTTGGGACAATTACAAATTGTATAACAATAGTCAGTGGTGCGTATTGAAAATACATAAAGTAAAAACACATACAATTTAATCTAAGAAGCAAAAAATTACTTAAGGAATAAAAACATCTGGTCACTAGGAATAGCTTCAGTTTTGCTTTAAATTGATAAAAAGATATATTATCTTGTCTTAATTCGGAAGGTAATTTATTAAATAATTTAGGTCCCAAATAATTTGGTGACTTGTTAGTAACTGACAATTTAGAAAAAGGTACTCGAATATTATTCTTATTCCTAGTATTTACAGAATGTATGTCCCTGCTCAAATAAAATTTTTGCTTATTTTTAAAAACATAAACACACATATCAAATATAAATAACGAACACAGAGTTAAAATTTTGTATTGCTTAAAAATATCTCTACATGTATGTTCACTGGGTACCCCAGCAATGGTACGCAAGATACGCTTCTGTGCAATAAAAACAGAATGTGACAGGGTGGAATCACCAGAAACAGACACCATAACGAAGACGCGATTCTACTTGTGCATAATACAAATTAATTAGTTGTTTTTTTACCAAAATTGTTTTCATATTTTTAAATAAAAAATTTACGGAACTCAAGATGGAAACAAGGTGATTGCAATGCACTTTCCAGTTGAGAGTTTCGTCAAAGTAAATTTCTAGAAATTTAAAACTGCCTGAAACATCACTCTCAATGACACAGTCATTAATTTTTATTGATAGGTCATCACATTTTTTCTGTCTATTATGAAATCTTATAACCTGCGTTTTATTTGCATTTAAATACAAATAATTCTGATTGAACCATGTACATATGCTTTTAATAGTTTGATCAATATGGATAATAAGATCATTATACAAGTTACTTGAAATGATCAAAGACAAATCATCAGCATACATAGTGAAAGCTTTATTACCAATTACATCCTCTATTGAATTGACATATAAAATAAAAAGCACAGGTCCCAGAATAGAGCCCTGTGGTACCCCCATTTCGACCAAACTAAAGTTAGAATTGACCACATTAAAAGCATCGAATTCAACATGTTGTATAGAGACATATTGTCTTCGGAATTTCAAAAAACATTGTAACCATTCCAACGGAACACCTCTTATGCCGTAATCATACAGTTTGGAAAGTAAATTATCGTGATTGACGCAGTCAAACGCCCTGCTCAGATCACAAAAAATCCCAACAGGGCATTCGCCTGCGTCAATACATCTAATGATCTCTTCATAAAAGAGTGTGTAGCAGTTATAGTCGATAGTCCTGAACGAAACCCATGTTGGTTATTAGATAGAATTTTGGTTTTATTTAAGAAATTCGTCAATCGTTCTAAGTAAGCATATTCAAAAATCTTTGAAAAGCTGAGAGGAAGAGTAACTGGTCTGTAGTTTTCTAATGAAAAACGGTCATTTTTTTTAAAGACAGGTAATACTTTTCCAACCTTTAAAGTGTGAGGAAAAACACCATTTTGAAAGGATAGATTTACTAAATACGTTAGAGGCTGCATTATTAATTTTAAAACACGTTTTAATAAAAACATAGGAACATCGTCTGATCCTGCCGATTTCTTATTTTTAATTTATTTCTCAATAAATTTAATAGTTCACCTTCAGAGAAAGGGTTTAAAAATAAAGTATGATTCACTATGTTATTAACACAAACTCCATTACAAACGTTAACAGCAGATATTTTCTCAACAATATTTTTTTGGCCTATCAATGAAAAAATTATTAAAGGCTGAAGCAACCTCAACAGGGTCCTCTATTATTACTCCATTATTTTTTATCGATATATTACTCCTATCTCTCCTCTTATTAGAAATTTCATTCACTATATTCCAAGCTGCTTTTGCTGGATCATCAGAATTATTAATTTTATTTTGGTAATATTTTTTTTTTGTTTCTCTAATTGTAGATATATGCTTATTTTTAGCTGCTTTATAAAACGGAGCTAAGTCAGCGTAATTTTTTTTTAAATGAAAAAGTATTTTAAGATTAGAACTAGATTTTTTAACTTCATCATTTACCCATTGTTTACCTAGATTATTCATATTAAAGTGATGCCTGCGTGCTGGAAAGAAACTGTTAAAATAATATAAAAAGACACTATTGAAGTAATCAAAGGCCTCATTTGTGTCAGAGAGTCGGTAGAGACAGTGCCAATCTTCTTTATATAAAGAGTTTTCAAATTGAACCAAGTTATTTTCATTATAGTTTCTTCTAATAAAGGTTTTATTACAAGAAGTTGATGCATAGCAATCTAGTTCATAAATGATTGTTCTATGGTCAGAGAAACTGTTATCCAGAACACAACATGTTCCATTGTCATGAAAATTTACGAAAATATTATCAATTAAGGTACAGCTGGTGTCAGTCACTCAGTAGGCCACCCCACCACATCTTTTAAGTCAAAGCAAGAAAGAATTGTACACAATTTTCTAAAATCAACATCACTAAAAGCATCAAAGTTAAAATCACCACAAACTACAAAATTAATATTAGGCTTAAACAACAAATTTAAAACGTCGTTAATTTTATTCAAAAACAAGTTTACATACCCAGAAGGAGCTCGATAACAGTTAACAATAATGATATTTTCATTGCGTTGCTTCAGTGAAACAACACAGCACTCAAAATGTTGTTCAACGCAAGAAATATTTATGTTCACTCTCCTAGCGTCTAAGTTCTTTTTACACCAAATTCCGACCCCCCCACACATTTTTTTAAAGGTCTACAATAGGAACTAATCAATTTATAATTATCAATATGTATATTATCAACAACTTCTGTTTTAGCGCCAATTTCTACAAGACACAAAATATCTAAGTTTGAATAATCAGAAATATCTTCCTGTAACATGTTAATTTTGTCCAAGCTTAAGACATTAACATTCAACAATAGCATATTTGGATCAAAACTACTTTACCGGAACCCTTTCCTTTTTGCGCATGTGTAAAAAACGGCTGACACAGGTACCAAAGGGCCATAAATTTGGATCCATTGCTGCTTTAAAATGTTCCTCCAGTATAGATACCCTGAATGAGGCATATAACTCAGGATACTTAGGTGTCAAAGACTCGCACTTAACTTCTGCAAACTTGGGTTTTAACAAATCCACTAATTGAGTTGATGTCGTTTTCGGATCCAACCTGTATACATGTAGGTCTGTCAATCTTGGTACTCCTTTTAACACAGAAGTATCCTTATTGCTGCCAACAACCTTTTAAACGATGGTTATTAGCTTTCTTCTTATTATTAACTACCTGAACCCATTCGTTATTATTTTGTAGAATTGACTGAGGCGGTTCGTTAATAGTGTCTTTACTTAAATTGATATATTTATCAAACTTAATTTGATTCTCGACTTGTTGCACAGCGTTCGACATATCTTTCTCCTTTATAGTGCAGTTTCTGTTAGACTCACTGTTATTGTTTGTATTATCATTTGAGATCAATTCAGATGATTTGTTGACATTTTTTAAGACAACTTGTCTTTTTTTGTTCTCAGTCGACAAGCCAGGTTTTTCCTGGCTTTCTTGCGAAGTTTGTCGTTGGATTTTTTGTGTATTAGAACTGAATTTACCATGAAATCCATTCAATAATTCAATCTGTTGATTTAACAATTGAACTTTATCGTTTAGTTGACGAATGATAATGTCTTTCTGATTGACAATATAGTTAAAAATATGAATGTCCACCTTTTGTCTTTACCCGAAATGTCACTGATAGCCTCAAAAACGCCGCGTCACTTCCAGAATTTGTTAAAACATTGTCACAGCAAATCACTGTATTATCGTCAATAAATTTCACATTCATTTTTTTTGCACAACTCAGATGAAAATGTGAATCACAGATTGCACATTTCAAAAAACTAACTGGTTTAACTTTACACCGTTTACAGACAGAGGAGCTAACCATGCTACCTTCTGCCTCCGCCATGATGTCGAAGTCCTACAGTTTGGGAAACGGATGAAAAAATAGCTGTCAATTTGCTAAGGAGTTCTTAGAATACCTTTGCAATGATACAGCCAGAAGTATCTGGTCATGTTTAGGACAAATTATTAATCTTCGTCTGGTGATAGATATTCAAACTGGACACTGTTGACGAACGTAACACCTTTACTATATCAGGAAGTTTGAAACACTTCTTTGTAGGAGTTGAAGTGAAGATTTTTTTGTTTTAAAATTGTAAGTAAAATAAACGATTAGCGAGTATTTTCATTAATGATGTTGGTGATTTTTTGTGGCATATTACTGCTTGAAATTGTTGTATTACTTTTCATGCCTTCTATAATAGACCTTTTAGCAGTAAATCTTCTGTTGAACCCTTCACTATTTGTTATATCGCCCGTTCAAATAGCTAGAATCCATTTTTCCAAAATTGAACATAAGACATAGCAATAGATACAAACAATATGGCTCCTATAATCAGATAGTATTGTTTGAAAGCACCTGGTAGAAGTTGAACAAGTTGGAACGATATTATTATTGTTAGTGATAGAGGGATAATTGTCTTCAAATTCAACATTACATACCATACCATCATACCAAAAGACTAAGATGTTATAGCCTTTCTAACGGGCATTTTAAAATTCAAACAAAAAAAACGTCGTAGGGGAGTGAAAGATACACATTCTTTTAGTGGTACCGAATGTTTCAGCTCCTTTCTCGAAGTTAAATAAAAATTATATCGGAAATGTCTATTTAATTTCATTTAATTCCATAATTAATTAAGCAATATCTACAGAGATTTAATTTAGTTTATAGTATTTGCATAAATTGACACTGTGTTAATGACCTGATATAAAGAGATATATGAAAAATGTTATCTTGAGTAAAGTGCAAACATTGGCATATTGTGTCTGATATCAGAAGTAGTACAAGAGTAAGGGTTAACAGATATAGTGCGAAGAGATGTGGAAAACATTTTATAAGTACATTAACCTTAAAAGAAAGTATATGGAATAATAAAATTTTTTACCTGCGTCTGGTTGTTTTCATATTAAAACTATAGTATCACTAGTAACACATACTTTTACTAAAGATAGTTATTTTTATGATAGCTAGCTGTAAATATAATATGTTGTTATTTTAGAGATGCTGCTCTTAACTTTATTTTTATAAACTAAATCTTAATGCGTACATTCAAAGCCGTTGCTCAATAGCAAAGATTCCCATAAAGTATTGTATGGTTTTGGATTATAAGTGGTGATAGACTTGTAAAACAAAACGTTTATTTTAATTCAAACAATACACTTTAAATTAATACAATAACAAACAATGGACAATGAAAAACTTAAAATATATTAAAATTTTTACTTATCTACAAGCAAGCCTTGAATCGCTATTTTATCAGAAAAAGCTACTCTATATATCTGGTGGCTTATTATTTATGTAAGCTACTAACTTAAATCGACCAAAACTATCAAATTTAAACATATAAAAAGTATTTGCCAGTTTACGGACAGCTAACGACCTCTACCAAGTCCTAAGGGATTTACCATTTTGAACAACTTATTTCTGTAGTTGGTTTATTTTGTTACTATATTAATAAAACTATCAGTGTATTAGAATCAAGGATGCCTTATAAAGTCGTAAGTTCGTTAAGAGAGATATGTATCTTCGACTGATGTATTTGGTTGTACCAACTGCAAATTTAATCAGATAAATCTCTTGCTCAAAATTGGCCTTGTAGCCCAACTAGCAGCACCTTCGGTTCATCTGGTATTTATACATTATAACAGTTTGTACGATATCTAATCTTAAATATGAAAAGTACAACAAGAAGGGACCATAAGAATTAATTGGTCCATTCATGCAATTTTTCAGTTAAATTACATCCTCATTCAACAGTTCAGTTGGCTGAATCCGTTTCATGTTATATCAATATGCAGATAGCATCTAAACGTTCTCTACTAATTAATAAAATCTGTATCTTTGTTCACAGTCGAAAGCGACTGATTTGGTTCTAATGAAATTAGCATAGTTTTGTCGTAGAACTTCTAGAAGCGATCTGCATTTTATTTCATCTGAACTCCTTCGACTAGTAACAAAGGCGGGATTCTGCGACAACAGGTGCTGCAAAAGACAGGAGAAAATCCATATTCCATTTAACTCGGCAATATACCTACTTCTTAAAAACTAATGAAGCTATCTGTCTTTTATTATTCAAATTCAGTTAATCTGATAATATTAAAATGGTTCAAAATATGGAATGATTGTGTCTTTTATTTATAAAATCTATTACTTATGGCGACAATAGATGACCTGAAAATGTCTATGATTTATTCAAGAAATACTGCCCATACACTATCTTCCAATAATATATAGTCCTTTGGGCGTTGTCTTTCTCTTACACAGTTTGCGTTGATTCCAAATAACTTTTTAATTGGTAATTGATGTATCATAGATAATGTTTAAATCTAATAACCACCTGACTTGTTGTCAATAATTGCATATTTTATCCCACCATTAACACGAATAATTTTAGTTTAGGAATAAATAAATTATATAATTTGCAAAGTGGGATGAATCGCCTGTCTATTGAATTCAAATGTCATTCAATTCAACGTATAATGTACTCAAAACAGTGGCTTGATTAAAGGGTAAAGATTTTTCTATAAATCAATTGTTGATGTTCCTTACCCTAAATACAACAATTTGATTTATTAATACAGGTACCAGTTTAAAAATTACCATCTGGTAGTTCTCTGCTTCAATTGATAAATCATCGACGTCTAGAATGATCCCAAGGTTTAAGTCCTATGTCATTTCGTCACCTCAATACTACAACTAGATAACTAGAATTAATACATTTGGAGAAAATCGAGTTTAAAAGTTCAAATAATAATTAAAAGTAAGGATCGATTTATATATTTTTTATTATTTTCCCTTAATATATTACTACAAAAATGGAACTTATATATCAACATATTTTGAAAAAAAAAAAATAAAAAAACGGTATTTTAACATAGATTTCTTGAAGTTGTCTACTTGTTGCAAAAAAATTAAACGGATATTTTTCAAGTATCTAGTTGTGACAACGCATGAAAAATGGACAAAACAATACGTAAAACTAACTAAAGGAAACTATTATAAAAGAACATAGTCTATTAACCCTCAGATTCCTCTTCATCACTCGACATCAAGATAGTATCTTGCATATTTCCACTGTGGGCTAGGCTATAATAAAAAGGCTTATAAGCATCACTTAGTGCTGGTGGATTCATTGTGAATAAGGAGGTCAAGTTTTCATATTTTTGCTCTGAAATTGAATTGGGCCTTGGTATAATGCTTGCAAACAGGATGCTGGCTGGGATCGACGGCGATTCTTTTTATTGAAATTGAGAAGTCGAAAGTCTCCATCAAAAGTATCTTTAAATTCCATACTGAACGGCTTACATTTCTGGAAACGCAACCAGCACATTTTTTGCCAACTAACTGATGCACCATTCTCATCAGTTTTTCTTACAACCATGTTCTGTTCAACAAATTTTTTGTAGTCATTAATTTCATTTGTGTGTAAATCGTGAATAATATAAGGTTTATCGCCTTTGCGCCTTGAGCCTCGTGCTATGGTCTTCCAATCTTCTGGCCACAAAGACCTTTTTGGTTGCAGTACTCGTTTTCTGGATTTTGATGTAGTTTCTGGAAATGTTTCCATGCCGTCTAGAGCATTATCTTGAGTTGTGCCAGTTAAAATTGTTGGATTTTCATCTGAGGAACTCAATTTTCATCGGGAATGTATTCTGAATGATCTGAGGAAAACGGAGATTCTGGACTCAGTAGAACTTGTTCAATATTTATTGGAACATCACAGTATATTTGGGAATTGTTACCATTTACCATTATATTTTGATACTGGGCGTCGATTTGCTTCTTATCGAGCAAAACATTATTAAGTGTGTGGAAATCTTCATAACTTGTTGATACAATTTGGTTTTGAATTATATTTTGCGGATTGTCAGATAAAATGTAATCCTTCATGTGGGTATTTTCGTTTGTGCCTTCAGAATTATGGTTTTGAACTGCAATAAATATTAAATAGGTACTCATAAGGTCAAACTGTGTAATTATACGTATAATAATTCAACATTATTCAATTAATTATTATATCCTATAACCATAAATTTTAAAACAAAAACAATGAAATTTAACAGTCACGGAATATGCACAGTTATAGTAAAACAACAAAATGAGCTTGTACAACACAGCCTATGTAAACACTAGATATCTAAACAAAGCTACTGGAAATAACAATGCACCAAGTAGATATCTCAAGTTATCTACTTTTAGCAACGATCAGATCTTTCTTGCGAAATGATATACTATGAAACAAATAGGTAATTCAAGTTGCCTTATTGTAGTATTAAATGGGTGAGTAATTTTAAACATGTCTATTTTATGACAGGCTGTGAACATGCGCATGGAGACGCATATGAGTTACCTACTTGTAGCATTCGATAGATTATCAAAAATAGGGACCATGCATCGAGTTATCTGAAATTAGCAAATTTTCGAGTTATCAAGTTGTTGTATTGAGGTAGCGATTTGAACTTTAGTATCTGCCTTCAGGGCGAAATGTGTTAAATACTGCATGTTGTGGACTGCAATTTGTTGTAAACGTTAACTGCTAGAAATCACTGGGTTTTCAGCAACAGTCACAGTCAGTATGATTTGGTCATTCTGGAAAATATCTTTTAACTTGAAGTCATCAACTGTAGATATAATTTAAATGTTGATAAATCAACTCTAGTTATCATAATACTCAACAGTAAAAAGGATAGTATAAAAGTAACTAAGATTTCCTTCAAATACATATCCAAAATGAGCACAAAATCCACGATATTTTGTTCTGTATAAAAATGGAAAATACACAATTTAGGTAGTAAATACGTTTGTAAAAAGCTGAATTGCATGTTAACTGAATCTATAAAATGCATTAAAATATGCGAGTAAAAGTTTTAAACGGTTTTTAATTTCACTATTGGTTGAATTGATTTGTAGCATGTAGGAAATTGTGTGGAAGGTAATGTTGGAGTTGCTAATGGAACAGTATCAACTTTCAAGTCTATATCTTTAGATATTCGTGAATGATTGATTGAATTCATTGGATTTATTTAATTTTCTAACATGAAATTGAATTTAAAATTCGTTGTAACATCATTACATCCTCTACACCGCACAATATTCTCTGTGTAAGACCTAAGCACAAACAGATATTTTATTTCCTTTAAGAAATACAAAGTTATGAGGATAACACCATTTCAACTTACGTTTCCAATATGCAGTAAAAACTCATTTGGATTTTAACTATTTCAGGAACAGGACACGGGCCCAAATTAAAACCATAAAACGCGAAACGAACAGTGCAGATTTTGGACCGAACAAAGAGAAAGGCTAACACGATAATACAATTTACGCAGATTGTTTTCGAATCACCTCGAATTCGAAACTGCAGTGAAAAAGACATATAAAAGCATGATTCTTTGAATTAATAACTCGGGTTTCTCGAAAACGATTATTAAAGAGTCAATATGAGTCCGTTGGAGTAATTCAAACCATAAAAATGAAACTTTAGCGTCGCGGCCTCTATAATGTGCGTTATTTATGGAAGGTTGGTGGACCTGTTTTGTCACCCAGTGTGTGGCTCCGCTTGCAGAAGTATGCAGTCGCGGTGATCGCATTTGAGTATTTTCCTCGTAAATATCGACCAGAAGCTGGATAATTTCACCTTAATTCGCTGGAGGAGTATAAAAGTCAGCGAGATGGAATGTTATGGGCCGAGTTTAGTCTTTTTAATTATAGCGCGTATAAAATAAATTTTATTTGGGATATTTGCTTTATGGCCGTGCATGCACCGGGGCTGATGTGAGTCACGCTATTTTCGATTACTTTTTTAGTATTTTAGGCAGGTACATTTAAGCCAGATTTCCTGTTGGTGTATTTTCATATCAGTATATTACAACAATCCATAAACACTTTTATTGGCGTATTATAAATGTATGATTATGTTAATATATGTGGATCTTATAAATTCAAGAACGTTTAGTGATCTAAAAATAAATATGATTTTTTACATATTACAATTTCAATAATTTTAAATTCAAGCTTTATACAAACAATGAAGAGTATTATAACAAGTATTGAGAAACGCATTTCGATATTTTGATTTATTTAAGAGATACAGGATGTTTTTCAATTTTGGCGGTTTTCTATGGTAACTCTAACTTTTCTGCTCATGAAAATATGTATACGTTATGAAGACGTTTTTTCTGCGTGCGTGATATCTAGTGGTTTGCGCAATATTTTTTTATAATTTTTAATTTTTAATTATAACAAACATATATTTTTTAATGGAACATTATCCGTGTTTTTCATTTTTTTATTCAGCTTGAAATTATTTCAACATATAAGGAACTTTCGCAATATGACGCTCAACACAAAAAATCTGAATAGAACAATCTTATTAGAAAATTCAAATATTTTCAGAAATTAAATTACCTATCAACATCATAGAAAATACCTAAAATTAAAAAAATGTTCTGAATCAAAATTAATCAAGATGTCGAAATGTAATTTTCTTCATTCAACTTAGCTCAACCACTATTCCCGTGGCATTTGGACTATTTTCTCGGGAAATAAAGGAAACCTTATAAAAGTGTCGAAACTGACCTAACCCGTATAGTCAATTTTAAGTAAGTTACGCTAAAAACATCTTGTTTATAACACTCGAATTCACAAAACTGTTTTGACTTGGACATTTAAGGTGGCCATATTTGTGGCCCAAAATAGTGGAATGTCGATGTAATTTCAAAGTTAGGAATTTTAAACCCTGTTAAAGTTACCAATCAAAATTATACATTGTTAGATACTAGAAAGTTGAACTTATGTAGTATTTATACAGGGTGAACCTTAAATAAGTACAAATATTTTAACTGCTGGTGTAGTTCGTCTTATAAATAAGTCTAGTGAAAGCCATTTTTAAATTTCTGATATTTACGGAGATATTATTTTTTTAAATACACACATTTTGAGGACCGCTGCTTAACCAAGCTAATGAACCATATGATTTGTTGCGAGGTTGCCATATCTTTTCTAATATAAATATTACGTTTCTTTTAACGTAATCGTAAAGTAATAAGGTTAATTCTATTTTAAAAATACTTGTTTGAAGCATAAGTACAGTAAAGTTGGGTATGTAGTATGATACGCAGCAATATTAACATACATTTTAACTGCTTAACTGACCTTACTATAAACGATTAAAAATGAATTTCCGCAAGTTAAATACTACAGTAAAGTATTTAGGAAGATATTACGTGATATTACTATGTCCAATGTTCAAAAATTATACATAAACGTGCACAGCTTACCTGTTTGTTAAAAAATTAACTATTTAATCAGTAATCCACATTTCACAAGTTAAATGCCATTGTACACTGTTAGAAAGAGACAAAAGACACAATTTCTTTAAGTTATTTTATGAATAATAACGAAAAACTATGATTTTCACACAACATATTAATTAAATTTAAAAGTTTCTTCAAGCAAAGACATTTGTGTAACACTGGCAACACTGTCAACTAGATGTTCAATCTGACGCGCTATGATTCATAAATGTATGAAAGTCAGCGGTCCTCAACAAATTTTCTACAGAAAATTACAAAATTTATTTAAAATTTCACTTTTTTATTTCTGATTTTTTGTGTAAAAAAACTATTAATTATGTGTTCTACATAGTGAACTATACTGCTGGTTAAAATATTTCTACTTATTTAAGGTTCACCAGTATTGCCAAAATGTAGTGATTTTATACTTAAAATATTTATTGAAAGTGACTCATTTTATGGAATTTTTACACAAACTTCAACAATTAATTTTTCAGATTTAAAAACCAAAGTAAGAAAAATTAACACAAACCTTTCCTAAGTTTATCCTTTATGTGTATTTTGGCGCAGTTAAATAAAGTGTTACATTTTTTTGTAGAAGAGAAAGGTAAACTTAAAATTAGTTATCGGTATTTTTTGAGCCATTGAGCCATTGAGTTTAACTATTACTAGATAGCAGTAGATACTTCTCTGCTAATACAAGGTAACGGCGCCCTTAATATATTTTCTAGACTGTAATTCCCGTATAATAGATTAATAGATATGCATTATATGAGAAAAAATAGGAATATCGTAAAGAATTAACAATTTTTACTTACCTTAAGTCTTAAGTAATTTATCAAGCTTTTCCTTGGGTTTAGAGCAGCAGCATCTGGATGATATTTCACAAGTAAAATGTATCATGCTATTTTAAGTAACCTCATTAATACGCATACAAATTAAAAATTAACATTAAAAAAAACATTCTTAATGGTAATACTGATATTTTATAGGACATGATAACTCCAGACTGCAGCTACAGCTATGTTATATCTTCAATATATTAAGCTTTAAACAGGGACATGAAATATGACAATTCATTTTTCTAATTTTTTTAGCTTATAATAGTTATATATTTTACTTTTTGACAGATTAAAATCCAGCTTTCACAGGCCCAACAATATTTTTATTATTATTATTTTTTTAAGAGCATAATTGAAACAATAAATTTAACATTTAATAATATTTAAATGAGATCTACACTGTTACAAAGTAATAATAATTATTCCATATCGCAGGCACTTATCTATACATGACTTAAATCATACTGATCCTACAGACACTATTGTTCTTCAGATATGTATAAAGTATACTTATAACACAAAAAATAATATATTTGTATATATTATGTAACATGAACAGAGTTCAATCTGCAGTACCCTATTACCTTTAAATCTCATATAGGTTGTTAAGAAACACAAGATAAAACTACTTATATGTAATAGACACTCACTAGTCACCCTAAATTATCATTATGTAAGTAACTTACTCTAAATTAAATATGTAAGTACCTAGATCCTAGGTATATGCTGTGTTAGTACTGTACACCATGTACAGAACAAAATGAAACAAGAAGTAATGGCGTTACCACCCGAGTGCGTTTTAAAATTAGTAGTACCTTTACACACATTAGGCATGTTTTTACAGTCAATTACATAGTAAGTTTTGTTTTGTAAAATTACAGGGGTCAATGTAACATCATCATTGTTAGATATTTTAAGACAATTATAAAGAAATTTTTCAAAGTATATTTGTAAAATTACTGGCCTTTTTTCCATTGTAGGCTATCACACAATGTACGAATAATTATTGAATGTAGCAATCACCGTGATAAAAAAATTACCATATCAGAATATAACCCTAATATGCCTTCTGGATCAGGAATTATTATTAAAGATTGTAAAGACTGTTCTTTCGATCCAAATAACGGCTAACAAATGAACTTTTTACCTTTGTTCTATTTATTATAATTAATGTTCTTGTTGTAATCATGTTAATAATTGAAAAGTTTTATTTTGTTGAGTGACTGTAAATGTAAACTTTGTATGCTATACCAAAAATTTTCAAAATTGTTTGATTTCAACAATAATCCAAAAAATCTTTCTAGGTATAATAAATAATAAATTCAAATTAGTTTATTCAATAAGAATGTTGTCTCTGTGTATTAAAAGTCGTCCTTACAATGTAACCAACTTGTAAACAAATAAAATGTCATTAAACTTGGTTACTAAAAAACGATTGTCATTATTAATATATAAAATTAACGTTAACATTCCGTGAAATTGAAAAATAAATATAGATTACACGAATCCGCTTATTACTATGTTTTTAATGCAATTAATATTGCATTAACGAAATCACGAACCAGTTACTCGAATAACGGTCATCCTAACAGGATTGAACGTTAAACCAAAACAAAATTATGCAGAAATGCAATCCGCCACATGAAACATTTACAAACTTCTAAAAAATTCATTTCGTCTCCCATTAGTTCATTTACACGTTGTCGGAGGAAAATCCGGCGCGTCAATTAAAAGTGATGGAATATTTAATTTTTATCGTCGAATATACGACGTTGCACTCTAGGATCTTCATAAGATCCATTAAAAATTTAAAGGTAATGAAAATGATTAGCATGGAATCCAAATGGCATAATAATTTAAGACGAGCCTAATGAAAGAAGTAGTCATTTTATTACGCTTGAATTTTAAATCCGCTCGGTTCTTTGCAGGGATACCTCTCTGCAATTATGACTTCTTGTTTAAAGCAAAATCGCTGTTAATATAAATTACTCGGAACAGGAATAATTTCATGATACGGTAAATTATGCATTAATTAAATTTGCTTCAAGAGACTCGGTACTTTTATTAACCGGTAAGTGTACCTGGTGTTTAAATAAATCTACAAATTATAAAAAATTGCAGTCTTAAGCAAGTGCAGTATCGTTTAATATAAATATAGCCGTGAGTTGAGCTTGTCAATTTTGGTCTTTAACAGAATTTACCGGAAAGACAGAATACCATAATAATAGGCCTGTTCAATCGTCTTGATCTCATTTTGGTCTGATCCGGTCCGGTCTGGTCCGGTCCGGTCCTATCCGGTCTGGTCTGGTCTGGTCTGGTCTGGTCTGGTCTGGTCTGGTCTGGTCTGGTCTGGTCTGGTCTGGTCTGGTCTGGTCTGGTCTGGTCTGGTCTGGTCTGGTCTGGTCTGGTCTGGTAAGGGCACTACAAGATGCCAACACTAATTACGAACTGGTTTCAAACTATCATAAATATTTGACCAGTCGTTATGAATGTCTCTTCAGAAAATATCATGCAGTACGTGATTAGAAAAACATTTTTGACAGTTTCAAACTAGTCCACAACTGATGTTTGATGCTAATGGTTCATGTGCAAGGCTTCCCACTAAAAAATATATGTTGTTTATATTTAACTTTAGTAAAACCAACTAAACAAATGCAACCTCATAATTTTAATTTTCTTTGCCTTCATATCCAAAAAATGATTTTAGTAAATTTTCCTGCTATCCTAAAGATATATCTAAAAATCAATTACCTACCGGTGTATGTTCTTTGAAATCATATCTTTCCGACCACAACCTTGTACAGTTTCGGAAAGTACAAGCGTTCCCTTTGATCTACAATACGAAAGAAGTGTTAGAGAGAGAAATAAACTCATTTAACATTGCCATACTTTAAACAATTCCTTATTTCATATTATTTTATTATAAAGTAAAAGTGACACTGTAAACGCACATTCTCCAATAATATTTTAATTACTCAGTCCACTCTCCGCTTCCTCCTAATATTTCGTTTCTAGATATGCTCTTCTTCCTGCCTACCCATTCACTATCGATAGCCGCCTTGATTCATTCCATGAGTTTACTGCAGATGGACTGTATTATTTAGATCATGGGATCTTGACAATATAACCATCAATATCTTTATTGTGTGTAAATTTAACAATTACAGTGACTTTTACACAATGTATAAATCTATACAAGAAAAAATAATTTACTGCTATACAAAATATCAAATAATTCTATTTTGCCCAAATTAGACATTCTGCATCTTGAAAATTCATATAGTACCTACAGGGTGATTCTAACAATGTGGAGTCTTATTGATAGTTCCATAGTTTTCATCTGCTTCACAGGTCTCGTTAAATGAATTGTGCCTAATCTAATAATTACCGTGGTTAATAAGATGCGGAACGTTTTTAGCAATAAGGAATATGCAGATATGAATTTGATATATGGAGAATGTAGGGGAAATTCGAATCGTGCCCGGAAATTGTACAGTCAAACATTTCCCTATCGCCGAATTTCAGACACTCGGACATTCGCAGACACTTAAAAAACTACTGCAAACACTAGTAAAAATGTTAGTAATAACATCGAATTTCGGTACCCAGAATCGTCTGTATTCCATAAAAACAATTGTTCAATAATATCTTTCCATATCTGCAATGAAAACATGCATTTGAACAAAGACTAATGTTTCTTACAAATATTTGTTTCAGTAAAACAGTAAATGCTTCATATGAAAAATATCTATGCATTGAAACAATACAGTACATACTATTGACTCAAACTGTTTACTGGTTAAGGAAAAACAATTATAATTTTATTTTAAGAATACTATAAAATCAATGTAACACTACATTTGTTCTAACAAAATAATATTATAATTCAAATAACATTAAAATTGTTTTAATATAAATAAATGTTTTACTTAATATGAAATTATAACTTTTCTGAAATAAAGCAAAACAGTTATTTGGAATTAATAACAGTGGAACTTTTTTAGGAAACGAGTGTAAGGTAAAAATAAAAGTATAACTGTTTCAATAGAATGTATTTTTTTATACAATACATATACAGGTATGAAATATAACAAATATAAATGCTTTCAATAATTAATATTCTTTAGCTGAGCCTATACAAAAATATAAATAATTTGAGACGGTATAAAATACGGCAGGCTTATTAATTGTCTGTAAAGTTTTAAATCCATTGTCACAAATTTTTCAGAGTATCTAACAGAATAAATACTATGATGTAAATTATAATTTAAGGTAATTAATAAATAACAATAGCAATAAATTGTGCTGATGTTTTCTATCATGCCGAAAAAAGAAATATCTTTATAAATGCCTAATGAAATAAAAAACATGATTTTGTAAAAAATACCATTTATCCATCCATAGCACACAAAAACTTGTGGACGAAATTTCTGATGGTAGAATAATGTCTTTTTGTGAAAATATGATAAATTTGGATTAAAACAAAATACAAAAATCAATTACACCATACTTTTAAATGTAGTTTATCTGAAAATTTAAAAATATGATTATGTCAATAAAACTATTATTCCTTTAATAAAATAAGTGTTTTAATTTGAATTTATTTGACTCAAATAAGTTTGTTTAAACTAAAACAACCATAATATAGATGTATCCTTAAAAGATAATTGGTTTGAAGAAATGGGTTTGTTCCTAGCTTATAATTTACTAAGTTTTAATTGATTAAGTATATTTTATGTTTAAATTGAATATAAGTATACCTATCTTCGATTTTAATACATTTCTTAAAGATACAATAGAATTGTTCCAAATACAAGAGTAACATTAAAATAAAGATATAAGATCAAATTAAATAAGTATTTCTTCTTTCTTATTTCTTTTTTTTAAAGAAATGTGTATTCTATTATTAAAGATAGGTTTTTATGTGTGTAGAGACTACAGTAACGATGTGATGTAAAGGTTGAAAATACTATAAGGTCAATAATTTTTGTCTCGGAAACTATAAGGATATAATTTTTTTTAAGATATTGACTCCATTTCTCAAAGCATTTACTCCCAATTTTTTTTTGATAAATTGTGAGTGACCCTGTATCCCTGCATTACCCTGTATCCCTGCATTTATTTATTTATTTCGACATAGGTAATCCAACAGGCAATTCAATGCCCAATAACAGGATTACAAAAGAGAAAAAAATACAAATTCGTGGTAAGTAACTTAATTAAACCTAAAGAAACAGTGAACACAATTAACACTAATGTAGTATAGAATTAACATATGATTTTACACTTGATAATGATGAGTTAAAAAGATCTAGATGAATAAAGTAATCATTATAATTCTTCTGTAACATACGTATTGGAGAATTACTTGCATAATTAGTCCGACACGATGAAATATAAAAAGATTAGCATATCTAGAAAAATGTGAATGGTGATTAAAAGAAATTTGACTGAGAATATAAGGAGAATCAACAATATTGGTAAGTAATGTGTACAGAAAAATTATTCTTCTCGAGACACATTTTTCTAAACGGCAGTGCGACAGTCTGACTTCATATGGTTCATAATATAAATTTCTGTTAAATCTATAATTGAGCACATCAATAAATCTTTTCTGAACATTTTCAAGTCGATCTATGTATTTATAATACAACGGGCTCCATAAAAGACTACCATATTCCAATTTACTTCTAACTAATGCATTATACAAAATAATAATTGAAGAAGGGTTAGTGAAATGCTTTGTATTGCGTAATATAAAACCTAGAGTTCTCATAGCTTTTTGTGCTATTGAGTCAATATGTGTCTCAAAAGATAATTGGCTATCTAAAATTATACCTAAGTCCTTAACTTCACTAACGACTCTCAAAGTATGACCGCCAATGGTGTAATTGTAAGTAATATTAAGTTCTTTTCTGGAAAATGTTATACTATGGCATTTATTAATATTAAGGAAAAGTTTATGAAAATTGCAATATTCATTTAATCTGGACAGATCTTCCTCAAGTTTAATGCAGTCATCCACAGATTGAACAGGCATTGACAATTTAAGGTCATCGGCAAATAAATTATAATTCGAATAATTGAAGCAGGAACCAATGTCATTTATAAAAAGACAAAAAAGAAGAGGTCCCATGTGAGAACCTTGTGGTATTCCAGAGGTAATACTATGGTACTCAGAAAAATAATTGTTCCATCTGACACAATGGCTTCTGTTAGTGATATAAGACTTCAGCCAACGAAGCAGTTCCCCATGAATACCGAAATTTTCAAGTTTAATTAATAATGTCGGATGATGTACTTTGTCAAACGCTTTTGAAAAGTCGGTATACACAGCGTCCACCTGCATTTTATTGTCCATAGCTTCAAGAGTCGTTTGTAAAAGGCATTAAATTAGTAATAATAGATCTGCCCCGAAAAAGCCATGTTGATTATCATTTATTAAATGCTTAATTTTAAAGAAGAGTTCCTTAGTAACTATTGATTCCAAAATTTTACCAAATACACAAAGTAAAGAAATGGAACGATAATTGCTGACTTCATCCTTAGAACCACTTTTAAAAACTGGAATTACTACTGCTCTTTTCCAAACGTTAGGAAAACAACCAGAAGCTAAGGATTTGTTGAATATAATGAACAACGGCAAAATTAGAGACTGTTTACAAGATTTTACAAATATAGGAGGAATGTCATCCGGACCAGCACTTTTATTAATATCAAGTCGGTCAAATTCCTGCTCGATTTCTTCAACAGATATATGTTTAATATTTACACTAAAATTTTGACTGCCAGTTAAGGTAGATATATTACTTACGGTTGAAGAGGTGTCATTTGGTTCAAATACTGAAGAAAAGTATTGACAATAGGCATCACAGATATCCTGATCATTAGACAACTCTTGACCGTTATAATTGATAACACGTGGAAAACGTTTATTACTGGATTTATTAGAAATGAATGACCAAAAATGCTTTATATTATTCTTTATATTATCCTCAATACCTGACACATAATTTTTATAATCAATTCTAGCAGAATTTTTAACATCTCTCCTGAGATATGAGAATGATTCGTACGCGGCTGCATCATTATATTTCCTCCATCGTGTATGCATTTTTTCTTTTGCTTTAATAAGATTTTTTGTACGTTTAGAGAACCATGGAGGAAAATTTCCCTTTACATATTTGCGCCTAATATGATTATCAAATATAATTTTCAAAGAATTGTATAGAGAAAGGACTGCTTCTTCTACTGACAGCTCTTCCAAGGTATTTACCCAGTCCACGTTGGATAAATTTTGGTTAATAATATTATAATCTGCTGATTTGAAGTCATATTTAGAAAAATCATTTTTAATTTTGAATTTAATGTTATTACTTAAATTTAAATAAATATTCAGTGCCTTATGATGACGATCCTCTTTTACAAAGGACTACTACAGTCTCTAATCTGAACATTGCACGAAAGTGAAGAAAAGACCAAGTCAAGCAACCTACCGTATATGTTGGTAACACCATTAAATTGATTAAGATCTAAGAAATTAAAAGTATCAACAAGAGCCGTTCCAAAGGCAGTATTTACATTAGATGGAACGAAATAATTATAAACATGATCTAGAGACCATTCCAGAGTAGGAGGTAACATAGGTACTTATTGTGTAAACTATAATAATAATACCTAAGCAAATCTTGTGTACCTACATATTTTTTAAACGTACAACAAACGTATACCTCTTCTTGGTTTATTATACGTTGCTGCATCGATTTAACTTAGAATATGACTTACCTCCTTCTGCTATCCTAATAGCAGATATTGGTTATTCGCATGGATGAAAAGTGACAAAACGTGTTTGATTTGAAGCAATGTGTGTTTATTTGTTTAAAATAAGACTTTTTTGTATTCGATGTACTTGACTGTGATTATAATTTCGTTTTCAGATAAAAATATTAAATAGTTTTGAAAACGTATTTAATTCACACAATAAGTTTGTATTTTGAATAAGTGGAAATTTAAATAGGTAGTGTTACATAGGTCAAAGCCCTTGTACACTTTTACTATATATGTATATGAACAAATTGTATATTTAGATCTACTAGAGGCATTTTAATTATTTGTATAACATTAGGTATTCAAAAAAAACTTTGTTAGTCCCTTGTTGGATACAAATTTACTTATTTTTTATTATAAATACAATCAAATTACTCGGAAGGGAACTTTAACAGGCTGTATGTAGAAACAAACACCTAGAGCTCTTCTCCGTACCATTGTATTAACCTCTTCAATCTTCTGCTCTCCTACTAATAATTGTCGATGAAATACTCGAAAAGAGTCGTATCTCCACGGAACGCGAATACGATTCGATGGCTGGTGACCGACTAAGTAAGTATAGTGAAAAAATAAACCTTTTATCGCTACAAAGTAACAGCAACAATAGATGTAACGTTTGCAGTCATGTGTATGTAGGTATTGGGGTCTACTTAGACGTATTTGACAATATAACAAGCAATAAATATTATTGCCAGGTTAATTTTATAGACATAGCACATTATTAACGATAATAAGACCCAGCTAAGCTTAGGTAGTTTCATTTTAGATAATATAATCTTCCTTTAATTACTTAAATAATTATTACAATCTTAATTAATATATTGTACAATAAAATTTCTATCTCATATACAGGATATCCCTGGTTTTCCGTTCGTAACTTTGGGAGATAGAACATGAAATAATAATAGTTGTCTACTCTAAAGGCGCCTACAGACACACGAACATTTCTTGAGATATGTACGCGCGTACAAGTACGCGCGTACATATCCGTCGGTGTGTAGACAATATCTCTCTAAAATATCCGTCGAAGATGTATTCAGTCGCTGCTTGAATTTTTGTACGCGCGTACAAGTTGCACGTACATATCTTTCTGTGTGTAGCCAAAACGGACTTACGTATCGCGAATAATATCAGTGCGGTTCGTGGTGTCCACCCACGTGTTAACTGTTTTTAATTTAAATCATAGCTGATAATACGAATTATTCGAAGGAATTTTTAACGAAATAGCATTGCAGATCTCTGGAATTATTTTACTTAGCGATTGAGATGCGATGATACTAGAAAATTTAAAATCTTCATAATTCCTTCCACAGGGTAACTGATAATCTTTCATGTGGTAATATGGCAGACCTCATGCACGTGTCTTGTTTCTGGATTAGTGGTGTTACTAAATTTAAAAGTAATACATAGCTATCTTCATCCATACCTACGAAGATAATTTCGATAATCATGCAGTTCTAAACGAAGTTCTTCCAGTAGATTTATATGCGAAAATCGATTTTTTATTATGCACACACACGCCACTGCTAATAAATTTAAATCGTGATTACTCACTGTCGCCATGTTTATTATAAAACTGAATAGAAAATTATCAAAACGTCGAATTCGAATAAAACGTACATGTACGCGCGTACATATCTCAAGAAATGTTCGTGTGTCTGTAGGCGCCTTAACATTTTTGTCTATGAGACTCAGTTTTCCTGATACAGGGCGTTCTACTTTAAAAAAATTATTCTACTAAACAAATAAATATGTTTTATTCAAACTTGGCATGCAGTAATCATAGGTATTATAAGGTTAACATTTTGACGAGAATAATCTTATTTGAATGCCAATGGTGTACGTATAAACTCTTCTTCACTCTTGAAGCTCTTATTAAACTTCCACAACAATCGTGAATCGTGTATTTTTTCGGTACAAATAATAAAATTTTATTCTATTTTCTGAAAAAAAAAACCGCTCATGAGGACAAGTGATATCCATTTTCGTTAATTCAACGATAGCATCGATTTCTTATATATGTCAATATTTATTATTTTATCACAAAATCTTCGATGCAGGTTTTTTTCTGTCATGCACCGGAACTGAATACACTTTTTCCTTTAAAAAATCCTAAAGAAATAAATCTAGTGGTTTGAGGTCCCGTAATCGAGCTGGCAAAGCAGCTGGACCACCTCGACCAGTTCACTTTTTCCCGTACATTGAACTTTATCAACTTATAATTCCAACATGCTCTTACCGCACTACAAATAAACTGATTTGACATGACATGTCATTACTTTTGAAACAAACTTACAAAAGATAAAATAAAAAAGAAATCATGTATTAATATGTAAAAACCTAAGAAGTACATATTTAAAGCATACAAAAATCTATGTAGGTAGAAAACAAGAAGACATAACAAAATTTAAACCTCACTAACTTTTATTTTCAGATTTTTTTTAAAACAAGTTAAAGAATAATTAATTTATAATATAGTTTATAATCCCATAAGATAACCTTGGTTAGAAAAAATCAAAATATATGAAAAACAAAGCTTTTTAGTGAATTTCCACAAGAGCACATTTTCAGAAATTAGAATAATTTTTTTATATTTGTACTGAAAAAGTATCTACTATTCACCACTGGCGCAGAAATTTAGTGGGTTTGAGGCTGAAGAAAAAAAAGTTATTCACGGCAAAATACTAACCTTTTGTTATGATTACTGCATGCAAGTTTGAAGAAAAAATATTAATTTGTTTAATAGATAAAAATAAAATATATTTTTTTAAAGTTGAACTCTCTGTATCCGGAAAATGATGTGTCACAGAGAAAAATGTTAGAGGAAGAGACAACTATTATTTTTTATGTTGTCTTTGCCCAAAACAATGTTTGTGTATGATACCTTGTTTTTTCGGTTCTTAAATAAAGTTGTGATTTGAAGTGTGACAAGCAGTAGATATGTGTGACTTGTCAAATAGACAGACCTAATATTCCAGTTTTTTGTTTCCAAAGGAATTAAGCTAATCCAATTTTGACATTATTATTGTCAGAAAGTATATCATAATTTCTGGATAATAAATTGTGGAATATTATTTCTATAATATTTTTTCTAATAAAAACCGCATTCGTTATCGCGTTATCAATCTTATCAATTAATCGTTACCATAGACATTTTACAAAATTATTTCAAGGTGTACCTATCTTTGTATTGCTATAGCGTTATGTTCTCCTGGTATTCTGTGTTACCTGGTGGAATCGCACGCGTGCCGCCAGTCCACACGGAATCTCTGGAATTTATTTCAATAGAAGCTGTGCGAATATAAAAAATTATGTCTATTGGATTTAAAAACGCTACATCTGAAAATAAGAAACTTTGTTTAGGAAGAATCTGAAAAGGAACTACATTTTGTTAAAACGTTCGAAACAAGGAGGTAGGTAAGTACCTGATATTTTTTGTCAGATTGATTTTAGTGGGACCAAACATATATACAGGGTATTTCCGAAATGCGTTACTTCAACTGAGTAGGTAATACGGAACGTGAAAATAACAAACTTTTTTTAAGCAGCAACCTTAGCCTAAAACGTTTTTGCAAAATAAATAAATTGTCAATTGAAGACATAGAAATAGGTTTTGTTACTGTATTTACAATAAAGGTCTAGGCTTTTGTCCCCACAGTAGTTAATTTCACACAGTATTGTTAATACCTAATAAGAAAATGCAGGTATGTATATAAAGAAACAGAAAATTAATAGACATAAACTACTTTCCAGAAGTCAATTTTGTGTAATTTTATAAATATTGCATGCGATTGCTCTGGGCATCTGTGTAATTTCATCGGCATTAGCAAAAATATTGCTGTTGAAGATCGGCACCGTTGACAATATTCGTATGCACACACTCTCTCACATTGTATCTGCTCATTCTTGTTTGAATAAGGCATTTTAAAAGAAAACAACGTAAATCACTACTTAACGAAACAAGCAAATAACCAATTTGAAGGATTGTTCGTGAAGTAAAAACCTTAAATTCTGTTAGATTCATGAATTCGACCACCTAGGTATAGGTATACCTATCAATGTATAAAACCTAATTTTTCTGAAACATTGAGTACAAAAATTGTTACTCTTTTAGATATTTCTTTATAATTGCAAAAAACTACTTACTTTTTCCAGGTGCAAGAAGAGACTAAATTCAAACTAATGATTAATGAATTCTATGCATTAAGATTTTGACCCGCAAAAGTAACTACGAATATTTCATTGTATAACTTATTCATTGTTATTCAGTGGCTCCTACCTTTGGTTCATCCTTTCTCAAGCAATTATTACAATTTCTGTCACTTGTTTTGTCTTCTCATGAATGTTTGATATTGAAGACGGTTTACATTTTCAAAAACCTATTAAAATAATTACGTTGTATTTGTATATACCGGGAAACATAGATATTTAAGACACTACTGTGCTGTTAACATAATATACAGGTTGCCCGGGAAAATGTGGGAAATCTCTCGGGAGGAGAGACAACATTAAACAGTAAGATGACAAGTTCTTATAAAATATTTTCCTACAGGCCCCTACGGAATACGTGTCCCTGAAGGATGCCGCTGGAAATTGGTTTTTCTTGAATACCTTTTAAAGTACTTAATATGATTTAATAAAAATTTAATGTGATGGACACTATAGTAAGGACCTCTTAAAATAGTGTCCTCGAAAGATATTGACCTTAGTTTACTAGGGGGGTGGGCTAAGCTTTACAAATTAATGCCTTTAATTTCAACTTTATACTAAAAAAGGTACTGTTGTTTATTGCCGATAAAATTAATTGTTTTACACTTTTACTATTTTAATTCTCCTCAAATAAAATAATAACTCTTTAAAAGAGTTTGTAAGACATACATTATTTTGCAACCAAATACCACATTTGAGGGGTGTAGATGCAAAAGTTGCAATATCCACTTTTGACGGAAAATGAGCTTGATACGTCACTTTGTGGAAAATTTTGTCCTCTACAAGATGGTGCAAAGGGATTCGTGCAAAAACGACAATATCCAATATTAAATTGCATTCGAATTTCTCGCTTAGTTTCAGAAGGGACAATATCCATCACATGGTCAGTTGCAAACTGCGCAATCTCCGGTTATCCAATAAAATCGCGGTATGTGCATCACGTGATCACTGTTAATCTTCATAATATTATCACTTTAGTTCTGGTTTTTTCTGTCTAGTTTAGTTTTTCTGATAATTTTATATTATCATTTTTTAATAAACCTATTCAATGTATTTTAAATAGTTTTATTTATAGACAAGCGTCCCATAAAGTCCTACGGTTAAACAAAAAATATGATCATAATCATAATGTTAATTGCAAAAGAAACAATCTCCCAACTGTTCATTTTCAAACCGAGCAATATCCAAAGGTCAGTTGCAAATGTAGCAATCTCCATTACTTTTTTTCAAACTGTGAAGCCGTTTAAAGATATTTATTTAAAATATTTGGTAAGCTACTTGAGCAATACGAGTATATGTAACAATTAATTTTATGGAAAACATTTCTTTTCTGCTAGTATTTTAATTTATTTCCGATGTTTGGTTCTCCTGTAAAGTTGGTTATAATGGACATTACAACTTTTGTATCTACACCCTTCATTTTAACAATTATTTTCACATATTTCGATATAAACAATAGTGAGCAATCGTATATGCAGCACTATGTTCATTTTATAACAATATTTATATCTACAGTTAAATATAAAAAATACGTATTTTGAAGGACCTAAATGTTTGTTGTTTAGACGGCTTTCTGTCGTTATATATTGATTTTACTTCTGTTCCTTTGAATATTCTCAGGTAGCATGACAATCATCCTATTATTTGCCAAGATCTATTATGTTATTCAGTTCTTAAATGTCTAAAATTATTTGTATTTGTAGAAAACACCGTTTCATGAATACAGCGCTCTTAACACAGCAGCTTTCCATTTTAAATACTGTCATGATCTTATATTTCCCTGATAATTGGAGATACCATATGGAACCACATGGCGTCTAGAGAGCTGTATGTGTATATATAATAATAAATAAATTCAATATAAAATTACTGTACACACCATAGTGGAATTTTGTTTAAAAATTTAGCTTGAATTTTGAACAGATACTGTTACATGTTGTTGATATGTATAGGTACTAACTAAAATTACAATTTTAGTAAAATTGTCCAAGATAACGGGAAAAGTGAATACATGTTATTGTTGCACACATATTTGCCACAAATTCATATTTCGTGTTATAATAAATCTACTTTTAATACTGAATACGTAAATGTTAGTTATTAAAATGCGAAAAAATATCTTTTTTAATAGACAAAGGAATTTGCACCATATTCACTTCTGTTATGATTTCCTGATATCCGACGTTGCCAAACAGCAACGGCAACGACAACATACATATTGACTGACAACTTCTCTTAGAATTACTATTATTTTAGAATTGCCTCACATTTTGAGCAAAGAAGGTACTTTTAGATATTTGTTTAATTTACTACAATATCCTTTCATTTAGTTTTAATACCTACCTAAGTACTTAAAATGTAGAAAATCAAGATTTATTTTTTGTTTTAAAATATTTTACATTTATTGCTAATTCAAGTCTGCAGATTTTTTAAATACACGCCATATAATTTAAATTAAGCGATATTATTTTTATTAATACCTACATGAAAAATTTTTAGACATTTCAGCTTCATCAATAACAATTCAAATTGTTTAGAACTGCCATTGTTACAGTAACAACAATAAAGCTTCTAAGTTTCATAAATAAGCAGAAAAAAAACACTGGAAACGTCATTTGTTGAAAAGCATTCATTATTCGTTTCCATTTGCTGATAATAACAAAAAGTAAAATAGTAATTAATAATCTGGTGCTTTGTATCAAGATGATAAGGTCAAACTTCCTTAAATGTATGTTATCCTGATAGTCAGTATTTCTGGGACACCCATTCTGCTGCGATTGGTCTGGCGGCTTACCTCCCTAGTCTGCTGTCTACTTTCTGTTTTAAACAGAAGTTAAACAAACCGCTGAAGATAACTGGATGATAGTGTTTATTACTGAATGATTTATTTGCTTTGTTATAATTAAATTATTAACGTTGTTATGTTATCTACTATCTAATAGGAAACATAGTTGGGTAAAGGCACCAAATAATGGATAGTAACCCCCCTCCCCCCAGCGAATGAACAGTTTCTTATTTAAACAGTGTTTATTATTAAAGTCTGTATGATATCTTTTTCAAAACATCTATACGCAAGATCTGCAGCTATATCTCTTGTACTTTTTCTTTTTTACGTGTATAAACTCATTCCAGCTTGAGTTTGAATAAATGGCTTAATATAAGATACTATGCACCAGTGTAGCTCTAAGTAGTATTTTATGTTCTGACCATCCTCCCCTAAACAAGATTTGTAATTGAAAATTAAACATGAATAAGCCAAGTCAATGTCTGTAAGAATTTTACTTTCAATATGAACCAGAAAAATAGAATATTAATTGGAATTGTTGTTGTTTCTATTGGTTCAAAGATCAAAGAATGAAAGTACAGTAATACTGAAATGGATATAATTATTTAATAAAATAATTCCAAAAATGATCGACACGTTTTTATTTTAATATGAAAAATAATGAACATTTCAAAGTAGTGGTAGCTGATGCGTTAGGAAGCAGATGCATGGCCAAGTATGCATCATACCTAACATCAATTTTATTAATTTAACGTTTTTTGACAATTTCCAAAATATAAAGTGGCAATTATTATATATCATGAAAAAGGAAAAAGATAATAAAATTGAACCTCATATAAATATATCTTTTAAAGAAATTTATGTTTGGGTCAGACTTAAAAAAAACACCCTGTAGATAAATTACGAGTACGCTACTGACTCTATGTAAAAAACTATCAGAAGCAATTTTCGTCATTTCGATATTTCAGCCATTCTCTGAATACGAACAATTCATTAAAGGTAAGTAGTTTTTTTTAATGTCTACATATCAAAAACGAAGAGATGAATGATCCGATTATGGAAGCTTACAACGTGTTGCGAAAACCGCATTCTTCTATCTACTTGCATTTACAACAAAATTGGAACAATGTGTACATATATCAAACAGCAAATGAATGAAACGTAAAACAAACTTAGTAGTAACATAATTTTAGATTGCTGATTATGTGAAAATTACGAAATTTTAGTGAAAAACAATCGAGAACTGTATTTCGAACTAAAGCAAAAATGAACATTCTTTATAAAAAATAATATTAATTAGTAAATTGTGTTTATATTTCAATAACACAGCATATACCCACCTATAGTTGCAGCATTCAGACGACTTACGTAAGGCTGACGTTATGCAATTGTTTTTATTGTCAATATAATTTTCGATAGTTTGTCGCATTAAAAACAATAATTTTTTATACCTAAGTTAGCGTAGTATATAGTTTTATTTTTCTTAGTTGTAGTTAAATATTTAAAAAAAAATATATTGAATTATTCATTTGTTCGTATGACGTAAGTCGTCTGAACTCTTGCCGCAACTATATTTATAAACTTTTTTACTAATTTGTAGGTTGTACCTACATTTTCCAGTCCTCTTTGATATGGAAGTTACGACGCCACTGCCTTGAAGTTAAGCAGCTCAAAACATGACCATCATCTGGATTACGTCCGTCTGTCCGAACTGCTAAAATCTGAGGTAGCGACCGAGCTTTAGAGGGCACGCGTAAGTCGTCGGTCTGCTTAGGTTATAGAATTAAAATCGGAAATGGACAAAGGACACGGGTTGGATTGCCCTTCAAATCATCCCCTAATTAATTATTCCATAGATAAGTTAAAATATATATTGACTACTCTAAGCCCTTCTTCACAAGAACGGTTGTTTCATCGACGGGTCGTGAGGCTAATTATTATTTTTCAAAATAAATAATTGCCGTTAGCTACAAATATATAAAATAAAACCACTACAGCAAACGGATCCGCCTAGTTTCTGAAGTTGTCCACAGATTTTGATACTGACAGGTCGTTAGATTCCAGGTGACACAGCGATCGACACCTTGAGATCGAAGATCATAAAAAGAGGCAATTTGTCATCAAATTAATACAATGTAATAATAAAAGTAACAAATAATGATAATTTTTATTAGATATTAACAATATTATGTGAAACTAACTACTCCACGGACTAAAGCTCCGACTAGAGTTTCATTACACCCACAGTATCTACCCTTATATTCTCTATTATTATTATTAATTTCTTATAATTATCTAAAATCAAAATTAATCTAGCGTTTACTACAAAAAAGCCATATCTGGTTTAATAAAAACATTATATTATAAGTACTTAAGTTCACTTTTGAGATTGTGGGAAAATCCAACCACAATAGACAAGATCTGATCTATTTTTGAATTTTTAGGATTGCTTCTTCAGGTGGCCTCTTTCAAGCTGAATCAAATATCTAACTCTAAAAGTGATTATATAAATAAAAAATTGTTTTAAATTAAATATCAAACATCACTTTTGACATTCTGGACGTGTAATAAACTTCTTTGAAATCGAAAACATAAAAACAAAATATAACATTAAGAATGACATAGGATAGAAACTTTCAACATTTTTATTTTCATAATAGTTAAGGAATAAAAAACATGTAGTTATTAAAATTAATTAAAAATATTGAAAATTAACAAACTATTAATAATAACAGCTCCAACTAGTAATGTGTTTAGTATGAATTGTTATTATTAATAATAATAATAATAATAATATCTCTACCCCTCATTCTAATCACGAGGATTAGCCCAGAAGTCGAAGACTTGTGCGGGAGAGGGGGCGGCATATTATTATTAAGCAGGCCGCATTTGCGCCGAGGAACGACTTACGTTGGTAGGCCCTAACAGTGCAGGAATGAGGAAAACCTGGAAAATCTCATTAATTAGGGGGGTAGTCAAATGTCAACCGGTATCAATCTCTCACATTGACCCAAGCCAACATTCTTCCACCCTACCATACCCACAGAGAGGGTGCCAATCTCTCCACGAATATAGCTTATATACGGTCTACCGGCTGCGGGGGTCGAACCCACAGCGATCCAGTCACCTCGATTCAAGTATTGACGCCTTAAACCGCGCGACTACTGACCGATCCAATGGTTATGTTTATTGCGCAATTCGTATTATTGCACAGGTTTAGTCCTTGGAGTTTCATTTTGTGAAATTGCAGTTATTGAAGCAGACTCTTCGCTAATATTTTCATTTTCTCGAACAACTGATACAGTTGTTGTATTTTGCAAATGAGAAGGGCACATGATTCGTGATACCACATTTTTTTCCTTTATATCCTTCTGCTGCACCGGAAGAACGCCATCATCCGTGCCTCTTCAGTGAGTAAATCAGCGCCGCTTTCCTGCAACCTGTTGCAGAAGAATGCCTTAGTCCATGCCTGGTATATATTCTGGAATCTTCTAGTTTTAGGTATTCTGTAACAATTTTCGAAATAACACTAATGGTACGGCATCCAACATGTTGAGCGTAACACCTGCCGCTTTGATATGCAAAATATAATCCTCTGCTGTTCATATTTTTAGGTCGTAGAGCTGCATATTTACGATAAAATGTACAGGGCTCAAATGTACATCATTCATTGGTAATAGCGAAATTTCTCGATGTATGAGTTTTTCCATCTCGCAAATATACGACAAGAAAGCGCTCATTATTTATAACATCGTTTAAATCATCTCTTCGACACGCACCAAAGATTGCAAACACTAAAATTGCTTTTGTTATTAGATATTTTTCATATGGAACTTCACATAAAAAGCTTACTTGTTCTGCTGTTAAAACTTTGGACTTTTTCCATCCTACCATACATCCTACAATTTGAAGCTTCAAGAAAGTAATAGTTTTTGGATATTTGTTACATTTTCTTTTATGGCCAAAAAACTTTAGCATTGAGAATATTTCATAGACTTAATTTTTTTCGGCGAAGTAAACTAAAACAATATCGTCACTTACAATTTTGAGTTCGCTTGTGCCGCTTGATTTAGGATGTTATCGGGAATTTAGAATTTTCTTCTAAGTACATTTTATCGAAAAAAAATTTTATTGACAGAAAATAAACAAGGCTAACAATATACAGTGCTTGATATGTGTGATACGTTCCTAAGGTTACTTTATTTCAAAGGTGATTTGTTTTCAGTTAGTCTATGTCAGGTAAAGTGGACAAAGTGTCAAAAGATATTACAGAAATGTATCTAAATATTGAAACATGCGAACTTCCATGATTAACTGTACGTTTACAAGTAATATCACTAATAATAAATAAGGAGATAATATTTCTCTTATTCCAATGTATTTGTATTCCCTCTTATGTTCATTCACAACGGTAGTCGCGTGCAGAAAAATGTCACCTTCCGAACTTGTTAGGCAAATAACTATTACATGTTACATTATTACTAATACAGATGAGACTAAAGTGTTTTCAAAAATCATTTTCCATGGCACAGTCACTCTTGATGTTGCTTTGAAAAATCGTCTTTACATCAATCATCTTGTATTGTATTTGCAGACAGACACATAAGAAATTAACTAATTCAATTTGTTATACCACCGTCAGCAGTATTAAATTTAAACGCCGAAATTCCTTCGGAAGCCAATTTGTCGGCGCGTCAAAATTAAAATATTCGAGACAACTGCGACGCAAGTCGGCCATGTGTTGAGATAGGATGCGCATCCGGTGACCGGTGTGACATCTCAAGATATATGTTCTCACTTTGTATCCCATTAATGGGTACAAATTTGTTGGGATTTATGTTTGTTTTCAATCAGGGGGAGGATATAGGGTCTAGGTATGCCGGTGTTTGCACTGGAATTATTAGTGTATCAAAATTAAACACATATGTGTTGCGGATGCGATTTTTGATGTTTATCGACTTCGTTAGTGTAAAAATCACGTGTGCCTAATTTATATATGGTCTTCGAATGTTTGTAGCTTTGGAGATCTAAATGGGGTTGGGACCACACTGCGAGGCTATAATTGAAATGAGTGTGTTATGGTAACTTTAGCGTTGTGTTTATTTATTAACACTATGCTGACATCAACAATTGAAAACACATACAATGCAATAGAATTATCAACAAAATGTCGATGTGAGGCTTGCATTCAAGCCGAGGGTGAATTTTTTGAACAATTATTATAGTCTTAAAATTTGTTAATTTCATTAACTAATGTTTAAACACAAATAATACTTATTGTTATAGCATTCACCATTTTTATTTGTGGCTACTTTCATTGAAAATATGACATATTTCATAAAATGTGTGTACCTTCTAAACCAAAATTAATCGCAAGTTTGTCCATATAAAAAAATGTTTGATATTAACGCAGATAGTAACTACCAAAGGTAGACCACCTTGTATTTTCATTTAGTGTTCGAAAAGCTGGTGAATGGATGTTGAGTATGTTTCTGTTACTCCTCAAAAAATATATCGAAAAATAATCTGCAGAATTTAACAGTTTTTGAGGGTAGTAAGGGTAGACAATGAGGAAGTTATACTAGCATATTTTGTAAATATCAATTAGAAATACACGGTTTCATCAATGTGGATGAAGTATTTAGTATTTTATGCTAAAAATTACTTCACTTCAGATAAACAGGTCAAATTGTTTCTGTAGGGTATAAAGCAAAATATGTAAGCGTTTTTTGTCCATTCTTCTACACGTGTGAGGACTGTACAAGTAAACTAAATTTTCGTTCTGACAAAAGCAGGCGCGCAGGTTAGGCCCGTCGCAAAATGAGACGCAGCTTGGTGAGGTGACGCAGCGTGAGTCACGGCGAGTTTTCTGTGGGAGGACTCTGCTAGCGCGGGTACCGCGCAAATACTATTGCAGTTTTCACTTCGCAGGCAAGCCACATTACTGAAAAATGACAACTGCTACTGCACTCATTGATTCTCAATTTAGTTCTGAATCTGATTCAGAAGACGAGTTGGAGTCCGAAATGGCATCACCCAGATGCGTAGTAATAAAAAATCAGTGAGAAGTTTGTACTTGATAAAAACAAAAACTCATGGTAGTCCATTGAAATGTTACATTATTTTGGCCTTAGCGTGCATTTTTTAGAGGACGCAATTTTATTGTTTATACTACAACTATATTTGTCAATATGGGCATTTTCTGTAAATAAATTATTATTATTATTATTATTATTATTATTATTATTATTATTATTATTATTATTATTATTATTTTATCTTGGAAAAGGGGGTTAAATTGGTTTTAGCATTGGTCATACAAAAATTTTTATAAACATTTTTTATTGCAAATTGAATCCTCTACAATTTTAGTCCAGTAACTTTTTGATGTAAAATCAAAGATATTAAAGAAAAACAATCAACAATTTTGGACAAATTTTCTATTGGACGCCATAATTTATTTATTTTTCTATTTAAAAAAAATGACATCAGAGCATTTTTGTAGTGGTTTTCAACGAAGAATATTTATTATATACTCTTTTTATTATATTCATTAGTTTGGGTTTTACAGCGCTGTGAAGTGAACACTAACTTTCCCTATAGTCCATTGAAGTTACATTTGGGATTGCATTTAAAAAAGCTTAACTTGAAGTTTGTGGGGTCGCAACCCTCCAACTTCGGCCGCCATCTTGAAAAAAAGGGGGTTAATTGTTTTTAGCATTTATCGGTAAATTATCGGTCATACAAAAAATGTTTAAAAACATTTTTTATTGCAAATTGAATCCTCTACAATTTTAGACTAGTAACTTTTTGTTGTAAAATCAAAAAACAAAGATATTAAAGAAAAACAATTTATTCAAAATTTTTGGACAAATTTTCTTTTGGACGCCATAATTTATTAATTTTTTATTAAAAAAAAAATTACAACATGGCTTGTATCGTACAAAACTTGTCGAATTCGCACAGCCCCGATTAATTTTTCTTCCATGTTTTCAAACACGCGCCGTGATTTCTAAAGAAAACTGCGGCAACTACACTGCGTTCCGCAGGATCACGTTGAGCCAAAACTGGGTCACGTCACGCTGCGAAGAAATAGGCGCAATAACTACGAGGGTTGTCCGTAAATTAAGGTCTCCAACAAGCTCCCCTAGAACAGCACCGTGTTCTTTGCTTCCCCCGCCACTAATCTGGCTGGTCACTACATCGCTGTGACGGTCAGTCTTGGAGCAGTCTTGGAGTCTTGGCTTACCAGCCGTTAACGATGGAAGGAAAAATCGACGCTCCCGCCAGTGTGAATTGCGTTCGGTGAATAGATTTCTGTGGTTTAAGGGGTCACTCCCTATTAAAATTCATCGTCAGTTGGCCGATGTGTATGGAGAAAAGTGTATGGACATAAAAAATGTGGTGTAGAGTTCGCAGCCGGTCGTACAAACGTGCATGACGAGGCCGGCCGCGTGCGTCCGTCAGTTTCGGACGAGTCAGTGACGAAAGTTGAGGAGCATTTTCTTGTGGAAATCATAGACCATCCTCTTTACAGCCCTGATTTGGCTCCTAGTGACTACTATTTGTTTCCCAACCTGAAACAACACTTAGTAGGAATGAAATTCTCCAGCGACGAAGAGCTGAAGGCAGCCCTTCCGCGAGTCGGCGGGAGAGTGGTACGACGCGGGTATGAAGAAGCTCCCAGAACGACTCCAAAATGCATTGATCGTGACGGGGACTACGTGGAAAAATAGCTAAAAGTCCAAGCTTTCAGAGTATATACTTAGTTTTGCAATAAAATGATGTTTACTATTTGAAAATACATTGGAGACTTTAATTTACGGACAACCCTCGTATTATTACTTAGATTCACAAAAACTCGCCGTGACTCACGCTGCGTCACCTCACCAAGCTGCGTCTCATTTTGCGAGGGGCCTTACCAGCGCTGACCTGCTTCAACCTGCTTTCACTATGTACGTGTTCAATTAAAAGTATATTATAATTTTAAACGCATAAAAGCGCATATCGGCGCGGGGTACCAGTAACCTGCTGTTTTTCTGTCGGTTTAAATGTATAATTACAACTTTTGTAGCCCACCAGTAAAATGAAAACCAACTTCCAGTAAGAACGATATTGTCGGTGTCGGTATCGGTATCGGAAACAGTGTTTACACATACTGACAATGAGTCCTGCAACTTTAACACAATCATTTACTAAGTTAACTAAGTTTAGCCAGTCGGCGCTTGAAATTGTATTGTCTGGCATTACAGCAATTTGGTCACTGCACTGACAGCAATTGAAAGTTCATGCATTTTCAATTGTCTATTGAAATTATAACTTAATCGTCCAATTCTATAGAACTATCCGACATGCACAGCGATATCGGCGATGGCCACCGATATTTCTATCGTAAACCCATGTATTTCTAAATCCAACACTAGTACCGACACCGATAATATTGTCCTGTGTGAAACCACGTTAAGGCATTTATTATTCGGCATTCGACACTGAACTTAACGTACGAAAAGAAATTTCAAGGACATACACTTCTAATGCAAGGTTCCATGACCTACAATATCAACTTACTTTCATACGGAGCAATGATCTTTACAGATATAACATTCGGGTTAGAATATTAAAACATATATCTATATCGTAATTGGTCTATAATTTACGTAGTTGAACTATCTAGCATAATATATCTATAACATCATCTAGTTGTAGAAAATCACCCTGTATAGCTATTTCGTCTTTTGCCTGAAAATTGTAAGGACACAAATTTATACATATCGTATTTATTATTATTATACGTTGTATTTGTAATTCTACGATCAAATCTTATTTTCCCGAAAATCATACCAAGACGCTTTAAAATCCCTCTGCATGTGAGTCGCTAAATGTTATTACTGCGGTAGAAACCGCCTCTCGCATTTTTAAATGACAGGCAACATCGGCGATAAAAACTGACTTCTGTGGTATCTCACACGCTATTTACTCTTTTAATGCAGAAAATGCTCGGGTGTATCTTTGAAAGGAGTCATTTGGAAACTAAAAACATGTTAATAGTAGAGAGAATGCAACTGCAGATTACATTTGTTGAACGAAATTTAAAATTATTAGAAAAATAATAGGATCTATCTTTCTATTTCTTTTGGTTTAAATAGACGATTTCAGCCGTTTCTGTACTGCTAAAAAATAATTACACATTTTAACACAAAAGGATTGTGTAGGTAGGTATATTTTTTTACACATTTCTGTATGCAGCAGTGTATAAAAGGTTTAACACAATTCACTGTGTTAATATAGTAAGCGTTATATGTAACTTTTCATTTCATTTCAGTGTTATTGTATCATTAAATGCGTAGACTTTACACATTAACATGTTAATTTTATTGTATAATATTGATACTCACCTAGCTTTTTAGTTTCTTGATAATTATGTTTCTGTATGAACAAATCATCACAATACATAGATAATAATCTGAAACGTCAGACTGAACTTCTAATACTTTTAAGAGATATAGTTCTAATTAGATTTAGCTTTATCACAATCAACAGCAATAGTTGTTACAGTTGGGTAGGTATCTAACTATAACAACTATTAACTTTAACACTACTATTAACAAGAAAATGTTAAATACCTATTTGCCATTTTCTTTGATCAAACCCCAATTCAAACTTAAATGTTTTCCTGTTAGTTCACTGAACATAACAACGCGACACAACAAACATGACGTGGTGATGTGTATCGAAACAACTGGTATACTGCAGCTGCGCAATTGTGCTCAACCCATAGAGAATAGATATATGTGTTAAGTTTTGTGTAAAACATATAAGATTTACGTTCTAGAAATGCCTACAGTTTTTACCAAGTACCCCTTGCGTATCAATCATGTGGAAATATGAAAAAAATAAGATACTAAAAGATTTCAATCAATAGGTATTTAATTCATAGTTGTTCCAGAATTCTATTTTTAAAATTATGTATTTAGATTCAGCACACTCCAAAATAGATACGGCCTTTTATCGTATATTTGCAATGTTCATTCGAGATATAGAGCGTTGAGGAAAAGGTCATACTTTAAGGCTAGCTTCCTTGGAAAAAATAATGTGAATGAAATCGACTTGTACAATTTTGTTTCCTTAAAAGGTTATAGGCCTGAGAAAGTGTTCTTTTATTTCATTATTTTTACAATGATTTCCTTATTTGGTGGGTGCTTGTACAAATCTATATGTAGTTGTCTGACGGACCAATTTTAAATAAAGAAAGTTTGTTGGTGCTATTGCTTTTAGATTTAAGTAGATATTTTCTTAATGTTATTAGTTTTTAAATGTTGTCTTTCTTTCATGTTGTCATATTTCTCTGCATGTGCTTTAAAAAATTTAGATTTTAAAAAAATTATCTACACTTGTATCTCAAAAATAAGTGGCTATAGTACATATATTCAATAAGCAAACTCTACTTTTTTTCAGTGCTCTGTCATTTCCAGCAATATTGCCACATCTTTTTTGTAACAACCTATATTTTCATAAAATGCGCTATTATTTGAAAACAAATCATTGTTTCCTTTTTTGTACCAAATAAAAATGGCATATTTAAAACGAAACTTCTAGTTCGTGCGCACTTAATCAGAATGAGCAAGGTTAGACCATGAAAGGGAATTACAACGAATAAAGACGGACGTCAGCGAGCGAAAATTAATGTGCCCAACCCCTAAAACTTATTTTTACATAACACTAAGTCAAAGTCAGCGGGCGAATTGTAAAAATTAATCAAATTAAAAATGTGTCAACGGGAGCCGTCGCCTAATTTATTTTCAAATATGTTGACTGCTTACAAATTGTCCTGTTACCCTGTTGCTCTTCCTGGAACGGTTTTTTATTCATAAGAGGACTGTGACCGTACAGGTGCTCAGTCGTCACCGGAAAGGCGAGAGTAAATGATGAAAACACGAAATATAGATGGCCCGTCTACCACTAAATGGCGTTCTTGGATTTGAATAAATTTCATGTGTTGAAATATGTGAGGGAGAGATTTTATACTCAAGTGAATAAAAATAACACCAAAAATGAACACTAAATCAATAGCTCGCTTTCACCAATAGTAAACGAGGTGCGGTCAATTCAAATTTATCATTTATCCGATTGCTTCAACAACTAGTGTACATCCATAGAATTCCGGTAGCTGCATTGCTAAAAATTGATGGGAATTTCCATGTTTTGTTATGCTCTTTTCACGTATTATTTACTGGACGTTTTTAATTTACATTATACAGTGTTTCTGACTGGTTCAGCACAGTTGAAATATATGAGCTGTTCCAAAACACATTACTAGACCATGTTGATCGCGTCGCGTTGTTGTATTCAGTGAACACTCATTCGCGCTGTTCAGAGGAAGAACATTTAGTTTTGAATTGAGTTATGATTAAAGAAAATAGTACCTACCTAACTGTATAATTCAAATTTATTATTTATCTAAATGCTTGAATAATTGTTGTACATTCATTGAATTCCTGTAGCTGCACTGCTAAAACACACAGGGTTTTTCTTAAGTAGAAAGCTAGAAACCCAGGGACGTATTTTGTGGCCAAAAATAAGGGTTTTTTAGTTATATAAATGGGGAGTCAAAGGACAGCCATTGTCCAGCTACAGCGTGTCAAAAATGGAAAAAAAACAGTTTTTAATTTTTAAACTGCTTGAGATAATTTTACTAAATTTGGTATGCATATTTAGTATGACAGTAAGTAGGTATGAATTAAAAAATTAACAGCTTGAGAGACTTACCAGTGGCGGAGGTGTGATTATAATCGATTATTATTTGCAAATAAAATATATCACCCTCTATAATATTACAAATAAAATAGGTCATCAAATACGCCATTGTATAATCTTTATTTTTGATATCTTTACACTTTTTTGAATTCCAAACCGATTAACAACAAAAATGATTTATTTGATAAAGCGCATCTCTACGATACTCATTGCATTAATTATAATAACGACATAATTAATTAACAATGGAATTACTTTATTATGATTTATTATAACAAATTTTGAAAATAATCACCTTCCAAAATACATGCCTCAGATCTTAAGATTGCACCTCGAACACGTGTAAAAGTTCCAAGAGTAGCTCTTAGGACATCACAACCAGCTAAACTTTGTTGAGGTAAGTGCTTATCAGATTCAATGTGAACCTTGTAAACTAATGGCTTGAGATGTTCTAAAAAAAATAATAATAGGGTTCATATCGGGGGATCTGGGTGACCAACGTTGACCTGGTGCGTGAGTGCCTCGTCCAATCACGTTATTACCGAACCTTTCATTTTAAAATTCACGCGCAGTCAAACTAAATGTGGAGGAGCCTCGTCGTGCATAACACAATCTTTGTCTTAGCACACAGAGAACATTATCAAGTAGTTCAGGTTTAAGAAAATATCTGTAGACGGTACCGGTTAAAGTTCTTGGTAAAAACTAAGGCTCAACAAGCAAATTTCCAATAATACCTACACTTACATTCAAAGAAAAATGATGTTGAAATCGAGATTCCATTATGGCATTAGGATTTTCTTCAGACCAAACATGTTTAATGTGGATGTGCATTTCTGGAAAGATTATCTTCGTCGGTAAACAATATGGCAGGGGTGAAGTCGACATTTTGTTCAATTTTTTGCAAAATCCAGTGGCAAAATTGTAGGCGAGCAGGATAGTCTTGCGGTAGTAAGGCTTGAATCCTTTGTATGTGATACGGGTATAACTGTTGATGCTTCAGAACGGACCAAACTAATTTATGATTCACATTAAGATTTGCAGCGATCTTCCTAGTACTAGTATGTGGATCTTCTTCAATTTCGTGTAGAATACCGTCTTCCAACTCAGGCGTTCTAACACCCAAAGATCTTCCAGGAATTGGATCTCTCTGAAATCAGCCTGACTCCGAAAGACGTTGAAAAACATTTCTGAACATTGTTGGATATGGAGTTGAATAATTTGGAAATCTCTCCATATAAATTCGACTATAAATGCAAACCATATTGGCCATTTCAGCATTTGAATATGCATAAGGCATTATTAAAACTTAACTTTTTAAAAAATAAGCTTAATTTGACAATTCGCAATACTAAATAACATGACTGAGCTTCTTATTATTATTGTTTTGCATGGTTAAAAAGTAATTTAAGTAACGGTGTAAAGATGTTCTTGATCAAATAAATCAATTTTGTTGTTAATGGGTTTCGAATATAAAAATTGTAAGGAAACAAAAAGTTAAGATAACACAAAGTCTTGTCTAAATTTTGGAAAATATAAAATCATTTAGTACGAAAGGTGTAACAATTTATTTCTTTTCTTTGACTTCAGAAAATCACTTTACAAATAAATGTACACTTTAGTAGTACTCAAAGTATAAACCAAGACAACGCTTAATAACCAATATAAATATTAATTTACCAGGCACAGATCAGACGTGCTGTTCTTGCTTGAAACACATCATAAACAAAGTACTTACTACATTAATAATAAGTTCCTACAAGTCATTTTATGTAAACTGTACTGTACTGTAAAATTTAATAATCAATTCTCGAGAACGCCCTGTTGTAAATAAATCACTTATGGCTTATTTCATGTTTAAAATAAATTGCTTCCACTCGCCACCATTTCCTTAAACAGAAGTCTGACAACAAAACATAAATTAACGGACAATATATGGACTTAACCATTTATTAAAATAACACATTTTACGACAGAAGTATCCAGTTTCGCTTGTTGAAGTAGCAGACCCTAAAATTTAAACATATACCGTGTTGAAGCTCGTGTACAAGTCCAAGTGTGAAACACTTAAGTTTATGTTTATGGATAACCATTATAAGGAACAGTAACTTCTGGTTTGCCTCAAGAACTGTTAAAAGCAAAAACTAATTCACGACGTTCAGGAAACATTTGAGGAGTGCCGCTGAATATTATTTATTTCCGGTTTCCTTCGTTCGCGCCATTACCTGCTGTCGATATTTTTTCTGGAATAGTTATTTTTGTGTGAGAAGGAAGCAGTATAATAACAGTTTTGGCTTATCTTTTATTGTCACGTCATGGTTTTTTTATACACTATAAAAAAAGTTGCTGTGAGATTTTCCAGTGTGTAATATGGCATTTTTAAAAGTTTTACACAAAATGTGTTAAAATCACTAATTCTTATTATAATAACATGTAATATTTACTAATGATGTGTTAAAAGTACATTATTTCGAGGAACCTTAACACGCCTCTATGTTGTATATCTCTACTCCTGACTGGTTCAGCACAACTGCACAGTTGCAGTATATCAGCTATTCCAACACACATTACTGCGCTATGTTGGTCGTGTCGCGTTGTTGTGTTCAGTGAACTCTCGTTCACGGTGTTCAAATGGACAATACATAAATTTGAATTGAGGTTTAACCAAAGAAAACGTTACTATAATAAATATTGTTGTTAATTAATAAAGCTAAAACTAATTAAGGCCATAACTCTTAAAAACATCTTTGTTTAATGATTGTTGTTTCTGATTTATTAGAACGTTATTTGTTCTGGCAAATCAGAAACGTATAATTTTTTTCTTTATTGAAATAGGTACTACTACTGCTGCTGCTACTACTACTAGTAATTTTGTAAAATATTTTGTAGGAAACTAGGTTGTTGCTTTTTAATAAAATCATAAAAAGTAAAAAAAAAAATATTTTATTATTACTGTAACACTATAATTCTGAAAATGCTATATACAGGGTTATACAATTACTCGTATTTTAAGAGGGGAAAAATAAGAATTAAGGCTGGGATTTTCTATACATATTTTTGCCGTCTAACAGCGCTTCAAGCGAGGACACAGAACTCCAAGAAAATTGAAATAATTGGTTATTATTATATATCAACGTATTCACAAAGGTTCCCGCGAGTGCATGAGATAATTTTCATTACTCATAAAATCACAAGAAGAATTAAAATAAATGTTAAAATACCTCAATTTTCGCCACACAGTTACTACGCCAATATGTCGCAATTACGGCAAAATTATCACAGCCACAGCCACCAAATTAGTTTCTGTCACTAGCGAGGACATATAGGACAACATGTGTTTCACTTTCAGATTGATATTTATAGCTAATTTTACATTTTGTGTCTTCGAGTAAAATCATAACATATATCACGGCTTCCATTTTTATGTACGTCAAAATGCACGATAAACTGCAGGGAACCATGCGGTGCGGGCCTAAACGGTTTGTATACTGTCTCATAGGTCTGATTGATTCGCCGTTTCGCTCACTCAGGCTGTGCAATTCCTTTTCTACAAAATCCTCGCCTTAACGGAATCATCTATCAAAAATTTCCAAACTTATTTATAAAGCAAAATTTTGTTTTCAAAACTTATTTATGGCCGTCACTGCCCTTCTGTCAGCCGCGAGGTAAGATATATTCTGCCAAAGTCAAATGTGTCAAACGTAGTGACAGCTCACCGCGTTGACATGTGTATCAGTTTACTCCGCTTTGAAAAAAAAAATATTTACAAAATGTAGATTATTATTTAATGTTCTAATGAGAAACGCGATATGGTATCACAGGGAGGCAGCACCAATCTTAATAATATTTATTTTCAGGATTGATATTTGGAAAGATTTTAAGAATGTTGTACCATTTTCTGTTTTCTTACTTGTTTAAGTTAGAACCTGCCACTTCAAAGATTTTTGTACTTGCTATGGACCTCTCCTTCCCTCGACCGTCTTTTTGTTTAAAGCTAGGCATCTACTTGGTCCGACGTTCATGACCAGGTCGATTACTTACGTCGGAAAAAACCACAAAGGATAACAAAAAATACACGTAAATATACACAAATACATAAAAATACTGCCACACGTTTACCGCCAAGGCATTGTGCAATGTGGTTCAAAATGTATTCAGCATAATATTTTGTGTACTCGGAAGACTTCTTTGGTATTACGCTGCCACACGATAGTATGCACAGTCCCATAAATCAGAGCCTTATCCGTCAACTAGGCATATGAATAAGACATGTTTGTAAATACACTAAAATATACGCGAACAATTAAATTTGCTAAAAGCAAGTACTGAAAAATTATTTCCGACTAATCAGAGTACCGTAGCCGTATGCAATATTTTTTGACATATGCAGACGCCATCTGTAGGCCACTGATGCAAGGTCTACTTCACGCCGATAAATTTCTATACTTCTTGTGTTGCTGGGGAATTAAATTCTGTTAATACCAATAATAGCAACAATATTAACAATAATCGACGATGTTTGCATAAAATAATTAGTAATATTTTAAATTATAACATACCAAGATGTTTACAGTGTTCTGTAAAAATGTTTCTTAGAGCCTTAGAATATGCTTCCCATGTTCTTTGAGGTTTGAAGAGTATGCACCTAGCAATTCAGTATTCTAGATTATGTTAGTTTAGAACATTTAGTGACTAATTTTAGTCGGTTTATAGTAATTAAATAAAGTATTTTATGTTGGATGTGTTAGTGGATAATTGCGACAAATCTGCAAGGAGTGCAAATGTAGCTTTGGCAGTGTGCAACGAAAGAATGAAGAACGAATACAAAATAATACAGCTAACCGGATTAACTGGTATCTATCAAGTACTTAGGCATTATTATTATTAATAAAAATGTTTATTTTCTTGATTTTACACTTGAAAATGCTACAAAAAACGACCGCACGGTAGTTGACATATCTAGCCACCTCGGACGATGATTGATTGTCATAGGCGCCGACTAGGGTTTTGCCCAATTTTTTAAACATTGAGCTAGAATTCCTAAATAATTTTTTTATTGTCTTTAAGACCTCCCTGAACAAGTGGTTTTTGTATTTAGTCATAGTTAACCCTGTATTGTTATAGAAGCTCAACTCCCTTTTTTGTTTGTTACTTATGTTCGTTCCTGTTTGCTTTTGAAACTATAATTTTAATAATGCTTTTATTTCAACGGTTTCTAGTACATTCCAAACTATTTTCGATTTGGTTCGAGATGCATTCTCGACGACTGGGAAAACTTCTAGAAAACGTCAAAGTAAAGATATTTCAAAAAATATATCGAAAGCAAACAGGAACATAATTAGCAAACTAAAAAAGATAGATGAGGTTCTGTATCAATATTGTACAATAAAATTAACATATTAATGTGTAAAGTCTACACCTGTAATGATACAAACAACACCGAAATGTGTGAAAGTTACATATAATACTTATAAATGTGTAAAAATACACACAATCCTGTGTGGAGTGTGATTGAAATGTGCAGTTATTTTTTACAGCGCAATAAAATCGAATGTAAGATATGTAGGGTGCTTCGAAAAAAAATGAAGAAGGGTTTTCTCTTGCAATATACCCTCTACTTGTTCACCACGACTGTATATCCGTTATCTACTAAGATATCTTAGTAGTCAAGGTATTACTTTGTAGGTACATGTTCTCAAATTATTTAAAAAGCTTTAAAAGTGTCAGAAAATTATATATTTTTTTCACATCGCACCAAAATTACAAAATCTTTCCGAAAATGTAATAAAACGAAAATGCTAAATGATCAAATAATAACTTAACAAGAGATATTTTGATTAAATTGTTAAGAAAACAGTTCTCTGATTTACCTCCTACATTGCACCATTTAATCAAACCGTCTATTTCAAGAAACCATTTTTCATTGTAGAGATATAGTCCAGAGCTTTATAACTTCTTACCGGGTGGGAAAGATTACATCTAGCATCCCCGCATATGCGTCCATTTAAAATAAGTAGCCTCTATTATTCCTTGAAAATGAATCAATTCCGATTGTATTGTATTTGGATGTATCTGAAGTGGCCAGTATATTAGCGAAACAACAAAGCCTGAATGTGGCTTGTTAGTAACACATTAGCTTTAGCAGATGTTTTGCAAATAGTCTAAGATTACAATCAAGTGGCTGAGATTGACGTGGCACACCTGTCTGCGAAAGCTCGGCGCCTTAAAGCTTATTTCGAAAAGGACAAAATTTGCTCTGTGACAGTATTAACTCTTGCCTACTTGGATGGTTTATTTATGGGTAGTTCGGGAGAGGATTTATGGTGTTTGTTTGAAACAAGAGGAAGAATGGGCAGGTGAGTAAATAGAATTTTATCTTAGCTAATCTGTCGCATTTGTTGGGACATATGTTTGTGTTGTGCACAGTGGTGGTTTAGAACTTACACTGCAACGCAGTATTAATGAATTTTTGCTTCTTCTAATTTAAACTTACCGGCCGATTTTAGCTTATATTTTTTCTTTAAATTAGCCGTATTATTAATGCAATAATGTTTATTTACAGATTGTTCAGTAAAAAATAATGATAACAATTACAAAGTAAATAAACAGAAATTCACAGAAGCAGCAGCGAACGTTGCTGCATGTTTGTGATACAAGTCTGTACGTAGTACAAAATATACAAAACAAAAGAGGTAAAATTGTATCATTATCAGGTAGTGTCGTCAAAATAGAGAGAGGCATTTTCTAGTGTACAGTATACAGGGTGATTTCAAATAAAGTAAATAAATCGATTTAACGTAACATACCTGCATCCCAAGACGCATAATAAAAAAGATACAGTGTCAAAATTAAAATTTTATTTTCGATATTTTGTTCTTAAAAAATCCAAATAATTACATAAAATTTGTAAATCGAGGGGTTTTGCAGGCGAGAAATTCTAATTTGCTTCTAATTTTGACGTTACTAGTAGAGGGAGCCACTTATGGCACACCATGTTTCTTTTAAATGGCAATATCAACTGTTTTTTTTTATTAAAACGCAAAGCAAAGCTATTGAATTTACCGATATAAAATAGATGTTATCGAATTTCATTTATTACTTTGCTTAGGAAATTCTTAAAATTTGTTGTTTGTTAATTTTTTATTACACTTTGACGTCATGCCGGTCACCGACTGATTGCTTTGGTCAAAGTCTGGTAGTTTATTGATTTTCGAACTGTCCTTTTGATTTTTGTTTACAAAATTGTATATATATATATTTTTGGGTAAGTTATGAATCACCCTCTATAGAATTAACTGTTTAAATTAAACTGATCAATTTCTTAATAAAAAAGTTATTCAAATCAAACATATATCCTCTTCATATACCTAAATATGATGAGTATAACTAACACTAGACTTGACACTATTGACCGCACCTACCTTATATGAATTGTACTCGGAGATATTTTTCTGTATTGCATTAGGCCAGTTTTAAATTTAACGCTAGAAATTTACCTCACAAGTCTTGCTGAAACATAATATTGCGTCGCTTCCTACGCGTTCTGTTTATTCATAACTCCTTTGGCAATTCATGAAAAGTACGGTTTAGCTCCTTTCAGATGCTGTACTTGAAAGAGAATTGTTTCTGTTTCGGAAACACATCGGCTTTGTTCAGAACAAAGTTCAATCATGTCAAGTGAAGATTGCAATAAAAATTGAAATGGACTTTTCCCTACACAAAACAAAGGATAACTTTAAATGTTTCTGTAGGTGAATTTCTTTCTGAAGGTAATTGTATGTAAATATTTATTACGAAACTATTCTAGGAAACGCATCGTAGAGAATAAAAGCTTAGTACTTGATAAAATGCTGGGTATATTTTAAACATATACAGAGCCACACATGTGAGGATAATTAGGGGCATTTCGGAGACTGTGAGAAATAGTAAAATACAAAAAATTGTATAATTTGGTATTCAGTAAAGTCATGATTCTCAATACTTCCAGAGATAGAGAAATTTTGAAAATTAATTTTTATTTTCTTCCTGACTCCATTTAAACAGCTCATGAGATACTCAGCTCACAAATATATTCGAGCTTTAATATTAGTTATTTTAACAATCATTTCATTATATTCATTTGACGGACTTTTCACATAGGACCTCTTTGTGAACAATACAATGTATCAAAGTGATTTTGTTTTGTTTTAAAAGTGCTACAAATCCAATTTCACTTTCTGTCATAGCTCTGGCTATGTCAGTGACAACATAGGAACATTTACTGAATCGGTCATAGTCTAATACCACCTTATTTACAGCTTCAAAAATATCCGTATCCTTATTTGTGCCATGAGAGGAATAATATCAATGATCTCTGCTACACTGAAGTCATCTTAAATAGTTCAAATATAAGTTTCAAGTTGACTGATGTCGCATAGGTCAGTGTTTTAAATTTTTTGGATACATACTGATTGATGTGGTCAACACGTCTTGCAATTGTTTGATGCGACACTGAGACTGTTTCTAATCTTTCGGCAATTTTTGTTTCATTGAATTGTTTTGCCATTTTCATTGCTCAATTTTTACTAAACGGTTTTGTCACTTTGAAAATTTCTAGCGGCTTACTTAGTAACAACAGGTTATACTGCATTTGTTATCATTGTCAGACTTTTTTAAAACATGTGTTTGCTGTTTTAGTATATTTTAATATAGTACGTAACAGGGTGAAATTGCTTTTATTTACAACTATATGTGTAATGTTGATATATTGTGTAACTTACAGTAAGTTTAAAATAAACATATTGCTGACTTTGACATATATCCCGAAGGAAAGTGACATTTACCAGTGACTGGGTGAAAAGTAATCACTTTCATATATAGACAAATGTTACTTTCAACTCAGGTAAATGTCAACATTCATTGAATAACCAAAATTTTTGTTTCAAAACATATCTTGTATATTAAAACATTCTCAACAAATTTTATTCACATTAAATATTGCATTTTATTAAATTTTACTAAATTCATTGTATCAATCGGCTGGTATAAGTGGCAACAGAAATTGTTAATCTATGCTGAATATCATGCGTAGAAATTTATATTTTTGTGGCAATTTTACCCTGATAATATGTAGACTTGTCGACGTATCCTTCCGCTACGGTGGAAGATTTCCATCCACCTAGTCTCTTCAACTGGAAAATGTCGTTACCGCTGTTTACCAATAGTGTGGCTGCCATTGTTCATGTCTAAACGAAGTACAACATAGTTACGTTACCCATTCTTTATTACTTGCTATAAATACTCTTGACTGGTAGATTTTTGATGTTGGAATTTAGATGTGAACCTTATTTTGTAGGATATTAACATCAGTCAATTGCATTTTATACAGTTAGTCACTTCGACATACAGCTGATACACCAATTATGAGTGCATTCTTCAAAAACGACGCAATGTTCTCACTGGAGAAGGTGCTTAACTTTTGGGATACATATTACATTTTGTTGTTTAAAAAATTCCAATAACTTTGAAAATTTGGACATATCCACTTTATATTTAATATTTAAAGAAGTACGCAACATTGAGTAAATGGATCAAAGGGTTGATTTTGGAAATTTTGCTAAAATATGCTAGTACAATAGTTTCAGATACAGCTTTCTTAACACCTTTTTGCGAGCATCAACTCTTTCGTTACAAAAACCGTAACTTGCATTTAAAAGGCATGGGTGTAAATAAAATAGTATACAAACCTCGGTGAAAAGTTTCATTCTTGTCTTGAGAAATGGTTCTATCTTTTGCTCTTGACAAGAATGAAACACTTTCCACCAGAGTATGTAATATACTATTAAGTTTTTTCTTACTGCAACTGACTTTGCACGTTATCACTCTCTAGATGTTGTGTGAAGGGAACGACTCAAAAATACGTAAATCTAGCATATTATAAATGAGCACTTGCAATATTTTAGTGTGTATCACATCATTAGTCAACACACTTTTCATATATTAACACTATACCGCAGCATCACTTTACTCATTGTTTAATATCCGATAGTGCTGTAAATTTATATGAAATATGAACGCAATGTAAGTGCATAAAATTAAAGTGCCTCGGCAGAGATTAGAATACAACCGACCACATGCCGAAATTATCCGTGATGAATATATATTTTAAATTTCATAACTCACATCTGTGCTGTGTTGAATTTATAATTACCGTTGAACATTCCAACGTCTCACATCCAGGAAAATAAATCGATATCGCGAGCACTAGACACCAAACTTTCAATGGCAACAGAAGAACTCACTACCGCCAAACGGTGAAATCTCATTACAAGATAAAGCTTTTAATTACGGCTTAATGAATCATAGCGGGCGCCTAGTATGAGCTTAAATATCTAATGGCGAGACTATTTACAGCCAAGATTCTAGTTAAAGATGCAAATTGAAGCATACACACTAGGAGAAGCAAAGTAGGTGATGTTATTAATTCACGACTTTGTAATCAGGACCTGTCGCGGTAACAAATTAAACTGATGCTATTTTATCTAAATTTAAGCTACACTCTGTTTTGCATAAAATGTTTCCCTTTAATCATGATCTAGACAGCAGTGTTTTTTTTTCGCTGGGTGCTGTCTTAGGAACTTACAAAGGGGAATTAGGCGAAGTCTGCGCTGAATTATATATAGTGCAGTAATTAGGAAGTGCATCCAAGTTGGCTGCGATTAATATGGCGGTCTGACAAAATAGAATCGGTAGTAGATACATGAAGCAGAGGTGACAGTATACGGAAAATTTACGTGCAGAAAGTGCGAGTATACCTGTACAGGGCTTACGACAACTTTAAGCTGAAGGTATACAGAGTGTTTAAAGAAGGACATACTTTGGGACGTAGTAGAGGAGAAATTGCTGCATGAAATTATAAGATAGTCTCTTATCAAAAAATAGCAGCAGAGCCATAGACATAACAGTAATTTTTTGTTAGGACTTGTGACTTTATATTGCAGCTACTTTTACTGCGGTAGTGCAACGCGGGCGTGAGACGGGAAATTTGCAACAAAATCGTGGAAGAGATGGAGGTCCAGAACGTCCAAGGCGTATTTCAGCAGCGGAGGAATATATTTTAGATATTGTTGAAAATGAGCAATACGAATAAGTAACAGGTAAATCGCTCAACAAGTACAAGGAATGTCCCAATCAACAGTGTGGTGTATCATGCATGAGCTTATATCGAACTGACGTGTTAGTTACAGATGAAGCTCTCTTTACACGAAGTCATGATTATCATGTTTGGGATTTTGAATTTCCGTATGCGATTCAACGGGATCATTTCCAACAACGCTTTTCCATAAATGTTTGGGCAAGGATTGTCGATGATCGCTTGATTCATATTACCAAATCGAATGGATGGGAATCAGTATCTCGAGTTTCTTCGAAATAATTTGCTTGGACTTCTGGAAGATGTGCTCTAGGCTGTCCGAATGTGGTTTTTGTATGATGGTGCTCCTCCGTCAAAATATTTGGAGGTACCTTAACGAAGTTCAAGGAGTACGATGAATCGGACGAGGAGGATCGATACCATGGCCGCTCCGATCTCTTGACTAAAATCGTTTGGACTTTTTGTGGAGATATTTATAAAATGAAGTGTATCACACCGAAGTGAACTGCTGCCAATAACTTACGAGTTCAAAGTGAAACACACTGTTTATAGTGAATATATTTTTTTAGTAATAATTATAATTTTAGTTAATAACTATAATTATTATTAATATGGCGAATATGTTGACTTCAGTAATAATATCTCATTTGCGTGACATATCTCATAACTTTCCAATTATGAAAGTTGCCATAAATTTGCAAATATCTCTAAAAGTAAGTGACTTTTATGATGCTTGTATAGGTTCAAAAACAATTGATATCTGTATTTATTTTAAATTTACTTAATTTTTTTTATAGTGTATTTTGAAAATTATTAAATGAAGTCTTATAAAATTTCTCTATTTACGTACAATCTAGGTTTTATACATTAAAATAGCTTTTAGAGTAAATTACGCTGCAAAATAATACTTTCCTTCAAACAACATCTAACAAAATATTAACCCTGTTTTGAACCAAACCTAATTATGCTTCCGGTATGAGCTAAATATTAATGCACCCACTGTCATTATAAAATTCCAGCTTGTTTTGTAGTCCACGATTTAATCCCTTGTGCAAAATTAACCCCTGTACTCCGGTGTGAGACATTTTAAACTACAAAGACTAGTCAATGTGGATATAATGGGAAAAATTTTAATGAGACTCGTGATTTTAATGCAAACTAATGAGTCTCGCAGAGCGTGTTGTGCGTGTTTGAAATTTATTTGTGAAGTTATTTGAAGTTTTACTGTGTTTACGGAAAGGTTTTAACAGAAAATTGTACCTAGATATTTTTAAAACAATAACGAAAATAGTAATTTTACAGAATTATTAAATTAATAATACTGTAAAATAAATAAGGCAATAATAGATATTTTGAAAAACTCAATAATTCTTGAGGAAATTCATAATAACAAAGTCCCAAAACTTAATTGTATACAGGGTGTAACTAGAATCAACTTACAGCAAATGCATAAATAACACAGTCCCACAAAAAAAATTGTTCTTAGATCTGGGGCTCATATTTGCTACATGTTTTTGGGGTCGCTAAATCCGAATCCGGGTTTCGTTTAACCCAATCACGTCAGGGCATTGCCATAACCTCAAATGCTCCAATAATTTAGGCTTTTCAGCATATAACGCATAGTTATAACCCATATAATCCTATAATTCAAACTATAAATGCATAACCCATGCTGTTAACCCATAAACCAATCACCCCATAAACTCGCAAACCCTTAACTAATAAACCCAATAATAACGTTATCTTATCTTACGTCACGCGATTTGTCAGTGCTCTAAACAAAACATATCCTTCTCCAAACTTATAACTCAATAACATGGGTATATATAACATGTACATTGGGTAACTCTAATACCGACGGTCCCATTTCGTTTTTCTGGAAAATACAACTGTTGTTGTTTATGGGGTTATGGGGTTTTTAGGTTGTGGGGTTATTATATGCTAATTTTGTGGAGTAGACTATATTTTGTTTAAAGAGCACTGACAGATCACGTGAAGTAATATAAGTTGAAATACAGAGTAATGCGAGTATTGAATTGTTTGGTTACGGGATTTTGGAGTTATGACTTGATTGGTTTATGTATTTGGGGGTTAAATGATTGGGTTTTGTGTTTATAGTTTGAGTTATAGGGCTATATGCGTTTATTAGTGCTGAAAAGCCTGAATTGTTGCTAACGTTATAGCAAAACCGTGATGAAATAAATTCGGATTCAGTTCCCTAAAAACATAATAATATAGTAACCATAGTCCGACCTCTAGATCTGAGATTTTTTTTTGTGGGGCTTTGTAATGACATCTGGTTCTGTTTTGCGTTCCATTTTCAGTTGATGTAGTTCTTTAAATTAAATCTAGAATCTGACAGTATCGCGGAAAATATCAAATCTTGAAAATGCTATTTGCTTTTCATTAAAGGCAGTGTTGTAGAAATTTTATTAACATTGAGGCTCAGATATGCGTAATTTTTTACACATTTATTGGTCTATTGTACAGGTGGTTCTGATTATAGTTTACTTCGGGTGCTGTATAGGCCAAGAACATTTAAATATAACGATTAATCATATTGAGGTTGACATTCCGGAAATAAATACAGATATCTGTAAGAAATTTTCAGTTGTGGAAGGAAACGAGTTCTCTGAATTGAGTCTGGTGAGGAAGTATATGTCTTTGCGTCCGTCGGATTCAGAAAGATTTTTTTTACGTATCGCGAAAAGCGTTACACATTTCAGCTCGTTAGGAAAAATACATTTAGCAAAATGCCAAGCAAAATTGCTGGATTTTTGGGTTTGCCAGATCCAGAAGCTTTCACAGAACATTGTCTGCAGAGGACTTCCGCGATTGCCTTGGTAAATGCACGAGCAAATATGACGGCATAGAAGAGATATGGTGGAAGTTCAACGGTAGCAGAAGGCTATTTGACCGACAGCAAGGAATTCAAAATTAAAACTTTAAGAATGTTGGCTGGCATGTCACATGAAAGAAGTGTAACAACACCTTCATGCTTGACTAAATTCATAGGCAGTGACAACAGTTCAACGGAAAATCCTTACAATTAGGGAAATACTTTCAGTGGAGAATTCGATAATTAATTGTCGGTTTATTTTTGTAAATACATTTATGACTACTTAGTTTAACTCCAAAGGTTGAATATGCTTATTGTTACGGTAACTAAGAATTATTTATTTATAATGCATTAGTATGAAATGAAAAAATTAACGGTAACTATGTGATAGAAAATTCTAAGTATACCTCTGCAATACCTTGTACAGTCAATTCAAATACACAGCCCTATGTAATGCATCCGGAAACATTTGTACTGCATCACTGCATAAATATTTATTCATCCCCGCAGTTATCCGATGCTAATAAAATTTTTACTAACAGACTCCAATCCATTATAATCGACGTGTTGTTATTAGGCCAATTTATCACGTTCCCCGCTTATTTTGACGTCCGGACAATCCTCGATTTGCAACCGTAATGAGGTGCATCAAAAGCCGGCGAAGGAGATGCCTTGCAACGGATTACGGGGCTGGATTGTCTCGCGTCCCCAACGTTAACCCCGGGGGTGACAGATGTTTATGCATAAAAAATGAACTCTACGTCCCCACGAATACCCAACTGCTTAAAACCACAGTTTATTTGCAGATTAGTCCTGTAAATTCGAAAGGAAGTGTGGTCTGGATAGACAGGCCACAAGGAGGTTGGCATTAATCAGATAAAGCGGAGGGTTGCCACTTGCGCTCGATACGTTAGAGGGTTGATCTGGTGTTTTGGATGTCTGGAGGAAACAATAATTTGTACAAAAAAGGGTTTGATTTGATTTACGGCAGATTAATTCTCTGATATTGCTGCTTCTTTTATTTCTTTACATGGGTAGACCCAAACTTTGGATTTTAAATATACAGGGTACAAACATTTTCAGCGAATTGCAAGTTTCATAAAGATCTCTAACACATACAAACTGCTGATTCCCTTCTCTCCGCCCGCCCACAAACTTATTACCTTTGTTTTAAAGAGTTAGATAACAGGCGAACGGCATCTACTATGTGGGAGGCATTAGGTCGGGTTAGCCGGTTCGTGATTTAAGCAATCGGAAGAATTAAGTACTTGAAAGGCATTGAAGGAAGATAAACATATTTAGATTTTAGTTTGAGTACCAACATATATAAAAACAAGAAACTACTATCTCTTTCAGTACCGCTGGTCGCTATAGGTTGCAATAGTGCATAATGGTGCAATTAAATAAAAACATTTACACATTTATTTCTCATTATGAACCCTGGTGGTATAGATGGCAGGATTCAGTGAAAGCTGACAGAGCTGACTGCAGATATAGTAGTACTTCACATGTGTCTCATCTCCACTGTGTAATTTTGTCAGATAGTATCGAATTCACTTGCTCTTTATCTCTACATATAGTAACATTTAGTATTGTAAATGATACTGCAGGAAACAACTACTCCGCGGACTAATGCCCCGACCAGCATTGAATTGCTCCTGCAGTATCTGTGTGAACAGCCAAAAATCCTTGTCAGACACACCACCAGACATAGACCGGTTTCAGACTTGTTAGCCCTCATCAGTATGCCATAGGTGAGATGACCGACAATTGAACGGGCTGTTCCTTCATATGTATGTTCACATATAAACTGAGTGCAGGTGAGATACTGCAGGAGTAAGTTAATTATTAAACAGTTACCTAATTATTATTCTGGTTACTAAAAAGCGGGAGGTTAAAAACATGGAAAGTTCTTGATTAGCACGTGGTCGACAAAGTTGTAGGTTATAAAAATGATATTTAATTTAAAACACTAAAATTATTAAATTAATCGCAAACGAATAGTAGAACTGATGAATTTCATACTAAATAATAAATAAATAATTAGGTACAGTAAATAATCGAAATAACGGAATATTAACACACAATATGCACCCGCGGCAGTCTTATTCGAAAATCTAGAAAAACAAATCGGCGACCTATATTACGAGAAAATATCTGTATCTGACATAAATTCCTATATTTAATAATTATAAAACGTATATCAATAAACTTGACTTTGATCATCATTTTATCGTTCCATAGGTAATTCATGCAAAATTATTTTCTCATTAACCGAACTAATAGCGGTACTAAATAAATGAAGAAGTCATAAAATAAATCACCCCATCAATAGCATCATAAACCTACAAATTTGTTTATGCTTACAAAAATTTACCATACAACGCATAAATTAGACAAACCAAACTGTTAATTCACGCTTAAGTATCTTTAAACAGGAGTGGGGTCGCATAAATCCTAATAACATAGGTACACACTGATAAAAATGGGTGAAAATTTCTATGTTTTGGTATGCTCTTTTTATAAAATATTTACTGGTAATTTTTAATTTACATTATATACGAGTATTAAGGAGAAAAACAAGTATGTGTTTCACGTAACGAAATTATGAAGTTTTGAGTAATGTGGTAAAACAATGTACTCATTGGAACTATTTATAGCTACACAATTTATATTGAAATTTTACAGAATTTTTCAGTGGATTTCTTTTACACGAATTGTTGCACATATGCAAAGATACATCAATCTAACCTAATGCGTTTTAGTTGTATTAAGGTGTGGTAGGCACACATGTAGGTACAGTTAATAATTAATAAAGATTTCTTGTGCGATATTTGTAAAATAGTATAAGAGCAAATGACAAGTCAGAAGGAATTGAGGGAATTCATAAACTGACGAAAAAAGGGCATATGGGAAAGGGAAATTACTATGTGGAGAAACTGTTTGCTGTCTCTTTGATGTGGGCAAATATTCTATCATATAATCAAGGTTGAAAGTGCATAAACTTACTTCATATTTGAAAGCAGAATCAAGAAATTATAAATTAATGAAGGCAAATATACTCGAGAAAAACCAAATCGAAGAATTTTTGAAAAAAGCTGAGGGTGAGGAATATCTACAAGGAAAAGTAGAAAATACACGATTCTATTATTTGAATTGATACATTCAGCGTATTATTTTGAATGATTTACAGGTTGCAACGATCATAGTCGCAGGTGCTTGTCGATGCAATGAATTAACCTTTTTGTATGTCAAGAAGTATCACGATCATGGACGAAGCTCTTTCAGTCAATGCTGTAGAAATATCTCAAAAATATATCAATTTGCCACCTTAAAATGCCGGTAAGAAATTTTTTCAGAAACTTTGGCAACATTACCGACCAATGCTGGGTGTGAATCGTCACGGTGGTTGGAAATCGACTATTGTAGCGGAAAATTATATTATAGATTCACTGTCCAGCAGGATGGCAATTGCTGAAAAAATTCAGGTCCTACGTGGCAAAGTTATGGACCTGGTCAAAATGACAAGATCGTTCTTGAGATATATGTTAAAAATAATAACAATCATTCTAAATAAAATGCTATAAAATTGAAGCTTGGTATTATCAATTCTAATCCACTAGTGTGTCAAAAGGCCTTTAAACTATGGAAAACGGAGGTATTAAACATTCTTAATATAGTGGTCGAGATGAATACATGTTTAAATTCTGTTATACTGTTCAGGTGAAACAAAACTAATATTGAGTCATATATGTGAAATAATGTTTACTGGAAAAGTTTCTTCATTTACATTTTTCAGTTGTAGTTATAATAAAGATAAGTATATATAAAATATAAGAAAATTAAAATTACTCTAAATCTAACCTAAAAATTATAGTGTATAAATCAATACAAACTGTGTCGGAAATTTATGATGGAATTTATCAATCCACATAATATAATATGTAATTTTATCCATGTTTATTTCTGTAACATTACGGTGTACTTATTTAATTTACAAAATTATATAATTTTATGTAAAATTACGCTGGTCATGAATTACCAACGTAAAGTTGTAAATAATCATAATGCATTTTTAATTTGCCATCAAATTTCCATTTGTTTACATTTAGTATAGAAATAATACAAAATAAAGAAAACCACTAGGTTGTGTTCAAGTAAGCAGCCACTAGAACTGCGCACCCTGTTAATACACTAACCAAGTTAAAAGTAAAATATAAAATTGCCACTAACCTACAGTGCCTAATCTATATTTAATTAAAGTCTTAAAACTACTGTATACCAAATTAAAATGAGTGAAATAAATTTACATATTTATGTTCCTATCTTACAAAACTAATAAACCGTTCTACTGATTACTAAACAGAATGTAGACAAATTTTTATGAGTGTACTTCTCTTAGCGTTTACAAATAGGTAACTTTAGTTTCTGGTAATTCAAGACTGAAAAACCGGGGCTGAGCGGCTTGAGTTTCAGTTTGACTTCTCCGTTTGATCCAAACTTGCGACATGTGCAGGCGTCTTTTAACCCTTTGATCCGTCGCCATTAATAGATGCATGTAGGAGCGTGTTGCTCCCTGCGGGGTAACAGCGGGATGCCAATAATGTCGGCGGTTAGAGCACGGAAACACGACCGGCTCGGGTTTCGGGGGTATATTAATATGAATAAAAACGCCTCAAAATTAGGTGCTGACGAGTATCACGGTCTCGCGTTAATGTTCGACAAAGTGCGGAACAGGTTTATGTAAATTCGACTAATTTTTTAATTTCAATGCACACTGAAACATAGGGGGTTGGTATATTGCATTACAACAGATATTGCCTACACTGATAAATAATTTCAGTTTCACATAACTTTAAGTTGGCAATTTGTGACCAGCGCAAAGTTATGTAAAATTGCATAATACTTTTGTAACTTTTCACAAATAGAATAGAAATGAACAGATCGGAAACTAACGTTTAGTGAATCTAATCCTAAACCAAAGTACCTACTTAGTTTTGTAAAGAAATTTAGTTTGTTGTATTTTTTCAAGACTAACAAAACTATCTGAAGACATAAAATATTACTTCATGGAAAGACAAAGCAATCAGAAGCCAATAATAATTTAATAAGAAAATTGTGGGATGAGTTAACGTCAACGTGAATGCTATAGGGACTGGTCCCCAGAAATTAAAAATATACACGGACATATTTGTAAATCCATCAATAAATTATTGTTTCAAATATGTAAAAATATGAAATGAGAAAAGGTAACCTTTATAGATTTATAATTAGGTTAAATACTAATGTCATCCACAAATTTCTGAACTATTATGCCAGCTGCCGGCCAGTGACTGCCAAATCAAGGGAATAATCGACACAGAAGCCAATTTATATTCAAAAGTGTGTTAATGTTATCTTTGTATCCATATAGAGTTTCATATACCTACATTAAGAATTTGCAGTACACTTATAGAGCACAATGTTGTCACTTTGATTTAATGTAATTTTATGAGAACGCTTTGTTTTAGTTTTATTCCTCCACTATACATTAAAATTTTATAATGCACTTGGTTATCTAAGATTAATGTAATTTTATTTTAATTTTACATTGACCGATAGATGCGGTTGTATATGTATTATATTAAAAAATTATAACATGTTTCAGTGCAATTTTGATGTAATTTTGCAATAACTGATGGTGTACATTTTATTTTATATTTCACCGTCTTCGTTTTAATGTAATTTGGCATGACACCTTGCTTTTTTATATATCTATTATACCATAAAGTTGGACAGTATGATGACTAGAGGAACGTGTACTCTAATGTTAATGCAATATTGTTAATTTTATAGTGGGGACTGACTTGAAGATTTTGCTTTATTTCGTGTGTATTCACTGTAATGCTGTAAATGCACGGCGTATAGGTTTCACTAAGGTAGAAACTGTAAGTTTTTAGTAATTTTATAACTACTTATACTGTAAGTTTGAACACTGCTTCATATTCTTACATTCAATATATATTTATGTTTTTCTAAGGTTGATGGAATTTTGTTGAAATTTAACTATGACGACTAATTTGCAGTCTTTATTTAATTTTTTTTATATTAAAAGTATATTAAAAGTTTACATTTATACATGCTTCTCGAAGAGTAATATAATTTTAGTGTAATTTTATAATTACTTCTACCGTATATGGTTTATTTTAATGTAATTTTACAGAGTCAATTGTTATGTAACTATTCCTTATTTTTGGATATATCTTCTACATATTAAACATTTACAATATACATGTATTGTTAGAGTTTTTGTAATTTTACAGTGACTACTAATATGCAATTTTTACTATATGTTTCTCTTAGGTTATTGTAAATATATTCCAATTTTACAGTTGCAACAGACTTTTCGTATTATTTTAATGTAGGTATGTACAGACGTGTAGATATTAATAAACAGTTATTGTTTATGTAGGTTGAAGTGTTTATTTTAGTAAACGATTTATGAACTAATGAATCCTCCAAAGTGATTAAATTATTCAAACAATCCATTCCAGCACATGGTGTACTTGCAGTAGAAATTTTTTTTCTAACACCCGATTTACGAGTTATGGACTCCTCAATGTAGCCTTCATCTACCGTTAAAGATTTCTATCCACCATAAATTTTTAAAGTTGTGATATCAGTTCCTGAATTTACTAATAGTATGTGGTTGAAGTTATATAGAAACAATGTCCGGTATATTCGTAAGCATCCTTGAATTTGACAAACAGCAGCAATAAACAATCTTGTTTTCTTTGTTTTTAGTTGGCAGAGTGATCAGCAATCTATTTTCCATATCTTCAATACCTCCAATTTTTAATTGAAGTACCTAATTCATCACATCGACACGCCTCACATATGGCAAAAATCATTGCCACCTAAAATAATAGTAGTCAGTAATCTTCGTTTACCTTTATACCAAATACGTATCATCAGGATTGGAACATTTTCAGTTTGTTCATTTTCTAAAGCACTGGAATTTTAGCACGATATCCATCCGATTGTCTCTGCAAGAATGCTTTTAATTTTACCAACTCAAACGATACCTAAGTTATTTACTTAATAACGTTCGTTTCATAGTAACCACAGATAGCCTGATGAGATTATTATTATTAAATCTTGTACTTTACTTCATAGTTAAACAAAAAGTTATAACATATATTCTATAATATGGTGAAGGTGCCGGTGAAAATATTTACATATTAGAAAACCTGTAATTAAGTATTAGAAATATTACTAAGAATCATATGTACAAAAAAATCCTTTGCATTCATTGAGTAATATGAAATTCATAAAAATGCAGCTTGGCAAATGATGATAAATGTAATGAAATATCTTGGATATTATCTATCCAAAGTTAGTTCCTGAGTAAACAAAAACATACATCGTAGACCTAATTTAGCCTATAACAAATTCCCTATCATTTGTCATGCCAAGAAGCAATTACATTGATAAATTTGATTAATACATGTTACTGAACTCCACGATGACAGATGAGCAAGGAATCAGTTTATATATAATTTGGGTAAGTAATCTTATTAACATTACTTAGATCATAATATAGCAAGGAAACTTTAGTTTATTGGGAAAGTTTCATAATATACTTACTTAATGAGAAACAGTTTGTAACTAATTCTCTATATCATAATTTTCTAGAAAAATTGTATCTTAATAGATTTATTGTACAGACAGTAACTTTCATTAAAATTGTATTAGCTAATGTAAATGTCAAAACAAATAAATTAGCTTAAAAGCTCAGCACGTATAAATACAAGTAAAAACAAAACCTATAATCATTTGCTCTCGGTGCAAAACTCTAGTCTTTTTTACACAGTTCCGTGATATCCCACCGGCCAACAAGGCCTTTTCCATAGTTAAACAAATAAACTTTTATTCTTAACAACCATCTTATAAAATGTTCCTTATACATGTATTCCTTAAATAACAATAATATCTATTATTCACCAGTGACTCATGAAATCATTATTTACTGTTCTGAAAGAATCGGGAATGAACTAGCAAAACAAAATTTCTCCAGTCAACAGCTGAACCTGAACCTCCTGTGTGAAAGCTAGTAGGTAGCCACTATATCAGATACGGCAATATTAAAATTTTTCAAATGAATTTTACTATACGGAATTTTTTATTTCTTTATTTATTTTTTGTTCAGCAAATAATTCAATTTATTTAAACGTAATTTATTCTCGAGAAACAAATATTTTTTGGTGTAATGGTCACTTTTTTGTTAAATATAATTGATTTATTTGACGAAAAATTTTTTTGACAAGTATTTGTTTAAATGAAATAAATAGTTTTTCAATTTAAACATCTTATGAAAACTTAATTTAAGAAAATACATTTTAAATAAGTAACATTTTTTTCAATTTCCTAAACAATTTATTCAAATCTGTATAAAAATAACGTGTTAAAATAAAACATGATTTTTGACTGGAATGAATATGCATTTCACAGCAAATATAATAATAATAATTATTATTATTATTATTAGCAAATATTGCAATTCTTTAATTTAAAAATACGTATTTTGAATTGAGGGATGCGGAATAGGAAAATATATGTAATTAATTAATTATTTTTGTAAAGTTTATTAGGTTATATCTATAATCTTCTGAAAAACCATAAATTAAAAAAAATCAATTTTCTAATACAGCCGTATCGTCGAAAAACTATTTGTTTGATAGGAAAAATTCGAATTGTTTCCTCTAAACAAAAAATATTTGTCAATAGGTGACCGCTAGATGTAGTTGTCCTATATTTCGCGTACTCAGGTATGTCGGATTTGAGAGACATGAACAGTCAGTATTAGTCCTCAGTTAACGCCACTCGCCTGTGGCATACTGATGAGACCCAATAAGCTCGAAACCGGTATACGTTGGCTCAATATATGTTTTAGGTGTAATTCAATGCTGGGCGAGGTAATAACACGCAGTTGTTTTCTGAAATTCCTGAGCAATAAGTTGTTGCTTAATTAAGCTGTTGCCTAATTGAAAAAAAGATACTTTTGAAATATACAAATATTGTTTTATCATCAGAAGTCTGTCACTGAAAAGGAAATAATGTTTTTTAATGAAAATAAGTACTTTCTTTACACAAAATAACTATATTTTTGCTTTTTCAAAAATATGATTTGATATCAGGAAATAAATATTTGTTTGATCCTATACAAACAAATAACTTATTTTCACTAAACCAAAAATTTTTAAATGCACCAACATTTTTTTTGCTGTAATTATAGTTTTATTAGCTTTTTTAAATGTATCGAGCGAATGGCAAATATCAAACTTGAAAGTAAGTTATTTTGCCAGTTTCGAATTGTATGTTATGTCATGTTCATGTTATGAGTGCCAAAATATTGTGTAATGTTTTTCAGTAAAAAGTTTACTAAAATATTATTAATAGTCATAGACAAAGTATAGCATTCCACATGCATATGATGACGGAATGGCTGATGAAATTCACTCGGGCGATTTCCTCCATCGTTTTATGCTCTTTGAATAATATATTATTAGAATTGATTTCAATAGTGTAATATTGCCTAAAAGTTTATAAGTTTATACTTACTACTTTATAAGTTTCACAGATACTGCAGGAGTAATTCAATGCCGGTCGGGGCATTAGTCCGCGGAGTAGCTGTTTCCTGCAGTATCATTTACAACTTTATAAGTGTTTTGTCAAAACTTTTCTGGGCCAACTTTTGGTTTCATATATAGGGTGTAACTTTTAATGGGGATGATATTCTGACCTTTAGAAACACAAATTATAAGTTTATTTTCTGAAATTCTTTCATCGTTTTTTACTTTTTTTTTCATAACTTTTACCATGCGCTCTAGCAACGAACACCGGCTCTTAGGAGCAGCAGCATGCATTGTTGTCAATTCACACAATTTATAAGAAAGGTGAGGAATTCTATTATTAGAAAGCAAACTTTCAAACCGTCCGTCGGTGGTACACTGCAATGTAGTGTGTACCACCTCCAGTGTACTTATAATTGATGTAAACAAACAATAACACACAAGATTAATTATACTACAAATCCGTCAAACCAACAACATTCCAGAAATAGTTAAAATTTTTGTCACACGAGGATGCAGTGCTTAGCTTGAATCGCCAATACACTTAAACGAGACGCTATACTAAATAACACTATTTTCTTTAAACTAATAAAACGCAATACTGTACTAAACAAGTTTTAATTTTATTCCAGTCAAAACTAGCACAACAAACACGAATATACTGAAAACTAAAATAAATATGACAAAATTATCGTTGGCCGTTTGGCTTCTTGCCTATTCAAAAAAACTGAATTAATTCATCATTTTTCACCTTGAAAAGTAAGAAATGCAAATTAGTATCAAAATAAAATAATATTGAATGGGTCTTTGTCACGTAGTATATAAATTCCAAAGCCCAGCAAGATAATAAAATATTGTATTATTTTATCTTTAATAAATTTTGAGTAAATGTTACCAATAGTATAAATTTTGTTGCCTATCGTTAATGTTCACGTGAATTTCAGATACTGCTGAAGAGACTGTATTATCAAACAAAGTCGGTATAATTAAAACGGAAATTAATATTGTTACAATATTATCCAAAAGAGTGTCAAATTTCATTTGTTTTCCTGTATTTGACACTGTGTCGTTAATTGTTGTGTGAAAATAGAGATAAATATCCGTTTATGAATTAAATTCTAATTTCTCAAAATAACTAATGAAAATGTCCGGCGAAAACTGTTAATTATAACTAAATATCTGTTTGGTGATTAAACATGTGGATAGACATGAACAAATAAAAACAAATTACGTAACATGGAAACCTTTTACCTAAATAACAGTTTATCAAAATACCAAATGGGTATGCATTTACGTGTATATGAATGAAATGTGAGGTACTAATATGTTAGTCAAATTTCACATCAAAAATTCGTATCAGGAGTACTAATGATTTTGCATTTAACCACCGGTAACAACAAATTTTATTTTAGTTTCTTCTCTGCAAAGTTTTTATTCCAATAATTTTTTGTTCTAACATGCCTTTTTACAACTATACAGGCTGTTTAAATTTAGGAAAATGGAATTATCTGATGATACATGTCAGATTTTTTTTCAAGTAACTACATTTTCTTCATAGTAAAATAGCATATTGCTAAGTTAAAAAAACACAATTTTTAAGAAAAGTATGAAACCACTTTTTTATATCTTTTTATGAATAAAAATAATTAGCTATAAATGTTCAATATTTTACCATAAAAATGTATAAAAATCATCCTTTAAATGCCAAATAAAGGTCACACGCTTCAAACTGTAACATAAAATTATAGGTACTATACAGTGTAATATCATTTATATTTTAACGCTGAAATATAATGTTTATTTTGAGAATTAGAAATAAAAAGTACAACCCATACCATATTTTGGATTAATTTAAATAAACAATTAAATGCCAAAAAGCATAGGGACATTCGCATTTGCTTATTTTAGGAAGAGTCTAAAAGAAGTATATTTCTTTCAATTATAATAAATCTTCTATCTGGATAACAAAATATTAAAGAAAGAACACCCTATATATTTTGACTAAAGTTTACAGCAAACGGTATAAATGTCGCGTATAATTTTACTCGTGTTTTTTTACTGTGTACTATTGTTTTTGATTTACTTTAACACCGGATTATTCCACTAGATTCTTCACCTTGGTGGCATATATTCTGTTCTCAAAATATTTTGTTTATATTTGACTTACCTCGTATCTCACAATTGCGAAATTGGGCTGCAGAGTCATTATTTAAGGACGGCATTATTACACGGAGAGTAAATTATAAAACCGTTAATTAGATACCACGGCACGACCTACAGCACGCTAATAACATCGATGAATAAAAGATTTAGATGAGTCAGCTAACAATTGCATTATGTTACATAAATCTGGGAAGATCCCCACGCCACTATGCTTTTAAAATATTAATCTGACTAAAATGGGGTGGCCGGAATTAGTAATGCCATTTTCCGGGGGTGTCACACACACACGGAATACCTCACATGCCTGTTTGCAACCTGATGATATATTAACGTAACATATGTGCGATTTGTTATGTTTTGGTTAATTATGAATTGCGTGCGTTACGGTATAATTTATAGTTCCATGGCTGGAGCGGCTACTTAATTTTCATCGAGGAACGATGAATTAATGGGCTTAGGTTGAAGCGTTCACAGAATCGTGTCAGTGGCTGCAAGGGAATTTACTTTCATTTTGAAGACATAGTTTAAAGTGCAGTGGCTATACAAAGCGATTCAGTCATTATTTTTAAGGGAAAATAGGGAAAATGAGTAGATAGTTCAGAAGATCAGAAAACCTACTGCAAAACTTGGTTCAATGCCCACAATTCTAATATCCTCATTGATGCGCCTGAGTTCGGATCTAATAAGGTTGTCGAAAAATTCTTGGGGTATCTCATCCTAAACTATCTGAACTTGATGGATAACAGCTGGTAAAATATGTGGGAATATTGTAAATGTAGCAGTCTGCGGCCAATTATGTATCAAAAGGTGACAGATTTGACGGTCTTGGTGGCCAGTGTAAACGGTTGATCTGATGTTTGTCCAGAAAAGCTATTGTTTCTCTAGTAACACGAGGTTTAGCATTGTCCTGGTGGAATATGGCGCGTTGGATGATGTGAAGATATAGAATGAATGACACCACTTCCTGAATGTAACATTGGGCATGTTACGTCTAATGAAAACTAAGTGATGAATTGCTATAATACGCGATAGCATCCCGTATCATATTGCCTATGGTGTGATCTACGCTCTCTGTCAAATTGTGAAATTGCAACTATTATTATAAATTTCAATGTACATTTCCGTGCTGCGTTCTCACTTTGAAAGCTGAGAATTCTATTGATTTATCTGCAATCCCACTTTCCATGCTTCCTCCGCAAGTTTTCTCGTTACTTCCTCTAACTTCCTACTATATACAGCAATTATGGCTACGTCATCTGCATATTACTACTAATATTTGATGACTTTTAAACAATATGTGTCCTTCTCTGTTCAACTGACTATTTCTTCTTATGATCTTTTCTAGTACTAAATTAAAAAGAAGCGTTGCGAGTGGTTCTCCTTGTCTCAGTCCTGTGTCAATAGTAAAACCTTCCGAATATTTACCTTTTATTCGTACTTTGCTTTTAGTATTTTGTAAGGTCATTTTCAATAGTCTAATCAGTTTGGTTAGTATCCCAAATTGTTTCAATATTTTACTTAGTTTATGTCTTTTGACCGAATCATATGCTTATATGCATATCCATAACATGTTGTCATGTTGTTCACCATAAAGATTTGGTCCGTTGTTGACCTCCTAAAACCTGCTTAATACTCCTCTATCTGTGGGCCTGCTATGGATTAAATTCTCTGTTTTATTAAAGTTGCCATGATTTTATACCTTATATCTATCAATGATATACCCCTGTAGCTTCTGCAGTCTGTTGCATATAGCTTTTTTAAAATTGATATAATCATAACTATAAATACAATACAAAAATATGTATAGACGAATTTTTATTAATACCTAACATTATTTCAGATAGCTATATTATGACGGAATACCATTGTGTAAAAAAAAATTAATAAAGAATAATATGCAAGTCAAATATTCTCATTTTGTTTAACCTGAATAGTGAACAGAAGCCAATTTAAAACGTATTAATATTATTTTTGTAGCTACATAAGAAGTATGTCGACAGAGAGAAAACCTTTTACGTTTAATGTCATGGAAAAAAGTAAACCGGGTAAAAAATTCTGCTTATTAAAATGTATGAAAATTCAGGTTTACAGTGAATAATACGCAGGATGTCTCTTATTAACAAATTATTAAAAATACAGTAGTTTATTATTAGAATTTAATAATAAATACCGTGCTAGTTAAGAAATAAATAAATAGCTACATATTTATTTCTAAATAATTCAAAAGGCCTTGTCAGGAGTAAAAAGTTATGTGTGGGAAGTTTTTCTTAGTGAAATTTGTGGATCTATCCTCTGTGATTGTGATGTGATTTATTCATCCCTTTCTCTAAAAGTGTATTATTCATCCATCATCTAAAAATGTATTGCAATGTGTACCATTTGCTTTGGTCATAGAATTGTGTCCTTTTACCTTTTCCATGTATAGGTATATGTCTACATTATGTTTACGTATAACAATAAATAGGTATTTAATTTGAATAGTGTATGAATTAAGTTCTTTACTTATGTTATTTGACGCATTTAAACACTTTTATGTGTATATAACACCAGCCTTTATAGATATTTTTCTACATTAGCAAATGTGTTGAAATTTTTTCCCTGAAAATGGGATCTCTTATTATTGAAACATTAATATATTATTATATACCTTCGTTTTTGCAAATATTTGTACACGTAGATATACGTATGCATATCTATGTGAAAATTAATATCTTCAGCTCGATTTTTAATTACAATAAATTTGCATTAACAGAAATATTACTAATGTAATCTACTACTATTTTTACTGTCACAAAGGCAAAATATGTCGTTTGGAATGAATGTTGTTGCATGATTTAAATGCATCTAAACAACGTATTGTTTCAGTTTCTATTATATTTATGAATTGTATAACATTGAAATTGGTATACACTCCAAACGAACACGTTACAAAATATCGTATATTTAGCCATTTCCGAATATTGTGGGATCCCCTTATTCATGAACTGTACATATTTGTATACCACACCTTAACACAATTAAAACGCATTAGGTTAGAGGTTAGACTGATGTGTATCTGCGCATGTGCAATGGAAATAATATGAAAAATTGTGTAAAATTTCATAATAAATTGAATAAAAGTAAATGACTCCAAAATAGCACATTATATTACCACATAATTCCTAAAATTTCCTAATTTTATTATGTAAAAAGTCGTATACCTGATTTATATTTTACCAGTAAACATACTGCAAAAAGAGAATAACAAAATATGAAACTTTTCACTCTCCATTTTTATGTGTTCATTAGCTTAAATCTCAAGCTTATTCTGTTTACTTAGAACAAGAATTGTTAGCTTGCTAGCTTGCTATCCTAGCTTGAAAAACTAGCCGCGTATAGACTAACCATTAGTGATATAAGACACATATTTCTGCAGTCAGGGATACCTCTGCTGACCTGTTCCGATTACCAAATGCTATCACATGTTGCACAGCAAGCATATGTGGACCGCCACTATGTAACTGACCTATTTTTACATCGATTAAGCCCGCTTATGAAGAATTACCACGGAAATTTATGGCCGACGAATCAGTACGTGCCTTTCATGAATTTTTCATGTTTTGTGGTCATCATAAACGTCGGTTCGTTTAATAAATTGCAGTTTTATCGGGGGATTGTAGTTCTGAATTTTGATAATACTAATTTTCGATGAAATAAATTAGCCAGAAAGATTTCACGGTAGTAATAAATGGTATAACTTTCATAATTTTAACTCCGATTTGTTTTACAGCTTTATCTTTTCTCGCTATGCTTATGTACCTGTTTTGAAAATGGTTAATTTATTTCAAAGCCGTTTATTAAATTTAAATTAATTTTTATATACCAATTCTTGTGTGTAGTAATTGCATTTACAGAAATACTATATTTTAATTTGTTTCTATGATAAAGAAGACACCCTTTTTTATTTGCAATGAGTTTGGAGTAGATAAATATTACTTTTGGCCTTGGTAACTGGTCGCTGCCAGTAACAGAATTAAAGTGCTCATCACTAGCGTCAGCCGGGATTCTTTGATCTGCCCTGGTTGTTCTCGAGCTAGGCTGTGTGGTGACTCCGCAAAACTGAAGATACCGACAGTGAAGTAGTATTGTGGATGGTGCGTTTTACTGTACATAGTGCTTGTTTGATACTTGTGAGTGTACATAAACAAAAATGGAACAATTTATAGTAACAAAGAGCAGACGCATAGCATGTTAATCTATGGCGAATCTGAGCAAAACTCTATGGCAACGTTTGTACGGTAAACGCTTTTCGCAAGCAACATAGTCATTTTGAACACTTGCAATTGTTTCATATTTTATTCTGTTGCGAAAAAAGCTCTAAAAAACAATTCAGTAGGTTTAAGTGTACTTGTAATTATCATGTACTTGATTAACATGTATCAAATACTTGATTATCCCGACATTCAAGACCTGTTTGCTATCCTAATTCTGTTACCGTTAGTCGGAGAAAAAAAATGTTAAATAAATTTTGTTACAACACAATTTATTATAGCAGCAATTACATTTCAAACCATCCTGTATACCTATTTATTAATTTTTTACTGAATTATGAGTTGCTGGAAAACAATTCTCATGAAAAAACATTCGATTAAAAATTTCTGAACGCCATACAGTTCATATTGGTTTTTGCTATAAAATAAATATATATTTATTAAAAATATATAATATAATATACAATAGTAATGATACTCTTTAAAATGATTTAGCGATTTGTTTTGAATTGCTGGCGTATTAGCAATGAAACTTATTTTCAATGTTTAATATTAGTTCTTAGCTGTTCCATCCATACATCAGCTATTCAAAATAAGTCACTCAATTCATTTTAAAAAGTGTCATTATTGCTGCAATAGTAATGTACCTTTCAGAAGTCATGATTTAGTACACTTCGTGTGGTGTCGACATTTTATAACTAGGTACATAAATAATTCCTATTCTCTCGTATAATCAATGGTAAATTGATGACTAGTTATAAATAAGTTGTTTTTTTTTAAAATTTTGTTTAAATATTATAATATCATTCATCTGCACAAACACGGCTTCTAGCAACTTTTTTAAATAGCTATGACTTCATGAACTGCTCTGATGATTTTGCATAATTCTAAGTACATTTGCTGCTTTAACCTTTACCTGTATTTCTCTTTTTTATTATTGTATTAAATATTCGAAATATTTCAAAATTTATATAATTGAAAGTAACATACAACTATTGAAATAGTGCTGTTTAATGTATCTACTTATTATAAATATCAATATATAACTTTTTATATTGACGGTTGCAATAACTAAAGAAATTTACATAACGGTATTTAACGTTACTAAATTATACAGGTATAATATGATATTATATTGAAGAATTTTTATTGTTCTTTTTTATAATAGAAATAAATATTTATTTCACCTAAATTATACTACTTTTATCTAAAATATATGATCTTCCATTAAGTTATGTTGTAGTCTCTTACACAATAATAACCATTAAGTGTTAAAAATCATTAAATTGTTATAGAGATTATCATTCTTTTAAAAATAATGATGCAGTAAAAACTGACCTATATTTTTTGGTAATCAACATAATGATCCGAAAAAAAAACTGTATATTTGAAGAATAGTAACAGTGGAAACATATTTAGTTCGTCTGTTATAACTGCGAGTGAATAAAATACAAAACAAACAGGGTCTTCGTTTCGTAAAAGATATAAGTATATAGAAGAAAAGAAAAAGGAAATTATCATTTGAGCTCGGATAAACAATTATAGAACCAATTTCTATGTAGCAGAGATGATTTATATCATAATTCAATGCTTTTTGAATGATTAAATATACTATAAATGTGTCCGTCGTAAATAATTGATACACCGACCATCAGACTGCACAGATCTGTAGACAATCAGTGGCGTTTAATGGAATAAATTGAAATTGAAAAAATTGAACAGTATGCTAAATAACAGATAGCAATCAAAACAGACAAAAAAAAACGAAAACAAATTTATGAAACACTACAATAAATGATCAAAGTGTGTACCGTTATGTTGAACATACTTTCATGGTTATGTTAATAGCTATTACAGATGTTATTATTATATCAGGGTTATTCCTTAGTTAATTGCAGATAGGTATTTACAACTTGCTCAATTAGTTACTCCGGACTGTTAATTTCTATTAATCCATATACCTTCGATTTTAAATAGCCCCATACGTTATAATCATCAGGAGTAATGTCTGGTGACCTTGAAGGCCACTCAAGACCCACTCGAATCTATGCTCATATTTGGAAAATTACCATTCATAATTTTTTCCTCAAATGGGAAAATAGTCCTAAGTATGAAATAAGAATTAATTTTGAATTTTATGATAGTAGGTTTACTAGTTTTTACTTGAATAGTCTCTCACAGACAGATATTTAATAATAATATTTCTACCTCTCATTCGAATCACGAGGATTAGTCCAGAAGTCGAAGATTTGTGCGGTAGAAGGGGCGGTATATTATTATTAAGCAGGCTGCGTTTGCACCCAGGAATGACTTACGTTGGTAGGTCCTAACGACCAATCAGTGCAGGAATGAAGGAAACCTGGAAAACCTCATTAATTAGGGAGGTAGTCAAATGTCAGCCGATATCAATCTCTCACATTGACCCAAGCCAACATTCTTCAACCCTATCATACCCGCAGAGAGGGTGTCAATCCTCTCCACGAATATAGCTGATATACGGTCTACCGGCTGCGGGGGTCGAACCCACAGCGATCTAGTCAACTCGATTCAAGTACTGACGCCTTAAACCGCGCAACCACTGACCGATGATTTGATCAAACAATCAAACATAAAGACTTAAATGCACAACTAGAGCAAATTAAAAACAAACTATATTATTTCGGATCTTCCTTCACAAAACGTAAACAGATTTTTTAAAATCCTACATATAGGGTGTTGTTATTCCGAATAAACAAATTAAAGAAAAATATGCCATGAAATCTACATTTCTGTTTTGCTTATGGCGTTAGTCGATTAATAGAAGCAAGAATAGTATTCTTACCAAAAATAATTTGATGATACATAGTGGTTCGCCTTTCATGACAAGTTAAAGTAGCCAAAATTGACAAAACACAGTCTTGGTAATGACAATGGTTAAACTCGTCAACAACGGATTTTTTGAGGCCTCATAAATGCCCTACATTCACTGCTAACATATGCACATTTCCCAATGAAACATCCTGTATAATAATATATAAAAATAAACAATAAAAACACCATTCAAATTATCAGCATTCAATACATTTCTAATATTTATACTAGTCATCAAGTCACGATACATGACCTACCCATAATATAAATATTTCCAAATGCCTATCGGAATTCTTGAATCTTTTATCATATGTTGGTTATAAATATAATTTCAATGTGGTACCTATTTCATAAGTCATATATTTTATTTACAGGATGTCCAGTAAAGAACTATCCAAATTTCAGAGCTGTATTTTTCGAACCAAAATATAGGCATTAAACCCAACTTATCTCAGTTCAAAAGTTGAAAATTGCCGACTTACAGAGTGTCAAAATTAAAAAAATATATTTATCTTTGCTAATAATTCAAACAGTTTTCGAGGTTTTTGGCCTCAAAATTGGCATTGGGTTTGACTGAATTTTGATTTTAATACATAACTAAGTTTTGAATTTTGATTGTATATTATTGACAGGTTTAAATTTATTATTTTAGTACAAGACATCTAATATGTAATATTCATAAAGTTATAGAAACACCCTGTATGAAGAACTGTTTAGACAAAAGTGTATAATCATTAAATCTTTCATTTATCTCAAAACACAGTAGTTCAGTTAAGGAATAACTATTAAAACTGTTACTTGCTTCAAGCGTTAACCTTCACACATCAAACTACTTCTTCCAGTTTTGTGAGTGTAAACAAGAAGTGATTTGTAATTCTACTTCATTGATTATACCTGTTTAAAATCGTTACGGTTACTTTTTTTAACAATAAATATTAAGGAATTAATTCCAGTGATTTTTAATAAGTGACATTTTTGGGAAACAAGTTCTACTAGTAGTAACTCTGTAGATATCTATGAATTATAACTGTTTTATGAATATTTCCATGTAATTTTTGTTTATTAAATGATACAAAAACAAGCACATGACACCTTTACAACATTTCCATATATCAATATTCGCACACCTTTAATAGAAAGCGACAATTGAGAGATGATTCCGGTTATTTATTTTAGGTTTGGGTCCTTTTCCTTGTCGTGACGGTTAACGAATTCGAGTAGGACCCCTAGCGTGAAACATTCGTACCCTTGTAACTCATTTATTATTATTCAAATGAGACCGACGAAATTGAATTCCTTATTCTATTATTAGCCATATTTTTATTTCGTTAATAATAATAGCTATTTATCAAACTTAACAAGAAACGTTTCGTATGAACTTTATTTTTAGACGCAGGGACGTACATCCTTATGCAATAATAATGACACTTCCTCAAAACAGCTTTTGAACTTGGAAGTTCTGAGTAGAAATTTCATTAAATCTCTATTGGTAAGTGAAACAACGTTGGCTGTATGTAAAAGATTTTTTTTTCTTTATGAATCTACCGACCTATCCCCAGGCAATAATTTCCTCTACAGTAAACTAAAGGTCACTGGCAACAAGAAACAACTAATTACTAGTGTTTAAAGTTGAAATTAGATTTCTTTACAAATACGTCAGTAGTTCAAAAGAAATCGCAAAATTCATTTTAAATAGTGTCATTATTATTGCAAACGGTTGTACCTATTACTTGCCAAAATATTGTTCCGTTCCTCAACACAGACAATTGTAGGTAAGGTTGTTGACATTAGTATATTAAAATGTGTTTATCCAAATAAGAAAAAGTTATACCCCGGGGTGTTTATTAATTGAATGCCGATACTTAAGAGTATGCATCCTTGGGTCATTTTAAGAAGAAAACTTAATATCAACATATGTCCTAAACCTCTTAATTTTTGAGCTACAGGGTGTTACAGTTTTAAGAAAAAATTTACTTTTTTATTATAATTTTCTTATCACTCCGAATATTTTTATGAAATTTTGTACACACCTATTAATCATTAAAGAGCATTGTTTGATGTTAAAAATGTTTTAAAACCTTTGCCAATGTCGTCCGTACGAGGTTTGAACTAAACATTTTTGAAAAAAGGTACGCCACTGCTTTTTCTAAAAACTAAAAGTATTTTTAAAATCTCCGTTTATTTTACAGCAAATTCGATCCCTAGACTTACTCTCGTACGACGCACAATTTTCACGTTAAAAAATGAAAACCAAAAACGTTTTTTCCCCAAGTTCAGTGAGACTGCTTTTGATATTTTGTTGCCATTTTGTAGACACCCACCATGCGTGGAAACACTTTTTTTAGAACAAAAATTAATTTTCTACTTTAACCAGCGACCTCCACGTAGGCATAATGTTAAATGATTGGATAGAAAAAAACGTACACCCTCTGATTTTTTTAAATTTTATTTTAAAAACCGCGATTTATTTAATAAAACGATACATTCAGAATCTTTAACCTAAAACTAAACGACAAGACAAGAAAATACAAACAAAATAAATTACCCAAATTATGTATTTACAGTAGTGTTGAAAGTGTCCTCCATCCACACGTATGCAAGCATCTACTCTTCTTCGCATAGACTGACGTACATTTTCAAAAATTCCTGGGGTATCTCTTATGGTTTGGCAGCATACTATTATACGATTTTGTAAGTCTTCTTCGGCTTGAATCGGCACTGCGTACACTAAGCTTTTCAGATGACCCCAGAAAAAGTAGTCTAAACTATTAAGGTCGGGAGATCTGGGCGGCCATGACTGCGTTCCTCCGCGGCCTATCCACTGATCGCGATAGTTGTGATTTAAAAATTCACGCACCCGTAAGCTAAAATGTAGAGGCGCACCATCGTGCATTAGCCACATCTAGTTTCGTAATAAAAGAGGAAAGTTTTCAAGCATTGGCGGCAGATTTTCTTCAAGAAAGTGTAAATACGATTGTCCATCTAATCTTCTTGGGAGAAAAAATAAGCCTATCAAATTATCGTCAATAATACCAGCCCAAACATTTAATGAAAACTGTTCTTGATGATTTGATTCAACAACTGCAAAAGGGTTTTCATCCGCCCACAAATAGTTATTATGGAAATTTTGTATTGAGTTTCGAGCGGAACTAGCTTCATCGGTAAAAAGAATATACTTGTCAAATAACGGATTTTTCAGCAGCTTTTGAAGAAACCACTCACAAAAATTAATGCGCAACGGGAAATCTGTAGGAAGTAATCCCTGGACTCTGAATATGATATGGATATAACAAATTTTCGATAAGAATTTTCCAAACAAGTACGTGCGAAACATTAAATGTTGCCGCGATTTTCCTCGTGATAGTTTCGGGGTTCTCCTCAATTTCATGTAAAATTCCTTCTTCAAGTTCCGGTGTTCTTACTGTTTCAGGGACGCCATTAGCACTGTGGTCTACTTTTAAATTTCCGGTGTCGTGAAAACGTCTATGAATCCCAGAAAATGTTCTCGGATCGGGTAGTACGCGATTTGGATACCGCTCGTGGTATATCCTCCTGGCTTTGTATGCATTTCCGTCAGCAACCCTATAAGTAAAATGCATGTCAGCTAATTCACCGATTGTAAAATTTACCATTTTTTATGAAATTTTACTTCCTACTCTAATAATAATTTTTGAATAATGAAAAATCAATGTCAACTTTATTGCGAAAAGAGGCGTCCAAAATTATGACACATTACCCAGCCTACTAATTTTTATTTCATTTGCTTTAAGGGGCATTTAATGAGCTTACCGGTTTTTCTATTCAAATATTCAATATCATGCCTACGTGAACGTCATTTGTGAAAGTAGAAAAACAAATTTTGCCCCACAACAAATGGCAACAAAATATCAAAAGCAGTCTCAATGAACTTGGGGAAAAAACTTTTTTTGGTTTTAATTTTTTTACGTGAAAATGGTGCGCCGTACGAGAGTAAGTCTAGGGACCGAATTTGATATAAGATCAATGGAGATTTTAAAAATAATTTTAGTTTTTAGAAAAGGCAGTGGCGTACCATTATTTTCTTCAAAAATGTTTAATTCAAACCTCGTACGGACGTCATTGGCCAAGATTTTAAAACATTTTTTACATCAAACAATGCTCCTTAATGATTAATAGGTGTGTACAAAATTTCATAAAAATATCTGGAGTGATAAGAAAATTATAATAAAAAGGTAATTTTTTTCTTAAAACTGTAACACCCTGTAGCTCAAAAATTAAGACGTTTAGGACATATGTTGATATTATGTTATATTCTTAATATGACCGAAGGATTCACACCCTTAAGTATCGGCATTCAATTAATAAACACCCTGTATAATAAAGTAGCAGAAAATAATTACTAATTCTCACAAATACTAGATTCCACTGCCTGGCATATACTGTCAGTATCATTATAATACTACGGAGGCTTTTCTCATTATTTTTTAAATGGTTTTTGTATAGTCCTCAATATTCTTGTAAAGTCTTTAAAATTTCATATGATTTACTTTCGGGGTTTTTCCGCTTTAAAATTGTAAAATTGTTTGCAATATTTTGAAATGTATACATTATTATTGGATTGTAACGTACTTTTAATCATTGAATAATTCGATCACTCTGTTTGATTTTTGTTGTTACGCCAATTTCGATGACAAACCGAATAGTACCGTCTCCGAGAATGAACTGCATGTTTTCTTCATCTTCCATTCCATAAATCTCGAATACGCGGTTTTGTATATTTTCCGCTACTACGAATTCCGCCGTCATAAGAAAAAAAAATGTATTATACACGGTAAAAATATTAGATTTTAACTCTGTTTAAAATTTTAAACTGTCAAACTTGACATACGTTTAATATTTTTACTATTATTTTGAGAAAGAAAACAGTGTTTTTCGAAACGTCAAAAATACGGAAGTGCGCGATAGTGATGTGATTTTTGTTATTGTTTACTCATCTGCTTTTTTCAGTGTGAGATTTTTTGGTTAGGCAAACTTAGTTTAAAAAAATAAGCTTTGACTGATCCATTTGGCGCAAAGGCTTATTTAATTAATCTTTATTTTTTTCAGAAGTGTGGCAAAACCCCAATGAAAGTAAAGAAAAATTAACTCTCGGTGTTTAGTCAAATACTTGAGGTTGAGGTTTGAGAAAATCTACTTTTCCTTTGTATAATAAATAACTATTAACTTTTGCTGCGAAGGGATAATAATCATGGGAAAGAATATGGGAAAAACTGCCAGTTTTGTCTGTAATTGTACGACGATATGAGATTCCTCCCACTTGCCATCTGTCATAGATGGCGCAGGAAATATACGTGGGTTTTGCTTTTCCCTGAAATGTACGAGACATATTTATATAATTCATAAAATATATAAAACAGAAAAAAAAGTACCAAAAATAGTCAACTTATGAAGAAAACGTGAGTCTACTAAAATTGCAGTTTAGCTTAAGCGGAAATTTCAAAATATGAAAATTTTACGTCCAATTCGTAAAAACATATGATTTCTATTGTCCAATGACAAATATTCCATTTTAGTTTCAATTTATGCTGGGATTAAAATACACTAAGCGACAGCTTACATTAGGTTTTCCCTAGATGGCTGCTTTCTAACCCCTTACATAGTATGACTATTTTTCAGTGCCTAATGTAAAACCTTCTGGCATTCTATATATATATGATTTCCATGGGTCTATCACAGAAAATCGTTCGTGTATATATTAACTAACATTCGTTATTTCGAAAATAAAATTGTTTAAGGCATAGAACAATAGAAATTGTTTTCCTCAAATAATCACCTTCTTTATCTACAAAACATACTTAAGCATCGACAATATTTATTATTTTAAAAAATAAATTCTATTTATTGAGTGCCAATATAATGTTATATCTCCTCGCCGTGACTAACACCCAGTTGTTAACTCTTCAGCGATATTAAATTAAATCATCACCATTACGAGATATTCATAAAATTGCATCAACCTAGAAGTGATTACGCGTTCAATTTAATAATACTGAGGGCGAGTATATCTTAAATGTCAACCATGATTTCTCGCGGCCTTGAAATCTTGAAATACACCATATTCACACAGAAAAAATTTCACCAAACAGGACGAAGCACATATAACCTTTATTAAACATTATGCTAATGAACCATCTTCAAATAATTGTTACTATCTCTGTAATCTAAAATAGTGGGAGTAACACTACTAATTAACGGGTATATAAAGAATTTTACATCCCAATTCAAGCAATTCCACATTGTCTTCAGTGCCATCAACAAGTACAATACAAAATGAAAGTAGTAAGTACATAGTAGTAATCTTTACATAATTTTATGTTTACGCAATAATTATGACTACCATTTCAATTAATGGAACAGAGATTAATTATATAAATAAATTTGTATTATCATATTGCTTCAAGACAAAAATATTTTATTACTTAATTTTAAAAATAAATTGTGCTGCCAAATTTTAAATGAACAAAATCAAAATTATAATATTTATATACATATTAAGGTAGTTGCAACATTTTTATAAGGTAATTTAATATTTCAAATATATTTAAAATATTTAGTACTAATTAGTGAAGGGCTTTAGTTTGGGAAAAATAATTTATGAGATTTGCAACTTTATGCAAGATGAAGTGACTTCATAAATGAAACATGAAAAACAACAAAAATTTACAAAAATATTGCGCATTTACAAAAATTTGTTAGAAATTTGAAATTCAAAATTCGACACTATACAGGGTGTGTCGAAATTAATGCAAAAAAGCAGGAGTAGAATCCTGGCGACAAAATAATGCGATGTATCAAAACTTACTTTTGTTCAAAAGTTGATGGTTAAAATGTTATAGGGTGTCAGAATAAACATTTTGTTATTTGTAAATCAATTATAAAAAATCCAAATATTTGCATACATTTTGGAGAACAGGGTTTGGGGGGGTGCGAAATATTTAAATATGCTTCTAATTTTGACGTTACTGAAGGGCGCCACTTTTGACACATCATGCTTCTTTTAATTGTCAGAATTTTTTGCTCCTTACTGTATATATTTGTCTAACAATCTAACAACTTTTGACTAAGATAAATTTGGTTACATCGCATTATTTCAAGAAAATGGCACTTTCGGTTATACCGGAAGTATATGTTTGTAATGGTTTTGATTCTAACAAGATCAACATTTAAACTAACTTTATTAATAATTTTATATTTCCCAGCTAACCGATGTGGTCGAACGATATCAAGTAAAAATTATACAGTATTTAGATAGAGAATATAGAAACATAAAGGAGTGTGCAGACATCACGACCATTACACACCAAGCTTCCCTGTGTCTAAACCTAATAGTTTCCAAGATATTCGATTTTTGCGAAATCATTTTGCATGATCTACTTTAAAACTTGCCAATTTAAAACATATTAAAGTGAAATAGACTATTTCTGGAATAGATGTAGTCTCTGAGCTATCTAAAACAAAAATCAAACATATAAAACTTAATTTTCAAACCTAATATATTTTTGCACCGTCGAATCAAAAATTTTAATCTCTCTCTGTTGATAATATGGTTCCGTATATTTATCTCTTTTTTTGTTTTCGAATATTGAAGAATTTTTACTATTTTGCATTTTGTAGTTATTACCTTAAACTTTAAGTCAATTTAACAAAAAACATTTTGCGAAATGACAAGGACTGTCACCGTATAGGTACGTTTATGTCATTTTGATAACCATCCCTACTACGATTTAGATGAGTTAATTTCAATACAAATTCTTCAATAATTAAAAAAAAAATAAGAAATAGCATGCAGAAATCCTATTACCGATCGAAAGATAATACAATTCTTGATTCGATGGAGCGAAAATATGTATTTTAAAAATAAAGTATTATATGGTTGAATTTAGCAAAAGTTGACATTACTGTACGTAATTAGGGTCCATCCTGAACATTTTCAGATATCCCAGGGATATAACTAGTAGCTCTCGTCTCTTTAATTTCATTGTCTTTAAAATTAGCAAGTTTTAAAATAAATGATGCATTTTTTCCAAAACATGCTAATATCTCAGAAACTAGTAGGTTTAGACAAAGGGAAACTTGATAAATTCATTTCAATATAAACAAAATCCAAAAATGCAATAAAAATTGTATGGTTCTACTTAAAATATTGAAGAACCGGAAGTAGTAGTTTACTTCCGATATAATCGAAACTGCTAAGAGCTGGAAATCACAATCTAAGTACCCAAATTTTTAGGAGGCAGCAACAATTGCTTCTTTTTAAATTCCTAATGAACGTGTTGCCTAAATAAGTCTGTATAGCAGTGGTGCAAATTTACTTTATGAGGATAAACTACCTTCAGATAAACAAAAACAAAAACAACAGAGATAATTTATCACTCCTCATAATTTAACTTGCAACAAAACTGAATTCTCTTATGAACAGTATCATTTTTTATTTTCTGTCCAATAACACTTATTCAACATTTTCCTCAGCAACGTACTTATTCTAGATTACTAAACTGTACTTATTTTTTTAGTTCATCGCCTTAACCGCCATAGTAGCTGTATGCATTGCTGCTCCTCCAGATGCTACAGTATTGAAAAATGAACTTGACAATATTGGTGTTGATGGATACACTCTTGAGTAAGTAAAACTGAAAGCAAATCCAAAACTACATGATTTTTATTCAGTTATCGAAATTCAGCATATCTCTGAAAGATAGGATTTGTCTATCTATCTGAATTTTATCACAACTTGGCAATAGGTCAACACATAGTCTATTTAAAAAATAACAAATGTAAGTAAGAACTAAAAAGGAAAATGAACTAATGTATCTAGATCTTAAAAGTACTCAAGTGCAGATAAACAATTCATGGACTAAGATATAGATGTGTTAATAAACATTTATTCATCCAATTATAACGATTAATGCAAAAAGGTGAAAGGTAATCATCCTAGACATATTACAATCTGAAAAAAGTAATAAATTTTATATCATTACATGTTTTAGTCATGAGTTAGCAATTTTACTTTTCATTTTGACCTTGGTCAGGAAGATGTTACCGCAAATTGGACGGGATATTAAATTGCATTTGAATGATGTAAATATGTAGACAACAACAATAAACATATATCAATCTCAAGATCTGCTCGTATCTTTAAATGAAATTTTTTTTAGCGTTGAGACTAGCGATGGTTTAAAACGCGTTGAACAAGGAGTTCTCAACAACATAGGAACAGACAATGAACTTTTAAGAGTCACAGGATCCATCAAATGGGTGGATCTTGATGGAACACCATACTCACTTGAATTCGTCGCTGACGAAAATGGGTTCCAACCCAAAGGAGCTCATATTCCCAAGTAACAATTAAATTTTGTATCGATGGCTACACCTTGACTGTAATGTTAACATTGGGAAACATACCTTGTACATATATTGTTAAGTTGAAAATAAAAAATGTTAAGTAAATGTTTATTTTTGTTTATCAACGTTTTTGAGAGGCAGCAGCTGACAAGAAGTGAATGAAATAAAATTTGTTATTGCACTTTTGTTTAAGCAGCGATGCACTAGAAGGATTTAGGTGATTTTATCAAATTATTTATATGCAAATACTGAATCCAGGAAATGATCTTAGATATTACTTTGGTATCTATCTGTCACTACAATTTTTGTATTTTTGATTTCAATAATCTGACTTCAAAATGCCATGCTTGATTTTTCATATTATTTACAATTGTGCTGGTAAATTTTCACTTATGCTAGAGTGGTTCAATTATTTCTAAATTTTTTTTACCTCATGAATATTTCCATATTTTTTTTAAAATGGTCACGAACGAGGAAAATGTTCCAATAATTTAAATTTAATTGAAACTAATTACATATAGGAAGCAATAATAATTTACTATTTCTGCTTGTTTTTAATTTATTTATCGTCTACTAAAAATTCATGAATAAAAATAATTAAAATATCTACCCAGTTCTGTCAAACGAAACGTCAATCAATAAATTTAGAAAAATTTCTAATGTAATACATGCAACTTACTTCAAAACGGATAAAAATTATAGTTTTTAGAAAACATTGGTGTGAAATTTGTGTGTGAATATCAAACTTACTCAAATTATTTTGGAAAAAATTTTCGTATTTAGACATAATAGTAAATTTAGCTAGATTAATGTTTTAGTAGAATAGAGCTTTATCTGTGGAATTGTTCATTAGCATACCTAGATGTTTGGCACCAGAGAGCACACATATGACTTAATTGATAGGAATTGTAGGAGATATTATCTTATAATACCTTTCTAGTACAGTAAAAAATGTTGCAAAAGCTAATAATAAAGAATATATGGGTAGATATTGATTAGGTATTGTGTATATTGATATGCGTTAAAAATTATACTTTTACTGAATTTGTAGAAAAAATATTTTTTTTGAGAAACGCAAGTAATGGAGAGAACCCATAAGGATGTTTTTGCCAAAACAGTTTATACAGTTGATATTTACTAGTAAACGAGTAACTGAGATGATGAATATTTGCCACATGATTGCTGTAGAGGCCAAGGCATCAGATTCTCAATAACGCCTTGTGAAAAACAATAATGTTTGTGGCAAAGACAACGGTCAACAAGAGCCGGCGGAGATTACAGGAACTGACCTCGAAGGGTTCGGTTATCTATTGTAGGGTGTAAATTAATCGGTTAATGAAATTCTGAGAATGAAGATTAAGATTCCGCGCTCAGGTCGGACTTTGAAGTTATGTTGCTCAAAGCTGGCGGCATTCGCCGCCGCGTGCCCCTGCAACGCAAAGCCCTTTCACAAAAGTAAACCAGGAGCTTTGTCAATACAGTGACAATACTGAATCCCTACATTCCATGAGCTGGATCAGAGTCTGATCAGATTTGATGAGGCCTCGCCATTGTGCTGCGCCGGCCTGATATGTAGAGAATTTGCGCCTCCGGTTTTATGAACAAGAAGCTATTTAATTAATAAGGCGTGAGCTTGATGTAGGACAGATTTAGTCGTGACGTATTAATCTGCACAACATGCAGACAATAGTTGTAGTAGTGCGGGCATATACCGGGTGAGTCATTAATAATGGTACATAGCTTAAGGGCAGATTGTTAACGTCAAAATAAAGCGGTTGAGCCCAATATGCCTTATTCAATTGTTGCTTCTTTTTATTCTACAGGGTGTTAACGTTGAAATAATGTTTTCGATATTTTGCTATATTTTAAGAACGTATGGACCGATTGTTTTGAAAATTTGTAGTCTTCTCTTTTTTGAGGTGGGATTTACGAATATGCAAACAGTGTGGAGGTCACGACTAAGGGACGCCAGTATACTGTACTGTCGATGTAAAAATATGTTTAACTTTTTGTGTTTTACACTTTTGAATTTTTTAATAAGAACCTATTGAACTACTTTCAATTCTAAATGGAAAAGGTATACCTGTTACAAATCGATAAACTCAACCGTTTTCGAGAAACAGGCGATTTAAGTTTTTGAGATTCGGCGGGAATTAAATTTGAAAATTAGGGAGTCTTAAGATATCAAAACTGAATTAACAATAAGACGAACACTACAACTACAACAACTGAAAATTTTATTATGCATATCTTAAAAATTAATCATAAAATAATCTTGTAGTATTCTGGTTTAATGAAAACATTCTATAAATATTTAAGTTCACTTTTGAAACTGTGGGAACTCAAAAATTCAACCGCAATAGATGAAATCTGACCTATTCCTGCATTTTTAGAATTGCTTCTTCTATATTCTGATATGGTAAAACTGCGATTGCTACATTTAATTACTTGTACATTATTAATTGACCTAGATTCAATTTTTACATTGATGGTATTATCTATGTATCTTTTCTGCAACGCTTCAATTGTATAAATTACACTCTGGTAGGTTAAAATAATAATTAGCAATACGTTTGGTATTTAAGCAATAACATTCTAAGTCTCAAGGCTACATACTTCCTATAGAATGACAAAAAGTTGATAGAAATACGTTATTTTTTTTTTAATCAGGAATAGTACCTATAAAAAAAGTGGGGGAAAGTCTCGTCTGCAGGCACCTAAAATTCCAATAATTAACACTGCCTATAATAAGATATTTCTATTAAGTTACAGATTTTACAATTATCAATATGTACAGAATTTACCTTTTTTAATAACTATATTTCATTATTGGTCTTGCGCAAGTAACTGAATATTTCCGCTTGCGTAAAAGTTTTTAATTTCTTAGGCTTGTTTCTATCTCCTTGCTTCTTTAAAAACGCCGTCAACTTTTTTTTAACTTAAATCAACATCGTTTTTGGTAGATAATGTGAATTTTAGCATAGAGTAAATCGACCATCATGATACCGATTTTACTGTCTTATTTCTCACAAAAATAGGCGAGGAGTACGTCTTGTGAATATTTATCCATTTCTTTCTACGTACACCATTTCACAAATAGGTTATGTTACTTCTCGTATAACTTTCCTGATTTTTCTGGCAGCAAACCTAAAGTTACAGTTTCTAATCTCCGGAGATGTATTCGGGATATCATTGCAACTATTTGTAATTTCCATAATTTATTTAATTAAAATTATCTCTAAAAAAATTTGGCAATTGTTAAATTTACTACTGAAAAAGTACACTGTTTACATGATTGCTATTGACTACAAGCGTTTGCTAGATTTTATCGCTCGGCAAGCAATAATGTGACAGTCCTCAATAGACGTCTACTTTTCGTTACCACTGTCAAGCAGAAAACCTTACTTTAATTAGTGATTGTACGTAAAACAACATTATCGTCTCCCGAAATGAATTCACATCGTTGATTCAATCAACGACAACATAACATTTTATCGTCTTGTATAAAAATTAACTAATTATCATTATTAATGATATAAAATAAATGCTATATAAAATTACTAACAAATATGGGTATAAATATTTGTCAGTAATTTTATGGCTTTATACGATAATTAATATAAAAAATACACTTATTATTTAGGGAAATAGTTAACTGGGAAAGGGTATACGTACACATTTGATTTATAGGCAATAATATAAAAACAATTTAACTCAATTTTTATTTGACATGCATTTACATACCAGCATCATTCTATTTTAGATTATTACAGCCATTTTTAAAATTCTTATAATTGTGCTATATAATAGGGTTGAAGTATTATTATTTGTGTAACAGATGGCTAATGATGGAATTGAAGAAAAATGTCATCTGTCTGTACAAACAACAGAAATGGGGCTGTCCATTTTTAATTCCAAACTGAATTCAAAGCACCACTATTAACATTCTGTAAAAACGAATAAACCCATAATGGCAGGAAACTGCATAAAAGTCCTATTCATTTGCCGGCCATTTGAATACTTGGTTGCCCTCGAAATACTTCTCTGAATTCTTTAGCCAACTCTTTAAAATTCCTTGTGGCTTGGGATTCGTTATACGGACACATGGAAAGTGTAAAATTATTTTAACCAAATGTCCCTAATTACGGAGACAGTGATCAGTCATTGGTGAATTAATGGTGTGCGGTACCATCAAAGCAGGCCATCTTTACACGGCCAACTGCTACCGAAGTTTCAAGCAAAGAGTTTATTGGCATTTTTGGGACGAGTTGGATTCCTCGCACTGCCATCGACAAGGTGGTCGAGGTGTCTAGAAAAATAAGGCTAAGGATGAAAATACTCGGCATTCCCTGGTTTTTAAAGGAAAAACGTTGAAATTTTGTTACAAGGCGATCGGTGTCACCTAAATTAAATGGGCACGGTTATAAAAATTACTCTCATTTTATGGGATCTGTGAGAAAATTCCCAATTTGCTGCCGATACTCTACTGGTTTTTAACGAGCGAACTGGCGTTTTGGGAGGGACTGAAATATCGATATCTATATAAATATAACGCATATTTTTTTTATTTACACTGCATTTCACTTATATTGTACTCAGTACTGTCACTGTTTACCTATACAAGGGGGCTGAGTAAAATTATTATGTTTTATAGTCGACTGTCATAATGAGACTGTCATTATGAAAGTCAAAATCGTTAATAATCTGCCATTTTCTAGCACCCCTCCTGTAATATGACACAATCTTGCCATAAAATCCAGGGCTAGGTTTTAACTTTTGCAATTGAATTACCTGAGTAATGAAATTCAATATTGATATTATATACATTATTAGACCCTATATTTTATAGATAAAAAATTTAAATGTATTATATATTTTTATTTACATTTGTGTGCCAAGTCCAATTTGGAAGTTTTTTAAACTTGAAACACAAATGATTTACTTATATTAATAATAATACTACTGTTTGAATTTCCAGATATAGAAATTCCTGAACTAGTTTCAAGAATATTCAGGCACTCGTATAGATAATGAAATACAAATTGGATTATGCACGTTTTATATGTGAGTTCTGATCTGGCAGTTTTGTTTTTTCACGATCATGTCACTATTGACATTGACACTAACTTCAAATAAAAACGTATTGCAAAATAATAAACCTACAGCAAATACTTTGAACAATTGGCAAAAAATATTTCTTATATTTCGTAAACTTTAATAGGGATACAAATTTTCAATGCAAAAGCTCGCTTATGACTGAAAAACACCACTAGTATCATTTTATCATAACCGACCATTATTTTAAGGTATTTTTAAAAGTTTGTATTAAATAATGTATAAAAGTAAAGTATATTAAATTTGAAAATAAATATAGTGAAAACATTGTTAGCTTATCCACTTCAGTCGAAAAATCGGGTCGGATTTCATATATCTAAATATATTTTGTAACAAAATGTTGTCGGTTATGTGACTGTTTTATTAAAGTATTTAGTACTTTCCACTAATGCCCCAAAATTACTTTATCAAATAAATGTTTTTGATATTAGAGGTTCAAATTATATATAGTTTATAAATTTACAAGTAAATCAAAACTATTTATTTTTGCACAACTATCAAACAAAAACAATAACAAATAATGCTATTCAGAAACCTTTTCTTAAAAAATCATCTTCAAAGAAATGTGTATTTTTTTCGTTCCTAAATTCTATATTTATTTCCTGCTACAATAAAAACGTAGGTAATCATTGCTTTTTGTTTCTTGCCACGATTTGCCTTTATTTTCTAATATTTTTCCTACTGATGTTTCCCTTGGCCGTCCTCGTCTTCTTTTAACTTGCGAGTTAGCTTCCCATATTCTTTCCACTTGTCTGTTATCATTCATCCGTTGTAAATGTCCCCACCAACTCAACTGTTGTTGTTCTATGAATTATAATATCGATTGTGCTCCTAAATATTTTCTTATTTTCGTTACTCTCTTCTCAAATACTTCATTTTTGTTGGATTGAATTTTACTCCTATGTTGTCGTCAAGGTCCATGTCTCCATGCCAAAATTAAACTGCTTGATAAACATGCATTTTTGTTTTCGTAGATGTTTCTTTATTACCAATGAAGTTTTTATTATGGTGTGGTAAACTTTCATTGTGTTTTCTCTTCGCTTTTCTATTTCTTTCTCTTGTTTTCCTGATTCTTCTATCGACACTTCTATGTAATCAAAACACTTATTTGTATATTTATTTTATGTAGCTCTTGGTTCGTCATGCCGCTTTATTAATTTTAAGTAAAATATATGTGTATATATTATAGTATTAATTGATTACATACAAACAATTAGCCCCATTTCTTAATTTCAAATCTCGCGACAAAAAAGGTGTGAGGTTTTGACCGAAGACCCGGTGCGCGAGTGAAAAAAAGACAATACCAAAAATTACCTCGCGAGTGAAGCATTTCTCCGCGCCGTTCTACTATATATCGCTTGTTATAATTTGCCTGAGGCGAGTGCACATCATCGAATTAAGGGTAAGTGTCTTACCTCAGCACCTACGCTTATTTTTTGTGTTTATCATAAAATTATTTTATTTTTCACGCAATGCAGTTCACTAACGCAACATTTTTTTGGTCCTTCGAGCCGGATTTAAACCAGCCACCTATGGATTGTCATTGCCATTGTTTCTGTTTTCTTTGCATTTAATTTCATTCCAGTTTCTCCTAATACTTCTTTCCATATACATCTATATTTTCTTGTAACTTTTTCACTTGCAGACATACGACATTATATGCATATGTAACCATGTTTGTTGTATTTCTATGTAGGATATGTATTACTTTATTCATTTTGATATTTACTGCTTTCTTCTCTGTTACATCTCAGACCACTGCTCCAGGTATTTCTTTAAAAAGCTTTTTCTAATCCGCTCTTCAATCTTATCTTATTTATAATTTGCTGGAAAGTAAAATGGTGATGCATGCTTCTTCCTTTTTATAAAACCACTATGAGACTCTGACATTGTCATTTCTATTATATTCTTCAGTGTGTGTCATTCAAAATTTGCTCATATAATTTCATTCCGGCAATCAACAAAATTATTACTCTAAAATTATTGCAATCTTTCTGATTTCCTTTTTTGAATATAGGTACTACTCCCATTTCCCAATCTGTTAATATAAATACTTCGTTCCATGTTTAATTCACTATTTTCAGTAATATACTCATCCCATTTCTTCGCATATTTTTAAACGTTTCTGATGTTATTTATATTGTCCTGGCCTGGCGCTTTTCCATTATTTATATTTCTTCCATGGTTATTGCTTTATTTGCTCACTTTTATTTCGTTATTGTTTGATTCTTGTATTTCATTCATCTCGTCTCCTCCTAATAATTCTTGCTTCCTTTCCATTTTTTCTTTTTGATTTGAACTTGTTTTATTTTTTCTTTCAACCACACTGCCTGTTTCCTGCTGCTTATTATTTTATTTGTTCCACATATTTTCTTGGCACATTCAATTATTGTTTCTTTCAAGTTATTTTATCGTTGATTAGCTAATAAATTTCCTGCACCCATTTAAGAAACACCCTGTATATTAAATACATAGGTATCTATTTATTATACAGAGAACAGTAACATTCTAACATACACACTGATTTTTCAGTGTAGCGTGAAGTTTCTGATTTTTGTATGTCTAGAACTGGTAGAAATTGTAATACTTTTTCTTGTAAATGGTAAATTTTATCAGACATTAAATATTAAATTGATATCTCTTAGTATTAGTTGGTAAGGTATGAATGCATCCTAATGGTAAATATTAATGCTTTTTAAAGCAAACTGGAACACATCGTTCGACTGGATGCAAGCCGGATACGACGCCAAATAACATATTTGATATCAGCAAACCGCAGCCAAAAGCCATACGGAAGGGTCCATTGAAGGTATACAATAAACACCTAATTAAAGCGTCCTTTGGCGTGGAAAACCGAAACCAAGGCGACACTGCACCAAATTGAATGCACCCCCTTCTATTATAGTCGCCCCCGTTTCTACGAATTCGATTATGTGGAATCTGCCATGGATCATAAACAGCGATTCCGACTTTGAAAGGATTAACTTAAATGGCCTCTATTTTGGGGCGTTTTGCGGAAATCAGAAAAGTCATTTATTATCGAAGGGTCGTGGATTTTGTCTATTTGATCAGTCTAATGGCAGGATTTGGTCAGCATTACTTTCGGCAAATTTGGATGGATTTCAGGATGCGCCATATGGGAAGATAATGGTGTTTATGAGGGGCAATACCTTTTAATACATCTGTATATTATGAATGATTCTAACAATCCTATTAAATATGAATCATTGAAAATATTCTTCTATGACAACAAAATCATGCATTTAAATAAAAATACGGATACGTTTCAAAGAATTCTTATTTTATGTAAATACAAACAAATACGTATTCTTGCAACATCAATGAGGGAGAGAAAAATATTTTCTCATAAAAATATTAAAAAGTATCGTAGGGAGACAAGGGAGAAAAATATCACTTTTCTTCCCGCGAATTATTTGATGCTCGATGCTCGAGTTATTATGTTTTCAGAATAAAACAAATAATTTAATGTGGTGAAGTCAGATAACAAAATTTTATAAATGGGTCAAATAACATTCTATATCTCGTAAATGATAGGTGCAAATATAGAACATGCTATTTGGAATCGTAATGAAGCGCTGAATACAATAAATAAGAAACAAAGTTTGCTTTACCATTGATTTTCTAAACGCTCTGTAGCTTAATAGAAAAATTTAATTGATTATTTATAATTTTACATTTAAATTTTGTGCATCTAAATACCACAGAAAAAATGGCAGGGGCGATTCTCTGATGAAAATTAATAGGGGTCGCTGGTACAAAAATGTTTTAATACACCTTTCCTGACAAGTTAGGCCGCTCCAAAGATTCCAAATAAATTGTTTTTCTTTTTTATCTTCCATATGAATCAAGCTAAAGAAACCAAACTCTGTGAACATTATCTTTCAATAAAACTACACTTTTGAAATTTGTTCAACCCTGAAGTATTTTTGTAAGGGGCTAAAATAATTAACTCCTATGACATTTTTTCCGATAAAATTATTTCCTTTTACAAAATATGGCTAAAAAGCCGCATTCATTTACTAACTTTTTGATCTCTTCAAGTTTTTTCGAAAAGTTAAGGATTTATGAGAAAGAAAATAAATGTGTTGTAATTGCATTTTTAAAAAGATGAGCTGTTTATTTTACCGAAAGATCTTAGTGGCCTGTTTTTTGCAATGCAATTCATAGGGGCATGTTTTTGGTAAATATGCACATTGCAAAAAATCGAAGTTACTTAAAAAGAAACTTAAAGAAAGTAGAGGTTCAGTCCAACAGATATACATGTTTAAATTTACTGCTATATATTGCTATGTGCATATTTTAAACGTAATTGTTATGATTAGATTTTTTATGTTAAACTATAAGGCGTATTATTGTATTTTATATGTACACGTATATACAATTATTTTTGTTTACTTTTTATAAGTGTTTTATTAAATATTAATTTTTTTATATTTACCTCATGCGCAATTTTTTACTTATGTACCTATTTTGTTTGCCAACTTTTAAAATTGTTTAATATTACAATTATTATATTGTTCTTTTAGTGAATAAACTATATTATTATTTAAAAAAATGGGTTAATAATAAAAGTATTAAGGGCGCTGTACTCTCGAATATGATACGTTACACTTATCCAATACGCCGTGGACGGCCTGGACCTCCATTTCGTCCACGATTCAGTTGCAAATTCCTCATCACGCCCGCGTTTGCATTACACCTGCACTCACTTCACACCGTTGTAAAAGTAGCTGCATTTGGCACATGTTTACCGGGAAACCGTTCTTCTAAAACATGTTCACAGCGTTATAAATTAGAACGATATTCATCAACTCCAAGTTGCTATATAGGTAAGTCATTTTTGACACATGAAGAAGTAATGTAAACATTTGCGTTGCAAACACATAATCGGATTTCAAGATTCGGAATAGCCTGGATAGAGACTACAGTAGCCCAGCGTAAAATCCTACAACATATAATTACCCTACCTTTTCCTACATCATACCCATAGTTTGATTATAGTGAACCGTTATATGAAGAACACAGGAACTATATTTTTATGTAGAATAATTACTTAAGATTGCCATTTTGTGTATCTTAATATAAATCTAGTTGTCCCAAGACAATAAAGCAGTCATGAGTGAACCTAGTACACGAGCTACATCAACACAACAAGCTCAAGATAAAAAATCTTATCAGGACAATTTAGAACTGGTTATAAAAAGAGTATGTTCTAGACTTGCAGTCAACTAGGGGCTCAGTTTGCTGCAAAATTTCAGCAACTGAATACCAAACTGGACGAGTTTACCAAAATGCTTCAGGATACTCGTGAAACAGTAAAGCCCAACCAGGAGGCAATAGAGTCTTTAAAACACCAGTCTGAAATATCGGAACAGTATGCCAAAAAAAAAATTGTCTGATTCTTCACGGAATAAATGAGAACAAAGACGAACAGTGTTTAGAACTACTTTTGGACTTGATAAATGGACCTTTACAAGTTGTATGCTCTCCGTTAGAAACCGATAGTGTGTATAGGATCGGTAAAACAAATCATGAGATGAATAAGCCAAGGTTTATCCGTATCATATTTGTGTCCAACATTAAAAGGAATCAAGTACTGTCGGCAATAAAAATATTTAAAGGTAGAGGTGTCGTAGTGTTAGAAGATCTCACTAAATTTCAACACAACCTTATCGCTTTTTGCACAAACGCTTTTTAAAATTTATTATTTTCCTTGAGGAGAATTTAAACAGTAAAAGTGGATAAACAAAAAATATATATATCTTTGACGTTAGGTCGTGTTTTATTTTTTGAGATTTTTGAACCTAAAAACACCACGAATTTGATCATTTTATAGCTAGAAATACGGCGACCTTAACTTTGAAAGCATGTCTGGTATCAGCATATTCTTTTTAGGTATTAATAATATTGTGTGAAACTAACTACTCTGTGGATTAAAGCCCCAACCAGCGTTGAATTACAGCCACAATATCTACCCATATATTATTTATTCTTAGCTTTTGTAACATTTTTTACTGTATTGGAAGTATTTTACGCTAATATAAATCAAATCTCCTACAATTCCTATCAATGAAGTCATATGTATGTTCTCTGATAAAAAACATCTAGGTATGCTAATGAACAACTCCACAGACAAAGTTCTATTCAACAGTTATCTAAAGAAATTAATCTATCTAAATTTACTAACATGGTTACACAGTCTATAAGTATCTAACTTTCACTTCTGACAGTGGGAACTCGAAAATTCAACCACAACAGATGAGATCTGACCTATTTCTGCATTTTTTGGATTGCTTCTTCAAGCCTCCTTTAAGTTGAGTCAAATATCTAACTATAGAAATTATTGTATAAATTAAAATTATTTGAAATTAAATATCGGCAATGACAAAAGTGACATTAGCCTGTCAAAGAATTAAATATGACAATACCTACTTCAATAATGTTTACCCTATATGTAAAAGCTTTTATATATTTTTAGATATTAATAGTATTGTGTGAAACCAACTACTCTGTGGACTAAAGCCCCAACCAGCGTCGAATTACACCCACAATATCTACAAAAGCTAATAATAAAGAATATATGGGAAGATGTGCATTAAACCAGGTTAGATTATTTAGATAGATTAATTTCTTTAGATAATTATTGAATAGAGCCTTGTCTGTGGAATTGGTCATTATCATACCTAGATGTTTGATATCAGAGAGCATACATATGACTTCATTGGATCGGTCAGTGGTCGCGCGGTTTAAGGCTTACGGTGAGCGCTCTATCAAACGATATATAACATCTGTTCCAACAACCGTCGAGAACTGTTCAGTACCGTGAGAAATGTTTGACCAACACCGTCTTACGTCGCATTCGCCGAGAGTACATTAACAACTAAACTGACTGAATAATTCTGGACGGTTCGGAATCGATTCTTGCTGTGTTGGAACAAACCCATAGTTTTCGCTCAGTAACTCCTTAACGGATAATGATAAAAATATGCGTTTTCTTTTAATAGACTTCAAATATTATTTTACGTCGGCGCTGTGTTTTGAAATTTTGAAAAAGTGTAAAATACTTTTTTTTTAAATGAATTTTGCATATTTTCAAAATTTTAAAACACAGCGCCGACGTAAAATAGTATGTGTAGTCTATTAAAAACCGCATATTTTTATCATTTTCGTTGAGGAGTTACTGAGCGAAAACTATATCCCTTGGATCGAGCGCTCACCGTAAGCCTTAAGGCGTCAGTATTTGAATCGAGGTGACTGGATTGCTGTGGGTTCGACCCCTGTGATTAGAATGAGGGGTAGAGATATTGTTATTATTATTATTATTATTATTATTATTATTATTATTATTATTATTATTATTATTTTTTTTTCCCAGTAAACACCTTCCGAGGCTCCGACACACTCGGAGATGTTCTGGAGAGTTAAGCAATGACCACTCTCCACTCCGTGGAGTCAGTAATCATTGCGCCCGTAAATCGTGTGTTCTGAGCAGACGTAGCGAACCAAGGACGATTGCCTTCTGCATTCTGCCGGCTAAGATCTCTGCCGAATTTCGACAAGCCGGTATGATCTTTAACTCAGAAAGCAACGTATGTCTCATTCCACCCAGGACGCCTATAATTAGCACCACAATCTTAACAGAGTGGTCTGGATACAGCCTGAGGAGAGAAGATCTCGATACTTCCTCCGTTTTTCCTCCTCTTTTAGGACGATGTTGTTCTCTGCGGGAGCCGAGAACTCAATCACAAACATCGTCCTAAGCTGGTGATCGAGGAGGACTACATCAGGCTTATTGGCTTGGATTTGCCTGAGGGTGGGGAATGAATAGTTCCAATAAATTCGGCACTTCTCATTCCCCACAACGGATTCTATATCCCCCGGAGCATAAGGCAGCACTGGCGTCTCGTCTATCTCATACGAGTGTCGTAAATGATAATACAACACCCGTAAGGCTGAATCGTGTCTTTGGATATACACTGTGGCCGCATATACCGGACAGGCCGACAGGAGATGCATAAGCGTCTCCGGCGCCTGGCGGCAGGCCCTGCAGCTGGTGTCAGGAACCTCGATACCCAAGACACGACTACGATAGACGAGTGTGTTAATTACACCATCTTGGCAAGCCATTATGAATCCCTCAGTCTCAGAGTTCAGCCCCGCTGACCTCAAAAAAGCAAAGGTCAGCCTTTCAGATAAGCCAAGCCCCTCTAGATGACGGTAGAAGAGACCATGCATTGGCTTATCCTTATGTAGCTGCAGAAGATGACGCGCTTCTGCAGCTTTAATTTGGGCTTTTAACTGAGCAGGATCCGACTCGGTGACGGAGTCTGGATTTTCCCGCTCAGTATCGAACACGAGACCAAGTTCATCGGCTGCTCTTCTCGCTGCCTTATATACAAACGCTCCTATCCCTGCTGCTTCATGGTCTTGGACCATGCAGACCATGGATCCGAGCTCCTGATGACTTTACAGGCCTCCTCCAAAACCACTCTGCCCTGGAGACACTCCAAACTCAAGAGTCCACGGCCTCCCCGATTTCTTGGGAAGTATAACCGCGGAACGGACGATCTTGGATGCAAACTCCGATGGAGATGCATCATTTTGCGGGTCCCTACATCGAGTTGCCTCAGCTCTTCTTGTGTCCATTTCACTACACCAAAGGAGTAGAGAAGGATCGGAACGGCAAGCATATTTGTGGCACTCACCTTGTTCTTACCCGACAGCTCCGAAGACCAGATCTGTCGGAGGCGGTGCCGATACTTGCCGCGGAGAGCGTTTTTTACCGTAGCCACCTCATGAGTGCCCCGCTGTGGGATACCCAAATAGGTGTACGACTCTCCGGCATCTAGATGGTGGAAGATGCTTCCGTCTATGAGCTGGGCGTCCTCTCCGTATGCACCGCATCGTCCTCTCTTGAGATGAACCAGTGCACATTTGTCCAACCCGAACTCCATTCCAACTGCCTGCGTGTACTCCTGTACCACTCTGAGGGACTGATTTAAATCCTCTCTCCGGAGGCATAGAGTTTAAGGTAATCCATATAGAACAAATGGGTGACCTTATGCCTCCGGTCTCCTGGGGTATCGCAGTTGTAACCCCGGGTACGACGAAGTGCAACGGATAATGGCAGCAGTGAGATGATTATTATTGTTATTATTATTATTTTATTTTTTTTTTTCCAGTAAACACCTTCCGAAGCTCCGACACATTCGGAGATGTTCTGGAGAGTCAAGCAATGACCACTCTCCACTCCGTGGAGTCAGTAATCATTGCGCCCGTAAATCGTGTGTTCTGAGCAGACGTAGCGAACCAAGGACGATTGCCTTCTGCATTCTGCCGGCTAAGATCTCTGCCGAATTTCGACAAGCCGGTATGATCTTTAAGTCAGAAAGCAACGTATGTCTCATTCCACCCAGGACGCCTATAATTAGCACCACAATCTTAACAGAGTGGTTTGGATACAGCCTGCGGAGCTCGGAGAGAAGATCTCGATATTTCCTCCGTTTTTCCTCCTCTTTTAGGACGATGTTGTTCTCTGCGGGAGCCGAGAACTCAATCACAAACATCGTCCTAAGCTGGTGGTCGAGGAGGACTACATCAGGCTTATTGGCTTGGATTTGCCTGAGGGTGGGGAATGAATAGTTCCAATAAATTCGGCACTTCTCATTCCCCACTACGGATTCTATATCCCCCGGAGCATAAGGCAGCACTGGCGTCTCGTCTATCTCATACGAGTGTCGTAAATGATAATACAACACCCGTAAGGCTGAATCGTGTCTTTGGATATACGCTGTGGCCGCATATACCGGACAGGCCGACAGGAGATGCATAAGCGTCTCCGGCGCCTGGCGGCAGGCCCTGCAGCTGGTATCAGGAACCTCGATACCCAAGACACGACTACGATAGACGAGTGTGTTAATTACACCATCTTGGCAAGCCATTATGAATCCCTCGGTCTCAGAGTTCAGCCCCGCTGACCTCAAAATAGCAAAGGTCAGCCTTTCAGATAAGCCAAGCCCCTCTAGATGACGGTAGAAGAGACCATGCATTGGCTTATCCTTATGTAGCTGCAGAAGATGACGCGTTTCTGCAGCTTTAATTAGGGCTTTTAAATGAGCAGGATCCGACTCGGTGATAGAGTCTGGATTTTCCAGCTCAGCATCGAACACGAGACAAAGATCATCGGCTGCTCATCTCGCTGCCTTATACACAAACGCTCCTATACCTGCTGCTTTATGGTCTTGGACCATGCAGAGAAGGGATCCGAGCTCCTGATGACTTTGCAGGCCTCCTCCAAAACCACTCTGCCCTGGAGACACTCCAAACTCAAGAGTCCACGGCCTCCCCGATTTCTTGGGAAGTATAGCCGCGGGACGGACGATCTTGGATGCAAACTCCGATGGAGATGCATCATTTTACGGGTCCCTACATCGAGTTGCCTCAGCTCTTCTTGCTTCCATTTCACTACTCCAAAGGAGTAGAGAAGGATCGGAACGGCAAGCATATTTGTGGCACTCACCTTGTTCTTACCCGACAGCTCCGAAGACCAGATCTGTCGGAGGCGGTGCCGATACCTGCCGCGGAGAGCGTTTTTAACCGTTGCCACCTCATGAGTGCCCCGCTGTGGGACACCCAAATAGGTGTACGACTCTCCGGCATCTAGATAGTGAAAGATGCTTCCGTCTATGAGCTGGGCGTCCTCTCCGTATGGACCGCATCGTCCTCTCTTGAGATGAACCAGTGCACATTTGTCCAGCCCGAACTCCATCCCAACCGCCTGCGTGTACTCATGTACCACTCTGAGGGACTGATTTAAATCCCTCTCTCCGGAGGCGTAGAGTTTAAGGTCATCCATATAGAACAAATGGGTGACCTTATGCCTCCGGTCTCCTGGGGTACCGCAGTTGTAACCCCGGGTACGACGAAGTGCAACGGATAATGGCAGCAGTGAGATGCAAAACAAGAGGGGACTCAGGGAATCTCCTGAACACTCTCCTGAACAAAACCGGCTCTGTCTGGACCCTTGCATTTGCCGATGTTATGGTAAAGCGGGTCCTCCAGAGCGGCATGAGTTGTTCTATACTATTATTATTATTATTATTATTATTATTATTATTATTATTATTATTATTATTATTATTATTATTATTATTATTATTATTATTGATAGGAATTGTAGGAGATTTGATTTATATTAGCTTAAAATACCTTTCTAATACAGCATATTCTTTATTGAAATAAATATTTTATTCGAAAACATAGACGTGTATTGAGATGTATCGAAACTTACAAAACTATCGACTTCTTGCATTAATAATCGCCTGTGTCTATTCCTCGAGCAACTTCCTCCAGAGGATGTAATGTTTCCATATTCCCATTGATCCATCCACGTTACTATTTTGCACTTATATTCCCTCTAATAACAAGTTCCGGCATCTTTAAAACATGCTGGCGGGGCCCATGAAACTTTCATATGTTTTGATGTTATCGTAAATTTTGCAATAACGCATTTAGAGGAAATGATTTAGGAAGCATAATATAGGATTAGGTGTAATACCCACCGTGCGAATTTTTAAGCAAGTTTGTCTACACCCGAACTTCCTCCATTATCTTGCGGAAGTTACTTAAACTTCATTAATAAAAATAACGCTGTAGAAAAGTAGACAAAGCATTATAAATTTCGTACTCGGGAGATATTACCGGACCTTGTTTCGCACCTGAGTGTTAAAAATGTGCATGATCCGCCTCGGCTTCGGCGGCTGGCAGATTAAAAGATAAATCCATTAAAGGAATTACATCACATCCGCACTGGAATTTTCCTGCAAAAAGAGAATCTTAATTGTTTTGAATACTTAATGCAACACTTTTATGATTATTTATGGGACGACGGAGAGTTTCGTTCTGACAACGTATTTTATCTTTACAAAATCCGTCTGTATTTGCAGAAGGCATGTAATATGAAAAACGAGAAGAAATAGAGCAAGGTAAAACTAATTGTGTAACAAGCAATGAATTAAAAAAACACTGTTTTGGAATAATAATAACAAAAATATAGTTTCACCAATACACATAAAGATATTAGAAATTACATAAAAAGGGAAAAACATTATAGAAAAATACATGGAAAGGGTAAAATAAACAGAGAATAGATCTAATCCGCCACTCAACAGCAATAGTGAATAATACCTAAAACCCACAAAGGCGAACCTTGTGTGTACATATATACAATATAAATACAATGTACGCACCTACAAATTAACACTAATACAACAAAAGTGTTACATATATATGCAAACATATATGTGTTAGACACGTAAGTACACATGCACTGCAATACACATGGCAGAAACGAAATAAATACTATGATATATAAATTAGATAAGCTTCATTAGTAAATATTTTTCCTGTCAATTATCTGGTGTATTTTATTTCTAGGTGTTTGCACTATCCAATAACTTTTTAAAAATCTTAAATGAAAAAGTATTTTTAATAGCAGCAGGGATTTCAGTGTATATTACAGGACTCAGGTAAGTGAAACTTGGCCAATATTTTTTTAAATTTTTGGAATACTAGTAGTTTTTTGACTAAATCTTGTGTCATCATGTTCAATGTGAAGCACAATATTTATATATTTAAAATGTCTTATAGCCATAGTTTGCAGAAATAGTTGTCTTATGTAAAATATTTGTTATTCTTTGAACAAAGATTCAGTTGCATATGTGTATGGTTTATCAAACATTATTTTTAGTAACCACTTTTGAGTTACTTCTAATGCTTTAAGGTAGTTGTTATGAACACCTTCCCAAATTAGTAGACCATAAGTTATATGACTTTGCACTAAGGCGTGCTACTTCTAATTCAAATATATTTTTATATAACTTAAATTTACCTATAAACGATAATTTTTTTACTACATAGTCTATTTGGTGGTTCCATTGAAGATGATTGTCAATTATTATGCCCAAATATTTGACTTTATTTTGTTTTAAGATGGTTACGTTTTTATCATTTAATTTAATGGTTAATTAATTGTGGTAAAGAATTTTGATATGAGCAGAAAGGCACATAGAATGTCTTGTCAAAGTTAATAGTTGATAATCTGGCATTAAAATAGTTAATAACTAAACCGAAATCTTTTTCAACTCTATTCTTTAGATGCTGCCAGTTACTGTCTTTGTAAAATAATACAGTGTTGTTAGCGGAACTGGTTAATTTCCTGAAATGTTTAGATTAAATAGATCATTAATATAGATATTAGATAAAAGGGGCCCGAGCACAGTTCCCTGAGGTACACCGTAAGAGACTGTTTGTTCAGAACTTCGAACATTGCCTATTTTGACACATTGTGTTCTATTTTGGAGGTAAATTCGGAATATCTTTTCTCAATCTCGGTCAAACAAGTTTTGTATGTAAGTATTATGATACGCTCCATCAAAATTTTATACATATTCATTTATGAAAAATTACTTGAAATAAAGAAAACTGCTTTACTTAACATAAGATAAAGTTATGTTGTTTAATCCTTCTCTGCAGGTAATTTATCCTTAACGCTAGTCGTACGTTATTAAGGGGCATACTTGAGCATGACAAAGGTATATTACAAACAAGTGGAAAGGGCTCAGAGGTATATGTCGGGTTTCACCAACGTTTTATTGTCTACTTTGCCTTCCGAAAACTATTTTATTATATACAATGTGTCCCACTTTTCATGGAGCCACCCTGATATCTCGCTCACCTGGTAAATATGTATGAGTCTTCAGATGTAGCCATATTTGATTATAGTCAGAGGCGTCGGTTATCAGATGGAGAAATGGGGTCGATTTTTAAAAAAAAAGTATTAGCAATTTTTTTAGAAGGAAAATATTAAGATATTCTTAATCAGCACCTTTATAAACCCCCTTGTACAAGATTACATCATTGTGGGTTCAAAGGTGTTTGAGATATGGGCTGTCGAAAACAATTTTTTTCAACTTAAAATAATTTGTATCTGTAAAATGGGCTCTCAAATAAAAAAACACATTTTTTTTTTTTTTGGTCATCGACGTTTCGCGATAGAGGTCGCTAGCTTGCAATGGTTTTTTTGGCAATGTAGAACGCTTCTTGTATGTGTGTGTGTCTTGTATGTGAATAGCCGTTAGATTTTTTTTCTATATACTGTTTGTTTAGACAACTTTAGACAGACACCGATTTAAATGAAGAAGTTGTACTTCTCTAATCAATCTAAGTATTTTGAACGGGCGTCTATAGCCAGTTTACCTTACTACCTATCAATTTCACATTAGCTTAGACGACTCCGCAGGCAAACCGACGTATTAATTAATTCGTATTAAAGTACCTTGCTTGCTTTGTCAACAAAATGGTTGTGCAACGGTGTGCCACGTCATGTCGTGCATGACGAAATGGAGAAATATTTCAGTAAACACGCTGCGTTTACCCTTGCAACTCTGCTTATGTTTATACTGTCTGCACGTTGTTAGTTTGTAATTAGACTGATTCATTTAGAGCACATTGCATCGGGAAAATAGTGTGCAGGTGCATGTGCAAATTGAATACCCAAGTCTGATATGTCGAGACATAACCTAGCTAATTTTCACACAAGTACTAGTATTATTATTTGTAGAACGAGAACAGTCACCTACAAATTTTCGTTTGGTTCCACGCGAGTTAATATTATGTGATGTGTATTTAGAAGTTGTACAGAGTGATTCAAATTGGACAATTTTTAAGGGTTATTTTAAATCTGTAAATAGAGCAAATCTAATAGACGACTCAAGAGTTCTTTTTTATATGGCAATGGTGGGAACCGTATGACTCTATCTGTTACCATTTTTAAGCTACAGGGCGTTTCTAGATATTTGGTTAAACGGCTAGTGCCCTTTTGTCGTTTCCCTTTCAATATTAAAATAGTTTGAACATTCTACAGGCACTTTTTTGAGATATATTCAATGGTATAAACATAAATGTAATAGTATTTTTAGTTTTTATGATATGACGCCAAGTTTTGTTTTTTATAAGAAAAACTGTGTTTTATTTAAAAAACCGGAGGAGGGTCAAAAATACATTCCAAAAATATATACTTTACTTATTATTTGTTGAGTAAATCTGCGGAAAATATAAAATTTTCAAATTATCAACGGTTCATAAGTTTTTTGACTGACAAGGCTTTAAAAATAAACACGTTCGACGTTGAACATTATAAGAAGCGTGTTAACACACGGCCCTTTTTCAGTCATTACGTGAACATTTTCAGATATAACAATTCCTGTTGCAAAAATTGAAATTATGTGTTTCACGTCAAGTTGACTATATACAAAATTAACTTAAAATTTAACAGAATTAAAAAATGCAAAAATGTTCAGGGTGTCCATAAAAAATAAGTAAGCTGGTATTTACTTCCGGTATAAGCAGAAGTGGCAGAAACTTGAAAATGTTTAAAAAAACTAGATCCTACTGAAATTGGCAAGTAATCAGGTTTTCAGAATCACCCTGTATATATTTTTCTCCATAAATATTGGTTGCGACCGTTTGTGGTGGGCCATACTGTATAATAGAGTATTTCAAAGTTGCATGTTGAAAGTTATTTTTTGTGGAAAACGCATTTGAAAAAGTCTCTGTGAAAAAGATATGGGAACAATTTATATGCGCATTTTATTATTTATTACATGTTCCTTTCCACATATTAATTATTTAACATTGGGCGTAATTAGTACAGGATATACAGTAATGGAAAGTGGTTTTATATTATTAATATGATTACTATTCCTTTTAAAATATTTTTTGTTTGTTTTTTTTTTACATATTTAAATTGAAAGTGCCGATATTGTTGTGAGTTAATTTTCCATATCCTGAAATCCAGTGCTTGTCATTTATCGTAACTCTTAGTTCTGGATATTCAATGAGGCTGCTGCTGTAATTGTTTAAGTTTACTGGTCACATTATACTATTGGCAAGCTTTGTAGGCTCTGCTGAAGATGGTAATAATGTATTTGCCATTGCTCACGTTATATTATTGGCAAGCTTTGTAGGCTCTGCTGAAGATGGTATTTGCCATTGCTCACGTTATATTATTGGCAAGCTTTGTAGGCTCTGCTGAAGATGGTAATAATTTATTTGCCATTGCTCACGTTATATTATTGGCAAGTTTTGTAGGCTCTGGTGAAGATGGTAATTTATTTGCCAATGAAATTTTATTTTGTATAGAACCTTCCATATATGTCTCCGTTACCGTATTTTGGTATTTCAGATAATAATTAAAAACTAGTTTATTCACAATCGGTTAGTAATATAGACATATCTTACCTTTAAAACGGTAGAGAAATGACTCATGACTTACCTACACTTCCACGCTAGTCGGATAAGTACTTTTCCGGCTAGAAGCATGTGTCACTTTTCCGAAACATGGCACTATCATGTTAATCTGGTTTTAAAAAAAATAAGTTAATACAAATAACTGGTATTTATTTTATTAAATTATATCATAAAGAAAAATATTAAGAACCAAAACTAGTTTAAATTATTGTAATATAAATTGTAACATTTGAATTCTGAACCGTAAATGTAAGCCCATGTCGTTGCTTAACATTATATTTGGTTTCGGTTGTGTAACAGGCCGATGTTCCAAGATTTTCTGTATTGGATAACATATTTGCAATTTTTACTTACCATGAAACGAGTTCTCCACGTATCCTTCGGCTAGGACACTGGATTTCCATTCTCCTAATTTTTTTATCTGTAGGATATCTCCACCTGTATTTGGTAGCAATATAGCTGAAGTACGTCTAAAACAATGTCCGGTAAACCCGTGAGCATTTTCTAATTTAAAAAAAGCCGTTATTTTTTTGGGAAAACATCCAATAGCATTGTGGCCACAAGGCTGATTTGTAATCTTTCCTTTCTGTAAAAAAAGTGTTCGGAAAGTGGAGGTTTTTGTTACACGAACCCATTTTCATATTTAGGAGTTCATCGCATCTGCAGGCGTCATATATGCCAATAATTAAAGCAACCTTAAAATAAAATATACCATTGAACACAAAATTGATATGAATTAAATAGTAGAAATATTACATTTGAACATGATTTTCCTCTGGAGCCTTATTTAAGAAGGTACTGATGTTTTCTTCTGAGAGAACACTGGATTTTTTAGGTTTATATCCAGCATTCTGGCTTTTCAAAAATGCTCAGAATTCGGAATACTGGCTAATGTCGATATTTTGCTTGATATTAAGTACAGCTCGCAATATCGAATATCGAGACGATAATGTTGAAACTTTACTTTCTTTACTCATTTCAAGAAAATATGGAAGCAGTATCGTTTCTGAAGTATGTTGCACACCTTTAATTGCGCACCATTTAATGTAACTAAGATGAACAATTTTTCTCGTACCTTTCTTTGCTTTTCTCCGGAATTATTCAGTCAAGCGCCATCAGTGTCCGCAGTTTCTCGGACTTCCGGAGGAGTACAGGTTAATTCAAAATCAGACGTTATGTACTTGTTTAAGCAAACAAATTTCGTAACGGAAAGAATATTTGTTGACTTAATTGTCAAAACCAATAAACTAGTAATATTGCCTAGCAACAGTTTCATAGTGTTCTTTGTCGAAAAAAATATTAAATTATGATAACAAATTTTCTTCAAATTAATGTTTTTCAAAGCTTGTAACTAAGCGATTGTGAATAAAATAGTATACACACCACACGGGAAGGATCATTCCAGCCACGGCTTTTAGCTCTAACAAAGCCTGGTCTGTAATGATCTACTTCCCCGCTAGGTATGTAATATACAGGGTTTTCATTAATGTCCGAGACCCACGTGATCAAATTAGTTATCACTATCAATAAATTTGATTTTCTGAAGTTGGTTGCTATGAAAAATTTCAAATCTAGGGACCTAAAATGGACCTAAACCAGCTGTCAATCCAGAGGCGTTCACGGTATTCCCTCCATTTTCTGCGCGCTGTTTTGATATTTTTATACTTGTTGCCCATACGTTTTCCCTTGATTGTTTTTGTGATTTACCTACATTTTTACATTTATTTACTTTACTAACAACAGTTCTTTTCAGAGCTACAGAATTTGTTTGTGTTTCTTACGTAAGTAAATAATTTATTTTAAGGTTATGTTTATTTATATTTGTTTCATATTTTTAGACTTCAAGTGTTTAAAACTGCCTTTTACACCTGAACAAGATGCCTACATTTTAAAGGCACATTTTCGGAGTGCCACGCGAAATCCAGATGGAAGTTGGTCATATTCATTACAGTCATGTATTGACCAATTCATTGAAGCTTTCCCTGATATAGACGTTGATTATGACGTTTTTAGGAACCATAAATCTATACTTCTCAAGAGATATGACGCAAAACATTGTATTTGCAAGGGGAAATCAACAGGCAGGCCAACAGTTTTAACTGAAAATACAGTTGACGATATACGACAACGTATGGAGCAGAGCCCCAAAAAATCTATCCCCCAGTTGTCTGCCCAAACAGGTATGTAGGTAGTTTTTATTTTACACACATTACACACTACATTTATAATTAAATTAAAAGCCTTAAAATGAATTTCTGTGTGTATTAAACTGAAATTATTATAAGACGTTGTGAGAATTTGAGATTGTTATATTTTATATCGTTTAAAAGTACATTTCTGAATATTTGTTTTGTTGATAGGGTTCTCGGTGGGAACGTGTCACAAGGCTTTAAAAAGCAATTGCACATGCATCCATACAAAGTCTCTATTGTTCAGCAGATACATCCACCTGACTACAACCAACAAATACGGTATTGTGAATGGTTCAATGAAAATCTGAACAACAATGATTTATTGAATTTGACGTTTTTTTCTGACAAAGCATGGGTCTATCTATCAGGTTACATTAACAGCCAAAATTACAGAACGTGGGCTACAGAAAACCCACATGAATTTATTGAAACTTTACTACATCCCAAAAAATTGGTATATGGGTAGCCGTTTCAAGAAGGCGGATAATAGGACCAATTTTCTTTCGAGAAGTGATAAATGGTGAAAGGTATAGGGAGATTTTACGACAATCGTTAGAACAAATGCATGATGACGAATTGAGGTTTGGATATTTTCAACAGGATGGAGCACCTGTCCACACAGCTGCTGATACATTTATATATTTACAATAATTTTTTGGGGATCGAATTATTAGTAGGGGATTGTGGCCTAGTCGAACCCCTGATCTTACACCTTTAGACTACTATCTCTTTGGACGTATAAAAAATTATATTTTCAAGCAGCGAGTTCACACACTTGAAGACCTAGAAGTAGCGATTCGCCATGAAATCGAATCCATTACTCCAAATGAATTGGAACGTGTTTTCGAATGCATGAAACGGAGGGTAAATTTATGTCTAGAAAATGAAGGTGGACATTTTGAACACCTTTTATAATAAAAGCTAAACAAAATACCACTCACCAAAACACTTTTTAATTGTGCGTTGAGAATGTTACTTTGTTAACAAAACGCAGTATCGGAAAAAGTAGAAGTGTTTTGGTGAGTGGTAAAATTATTTTCTGTTTTGTATCGACATCAAACGTTCCAAACCTATTCTAAGATAAACTAAACTATTGTGACTTTTTTATATTCTCTACCTGTTAAAACTTCTTTGTTTAAATTTGAAACTGATTTTTTACCTATAACATAAAAATTTTATGGCAAGGTGTAAGCAATATGTAATAAATAAAATTTTTAATAAACATTAAATGTTCAATAATTAATTGTAAATTGTTTTTTTTTTAATTTGACTTATCCAGCAGTAAACTGGATTTCATCAATTAATTTCTGTGTTAATGTGAATTTATAAATTTATACATCAAAATAAACAGCTAAAATGAAATATTTCTTAAATTACCTTTTCTTTGAAAAATAAAATATACTACACCACTGGTGCCATAGTGTTTTAATTTTTATCGAATACCAATTTGTGTAATGTTGGTTGCCTAACGCCGCGGTCACGTGGGTCTCGGACATTAATGAAAACCCTGTACAATTTTTGGCAGTCTTTTTAAGGGGTTGTATCTTTACAGAGAATGCAATTTACTAAATCTTTTAGAATTAACTTAATTCTAGATTATTTTTTCATTTCACTAAGAATCTTACTTTTGAGTTTTGCAATAAACCTTTATCTGGAAAGGAGCGATAACTATACTCATATTGAATTTATACAGAGGTAAGAATAATTTATTTTCCATTGAACTAAAATATGAAGGTAATAAATTTCTTTTTGAACGCCGTGGCCTACTGCGCTAAGACAAAGTTTTACATCACTTTTAGTGCTACCACAAATTCCAGAGTCCTCAGCGTGACTCAGGAGTGAAAACAAAAGGGCGCAACCGTCGGTGTCGCAATTACAGTTACATCACATTTCATACGAAACATAAAATGAAGATAATGCGATCGTGAATCTAGAGGGAGTGTCGGCCGTAACAGGAACACGTAGGCCAGCTGCAGTTATGCCACAAACGACGTTACCGTGAAGGTAAATATTATATTGGACGTCCATAAATTTATATTTTATATCACAGTTTTTTTGAGATGCGCTTCTTGGAACTCGACGTGACTCCCGATTGTAGGTGGACTTTATGGTCAAAAAGCCACATTTTTACGGCCCGTTTTACGTTAGAGTGTGTTTTGGTAGCGGTCTGGCTTCGTTCCTGCGACCAGCGGGAACCGTAAAAGCGTGAAACTGGTTAAATAACACAGTGAGCGGCTAGTGTCATTGATCTTGTCTTAAAATCGCCATAAAGATTATAAAGGAAGATTTACTGCTTTTTTCCCCGAATATTAGTAGTGGACTTTTCTAATGAATGAGTTTCAAAACTCTTGCAATTGACTACTGCAAAATATAAAAGAATAAATTTACAAAAACATCTAAACAATAAAATTGCGTCGTCTAACGTTCACTTCACAGCGCTGTAAAACTCAAACTAATGAATATAATAAAAAAAGTATATAATAAAAATTCTTCGTTGAAAACCACTCTACAAAAATGCTCTGATGTAATTTTTTTCTAAATAAAAAAATAAATAAATTATGGCGTCCAAAAGAAAATTTTTGCAAAAATGTTGAAGGTTTGTCTTTAATATCTTTGTTATTTTTGATTTTACAACAAAAAGTTACTGGACTAAAATTGTAAAGGATTCAATTTGCAATAAAAAATGTCTTTAAAAAAATTTTGTATGACCAATATTTTACCTGATAAATGCTAAAAACTATTTAACCCCCCTCTCCAAGATGGCGGCCGAAGCTGGAGGGTTGTGACCCCACAAACTTCAAGTTAAGCTTTTTTGACCCCCATCTCACATCTAAACAATAAAATTGAGGCCTCTAAAAAATGCAACCCCAAATGTAACTTTTCAATGGACTACCGAACTATAACGGAGGTTTTTTCATATATTTTCAGGTATTAACAATATTGTGTGAAACTAACTACTCAGTGGACAAAAGCCCCAACCTGCGTTGAATTACACCCACAATATCTACCCATACATTCCTTATTATTAGCTTTTGTAACATTTTTTTACTGTTTAAGAAAGGTATTTTAAGCTAATATGTATCAAATCTCCTACAATTCCTATCAATGAAGTCATATGCATGCTCTCTGATACCAAACATCTAGGTATGCTAATGAACACCCACACAAAACTCTATTCAATAATTATCTAAAAAATGTATTCTATTTACTAACCTGATATACTCTATATATGAAGTGGGAACTCGAAATTCAACCACAATAGATGAGATCTGATCTATTTCTGCATTTTTTTTGGATTGCTTCATCAGGTGGCCTCCTTTAACTTGAGTCAAATATCTAACTATAAAAATTATTATACCAATAAATTAAAATTATTTGAAATTAAATGTCAAAATGAAATTAAATAATGTCGACAGCGTCAATCTGATTAACTGTCAAGTACAATAACGACCTACTAAAATAAATCAAAATGTACCTTTTATGTATAGTTTTTTCATATATTTTCAGGTATTAACAATATTGTGTGAAACTAACTACTCATTGATAGGAATTGTAGGAGATTTGATACATATTAGCTTAAAATACCTTTCTTAAACAGTAAAAAAATATAACGGAGGTTGTTTGTCGGTGTCATATTTAAACACCTTTATACAAATATAACTCCCACTAACACACATCAATAAAGAATTCTAACTAACGCTAGTGATTTATATCCTATTTCGGATAAACAGCGGTGGTGTCAACTTAAAAGAAGTTTTCAGCCACTCTCTTCCGGCATAAATTATTCGTGAGCCATCAATGCGGCCAGAGCTTTCAGGCAAACACGCAGGTAGCTTGATCAAATTACGTAAGCTCCTGGGAAAAAACTTCGCCGATGCAGTTTTAGAGGAATCAGTGGCGGTCCCCGTTGATTCTGACCTATTTTATTTCATTCCTGGGCGCTTTGTTTAAACTGGGACTGAATGGAAGTTTATTTGCTTCCGTGGGAGTCGTGTAGCGAGTTTTGCTTTTTGCCCGGGAAATCGATGAGGATGTTTGTCAACTCGGAAACAATCCGTTTGTAATTGTTTACTTTCTGCTTAACTGGAATACGGGATATGCACATAATCCATTTCATTTGAGACCTTAACCATTTTGCATATGTCAATAATACAGTAACTTTGGTGACTATCAGTTTATTTCGTTAGTATTATTGTTGAGAAATTCTATAATACTAAAGAGACAAATTTTGTTAGTATTATGTAAATTAAAGTACGTTTTATTTATAATGTATTAACTGTTGAATCGTCAATTACATGTTCACTGAAAGAAATCGAAAGGCGATGTGTGCTATAATTGTAGGTACCGAGGTGGAAAGTGTTTCATTTTTGTCGACAGAAAAGGAGATAAGAACTTTTCATCGAGGATTGTATTATATTTTATGTACAACCATATATTTTAAATGCAAGTAACGGTTTTTGTAACAAAAATAATTACGTGAGAAATTGAAAAACATATAAACTTAAATTAATTGCACTTTTGTAAGATTGTCATCAAAAAAATGTTTTGGAAGACAATGAGCGTTTCAGAAGAAATTATTTTTACTCCTCCTCAACTATGAGAAGCCACTAGAAGTTTGGAAAAATATTTGGTAACTAATATGAGCCGTGCAAGGTACGATTAAGTTAATGAGGTTTTCATGAGTTGCTGCTCGCCAAAAAGGTGTTCAGAAAGCTGTTTCTGATGCTGGCATATTTTAGCACAATTGCCAAAATCTTTGGTCCATTTACTCAATGTTTCGTAGTAAAATAATTTGTAATATTTAATGTAAATACAATTTTTTGAGAATATTTTAATGTGCAATAAGATATTTTTTGAAACAAACATTTTGGTTGTTCAATGAATGCTGACATTTGTCTGGGTGCAAAGTAAACTTCCAGCCTGATAAATGTCCCTTTCCATCTGGATATATGTCAAAGTCAGAAATATGTTTCTTTCAATTTTATCAATAACAATTTTCATTGAGAATATATTTTTTGTATCAATTTTATGAACTAATTATAGCAATAATAGACAACTCATTCGTAATATTGCGTAGTAGCAGTAGCAATCAGTTTAGTATACTCGTACATTGCTTTGTGGTACTTCAGGTCCAGTATGGAGTAGGTAGTGGCCACTAGATGTAGCTTTGCTACATTTAGCATAAGCGGTTTAGGAGTCGTTTATATTATTTTCATTAAACATGTATTTAATTATTTATTTGATCTACACTGTTTTACAGGTTTTCACACAACTATAAACAGGAGGGTGCATTATGTAAAAATAACTAAATATATGTTAAAAAATACAATAATAAAACGAAACAAAAATCATGTAGGTGAGATATAAGTGGTATACTTACTTCCTGCTCGGCCTAAGCGGCTCGACTTACAGGAAGCGACCTACATTGCAGCAGGTACTTAACGCAGACGAGCCATTACGTAAATGATACTGCAGGAAACAACTACTCCGCGGACTAATGCCCCGACCGGCATTGAATTACTCCTGCAGTATCTGTGTGAACAGCCAAGAACTCTTGTCGGACACACCACCAGACATAGACCGGTTTCGGGCTTGTCAGTCCTCATCAGTATGCCATAGGTGAGATGACCGACAATTGAACTGGTTGTTCCTTAGGCCACATGCTTAGGCCTTCCATATGCTTAGGCCGAGCAGGAAGTAAGCAGACCACTTATATCTCACCTACACTCAGTTTATATGTGAATATACATATGAAGGCATTTTGTTAAAATTGAGGCTCAGATATGCCTAAATCTCGATTATTTAATTAAATATACTTACTACTTAACAAAGAAAGGTAAAATACCGATTAAATCTCATTTTAGTTTGGACTAGACTATGCAGTGCATATTTGTATTTACTTATGGACGAATTTATATCAACTTATCACGAGTTAACAACTCAGGTGAGAGATACAAAATTTTATTTCATACTAATGAAATATGAAAACCTGGAGAAAAGTGTGAATTCAGGCGATATGATACAAAATTAGTCATCTCACCTATGGCATACTGATGAGGGCTAACAAGCCCGAAACCGGTCTATGTCTGGTGGTGTGTTCGACAAGGGTTCTTGGCTGTTCACACAGATACTGCAGGAGTAATTCAATGCCGGTCGGGGCATTAGTCCGCGGAGTAGTTGTTTCCTGCAGTATCATTTACACAAAAATCATGTAATAAAAACTATTTCAATTGTTTAAAATATGATTAATACACATAAAATTAGGAGAATTTTGCAGCAAGTTTGTTCCCACTAATTCTAGATGGAACGTTTTTATATCGTGAAACAGATTCCTGAACAAATTCAGGTATACTTTAAAGTGTTTCATCACTAGCCATAAGCACGTAATATAAACGTGCCATTATATGCTTGCGTCAAAAAGTTTTTTTGGTGTCCGCAACGTTTTTGCGACGTTTCCGGAACTTGTTCGGCCACGTTCTAGCCACGTGATTCAGTGGAAATGACATCGCGGCGTAGAAACCGCAACTTTTAAGAAACTTAAACACTTTTCCACCACTTTTTCATATTAGTATGATGCTTTCTTTGTTTGGCAGCTAATATTCCATTTAATTTCATCAAGTAGGTATTAGATATATATTTATAGGTGTACTGCAAGTGAGACATGTGCGGTGGACTAAACCGAAAAATTAAAACGAATGAAATTTTATTGATAAACATAGTGACAAAACGTCTAAATCCATCATCCATCTATTAAAATGTATATGTTTTAATAAAAATGTCTAGAATATCTAATAACATTAAGTGTGAATGTGATACTCTAGATGTTGAAAGCTATTTTTTATTGTTCGTTGAGAATATGTGTATGTATGCATAAATTTAGTCAATTTGTTGCAGATATAACGACAAAAGCATTATTTGTATTTTAGTATAATGGCGACCTCAGTTTTGTCCTTAAAAATGTCGCATTCCGTAAATCTTACTTTGAAATCGTTAAACAGAAAAGTTATTTTAAAGTAGCGGTAAATTTGTGACTACCACACATTCACACATTGTCTATTTAAAGTTACCACTGCCACTTAGTAACATTTTTTCTATTGTTCATTCTGAACGCGGTAAGTCCGACCTTTACATTGAACACATTCCTTGAATTTTATCTTCTGGTAGTTGCTGAATACTTAACTCTACATTATAATTTTTATTGCACTTCTTTGTGACTTTTCTTGCATGTTTTGTGCTTTAAATTTTTTATGTAACGTTTTGACCTAGATATTATTTAATCTGGGTCAAAGTTTATAGTTTAGTATAGATTAAATTAATATTTAAAAATATATGATAAATATTTACAAATACAAAAAATTCACTGCACACGTGACATGATCGAATAGATTATACAACTGCGAACAGCATGAAGGTTTTCAACTTTGTAAAGCACCATGGTAAAATTTATTTCATGGCGCATTTAAGAAGTTATACGCACTTTGTAGTTGCTGTGGGTGATGATAATACTTCTACAAGTAGCAATAGAGTTGTTTGCACTACTAAATATTACTAACTTACAATATTACTTGCAAGTACTTTAAATGAACAATTAAGGTTCTCTAAACGTCGCGGCCAATATCATAGCTACTTGAAAGTTATTGCAACTTTGAAGGCATTTTTTAGTAACATGAGTTAGTCCCTGCTACAATCATTTCTCACTTTTTTAAGTGCTGATAACTTAAATGTCATCCCACACGTCCCCAAAACCAGGAGAAAAGTCACATAATTCTAAAGTAATCAGGACTAGTCAAAAATAGATAGCAGTACAAAATTTGCTAGGTACTTTGTTGTATAAATAACTTTATACAACAAAGTTACAGTCAAGCAAATGTTGTAGTTGCTCCAGCCTCAATTAGTGTTACTTTCGTGTTAGATGGGATAAAAGTTAAATACAAAGGGAGGGCTAAAAAATCTACTTTAATCTAAATTTTTATTTAAACTTAACTTGTAAATTTGCCCAAAATAACAACGAACGTTTATAAAAACTCTATTGAATGGCGGTAGCAACACTTGCATTTTTGTAAATATACCTACAGCCTTTTGCATTTGAAAAATTTTGATATAAAACTGCACTGTAATAACATTTTAACAATGCTTCAACATCCGCTTGTTAAAAAGAAACAATTCTACTTCTTATAATAAGCTTCTACTAATAAGGGGTTGATTTTTTTGTCAAAGCAGGTAACCGCTGAATTGAGCAAGAAGGTATGAATTTGCGGTAATTGCCTCATCAATTTTCGGTAGCAGGTAAATTCGTTAACTTCCCCTTTACTTATTATGACAAATTATAGGCGGTGTCATTAGTAAATATGAACTTGTACAATTTTTCGGAGGCACACACGAAAAGTATTTGATGTAGCATATATTTTTATAAGATTATTAAGATAAGAGTAAAAGTTACAGATTTATTGTGTATAAGCTTTTTTATTGATTTTCATTACTCATTTTCCACAATTTTCCATGAAATTTTGAAGCTTGAATATATTTTACCTACACTCTCATAGAAATCCTTCATATAAGTTGTAAAATATTTTGCTTAAAATTGGAGATTTTCGAGAGGGATGGATGAGATACATACCTAAATAAGAACATTATAAATAAATAAATAGGTTTTATTTAAGTCTTACCTGTCTAAATGCACACATACAATCTCAAAGTAACAGAAGATTGTATAGGGTGTCCCAATCTTGTTGTAATTCAAGAGTACCTCGAAAACTACAAGAGAGATAGAATGTGAAATTTAGAAAACTACTTTTGAGGGATTCTTCGTATGCCAGAATTGCTGAGATATCGGAATGTAAATTACCTTTCTATTGCAAAAATAGCAGTAAAGTTGTGATTACCACACGTTGTATTTTTAATGTTTCTATTGCCACTTCTTAGTAACATGTTTCCTGTTTTTCATTCTCAACGCGATACAGTCCACATTTACGTTGAACTCACTCCTTTAATATTATCTTCCAGTAATAGTTGGATACTTATCCCTGCATTATTATTTTTATTACTTTTCGTTGTGGTTTTGCTTGTTTCCCTTGTTGCATGTTTTACCCTTTGTGTATTCAATAAAGTTTTTTATGTGGAGTACTTAGCACCAAGTTAATAGTTATAAAATATATGATAATATTCACAAAAGCCAAAAGTACATTCAACACGTGACATGATCGAATACACAATGTCAAACAGCATGAAGGTTTTAAACGGTGGGAAACTATATGGTAAAATTTACTTAATAGTTAATTTAAGGGGGATAAATATTACTTACAAATTCCACGACTTTAAATTAACAATTAAGGTTCCCTGAACGTTGCGGCAACTATCAAACCTACTTGAAAGTGTAATTTTGTCAAATTTACACAACATGAATTACACTGCTACGATCAGTTTCCACGTCCCACTTAAATTAAAGTCAAATAAGCAGGAGAGCTACTTGTAAGTCCCATAACTGTAAAGTAACCAGGAGTAGTTTAAAATACGCAGCAGTGACTGTAAGCTTGTTGTACTTTGAATATTTATACAAAAAAGTAGCAAATTTGGGGGCTGCTACCTAATAGTTAATCTTTGAAAGTTCCATTCACACTTAGTGTTACTTTGGTGCTAGTTGGCCACCTAAGTCTCGTGTGCCAAAATGGAACATTTCGTAGATATTACTTGGTTTGCTCTAAGTCACAACTTGAAAGTAATGGGAACTGTCAATATGTAAAATTCAAAATATCGGACGAGGCTGTAACGTTATTTTAAAGTAACAGTAACTGCCACATATTTTCTGTTCAAAGTTTCTATTGCCATTTCTTAGTAACATTTTTCTATTGTCAACGCGATACGGTTGTCATTTTTTATCTTCTAGTAATAGTTTAAACTTTTCTCAGCATTATTATTTTTACTAAATATCTTTATGGCTTTGCAATAGTTTTATATGGGGTACCTACTTAGCACCAAAGTTTACAGAAATTTATTCTGTAAACTTTGTTAGCACTAAGTTAATAGCACAAGGGCAAATAGTGCACTCCACACGTGGCATGATCAACTACAATGGCAAACAGCATGGAAGTTTTCAACTTTGGAAAACTATAGAGTAAAATTTACTTCATGGTGATACGATACGAACTTTGTAGTTGTTGTGCGTGATGCTGAATAGTACTACAAGTAGCGACAACGTTGTTTGGACGTAATATTACTTACAAGTGTCTCTACTTCAAGAAAACAATTAAGGTTTCCTGAACGTCGCAGAAACTCAAAGCTACTTGAAGGTGTTTACAATTTTAGTAAAATGAGTCAATCATGATCATAAATCATTTACCTTTTTTAGATTCTGAAAACTTAAAGGTCTTCCCACTTGTAACCCCAAAAACCAGGAGAACTGATTGGAAGTCCCACAACTGTAAAGTAACCAGGAGTTGTTGAAAATACGTAATATTTTTATATGAAGTTATTTATACAAAACAATTGCTAATTTAGTGACAGTTACGTAATAGTCACTCTTTGAAAGTTCCAGTCTCAGTTAGTATTATTTTAGTGCTAGTTGGAAACATAAGGACTTCTCTCAGTATTTAATTTATGAGCAGAGATTGGGAGTCCGCAGCTTTTAACAGAGTTGAACAGAGCTTACTAATGTAAATATTAAAATGTTACAATATAGTAACAGCAACCTTGAAATATAATGTGAATTTTAGTTAATTGGCATCGAAATATGTAAAGATTAAATATTTTTCTAAAAGTTTTATAATTTTTACACATAATACACATTCCACACCTTGTACAATACTCAATTCTTTGGTTTTCCATATAAAGCAAGGGCGTAGCCAGGATTTAGTTTTGGGGGGGTTTGGTTTGAAGTAAATAAGACAACAAAAATATACTTACATGAAATTTAATATCTATATATTCATAGGAAAAATTACGACATATGTATTTATAAAGAAAGTTCTTAACTTTAAATGAAATGGTTAAATTAATTTCGTTCCTCTGCGCTAAATCTAAAACCCTTAAAGAAGAAATCTTCGGCTTTTTCTTTTAAATATATCCACTACTTCATCTGCATTTCTGTTCCATAGTAAATGTTCATGAGAGCCAAACCATTAAGTCTGTTTTCACTTGTAGTGTTTCATAGATAGTTTTTCAGTCTCCTTAGGCTGGAGAAAGACCTTTCTGGGGTAGCAGTGGATACAGGAATGGTAGCCAAGATTTGTAGTAATGTGGAAATATTAGGATAAAGGTTTTTATCTAGGCATTCCAAACTAGATTTTGGGGTAGGCGAGATACTTGTCATCACTGTTTTCCATACTTCAAGTTCTGCTTTAACCACTGATATGTTGCTTTCGGGAAGCAGTGACGAGTACATGAAAATTGCTTCTTCAATTTCAGAACTGGCAGTAAAATTTGAAGGTAGCACACCAGATAATGCTGATACTACTTTCGTAAACCTTTCAACCAATTGTTGAATTGTATGATCAAGAAATGGAATGAACAAATTAATTTTGTAATACGTGCATACATTCAATGCAGGAATGTTTGGTCTATTTAATTGTCTTCCGACGACGCGTGGCATTCGCAGTATACCACCATTTTCTTCCAGTAAAACCTTTGCGTCTTCATAGAGATGAAGATATTCGACGTCAGTGTTGTTTCTCAGGAGTTGTAAGACATTAATAACATCATCTACATGTTTGAATGCCGTGATGAGATCGATGTCAATTGTTTGTAATTGTTTTGATAGCGACAATGTATAGCTCATAACTTAATGAAGAATCACTAAACACATCACAAAATCAGAAGATCGAAGCGTACTTAGCAATTGGGCGGCTTGTTGCGATGTTTCCTTATTGTGATTAAATTGGAGTTCTTCGAGAGCATTCATAATCGAATAGATTTCCTGAATCTTATAATAGCTTCATGTTTGTGGACCCACCGTGTTTCACACATTGAGAGCAAGCTTTTTGGTTACCGACGGATAGGATAGTAGCTCTTGAATTTTTCTTTCAACAAAGCAATGCGTTGAACAGAAAGTCGAAAGTAGGAACCAACAGATTGCACAATCCCAATGCAATTTCGGACATTTGCTAATGAACATGAATCAGCAATAGCAAGGTTGAGAGAGTGTGCACTACAGTGTACATAAAGAGCAAGAGGACATTCTTGGCGAACATAAGCTTGGGCACCGTGCAGATACCCACTTATAGCTGCAGCGCCATCATAACCTTGACCAACCACATGAGAACATTCAAGTCCATGCTTTTTCAGAGCTAGTAATAATAAGATTTGCGAGACCGGATCCTTAAACATCGACCGTTGGAATGTACTCAAGGAACATCTCTTTAAGTCTATGGGGTTTATTATCTGTAAAATCAACATATCGAATACATAACAAGACTTGTTCTACACGTCCGATGTCGGTGGTTTCGTCAGCCAGAATCGCAAATAGTTTGGCTTTCTTTACTTCTTCAATTATTTTATGTTGAATTAATTCACCACAAATGTCAATTATTTCGTTTTGGATCTGAAGGCTTGTGTACAGGGCATTCTTCTCTGAAGTATTCAAATGCTCAGCCAAATCTTTATCTCCAGACTCAGCCGCAAACCGCAACAGGGCTCTAAAATTACCATTATCATTCTGCAGTGGTGTTGTTCAGGTTCTGGTGTAATTTGTATGCGCCCCGAATCGATTTTACCTATCAAGGAGATGCCTTGTTTGCCGCAAAAAATTATTGCTTTTACGATGGGGATTAGTTTTTTTCGATTCTCCTCTTGTTGTCTATTTCTTTCAGAAGACAGCTCTTCAATGACCGAAGAAGCCTGTGAAGACATTACTTTTAGAAAGTTATCAGCCAGTTCTGAATTTCGCTTGTGGTATCCCGATTTCGCATGAGCTTCAAATATTTCTAGGGCATTTTTCCATTTACAAAAAGGTTCGGTTACCAGCTGGCCGATCCTTTGATGACCGCCTTTGCCTTCATCAAGTGAACGTCCCATTACCACGCAAACTTTGCAGTATGCTCCACTTTTATATTCCGAATATGACAACCAGGGGAATCGCTCCATCCATTTCAATTGAAAGCGCAAGTTTTGTTTTGTGGAAATAGGAAACTTATAATCTCTGGGTGGGTTCCATGAAGTTTTTAAAATTTGGACTTCATATTCATCCAAGATTTTTTCTTGATTCGCGTAAAAACCAACATCCAACTTAGCTACAGTTGTAAAAGATGAGGTAACAGGCAAGCAATTTCGGGGGGGCGGGGGTTGGACCCCCAAAACCCCCCCCCTTGGCTACGCCCGTGATATAAAGACTAATATGTCTGCGTTTCATAAGCTATGTTTTATAATTAGGTCCTAATCGTCGGCTATGATGTATTTGAAAATAATTGATAAATTGTTCGTTTCAGTAGGTACTTAATTATGACCATTACGACCGTCGTTATGTAAATACCGTAAAGATTAATATAAATGAATAATTTATTTTGTAATGGAAACCATGTTGCACTTTAGCGAAGTCATAAATCACCACTCGTTTCATAAACAGTAGTTGCGTGGTTATAAGTAAATGCACATAAATATGCATTTATTTTATTACGTTGTGCGGATCCGCCGTTTAGTCGCACTGTTTTCTTCCACGGGCAGTTTGACATGCATACTTCAGATGCTCCATTTTATGACCTCTGCATTGTAACAAAATATGGTTTTATAGAAATCAGATTTCCATTTCTGTTAAAAAATATCAACTTGCCGAGATTGCGCATATATTACTTTGTGGAGAACTAGTCAAGAAATTTAACTAAATATTTGATATTTTGCCAAATACTTTCATGGCATTCCTTACAAAATGGACGATATAAAAAACATTGCTCAGTTTGTTTTTCTTTGTATCACTGACGTTATTTTCTCTAAGTAAAAGTTGATATAAATAAACCGATATTGTCTTTTCCCTCTTTCTCTTACAAGCATCTTCGTATTTCTGCGTGATATCATAGCTTAAAGATGTTTTAACAAGCTGATATATATCTGATCCCACGAGAGTTATTAATAAGTTGTACACGAAATTATCCAACAGATAATGTACTTCACCATGATTGGATTTCTACATCTGTTCATTTATTGTTGTATTTTTGCCTATCCTTTCTGCAGTAGCTGCAAAATAAATGTTATAGTTAATATATCGGAAATATCGGATTTGATTATAATATTTACTAATTTTGTATCTTTTGTTTAGGGACACAATTTATTGACACTAAACTTACCTTACAGATAGGGACCTCCAATTTTTAAAAGTCACAATAACAAAGTACTCCATACAGACAAGATAATTTTAAAGTTTAGATTAAAAATTATTTATTTTTTTACAAAGTTACAGAAACATGATTAACTACTAGCCAATGACACTTTTAACTTTTGACACTAGATAGTAGACAACACTTCATTATTACCAAATTAAATTAGAATTTGTCTTATTTTTGACCGTTGCACTACGAATAAAGAACACTTATTCTTTTTTTATGTCTTACACTATTATAGATTTTTTGTAAAAACCTCTTATGTCAAGTGCTTCGGTCTTGTTCCCAGAAAACAAAACACATTTTTTACCTATTTCATTTCTCTGGTCCTAAAATAGCCAGGGACGTAATATTAGAAGCTTTTCAGACGTACACTCTTAGATGTCTCATACACGTCCATGCTAGTCCTGGAACATACCGACCAAAATGTTAAGAACGCCGATGAGAGCTACACTGTTGGACGTCCCATGGACGTTCATAGTTGGTACTGGGACGTACCGACCTAAAATTTTAATAACGTCGATGAGAGCTACACTGTTGGACGTCCCATGGACGTCCATAATTGGTACTGGAACGTACCGACCTAAAATGGACTTAAAATGGATGTGCCACGAATATCGATTGATATTACTATATAAAAATACAAAATTATAATAAAAACAAAATCAGGTTCGACGACTCCTCGTTCAAAGATTGAGAACCAGGAAGGTGAGGGATAGTACCCAAGGCTGAGGGAAGGACCTTAAATGCATAGTGATTATTATATTCTAAAGTGATATTTAAAATAATGAATTATTGCAGCGATAGTATATTTAATTGCACCTTTGCATTTTGCGACCGTGATTTGAGTGAATATACAGGGTGGTACGTAAGTAATAGCCCATTAAGACGTACTAGATTTTTCAATTCAAAATATTACGATTTAAGCCAATATGCCTTAATAAAATGTTGATAACAAAAAAGATACAAAGTGTTAAAGTTGGAATTTAAAAAGTGATATTTTGTAATAATGTTCGACTGTTCTTTTTGGATGTGAGAAATCAGAATCTGTTGTCTATTTCGACGTATTAACCAGAAACTAAACGCAAGCGTAGCTTTTTTGACCATAACGTTAATACATTGGTTTTGAGGAAAAAAGGTGTACAATCAGCTGCATAGTTTCTTGTAGAGATTTTAACGTAGTAGACACCAATAGTAAATTAAATTTTAACAATTATTAGACAAAACGTATTGTCACAGAATTTACCCTGCTCGCACCCAATTCGACGACTGTGGTATCACGAAACGCTAAATTGTCCCGATCATACTTACGCGATTCTGGTAAACAAACAAATAATGCCGGCTATCGAGGCGCGACTGGAAATATTGGGAATCGACAAGAAACGTTCGAGATGCTAGAAAATACCTGGAATATTCGTTTGATCTATAAAAGAACAGTAAACGGCCGAGTCAGTCAGTATTGAATTACAGTCTTGAATTGGAGTGTTTAGTTGTAAGTTTCCTGTAGTTTCAAAGTGAAATAGTGTTTAGTTGAGTTGTAATTAGTATTCAGTAGTGTACAGAGTAGTTAATAAATATAAGTGATTAATTAACGGATTGTTTTTCTGGCAATAGAAAAAGATGGGATAGGAAATCTGTGACAGTATGTTAAAGTTAATAAGTATTTTTAAATGTAAGGTAGGTACTTATCCAGTTTTGGTAAAATTGCAAGAATCAGTATGACAATTTTAAAAACGTTGCTTATTGAAAAATACTATGCCTACCATTTTACACCAGTACAAATTTTATTGCTTCTCGATCTACCTTCAACATATCCAATTTGCAAAGGAATTTTGGCGCCTACTACATCAAAATATGGTACAATTAACTACTCAACTGATCGCTATTATTTTTCGAAAATTATCAATTTCTGAGATTAATGACAAGTATACCTTTTTTCTGGAAAACAATGTAGGTTTAGGATTTTTTAATAAAAGACGTGATAATGTTTTGGCTCTACGAAATACGTAAAAATAGACAACAATTTATGATATCTCATAATATCTAAAAACGTCTATTCCCAAATATTTTAAGTTGATACATTCAAAGAAGTGTAAAATATTAAAAAAATCACTTTTTTGACATTCTATATCCTTTTATTATCAACATTTTGTTAAGGTAAGTTGGCTTAAATGGTAACATTTTGAAGTGGAAGTTTAGTATGTCTCCACGGGCCATTATTTGCGGACTGTCCATAATACCAGTTGCAGATTTTTCTGAACAACCAATGAATAATAAAAGTTTCCAAACGGCTAAAATAGCTAAAGAAGGTAACGTGTTGAATGTATTTTATTGACTTTTTTATAAGTAGCTTAGTTAGTTACCGTTAACACTTTCAAAGGAACTGATATCGGTTCTAGATTCTATGATTCTAGAGAATATTTTGGTGCTGTTCTATCTTTTGCTGCTTTCATTATTTTCTTCTTCATCATTGATGGTAAACCTATGTTGATTCAATATGTGTCTTTGTTGATTATCCTATTTCTTTCTATTATTCAGTTCCCGAATATATAGTTTCTGCAGCAAAACCTTGCATAACAGTTTTTAAAACAAATTTTTAGATGCTTTTCTACATGCTTAGGTTTTCTAATCAAGTGGATATACAATAAATATTTTCTTGTGATAAAAACAACATGCCATTGCATTATTGCCAGTCAGCGACAACATTCGGCCGTAGGAGCTGCGGCAAAGACGAAAATAAAAAGTAATAACGCAAATAAATAGCAGAAGGACGAAGGGCATGATTTAAAGTATCCTGAATATTTCATTCGAAGGCCTGGAACTTATGGCGGGAATACTAATTTGCGCCACTTTAAAGTGTTTCTGTTTTTTACCCGCATCTCTCCTTTCATTCCGCTGTCACGAACGGAGGCAGACAGTGGCCGCACAACGGAAGTTAAATTGAAAAAATATCAGACACACGCGTTATTTAGCCCCGTAGCTTGGGATATTCGTTTGTCACGCGTTGAATACATTTATAAAATGGCATGTTGAAATGATAGGAATTCGGTGCAGAACGATGCACTTTTATTAAAGTTTATCGCGTTAAGAGCCGTTTACGGCAGTATGTACGCTGTTAGTTATTTATTAAAGGAGACAGAATGTTGCGCTTTATAATTTATGGGCTGCAAAAAGGAATACAAATCTTGGAAGCGCCTTACTGCAGGCAAAACACTAACGTACAGTAGCGGACATGAAATCTGGGACAAGTGACCTCATTAAATATGTCAAACATACACAGGATCAAGTGCGAAATAGAATTGAAAATTGCTATACAGTATTTCAGAAACAGGTGTTTTACAGCAAATATTCTTAACTTTCGGTTATTTCCAGATACCGGAAGTATAGGGCGCTATATGCTTCCTCATTTATTAGTTACTATATTTTCATTACTTAACCGTTTTATAGTATTAAAAAAACTTATAAATGCGTCCTAAAATAAAAATTTGAGATAAACTATATTTTATGTTTTAATCTTTACTCTGTCTAGACTCAGTTTACCACCATTGTACAAATATTTTTGGGACAGGTTTGGTAAGTAAAACGCGAAAAATTAAAAAAATATAATTGTATAAATTAGTAGTTCAAGTGATTTGTTAGTTAATTTGCTTAAATCTTATTTGGTTGCCGTTTATATTAATTAATAAAGGTTTTTATCTAGGTATATTGTGTGCCTTTTAGTAAAACCACATATTACTACCATATACGACACTGAAGAGAAATAGTAATAAAATTTAAACAGAAAGCTATATATCCAAGTTAAAAAGACTGGACAGGCATGTCCTTAGCGGTGCTGCTACGTGTAGAAAAAAAATTAGTAATTGACGTCTCTTATAATGTAACATATTTTTAACTAATGTACATAAAGTCTTAATCTCTTAGACAAATCCAACAACTTAGTATTTTCTACGTATTTATATATAACAAAAATGGTGGTTGAAAGTTGAATGTTTATATAACATACCTATATAAAAATTTGTATACAGGCAGAGTTACAGGCCTTCAATGTGTCGGTGGGTCGTGTTAACTCGGACACAAGAAGCGTATCACAAGGTGTTCCACAGGGCTCTATTTTGGGTCCTGTCCTTTTTTTGCTGTACATTAATGATCTAGCTAGCTTGTCTAATGAAGCATGTCTTACCTTATATGCAGATGACATTTCAATAATTCTGTCTGATAAGTTGGATACAAATTTGTCTAATAAATGTAATGATGTGCTGTCAGTTATGGGTGAGTGGGTTTCACAGAATTTTTTGTACTTGAATCCAGACAAAACCCAATTATTACGATTCCATAGCAGTCAGAAACATTGTGAATTACTTAATGTACCTGTTCATTGTTCTGATAGTGTGAGATTTCTTGGTCTACAAATGGATATACGTCTAAATTGGCACTCACAGTGCGATAGTTTGATTCAAAGACTTAATTCAGTATCGTATCAACTTAAAACCTTGAGTAGCATTTTAAACGTTGATCAGTCAAGTCTGAGATATGGGATCTGCTTTTGGGGCCTCTCGTCTCATGCTGGGGCCGTTTTTATAGCTCAAAAGAGAGCTCTTAGATGTATGTTTGGTCTCTCTTCCAAACAAACTTGTAAAACCATTTTTACTTCATGTAAGATTTTAACACTGCCAGCACTTTTTATTCGAAATGTGTTTGTATGTTTATTTAAATAGAAATAAATTTATTTGTGTTAAGGATATGCATGCGCACAATACCAGGCAAGTGAATCCACGTGCCATTTAATAAACGACGGATTTCCTATAACTCTCCCAACTGTATGGGACGAATTTTATTTAATAAATTAAAACCAGACATAAAAAAAATGTGATACATTAAATTCATTTAAAAAAGCATTAAAAGCATTTTTGATTGAGAAATGTCTATATACACTGGACGAGTACCTTGCCACTTAAGTCTGTGTACAGTATTTACTTGTGACCATTCCTATACAGTTGTACTGTCTTTTGGATAATAAACATTATTATTATTATTATTATTATTATTATTATTATTATTTTTTTTTTTTTTTCCAGTAAACACCTTCCGAGGCTCCGACACATTCGGAGATGTTCTGGAGAGTCAAGCAATGACTACTCTCCACTCCGTGGAGTCAGTAATCATTGCGCCCGTAAATCGTGTGTTCTGAGCAGACGTAGCGAACCAAGGACGATTGCCTTCTGCATTCTGCCGGCTAAGATCTCTGCCGAATTTCGACAAGCCGGTATGATCTTTAAGTCAGAAAGCAACGTATGTCTCATTCCACCCAGGACGCCTATAATTAGCACCACAATCTTAACAGAGTGGTCTGGATACAGCCTGCGGAGCTCGGAGAGAAGATCTCGATACTTCCTCCGTTTTTCCTCCTCTTTAGGACGATGTTGTTCTCTGCGGGAGCCGAGAACTCAATCACAAACATCGTCCTAAGCTGGTGGTCGAGGAGGACTACATCAGGCTTATTGGCTTGGATTTGCCTGAGGGTGGGGAATGAATAGTTCCAATAAATTCGGCACTTCTCATTCCCCACTACGGATTCTATATCCCCCGGAGCATAAGGCAGCACTGGCGTCTCGTCTATCTCATACGAGTGTCGTAAATGATAATACAACACCCGTAAGGCTGAATCGTGTCTTTGGATATACGCTGTGGCCGCATATACCGGACAGGCAGACAGGAGATGCATAAGCGTCTCCGGCGCTTGGCGGCAGGCCCTGCAGCTGGTATCAGGAACCTCGATACCCAAGACACGACTACGATAGACGAGTGTGTTAATTACACCATCTTGGCAAGCCATTATGAATCCCTCGGTCTCAGAGTTCAGCCCCGCTGACCTCAAAAAAGCAAAGGTCAACCTTTCAGATAAGCCAAGCCACTAGATGACGGTAGAAGAGACCATGCATTGGCTTATCCTTATGTAGCTGCAGAAGATGACGCGTTTCTGCAGCTTTAATTAGGGCTTTTAACTGAGCAGGATCCGACTCGGTGACAGAGTCTGGATTTTCCCGCTCAGTATCGAACACGAGACCAAGTTATTATTATTATTATTATTATTATTATTATTATTATTATTATTATTATTATTATTATTATTATTATTATTATTATTATTATTATTATTATTATTATTATTATTATTATTATTATTATTATTATTATTATTATTATTATTATTATTATTATTATTATTATTTTTTTTTTTTTTTTTTCCAGTAAACACCTTCCGAGGCTCCGACACACTCGGAGATGTTCTGGAGAGTCAAGCAATGACTACTCTCCACTCCGTGGAGTCAGTAATCATTGCGCCCGTAAATCGTGTGTTCTGAGCAGACGTAGCGAACCAAGGACGATTGCCTTCTGCATTCTGCCGGCTAAGATCTCTGCCGAATTTCGACAAGCCGGTATGATCTTTAACTCAGAAAGCAACGTATGTCTCATTCCACCCAGGACGCCTATAATTAGCACCACAATCTTAACAGAGTGGTCTGGATACAGCCTGCGGAGCTCGGAGAGAAGATCTCGATACTTCCTCCGTTTTTCCTCCTCTTTAGGACGATGTTGTTCTCTGCGGGAGCCGAGAACTCAATCACAAACATCGTCCTAAGCTGGTGGTCGAGGAGGACTACATCAGGCTTATTGGCCTGAGGGTGGGGAATGAATAGTTCCAATAAATTCGGCACTTCTCATTCCCCACTACGGATTCTATATCCCCCGGAGCATAAGGCAGCACTGGCGTCTCGTCTATCTCATACGAGTGTCGTAAATGATAATACAACACCCGTAAGGCTGAATCGTGTCTTTGGATATACGCTGTGGCCGCATATACCGGACAGGCAGACAGGAGATGCATAAGCGTCTCCGGCGCTTGGCGGCAGGCCCTGCAGCTGGTATCAGGAACCTCGATACCCAAGACACGACTACGATAGACGAGTGTGTTAATTACACCATCTTGGCAAGCCATTATGAATCCCTCGGTCTCAGAGTTCAGCCCCGCTGACCTCAAAAAAGCAAAGGTCAGCCTTTCAGATAAGCCAAGCCCCTCTAGATGACGGTAGAAGAGACCATGCATTGGCTTATCCTTATGTAGCTGCAGAAGATGACGCGTTTCTGCAGCTTTAATTAGGGCTTTTAACTGAGCAGGGTCCGACTCGGTGACAGAGTCTGGATTTCCCCGCTCAGTATCGAACACGAGACCAAGTTCATCGGCTGCTCTTCTCGCTGCCTTATACACAAACGCTCCTATCCCTGCTGCTTCATGGTCTTGGACCATGCAGAGAAGGGGATCCGAGCTCCTGATGACTTTGCAGGCCTCCTCCAAAACCACTCTGCCCTGGAGACACTCCAAACTCAAGAGTCCACGGCCTCCCCGATTTCTTGGGAAGTATAGCCGCGGAACGGACGATCTTGGATGCAAACTCCGATGGAGATGCATCATTTTGCAGGTCCCTACATCGAGTTGCCTCAGCTCTTCTTGTGTCCATTTCACTACTCCAAAGGAGTAGAGAAGGATCGGAACAGCAAGCATATTTGTGGCACTCACCTTGTTCTTACCCGACAGCTCCGAAGACCAGATCTGTCGGAGGCGGTGCCGATACCTGCCGCGGAGAGCGTTTTTAACCGTTGCCACCTCATGAGTGCCCCGCTGTAGGACACCCAAATAGGTGTACGACTCTCCGGCATCTAGATAGTTAAAGATGCTTCCGTCTATGAGCTGGGCGTCCTCTCCGTATGGACCGCATCGTCCTCTCTTGAGATGAACCAGTGCACATTTGTCCATCCCAACCGCCTGCGTGTACTCATGTACCACTCTGAGGGACTGATTTAAATCCCTCTCTCCGGAGGCATAGAGTTTAAGGTCATCCATATAGAACAAATGGGTGACCTTATGCCTCCGGTCTCCTGGGGTACCGCAGTTGTAACCCCGGGTACGACGAAGTGCAACGGATAATGGCAGCAGTGAGATGCAAAACAAGAGGGGACTCAGGGAATCTCCCTGGAACACTCCCCTCCTGAACAAAACCGGCTCTGTCTGGACCCTTGCATTAGCCGATGTTATGGTAAAGCGGGTCCTCCAGAGCGGCATGAGTTGTTCAATACATCTCACTATGGGGTCGGCCACCGCAAGACATTGGAGCAAGTGGACTATTAGCTCATGGGATGTCATATCAAATGCCTTGCGGTAATCTATCCAGGCCATTGAGAGGTTTCGCTTGTACTGCACGGAGTCCTGCGTAATACATCTGTCGATGAGCAGGTTCTCCTTACAGCCAGCTACACCCCTCTTGGACCCTCGCTGCTCGTATATCCGTTGATAAACGGGGTTCACTGCGTGGAGCACACGCGCGTACAAGATGCGAGTAAACACCTTGTAACACGCATTCAGGCAGGTTATTGGACGGTAGTTCTTTGGCTGGGACAAATCTCCGCTCTTAGGGATAAGCACGGTTCTCCACTCGACAAACCTCGGGGGAATTTGCTGCTCTCCATTTAGCCAGGACGTGACTATTCGGGGCAAATGGCGGTGGACACTGTTGAATTTTTCCACCAGAAGTTGCTGATCCCATCGGGACCAGGAGCAGCGAAGTTCTTCGATCTAATAAATGATCTCCGAACTTCATCCGGGGTTATCGGTGGGCACACCTCTTGTGGCTCTCGAAGCCTTTGACAAAAGGCCTCGAAGTGTGCCAGGGCTGGAGTGTCTCTATCCAGTGGAATCCTGCGGCCATAAAGATCTCTCCAGAAGGCTTCTACCTGATCTACAGTCGGCGGATTGTCCGCAACACGCTGAGGCTGTTCAAAAAGTCGAGAAGGCCTTACACGGAACAAATTATTTTGCTCCAACCTCCTCGACCGCCTCACTAGTGACTTTTTTGCAGCCACTAGCATCCGTATCCTGTCGAGAGAATGCTGCTTGATGGTGAGCAGCACCCCCCGATTCAGGGTATGATGGACCCGCCTAAGGGAGGTAGCTATGCGTCTCACCTTAGGTGTGAAAGCCCTATTGGCTTCCACGTAGTCCATCACACATTGGATACGGGACGCGTGTTGCCTCGCCGACCGGATCTTAGCTTCCATCTTGTGCACTCGCCGCCGTGCTCTCTCCTGTGGAGAAACGGCATTTTCACGCCCTCTCTCCACACGAGTCAGCAGTTCAGCGGCGTCGTACACAGCGCAATTGACGCGCCAGATGTCAGCCTCTTCTGGAAGATCCTCACGGAGCGCAGTATCCACTCGGGCCAGATCTGCGGGCTTCGGGGGTTTTATAAAGGGCAACCCCCGACGGGTGCTCAGGTCGTCCTGTTCTCGGGGAATGAAGCGCCTCTTCGGGATCATTCCGTGGTTCTTCAACCACTTCATTCACCCTTAGATGAGGACGCCTCTCATAGCCTCTGCGACGAAGGTAGGATACATAATCCCGCAGATTTTGTGCGGTGAGGGCGCGGCCTTCGGGGCGCATGTCGCACCACCGAGCATACATCCGCGCCATGTATCCCCTTCGCCCGGGCTCGCTGCTTTCATAGCAGACCAGAAGATCGTCCCTTATTATTATTATTATTATTATTATTATTATTATTATTATTATTATTATTATTATTATTATTATTATTATTATTATTATTATTATTATTATTATGTGCGGCGAAATATTATGACATAACATTGATATCTCTGAATAACTTTAACTTGGAGTAATCAAATTTGGTACATGATTTAAGTTTATTAATAGTCGTCTTTGACTATGAGTTCAAATTAATTGGAACATTACAAGGTGTTCATCGAGGGTGAGTCATCCCTAAAATTTTACCAAACTTTTTTCCACTAGTTGATTTAAAAAAAACTTATAATATCCCGTTCAGAATTTAATTTAAAACACTTTTCTACCTTCTTAAATTTTAAAAAACTTCAACGTTTTCAGGAAAAAATGATGCATTAATTAAAACAAAAGTATAATAGTGTTTATTAGAAGAAATTAAAAAGTCAGTAGTAGACTTTATTGTCTAAAATTTGACAATTGGTCGTTAGTTGTTGAAAATAGCTGGAGAATTTACATTGAGTGAACAAGTTGCTATGTTACTTGTGCTAGGTTTCTGTGAAGGAAACTGTACAAGAAGTGTGGAAGAATATCGTATGAGGTTTCCAAATCGACTGATTCCCCACAGAGAAACAGTTGAAGATGAACCGCAAGTAAGTACTAACAGCCGGATTGATGAAACGGGCGTAGCGCTAGTCCGACTAACGAGTTTACGCCCGTGTAAAGCGCGTTAGTTGGCCTAACCAGCTTTGCGCTCATTCACGAAACATGCGTTGCTAGGTAGCGAAGCATGCGTTGCTAGGTAGGCTGTTTATTTACGTCCATATTTGCGCCAAAAGTTAGACCCAGTATTGTACCTGTCTAAAAATCGCGTAACTTCGGCCTCTAGTTCCTTGCGCTTCCCATTGTATATTTAGCATTTATATTCAAAAACTGTACTTTTCAGTACTACGGATTAGTTAACATATCATAAAGTAAGTATTATACATAGTAGTGAATAGGAGTATGCTTTTTATTTAAATTAGTGCAACAGATGCGTAAATTTTTCGCGTAACCTCCGCTAGTCTGACTAACGTTACGCCTTGTTGATGAATCCGTATGTAAACGTTTATCTTGATAATCCATATCAAGAACTTCTGCACACCGAATTGTTAAACGTAATCTACTACATCCATATCACATTCAAAAAGTGCAAGAGGTATTGCCTCAAGATTTAGATCGACGACAGATCTTTTGCGGGTTTATCTTGCATCAGAACATTACTTTTCACGAGAATTTCTTTTCACTGATGATGCTTGTTTCACTCGTAGAGGAATTACAAAAATTTACTACTTTCATGAATATTCCTACGTAAACAAACCCCTATGCAATAACTCCTAGAGATTTTCAACGCGAGTTTAAGATAAATGTTTGGCTCGATAGGTATTATTGATCAACTGGTACGATGAATAATGGTATGGCAATATTTTGCCATAATCGATTAAATAGCAAAAGTTATTTGGCATTTCTGCATAATACTCTCTCTGATTTAATTCAAGATTTACCGTTACAGTTTAGGCTGCGAAGGCTGCTAAAGTTTTGGTTTATGCATGAAGGAGCACCGCCTCATTTTAGTGCTACTTTTGAAAGACTTTTTGAATTTTAAATTTCTAAATAAATGACCACCACGATCGCCACACCTCAAAAAATGTGATTATTTTCTTTCGAGAAGGATGAAGTATGTTGTTTATTCTTCGCCAGAGAAGATTTGTCGAATCGTATTACGAATAAATGTAACGTTGCAACAGAGTAAATTTAAATTTTCGGCGTAGAATAAATTAATGTTTCAGAGAGAATGGTACTTATTTTTAAAAATTTTTTTAGTTTTAATTTTTTAATTTTTATTTTATTACTACCTGCCAAGTTTTAAAAACAAAACCTAACACTGACTTTTTGATTTCTTCTAATAAATACAAAATTCTTGTTTTAATTACTGTATTTTTTCTTGAAATATTTAAAAATTTTTTAAATTTAACAAGGGTAAAAATGTGTTTTAAATTAAATTCTACGTAGCATATTCTTTTTAAATTCGATCAATGGAAAAAATGTTTGGTATAGTTTTAGGAGTGACTCACCCTCAATTCACACATTGTACTGTTTCAATTTACTTGAAGGAAGACCAATAATAAACCTATGAATTTTTTCGAAATATTTGACTTCACTTTGAAGGCCTGTAACTTCGCCTGTGTGCATCTTTGTATATAGGTATGTTTGGTCAAATTGCAATCATTTGGGACCCCTTACATGCATGGTTCTTATGCGGAATATCCCGTATATGTAGTGTTATTCGGCAGACATTTTAAAATCAATCACGAACAAAGCCTATGTTTAATTACACCATATTTTACAGTAGATAAATATGGTAACGTTTCTAATACAATTTAAATGTCCTAGGTCATTGCGGCATTTTTACAAATATCAAAGGAGTGTCGCGTATGTGGTAAAACATCCAATTATTAGACACCTGCTGTTACCGTTAATGCTGATTCCGATTTAAAGTTAAGCATGGATTTTACAAAACATAAATGAAGGGTTCTGCTTTTGTCGGAAATAAAGACAATTCATTTCAAAAAACCTGTGAATAATCTGTATATCTAAAAGTTGACAACAATGATATGTAACGGAAATTTCTCCCACAGAAAACAGCACAAACGCATTGCATGCGTTAGCTGCTTACAATAAAACGCACTATACCATAAAAACTTAATCAGCCCGTCAGCTTTCAGAGCCATTGTTGTATTTAACACCGGTAATGTAAGCGTGTAATGAACCCGGATCAATTAAAAGCCATATCACGTGACACATAATATGTAACAGTTTCTAATGGTGGTCGGAGGTCGCATGCTAATGTGTTGAGATAGGACCTGCGTGCCGCCCGTTAATTCAAGGGGATAACCGACAACCGACCCAGCGTCGCTGAGTCCTTCGTCGTCGGCGGAGTGCTTTACATTTCCACGATTTCCGCGGCCTTTGCGCCTCGGGAAACCATTAACTTCTTTTATTTGATAAGATAATAATGCGCCTTTATCGACTGCAAGGGATTAAGTTGAATGTGGAAAGTTTGTTTTTCTTTTTTTATCCTGATAAGTTTTATGGCTCTGTAAGTTCATAACCTTTTATGAATTGCTCTTTTTGTACGATGATAAATGTCTTAATGTTGATATAAAAAAGGAGTTTCAGTATTTCATTCTTTTCCATATACAGCCTTGGACTTAAAACGAATATTAGTTATTGTATATATTTAAGATTCCTGATTATTTTATAAAAATAGGTCAACCCTACCCTACCTTCCAGTTTAGAAGAGAGAGAAATGTACAGTGACACCAATATAAAGATTGTAACATCGTAAATGTTACAATTCGAATTTAATTAAAAAATTAACCTATAAAAAACTTACATTAAGTTTTAACAGGTATTAATAGTTAACCATTTCGAAAGTAAACCAATGATTTTAGACTTTTAAAATAGCTCTTTGTGTATTTGTGTTAGGAAAAGTTATTTTTTTCCAAATCAGACGTAGGTTTTTTACGCCATATGCGGAGAAGACACTTCTACTAGTTGAACGCATGGTTTTCTTTAAAGTGTTTGGAAAATAGCTCAAATAACTGAACCTAGTTATCAAAACTGTAAAATTTTTCCCGCACTAGTTCAGAACTTTTCACAGCGCTGTTTAAAAAATACATATTTACAAAATTCTATTCGAAGTTACTTCTGCTTAATTCTTCTCAGAAGTTATTTCTGTTATAAATCACCTATTTTGATTATTTGTCAAGTTTCATTGGGAAGGTTGCATGGCCTCATCGAAGGGGGGTAATGGGGGAAATTCCGATTGCTGAGTTACCACCAGAAGCTGCAAAAACTGCAAGGTTGCATATATCACCTCTGCCAAGCAGGTGGAGAATCAGGTCCGCTCATTTAATTGTAGTAGGTGTAAGCTGGCGATGTTACGTCAGTCAGAAATAACTTTCCAGAGTCTATCAGAATCAGAGTTGATGTCAGTCTTCAATGATTAGATATACAGGTCGGATATTGTTCCCTATTGATTTTATTTATATTTCATAAACTAACTGTAAGATCTTAATATGCAGGCAAATTTAAGTACAATAAATTTATTCATTTATCACTTACTTTAGAATGTTAATGTATTTGTTTGTACTATATTTTTTTCATAATTCATACACCCAAATTATTTGTATTATTGTCTTATATAAAAAGTAACTTCCAATGCTTCTGTAATTTATAATCGATAGATTTACAATAGATTATAAAATCATCAGATTACATGTTTCTCATTTTTTAGATATTTTTTCTAGTTTGAGTAAAACCTACGCTAACAATAGATAATTATGACAACAATGTCGTGTAAGTCTTTCTTGATTAGTGATTTGTTGTCGTGTAAAAGATCGCGCACACTATGCCTGCAGGCACCAGCACCTGCACGGCATGGACCTGGAAAGCCTACCCATGAAGGTTCCCATGTTATCGCATTTCAGACCAGCATCAGCATGTACCTTCATCTGCAACGACCGTCACTACAAGTCGTGTCGGTGGCTTGCAATTTCTATGCTTGGCTGTCCTAATCCGACGTAAGTCCTGTTCCCACAAAACTCAAGGATTGGTTTCAAACTGTTAGAAGTATTCGATCAGTTAAGTTGTGAATGTGTCGCTGAACTGTAGGGCCCCTTATCGACAACCTCTATTTACTTATACTAAAATGCGACTGTAGTGCAAAGTAATAATATTTATAGATGATATACAACACTTGGGCTCATTGCCAAAAGTATAGACACAATAGTACTATTTACTACAAGTTGTATTGGAGTTGTGTGTGCAGGTTGACTGCCAGGTTCAGCATGTGCCCACAAGATCTAGGTGCATCAAATTTACTCAGGTCAGGTTCCCTTCTGTTGGATAAATCGTTGGTTGCCTCGCCTCCAATGGCATACTGAGGAGTGCTAACGAGCTCAAAAGCGGTATATGTCTAGTGTACCGCTAATGAATTGCTTTGACAGTTTGCTAAGTCTTTTCTTATATAAATAACTAATACTGCTGAGTGGTATTTGATTATGCATATAAGGCTCTATAAGGAGTAGAGTAGTAACTAACTACTATAGAAATGAATACAATATAGCAAGTACGCGTTAATACAGAAAACTTTATTTTAAGGATAACAATTGTTGACTCAAGTAATGTATATTATATAAATAAAACAAAGTAATTCTTTAACGAAACATAACTTTATTTCATATTAGTAAATAGTTTTCTTGAATTCAAGTAATTTTTATTCGTAAATGAAGAATGTACAACTTTATTATACAAGAATGTGTTAATCTTTCAATAAAGTATTACTATAGTTTAGTTTATTTTAGTTTACTTTGTTTATTGGTGCCCAAATATACAAAGTATTTGCACAAGTAAAAAAAAAAGAAAGAACTGTACACACAGTAATACAGAACAAGACAAGTTTGTAGTAAATAATATAAAAACAAGATTCAAATAAAATAATAGACAAACATATCCAGTTAAAACGAAAAAAACTAAGACAAGAAAAAGAAAATTCTAAGGTATCATTGCTAGTAAATTGCTGTTTAAATATTCCTGAGGACTGTAAACCGCATTGAATAACAGATAATTCTTAATTTATACTTAAAACTCGAAAATTCATGTCCTTAATAATTAGGTAGGGCGTTATAAAATTTTATTCCCCAATAACAAGTACCATTTCTAGTTTTTGCAAGTCTCGAAAAATCCACTTGTAAGATCGTGTTATTTCTTGTATGGTGTGCATGAATCTCATTGCTCATAGTATAACTTCCAATATTGTTTCCTATGTAAAGTAAGCAATGCAGAATATATACACAAGGCAGTGTTAGTATCTTTAATTCAATAAATTTTTGCCTGCAGTCGTCTCTATATTTAAGACTGGCTATAATTCTTATCGCTTTTCTCTGCAGAGCAAATACATCAGCAGAAGAAGCAGAGTGACCCCAAATTAATATACTATATGATAATATAGAATCAATGAGACTATGATAAGCTGTTATCAAAATTTGTGATAACATTTGATGTCTCAAATTGCGAGGGAGACATAAATGTTTTGATATTTTTTTACCTATATAATTTGTATGACAATGTTAACTTAGAATCTAGATGCCGTTCTAAAAATGTCACAGATCTAGGAATTAAAAAATCTTTAACCTCTCTTAGAGTAAATACTAAAGTTTTTTGTCTTACTAGAATTTAAATTAAGTTTGTTAGAGAGAAACCAACTCTGAATCATTAGTTCCGCTTGACGCACCCCTTCTAATAAGTCATCGATTAAAAGGCTACGATTTGTTAAAATGGTCTCAGCAAACTGAGTAGTTAAAACTGAGTTGTTCACTGATAGAGGTAAATTATTAACATAAAATGGAAATAGAACAAGATCAAGAATGGACCCTTGTGGTACGCCTGCATTGATACCAAGACAGGCTGATGATATATTATTATGCATAACATATTGTCTCCTATTACTAAGATATGAATGTATGATACCAACACTGTGAGCAGTGAAACCATGGTATGACAATTTATCTATCAGAATTGGGTGAGATACACAGCCAAAAGCTTTGGTCAGATCTAGGAACTGAGAACAAACAAATTTTTTTTGCTCTGACCAGTCTGTCTATGGCTAAAGTTGTCGAGAGCTTATTTCTAAAACCGTATTGGCTAGTATTGAATAGATTTTCATTTTATATATAATTTATAATTTGAAATTTTAGTTTTCAAATTTTTTTGCAAATGTTGGTATAATCGAAATAGGTCTATAATTTAAGGGATCGTTATTATTACGTTTTTCATGAATAGGTAGAACTTGTACTAATCTTGATATTAGTATAACTTTATTTTCGTGTGTTGTTGCAATTCAGTGACTTATTACAATCAACCATATAATCTAATCTTTCTAATTATTATTAGTAGTAATTAGTAGTATTGGTTTAACCCTTAAAAAAATATGTTAAAAATTAATTTCTAGAAGGTGCTGAAAGTCCAATACGTGAAATATTACGCATAAAGTTTTTCAAAGGTTTTGAAGCTATCTTATTCAAGTAATATTATTGAAACTGTAAAATTAAACTTTAGTTTTCACTCTAGTGTCTCTTAATGGTTTTTAAAATGAGAGTAAATTAACGTTAACTTTTAACTTCTACATACTGACCACAGACAATCATTAATAACAATTTAAATCTATTGGAACCCTGACCTTGGTCACAATCCCAATCACACGTTATTGTCTGCAGGCGACATTGTGAGAAACCGTCCGCGTTCATTGTCACAGTATGCATGAATTTTAATTGTAAACGCCGCCCCACCTCCCCATAAAACATCCGAACAGATCTCTACTGTTGTAAAATCACAAAACAGTCAATGGGTTCTGCTTTTGACAGGTTTCATCCCGTAACATATGTTGGTTTCGGGTAAACATTGCACATCTTCGCATTGTGCTTTTTTGTAACGACATTTATGTTAACACGGGGCTGTCACGGCTGTTCAAAAGCAGCCGCGCAAACAGGGGTGGCCGAGGGTAACTTCTGCACAAACTATTGTCTGGGAAAGCACCAAGGACGCCGCACTTAGCAAATTGAACTATGGATGGATAATATCGTCTTCTTCAATTTCATTAACTGAGTAGGACATAAATTAAGGAGGACTGTTGGGGATGGGAATTTTTTGCGCGATATCTTAGGCGGTATTAGACGAGTAAATTTGTTAGATTCTGATTTATGGATGGCTGATGTCTGTCAGTGAATTTATACCTATTCATTTCTTAAAAGACGAATATCTTAGTTTTGTGTTACTTAGCAGTTCACGTCTCCCATTAGTTTCTAAAATTCTTAACAAAAGAGATAATATACTGGATGTTAATGCAATACAGAGCAGGCGTAGATGCCTGACGACAAAATAATGCTTTGTAGCCAAACTTACCTTAGTCAAAAGTTGATGATTAAAAATACAGAGGATGTTAAAATTTTATTTTAGATATTTGACAGCTTTTTAAGAAATATTTATTTAAATTTTGGATATCAGGATTTTTTGGAGACAAGAACTTCAAATTTGTTTCTAATTTTGAAGCTATTAGTAGAGGGTGTCACTTATGACACATCATGTTCTTTTAAATGATAGAACTACTTTGCGGCTTAGTGTATCCGACTGTCACAGCGAAAAAAAAATTTGGTGCCTGTAAAAAAAATGTTGTTTCATGGAAAGACATTATTTGTTTGTATAAGACCAAATATTTATTTCTCGATACAAAACCTATTTTTTTTTTGAAAAAGCAAATAAGCAGTTATTTTGTGTAGCAAAAACATTTGTTTCCTTCCTTCTTTTTAATGATACAGTTCTGGTGTTGATTTAATTATATTCTATGATAAAACATAATTTGTATATTTCAAATATTTTTTAAGTCTACTTATTGCTAAGGAAATTCAAGAAACAACTGTAGGCTAATACCCAACCGGCATAGAATTACACTAGAAAAGTCTATAGCAAATAGTCAACATACCAGTTCCGATCTTATTAGCTCTCATCAGTACGCCACAGAGGGAGTCAATTGATGACTAACCCTGGCTGTGTATGTCTCTCAAACTCGACATACCTGAGCACGCAGAATATAGCAAAGCACATCTAGTGGCCACCTATTGACAATTATTTTTTGTTTAAAGGAAACAATTCGAATTTGTCATTTCTAACAAATACTTACTTTGACAACACGATTATATTAGGAACTTGAGTAAATTGAATTTTATGGTTTTTCAAAAGCACTGCTTAAAGTTCTATAGATATCAAGAACATTAAGAATTCGCTGATTATTTCTTGGCGGTACATTACGATTATGATCATTGTAGCCGTGCAAACCATATTCCGAAAATCGACGATGTACATCTACAGAAACTTGTGCATTTGGAATTCTTCTATTAGGAAAGCGTGTTCGGTACTCTCGAACTGACGCGTTGGAATTTCCCTCATAGAAACCATAAACATAATGTACCTATATCGGCATATTCAGCATTTGTAAACGTTCTTGGCATTTTTTCTTAACACTAAAAATGCTCTTTAAATAATACTGTTGACAATGATTTTCACAAATGTCCGTTTACACAAATCACTGAGTTTTATTTTCACGGGTTGCTATAACGTTAAATGAAATTTACGCGGCTGGTGCGCTACACTGTCATCAATTTCTTTGAATATCTCGGAAACAAGACCAAACGTCGAAAAAAAAAACAGGAGACAAAATAGTTTCGAAATTAATCAGGTCAAAGTGGTGTGCAGATGTTTTATTGAAATTAATTATTTTTTTTGTAGTTTTGAAATAAAGTAAGAGGGGGGTGGGTAGCATACAAAATACACTTCTAAGAGGGATAGGTAGTGCAAACTTAAGAAGCTTATGTAGGATCATAAGGAGTGTTTGTGTTCCGAATTTCACTTAAATCGGATAAGTGGTTCAAAAGTTATGAGGGAAAAACGAGAAAAAAATTTCTACTTCAACGCCCTCTATCTCGGAAACGATGCGTTTTAGGAAATAAGTTTATATCACAAATGAACATTATTTTAACCTGTTCTATCGATTTCTGAAGTTATCAAGATTAAACCTGAATCGCCCGTATAATCTTTTAAACTTAAAAGAAATACTTTTTCTTTATCACATATCCAGTCATAAATATTTCCTTGTGTACTTTCATAACGTGACTCCATGTATGGTTATCACTGCCAAGGACGTCAGTTGGCGCTAGCTAATCAAAATTTCATTAGAATTTATAATGATCATTTACACCACACCACATGATGAATTATTAATACTTAGATATCCTCAGTTACTGTATTTTAACATTAACAGGAAGCGTACAGTAGGTGTAGTCATAAGTATAAAGTTTGCTTTGAATTTTAGCATCAGTGCGAAGTATCAAGCAGAAAAGGAGGGTTAAGATTTTTCTTATAATATAAAATATAAATTTGTAAAGGCAAATGTAAATAGGTAAACACAACGAATTCATTTTTAGTCAAGATTTAATCTTTTGTTTATCCATTGAAGTTATAGACAGAGAAACAAGGAAAAGAATTCTATATGAGACAATGTTATCCCAGCTCAATTTTAAAGAAGGTAGCAATAGTAGGTAGTTTTTAGGCAATTGCTATCAAGCTACACTTTCTCCATTCGTATCTCTATTACTCTTAATAAAGATATCAAGGAAATGGGAAGACGTTACCAGTTTTAATGGGATTGATATAATGGATTTTGATACAAGATTTTGATTTTGGACAGAATATTAGAAATAAAAAATACACATTTCTTTTCCAACATCACCTACTCCACACATCACTCGAAAATAAGAGGATACAAAGAGACAGACGACAATAAGCTACGTTCATATACCTGTCTAGATTGAAACATTTTATGGCTGTCTTGGCGAAATTGTTCATATGGTTAATGGGGGTTAATAGGCTCCCTCTTCATCTGGGCTATGTGGCCTTAAAGGTCTTTTGAGATATGTTGTTGTTAGGTGTTCACATACCTGCTTTATGGATCTATCTTCCTCTAGGTTATGTGTTTGGAAAGCTATAAAACCATGATATTTTCCAGAATAAATTTTGCCACTGACGGTACGTATTCCTTATCCAAATCATCGAAACGTCTTGTGAAGTGAAAGTTATTGTGTAGCACGAAACCATCTGGAGTTCTAAATTTAATTATTTCTTTTCATATGTTCGATGTTTGATAGTAAATTTTACAGCTTTATTGATTTCAAAGTTTATCGACTGTAGAAATAAATCTTGACGTGTAGGAGTTAAACTGAGTTCAGGTTCGGTTTCAGCGAGCAGAATGAGATGTCTTCGTTCATGGCCCAGAGAACTTGTTTTTTATGGGCTGGCGTAATAATAATTAATATAGTTATGTAGCTGTTTATATGTCTGAAGAGTAATATTTAAACACTACTAGGTGTAAAATAAACCTCCATCTACGATAACAACCTATCTGGTAAATGTATACGTGATAGCTGTATAATATTACAAATAAAATAGATCGTCATGCACTATTGCATTATCTTCACTTTTAGGTTTTTACACTTTTTTGTATTCCAAACCGATTAATAGCAAAACCGATTTATTTGATCAAGTGCATTTTTACAATTGCTTAACCATATATTAGAGAGGAAACAGAACACAATAATAATAAAAAGCCGTCATCTTATTTAATATCGTATTGTCAAATTATTTTTTGAAAAAGATTAAGATTTAATAGTGTCTTATGTATATTACAAATACTGAAATGATCAATATGGTGACATTTATGTCCTTGCAGGCGAGATTAGGCGATTTTATATGGAAATATTTCCAAATTATCCAACTCCAAATCCAAGAATGTTCAGAAATGTTTTTCAACGTCCTTCAGAGTTAAGCTCATTTAGGAAAAGTCTAATTCCTGGAAGACCTTTAAATATTAGAACACCTGAGCTGGAAAAAGGCATTCTACACGATACTGAAGAAGACCCAAATACAAGTACTTGGAAGATCACTGAAAACCTTAATGTGAATCATAAATTAGTTTGGTGTGTTCTGAATTATCAACAGTTATACCCGTATCACACACTAGGAGTTCAAACCTTACTGTCGGAAGACTATCCTGCTCGCCTACTTTGCCATTGGATTTTACAAGGAATTGAACAAAATGTTGACTTTACCGCTGGCATTTTATTTAACGACAAAGCAATTTTTTTCAGAGATGCTATAACGAACTTCTACAACAAACTACGATATTTCCTAAGTGCTAATACAAATTATGTGATTTATGTACGACGGGCTTCCCCACTTTTTGTTTGACTTGTTTGACTAAGTGAATTTTTAATGAAAGATTCGGTAATAACGTGATTGGAAGATGCACTAACGATCCACGTCACACTTGGCCAGCCAGATCATATAAACCCTATTGATTTCTTTTGTTTGGGGCATCTCAAGACACTAGTTTACAGGGTTCACATAGAATCTGAGGAGCACTTCGTCAACAAATTATAGCTGGTTATGATGTAAAAAGAGCTACTACTCCAAATCATCAAACTCCAAATTCAAGAATGTTTAGAAATGTTTTTCAACGTCTTTCAGAGTTAAGCTCATTTCAGAAAAGTCCAATTCCTGGAAGACCTTTGAGTATTAGAAGGCCTGAGTTGGAAGAAGGCATTCTACACGAAATTGAAGAAGACCCAAATGGGGCATTCCACTCCAACTCAACAGTCGATCCCACATCTCCCTCTCAGATCTGGCTCAAAATTCGTACATCGATTGGTACTATTGAAAAAAGGATATTCCTAAATTTTCAGCCTCTAAGACCGCTTCTTGTGACCAGGGGCCCATAGTGAAGTTTTCTATCATTATTTCACCCCAGGGTCTGAAATCGGTTTTTCGTGTACTGACGCGGCATTTTGGTCTAAAAAATGATCAAAAATACATAGGAGATGCCAAATTTCCCGTAGAACACGATGCCACCATCCGTTTTCCGATATCTAGCAAGGGGAGCCCGGAAAACGCGCTTTGTAAAAAAATCTGATATCTCAAATACGGTCGCTTCAAACTGGCTGAAAATTTAACAAAAGGCTTTTTGATTATAGCTCTTTCGAATGTTCATACGCGCGTGGTGATCATTGTATGTAAATAAAAAGTTACACGCGTTTAACAGGTTTTATATGGGATTTTCTGTAATTTTTTTCATTATAACCGCTCCACTGGCCCTATCCAGCTGGGTAATAATTGGATTTTTTTCTCTCACCAAACGTCTCTTTTGTTCCCCTGTCTTTACAAACACAGAAATTTCTCTCTCCAGCCAGTATTAGAGAAAACATTATTTAGATAGAATGCTGATTCATGTATAAGGACGTGTAAAATAGTGAAAATAATATCGAGATGTATAGTGTCAACAATGATTGTAATGTGGGTTTTCTTATTTCTTACTGCGATTTTCATTCGTTATATTATATTATATTCATATTTTTTACAAATAATAGAAGTAAGCTGCAGAAAATGTAAATTTGCTCAAAAATCATAAAATTGACGAAAAATTGTGAAATAAATCTTTGAATAAATAATGTTTTCTCTAATACTGACTGGAGAGAGAAATTTCTGTGTTTGTAAAGACAGGGGGACAAAAGAGACGCTTGGTGAGGGAAAAAAATCCAATTATTACCCAACTGGATAGGGCTAGTGGAGCGGTTATAATGATTACATACAATGATCATCACGCGCGTATGAACATTCGAAAGAGCTATAATCGAAGAGCCTTTTGGTAAATTTTCAGCCAGTTTGAAGCGACCGTATTTGAGATATCAGATTTTTTATCAAAGCGCGTTTTCCGGGCTCCCCTTGCTAGATATCGGAAAACGGATGGTGGCATCGTGTTCTACGGGAAATTTGGCATCTCCTATATATTTTTGATCATTTTTTGTAGACCAAAATGCCGCGTCAGTACACGAAAAACCGATTTCAGACCCCTGGAGGTGAAATGATGGTCGAAAACTTCACTATGGGCCCCTGATGACAGGAAGCGGTCTTAGGGGCTGAAAATTTGGGAATATCCTTTTTTCGATAGTACTAATCGATGTACCAATTTTGAACCAGATCTGACAAGGTGATGTGGGATCGACTGCTGAGTTGGCGTGGAATGCCCCAAATACAAGTACTAGGAAGATCGGTGAAAACTTTAATCTGAATTCTGCTCGCCTACAATTTTATCACTGGATTTTGTAATAAATTGAACAAAATGTTGACATTAACGCTGGCGGAGCACTTCGTCAACAAATGATAGCTGGTTATGATGTAAAAAGAGCTACTACTCCAAATCATCAAACTCCAAATTCAAGAATGTTTAGAAATGTTTTTCAACTCTTTCAGAGTTAAGCTCATTTCAGAAAAGTCCAATTCCTGGAAGACCTTTGAGTATTAGAAGGCCTGAGTTGGAAGAAGGCATTCTACACGAAATTGAAGAAGACCCAAATACAAGTACTAGGAAGATCGGTGAAAACTTTAATCTGAATTCTGCTCGCCTACAATTTTGTCACTGGATTTTGTAATAAATTGAACAAAATGTTGACATTAACGCTGGCGTGTTGTTTACCGACGAAGTTAATTTTTCCATTCCATTTTTCCATGCTATGATGAATTTCCACAATACACACGTTTGGTTTGATGAAAACCCTAACGCCATAATGGAATTTCAATTTCTCAACATCTGTTTTCTTTGAATGTATGGGTGAGTATTATTGGAAATTTTCTAGTTGAGACTTATTTTTTACCAAGAATTTTAACCGATGCCTCCTACAGACCAGGAGGCTCTCCCATATTGTAGTTTGACTGCTCGTGAATGTTTAATAAAAATTGGACCAGGCACTCAAGAACCAGGTCAACCATAGCCACCCAGATCATCTGATATGAGCCTTATTGATTTTTTTGTTTGGGGACATCTCAAGACTTTAGTTCACATAGAATCTGAGGAGAACTTACGTCAACAAATGTGTGGTTGCGATGTGATAAGAGCTACTCCTGGAATTTTTGCACGTGTTCGAGCTATAACTTTAAGAAGATCTGAAGTATGGTTGAAGATGGCCATTTCCAACATTTATTGTAATAAATCATAGTAAAACATCCTTTAAATACTGTAGACTAATAACTGGGTTTTATATTACGGATATACATTTATAACTGCCGTTTCCAAAGTTAGAGCAACGCAGAGACTCATCGTTTACCATGCAAATAAATTTAAATAAAATACAGCTCAATTTCAAACCCCGAATCAAACGATCGAAACAGTGTTATAAATAAATGTAATCGTTCTCGCACAATTAGATTCATTACCTTAATAAAACTGGGGCCGCGCAGTGCGCCCCATGCAATGTCGGGGTTTTATGTTGAGTTGACTTTTTTCTGACCGCAAACATTTGAATTTATGACCACCGCTCGCGTTCTATACCACTGCATTGTCGGCGTGTGAACTGGCGGTTCTCCGTGCTCTTTTTCACTGCGCCCATATAAATTTATATTCTGTGAATTTCTTAAATGAAATTTAAAGTTTCTTTGTGTTTTACGCCGGGTCGGACGGGAACTTCAGATCGAGTTTTATTGGGGCGGCCAGGACTGAATTTTTAATCTCTTTTTGATATTCTATTGATTGAGCGCGCTGCCAACTTTGTAACGAGATACTGACCTACTTCAGGGCACGGAAATATACAAAAAAGGATGAAACATACCAAGATCGGATGTTAGCGTGTTTGCCAAATACAGGGCAAACCTTAAATAAGTACAACTATTTTAACCAGTAGTACAGTTCGCTATGTAAAACACATAAATAATATGTGTTTTTACACAAAAAACCTACATTAAAAAAGTCAAATTTTAAATACATTTCATGATTTGTCAATAGAATCACTGATCAGACCCCGACAGCGTTGCCAGTGTTACACTAATGTCTTCAAGAAAGTTAATAACTAGAATTTTTAGACAAGTGAAACAATGATTGAAATATGTTATTTATAGAAATATTAATGGCCACCTCGTCCCCTTTGCCATGTCTATACCTCACAGATTCTCTACTCACAGTTACCCACAATTTGGTCATTATCCATTTTTACTACATTCCAACTTATTTCACAATGTATCACAATACATACTGTCGTTGCGTACTAACTTTTGAGTAAGGTTACTGAACTATGTGTTCCGAAAAATACAAAACGTTTGTTTTTGACAAACTATCTGATCAAAATTGTATTGATAAGCTAATTTCTTTGTTAATAAGTTTAATTATTCAAAATTCAATAGCAAAATAATTTAACTCATAAAATCAGTTTTAGGTTACTAAACGTTAATTTCTACTGTGTACTTCTGCATGTTGACATGTTGATGTAATATCGTTATCGGTTATAAATTGTGGCCTATTATCGATATAATAATAATAAGACAGTAATAAGCTGTGGGATCATAGTATGTTATATTGTAACCTCTAAGTTGGGTTAGCGTGGAAACACGTCACGTAGACAAACAAACTTTATTGTCACTCTTGATGACACAAGATATACCTTTCAACAAATTCACAACTGTCAACTCTTTACTTTGACGTTTCAGTCATTCCCATCTGACTGCTCAATATAAACTGACTGTGTCAGCGAAACCGATCCGCTTATGTTAGGATTCTAGAAGTTTTCGGCGGTCTAGAGATTCGAATAGAATGTGGTCCAGAATATTCCAGAAAACGTCAAAATAAAGGCGTCACAAAATTATAAATTCTAACATAAACAGAAACATAATTAACAAACTAAAGAGATAGGTGACCTTCAATTATAAATTCTAACGTAAGCAGAAACATAATTAATAAACTAAAAAGGTAAGCAAGCTTCCGTAACAATATGCTTTAAATTCAAAATTGACAAATAATGTGAGTCCATTTTTAAAAAATTCGAAGGGAACGAAAAGTCCTGTCAATTCATAATCCTGTGTTCAATAGTGACGACAGGTTTGGAGGTCAAATTATGCACGTCTTCTTCAGCTCAAACAAGAGTAATACAAAGTTTTATTTTTATAAATTTAATAAAAATTTTTCATTTTAGAAATTTTCATTAAAGCAATAAATTTCAATTATTTTATTATAAAGAAAATGTACCTATTAATTTTTACATTTTTAGAAATCTCATATTACGTTAAAATTTAGAAAACTTTTATATTTAAAAAACCAATAGATTACTTTTTGATTTTCTGTTTTTCTATGAACAAAGCCAGAAGTTTATTAAACAAGTTTAAACCCTTAACACTCGCATATCAAAATTACAAGTGTCAATGAATCCAATGCAAATGATCAGTCCAAAATCAGTAAAACCAAATCCAGAATAACATAAAACATAAACTGTAGACCAAATACAACAACGTTACAAGTACATATTGTCAAATCTAATTTTTTTAGCACAAATGATTTGGTAAAATCAAACAACTCAGAATTATAATTTGTATTTACAGAATATTTTCAAATAGTTTACCAAATCTTGATGACAACGAACTATAGTTTGTGGTATCATTGGTTCTACTATTCTTGTTATTTAGTACATCTTTAGAGATCTCTAGACAATCTGGAAATATGATGATGATTTATGAATATTCTACAAGTGCCATCAATTTGGTGTTATGCACATCTGAACGTAGCTATCCATATCGTCTATGTACTTTTCGTTTATTCTGCAATTACCGACAAACTTATCATGTAGTCATCAGGTATGCAGCAAGAGCAGCATGTACATATAATCCAAATAAAAGATCACCGCATGTGCCCCTCGCGCTATGTTCACGGCCGTGGTAACACCGTAGTATTATACGTAAGGATCTGTTAGTCTGCTGTAAAAACATATCGTTTGCAATGAGCTTGCAACACAAATCTCTCATAATCAAAACACCACATCAACTCCTTTTTAATATTTTTGTCAAGTCAAAATAAATGCATACTCTCAAGGAACGCACGCTTAGACATTTCTACCCTAAAGAAGATTGCATTCATTGTTAACATATATCATATCTAACTGAAATTGATGGTGTAATAATGATAACTAAACTAGAATGACGATCATATTTAAAGCGAGCTTAATAATATCATGTACAAAAGCTGGTCTTAAAATACCAGTAACATGTTCCACTTAAGAATTTTTTTCAGATTTCAAAATAAAAAAATGGTGTTTAAATTGTAACTGATCAGACACCTAAAAATATGTGCAACGTAGATCCGAATACATATAAAGCCCTATGTATTTCCGACACGTATCGAGCGAAATCAGGACTGCTTTCATAAAACTTAGATGTGCAAGAATTACAAAGTTGCCATCAAACAAAACAGTGTAAAATAAGAACGCGCTCTCTTTAAAAACACTAATGGCCAGTTATAAATATAAGAAAAATGCGGCGAGGTGTTGCTTATATCGCAGTTGTCGCTTGAAAAACTGTATCTATACCTTATTCGCAACCTCCGCCTGTCTGACGGGATTTGTTTACTTTGATTATTCTGAATAAATTCCGAATGTGGCTTTGTGTCATAAATAACTTTTTCCATAACATTTGTTAGAACTCAGCTTTCGTTCCAAACGAGTAGTTTAATTTTTTGTTGGTTTCTAAAATAGCATAGGTATAAAGTTACAGAAAGAAATTATCACCGCTGGAAAAGGGACATATAATAGTTATTTATTGTATGTGTTTTAAGTAGCATTTTGTGTTTAAACAGAACATGTTTCAGAATATCCTTAAGTGGATAAAAGGCAATTAAAACACGAATGCAATACAACGTTTTATCCATAATCACATCTCAAAGATATGTGTAGAGGAGAATTATATTTCTCAATGAAACGCGGTAGGTTGATATGGTAAGTATTATCAATTATTTAATAAACATTTCTATCTGAATTTGGTAACAATGCAAGAGAGTAATTGTGTTCCTAAGGCTGTTTTTGAAGAAGCTCAAGAAGCAATCTTCCATGTATTGCCAGTGAAATCCAGGGAACATTGCAAAAAAGTGTGCCGAATTTAACGAATGGAGGGAAAGACGGAGAGTAATGACATAAATGTAGAAGGCATGCTATCATATTTTTTATATTTGAAGAAAAAATATGCAAGGCTACTATAAACATATAAAAAATATAGATATTGGAAAATATAACAAACTTACTGCTTATTTGAAGAGTGAATCGAGAGGATACAAAGCAAAACAAGCTGCAGTATTGGAAAGAGCACATATTAAAGAATTCTTGACTGGGGCTTCCGATAAAATGTAACAATTAAGGTAATATATCTTTATATTTTACATGTTGTTAGGTATATAGCGAAATATGAATTATTTTAGGTTGCGCTAATAATGAGGTCGATGTTGCGAATTGACAAATTTAAAAATTACTGACGTACTTGTTTCAATACCTGACATCAAGATGAGTATTTGAAGAAAATGTACAATTATAGAAGAAGGATTTTGGGTGGAAGCTGTTGAAATATGCAGAAAATATATTTCTCTGTGCCCAATTCGCTTGACATAAGACAGATTCTTTTTAAGATACAATCAATCAATCAAAAATGTACTTCTCATCCTGTTGAAATCAACACATTAGTGAAGGTATTCTCAACAGTTGATTCATTCTTGAATATCTTGATAGAAGAATTCCTCTGTAGCAGAAAGTTGTGTTGAGGAGTCTATATCTAACAAACTTGATATTTCAATGAAAATCCAAGGAAGAGACGCGCAAATTCTTCACAAACTGTGTTGAAAATGATGGCTACAAGGCTACAGGGATTGTTATTAACGGAAAGGAAGTGCAATGTGATAAAACCAAAAACGAAATGTCTATTACTATAAACGTAAACGTGTAGAACGTTAAGTAAATGAATTATATTTGATATATTAATAAAATTACTTCATCCCACTAGTGGATAAAGTATCACAGACGATTCATGTGTAGATAAAAGTCCGATTATGAATAAAATACCATTATTATTAAAGAATAACACTGTTAGGTACACATAATGTAGGGTTGAGACCATTAAAGGATTTCCTTTACTGGATTCTATTTAGATTGTATACAGGGTGATTTTAAATAAAGTAGCAAAAATAAGACCACAGTTTCCTTAGCTGAAAATAAATCGATTTAACCTAACATACCCTTAACCCAAGACGCATAATATAAAAAATACAGGGTGTCAAAATTAAAATTATATTTTCAATATTTATAGATAACTTCTTAAAAAATCCAATAGTTACATAAAATTTGTAAATTAGGGATTTTTGTGGGCAAGAAATTCAAATTTGTTTCTAATTTTGACGTCACTAGTAGAGGGCGCCACTTTTTTTCATATAGTGAATTTTGTTTTTAAACTTTCTTGTTTATACTGGAAATTAAGCACCTAATCAAAAAGAAGATTAAAAAACGTAGCTCTTCTATGACTTCGTAGGTTTTTACAAATTTCTTTTATTTGCACTAAAGTGTCAACATCTTTCACAAAATCTCATCAGTTCAATGACATTTTCAAATCACGATGCGCCAATTACAGCTTCTTAAAGGTACGATAACTTTGAATCGGTTGCAAAAATTCCCTTCACAACCGGAGATTTATTTAGCGGTAATATAAGACCGTTTATTTATTAGCTTTAATAGATTAAAATAACATTTACCTCCATTTATTATTCACCTCCATAAACTTCACCGTTTTGAAGCCATATTTCAGGGGCAACAATAATAAAATCTGTTCCGTATTTGTGAGAAATATACTGAACAAAATATGCCGCGAGACTTGTTACATAAATTTTCTCGGCAACATCAGCTTCCTCAGTGAGATTATGCTGGGAAGTGCGATATTATTACGAACTTAATAATTTATAGAACTGGAATAGCCTGATAAAATATTATACCGTCAAGCTTTATGCGACTGAACTGAGAGAAGTGTAGGACCACTTTTTAGATTTTGCACGCTTAAGTTTACGTTGCCGTGTATTGTGCCCTATGATGCAGGGCCCCAGTGGCGTGCAGCATCAAAATATTCCAATAATTAATTAAATTGTATTATTTTCTTGTATAGAAATAATTTATGCCTTAATCGATACGTGTTTTAAATAATTTCGATATTGCAACTGTAGTTTAAACCAACAAAATTGTCACAAAATGTTGGGTGCGTAAATTGATAGCGTCATTTATTTGTTATCTAACAGCATTGCCACTAGCATAGTTAAATAGCAGTTTTAAGGCTTTTACGACCTGTGTTGTTGTTTAATCTACTACATATTTTCGGATTGTTTTTAATAATTTAATACAATACAATAAATTTATTTGTCCACGACTATATTGTAATATACAGGGTGTCCACAAAACTAGTGGTCAAAAATGATACAGCGTACAAAGGAAGTCAAAATAATATCAGTATTTCAAAACCATTTTTTTCTATTTGGTTTCCTTACAGATATACAGGGTTTCCAAGTAAAACACTGATTTACTATAATAATTTCTAAACCGTTACCTTGGTAACCTCGAAATTTGAGTGATAGTAGTAACTCATAGTGATATAACATTCACTATTTAAATGGAATTTGACATGCTTAATTATACAGCTATGGTCAAAATTAAATTTTAGAATTTATTCAATACTGACGGTGTTGCCAAATTTGACATTTTGCTGCAAAATAGCTATACGTTGTTTTATTCGATATCACTTACAATCTTTGTTTCAATATATGTTTTTAGTGTTATTTATTTATAAGTGATAAGACAAATTAATTCGTTGTTAAGCACTCAGCGATAATTTGCCAAACGTCGATGCATTTATGCTCATGGAATTTATGCGATCAAGTAAATTTTAAGTTTACTTATTTTTGCATTCAATCCTTCTAGCAATTATATATACTTTTCTAGGTGTTCTATTAGTTGAAAATTTGCACTGTGGCACGAAACAATATTTAATGAAGAAACAGGAAAAAAATGTTAAAATAAACGCCACCGTGCATTATAATTTACAATCCGCATATAATTTTATTAGAATTTGTTTGTAAACAAATAATATTACGTCTCAGTTATTATTAATATGGCCGTTGTGAAATCAAATAGTAAAAAAACACACAAATTTAAACAAATAGCACTGCCACAAGTTTGCCACTAAGCCATTACAGCAGTTCAATGTTAAATGTGGTTCAAATAGGATTGGGCATAACAGTTTGTTTAGTCGGAAAACGTATTTGGTAGGTTTTACGCTTCCACTCACTACACTTTTCACACTTCCATGTTTGTAAATACACAAAAAATTAAATATGCGAAGAGCAAGTACTAATAAATTAATTCAAACTAAACACCATTTGACATATTTCATTTCTGGCAGAATATGATGCAGTAGTCATCAGCAGGCCACTAGTGCAAGGTACATTTCAAGGCGATACATTTTTAAACTTGTGTTGTTAGGGAATTTAAGTCTGTTAAAACTAATAAAGCAAAAATATTAACAATAATCGACTATGTTTGCATAAAATAATTAATACTATTTTAAATTATCATATCCCGATGGTTACGGTGTTCCGTGAAAATCGTTATTTGAACCTTTTAGAATATAATTTTAGCTTTGACCAGTGTTTGATGTTTGGAGAGTATACAACTAGCACTGCAAAATTCTAGGTTATGGTTCAGTTTTAGTGACTAATTTTTAGTTTTATACTTAGTAATTAAATAATACGTGAAATTGTCCAACGAGGCCGTCAGGCCGAGTAGGACAACACGTCGAGTGCAATAAACACTTTTTGTACGAGTTGTATACAATAGTTTTTCTACGGTTTTGCAAAAACCAAAAAATGATATTTAGATGACACTAAATCTAGGAAAATGTTACGTCGATTTGAATGTTTATATTTGTCATGATGACAAAACGCTATAGTAGAATGCACAGAATGACAGATAAATGCAATAAACATTTTATTGAATGAATGGAATGAGAGTTTTGCCCCATTTTTTAAACAGAACTAGAATTGAACAAAAACCATTGGAACTCTTAAGTACCAAATCGCGATAACGACAAAACTTGATATAATTTTGATGGGTGAACTTAAACATGAAATGCTTATCCTCTCAAGTCACACACCTAATTGAGAAGACGCTTTATAAATTTTCTCCCTGTGACTTCTACCTGTTGGTTCATTGACCCATTCCAATACTAACCTATTTAATTAAGGGAGCATTTTCGCCAATTGTTCCAAATTTCTCTAGTATTTCCCTTAATTCCAGCGAACGAAAATTTGTTATCCCATTTGCTTCATTTTCGTGCTCTCGCCTTATTAAAAGATCACGCTGGCTGACCGCTTCTGCCACAGGCCAATTCTGTCTTTCGCCGCGCAAAAATTTTTTAACACAAAGTATGCTTTGCATGCATTCTAGCGTTAGTAACGATGCCCGGTCATTTTAGTTTTCGAGGCCAATATCATTTTTTATTAACAAAAATTGTTACAATATAAATCTATTTTAAAATTTCTATAAAAAAGGTATCTACCAAATTCCCTCCAATCCTTAATTATACATATTCAAAAATAGTTGACAAAAATGAAACAGTGGATTCCTAAGTCGATTTTAGAGAGGGTGTTTCATGTAACAAAAATATTTCAGCACTCCCTAAGAAGTTTAAAAGTGAGTGTTGGAATAGAGTTTCAGTGGGTTAAAACCAGCGCAAATTAAAGACTCCAATTTTTGCATGGATGCATTTGTGTTAAAATATCACTTTCATTTCATATTCCACTTATTGTTACCTCACAGTGATAGGATGAAATAATACACCCCTTATACGTTTATTATCAGAATTTTTACATTTCTATCAACCGTTAGGTATTATCAGTTGATTTAATTGCTATATATCATTATATGGTAAGTTTAACTGATATTTTGAAACTGTTACAAATTTGAAAAAATCTTAGAAACATTAATAATAATCTTTATTTATCCTGTAGGACATTAAACAATGTATAGGACATGTCAAACACAATTAGACTAGTAGCACAAACAACAGAATAGAATTTACCTACATAAAATTGTCTTCCATAAACTCATTAGTGCTATAGTAACATTTCTTACCTAGTAAAGATTATTTCAGCATTTACTTTTAAAAGGTTGTAATTTCTTAGGGGATGCTAAAATATTTTTTTACATGATACGTCCCTGCCAAAATCGTCTGAAAAAGAATTCATATTTCATTTTCCTCAGCTATTTTCGAAACACCATGCATATTGAATTAATAATATAATTCACTGTGTCAAAAAAAGTTTCTTTTTTCACAGTCCATATAATTTAGTTTGTTTATTAATTTTAGATAATAACGTAAATTGTACCTCTCTATAAATTACTTTTTTCAAATAAAAATTGTAAGGCCTTTACAGTAGTTCAATTATTATTAAGGATATTACTATTTCATATTTATGTATAGGTCTTGATCTAATTTTTGACTTAAACTGTTTTTAATGATGTAGGACTGATATTTCTAAAAACTATAATTTATTTCCTCAAAACCATGAGTGTTCGATAAATGACAAAATATGCGAATATGCAATAAAAAATTTGTTTCATTTATTCGACGCCAATGGAGACGTTTTGCGCTTCTATCTCTCTATCTCTCTAAATTCCTGTAATACTCAGCGACGCTTCTATTTAATGTGGAACGGTTGCAGCTAAGAAATGATTAACAGCGAGTTGTATTCTACTGTGGTTTTCTGAAAACCAACAGATGTTATAACTGATATGATTTATTCGCAGCACATTTGAATTATAATCCGCTTTCTGGTAACGATGTCTGCCTGGTAGCCACTAAGATTTATACTCAGAGTAATATGTTCGTAGAGAAAATATCTTTTACTAGAAAAATCTACAACTATATGTTTTGCTATACTGTTTTTGAATATAGTCAACCAGTGTGAAATTATAAATGGAAACTATACTTTGCAGCAGCGGCTCGTGATTTTTCGAGGAGCTGCGCAACATGCTCTTCTTCTAAACCAGAAAGTTTCAAAGGTTTACAAAAATTAATTTTTCATTATTATCTTGAAAACTTGTTAATGGATTTTGAAGATTTTTGGTGTATAGTCTAACACCATAAAAGTTTAATGTTGAGGATGTTAAAATATTTTGCGACACTATGTTTCTCCTAGTCAAGAGGAACAAAAACATTTATTTGCAAAACGTAGTTATTTAACGATTTAATGAGATATACGATATGGTAAACAAGGATGTAGTACCTACCTAACTGATATTTATTTCCAGGATTGACATTTGAAGAGATTTCAAAAATGTTGAATAATTTTCTGTTTTCTTACTTATTTATATTAAAACATGTCATTGCAAAGTTTTTTTACGTGCTACATCTCTTTTTATGGGGACCTTACCTTCCCTCGACCGTATGTACACAAATACATAAAAATACTGCCACACGTTTGCGAGAAGTTACTCTTAAGAGGGCAAGTACTGAAAAATTATTTCAAACTAATTGCCGCATACGATATCTCATTTTTGACAGAATCTGACGCAAGTTTCCTTGTCTGTGCTGGTGCAGTTTGCTGTCTGCCTGTAGACCATTACTGCAAAATGTATTTCTCACCGTTAAATTTTTATACTTTTTGTGTTGGAAGCTAAATTCTGTTAATACTAATAATAGCAACAATATTGAAGTTAATCGATGATGTATGAATAAAATAATTAGTACTATTTTAAACTATAGCATCCTGAGATGTTTAGTTTGTAAGTTTTGATTCAAAATCAAGAAGCAAAGGCATTGTTATGGTAACCTGTCAAACTTGTTATAAACAAATCTGAGTTTTTGTTTTTACATTTTTTGTGAAAACAGTGGTGTTTATAGCAATAATGAGTGATTCAGAAACAGAAAACTTGCCTCTTGAAATTGAAAAAGCTGCTGCTTCACTTCTACCAGATAAATCGAGAACCAGGTACAAACAATTTTATACACGATTCACTGATTGGTGTGCATCTAGGAATATAAAAGCAAAAGAAAAGGTATTATTAGCATTTTTTGAAGAATTATTATCGAATAAATACAAATGAACTAGTATCTGGACGGTATATTCTATGCTGCGGTCTACAATCTGTATGCGGCAAAATGTTGATATCAGTAATTACAACAATTTCATAGCTTTTCTGAAAAAGACTAGCTATCAATGTGATACAAACCAAAAAAGTCAAGAATATTAATGAAAGAGGTCGTTTCAAAATTTTTACAAAATGTCGACACAAAATTCTTGTTAACAAAGGTAAGAACAAGAAAATATTTGCAATTTGAAATTCATAAATGCATAATTTAGGGTTGCCATCATTATTGGATTTGGAGGTGCATGCCGAGTGGACGAGTTAACTAACTTTCTGTTAGGAAACGTAAAAAATGAAATGAATATAACATTTTTTATATTTTCTTACCGGATACGAAAACCAAAGTTTCTCGAGAATGTTTTGTCACTGCAAGGTAATCGAAAATATGAATATGGTCCAAGTAATACGAAAATACCTCGCCCTGCGTTCTAGTCATGCGAAATATGGAAGATTTTTTGCTGGTTACAAAGGTGGTAAATGCAGGAAATTTCCTATTGGTATAAATACTTTTAGTGTAATGCCAAGGAAGATTGCTTTTATTTCTCAATTTATCATAGCCTCAACAATATACAGGGCACTTCTAGCCAACACAGGAGCAGACCTTCTAGCTATAAATCGGTATGGTGGTTGGAAGTCCAACACCGTGTGTGAAAGCTATATTGATACGTCTCTTGAAAACAAGAAAACAATCGCCACAAAAATCCTTGGAGGAGAGATTGCCAAAGTTGTGTTGTTAACATTTATAACAAGTAATACAATATAATTTAAGTTACATTATCTATTAATTGTCAAAATGATAAACCTGTTGGTTCTTAATAAAAATAACCAGTAAGCAGTGATCTTTTCTTATTATTTCACTAGTGGGGTAATATGCCACATTCCTTCAATAGTGGTGTAATGACATTCATTGATTGATTGAATTCATATAGGTGAAGTGTAAACACGTGTTTTTGCTGCTCGCAGTTTATTGTTTTATTTACCCAGTTTATCGGCTAGTTTTAATTAACTTGTGCAACGCTCAGTATATAGGTGACGCTCTTTAAGTAAGTGCAGGCATTTTGTATTATTGTTGCATAAAGTGCATAGTGTTTTTCTTCTACCGCAAGTTGGTAGTCTAATAAAACCTTGGCTGGCAGAGGTACCTTATCTGCTTCAACTTTTTTTCTTCCTTCTTTTTTGGTTGAGATTATTTTCTGCCTTGTACGGCACTCGTTTTCTTTATTGGATATTCCTTGTGAACTTCACACGAGCTATAAAAATGCCGGCTTGCGTCAATTGTAAACGTCCCGTTGAGAACGCGCCACATACACGGTGCGCTAGTTGCAATAGAACCATTCATACCGCGTGTATGGGCTTGGAAACTGAAGAAGCTACTCGTATCACTCGATTAAAATGTAAAAACATAAAAATTTACTGCAATGATTGTCACAATACAGGGGACAAAATAGATGAGCTTAAACAATTTTTAACCAACTTGGTTGAAACTAGATTCACTCAGCTTGAGGAGAAAATAGAAAATCGCAGTTATAACTTAAGTCCTGAAACTTACGAGGATATTGTTTCTGAGGCAGTTGAACGCATAAACCGTTCTCATAATATTATAATTTTCAACGTCCCGGAAACTTCAGATGAGAATTCATCGGACACTGATAATAGGTCAGTTGCTGATATTTTAAAATGTATTCAGGGGAAAATCAGTGCACGGCGATGTCTGTGCGCAGAATTGGTAAGCGATTGGCTAGTAAACCTAGAATGATTAAGGCTTCCTTTTCTTCTCCTAATCAAGTGCATACTATACTGCGTAGAAAGAAGAATTTGGCTCAGTCTCCATTCTCTTATGTAAAAATATACGACGATAAAACCCTAAGCAATCCGCATATTTGCGCAATTTGCGTGATGAATTGAAACACAGAACGGAAGCCGGGGAAGCAAACTTGACAATTAAATACCAGAATGGAAAGCCAAATATTATTGAGGTTCCAAAAAACTGAATATTTTGTCTGAAATTCATGCAGTCTATACCAACATTGATTCACTCACAGCCAAACTTAACAATTTCCACGTTTTTATCCAAAATTATCAGCCTCACATTATACTCCTCACGGAAACATGGTTAACTGATGCAGTCCCAAACTCAGTCATTGACATAGGAAACTATACAATTTTTAGAAATGATCGTCAGAACAATCGTCGTGGAGGAGGTGTCTGTTTGTATCTTTTAAATAGTTTTTTCAAAGATTACAAAATTAAAACCATAAATAAGTCTATTCTTGGCATAGAAAGTTTATGGTTAGATATGACGAACAAGCACTTTTCCTTTATTTTAGCAGTTGTTTACAGACCCCCTGATTCAACTCTTGACACAGACCTTTGCTTATAGATACTATCAGATGCATGAGTGAGACTTATACCAATATTTTTGTATTTGGAGACTTCAACTTACCCAGTATTACTTGGGATCATCTCGTGTACTCCGAGAATAACAATCCAGCAGCGCTGTTCACAAATATGATTCTGGATTCGAATTTACATCAACTTGTAAAAGAACCAACCAGATACCGGGTCAACCAAAATCCATCTTTGCTAGATTTGATCTTAACTAATGATCAGAACTTAATATCTACAATTGAGCACCTGTCTCCTATTGGCTGCTCTGATCATTCAACAATTTCTTGTGTTATTCAAGTTATATCAAAATCGAGATCTAGGAACAATACAGTGTCGTTCAACAAAATTGATTATAATAAATTAAATGAGTTGATATTAAGAAATGACTGGAATAACCTTTATGAAGCTAACGACATAAACGATAAATGGCTTGTTTTTGAGAACTGCATAAATTCGCTTTCCAAATCATGCTCCAAAACTTATAACAAAATACAAAACTTTCGTAAACCTTACATCACTAACGATATTATTAATAGATCTAAAATAAAGCGTAGATTGTGGCGTAAATATAGAGGCACTAGATCTCAGGCTGACTTTTTAGCACACAAATCCTACTCTAGAGCCCTTGGTGCAGATATCAAAGTGGCTCGCAGAACTTATGAATGTTCTTTGGCATCCAAGGGGCCTAAAGCGTTTTACAAGTACACTAGACAACAACTATCTTCAAACGTTTCGTTGCCTCTTATTCGTAAACCTGATGGGTCTTTATGCGAGACAGACAGTGATAGTGCCAACGAATTAGCTCAAGCTTTCAAACTTGTGTTTACCAGAGAACCGGCAGGTCCGTTACCAGCTATCATGTGCCCAAGAGTAAATCATTCCATAAATCATATTAACTTCACTGAATTCACGGTACGGGAACAACTAAATAAATTATCTCTACACAAGTCTCCTGGTCTCGACAATATAACATCCTCTTTACTGAGAAACTGTTCTGAAGCTATATGCGCGCCTCTAGCACACATAATGGAAACGTCATTTTCCTTGGGAAAATTACCTAGCATTTGGTTGTCAGCTGCAGTTACACCCATCTTTAAAAATGGTGACAAACTGGATCCTAACAACTACCGGCCGATTAGTTTAACTCCTATATGTGCCAAAATCATGGAACGAATTATTGTTAACAAATTGTTGGAGTTCCTACTTAATAATAATGTAATCCCTCCTACACAACATGGATTCCTTCCGGGCAGGTCAACTTCCACTAACTTGTTGACCTGTTTACATACGTGGACCCGAATAATGGACAGTGGGGCGCCGGTGGATGTTATATATTTAGATTTTTCTAAAGCGTTCGATAGAGTCCCAAAACAAAGATTACTTCATAAACTGGAGCATTTTGGAGTTCGAGGAGACCTTCTTAACTGGATTTGTGCATTTTTATCTGACAGGAAATTTTCGGTGAGAGTTTCTCAGGATTATTCTCAGTTTCTTGACGTTACCTCTGGAGTTCCTCAAGGATCTGTTCTCGGACCATTGCTGTATATCATATTCACGTCAGATCTTCCTTACCACCTCAGCAACCATCATGCGTTCTTTGCCGACGACACCAAGATATTTTCTAATCCTTTAACCAATGCAAATTCGCTTCAGCAGGATTTGAATAACATAGTCAATTGGTGTTCTGATTGGCTGCTTCCTCTTAATAAAGCTAAGTGCTCTGTTATTCATATTGGAACTCGCAATCCCCTTCTACCCTACAGTATAGACGGTACCTTGGTGAAAGATGTGGATCATCAAAATGATTTAGGGGTAATAATAACAAAGGATTTAAGCTGGTCTCATCACGTTAGTAGTATTGTTAAAAAGGCTAATTCTACTTGTTATATGTTAAAAAAATCCTTTGAACAGCCATCCTTACAAAACTTTAACAAAATTTATAAATCTTTTGTTCGTCCGAAACTCGAATACAGTGCAGTAATATGGTCTCCCCATCTCGCTCGAGACATAAACCTCCTGGAGTCAGTTCAACGAAGATTTACCAAATGGGTACCACAACTATCTCACAGATCCTACGAGGACAGACTTAATGCGCTCAATTTGCCTCCCTTAAAACAGAGAAGAGTTCGTGGTGATCTTATCCAGGTTCATCGCATTCTTCACAACACCTTCTCTATTAACCTGTCCCAACTACTTCCGCTGAACGACGATGAACGGCTCCGTGGCCACTCCTTCAAATTGCGTAGGGAACATTTTAAAACCACCACTAGGCAGTACTTTTCTCCAATCGAATATTCCAGGACTGGAACCAACTTCCCGACCCTGTCGTCACTGCTTCATCCACCAATAACTTCAAGAATGGCTACGATCACTACATCGCTAGTTTAAGTGCGTGAGTTTGTGATTATGTGTTGAACCGTGTGCCGGTTAGGTCGTTTTTCCGTATTTTTAGTGATTTAGAGTAGTATAGTATTAGAATATTTTTCTGCTGTGTATACTGTGTATTTTTAAATTTATTATGTGTTATTTTGCTCTGTTTTCATGTTTCACCTTTATTGTAATTAGTTTAAATTTACCTATTGGGCATAATAGGCATTGCCTCTGCCCTTATCTTTTTTTAATAAATAAATAAATAAATAAAATTATTCAACTGAAATAGTGCCAAATAAATACCGTAATGAGGCTCTTATAAAGCAGTTGTAGATAAAATATCGGGAAAATTCTCTAACTCTAGTTTAATACCAATATAGGAATCAATAAACCCATACATCTTGCTCAAAATGAGATTCGTATTTTTATTTATATAGCGCCGGATCTGGACCACTCTGTAAACGCCGAGAAGTTGGCACAAGGCAATTCCTTATATTTGACGTTAATGTAACATAAATATATTTGAGACGGATTCTATTTAGATATAATTCTTTTTTGTTTTCTCATTTCTTCTTTTGTGCGGAAAATGTAATTGTGTGCTACGGGTGGAAAATCGAAGGGAAAATGTATACATTTCAAACCCAATTGTTAAGGCAATAAGTCGAGTTAAGTAAAAGTAAATATTTTCAAAGGAGAAATATTTCCCCCGCAATATTTTCAGGCACTGCCGTTTAATTCATAATGGAGGTATAAGAGACACCGAAAAGAAAATTCTACAGATTTTGGCCAGTTTATTCTTAATAGAGTTGTAACTCTCTACCACGGAAATCCTCATAACGCGAAGAAAGAAAATATTTATTTAGATTTTTAAAATTTTATATTTAATTTTAGTATGTGCTTGTTTAAACTGTTCTTGTCCAAAAACAACAAAAAGCGCTTGCCTGTATTATTACTTAAATTATAAAACATTTGAAATACGTTTCCATTTAGTGAAATATGAAATACAAAATATGCTCACCAAAAGAGTTATACAAATCAGTGTAGTGGATGTCTCCATGAGAGAAACTATTACAAGAGGCTACCCACATAAGAATTTTATTACTACTGATATGGAACTTGGTTCTAAACAGTCTCATGTGCCACATTAATCGAAATTGGTATGTACAACATCACTATGCTGACTTTATAGGTACAATGCTTATTAGTTGAAAGTTCGAAAGAAATCTTTGCCAAAGTATTCAAAAGACCTTAAGAACTATTGAAACGTGATGTGAGGATCATGCACTGACCGTCAACCCCAAGTATTATAGTCACGAAAACTGGTACCACAACTTCGGTTAAGTCTCTATTACGTAGTAATAAATAAACCTAGCACCATATAGCAAAAATATCTTCAATTTATGTTCGCACAGTTTTAAGTATGTAATTCTCATCATTCAAAATCACTTCATGGATTTGTACTTTTTGGTGGGGCGGTTTGGTGTCTAAAATATTATGAAAACTAAGCAGAAGCTCCTTAAAGTCGCTCAACCTTTAAAGTGGATATTAAAGGCAACCCAGCCATGTCACTTACATATTACTTATAAGTGACAGTAGCTTTAAAATGTTATGTGTAATAGTTTTGGCGACGTATTGGGAACCTTTAATGTGGGGGCACTTGATTATACAATTGTGGCATGTCACTTACATATTACTTATAAGTGACAATAGCTTTAAAATGTTATGTGTAATAGTTATGGCGACGTATTGGGAACCCATAGTGTGGGGGCACTTGATTATACAATTGTGGCAGTTGTCGCCACGTAATTGCTTCATCCGTAAGTGGTTCCCACATTTTACATGGGACCAAAGTTACTACAAAATTGTTACTACCTTCAAAATTCACTATGGAGTAACCTTCACCCAAAAGTGACCTACTTCCTACTTGACCTTCTAACGCTAGAGAAAATATAATAGTTTATTACTAGCTTTATCCTGTGTCTGTGAGTAAGATGAGTAGCAACAAAAACCTCCCAGAAAGAAAAATTTTCGGCATACAGCTACGTTTTATTTAAACTCAAACCACAAACAAAATGTGCTACAACTCTTAAACATTATTGTTTTTCGGGTTGAAGAGCATCTTTAAAATTTCCTAATTCCGAAAACTTTAAAATGCACCTAAGCAAAGACAAAGTGTCTTCAGGGGCACTTATTGGATTGCGTTTTTAAGTTTTTCCTTGAGAATACTTTGAATGATATGACCAGAATAATGTTCCGTCACTTTTCCACTGGTATAGAACGACACAGAAACAAGTACCTTTCTTTTCTGTTACAGACACTATTTTAAAACTCATGTCAGATGTTGAAACGAACTTCATATATTGCAATTTTCAGGTTATGATTAATTAAGGTAAATAAACGAAACAACGTTATTGTAGCGTTACTAACACCTTTATGTGAAAGTCGATGGCCGAGTGCCATTGACCACTTCTTTGATGAATGCAACTAAAGAGTTAGGTATTTTTAGTTTCTGCCACCTTAAGTATACATTTTATGTTATATAACTTCAACGCCATTTTATAATAGAAACTAAAAAATATTATTAATCATCAGTACTGTATGAAATCTCGTAGGTCTATACATAATTACTGGTTTCAGATAAAAGAAAATTGAGTCATACGGACATAATTTTTTGGCTCGCGAAATTTACAGAACTTTTTGAACTGTTTTTTAATAATGAATTTTGTAACGATAATTCATCATATCATTTTCCTAAAAATAGCAGAAGAAGCAAAGATAAAGGCATAGCCAAGATAAATAATGTGTATGAACCTACATACCAATATTTAGCCAACAAAGATAAATATATCTAGTAAACTTTCCCTGTTTCTCCAGTTTCTCTTTTAGAGGTGGCAACCACAAACCCCCAATTTTTGCCAAGTAATCACAACGTGGCTTAAACGTATTTGTATGAAAGGGAAAAATGTCGTTGGAACGTAGTTGTCTCCAAAAAAGTGTTCCCTATTTTACCTCCACGTAATAGAACCGTTTGTCATGTGGTAGTGATTTTGGTAAAACATTTTAAAGTTTTTAGTGTCGTGGTTGCTACGTACCATTCACTAAAAATGCTACTTGGGACCCCAGGAAGTGGGAAATAGTTCGCTTCGCGAGGAAGAGAAAATTGGAGCCAATAATGGCATCAACTCTTAAACACTCAGATAAGCTTTGCATCAGATGTAAAATATCTTGGAGTCACATTCGATGCAAAGCTAACGTGGAATTTTCATTTGGAAAAGAGAAGCAGAACCGTTGGTAAAGCCTAGAGAATGAAACCAAAAAAGTGGTCAGTGGTCATGTGGATATACACCTGCCATTCTGAGACCAATGTTAGTATACGGAGTTGTCGTTTAGTGGTCAAAAGTTCAACAAACAACAACTAAACAAAAGCTCAGTCAGGTACAAAGGATTGCCTGTCTGAGCACAACGAGTTATGCGAACAACACCAGCCAATCAAGGTAACGTTATGTCTGTCATTTTTGGATACTTATCTAAAAGAAGTGGCCTTTTTAACTATGCTTCACCACAAGAACGTTGGTTTCAAGCTAGATGTAGGATGGACTCGGATGTAGTTAGGAATCGTTATGAGTAGTTGCGTACCTGTAGAATGGGATCGTCAGAAATATTCCCATTCTGCAAGCAGTATTTCTCCCTAGTTTGACAGATTTTACACAGTACTCATTAGGAGTCAAAGATACCGCCAGTGAGGAAGTAATGAACGCCTTCACACCTGCATAATGTAAAAAAGAACATATAACAGCATTCTAACTACAAAATATCTATTTACTTTTTATCAAAAATGCAAATGGCTTTATACAGAGAATAAATTTTGCATTTAATTACAAAGTGTACTGACAAACTGTTTTCATTTTTCGTTAAATTATCCACGTTGGAAAATAAATATAGATACTTAGTGATATAAAAGTTAATTACATTTGGAGTTTGTTTATTAGAGCGCGTTATTTTTGATAGTAGGTATTATTAGTTTCATTAACGTACTGTATAAATTACCATGTTTAATCTATATGAACGCAACAGTTGGTAAACAAAATAGGCGGTATAATTTTCATATCATGAAATAAAATGAAAGGAATAGGATTTTTAAAAATTATGAACAATTTTGTTGGTAGAGTTTGTGTTGTAAATGAGTCTAGTGAAAGTAATTTGGCCTTACGGAAAAGCGACTTAAAATTCAAAATAAATATCATCAAAATAACACCCCTACTACCTATCACTTCTTTTTACCACATTTATTTTAGTAGACCGTGCAGGTATGTCTAAGATTAAATTAATTTTGTTCAGTTTCGATTTTAATATAAGTGTAACAATTAAGGTAATTATGTTTAAAAGTGTATCCTACCGTTCTTCATTTTTACTAAACACATGACATTACTAATTTTAACTAAATATTTAAAACCATAAAGGACAGATAATCTCACTTATACAAGATTTGAAACTAAAAAAAAACAAACGAATATGAAAGCTGACAGTTTTCTGACAGATGAGGGATAAAACGAATGAAATTAGTTGCACAATGGAGCTTAATTCTGTTTTGGTATTAGTGAAATATGAAGACATTTCAAAAAAATTGTTTAAACAATTAAAGACAAAGATATTTTAAGACAGATGGCCCAAAACTAGCAAATAACATGTTTCTATCGAATAGATCGAAGTCAACAGTTTCTTAAACCTTACCTTAATTTGATAATTAAAGATAGGTTCCACGAAGATAATTATAACAACACTTGATGGAAATTCAATTTGTTACTACTTTAGCTCGTAGCATATTTTATAACGCCACATTAATGTAGTATATTGTTTATAGTAAAAAGAAGAAGAATGATAACAATTGAGGAAAATCACAAAGTGACTGACATCTGTTGGTAGATTTCGGAACTGCTGCAGAGGTGAACAATACATTACTTGCATAATAGGAGTGTGAAGTTGTGTGTTTTTAAATATGTTTCAATATAAATAGTACCAGAACAGTTTAAAAATAGTATAATTGTATCTTGAATGAAGTGCATAATCTGCATAAGACAATTTGTAATAAATCGGGTGTGGAGTACACAACGAATCGGTTTTCTACGTGTATGTGTAGTAGATGTATTTTTTAGTAATTTTAATTTTTTGATCGTATTATATTTAGTTATAAAAAGCGTACAAAAATGCAAAACATAAGCAAGAATATTATTTGTACAAAATCTCTGTGCTGTTCCTCAATGTTTATATTACTGTAGCTGTGAAATCTAGATCAGGATATCTTGGAGGCCATAAAACAGGTCCGGCCTGATCTGAACCCTCTAGATTTCTTTGTTTGGGTATATTTGAAGACATTAGTGTATGGTACTCCTGTAAATAGCCTGGCAGAGCTGCAGCTACGGATTAATCAAAAGTGTCAAGAAATCCAAACCAAGGAGGGTGTTTTCGAAAGAGTTCGAATATCGTTGAGACGAAGATGTCGTGTCTGCTTGGAAATGGAGGGAGGGCACTTTGAACATCTTCTCTAACTTTGTTTTTTTTTTAAAAGCTTGCTTTGTCGGTTTATTCCTAATAAAATAAAATGTTTGACAAACGAGTAGTGGTCCATATCTCCGCAACCGTTACTTTGCGGACCCATGTTTATTAAGACTTTTCTGCTTATTTTGGTTCATACTATTACCTCCTGAAATATTTTACACTCTTTTTTAACACCCTGTATATAAATACATAAGAATACACGGTGTCCAATCCGTCTGACGTTGTATCACATAGCGTGGCATCAGAGCAATGATTCCCTGCTTATAATCTTTAGCGGCAGTTATAAACAAATTGTTGGTCACCTCTACATCCGACATCTTGAATTTTACAGCGCCATCTAGTGGTTCATGAATTTCGTGAATAGAAAATTATGTTATTGTTTAGCGCATTTCTACATTAACATAAACACATAGTATAATAAAAATGCAAGCTCAGCAATGATTTTGAAGATTTAACTTTAATAAACGTTAAAAATTAACGACTATAGAACCCTTTTATAAAATATGAGACTTCAAGATAAGACGAACCCAAGGTAAACAATGAACTGTAAAGGACGAACAACCATTAACAAATTTTATCGTCTATCGGTTCAGCGTATTTCACTATAAATCTGATACTTTCCACAAAACGTCTTTTATAATCTGTAAGCCTGATAAAATCTGTTACGGCAGCGATTTAAGCCCCCAAGTTCTTCCAGTGCCTTCCCCAGGGCCCTTCTTTTTGAGCCAGGTCAGGGCATAAGGTAAACGGCACTTGGCACGTACGGATACAGCATGTTTTCCAAAGGTTATCTCGGAGTAGGTAATTAATTTTTCAGCAGATAGTAACAAATAAATTTTATTCAATGATTTGTTGGTGTTAATTAATACAGGGTGTTAAAAAAGAGTGTAAAATATTTCAGGAGGTAATAGTATGAACCAAAATAAGCAGAAACATGGGTCCGCAAAGTAACGGTTGCGGAGATATGGACCACTATTCGCTTTGAAACATTTTATTTTATTAGGAATAAACCGACAAAAGAAGCTTTTAACAAACAAAAAACAAAGTTACAGATGTTCAAAGCGCCCCCCGTCCATTTCCAAGCAGGCATGACATCTTTGTCTCAACGATATTCGAACTTTTTCGAAAACACCCTCTTTGGTTTCGATTTCTTGACACTTTTGATTAATTCGTAGCTGCAGCTCTTCCAGGCTATTTACAGGACATACCCTAATGTCTTCAAATATCCCCAAACAAAGAAATCTAGCGGGTTCAGATCAGTCCGGACCTATTTTATGGCCTCCAAGATCGCCTGATATATTGTAAATATTATATTGATTGTATATTATTACAAAATATTGATAATTTTAATTCGTGAAAATCTATATCTAAACCTATAATTTAAGGAAGAATCTATTCTATAATCATTAATAATATTTGATTCATATCTTAACGAAATATTATTCTTCAAGAAAAGTGTTGATTTAAGTATGAGAATGCTTGGATGTCAAGAATATCCAAATATTTCTACCAAATACTATTAGTGAATTAGTATAATGTATACATACTCGTAATGTACACTTGAATAAAAATTATTAATATTAATTATTTGATAATTCCGTGAACGCTCACAAACATTAAACATATACCAGGTATCAAAATTACTTTAACATAACAATGAAACGAGCTATACACAATACAAGTATGTATAATGCACAACATGATTTTATTTCTTCCTTTAAGCACAACAGTTTCGATCTGGTTTCGACTAGGTTAACAAGTGGCGAATTGCAATTTAATCAAATAGTATTTATGCTGCTACAAGTACTAATCTATATGTTGTAATATTGAGCATTACTTCTGTTGTTGCATGTATCTAATATATTGGCATTCATTGTAGCCTACACAAATAATCGCTGGAATAAATGTTACCCAAAGTGGGTGGTTGTACCATTTGTTTTCAATTTACCACCATATAATAAATACCTATATGTATTATCTGGGCGGAAACTGTCTAACATTATAGTTTATGATCCTTTACTTGGAACTGTCACCTCTGCAATTTGTTTTTCTTATGTTGTGGTACATTTTAAAAGCCTCCTAAGGCAGGTGCGCTTTTTGAAATTTAGCGCAAATGTTTGTAAACAGTGACTTAGGTCCTCATTGTGTAAAATCTTGCGTTCTAGTTGTGGTCGTTTGAAAAGAATACCGGTTTTAACGCTTTATCATATTTCACGTTACATATATACAGGGTGTTTGGAAAAGTTGAAATAAAACTTGAGACGGAAAAAGTAGAGTCATAAGTTTCATCAAAATCAGTTATAAATAAGAGTAGTTTTCTATCAACCCTAAACAGAATTTTTTTATTCCTTTGAATTATCAAGCAAATAATTATATTTTTTAAATAATGTATGGTTCAGGACAGCAACATTTTCATATAGTAGGGATGACGACGGTTTCTTTGCAAAGATTGTCACTTTCACGTGCACGTTTATACGCGATAGAGCTATCAATTTGCACAATTTTCTTACGTGATATGATGAAGATCCCCATGTCACTTTTGAAATTTGAATTTGAAAATGAATGGGGATTTTCAGTGAATGGGTCGGCATTGTTGACAAATATTTCCTTGGATCATTCTTTCTACCGAATGGATTGGGAGGTGCCGAATATCCAAACTTTTTGTAAAATGATCTTCCAGACCTGATAGAAGATATTCCTCTTGAACTACGAGGGAACATGTTTTTTTACAAGATGGAGCTCCTCCACATTATGCTCGGCAAGTGTGGAATTTTTTAAATGGATCGTTCCTGGGAAAATGGATTAGTCGTGGAAACGATGCGCCTATATCATGTTCACCCCGTTCGCCAGATTTAAATGTGGTTGATTTTTAGCGTAACGTGAAGCTTTCCATGCCATACGAATTCAACATTCAATTTTTGACTTCTATTCTACTTCATAAGAAAATTACGTTCCTGTTTTCGGGTGGACAATTTGAGTCTTTGCTTCGCACTCAGAATTAAAATTTTGTATGAATTTTGTGAATCATATTATTTATAACTTAAAATTCTAAATAAACATATATTTTCTTTACTATTTTGCTTTTTTGTGTTAATTAGTAACTTTGTAATAATAATAATAATAATACTTTATTGGCCAAGAAAAGATACAAAATGGTACATGTGGCAAGTCAGGTATACTCGCGTCAAGAATTCAGACGTCTTACGTCACGGCTGACGTTACATATTTGTTTTTATTGTCAACGTAATTTTCGATGTTTGGTCGCGTTAAAAACAATCATTTTTTGCAATTTAGTGCAATATATAATGCAAACTTTTAGTGTAGTATATAGTTTTTTTACTATCAGTTGCAGTTTCTTAAATATTTTGATGAAAATATAATGAATTATTCATTTGTTCGTATGACGTAAGTCGTCTGAATTCTTGTCGCGAGTATATAAAAAAGAACAAACGGTAATAAGGTAAAACACTAACAACTTATAAATAACATAAATAAAATATAGTACAAAATAACATACATAGTCAAATATATATATATAAAAAGAACAGATGATACGGTAGAACAAACAACAACTTATAATTTACAAATATTATCATACATGCATATATAAACATATGCACGCACGCACGAGAATGAGGTGAAACTCGATAGCAACAGCAAAAGACACAGTTACCATCACTTACTATTTACAAAATCATCCACGCTATAAAACCCTCTAACTGATAAAAAATGCTTGGTCTTACTTTTAAATTTCTGGTAATCAGATATACATCGAATTTCCTTAGGAAGAGCATTATACAAAATTATGCAATTATAATATGGCGATTTTTTAAAAGCGCTTGTATGGTGAGTAGGAATACTGAGCAGTTCCCCGTGTCTTGTAGTATAGTTGTGAAAATTTGTCCGTTTTTTAAAGTGGCTTATGTTATTTTTCGTAAAAGTAAACATTTTAAAATATATATTGACGGTGTTGTGAGAATTCGTTTATCCTTAAACAACTCCCTACAACTCACATTAACTATGCTCGGCAAGTGTCGAATTTTTAAATGGATCGTTCCTGGGAAAATGGATTAGTCGTGGAAACGATGCGCCTATATCATGTTCACCCCGTTCGCCAGATTTAAATGTGGTTGATTTTTATTTATTGGGCGACGTAAAAAAAATGGTATGTGCTACGCCTCTGACTATCATTGAAGAGTTACGCTAACGTAACGTGAAGCTTTCCATGCCATACGAATTCAACATTCAATTTTTGACTTCTATTCTACTTCATAAGAAAATTACGTGCCTGTTTTCGGGTGGACAATTTGAGTCTTTGCTTCGCACTCAGAATTAAAATTTTTTATGAATTTTGTGAATCAAATTATTTATAACTTAAAATTCTAAATAAAAATATATTTTCTTTACTATTTTGCTTTTTTGTGTTAATTAGTAACTTTGTAATAATAATAATAATAATACTTTATTGGCCAAGAAAAGATACAAAATGGTACATGTGGCAAGTCAGGTATACTCGCGTCAAGAATTCAGACGTCTTACGTCACGGTTGACGTTACGCAATTGTTTTTAATGCCAACATAATTTTCGATATTTGATCGCATTAAGAACAATATTTTTTTGCAATTCAGTGCAATATATGACAAACATTTAGTGTAGTATATAGTTTTATTATTATCAGTTGCAGTTTCTTAAATATTTTGATGAAAATATAACGAATTATTCATTTGTTCGTATGACGTAAGTCGTCTGAATTCTTGTCGCGAGTATATAAAAAAGAACAAACGGTAATAAGGTAAAAACACTAACAACTTATAAATAACATAAATAAAATATAGTACAAAATAACATACATAGTCAAATATATATATATATAAATAAAAAGAACAGATGATACGGTAGAACAAACAACAACTTATAATTTACAAATATAATCATACATGCATATATAAACATATGCACGCACGCACGAGAATGAGGTGAAACTCGATAGCAACAGCAAAAGCCACAGTTACCATCACTTACCATTTACAAAATCATCCACGCTATAAAACCCTCTAACTGATAAAAAATGCTTGGTCTTACTTTTAAATTTCTGGTAATCAGATATACATCGAATTTCCTTAGGAAGAGCATTATACAAAATTATGCAATTATAATATGGCGATTTTTTAAAAGCGCTTGTATGGTGAGTAGGAATACTGAGCAGTTCCCCGTGTCTTGTAGTATAGTTGTGAAAATTTGTCCGTTTTTTAAAGTGGCTTATGTTATTTTTCGTAAAAAGTAAACATTTTAAAATATATATTGAAGGTGTTGTGAGAATTCGTTTATCCTTAAACACCTCCCTACAACTCACATTAACTTTTAAGTTAAAAAGTAATCTTATAATTTTCATTTGGCATATAAATACCCTTTCACATTCACTACCTCTACCCCAAGCAAGAATATTAAACGCTATGTGACTGTACACCATGGAATAATAAACATTAATTAAGCCCGCTTGATCAAGGGTATGCTTTAGTTGCAAAAGAGCAAAGAATGCTTTATTTAACTGACTACACACATGGTCAACATGCTTACACCAGGAGAGCTTAGAATCAAGGATGGTACCAAGAAGTTTCACTGAATCTGACATGATACCTTCATAAGACATAAAGTTTGTGGGTCTTTGAAGGTGACAATTAATCTAAATAGTCTTCTTGTTGTTTAGAATTAGTTTATTCCTCTGGCACCATATACTCAATGATTCCACCACGTTACATATAATTTTTCTGAGCTCATCTGGTGTATTCGCCGACACAGTAATCGTTGTGTCATCAGCAAACATTGTTACATGACCGTGCTCAGATCATTGACATAGAGCATAAACAGTAATGGGCCCAGTACAGAGCCCTGAGGTACCCCAACAACACTATGTAAATTAGATTTTTTCTCATTTACAGTAACTACAAGAGACATATTTTCCATGTATGAAGTCAGCCAAGCAAGAATGATACCTCTTATACCCAGGGTATATAATTTCTGACTTAAAATCTCTTTATCTACAGTGTCAAATGCTCTGGAGAGATCAAACAGAAGTGAAACTACATACTTACCAGCATCCAGACATTGATATACATATTCAAGTAGGTGACAGGAAGCTGTCTCAACCGATTTATTAATGTAAATGTATGTGTATGTATGTAAGTACGACAGTAGGCCTCTTGCAGCCTGCATTATTTAAAAAATTATTATTTCTGACTAAACCACGCAGAATTCAAAAAATAAGAAGATAATATATTTTTAAAAAAAGTCTAATTTATAAAAAAATAATATTAATTATTTGATAATTCAAAGGAACAAAAGAAAATCGAAAAATTTCTATTAAGGGTAGTTACAACACTACCCTTATTTAAAGCCGATTTTGAGGAAACTTGTGATCTACAATTCCATTATATTAATCAGAAAGAAACTTAGGGATTTTAAAAAATATCCAAATAATAAGACCCCTTTGGAAGGCCCTATCTCAGTTACGCTTCTGCGAACAAATGTTTATAGAAACTTTTTTTACTTTTATTCGACCCTACTTTTACCGTTTTGTATCAATTTTTCCAAACAGCTGTAAATAAAGACAGGAACTAAAAAGTTTTACTGACATCTTTTAGTATCAAAAGTATTTCGTTTGAAAAGCACCTTCGAAAACAGAAATATACATAATGGATGTTGAAATGAAACGTCAGCGAAATTAGACGAAATAACAATAACAATCAAATGTTTGAAAAACCCTTAACTACAATTTTTAATTTCGTTACTAACATTAAAAATTCCGTTTCTGATTATATTCACGCTATGTAAAGCATGTGAGTTATTTATAAATATAATAATAATGTTTTAAAATATTCCTTATACTTAATTAGGATCGATATTCAGAAAGTTAAATATTACCTTCTTTTTCAAATTTGTCACTTGTCGGGAATTTTTATGAGACCCAGAATATATGAACCTGAATATAATCCCGTTCTGGTAATTAAAAGGAAATATTGCTGCTGTAAAAGCTAAACACTCCATAAAAATATCAACAGCTTTTGGGTCATTATAAATAATTTCTTGATTTACGATGAAAGAGATCCACAATAATTAACTGTATACAAATTGGAAAGAAAGTTTATTATGGTTAAATACTTGGAAATAACATTTTTTTTTTAACTTAAAAAAAGAGAAGTAAATTTTTGAAACACTCCGATTTATATAAAACATTGAATCTGGTTTAACTAAATGAAAACTTTAATTATTCGTAACATCTGATAATCGCTACATTAAGTAATATATTGCAATGAACAGAAATGGGAAAATGAAAATAAAAAAAAATAAATTCCGAAAATAGATAAATAGAATTAAATTAGTTTGGGTAGAATAAAATGAATTTAAAATTTAATATAAAATGTGACTAAGAACTGTAGATTAGAATAAATATTAAATTGTAATAAGAAATATAATAATACCAATATTTAATAAGGGAAATTAAGTAAGAATTAATTGGTACTTAATACAATTACAATTTTGTTCTGACTGACAAATTAAATTGTTAATTTAAATTAATATATTAATTATAAATATTATTATAATGAAAAACATACCTAGTGGGTGAATGTGAGTTTAAGAACTTGAATAAGGGAAAACAAATAAAAAAGTTTGGAAAGAGGGAGAAAAAGGAAGGTGATGAAAAGGTTTGCCGAGGAAAATATTTAGTAATTAAGAAGAAAAAGGTATAGATGAAGCAGTATAAATTAATTAGAAGAGCAGATGAATAATGTCTGACAGAAGAGATTACGAAAGTTGACAGTCAAGAAATCATAAGGACTAGTAAACCTCTGTAATAAAGATGAAAATTAATGAATAAAAAAATACGGGAAAATTAGCTAAATAATGGAAGTAGGGAAACAAAAAGACACGATAAGAAAGATTTGAACTGTGAAGTTAAAGCATCAAAGTCGTTAAAAGAGTGTAAATATTATGTTATTGAGTAATAAATGTTCAATTATCAGTATCATTTAGATAGATTCATGTAATAGGTTTAGGTTTATCGTAGGTTGGAGTAGGTGTACAAATTAGTAAAAATGTGATAAAATAAATAAAAGTTAATGAATATAAAATTTTAAGGTTGAGAAGTAAAATTCGTTCATTTATAAATCTATTTATTTTATTAAAAGCAAAAGTCAGTTTCTATTTAAGTATTGTGGAGATTTATCAAATTAGTTAAACTAAAATTCAATTTAATCTAAAGTTTTGGTTCATTTTTTTCGAACCGCCTCTGGGAAAAGAGTGCATCATTCTGATTGTGCAATATGTCAAAGCATTATTGTTTTTTGAAAAACTTATATAATTAAATTATTTACAATGTTCGGAAGAACTGGCGTTCAACAATTTAAACTATCAGCAAATTATAAGAAACTGAAAGGTAAGTCAAATTATGGAGCTGGAAATATTAAAATTAATTAAATAAAAATTATTAGAAATATATAAAACAATTATAAAATTTCATTGCAAGCATATTGGTGTCAACATAAAAATATACATTACAATATACAGTGTGTCTCACTTTTCACCACTTTTCATACGCCCACAGAACTTTTTTTAATAAACGGTGAGTTTTAAAGCAAAAAAGTAGGAGAAGTAGAAGTTTTAAAATAAACCAGACAATCTGATACGCATTTTCGAATACTCAATTTTTGTCAGCCTCTTCCAAAAGGCAGACATTTTTGTAAAATTGTTGAGAACATGCACACTTCTTTTGGTTTTCAAATTAGCTGATACTCTCTTTTTTGGAAACTATTAAGTGCTGTATATTTTAAGGGGTGAACATTTTACTAGGATAATTTTTATGCAAACGTGTCCTTTTTAGCTGTAGGTTCACCGGAATTATTTGTGCTACTTCTTTTGAAAATACTCTGTATATTCCTCCAACTACAAGCTTTTAAAAAGTCTTCCGCCATCTCACCTTGGCCTGCCCTATATCATTTTTATCTTTTAATAATTATCAAACCAATCAAACTAAAGTAATGTAGCTACAAACAACCATTTTAAGTTAGAGTATGATTTTTCAAATACATACATGCCAACAAAATAATATCGATCTCGCATTTCAAAGAAAATCACCCCATTTATCCCTATTCCTGTTGATACTGACCCATAAATCCTAACACCCCAGCCTCTCCCGTAATAATTTGAATAGAACTATTTGTTCTGTGAAAAGGTGGTAGTTCCGGTAAATTGTGACCTTGGTGGGGAACAGTCAAAACAAAATTTAACGTTTGCGGCAAGAGTGATGGCTTTTAAATGACACTTTCGGGGGTGTTTTTGCAACTGCGGTGGCCCACAGACCCAATAACGGGGGTTTTGTCCAGTTGTCCAGACAATAGAGGAATATATCGAGCCTCGCGCCTCGGACAATGCGATCCAGATGCGCCCACATCGCCCGAATGAAGCTATTACTTACGAACGGGGTCGTTTAAAAATTAAATCCATTGGCGTGCGTTTGAGAATGGATATTTTCTTGAATAAAATTAGTACCAAATGGTCTTAAGTCTTACAAGGTGTTTAGAAAAAAAGTTGGAACATTAAACTTCTTCAGCCGACTTTAGAGGGGGTGTTTATACAGTATGGCCACGGTTAGAGTGGAAAAGAGGAAATATATTTTTATTTTTCATTTTACGAAAAAAGGTATTCTTGATTACAATTTTTAATTGTTTTTAAAGAATAATCCGCCTTGTTTTTAACAATACAAAAATATGTCATTAAGGAAAGTTGCTTAGAATTGTAATGTAGGTATATTATAATTTCAGTTCTAATTTTTGATGTTTGCTTGTCTTTAAAATTCGATTGGCTCATAGAGCATTTTGCATGTACAGAGTGCTCAGAAAATCGATAAATATAAAATTTGTTCAAGAATAAATTGCCTTTTACTCATCATTCAGTTAAATAATTTTTATTTAATGCCGTTGTTTTAATGTGTGTGAACAACAAGTCGATACCGAAATATGGATAATGGGAAATTTTTTATGGAAATCTTTAATAATTTGACGGTAAGTTTCTCCTCCCAACTGCATTTTAACCACAAGCAAACATTTTAGTAAAAAATGCCTTTTTCCCGTAAAATGAAAAGCAAAATGATTTACTGTCTGTAGTATAAATTTTAATTGTAAGCAATTTTCCTTAATAACATATTTTTATATTGTTTATAGCCTGTTTATTCTCCAACGATTTTTATATTTACCGATTTTGTGATCATCCTGTACATGCAACATGAAACTTTTCCATGCCAACCACAATTTAAAGACAAGAAAAATTCAAGAATGCCATTTTTCTGTAAAGTGAAAATTAAAAATATTTTTCCTCGTTTCTACTCTAACCGCGGACATACTGTCTACTTTTGACGATGAAGGTAAGGTGTAATTTTCACAATTTTCTCCAAATATAGAAATTGTTTCTTATTTTAGAGTGTTGATTGTTGGTATCAGTGGGGCATACCGTCGTGAAGAAGTAACATTTCTTCAGCTTGGACGTACAAAGACATGGGATAATATATATGGTCAGAGATCCCAACACAAAGACGTACATGAGAAGAGAATTTACTATTTCTAACGAGAATATCGAAGGAATCAATCTTGTCGAAATGATTCGAAAATATTGCTCCCTTCGTCCATCACAAATTGATTATTCAAGATTCTTCCTGGGATATAGAAATGTAAAATGTACAAGACAATGCGCTGGTATAAATGCAATATTTGACATTACGACTATATAATTTTCTGAGAGATGGAAATCAACAGCAATAGCTGAAGATATAGAAGAATCCTTGCAGAACAAATATTACAAACCAAGTTCTACAAGGTGGAAGTTCACTTTAAACTAGGGTTATTTGCTTCATTAATAGTTCTTTTATTTTGTATGTCCTATGCTGTCAACGTATAGAAACTCCATTTTGCGTCAATTATACCAAATTAAATCAATTGCCAAGGACAGACTACACCCTGGATGCATTGTCTGGATACCAATTGTTTTCAACGTCAGACCTGAAAAATAAAATGTTTCAATTACAACTACACGCTTATTTTAGAACAGGCAGATATTACTGTTACCTATCGTTTGTTACAAACGATAAATAACAATGTTGCGAACGGCTGCTCTTTTAGTCGGGGCACTTTTTTTAAGTCGTGGGTTCTTGAATAGCAAACCAGTTAAGAGGATGTTATATTTGGGCGCCACCTACAGAATAATCTGTTCGGTTTGCCTTTTTACCCCTGTAGGAGGATAATAAATTTTGCTAGTCAAATGGGAGAAGAAAAAATAGAAATATAAAAAAATAAACACAGTTTATTGACTTGCCCACCAGTTGATATACAGACGTGGAATTGTTGAAGTTGGAAAGATCATCCGTTGATTACGTTGGAGATGACTTCCAGAAAGGCAGCTTTCCTATCGTACTTGGACTAGTGCCGATTACAATCTTGATTTCAAGGCAGTGCTTCGAGAAGAGCAGCCTTGCTGTCGTACTTGGATAGTGCCGCTTACAATCTAGATTTTCAAAGCTTTAGAATGGCCTTCTTAATTCAATTTTGATTCTTCAATTAATAAAATTTAACCAGCAAAGGTTGAACAAAATATTCCAACTTGGGAAATGGAAAGATTCTCAAAATGTACGTTAATCGACGTAACACCAATACAATTCAATTGGTTATTTATTTAATTGTTAATTATTTAATTAATCATTCAGTTATTTAATTGTTAATTTATTTAATTGTTAATTTATTTAATTGGCCTCTAAAGTTAAGAAAATGACAAAAGAAAAAGAAAAAATAATTAGCATGTGCTTTAGCAAAGATCAAGGTCAGGTTAGGTATTTTATATTCTTAGTTTCAAAAATTAACATACAATATAGTTTAAAATGAAATCTACTATCGATAATAATCTTAATTAATCAAATATATTACCTCCATTTATATTGATGACTTCAATAAATTCAGATTTATTTTCAAAATGTGGCTTCGCACTATAACTAAATCTGTAATATGGAAATACTTCAATCGACCAAAATCAGAACGAAAAGGGACTAGAATTTAGGTTTCTGTAGGTTTTATACCCTACAAAGATCTAAAAACTCACTGAAATCTGATTGGTCTGGTTTCCATGAAACTTCGGCTAATGCTCGTTCGAGATCTCAGCACATAATTTAGTCCGAATAGTATGTGGTCTGTGGTCCGAATCAAATTATTAATTTTAATGACAGTTACCTTAACCTTGCTTTTTGCCAAAACAAAGCTTAATACAACAAGTGATAATAATTAAATAATAAACTGTTAACAAATTACTCCAGGATGTTATACAGAGTAGAAAACATAACATTACGATATACATCGACGTAACTGGTTCACAGCAATGGTAAGTAAATAATTAATAAAATATTTATCGTACAAAGTGTTTACATTTTAGGCTTACTTGAAGAAATCTAAAACTACATGGTACACTGGATATGGTTTACACTTACTTCAACTACAACTTATACAGGATGTGCAAAAATACCTTGTTACTAGAGACGTTTCATATTGAAATTGTGACATTCTTAATTTTATAATAAAAGGAATGTTACATTACCTTAGCGAAATTAATATTTTATCTAGGACATTTATTTTGAGTTATTTTGATTTGTCAAGTAATTTATATATCAGCCCCATAAACATATTTTTGCAACTCGTCCTACATGTTATATTTCAATTAATAATTCTTTACGACACTAAATTAGAAATTATTGCTACTATATGCTGTATTCCGTAGACGTTTTAGTACCCTACGCACTAAAACGGCGAACATTTCAATTATCCATTATGACTTTTTAAAAATTCCACTCCTAGAACATACTACTACACGGCTGGGCATTATTCATAACTAATTTATGGTTTATAACGTGTCACATGTCATAGTAAAAATAGAATTATAAATTACATTGAATTATGTTCTAATTTTAATAGCTCGCCGTGAATTATATATTCAATATTTTATGTCCTGATATTACTATCGCGTATAGTTTATGAAATCGAAAGTGGCAGTTCCAATAAGAGTACTTTAATTTATTCGCGGCCTGTGCAACCGACATGCAGGAAGTTGAGTGCAAGAAGTCCAAGTGAAATATGGCGTACAAAGTGACTTTAAGAGGATTATTGCTTCGCTCTTTGAAAAATGGTAGATATTAAACTCAAAGAGCTATAATATAATTAATAATTCTATACAATTATCACTAGTTTTTAACAAATTACTTCCATTCATTGTTTCAGTTTAGGCAGTTTGATATTTTGCCAGAGAATATGTAACAGTTATTTATTTATGTATCAAGGGAGTTATGAGGATGTTAATTATTGAGGACAACAGATTGCAATCACGAGGGACGTTAGACCCGAGGGATTGTTAATTTGCCCAAGATTATTAACATCCAATCACTCATGTGATAGATAAAAGTTCTTATTTTGTACTAATGAAACATAAAAACCAAATTTTTTTGGTTTTCAAAATTAAATGAACGTTGTTTAATAAGTAGGCATGAACACCATGTATACAGGGTGTACCTAAAAGGTTGGAACAGCGTTTTGCCACATACAGTATAGCTGAGAATAAGTCGATTTAACTAAACTTGCCTTAGTCCAAAAGTTGATAATCACGGAGCTACAGAGTGTCAAAGGCTAAAAAATAAATCGCGTTTTTTTTAATAATTTTCGACTGTTTCACGTTAATTTCACAAAATTTTGTATCCAGGTGTTTCCTGAGATGGCAAATTCAATTTTATTGTCCACTTTGGCATATCTGCTAGAGGGCGCCACCGGCGATGATTTAGAACCATTTAAACCGTTACAACTTTTTTGTTCCAGCCTGTATATTATTTTGGACTAAAAAAATCTCTTCCTCAGTATTTTATAGTTGAGAAAGGTTACCATATTGAAGTCGCTTAGAGCAACGGTTTCCGAGAAAAACACATCTAAATCTGATGACTTATTATTTATCTACAAAATTCAAATTCATTCATTTATTCTCAAACAACACTGGTCATTTTTCTTGAAGAAAGTGCAAATAGCTCCCTATAATTAAACAATAAGACTTATTAGATTTGATTCTATTATACATTTTTGGTGGGGAACACTTAAGAACAAGGTCTATTCTGTCGTTATAAATAACGAAAATGAGCTAAGAAGACGAATTCGTGCCGCTGCTCAAGATATCGCTACGAATGAAGACATGCTACGCAGAGTACAAATAAACTTTGTACGAAGAATAAATCTCTGCATACAAGAAAATGGAGGCCATTTCGAGCATTTACTTTAATTATTTATGTTTGCGTTTATTTATTATTTTTTAGCACATATTAAGATCACTGCAAACAATAGATTAAGATGTATTTTTCTAGGAAACCGTTGCTCCAAGCGACCTTTCTTAACTATAAAAGACCGAGGAAGAGATTTTACTAGTCCAAAATAATATACAGGGTGGAACAAAAAAGTTGAAACTGTTTAAATTGTTCGAAATTGTCGCCGGTGACGCCCTCTATAAGATATACCAAAATGGATAATAAAATTGAATTTGTCATCCCATGAAACCCCTGCATACAAAATTTCGTGAAATTAACGTGAAACAGTCGAAAGTTATTAAAGAAAACCCGATTTATTTTTTAACTATTGACATCCTGTAGCTCCGTGCTTATCAACTTTTGCACTAAGGCAAGTTTACTTAAATCGACTTATTTTCAGCTATACTTTATGTGGCGAAACGCTGTCACAACCTTTTAGAGACACCCTGTATATCAACAGACAAATTTGTGAATAAAATTTTATCAAATTTATGAAAATGAATGAAAACCAGAAGACAAGGGATATTTTAGGCGATCTGTTACAAAAGGCTGAGAAATCTCGTGCCCCACTACTACCAACAAAGTCGGAACCAAGGTATGAATATGACAATTTCCTGCAGTGGCTGAAAGCTAACTGTATTGAAACCAAAAATGTAAGCGGAACTATAATGTTGGCTTACTTTCAAGAAATGATATGTATTTATTCTTCCACGTTCTAGTATAAGTGATATTGATTTATTTTTTTACAGTCAGAATCGTATACTCATAATTCCCTGTGGACTAAGTGGTCAATGTTAAAATCAATGATGACAATTTATAATAATACAGATAGGAGAAAGTTTCATGAATTAGAGACGTTTCTTAAATGAAAAAGTAAAGGCTATGAGCCAAAAAAGTCTGAAGTGTTTAGTGGAGATAACAGTGTCAAATTTTTTAAGGATGCACCCGTTAAAGAACATTTTTTACTTGATAAGGTAATGCGTTAAAGTATAAGAATTACACATTCATTGTTCTACTGTACAGGTGGTTCTGATTATGGATTAGTTGGGGTTATGAAGATTAATCATATTCAAGATAGGAGCTCAGTTATGGTGGTTGACATTCCGGAAAATAAAACAGATATCTCTAAGAAATTTACAATTGTGGAATAAAATGAGTTCCCTGCATTGGGTCCTTGCGTTGATCGGGTTCATAGGTTCATAAAGATTTTTTCTAACGTATCACGAAAAGCGTTGCACACTTCAGCTCGTTGGAAAATATACACTTGGAAAAATGCCAAGCAAAATTGCAATATTTTGGGTTTGCTAGGTCCAGAAGTCATTGTCTGCCTTGTAACTTATCTTCTGATATGTGTTTAATTCTATTAGCTATTACCACCTCAGGACGCAGAAATTTATCAAATGCAGCTCCTACGCTTAATTTTTTTTTTTGAAATTCCAATTGTAATATTAATTGATTGCTATATCTAGCCATCCGCAACGGAATCAAAACGTCATCCACCATGTCCTTTTTATTAAACGATGTTGTGTTGTTGTCTGCATTCTGACAGTTCAGCACCAATTTCAGCAAGTAAAGTTGCCGAAGATATTCAAAACCTGTGTCCAGTATACTCATGTGCATTTTCAATTGCAAGAAACTCTTCTACCTTTTGTCGCATCTTAAGGAATGCATTCAAACCTACAGGCTGCACCGTAAATTTTTGATTTTCATAAGTTAAAAAAAACGTCAATGTGGTATATTTCTTGATCTCAGTTCCATGTACTTTCGAAATATGCCAATTGCATGGACTTCCATTAACAACAATGAATATTCTTTGTTTAGAAGTCTCATTATCTGAAATTGTGACAACCAATACACTTCTTCCGTCTTCAATATCATCGACAGACATAGCTACAAGTTCCCTACAACCTCCTCCTACTTTTAGCAATAAATAATTGATATCAGGAACCGTATATGTGGCTCTTTTGCTTGTAACTCATTGATATATGCTTTAAAAAGGCCTGATGTGCTGAAGTCACGGAAATATATTTCTTGTTTTTTTTTTATAAATACAATTTTTATAGATAAAAAACCTACTTACTTATGACCACATTTTCTTTAACATACATCATTTTCTTAAGCTGTGAATGATGAGACTATAATGTGTTATGATATTGTGTGTGTGTGTATAATTTTGTAATCTTTATTTTGGTGTGAATGTGTATGTGTTTATGTAAAATTTATGGCTCTCTTTAAAAACTCTTTCCTTACCTTGATTTTATTTTTTTTATCTTTTACCCTGGCTAGCACTTTGACTCCACTCAGTAGTCGGTTCTTGTAGAGAGAAAACTTGCTTTTGTTGATATTTTATTTTTTGTCTAAACTATAGCTTTCACTAAACAGAATAAAATGTTGTATTTGTTTTTAATTTTGTGTTTTATTTTCTTTAGGAGGAAATCAAATATTTTATAATGAACTTTAAAATAATTAATAATATTCCACATTAAAATTACAAACTTTGGAATAAAAAAACATGGGCTTTTCTTACAGATTTTCTTAAACTAAACAGATGATGGTATAATCAAATTTTTATATTGGTATCTATTTGATATTTAATTTATTTCTAATTTCTAAGCTTAGACAACCAATCTTCACTTTGTTTGTACCACCAGTTGCCTATCTTTACCTTTATATACAGTTTCCGAGAAGGGAGGGAAATTAAGTAATCTAGGTTATAAGAACTAAAATTTGACACTTATGCCGTACATTGAGAAATTGTGAAAAGTTTTTAATAACTTTGAATGTTTTAAATGGCCTTTATTTATGTTTTAATGCTGTAGGTAAGTCTTGCTACTTTTATTTAATTACCTAGATTCAAATTTGATATTTATTCCTTAGTTGGAATATTTCTAGCTAGTTTTATATTTGTGCACAAATAAAATCGGTACCTGGTACTTGTGATTGTACTTAAAATCTCCTGGTCACATGGAAATATCCGCTGTGGATTCCAAATTACAGATGAAAATGGTCCTGGCAAAACTGGGACTGCTGGAAATTTCTCTGTAACTTCTTGAGATGGAAAATATAACCTTACTTTCTTTCTCTCTGGTGAGTTACGATTTTGGAGGACTTTTTCTTATAATTCTTCAAATTTTCTTTACTTTTTAGGGACGCTAACACAAAACGACGCTCTCCCTTTTCTAATTTATTCGTAACTAATCAACAACTTTTTGTTTCCCTGTCTATACGGATTCTAGATTTTCAGTTTGTTTGTTAAGTCACTTTCACAATGTTTTAAAATATCGTTTTTGATTTTAATTTAGTCACTTCACTGCACTATTTAATGCTAATTACATATTTTAATAATGTTCATGATTTATAATTTACAATTTCATTATATTTAATATGGAAAATTAATTAATCATGTTTTTATAAGTGTGTCTATCTGGTACATGTGTCCACGTCTTTATTTTTGACAGATGTCAAATTAAAAATTATTATTTATTTGAAATTTAAAATCTGATGTTGGAAATTTTTATTTATTTGAACAAATCTTTTTATATTTTACTCGCATGTTAACTAAATGCATATAAGTGTCATCCTTATGTTTTTAGCTGTCTGTTGATATGCCTAGTTCTATGATAAATTCTGATTTTAATTATGTACTTGGCCTTTATATTTGTCTATGTACAGATATTTTAATAAATTTTTCTGGTATTGACTTTAAAATTTTGAAATTATTTAATTTTAATTATATGATTCTTCTGATACATTATGTTTAATTGTTGTAGATGCTACTTATTCTCAAAATTACACCTTTTCTTACCATCAATAATCAATTTAAACACATTTATCTTGTTTTAACAAAATGTGATAATATTTATTAGTATTTTAAAAATGTTTTGAATTTTAATTTTATTACAAATGATTACTCACTTTTTGATTTTTTAAATATATTAGTCATGATTATTTTGTCATTTACATTCTTTACTTATAGCCTTTTCTTTTATGTTCTATCTTTATTAGGCTTTATTAATTTTGAGAATTTCAAAGCATAATAAATCTAATAATAATTTTATAAATAATTTTACCGGAACAACTTTATACCATAAAAACAAGTTTCTTGTATGTTGCAAGATATATACATATAGTGGACCTGTATGAAGTTTTACAAGACTAATTATCCCTCTTCCTCTAACGCAACAACAAATAATTTCTTATAAACAAGTACTGAATAGCTTTAGACACCATGGGTAGTAGTACTTGGGATTCCACTACAGCCACTTCTGTGAAAAAAATCTATAATGGCAATAACTTCAGCTATATATTTTCAATAGAAACATATAAGTATAAATAATTTATAGGAGCTTTAAATAAACTATTATATAGCTAGGTGAAAATTTACTAGCTTCCTGCATTACTGGCAAACTCGTTAAAGTATTAAAATATATGACCGTACTATCGTCGTTTTGCATTCCCACTGAGCTTTAAAATTTCAATAAAAGAATAGCAGTATGTGGAAATGCAGTAATCTGCATACTTAAGTTTCTCTTCAATACAAAATAACATAAAATTGGTAACCGTCCGACGAGTTTATATTATTACATATTATTATTTTAATAAGTTATAGTGGCAGTATCAAGGTGTGAACTTCAGAAATTGCAAATGTTATTCAAATTGTCATATTATTTTTACTGCTGAAGAAATTTTGAAAGAAGTATAAAAGAATATATAAATTATTCATAGATTATTGGCGATATAAAACGAAAGATAATGTATTATCAGCATATTTTACTTGTTGCTTGCTTCGTTCAAATATCATCTTCTTAAGCTGTTTCAGTGGGGATGTTGGGATGTGGGACTACATTAGGCTTGTTTTTGCAGCAGTTGAAAACGGTTTGGAAACTGTCAGAAATATTCGACCAGTTAAGTTGAGAACGCGTTGCCATTGAATTTGACGCAATAAATAATTGGACGGACATTTCTGATAGTTTCCAAACAGTTTTCAAATGCTGCTAAAACAAACCTATTATATGTAGGGATAACAGCATTGGCGTACTGATAGCTAGCAGTTGCCGCCCATATGCCGTGCTGCTAAGTTATTTCACTTATCTAAGGTGTTTTGATTATGTGGATATTGATTTATAGTAATAATATCTCATTCTATCTAATAATATTATCTGTTTGTAAATTTTTAAGGTGATATCTCTGAATAATGTAATTTCTCAAAGAACCGTTTTAGGTCTAATTTTATTTTTACTTTAAGTTAATCATCCTTGAGCGTCATTGGGAAATACTGTCCGCTTACTTTTTGCTGACAATAAGTTACCAGTCAGAAAAAAGTACTAAAAGTTTGGGTTAACTTCAATAAACTAGAGCTAAATCAATCTAAGAGACTAAGAATATATTCAGCTCAATTTAGTGGGTTGTTAAATGAAGATGTACGCTTACTGGGAATTCTTCTCGGCAGTGCTTTGGCCTATTTGGTTCAAATTGGTAGTTTTTTGCTGATTGCTACTCAGTTCAGTGTCGTGCAAAAAAATGAGTTCCAATCTACTATCAGAATAGTAGGTATATTTTGCAGTGGTCCAGTTAATTAAAGAAAATGAGGGAAAATAACAAATCTTAAAACATATTATAAGTGTCTCTATGTCTACACATGGTTGAGTTAATGACATTCTCTATTTTAACATATGTCTGATACAAGTTATTCTATGGCCGTAGATTTCAAAGCTCCAAAATGTTTCTGGCTCGGTAACTAACTCGGCAAATGACAAGAGATAAATGGATGTATTCAGGATATTTACAAGACAATACTAATAATACAATATATTAACTAAAACGACTTGATGATTTCTGTTGTCCTAGGCCTGGAGTTTCTGGAAAGAATAATACGAAATTTAATAGGAAATAGATGGGAATGCTTGCAGTACCTTATGTAGCACTAACGGGGCGTCAGAAGAGCTTTTCTCGGTGCAACATCGACGTGAAGTTGTTGGAAGCTAGAGGTTCGCTTTTGTTAGAATCTTGTAGTACTAATCGGGCGCCAGAAAAACTTATTTTCATTGCAAAGTCGACGTGAAATCTTTGGTTTACTGACCTTTTCGTCAGCATGACTTAATGACGTCTACCAATAGCAAGGAGCACATCGCCCTAAAACAGTACCCTGTGTAGGTTATAAAATTTGATCTTTTCAGTAGAATAATATAGAATAAAAGCAGTCGATAATGTGTTGAGCACAAAGGCCTGAACGATAAATATTTGGTAAAATATTCGTTCTCCTCAGGATAAACTACACATATTATATTTAAGTTATTTATCAACAAGTGTAAAAAATATGAAGTAACCAGACCAGTCATTCTTCTATATAAACAGGAAAGTGTTTATACTGACGAGAAATGTGACTGCTATTTTATATAATATCAGTATTGTATTCCGCGACAAAATAAAAGAAAAAATAATCCTTCAAATAATTTCTGTTGGCCCTTACGTTCTTCTAAAATTAAATTCCACAACCAATATTCCACTCCTGAAAATGCCGCGCTGAAATTTTTTAAATCGCTGATTGAATTTTGTAGTTCCGTTTTAATTTCATTTCGCTGAGATAGAGAGCGGACGAGATTGTATTAACTTTGTAGATTTTACTATCGAAAGTTATATTTTTCTTAACAACTTCAAGAAACTGCATTTACTCTGGGGCGCACTTGTGAATATAGCTAATTCCAGGGAAACTTCCAGTTGGATATGTAATGCACTTATTTTGTTTTCCATCTTTATTAAGTTTTTTACTAGAACGCTTATTTAGCACAACGCATTTTTATAATCCGCCAATCTGAGCTTCATATCGTGTTAATAAATATATCTCTATCATAAAACTGTGTGGTATAAAATTATTTTTCTGTTATTACATTATTTTTATATGATAATGTGATCAGGATAAAAATTGTCAATGCGAAAAAACAGAAGTTTGAAAAAGTGTCGGTGTATTTTACCCAGTGATTTCTGTAGATTTGCTAGTAGGGGTACAAAATGACATTGCAGTATTCTAGTTTTGAATAAAAGTAAGATGTGGCGTCTTTAATTAAGAAAAAATAAAATACAGATTTCTGGAAATATTTGGAATAAAAAAGGCTTATATCCACAAGTCCTATATTGACGTTTTGCTAAAAATATTGATTTTCAATTATGTAGTATTGTAGTTTTGGTATAAATGCTAGTACAGCTTAGGCCAAAATATATCCGTTTGACAGCTTCAACCTAGCGATTGTCTATCCGAAGACCTAGTCAGTGTTGCCATATCGTATAATTTAACGGTAAGTTTGTAAAAGTTAGAGTTAGAGCCTTGCGCAATCCTGATGTTGCAATGAAAATGTTCGACATGAAACCGTTGTAAGAGAAGAGGTTTTGTTAACAGAGATAAGAATTGAATAAGCGGAGTAGCTTGTCAAAAACCTTTGAGAAGTCAGTGTGTAAACGACATCAACTTATTCTGCGTCATCAATATGATTCGCCATATACAGATTTGGAAAGTGAGGATCTTGATGGTGAATTGTGTTTTGCCGCTTGCGTGTACGCATACTTCCACCACAGCGTGTTCGCATCAGGCAGTGTTGCCAGGTGGGAAAAATTCAGTGCAGAGAATAATTTCAAATAAGCATGAGGTTTGGAGAAAAAAGCATAAGATGGCTTAATTTATCAAAAAACACCTCTTGACACAGCTTAATTTTTAATTACTTTTGTAATGCCATTTTTATTTCATTAAAAAGCATTATGTTCTGCTATTTTATCATAATATTACATTGTAAGTAGGTACTTACAGGTACTTACTTAAAAGTTATTAACCACGTAACCTTTCTAATTTATTTTATTGTTAGGCCGGGCGAACGTTGAGGCGCAGTTGACGTGACGCAGGGTGACTCACGGATCGTAAAATCTGTTGTTCCAGAAAATGTAGGTACCCTTACGGAATAGAGTTAAGAATCACTGCAATACAGCGTGAATACAGCACACACACCGCATATCCGTATACTGTCATACCCGTTTATGTATTCATTGCTAATTATTAAGAGAGCAGTCTACAGTGAAGGACATTTCAAGTACCCAAAAATTGTGGATACCTACCTCTATCTATTCAATTTTGCCCTCGATTTTGCCTTTAATTTTCGTTAGGTCTTTGTTTTGGTAGATTTCAAAGAGTAATTTTAATAACTTTATTATTTCTTTTTGTGTCTATTAAAACGCATGAGATTTTGTAATCAAAATATGAGAGCATGAAATTTCCTCGAAATGCATGAGATCACATGCAAAAGCAAGAGACCTGGCAACACTGGCATCAGTTGACCGGACAATTAGATTTGCAATAACGAATTGGCGTTGGCGATACAGAACCGATTACCGTAGTAGTGGAAATGCTAGAGCAATGCACGTCGCCGTCCGAATCTGTATACTGAGTAAACTCCACCAAGAGATAAAGTTGAACTGTTGGGATAAAGCCTTGCTGTTTTGATGAAATGTAAGACTTGACATTATAAAATATTTGCTTTTACATACACATCCCAAAGACATTTGTGATGTTAGGCAATATGGCAATATTGCGATAACATCTCACGTCTGCAGGGTTACTATTTTTAAAAAGTGGATACTCAGAAAATCCGCTTGTTGATAATGTGTGTATCAAACAGCCAAAGTCACCTATGGCATACAGATGATTGCTAACAAGCAAGAAAAATAAAAAGTAAATAACTGAACTGTCAATGCACAGAATGCAAATTCATTTTTGTTTTTCACAATCTGCAATGATAAGAAAATAATTATATTGTATTCCCCGTTGTACGTAACATTATTTTTATATGGATTTTATCAAATAATTAATATGAACCAAGAGTACTTTTATTTACTAAAAGAGTCGAACAATAAAAAAAACATAAATTATGTTTATAGTCACGGATTTATACATAAGATTTTAAATCAGTTACCAAATTTCATAAATTAATCTCGGATAGTTTTGGAGTTATTTATAAAACAAAGAAGTAATCATTTTCGACATAGAATAAATCGGGAAAAATATTGCCCTCGAATTTCAGAACATCTTGTACAATTCAGAATATCGAGGTGTAAGGATGGCTCTATGAAAAGTGAAACACTGTGCATATCACAAATTAGAAGAAAAAAGAAACAGTGATTTACCACTTAGCTTTAATCAAGGAAGGCTTTATAAAACCTTTATATATTTTAGAAATTTGCAGCCAGTGTTACATTTAAATTTACGTATTATCCGCCATTAATCTTTAGACGTATAACAAATTCAGCTCGCTTCTTTCCCAGAAAAAATTGCGTTAAACTAAGCGAGTTCATCAATATCCGTTCTCGATATCTCGACGGAATTTCGCGCTGCCGGCTGCTGTAATAACGAACTAAATTGGAGTAAGTTTCGAATACTTCAATATTTTATAGAATTCTGATATTTTATCGGAGTTTAACGTTATACCATTAGTCTTGAAGGCTACATGTTTAGATAATCTCTCGACTAAATAAGTTGATGGAAGGAAATAAGGGTACATAATTAATAGGGGTGCTGAAGCAACTGTGAAAATACGAAAATTTGTTATAGAGAAGACTTAAGTTTATGAGCATCCAGTTTAAGTGTCTAGCGTTCTACATATTTTGATACACAGGGTGAATCAGTTTTTTATGAACAAACTTCAAGGGTAAGTAGAACTTTGAAAAATAATGGCAGTTTATTATATAATAGTTATAATTTTGGGGCAACATAAGGAAGATACAGGTTGTTAAATATTGCAGAAGAAAAATGTTTATTTTTTGGTATAATTACTAAAGTAATGAAGATATTTAAGCCATACTTGATACACAGCGTAGTTAGTTAAGGTGCCATAAAATGTGAAAATATTTGTTAATAACACAGTGCAACAACCAAAATGGGAAAGGCATGAGATCAATTGCAAATGAAAGTTGACATTGTCCATAACAAAACCTTGAAGGTTTTTTTTTAGTTCAGTGCGAGATTTTCTTTTACACGCATTTGAAGTTGTTGATTTTGGAACGTTGTCTAACAAGGAAAGATTATTGAAAATTTGATAAAATAATGCTTTTTTATTTTATTTATTATCATGGAAAGTTGTGGTCTCTTACTGTTTTTGGGGTTGAGGAATTCATTTTTGATATTTATTTTTATCTACAACTGACGCTAGATCGCGCAGTCAAACAAATGGTGCTATTTCTTGTAAATTTTCAATAAAAAACGGCGTATTTACTGTTTCACTGCTTTAGACATAATATTAGCCCTTAAAGAAGTTATGCAAAAATTACCTGACAATCTATATATACTGACAACAACGTACCAAGACAATTTAGTAAGAAAACAACCACTGAAGATGGCGTATAGCCGGAATAAATGTTTGCAGCATTTGAAATATTATTGTTATGTTTGTGGAAAATATATCTATAGACAAAAAAATTTGGTGCCAAAATATGAGATACCATAACTTTCCGGGATAATAAAAATAAAAAAGCATTATTTTATCAAATTTTCAATGATGTTTCCTTGTTAGACAGCGTTCCAAAATCAACAACTTCAAATGCGTGTAAAAAAATCTCGCACTGAACTAAAAAAACCCTTCAAGATTTTGTTATGGATAATGTCAACTTTTATTTGCAATTGGTCTCATCCCTTTCCCATTCGGAAAGTTCAATGTTGTATTACTGTGTAACCAGTGGCGAGGATATGGGCAGTTCGTATCTTTAATTTAGGAAAAATAGTTGTATCGCCCTGTAATTGTTAAAGTTTATGACACTTTTAAATGTGTATTTTAATGTCTAAGAAAAGCCTATCTTACATTTTTTTTCGTATGTGCTATGTTTACATAGTAAATTGGACTTTTTTCGATTATTTCACTGTTAATGTCGGTAAATAACTGAATCATTATTAATAATATTGTTTGATGGTAATTGATACCCGAAATGAGAAAATGTGTACCTAAGATTAAATTACGATTTTTATTGGTTAAAATGCTGCGCTAGAGTTAAAGGAAGATTAATAATATTCAGATAATAAGTAAGTACAATTTAACTAAAATAAAATACTGCAAATTACATTAACTATCAATACCTACAAATTCGAGTAATTGCTCAAAATGCGCGTCAATAAAAGAGTGACAGCTGTCAATAAACTACAATCAGAATTAATTTAATATAATAGTCATTCATTCCCAAAAAAAAGATGTTATTTACCGACAGGAACAGTGAAATAACTGAGAAATGTCAAATTTACTATGTCACCGTAGCAAATACAAAAAAATGTAAGATAGGCTTTCTGTTAAAATTTAAAATAAACAAGTAATTGGCGACTTCCTGTATAACCGGAAGTACTACAAGATAATTATTACATTTATTTAAAGACTTTCCTAAATTTTCAAAATTGAAATCGAAGTAGTCTTTGAAATAATATGAATTAGAAATTACATAACATGACTTTTTAATGTGTAAAAGTTTTGTAGCTTTCATGTCAGATCTTAAATAAAACATAAGCAATGAATTTCTGTATGAGAACCATGCTGTTTGTTGTTTATTATTTTATTTAAAAAAAAATTCTGTGACGGGATAAAAGTTTGAGGTTTGATAAGTAACAAACGTTACTTTTTATGACTGTTACTGTTTTCTCTTCGACAAATAGATAAATACTTTTTGCCGGATAACACGCATAAGAACACGGAGATATTTAATTTTAGATCCTTTGCTGCTGCTGGACGAAGAGCTCTGTAAATTTTGTAAAATTTAATATATTTTTCAGTAGCTATAAATCTCCTGTTTACATCACTATTTATTTGCTTAAGTTTCACAATTAATAACAGCCCCGCATCTTCAATATCATCTAATGTTACTTGGCTGATTTCACAAATTCAACAAGCTCCTGCAATCCCAACAACACTGTCTCCAAGCAAGAACTGCATGTCTTTTTCACCTTCCATTCCATAAATCTTGAATACACGATTTCGTAAATTTTCCACGATTTAGCTGGCAATAATTAGGGATGTTACTTTCGTTAATTTTACTAATTTTGTCGGTGTAAGAGAAAACTTACTTTGCCCTTGTATAATAAATAACTATTTATGATAATAAAGTATTAACGTACAAACTTAAATTGCAACTATTGTAATTCATTTATATTTTCATGACCCTGTACATGCTTTAATCACATAACAAAGAAATTACCGTTCAAATAAGTAATACTTGACACATGCATTTGGGGGGTCTTTTGCGCAACATTTACAAAAATTTCTCGTCTAGAGCCGTCTCATATCATCCATCTCCATATTTATTCATGTACGAGTCGTGACGTGGGAGCTTTTGCCAGACCACCTCGACTGGCCGATGCACCTGGGGCGAAGACTCATAATTAGTGAGATCGCCAACAAATAAATATCTACCTTGTTCCTTTACCGACATGGAAATTAGGCTGTGTAAACAGAAACGGGTAAATCTGCTCATCTGTTACGCGGCTGATTGATGGAGATCATCGTAGATTTCACAATCGAGGCTGCGGTTAGTCGGGTAAGGATATTATGTATTAGGAAGGTATAATATAAGGAGAATGGGCATGTACAAGATATTTACAAATATACAGGGTGGAGGTAAGATTAAAGAGAAAGTTTGCAATGCCAATGGGTTTTAGATAGATAGATAGATAGATAGATATTAGTGTTACATACACAAAAGTGTTTATACACATCAGAAAATAAGTTTACTGTCATATTACAAAATTATCAAGAAAAAAATATAATCAATATACAATACACAGTACCAACATACACGGATAAGTGTTGACGTGTAATAGATAACAATAATGGTTTTAAACATTTCTTGGTTTGTAATTCCTTTCAGATTGTTTTTTCTATATTCTTTGTAATCAAAATCAAATTATTTAACATTGGTTTCAGAGGGATATTCTTGGATTGGATAATTCAGTTCTTGTCTAACCGACCCATGCATGTTAAAATTACTAACGTAACATCTGATTGCAAAAGTATTTATCTGGGGGTGTCACAGGGATCGGTCCTGGGTCCATTGATTTTTCTTTTATTTATTAATGACCTGCCTGCTTACATGGATTCAGTTGGTTTAACTCTATTCGCTGACGACACATCTGTTGTGGTTTCGGCTTCAACATATGAGGAACTCGTTACAATTTGCGAGAACTGCATCGCGTGTTTTCCCAATTGGTGTAAATCCAATAGTCTTATTTTAAATATTGATAAGACAAAAATTATTTATTTTCACAACAAATCGATAGACACCAAATTGTACTTGGATTATAATGACACTGTTTTGGAATCATTTGAGAGTATCAACTTTTTAGGAGTTCATCTTGATTATCAATTGAAATGGGCAAATCATATAAACGCTTTGTGCACAACATTAAATAAGTTTTATTACGCTACATCCAGCATAAAATAGCTATGCCTTTGTGTGCTTTATGAAATGTTTACTATAGTATAGTATACAGTCATCTTTCTTACAACGTCGTTTTATGGGGGCATGCTGCTTGCAGCTACAGAACTTTTATATAACAAAAACGTATAAATGGAAACATATTTAATATCAATTCTGGTGAGACATGTCGAAATATATTTATGTCAAATAATATTTTAACTTTTCCCAGTATATACATTTTAAAAGTATTGTTGTACGCCAGAGAATATATTCATAATTTGGTAAAGATCTCAAATTATCATAATTATTCCACCCGCAAATTGTTTATTCCTGCGCATAAATCAAAAAAAATCATCATTATCAGGGAATTCAATTTTACAATAAGCTTCCAAATAATTTTAAAACCATGACCAGCCCTCAATTTAAGACATCTGTAAGAAAGATGTTGCTGACTAAATGCTGTTATAGTTCATGATTTTATGAATGATATTTTATAATCACATGTTATATTTTTCTTATTATATTTGTTTGTTTTCATTTTCCGTGTTGATTGTGTGACCTGTTCTATACATGCATATGTCTAAATGGATTAATAAATAATATTAATATTATTATTACTCAGATTTGTTTTTCATATTATATGCCCAATTTTTTAACATATCCGCTATATTTTTTACCAATGCTCTTTTGAAGAAACACACTTGTTTCAAAAACACCCTATATACACAAAGTTATGATGCAATAAAAAATAAACCTCTAAATTATTTAAAATATGTCATAATTAAGAAGTTCTCATAAGTTTTAGAACAACCGCCATGTTATATGAGAGCTGTGATCTCTTCGATGAAATTAATATTGGATCTAGAAACCACGTCCAGTTCTACCTTTCTTGTAAATATTTCACCAACCAACACATTCCAATAATTTAGTAGTTTTATCGGGATTCCTCAAACCCGGTACTTTCTAACAATTCGTACGCCAGATCACAGAGAGTTTAAAAGTTTATCCGACATGGTTTTACTTGAAGAAAACATTGCCTGCATCTTAGAATATTTGTGGTTTCTTCTCCTTCTTTCTCATATACAATAGGGAGATATATTATTGCCAAAATTTCGATTCAGATGTTACTTGTATGCCAATATTTTATTTTAATCTGTTGCCACTTTGATAAATAGGTTACTGTCTCATTGCTTGTAAGCAAAGAAGTGACAGCATGGTAGTTGCTGTTGACAACGAGAAGTAAGTGAGCTACTTACGTCCCTAGGTTAAAAAAGTTATTTCGAGTCATAAATGCAAATAGAACTTAAAAATTTATTACAATTTTTTCAGTTAGCAACATTATTCACAACATTTCGATCAGTTTCCTGACGTTTGTTGAATATCACATTTTTCTCAATGGTATGACTGCTCCATTATTTTAACCTGAAACTCAATATTGTTTGACTGATTGATTAATCTGATGCGAGGTTCTACTTGCAGTTGCAGATGATGAGGTGCCAGTATACATCAAAATGAACAAAAAACTTTATATACCATGGGTCTTAAACACAACCATTTTTGAGGAAAGAATTAACAAATTTCCAATTTCATGTGTATAAATTCGGTCAGTTCAGTGTTCCCACCATAACCTTCTGAATTAGATGATAATAAAATGCAATAGTTTCCCCTTCTTTCAATTTATTTATGTTTAATTTTATTAAAAACTGTTTTTTTCGTTAATCAAGCAAATTCGATATCGTAGAATGTGATAACAGCCCGAGAAGTAGAGGGACTACAGATCAGTTGGTATCTGAAATCCGGAGTGTCTCTAGCTTGTCTACCTACGTACCACTATTTCCTTAATTTTTCTTGTTTTGTTAAAATGTTTAGCATACGTGAGTATCACGATATGTTATTAATTTATGGAGAAGTTCTGCAAGAGCACGACGTATTTATTGGGTCATTTTTTCCCTCGTAATATAGGTATCTAATAGGACATTCGTATCTTAATGTCTTCTTAATATTGGTACTGTCCGAGAATTTTGTAATTATAAAATTTTTGGGTAGTATCGTGCATGTGGGGAAAATAACTGTGGACAATTTGAACATAACATTAATAATTATGTTAGTTAGGTATTTAAAGATGGCATTGTATTTTTACTTTCGAACTTATTATTATTTTTTTATACCAATTATGATTATTTCTGCGACGTGAATGTTCTTAGAAGTATTTATTACTTATTTTTTAAATTCCTATTTGGTTTAAGTTATGTTAATGTTTTAAATATTTAAATCGCCAAAATGTAAACATTTTATATAAAAATTCATTAATTCTACCATTCTCTGTTCAAAAATTAAGTTGCAAAACAGTTATTTAAAATACATTACTTTTTAACAATAGTTGTTTACTTTTAGATTTTTTGTCATTATTAAAAAACAAGTTGGTAGGCAACCTACAAACCGCTCGCCTGGCACAGCGTATATTCGCACTGTCACCACGTTGCGATAAAATTCCTTAATATAATAACTCGACTTATTTATGACTTGAGTTATGCCCTTATATCATCTCACTATTCACCTAAATTCAAAAACTTGTGCTCTCTTGTTAGAAATCATAGAAAGAGTATTATCGCGGACTGGTTGGTTACGCATAAAAAACGTGAATTATCAGTTTTAATCTCTAAACTAATCGTGATATGTCTTGACAATTTATAGATGAGAAGTACAGCCTGGACGAGAGGTAATTGTAAACGTATTTAACATGAAATAGTAACAACAATAATGTTAATGAAATTTCTGAGCTTCACGTTGTCCAAAGTACATTTGCACAACTCATCAGAACCGCATGCTGGTATAATCATTGCATTGTTCTCTTGTGGAAACACTTGGCTTTTTAGGTTTGCTGTCGTCCATTCATACGTTCCAAAAATGCCCTCACTTTAAGATGTTTCGATAAATCTGTGGTCTCTATGAAAATAAATAAGTTAATCATAGAGAACTAACACTACAAACTCGTCGGTAACTTTAATGTTGCTGATTTATCCATGACATATGCCAGACGCAACATTTCAGAAGCGCCAGTATTTTTGCTCCGATACCATTCCTTAACATTTCTGTACGCTCGTATTTTTCGATTTTTCAGACATTTAACTTTCGCAGGAAGCACGAGCTGCATTTTCTATTTGAAAATGCCTCAATTGAAAACCAAAATTCAGAACCAGCAAAATTACATTTTTTATGTTGATCAAGAAATAAAACTGAATATTTATTACATGGACCGTAGAGAACAATAAAAATGTGTTAACCGAAGAGAAGGGAGAGGGGGGGAGGTGGTAGGATGAGAACACAATGAGTTGACGTACCAATAGTTCTGAAACTTGTTGATCATACCTCGTGTTATTTAAAAAAATAGTATTACATTTGAAAATAAACAAGCAGCAGTAAAGATGTATGTTTTAGTTCAGATACAATTTATAAACGTCTTTCTGTAGGTGTAGGAGAATAGAAAACAATATAAATACCAAGAGAAGACTATATTATACTTCATAATAGTTCCACCAACTCCAATTTTCGACGTACACATATGTATGTGATTCTGATAACTAGCAATGCCTTGAAAAAAGATATCAAGGCGTACACAATACATGATCTCTAAATTGTAAGTATTATCCCCAGCACAATTTTCTTCGCGGTATTGTGGTAGGTTAGATCAATATCGAGACAATAATGAAAGAAGTTTCACCTGTGCCCCTGAAGGCAGTAAACAGTCAGAGTAGTTTCGAAAAGAATTTGCAACAGAAATTTCTGCGGAATAAGCTGCAAAACAAATACTTCGAACAATGTATCATTTTGTTCTTTATAGTAACTATTATTTATCTTTTTTGTCCGTATCTTTTGTGGTCGAACCACAGATCTATTGAGTGGCGTTTTACTTTTGTTTTAAACCCTAGGGCGACGCGATAGGTACGTTACCTGCTGCCTTATACATCCTTTTTAGTTGGGCTAGACCATACGCCTTAGGAGAGGACTCTCAATGTTTATTAAACTTTAAATATAAACTTTGTACGTTTCATCTCTGGTCCTGTGGCTTGGCTCGTTCAAAAAGTATGTTATTTACTTCGCTGGTTCATGGTCTAATTATAGTCCGGATAACTCGAAACCGTATTTAAATGTGTCAGGTTTTATGCGATTTTAAAAAGTATTTATCTTGATGATATCATTTTATATATACAGGGTGTATTAACGAGAGCCGGTTAGATGTATCACGACTACATAATGCACAATTATTAAATTTTAGAAAGAAAGATGCTTAGTGGATCAAATCTTACAAGAAACAGGTGGATTTTGATGGCTAGAGGATCCAGAGAAAACAGATGGCAGGAATAACGAAGCAACTGCGGACAACGTTGTTTCTGGGTTTTTGCCCTTCATCAGCGCAATGAAGGTTGAAGCTATCGATGTGCAACATTTCTGCAAAAAAATGCACTTTGAGTGTAGTATGGTGAAATTAGTATTTGAAAGAAGAAGTATCTGCATGTTTAGTGTCTATTGTTCCCCCACAGACGACTTTAACATGTTTCTTAATCAACTGTTTGCCACTATAGAGTTATGTTGCAGATGCTCTAATGATATATTTCTTTGTGGGGATTTAAATGTTAATTATTTAGTAAATACACAACTTTAATAATTTATCTTATGCTATAGCATAACATTTATTCACACAACTGTTTTAAAAATTTAACAGCTACATTATCTCATGTGATGGATTCGAACTACCTAGTAAGACGCTTTTGTAATAAAAATTAAACTCATTTGACAAGGGTTACTGTTGATGAAATAAAATCCAATCAACACTAGAAACATGTGGTTTTGGTTGCCTGGATATCTTATTTATCAGCGAAAATTATATAACATTGATATCAAGTTTTTTTCTCTCATATATTTTCAGGTATTAACAATATTGTGTGAAACTGTGGATGTTCATTAGCATACCTGGATGTTTCGTATCAGAGAACATACATATGACTTCATTGATAGGAATTGTAGGAGATTTGATACATATTAGCTTAAAATACCTTTCTTAAACAGTAAAAATGTTACAAAAGCTAATAATAAGGAATATATGGGTAGATATTGTGGGTGTAATTCAACGCAGGTTGGGGCTTTTGTCCACTGAGTAGTTAGTTTCACACAATATTGTTAATACCTGAAAATATATGAGAAAAAAAAAACTATACATAAAAGGTAAATTTTTTATTAATTTTTATTTATTTTAGTATTTTGTTATGATATTCATTGACAGTTAATCAGTTTGACGTTGTCGATATTTCATTTTGACATTCAATTTCAAATAATTTTAATTTATTGGTATAATCATCTTTATAGTTAGATATTTGACTCAAGTTAAAGGAGGCCACCTGATGAAGCGATCCTAATAAAACGTAGAAATAAGTGAGATCTCAATTATTGTGGTTGAATTTCGAGTTCCCACTCCAGAGGTTAGTAAATATATTAAATTTTTTAGATAATTATTGAATAGAGTTTTGTCTGTGGATGTTCATTAGCATACCTAGATGTTTGGTATCAGAGAACATACATATGACTTCATTGATAGGAATTGTAGGAGATTTGATACATATTAGCTTAAAATACCTTTCTTAAACAGTAAAAAAATTGATATCAGGGTCTACGAATCAAAGTATGCCTCAGGGATCGGTTATGGGACCGATGATTTTTCTTCTATATATATAAATGATTTACCAACTTATATGGATACTTTTTGACATTTCAGAAACGTGGCATGACAGTTAGTCTTTTTATTAAAAAATCATCAAAGCTTCACTTTTCATCCTAGATACATAGATAACTATTATAATACATGATAGTTTCTATATGTTACAGAGAAAATCATGTACCTATTTATAATATATCTGGCAAGCAAAAAAACTTTAAATACAAGCAACTGAACAATCCTTTATTTCTCTAACTACCAACTTCATTCATATAAATGTATCAGATGTTACCAATAATATGCAAAATCACATGAGTTATGTAATTAATAGCATAACCGAGAGTAACTTCTCTAATGTTACAGTAAATATCTGTAAATTATAAACAAGATATATATTACTGCATATTAATCTATGTAAATTTACATTCTCGACAAAATTTACGTATGTATAATGTATAATTATGTGTAAATGCAATTCAATTTATTACCTATTGTAATACATATAAATTTACGGAAATAACTTTTATAGCGTAGTAGTAGTAGTGTGGTGTAGCAATTTTCTAATGCATACAAGATAAATGGCAACCAGAACCTTGTTAAATAATTCTAAACTATCGATTGCGTACTTAATACTGAAAGCCTTGAATAATTCAAATTTAGCGATAATTAAGCGTCCTTCAGTAACAATTATTATCACAGAGCATAGAAATGTGCTTAAATACCTTGCACATATGACAGGTCATCTATCAGAACTTTAAAAAAGCAGACTCGGTGCAAATAATATCTTAGGTACCTTATGATTGATTTCTGTGTTCCAGATTAATTCATCAAATCGTTAGTCAAACTTGAACTAACATCTTATTTAAAAATTGGAGCTGGAGAAGAAGCCATTAGTGACCAAAAGCGCATAGCTTGGGAGCATAAATGGCAAATTCTAGCTCATTTCATAATCAACCCGGAAATTACTCAATTACAGTATTCTTTAAGCAAAGCAAATAAAATATAGTAATTTTGAAAATGAAAAAATAAATAAATAAACTGTATTTGGCTCTGTTATATACAGATGCTGGTCAAGAATTACGCTAACAAAAGTCACCAATAAAAAAATATTACATAATCAGTTATAAAACAAATGCGACAAGCATTGCAACGAATTTTTCATCATTATTTTTTAAGGAAAATGACAAATCTTTAATCACGTTGGTCGTTAGGGAGGATTAATAATTAAAGTTACCCCTTTATACGCTTCATATCTAAACTAAATTATTCTTATTTATTTAGCAGTTAAAGTCATCTGCAACGCACGCCCTCATAATTGTAATTGCGTCTTCCCTCTACTATTAGGGAAATATATACGAGTAACGAAACATGCATCTGTCAATAGCCCTAACAAGGAGAACAGGATTATAGTCCACTTAATTAGTAATCTAATCCATAGAGAAATATTTCAAAATAAGTACTTCATAAATATTGCTTGATAAATTAGAATTCGGTATTTAATTAAACACAAATATCAACAAGTAAGGATGTATCAAGACCGAACACAAGATCCCCAAACTGAGAAGGGTGTCTACAAACTACTGGTTCCGTTCATTTCGCTCACTCACGATTGACGTTATTAGTATATAAATGTATATAAATAGAAAGTGCCAGAGGTTGCTTGTTAATACATTTCGGCTTTGAGTTGTACCTTAGAAGCATCTCTGTGTCCCGTGTTATCACTTTTGTGTTATTGGAATTATTTTCGTATTTTGGTCCAATATTGGTAGTTCTGGTAGGTATTTGTTATCGTTACATGTCGTTATTATTTAAATGTTGCTGAAAATGTTTTTACGTCAAATCTTAAATTATGCTGCGTTATAATTTTTGGGGCACAATTTATATTGTGGCTACTTATAAAACCAAATTGAAAAAGCTAAGCTGGCAAATGTATTAGTTTCCATAGGTTCTGAAAAGAACCTTAGTTAAGAAGAGAGCGGAATGGAAAGTGCTAAGGTGCAAGATAACCAGAGAATTTGCAGTGAGGATTTTCATAAAGAAGATCTTAAAGATGAGGTAAAGGAATTACCATCTTTTATTGCTTCAAATTGATGCAACGTCCTCTTCTTTTCCGACTAGAGGGGATATACTTACCGAACCAATATATTCGGTCTATTCTACCCTGTAAATTATCGACGTGAGCGAATATATTTATCTTATATTGTTACGAGGCCTCTTTAGGTATCTTGGAACTAGTTTCAATAACTCCCGTAGTAATGATCCGATTTTGATGGGGCTTGCGCTAGTTTTCTTATAAAAAAATGTATTTTCCAGGATGACCTAAATCATATCTTTTGATACGAGTACACTAAGGTTGAAAATTTAAAGAGAACAAAATAAATGGGCACCCAAGGAGCGGAGAATTATTTTATTAATTTATATACACTTTGTTCCTGAAAATAATTGATAATAACTTTTAGAATAGAATTTAGAACTAAGAAAGTGTATTTTAAGTTAAAACCTGCTTAAGGAGCCACTTATGTTCAAATAGAATTGGGCGACTATGCGGGCAGGTTGATGTATATATGGGTATCTTCGTAGGTATTCTCGGGCTGGTGTTCCCATTGAAATACCCATATTATACAAAAACAATGCATACTTGCATAATTTTCAGTTGTAAATAAAATTTCAAATGAAGAACAAATTGACAGAAAATAACTATTGTTATAGCAACCATTATTTTTATTTATCAGGCTACTCTGATATATGAAATTATATTTTTTAAATGCTTGTAACTTCTAAACAAAAACAGAAATATATTGGACCCAGCTACCATCTGCTAAAGTTTGTTATAGCGCTTGTACAACATCCTGTATGTCTGCATCAATTATGTATCTTTTTCAGTATACTTCAAACGCATACCCTGCTTTATGAAATGATTAGATTACTAAAATTATCGCTTAAAGATAATTTATTTTGCTAGGTACTCGTCTTTGAAATTTAAATTAAGTTTTCCTCATCCCCGTTCTTGAGTATTTTTTGCTAAATTGACATTGTTAATCCATCCCACCTTAACTATCGCATAAGTACGTTTGCCTATTTCTGTTACCATCATCTAGAAAATATAACATGTAGGAAACAAGAAATAAAAGTGCATATAAAAGTTTTCCTTTTTAAAATTTTGTAGATGCATCAGACTGAGAAAAACTGCATTATCGAGTAGTCGGACTAAGAAACTTTAAAAACAGTACTAAAAGCAAAAATAAAACCCTAGACGTAATGAGGGCGATGACTAGTGACTATAATGGACAATACGTGTTTCGTAAGTTTTATTAGTCGTTCTAGTTAAAAATAATTTAATTAGTGATAAAACTTAATTGATTACTTATATACCGTGCAATGTAACTCTTGGAGGGAAGTTGGGTATTAAATCGACTCTCCGGGTTGCAGGGATTTAATATAGTTTTCAAATACAAAAGTTCGTCTAAAAATACAATAGGTGTTTCATACAAGATGTTAAAATAAATAAGTTTGACTACCGGTGTTGGGTTAATTATTTCTACCTACCTAAAAATACCACAGGCGAAAATAAGAATAACTTCTTTTTCATTTACCACAAGTGGAATCTCAGAGAACTGGATCTTCAACCAGAGCTTGGTATCAAATAGGAAAAACTATGGAGGGTAAAAACTAATAAAAAGCATTCGCCTATCAGGCAGGTTTTTGCGCTCCGTCGTAGTGGACGCGTCTAAATTCGAAATAATTATATAGGTAAGAACTAAAAACAAACAATAATTGTGGGTGGCCTACCCTCAGGACGACGAATAGCCACAACTAAATGATGGGGAAATCTAGGCAACCTGAAATATATATACGGAGTAAAACGTTTAATATAACTATAATAAGTACATGAAGTAAATAAAACATTTGATTTGGACAGACGAAAGGACAGTGACAAAACAAGACAAACAACTGGTGGAAAATTGCGTTTACTGGTTTACTATGTGTGTTTTGTTACATCTCACCCCTGACCCGTTGAGTTGTGGTATAACTTTATCAAAATTTTGACATAATATAGTGATTAGCAAATAATTATTTTAACAACTCACGGTGGCATATAGTTGTATCGTTTCAAGTGGCTAGCGTGGAACACCCCACGTTCCTTTTGATTTTCCATATAACTCAACACGTAAGTATCATCTCGAATTTCTTTCTTAATACGATAAGGACCTTCAAAAAGCAACAATAATTTTTTTGTTTCAGCCTTTAATGCGGATGAGAGATTATTCGCTTTCAACAGGACCGCATCGCCGATGGCGAACCGTACATAGGGGCGACCGGGGTACCGAATTGCCCGACGCTCTGCCTTAGACTTGAGGGAAGCCTCTGCCAGAACCAACTTTTGCTCTGGAGATGGTAAGGTACAGGCTGGTGGAGATACCGAAGGAGGTAGTAATCTATTTCGATCCTCACCAAACTGTAACTCGTTTGGGGCAAATCCGGTAGCCTCATGTACTACTGAATTCAAAAATTCTTCAAACAAGGAGATGTTAACCGCCCACTTACTATGATGGTCGTGGCAATAGGTACGTAAAATACGTGCTATTTCCTCATACACCTTTCGGAGGGGTTTGCACGGGCATGTCGTACGGAAACATAAACCAGTCTTATACCGAGTGACTCAAACGTAGACTTCCATAACTTAGAGGAATACTGAGTAGCATTATCGTGCAATATTCGCTTAGGTTGACCATGCAAGGGGAAGTATTTTTTCACTAGACAGTTTATCATGGCGCGAGAAGTGGCCTTTTCAGGGAAATAAAGTAATATATTTAGTAAAGACATTAAACACCACAAGGATGTAGCAAACCCCTGCACGACTACGAACCAACGGCCCCAAAACGTCAATAGCCAAAAGGTCATCTTTAGATTCAGGTACGATTTGTTTTTGGGGAGGATTTGGTAAAATAGAAATTTTTGCCTTTTGACAAATATCACACGTTTTAATATATTTTTTTATGGTGCGTTGCATATTATGAAAATGAACCTCATCCCGCAGAGCTACCCATGTTTTGTATACGCCAAAATGGCCTAATGAGATATGGAAATTAACAATGATATCCTTTATTAAACATTCAGGAATGCATAATAAGAGAATATTTTCGTCTGAACCTCTTTTATACAAGATGTCGTTTATCAAAACATATCGTTTATTTAATGTTTCGTCGCTATTTATTTTGTTTCGAATATCCACGAGTCTGGGATCTTGCAACTGATATGACTTAATATTTTTCAGTATATGTTGGAATTGCGAGGGTAAATGCAAGGCGAACATTTGAAAGCACTTATCGGAAGGTGTTGGTAACCGTCCACAAGCGTGCCTGGAGAGAGCATCGGCCGCGACGTTCTCCCGTCCAGGGATATGTACTATATCAAAAGAAAACTCCTGTAAGGCTAGGGCCCAACGAGTAATGCGAGGCGAGAGGAGCCTACAAGTGTTCAAATAAGTTAGCGCCCGATTATCAGTATACAGGGTGAATCTACTGGAAAGTAAATAATTCCTCCAACGCTGAAGACAATACAGGGCAGCTAAAACTTCCTTTTCGTTCGAGTGGTAGTGACGTTCTCGTTCGATGAGTAACCTACTTGCCCAGGCCACAACCCGCTTTCGATCATTGACCACCTGAAACAACTGACCTGAAATACCGATGTCACTAGCATCCGTGGTTACATGCCAAGGTAAATCGGGGTTTGGATGGTATAGAAGAGTCGCAGTCTGCAGTTCTTCTTTCAAACCTTGAAACGCTTGCTCCTGAGCCTGTCCCCACTTCCATCGATTTTTTTTACGTAGCAGCTGCGTCAGAGGCTCCGACAATTCTGCGAACTTGGGTGTAAAAAACCTGTCAAAATTACAAAGTCCCAAAAATCTTTGGACTTCCTTCATGTTCCTAGGCACCTGGTAGTCAACGATAGCTTGAACCCGTGCAGGATCTGGACGAACCCCTTCAGGACTAACTATATAGCCTAAAAAGTGCATTTCAGTTTGGAAAACTACATTTTGAAATTTTAACAGTAAAACCGCAATCTTGCAGGCGACTGAAGACCTGCTTCAAATGCTCTAAATGCTCTGAAAAGGAAAAAGAGGCAACGAGTAGGTCATCGACATAGCTAATTAGAAAATCGTCATACGCTCTTCCGAAAACGGTATCCATTGCCCTGGTAAAGGAACTAACAGCGGTCGATATGCCAAAAGGGAGTACGCAAAACTGGTACGTTTTTGTGCCCACCATGAAACCTGTGAATTTTCTGTCGGACTCACGCAACGGTAACTGCCAATAGGAATGTGATAAATCTATCTTGGACAGATATTTCTTGCCGTTTAGCGTACCAATGATGTCTCCTATTCGCAATGGAAGTTCACGATCTGGTTCTAAAACCGAATTTAGATGGCGTGCATCGAGACAAACGCGTACCGAACCATCTTTTTTTATGGTGGTCATAAGTGGTGAGATATACGGGGTGATGGCTCGTTCAATGACCCCCCAGCTCTCCATTTGTGAAATGGCTTTTGCCACAGCATCTCTGTGTGCTACTGGAATTGGATAGGGCTTTATAAAAAATTCCTTATCGTCTTTTAACTTAAGTGTATGTTCGTACAAACTGGTACGACCCGGTATATTTGAAAAATACTACTATACTTATTTAGTAAATCATTAAAACACAATTTTTCTGATTCAGACAAACAACACTTAGAAAACACTAACGAAAAATCTGAACCTTTAGGTTCAAATTCAACTGAATACTTGCTAAGGGAACAATAAGTACTATTATTCACTAAAGCAGCAATTTCGATAGGTGCTGGATCCTTGAAGGCATGATTTGTTTGCACTTCCGGAACAAAAACAGATTTTCCGCCTAATTTTAATTTTAGGACATTTTCGTCTAAACAAATTTTGGCATTATGTAGCCTTAAAAAGTCTACACCTACTATTAATGGGTAAACAAGTGAAGGGATCAATAAAAATTCATGTGAGAATATTTCACTACATATCGTAAAAGTGAGCAGAGCCTGAATCGAAACCTTTTTATATTTACTTTTAAATGCTCCGATTACTCGGACACCGGTGCAAGGAAAACTTGGAATGATTTCTTGAGCTTCGGACAGCTGTGACCAGACCTCATCGGAAAAGGCACATATGGTACTACCCGTATCGATCATAGCTGGGTATGTATACCCATATAATTTGATAGAAATTATGAAAGTTCGAGTGTCTGCAGGCTTGTGATCAAAATCACACTCCTCCAGCAACTCGCTTACTGGATTATTTTTGATAATCATTTGGTCGGTTTTGTTTAAAATACTTCCCACAACCGACTCTACATGTGGGAGTCGTCCTCGTTTTCCAAGAACTCGTCGTCCCTAGTCTCGAGAGTACAAACTGTTTTTTCAGTTTTATTATTTTTAAAAAAAGGTTTGGGTCCATTGCTCGACTTTTTATTATAATAAGAAGAATGATTTGTATCATTAGTATTATTATTATTTGTATTGGTCGTGAAAGTCTGTTTTTCTCTGTATTTTTGAAATAATAATCTGCTTGCCTTAGCCTATCTAAAGCTGCAAGGAGACTATTTGCACCTACCAAAGTTGATGCGACATTTGGTGGAAAGTGGCGAGCAATTGTAGCTATTAGCTGTTCCACACAATAAGGAGGGGACAAATGTTTAGCCATAGCTACATACTTGCTAAAATATGTAACGAAAGAACCGTCATTATTAAATCTACCTGATTCTAGTTTTAATTTTACTTGTAACTGTTGGTTAGGTCCCCAAAATTGTTCCAAGAATGCTTTTTTAAATTCTGGGTAAGTAGTAAATGTATTGCTGAAGGCATTGAACCAAGTTCTGGCTGAATTTACAAATAAACCTGATATTACTAGTGCTAATTGATTCATACTAGCATTGCTAGTGTTTAGATAAGTTTCAATATAATTTAAAAAATCTACAGGGTGTACGTTGCCCTCAGGACAAAAGGTAGGTAACAATTTAAGAACATTTGTATCTAGAATACATCTAGGTCCATTTAGGTTAGTATGGTTGCCATATTGCGAACCCCAAGAAGGCATTGTATAGTTTGCAGTTATTTGTGTGGCTTGAGCTGGATTTTGAAAAGGTATATTTAAATTATGATCTAGATTTTGAGATCTAACATCGTTAACTCGCAAACATTGCATTGCCTTAGCTACTTCACTAGATATTATATCAGTAAGTTCTGACTTTGAAATAGCTAACGTTACATTATTTTCAGCTTTATTTCGATCCCTGCCTACTGCTCCTAGTGTTTCTGGAGGGAAATTCTGAGCTTCAGTTGTTGTCTCCTGAACAGGGGTAGGCAAGCCTGATAATGATGGAAATGAAACATTGTTACCTTGCGTATGTTGTCCCTGAGCTACTCGAATAGGTGTTCGGGGCAGACCGCCTCCGATTGTCGTACCCTGCATGCTTTGGCCAACTATCCTCCTGGTTCTCAGGTTGTAAGAGGGAGAATTATCCTGTTCCATGATGTTGTACAGGACCAAGCCTCTAGTTGGGCGCCAAGTTGCAATGGAACTCTTGGAGGGAAGTTGGGATTAAATCGACTCTCCGGGTTGCAGGGATTTAATATAGTTTTCAAATACAAAAGTTCGTCTAAAAATACAATAGGTGTTTCATACAAGATGTTAAAATAAATAAGTTTGACTACCGGTGTTGGGTTAATTATTTCTACCTACCTAAAAATACCACAGGCGAAAATAAGAATAACTTCTTTTTCATTTACCACAAGTGGAATCTCAGAGAACTGGATCTTCAACCAGAGCTTGGTATCAAATAGGAAAAACTATGGAGGGTAAAAACTAATAAAAAGCATTCGCCTATCAGGCAGGTTTTTGCGCTCCGTCGTAGTGGACGCGTCTAAATTCGAAATAATTATATAGGTAAGAACTAAAAACAAACAATAATTGTGGGTGGCCTACCCTCAGGACGACGAATAGCCACAACTAAATGATGGGGAAATCTAGGCAACCCGAAATATATATACGGAGTAAAAGGTTTAATATAACTATAATAAGTACATGAAGTAAATAAAACATTTGATTTGGACAGACGAAAGGACAGTGACAAAAACAAGACAAACAACTGGTGGAAAATTGCGTTTACTGGTTTACTATGTGTGTTTTGTTACAACCGTTTTCAGACTATGCTTCAGTGGATCGCAGTTTTTTACTAGCAGAGCCTCTCTGAGCTTAGTTCGTGAAAGAATTTCCAGTCTAAGTGCATAATGTGAAAGTAATCGTTAATTAGATTTCGTGTTGCAGAGTTGAAATTAGTTAATGAATAAAATTCTATAAAAACTCCACATCAATGAATTACTTTAATATGTACGTTATAGTCATATGTAATCAAACATTGTTTGGGGAATTTACAGAATATTTTTTCGTATTTTTTTAACAAAAGCGAGAGGGAGATTTGGGATTTGTACTTAAAATAAATATTCAAAACAAATTAATTTCTTGGTAAAGTTTTGCTAAAACTTACGAATTATCTTGCCCTCATCCAAATATATTCTAGAAAAGGCTGACTTTCCATTTTGTGCCAAATGTCCCCCAAATGCAGACGCACTTTCCTTTGTCCATCATTTCAAATTGTCGTCCAAAATATGCCAAAAATCAACATGTGGGATATCGTCACTTAAAATATATCTAGTCACAGATTTCGTTCTTTTTCACCTGTTCATCAGTTGCCGTTTGAAATCAACAGTATATGGGAATTTCCTTCATAATCGTCAGTTGTTAGAAGCGTAGTAGTCGCATGCAGATTAACACGCTTTTAATTCGTTTTATTTATTCCTTAACTTTAATTAAACACTAAGCAAACAATTTCTTATTGATTTTTTTGAAATCCGTCCCATCTCCACTTCTTCAAAATTAGTGGGTACTCCGTCTCCCTCTTATACTTTACACAGCTATTCTCTTATTTATATTATTTTACGTTTATTACTATTTTATGCTAATCCAATACTATCCAATTATCCACTCACACTTTATTCAATCTCGAAGGGCCCTAGCTCTTATTTCAACCTCCTTGCAGCAATTCTACCTAGTAGGACACACACTAGAACAACAAGTTTGACGTCTTCTATTTCTTCCCCACATTAACACATGTCGCTCTCACCTTCTTTACTCAACTTGAACCTACTCAAGTACACCTTAAAATTACCCTGCCGCGTGGTCACCTGAGGCAGTATCCCATTCACCTCACACCCTTCTCTATTCACCCTTCTCCACAACTCATGCAACCAAATTCCCGTTTTTCCGTCATCCATTTATTCACCTCGTTCTCTTTATTCCATTTCCTAACATAATACCTCATCCCCTTCCATGTCTACCCATCTCATTGTTTCCTTACATTCTTTATTTGCCATCTTGATTCTCCTATTACTTGTGTTTTGCCATTCCACCACTATCTCGTACTATTATATCACACCTTTCTCAATCTCCCTCTGTATTTCATTTACCGCCTTCCATCTCGTCTCCCATTTCTTTATTTGTCCGCAGACTTCTTTGGAGTCCGTATATGTCTCTATAATTTTCAGTCTCCCTCTACTACTTATTTCTTTCCTTATGCCCTCCCTCAACGATATTCCGACTAACCCATTCGTATTTAACTCGCCCCTCATCTTACTTTTCCTTCTTCATCGTAAATGTTATACACTCTGTCTCTCATTTCTGGTTGAGGACGTTCCTCTACTGTTACCTTAATCCCATGCACTGACCACATCACACTTGGTTCATACTTAACTCTAGCCTGGTCATCGCCATGATGTCTCAATCTTTCTGTTTTCTTATTCTACTGTCATACATTCTCTCTCCCCATAATTCCGGTCCATATATCACCATTGGGCATACCATTTTCTCATAAATTACTTTCAGCACCCTCCTGTTATTTCCCCATTTTCTTCTACCGAAGAAAAATAATTTTCCCCCGATTTCTTGGACCTTAACCCTTACATACATACATCATCATCATCATCATGATTCAATCACCTCATTTTCCTGTCTCCAGTACTCCTCAATATTTTACATTTACGCTCATCTCCACTCTAAACTCTTCCATTCTGATGACTGGTTCTCTTATTTCATCTCTAAACAAGATGAGCTGGGCCACTGTTTTGGTTCTACACTTTTCCCAAACTCTGTGCCATTCATTTTCAAGTTTCCTTACCGACAAAAAAGACAGAACGACTGGTCATCTCGCGGTGATACAAACGTATGAAAGAACGAAGTTTGTCGCCGACTTCACTGTCGATTCGTTTGACACTCATTGTCTTGGTTCAGTGTTCTACTAGATGCGTCCCATACGTTTAAAGTGAAGTTAATTTTATTAATCCGGGGTAGTGGGTTTTTTGTGTTCATGTTTGAGCTAATACATAACATGATTGTTCAAAAAATATATTTGACAAAACCAATTCTAAAACATGAACCGAAACTAGAAACTGCATTATTCGATTCAGTATTGAAATCAAATAAGCATCTATTATGTATTTTTACTCATTTCTGGTTACGGATTAGTTTTTTTTAAATATACTTCTCTCTTCCCAACGAATAAAAACTACAAAATTTGGTTTAAGTTTTCACTGAATTTTAAAAGTCGTATGTGTATACTTGCCATGCATATTTGATTGGTACATTCTGCTATTGTTTCAGGTAACAATCGAAAGGTAATTTAGTAAATCTCGAATAGGACCATAGTACGATTGTCAGTTGTTTGCGTTCGTGGTGGAATTTCTACTAATTACTACCTGCAATCTAGTTAAAGGGTATAGAGTCCATTTCGATTCACCTGCATCCGCCTGCCCGGAATATCATAGTTTGTATCGTTGTTAAAGAGCGACTGTATAAATTGCATTTCCTTTGGTGTAAGATTAGAAAAATACAAACAATGTCATAAAAGATGATTTTTTTATTATTGCAATACTGAAAACATAGTGTTATTATTTTTTTAAATACTTGTTAGATAAGAGGAGCAGGACATATATAAATGAAATTATTGAAAAGCAAAAACTTTCACTAGGTACAGATGTGACAGAACATCGTAGTTGGAAGACTATTTGTATGAAATGAACAAAAAGCATCTGGAGTAAGTAGGTAATACTTTTGTATAATATTATAAGGTATACAAGATGATTTACAACTTATCCAAAAAATGCAAATAGATGTGTCATGAAAACTGGAGTCAACATAAAAAAATTGTAAAATCCTTATAGTTTCCGAAAAAACTTTTTCAACTTTTACGTCGCTGGGCCACTGAAGTGTCTAGCGTCATCGGAATGAAGGCGATTCCGAATACTGACATACGACGTAGTATTAACGTTTTTACGATAGAGTTTACATTAGTTGTTCAAGTGTCTAAAAGGTGGCTTGCATGTATAGGCTTGCATGTATGGCTACTGTTTTAAATTATGGTGAAGTAAGACAAAATGTTTTATCAGCTTCATGTCTGTCGCAAAACGATTTCCCGGTAGACATGTGCTAAATGCAGCTAATTTTACCGCGGTATTGCAACGTAACGTAACACGGGAAATTTGCAAAAGAATCATGGAAGGGATGGAACTCCAAGCCATCCATGGCGTATTACAGCAGCTAAGGAACACATTTTAAAGAATATTGAAGAGAATCCCTCAATGAGTATCAGGCAAAACGCTTAACAAGTACAAGGAACAGCCCAATCAGTAGTGTGGCATATCATGAGTAAGAAGCTCAACGCTCAACTATATCTGTGTCATCTACAGCGTGTCCAAGAATTAATACCAAGGGATTATCCCGTACGAATTAGATTTTGTGAATGGTCGCTGCAATAAAATACTCAAAATCCCAGATTTACAGCTGACGTTTTAGTTACAGATAAAGCTATTTTTACATGGAATGTGATGTATAACATTCATAATACTTGTGTTTAGGAGTTTCCAACATTTCACTTCCAACAACGCTTTTCCTTAAATGTTTGGGCAGGAATTCTCGATGATCGCTTGATTGGGCCATTCATACCAACAAATCGAATGCATGGGGTTCAGTATCTCTAGTTTCTTCGAAATGATCAGCTTGGACTTCTGGATGAAGTGCCCTTAGCTGTTCGACTCCAAATGTGGTTCTTGCACGATGGTGCTTCCTCTCAATTTCGAAACAATGCTCAGCAGAAACTTAATGAAGTTAGATTCTTTTTGTGAGGACATTTAAAAAATTAAGTGGACACTACTAATGATTTATTGGAATGTATCATGGCTGCTGCAATAACTTACGAGTTCAAAACGCACAAGAAACAGAAATATGTGTATTAGTTCGGGGAAACTAGGTAAGACCGGCCCAAATGCGTTTAAACATTAATGAACAAAATTTTGAAAAGTTTTTGTAGCATCAGGTGAGTATGTTTAATTATTTTATTAATTAAAACCACAAATTAATTTGACTAATTAATAATAACAATAGTGGCGAAAGCAGTTGAATTCGCTCATATAAAATACGTGTTTTAAAATTTTATTTATTTCTTCTTCTTTGAACATTTTTTCATTTTTTAGTCTATTAATTTTTTATTACACTCTGCCGACATGCCGGTCGCTGGTTGATTACTTTGCCTTGCGTTTTACAGTGGACCAGTTTCCAGGCAGAAATGTTCTTTAAATCATTTTTGAACTGCGCTTTTTACAAAATTCTCTTTGTAAGAGTTCCTTGTATATGAAAAAAATTTTTGGATAACTTCTGAATCATCCTGTATTTCATTATAGGTAACTTAAATTAAATAATTATCACATTTTCAAGTTCAAATTCATGCTGTCATATTCATTTGTTTGTAAAATGCCTCTGTTAGTTAGTCAATAAGCACACATGTGTTATGAGAAACAGTTAGGTGTAAACTTTACTGTGGTGGATTAATATCAATAGTAGTAAAACCCCATGTTGCAATATTCAGCCACTGATAATAGATACAGTATATATTGTTTACAATACGGAGTCCACTGGTAAATATTGCCCTAATTATAGTTAAAGTTCTGTGCTGTTAATTTCATTGTTGCTAAGATAAAATTTCTGACAATTCTGACAAGCACAAATATAACATTCTTGTTGTTCTGTTTATTCATTGTGGTTATTTAAATTTTACTCAAATAAAATAACAATTTTAAAAAACGTTTGTACATACATCTGTTGTTATTCTATCCCTACATTTTAACAATTATTTTATAAATAAAATTACATATACAATATAGTGTAACCTCTATGTTTGGTTAGCGTAGAAACACGTCACGTAGACAAACAAACTTTACTGTCACTCTTACTTACACAAGAAATATCTTCCAAACAAATTTCGCAACTGTCAACGCTTTACTTTGACGTTTGTCAATCGCCTTCGACTGCTCAATATAAACTGACTCCAGCGGCGAAACCGATCCGCTTATATAGGTTTTTCAGGGTTCTCGAGAATCAAATAGAATGTGGTCGAGAATGTTCCAAAAAACGTTAAAATAAAGGCACCACAAATTATTATAAACTCTAACATAAACAGAAACGTAATTAACATACTAAAGAGGTAGGTGAGCTTCAATTATAAATTCTAACTAAAAAGGTAGGTGAGCTTCCGTAACAATAGCTATAAATCCGTTTTGCTCTCGTTATATTATGGTAATCAGTAAAGTCTGCCCTTCGTTCGCAGATGTGAGGTCTGGAATTGGCGACGACCTTAATAATTAAATATACTTTATATTAAAACAAATTTAATCTTGTTCAAGGCAGCTAATCGACAGAAATATCCCATTTATTTACCCGTAGGGGCTCGATTCTCGAATTTAGTAGCACATTCCTTCAGAAAGTGAAGTAAATTCTTATGAAAAAATGCAAAAATTATTTCATATGGCTTCTGCTGAAGAAATATAAAGCTTCAAGAATTGCAAATATACAAATTAATAATAATACACCCAGGAATGTTATAAGTGGAATGAATTTCCGCTCGAATTTATTTCACGTTCGAGAACGGAGATCGAGAAGTATTGTTTTTATTTAGACATGTTGTCGGTCAGTGGTCGCGCGGTTTAAAGTGTCAGTACTTGAATCGAGGTGACTAGATCGAAGTTGGTTCGCGCCCAGCTGCCGGTAGACGGTATATAAGCTATATTCGTGGAGAGTATTGGCACCCTCTCTGCGGGTATGGTAGGGTGGAATAATGTTAGCTTGGGTTAATGTGAGAGATTAATACCGGTTGATATTTGACTACCCCCCTAATTAATGAGGTTTTCCAGGTTTCCCTCATTCCTGCACTGAATAGTGGTTAGGGCCTACCAACGTAAGTCGTTCCTGGGTGCAAATGCGGCCTGCTTAATGATAATATGCCGCCCCCTCTCCCGCACAAGTCTCCGACTTCTGGGCTAATCCCTGTGATTAGAATGAGGGGTAAAGATATTATATATTATATTATTATATTATATTAGATTTACAGCAGGTTACTACTTGTAAAAAAAATTATTGCAATAAAACTGTACGTTAGGATACGTAGTTAGAAGCAATGCCGTATTACTACGTTCATTATGGCGGCATGAAAAGTATTCTGCAGCGAATACACTCAAGTTATGGTACTTCTATTTTGTATGCTACGGATATTTAACGATCTTAGTATTTGCATTAGCATACGTACATTTTAATTATTCACGCATACCTTCAGTTATTCGTCGTATTGAGGAAATTCTCACAGCATCAGAACATTCGATAAATGACGCAGCAAATAATGTTTTTCATTTGCGACATTTTATTTCCCAGTTATAACTATCTAGTGCCGAATGTGTGAAGTAAAGAATTGATACCGATTTGCAGAACAATCGAGGACTTCTTTCCTTTATGTAATATAGTGGATCCTTTTGATGGCAAAGTTGAAGATTTTCCTGGACCCACCCTAAATGTGCCATACATGAAAAATTATATATACTTTCCATATGCCCGAGTGATCTCTGTGGATGTTGAACACACGTCTTCGAAACCTAAATGGATTATTGGCGACAAATGCCATAGCCTAACACCTGAATATTTACAGTAGTTGCTGGTTATTCAATTTTATTCCAGTACTACAAATGAATATTTATGTAGAGTGTTTTGTAAGCTAAATGTTGGATATTGTAAATTAAATTCTTTGCACCTCGGTTTCTGCAAACATTAACTTAGCGTCCTAAGTGCGCTCCTAATAATGACGTCATTGCGAACAATGTGCTGGTTTTATTAATAAGCAGGAACAAACAAATAAACTAGACGGTTGACTCCTTGCCAAGAACCACAAATTTGAACGCTCTATTTCACATTCCATCCGAAACCCGACTGCAGAAATGGAAAGGAAATTGGTAAGTTTTAAATAAATTAACAGAGCTTTGATATCAAAGAAAAGTTTTTCCGTTTGGGTCTGACTCGAGCAAAAACAGAGCACTCATTCCTTACATCAGCGTCAGTGATTGAGACACTGATGTCATTTAAGGTCTTTGTCTGTCTGCCTTTTAGGAATATGTCATGATATGCTGACAACCCGGTCGATGCATTACCGCAGGACATCCGCAAACGGATATATCTTAGGCGGGGAAGGTTCGGAAGCAGCTATCCTTTACAAATGTGTAGGATGGTATACATTTTGGCGAGCGTGCCATTTAATCTATTTCGGAATTTGATGTCAAGAAAAAACAGCATAGCTTTGTAAACAGTGGGAAAGCCTGTATAAACAACATGATATACATGATGTTTGAAAATAAAAGTTACAAACTATGGGACATAGAATATGAGGTTAAGACACGAAAATATAGGATACACTGAGAAAAGCCTCCAAATAACTATGCTACTAAAAAATAGTAGGATCATTTGGTCAAACCTCACATTGTATTATATGCCTAATTTTTATTAATCATTTATAATACATGTGTGTATCAACCAATAACGTCTGGAAATTCGCAACAGGTTATTTCAACGCATATTCGTCTAATCTACCGGTAGATTTGATGATGGTATTTCAAATGGTAGACCCGCTAGGTGTGGTCTTAAGTTGCTGATTTTTGTATAATTTGGGTGAGTAGTGAGTGACACGAGAGGCTGTGGTGGACTAGTTTATTTTCATTTTAGCAGGTTTATATTTTGCCCAGGGGTGGTGCTTGAGGTTGACCCTCTTAATAGGATTGGTACTTTAAGATGTACCATGCCGGCCCCCTTGGCGACCTTAAGTCGTAATTTTTTTGTGATTAATTTGTGACTTAAGAAATGTATATCTTAATTCAAAATAGATAAGGATAAGGTGATTAAGGCTTATTTCCTTGTGATGTGGCCTCCACGTAGGTATTGAGTCCTCCTTTGTATGCTGCTGTTTGCACTTCTGAAGGTACTCTAACCTTGCACTTCTGAAGATACACTAACTAGCACCTTTAACTTTAAACTTTTTGTTTTATGATTTACCCCTTTTTTATATTCTAATTATTATCACTCACTATCCGGCTCGAAGGACCATAAAATAATATAGGTAGTTACTTAAGTAACAAAAAATATGTATTCATGAAGTTATAGAATTAATAATAAAATGGAATGGTTTTGTTTCTAAAAAAAAGTATTATGTAATGTTCTTTTTATCTTGCGATTTGTATACCTATACATAAGTACGTATGCAAAAGGATTGTAGATAACAAGTTTTAGACTCTGTTTATGTTAAGGGGCAAATATACACGTTATTCTAGTTTTCAAAGAGAGTATATCTAGCAAAATGTGCCACTTTGACATATAATCTGTATATGAAAATATGTCTCAATAATGTGTACTAATGCTTGTACTAATTTTCAAAATATATGCTTAACTTTTGCATTACGTATTTCTATGCGGAAGTTTTAAATAGGCAAATATTATTTTTTTAAAAATGTTATTTTGGCTCTTTTGACGTAAGAGCTTGCTAATAACTTTTTAGTTTAGTTTCCCGATTACAAAATACTTGAACGACTTGCACATTCTATAATATGCTTACTTTTTGGGAATTTTGGCCTAATTATTGTATTGTAGTATTGAAACCTTTATGATAGTGGTGCAACGTAGACGTGGACAAGTGTTGAATGTGGTCCTTGGGAATCCACGAATAAGTAGAAGCCAAATTGTTAGAAAAATACCTGGAGTATCCCAATCAACGATGTGGCACAATACGAAGTTCGGTTATCTCCATATCATATTCAGCATGATCATGCACCGTTTCCAGAGAATTATCCATTACGAGTTATGTGAGTGGTTGTTGCAGGAAAATGCTGATAATTCCCAATTTACTGCTGATGTACTAGTTGCACATAAAGCTTTAGTTACTCGCAATGGAATACAAAACATTCACAACACACACGTTTGGCAACTCGCAAATGCGTACGCAAATGAACTGGACCACTTTTAACGTCGTTTTTCACTTAATGTTTGGACAGTATTGTTGATGAACGTCTAATTGGACCGTTCATTGCCAATTGTATGGATACTTTACAATATCTCGAATTTCTTCACAATGACAATTGAAACTGTGCCTTTAGTTGTCCAACAAAGCATGTAGTTTTTACATGATAGAACACCTCTGCTAGATGCCCGATATTATCACCATCAAGTGCACAGAGTACGGTAGATTGAACGGAGGGTTCGGTCTCCCGATTTAAACCCTCTTGATTTTTTATGTGGGGCTATTTAAAACATGAAGTGTGTCGTACCGAAATGGAAACCGTCGAAGATTTGCGCGAGCGCATCACAGTTGCCGCTAATAATTTACGTTTGCAAGAATAGCAACCAAGAGGAACATTTGCTTGTACAAGCCGTACAACAAAATATCGAATAGTTTTTGTAATAAGATACCTATGTGCTCATTATTTATAAAGTTCATGTTTCTAATAGTGATCAAGTACCGCAATTCTTCTTCAAAATCGGTGTAACAAAATTTTATTTACTTTAAAGACACGCCACTTTGGTCAGACCTATCCATATTTAAGTTTATTTTAAAGATAAAACGCTCCAAATCTTTCTTGTGTAACAGAACATTGGAGGTTTTTTTCATGCTATAGGTGGCATCGCCAGTTTGCATTGTCACTTCATTACAGTAGCCCGTATTCCAGTGGCGTGCAATTAAATATTTTTTATACGACTGCCTTGCAAAAGGGGGTTTTGCACACGGAAAACACGTTCTGAAAATGGTATTTTGCACACGCCGTGTGATAAACATTTTGCACACGTTTATGTCATCTTATGCAATGTTTCAAGTTGGCTGCCGTCACGGCTCCTTTATTTTGTTGATCAGATACTTAAAAAATTCCAAAATTACAGAAAGCAAGCGAAGTATGTTCGGAACTGCTGCCCACAAAATCCAAAAGCAGGTATAAAGTTGAGTTAAGCCGATTCATGGACTGGCGACTAGCCAAAAATGTCCAGACTTTCTCAGAAAACGCAGTAATGGTGTATTTTGAAGAACTATCTAAGAAATATAAATCTTCGACGTTATGGACGATTTTTTCGATGCTCAAGTCAACGTTAAATGCCAATCACAACATATATCTTGGAAACTATAAAAAGTTACAACGCTAATCAAACGAAAATCCGAAACCACGTCCCAAAGAAGTCCCAAATGCTCACAGCAGATGATTTTTGCTGGTTTTTGACGAAATCATCAAACGACAAATATTTATTTATCAAGACAGTGGTGGCAGTTGGACTATCTGGGGCATGTCGAAGGGAGGAATTATGTTATCTCAAAATAGAAGACACCAAAGATTTCGGCAGTGCTATGCTGATCAAATTCCTTCAACTTATTAACTCTTATTAGCTCTTATCTTTCTAACAGAGGTCTTCATGTTGTTTACCGCGGTTGCAAGTCTGCTGAGGTACGAGCCACCTCGGGTGTCCCTCAAGGGTCTAATTTGGGACCCTTATTCTTTAGCCTATTTATTAATGACATTATTATTAATTTAACTGTGCCCTGCCTGTTGTATGCAGATGATCTGAAAATTTTTAGTACGATCAAGAACGCTGATGATGCTGCTGAACTTCAGTACAATCTTAATGTCATTAATGAATGGTGCAGGGTTAATAATCTGTCACTTAATACTAGTAAGTGCCATGTACTGTCTTTTTCTACAAAGAAACGGTTAATTTCTTTTGATTATTCCATCGAGCAACATACGCTGTCTAGACCTGATACTTTCTGTGACTTAGGTATTATTTTTGACAGAAAATTGTCTTTTAATAACCATCTACATCATATTACTGCAAAAACTTATAGATCTCTTGGTTTTATTATAAGAAATAGTAAACAGTTTCGGAATTCTAACACTTTGAAAATTTTATACTCTACTTTTGTCAGGTGCAATTGTGAATATGCATCAATTGTTTGGTGTCCTAATTATGCTGTACATGTGGATGCTCTTGAAAATGTTCAACGTAAATTCTTGAAATATGTTAGTTTTAAAGCTGATGGTGAGTATCCCTCTGTTGGGTTCCCTCAAGTTGAAATGCTTAATAGATTTGGCCTTGAAACTTTGGAAAATCGACGTAAAAAGGCTTATTTAATTTGTTTACATAAAGTAATTAATAATGTCATTGACTGCAGTGCCATCTTGCGAATGTTGAGCTTTCATGTTCCCAGAATTGAAGCTAGACAATTTAACATGTTTTATTTGCCACCTGCTAGGACAAATATTCTGCAACACTCTCCACTGCATAATATGTGTAATTTATGTAATGAAGTTATCTTGCCCGTAGATTTTTGGATTGCAATATTTCAACTCTGAAAAATCTGTTTTGTAAATGTTATTGTCTTTATCTAGATTTTTAGATTGATTCTTTTTCATATTTGTTTACATGTGTTATGTCTAAGTATTGTGTCATTTACTTCATGTATGCTTTTGTGTTTTCCTATTCTTTAACTGGGCCTTTGACCTGTTGAATAGTGTAAATAAAATAAAATAAAATAAAATAAATAAAAATAAAATAAAATAAAATACAAAAACAAATGTACCAAGGTGTTTTACAATTACAGGAAACCTTTACACTACCTTAAAAAGTACTGTGATCTTCGTCCCCTAATCTGAAGAAAGGCAGGTTTTTAAACTATCAAAACGGAAAATGTTCAAGCCAAAACGTTGCCATCAACAAAATTGCTAGGAAATCACCAAGTTTTTGATGCTAGAGAATCCAGAAAGTTACACGGGACATTGTTTTCGGCGTTCATCGGCCACAATTTTAGTCAATTCTGACTCAGATCTGTTTGCCCTCAAACGCCATGGAGGGTGGAAAGCCAGTACAGTTGCCGAAGGCTACGTTGATGACTGTTTGAGAAATAAACTGGAAGTTTTGAAAAAGATAGAATCTTCAGCGTCTTCGGCTGCCACAGAACCAGAACAACAATCGTCTAATGGAATACAACAAGAAAACAACGACCGCACGCTGAAAAACTGCACTAAAAACACGACACCAAAAATATTCTCTATTACCGAACACACGGTGCACAATAATACTGCTTTTCCCAGCCTAACCTTAAAGGAATGTTCAAATATTACCATAAATATTAAATATTAGTTTCTTTTGGTAATACGTTAGCAATTTTCTTAATAGAAACGAGTTAAATTAAAAGATGTATTTAATTGATTTTGTTAATGCGTTGGCAATTTTAGTAATAAAAACGATTTAAATTAAAATTTGATATTTGTGGCATCTGTTTGTAGTCGTATAAAAAGTATCGTAATAAACTTGTTTGAAAATCTTGTTGTTTAATATACTATTAAATAGTTTTCAGAATGCTTATACGAATTTGTTTTGCATTACCATATTTGTACACCCTGTATAATAATATTGACTAATATAGTTTGTTGTAGACTTTAAGATTAATTGCGTATCCTTATCTTATATAATTCATTTTGGTGTAAAGACTTCAGTATTGCACCGACAAGATTGCACTTAGACGAACTCCAGTTCCTCCCTCATCAATCAACATCAAAGTATTAAATTCACCTGTTGCATACACTCGAATCTTAAGCACTTTATTAAGGAACATCGAATGAGTCAAAAAGATCAGTTAACCAGTTAACGTCAGGTACCGGTAAGTGATAAGGGTTATTCCAAAGCTGCCGAGTTTTTTCGCCTGTCCGCACAATTATTTTATGCTCGTCAGAGTCCCACTCGCCCTATGGGAAAGCGTGGACTCGGAGGCTATTATTTATTGCACGACAACTTGTTATTTACATTTGAAAAGACAGGTGGAAAAGAAAAATTCTGTTTCTTTGAATGGAATAGGAATATGTTTGTGTATTTTTTATTTGAAGTGACTTGTTGCATTACCTAGCAGCTTTATCTTTTTATTATGCAGCCCATTAGCAGCCACCACTGAAGTATGTTGGATTATATGTTGTACAGGATGTCTCAAACTCGATAGTATGGACCTACTGTGATACATAAAAATTTAAATAAAATTTGAATCAAATTCAATCAATTTTTGGGATTTTACAGAAAAGACTAATGCCATCATCAATTATATTTTTCCCAGAAACCTGCCCAATTTGTTTTCCTGTTAAAAAGCACTCTTTTTTCTAATAAGTTTTTATTAGAAACATTTTTATTATTATTACAAATGAAGCTCCGGGCTAAGGAAATTCCTGTACAGCCCTGACAAATATACAATTAATGAAAGTGAAGAGAAATAATAAAAAGATAAAAAATAAAAAAACAACAAAAAGACAATGATAATAGAATGTTAAAATAACAGAATGTTCATCGATCGTATAAGGTGCTCCGCCAAGTATCCAGGCGATTCTTGAAAGCATTGATGGAGATTGCAGTAACTACGGAAGGAGGAAGAGAATTCCATACTGAGAACACGCGGTTCGGTAGAAACGATTGGGGAACAGATGTCTTGAAGCTATCCTTTCTCAGTTTCAGGTGATGTCTTCTCAAGCGATCAGGACTCAGGGTATAAAGCGAAGAAGCAACAGAAGTGGTGTTAAATACATACAAAACCATGAAGCGCTCTAAATGTAAATATTAAATCGCCGCGAAGCTTCCTTTTGGCGAAAGAAGACAAATGAGCAAGCCGTAGTCTCTCATAAGATGATGATTCGATACGGTCATAAGCGAGACGAGTAATAAGACGTTGCACAGCTTCCAATAATTTCTGATCCCTTACTAGATCAGCACTCCACACTGGACCAGCAAATTCAAGCAGCGGTCTGAAATAATACGTATATAGTGTCACTAAAGTTTCCAGACTTGCTTCAGTAAACGACTTCCTGAAAAGGTACACCAATGAATTTGCCTTTTTGCATTTGGATTGTATGTGTTCAGACCACGACAAGCTCTGCGAAATTAATACTACAAGGTCGTTTTGTGAAGTAGGTAATAGATTTTAATGTATTTAATAGTGAATACTGAAGCAAGGGGTTATTCCTGCCAAGACGGAGAACAGAATATTTCTCAGCTTTCAGAGGTATCATCCAGTCCTGACACCATTTCTAAATGTTCATAGGATCACGCTGAATGATGTTATGGTCTGTCAAGGGATTGGCATATAACTTGGTATCGTCCCCAAAAAATGCAGATTTGGAATCTATGCGATACGGAAAGTCGAAAGTATATACTAAGAAGAGTAGAGAACCCAACACAGATCCTTAGGGTACACCACTAAGAATAGGACGTGAACTTATGATAGTATCTAGGCAATTTTCACTACACACGTGTATATTACTAGTTGCCTAAATTAAATAGCATCACAGAAATGTATTATAATCAGATGAAATATACAAGTAGGTAACCGAAAATAAAAATAAAATTTCTTGTTCAAATATTGTAAGAAAATATTCTTTAATGTTAATTGTTTGTTGAACGATTTCGTAGTTAAATTGTAGCATACCAGAAGCGCCGTATTTCTAATCATTATGGATTGATTTGCTTATCGAATGGTCGAATAATTTTTTTTCGATTTTCTGTCTTTATTAAGCCCTGAGAATACGTGGATCACCCTGTATATTCACTTTAAGCACTTCAGTGGCTGAATTTTCAGTAAATCGGTGGAATTAACTCAGAAACACATAAATATACCTACTAGTGTACTAATTCAAAGGCAACTGGACCACCTTTGACTCAATTCAAGATATATTGAACGAGAATAGCCTTCGTTCCATTATCAAGTCCTCAATAAGTTCGCCCAATGTTCGTTAAATGGTATAATATTACCCTACAAATCCCGCTAAATAGTTTATATTTGACACCCGGAGGGTCGTATAAATGGCCCGAAGATATTAAATATATAATGGAACCTGATATTCTCGTTTCAAAGCAAGGTACTGACCCTTTCTAATTGTTCTTAATTAAGATGGACGGCCAACGGTGATTAAAATCAATTAACGCCCAGTTTGAGCACTGGGAAATGTATCTAATCGAGTGTAGGTTTCAGTCCATTTGGAGTTTACACGCAGTATTTAAGCTGTAGAACAACGAATAGAATTTTAAAAAATGCGAAGAATAAAGTCGACTTGGTCTGTTCACTGTTATGTCAGATCAATTGATATTACATGAGGTGTTTTGGTCGGAAAGGATAATATTTTATGGTGTTCTCAATGTCAAAGTAAGCAAATACGTTAATTATGGGTTCGAACATGTTTCCTTTCCAAGGTAAATGTCAAAAAACATTAAATTCGGTTTATTCTAAATATCTCCAAAGAAATTTAACATATTACTCTGACCTTTGGTATATAATAAGAATATATAAAATAGATTGTTTTTCTCATATCAATTTTTATAATTCCATCAATGGCGTAAGTCTCAGTGAAAGTTTAATATTGTTTAAGGGAAAATGGTAGATCACTGTTTTGTTTTCAGCAATAAATTCTGAAGGTAATGTCGGAGAAAAAGAAAATTGAAAGTACAAAACAGGACGTATACAAAAAAAAATCAATAAAAATAAAAGTCAAACATATTTCCAAGCACAAATTTTTGCTAATGTAGTAACACAAATTGGAATAATAGTGATTTTACGGTTTCCACTGGGCTATTATTGGTATTAAAGCTCCTACTGTCGGCATTGCTCCTCAGATAACGGTGATCTTTTGGAAAGTACCACGGTAGCTTTTCTGACTAGTCGCATCGTTCCAAAACATCCCATGGTTCCAAAGCATGGGATGCTTTCAAAACATGGAATGTTCAGCAGTCTATGGGACGTTGTCGGATGAGCGACTCCATCTGTAGGAGTCGTAACACAAATAAAAATCAATATATGAACTAGATCAGAGACTTTAATAGTGGGTCCGTGCCTATACAACCGAGAATAACAGGAGCAAGTCGAAGGTTACCAGCCAACGATATAGAAGTGAACATTAATTCTGTGACTGACGGGAGACTAGTTACCTAGTTCATAGCATACATTTCAAAAATTGAAGTAGATTAAATGACGTAAACTTTGGTTTTTTATGTAAATTATAATCAGTAACACTCATTTTTATATTAGATATTAATAATGTATGCAACCAACTACACCGATAAAAATTTGGCAGTTTGTGACCAGCGTAAAGTTATGTAAAATTACATAATAAGTATCATGTAAAATTATTCCATAATATGTTATTCTATCGTAAATTTCCGACACTATAACTTATATCAACTTGTAAGTACTTACATTGTAATTGTAAAATATAGATTTAGTTAAAATAGTTATAATTAAAATTTTCTTATATTTTATATATACTTATCTTTGTAACTACAACTGAAAAATGCGCATAGAGAATACTGAATATCAGTGTGAAAAAAATTTAATAACGAACAATATGCACATGTAGAAAAATGTATGTATATATCACAGAGTTTATCAGTCAGCTCAAATATTCTCATTTGTTCAACCCGAGTTGTGTAACACAAGCCAATTTAAAAATGTACTAATATTATCTTTCTAGCCATATAAAGACTGTGTCATGAAAATGTTGATTCTGCTTATTAAAATGTACAAAAATACCTACAGCTTTAATTGAGTCAATATAATATGCAGAATGCCTGTTGCTGACAAGTTATTGGAAATACATTATGTAAGTTACATTTCTATTTCTAAATAGTTAAGAAAGTTTTGTCAGAAGCGGAATAACCTCTGTGTAGGAATTTTTTTTAGTGGAATTTATCCATCTATCTCTAAAAATGCATTGCATTAGAAAATGTGTTTTAAATGTTTTTGCTAAAAATGACGTCTTCGTCTTAAAACATTTATATACTATGTTGGTTTTTACAAATATTTGTAGATATACGTATACCTATGTGAAAAGAAATATTCTTAGCGCGCATTTTAGTTCAGTTAAGTTCATTGTTCAGTTAAGTCAATTAGTTTAGTACAATTAACGTAACTATAACTAAAGTTAAATGTATTGGGTCGTTTTGAGTTTTTTAGAAATAAAGCTACGGCTTCGGGATACAAGCGAGTTTATTGCGGCTAAGTATAAAATCAGACTGCCGGTTCAGTGCATCCAGTTGAGTATATAATAGAAACTGGATGTGCTGACTACATTTTTGTATAAGCGATAATAATGTTACATAAGATTGGCTACGGGGAAACTACAAAGATATAATAAAAATATATAATAAAGTCTTTATATAATTCCTCCCCTCTTAGAAGGAACTTCGGGAGGTGTTGACCTTTCTGGGACTACAACGGGTCGAAGTGATGGTCTCGGCGCTGGTTTCGGTTTGTGTCTTCGCACAAACCATGAGTTGATACTCTTTCGGAAGATGAACAGTAAGAAGAGAATTATAAGTCCAATCAGGATCCAAGTGATTCATTGGGTCCATGAGGAGGTGCTCACTGAAGAGGGGTCTATCAAACGGACTCCGACATCCATAGCTTTAATTTGAGAGTTAAGACCTTCAAGGTTGTCTATTGCGTTATTAAGGGTGGTATTGGCGATATGTTTAGCTTCTACTGCAGGTAACACAAGGGCTGACGACTGTAGAGTGGAAATTGGCATGAAGAATTTACGCCCATTTAGAATCAACGTACAACCTTCAGAGTTGGTAATAAGAGTGCCTTCTGTTATAAAGTGATGAACGGAATTTTTACATATTTCTTCAATATGTATTGAGCGAGAAGGTAAAACTAGTAGTCGTCCAGATGGTAACATGATCCTTATGTTAATATCTGTTGTAAACTATTACCATTTTTACTACAAAGATAAATATGTTATTTGCAGTAGCTTATGTTGCATCAGTTAGAGACACAGGTAATAGCGCAGTTTTAATGCAAGAATCTATACAACGTATCGTTTCAGTTTTTATTATATTTATAAATTATTGTATAACATTCAAATTGGAATAACGAATGTTTGTTTACTTAAATACAATGCATTTTAAAGAAAATTTCAAGCAATAATTATTTAATCAAAATAATCAAAATTTAAAGTATCTTAAATTTTTTATAATTAAGACTATGGCGCGCCATTCCTATTGGAAACAAAGTAGTGCCACAGGATTTCTCCGCCACTGATGATAATGGAAATATTTAAACATACTGAATAATTAGATCAAAGGACCAAATACTCTTGCAACCTATAACTATTGTTGATTTATCACGAAAGGTTTCCAAGGAAATAAAAAATATAACAAACATTTGGAAATGTTTGACACCCTGTATCTCGAAAATGGTGAACTTTTAGATATAGGTCTATGAAACTGTTCCCTAGATATATTATATCAAATACCACACGTATGACTTTATTAATAGGAATTGTAAGAATATTGATTATATTAGATAAAATATCTTTACAATCAAGTAAAAAAAATCAACAATACTCAGTTTGTATTATATTATTTTGGATACCCACGTTGTAATCGTTTTAAATTTAAATTTTCAGAGATATTTTCATAAACTTTTTGATGAAACATCATTCCACAAGTGTGTACTAGAAAATAGAACAATTAAATGATATTAGATAATATTTATATCAATCAATTTCAAGAAGTGACCTTAAATAACAAAACTAAGTCTTCTCACCCTGTACTGCTGTAATACTACCGATTCCTTCTACAATAAGAATTTGGGATGTGCTTAACAACGTTCGGATTCACAAAGATTAAAAAAGTATTATTCTCAGCATGCAGATTTCGAGCACAATCGTCAGCGTTAAGTTGGAGCACCTGCCTTGTTCTTAATAAAGCCTTAATCGCGTTATTTTTATTTCCCTCCGTCTTGGACGTCTTTAGTTAACTTTCGAGATCAAGTTATTCAACTCGACGTGGCGTAAGTGAAGATTACAGACACCGACTGGTCTAGATCCCCAGATAACAGGGGATTAAGATGTTCTAAGGAGGAACAGCCTGTTCCTACCAGGCGACTTCGAATTTATAGACAAATAAACTGGAAACTTATCTCTACTTATTATGAATATATTATATCGGAAATTAGTAATATTAAGGCATGTAATGCGTAGAAAGTCTAAAATACGCATATACAGTTGGATTGAAGATTAAGTATTAGAATTGTATCAGAACATGAAAATACTGTAAAATTTACAAATCATTAAAAATCCTCACTTATCCATTAGATATATCTCAGTCAACTACAACTTGTCGAAGTTCTCAGTTCAGAGAACTCAGAAGTCTCAAAAGTGGCATCCTTACTAAGTTAACTTCATTTAAGAAATGTGGACAAATGATACAGACAGAAGTTATGTTTTTGTGAGGAAATTAGAAACTTATTTGAGACACCTCAACTTTAAAATTTACATAATTTTCATCGATGAAGCAACTTTTTGCTGAAACAGGACTGTGAATAGCAAACTACTAGGGCGCAAAGGATTAGCCCGGAAGTCGGAGACTTGTTCGGTAGAGGGGGCGGCATATCATTGGTGCTTGAACTAAATTCAGATCCGGATTCAGTGTATCAAAACACAAAAATGGTTCTAAAAGGAATGTGTACTATAATATAATCTAAAACCTGCTTTACAAATATTTGACACTATTGTTTTGCAACAAATATAATCACATAATTTATCAAAATCAGTAGATACGAAAAAGCTAACTATGACTTACAGTACAAATATTTTATACAAATATTTTTTAAGAGGGGATAGAGAAAAATAAGAATTAACAGAACCATCTATCAAAAAATTTCCAAACTTATTTATAAAACGAAAACAATTTTTTTTAAACTATAAAATCCTTATTTATCGCCGCCACTAGCCTTCTGTCAGGTGTCAAACGTAGTGACAGGTCACCGCGTTGACAGGTGTATCAGTTTACGCCGCTTTGAAAAAAAATATTTACAAAATGTAGATTATTATTTAATATTTTAATGAGAAACACGATATGGTAGCACAGGACCTGCCATGCAAAGATTTTGTACTTGCCGAGGACCTCTCCTTCCCTCGATCGTTCTGTTTGTTTAATGCGCGATACCTACTTGGTCAGGCGGTCATGACCAGGTCGATTACTTACATCGGGAAAAACCACAAAGGATAACAAAAAAATAGACGCAAATGTACATAAATACATAAAAACTGCCACACGTTTTCCAACAAGGCATTATAACAGTTGTTCAATGTGGTTCAAAAAGTATTCAGTCTAATATTTTGTATATTCGGAAAACGTCTTTGGTATTACGCTGCCACACGATAATATGCACTTGTCACACTACCATAAATCAGCACCTTATCCGTCATCTAGGCATTTGAATACATCATGTTTGTAAATACACTAAAAAGTACGCAAACAATTAAATTTGCAAAGAGCAAATACTGTAAAATTATTTCAAGTAATTAGAGTACCGTAGCCGTATGCAACATTTTTTTACATTTGCAGACACCATCTGTAGGCCACTAATGCAAGTTGAACTTCACGCTGATACATTTTTAAACTTCTTGTATTGTTGGCGAATTAAATTCTGTTAATACTAATAATAGCAACAATATTAATAGTAATCGACAATGTTTGCATAAAATAATTAGTATTATTTTAGACTATAATATCCGAAAATGTTCTGTGTGTTCTTTGAGGTTTGGAGAGTATGCAGCTAGCAATGCAGTATATTAGGTTGTTATTTTAGAACATTTAGTAACTAATTTTAAACGTTTTATAGTAATTAAATAAATTATTATATGTCGTATGTATTAGTGGATAATTATTACGATTCTGCTAGGAGTGAAAATGTAGCTTTGGCAGTGTGCAACGAAAGAACGAATACAAAATACTACAGCTAACCGAATTAACTGTTATCTATCAGGTACTTAGGCATTATTAGATATTATTATTAATAAAAATGTTTATTTTTGTCGTTTCTACACCTGACAATGCTGCAAAAAACGACCGCTCGGTAGTTGACATATCTAGCCATCTCAGATGGTGACTGATTGTCATAAGTGCTGACTTTCCGTAGGGAATGGGAGTTTTACCCTATTGTTGAAGCATTGACCTGGAATTCCGAAATAATTTTTTTTATTGTCTTTTAGACTGAGCACGTGGTTAAAATTTTTGTACTTAGTTTATAGTTGATATATGCAGGGTGATTCATTAATAATGGGACAGAGCTTAAGGACATGTTGCTGACCTCAAAATAGAGCGATTAAGCCAAATATGCTTTATCCGAATGTTGCTCCTTTTCTATCTAAAGGGTGTCAAAGTTGAAAAATTAAATTACATTTTCCTTATTATCTTTTGATCGCATCGACCGTATTTTATGAAATTTGGTATAGGGAGTTTCTTAGTACTAGAAAAGGCACAAAAGAGTCGTAGCGATTTAAAGGGGTTCAAACCATCGTTGGTGGCGCCCTCTAGCAGATACATCAAAATCGTCGACATATTCGAATTTCTAGTGCCAAGAAACCCCCCTATACCAAATATCATAAAATACGGTCGATGCGATCGAAAAATAATAAAGAAAATGTGATTTATTTTTTCAACTTTGACACCCTGTAGATCGAAAAGGAGCAACATTCGGATAAAGCATCGTTCTATTTTGAGGTCAGCAACATGCCCTTAAGCTCTGTCTCATTATTTATGAATCACCCTAAATAATGTTTATCAGCTTTATTTACGATTACTATCTAACTATCAATGAGGACGCGTATAGATGAAAAGAATTAGAAGATTTCGAGGAGGAAAGCTGTTTCACCCGTTTATACAATCATTGGAATAAGTTTTTATGGGTCCCAGTGTCGTCATTTTCATGTCGGTGTTCGGTTCACCGTGATTTTCACTTACATTTTATTGTCATTTTCATTTTATTTTATCCTTTTCCTTCATTTTACTTTTGCATTTCCTTCTATATAATTTTTTTCAGTTTATGTTCTAATTTCTTTATTTTTTTTAAACATTCTAATTGAGAAAATAATATTTTGTTATATGAGTAATTAATTTACCTGTTTTTAAATGATATTTGTTATATTTGAAAAATATAGCTGCTCTGTCAACGAGACTACGATACATCCAATAATCTGATTTCCTACCTAGTAAATCCCACTGATAACTGTAAATTAACAATTTATCTATTTTAACAAATATGGAACATGAAAAGTTAAGCTTCCATAATGAAATATGTAATTAGGTAAATCCAGTTCTGTTTAATAATACCTTTACATTTGCTATTGAAGTATTTATTTTAACAAAGCACTGCAAATAGATAATCCAGGAAATAGGAAATATAAACATTTGCCATTAAACACTGACAGATCATCCATTACACTCATATCGGCTGTACATATAAAATCAATTACGTCCGAGCAGAATATTTTCCCTAATCGCATCCGATAAGCTTATCTGTACCGACGATTATTAAATTACTGGCCCCCATCCAATTTCAACCCTTCATGATTCGCTTAAAGACTGTTCGCCTGTTTTTCTTAATTTTCTCAAGCGCAGCCCTCAGCCGTATCGGAGATCTTTCCGCCCGATGTGTTTTTAATGTAATTCCCCCACATAGGGTATCACTTGCAGAAGTATTTTTCGATGTCACATGCCGTTTATTGTAGACGGCGAGCTAGGTCATTTTTTAAGTAATATGCGGGACTTCCCCTATTTCTAATAAATTCTTTATGGACGTTGGGCTGGGATTGTCGTTTTTATTAGCTGGGTAAATTAGCCTAGCACGTACACAATTTGATATGTGCAGAATGTATTTAGTATTTAAATATAGCAGCCATTGATTACACAGCAAGAAATCGACTTCACAGGCTACTATTTTGGGAGTATTAAAATAATATTCTAGACTGTAGAATTCTAGTTATTTTATCAAATTTAAATGAAAAGTAATCCACCAAATCGACTTTAAAATTTAAACTAAACGGCTATTCCCTTTCCAATTATAACTGCCGTTTGCTATCCAAAATGCGTTCAAATTGTATAATTTATTGTGTAATAGTGTAATGGTTGTGCCTGTTGTGTTTTTCCGGAGTAGAAAGGGACCTATTAATTTTTTTATTAGAGACATGCTTTTAAATATACATATACTGTTAGTTGTTCTTGACAGATATAGTTTTGGCGAAAGCTAGTTGGATTAAATCTAGCTATTCTTACAGAAATAACTCTCTATTTATACCAATGTATTTATTTCTAATTTCCAGAACATTCTCGACATTGTTTTCAATGTCTTATAAAAAGGATTATTCTTAGGGGTCAATTTCAGGGGAGTGTAACGCCGAAGGGAGGGGTCACTTCGCAAAAAATAAAAAATACAGGTAACCTAATTTATTTTGAAGAATCTGTGACCAAATTTTGTCGCATTTATTTCCGGACACTGTTTGTATGTGACTTAATTTTTAGAATATATATGTTTTTTAGAAATTCGACATACATTTTCTGTGTTTAATCAAAGCATTAAATAATTATTATGCATCACAAAGACATGCGGAAAATATACACGCAAAATCATGCATTTATTCAACTTGTGGCGATTTCGGTTTGAATAAAATAAAAGTAAGAATTTATGCATTATGCAGAGGAATTTTAAACTATTTTATAACATTGTTTTCAACTTTGCTAGGTGTATTGTTCACATTAAACGGGGAATATTAGCATCGGAACAATGCGAATTGCAGTTTCACGGTATGCAGAGCATAATATTACATTTGTTAACTAAAGTGTATAAACAGAATTTATTGGAGCTATTAAAATCATAAATTTGCAGCACATGTGAAGTTGTCAAATGAAACAGAGGACCCGTTCGACACGTTTCTCTAATTATCTCAATTAGTGAACTGGTCACTCCCTGCCGCTCACTGTATTTAGAATTTTAACGCCCAGGGTTGATAGTTTGGCTAAATATGCCATCGGATTTAATTTTAAACAAACTCTCGTTTCTCTATTGAATTTCAAATTCATCAGTTAATAATATCGTAGGAAGTATACAGTTCACAGAATACCAAGAGCTTTCATAATACAGGGTGTTACAAAATAATGTTAAGAAAATCTAGAAGCAGGTTCTGTGTTTAAAAATAAGAGAAAAAGTTTATATAAACCATAGACCTTATAAATCATGGACCGGCCCTAGAAAGAGAGGTCCGGTGTCCTGATGTGTACAAGAGGGATGAAGCTAGTCCGGGAAAAACAAATGTTCTATGACAGAAAAATATATAAACATAACCTGACAAAACCTTTCCTGTTAATATTATTAATGATTTGTGTGCCTTTTGTGATTTAGTTGTGTTTATTAGCAATAGTTTTTAAAAACTCATAAACCATGGTGGAGACGGTCTGTCATCGTAAATGTCATACGTCTGTCATTTACGGTTTTTGTTTTTTTCGGCCAATGATCTGTGGGTTTTTGCCCGGAGTAGCTCTATCTCTGTCGCACATATCTGAGCATCAACGATTTGTATATGCAGAAAACGGTTTTGGGCGCGTCCATGATTTATAAGGTCTATGATATAAACATGGGTTCGAAAATGCCACGTTTCCGAGATACAAGTCGTTTAATATTTTCTGTTGTAAATACTATACCCTTCATTTCTCGAAAATTGATCGAGATATTGAGATTAGATTTGGTCCACACCAGTGTGTAGTAAAGGGCTACTTTTACATGGATACATTTGTCTTGCTACTAGCATCAGTGGAGTTCGTTTAAGCAACAAGGATTGTGCGCCATTGATTTTTAAGCAAATTGGTATCGCTTTCTTAGAGCCAAGTTAATTCTGCTTAAAAAGTATCTCTTGGACGTTTTCGAGAAGCAAATTAATTTATTAAACATTGCAATATACCAATTTTGATATGGTCACATAAATTCTATGTCAGACTTAAACAAAACAAAGTGTCGAGTGACTTGTTTCTGAAATGTTTAAGTTAGTTTTTAATACATTTTTTACAAAATAAGTATATATGGTGAATTATTTCTTTGAAGATTTGGCCGAAGTACATTTTATGTATGGAAAAGCAAATGGAAATTCGAATGAAATGAAGGAAGGCGTCTCTATGAAGATACATTTCCTGACCACCAATTAATTTGTGCAAACACTTTTTCGAATATTCATAGACGTTTGAGGGAAACTAGAAAAGTAACAGGGAGTTTTGTAGATTGTGCTGAGCAAATAATTGCAGGAACAGTGAGGAAAATATTTTACAAGAAGATGAACAAAATCCTGCAAAAAGTTTTGTGAGCTATATCTTTATCCCTCCCCCTCATTTTTGACAAAATATTCAAGGCATACGATGGATTGGACGAGGAGGACTGGTACCATGGCCGCCATGATCTCCTGACTTAAATCCTTTGGACTTCTTTTTGTGGGGAAAATTTAAATGTATTGCACCGAGTGGGGTACGCTAACGTATCACAGCTTCTACCAACAACATACGAGTTCAAAACGGGCAAAAACCACAAATATTTGTGTTAGTTTGTAGAATAAGAGGCCTAAACATGTTTACACTTCGATGAACAAAATTTTGAATATATTAACTTATAAAAAGAATAATAGCAAGAGCAGAATTTCTGATATAAAATAAGTGTTATATAATTTCATTTATTTCTTTGATTGGGAAATTCGTTCAGTTTTTTGTCTGTACATTTTTTATTACACTTTGCCGCCATTCCGGTCGCCGACTGCATAGTTTGCCTTGCGCAAGGTCAGATTTTACAGTAGACCAGTTTCCAGAGCCGTGCGGAAGTGTATTATTAAATCATTTTCAAACTGCTCTTTGATTTTTGGACAAAAATTGTATTTGTAAAAGTCTCCTGTACATTCAAAATTTTGTTTGGACAAGACCTGAATAACTATATTTACCATATACCATACCATATTATTAATTATTTATATCTTCAAAAAAACACATATGCCTCCAAACACTTACGTCAATTTTTAATATCATTCAACACTATTTTTTTATAAGCCATTGTTCCCGAAGTAACATTTATACAGCATCTGTTTTTTTTTACAGTTCTTATTACCGATATTATTAATCGTTATTTTTATATAGGGTTTAGTTGTATCGCCTGAAATGAGAAGAAATTTAATTTACGCTTCGCTAAACTGAAGAAACGGCCATTTTATTAGAACCTTCTTCGGGCCGTAACCGTTTATTTCTTTCATTAGGGAGTCGACACCGGTGAATAATTTACAGAATTTAATAAAGGACTGATTCCGGATGGAACAATTTTTTGTTATTAAACTTTATAGTTTGACCAAGTGTTTTTAATTTTACCGAAGGAAGCTTGTCACAACCCATAGTTTACTTGAAACAAAAAATTAATATTAATTTGCTCAGTTCATGGTAATTACAACAGTTATTATCAATTTTCAATAATCATTTTAAAAAATAAGCAAGGATAATAATAATTTTTCCGATAGATTTATTTAAAATATGGATTTGATGGTAAGTAGAATTAGATAATTAACTTATGTGAGTGTGTTTGTTTATTTGTTCTTTGTGATGTTGACACCGATGAGTTATTTCTTTTTGTAAAACTTATTGTATTCTTAAAATAAATGAAAAATATTATTATTATTACAGGGAAAATGAGAGAGAAGATAATATTTTATTATAAAAATGTGCTTGAATAATTTTAAGAAACATAAATGTTTTATAACAACATAAAAATATCATAGGTGACTTCCATTTAAATTTCATTTATATAATTTTCTTTATCGGCCGGTGGTCGAGCGGTGTATGGCGTCAGTACTTGAATCATGTTTGCCACCCACCGCAGGTCCGAATCCTGCTGCCGGCAGACCGTAGATCAGCTACATTTGTAGAGAGCATTGACACCTTCTCTGCGATCAATGTGAGAAATTGATACTGGTTGGCTTTCGACCATCCCCCTAATTAATGACATTTTCCAAGTTTTCCTCATTCCTGGACTGGTGGTTAAAGCCTACCAACGTAGATTGTTCCCATACGCAAATGCGGCCTGCTAAATAATAACATACCCCGCACAAGTCTCCCGACTTCTGGACTAATCCTAGTGATAAGAATGAGGGATAATGATATTATCATTTATTATTATTATTATAAGATATCTAGATGCCAGCAATTCAAAGGTTGGCGATTGAATACTTGGCGATGAGAGATGAAAAACAATATATTTAAATAAACATTTCACAAAAAAATGCATTAACATTTTGTATAACAAATCAGTGTAATCAGTAGTGACGTCATAGAATACATTGCATTTAAATTTTATAAAAATATGAAGTTTTCAATAAAATTGCGTTTAGAAAGTTGAAGCAATAAAAATGTTGCATGCATGCATATAATCTGTGTCATGGTTGTTGTCTGCTATAAATTTTGGCGGGTTAATAAAATGAGTTACTCTCTACTATTTTGAAACCCGACTATAGTAGGTTTCACTCTTTAGCAAAATTGTTTTGATTAAGACATCAACGGAACCTTTCTAGAGCTTATTTACCGCAGATATTTTACTGGGGATAATTAATTTCTACTAATGATTTAAAACTTGTTTAGGTTTTCTGCACTCTGTGTCACATTTATTTCTTCAATATCAAAATCAATATTTCAAAATGCTACTATTACCAACAAATTTCCAGGTTAATTTCTGTCAGGATACCTATCCAGAGAAAAATTTCCTTTTCTTTTTTACCATTACAGTACTATTTTATTTTGTATGTTCTGTCAGCTCCTAAATTTATCAGTTTATAGAATCACTTGTTTATAGAAGATATAAAGAAATTCACCTGCTTCTTGCATATGTAATTTTTGCGGTCGCAAACTGATTAAAACCGGCCCTGCTCTAGGAAGAACCATCCGGGCTCTGCTTTAAAGTAAACCGTCCAAATTTATTTGATCCCCCTCCAAAGAGTTTTAAGCCGTTAGAAGTACAAAATTTATTTGTCAACCGGAGGGATTAAACTTTAATATGGGCTCCCTCACTTATATATTCTTCCAGACTAACAGTAAGTCTTTCTGCGGTCATTTTAGATTCCTCTAGGGGGCTGTTGGGAGCGGTGGAAGCTTGCTAGGCATGATCTACGTGGGGAAAAGTGAATTCAAATGGCGGCGTGGCCTCCTTGACCAGTTGAAACAAGATATATTTGTCCTACTCAGCTATTCCGTATTGGCACTTCAAAGAACGTGCCTCAGTTGGTAATCTCTAAAAACACGACATCAGAACTGAATTTTACAATGTATTACTGCTACGGGATTAAATTTAACTTCTACACTGAGAATTTCTGATCAGCTCGGCCAATATTTTATGGAGTGGGTTTATAATAAAAATAGTTTCATTTAGTCATTCATTGAAATTGCATTTTTGTTAATAGATTACACAGACCTGCAACATTCTGCTGTTTGAAAAGTAGAAAGTATTTCTGAAATATGAAATATTTTTAAAATAGAAGTCGACTGCAGTTTAATGTATTCATCGTAGGATATAGATATGTGAAATTAAATGATGCAAAATGCTTTCTTGCTATACATATTTGAGATGATGTATGATAATTGTTTAGGTCAATTATATTGATTGCTTTGTTGAATACCACCTTTCCTCTTCAGAGTGAACCTTTGATTGTCAAGGGATTATGACTTAGACATCCGAATACTTTTATGATAGTGTCCCAAATGTGGTCAGGAAAATGTTCAAAACTAGAGACGTTCAGGTATAAGGTCTTTGGATGAAAAAGTTTGTACAAAACATGAGTACCAAACCACAACATATTTGTTATAGCTCTTCAGTCAGATGATGCCCAAAAGTCATAGATTGAAGAATTTTAAATTCGCGAATTTCGAATTCATTATGTGCTTCAGACTTATAAAATTCTTTAAGATTTGAAGAGATAGTTCCGGGTAATTCATCAATATCTCCTTTTTAGGTTTTCAGTGTATCAATCAATTTTAAATAAGTGGATTTCAAGTTGTGAATATTTTAATAATGAGACAATTTCGGACAATTTATTCTTTCTGGATTATAAGCGTCTCAATTTTGAATAAGGGAAATTGAGATTCAGATTAAAAAGGCTCTTACACACATTTAAACCGATCCGGCTTTAAAAATATATAAATGTCCTAAATAAAATGTAGATAGGCACTCTATAACATGCTGGTACAAATGATACAACCTTCACCGACTTATTCTATCAATGAAAATAATTGGAATTTGTTGCATAACAATTTTTTATTCAAACCTTAGTAAAGAAGTTACAAGGTGTCGGTATAGATGAAAACGAGAATTATAATAGTGATTTCTAGGCTTTTACGGCCGGTGCTATTATTTGATATATAGTGATTTTCCAGATTGTTATGCAGTGACCTCGATAACTTGTTGTCACCAGTAAAAGAATTAAAGCTCACATACCTAGCTTCAGCTAGGATCTTTGACCTGCCCTGGTTGTTCTTGGGCTAGCCTCTGTGGAGACAGGTCAGCTATCTGTATCTCTGGGCAAGTCCATATATTGATTTCGGTTCCCATTGTTGATACTACCACTGCTACGGTCGGAACCGTTCCTCGAATAATGGTGGTATTCCGAAACGTCCCGGTGCTGCCTCTGTAGTTGGTCGCATCTCGTGCTTTCAAACGTTTCGCCGCTCTTCGATATCGGCATCTTTAGAGGTGACTCCGAAAAAGCTTGGCGGCAAATGAGAAGCTCAGTAAATATGCCGACAGATGATGCTCTCATTCGCTTAGAAGGTACGTGAATAAAAAAATAACTAAAATATATAGAATAATATGTCAAATAAATAGTTCAAAGAAATAATCTGAAAAATTTCAATTATTACCAAACAATTGTTTAAGTTAGAAATGCATATTACAATAAAAAAAACTTAGGACGAATTTATTTTCGGAAAATATATAAAAATATAGTAACAACGAATTTACAAATTAGAAAATATTGTCACACTTTTAAGAAATAACAAAAAATATATTTTTTCTACAAGTGAGTAAAAATATCATTTTGACACCATGCTGGCAGTATCTAAAGCAATTTTAAGGCATTGGTGTTAAAAGTAATTAAATTTTAGCACTGGTACCTAAAGTAAATTACGTGATTTACTTTTAACATGTACTACAATTAGAATAAAGAATTTGAGGGCCAATCTCACTAGTAGCTGTAATAGTTTCTGTGAGACTTGTACAGGGGTAGAGAGCAATGTTATCCGCCTAAGTTTTGGAAATTTGGCCTGTGATGTTCTTCTTGTTTTGTAATAGTCTTCTACGTAAGCCTCCGCTGATGTACTGGACTTCCATCCATGTCTACTAACTGTAGCAAGCACAAAGGTGAGAATCAGGCAAATTTAGAAATTCAGACATCTTAACAAATGCAGTGATTCCAACTGAAGTGGTGGAAGATTTTTTCTTAATGTATTTTATGAAAATATATGAATGATTAGTGCTCGTTAGATGAATGGTTATGTACTTCTTATAATAGCTCAAATATAATGCAAGTAGCAGTAAAAAAGAATCGTTACGCATTACACACGTTACGCACAACTAATGAAGTTCCCAAATCTTTTTCTTCAATATGTTTCCTCCTGTACTTCTACGAGAAATTGGTGGATTTGTTAACGTGGCTAATATTTTCGATTTTTTCGGTTGATATCTCCTTTTGCATTAAAAACAACAGCAAGCAACAAAGCTTGTAATATCTGCTTATGTCCTGATTCTGTATGTTGAATATGGAGGCCACCTGATGAAGCAATCCTAAAAATGCAGAAATAAATCAGATTTTATTTATTGTGGTTGAATTTTCGAGTTTCCACATTTTCAAGAGTGAACTTAGATATTTAGAGTGTTTTCATTAAACCAGGTTAGTAAATTTAGCTAGATTAATTTTTTTAGATAATTATTGAATAGAGCTTTGTCTGTGGAATTGTTCATTAGCATACCTAGATGTTTGGTATCAGAGAACATACATATGACTTCATTGATAGGAATTGTAGGAAATTTAATATATATTAGCTTAAAATGCCTTTCTAATACAGTAAAAAATGAAGTAATTTGACCAAAGCGTTGATGATTTCCATATTTTGGACTTTTCTTTGAGCACTTCTACTTACTAGGCCATAACCTGGCTCCATTACTTCATACTAGGCAATAATTGGGCTGGCTTTGTTAGCAGTATCTTGGCTTTTGCTGAAGAAATTAATTTTCTTGATATCTTTCCGTGTCACAAGATTTGAAGTTACTTGTCAACAAACGATCGAACTTTCATTACTTTAACAACAATAAACTTCATGGACAATTGGATTTCAAAATGATGCTTTATAAATTTAATAACGTAAGAAATGCGTTGATTTGTAGTTTCTGGTAATAAAATGTCACTTTTAGCACTTCATAGTTTTATCCTATATTCATTTAATAAAATACTTCCGATTTATTTTAGTTATTTTTCTTATTATAACACGCATTGCCAACTTAATGAAACGTTTGTTCTCTTTAATCTCACATCAGGAGAAATCCCAAAATCGTAATTGGAATCGTGCGAGCTATCATCAGCAACAGTAAATTTTTAATGCCCAGTGAACAAGTGAAAAATGGTAGCCTGCTGCTTGTCTACTTATCGAATAAATTAATTTTAATTGAGTCTATTTTGTTTCATTATAAAATGTGACGGGTAGCTTGATTGATTGCTGGATGTGCTTGCTTTATTGGTACTGTGATGGCTATTTGAAAGCCCAGAATTCCGATTAACACGAATGTCTGCGACACGCTGTATCAGATAACGTCAAATATTATTTATTAGAGAGGGGTATCAGATATCTAACATGCAACATCTCTGACTGGAGGCTGCTACTAAATTTTATTTTGGAAAATTGATTATAACAACATCGTTAAGAAAATGCAGTTCTCTTTCTTTCTGTGATTCAGTCAAGTACTAATAATTGTTACTAAAAAGTACAAGGTGATATAAGCGCACTGTGATAAATATACAGGAATCCCTGAAATGTTTTTCTGGTAAAAGCAACAACTTTTTTAAATTTTGTCTCTTCAAAATTTTCATAATAATTTAGTCGTAAAGAATTTTGTTCATACTGGCATTTTTGTAAAATGAGGACATCTACCTTCTCATAAGTGGTCTCATTTTCTAGTTCAATGAGTAAAATTGTTAATAAGACGTCATTTAAACTAGGCTAATTAAATCAGAAAAATTACCAACCGCTTTAAACGAAAATTACCTGAATTTCTTAGAAACAGTTTTTCTACCCCTACTATCAGAAATTAAATGTGGTTCATGCACGATGGTGCTTCTCCTAATTTTACAATAAATGTCAGCATTAACAAAATTTCATGCGACTAAACGGTATATTATTAAAAAAATTTTGAAAGAGACAGAATTTGTTTTAAAAAGTTTTAGCTTTTACCTGAAAGAAATCGTAAGAATTATTATAACAGACAAAAAAATGCATTTTTTTAATGTGAGGTATCCAGTTTATGGCATTTATGCGTCTGTCATTAACATTAATTGCATCAAACAAAGCCTTCTACCAATATATTTTCATTTACCAAATTTCATTTTAATCGTTTAATAAATTGTTAAAACTACAGGAAACTTGAATTAGATCTTTATATTATCTATTGCAATAATAATCTAATGAAGTACAGATTTTCTTGACACGCGGTGGCTGCGAGGTAGGGGGATTAAAGGTTTTCTTAAAAATAAATTTTTTTTTCTCTGGAGCATCTTATAAGATATGCACTTTTGTTGGATGCTGATAATATTCATGATTTTTCAAAAAATAATGGTGATATAATGTAATAGTTGATAAATATTCTGATATAAATATAGGTAGATTCGCAACACAAAGATGCACATGAGAAAATAATTTACTATTTCTAAAGGGAACATCGAAGGAGTCAATCTGGTCGAAATGTCTCGGAAATATTCCTCTCTTCTTTTGTTATCAAGTGAGCATTCAAGACCCTTCCTAGGATACAGAAATGTAAATTGTGCAAGACAATGTGTTGGTATACATTCTATTTCCCTAAAAAAATGTCAGAACTTTTTAAATTGCTGAATGCTGGGAATTACACTGGCCAATGTTTCCGGAGAACGTCTGCTGCGATACTAGATGATGCAGGAGCAGACATCACCACTCCTAAAAAACATGGTGGATGGTAAGCAACGAACGTGGCAGTAGGATATATAGAGTATTTCATTCAACAAAAACTTTAAGTATTCTTAATATTGGGTCAAAGAGAGATGAATATAAATACAAAGTCGTCTTCTATTTCATCAAATACATGCGCAGTGCTTTCCATAACCAATTGCAAAAAAGTTACAACTAAAATTTATAATAATGATAAGAAATCAGTTCAGCTGACAATAAATTAATAGTTCAACAATTATTATGTACTTTTGCGTGTGGAAATTTTTTTCTCGCGCTAGAAAAAAACGACCGTAACTCAAATTAGTAACTAAATGTACAACTTTTTTTATATTTTTAGGTATTAATAATATTGTGTGAAACTAACTACTCTGTGGACTAAAGCCCCAACCAGCGTTGAATTACACTCACAATATCTACCCATATATTCTTTATTATTAGCTTTTGTAACATTTTTTTACTGTATTAAAAATATGTTTTAAGCTAATATAAATCAAATCTCCTACAATTCCTATCAATGAAGTCATATGCAGGCTTTGTCTGTGGAATTGTTCATTAGCATACCTAGATGTTTGGTATCAGAGATCATACATATGACTTCATTGATAGGAATTGTAGGAGATTTGATTTATATTAGCTCAAAATACTTTTCTAATACGGTAATAAATGTACAACTTTTCAAAACACTATTAAAAAAAGTAAATATTACTGTGAACCCGAAATTTGTTCATCATTTTTAATTAGAAATAACCTTTTATTACAATTTTTGATGAAAAATTCAAAATAAAGCAATTTTTCTTTTCAATTTTTTTACATATTTTATTTTTCTGAGCAGTCGGCATCTCAAAATCTAAATTTATCTATGGAAACTGAATTAATGGCCAAAAAATCAAAAGTAAAAAAATTTCTCCTCGTGATTCATAAATCTTGTATATATAAACTGAATAATTTATTTCAAATCACAATAAATAAACAGTCCCCTTAGCGACTCCCTAAGCACTCTGGGGGTGTTTAATACATTATTAATAAAGAAGAATCATCAGGGATGTAGCTCAATATTGTTGTGTTATGAAATTTTGTTGGGCGCCAATTAATATTTGTGTTGAAATTGTATTTGTGTTTCTGTAATGTTTTGTGTTTGTGTATTTTGTGTATAAAAGAAAATTGTATTTATTGGACTACAAACCTGTATCTTATAAATTTTTTTAATGCTTATTCAATTACCCTGGCTGCTTGGAGAACAAAGACTCTGGTAGTCGGTTCGCTCGTCAAGTCAAATCTTTTTTTTTTAAACACACTGTATCTTACTTTCAAATAAATATCAATTTAAAATGGACAATTTTTATTTCATAAGAGATTTGTTTACTACTTATTCAAGAATATTTAACGTTTTATGAACATTTAATTAATAGGTAACATATAAATTTTATTTTAAAGGCAGTTGTGTATTAAAAGTTGCCTATCTTTAATATTTTAAATTTCTTAACTTAATAGGATACAACATTCTTAAAATCCGTGATTCAATGGTATTCTGCTAGTGTATGTTCATTGATGGTAATGTATTATATTTGCAAATCATAACTTTTTGACAGATGTTCCACTAAATAACGAATTTTAGTATATTAAATAGAAAAGTAAAGATTATTAATTATACTAAGGTAAGTAACTTATTGTTTTAATAAGTTTTAGAGTCTGTGACTGTCTATTTTGTGAATTTAATAGCTAGCTAGCGTTTATTTTCTCTGATAAAATTTACGTAAATTTCTGTGAATTTATGTGCACATAAAATACCTTTCTGATGTTGATTTTCTTTTTATAAGACTTCGACTGGAAATCCTTTGGAAATCCCTCTGAACTGGTGATTGGGCTGCAGATGATTGGTTTTCCCACTATATGGTACTGCCAAATTTCTGTCTTGGATCTGGATCTCTGTTTATATTGTTGTTCGACACTTTTCTTGCAACGTGAGTATTACTTTTAACTATTATTTGGACTTTTTCTTGCTAATTTCTAAATTTTCTGGAACCTCTGTTCCAAACCGACGCTGCTCGTTCTTACATTCTTTCGTATCTAATCAACAAAATTTTGTTTTTCCTCTATTTTTCTACCAATTTGATAACTTGATGCCTTGTTGTAAAATTTGCACACATATTATGGTCCATACATATGATCTTATATAGTTTTTCGATGCACTGTTTTTTTTATGTTTTCACTCCACTACTTAAAACTATGACAAAATTTTTTTATGTTATTACAATTTTACTTATGTCTAATTATTAAATATTCTTCAATATTACTCTTTTTATGTACATTGTTATATCTTTTGTGGAGCCAACTTTAGACTTGACATTTGTCCCTATCTATGATATTTATTTGACATTTCTAAATATTTTACAAATTTTATTTATTTAAATTACTAATATTTTAATTATCTTCACTTGACTTATGTTGATATGTGTATGATGTTATTAAATGATCTTTTCTTTTTCTTTCTATTTACTTTAATCTTGGCTTTCCTCCTTTTTTGTTTATGAACTATACAAAATTATGATATCATGTCCCAATATTTAATGAATTTTAACTATTTTTTTCTTTCAAAATTGGTAATTTATTTAATTTACTCTACAATAACTGTTTATATGCTCTGCATTGTCAATTTTTATATTATTTTGTATAATTCTACTATGTTTTAATTTTTATAACAACAATAATTTCTATTCTATTTTATGGTTTTTTAAATAAACATGTAAATTCTCATAAGTATTAAAGCTGCTATTTCATATTGTCTCAATATATACTCTATTGACGCCACGCAGAAATCCTGAAGTATTCTCGCCGTCTTGATATATCTGAGTTGTCATTGCAAAAATTTGATTTTATCGCCTGGGTTTAGTGAATTATTTGTGAATATTCTGGAGGATAACAAAAAAATAAGGTTTGAAGCAATACTTTCTCTGTATACCTATACCGCAGTAAAAATTATTCTTCTGAATAAGATTTTTGCATTGTTTTAATAAGTCATAAGTATTGCTCGTTTTAGGTATAAAATAATACTTCTTTATTTATGCAAATTATTTTTTTATTATTTAAAACAACATCAGACTGTACTATGTCTATATATTGATGTTGCATTAGTATACAATAAATTACTTTTTCTTTTTTGAAACACGGTAACATAATAGCTACAAAAATACGCGACACCTACTCTCCATTAAGAAGTGCTCTTTCAAACTGCCTTGAAATTATTTCATATATTTATGGAATGCCCCCAGGGGTCTGTCCTAGGTCCACTGATATTCTTATTGTTTATGAATGATTTGCCTAAGTATATACACACTGACATGTTAACAATATTTGCAGATGACACGTCTTTACTGGTTTCAGGACATACTTTTGAGGAGGTTTCGTCTTCGGAGACTATACTTAAATATTATGTAAATTGGTGCAACACTAATTTTGAGAAAACAAAGTGCATATACTTTCAGAATCATGTAGTAAATAAAGAACTAAATTTAACTTTTAATAATTCAAACTTAAAATCAACCGATTTCACAAAATTTCTTGGCATTGTTGTAGACAAAAATCTTACGTGGTCAGCCCATATTGACTTGTTAAGTAAAAAACTTAATAAGGCGTATTATGTTATCTCTCGCATCAGAGATTCTTTGCCAATTTCTGCTGTTATTAATGTATACTACAGTCTTGTTTATAGTCACCTAAGTTATAATGTGGTGTATTTTGGTAATGCTGTACAGAGCGAAAGCATATTTGTTATCCAAAAACGCATTATACGTAAAATGTTTATGGTTCCGGATAGGGGATCATGTAAGCCTTATTTTATTAATTATAAATTATTTACTTTTTCTTGTATATTTATATACAAAATATTGTTATACACAAGAGAACATGGGAATAATTTAGCAAAAAGCAGTTCCTACGATGACTATCTTACTAGGCATAGAACCCTGTTGTGCATTCCAGGGCACAAAACTACCAAATTTGAGAAATCTCAATTCTACATGGGAATAAAGCTTTACAATCACCTAGCGCCGCGCTATAAATTAATGACAGAAATAGTTTTTAAAACTAATGTAAAAAAATACTGCTTAAAAAAGCTTATTATATTATTAATTAGTATCTTGCTGACTCATTTGTGTAGTGGATAGTTTTTGTTTGTAACATTTGTTGTAATACTGACTTGTGCTGTACATATTTATGTCCAAAGGATTAATAAAGATTATTATTATTATTATACAGGGTGTCCAAAAACTCTCCTGACAAACAAAGACCGGAGATTCCTCAGATAATTTTAAGACAATTTAACTCAATTCACCTAATCCAAAAATGCTTCCTAAGGGAACTAGAGCTCTTTGAAGATGGCGCCTTGTAAATAGTTTTGTTTAAATACCTCCAGAACGCTTCTACTTAGAAAAACAAAAACTGGTATACTTGTTTAGCCTTCAGAGATGAATCGATTCCATCAATTGCGAATTTCTAGTACCGGTCATAGGCGTCAGTTTTGGGTAGGTCAACGGTTATTTTAACGCATAACTTTTTTGTCTTTAACTTATAAGCATTTGTGACACTAGATTATTAAATTTTCAGGTATTCTAGTATTAAAAGGTACTCTTACTTTAAGTCATTAGGATACACCGTTTTCTAGAAAAATGGATTTGAAAATTTTTCGTTTTTTCGTCATTAAAGTTCAATTTATATTTTTTGCACTAGTTGGCTCTGAACTGCCAACAAAAGTAAAACATACACAATTGATGGAATCGATTCATCTCTGAAGGCTAAACAAGCATACCAGTTTTTGTTTTTCTATGTAGAAGAGTTCTGGAGGTATTTAAACAAAACCATTTACAAGGCGCCATCTTCAAAGAGCTCTAGTTCCCTTAGGAAGCATTTTCGGACTAGGTGAATTGGGTTAAATTGTCTTAAAATTATCTGAGGAATCTCCGGTCTTCGTTTGTCAGGAGAGTTTCTGGACACCCTGTATAATTTGTCTAAATTGCATTCTAATTATGGATTAAAAATTAGTCTCATTTCAGTAAAAGTTCCTGAATTAAATTATTTTTTTATCCACGGCCACTATATTAAAAAGGTTTAATACGTCTGTTTTCCGTGGATTAACATATAATTCATAATAGCAAACTTCGAAGTTATAGCATTTTATTTACAATTATTATTATTAACATTTATCTCAAGAACGGTCTTGTCATTTTGACCGGAATTATTTAAATTCACTGAATAAGGAGTTTCTAAAGGACTGGAAGGACCCACAACTTCTCCAGGTAGGATCTGGATTTTTTCAGCACTTGCCATCTTGCTGGATAGCGAATTAATCCAAGAAATGCAGTCACTTTTGAAAATGTTGTGTTGATGCCTGTATGTTGTATAGTATATTTGACAGACACATATCACAAGAAAAGTCTCCCACCAGCATTTTTAGATCGCAGATTGATGTATTTTCGGCACATTTCTACAGCATTGACTGAAAAAGTTTCTTCCCAGCAAAAAGTTGCATCGACAACCACCTGCAACTTCATTGCAACCTGTAAAGAGATCAAAATAAAACGCTCAATGTATAAATTGTATATTTTCTACTTTAACTTGTAGATATTCCTCATCCGGTGCCTTTCTCAAAAATTCTTCGATTTGGTTTCTCTTCAGTATCTTTAACTTCTCTGTTTATAATTTCTTGATTCTACTTTCAAATATGAAGTAAGTTTACCATACTTCGAAATATCAATGCCTTTGTGCACTCTCAATATTGATTTTAGCATGGAATATTTTGTCCACATCGAAGAGACAGCAAACCGTTTCTCCACATTGAAAAAGTATGATAGTAGCATCTCTTCTGTAATTGCTTTTTCTCCTATGCCCCTTTTTTCGCAAGTAATCGAATTCCACCAATTCCTTCTCGTACACACTTTTGCTTTTCGCTGGTAACAGGGCTTCTTCATGGATTTCAGCCAGAATAAAGAAATTCTCAGCATTCTCACTCATTTTTTGTGTCCATTTCACAAATGCAAATTTAATAATAATAATAATAATAAAGGACTTTATTTCTGTATAATTCACTCTACAATTAACACACAGTAAAATAAGAACGAGAATTATAATTTTTGTGAATTAAACAGGAAATGCCGAAGGTCAGCTGGATGTGTAAACATCCTCTGATATTAACCTTAAGCATAGAGCACAATATCTATCAATCCTAATCTTATAAACATTATGAATAATTTAAACTAAATAGACAAAAAAAAAATCTAAAGTGAATGGCACAGTGAATAAGTTACACCTACAGAAACAAAAAAAAAAACTAAATTATTAACAAGGAAGAAAAAAAAATAAAAGAAGCAAGAATACAAATCTCAGGCAGCCCGTTCTAGTTGGATTTATTAAGAAGCCTCATTTTAAAAGTGTAAATCGGATTTTAATTTCAAGGTCTTAGGCAGATTATTATAAATTTTAGCAATTTGATACGAGAAAGAACACTTAAATAATTCTGTACGATGTGCAGGTGGTGTTAGTCTTCCTCTGAATCGGACATTAATATTATGAACATCACTTCTAAACATAATTTTTTTGTATAAGTACTGAGGGGCTTGTGATTTTATTATTTTTAAATATTTGCAAGCAGCATGCAGTAGTCTCCTGTCAGACATATTTAGCCATTTAGCATCTTTTAATTTGTGCGAGATTCTTTGCCCCTCCTGATACCAAATATCAGTCTAAGACATGCATTTTGAAGTGTTTGAATTCTTTGAGCATCCCTGTAATCGATACAAGGTCCATATATTACGTCACAAAAATTAAATCTCGACAAAACTAATGATTCACAAAGAAGAGTTTTTACTTTTTTATTAATGTAATGTCTATGACTGTATATAATTTTTAAATTCATATAAGCGTTGCGTATGTTATTGTTAATATGTAGTTTATACTTTAACGATGTGTCCATTATTAAACCCAAGTTCCTTGCAGTATCAACAGGTGCGATCTCTTCATTATTGAATTTTATTTTTATATTTCCTTTTATGTTATCTCTAATTTTTTTTGGTCCAAATACTAGTACAGAAGTTTTTTGAATTTATACTTAAACTATGTTTTGCGACCATTCTGCAATATTCAATAAATCATTATTTATGTCATGCAAGGCTGTAACATAATCTTGCGGTAAGAAAGAATTATAGATCTGTGTGTCATCAGCATATAAGTGAAATTTGCATTTACGAATTACTTTTTCAATAGTCGAAGTATACATCATAAAAATCATAGGACCTATAATTGAACCCTGAGCAACACCTGATCTTATTTCTAAAGATGGTGTTATCCCCTATTTTAACGCGCTGATATCTATTTTTAAAATAATTTCGAAAAAATTAATAGAGAGTTCATCAAAACCAAGATACCCAAGTAACGCAAACAGAATATTATAATTCAAGGTATCGAAGGCCTTAGAAAAGTCAATAAGTGTTAAGATTGTTACTTTCTTTTCATCCACAGCTCTTAGAATATCGTCAGTGATGTTCATCAACGAAGTTTCGCAACTATGTTGAGGTCTAAAGCCCGACTGGAACTGTGAAATTATACTGTACTTATTTGCATACTCGCGAACTTGAACATCAACCACTCTCTTCAAGACCTTCGACAATGTTGGTAAGACGCTTATAGGGCGCAGATCTTTAAAATTTTGGGATTACTATTTTTGGGAATGGGTCTTACGAAAGCTATCTTCCAACAATCAGGAAAAGTGCCCTGCAAGAGGCAAGTATTAACAATGTGTGTTAAATACGGGATTATAAAAGGACAACAATATAACAACATTTTAATATTTCACTCTTGTTGACATATTATTATAAACAGACGCATTTCAGAAACGATTCCAAGAATTTCTAGTATTCAGCTGACAATCAATATTATCAACTATTATTATTTAAAACAACATCATACACCAGTACAATGTTACAAATAAATGTCTGCCTGTTCATGTTGAATGTGTATGCAATAAATTGCTGTTCCTTTTTTTTGAAACGCGATAACATAATGTCTACAAAAATACGCGACACCTTATACTTTCTTTCCATTAAGGAGTACCCTTCCCCGCTACTACCCCCATTACTAAACCGCTAATATGCAAACTTCCACGGCAAACAAAATATAATGTGTATCGGTGCCTCAAGAACATTTGACATAAACTTTGTGGCAAAATGCTTTACTTTCCTCGGAGATAAAAGTTTTCCCCGAAGTAGAAAGTCCGAAGAGCCATTTGCGATCCCCTAATGTTCTTACAGACGCAAAGATAATGCGGAGCACGGCGCATCTTCCTTTTTTTAATATGTGCAACCACATAACGACACCCCCGGCCTCAGATAAATCAAAATTTGTTCAATATCAGAGCGATGGCGCTGCTAGTAAATATCAGAGGTGCATTGCTGCCTGCATTTTTTATTAATAACGTATTAGACACCCCAAATGATACTACAATACTATTAAGGGGGGTGTTTATTACCCTATGAAGCGTTATTCAGTGGAAATGGACATATTATTTATTAATACTGTTTGTGGGGTATTCATGTGACTAATATGATTTCATAGTATGTCTGTTACAGTTTTAATATATTTTTTTTATCATATTTACCATCACCTAGATGAGCAAAGCTAACTTACAGAGTGTCTTACAGTGAAGACTCATTAATATTTCAGAGACTTCTTCAATTTTCAGTTTTGAAACTTTGGGCTATAAGACTATATACCTAATGTCGTCATCTTCCTTATATTAAACGAAACATCCTTTATATTACAATTTTGGAAAGGGCATACAATTTTGAGAAAACATATAGCATACCCTATACATATCTATATCTAGGCCTAGCCTAGACATGTGTCCGGCGGCAATAATCACATAATAATTAAAATATTAATATTAATAAATTGCCATGGATTGTAAACAAAACCATGTGGCCAAATCATTGGTGTGACGTCACCCAACGTTCAGCGCCGTTTATGTTTCCGTAGATACAGGTGGTAGGTGCAGTGTTACGGTGGTAAAGACAGGCGTTTGTTTCTTGTGTTTTTGCATTTTTGGGTCTTAGATAGGGTAAACACTATAGATAATACTGTGCAAATTCCAAGCAGATTTTGTGTTAAACATAATCGGGGAGTCAAGGCAAGCAGGTGTCTATTATTTTCCGTTCTTAACATTACCATAATTGTTAGTGGTGATGTGATGAACTTACGGTATTGTTAAACGTAACGTATTTCATTGTTTACAATATAGATCCGCCCATGAAAATTACGGCGACAATTCTGTTGGTTATGTCCAAACAGAGGGTTATACTTGAGGTACTTATACTCGCGCTTCTTTGCCGGCACCAGATTCTTCTTTTTATTTTTTGGCACGATGAAATATTTTATATTAGGCGATGTGAACTTTATTCAATACTGTTTAACACAGTAAGTAATCCTAATAACATCACAAATGACAAATTCTTCTAAACGTATGTACTGTCCGAAAATGGAAATAATATACTGGTATAAAACATAATACCGTATTAAGCATACACAGGTGATTGTCGTTTTACGTCGAAGGTTTTGTCTGTGACAGCCACTGTTTTCTGGGGGTGTGGCCAAATAGAAATTTTAAATCCCATTTTTAAGCATACTCTTTCACAAAATTGTCTACGATAAACGTAAATAATAAATTCTTTCTCCTGCACTTATATGGAGAAATCATGCAATTTTTCCATTATTTGATATACAGAGTGAACGGAGCTTGCTCCACTATTTTTGTATCGTAGGAACCACAGAGGTTTGCGAAAGCACCTAAGAGGGCGCTGAGCGCTGCCAGATTTTTGCCACAGAATACAATGCGAGTTACCTACATGTTCTATTGTCACATTTTATTCTATTCGGCTCTGTTCATCAACTAGAAGCAGTGTGTACCTTTCTCATTTTTATAGTTAAAGTTTATAGAATATACAGTCCGCTATTATCGTTTGTTTTCTTTGGGACGGGTATTAAAACAATCATCAGGCTAAACCCAACATATTTTGGTCTTCGAGCCGCGATCCTGTAGATATCGGCGAAGAAATTATACGGCAAACAGGGACATCAAAAGGCGGGAAACAAGCAGAGACATCAAGCTACAGGGCAGGGTGGATATAAAAACAAAAAGTGAGTACCTATTTCCACATTACATACCATTGTTTAGGCATTATTTAATCTGTGTTATTGTTATTTAAATTCAAAATGTCAGATCTGAGGGCTTTAAAAGCAAAAAGGGGCTATATCAAAGGACAATTAACACGTTTTGAAACATTCATTTCGGAATTTAACGACAGTAATGTAAATCAATTAGAGGAACGTATAAAAAGATGCCAGGAGACATTTGATGCATTTATGGAAGTTCAATGCGCAATTGAACTAATTGATGACGACATTGAGTCTCAGGAAAATGAAAGAGTTCTTTTTGAGGAAACTTATTATAGTGTCATTGCAAATGCTAAAAGAATTTTAGATATACAGGGTGTTAAGGCACAATCAACTCCAAGTATAAGTAATGTGCAGGTCAAAATTCAAAACTAAAAGTGTTAACTTGCCGCAATTAGAAATTCAGCCGTTTTACGGATCATATAAACAGTGGTTAGAATTTCGTGACGCCTTTCAGTCAATGGTCGATTCGGACGAAGATCTAACGGCGATTCAAAATTCTATTATTTAAAAAGTTTTCTTAAAGGCGCTGCAGCCGAGGTAATTCAATCATTAGAGGTATCTGAAGAAAATTACAACGAAGCGTGGAGTCTATTAAAAGAAAGTTTTGAAAACAAGAAATTAATTGCTTTAAGTCATCTAGATTCACTATTCGAATTTCAGCCGCTCACTAGGGAATCATACAGAGGGTTGAAAAAATTATTGGATGAGATTAGAAAAAGTATCAGGGTTCTAAAAACATTGAAATTACCGGTTGAAACGTGGGACATAATACTAATTTACATTCTTGAGAAGAAATTAGATACACAAACTAAACAACAGTGGCAAAAACAATGTGGTTTAAGTTCATTTCAAACAATGGCAGAATTCTTGGAATTTTTATCTCGTAGGTGTCAATATTTATTTGCGCAGTTTTCAAGGGAAGATAAAAATGCGGATAGGGATCTTTCAAACAAAGGTAATTTTAACAAAACATCAAAGGTTTTATATCGTCAAATCAATCGTGTTGTTTATGCAAAGAGTCTCATTACATATTTCAGTGCACAAAATTCATTGAGCTACCAATTCAAGCTAAGCGCGAAGAGGTTAAAAAATCAAATTTATGTTGGAATTGCTTAAGACAGGGACACACGGTACAGAATTGTACGTCAAGGGGTTGCAAACTGTGCGGTAGGAAGCACAACTCATTATTACATGGGGATAATTATCAAACGGCGTCAAATTCGCAAAATGGGGGTGGCAAGGAAGTTAATAGAGATACTTCAGGAACAAAAGATAGTTCACAAGCGATTGTATCGGTGCAACAAAACGAAACGGCTTCACTTACTTTAAACGTAAAAACAAATTCGGTAATCTTATTATCCACCGCAGTAGTTCTTATTAACGATAAATTTGGCAAACCGTATGAATGCAGGGCACTATTGGATTCTGGGTCACAATCTAATTTTATTACTAGGCGACTTTGTGAAAAGCTACAATTATCCACACAAAAACAGACTTTACGGTATCTGGCATAAATCAAATGGCAACAAACGTTAATAATATCACGAATTTAACTATCAGATCGAGGTTCAATGCGTTTCAAGTAAATTCATCGTTTTTGGTTTTAAATAAAATTACGGATAATCTACCAAACGTATCAATTAACGGGGTCAATCTGAATATACCACGGCATCTTAATTTAGCGGATACAAATTTCAATAAATCGGACGATATAGATCTTTTGCTTGGAGCAACAATATTTTGGGATCTGCTATGCGTGGGGCAGATAAAATTGGGTAAGAATTTGCCTATCATGCAAAAACGAAATTAGGTTGGGTTATAGCCGGGGCGGTGCCAATGTGTCAACAAATACAATCATCATCAAAGGTAAAGGTTTGTAATTTAATTACGGGCACAAATATACATGACCAATTAGAAAGATTTTGGCGTGTTGAAGAATATCAGCATAAAAATAATCTTTCAAGGGAGGAAAATGAATGTGAGCAAAACTTTGTCAGTACAACACAACGCAATGAAAATGGACGGTTTATCGTAAGCTTGCCTCTGCGCGACAATTTAACCGATCTGGGGAGTTCATATAGTACCGCGTTAAAACGTTTACATAGTATGGAAAATAAATTAAACAAAAATGAGGAATTACGTAAACAATATGTAGGTTTCATGCAAGAATATGAGACATTAGGGCATATGTCAAGGATTGAGGAAAGGGACATTGAAGAACGAAATAAAATCGTTTACTATTTACCACACCACGGGGTTTTAAAAGAGGCATCACAAACTACAAAGTTACGGGTCGTGTTCGATGCGTCCGCGGAAACAGATACCGGCGTATCATTAAATCATAAATTAAAGGTGGGACCAAAAATACAGGATGATCTTTTTAACATATTAATTAGATTTCGCAAACATAATTACGTTATTACAGGGGATGTGGCGAAGATGTATCGTCAAATATTGATTAAAAACGATCAAAGAGATTTGCAACGGATTTTATGGAGACCGTCGGCAAGCGAACCAATTCATCATTATCGTCTTAATACTGTAACCTATGGAACGGCGTCCGCGTCTTTCTTAGCAGTTCGGTGTTTACAGCAAATTGGTATAGAAAATAAAGAAAAATTTCCGGTCGCAAGCAAGGCAATAATTAAGGATTTTTACGTTGATGATATACTTTCAGGGGCTGAATCGGTTGAGAGTGCAAGACAACTTCGACGAGATTTAACACAGTTATTAAATAGCGCGGGATTTCCACTTCGCAAGTGGTCATCGAATAGTAATCAAGTTCTAGAAGATGCTCTCGATGAAAAACGAAACGTAGAACACATTATATCAGATGATAAGGTGCCGAAAACATTAGGGCTTATTTGGAACTCGGAAACTGACTCATTGCAATATAAAGTTAATTTGAATTCTTCACAATTTAAAGTCACTAAACGAACGATTCTTTCAATTATTTCCCAGATATTCGATCCATTAGGCCTAGTTGGCCCAACGATAGTTAAAGCTAAGTTAATCATGCAAAAACTTTGGCAGTTGAAACTTAATTGGGATGAGGGCGTACCGTTAGAGATTCATAATTTGTGGGTTCAATTTCTAAGTCAAATTAAATTCATTAACACGTTAACAATGATACCAAGGTGTATTGTTTGTCCAAGGCCGGTTGAAATTCAGTTGCATGGATTTTCCGATGCATCCATGTATGCTTACGGTGCATGTGTGTTCATTAGGTCGACAGATTCTTACAATAATCATCACATAAACTTGGTGTGCGCTAAATCACGTGTGTCTCCACTAAAAACTATCTCACTTCCCAAGTTAGAGCTTTGCGGCGCGGTTTTATTGGCTAGGTTAATGAGGGTTGTTATAGATGCAATAGACATGGATATCAACAAAATTTATTACTGGTGCGATTCCACCATAGTCCTGTCATGGATATCTGGTGAACCAAATCAATGGAAAATATTCGTGGCGAACCGAATTTCTGAAATACATCAGCTAACCGGAGAACATGAATGGCGACACATCTCTTCAAAACAAAATCCCGCGGATATAATTTCTAGAGGGTTAGATTCAGTTCATCTTGCTGATTGTAAATTATGGTGGAACGGTCCGTCATGGCTTATGGAAGAGGAGCAAATTTGGCCAGTGTCAACTTACGTTACACCATCAGAAATTCCTGAACAAAACAAAAAGGTAAGGGTTTTCACGGGAAAAACAGATTCAGACATTTTCGATAAATTTTCAACCTTGACACGACTTCAAAGAGTTATAGCGTATTGCTTACGGTTTAAAAATAATACTTCTAGACATCATTCTACAAAATTAACGGGACCACTAAGCGTTGAAGAATTAAACGATTCTTTAATGTTACTCATACGGCTTGCACAATCTCGAGTTTATAGCAGAGATACACGCACTCAAGGCATCTAAGAATTTACCAAACTCTAGTAGGTTGATATCTTTAAATCCGTTTTTGGACAGCGAGGGCATAATACGTGTGGGTGGGCGTTTAGCAAAGGCAGATATTTCATTTAATCAAAGACACCCTATTATCTTGCCCAAAGATCATAAGCTAACTAAATTGGTTATCCTCCATGAGCATTATAAAAATTTGCACGCTGGGCCACAGTCATTGCTCTCAGCACTTCGTTTACGATTTTGGATCCCGTCAGGACGTAGCACGGTCAGGCATATAATTCATAAATGCATTGTGTGTTTTAGAAATAGGCCTGTTGCATATAAACATTTAATGGGAGACTTACCTAAGGCTCGCGTCACTCCGACAAGACCATTTACTAATTGCGGAGTTGACTATGCTGGACCATTTGACACTAAATTAATAAGAATTCGCGGTCAAAAAGTAGTAAAAACTTATCTGTGCATATTTATTTGCTTTGTCACTAAAGCGACTCACTTGGAATTGGTTAATGATCTTAGCACTGATGCGTTTTTAAATTGTTTCAAAAGATTTATAGCCAGACGGGAATTTGCAAAAACATGTATTCGGACAACGGAACTAATTTCACAGGAGCAGCTAACTCACTACGAGAACTCTTTGATTTTATAAACAATCCACAAAACAATGTCAAATTTTCGGAATATTTGTCTCAAATGTCTATTGAATGGCACTTCATTCCACCACGTTCACCACATTGTGGGGGATTATGGGAGGCCGCAGTGAAAGCAGCCAAATATCATTTACGTCGAGTAATAGGCAACACGATTTTGAGTTATGAGGAACTTTACACAGTAGTAACACAGGTGGAAGCATGCCTAAACTCTCGACCCCTAACTCCCTTATCCGAACATCCCAACGATCTTACCCCCCTCACCCCAGGACACTTCCTAATAGGTACTTCACTAACGGCCCTACCTCAAGATGATCTACGTGACCATAATCCAAGTAGACTTTCCCGGTATCAACATGTTACTCAGATGATTCAACATTTTTGGACGAGATGGTCCAAGGATTATCTTTCTTCACTGCAACAGCGTGGGAAATGGCGTTCCAAAGGCGATAACATCCAACCTGGCATGATGGTTCTACTAAAGGACGAGAATACACCACCATTAAAATGGCAGTTAGCTAGAGTGGTAGAGCTGCATCCAGGTAGTGATTCACTATGTCGCGTTGTGAGTGTTAAAACGTCTAAAGGTGTTGTTAAAAGAAGTGTAGCTAAGTTGTGCGTTTTACCAATAGACACGAATGATCATAAAGACTAAAATTATTTAATATGTTAATAATAATATGTATGTTATATTTAAATTTATGTATCTGTTTAGACTTGTAATATTCTTTGGTTATTGAAAGGCAATGCTTTCAAGGCGGGCGGCATGAACGGAGCTCGCTCCACTATTTTTGTATCGTAGGAACCACAGAGGTTTGCGAAAGCACCTAAGAGGGCGCTGAGCGCTGCCAGATTTTTGCCACAGAATACAATGCGAGTTACCTACATGTTCTATTGTCACATTTTATTCTATTCGGCTCTGTTCATCAACTAGAAGCAGTGTGTACCTTTCTCATTTTTATAGTTAAAGTTTATAGAATATACAGTCCGCTATTATCGTTTGTTTTCTTTGGGACGGGTATTAAAACAATCATCAGGCTAAACCCAACACAGAGTGTTTCACAAAAGTAGGTCTTTATACAGGAGATGTTGCCATGGCACATTTTTAAAATTTCCATCCATCCCTTCCTCTAAAAGTATATTGTTCATCCATCATATAAAAATGTATTGCAATATATGTATTTACTACTATTTTACTGATATAACGATAAATATATTTTGTTTTCGTTGTTTTGTTGTTTGAAATGAATGCTGTTCTGTGGTTTAAAGACACAGGTAATGGCAATGCCCAGTTTTGAAGCAAGCATTTTAACAACGTACTTTTCAGTTTTTATTATATTTATGAATTACATAACATTTAAATGGGCATAAGCTGCAAGTGCACAAGTTATAAAATATCACACAAAAAGTCCATATTTATGAACCGTACATGTTTGTCTTCCACACCTTAACACAACTAAAACACATTAGGTTAGAGGTTAGATTGATGTACCTCTTCACATGTGCAATAGTTCTGATAAAAGAAACCACATGAAACATTTTGTAAAATTGTGTAAAATTAAATATTATTGTTCCAAAATGGTACATTGGACCACCACGTTATTTCATTATAATTTTATTACGTTAAAACACATATACAGGGTGAGTCAGAAAGAATGAGTCAACACAAAGGTGGAAATACTAGATACCAAGATATTATGTTTAAGCTCATCACGTCTTATACGAATGTCGGTTTAAGAAATACAGGGTGTTCAAGGTTTAAACTTTATTCTGAAATTTCTCAATAATTGCACGAATAATGAACCACACGCACTCAAAATACGCTAATATTTATTGACATGAAAATTTGACACAAGCCTACTAAGAGAAGAAATAGAAATATTATCGCCTGAAAGAAAATCACCACAAAATACATTGAAACTTTTAAATGCAAAAAAACTCAAAAATCGATATAAAGTTAGGAGACCTAAACAAGAGTATATTTTTATGTAGAATTCAACGTTATTTCAGATTTTTATCTTTTTTAAGTATAGCTCAATTAATATGGTGAAATTAGCGCCCTCTTGGCGCAACGTTAAAATAAGCTTCAAATTCGTAATTCTCACACCAAAAAAACACAAAACTACTAATTTTTAGTATGTTATTAAAACTTTCTCAATTATTTAGAAATTTCAGAATAAAATTTTAACCAACAACATTCATATAAGGCATGATGAGCTCAAACACAATATTTTGGTATCTAATCTCTAGTTTAGTGTTGACTTATTATTTCTAACTCACCCTGTATAATGTAAATTAAAAATTACCTGTAAATATTTTGCAAAGAGAGTAGAACATTGAAATTTCAACCCATTATTATCTGTGTATTTTTAAATTAATTGTAAGCGAAATTATAATGGTTTAACTATTCCTTGAATTTTACATTTACATACAAATTTATATTTTTATTTTTTGTACAAAACAGCCCTGATGCCTGAATATTGGAGTATCTTGTTGCTTCTCAATTTATGACAAACTGTACCTTAATAAAATAACTGTCATCACAGCATTTTTTATTAAATATGATGTATTGTTCACAATTCGTAATCAACTTTTAAATTTCCGCCATCCTAAACATTAAAGGCGGGGAACGGCAAACAAATTTGGCAAACCAGACGACTTGTATTGTTAAAGTAATTTAATACTATTTGGCTGTCGGTGACTGTTCCGTAAAGTAAAAAGACGAACGAATAAAAAAACGAAATTACAGTGTTTATGGGGAATAATACTCCAAATGAGTCCCTCTAGCTGGGAGTTCCTCCGATTTAAATAACAAAACATTCTTTGAAGCCATAATTTAACTGTTTGTATTAAATAAATTCCTCGAAGCACATAATTTCAAACTTAGCATACAGGAATAAATATGGAAAATGAAATAAAAGCAATAAAGTTTAAAATGCATCAGTCTCTGTACATTTTGGAGGCTATCAGTTATTTATTTTAAATAGAATCGGAAATATACAGATGAGTAGATCTAGGTATGATTTGAAGTAAAAGATTTTGTTCATATAAACATATCTCTGTAACTGCTCTGTTGCCATGCCACAGGGTGTTAAAATTGCCGTCCATCCCTACCTCTAAAAGTGTGTTGTTGTCCATCATCTAAAAATGTTTTGCAATATTACTACTATTTTGCTGTCATAACGATAAATATATTGTTTGAAATGAATGCGTACCGTTTCTATTATATTTATGAATTGTATAACATTTAAATGGGCATAATCTGCAACTACACACGTTACAAAATATAATCTTATACTTTCTTTTTTTTAAATATCCTACAAAATGTTCTTATTAATGAAGCGTACATGTTCGTCGACCAGACCTTAACATAACTAAAACGCGTTAGGTTAGATGTTAGATTGAAGTACCTCTTCATATGGTCTGATAAAAGAAACCACATGAAAAATTTTGTAAAATTATGTAAAAGTAAATAGTTCCAAAATGGTACATTTTACCACCACACTATTTTTGAAAATAAATTTTATTACGTAAACACACATATACAGTGTGAGCCAGAGAATATGGGTCAACACTAAATTGGAGTTACTAGGCCGGTATTATATTTGAGCTCACCACGTCTTATACGAATGTCGCTGGTTTAAGAATTAATTCAAGGTTTAACTTTTATTTTGAAATTTCTCAATAATTGCACGAATAATAAATCACACGCACGTAAAATACTTTAATATTTATTGACATGAAAATTTGACACAAGTCTACTAAGAGAAGAAATAGCAATATCAGCACCTGAAAGAAGATCACCACAGAATAGGTACATTGAAACTTTTAAATGCATAACTACGAAATCGATAAAGTTAGAGGACCTAAACAAGAGTACATCTTTTATGTAGAATGGAACGTTCTTTTAGATTTAGGAATAAATATAAAATCTGAAATTCCAGTTTGCACAACTGCATTACCGTTTCACAAAAATAATAAAGTCCATTGTAAGCAGAATAGTGATTAAAATGAATCGGTTTCTGCAAATTTCGGAGGCCATCAGTTATTTATTCTAAATAGGATGGGAAATATAAAGCTTGGGGAGGCCCTCCCATGGGCTCCTGCTAGCACAAATCTCACTTAGATGGCCATGGGTAACAATGATGGATCGCTACTCAGTATGCTACAATAGTGCCGTGAAAAAGTAGCAGGACTTTAGTTGCAGATTTGAGAAGATGAATGCACTTTCTTGTGCATTCTTGAACTTTAATAGATTTTCTATCCTAATGCAACTGTTAGTGGCCTTTATCTATTAGGTGTTACAGAATGATGTTAAGAAAATCTAATATGTTTAAAAGTAAGAGAAAAAAGTTAATATAAACAAGGGTTCAGAAATGCCTCGATTTCGAGATACAGGTCATTTAAAATTTTCTCTCTTAAATAGTGTAGTCTTCATTTGTCGAATATCAATCGAGATATTGAGATGAGATTTGGTACACTACAGTGTATAGCGAAAAGCTACTTTTACGTGTATAAAATTGTGAGTGACGTTCTTGTCATTAAATACCAATTTTTAGCAAAAAAATATACGTCACTGGTTTTTGAACAAATTGGTATCGCTTTCTTAAAGTAAGTAATTCTGCTTAAAAAGTGTCTCTTGGAATTTTTCCTCCTGATGTACCGTTTTCGAGATAAAAATTAATTTATTAATTATTGCAATGGACCAACTTTGAAATGCTATTTAAAAAACAATAATCTAGGTGGCATCTCTTAAAGTTAATGACATTATAACTGAATCACCCTGTACATCCGGTATCTCAGTGGCCGCGCGGTTTAAGGCGTCAGTACTTGAATAGGTAGATAGGGTGGAAGAATGGTGGCTTGGGTCAATGTGAGAGATTGATACCGGTCGACATTTGACTACCTCCCTAATTAATGAGGTTTTCCAGGTTTCGCTCATTCCTGCCCTAAATATTCCTGGCCTGCTTAATAATAATCTCTTCTTCTGCACAAGTCTTCGACTTCAGGGCTAATCCTCGTGATAAGAATGAGGAGTAAAGATATTATTATTATTATACAATTGACTATTTACAATTTTTTCTATAACCGTATAAAGCAACATGTATTTCTCAGAAATAGAAATTACACGTGATGGTTGAGTACCGCATACAATTCTTAGTATTTAACTTTAATGCTATGAACTAAATATTTACATCTCCAGAAAGTCTGCAAGTTAAATTTTGACTCTGTCAGCGGTGGCGACAGAGAATATTCGTCTTGGAAGGCATCAAGCAAATCCGAGGCTTTTCCTTGAAGTCTGACAGAACAGATGAAAAAACCCGACTTTGCCGCATTTTTATATCACGTTATTTTGATCCTTCAGATCTGATGAACTGATTACCAGAGAGCGTAAACATGAAATGCGGCGCTGCCAGTATTTCCGTTTCCTTATTTCATTACAGGAAATCATATCATCGAAGATAGTATGACGCGGAGAAGGAAGGTAAACTATATTACGGAGACGAAAAATACCCCGCCAATAGCACTCCTACCTTTAGGTACGTCATTTGAGGGCGAATAAGTATTTCTTCTCAATATTTTATACGAAAAGAAATAACAAACTTTCGTAAAAGTATGTCAATATTGCTGTAAATCCGGCTGTATCATCTCATTTTTATATTTAGTGTTCGGGCTGAACTATAATTTAATAAAAAAACTTTTTAACGACTGTGTATAGCTTTCTCATGATTTTTGTAGAACTGTAAAAGTTTTCATAACTATTTAATGCACTTTTTCAACTTCTTGTACAATATCCTCTAGTTAGAACTTAGAACAAGATCAAACATCCTAAAATGGAATAGTCTCTTTATAGAAAACCTAGCTAGGATAAGCCACTTCTAAGGTCTACTAGAAGATTTGTTTAAATGGAAGTGTTTATAAAAAATAGTTAATTTTTAGATATAATCTACCTTTATGCGAATTTTATCTAAAGTATATAAGTTTTCAAATTGTTCCAAAGTTTTATGCAAAACAATTAGAAACGGAGATGGTGGGAAAACAGAATGGCGCGTGGAGATTTCAAATGAATTTGATTATCACTTTCAAAGTTAGCGTCTGGAATAGTTAATACAGGGTTAACTATGACTTAGTACAAATATTTTAAGAGGGGATAGGGAAAAATAAGAATTAACGGAATCACCCTTCAAAAAATTTCAAACTTATTTATATAGCCAAAAAAATTTTTTCGATATTATTTTAAATCCTTATTTAACGCCGCCAATGCTTGTTGGTTGCATACTCTACAAGCATGCAACAGTCGCTCATTAGTCAGTATCGCTGTCATGTCATAATTGAATTCCTGTGTTTACGTTGTAGTTTTGTGTTCTTCTTCAGTTTTAGTGCCTTATTTTAATTTTTAAACGTTTTGTAGTTATTAAATAAAGATATTTGTGTTGGGTGCAGTTACTTTCCCACAATATAGTTCGCCGGTTTGGTTTTCTAGGTTATGGGACAAAACTGCCGCGGTTACATTAAAACGTCTATTATCTATTCGTTTCGTTCGATTTTGTTATAATAAATAGACATCTAATCTAACTGTACTTACGGGAAGTGTCTTTTATCGGTAGTGAGTGGCTGTAATGAGCGAATATGTAGTTCTACCAGTTTATAACGAAATAATGGAAAACGAATGCAAAATACTGGAGCTAAGTGAATTAACTGTTATCTATCAGGTATTATTACTATTAAGAATGTTAATTTTCGTTTCTACATTTAGAAATGCTGCAAAAAACGACGATGGTAGTAGATATTGTTGACAGCTGTAAGTTTTATCTATGGATCTAAGCCATCTCAGTCGGTTCTTATCATAGGCGCCGACTTTCCGTAGGAAAAAAGGGTTTTGCCCCATTTTTTAAATATCGAGCTAAAATTCTGGAATCATTTTTCTATTGTCTTTTAGGCCTCCCTGAGCACGTGGTTAAATTTTTGTACTTAGTCATAGTTAACCCTGTATAAATTCAGTAAATAAAGAGAGAAATAAATACTTTGAAGAATAAAAACGCAAGTGACAGAATAAAATGGTAGCTAAATTATTTTAATTAATATAAATCTAAATTGCATTTTTTCTTATTTTTATTGGAAGTAAAATAACTGAAACAAAAGAATCTCCATCATATTTAAAAATAGTAAATGTTGAACTGGGTAATATTAAAAAAGGTGATGAGACAGCTAAGAACCTGTAAATTAGTCTCTATAATCTAAGTTTGTCATACTTATTAAAATCATTAAAAAATAGTACAGATATATGCAATGTGCACATAGCAAAACTTTTTTTTGTCAAATATCAGTACGATTTTAGAGAAGGAAATAGTTATAATATACTGTTCAAATATTAACTAAAAGCATTCATAGTTGCCTTGGTTCTGACAAGTAAGTCTTTCTGTACAGTTTCTCATTCTCTTCTACTAGAAGAACTGATGTTAGAGGAATATGCAACAAACTAACAAACTTCAGGTCAAATATTCTTTCAGGTAGAATACAGGCTGTAAAATAGTGGCAGTAGTGCCAGAGATATCACTTGTGGAATCACGGAAGGATCTGTGATTGTTGTTATTCAGCATTTAGATAAATGATTTATTTGAGATGCTGTAAATTTCGAAAATGGTACCACTTAAATACCACTAGAATAAAAAGTTGTAATAAACAACTACTCTGAGAGCTAATACCCCGACCAGCATTGAATAGACAGACACAAACAGCCAGCGCTAGTCATTGGTTGCCTCACCTATGACATACTGACGTGAGATAGCTAGTTCGAATCCGGTATCCGGCTGGTGGCACCGCTGATGGATAACTTTGGCTGCTATGAGCGTGTTCTGGTCTAAGTATTAGAACACAAAGTAATTGTTTCCTGAAATTCTGCATTTGCAATGGCTTTCAATGGTTCTTGTAGCACAACAGGTTGATTGCTGTGGGATACAGCATGGAGCACAAACTTAGAAAAATATAGACGGTGCCGTTCCGTTATAAAGGTCACATAACAGGTCCCGCATCGTCTAGTGTCTTAAGGTCCGGAAAATGGATATTTTATTTGCTTTATGTTGCAGTTCTGCAAATATTATGGCTGCATTGCAATATGAAATTAACTCACAGTAAACAAATGACTCCACGCTACAGTACAACCAACGTAAATTGGCATAAAAAGAAAATTTTAGCAATTCTGGACCTTTAAGGGTAGCCATGAATCTATATATTTTCTAGGTTTGTGGCATGGAGTAGCTAATGACCACTAGATGTAGTTACGCGCTACATCATTCAGTCTTCAGGCGTCTTGTACGAATATGTGAATACTGTAGATATTCAGCAGTTACTTAATAATACGAGATTTTTTTGAATTTTTTTTGAAACCTTATTTAGGTCAGAACAATTTAATCCTAAAAGAAAATTGCCTACATTGTCACAAAAAACCTGTAGAATCAGCTGATTTTTATTAAGTTAGGTCAGTACTCACTTAATTGTTAAACCGCTCTGTCCAGAAGCGTACCAGTACGTGAAAAAGACAGCAATAAAAAGTTTTCTAATTTGGTTGAAGCTTTGCAGATCCAAGAATTAGGACAAATAAAGCAATAACCTAAGGTGGCCCTGCAAATTAAAATTTAGTGAATTTAGGTTTGGACACCTTGCAGTCCAAGTGTGGTCTACATGTCTTAACTCTACCTTTTCGCTGTAAAATTTTTAATTACTTTGCTACTAATTAATTGAATTGTAGAATGTTCTCGAAACCTCACAAACTGCTATTTATCCATATGTGTATTATACACTTTAATATGCCGTGATTTTTCTTGTAATAGTTACATAACCTTTTTACACGCTCTATAAAATAATTATCATTTTTCAACAGTGTGAAATTCACACCAAGCCAGTGTATTGATATTTCCTAGAAATTTCATCCCCATTTTGTAAATTTTTAAAGGAAAACAAAGCGACTAGACAGTTAAAAAATTATATACTACGAAGGGATGAGCATCGCCTAAAAAATAAACCAATTTCTCATCCGAAAAGGGAAGTTCCTCACAATAAAATATTAAAAGCAGAAGTAAAAATAAAATCGTTGTAAGACCGTGCAACTATAAATAACGGTAGCGGAGAAAACAATGTAGCAATTTAAAAATAAAGCGGTTATGTGGAAAGCTGGATGGCTTAAAAGAAATACGACTATTTTCACCGCCGATTTCCCGTCAACTTAGTCGGAAAGATTATATGATAGAGGGTGAATCTTAAAGTTTACATAGACCATTGAATTTGAGTTTTATTTGTGGTTACAATTTGTCTTGTTCCGTCCCGATACAGCAGTCTTCGAAGGGAAAGACATAACATCAGATATTTGCAGGAAACATACCATACTGAATGCAGTAACATCGATATAAATTAATGTGTTATTGGTACATTTCATAATAAATTGAAACAAGAATTTTTATGCAGTAGTTTGAAATAGTCTACAATTTTATTTCTTTTGTCTCGATCAGTAAATTGGAATCATGATTATTGACAAAAGATTTAAAACATCTTTATAGTTATCTCAGGAGAACCAACCAGCTTAAGAAGAAAAATTAAGAAATCTATATGAAATTGCCAGTACGCCAACCAATGTCTTCCTTAATTTCTTCTTATTTTAGGAAAACCAAGTAATCTGGAAGCTGATTCCGAGAAAACAAAGGATTTTGAAAAAAGTTGCGTTTTTGTATATACCTACCTTATTCTGTGGTACAATATTTTTAGCAATTAAATAAAAACAAAAGGCCAAATGCATGAAAATACATAGAAGAAGGAATGGTTAAAACTACGGTGTTACAGTAACCCAGTTACTTAATACCTTTATGAACTGAGCTCGACTGATGTAATATGGATCAATATAAAAACTTATGTAGCACAAAATAACAACTTTTAAATTATAGGATGTAAAAATACTTATGCAGGAGGTAATTTGTCAGATGAATACAGAGACATGGAATAACTAAAAGAAAATATACTAATAGAACAGCATGGATTATTATTACTTTAGTAACTTCTATTAATAACAAAATTATATGTTTAGAACTTTATAAAAAGTTACCCATCAATATAGAACTAACAACAAAATATACAAATTATAAAACTAAATTGACCTTTTAAAGGAAACATAATAGGGGTACACAAAATAAGTGAACATCAACTTATTACGAAAAAAAAAACTGATAAAAAGCAAAAATAAATGTTGTAATGTGTCATAAAACTGTGCTAAATAAATTTGAAATGAGTTTATAAAATATTTTCAAATATGGGCAAGACATTGGTTAGTAAAACTGAATAAATTAGATGGGTAGAGGAAGTAATAGAAATATCTCGTCAGCTGCGAATATTCAAAGGTATCGAAGTAAAACGAATATATAACGATAAAAAGCGGTCTATCCAACAAATATTTAGGTACCAATATCTTTCAAAATACATATATATATTTTTTAATTTAATTGTAGATACAAATAATGTTATAACATAAACTTACATAGTTCAGCACATATCATTGTTCACTTTTATTTGTGAAAATTATTGTTAAACTGTAAGGTTAGAATAGTGAAATAGTGTGTGTCTTACAAACGCTTTTTAAAAGTTATTACTTTATGTGAGGAGAATTTAAATAGCAAAAGTGGATAAGCGAAATATCAAGAATTTTATTTTGATATCACTTTTTTTATATATTTTTAGGTATTAATAATATTGTGTGAAACTAACTACTCTCTGGGCTAAAGCCCCACCAAGCTTTGAACTGCACCCACAATATCTACCCATATATTCCTTATTATTAGCTTTTGTAACACGTTTTACTGTATTAGAAAGGTTTTTAAAGTAATATAAATCAAATCTTCTACAATTCCTATCAATGAAGTCATATGTATGCTCTCTGATACCAAACATTTAGGTAATGCTAATGAACAATTCCTCAGATAAAGTCCTATTCAATAATTATCTAAAGAAATGAATCTATCTAAATTTACTAACCTGGTTTAATGAAAATACTTTATAAATATCTAACTTCACTTTTGACAGTGGGAACTAGAAAATTCAACCACAATAGATAAGATCTGACCTATTTCTGCATTTTTAGGATTGCTTCTTCAGGTGGCCTCCTTTAAGATGGGTCAAATATCTAACTATAAAAATTTTTATATAAATTAAAATTATTTGAAATTAAATATCGACAATGACAAAAGTGAGTTTAGCCTATCAATGAATTTTAAATTAAATGTGACGTTTACCCTTTATGTAATGGTTTTTATATATTTTTAGGTATTACCTAAAAATGCAGAAATAGGTCGGATCTCATCTATTGTGGTTGAATTTTCAAGTTTCCACTGTCAAAAATGAAGTTAGATATTTATAGAGTGTTTCCATTACACCAGGTTAGTAAATTTAGATAGATTAAATTCTGTAGATAATTATTGAATAGAACTTTGTCTGTGGAATTGTTCATTAGCATACCTAGATGTTTGGTATCAGAGAGCATACATATGACGTCATTGATAGGAATTGTAGGAGATTTGATTTATATTAGCTTAAAATACATATCTAATACAGTAAAAATTACTTTTTTTTGTCTACGTGTTATTTTTCGTGATTTATTTACCTAAAAATACCACAAATTTCATCATTTTACTACAAGAAATACGGCGGCTTTAAACCAAAAAATTTATTAAATACATGAGTGTGCGTATATATTTTGATGGCACTGAAAAAGAAAATTTGACTGATGAATCAATTTTTTTTGTTATTTTATATAAATCAATTATTACACATTTTTACATAATTTGATTAATTTTATCGGATCTTTATCTGACACATCCGTAGAAACATATATTTCCCGTATTTCGATCCCCATCTCTAAAACATTGATAAAGTGTTACTGCGTCTGCTGAACATAAACTGGAAAATATATTACTACTAATTTGAATTTTAAATGTGCAACCAATTTTCTGCCACATAAATAACCATGATTTTATCAGGCGTAAATTAAATAATTATTAAAATGTTTCATGAAAGTTAATAGATTTTTTATCGTCATATTTTATCATCCGCATTCCGATTCACCCTCACGGTACGTTTTCTAGTAATTTAATTTTCTACACCTAAACATACTTCAGCACTGTAATTAACTGCAGGGCAACCCTTAGGAACAAAACACCTGGAAAGGTTAAGGAAGGAGAAGTAATTTCCTATAAATAGATAGAGAAGCTTACATTGGGAGAAAGTAGGTACACCTAAATTGGAATAAAAGTTAGTTAAAATGAATAAAGACGTTCATCAACGATATTATGGTGGCTTTTGAAAATAAATACTGGAAATTCACGACAACTTTTCATTGTCGTTTGTCAATATTGTCCAGTCATTGTTAAAGGCAGTGGTTTAAGGAAAATAATTATTGCAAACACGGCATTGCAGGAAACAACTACTCTGCGGGCTAATGCCCCGACCAGCATTGAATTACACCCGAAAAACATCTAGCAACAGCAAAAGTCATTCGTTGGAAACCCACCAGACAATACCGGTTTCGAGATTATTAGCTCTTATAAATGTGTCATAGGTGAACTGAACAACTTTAGCTGTTTTAAGTCTTTCTAAACCCATGAGTAATGCGGAGTAGCGCAGCTATATCTAGAGGCCATTCGCTACTCCATGCCGGACTAACAGCCACAGACACAGGATTTGCAACATATTGTTATCGTCGTTTCGCTATAGAGGTCGCTAGCTCTCAATGGTAGATGTAGAACGCTTTTTGTCTGTGGCTTTTTAGTCCGGCATAGAGTAGCGAATAGCCACTAGAAAATAATTATTTTTTAGACATTTTGAGCTTCAATAGTGTTTATACACAATGACCACACCGTACTACGTTGCGTGGTTATAAGTGTTGGATATTACAAAAAATGGTAGAAAATTTGCAGATTTCAAAAATAGAGATGGGAAAGTCCACAATTCCGTTTCTGTTGAATATCAAACTCAAATTTAAACAGGCTGATATTATTTTCAGTATCGTAAAGACAGATTTGCCAATTTTGGCGCTTTTTGTTTGAATTTAGTTTAACTGTAACTCCCTAATGGCACCAGAAGCAACCGTGAATCTATTGCAGCAGCGGTGTTCAATCAGCCATTGTTGGTTGACGCTGAGATTATTTGTGAGAACAAAAGTTTTTCCTTGGTAAATGATGATGGTTTGGTAATTGGTACTTAGGAAATGCCCAAGTTCAAAAGTTTCAAGCCTTCTTGCGAAGCGCTAAGTGGAGAAAACATGCGAGAAGCCATAGAGCACCTGCAGCAAAAGAAGATGCGCTGGAAGAATTCCAGAATATTCAGTGTACTCAGCACCACTTTACAGTGAAGAGATGGAAGAAATATGGACTACCAGAAAGGACCTTGGCGGATTTTATCCAATGATCCCTAAAGAAAGAAGAATTATCTCTAACAAACATGGAAACTAGGTTGTTGGGATTGACAGCATTAGATATTGGGTTACTAGCATACCCAGTTGTGGCACGGCATAACATTTCTCAGAAATTCAATCACGCAACACTGGTAGGACTGAAATTAATATAAATCACGTGCAAAATTAAAGGTACCGCAGCTATAATTTTTCTCGGTAAACTGTAAAATGTAATCAGCCATAGTTTCTTTCTACCGATGTCTCGCAGTCATTGTCAAATTAAAATAATATTCATATTTCCCGTACTATAGTTACTTAATACTATAACTGCTAATTCTTGATTTGAATAAGAAATCTTGAAAAAAATACTTTAAAGAAGTAATTATACATTTTAACACAATCCTGTGTTAATCGAGGTCCGCACAGGATAGGTACCTATTACAAAATTTATAATTTGGAAAGCAAACAGACATATAATTAATAAAGAGAAAAGAAGGAACAGCTGACATACTACAGCTGCGCAGTTATGCTCAACCAATCAGGAGTGGGGATCTAGAACACAGAGGTGTGTTACGTTTACACGAAAAGGTGTACTTTTAATACATCATTTGTAAATATTACAGAAATTACATAGTATATCTTATAATACTAGTAATTTTAACACATTTTGTGTAAAACGTTTAAAAAAGTCATAGTGTGTAAAACTATTAACACGGACATTTTACACATCATCCTAAGTTACACACTGGAAAATATCACATATACAACAATTTTTTTTGCAGTGTAAATAATACAATGGTAAGAGTTTTTCATATTAAATTAAAATGACAGATACTTTCTACTTCTAAACTGGAAAGAATGTAAAAATGTATGTAAAACTGTCACATTCATAATACAATGAACATTTTTCTTTCACTAATTACGGTTTTTTTTAGTTTCATGGATTTCGGATAAAGCGCAGCGCAGCTGTGCATCAGCTGTCGAAGCACTTTGTTTACGTCTTAAGCAAAAATATGCAACTTGCGCCCCTGAGACGAATAAAACTCAGGCGGTGATGTACTCTTAATGAAATTTCTGGAGAAGGACGTCTGGAAAAGTAAGGATTCTGGGTTATTAAATTTAATACTTCCAGTTAACGACAGTAAGACTAATACGTATGATAATTGCGTTAGAAGAAACGAGTCTGGTACGAACAATGTAACGGTAAACTTTCCTGAAATTATGTCATGAGAATTACCTTTAAGTGTAACGGGGAATTACGCCGAATGGAAACTGAAAGTTGTCATCCAAAATATTTTATAAAGGATAACACAAATCCGGTCCGGTAGAAAATTTGCCTTGTCCCAGCATCTCCAAAACGGAAATTGGATTATAGCCTTACATATACCCTTGAAAAAGCTGTTAAAGAAACGTCAACACCAAACGGGCTCAGGATAGCACTACATATAAATATATAATGTTATAAGCAATATGAATATCTAGCCAAACGTTATTTTTTCACATGTATTGTTAGATAATTTCATTAATTTGTAAATTATGCTTTAACTTTATGTTGTTTATTATAAAACTGAAACCTAAATTGTTGAACAATTTCGAGCTCCTTACTACTGCGTCTGTTCTTGGTATTTTGTTTTCTCCTTTCAGCAGAAGTAATTCTCAAATTGGAGATTAAATATTCATGTTGGTATTTAATATTGTATACTGGTCCTACATTTAATTTCTATACCCTTTCTGTGGTAACAAAACAAACATTACTTTTCTTCTCTCTTAGCTTCTCTTGACCTTGGTTTTGTCCTGGTCTATGAAATGTCCAGTGTTCCTCAACTACTATTTCTCACTGTCATTATCCTTTTGAGGTAATTGTGATTTTTTGTCAACCTCGTGGTAATGTCCAATACACACTTACTTAGCCGCATATACAGGGTGGTACAAAATAGTATGTTTTTGCGGTGGAGACAGGTGCTTCTGTCATAAAAAGAGTAAACCTGATGAACGAGCCCTGGGCTACTTTTTTGAGAAATAATGTTAAAAACTGCATATTTCCAAGTGTTACCATTTTTGAGTTACAGGGTGTTGGTAAAACCGTGTGATACTGAAAAAGCCCTGTAGCTCGAGAACGGTGAGGGAAAGAGAGCTGCAGTTTTGGCCATTGTTGTTTTTTAGAAATAATAATCATGACTTGCAAGATCTGTCTATCAGATTTGCTCTATCTATGAGAACCATCCATAACTCTTAATAACGTACCAATTTGAATCACCTTGTAGACGTATGTTATACAGTGTGTCCCTAAAATCACGCACAAATTCATAATTAGGTAAATAAAAGACCATTGAAAATTCCCAAACAGGTCGATTTTTTATTTTAATTTACTTTTTTTTTCAAATAATACTACAGGGTAATAACGTCATCACTTTTTTTTAATAGATCACCACATTTTTTTCCAATTTCAGGACTACCCTAACTGAGCTGCTTCCAACACTGTATCACAAGTTGCTACTAACTGTTACAGGGTGGGCAACAATACTCAATTACAAATACCAAAGTTATTTACAAATGAATAAACATACTAAAAAGTCGATTGAAATTACTACATGCCATTTTAAAGTGTCTACTGGAATGTACTCAATTTATAAAAACGTTGGTGTTACATAGAAAAACGTAGATAAACGTGATCAATCGTAGGAAATTTTATTGTTCGCTAATAAAACCTTTGGACACAAAGACCTAAATTAAATTTTCAAATTGTTGACCATATACTGCTAAACAATGGGCCAGACGAGAAACAAATTCTTGTTCTACGTTTCCAATAACTTCAGGCGGAAGGGCACGACCTTCTTGTCGAATTCGTTCTTTGAGATCTTCAAGATTATTTGGCTTAGAGACGTATACTTCGCCTTTTACATATCCCCAAAGGAAAAAATCTAGCGGTGTTAAATCTGGCCATCTGGCGGGCCATTCCTTAGGTCATCTTCTGCTAATCCACCGATGAGGAAACACGTCATCTAAGTAGCGGCGAACAGCGATGGCATAGTGCGGCGGTGCACCGTCTTGCTGTAATCAAATTGTGTCACTAGGCAAGTCTGGTTCTTCTTCATTCGGGAACAGTACAACCAAGCAAGGAACTCAAATCAAATTGAAGAACATCTAAAGATCTTGCACCATATTAATCTCGTTCAAGGAAATACGGCCCCAAAGTTCGATTATCAACAATTCCGGCCCAAACATTGACCTTCTGGGTACGCTGGTATTTGTAAATTATTTGGGTATTGTTGCCCACCTTGTAAAAATGAGGAGCAACTTGTGATACATTTTTGGAAACAGCTCAGCTAGGGTTCCGTTAAAAAAATGTGATGACGTCATTACTCTGTTATTGTAACGTATTTTCAAGTGTCCTGACTCGTAATGGTACATGATTTTGACAATGCGTTGTTTCTGATCCAGATAGTACGCCACAGTATTTATCCTTGTCAATGTGAGTACGTTTTCTATAATAATTACTGTGCAGTAATAATAATATGCCATCTGGTTTTCCCTTCACAAGGACGTATTGGAATGGTAGGAAACTATTTTCTTCCAAGTTCACAGGACAGCCGAAATGTAGTGTACTTTATTCAAATGAGTCATACCGTCAACTTTGGTTTTAGAATGTTGACTACAACAATAGTTGCTCTTATCTTATTGCAAATGAATATATGAAAAACTTAAATTCAGAATAAAGCTTAAAATCGCCAGGAAAGAACAAATGCTAGCAAGTAATGCCATCATAAATCGTTAACAAATAATGAAAATAGCATGGGACCCAAATTAGAATCTTGTGGCACTCCTGACCCTAAATTGCCGGTTACTTCAGAACTCCGTCTATGCCCATTGTAAATGTGTCGTTAGATTAAATAAAACATCTTTATATCTAATATTTTGCAAAACTGAATTTGTCCCTAAATTTATGTGCAACGAGAATTGTGATGAAACTGTGTTAGGATTTAGAGTAAAGATCCACTGTCTTATATTTGTTATATTTATATACCCTTGCTTTCATTCGTATGGGTTTAATAACTTTTCTTGGGAACCAAGAAGGCTAGTGATAGTGACAAATACAGGATAAAGATGTGTTTGATAGTCTGGAGCAAAATATATCAAAATACACCTGTTTTGTACAAATAATTGAAAGATGATAGATCTATTTGGTACACGCTGTTATACATTGAAACTAACTTTTCCTTCAAATACAAACATCAAACCTCATCATCCTGTAAGGAGGTATATGCGTATTACTTTATCCCTGACATACTTTATATTCTAGTCAGTATTTAGTAAAAATATTTGTTATTGGTAGCACAAGAGGTCACATGTAATTTCAGTGAACTCATATGTATAGCCGGGAGTTTAATTTTGTTTAGTTTATAAGCGGTTGTAAATATGTAATTTCCTTTAAGACCTACCTAAGTTAATGCAATCATATGCCATTATGATGAGGAAATGGGCGGACAAATAGCTTGGCTTTTCGAACGACCAGTTTACAATATCGAAGTACGGGACAATTAATTTCCCATTACAACTTTGCTATGTTGGTACTATGTTAGAACAAATAATATATTTTGGACTTATGATAATGAATAAACCGTTCGTTACTTAAGTAGTATATTAACAGTAGACAAATATTGTTTTATTGCGCAATAACATCAATGCAAATTGATAGAACTTACAAAGTTTATTAATGATAGTTTTGACACTATGTGTGAACACGTTATGAACCATTTGCTTGTCCATCCAAATTAAATGCTCCTGTTACAGATATTTAATAGTTGTCTGAAAGTTGATGTAGAAGATGAACAAGTAAAGCAATTTGTGAAAAGTTTCGAGTTACTCTCGAAGAACTAAATAGGATCAATGAAAGGGATTACAAATTGTCCTGAAGTTTTTATTTAGCAACAAATTATCAGTAGTATTGATCTTGAAATCTTGATGAGATAAAATTTTTAATTCTAGTATATTTTTCTTATAATGTTCAGTTTTTCTGTGATGATAAATTATTCAGATTGGTTATAGCAAAGTGAATAAAGGTATATATTTCCACAACTTGAATTACATTCACATGCTTTTTGCAACAAGTTAATATTCGGTAAAATTTGAGGTCTCATAATTTTTCTATTTATAATTAAATTTTTATATATTTTTTAAGCAGATTGTAGATAAAATGACTAATTTCAACTTGTATGTCATGTATTTTGTTAAATGCTGTTGTATGAGTCATAATAATAATAATAATAATAATAATAATAATAATAATAATAATAATAATAATATAATTAATAATAATAATAATAATAATAATAATAATACTAATAATAATCATTCCATTTCCACATTTTGATTCATGTCTTTAGGTGCATTGGTACATTTTATGGTCAAATATCACTTGTCCCAAAATTTTATATAATTTACTTGACTAACAGATTGATGATTTAGTTTAACTAACAAACTATGTAGTTTTGATACCAAAATATTTTTGGGCAAAAACGACATAAAGAATGTTTTACTAGTATTTACTAATAATCCATGAGTCAAGCAATATTCAAACCATTCATAGAGCAGATATTTGCTATTTCGGCATGTTGCGGATGTGGTAGTTTCATCAGCTATTCCATTATAAAAATTAAAATTAAATATCGACAATGACAAAATCCGCATATAAAATTGAAATGTTTGAATAATGTTTAGATACCTTTTATGAAAAAGGCATATCATTGATAAATATTAGGAAAAGCAAAGGACCTAGGATCGAGCCTTGTGGTACTCCAATTTTCATGTCTTGTAAATCTGAGCGACAGTTACCTATTACCACGGTTTGCTGTCTGCGAGACAAGTAAGATTCCACCCATTTATTAGCCATACCACGTACTCCAATACGGTTAAGTTTCTCAATAAGTAACACATGATCTATTGTATCGAAAGCTCGACTTAAATCAAAAAATAAAGCTAACGAAATTTGTTTGTTATTTAGACAATCATATATAAAGTTACTTAAGTCGGCTATAGCAGTAGAGGTAGATCTGTTTGTTCTGAAACCATGCTGAGATACAGATAGTAGTTTGTTTGATTCAACTTGTATGTCACGTATTTTGTTAAATGCTGTTGTATGAGTCATAATACGGAGTTAATTAACGCACCCTGTGGAATAATTCCGTAACAAAATTCTTTCAAAATACTAATTTTTGTTAAGAATGATTCCATTTCCACATTTTGTTTTTTAGTTCATGTCTTTAGGTGCATTGGTACATTTTTAAAAGGAAAATGAACTTGTCACCAACAATACACGGTTAACTATAACTAAATACATATACTTTAAGAGGGGATAGAGAAAATTAAGAATTAACGGAATCACCCTTCAAAAAAATTCCAAACTTATTTGTAAAGCGAAGAAATGTTTTTTCGAAATTATATTAAATCCTTATTTAACACCGCCTATGCGACTTGTCCGTCACGCGTTTAAAGAATCAGAGTAGGTAAGGCAGGTAACTAGCAGCACGACCGCAAAATTTCCAGTCAAGTCATAATTTAATTCCTGTGATGTATTTACGTTGTATATTTGTGTTCTTCTTCAGTTTTTAGTGCCTTTTTTAATTTTTAGTTCCGACCGTAGTAGTCGTAATACCAACAATAGGAACCGAAATCAATGTATGAGCGGGCCCAGATACACCGATAGCGGGTCTGTCCCCACCGAGCCTAGCCCGAGAACAACCAGGGCAGGTAAAAGTATCCCGGCTAATGCTAGGGATGTGCATTTCAACTTTGTTTCTGACAGCTACTAGTTACCGAGGTCCCCATCTGAACCATGGAGAAGGTTAATTCGTGGTATGGGCAGGTATAACCCGGGAAGTATGCACTGAGTTAATGGTCATCGATGGATCCTTGACGGCCCACCGATATGTTGAGGACATATTAACCAATTACGTTGTACCTTTTAGTGGATTTATCGGCGACGACTTTATTCTAATGCAGGATAATGCGCGGCCACATACAGCAATGTGTGTTACACAATACCTCGCAGAAGATGGTATTAACAAAATGAACTGGCCAGCATGTTCATCTGATCTCAACCCCATAGAGCATGTGTGGGAGATGCTTCTTGGCAGGCGAGTCAGAGATCGTGAAGCAGCTCCGACTACGCTAAATGAGCTTCATTTAGCACTTCAGTCAAAATATTGCTCATGATGTTATTCGTAACCTTATTGACAGTATGAACCAACGTATGTAGGCAGTTATAAGAGCTAGAGGTCGTAATACAAAATATTAAGCTAATTATGTTGTTAAAAGTAGATTTATTAAGTTTAGTTAAGTTATAGTTCCATTGGTTTGTTTTGAAGTTTGATTATGAAATTGAATTTAAGTTTGAACAAATAAATGTTCTTATTGTTTTATGTAAGTTGCAATAATTGGTTATTATTTTGCTCTTTAAAATACACGAGTAGTTCATGCCATTTTAAAATATAAATAAATATCTTATATATTCAACTGGTATTTTCTTTGTAAATGTTTTTGCTCTTTGCGTTTAATTACATTGAAATACACGTCATATCCAGTGATCGGAAAGACCAACTAACCAGGCGTCGATTTACTGTTGACGTTGAAAGTTAGTCTACACAATCGCATCAGATCATGGTCATCTTACCTCTAAACAATAAACAGTTCTTTATTCTATTCGAAATTTTTTTGTTGTGTTTACCGTTCAGAGCAAGGAATAACACTGTCACTATCTAAAACATATTGGGACTCAATTCATCAAATACAGTAAATAAACTAATATCAAATTACATTTTCAGCAAATCCAGGTGTAACAAAATATTTTCATCTGAAAATAATGTTCGTGTCTCTTACTTGATACTTGATTATGTGCTCATAGAAATACTACTTTCTACTCGTTACACAAAATAATTAAATTATCTTCTGACTATTAAAAAAATTATCATAAAGTGGTCAGCACTGGTGAAAATGTCAAAAATGCTGAAAGTTCTAGAAAATTGCCAAAAAATTCCAGAAATTCCATAAAATACTATAAAATTAAAAAATTCCAGAAAATACTAATACATGAAATAATCATATTATCTGTAACCTCTAAACGCTTATGACTTTGTCAAGTTCCAAACAGAAAAAGTATGTAGATGTAATGATCTTTACAACAAAAGTTTGCGATAAATTAAAATTTGTTGACCAATTTTTATTTTCGTTAAATTAAACTTATTTGAAAATCCACACTGGACGAAATATTATTAGTCTTCAATACACATGATCTAGAAAATGATTATTTTTTTCTTAAATAAATATGGTAACACACAGACAAATTTTAGCTTCAACTTTCTTAGAGCACGTGCAATGTTGGTTGCATAATCTATGACGTCAAGGAACCTGGTTCAAGTTTCAACTTCACTTTCTTTAATGATGTCTAAATTATGGAATACACTTGACACTTAATACAAAGTTTAACGCTCTGTACAACACAAACCAGCAGTATTTTACTAAAGCATGTTAGGCTGAATGCTATTATTTTTCTACGTCTACAGTTCTACACTTACTCTAGGATCTATTACTACGATTCACCTGTATATATGCAACAATGCAATTTCACACAATAAAGGTACTATACATGATGTTAAAAATGGTAAAATTAAAAAAAAATACCATTGATACTTGTGGTTTCTACTTGTTGAATCTTATTAATACATCTTTTTCAACAGGAACATTTCCAAATGAGCTGAGAACATCCATATCTAAATTAAAAAATTATAATGATTTAATGGATTTCAGACAAATCAACACGATACTTGATATTGAAAATGTGCTTGAAAGAGCAGCAATAACCAAATCGTTGAACATATAAATGATAACAATGTATTCTTAAGAAATCAGTCTTGTTTTCATAATAAACACTCTTGTAAAACAGTCTTACAACTTACAGTGACTAGTTGGAACCAGTTGATTGATAAAGGAAAGTATACTGTGACAGTGTTCACTGATCTGAAACGAGCATCTGAAACAATTGCCAACGGTATTATATTGCAGAAATTTAAATCATATGGCATTAAATCCATCGCTTTGAAATCACTGGAAAGCTACCTGAGTGATAGAAAACAAATTGAGAAAATAAATAACCAATTTTCTACTGCAAAGTAGACAAATATAGGTATACCACAAGGCAGTGGCGGCTGGTGCTAAGGCACAAGGGCACGTGCCCACCCTTCCTGTACATGTCACGAAGAAATATATGATGCTATTATAGATTTATATATTTTTGTAATTCTATTATCGGTTGCGAAAAACTACTCAAAACTTATTTCCCGTCAACCATGCACGCGCCGAAATATATCAAACTTTATTTCCTGGAAACCCAAGAATTGTCTCCAAACGTGGCTCATTTTCCGACGTTCGGGACTCCTCGGAGTAAATGAAATTCGCCGATTTAAAGCCGACAAAGGGCACTGAAATACGTGTCTCTGTCCCTTCTCCACTAGTCTCCACTGTCCAATCTCCATCACTCCGTTTCCCTCCGGCATTCAGTTTTCAGTTCTCACTTCTCAGTAGTCGCTTGCTTTGTTTAGTACGTACTTGTATATACAAATATATTTCGCTTGCAGAATAATTGTGTAAACAAATTTGTGTTTTAACTTTGCTGGTTTTAAAGGCGATTTCTCATTATAGATATAATTTTAAAGTGATTCTGTGTATTTGTACATACTTATTAAAAGAAATGGATCCGGAACCAGAAATAAATTCTGTTCAGTATCTGTTAAAAAACAATCCAGTGCCATTTGATCAAAAATATTTAATTAAAAAGAAAGGTAGGCCTACTGATTTATATATTAATTACGAATCTACAAGTAAAGCTAGAACATATAATAGAGTTTTTAATAGAAACATATACGAGAAATATGGTTGTTCTGTGACAAATAAATTGTTGTTTTGTTTCTTTCATATGTTACAGCGTGGACCAAATACGGCCTTGACGATTTAAAGCACATAGCGGATAGGGCCAAAAACATGAAAATTCTGTGCCTCATTTAAAAGCATATATGGACTTTAGTGTTTTAGGAAAAACTGACATACGTGAACAATTAGATATACTCGCGTCAAGAATTCAGACGTCTACGTCACGGCTGACGTTACACATTTGTTTTTATTGTCAACGTAATTTTCGATATTTGGTCGCCTTATAAACAGTCATTTTTGCAATTTAGTGCAATATATAATGCAAACTTTTAGTCGAGTATGTAGTTTTATAACTATCAGTTGCAGTTTCTTAAATATTTTGATGAAAATATAATGAATTATTCATTTGTTCATATGACGTAAGTCGTCTGAATTCTTGTCGCGAGTATAGTGCGTATTTGCGCTATAAGTTAGGACCTCGGTTAGAACATAATAAACAGGTGGAAAAAATCGTCACATTTTGCGTCGTTTAATAATGTGTATAAAGTTTTTGTGGAGCCTTCGAATTAGCCTTGCGAGGTCATGATGAGAAGACTTCGTCCAAAAATCCAGGCATTTATATAGGTTTAATTAACTTTTCTGCAGAATTACATTCTGTTCTTGCAATACATTTAAATGAATCTAAATTTATTTTTTGTGCCCACACTTTGAAAAACCTACGGGCCGCCACTGCACAAGGTAGTGTCATTGGACATACTCTACATGAATGACATAAACTGCTCTATTAACTGTTTGTAAATCTTAACGCAGATGATACTTTGTTGACAAACTTTGATAATCGTTTGGAGACAGCTGTTTAGAAAATGAATGATGAATTAATTAATCTTGCAAACTACTTGAAAAGGAATAAGTTGGAACTTAATTTATAAAAAACAAAGGCTATGACCTTTTCCAAACATAATAGGGTATAAAATATAGGAAAAAATAATATGACATTAATTATAGAGAATTAAAAAAAAATTAAATTGTAAAACAATTCAAGTACCTGACAGTTGTATTGAATAAAAATTTAACTTTCAGGGAACACACAAGTTATTCTTCTTATCAAGAATGGCTTCTCTGATATCGCTGAAGATAAAATTGACAGGCTATAATAGTATCATTCAACTACAATTTGATTGCTGTTCTACAATACTCTTTCTATTAGACAATAATAATAGGTCTGTTCCTGCAGCAGTTGAAAAAGGTTTGAACTATCAGAAATGTCCGTCCGACTAATTCTTGCGTGAAATTCATTGGTCCAGTATTTCTGACAGTTTTCAACCGTTTCCAGCTGCAGGAACAAACCTACAAAAGTATTTCTTCAAGAACTTCAAAATCATGGTATGAAATTAATTCTGTAATCAAAAGATCGACTTGGATAATCTTTATCTTCATAGTCATAGTCAAAGGATTGATGCTAGCCTATTTGAGTCGGTTCATCAAGTTCAATCCCAAAGTTTACGAATACTGTACGAGAAGTACAAATAACTTTCGTATAGACAGATCCAATACAAAAATGAGTATGAACTCATTATTCATACGAGGTCTAATTTAGTATAACTCCTTACCAAATGAAATTAAAGCCTGTGATTCGTTTATAACCTTTAAGAAAGAACTGTCAAATTACCTGTGACATAGTTCTGAATGTATACCTGAATGAATTTCTTATTGCGTGTGTGATTTTGTTTGTTGTATTTTATCAATCTTATACTGTCTCTTAAGAATGTATTGTAAACATGTGATTTTGCCTTTCCAATAAACTCCTTACTTACTTACTTACAATCTGTTTTTCAAGTGTAATGAATTACACAGTATATTCCTGGAAGCATCAAGTTTCATCCCAAGACCTTCTATTTTTACCAATCCATTACTGAAGCAATTTTTACTCTGAAAGTTAAATTATTACTGCGTAGTTGTAAACGTCCCATGAAGTCACAACCCATTACGGATGACTCATAAAATTAGTATAAATTAAAACCAAAACACGGGCGGTGGAGACGTCAAGTCTGTAGACATTCGACCGTAAAGGGCGTCCCGTTTCCCCACGACGTTCCACAAAACGTAAGTATAAACTACGGAACTAAATTTGTTACTTAACGAAAAAATTTTAATGACTTTTTCGATGAGGTAGTTTTAATTTATTTGTTTGCGTGCTACATATTTCAGTGCCTTTCATCCAGAGAATTAAGTTAATTGTTTAGAAGTAATTAATATATTGCTGCAGTAAATATTCCTCTCTTGGATGTAGTTTTAAGTGTAGGTAAAAAACCGGTAATACTAAGAAATTAAATAGTTTTAATGAAGGAATAACTTCACGTTACACATAAAAGAACATAGATGGGAAGGAAATTCTATCTACTATTTAAAAAACTTAAGAGTGTAAGTTTATAGAATCAATTCAATGATTTTCAAAGAATGTTGTGAATTATTACATGTTATACAAAAGCTAATAATAAAGAATATATGGGTAGATATTGTGGGTGTAATTCAACGCTGGTTGGGGCTTTAGCCCACAGAGTAGTTAGTTTCACACAATATTGTTATTACCTGAAAATATATAAAAAACTATACATAAAGGGTAATTTTTTTAATTATTTTAGTAGGTCGTTATGAAGTTTAAATTCATTGACAGATTAATCAGTTTGACATTGTCGACATTTAATTTCAAATAATTCAATTCATTGGTATAATAATTTTTATAGTTGACATTTGACTCAACTTAAAGGATTCCACCTGATGAAGCAATCCTGAAAATGCAGTAATAGGTCAGATCTCATCTATTGTGGTTGAAGTTTTCGGGTTCCTCCTGTCAGAAATTAGATATCTATACAGTGTTTTCATTAAACCAGGTTAGTAAATTTAGATGGATTAATTTCTTTAGATAATTATTGAATAGAGCTTTGTCTGTGGACTTGTTCATTAGCATACCTAGATGTTTGGTATCAGAGAACATACATATGACTTCATTGATAGGAATTGTAGGAGATTTAATATATATTACCTAGCTTAAAATACCTTTCTAAAACAATAAAAGAAGATTCAGAACTTATCCGAAAAAAATTGGAACTGTTCAATATGTGTGATAGATTTAACTGGAGAAATTAGTTTTACTGGGAAACAGCTGAGAAAAATAAATTATTTTAGAAACTATTGCATTTCTGATTACATTTACTTGAAGGTAGGGTCAAAATACAGAAATTATCTTTACGACGCCAGGCGTCGCGGCGCTTAAAAATTTTTTTCCAGCAACATACATTTTTTAATATGGGATAAGGATCCCTTAATTTTGAATATTTTTCCTATATAACATTTTTGTATGTTCCCGTTATTTCAAAAGTTTTTGTCGATTCCCAAATCGTACTTTGTTAATAAGACATCATAAAACTACATAAACCTATTAAATGACACTATAATTTAAAAGCTTTGCTGTAATTCTCCAATGCAACTAAACAGTGAAAAACAATTGTCAAATTTTTATCTGTTGTGAAAGTTTTTGCCACACATTTCTAATAAATGTAGTAAATTCTATTCGTCGAACTTTATTATTTTTTTCAACAATACGAGCAAGCTAGGTAAAAAACAGTATTTGCGTGAGACTTTTGAAGGTTTTAATAATCATTATAGTTTATAGAATAATTTTTTGAAGAGTTGTGATCGTTCATTAATAGTAGTTACTGAAAAGTAACAGTAATAAAATGTTTACCCATAACGAAAAAGTGAATATGCTGTTAAATTTCGTAGAAACCCGGAGAAATGCATTACGGGCCAGAAGATTATACGCACTGAGATATCCCGAAATAAATCTTCCAAATAATCAATTATTTTGCAAATTGGAAACTGTTCTCCATCAGAATAAGAAATAATTTTTAGGTAACAAGGTGAGAGAAAAAACAGTAACCGCTGATGAAAATGTGGCATTTATAATAAACTATTCTGAAAATCATCCTGAAGCATCGATTAGAAAGGTTTCGAGAGGCTTAACATACAATGCAATCCAAAGAGTTCTAAAAATTAACAAATTTCATGATTATAAAATACATGGTGTGCAAGAGTTAAATCCTGGATACTTTGAACGACGAAAAAATTTTATTTCTCAGTTCTTAGTTGCATTAGATGATGATCCTAATTTGTATAACCACATTTTGTGGACAGAATAAAGTCATTTTATTAGTCACAGCATTCCAAACCGGAAAAATACTCATCATTGGTCGGACGAAAACTCAGATAGTAATAGAGCTTTTGAACTTCTCTATTATCTATCACTTTAGTATCAATATAGGGTGTGGAATTGTAGGGCGCCATTTAATAGGTCTATATTTTTATGATGGTGTCTTAACGGGACAAAGGTATTGCAATTTCCTTGTAAATGAAATTCCTATTGTTATAGAAAATGTGCCACTTCAAATTAAGTGACACCTGCGGCTTCAACTGAACGAAGCGCCTTACCATAACACTGCAGTTGTTCAGAACTATTTAAATTTGCACTTTTAAAATAATTGGATTGGTACTAATGACCCATTACAATGCTCCAAGAGCCACAGACTTAACCCCTCTTGATTTCTTCTTGTGGGAACCGTAAAAAAAAATTGTGTATAAAACTAAAACAGTCTATAAATGATACTGCAGGAAACAACTACTCCGCGGGCTAATGCCCCGACCGGCATTGAATTATACCTGCAGTATCTGTGTGAAACAGCCAAGAACCCTTGTCGGCCACTCCACCAGACATAGACCGGTTTCGGGCTTGTTAGCCCTCATCAGTATGCCATAGGTGAGATGACCGACAATTGAACTGGCTGTTCCTTCATATGTAGTTTCACATATAAATCGAGTGCAGGTGAGATGTAACTGGTCTGCTACTTCCTGCTCGGCCTAAGCGGCTCGACTTGCAGAAAGCGACCTACAATATCGTAGGTACTTAACCGCAGACCTCTCGCCCCGGGCGATGCGCCATTAAATCTATAAATTATACTGCAGGAAACAACTACTCCGCGGGCTAATGCCCCGACCGGCATTGAATTATACCTGAGTATCTGTGTGAAACAGCCAAGAACCCTTGTCGGCCACTCCACCAGACATAGACCGGTTTCGGACTTGTTAGCCCTCATCAGTATGCCATAGGTGCATAGGTCTGCGGTTAAGTACCTACGATATTGTAGGTCGCTTTCTGCAAGTCAAGCCGCTTAGGCCGAGCAGGAAGTAGCAGACCAGTTACATCTCACCTGCACTCGATTTATATGTGAAACTACATATGAAGGAACAGCCAGTTCAATTGTCGGTCATCTCACCTATGGCATACTGATGAGGGCTAACAAGCCCGTTTCAGTTGCCTCTCAATCAATATAAATTTTGTTGTTCTACAACTTATACAAAATTTGATGTCAACATAGCTTGGGCTATTTTCTAAAATATAATGAAGATATCACTATTAGATAGTTTATATTAAGTTGTCTTTGTCATTCTCGTTTGCTCGGACGTTTTACTGTATTATTCATTAAAAGAAACAGGAAAAGGAAGAAAATCCAAATTGTTAGTTTGAGCGATGACAACATCATCATTTGTTAGAATTACCTATATTAATTGGTTTATCATTATTAATTCAGATCGGTCAGTGGTCGCGCGGTTTAAGGTGTCAGTACTTGAATCGAGGTGACTGGACCCCAGCAGCCGGTAGACCGTATATACGCTATATTCGTGGAGTGATTGGCACCCTCTCTGCGGGAATGGTAGGGTGGAAGAATGTTGGCTTGGGTCAATGTGAGAGATTGATACCGGATGACATTTGACTACCCCCCTAATTAATTAGGTTTTCAGGGTTTCCCTCATTCCTGCACTGAATGGTGGTTAGGGCCTGCCAACGTAAGTCATTCCTGGACGCAAATGCGGCCTGATTAATAATAATATGCCGCCCCTCTCCCGCACAGATCTTCGACTTCTGGACTAATCCTCGTGATTAGAATGAGGGGTAGATATATTATTATTATTATTAATTGTGGCTAATTATACGTATTTACTAGTGTGTATAGTATTTTTACATTAGACTTGTAATTGCTTGTCACAATATTTTTATTATACTTACAAATTTCTAAAAATCTAAGACTGTTGGCTGATGGTAAGAGATTTAATTAAATATAACTTAAACTTTGATAAATCGCCCTCAAGTTCTTGAACTGCAACCCAATTTGTTAAACATTATTTTAATTTATAATTTCTTATCTATCAATCTAAGCTTCTTTATAACCACCTTCAATATGCGTGACGGTGTGAAAAATGATCGTTATATAATAACTCGAGAGCATACTACATTCAGCGTATAACTGGATGGCTTTAATTGAATTTGTTAACATCTCTGTTCGCGGTGGGGTGGTGCTTTAAACAATTCCGATTATTATCAAACAATTAATCTGTAATTTGGAGTCATTATAAATTTGATGTACCAAATAATTAACGCATATTCCATTTGCATATCGTAATTACATAGTAGAAGGAACTAATTTGTTTCCTACCTATTATACATACTACCTTTCCTTCATATTTTTGAAGGTTAGTTTTTTATTATGGGATCAAATGATACTGTATTTATTGAAACTCATAACCACAGTTTTTGAGACAATGCTACAGAGTGATAGACGTTTGACTGCCATAAATTAAATAGGCGATAGCATACATTAAAATTAACAAAAAAACCTTGTATGATTTGGGTCCAATTACATATGTAAAAATTCGGTTAATTAAGGGTTCTCATCATAATTTTCTACATTAAATGACCATATAATACAGTGTTTACCCTTTTTTTCAATTTATATATGTTTAGTTCTACTAAAAATAATGTTTCGTTAATCAATAAACCTCGACAAAGTGTGGTAACAGCGCGAGACGTACAGTGACTACAGTCAGTTGGTCCTTAAACAACGAAGTGTCTGTCGCTTGCCGCAAATCTTTTTACGTGCCACTACTTTCTTAATTTTTCTTTGTTTATTGAAATGTTTAGCATACGTGAGTATCACAATATGTTTATTAATTTATGGAGAGGCTCATCGTAATACTCTAAAAGCACTATATATTTATTTAGATCGTTTCCCCCAATGGCGCCTGTCTAATAGGGACATTCGTTGAGGTATCTTAACGTCACCTTCACAATGGTAGTCCAAAAATGTGATGTTTATAAAACCTCCTATAAAGTTATAACTGTTAATTATGTCGTGCATGTGTTTAATTGTGTTAGTTAGGTATTTGAAAATGGTATTGTATTTTGATTTTCGATAATTACCTAAATTATTACTTTTTTTTTACATAATTTATAATTATTTTTGTGACATGAGTATCCTTAGTAGTTTTTATTATTTGTTTTTCAAACTTTATATTACTATTTTAAACAATGACATTTAAAAATAAACAAAATTTAACATAAAAAATGTCATTAATTCTACTATTGCCAGTGACAAAATCAAGAGCGACAGAAATGGAGGAAACATTTAAGCAGTTAATGGAAATGATGAAAGATATGAGACGGAGCCAAGAAGATATGAAGGAAATCTTAAAGAAAGTAATGAAGAACAGCCAGAAAGAAAATAAAAGTTTGCAAGAAAACAATAAGAAATTAGAAGAAGCAAGTAAGGTTAAATTCAATGAATTTGAGGAAACTGTTGAAGAAGAAATGAATCAACTGAGAAGTGAGGTACAAGATAAGGTCCAGAACGAAGTCTCAAATCTGTAGTCTCAGTTGTCCGCAAAGGAGCCCATTAAGACTGACAGCAGTTTTCTTCGGTCGTCAAGGATTAGTCACCAACATTTGATGGAAATGTGTCATGGAGATTTACCTTAAACAATTTAAAGCAGCTAATGCTGAAGAGTGTTTTATAGTAGGTGAGCTTACGTATCTATATTAATATTTAGTTTACCTTACTGAAATGTTGTTACAAATTAACTGCTTGTTTTATTTATCTCATTTAACTACTACTAGAGATTATTTGAGATATGAAATCAGATTATAACTTATTTTGATTCAACCCTTAGTAGGCGCTGCAAGTCTTTCTATTAACTACTATAATATTCTTTTGTTCACTTAAAATACAGTTATAATTCATGTTTTTACGCTTTTACAAAGTGTGATAAGATTGTATTTTAATAGAATGCCGAGTCTAGAGTGAATCACTACTTTAAAATATTTATAAAACCACTCCTATGAATGAGTACCACGCACAAATTTCTTTCCCAATGCTAAAAAAATTTTACACCTTTTACTACCTAACACTTGTGTAAATGAATTTCATAGCCACTCACCATAAATAGTATAGTTCTATTATTGGTCATAAAATGTTGTTCTTATCATAATACTTACGATTATTTGATTCTGAATTAGGCAATGTTTTCTTATTACTTGAAATTTAACAAAGCAAATACATTTTTAGGACAAAAGAAGCCTACGGATGTATATACAATGTGATTCACAACTTATCTAAAATAATTTGTTAATAAATGTATCTAATTTTTACTGTTTAAGAAAGGTATTTTAAGCTAATATGTATCAAATCTCCTACAATTCCTATCAATGAGGTCATATGTATGTTCTCTGATACCAAACATCTAGGTATGCTAATGAACATCCACAGACAAAACTCTATTCAATAATTATCTAAAAAATTTAATATATTTACTAACCTCTGGAGTGGGAACTCGAAATTCAACCACAATAATTGAGATCTCACTTATTTCTACGTTTTATTAGGATCGCTTCATCAGGTGGCCTCCTTGATTGATAGGAATTGTAGGAGATTTGATACATATTAGCTTAAAATACCTTTCTTAAACAGTAAAAAATGTTACAAAAGCTAATAATAAGGAATATATGGGTAGATATTGTGGGTGTAATTCAACGCAGGTTGGGGCTTTTGTCCACTGAGTAGTTAGTTTCACACAATATTGTTAATACCTAAAAATATATGAAAAAAATGCATCTAATCTTGGAATGGAAACGTTTCCAAATACTAGAATCCAATTGTAGTATTAACGTTTTTACGATAGTGTTTACAATACTTATAAATCTTGTACATCTAAAATAATGGAGATGATAATGAAACATAACAGTTTTCGTTATAGGAAGTATATATGTCACTATATCGTAAATTCATGTGGGACACATTGAATTCCTGTCTGCCCAGGATTTTGGGACAGCCAAATAAAATTCGTAAAATAAATGTCTTTTAAAAATTTTATCTGAACGTTTTCAATCATATCCTTTTGATTACCATACTTGGGATGCCCAACAGAGGAACATTATTTTAACTTTGAACATACTACAGAAAAGTAAAGGCAAAGTGATACATCAATTGACTAAAATTCTCTTGAATTGCGTATAATAAAACCTATATTTTTGTTGGCATGTGTAACGGCAGCGCGACTATGATGATTAAATGAGAGTCCAGAATCAAAAGTAACTCCTAGATATCTAACTGTGTTGTGGTTTACGTAAGTATCCAGGCAACCAAAATATTTATCTCAAAAGATCACTCATCCTGATTTGGATGTAATGTTACATGATCAATTTTGTAACTTGAATTTCTCAAGTTTATGGTATTAGTTATTAAATATATCACCGAAGATTTGAACTAATATTGTAAGGAAAGACTAATTTACTCTGCTTACAAGAAAAGGACAAAATATGGTACTTTTTAATGTTTAAATTAAGATTCGAGTTGCACCAGTCACTAATTAATTCTAGGTTATCTTGTAATAATTCACAATGTGCAACGGTAGATTATCATCCGTGTATAATAAGTACTTAATGTCAAGACAAGAATACGTAACCATTAGGTAACATAAATGTTAAGTAAAGAAAGGCACCAAAATTGAACCTTAAGGAACCCCAGATAATGCACTAAAATCCTTCGCATTGAACAAATTATAGTCTGTCGTGAAGATAAGACTTAAATAGTTGACATCGTTTACCAGAAACACCTATTCGATCAAGTTTTTCAAGAATCTCATGGTGGAGACCATCAAATGCTTGTGTCATGTCAGTATAATTTACGTCGATCTGGCCTTGAATATCAAAGATTTCCGATACAGCGCAATCTTTAAAGATGAAGATTGGAATGAAATTCGGCCCAGTTGTCATTTTAGCTTTCATATACATATAGGTATCTTTAGCTACAATACTGTATTAAGGCAGGTTTGACTCTATCTTCTTGTTATTGTCTATAGCAATTTTGACTCCCAGATTTCTCATTTTTAATAAACCACCCTGTACATATTTTTTCTGAGATGATACTAAATAATCGAATTATATCCAATTGGGGGCAGGCAAACCAAAGCAGCCTAATTGTATACAATACAAAGTTCTTGCAACATTTATTGCGTCGTGATCAATTACCGTACAATTTTGAAGTGCCATTATCAAACAGGAATGTTGAAGTATCGATTGACTTACATAAAGATGTTATTTTAATGTTATTATCCACAATTTCCAAATAAAAAAAAAACCAGTTTTATCATTACATCCAACTACTACTACAGCCCCACTCTTGGGCTTGCATTATAGTTTTACCTCGTAATGAGACAAAGAGAAGAAAATATTGGGAAAATATTTCCTACTGAAAATAATTTCAAGAACCTACATTATGTTTGGGACAAGGATCGTGAGACAAATTGTCGTAATTATTTTTAACATACGCTTGTACGCTCGACAGATGTTGAGATGCAAACTGGCGAAACAATATTTCTGAGAAGTTATCTTCATCTGATGTCGTAGAGTTCCACTGGATTTAACCACGTACTTACGTACAAGGACGAACAAGGCATTAATTATCATGTAAAATGGAGACAATTTGTTCTTTCTCTTAGCCATAAATCCATCACGTGTTTTTACGATAGCCCGTCACCGAAATGACCCCTTTTTGGATGTATGAGTAGTATGGAACCCACCACGCCCTGATAACAACCACAATTAAGGCCCAGATACCCGCTATTTGAGATGCCAACAAGTGTAATTTTATTACAATCTGATATTTGAGAAGGCTGCTTTAAAATGTATGGAGTATCGGGTTAATAAAGCAAATATTACTTTTTATTCGGAACCGAATTCGCTCCAAACCGAGTAAATTTAATAAAAGCTGCCATGCTTCATAGCGAAGGTTATTAAATACGTATTATTAGACTACTATATTTGATGGTTTATCGGTATGGTTTAATATTTGCCAGAATTATTTCAGTAGGAACTGCCTAATATGATTTTGCGTTAGTTGCTGTTGTTTGTGCTGCATTTACTGATATTTCGTGTAATTGCAGTTATTTTTAAATCAGCGCATATACATTTGTAATATAGGAAACGCTATTACCATTAAGAACAATTTTTTATTGAATACTATGCTCTTACAGTTTTGTAAAATAAATATTAAGGACAAATGATTTAAATATACACTTCTGTAGGGCACTTGTGCAAGACAAGTGCAAGTTATTGACAGCAGCTGTGTTCGCGTAAATCATCATTATATTCTATGGCGCTATTTTTAAGTGTAAAAGTAAGAACATTGCATTTTTTCACAGTTAACTGTAACTTGTTAACAGAGCACGATGTATTTAAATTGTTAAGAGGATTTCGCAAATCAATACAATCGTTAAAACAGTCAATTCTATTACATATTTTCATGTCATCCGCATACAAAAAGGCACTTAACATTATATCGGCAACTATGTCATTTATAAAAATGTCAAAAAGCAATGGTCCAAGGACCGAACGCTGTGGTACACCCGGTGGTGTAAACTGATGGAACTGCTGACCAGAAAATTCTGCATATTGTTGACGAGGTAAGATTTGAGAAAAACCAATATTGTTTAATTTAGGTAGATAACAATACTGTATTATTTAATATGTCAAAAAGCTTTCCTAAATGACATATACCTACGAATTCTGGTCAATTGCATCAGCTATAAACTCCGCTAAACAGAATAAATTGTTCGATGCCTTTGAAAAACCCGTGTTGACATTCAGTTAATCTGTTTTTACATATGGAAACGTGGATTCATATAAAAGCATTTCAAAAACTTAAACTTGCAAAATTATTTATAATAGTAATCGGTTTGTAATTTTCAACAACGCTATTAGAACCTTTTATATGGACTGGAATAACGTTCGACAGTTTTAATATGTTAGGAAATGTATTAGATGCAATTGACAAATTAGATAAATACAATAATGGATGTGTAAGTGCCAAGACTATTTAAAACTAAACAGTATGATAAAACTAACAGGTTTCACTAATTTGATAGCAATTTGTGAAGCTTAGAATTGTAAAATTTCTTACACATTCACAATACTAGTAGCGGTATAACTACATATTAACCATTTTTAAATTGCCACATTCTATCAGTAACATTTTATCAATTACTTTAAAATTAATCATTGACATATTTCAAGAAACAAATATCCTATGGATGTACTGTAATTATTTGAAACAACACGCTCTTGGATCAAACGCCTTCAAAAACCAAATAAATAATTTAGACCTTCCTTCCTCTGCATTTCTTTCAAAAAAGGAGCGAAGAGATATGACGTGCCTTGCCCCTCATTTTGGATAATTTTAAATGAAACATTGAATAATGCAGGGCCTTCGCATACTCGCCTTCGTCATACACCACTTTGATAGTGACGCTGCCATAAACTGTAAGAACATTGCATTTTCTCCCATTTAAATCTAACTCGTTAACAGAGCACCATATATTTTAATTGTTAAGAGATTTTTGCAAATCAATACAGTCAGTCATATAGAAGACTTTTAACATTTATATCAGTATGTATGTCATTTATAAAATTGTTAAACAAAAAGGGTCCAAGGACCGAACCCCATGGTATCCCTGATGAGGCTATAACCTGATCACACTGTTGACCAGATTCTACATGTTGTCGACGATCCTCCAGGTAAGATTTGTAAAATGTTGTATTTTCATTTAGATAGTAATGTATGATTTAATATGTCACAAGCTTTGCTGAAATTAGTATAAAAGACATTAAACGAATGTCAAGTTTGACAGTTTAATATTTTTACCACGATTTTGAGAATGAAAACAGAGTTTTTCGAAACGTCAATAATACGGAAGTGCGCGATAGTGTTGTGATTTTTGTTATTTTTCACTTATCTGCTTTTTTCAGTGTGAGATTTTTTGGTTAGGCAAACTTAGTTTCAAAAATAACCCTTGACTGTTCCGTTTGGCGTAAGGGCTTATTTAATTAATCTTTATTATTTTTTCAGAAGTGTGGCAAAAACCCAACAAAACTAAAGAAAAATTAACAAGTGTCGCTAATTCGACAGTAATTTATAAGCTCCAAATTGTAAAATTGCCATACACAATACTAGTTGCAGTATAACTACACATTAGCCATTTTTGTAATTAATATACCTAAAATCGAATCTGCATGACACATTAAGAAAATACGAACAATTGTTTCCATCTTTCTCAATAACTTTAAAACCAATAATTGAAAAATTCAAGAAACAAAAGTTATAGTTTTGTATCCACCTTAATACAGAAGCATTGTGGTTTTCCAATTGTTCGCAATTCTATGGAACAACAAGCTCTTGGATCAAACGCCTTCAAAAACAAAATAAATAATTCAGCCTTTCCTTCATCTCTGCATTTTTTGCAAGGAAGGAGCGAAGAGATATGACGTACCTTACCCCTCATTTTGGTTAATTTTAAATCAAACATTGAATAATGCACGGCCTTCGCATACTCGCCTTCGTCATACACCACTTTGATAGCGACTGTGACCTGCCATAAAGTCCTTTCGGATCCGCAAAACAAAGTAAAAACGTCTTACACCGTCATACATTTTCTAAGGAGTTGTTATACTAAGCCAAGGAAACTGCACGAGAATATTTTATTTTTTGAGAGCGAACCGACAAGGGAATTCTAATATGTGTAAAATTCGTTTCCTGAGAGACATTATGCGTTAAGCATAGTAAAAAGTTCAGTGACATCCCCCCGTCTCAAGCCGGGCCTACGTAAAATTGTGTTTTGGAAGAAATCCCCTATATGTTTATAGGCTAGTAATATGCAGCTGTTACCATGGCACATGACCTGAAAGGAAATTGTTACATTAGTTGGACATAAAAAGTAATTTTTTGGCAAACACACGACAAACACTTTTATGAGTTTCCGTCGTATCATAAAAATATGAATTAAAAAACTCGATACTTATCTCAAACAAAAAAGAAGTCTTAAAAGATTTTGGCCGCTTTTATGAAGCACTTTAAGTGTGTTCCAAATTAAAAAGACACTAATTCCTACACGTGCGTTTTTCATCATGCGTTAATTTCTCGATATTTATGTCTGATAGAAATTGTATTCAATCCAAATAGCGAAGAATTTCGGTCAGAGCGATATGATTCAAGTGTCTGCGATTTAGCTGAAGTCCAAAATAATACAGAGTGATTTATGTTAATCTGCTCACCTTTTAAAGCTGTCAACATAAAGATAATGCATATATTGCAGAACATAACTTGTATAGTTCATTAACAAGAGTGAATAGTGTATATCGTGCAATAAAGCATGACAAAAGAACTACGAAGCGGAAAATACTGGAAACTTTTGGAAGGAAGAAGATAGAAGTAGATAATTCAAAATATGTGAACAATTCAGTGATGGTATTTTAAAAATGAATGAGAATACAAAAATCAGGTTGCTATCTCATTGAATAAAATTGTCTAGAATATCTACAAGAGTGCTTCTACGAATTATGCGCGACATGAATTTTCATTTTATACAACGAAATTGAAAGAGTGTGCTGATAGAAAAAGATGCAGTAGTGACATGGCGAAGAAACAAATATTACAAGGTCGAAATATGAATACTGACGAAGCATGGATATATGAAGGCCATGCGATGACAGAAGTGTAGCACTGTTTTGCTACATATGGAACATGATGTTTCGTGGTTGTATGCACCTTAAAATAGCTTTGTTCGTAGTACAGCGCACTGCATATAAACATATAGGAGGAAAAATTGAAATATTGAAAAATATTTGATGGGCAAATGGACAATCAAGTACTGACAGCAAATTCATAACTACGTCACCACCAAGCCCCAGTTCCGAGTGCACCTTAGCTTGAAGCCTAATCTTAAAGGCTAATTTTACACAAATATCTACCTAAGTACGGCACCATTTGCTCATCAATTTATAGGTTCATTTCAAAAATACCCCATTGTAAACTTTTTTTATCTAAATATGGCCGAATTTTTAAAAATTTATCATTTTTGTCTAGATTATTATTATCTTACAGATGTACCTATATTTCGTTTTATATTTTGAATTCTGAATATTTCTAAACATGCATTTTTTTATTATATCCATGCCTTTATCATCGTCAGTAGACCAATATAATGGAATTTGCGGTACTTAATGAATGGTAACCCGAAAATAATACTTACCTCTAAATCCCTAAAAAGTTCAAAAGATCGTTTTTTGAACATTTAAATTCTTGGCCGTTGTTTCACGAGCGTATTTCAAAAAATAAGTTAGGATCAAATCAAGCACCTCATCATCAAAAATAAATAAAATAATGTCCACTGGAGTTTTTCCTGTAAGATCATTCCGTATGCGATCCTTAGCGGCTGTTTCTTTAGAAGTCGGCGAATGAGTGTATTCAATTTGTCTATTTATCCATTTTGGTCCAGACGCATCTGGACGTGAATTGGAAGAGCTGCGCTATTTCTTAGACGACAAAGTCCCTTCATCAGAAGAATTTCATTTATCCTACACTTGGTCTATTTGAGTTTGGCAAATGAAGTTAATAAATTCCAGCAATATCATTTGGTTCAGATTACAATAAATAGTTTTCTTCGTCAGTATCTACATCGTCTGTGAGAATATCAACATGTGGAGGTATAGACACTACATCAATCTGAAAAAAAAATTTAGGAATTCCAGTACATCACATTCAAATACTCGTGTTTCCTAATTTACCTCTATTTTCATCAATTTCATCAACGGCCTTCTTCAATGCAGCCTCTAATCCTTTTTGAGTTAAACATTTTGCTATACGTGTAATCACTCAACTCAGACAATCACAACTAAGAGCTATAAGAGCTATGAGTGTTTGGGAATAATTTTTCTTTAGTTTTATTGGGTTTTTGCCACACTTCTGAAAAAAAAATAGATTAATTAAATAAACCCTTGCGCCAAACGGATCAGTCAAGGGTTATTTTTGAAACTAAGTTTGCCTAACCAAAAAGTCTCACACTGAACATAGCAGATAAGTAAAAAATAACAAAAATCACATCACGTAAATTTAAATTATAAGTACAAATATGCTATATTGTTGTTTTAGTATAAGCATTATTGTTTAAGATAATATCTGATGTACAAGTTGCAGAAAATATTCCCTAAGTGCGTTTAACAACAAATTTATTTAAAATATGTTTGCTTTCTATGAGAAATAAAATAACTTTTTTCTACAAAACTGTTAAAAGTGGGCTTTTTAATTGTCATTTTTGATGTTAAAAATGTAATTTTTTGACACGCGTGTTAAAAGTAACTGGTTGCTACGAAAATTTTGGTTCATAAACATTGCGATCTGTGTGGTATTTTTTGATTTCTCATTTTTATTGAGTTTAAAGTTCTTCCGATTGTTTTGTAGAAAAAATAGTGTATGATATACGTGTTAAAAGTAAGATTTTATTTTGTTCGTGAAGTTAAATGATCTAACACTCATCACTAACAAAATAAAATCTTACTTTTAACACGTATATCATAAATAGCTATTATAAAATTTAATTAGTGTGATGTTTTGAGTGGTTTCAGGATAAATTTTGAATATAATTTGCCTGTTGGTTTTTTTTGTCGGGCAGTGGTCGCGCGGTTTAAGACATCAGTACTTAAATCGAGGTGACTAGATACCTGTGGGTTCGACTCCCGCAGCCGGTAGACCGTATATAAGCTATATTCGTGGAGAGGATTGGCATCCTCTCTGCGGGTATGGTAGGGTGGAAGAATGTTGGCTTGGATCAATGTGAGAGATTGATACCGGTTGATGTTTGACTACCCCCCTAATTAATGAGGTTTCCAGGTTTCACTCATTTCTGCACTGAATGGTGGTTAGGCCCTACCAACTTAAGTCGTTCCTGGGCGCAAATGCGGCTTGCTTAATAATAATATGCCGCCTACTCTCCCGTACAAATCTTCCACTTCTGGGCTAATCCTCGTGATTAGAATGAGGGGTATAGATTTTATTATTATATTAATTATCTAAAGAAAAAGTTTATTTTCCTCTGCTAGAACTCATTACTGAGATCAGAGTGGTAATGATGTGGTGGTATTATGGTCAGGGTAGTGAAATAAAAAATTAACTAATATTGTCTAGAATAAAAACAAAATTTAATTTTCCCGAAATTTGGCGTCCAATCAAATAACTAAAATACAAATTACAATTCATTACACACACACAAACAAGCACATATTCCCATCACACTATATAAACAAAAATTTTATAATTACCTAGTAATTTTAACCAATGCTTTTGTTTTTTTTTGATATTGTTAAAAAAAATTAAAATAGAGTATATCGTTATCATTGCAGTAAACTGCAGTTCCCTGTATGCCTACCTAAACGAAAACTGACATAATCCAGTCATTTAATAACATATCCCGACTAGAATATATGAGCAATGTAAAGTACAATAGCAAGCAAATTGCGCTACAATTCAAGCACTGATGTTAATTATTATATGTTATGTTAAGCTTCTGTTATATCTTGCATACCCTGGAGAAGGCGATGTAATGCATCTCCATCCGTGGAGAAGGTAGCAAATATGTAATACTTGTTGTACCCCTTAATGGTGTTTGTACTCAATTTATGCACTAAGTAATTGAAACCACCGTCTACATCGCTAACCAAAACCCAAACAGAAGTCTCGTCTATGATCACAAAAAGTGGTTATCTGTTAATGAAATTTACACGTCTTACTGATGCACACATTAAGTATTATGGCTTTTATTTTTTTATATTATATCAGAGCTTTTGCATACTTATGAAATGGGGCAACATCTTCTTTGCGTGTTTCTAGCATTTGAAACCAGCCTTCTTCAGTTTCTCGATTCAAAAATATGTATTTTACATTATATTATCAAATTTCAAACAAAACATGAAATAAAAAATACTGAACAAACACCTAAATAGTTGTTGGCAAAGTAAGTCATACTTAACATAATGCAATGTATAATATTGTCTTTAATTTTGTATTTATCATTATTGTTTAGTATTTTATTGTGTTGCGACATAATTTCTCAAAAAGTGGTCATATTTGCGTTATTGAGATTCTGTGGAGATACGCAGTTCAATGGATAGTCATTGTTTGTATATTGATTTTCTACATTTTTTTTAGTTTTTCTTAACGCTTTTGCTTTTTTTTGGTTTTCTTTCGCAAGGTAAAATAACACCAAGACAAGACTTGACAGCTCGAATTACAAGATAAGATTTAAAAAAAGTCTTGCGAGAAAAGACAATAAATATTGTTACGGTAAAATATTGCAAATATAAGAAGGGGTTGTGGAAAATCCTGGGGCGTAGGCCCTAAACAACTATATTGACTGTATGTGATGGTTATCAGACCCATGATTACTTACGGCTTTATAGGTTCTAGTTTGGGAGTCCTAAGGTGTTCAAAAGATAGCCAAAGTAAAACTCTCAGGTTTACAGAGATAGGTTAGTCTGACGATAACTGGTGCAATCAGTACCACACCGTCAGATGCCCTTGAAGTTCTCCTGGATCTACCACCTCTCCATATACTTTTGCGAGAGAAGCCAGGTGGGCAGTATACAGATTAAATCAAGCGGTTATTTTTATGTCGAAGACTAACATAATGGAGCACCGTGGAGTGCTGGAGGACATAGAAGGTCACGGCACTCTATCGATGGTCTCGGATGTTATGCCTATAAAAACCAACTATAGATTGACTTTTGAAATTCTCTTTCCTCGAAAGGGGGAGTGGGAGCGATGTGAAACTGACATCCTGAAGGCGAATAGTTGCTGATCCAATACAAACCAAAGATCAGACTATACGTAAGCTTAGACAAGTATGTAACTATATTTCAAGCAGAAATCTATGCCATCGAACTCTGTGCATTTAGGTTGAAAAACTTAGACTTACACGCAGATCGATAAAAATATTTTCCAATAGCCACGTGGATCCTACCTTTGTAATTCAAGAACGGTATGAAACTGTCAAGAGGCTGCTCTGAAGCGGTTGAGAACAAGCAACAGAGTAACTCTGGTTTGGATACCTGGTCATGCAGGTATCCAGGGAAACGAGGTAGCGGACTCGTTAGCTTTTTAGGTCCAGAACTGGTTCTTGGTTTAGCTTCGGCTACTGCCAAAGCGGTCATCTCGACTTGGGCGGAAGAAAAAGTATGGGGGTACTGGCGAGATTTGCCAAGATTAGCTCATTCGAAGGCGTTCATAGGGGGCACATCGATAAAGAAAGCTAAAAATTTGCTTCAGTTAAATAGGCTTGAACTAAAGACTCTGATTCATCTATGTACTGGGCACTGCCGGTTAAGGAGTCAAATGCATAAGTTGGGCCTGGCTGATGAGGCCGAGTGCCGGTTGTGTGTGGAAAGTGACGAATCAGCAGAACACATATTATATTACTGTCCAGCTGGATAATAGACCAGATTTTCTATATTTGGCAAAATGCATCTCTTACCAGAAGATCTGGACAGAATCTCACCCAATATGGTTATTGGCTTCATCCTGTTGGGTGAAGTATAATATAGATGTGAGCTACAATAAACCACAGCGTCGCAGTGTAGGGCTAGTTTTTGGCCCACTCACTTAAAACTTAGAAGTTAAGGATACTATTTCAGTGAATATTAGCTGAAAAATAAAATATTGCACTTCAATTGTAGGTAGGTATATGCGTTATTTAAGAGACATTCAGCACATAAAATTATTTTTTAAATAAAAACTTATTGTGTCTAAGTCTAGTTCTGCTGAACTGAAAACCAATTGGGTCCGTTACAAACTGCAGGAGCGTATTTGATGCCATGCAACGACTGTGACAAAGTATACGTGCGAATGTCCAAACGAATTATAGAAACCAGGAAAAAATAACACGAAAGGCAGATAAGGTTATACCAGCCTGAAAAATCCATCGTTGCTGAACATGCTAGGAAAGAGGGGCACAAAATCCGACTAGAAGACACTAAAGCGCTAGTTCGTACCAGTGGGTATTACAATCTGGCACGAAAGAAGGTTTTGGAGATTCTTCAATAGTCGAATATGAACAGGGACAAAGCATTGAAGGTTAGTCTTACTAGATGCGTTTGCTTAAGAACAATCAAGTGAACCAAAGCGTACCTGAACCAGCCATTCGTAACATGCCTGAACCAGTCAACCTAACCATTGAACTAATCAACCTGCGACTGGTATAAAAGCTCGGCTTAGACACCGCGTTAACCATTCAGTTGCCGCTCAAGATACGAGAAGCACTGAGGATGCAATTTGTTAAGTATGGCGAAACGTCTGCCGTCAAGCATCGACCACAGCAGAGCAGCCCAGAAAGTGTACATTATTCTATATTTCTATTGTTTATATTTTACGTTTTTCAATGTTAGTCCATAGCAAGTTATGTAGCCAATGCAAATTTTTATATATCTAATACAACATTTCTGTACCAATTTTGTACTCAATCTACTTCTTTAGCAGCGAAAATCAATATCCGTTTTCAGCAAATATTTGAGAAAAGGACGAGAGTGTATTGATAGCAGGCAAGCATTATTGTTTCATTAAATGTAGAGGATATTATCGCAGATCTCCCTGTCTCATGCATAACATCTATTGTTTTAAAGCAAACAAGCTAGCAGACATAACAAGCACCTTTGTTAATTGATGAAATCCTTAGATTAGTACGACGAAAACGGCAAATGTTAGCTTACCAGTTAATTCAGAGAGAATTCCCTTTATCCATGTGCATTAGGTGATAGTCTAATAAGCAAACCAGTTCACAGTTGAATTATATTAACCCACTGGCGTACCAGAGGCTAAATACTTAACAAAAGTTTTTACTTAGTCATATTTTTATCGCTCAAATACGATTTTTGCACGCACGTGCACGCGTTTTATTTTATTATTTGGTATATTATATTTCTACGGTGCGGTTCAGAGTCGTGTGTATGAAAATAAACTTTCGATAAGTTGCATATTGTGCCATCTTTAAGAGAATTTAAAAACTATACAAACAGTAGGTATGTTCAAGCAAGGTATTCTGAATAATTTCAAACTATCAGAAATATTCGACCCAATAAACATTCTGCAAGAAATAGTTGAACAAACGTTTTTGACAATTAGGAACCAGACTAGGTTATTTGTTTGAACAGACCTAATAACAATTTATTGAACATATACCGGGTGCCCCCGTATTTTCTTTGGGAAACAATAGAGCTTGTAAAAATAATAGAGGGCTTTCCTATATCATTTTGTTCTGACAGACAGTTTTCCTAATAGAGCGTTAAACTTTAAATAAATAGATATATTTTATTTTCGTTATTTGACTAAACAGGAAAGTACATAGTACAAAGTACATAGTATGCAGTAATCATAATAAAAGGTTAAAATAAGTATTTTGATATACCTTCTTTTCTACTAAAGATGATAGCATAGGTATAGGATTTTGTTCTCCCTCGACCCCACTAAACGTTTTGAGTACCAATACTAAAATTGAATCCTATTCTACACTAAGAAATTTTGTTTTCAGATATTTTTGTTCTTTTCAATCAGGGATATTCTATGAAATTTCATTACAAACTCTTCGAATACGATGTAACAGATATTTTCTATAGTACACCAGAGCTGCATACACAATTTTTTAAAACGCATCAAAGAAAAAATCTAGTGGATTGAAATCTGGTGATTGAGCTGCAAGTGAGTTGCAAGTCACCACTGAAGATGCCGATAGTTAACAGTGACGAAAGAAAGCATAGGTTGCAACCAGTTACAGCAGCTACTACAGGACGTCACAGACGTCATAATTGTTATCTGAGGAGCTACTATCAACTATATGAACTGAAATTCATATATGGGTGGAACCACGAGTTCTGAAAGCGAGTCTCCATAAAGCCTAACAGAGAACAACAAGGATAGATCAAAGATTTCCAGCTAAAGAGAAGAGAATATTAATGCTGTGACTGACGGCGACCAGGTATCCAGGCCAAATAACAGCTAAGACCTCAAAGGCCTTAAAACCTTTAATTTATATAAAAAATGTCTTTTTCTTTTATTAACTTGCCCTACTCAGTGCTATTGCTGCTCATGAACAATAATTATTATTATTAACTGTTGAAACAATTGTATTCTGACTCATATTATGCAACACTTTTGATAACCTAGAATAATTATGTTCGTAATCATTTATTTTTCAAATTGCCAATCAACACGCTTAAGGTAATTTCACTGGTTTGGCCATATAAACCTAACACCATACGCATAAACTGATGCAAAAATTTTCGAGGTATAGGTAACCCAAATTCTTTTGTAATTTAAAATTGAAAACGCATTTGGTTAAATAATAATCTAAGACGTTTTCCTCAGAATTAATTTTACTAAATTTCGCTAACCTCTCAGGAATTGTGAACAAAGAAAACTCCTGTTACATGTTTATGGCAGCTATAGAAGGCAGCAGTAAAACCTTTCCTTACTACCTGTTGGGCAACAAGTAACATTTTATTTTGTTTCTTCCTGTCCACATGCTTTGGCTTTAAATTGAACACCTTCAAAAATTCATTGAGATTCTTATACGATATTTCAAACTTGACGCTTCAATGTTGTTACTGGTAAACAAACATCGAAAATTAACTAACAAAATTTATGGTCTTAAATGGTATTTACTAGGACAAACTGGAAATGATCTTTTTCAGAATTACTATTTTTATTTTTGAAAGTTTGGGATACAAAGAAGCTGACAGCGCAACACAGTAATCACAGCTGCAACAAGAAGCTATATTGTGCTTACAAGTTACCTAATACAAACACGTTACTCTACTACAAGTTGCTAGATTAACAATATATTCATAATTAATACATTTAATTAATATTACGCCTAAATCAACTTGTGGAATTATTAAAAAGATCAGTATTTAAACAGTTTATATGGTAATTTCTACATACCCAACGAAATGGTTAATTTAGCCTTAAGCTGATTCTACAATGGTCAATATAAAAAATTCTGTGGAATTGTTTAATAGCATACCTAGATGTTTGGTATCAGAGAACACACATATGACTTCATTGATAGGAATTGTAGGAGATTTGATTTATATTAGCTTAAAATACCTTTCTAATGCAGGAAAAAATGTTACAAAAGCTAATAATAAAGAATATATGGGTAGATATTGTGTGTGTAATTCAGCGCTGGTTGGGTTCTAGTCCACAGAGTAGTTAGTTTCACACAATATATATTAACACTTTGTTGGTTACACGGTTTATACACTCCTAAAATAAGAAGAAAGTAGCTCACAAATACCCAGACGACAAAGTTAACTCCGTTATCAAAAAACATTAAATTATGAATGCTCCTGTCACGCTTAAAATTAGAAAAAAAGTCCAGAATTCCTTAACATAGTACTGTATATCCCCCTCCAGAGATTTGACGTAACTATTATAATCGCGCCTAATCGAAAATTTGCTTTTTTGTTTAAAATAATTAAATTTCAAACAAGGGATCTGGAAGACGGTTTCAAATTGTCAGAAATATTCTACCAGCAAAGTTACGATTTTTTTCAGTAAACATCATGCAATAAGTAGTTAGACGAACGTTTTTGACAGTTTGGAACCAGTCTGGGTTCCTAGCTTGAAAAAACTATGTAATTCATTTCTTACAAAATTTATTTATTTTTTTCTTTTTTCTTATGGTATTATTTGAAAAATATATAGAGTATTTTTTTGTTATTGTCATTTTGTTTAGGAACGTGACCGACAATTATTGTTGTACCACAAAAATACCCAAATGTTCAGGATCATCAATAAAACTGCATATTTCTGCATAACTTTAATGAAGACATTGTACTGTACTTTTCCTTAAAAAACTTACCAAATTAGTAGAAAATCTGACATCACCACAATTATTAACAGAGTATCTTTAACGGTCAATCATCTGCTTATTAGTGCAGCTTTTCCTGTATTATCTGCAGACATTGTTGGCAAGTGCATGTACGAGTATTAATCCAAAATGACTCCGGCGATAAACGTGTAATTTAAGACGAACATATTCCCAATAATAAATGTGCAAGTAAACAGGAACCTGTAATTATCAAGTTTAATATCGGCTGGGCATGGCGCACCGAGACCAAACATTCAATTACGCGGACCACCCACCTGAGTAAATCACTACATACATTCTGGTTGTCGCATCTCGACTTCGCTCTCGTGGACGGCTCTCTTCCCAGGTCCGATCATAGGCGGAACAGGAAAGTCTGCAAAAATAAAGTCGCTTGTTAGCCGTTGCAGTAGCGTAGAACATTATCATACAGGCTGTTTTAATAATTATTTGATACAAGCTGCTTTGGGGTCGTGAATCCCTAAGATAGGATTCAATTAAAATGGTACTTTTAATATACTCGCGTCAAAAATTCAGACGTCTTACGTCACAGGTGACGTTACACATTTGTTTTTATTGTAACGTAACGTAATTTTCGATATTTGGTTGCGTTAAAAACAATTATTTTTGGCAATTTAGTGCAATATATAATGCAAACTTTTAGTGTAGTTTATAGTTTTATTACTATCAGTTGCAGTTTCTTAAATATTTTGATGAAAATGTAATTAATTATTAATTTGTTCGTATGACGGAAGTCGTCTGAATTCTTGTCGCGAGTATAGTTCTGTATCTAACTCGGAAATCGAAATAATCCTCAAAATAAATGGATTTATTTTCTTCTTTACCTGTTGGTTTTAGATAAAAAAAGTAATGCAGGAAATAGAAGAGATAGATAATTACAAATATAGATAGATAGATGTTAGAGATTGACATTTGTTAGAAATTTATTGCACATATGAGGGAGTCATAGGAGTTTATATTCATTGCAAAGTCGATTTGAAGTCGTTGGAGGCTAGAGATTCACTGTTCTTTTTGTCACTGTGGCCTAGTCACGTACTGTACTGTAGAGGGCGACGGCGGCACGAGGACGGTTTGTTTAGGGTATAATATCATGGAAGGTGACGTAGATTTTAAGCGAGAATACATGACCGAATGATTTACTGGTTGCATACGTTTGAGTATATAATAATAATCATAGCTCTAATTTTCATTAGGAATAGTCTACAAAAAGTGAAGTCATTTCATATATTTTTTCATAATAGGCTTTTAATACTTACAAAAAATATCAAGAAAATCAACCCATAACCCCGAGTACCATGGCGCTACTGTTACGCAAGAAATTTCTGATGGCGAAAGTGTTATATCGTTTCAGTATTGTAGCGAAATTGTCACGTAAGAACCATATACATAATATTGTTTTAATACGTCAGCTTGTTTATTAACTTCTACCAGCGACAGTCGTATTTATTTCCTGCATATTTGGATATCATAACATCGAGAGCGAATACGTGAAAAGAACAATGCAATGCAAGAGTTAGTCTATTTCGGTTTGTTAAGCGGTCGGTCTTTAGAGCCAGCTGATATCCCCAGTCGGCCTGTATTCTGCAATTGGTCTCAAAATCAAAGTGCAGCTGATCCCCACTTCATTTACAAAGTGGTTTGATACTCTTGTACTCTTACTTGTCGATGAGGGGCTAACGGTAGCCGAGCGGCCAAGGCGGCGACGAATAGTTGCTGCCAGGGAAACACGAGCTGCCGGAAGTTGGTTCGAATTCAACACGGGGCATAATTTTTCTGTCCTACCCATGGATGTTTGTGATTGTAGGGGAGGAGGGTAGTCGAAGTTAGTAAGTAAAAAGGGCCAAATATGGCCTAATTACCAGTAAGCTTCAGTACCTTTACCTTTACTTGTCGATGAGCAAACATTAAAAACGCAGTAAAAACTAGGTTGTTGATCTAACAACGATACGATTCGTACGAAAAACCTGGGTAACAGTGATAAAAACCGAATGTGTGTTAGGTTGTTTTTTGCCCTTAATGTGTGCCAGACTGCTTTTCGTCGGATACACGAGGGTCTTTTTTATTACAGTCAGTACAGGGGGCTGGTTAATCTCTGGCCATCCCTTTATTTGATTATAATTGGGCTCAGGTCAGAGGGTACTTTAATGGTTTTATTGGCATTGATTTGTTTATTGTTTTAATGCAAATGTCATTAAATTGTAATAATTGTAGGGATCACAGGTGTAGGTAGGTGACCGGTGTCGGTGACCGCTACAGATTAGCTGAACAGTTTTCATCAACTCGCTGCACAGCTTAACTTTACGAGATATGAAGTTTAATATTACGTACTAACCAGAAATGCGTATATATGCTACTAATAGCCTTATCCACGACATTATCCTGCCAAGTTGCATACTGAGATAGAATCTTTCGTTTCCATAGCCGAGATTCGATACAATTGCACCAGTACGTAGCAAAAAAAATAACTGAAAAACTGTTCAAGTTTTTTATTTTAACATCCTTACTTCCTAACAGAATAACCCCAAATCATCATACTTATTTGAATTAACTTTACGAAGATTGAGTGACTTTGGAATTTTAAGGGCTGAAAAAGCATCGGGACAAAATGTTGCAGATTGTGAAGAAATTAACTGATGCAACATGATACCATCCTACTATAAGTACGTGTCGAGTTTCTATACAGTTAAGATTTTCTCAAAGTTTTGTTTCTGTACGTAGGGAGCTATGACACCCTTACCACTAAGACTTGTGAGTGGCGTATTAAAAGAAAAAAATGATAATCTCAATTTTGTTTTGTTTATTTTGTGGGCAAATAAAGCCTATTTTACGAGATACGGCATTACAAATTACATTTTACAACCCACATGTTAAGAGAAGTAGAAGGTTCCAGCACCAATTTGCTATCAATATTTGGAGAGGAATCTTCAATGGCCATTTATTAGAGTTAAAAGAACTTAACAATCGCATGAACGCATATAGTTACTGGGACTTTCTCGAAAACCATTTGTATGACTTACTAGAAGACATTTTGTTAAATATTAGTCAACATTTCTAACACCTCATACCGGCAGATTTCTGACATAGTGGCTGAATAATAATTTTCATGATATTTGGATTGATCGGTTTGGTTCTATGAGGTGGCCTCCAAGAAGGCCCGACTTCAATTCGCTAGATTTCTATTTTGGCTATGTTTGAAGCAGCGGACTTATAGCTAAGTAATTAGCACTACAACAGTTGCAAATAAAATTTGTGATCCGTGAACTTAAATATGTGCCATGTGTATACATCGCTAATATGACGATGTCAAGCTTGTATTGCGGCTGAAGGTTGGCACTATAGTTATTTAATAATACTGTTTTTGAACATAAAGAACCCTCGTTGGCCACACCACCAGACATAGAGCGGTTTCGGGCTTGTTAGCCCTCATCAGTATTGCATAAGTGAGACGACCGACAATTGAACTGGCTGTTCCTTCATATGTATGTCCACATATAAATCAAGTGAAGGTCAGATATAAGGCCTAAGTGGCTCAACTTGCAGGAAGCGACCTACATTACAGCAGGTACTTGACGTAGTTGATACCTGTAGTATCATTTATGGATTTCATGGCGCGTCGCCCAGGGTGAGAGGTCTACGTTAAGTACCTGCTGCAATGTAGGTCGCAGACCACTTATACCTCACCTTCACTTGATTTATATGTGAATATACATATGAGCCAGTTCAATTGTCGGTGATCATCTCACCTGTGGTATACTGATGAGAGCTAATAAGCCCGAAACCGGTCTATGTCTGGTGGTGTGGCCGACAAGGGTTCTTGGCTGTTCACACAGATAGTGCAGGTGTAATTCAATGCCGGTCGGGGCATTAGTCCGCGAAGTTGTTGTTACCTGCAACATCATTTATAGATTTCATGTCCCGTCGCTCAGGTTAAGAGGTCGCTTCCTGCAAGTCGAGCCGCTTAGTCCGAGCAGGAAGTAAGCAGACCACTTATATCTCAAAATTAATGGACTATAGCAATAGCAATAAGTACAAGTCTTGTGCCTACTTTCTGTATATTATTACTGAACAAAGAAAGATATTGACGTCATATTCACAAACTAAAATACGTTACGATAATACCCATCCTCTCATAAATGTTTATTTTTATTTACTGTATTATTTACAATTTTATGCATTATTATCATCTTTACGGCCTGTATCGTGACGTCCATGATGCTTTCTTAACTGCCTTAACGTCTTACTGGCCTGGCCTTTCACGACATTTGGGCTTAAATAAATTTGCAAAATCGTGTACATTTTGCATAACGTGCTGACTGTGTATATGCGGGACGGCGACTTGCAAACTATGCCCCTTTATTTATTCAATAGTGAAAACGGACTAGCTATGCTTACTTTTGCTGGGAACTTGGCTTACGATTATTTTTTTGACCCGTACTTGCAACTGCTGAAAGTTATTTAGGTTAATTTCACAAATACAACTTTAACTTAGTTGTACAACTGAAAGTCAACACTAAATTTAAGGAAATCTTCGTATATACTTTAAAAAGCATACATAAAAAACATATAAAAATTTAATAGGTAGGTACTGCAAATAATTCTCCGAGACTGCAGAGTATTGGCACCAAACTGCTTCAGAAGAAATTGCTGATCATAACCAATAACTGGATAAACACCAGCGGTTCTGATGTTTAAGAATATATAAAATTTTCTCTGAACTCTACAATATTCCAATTTAGAACGAACATAACAGAAGAACAATTTCTTAAGAGCAAGCACATTGTCAAATTTTGAACAGTTTCTTATAATAAATTCCAACATTTTTTAGGTTAACCTTGTGATGTAATTAATATGAGCAGGGAAAGATGGATCTTTATCAAAATAAACTTTAACTGTATTTGATTTTTCTAATATTTCGGAGTTAAAAGTATAATTAAATATAATAGGATTGTTTTCTTGTAAATGTCATAGTTCTACACCATATCTCTATCCTTAAGGTCATCAGCAAAGAACAGATGATTACAATCTGTTACAGAAGATAAATTATTAATAAAGAGTCAAAGTAACAGTGGTCCAAGATTAGATACCTGGGGAACTTCAGATGTTGCTAAAAAAATAAAATGATGACCATTGTAAGCACCATATTGTTGCCTATCTTGCTAGTAAGAGTGAATCAATAGAGATTCACTGAATCCAAAATTATAAAGTTCTGTAATTAAAATGACATGGTCAATGCGGTCAAAGTAGTATATTACATCAGCTTGTCTGTGTTCGTCAAGTACTTTGGCAAAACCCCCTTTTCCTCTGGAAAATCGACGCCTATGATAAGAATCATCTGAGATGGCATAGATCTGTCAACTACCATGTGATCGTTTTTTACAACGTTTCCAAATGCAGAAACGACAAAAATTAACATTAATAATAACACCTGATAGGTAACAGTTAATCCGATTAGATAGCCTTTTACTTCGTTTTTTGTTCCAAACTCTCAAAACCGGTTAACTTTATTATAGAAAACTGTAGTCGACAAAAATTTCTTTATTTAATTAATATAAACATTGAAAAAATAGACACTAAAAACTAAAGAAGATAATAAACGTAAATACACAGAGTTTCAATTATGACAACAAATTGTTGCTGGGTGCCTAATTCTCTAAATGAGCATAAAATTCAGAAATACCTATTAAAGTCATTTTTATTATGTACCTAATTCCTAACACTGATTAAAATATCTTGAACATGTTTGACTTAGACCGATGAAACTTAAACTGATAATACAGCTTTGTAACAGAAAAAGTTAATTTAGTTCAATTAGTCTATTAATTTAGAAGATATAACAGACTGTTATTATTTTTTATTAACTATAAATTAATTTCAGTATTAAATATAACTATTTTTCGATATGTTATGCATTTTGAAATTATTGTTTCCATAATTATCTAGTACATGATCTTTGTAATCCGAAAATGTCATTTTAAAAGTACAGTTTCATGGAGAGAAGAATCAGATGTTGCAAATTTAATACCAGACAAGGAAAAGGTCGAGGGTGAATTGCATGAATGACAGGTCTTACGACGCCATAAGACCTTTTGGCAAAATGATTTTCGTTTAATAACAGGATTCATGGCTGAGGATCAAATGAAAATTTAAAGAAAGTAGGTAGCTCACAGAAGAGCTATTTATTTATTCAGTAATATATACAATGGTGTCTAGTACATTAAATACTGGTATTATTAAGTACTATGATAATAATTTAATTTGAATGATTTATATCTATGATAGATATAATTTATTTTATTGAGAATATAATTGTAGTTTTAATGAGATGGTAAACGCTTGAATTTAGTATTACTTAGGAATTTGAGTTTAATTTTTGAATTATAATTTGTCTATATTTAAAATAGATAGAAAAAAAAAAGAAATAGAAATTTAACTCTAAACTAATACTCTTCTACTTACATTAATCTTACTACTTGCTCACTCCTTGGATATTATTAATTAGCACAATATGATCAACAGAAATGGTTTAATATATGTTTAAAGATGGGATAAATAATTTTTGTTGGCTCTGTTATATTTTTGGATTCAGATATAAACCTCTGGTTAATTCCGGAGGTGAAGGTTTTGGAAGCTATTCTTAAGTTTACCTATATTAAAAAAAAAATAAACATATTATATTGCATTAAAATGTCAGCTATAATTTAATTTTTAATTTAGAAAATATTTATGTTACATAAACTTTCTAAAAAAGCTTGAAGACAAGTATCTCGAAACATCTGTTCAGTGGATGACTCTTAAAATAATTACACTCAAAATAATAACAAATATATTGTAACAATTCTCAAATTTAAAAACATATAAAAATATATGAATTTAAACAATGGTATATGTCTATTCTTACTTATCTAATTGATAATTTGTTAATTAATTAAGAATTTTTAATGTATGTAATGTTAAATAATTTATATACAATACTTAAACACTATTATCCTAAAATTATGCTCTCAATTGAGTTCTTTTTGAAATTTTTATCATTATTAACGTCCGTCCACTTTAATTTAAAGCGATCAAAGTTTATCAAATTTCTTGTTAAAGGTTGTAGTTGTATCACTCACTTTTTAACTGTCCTGGTCAAAATTTTTTGGCTCCGTTTTGTGATCCTGTAGAGCATAGAAAACACCATATTCCTCTGCTATAATCTAATTCACATATCCTTTCCCTGGACCATGAAATCCCCTGACGCTAGCGCAACTGTACTCCTCTTGTCGGGATATTACTGTCTTCTGACAACTTATTCTGACACTGGATAGAGCATTATAAACATTCCCTTGTTTTTACGTTGTTACCAAGTTTTCTTTACTGGATTTTTGTTTTTTTATGAAATCCACGACGTAATTTCTCGTTTCTCGAAATTTATGGATCTTCGATTTAGTTCTATTATTTTTAATTTACAATTTTCTTAGTTCCACAATAAACTTTTTATATTAATCTTACTCTAATAATACACTAATTCACCTTTTAAGTTGTCAAAAGTATCTTTATTCTTTCAATCATCATTCCTGTCAGTTTAAAAGTATTATTATTACTACAATATCAAGTTTTCAATAAAATAAATTAACATTTCATAATTTACTATCATATTTACGTTAAATGATATATTTGTCACTTTCTGATTAATACTATTTAGGCAATTATAATGTCTTAAATGCTAATTTCGTTTAAACCATTCTTATTTTATGAAATTTTATTATTACTTAACTCTCAAATATATCTTAATTTGTTTTTATTTAAAATTTGTACTTTTTTTAATATTCTTTTCATTTCATTTATTGCTTAGTTTAAAATTAATAAATCCAAAAGCATGCTCCATTGTCCCTACTTGTATTATTTACATCTCTTAAATTTTCAAGACTATTACTCTAAACTTTGAACTCTATTTATTCTTACGTATAATCAATAATTTTTGGAGATAAATTTGGTTTAAAAAATATAAAATGTTTAGAAGTAAGATAATTTGTTGATAGAATTAAATTGGGTATCATGTTTTTTATTTCTTCAGTGAAATCTATAAAATTTGCAAGAAACACACTGAAAGAGAAAGTAGGTAAGTAACTCTAATTAATAGTCCAATCAATATTTATTGTAATGCCTCGCTGTCGACTCTTTGATCGTTGAACAAATAAAATGGGAGTTATGACTAAGAATACAATGCCAATTTTGCGTACTTGTAAATAAGTTTCAGACTGAATACCGCTGAAACATGGGCATTGGACTGTAACTTTTATATGAAACACAACAATATCAGGATTAGTTTTATTTGCAGAAAAGGGCAAATAATATTGGTTGTCTTTAATATAAAGTAACTATGCTCGTTAACATTGTCATATAATTCTGCATGATAGCAGGGCTGAGACATAAAAATAGTATAATAAAAATAGTCCGAATAATATTTTTCGAGAATAGAATAGTGAGTTCTATTAGAAGACCTTGGAAGTTATCATTGAAAACTGAATAAAATTTGAGCTTAATTCTACATTGTCGATTTAGTTTTAGTTATTTGGTAATTCTGGTAACATTAAGTTCAATGGATGGTGATAAAACATGTATTTAGAAATCGGAAAAAATAGCCACTACCAACATCAACAGTATAGTTTAGTAAACATGATCAGATCAGTCATTGTTTGCCTAAGAAAAACAATACTTACATTTTATTACATTGAGAGGCATTGTGTAGGTGCACAGCCACGTTCAGTTGGCAGCCACAAGATGTAGTTACATGATGCGTCACGTCTACTTTACTTAGGTTCCCTTCTGTCGGTTGCCTCACCTCTATCCTCACCTATCGTATATCGAGGATAGCAACAAGCTGAAAAACCGAAATTAAAAAAATTAGGTTTGTTTTAGCAGTAGTTGAAAACTATTTGGAAACTATCAGAAATGTCCGTCCAACTATTTATTGCGTCAAATTCAGTGGTAACGCGTTCTCAACTTAACTGGTCGAATATTTCTGACAGTTTTCAAACCATTTTCAACTGCTGCAAAACAAGCCTATTTTGTACGCATTATGAGGAGCCTCCATTAGAAATTTTTCAATTTGTTTATTTTCTAAAACGCTTGATTTTTTAGCACTATATCCATCCGATTGCCGGTTCAAGAATGCATACTTTCCCATATCGAAATGCAGCAGACATTCAAAGTTGCTCTGAACATAGCATGTATTCACTATAATGATAAAAATTTCATACTTTAGCTTATAACATGTACCAATAGTACATTTTCTGAAAAAGACATAATATTATTCTCAGCCCGGCAACCAATAATTTATTTAGATGTTTGCTGATATAGCTTCTTCAATTTTTTTTTTTTTTGGTAATAAATTCCACTCTATTTGCTCTGCTGATTCAATAATTTCTGGCGGAGTTATTGTGAATACTTTTATAGCAAATAATAAATAGCTATTGTTATTTACTTAATAATGTTCGTCTCATAGCACCCACATATAACTTGATAAAATTATTATACAATATTAATAATATACTTCTATTGTGATAAAATTGGCCAGTGAAAAAATTATCTGTTTAACTTGGCAGTAAAGTGGATTTAATGCCTTGGCTTCTTTATTAGACTCGCCTGCGCCTCTTATACTAAATACCAGCAGCGGCTTTAAATCGTGTACTTTATTGCTTAGTCACAAATGTCAAAATCTATCCATAAATTTAATTCATCAGTACCGTATGACAGTTACTGTATTTATATTTTTACAGTCGGTTGTCACGCTTTGACCATGTGGCTTTTCATCATGTATTTGCACTTAGTCCCTGTTCCGTGTTAATTTCCCAGAAAATATGGACATCTAACCGCAATCAATTATTATTGGTCTCGCAAGGGACGAATCGACCTTTGATATACACAAAAATCGTACAGATGTCGGAAGCGATATTCCGTAAAAACCGGCCAACTAGGCCATATGGTGGAAGCGCCAAATGAAGGCAAAACAATGAGTCCCGCTTCCAAAGTAATTAAGAAAACTGCTAAAACAACGGAATAATTTAATAATGAAAACACACAGCCAACTTTTACGAGTCTTAAATTAAAATTACTAAATTAAAAAGCGGAGCTGGAAAGAATATCTGTTCCATTCTGCTCGCTTCACAGCGAAGGGGAATTGAATTTTGCACACGTGAATTGTAAGATATTAGATGCGTGCACCGATGTTAATTGAAGATTTTGCACAGGTTTTAATTTAAAATAATGTTTTCTATAATTATTTGGAATACCAACAATAATTAAAGTTTTCGAATATGAAATTGGTTTTTTTGGTCTAACATTTCTTTCTTAAATACTACTTAGATTCTGAAGTTTTTATCTAAGGCAATTCTGGTGGTTTCAGTTTTGTTATGTAAAAATGAAGAATGTTTGTGTATATATTTATTACTGTATTTTATAAGGTGTTTCAGATGCTTTTAAAGAGCATCATAAATGACTTTTGCAATTTTATTGTAAATAAAACAATTCAGTCTCCGAGATTAGAACTGTTATATTATAAAGTCTTCTTGGAGCAAAATTATAGCACTGACTTCTTTTCGGAGAACGTTTACAGGCTTCTGTTATAGAACAAATTTGTTCCATAAACTTTTTTGTTTTGTAATGCCTAGAGCTGCTTTCTTCTGAGATTTCTTTAAAAGTGTTGTAAGAGTCACATATACAGGGTGTTAACAAAAGAGTGTAAAATATTTCAGGACGTAATAGTATGAACCAAAATAAGCAGAAAGGTCTTAATAAACATGGGTCCGCAAAGTAACGGTTGCGGAGATATGAACCACTATTCGTTTTTCAAACATTTTATTTTATTGTGAATAAACCGACAAAGGAAGCTTTTAACAAACAAAAAACAAACTTACAGAAGATGTTCAAAGTGCCCTCCGTCCATTTTCAAGCAGGCATAACATTTTAGTCTCAACGATATTCGAACATTTTCGAAAACACCCTTCTTGGTTCGGATTTCTTGACACTTTTGGTTAATCCGTAGCTGCAGCTCTTCCATGCTATTTACAGGAGTACCATACACAAATGTCTTCGAATATCCCCAAACAAAAAAATCTAGATCAGGCCGTACCTGTTTTATGGCCTCCAAGATCACCTGATATACAACATTTTGATACTTAAAACATGAACATGACATAACATACAAAACTGTTGAAACATCTTAGTTTCAGGTTTGACATTTATCGTTTAGTTGACAACTTTAAAAAAGCAAGTAACACTTTAATTATTAGTAAACTTCTGCTATCTATCATTCGGGAAAATGTTAATATTACCATAACTAATATTTATATTATTAATGTAACAATTTGTATCGATATTTCTATAATAATTATTTTAAAACTTCTTTCATATATCTATTTTTTAGTAAAATCATAAAAAATTTAAAAATAGTACCAACAAACGTGTCTGCTGGTCCTTAAGTTGCCTAGTTTAAAAAAAATGGTATCTTTATGGCATCTTACATTATTTAATTATGTTTGTATCTGCCTTTAAAAATTGTGAAGTACAAGATGTAACATTTTCGTGACTCATTAGACAAGACGCAAAAATATGAGAAGAACAAGCCAATGGCGTGGTTACCAATCGAACGGACCAAAGCGGAGATGGTAGAGACGGTCATCTCAGGAAGAACAAATAACGAATTCCACCTCTTCGATGTAAAACATTAGTTGCAGCGGATGCCGCTGCGCCGTGAGAGCGCCACGTCACGGTCGTGATTCCACATCACATCGTTTGAAGTGAATGTAGTCTAGACTGAACAGCTACGTCGGTCTGGGTTCTAATTTGTTGTATAATTAAATTTTAAAAGCGCAGTTTAACCGTCATTCTACACTTTTCAATCGCCTGAGTAAACTCGATGAATAAGTTTGTGGCCGTATAATATATTTTTTCTTCAAACGTCATATACGGCATTACGGCATTATTAGATTTTTTACATTATGTCTATGGTAACTTAGAAAAGGTGTCAGCTCTGTTCCTGGATTTGTCACAAGCTTTTGACTGTGTGGATCATGACATTCTACTAAAAAGAGTGGAGTGTTATGGTATTCGTGGTCAATGTAGCAAGTTATTGAGATGCTATTTGACGAGTAGAAAACAGTTTGTTGAATTTTATGGCACAAGATCTCTGGCCTTAAATGTTGATATAGGGCGTGCCTCAAGGTAGCGTTCTTGGACTCTTGTTGTTACTTTTTATATTTACTTAAATATTCATCCCCCAGACGGTAAAAGTTATGTTCTTATTAGTTTTACTGTTAGGAATTTTAATTAATAGCAAAGATCCCTTTTGTCTTCAATATCATTAGTTGCCATCCTCACTAGTTCGTCGCAACAACATACCCCGGATACACCAAATATCAAAATTACCTGAAAACGTAAGAGTCAATTAGCACAATATGAAACAAATAAACTGTAATTTTATTACTTTTGTCGCCAAATACTTTTCATCTGGTGCATCAGACACAAATATATGAAACTGTTGCTTTAAAAAGACTCTCTATTTTGGCTTATAACTTTCTCCTTGTTTCTTCGAAAATGCACACAAATTGTTGTATTTTTCAATGTTCACGTTTTGTTTTAAGCTTAACACAGACTTTACCATTGAATAATGAGCCCACAAACTAGAACTCTTCAGTTTTTGAGCCATTTCCAAAAATAATGCCAATAAGATGTTCTCAGAGTATTGACGTTCATTTTTTCTAATACAGCATTTGTCAACTTGATACAGGCAACTTCATATATTGCACCAGATTTCGTCGGCAGCAAATTTTACAGCCATCCTAGCCGCCTCTACCACATCGTGATGTTCAACAGCCACACTCATTTTCTCTTTAGTCACTGTCAACCGACGCTACGCCAAAATTTAAATATTTGTTTTGATAGAAGCAAGTACGCATCTATGATAACAATAAATAAATGTATAATATACATTGAAATAAGTTAAAGATTTAATCTTACAATTATTTTTCCTAGAATTTATAACGTTTATAACATTTATTGTAAAAATTAAATTTTAAAATCTCCAAACATTATTTTTTGAAATTTTTGTTATGTAACACCATAATTCTTCATGATGTATTGTATTGTAGAATGACACGTTCTTTCAAATGGCAACATGCGATGGTTATGGTACTGTAATTGTTCCATTTTCGTTTATGTACACTCACAAACATCAAAGAAAAACTGGACAAAAGTGAATCGCACTAGCTGTATGCGCCATTATGACTAATATTACTTTTAGGTTATCACCAGCAGCCTGACACTGCAATGTTGTTGTCGCTACAGTCCGTTACAGTTTTAACGAAACTTCAATTGTTTACTTCGTTAATACTAATCAAAAAATCAAATTACGAACAAATTACGTTACAGGCGCTTTTAGCTTAGTTTGTAATTTCGTAACATAGGTTTGCATATTATTGCAGTTGTATTTTTATTTTTGGACACCCTATATAACATTTCAAACGTCTCAAAAAATATTGCCTCGTCTTTAAATGTGCCAAATCTACTTGCATATAACTACAAGCCATAGCCTTATACCGATAGACAGTGGTGATGAAAATATTTTTACTCAAAAATTAAAGGTGTATTAGTTAACACATAACAGGAGTTTACAAAAATAACTCAAATTGGTCTGAATATATCACATCATTCTCTTAAATTACAAGAAAAACAATAGAGCTTAATTGATATGTAATATGCGTAAAGAATGCATTTCGATTAGTGAAGATTATTTAGTGTTCGTGATATGCTAGGTACGTTTGACTGGACTATATTTTATTTTTATTTTAGATAGATATTTATTACGTACTATCTTACTTATGGAACAATTTCATTAGCATACCTAGTATAATATGACTTTATTTGACAAGAATTTTTACAAATAGTTTTAACTGAATTCACACTGACTTCACACACACTTTTCAAATAAAGTAAAGATCTCCACTGATGAGTCAATTTGGTGGGTATGTACCTTCCACCCTCTTCTTTTTTATGTTTAAAAGAACAAATTGTTACTTACTGGCAATAAGAAAAAATGATTATCAGATCTTGGTTTATATTTTCGGTAATTCATCGTTCTCGTTTTGAAGATATTATGAGGCAACAACAGTTATGACTCGGTCGCTTCTTAGACGTTTAAATTAAACTGACTGGCATTCATTGTACTCGGCATGGATGTAACTCAATTAGAATGAATAAACTATTCCAGCTAACGGTTAGTGTCCTATGAGCTGCTATAAATGAAGTAAATACTAACCATGTAACAGCTAGTCTAGACAATCCCCAGACGATCGCATTTCAAGTGACATGCACGTTGAGATCCAAGGAACGTATCATTCGCTAGCTAATGTTGGTTTTGCTGACTGCCGATGGAATTTGCTTTGAGAAAGCCGGGTATGCACTGGCGTATTTTCTCTAAAGGGAGTTTACATGGCGTGAGGTTTGTCAAGCGGTATTCGGCGAGCCACGATTGCTAGCATGACATGACACACAAATCAATTCGTTGACTGAGTCTGCAATGTTTGTTCTCCATAGCGTCATATTTACCAGTATCTATAGTTGCGGCAAGAATTTAGACGACTTACAGACAAACATTCATTTTTATATATATAGATTAAGTAGTGGCATATTCGGTCAATCTCGTCTCGTCGGATTAATGTTGACTGCTTGTTTACATGTCCGTCTAGCATCGTTTTAGCATATAATAGCAGGTATTTACTTAAACTAGTTGAATGTCAGGGGTTACTGAAATTGACATTTTGAAATCTAATGTCATATAGAAGCAAATTGTTTTTATAAAATAACTTTCCATTGCAGTTACGCTATCTGCCACTTCAATAGTTTTATACAATCTGTTTGGATAACAGGTAATGGAGTGCTTCTTAGCAGATGAACATAAAAATAAATTTAATTTTTAGGATCAGTGGTAAATTTGTTTCTTAAAACACAATTCGGCAATAATTTTATGACGACGATAACGTTGAAAAAAGCAGTATTCATTCAGAAGGAGTTGTTTTTGGAAGGATAAAATATTGAATTGCATAAAACTTTCTAAGTTGAAACGTTGTTGAGATGTCAGATAAGAAAATTTTGGACAAGTATATTATTGTTAATAAGTAGGTATCCAATAAATGTTCTATGTGACCTCCATTCAATTTTGCACATATTCCAATTTTAGAGCAAGACCTGGAGTGAAACACATTAGAAAATGAACAGTTCAGTTGTTACCAAATATGTTAATGATTTAAGATCTAGTGTATTCAGGTCTGCAAACCTTGCAGACCAAGCATGAAAATGTGTATTTTATTACGTACTGGATAATCTCAATATTCTTTAATATTTTATTATAATACATCAGTTAACTGCTTCAACCTTGAAAGCTGGTTGATATTCAAACAATAAGCTTGTTCGTGCAGTAGTTGGAAACAGTTTGAAACTATCAGAAATGTCTGTCGAACTATTTCTTGCATTAAATTCACTGGTAACTCGTTCTCAACTTAACTGGTCAATATTTCTGACAGTTCAAAACCTTTCTAACTGCTGCTGAAACAAAAATAATGTTGTGTCTATTACAAACTTCAACTACAAATATTAAAAGTAGCATTCAATTTACTGTGAAGAGCACAAATCTTACTCAAAAAAGTGAAAATAGTTAATTTCAAATTGCCGTCCCTATGTTATCACATGAAAAGAAAACCCTTATCCTTTGCAAACCTATCTTTCGTTCTGCAATCACCTTTGATATGACACAAATTAAATTTGCAAAGATTCATCTCAAATACTAAGTTAAATTTTCAAATCCCTTCCATACAGATACAGTATTGCAGAAAAAGGAAAAATTATATTGTGCCACTGACTAATAAAAAAATTAAATCGTGTTTTAGATTAAGTCATTTTTTACTACAAAAAATTTATTATTACAGAATTTTAGTAAATAACTTATTTTTGATCAAATTTCAAAACAATTATTCCATCAGTTAGGGAAATAATAGAAAAAAACTATGTTTTCCTTAATTCAACCTCCTATATCTTTGTAAGAAGGCATGTTAGTATAAAAATTTATTTGTATAAAAAATCTTTACAGCTACTTCTGACCTACCCTGTAGAAACTGTTTGTAAGCTGTATATTTAAACATTATAATACGAAGGACATTTTGATAAGCACCTTAGATCTTTTTTAAATTCCCGGGAAATAACCTTTTCAGCGACGTTAATCCAGAGCTCTCACAGTTTTTATCCGCGTCAAACATTTCATAAAACTAACAGGTGGTCTCCTGGAGAAACCTCAAACTTGCATAATTCTAAACTTCCCTTTGTGCTCCGTTCCTCCGACAGTTGTCACAACAAAAGCTTCTTGGCGAGCATCCACAAAGGTCGTCGACAATAAAAATCTATCGGTAACCATAAACGCGGTGTCTTCGAGTCAATTTATCAATGCGACGAGGTGAAATTTCCTGACAAGCCATATATCAGTGCGACACAAAGCCAAATTTGAGTATTTTGTCCGGTATTTAGGCATTGTTGTAATGGGCAACAATGAGAGGGAAGCACTAAAGTCAATGGGATCATCGGTGTCACGGTTGGTGATTCGTCACAATGTGTGGGTAAAAAATATCCCCATGTGTCCTGTGGACGTGCATCTGTTACTGTACTTATAATGAAAAGTGGAAATTTTTGCAGTTATGCCAAATAGCATAGTTTTTTTATATATATATTTAGGTATTAACAATATTGTGTGAAACTAACTACTATATGGACCAAAGCCCCAACCAGCGTTGAATTACACCCACAATATCTACCCATATAATTTTTATTATTAGTTATTGTCACATTTTTTACTGTATTAGAAAGGTATTTTAAGCTAATATATAGCAAATCTCCTACAATTCCTATCAATGAAATCATATGTATGTTCTCTGATACCAAACATCTAGGTATGCTAATGAGCAATTCCACAGACAAAGCTCTAATCAATGATTATCTAAAAAAATAATCTAGCTAAATTTACTAACCTGGTTTAATGAAAACACTCTATAAATATCTAAGTTCACCCTTGAAATTGTGGGAACTCAAAAATGGTCATCTTCTGCCAATATGCATGCAGCTCGAACACTTGTCAAAATTCGAGGACTAGGTCTTATTGCATCACAACCAGCTATAATTTGTTGACGTAAATGCTTCTCAAATTCAATGTGAACCTTGTAAACTAATATCTTGAGATGTCTCCAAACAAAAAAATCAATAGACTTCAGATCGGGTGAGTAAGTGCCTCGTCAAATCACGTTATCACTGAATATTTCTTTTAAAAATTCACGAGCAGTCAAATTAAAATGAAGAGAAGCCTCGTCGTGTATAAGATTTGCAGCGATATTCCTAGTACTAGCTAGTAATTGGGTCTTCTTAAATTGCGTGTTAAACAGCGTTTCTTCAGTTCAACGTTTTCTCAAAGGTCTTCCAGGAAATGAGCCTGAAACTGAAAGACGTTGAAAAACATTTCTGAGCATTCTTGAATTTGGAGTTGGATGATTTGAAGTCACTCTGTATAAATTCGGCAAGCCTCAGTACCATTTCCATCTGAAAGTCCATAAAATATAAACCATATTGGCCATTTCAGCATCTGAATATGCATAAGCCATCATAATTATATAACCTTTTTAAAATATAAGCTTAATTTGACAATACGCAATATTAAATAAGACGACGGCTTCTTCTTATTATTATTGTGTTGCATGTAGTTCCCAAGATATGTTTAAGTAATTTAACTAATAAAAATGTTTTTGATCTAATAAATCAATTAGGTATGTTGTTAAACGGTTTCGAAGACAAATAAGTGTAGATAAACATAAAGTGAAGGTAATACAATGGCGCATACGTTGACCTATTATACAGTGTGGAAGAAAAGTATGGAATAAATTCGTTATTTCTAAAACAACTAAGTTTCATGAAATATCCTCGGACACGTCGATTTTGCTTTTTAAAAAGACTCTTTTATCTATACCAACGCTTTTCTGACGTTCATTTGTTTTCGCGTGATGACGTCATCGGATATTTTTTTAAATAGAACCCCTATATTTTTTAACGGATTCTTCTTACTGAATTCAAAATGTATAATTTCAAGACTGTATTCCTTCAACTTTCCGAAAAAAAAATCACTAACGATTTGTTACAACCAAATAAACGCTCCAGTTGACAGATGTCAATTCTGATTAGATTTTGTTTAGCTGCCAGAAACAGTTTCTGAGGTGACTTGATTTAATTTGTTGTTTTTGCTAGCAACAGATGTAATATTCTAACATGCAATCTAATAAAACAAAATAATAAATTAGGGGGTCAAACACGATTGAGGCAACCAGAATTTAATAATTAATTAATTAATTAGTTGCTTATTGTTAAATTGTTTTAAAAATAATGAGTCTTTATTTTGTGATACTGCCGATCAATTCACTATATCTAGCAAACACGGAATTCCAGGAAACAACTACTCTGCGGGCTAATGCCCCGACCAGCATTGAATTACACCTGGAAAACCTATAGCAACAGCTAGAGTCATTCGTCAGACGCCCACCAGACATATACCGGTTTCGAGCTTATTAGCTCTCATCAGTATGCCATAGGTGAGGTATCCGACGAATAATCCTAGCTGCTTTCGTCTGTCTAACCCGACAGAAGGGACCATGAGTACGCGGTGTAGAACTAACAACTACATCTATCGGCCGTTCGCTACTCCATGCCGGACTGAAAATGTCACAGACACGAAGCGCTCTACATGCAGTAGACACCATTGAAAGCTGTCGACCTTTATCGCGATCGGCGAGAAACGATATTTTGCAAACACGGAATTCCAGGAAACAACTACTCTGCGGGCTAATGCCCCGACCAGCATTGAATTACACCTGGAAAACCTATAGCAACAGCTAGAGTCATTCGTCAGACGCCCACCAGACATATACCGGTTTCGAGCTTATTAGCTCTCATCAGTATGCCATAGGTGAGGTATCCGACGAATAATCCTAGCTGCTTTCGTCTGTCTAACCCGACAGAAGGGACCATGAGTACGCGGTGTAGAACTAACAACTACATCTATCGGCCGTTCGCTACTCCATGCCGGACTGAAAATGTCACAGACACGAAGCGTTCTACATGCAGTAGACACCATTGAAAGCTGTCGACCTTTATCGCGATCGGCGAGAAACGATATTTTGCAAACACGGAATTCCAGGAAACAACTACTCTGCGGGCTAATGCCCCGACCAGCATTGAATTACACCTGGAAAACCTATAGCAACAGCTAGAGTCATTCGTCAGACGCCCACCAGACATATACCGGTTTCGAGCTTATTAGCTCTCATCAGTATGCCATAGGTGAGGTATCCGACGAATAATCCTAGCTGCTTTCGTCTGTCTAACCCGACAGAAGGGACCATGAGTACGCGGTGTAGAACTAACAACTACATCTATCGGCCGTTCGCTACTCCATGCCGGACTGAAAATGTCACAGACACGAAGCGTTCTACATGCAGTAGACACCATTGAAAGCTGTCGACCTTTATCGCGATCGGCGAGAAACGATATTTTGCAAACACGGAATTCCAGGAAACAACTACTCTGCGGGCTAATGCCCCGACCAGTATTGAATTACACCTGGAAAACCTATAGCAACAGCTAGAGTCATTCGTCAGACGCCCACCAGACATATACCGGTTTCGAGCTTATTAGCTCTCATCAGTATGCCATAGGTGAGGTATCCGAAGAATAATCCTAGCTGCTTTCTACCGAACGGCCGATAGATGTAGTGGTTAGTTCTACACCGCGTACTCATGGTCCCTTCTGTCGGGTTAGACAGACGAAAGCAGCTAGGATTATTCGTCGGATACCTCACCTATGGCATACTGATGAGAGCTAATAAGCTCGAAACCGGTATATGTCTGGTGGGCGTCTGACGAATGACTCTAGCTGTTGCTATAGGTTTTCCAGGTGTAATTCAATGCTGGTCGGGGCATTAGCCCGCAGAGTAGTTGTTTCCTGAATTCCGTGTTTGCAAAATATCGTTTCTCGCCGATCGCGATAAAGGTCGACAGCTTTCAATGGTGTCTACTGCATGTAGAACGCTTCGTGTCTGTGACATTTTCAGTCCGGCATGGAGTAGCGAACGGCCGATAGATGTAGTTGTTAGTTCTACACCGCGTACTCATGGTCCCTTCTGTCGGGTTAGACAGACGAAAGCAGCTAGGATTATTCGTCGGATACCTCACCTATGGCATACTGATGAGAGCTAATAAGCTCGAAACCGGTATATGTCTGGTGGGCGTCTGACGAATGACTCTAGCTGTTGCTATAGGTTTTCCAGGTGTAATTCAATGCTGGTCGGGGCATTAGCCCGCAGAGTAGTTGTTTCCTGGAATCCCGTGTTTGCAAAATATCGTTTCTCGCCGATCGCGATAAAGGTCGACAGCTTTCAATGGTGTCTACTGCATGTAGAACGCTTCGTGTCTGTGACATTTTCAGTCCGGCATGGAGTAGCGAACGGCCGATAGATGTAGTTGTTAGTTCTACACCGCGTACTCACTATATCTATTTTACTCTCAACCAGTCCATCACAGACACAAATGGGAATATTCACATTTTTTTCAAGAATATTTTATTGGATCGGTTAATATTTATTTTCTCGGAAAGTTGAAGGAATAAACTGTTGAAATTATACATTTTTGAATTCAGTAAGTTAAGCTCTACAAGAATCCGATGATAAAATATAGGGCTTCTGTTTAAAAAAATATCCGATGACGTCATCACGCAGAAACAAATGAACGCCGGAAATACGTTGGTATAGAAAAAAGAGTCTTTTTAAAAAGCAAAATCGAAGTGTCCGAGGAAATTTCATGAAACTTCGTTGTTTTAGAAATAATGAATTTATTCCATACTTTTCTTCCACACTGTATGTACGAAAAAAATGTTTATATAGGTATTTTCTTGTACAGATGAATATTGCAGGATTACTTTGAAAAAATATAAATACCGAGTACGTAATACTATTTTATTGGGGTTACATATAGGTATGACATTTGTTTAAGATCCAATACTGAAAGTGTGTAATAATGGCCAAGTTTCATACTATAATTTTTCTGATTAATTACTAAACTACTAGACTAAAACGTTTTCACATATATTACATTTGGTAGCAAAACCTTAAATTTCCATTTACTATGAATATATCGCAATCAAGTTCAATAATACGACGTATTTCAGCAACAATTACAGACATTTCGAATATTTAATAAAAAATCGTTACCGTTTGGAGAAATCAGCAATCAGAAAGTTTTATATAAGATTCCTTCCCGAGTTATTCGTCGAGTAGTACAAAAAATATGAACTCTATAAACGATGCACTTAAGAAACCAGCTCGATTGAATTCTCCTATCGATTAGCCACAATGTACATAACGAGTCCCGAGGAAATGGTTCAGCAATTTTATTTCAAGTAGGTAACTGTTCGCCAACATTAAATAATGCAAATGAGTTTAGAATAAGCATGTACGGCATTGTGGAGTACTGCGTATTCCGCACTGTTCGAACGTGCATTTGAATGCCCGATTATCGACGTCGAAGTAAACGATGAATGGCATAAATGCAGGTAACAATTTTGTTTCCAATTGTCTGAGACTGTTCCCTGCCTCCACTGATTTTGATCGAGTTCCGCAAATTGAATTGAACATTGCTGAATATTCCGAAACGGCGTTTACGACATATTTTTATTTGTACGAGTACCTGCTGATAATATTTATGCACCTACATAGAGGGCGACTCAAACTTCAGTTGCACTACTATTAATTATATAATATTTTCTAGGAATTAGAATCTAAGCAAAAATGATATTTTATTAAACAATGTAACAGGTAACACTAATAACTAGGTAAGGACATTGGGTCTGATGAATAAAACAAAAGCATTTGCTTTAAGTAAAAAGTAAAAGCAAAAGCAAATGCTGCGAAGTAGAAGGTAGTAGCAAAAGCATTTGCTTCGTGTTAAATTAATAATGTTTTGCTTTTGCTCTATAGCAAATCCTTCACGCTCCGCAGCAAATGCTATTTTCTAACAAGATCACACGTATTTGTTGCAAGTGCCTTTTGCAGTCAGTTTAAAATTAAGCAGATATATAACGCATAGTGCAGTAGTATTAGAGCATTAGTAATGTAAACTTAAAAATATATATTTAAAAAAATGAGTTCTCATGAGGAAAACAGTGTTGGGGAGGAAAATCAGGGAGAATAAGTTATTTTACAAAAATCACAAATACCGGCCGTAAAAATGGCGAAAGATGAGGCCTTGAAAGAGCTAAAACAAGATTGAAAAATCAAAACGGGAAAAGCAACTGAGTAAAAATCAACAACATGAAAAAAATTAAACAGAAAACCAATATGGATAAAACTAGAAATAAGAAAATTAGATTAAATAAGTGGGAAAAGACTATCCGATACATCACAAGTTGCCTGGACATTGAAGCTTGCAAAGCCGCACATGTGCGAATGCAGGAAACAACTACTCCGCGGACTAATGCCCCGACCGGCATTGAATTACTCCTGCAGTATTTGTGTGAACAGCCAAGAACTCTTGTCGTTGTAATTCAATGTCGGTCGGGGCATTAGTCCGCGAAGTAGTTGTTTTCTGCAGTATCATTTACAGATTCAATGGCTCGTGGCCCAGGGCGAGAGGTCTGCGTTAAGTACCTGCTGCAACGTAGGTCGCTTCCTGTAAGTCGAGCCGCTTAGGCCGAGCAGGAAGTAAGCAGACCACTTATATCTCACCTGCACTCAGTTTATATGTGAACATACATATGAAGGAACAGGCAGTTCAATTGTCGTTCATATCACCTATGGCATACTAATGAGGGCTAACAATCCCGAAACCGGTCTATGTCTGGTGGTGTGTCCGACAAGAGTCCTTGGCTGTTCACACAGATACTGCAGGAGTAATTCAATGCGGGTCGGGGCATTAGTCCGCGGAGTAGTTGTTTCCTGCAGTATCATTTACACTTCTGTAATTGTTTTTGGCACAGTGATTTCCTATTCCAATGACTTCACCAACACTATTTTGGTAGCCAGGATCAGAAATGTACCTTAAGAAAACTTTCATTTTTTAGGCAGGTGTCAGTGCACCTCCTCGTTTTCCATACTGCTCTCCAATAAAATAATTGGCTAACCGATGTACATTTTCTTCATTAAAACGGAAGAGCTTTCTATAATCGCCTGATAATATTTTTATTCGTTTTTGTAATATTTTTCTGCTCTAATTTGATTTAAAAACATAATTTACAATGTAGATGCTGCTTCATATACACGAAGTCTACTACTGAGGTACCTTCAGTTTTATTAAAGCAAATGCTAAACTAATAGTAAACACGGTAGTTTTATTCATATAAATGGTTTTATTCATATTTGCTGTAGCTTTTGCTTCTAACAAAGCAAATGCTTTTACTTTAAGGATGATGTAAATGCTCCGAAAATATTAATCATATATATCGAAGGTTTTGCTTCAAAAATATGTAGTAGAAGCATTTGCTACATTTTATTCATCAGACCCATATTGATTGAATCATACGCATTGAATCTTAGATCAGTATATATCACTGTGACAATAAATTCATAGAAGTTTTTGGTTAACTCCATAGATCACGTCTTGGCAGAAACATGAGCTGTATTTGACTACTACACTGAGAAAAAAATCACTAGAGGTAGGTAAAAATACACTCCTCCAACTTGTATAAAATGGACAGATGAATAATTCCATTGTAGCAGCTAAATCAAGTTTTCTTAAAACCAGTCAATAGTCACAATGAGTGATTTTTTTTCTGAAGTAACAGATCTGTATTGCTGCAGTTATTAAAATTTTTAAATAAATATATTTCTGATACATTCAGGACAACTATACATTAAAGGTTAGCTGACTGTAATGAAGTAATAATAGAACATGCTCAACATGATTGTGTACGTTTAACTTTAATTAAGGAACGCACCCTGTGAGAATAGGAATTATAGAGAACGGGGAAGAGATAAAGAAGAAAAATGGTGGATGACCGTGTGGAGTAGTGTAGGCTGTCTGTAGTGACTGTAATGTTGTAAAAGTGTGGTGATTGCCTCTAGTTGTGTTTAGTAAGGAAAAATGTAACAAGACTTGTTCACAGATGGAATCAAGCAGATTATAATAATTTCGCTACCCCTCATTCTAATCACGAGGATTAGCTCAGAAGACGGAGACTTATGCAGGAGAGAGGCGGCATATTATTTATTAAGCAGGCCGCATTTGCACCCACTAACGACTTATGTTGGTAGGCCCTAGCCACTATTTAGTGCAGTAATAAGAGAAACCTGGAGAACCTCATTAATTAAGATGATTAAACCTCGACCGGTATCAATCTCTCTCATTGATCCAAGCCAACATTCTTCCACCCTACGATATCCACAGAAAGGGCATCAATCCTCTTCACAAGTATAACGGATCTACGGTCTACCGGTCACGGAATTCGAACCTCCGGCAGACTGGCCAGATCAATTCAAGTACTAACGCCCTAAACCGCTCGCCCAATGACCAATTATATTAGGTGCATCAGTTATAGATCTGTGATATTAGATATATACAACAACGGATCTCATATTTTCTATGATTTTGAATAAAATATAATAATACAGGGTTCCACGGATGGAATTGACAGGAGGAAAAAATCTTTTGTGTTTGACTTTATCGAAAAATGTCACATTTTATAAAAACTTCTGCTTTCCGAAAAAATTAGACTGTCATAGAAACGTCTTAGATCAGATATTATTTTACACATTTTTATAAAACAAATCTGTTTCTAACCCTAAATACAGCCCTAATTTAAATTTTAAAATGAAAATTTCAATTTTGACTTTCCTCTACTTCCGCTAACTTAATATATTTTTGTATCAGCGCACCCCAAAGAAAAAAGTCAAAGGGTGTAAGGTCAGGTGATCTTCAGGATAATGGATGGAGCCAAATCTTCATATTTGCCTTTCACCAAAATGATCTGCTGCTTGCCTGAGCAAGATTGTAGAATGAGCAGGACAGTTGTCCTGTTGCCAAAACAGATTATTGCGTATTTCTGGCACTAAAGTATTTAAAAATGGTAAAACAAATGTTTCCAAAATGTGCAAATATACATGTTGATTTAAAAGTCTTTTTCTCAAGATAGCTGATTTATTAAACGTCACATATAGATCTGTTAGTAATTTGATTTTGTGGTGGTTGGTATTCTAAAAAATGTTAACCAAAAAACGTGTTTATAGAGGAAAATTTAATTCAGCATGTGTGTATTTGCACATTTTGGAAACATTGTAATAAAATGCAACTCAGCAAAAACTGTTTCTAAACGTACAGGATATTCTAATGATGAATCCTAGAATAATTTCTGTATCTGAACCACGAGCAGAACAAAATGAATGAATTATTACTTTCCAATTGAAGACAGCTGATGTGATGACACACGATGTTGTTGGCTTTTGTGTCTAATTCTTTAATATTAGATAAATATTTAAAGCACATAACCAACAGAAACAATTTTTCACTAGTAGTATACACCCATGAATTTTGGGGACTGTGCCTGTAATAAATTTTTTAATTAAGTACTTTCAATACATCAAAGACAATTAAAAAAAAACTATTTCGAAAGTAATAAACAACACCGGGATGCAACACATCAATAACACTTTTACCGGTATCGATCACATCATATTTTACTGTTACAACCATACATTATAATTTCTTTTTTTTTTGTATCCTGTACATTATAAAAATAACTCCGCCCAGATCGCCTGGTAAATATATACATATTAAAAATGTAAAATTGTAGAGGCAACGTGTCATCTTAACATTCCACAAGTTGATTAGCGCTCAGGAGGAAGTCTCAGGAAGACGTTAAAGTGAAGAAGTTGACTAACGAGGGCCCCCGTCGACCCGTCGATCCTGTCGGCCGATACGCGGATTAGCAACGCGTCCGATTGCATGGTTTCCGACAAGAGACGCACATCAACTGCTCCTGACGTCTGACAATATAATTAAATCATAATTGTTCGAAGAACGGTTGGAAATTATAAGAAGCTATTAGACGCATGCGCTCATTGAAAAAAATTCTTCGGAGAACATTATTTTACCAATGCTAACAATAAACTTGGTGTTAGTAAACAGCAAAAGCAATATTTCAGAAAATCCCTACTCTTCCAACTAATTCCCCAACCAGCATTGAATTACACCTGAAAAACCTATAACAAACATGCTTTTTTGTTATCTGTGGTGCTATTAATAATATAATAATAATATCTTTACCCTTCATTCTAATCACGAGGATTAGCCCAAAAGTCGAAGACTTATACGGGAGAGGGGCGGCGTATTATTATTAAGCAGGCCACATTTGCGCCCAGGAACGAGTTACTTTGGTAGGCCCTAACCACCATACAGTGCAAGAATGAGGGAAACATGGAAAACCTAATTAATTAGGGGGGTAGTCAAATGTCAGCCGGTATCAATCAATCATATTGACCCAAACCAACTTTCACCTTCCCATACCCGCAGATAGTGTGCCAATCCTCTCCACGAATATAGCTTATATACGGTCTACCAGCTTCGGGGGTCAAACCCACAGCGATCTAGTCACCTCGATTTAAGTACTGACGCCTTATACCGCGCGACCACTGACTGATTATTCCGACCGAATTTTATCACTGAATAAGAACAATTTTATTACAATGAAAATTCTGCATAGGTAGAACCTATAAATGCACAAAAATAAAGAAAGAAGAAAGTAACAATATGCCTAGACAAATTGAAATGAATTAACAATTACTAGAAAGACAATACAATTGTTTATACTAAGTCCTAAGAGTATTTTAAAAGAAGTTATGTTGACCACACAAAGGAGATTTTTTGGTTGTTCCATTCGCCAAAAGTAGGTACTGTTACTTAGTTAAGAAACAGGGAAGGTAAGATGTCCTAAAAATTGTTCCTTTATTATTTTATATAGAAGTCCCCTTTTGCGCAAGTCGTCCTTAGAGTGGTTACTTACATTAGCTGTTGGAAATTGGTTATGGGATTCTCTAGAGTGATTAGCTGAAGAATTTGAAGACGATATTCATAGCAAGTGACAAGCCGCACCTTTTTCTAAATGGTCAATATCGCAGCGCAGCGCAGGAGACCAGATCATATAGGTGAAGTAAACTTTAACACCGGTTAATCAGAGGTTACATAAAGTTGTTTACTGAGTTGTGAATCGAAGTTCGTGAACATTTGCTTTAATAGGAATAACATACTCTTCTCTTTATTGACAAATGTGGTGACATGACAGAAACAAGTGATGGAAATATACCTAAATCTATTTGTAGATCCACTCATATGTCATGTGTCGCTTATTTTGCATTGTAGGAAAGGATTAGTTAGACCAAGGTGAAGCACAAAACATTTACGGGCATTTAAGGGTCAGTCCAAACACCATTTACACAAAAGGTTTGTCATAATAGTCGCATATACACACGTTTTACACTGTCATCCGTTAATTATGCCTGTACTGTAAATTAGGAAACTTTTCCTAATTTACTATACTATATTAGGTCCTGTACTTGCAGGACCTAATACGGAACCTTGCGGCACACCACTGGTTACTGGGCTGGACGGTCTCAGGATTGATCCTATTTTGACGGAGAGTTGCGTATCCAGAGTAATAATTTTCCAAATTTTATTGTAGACAGCAATCCCTCGGATAGTACTTTATCTAAGAGTTTACTGAAATCTAAGTATATTATGTCTTCATGGCTACCTGAGTGTAGTGATAAGGTCCAATTGTTCGCGAATGTGAAATGACGGAGCTCGAAAGCCATGTTGGGTCGATGATATTACCTTATTTTCAATTATAAATGGTAACAAATTATCGATGATTCTTTCTAGTATTTAGCATATAATATGGGCTGATAGGTCTATAGTTTCAGGCCTCTGGTTTACCACTTTTCTTAAAGATGGGAGTTACATTTACCTTCGACCAGATCGACGGTAATGTATTAGTGTTCAAGGACGTTAAAATGGAAAATATGGGGGATACATAAAGAATGAGGACATTCTATTAAAAACCGTGAAGTTAAGTTGTCCGGTGAAGAGTTTTTTTCAATGTCTTTGGAAATTTGCGGACATGTTCACCATGAATGACTATATCGCCAAGGGATAGACAATTTATGTTATGTTATGTATTATACAGAGGTATATCATCAGGCTTCCCTGAATATGTACTACAAATATCTCGACAGATTCAAGGTCAGCGGCAGTTACATCTCTATTCTTATTTTTAACTGTGGAGCATGGAACTTTATAGGATGTATGTTGTCAAGTATATTTTGAAAATAAAATTAAATTTTCGACAGGTGGTATTGTCAGTATATTATCATGTTAAAAACTACACTAAAGCCAACGAAAATGTAAATATCAGAAAATTTCCAGAACTAATACCATATTTGAAACGCAAATCCGTTAGATACCGTCCAAAAGAGTCCAGAATTGTAACGGAAAAGGAAATTGGGTGATTTTTTAAAGAATATCAGGTGATCCTGATTCAAGATATCTGAGAGAAAAGGTAATTCAAATTAATCTAAAGCGAACGATTTGACTAATTTTGTACAACTTTTCAGGTCATTTTAATAATTGGTGCTTGTGCAGCTTTGATAAGAGATAAGCTACTAAAGATAAAGATCGATGATATAGAAGACAAATATTTAATTATTATTGTAAGGATCTCCGATTTCAAAGCACATACCCCGAGATGTTTTGTCATTGTATATCCATACCAAATGAAGATACTCAAATACTGTGCTTTACGTCCTGCAGTTAATACAACATTTTTTGTGTTCAATATGGCAAGGTCAATTTACTACTGTCCCTACGACCTCGGCTGCCGCCTTTGCTTTACCGTTTCGTGCGAGTTGGCTGCGTGTCTTGGTCACCTAAACCAACCACACGTCAATTATTTACCCTTTGCCGTTATTAATGCATACTGTTTTATTACCCTACTTTGTCAAGTGAAAAAGTAAAGTTTAACCCGGTATAATTAGACCTTTTATCAGTTAATAAATCATCTTGATTTTTTCTAATTCCCTAATAGAAATAAAGAAACTGTTTTGATATTCTCCACCAGATAACTTTTTATTTCCAGAGGGTAACAAACGGAACCGTTTTTTACTGCAGAAGGGGTAAGGTTCTATTTACATAAGTGCGGGTATGAATAAAACCTGTAGATAACGTGAGAAATACGGATAAAAATACACTTTTTAGTTAATAAAAATGTCATCAGATTTAAATGTTTGTTTTTTAATTGTAGCACATCTGATAGTCGCCAGTAACTCCAGTAAAGCTAGAAAGAATGGGGTCATTTAGCATTTTTGTATTACATTTTTTGAATGATTTTGAAATTTTTGCGATCTGAAAGAAATTATAATTTTCTGACGCCTCTAAAGCATTCAAATAATTTGAAAACATGTATTCGCGTAAACCGTTGTGTGGCGTCACTGCCTCCTATAGCGTGCCGGCATTGAGTAAATGCCGGGTTGCGCCCGCTATGCCCGCTATAATTGCGCCCGTTTACTTGCATTTAGAATACGAAGCGTAGAAGGGCAGTTGGCGGCGTTAGGACTGCTGATTTGAAAACTAGAAAATGAAAGACTAGAAACTGAATACTAGAAAATAAATTTGGAATCCACTAATTTTACGTTTGTCGTGTGTGCATAGTATTGATTTCTGTTTTTTACAATTGTGTTTTTTTACGAATGTAATAACAAACCGCCAAAAATCAATGTAACGCAAGATATACTAAACGTATACCATTGGCGTACTTAACTCGAATGAGTGACATTTTTACCGTTACTAATTGTTTGTACATAAGTTTCAACTTTAAAATCAAAATTCTTATTAAGTATTGGGCGGAATTATAAAATTTAAAGTATGTTGTAAAGATAATTGTAAGAGCTCTCAAAATAAATCAACCCCCAATGCCATTTAAATATTTTGTCGATGCTTGCTTGAGGGTGAAAGTGGCGGAATCAAAAATATCAGCAAAGAATGCCCCCCTTTAATCTAAAATCGACGGGTCTGAGCATTTTTCTACAATCTTGACGCATTTCCTGAAAATGGCTCTTTTTCGTTTTCATCTGGCCACCCTATATGTTTTATAGTTACCTGTCTACATTATTTGAAAAAGCTAGCTGATATTAACGATTTTGTTTTAGAACTTACCGCATTTTTTACACCTCTCATTTCAGTACTAACAAATTGGTGATTTGGAATGAAGTAGTACATCATCATTATTAAATATACGATAGCTAGATCGGGCAAATAAGCTTTTAAACACTACGTTATGAATTTTAATTGTAGTTAGCTTTTGCTAATCTGTTTCAATTTAACACAGAATGGCCCGTGCCCGAGTTCGAGACGGACGAGTACCGAGAAGCTGTAGGAGGCAATGACATCACGCCTCGCGATCAGGAGCGAGCGTTTAATTCCAATTTGACCTCGTATATTTTGAAATTTACTTATGAGATCGACTTCAAATTTTTTTGTGTTAACCATACATCATAAATGCTTCGTAAAAATTAGGCAGATAGTGTAATTTGGGATTCGACCAAATGACTATTTAAATTCTATTACAAAAATGAACAGGAAGTTAAATTTTGATTCATTCGCATTTAATGAATTACAATATTCTCCTACTACGTCGTAAATCCTTTATGTTGGAATGGGAAATATATATTTTGAAAGAAAATTAATGAGTTCTCATAGTTTAATACGATAAAAAGGAAAATAATTTGAAACTACCAGGGCGGCGAATTAATATTTCAGTTCTATTAGCTAAGACAAATAAGAGAGGAGTACACCAAGATAGGTCGTATAGCGCGGCTCGACCAAGGGAAGTAATTCCTCCTCTCAGATACACTGAGAGATGTATGTTTTTAAATATATTAATTCTAGGTACTTAATTCTAGAGTTGGTGTCGAATTATACTGGTGTTTTATTTAACTATCCTATAAATATACCATTAACATGCACGGAATGGGTAAGGAAAATTTTGAAACAATCGAGAAAACCGTAAACTCTAATTTCTCTTTTTTAGCTGGATAGCTGTATCTCACTTTTGCTTTAATCCTCTCCCATCACTACCCATCAATACGAAGGAGTGCGTGTATACAAGAATATTTCATTGTTGTCAACAGTAAAGGTGTGCTGCCCGTTTCTTCCACACGATTAGTCAGCTTGAGTCCTTTATAAAAATCTGTAAATCGTGTTAGGCGTTCATCCTTTCCTTAACCAGTATTCGTCAGTGGTCGAGCGGTTTAAGGCGTCAGTACTTAAATCGATGTGGCCAGACCGCTGTGGGTTCGATCCTCGCGGCTGGCAGACCGTATATCAGCTATAATAGTGGAAAAGATTGGCACCCTCTCTGCGGGTATGCTATGGTGAAAGAATGTTGGGTTAGGTCAATGTGAGAGAGATACCGGTCGACGTTTGACCACCCCCCTAATTAATGAGGTTTTCCAGGTTTCCCTTCCCTTCCATAAAATTAACTAAACCACTGAAACTGGAGTAATTGTGAAAGCAGCCCAACACGTTTTCATTAATAGTTATATTATTTTCAGATATTGTGAAATCAGAAATGATAGCGGAGCTTGGTTTATCATTACCACTATCAACTTTCAGTATTCTTTTCGCAATATTTTCTTTATTTAAAAATGAGTTTTCAATGTAGCCTTCCGCCACAGTGCTCGATGTCTATCCTGTGTCTTTTGAGACAAGTGAGGTTACCACGACCGTAAACTAAAAAGGTGGTAGAAGTTTGTCGTAATGCGTGTCCAGTGTCCACTATACTCTGGCCAGTTGTCTAGATTAACGTCACGTTTATGAATACCAACCACCATTCGATGACACTTTCGACTAATATATCTGAGGAATAATCGACATTGTACCAATCTGAGTGGACGTAAAGTAACAAATTTTCGATAAAACCTTAAATAATTGTCACCCAGCACAGTAAAAGAATGTGTGTCTCTTGAACTCATCTCACATCTTCAACATTATCAATTGTTAAATTGACAAATTTATCAGAATGGCATGCGCTTGAAACCTTCAATATTAGGACGACCTCTAAAGAAGTTTTTTAAAAATTTTGTTTTATGTTTAAAGCGTCTGCATCATCAAATATAAATTATCAGGTGCACTATTCAAGAAGCAATCAACTTGCTCGTCTGTAAATACTCGCAATACATCTTTCGCACACTCCAGTATCTTCTCGGATACACCTAAATCTTCATTAGATTCCAATTTTACAGACTTTTCAGCAAATTAAACTACAAATAATCACAAATGAATTCTATTAGCAATGGCGACTGATGCTTGACAATAACTACATCGATATATCCTACTTACATACTTTGCAATATTATCCAAAATTGGTTTTAATAATTTTAAAGCGCAAATTAATAATTAAATTCGTTTTCACTTGGAGAAAAAATAGCATGTTTTATTCGGATTAAAAGTGTCCTTTCTGTGTCGCAATTTTGAATCCGCTCAGTTACGATACATTTCGCCTCGCAAATACAAAATTTGCTCTCCACAAAAGTCGCACTATATAACAATATACTATTTTAGAAATATCAAAAACAGTAAATAAAAGGTTTTCTGAGTAATCATTTGTTTTATTAAATAATGCTTGACACTTGACTTAAGCCGGCCACAGACCACGCGATTTTTCATCGGCTATCGTGACAAACCGTAGTGATTGTCATTGCTAGATTGTGACACGGTATTGCGACATTTTCCACTCCACACACTTCGGTTTTGTCGCGATCGCTTGTCACGATCACCGATAACCGATGAAATATCACGTGGTCTGTGGCCGGCTGTGTACTAAACTTCAATGTTCTCTCAGTGTGGAATTGCTGCGTCCAATGCAAGTCATTTCCATTCCGCAGGTAAAGAACCGAGTGCAGACTGCATTAGATTCTTTATTTGCCCGTGGGGACAGCATGCATTCATATTATCTTCTTTCATTTAGCCTCAAACTCATTGCGACCCGCTTCCATGCCGCACAAAACGAAGTTTGTCCGGACTGGGCTATTTTGTTGTTGCATTCTGGGAGATGCGGATTTTTCTCATCAGCTTAATCTCCACAAAGATTTTATACAATTCTCTGCTATTTTTAATTTAAGGACGTCTCTTTCTACTTCTGTCAGGTTTTATTGCCACATAAAGATATTAGCGTTTTATTGTGTTTTTATGAAGTAAAAATATTTTATACAAAACTTTGTTTGTAAGAAACGTAGTAGATTTGTTATTTAACAAGAAAGTTGCAATTTTTAATTTACTAATCAAAGCAATTTGTTCACAAACAAACGTAAAGAATTAAAGTGTAATAGACATATAACAATATTATCAAATTTTACCCAGGTATTTGAGACAGTGCTGCATTCACTTATACAGGGTGGCCTGATGAAAACGAAACAGAGCCATTTTCAGAAACTGCGTCAAGATTGTAGAATAGCGCTCAGACCCGTCGATTTTAGATTAAAGGGGGACTATTTATTTGGAAACATAAAATTCAAAAAGCTACTGTTATAGGCACTAAAATGAGACAGTACCAAACCTCCAGTCTATCTTGCAGCGGTAAATCTTCGATTAAATCAGGGAGAGTATTTTGCAGAAATTCCAAATTACTTTCGTCATTTAATTGATTTAGCAAAATAACTAGTCCAATCAGATAACGACCAATAATATCGGCCCAAACATTTATCTTAAACTCGGGTTGAAAATATCTAGGAGTTATTGCATAGGGGTTTGTTTACATAGGAATTTTCATGAAAGTTGTGAACATTTGTAATTCCTATACGAGTAAAAGCAGCCTCATTCTTCTGAAAATTAATATCCTCAAGATAAACTCGCAAAAGGTCACTCGTCGATCCAAATCTTCAGTCAATAGCTTTTACACTATTTAAATGTAGTAGATTACGTTTAAGGTCGCCGTATTTCTCGCCGTAAAATGATCAAATTTGTGGTTTTTTAGGTATTGAAATCTCGAAAAATAAAACATGTAGAGCAAAAGTAATATCAAAAATACAATTACTGATGTTTTATTTATTCACTTTTACTATTTAAACTCTCCTCAAATAATATAATAACATTTAAAATGTATTTGTATGACGCACATTATTTCGCTATTCTAACCCCACATCTTAACAATTATTTCCACATACTTATAAACAAAATTGAACAATCTTATATACATAACTATGTAAGTTTATGTTATAACAATGTCTGCACCTATAGTTGAAATTAAAAAATACGTATTTTGAAAGATTTCAATATCTAAAAGATTGCTGTATAGATCGCTTTCTGACGTTATGTATTGATTTTACTTCGGTACCTTTGAATATTCGCAGATGGCATGAGGTAACATTCTTGTTGTTTGCTAAACTGTATATTATTTAGTTTTGAAATGACGAAAATTACTTGTATTTGTACAAAACTTTCAAGAATAAGGAGCCCTTAAGGATTCGGTATACAGAAGTTCTTCATAAACCAGTTTCTCGATATAAACATTTAGTGCTTGTTTGCGGTTCAACTGTTTGCAAAATATTTTCTTCATCTTGTACCCTTACTACACTTCAACATTAGAAAATGTTTCTCTATGGAGAATCACTCAATTTTGAAATCTCCTACGATATTTTTCCACACTTATTCTACAGTCTTCGTTATAGGAACCTAGCCAAGTTAAATGCCAACTTGTTCGCTGAATTTAAATTTTCCAGTCATTTTCAACAACAAACATTAACAGAAATAAAATAATTTTATTACTAACTGTCAGATTTTAAAGACAATTCAGAATAGGTACCTACTGACATTTTGATTTCTTTTAATAAACACTGTTTAAATTTAGTTTTAATTAATATATTTTTTCTTGGAGACAATCAAGTTTTTTCAAACCTAACAAATGCAAATAATGTTTTAAATTAAGTTTTGAGCGGGATATTATCATTCTTTTTAAATTTGACCAATGGAAAAAATAGGTATAATAAACACCTTATAGTGTTTCAATTTACTTCAACTTATAGTCAAAGAAGACCAATAATAAAGCTAAATCATGTACCAAATTTGGTTACTACAAGTTAAAGTAATTCAGAGATTTTGGTCCTACTTTGAATACCTGTAATTTTGCCTGTGTACAACTTCATATATAGATATGCCTGCCCTGTGCCGGCTCTTATGCGGAACACCCAGAATAACAAATTGAATTAACGACTACATTTAAATGCTTCTGACGAAAAGCCACATACACAGTAAACAAAAAATTATCCCCTAAACATTTCTGAAACAAGCTCACTTAAAGCTGAAACATTTCTTCTTTTGATGCAAACATATTTCAGAAACATTGCAGAAACTGCAAATGTCCTACCTATAATATGTTTCAATGATATGTTTCTTCTGAAACATTGATGAAACATTATGTACAGCTTTGTTTCAGATATGAATATACTGTTCTGTTTGAAATAGACTTTTTGTAATGTTTCTGAAACAATACCACAAAATTGTCCTTGAAAGGTTTCTTCTTTAGGTAGTTCCATTTTTGGGCACAGGTGCTAGGACATGACCTCAGATACACAGACCATCTAGACTATACCCATACTATTCAATACAACTATACCAATGAAGCCTCGAGAGGGGAGCGGTGGAGTGTGTACGGAAGTTTGGCTCCGCCTCTTTTAACAGAGCCTGATTCAGTAAAATGTATATTATTATAATATTTGATGAAATTTTAAAAAAGTTAATAATTTATATTTTTAAATCAGGGTTTAAAATAAAATTCTAGTTATATTAAAATCTTTATCGCCTTTAAATAGTGTTACTTTATTTAATGCGTGTTGCTTTGTGCCTTTTAATGTATTGATTATTTTTGTTTTATGATTTATTCTTACATCTACATATTTTTCAGAAATTGCTCTAATAAGTTCTAATCACTGTATAATTATGGGGAAGTGCATTGTTGACAATTGTAATAGCCGATCAGATCGGAATAGTGATGATTTTTTAGGTAAGTAATTATCAGAATAGAGCACGTTTTATGGCATTAAAAGGCTCTGCGCAAAAGTTGTACTGAAATTTCCAGTATCGGCTCTGCATTTTTTAGTACCTATAGGTATGTTTAACAATTATTCTTAGCGATGTAACAAGTATTTAATGGTTTATTAAATAATACCATGTGGAACATTTTGGTGATGCGTGTACTGGCATCTTGGAAACTATAAGAGAGACGAAAATCGGAAGTTGGGGGAAAATTCTGTTGCTAACTTAATGACGCTTGCAACTAGATCTAATTGTTTTTAACCGCCTAAAAATATAACCTAACCACAGATTTTACGTTTTTAATCAACAGAAACACAAACTATGACATAGTGCGTGGCAATCCACCAACACCAACGCCCTACCAATTGCTGCCAGACCTGCCATGGCAATACTTTACACTTAACACACATTCCTTATGCGCATGCGTGTTAAAAATAATATTAACTAAATCACTTTCAAAACGTATTTGACATGTTTACTGGATATAAGTACATGTCCTGGGTTTCTGAAACGTTTCATATTTGTCTTATATGTGATGGTATGAAAAATATATTATAATGTTTCTGAAATGTTTCAAATTTTGATTAGAATGTACTAATTGAAATGTTTCATGTTACATGTTTACTGGTTAAGTTACTTACTAAAAGTTGTGTTGCCAATAGCTAAATCGTAATGAAATTCCTGAATATCTAAGTTTTATTTTATTGCAGATAACACCGCGAATAACTAATATCAATAGCGTTTCTGTTCTGATGTCTTTTATAATAAATAGTATCGTTATCCAAATATCCGCTGGCATTTGTGTCATTTCGTACAAGACGAAATACAATTTGATATTACCTCTGAGGCAAGCTAAATATAATCCCTATTAAAAATTCATCAGCATTCCCATTGATTTATTAATGGCACGAACGCGATACTTCACCATGCATACCTCAAACATTACAAATTATTCTTTTGTGTACATTCACGTGTGCCGTGAAAATGCTAATACCGCGTAGAATTTTAAAGTATCCTCGTATTTACTTTAATATGAAGATAAGTATTCACCCCGACCCTAACATTTCCTCCTAAAAAAATCGTAACTGCTTACTATGCTAATACGACAAGTACATTGATGGATTTAACGCCCCCATATTCTAATTCCGCGATAACCCGCTATCTGATTAAGGGCCTAGAGGGATTATACAAATTTAAATATAAATTACCCAAAAGCCCAACACTCGCCGTCAGTATTTCGGTAGACAATCCAATTGTTGAAATGTTTCAATTTGTTCTTTATCTAATTCGTGTCTTAAGCTCGCCGAGATAAATTAGATTTTACAAATCACGGGGGCCTACGGAACTGTCAAAGGAATAAGCAATTACAGATGTTCGGAATTCACAAAGGGAGATATGTTAAAAACGCCGGCTTGTTGAAATTAAAAACATGAAATATTGGCAGGCACCCGCCCATCTCCGAAGGAGCTAGTCGCCGTTACAAATCGCTGTATAACTCGGAACATCTGGATTTGTCAAAACAGATCGTTGCAAAGCCCTTGGAGGGAATCCGACGAGTTGGCGGACACCCACGTCTCCATAATCTCATAAGTGAGACGAATTTTTTTTATTTAATGTGTACTTATTTCTAAAATAAGCAGTAAATGTTTCTAAACAAATGTTCACCCACACAAAACAATTATTATTAAGGATCCCATGTTCTTAAAATAGTTGTTTGCGCAAAATCAAATGATTATAAATATTTCAAAATTAAATTCTTTTGTCTGGTTGAGAAAAGAAATCAGTGAAACTGGTTCACTTTATATTGCATAGGTATACACAAATATGCTGGTTATTCTGCCACACAGCAGATACATGAGGTCCCAAAACTGTTTTAAATTCAATTCTGCGCCGAATATTATCATTAGTTTTTAATTCATCAATGGAAAATAAAATGTTTGGTATAATTTTAGGGGTGACTCAACCTCAATGTACACCTTGTAATATTTCAATTCAACTCATAGTCAAAGAACACCCATAATAAAAGTTAATTATGTATCAAATTTGATTATTCCATGTTAAAGTAATTCAGATATAAAGGGTGTTAAAAAAAGAGTGTAAAATATTTAAGGAGGTAATAGTATGAACCAAAATAAGCAGAAAAGTCTCAATAAATATGGGTCCGCAAAGTAACGGTTGCGGAGATATAGAATGTTTTATGTTTTTAGCCCCTTTTTTTATTTTTCAAAAACGTTGTAGATTTTCTTATAATAGTTGGTTGATGTTTAGTGAAATAAACAGAACGTATTTGACAGTTGTTCTCAGTGCACAAGTTTTCTTTTGCTATGGCTGGTTACTCTAACGCAGAATTAACAGACATGAATTTCATATATGGTCGTGTTAATGGGAACGTCAACGAAGCGCGACGTCTTTATGTTGACGTTTATCTAAATCGCCAGATTGCTTCACCACGCATGTATAGAAGAATTCACCAAAGATTGCGAGATACCGGTTCCTTGAGTAAACAGTGCCATTTATCCGGAAGACCAAGGCCGGTATCCACTCCTAGAGCAGAAGAATAAATTCTAGCACTGGTAGAGCATAATCCAGGTACGAGTGTGCGGAGAATATCAGCCGAGGTAGGAATTAGTGGTCCTCTTGTTTGGAGAATCCTTCACGAGCAACTGCTTTATCCATACCATGTGCAACGAGTACAGGCCTTAAATCCAATAAATGATCATCAAGCACGTTTGGTTTTTTGCTGCTGGTTTCTACGTCATGATGCTAAAGACCCTCGTTTTCTTGCAAACATTCATTTTACTGATGAGGCCGAGTTCACAAGATATGGAGTGTTTAATTTTCACAATACGCATATTTGGGCCGAAATCCTCATGCTCTAATAGAACATGGACATCAGGCACGTTTTTCATTAAACATTTGGATGGGTATTGTAGGTGACAGGTTTCTAGGTCCTGTTGTTTTACCAAACCGATTAACAGGCGCTGCTTACCTCAGCTTTCTGCAAAACACACTGTATGAGTTTTTGGAAGACAATCCTTTGAATCAGAGGCAACAAATGTGGTTACAGCATGATGGTGCTCCACCTCATTTTTCTATGGCCGTTAGAGAGCATTTACACCAAACTTTTCCACATAGATGGGTACGAAGAGCCAGACCTGTTTTATGACCGCCAACCTCTTCTGCCCACGACCGTTCTTTTTGTTTAAAGCAAAGTACTCGGCCCGATGACCACGATCAGGTGGATTTCCTGCTTTGGGACAAACTACCAAAGGTAATAAAAAAACACAAGCAAATGTGTCAAAATACATTACAACAGTTGTTCAATGTGGTTCAAAGAGGATTTGTCATAATATTTAGTCTACTCAGAAAACATCTTTGTATTACGCTGCCATGCCATAATATGCACTTCATCCCATAAATCAGCACCTTGTCTTATCCATCATCTCGGTATATGACATGTTTGTAAATACACAAAGAATAAGCGAAACATTAAATTATCGAAGAGCAAGTACTGACAATTAATTTTAAACTGTAACATCCTGATATGTTTATAGTGTAACCGTAGAAGTCCTTATAATATTCTAAACAGTGACTAGTGTTCTTTGATGTTTGGAGAGTATACAACTAGTAATGTAACATTCAAGGTTTTGGTCCAATTCTAGTGACTAATTTTTAGTTTCAAACATTTTATAGTAATTAAATAAAGGAATTTATGTTGGGTACATATATTTCTCTATAACACGGTTCGTCCTATCTTATGCGATGTTTATTTTTCTATAGTCAAGGGCAAATTCAACGGAGCTACGGCAGTCGTACAAGATTTTATAATTACAGACTGCCACGGGTGCGTTATTAGTTTTCAGTTGGTAGTTATTCCTCACACCTAAACAATTTCAATTTTCTGAGTATAAATGAGTACCTATTACATTTATCTGAACACGGACTATGTATTCTGTTAGTGGATATTTCTTACAGACCTATAATAAGTGAAAATGTGACAATATACAACGAAGGAACAATTAACATTAACTGTTATCTATCAGGTTGTTAGGTATAATTATTTAACAAATGTTTTATTTGTTATGTATATATTATTTCACAACGTTGTATAAAACGACCTCTTGGTAGTTGACATATCTAAGCTACCTCGGACGATAATTGTCGTAGGCGCCGATTTTCCGAGGAAAAAGAAGGTTTTGCCCCGTTTTGTAAATATCAAGCGACCATTCCGAAATAATTTTTTTATTGTCTCCTAGACCTCCCTGAGCACGTGTACTTTTTGTACTTAGTCATAGTTACCTCTGTATAAAGTCGCGGTAAGGATTCAGACGATTTACGTCATACGAATAAATGAATAATTCATTATAGTTTTATCAAAATATTTAAGAAACTGCATCTGAGAGAGAATAAAACTATATACTACACTAAATGTTTACATCATAAATGCAAAAAATAATTGTTTTTAGGGCAAACTAATATAGTCGTAAGACGTCTAAATTCTTGCCGCGAGTATATCTATAGACTGACACCGTAAATATATTCAGAACACAAAAGCGAAGCTATTGACCCAGCTTACTGACCCAAATATAAATGTAAGTTTTACAGAACTGAAAAAAAGCATCAGGATCTCTTGACCTCCTCAGGTATATTAAATATTTAATTTTAGGAAAATAGCCGTTATTATCACATAGTACTGAAAACCTAAATTAAATATTATGGTGTAGAAAGTAATAATTTTTCCAATTAAACTGAGTAATGTTTGGTGTACGCCGTCACGCCACTTCCAGGAACTGGGTCAATTATTGCCTACATAAATATGAAATAAATGTCTAAATTCATAAGTATGCATTACTTCTGTTGTTTGTCGCGTGTTGGCAAATTGATGGTGTTAATTTCTTGTACGCCGTCTGACCGTTTTGAATATCCATCTGTAAAAGAGTCGCTCTTTTCTTCGTTTAATTAAGCCGTAAAACAATACAGTCTTTTATTACATTGCACTTAAATTCATTGTTTGCTCTTTTTATACGTCTGATGTAAAAAGTGAGTATCCGATACGCAATTATTCGTTTTTATGAGGTGTTTACCTTTTCGTCTACTTTATGTACTTCAATTAGTGTTTTGAAATAAAAGTATAGCTTGCTTATTTCAGTATTTTTTACATACATTTGTAAACAAATTTAAATCTAGGTTAAAAGTTTTATGAATGAAATAGTAGGTATTACATAATGAGGTTTGTATACTATAAGTAACTTTGTTTTTAACAAAAATATTTACTTGAGAAATTAACAAAGTGAAATTCCTACATAACCAGATTACAGATAAAAAACGTCAAGTTGACATTTTAACAGTTATTACTTATTACTATGATACTAAGAAGTTAAATCAGTTGTATTTTTATAGATTGTTATCAAAAAAATTTTTTCGAATACAATAAGTGATTCAGAAGAAATTATTTGTACTCCTCCTCAACTGAAAGAAGCCGCTGAAAGTTTGGAAAAAGATTTGCTATCTAAGAAGAGAGCAAAACTATTGTGCTGCACTTCTCCAGTCAGAACAGTGCGGCGTTTTTGAAAAATGCACTTGATGATATGCACTCATAGTCTGATTGACTGATGTTAATATCGTCGAAAATAAGGTTCACATCGAAATTCCAACATGAAAAACCTGTCAGTCAAAAGTACTTATAGCGAGTAATAAAGAATGAGCAAATAAATGAATAATTAAAACATATGTTGCACTTCGTTTAAACGTTCTAAATGAAAACTTTTTTTATAATTAAGATTTGGTAAAATCACTCGCCAGCCATTTGGCCACAACTCGATAAGTCAATTTTCCAAAAATATTGCAGTGTTTTTAACGTTTCCGCATTGTGAACCATACACGAGACACTGCTTCCGAAGAACGGCTGTCACACTATTGGTAAATAGCGGCGGTGACATTCTCCAGTTGAAGAGATTACGCGGATGGAAATCTTTCACCGTAGCAGAGGGGTACGTCGACAAGTCCACAGATTCTCAGGTTAAAATTGCCACAAAAATATCTGGTGAAATGCCAAACTCCAGTACTAAAAACGTTACTATTTCTGTGCGGGATGTTCAACGTGGATTAACAAGTTCTGTTGCCGCTTATAGTCAAATGTTACAATTAATTTAGTAAACTAATTTGTAATACTTAATGTGAATAAAATTTGTTGAGAATGTTTTAATGTACAATAAGATATTTTTTGAAACAAACATTTTGGTTATTCAATGAATGTTGACATTTACCTGGGTTGAAAGTGACATTTGTTTGGGTGGAAAGTAATCACCATTCACCCTGGTAAATGTCATTTTTCATATGGATATATGTCAAAGTCAGAAGTATGTTTCTTTCAAACTTACTGTAAGTTTGAAATTTCAACATTAGGGGAGGCCGGGCAGCGAGGACCATAAGCCCATATTGTTAATTGTATGTTTATTTACCGTTAGAAAAACAAAAAAAAATGCATAACTTTATTACATACAAAGACATTATTGCAATATAGAAAGCAAGAAAAAATATGTAACATTATCAAAAAAAATAAATATTTACGATATGTGTTACTTGGACCTACCTACCCCGTCCGCCGGGGCAGGTAGGCCCACGTATAAAAACTAAAGAACTAAATGGACATTATTTGCATAATTCACATATAAACACATCATCGTCTTCATCTGAGCCCATTGCTCACAGATTTGGCATCGTATCCATCCTTCCCCTCGTCTACTGTCTTTGAAACAACTGTGACAAAAAATGCATATGCAATCGTCTTCCTCCTCGCTTTCACTGATGCTACATCTTCATAAACAGTTGCATCAAGATTCATATTTTTACTTGCTCCTTACCCTTCATTATAATATTCTTCTTTGCGGTAATTGACAATCGCTTTCCCTTTTTAGAAGGTAACGCTTCATTTCCCGCTTCAACCCCAATATTAATGGTCCTCATTACCCCAAGTGTAGCCAAAAAGCAAAGTTACCGAATAAATTGTTTTAAGCGGAATGACGGTTGAACATTCAAGTTAGGTTCGTAGCTATTTTAATTCACTTCATTACTGTAGTAGTCATTTTTAATAATAATCCACAAGTGTCTTTGTAATAAGCACATTCTCAATAAAGAAAATTACATAAACTTACCTTGAAAACTGAATTTTTCTATAAAACTTCACAGCAACAAAGGAACAACTGACGCTGTTAACAGAGTACAGATACGACTACCGCCAATCTATCCAGTGCCAAATTGCGCGGGAAATTTGAAACGTTCTCAAATTACCCCGGTGGTCCTCGTTACCCCGGTGGTCCTCGTTACCCGGTGGTCCTCGCTGCCGCTGTATTAATCAAGAAAGTTTTACAAGCTACTAAACTGTAAATTTTTTACAGGTTGACTGTCAATTTTACATGTTAATAGTATTATTCACATTAGAGAAGTATGTTTTATCAGTATCAGATATGTTAAAAGTCATGATACAACTGCTATTTCCGGTAATACAAAATTTCTGTTATAAAATAGTCGAAATTGAACTACTGGTGGAGATACTGCTGAAGTAGAAAACAACGAAATAGCATTTATAGACCCTTTACTATGAAATTTTCGATATTCTGCCTGTATTTTGCGTAGACACATATGTTTTTATATTTCATTAGTTATTTATTGTGTTTTGAGCCATGCTTTGTTATTAGTTGTTGGTTTATTTTTAGATATTTCTTCTTATTCTAGTTATTAGAATATGACGACTTGAATATACTATTTTCAGATTACCATAAGCTCTTTCGATGCACATGTTAATGTGTGATTTGAAACGTAAGTCTGTATCTAATAAAAATCTAAATTCCTAGCTACTTTTGTATATTGAAAATTCTCACCCCAATATTATCGCTAAACTCACTTTCTATGGAGTTTAAGTGTTTACCAATTATCATAACGGAAGATTGTGTGCTATTTATGTCCAGACGATTTTTAGACAAATTAACTAATCGATAAATATCAACATTTAAGGCAATTTTAGCAGGAGCTACGTCATTCGACTCAGACGATAAATAAATTTGGGTGTCATCTACGTAAAAATGCTCGTTGCTATTTTGTAAACATTTGAATAAATTACATGCATATATACTAAATAAAAGTGGTTCAGGGATATAACCTTGTGGTACCCCACACAAAACAGGACCCCAAAGTGACTCATCTTTATCGGTTTCTATAAACTGACACCTATTATTAAGATAGCTATGCATAAACTTTAACTGCATTTTCAGAAAATCCAATGAAATTTAAAATAGACAAAATATTAAATATCAAATGCTTTAGGGTAATCCAAAAGCACAAGTGCAGTAGACGAAACAAAAACAATATCATCAACTATGCCAACTAGCGCCGTAGAACAACTGAATCCAGGTCTGAATCCATATTTTTGCTGTAGAAGAATGTTATATTTATTTAACTCCGCGGACTAATGCCCCGACCGGCATTGAATTACTCCTGCAGTATCTGTGTGAACAGCCGAGAACCCTTGTCGGACACATCACCAGACAAAGACCGGTTTCGGGATTGTTAGCCCTCATTAGTATGCCATAGGTGAGGTGACCGACAATTGAATAAATTACATGCATGATTTAATGGCCATCTGCGTTAAGTACCTGCTGCAATGTAGGTCGCTTTCTGTAAGTCGAGCCGCTTAGGCCAAGCAGGAAGTAAGCAGACCACTTATATCTTACCTTTCTCTATAACTTTTGAAATCACTGTTAAACTGCTTATAGGGTAAAGGTCGTCATAAAATGCAGCATTCCTATCGACATTAAGAAGGTATACCTTTCTAATGTAAAAGTAATGGAAAGAGATTTTGCTATTAAATAATTAATTAATTAAAAAACTGTGTGGCAAAAAAATTGTGCAGTATGAAAGTTCAAGGAGGCGACGTAAATGCCACCTTCTACAATGTAATATATATCAAAATTAGAATTTCTCCTGTCAAAAAATTTTGGGGTACCACATTTCGTTTGAATACATCAATTACTTCGACGGTTTTTAAAAAAATTAATTTTAATTTTAACACCCTACTGTCAACATTTGAACTAAGGTAGGTTTGCCTAGATTACAGTATACTACTAAACAACTGGTCATAAGACCGCCATATTTTTCGTCCAATAATCTGTGGCCATATTCTTGAAATTTTTTATCTAGAGGGGTGGTATTTGAAAATTACCTAAAGTAATTCATTCATAAATCATCCATGGGTTCGTGTCACATGTTCGTGTCCGTATGTTCTGTGGGATCCGCCATATTCTTGGCGACTTTTTCTAGTGTGGGGGTATTTAAAAACTGCCAGACGTAATTCATTCATAAATTGTTGTTTAAGATTCCATACTGATTTGATTAATATACTGTGGCCTAGATTACATTATTTTGACACATTTTCACAAATCACTTGTTACGTATAATTTATTGAGGCACACCCTATTCACGTTCAATGATTCCAAAAGTTATCTTATCATAAGAAAAAAAAATTAATTTGTTTTTATATAACAGTATAAAACCAAAATTAAAGGAAATACTTCCAGCAGAAATAGCTGAGTTTATTTTAAGAAACCTAATACTCATAGCTCATTTACGTAAGCCGTCTGCATGCTGCCTCCCTTTCCACTCAACATGCATGTATTCAAATCAAAATGATATCTTTATATAATCTCGGTAAGCTGATAACTTTTCGATTATTTCTCCCTACTGCATAACCAGATTTGTTCATGCTAATATCGTTACGGCAATACGAACAGGGATTGCCACTTAATATAATTGCAAATAAAATAACAATGCAGCCAAGCCTTGTCGCTAAATAAAACAGCTTATAGAATATTGCATTGGTCATTATATAATCACTGCCGTTATGAGTCGTTACAAAATTATTATCTTAGATAGTTGGTTTTAACGTAAAATAAAATACTTTAACTAGTCATTTAGTTAAGTAGGTACTACTAAATTATTAATAGCGATGAAGTTTTGGCAGAGGTATAGAGCAATTTATATCCAGTATTTGAAAAACGCACTAAAATAAATATCTTTCCAAGTGTGTATAAATTTAATTGAAAATGTCTGAATGGGTAATTGGCAATTATTTCTCATAAAATCAATTAGGTACGCAAATATTTTCTATCTAATTTTAGACATAAAAATATATTTTTCTCATTCAGTTTTATTTTTTTTAATTGATCATTATACCCTTTAAGGTGGCCATACACTCTCTGCTGCAGCATTCACGTCAATTTTGAATCGGTGTGTTTTGTTAAGTTTCATATCAAAATAGTTTTGCATGCTTGATCTTGCTTTAATAGGAATGGTAGGAGTTGCTCTGAGGTATAAAGAACCAAAAATAGGTAAAGCATTGGTTAAAAAATGTATTGTCATGTGTACCGAATAAATGAATTACCACTGGAGTCATATGATTATACAGAGCAATTCACCACTTATCCAAAAAATTTGGGAATAGATGCCTTGTTGTAATATGTTCAACCTTTACATCGCTGGGCTGTAGTCTCTAATGTCATCAACATTCAGACGATACCGAATATTGAAATCCGATTTTGGTATTAACGTTTTTGCGATAGTGTTTACATTAAATTTTCAATTTATAGTGAAGTAAGACAAAATGCTTTAACAGCACATCTGTGCACAGATCGATTTCCCGGTAGACATGTGCCACATGCAGTTAGTTTTAACTTTTACTGCGGCAGTGCAATGCGGGCGCGACGTGGGGAAGTTACAACTGAATTGTGGAGGAGATGGAGGTCCAGGGCGTACACGGTGTATTGCAGTTGCTGAGGAACGCATTTTAGAGATTATTGAAGAGAATCTCCGAATAAGTATCAGACTAATAGCTCAACAACTACAAGGAATTTTCCAATCAACAGTGTGGCGTATCACATACAAAGTTCTATTATATTCGTACTATATACAGCGTGCCCAAGCATTAATACCAAGGGATTATCTATTACCAATTAGATTTTATGAATGCTTGTTGCAACAAAATGCTCAAAATCCCACATTTGCAGCTGACGTGTTAGTTACAGATGAAGCTATTGTAAACGCCCTTATCAATCCAATGAAGAATATTGGATGATAAAAAAAACTTATATGAAGGGATTAGGACACGAGACCAAAGTGTTATGCGGTTGAAATATTGTAGTGTTTGTGAGTAGTTTATAGCTTATAACAAACTGTAGAAAAAACGAGCATACATCAGCGAAACGGAGAATAGTGACCTCGCGCATGGAAGAAAACATAGATATTTTAAAATGTGTTTCCGACAATAAAACACATTTTGGTTGATATCTAACAGGATGAAACTTTGCCTGCAGTATCTAGAAGGTGCTTTTGCCAATTATGTGTAGCATCTGAAATAAACAACACAAAATAGAGATATGATCTGAGTATAGCGGAAAATATATTATACTGAAAAAACATGAGTAAATGCAGGCCATACAGAAAGAGGTACGAACAGCGTAGTGTAGTGTAGTATATAATAAGTGTTAATGTGTGACTCTTATAGTAACTGTAAGTGTGATATCTGCGGAGTACAGATCTGGTAGGTGTAAGTGGGTGGTAGTGAACCATCGCCGTCCAAAAGTACAGCACACCACAGTAAACTATTAATGTACTAGATTCACTCAACTTCAACTTACTTTTGGTAATTTTTGGTTTGTTTACCCCTTCTCAACTGGTACGCCTGTGGAATCTTGTCTTCTGAAACAAATTCCTCCATACACACCGTGTGTATTTAAATAACTGTCTATAAATAGTAATATAATTTACATTAACTAGTAGTTGAGGGAGAAGTGAATCCAATGATGTAACGATGCCAAAGGAGAGAAGAAATAGACGAGAATTATTTCAAATGTGACTTGACGGTGATACTGAAAGTTATAGGAATATACGTAGTAAAAGAAATGATCCTTTGTAGTATGTGTATTATAAATTCTCCTGATAAAACTTAAATGACTTTGAAGAGCCAAAAGCTTCGTCCAGCGCTGGAGACTCTGTTTTTCTATGAACAGACGCCCTTCTTACAAGCAATATTCCATTAAACAAACTGTAGAACCCTAAGTTACGTACATTTTAGAAATATATATAGACCAAAAATCCCTCCTGAAACTAAGCTCTGCCGATAGGTTTACAACAATGTATGTATTAATATGCAATGGCATTGCGGACAATTTCGTTTATTTTATTACAGACGAAGCTACATATGGTTGGTGGCGTTTAGTAGGCAATTTTTTGGTTTGTTAAAAATGATACTGCTATTAACAGCTACGTACTGGTCTCCAAGGTGCAGGACAGAACCAATCACAAAACTGTTATAAGATGTTTCAGATAAACTTCTTGTAATGCTAGGTGATGTAGTCGGGTACATGTTAAAAGCAGAACAAGTTTTATTTAAAAAATATGCAAAAACAGTTTTCATTAAGGCGCCTACAAGATGAGACGTTTTTAGGGAGACATACCTCTGCCTCTCGAACCATTTATAACTAGATGTCGTACTTGGTTAAAAGCCGTAGCGTATTATGATAAACATTTCGGTAGCATAAAAGATGTTATTTGTAGATTTAATCCTAATGACAGCAGCGTCATACACACACTGCAGGACTTACTGAAATTGGCATCACCTGAACTATCTTAAATGAATAATTTGACATAATGGTTAATGTACAGAAAAATATATACGATGCCATGCCAGTAATATATGCCCAGTCAGTAGTACCATTGACTTTTTAACTCTAACGATAAAACGAAAACTGTAAAGCGTGTTGAAAAAAAATCCAGGATACACCAATTTGAAAAACATATGAAATGTTTTAGCTGGTATAGATCAGGAGTTACCAGCAAATATATTAATATATACGAGGTGTGGCAATTATGTTCGGGGAATTTGTCAAAGAAAAAACAAGCAAAGTAAATTTCGCCAAAATTTTATTATCGACCTTCACAATAGTCTGTCTCTAATTCTACACAATGGTTCCAACGTGGCTCCTACAATTGGAAGCACCCTTGGTAATCCTCCGGAGTTAACCCGTTCAGCACCACGGTTACAGCTTCTTTGACCTCATGTACGCCGTCATGGTGAGTTCCCTTAAGGTGCGACTTCTTCTTGGGGAATAAAAATAAAATCGCAGGGGGCAATATCTGGGCTATAGTGTGTGTGTACATCTTGCACAATGAACGAGGAATGGGCTGACGCGTTGTTGTGATGCAAGATCCACCCGTTCTCGGCGAGTTCGAGTCACACACGGAAAACGCGAGCCCGCAGCCGTTCCAGGACGCCAACATAGAACTGTCCAGTCACTTTCTAGCCGACAGGAACATATTAACAATGAATGATGCCGTGGATATCGAAAAAAACGATCAACATTGCAGTCGTGACTTGGACATCCTCGCTTTCGTTGGACGCTCTCTACCCTTTTCCACCCACTGCTGACTTTGTTTACGGGTCTCGGGGTCATACTCAAATATCCAGGTCTCATCTCCAATAACTACCCGACTTCTTCAAGTCACTACCGTCGCTTCGAATGCGGGATAACAAATCCTCGCAGATCCATTTTCGCATGTATTTCTATTCACGGGTGAGAACTTTTAGCACCATCTTTGCTCAAATCTTTCGTATATTCAAATTTTCGTGCAACATCTTGTAAACTGTTTCTTTGTTGACGTTTAACTCGTCAGACAACGGCTTAGCCGGTCAGATATGATCAGTGCACGCAAACGGTCAACATTGGAGTCAGTACGAGAGGTGACGGGAGCTTCTTCACGTGGATACCGATTCACGCCCCTCCTTGAACCGTTTTGCCCATTCAAACACGCGTGTTTTCGACATGCCCTCGTCTCCATACACCACCTGCAATTTTCGAAGGATTTCCGAGGGTTTTTCACCAGATTTCACTAAAAATTGAATCACACACGTTGGTTGTACTTTGAGTTACTCATTTTCACAATGCCACTAAAAAAGTTACTTCCAAGAAATACACATAAAACACAAACCAAGCGTGCTATGGACTTTAACCTTGGACTGAAACTAAAGGGAAGGTTCCCCCTCTCTAGAAAAACGTTGAATAACAATGTAGTGTTGCCAGTTTCCGAGTTATAACTAAATTCCCGGAACTTAATTGCCACACCTCGTAGTTCATGCCTCAACAACTTCTCATACTCTGTTGTCAACATTAAACGTTGAACGCTCATTTTTCCTACGCAAGTTAATAAACTTCGCTGTTTCACTACAGAAACACGTAATAATAGGTTTGTTCCTGAATGCAATCCATGACGAATCATTGACAGCCACAGATTATTGCGAATTTCTTGCTAGAACAGTGTAGATTGAATGAATGACGGAGTACGAAAGAAATATAACGAATGATCGATCACGGCGACAGCTATTCTGAAGATTCAAATTTTAAATTAAAGTTAAAGTTAATACAGAGACAACTATCCATAAAATTATAGGTTAATGTTAGATGCTTAGTAAGAATAGACAGCTGACAGACTAATACGCATGCGCCAGATTATCAGTTTACGAAGAATTCGCGAACTTTTTACTATCAGCTCAGTGCTCGAACAACGGATTAGAAGTTGTGGATTGCAGTTGGATTCTTGCTGGAATGCTAACATCCATACTGCGCATGCCTCTGATAGTTGCAATTTGTTGCAAGAACAAACCACTGTTTTAACCACTTTCAATATGCCACGGAAATCTTGTCTCAACACTAAGGTTTGACGAGTGTTGTAAGTGTTGTAATTTTTATGTGTTATCTGTTTTTATAGGTATCAGTACTATGTTTCGACATATTTTCTATAAATATATTAAAATATTTATTCGTAAACTGGCTACGGTCCTGTTAAACTTCGCGCTACACTATCTCTAATGATAATGAAATACCATTTATAATAAAAAAAATCTAAAAAAATATTTTAGGAAGTGTTTTCCTTAGTTCATTAGACCTTGTGCTGTTGGTCTGCTTATTCGTATCGGCATATCCGAAGACAGCACGGAATCTGTGATTACAAATTGGATTAAATACGAGCGAAATCTGGCGAATATTATTACGGATTTTTCCCGGGTAGACGCGCTTATTTTTAATTCAGCGTTTTGTATGCCGTCCCGTACACTCTCAACCAGACTTTCAAATGAGCCTGGATAGTACGTCGTTATATAATTCTTCTTTAAAGGAATTGCGGAAAGCTAGCCGACTTAATTCGATAAAGGGGATATGAAACAAAATATCGTATACTTTACTGCAACGGCGTTATCCTGAATTCGCAATCCGAGCTATACGGAGTGTTGCGCGATATACGAGCCGTCTGGGGAGCCGGCGGACGTCATAACTTGCGACTTACTGACAGCATAAAATTGGAATTGCGGTTTTATTGAAGAAGCGAACGTATTTAATAAATAACGGGCTCTACAGTATTGGCTTAAATTTCACAAATCCCTTGGAAGTGTGAATTCATATTTCAGAGCACGTAATTCCTAGATCACATATACAGGGCGTTTCGCATAAGAACCGACACAGACAAAATATTACAATTTAATCAAAAATACATATATACAAAATTGCACACAGGTAGACAGCCTTCAAAATGGGGCTAAATATTTCGAATAACTTGGAATAACGAAATTTGGTATATGACTTAGGTTTATTATTAGTCTTCTTTGGCAATGAGTTCAAGTACATTGAAACACTATAAGGTATTCATTGAAAGTTGGGCATCCTCAAAATTATATCTAATGTTTTTTCATTGCTGGAATTTAAAAGAAACGATAATATCCCATGCAGAATTTAATTTAAAATACTTTTTTTACTATTTTTAAAGTTTAAACGACTTTAAGTGTTTCATGAAAAAATGCATTAATAGTGTTTATTAGAAGAAACCAAAACGTCAGTAGTAGGCTTTTTTCTTAAAATTTGACATTTAGCAATAAAAACAAAATTAAAACTAAAGAAATTGTTCAAAATGGAGTCCCATTTTCTATGAGACATAAATTTACTCTTCGAAGAAAATTTAAGTTTACTCTGTCTAGTCATAGAAATCATAAAATATATAGATCGTCAAAAGAGATAGGTACCGGAAATAGTCAACCAATGGAGAAAACGTGAGTCTGGTAATATTGCAGTAACTTAGCTTTTATAAGTTGGCTGTACCGACGCACAGTGGCGCAAAGCGTCGTTTGAGTTGATTTTTTTAAAAAAAGTTCGTCATAAAATTGCTTATCGATCCCTCTTTCTTAATTCTCGCTTTGGGTCTTCATTTTCGCGGAATTTGACTCCAAAAATAGGTATACATGGATGAAATAAGACTTTTCGCACAAAAATTATCCTACGGAACACGAGATTGAGATTTTGCCGGACTGATTTATGGGGAAATGCTCGTCTTGGAAAGCCCTACAAGACTATTTACTTAGATTTCGGGGAGAAATTTTCACTATCATACATTTCCATCCGAACAGTTCCAGGAAAAATCAATCATTTCTCATTAACAAAGAACTATTGTATCCAAAATTGCCACTTTTGTCAAAAAATTGAATTCCCAAAATCATTTATCGAACATTTCTGACCTTTTTCAGAGTTACGGAAAAATTCGGAAAATCTCTGTATGTAAATGTATGTGATCCATTTTGGTGAATGTCAAAAAATGTGTCCAAAAATTCTAAAAAAATGTTTGCGGATTCCTTGAATGTGTTCAACTAATTTTTGTGAGATGAGATTTTTTCCAATACGTTCCCAGTTTTCAGTAGAACGATTTCTGATATGTGAACATTTTTTGATGATTGTGGTCATTTTAAGAGCAACGGAAAATTTCTCCCCGAAATCTAAGTAGACAGTCTTGTAGGGCTTTCCAAGACGAGCATTCCCCTATAAAAAAAAGTCCGGCAAAGTCTCATTCTCGTGTTCCTTGGGGTAATTTCAGTGCGAAAAATTTAGTTTTTTCCATGCAAACCCATTTATGGAGTCAAATTTCGCGAAAATGAAGACCCAAAGTGAAAATTTAGAAATAGGAATCGATAAGCAATTTTATAACGAACATTTAAAAAAAATCATCTCAAACGGCTCAAACTTAAGAGGTGTACAGTAATTTCGGTGGCACAGTAGCGCTTTGCACCAATGGGTGTAAATTTGAAAATACGTATGTTTTACGATCAATTCGTAGAAACATTTGATTTATTGGTCCAATTACACACATTCCGTTTTGGTTTCAATTTTACGCTAGGATTAAAATGCAGTATTACCATCATTTCATTCATAGTGATTTTCCGGGTTGTTATGCGAGGTCACAATAACTGGTAACTGCCAGAAACAGAATTAAAATGCACATCCCTAGTATAAGCAGGGATTCTTTGACTTGACTCGTTGTTCTCGGGTTAGGCTCTGTGGGGGCAAACTCGCTATCGGTATTATCTGGGCCCGTCCATATATTGATTTTGGTTCCTATTGTTGGTATTACGACTGCTGCGGTCGGAACCGTTCCTCGGGAAATGATGGCAAACTCAGTCACGGCGAAGCCTTTGCGGAGTTACCACTAAAGATGCCGACAGTGAAGAGCGGCGAAACATTTTCCTATGAAAAGTCGGTGCCTATGATAAACATCGACTGAGATGACTTAGACCCATAGATAAAGCGTACATCTGTCTACAATGTCTACTACCATGCAGTCCGTAATCCAGTTAGCTCCAGTATTTTGCATTCGTTATTCATTTTTACGTTACAAACTGGCAAAACGACATTTTGACTCACTACCGATAAAACACACTTCCCGTAGGTACATTTAGATAAAATGCGTATTTATTATAATAAAATCGAACGAAAGGAATAGGTACGAACTAATAGATAATAAAACACTGTTAATTTACCCGCGGCAGTATTATCCTATACCGTAGGAAAACAAACCGGTGAACTATATTGTGGGAAAATATCTGTACCCGACACAAATTCCTTTATTTTATAACTAGCAAACGTTTAAAATTAAAATAAAGTACTAAAAACTTAAGAAGAAAACAGAACTACAACGCAAACACAGGAATTGAAGAATTGTGACATGACAACGAATTTAATCGTTGTCTTGCTTGTTGCCTACTCTGTAACGTTAAACGTGCGGCTAGCGGGTTGCATAGGCGGCGTTAAATAAGGATTTAATATAATATCAAAAAAATTTTTTTTGCTTTATAAATAAGATTGGAACTTCTTTGAAGGATGATTCCGTAATTATTAATTTTCGCTATCCCCTCTTAAAACATTTGTACTTAGTCATAGTTAACCCTGAATACAGAGTATATTACTATAAATTATCAAGTGAAAACTGCGATTAAGGCATCGAATCCGTATTATAAATTATCAGACGACTTAATTACATTGTCTAAATTGAGTCTGCAGCCGTGAAGGGAACTCAACGAAATCGTTTCATTTAATAAGAGAATGTGTCATGAGACGAGCAAGTCCGCTAAAACGTTTCTATTCAATTTGGATGTTACTCCTGGAATTAGAATGTTTGATTACAAATTTAATTAAATATGGTGGAATTCTGGAATTCGGTCATAATTTTCAAAAAGTTGTGTTTTAATATCTAGATTCTACATAGCATTCACTATCAATAGGCAGGTTGTTATTTATCAACGTTTCGTCATATACTATGACCTCCTCAAAATGAGCGGTATTATATGTTTTGCTAGAAGGAGATAGTGCTTAAATCCTATTAATTTCACTTTGTATTTACCATTTTTCAAAGTTATTAGCAACTATTACACACGAAAGTTACAGAAGACATAATAGTTATTATTCTACTAGGCAAATCTTCACCATACCATTCGATAATGACTATTAAGTGACGTATTGAGTATTAACACCTAGTTATTGTTAAAATTGAAATAGAACAGCGAAAATGTGTGAAGGTGGAATCCAGTGTATACCACCAGTCTTGCGACAATAGCGACGTCTGTTATTAAAAATGTAATGCCAACTAAGTTTCAGAAGGCTAATGAACTTGCATAGAATAAGTTAATCGCATGGGCGAAGGAACAACAGGCTGCAGTGGAAATGTTATATCATCATATTTTGTACAATTGAGTGAAATACTTCAAAAGTCACAAGTGACGTCATTGATTTATAAATCAATAATGTCAGATATTGCTTGCTAATAAGTTTTGGCTTTGATTTGTATCTATTTCTTCTGTTATTTGAATTATTTTCGTGTTTTGTCGTAATATTTGTTGTTCTAGTATTTCATACCGTTACGTTTGTTTCGTATTTAAGTGCTGTTGAGCAGTTCACTATACTTTTATGTCAAACTTCAAAGTACCTATGTTGTTTTATAATTCTGGGGGCACAATTTATGTTGTAGCTACTTGTAAAACCAAAATGAATAAGCAAAACCTAGTTTAAAAAAATGGAATGGAAGGTGCGACATTTTTTATTCAAATGCAGTAAGCATTTTCATACACATAAAGATTTATGTTGTCGAAAAAAAAATAATCGAAATTATAACTTACAGATATAACTTCTTGTCATGTTGTGCTGTATACAGCTATTACAGTAGATCTATAATTTTAGCAATGTATTGTTTGCCTTAATCTGAAGTCTACATCGTACAATCGCTCTATTCCAAAGCTCTCGAAAACACCTTGCAAGAAGAATAAATGAGAGTAAGCGAATTTCTGAAGTCCAAAGTCACAATAAGGCAATTATACATAGTATGGTTACCAGAAACTCCAATTACCAAATTATTTAATCAAGTAAGTTCAATGTAGACATAAAATCGTATAAATTATCTACAATTTACTATGATCAGTAAGTGTACGTTGTATCACTTGTAGTTATTTGTTTGTGATAATTTTTAAACAAATTTTTATATTGCATTTTGTGTAATATTGCTTAAGCAGATAAATAATAATAATAATAATAATAACGTCTTTTATTTGTTCCATTAAATATAAGTACATGAAAAATGTCACATAGGAAATACAATAACAAAATGGAAAAAATTCTCGGAGCGAAATTCAGATTGCAGCTAGGGAGCTGCACTCTGATCTTCCATTTAACTCCGCAAACTCTACAACATAATTATAAAACTACTAGTAAAAGAAATGACAATAGGTGCAAAATATGACTAAACAAAATACTAATTTAACATGCAACTAGATATTATTATTCTGCGTCTCTTGAAGGATGGCTTTATATCGAACCTTAAATTTATCAACTGTAAGTGACTTAAGGAATACAGGTATAGAATTATATATTTTAGAGTACATGTAAGTGAAAGATCTTTCAAACAGTGCAGTAGTGTGGTGTGGGATTACTACACGCGACTTGTATCTAGTTTCGATATCATGAATACTATCATGTGTAATAACTTTCTCAAATAAATATTCGGGATTCTGACTTATCTTAATAGAGTGAAACAAGGTAGCTGCCTGCAAGCGGAATCTGTTCTCCATATTTAACCAGTTTAATTCACGCAATTTATGGGATACATGGTCCAACTTTCTTAAGCCGAAGATAAAACGTATACAGTAATTTTGAATTTTTTGAATCTTATGTTTATAATTTACATCTAAACAGGGACTATAAATCAATGAACCATAAGTAAACTTAGATAAAATTGACCTAGTTAAGGAGTTTCTATGTGGATACAGCATACGCATGCATGCATATGCAGACTGAATACATTTAGATACATGAGAACGAAATCTGAGTGATGTATCAATAATTAAGCCTAAATTTCTAGCCTCTTGAACAACTTTCAGGTCAGTATCATTCATTTTTATGACGGTGTCGATTACCTTAGACCGCTGATTCCTGTTACCAAACAAAAGAACATTAGTTTTATTAGCATTTAAGTTGAGTCCATGACTTTTGGAAGCTTCTAAAATCGATTCTAAATCAGAACAAATACTAGCCGCCGCGACATTAATATCACGAGGATAAAATGAGTAATATAACTGTGTATCGTCGGCATATATAATCATTTTACAATGGGAAATGTAACTAAAAAGGTTAGATGTGTATAAACAGAACAACAGTGGCCCAAGTATCGAACCCTGTGGCACTCCCTTATTCAAGGCGGCAGGGCGAGATAATGCACAATCAATCTTCACCTGCTGAGAACGGTTAGACAAATAACTATGTAACATATTTACAGCATCTGAACAGAACCCCATATATTTTAATAAAGTCGTTAACAAATTATGATTTATTGAATCAAACGCTTTGCTGAAGTCTAAAAGTATTAAATATGTTAATTTTCCCTCATCCGTAGCTCTAAAAATATCGTCAGTGACCTGTAATAACGCAGTTGTACAACTGTACTGAGGACGAAAACCTGACTGATACTTAGGCAAGATATCATAAGAGCGTAAATATTCGCGAATCTGTGCATTCATTAAGGATTCTAAAATTTTAGAGAATGTGGGAAGTAAACTAATAGGTCTGAGATCCCCAAAATCCTCTATTACAGACTTTTAGGAATTGGTATGACGACGGCGCTTTTCCACTGATCAGGAAAATAGCCCTCCAACAAGCAACTGTTCATAATGTTTAAGAGATGGTATTTTATCTTCGGATAAGAAATCTCGATCATTCTCAAATTTATACCATCAGACCCAAATGAGTTAGTTTTAACTTTCCAATGGCAGCATCAATTAAGTCAATATCGCCTAAAACAAAACCATCAGAATGAATACCATTTTTAAGTTATTGGTATAATAATTTTCAAGTCATCACTCACAGCTGAATCGGGTATACTATTTAAAAATAAGTATTAATTTCATCAGGTTTGCATAAATTAGGGGGGATTTTAGGTTGACTCTTTTGAATATTTAAATGTTTCAAATTTTTCCAAATAAGAGATGAATTTTTAGTATTTGACAACCATTTGAAATATATTTTCTTTTCATTTCTAATAGCCGATGTCACTTGATTTCTCAAACTTTTATATGTATTCCAATCTGCCAAAGATTTTGACCTTTTAAACTTTAATTTAGCTTTGTCACGAAGCAACATGCGAGCTTTTATTTCGTTATTAAGCCAGGGCGAAAGGTTTAGTAAATCTCATAATTCTCTCAGGTGCATATTTGTTAAAAATCTGCAATAAACAGCTGTTGAGTATATTAATCTTATCTTCAATATCTATGCAATAATATACATCATCCAATTGTATCCATAGTTCGTCATTGTACATTTTATCAAAATCGATATTTCTTAAAGGCCGACAAGTTTTGTACACCGGCGTACTTCGCAGAACATTAATAGACAAACTACAAAAACAGCATCATGATCCGAGAATTCATATGGAATTACACCAGATTCAAGAACAATATCATTGTTTGAGGTTAAGACCAAGTCTATAGTAGAACAAGTTTGTGCAGTAATTCTTGTTGGTGTTGCTATCAGTTGAGTCAGCTGCAACTCGTCTAAGAAATATTCAAATTTACTACGATCATTCGAATCGGCATTAGAAACATTTATATTAAAATCTCCGAGACATAGTACATCATCAGTTATCGAAAGACATTTAGAATACGCCCCTTCGAGTTCGTTAAGAAAGGTGTCACACTAAGATCAGGTGGCTTATAGATTACACCTAAAATAATAGATTTGAATTTCAATTTGATTGATAATGATTATCAAAAAATTTTCCTTTGCTTCAAATTGGTCTAACTTTCCTTGTCTGATCCGAATAAGTACAAATGGGATCTGCAAAAGAATTCTACTACATTATGGGGTAAGTTTACATTTAAATACATTTCCAAAGGCCTTCAGCTTTTAATTTTCAAAACCTAGCATAATGTAGATGTATAAATTTGTTGTAAGGGAATTTTTAAAATATTTTTACGTCGTCAAAATTTAGTTCCAGACAAAAATAAAATTGATAATAGCATGCTACTAACATTTGTAAGGTTAAACATTTTCATGTTTTATCGCTTAGAAGGTATAGCATATACCTATGGTATTTTCCAACCTGCTGGTAATTTCAAAAAATAAATTAATTCAATTAGGTACTATGGATACACAAAATAATCAATAAAAAATTTAATTTTTATGTTTCTAAGGTAGAAATATAGCAAAATATGAACATTAAATTTTCTGGAAAACTATTGCTCTCGGCGCTTTGCAAAAGAGCACCTTTTTTAAGTAAATACGTACACAGTTTTTCAAAATTATATCACCGACTTAAAAAATATATCCCCAAAGTAATTATAAAAATACAACCCCCAACCCTTACGAATAGTACCCTTTCCAATTCGAAATTTAATTTTTTTAAATCACCAGCATATTTAGGGACAAAATCTACACAGGTGTGACAATTTTCGTATTTTTGTATTCATATTTTAAAGTTGCTATTAAAAAATACCGTTTTTTAAATCATATGAACTTTTTTTTTCTATTTTTATGAGTACTATCACCCATAGAAACTTTATTCGCCATTTTAATGACACCCTGTATAAGCTTATAACATAATTTTCACAAGATATATCGAACTTCATGAGTCTGTTCATCAATTTCTGGACACTATAGACATACGATATTTTTAAAACATCCTTGAGTTAACAAATAGTAGAAAAACCAAAATAAATAACTCAATTACGTATCCAATTAATATCTATCAATTCATTGCTTGACACAAGGGTACATCTAGATAGCCATGGACTAATTTACGCCCCCCTAAATTGCGCAACGAAATTGGGGAAAATCAATGACTGACCAAATAACACAGGAAATGAATCGATATTGACTGCAGGCCTTTAATGATTTGGTTAAACTTCGGGGTTTGGTAACAAACCTTATTTCTAAGACTACGTGCTCTAGTAATTTGACTTCCCTACTGCACGGCTAGTGGGGTCATGTCACTCCCCAAGTTTTGGGCAAATGCGACAAATTAGTTTCCCGTCGGCCATACAACGTGCCTACACGATACAGTGAGTGAAGGGGAAAAGTATTGCGTGAGGTTCCCAACTGCACTGCGAACATAAAATGCAGCAGCAAATATTTCATTTCCAGTAAAATTTGAGTATCGTTCATTACCTTATATCTTCCTTTTATATTTTACAACCATACAGAGCCTCTCATTTAGAATGAGAAACAAAACGTGGTATTTCGAAGCTAATATACACGGTTAACTACAACTAAGTACTACCCAACTAAAAAATAATTATTGGGTTCATATTTCGCCTATCAAAATTGGCCAACACTGCAGATTATGTTAATCAAGCAAGTGATAATATATCAATAAACACATCATAAGTTTTCCATATGATAACACAATTATCATTTCAGATGAATTCATTAGTGCATGAGAATTGAAATTGAATATTATTGGCTTCAATTTGAATTTGTAATCACAAATAAATCTAAGAATAGAATTTTATATGTAGGTATCTAGTAATAATTTACCTCGTAATAAATTACCATAAAATATCTTCATTTGGAGGAAATTTTAATCACAAAGTTAATATTTTGCTGTAACTTCAACATTGGCATAGGCAATCTGCCCTATAGGTTAAAACTTACAGACAAATTGACTTCAAAGTTGATTTTATTTGAGCGTCCGTGTTGCAACAAACACTAGATTTTTTGTTTGATATTTCTAATATTGTTAATAAATTTATAATTAAAGATTATTAAACACATTTCATCACAACATACATTTAGTTTTATTTTGGGTTATTTTTCAGGAGAGTAATATTATTAAAAAGCTATAAAAAAGACGTATATTTATAAGGTGCGTTATTTTTATGAAAGTGTGGTCATCACATGGAAAAAATTCCTGGGTTGTACAATTTGGTGAATGGAAATTCAGAAATACAAATCCATTATTAAGGTGAGTCTCAATCTCAATCTCAAAGATTTTTTCATATGGGATCAAAATCAAAGTCTGAAAAAAATTAATTCACTAAGTCTAACTAAATTACTAGACTCTTGAATTTTCCGTAGCAATTTGAAGTTCGAATTTCATCACTATAAGTTTTTCATGGTGCCCCAGAGGAAAAAATCAAGAAAGCTCCTTTATTTTAAATTAAATCAAATAATAATAATTAAATCAATATTGTGTGAGTAATTCAACAAAGTCGGGGATTTGTCTGCAAAGTAGTTAATTTCAAGAATATTATTAATAACTAATAAAAAATTTATAAAATGGTACAGCATAAAGAACAAATGATTAATCGAAGTACGTGAATGCTTTTAATTTATATTAATCTAGAGAGATTGTCTACACTTTCAAAATTGAGTTTTTCATTATATCTTGATATTTTATAGCTAGACATTCGATGCAGTATAACCCTTCACCTGAAGAAGCAATTCTAGAAATACAGAAATTGATCAGACCTTGTCTATTGATCTATTGTGGCTATTTACGTTTTCGTATATGTCCAAAAGTGACTGTGAGTTTTAAAAATCATTTAATTATTTTATTATGACAAGTATGTCTTTTTCAATTCGAATCAAAATTGTCAGTGTTTTTCAAATATTCCACGTTTAAGCCTACAAATCAGTAGCTCTATTTTCTAGGTCTACATTTTCAAAAATTGAACAACATAATGGTGAAATAAATATTATCCAATATTTTTTCCTTTCACACAAAGATATAAGTATTTCGAAAAATAATGAGTGACCCATTTTTAGTAAAAATTGTATTTTAAGAACCTTAAGCAAGTTTTGTTTTACTGTATGTCATATGATATGCCTTATTATGTATGATGTAAGATAAGATGTACATTAATTTAGGAGATTTTCTCTTTAAATTTTGTCTTCTTATAAACTCAAAAGTAACAAGGGTGATTAAGGTAGGTTTGCTTCTATAGCTACTGAAACACCTTGTATAATGAGTAGTGTACTGTTTATAGCTATAAATGTTTCGGTATTTTATTTGAAATGTGATATAAATTCTTGCTAAGTACATAAAAAATACAATGTAGGAATCAGAATAAAACTTTGTGTAGTTTAATGAAGAATATTGGTCAGAAATCATTAAAATAACTATACTATATCGTAAAACATTGTCGGTGCAGTTTAGTAACACCTTCAGTAGGGCGAAAATCTGGTTTACACCCAAACTACTAAAATCGCTATCCCCCCAACCTTGATATCTGGTATTGTTTAAATCATTGATAAACCACTAGTCATACCGTTAAAATTATCTGTTCGTGGTAATAAAACAAGACCTCGTAAAAATTTTAGAGCTAGGAAAATTTACCCCAACATCCAGCACACTGCTGACAAATAGATGATTTCTGCAAACATTGCATTACATCATTTCGTGGAATAGAAAATATAATTTATACAACATGATGTACAAATGTTGGTGTTCGGTAGGTACTGTTATCAGTATAATAAAATACCTTCGTGTATGTGACAACATTAAAACAATAAGTGACAATATTAAAACAATAAAAACTGTGTGATATTATTTTTTTGATGATTAACAAGTTTTTGAATATATTGTTTAATTCTACTTTATACAGGGAGTTTTACTTTTTAATAGACCCTAGTTTGAGAGAAGTTTCTGTTAATATAGCCCTAAAACGCTTTGCTTGTGAGATACAAAGTGTAGAATTTTACTTTTTATTTACTTATTTATTTTTTAACGAAAAAAACTCTAAGAAAAAAATCAATACATATTATCTTGTTGGCTAGACTCCTTTCTGCAGTTATAAATTCGGATTGAGTCGGTACCTTTGAATATTCGCAGGTGATATGAAAAAATAACATTCCTGATTCCTCTATATTAGTTAGTTGTTAAATGATTAAATTGATTATATTTGTGGAAAACATTATTTCAAGAATACGGCTCCCTTAAATAATACAGAAAAATCATACTTCCACATTTTGTATATTTACTGGAAAATTAATATGTATTTTACATAAAAACATAAGATACAAAGAAAATCTAAATCCAGTAGCCTTTTGAAAAATCTATATTTGCTGTAAATTTTTCTATTCGAAAAATAGTATACAGAGTGATGAAAAACACCCTTTCGCTCTTTTGATTTTATTCACATCCACATCATCTATTGGTTCCTGTAGCTGAACAGTTCCTGAAAATTTAATTATGCTTTTACTTTCCAACAAAATTTTACGTTATAAAAACTGCATTTTTTATAGTTGCACGTTTTGAGCTTTATGACCATAAAACTGCAACTGTTTTAGAGGTTATATTTATAAGAGTGTTTAGTCATCTTTGTATGTACTACCACCACCCAGAGTTAGCAACATACTTTACGGTACACTCTGCATACAACAAAACTCAGAAACGACAAGAATTAAGGTGTTTAAAATTCAAACAAAAAAGAACAACTCTATATTGATGAAATGGCAGAGGAACTTTAAAATTAGGTAATTTCGAAATTATTTCAGCCAAAATATGTTCAGGAGGTTCCTAAGATGAGGGAACGTTATATAATTATAAAAATGCAAGTCATGCTAAAGTATATTAAGCGTAAAATTATCAAAGAACGAGGCCACTGTAGATTTAATTTACTGATTTTCCGCCAGTTTAAGATAGTTTAAGATAAATCTTTCACCCTTATAGATCGTGTGGCAGATAACCCTAATTACCAAAAATCGTCGAACGGCTCCTCAGGATTGCGTGAGGGCATACACCAATATTAGGGTGTAGGGCTCAAATTGCCCTCTTGCTCAATCAAGCAATTGGGTGATACTAATTTTAGAAAGTCAGCGAAATATTCCCTGCACCATTGGATTCCGTCTTGCTGACAAAAAAGAAATAAATAAGCCATAATAGGATTTGACGTTTTATTGAGTTATAAAATTAATGTTCTGTGACGGAATTGTAGTAAAATTTATTTATATTTGGTTTTCGGGAGTAAAAATTGATTGGGTTTGTGCTATTTTTAGAACTGTCAGGATATTCCACAAGCTCTATGACAAACTTTGGCAGATAGTAGCTGGGTTAATTTCAAAATTAGTTTCATTTGTGAACATTGTAATCCCTCCTTTGGAGAATTACAGTGCCTTCATAAATGATTACAAACCACGTGTTCAAGGTCGAGATTCTCGAATCAATCGCAGAGCAATTCCTCCTCCGTTTCCTCACTACGGCAATTGAGAGAGACAAGAAATCTATTTGCATACGAGTTGTTCTTCGAGAATCACAGTCCTGGCCACGTGCCTTGTAATCATTTATGAAGACACTGTACAAAACCCAGGAGCTCTAAATCGGAGATCAGGGTTGAGCTTGCTTCCCTTGTTACAATTTTTCTTTGCTCATATGATTGTTGGGCCAATATAGTATAAACAGATATTATATGGGCGCCAGACGAATTGTTGAAATCGACAAAAACAAAAAAAAAATAAATTTATTAATAAAACATATTTTTCGGTAGGTTATTCCCAAAATTAATATAACCTTTAATAGTAATCATATAAACAATAATAATACAATCATTAATTTCATAAAAATACTTTTATTTAATTCTAGTTTCTACGCGATCTGAGGATCCAGGAGGCGTATAACTATATATGACATAAGTACTTACAGATGTGACTGCAGTTTTTATTTAATAATATTTTCCTTCAGGTTTGAGAATCCGGGGGATACTTCTCCGCCATGAAAGCAACCAAACCAACCATCTGCCAGGCAATATTGTCATATTTTAGGTGGATTGTTACGAGCTACAACAGTTTTCCATCCGAAAATCGGACATGGATGTTCAGAAGTTCTCCCACAGAAATAACGGGGCACCAGCAATAGCACTAATTAGAGATAAATCTTTCTGCAGTTTTTATTTAATAATATTTTCCTTCAGGTTTGAGAATCCGGGGGATACTTCTCCGTCATGAAAGCAACCAAACCAACCATCTGCCAAGCAATGTTATATTCTAGGTGGATTGTTACGAGCTACGACAGTTTTTCATCTGAAAATCAGACATGGATGTTCAGAAATTCTCCCACAGAAATAACGGGGCAGCAGCAATAGCAGTAATTAGAGATAAATCTTTCTGCAGTTTTTATTTAATAATATTTTCCTTCAGGTTTGAGAATCCGGGGGATACTTCTCCGTCATGAAAGCAACCAAACCAACCATCTGCCAAGCAATGTTATATTCTAGGTGGATTGTTACGAGCTACGACAGTTTTTCATCCGAAAATCAGACATGGATGTTCAGAAATTCTCCCACAGAAATAACGGGGCAGCAGCAATAGCAGTAATTAGAGATAAATCTTGAAATGCCTTTGTGAAAATAATTGACTTTATTAACTATTACGGTAACACAAACAGCTTTAAAATATTTTAAATCAGAAAACTCGAAGATCTTACATTTATATGGCTGTATAATGAAAATATACCTATTTAAACAATTACCTTAGTTGTTTTTGTTAAGGCCATAAACATTTCTTCATTTTCTTTAGCAACAAACTACTTAGATGTTAACGCTAATGTTCGTTATTTCCAGTCTCGCTACGTTTTTGCTTTCTGTATTTTATATCTTTTTTTTTCTCGCAAAAAGAATACGTAGTATACCACTCGGTATCATGTTAATACAATAAATTGTTCAGAAGTTACAAGCTTTTTAAAATGTATAATGTCAAACAAATTAACTCGATAAATAAAAATGATAGTTACTATAATAATTATTATTTGTGTCATATTGTTTATTCATTTGACACTTAGCGTTAGAGTACTAAATTCAATATGTACCTATTTACAACTGAAGAGAATGCAGATATTGTCTTTGTATATGGGTATTTCAATAGGAACACCAGACAAGCAGTTCAAGAATACCGACGGAGATACTCAAATAGCATCATCCTATTCATACAGTATTTAGTGCATATTTTTGTGAACTTCGAGAAGAAGGCAACAACTCTCCAAGAAAGGCCATTCGTCCTGCTGAAGTAAATGTACAAAATGAAGATATAATAGGTACTGACATTGACAATTCTTCGATTAGTGCTTGGCGTATAGCAAGTAATATAACATTATAATATAATCATTTATCACCGAATTTTGTATAGCGTGTATTGAACAGAGAAATGTTGCATCCGTTTCATCGCTAAAATATAAATGTAAAAAGTGTTACATGTTGAAGATACTCCTGATTAGAATTCTGTCGCTAGTTACTTCAACAACATGCACAAAATGATTTCAATAGCCCGGCCACCCCATTACCCAGATCTAAATCCTTTGGACTTTTATTTATGGGGATATGTGAAGCAGCTTGTCCACCACGTTGAAATCACTACTCGTTAGCAGTTACTTCAAATAATTCAGGATGCACCTAATCAGATAAGAAATGACCTAAATCTAATTCGTCGAGGACTGAATCTTTAGTTCCAGTTATAAATGTTATATTATTAGGACACGAGTCTGACCCAGTTTTTCCAAGGTGTTGTCTTCAGATCCAATGCGAAATATTGTTACTTTTATCAACCAATTTTAAATAGTAGGCGAAATCAACTTTATTACTTGCTGGGTAATTTTCCGTTTGGTAATATTCTGTATATTCCATGATACGACTAAAAAACTTAAATATACGCCATTTATTGTCGTATCCATCTAGGGCCATAGCGCCATCTAGGGTATGATAGGGTGGAAGAATGTTGGTTTGGGTCAATGTGAGAGATTGATACCGGTTGATAATTGAGTACCCCCCTAATTAATGAGGTTTTCCAGGTTTCCCTCATTCCTGCACTGAATGGTGGTTAAGGCCTACAAACGTAAGTCGTTCCTGGGAGCAAATGCGGCCTGATTAGTTGTACATTAGATACATTATTTGAACAGCTATTTTCACTGGTTTACTAGTTATTTTACAATTATGGAAAAAATATTAAAAAATGTAAAGCTTTACGTCAGGACGCAATGGATCAGTTGCATCAATTACATAATATTGCTCAGGCAATATAGGTAGTATATTAATGCCGCCCCCTCTCCCGCACAAGTCTTCGACTTCTGGGCTAATCCTCGTGATTAGAGTGAGGGGTAGAGATATTATTATTATTATTATAATTTAATTTAAATTAATGTAAGCTGATGTGTATTTCTAAGGCCTAGCCTATAAGTAGAATTAGTTTCAGCGCAGAGTCTGAATCAAACGCGCGGGTCGTTGACTTTCACAGCTGATTTTAGTTATTTACGGAACGCTGTAATAGTCGGTGTCGCGTCGATACTTTCCTTTTTACGTTTGCTGTAGGTTGTATTCGCCGTGTGTATTTAAATAACTATTTATAAACATTAGTTGAGGGAAGAAGTTAATGAAGTGAAGTAACAACAAAGGAGAGAAAAAAATAAATGGGAATTATTTCAAATGTGGTTTGGCAGTGATCCCAAAGGTTATAGGGACATACATATTCAAGGAAATGATCTGTTTTGTACTGTGTGTGAACGCATTATAAATTCATCTGACAAAACTAAAGTGACAGGACATTTGAAGAGCCTTGGCTTGTTCGGCGCTGAAGACTGTATTTTTCTATGAACTTATGGGCGCCTCTCTTGCAAGCAATATTCCATTAAACAAACTAAAGAACTTCAAGTTACGTATGTTTTTAGAAAAATATATGGACCGAAAAATCCGTCATGAAAGTACGTTAATACTAAGATATGTCGATAGAATTATGTTCCTGTCTCATTAGAATTTATAATTTTTGTAATACCATTATTTTGACGTTTTCTAAAATATGCCAGGCTATATTCTATTTGTTTCTCGACATGTTCTCGAGATCGCAGAAACTTCCAGAACTCTATAAACCTATATAAGCGGATCAATTCCGCCGTCACAGTCAGTTTATACTGAGCAGCCAAACGTGAGTGACAAACGTCAAAGTAAAGCGTTGACAGTTGCAAAAATTGGTTTGAAGGATATTTCTTGTATCTGGTATCAAGAGTGACAATAAAGATTGTCTGAAACCAATCGAGAAACTACTATAAATTTTGTTATTGACTGTTGTCATTATACATGGCCTGACCAAGATGCTTCGGATATAGTTCTTGTCAGACAGATTTCGTCTCAGAAATATACAAACATTTCACATGTGCTTCTCACACACTCAATCGCGTAGCTGAGAAAATAAGGAATAGTTTCCCTTTAATAACCACTTTTATTCCAACTGTCAAAAGAGTTTTCATTAAGGCGCCTGTAAGAAGAAACGCCTTTAGGGAGACTTTACCAAGCATAGTTGTGCCTCCCGAACCAGTTATAACTAGACGGGGTACTTGGTTAGAAGTTGTAGCGTATTATGATAAATATTTTCATTTAATCCTAATGACAGCAGCACCATACACACAATGCAGGACTTACTTAAGGATCAGAATATTCACGATAACATAATTTACATTACTAGATTTACTAGTTAGTGCAATAAGGAAATTGGAATCATATGCACTATCCCTAAATGAACAATTTGACATAATGGATGATGTACAAAAGATATGTATACAATGGCAATAACATACACTCAGTCAGTAGGACAATAAAAGAAAAAATGCAACATATTGATATGTTCATTCGAAATCTGACTACGTTCCTGTTAAACTCCGCGATCCACTATCTCTACTTAAAAGTTGATTAGCTTCATACGGTCGATTAAACTTTCTTATGGACCACAACATGCACGAACAACAGATACCTAAACGATTTATTATTTACCTACACCTTGTATATTGAACAAACCAAGGCCATGTTATTGAGTCATTTACAATTTTTACCGCTCCCGACAAGTCGGACATGCATTAAAATGCTAAGATAAATTATACATTATGCAGGCTCGCGTGGGCATGCTCCACAATATGAAGAGTTGGCGTGTATCTTTACCAGCTGCAGTTTCTTGTCTTTAGCGAATGTGACAAAGCCCTGCCGTGCCGCCTTCCTGACAATTTACACTGCGCCGAATTGTGTCGCCGCCGTCGTCAAACGAGATAAACGCACAAAGTTTTACTATAATTCCAGTCACAGCATCTGGTGGTGTCTATAGGAACGACAATTATTTACATAATACATATCGTATCGAGAGAGCTACGTTCTGAAGTTATACCGAGCATTGCTGAAAACATTACAGTGTAAAGTTTTTTTAAAATCAATTGGCAGACTGCGTTGTAGAACGTATATATCAGATTAACTAGTTACTAAGCACTGTGGCAGTAAAAGAAAACGACACAAAAATGTTCAGTTTCTATTTAACGTTACCTTTATATATTTATCAGCGAGATCAAGCTAGAGTCACAGTCACCAATAAGATAATATAGGTTTGGAAAGTGCAAACACTCCCTTTGGTCTACATTCGACAAAACGGATCCAAAGATCAATATTCTCTAGACCTGTTGGTGCTCACAAACATCTAAGCTTCAGACGACCAGCGACTTACGCATCAAAAGCAAATGACTAGTCAGTAAGTTCCAATCATCCAGAAGTTGGCTGCGTTTCAAACAGCTGCCGTGCGCTAGAAAACTAATTTCAAAATTACTTGCATTATTTTAAACCTGAGTAATTTTCTCTCAGTAATATAAGAGACACAAGATGGTAAAATCATATTTCATTGACGTAAGATAGTATCAACTTCGGAAGTAGCAAGTACGTCAAGGTTCTATCCTTGGTACCCTATGGTTAAATATTTTTACAAATGACATCACATGCGATCTATGTTGTCGATCTTTACTGCATGCTGATGACTTAAAATTTACGGCAATTGAATCTTATGACTGTGTTCTGCTGCAGCGTGACTTTACAGTGAATAATTTGATAATAATCTGTTTCTCAAAGCTAACAGATACAATGTAAAAATATTTACTGTAAAACTAACTTCTATTAGGTTTGAATATTCAATAACCGGAAACATAACTATGTCACTCAATATAAAGATCTTGGGTAAGTTTTTCGGCTGCATTATCGTTTACTATTTATATTGACGATATCTAAAGTTAATAAAACATTAGAGTAAGAGTCATTAATTTGAAGGGCACAGTACCCTTACAGTATTGTATAACATTCTTGTAAGATATAAGCTCTAACACGTTACTGTTGTTTGAAATCCTTGCTATTGAGTATCGTTTAAAGAACATTGAAGATGATTTACTAAATACTTATAGTCTAAGTATAATGAAATATAGGTATATTCCAGTTGATTGATTAAATAAATAGATGTTATTTAGATTTAATATGTTTGAATTAAATTTTATTTTCGTCGTAAATATTACCCTGTAGTTGTTCTGTAAAAATTATTGCATAACTTAGTTGATTACCCAAAACTGCATCGCACAGTAGACCTGTACCAGCACGTACCGTCATCAGCAACGACCGTCACTGTAAGTCGTGCTGGTGACCTGCAATTTTTATATGTGGCCACGCTAGTCTTACGCAAGGCCTGCTCCGACAAAAGTCAGGGCTTGGTTTCAAACTGTTAGATATATTCGACCAGTTAAGTTGTGGTTGTGTCACTGAGCTGATGGGCATCCTCGCTTATCAACAACCTCTATTTACTTACCTTAAGTAAACCGCAAGTATTTCCTTAGGTGACACTGCTCTGCAAATTATTATGTTTTAGCAGCGGTGGCTGATGAGATTTCAGTTATGTCATATCTCAATAACAAGACATGGAACGCAAACCGAACTTTAGAATATATGTACTGTGGCTATATAGATAACTTTTGTAGAAGGAGAACGTTTTTGCAGGTTGCGAAAAAAGGTTTAAAATATCTCCGCTTTACCTAGGAATTTCCAGATTGGCTTTAAGTAATGATATTTGTAGAATTTATAGAGTTCACTCTGTCAGCCAATTACGCTTAACACAAAATGATACTACGCACACACTACAAAACTAAAATGATAACGATAACGTGTTTTTCTTCATAACTGTTCATATGTTGTCACCTTGTTTGCTTGATTATGTGTATATTTTACTTATTAACTATAATTTATTTTATTAATTGATGCTATATTTTATTTTATTTTCTTTCTTATTGTACTTTTTTCGGTAATTGGGATTATATCCTGTTGCAATAATAAATAAATAACTAAAGTAATACTTACGTTGATTTGGAATTTTAGGGTTTATTAAAAGAAACGTGACGATCAACAAATACTAGGCCCGAAACTTGTCATATGTTTTTTATCGATGAGATACCGTGAAATAGAGCTGCTTGACCTATTAGGGTAGGTTAGGAATACAGAGCAGGCTTTGAAATGTGCAATAACTTAAAATTCAGTTATCTTGGTTATTAAAATACATTCATTAAAGCAATTTTTGTAAAATGATCAGTTAAAATTAATGTATGTATGTATAAACTTCGTATACCTGATGATGAACATCTTAGCTACCTACCTTAAACATACGTATGTATCTATATGACAGATATTTAATTTAAAAATTCTATGAGACCCGAGGAAAATAAATAAGTGCATATGACCCAAAAGAAGTGTAACGAATTTGGGAAATTGAGAAAAGCATTACAGCGCTGACCGAGCTGGCCGTCCGTGGAATGACACAATAACGGGACTTCAAACGTCGCAGCTTTGATTCCTGGACGAACGGGCTCCGCTCTGTTGATGACACAATTTCCTTGCAGCGATTGCCTGCATTTGCTTTCGTCGCAGAAGCGGCGGCGGCGACGGCGACGCATCCGGGCCACAGGCGCCAACTTAAAATGTGGGGGTTTCGTCTGCTCGACAGGAAGGGTTAATTAATTTTGTCGTCGGGTATTTTTTAGATTGAGTTTGAACTTATACGTGACCATACGTGTTTATTTTAATAGAAAAGTTGTTACTTTTCGATTAGCTACTGTTCTATAGTTTAAAAGGTTCATTAAGTACACCTATATGTTCCTTATACCGGGTGTTCCTAAATAAGTGACGCAACGGAAAACTGTAAACTCCCCTTGGAAAATTAAAAAAAAATATTCCTCTTCCATTTTTCTCTCCGGGCTGTCGTTTTTGAGATACACGGTGTCAAATCTTTTTTTTACTTTTTTCCAATATCTCAGGAACCGTTTGAACTACAAGACTGAGGTTTTGTAAACACATTCCCACTATTAAATTAAAGTAAAAATATTGAACTTATCTACCTGTATTTCAACTTTATTTTCAGCACCACTTTTGACCCGATAGATAACATACCACAGTTTATAAGTGTATAAAATTTCAGATGACCGTGGAGAACGTTTCGCCCTTTATTTATACACTGAAACTTAATACACTCTTAACATTTTCGGCAGCAACGTTTGCACTCTGGCAGCAAAGCTTCGCCCTTTAGTGAAACATAATCCACTTAAAAGCTTGACCCCGGAGAGTTTAACGGGAAACTGACGCTGTAGCTAAAGTACGAAATGCTTTTGGTTACGTCTAGTAAAAAATTCTCTGTGTATATTCTATGATCCGAACGTGTTGCTAAAATTTTATAACTTGCCGGCCTTCAAAAATGCCGTGAATAACAAGTAAAGCAGTTTATTGTGTTGCTTGTATTGAGTAGGTAATAAAATAAAATATATATTAAGAGAACGATGTGGAATGCATCGTGATTCAATTTTAAGTAAATAAAGGAGGATTTTTAAAATAATTCTCGTGGATATAAATTAAAACAATTAGTTATAAAAGAATTTCTGCAATCGAGTCCGTATGGCCTTTTGATGCAGGAAAAAAACTTGTGCACTGGATGATGCATGCCCCCATATCAAGATGGCATAAGATAATATGATAGAATGAATGAGGCTGTGATATGAAGTTTTTAATGTAGATAGTAAAACTATGTGAACCAAACTGCGGAGTAGATACAGGTGTTTGAATATTTTCTTACATATATATTTAACATGATAGTAAAAAATAATAAAAATAATTTAGGATCCAAATAAACTCCAAGGAACTTAACACTTTCTGGATTATCTATGCCATTAGATCGGTCAGTGGTCGCGCGGTTTAAGGCGTTAGTACTTGAATCGAGGTGACTAGACGGAGTTGGTTCGAGCCCAGCTGCCGGTAGACCGTATATAAGCTATATTCGTGGAGAGGATTGGCACCCTCTCTGTGGGTATGGTAGGGTGGAATAATGTTAGCTTGGGTCAATGTGAGAGATTGATGCCGGTTGATATTTGACCACCCCCCTAATTAATGAGGTTTTCCAGGTTTCCCTCATTCCTGCACTGAATAGTGGTTAGGGCCTACCAACGTAAGTCGTTCCTGGGCGCAAATGCGGCCTGCTTAGTAATAATATGCCGCCCCCTCTCCCGCACAAGTCTTCGACTTCTGGGCTAATCCTGTGATTGGAATGAGGGGTAGATATATTATTATTATTATTAAGGCTACAAAGTCTATAGATCATAGTTTCTGTAATTGTTGCATTTATGGTCAATCGATTGCTGAGGAACCAGTCGTTCGCGAGTGCATGTATCAGTGTGTATCGTTGAGGAACACCGATAAATCCGAATTTGCTGTGGATACTCTGGCATCGTCAACGAAAGTCATCGTTTATATAAATTAAGAAAAGTAATGAGCCAAGACTGAACTTTGCGGAATCCCATGTTTGATTTCTAGAGTACTTGATTTTATACCACAATAAACTACATACTGATATCGATTAAATAAGAAGATAATAGAGATATACTATCCATCGGAAACCCATAGTTTTACAAGACAATTAATTTAATAAGATCTCATGCGAAATATAATCGAAAGCTTTACTCAAGTCCAAAAACTGGGAACTTACATATCTTCTTTCTTCAAATTCGTTAGCTACATGAGATACTAAACGATCAATTGCTAATTTAATAGATAAACTGCTTCGGAACCCGAATTGTTGTTGGTTGAATAATTGGAAGCATTCCATATGAGCAGTAATTTGAGTCTTGAAAATTCTTTCGCATATTTTGGCAAAGCAAAGAATGACAAATATAGGTCTGAAGTTAGACGAGTCGAATAAATTCATTTCTGCCGATGGTTTGACAATTTTGACAGAACGAAAAAAAACAAAATAGTTAATTACAGCTGGCAAAATACAGGCTGTATCACATAAGAGGGCCACTCCCATGTATCTCGCTTAATATGCGACACACGTCAAAAATCTTTAATTGTTTTTGTTGCATTTTTGGAGGCCTTTATGCTCGTAAAAACAAATTTGAGATCCATGGCCAACTTTATGAGTAATAACAAAAAAACCTGTAAAGTGCCCAGATTTTAAGACTGTCTAACTTTTTTATTTTAAGAGATAGAAAACTTATTGGTAATAAATTTTATTGCAAAATTGATACCTTCCACCTGATATAAACAGATTTTTGAAATATCGTATGTGGTTCGCTGCGCTCTCTAGACGCATACATTTTTTTATTGAAGCAGGCTCTGGTCACAAAAAGTTGCCTGTTTTTCGTCTTTCATGCAATATACTACATGTTGCCCTTATCTTTGTAATCTTACATGTTTCAATTCAATTCAATTTTAGTTAAAAATGTACCTAAATATTTTCGTGTTGCTCAAGATACTGTAGAACCTTTTTTAAAGACGCCAACTGCAAAAAAATAATAAACAGAATGTACTTTTTATGCAAAGTACAGATTTTCTTATACTTAATATTATTTTATTGGTTTTCTCATTAGAAACAATTGGGTCAAAATTATTTTGACACAGACAATGTAATAAAATAATATTATAAGAAAATCTGTAGGAAAATATTTGGGTACATTTTTAACTAAAATTGAAAAATCTAATAAATACGAAAGATAAGGGCAACATGTAGTATATTGCATAAAATACGAAAAACAGGCAATTTTTGTGGCCATAGCCTGCTGCACAGCGAACCACATACGATATTTCAAAAATCTGTTTATATCAGGCGGAAGGTATCAATTTTGCAATAAAAATTTATTACCAATAAGTTTTCTCTATCTCTTAAAATAAAAAAGTTAGACAGCCTTAAAGTTTGGGTACTTTACAGTTTTTTTTTTGTTATTACCCATAAAGTTGGCCATGGATCTCAAATTTGTTTTTACGAGCATAAAGGCCTCCAAAAATGCAACAAAAAACAATTAAAGATTTTTGACGTGTCTCGCATATTAAGCGAGATACATGGGAGTGGCCCTCTTATGTGATACAGCCTGTATATGAAATTGTTGCATAGTACAGAATAATGTCTGACATTTTGATTATCATAGCACCAGAATTGATTGTTATTAGTGAAAGAAATTAAAAATATTAAGCCAATGTGACCAATATAAAATTATGATTACCACAATTTATTAACAGAAGGAAATGCATCGGTACACGTGCCACATGGGTGGATATTTTTGTTGTTCTTATAGACCATGTTCTGCAGGTGTCTTATCAAATAATAAATAAATCATTTATATTTTATATACAAAAAATTTTCTTTAAATGCGCAATAAATTGTTACAAGTGTCAACACAGCGCTTATATTTAATATACGAGTACGCCTTTGACGAGCGGCCATGGGCGTTGATAAATATGGGTTTAATATATAAAAAAAAATGTTTCTGCTTTATAAATAATTTTGGAAATTTTTGAAGGGCGATTTTGTTAGTTCCTATTTTTCTCCACTGTCTCTTAAAATATTTGGACTTAGCCATAGTTAACCCGTTATGTAGGTGTTAAAGTTGATCAGGCATATCATAACAATTTCGAATCTCGTAGAACCCGTATATAGATCAATACAAAACAATATTTGTTCACATACAATACAGGTATTTCTGCAGTTATTCTATTTTCTCTTGCATTTACGCTTAATAGGTAAGACCTTAATACGGTCCTGACTTTCACGGATTGCTATGGATCTTAATCAATATACAGAAATACATATCTTGTTTTCTATACATTTCCTAGACTACAAGAAACTTTTATATTTTTTGCCACTAATGTAGGGGATTATTTTTTATCGTACTGTTTAAGCGGCAACTGACATGTATTTTTGATTATATCACGCACGAAACTTTTATACCGAAAAAAATAAAACGTAAGCCGCTTTTATTAATACGTACACTGTTTCATAAAAAGCCACTACGGAAGGTATCAATATTTCGACCCTGAGCAGAAGTTTATTGGCTAAAAAAATACGTATCTACCCTTTATACTTATTTTAACTCGTGACCAAATTACTGTCTACATTTTTAGAAACAATAAAGGTATTTTTAAAATTACGTACTTAAGACAGACATATGTAGTAGGAGTTACCTATTCGCATTTGTTTTACATTTTGAACTTGATTTGATACTTGCACCAAATTTGCTCTCCCGCTTACTTATCCTTCCATAGACACCCACCATAACCAATTTCTGTACCTATATACCGATAGATAAGGCATCATGTTCTCCTCTTGCAGTTATGGTCAAGTTAATTAATCAAGTCCCATCGTGTAACTCTATCGACGTATTTTCACCACAAAGAATATAAAATCGTCACTTTTACATGTCTAAGCTTGTTGCAAAAACCGTTATATAAATTATATGTCACCTTTTTGCTACAGTACTGCTATCTATTTTGATTATTATTATTATTTAATAATAATAATAATATCTCTACCCCTCATTCTAATCACGAGGATTAGCCCAGAAGTCGAAGACTTGTGCGGGAGAGATGGCGGCATATTATTATTAAATAGGCCGCATTTGCGCCCAGGAACGAGTTACGTTGGTAGGTCCTAACCACCATTCAGTGCAGGAATGAGGGAAACCTGGAAAACCTCATTAATTAGGGGGGTAGTCAAATGCCAACCGGTATCAATCTCTCACATTGACCCAAGTCAACATTTTTCCCCTTATCATACCCGCAGAGAGGGTGCCAATCTCTCCACGAATATAGCTTATATACAGTCTACCGGCTGCAGGGGTCGAACCCACAGCGATCTTGTCACTTCGATTCAAGTACTGACGCCTTAAACCGCGTTACCATTGACCGAGCACTAATTAGTGTGTTTGCTTTACGTAGTCACATATTGTACAATTTAGTGTAGTAAGTCTTTCCCTGTAATTAGGAAATTGTGGCTGTTGGAAAAACAAATAAATAATTATTTTCGATTGTTAAAAAATAATATTTCTTACCGTTTCAGTTTAAAACTATAATACATATAAACTTTGTTGTCAATGGTAGGAACTTAGGCTAAGGGTCAAAGAAAACACAATACTTTTACTTCAAGACACTACAATAGAATCAAGGCTACTAACAACATTAGCTGTAGCGTGGTTTCACACAGTACGATACTATCTGTGTCGGTGTTGGTACTAGTGTCAAATCGAGTTAGAAATACAGTTATTGATATTTTTATCGGATTGAAGAGTGTAAACATCTCCATTTGATAACATATTTCTAACTCAATTCGACACGAGTATCCGACACTGACACCAATAATAACTTTATTCGCACAACTCACAAATTAGTTTCCAATCGTACGGAGCATGCCTATTTCAACTAAAACAATGGATGTTCAATCTTATGGAGGCATTATAAATAAACTGCGCGTGCCTCGGACGATTTGAAATGGTTTCCAACTGCTGTGCGAACAGGACTATTATTGTTCATCCTGTGTGAAATCGCGCATATAATCTAAACATTACAGTGTCCTGCCTCTCGTCAGTGCTGCCTGCCACTGCAATTGATTGAATGTTGTCGCTACGCTCGTTTTTTAATCATCTTTACTCACAAAATAAAATCACTTTTAACACGTATATCATACACTATTTTTTCTACAAAACAATCGGAAGAACTTTAAACTAAAAAAAAAATTAGAAATCAAAAAATACCACACAGATCGCAATGTTTATGAACCAAAATTTTCGTAGCAACCAATTTACTTTTAACACGCGTGTCAAAAAATGACATTTTTAACATCAAAAATGACAATTAAAAAGCCCACTTTTAACAGTTTTGTAGAAAAAATATATTATTTTTAAATTTCATAAGTTTTGTTGTATGCGGGAAAAATGCTAGTTGTTTTGGCATGTTCAATATGTATACACTATGTAAATATTCTAAAGTAAAACTTTCCAATGTAAGAAAATTATTTTCCCTTACAACCTGATCGATCATCATTCCGTCAAACACGAACACGTGGTTTGGCGCTGTTTACTGTTCCCAGGTATCAGGACAACATAACAAATCAAGAATTAACTTTAAAACACTCCAATAGTTCTGCTTGTACCAAGAAATAGTAAATAACCAATCAAAAAATTGTTGCTACTAATTAACAAATATGGCATCAGTTTTACGAAAAGTGATTAGGTAAAATAATATATATTTTTAATAACGTATGTCGAAATTCAGAATTCAGGTACTAGCACAAAATTGTTGTAAATTTTGCAGCAAAAAATGTTTTTATCCTCATAATTACCAGTGCTCTCAGTTGTTAATTATAAATAAAATAAATAAATAAAGAGAAGAAAAGCAACAGTGTGGATCGAAAAGCACGTGGTGCGGTGGTGAATTTTGTTCTATTCCTATTGGGATAGCATAAGATTAGAGAGGTGTTTCGAGCAGTTTTTTCAAGAGATGACTGACTACCAGGGCCATCTATTAAGTATTTAAATATTTAAATCTTTCACTTTAAGCTTCGGACTACTGCCGTATAATCGGCCATATTGATTTCCAGCTGTCTGCGGGTAGGTAACTTGATTATATACCACAAGAATGTTCCACGCGTGCGACATCTATTGGGCTGAGAACACATTACTCTCTTGAACTGCCACACATTTCTGTTACAGAGGATTTACAATACAAGAAGTCTGTAAAACCGTTTACAAAACTTGAAAAAGAAATCTTGAAGTTTGCATTCCAGATTCTCATTTTTTATTGTAGATATATACATACAGAAGGCTTTTATTGGACAGTTACTCTAGTTTGATCCAAAAGATGTCTAGAAAATGAAAACTAAAGTAGTAAAAATAATGAGCTACTAATTTATTTTTGAAATCAGTATTTATTTATTAATGTATTAAAAACAAACTAGTAAGCAGATTGAGATTGTTCTAAATACGAAGCATAGAATTCACATTTTTTTAAGCCTTTTTCTTTATGATTGTATATAGGTAAATCATAAAATACAAATACAGCATTGTTTCAAATTGCTCTACTTGGTTAGGCGAATAAATTTATTTAAGTAATAATGTTTTAACTATTAGACGATTGGTAGACCCGCTAGGTGTGGTCTTAAGTTGCTGGTTTTTGTATAATTTGGGTGGGTAGTGAGTGACACGAGAGGCTGTGGTGGACTAGTTTATTTTACATTTTAACAGGTATATATTTTGCCCAGGGGGTGGAGCCTGAGGGTTGACCCTCTTAATAGGATTGGTACTTTAAGATGTACCATGCCGCCCTTGGCGACCTTAAGTCGTCAATGTTATACGTATACATAAAAATTAATAGTAATTACAATTAGAAATATAATACATATAATATTGTTAAACATTTATATAGAGTTGTTTAGATACAAAAAAAAAGAAAAACAATAAAATATTCTCCTACATTATTACATTCAATATTGCCCAAAACGCATACATCTTAGTTTTATACATACATATTCGTCTTAAAGATTTTAATTTAATGGCAGAACACACACTTTACTAACACCTCGTTTAAAAAGTCCCTTGCACGTTTTCACTTCCACTACACGCACAAGTCCGTCCTTTCCAGGATACACATGCTGAACGCGTCCTAGAGGCCAATGCAATGGTGTGACCCCATCTTCTACGAGAAGAACTAAATCACCAGGTTGCAGTTGTATCGCTGATTCCTTTTGCGCCTTATTGCGTTGCTGAAGCTGGTGAAGATATTCCTTCTGCCACCTCTGCCAGAAATGTTGGCGCATTTTTTCTAATAATTGGAACCTTGATGTCCGATTAACATTTACTTCCAGTAAGTTTGGGTCTGGGGTTGCCGTCAGCGCTTCTCCAATGAGGAAATGGCCTGAGGTTAGGCCAGTAAGGTCATTAGGATCGTTTGATAGCGGAGTTAAAGGTCTGGAATTTAGGCAAGCTTCTATTCTTGTTAAAAGAGTATACATTTCCTCATATGTCAATATTGTTTCGCCAATTATCTTTTTTAAATGACTTTTAACTAATTTAATGTTTGATTCCCATAAACCTCCGAAGTTAGGACTTCTAGGAGGAATAAAATGCCATGTTACATTTTGTTGTGATAAGGATGAAATTAATAGATTTTTACTCTCTTGTTTTTTGAATATAGTTGCCAATTCCTGCAACTGTTTATTACTACCAACAAAGTTAGTGGCATTATCTGAATGAATTTCTTTGACTATACCTCTTCGAGACATAAAACGTCGAAGTGCATTTAGAAAACCTTCAGTAGTGAGGTCACACACTAACTCTAAATGAACTGCTTTAGTGCTCAAACATATAAAGAGACAGATATACGACTTGATGGTTTTCTTACCGCGTCCGCGACCTTCTCTAATTATCATAGGGCCACAGTAATCAACTCCAGTTTTATAAAAGGGTCGAATCGGCTCTAACCGTTGCTTAGGTAAATCACCCATTTTTTGCTGATATAATTTCGGTTTTATTTTATAGCATGTTACACATTTACTTAAGATTCCGCGGACGGTACTGCGACCTGCTATTACCCAATACGCTTGTCTTATCGCAGCAAGCGTAGCCTGCGCCCCGGCATGGAGATTCATGATATGAAATTGTCGAATTATTAATTTTGTGACATGGTGTCCTTTCGGCAATATAATAGGATACTTTTATCGTACGCTAGTTTTGCGTGGCGCAATCTACCTCCCACTCTCATAAGTCCCTCGTCGTCAATGAATGGCGACAAGGACAGCAAGGAACTTTTTCTTTTAAGAACTTTATCCTTTTCTAATTGAATGAGCTCTTGGGAAAAACCTTCTGCTTGAAGTAACTTTATTATTTTCTTGTGCGCCATATCAAGCTCACTTAATGTTAAAACCCTTGCAAAATTTTTATTTGTATGGCGACAGTTACTTATAAATCTCAGAATCCAGGCCATACATCTTTTCAACCTCCCAAAGTTTGAAAACCTTTGCAATATGAGACATTTTTTGTTAACAGTAACATTATTAACTGTGACGTTTCTGGCTTCTGGAACCTCCTCTATTTTTACACTTGTACAGTTTTTTTTAATTTGGGGATGATTAATAAAATGAGTGGGACCGTGCCACCATAAATTATTTTGTAGTAACTGATCAGGCTTAGTTCCTCTAGAAATAAGATCTGCGGATTTTCACCTGTCTTAACATGACACCAAGTATAATTTTTTGTGAGGTTTTGTATCTGAGCAACACGATTACCGACAAATGTTTTCCAATGTGACGATGGTTTTGATAACCATGCCAAAACTATTTGTGAATCCGTATATAAAACTATTTTCTGGAACTTAATATGGCTAGTAATCCCTATAACGCGATGTATTAATCTTGAAAGCAACAATGCAGCACATAATTCTAAACGCGGTATGGTCACCGTTTTTAATGGAGCAACTCTAGATTTGGCTACAAATAAATTAGTTTCAGTTATATTATTTTGATTTACTGCGGATATATAGATTGCCGCCCCATAAGCCTTTTCCGATGCATCGGCAAATCCGTGTAGCACGTTATTTGATAAACTATGTATAACTAATCTAGGAATCTTAATGTTATTTAATTGTTCTAAATCCTTAGTAAGCTGATGCCATAATTTTAAAATATGTTCAGGAACAATGTCGTCCCAACCTAATCTTAATTTCCAAATTTCTTGTATAAGTATTTTAGTTCGTATAGTAATAGGACTAACTAAGCCTAACGGATCGAATATTTTACATGTAACTGAAAGGATATATCTTTTTGTTAGTTTTTTATTGCAATCAAACCTTTCGACTTTATAATTTAATGAATCGTTACTGTAGTCCCAGCCAATGCCAAGAATTTTATTTTCTATATTATTACTTAATATAAGATTTTCTATATAATTATCCGGTTGTACAGATTTAATTTCTAAAACATCTTCTGCGTTGGATGCCCACTTTGCAAGTTCGAATCCGGCGCTACTGAAAATACTAATTAACTGTTCCTTCAGTGTCCTTGCTTCTTGAACTGAATTACACCCTGTAAGTACATCATCCATATAAAAATCCTTCAAAATAACTTGAGATGCCCTTGGATAAGTCTCTGAAAATTCATTTGCTAATTGCTGGAGACAACGAACTGCTAAAGAAGGTGAACTTGTCACGCCGTACGTTACCGTTAATAATTTATATGTTTTTAACTCGTCGTTTGGATTTTCCCTCCATATTATTTTTTGTAATCCAGTATCTTGTTCATTTACTAATATTTGCCTGTACATTTTTCGAATATCCGCCTTAATAACAATAGTATGGGTTCTAAACCGAGTTAAAATCGAAAATAAGTCATCTTGTAAAACTTCCCGCATATAAGTTATCATTTAAACTGTAACTATTAGACGATTTACAACTGGCATCAAATACGACTCTAATCTTTGAATCTTTATATACTGCGTGATGGGGTATATAATATGAGCGTTTAGCTTGATCATTATTATCTGAAATAACCGCCATATGTCCTAGCGCTTCATATTCCCGCATAAATTCGACATACTGTTTGCATAGTTCTGCATTTTTCTTAAATTTGCGTTCTAACGAAAGGAATCTGTTTTTCGCTACGTGAAATGAGTCGCCTAAGTTAATGCCACTATTTTTAAGTGGTAACGAAACAATAAAACGCCCATCGTTTGTTCTGCGAACAGTATCTGTGAAATGTCTTTCCCACGGCTTATCCTCTGCATTATTGTCATAAATATCGAGCGAACCTTCTACTTCCCAGAATTTGTTTATTATCTTTTTAAGGTCTACATCCCTTTTGTCCTCGGTAGTAGTCAGGTTGCAAAACAATAAATTAGAAATTTCTAAATTTATATTACCCCCAATAATCCATCCCAAAACTGTATTTTGTAAATAAAGATTGTGGGGTTTGAGTTGAATGTTTCCATTTCTTAATAATTCAAAAATAACTGATTTCCCAAAAGTAAATCTATTTTATTGCTTACATTAAAAGTTTCATCCGCCAAATTTATATTGCTTGGAATATTTAAATTCTGTTTTGAAAACGTCGTCAACGGTAAATTTTGAGTTATGTTAGATAGCACTAAACATTGAATTCGAGCAGAATAATTTTCAAATTTCGATTTGATTTCTACTTGTGTAGATTTTGATACACTGTTTGCCGTTGTCATACTTATGCCATATATCTTATGATTTATTTTTGATGTTGTTAGTTTTAATCTGGCGCAAAGTTCGGTCGTAATAAAATTCGATTGAGAACCCCATCGAGTAGCGCCCTGCACACTTGAAACTGTCCGAAATGATCTCTAATTTTAACAATGGCAGTTGACAATAACGTCTCTGAATGACAGACATTTGAAATAGTGTTTGATATATTACTGCTTGTAGATGCAACCATTTCTGAGGATATTGCTATATGCAACAAAGAGTTATGTTTTTCTTCACATTCCCTACACTTTATGGTTGACTTACAATTTTCAGAATTGTGTCCAGATTTTAAGCAGTTTTGACAGAGGTTTAATTTAAGTACCTCTTGTATACGATTACTAATGTTTAACTGCAAAAACTTTGTGCATTGATAAATTAAATGATTAGTTTTCTTACACAGCATGCAAAAATATTTTGAAGGCTGTTTTGTCGTAAAATGCGCAGCTGACGCATTTTTATTGAATTTTATATTAGATTTTTGTTTGAACTGATATCTAAATTTATCTGACTCTACATACGATTGACTAATTGATTCGAGATTCTCACATTTTGATTCTAGAAATTCCTTGAATTGTGCAAAGGTGGGAAATTCCTGTTTTAGAGAAGATTGCCACTCTTTACTTGTTTGAAAATCTAGTTTATCCGCTAATAATGTAACTAATAAAGCATCATCTAAATTTATTTTAAATACCTTCAGAACCTCTGTATTAGCCGATATTGCATCAATAAAGGGTCTCAGTGAGTCCTTATTGCCTTTATTCAAGCTAGTCAGATTTATTAAATTTCTAATATGGGATTGAACAATGAGCCGTTTCTTTTCAAACCGTTTTTTTAGTAAGTCCCATGCGGGAACGTAATTTGAATTTGAATTAGTTAAAGATTCTATAGCTCTTAATGCGTCCCCCTTTAGCGCTGACCGTAAATAGTGCAATTTTTCGATATCAGCTAAGTTTTTATTTTCATGTATTACGGAAGTAAACGTATCCCGAAAATTTATCCACTCTGCAAATTCTCCGTTAAATTCCGGTAGTGCTATGAATGGTAAATTAATTTTAGTATTGTTTGAAGTTGTCTCCGAGTTATCTACTGTGACCCGTTTATCATTTTCATTATTTATACGACTTGTTAAAAGTTTTTTCGTTTTCGCAATAACTTCATAATATAATTCTTCAAAATCAAGTCGTTTATTTTTCTCTTCTTCATAAAACTCCTCCGCAATTCTGGAGTCTATTTCTGCTTGTGCAGTTGAATATGCCTCGAATGTATTTAGAGCTATTGTATATCTAGCCTCAACTAAATCAAGATCATCCTTTTCTTTTTAAAATTTGTAATAAAACCCTTAATACGAGTTAACCTATCAACAATTTGATTTCTTTCGCGAATATAACTGGTTAATTCTTCCTGCTCCTTTTTCCCCATTTTTATGATTAATTTGTGACTTAAGGAAATGTATATCTTAATTCAAAATAGATAAGGATAAGGTGAGAAGGGACTGACCTTTTACGCGAAGTGGTGATCAGCTGCTACCTTTCCGCCTTGTCTCCAGGTATCCAATCAATTTGCGGCTTATTTCTTTGTGATGTGGCCTCCACGTAGGTATTGAGTCCTCCTTTGTATGCTGCTGTTTGCACTTCTGAAGGTACACTAACCTTGCACTTCTGAAGATACACTAACTAGCACCTTTAACTTTAAACTTTTTTGTTTTTATGATTTACCTCTTTTATATTCTAATTATTATCACTCACTATCCGGCTCGAAGGACCATAAAATGGTAGACCCGCTAGGTGTGGTCTTAAGTTGCTGGTTTTGTATAATTTGGGTGGGTAGTGAGTGACACGAGAGGCTGTGGTGGACTAGTTTATTTTACATTTTAACAGGTATATATTTTGCCCAGGGGGTGGAGCCTGAGGGTTGACCCTCTTAATAGGATTGGTACTTTAAGATGTACCAACGATTTTCCCGAACTTTCAAATTTATTAATTTTTTATTTCTATTTTACGCATCATCCGATTTCGTTGTGATATTTTATTTACCTAAATTTCAAGGTTAATTTGCAATTTGAAAAAAATACAACTTTTTAAATTGAAATATCCAATTTTGTCAATGTTGAAGAAGCGCGCAAATTTATTGAATAATTAATAATATCGTTAGCACATTCCTCACATTTTTCTGTTCTTCGGTCGTACTTGAGGCCCTTGGTATCGCCGTTTCATGTTACACAGTTACAGTACACACATGTCAAACTTAACTAAAACGAAACAAAAACGATAATACTTTAATTACATTACACTGAAACTTTAAATATACATAGGAATGACATAGGCGTGGTACAGGATGTAATAATTTGATTAGATGATTAAAGTAAGGATCAGTTGGTTATTCTTATTTTATTTGTTACTTTATTACTTTCATATTATTACCGAGGCACTGTTTCTTCACCTGCCTCGAGTACTGACCGCCACTGGTAGTAAGTAGTAAGTGGTATAAGCAGCTGCAGTGGTAAATGTTTAAGTCTAGTGCTATTAGAGCATCATAATATTGAGAAGTAATAAATTCATTCCTGTTAGATAAATCAAAGGCAGTAAGTAAATTCGGATAAAATAGCTATGCTGAAAATTTGCAATATATACATATATATAGGTATGTACAAAAATATTGATTTGATGTTAACAAATGGAGGATTCTTACTTAAAGAAAATGTTTGGTAAACAATTAGAGTTAAATAAAGTTACTTTTGCTTTTAGAAGAAGTAAAAAATATTACAAGTTTTACTAGCAATTAGGTATGTATTTATTTAACTAACGAACAATAACGGTAATTGAAAAAAATAAATTGTATTCAACCAAAAACAAATGAGCACGTGGTGCGGTGGTGAATTTGTTCCTTTAGTATCGGGGTTCCATAAAAGTAAGAAGGACAGAAACAGTTGTAGCATAGGCCGATTGTGGGTTGTGTCTTATAATAAATATAAATGTAAAATCAATCAAAGTAGACAATAGCCGTATTTTACTTTACTCGGATCTCAGGTGTTCTAAATACTGATTGATCAAATTAAGTACGATTAAGACTTTAAATTTTATTATTCCGCCCAATACTTTGAAAAAAAATTACATTTTAAAATTTAAAGTATGTTTGGTTGCTTACTTACTACTTAGTTGATTAAATATTCAAACTGATGACCGTCTGCTTCTATACAAGAAAAAGATTTCGTTCTAAACGTTAGCGCACATGCTGAAGCATTTCCGGAGTGATTCGACGGCATTCGTCGACGATGCTTTGACGCAAATCTTGCAGCGACGCTAGCTGTGATTTATAGATTTTAGTTATTAGGTACCCTACAAAAAAACAAGGGGCGATAAATCCGGTGATCGAAGAGGCCACTCATTGCTGCCTCTTCTCTCAATCCAATTCCGTGGAAAACTTTGGTTCAAATACTGACGGACAATTAACACATAATGCAGAGGAGCACCGTCCTGTTGAAAAATCAAATGATTTTTATCATACTTTGGAACGTTTTCAATAATATCAGTCAAGGCAGGGTCAATAGCTTCTTCCAGTAATTATTGCAAATACATTTGGAAAGTCAAATTACCAGGTAGGAAAAAGCACCCACCCAGCCGGTCACCGAAAATTCCAGCTCATACATTAAATTTTTCCGGTTACTGTGCATCTAGTGAAAAACTTTTGGGTTTGAATCTGACCAATAGCGGCAATTGTGACGATTTACCGCCCCTTTCAAGAAAAAACTGCATTCATCAGAAAAATAGATGTTAAAGAGGAACTGTGGATCGTTCCCTGCACGGTCACTCATAATTTCGCAAAATTGGAAACGGCGGTCATAATTATCTTCATGAAGTTCCTGAGCTAAATATATTTTGTATGGATGAAATTTATTCTTTTTCAAAATGATTTATATGCTAGTTCGATTGATCCCAGACACAGATGCCAGCTGCCTCGTACTTAATGTAGGATCAAGATGAACTGCAACTTCACTACCTTCATTAACTATAGGTTTTTCAATTTCTCGTTTTTATTGGCTACATTCCCTGTCTTAAAATTTTTATTTATTAAGTATTGGGCGGAATTATAAAATTTAAAGTGTGTTGTAAAGAGAATTGTAAGAACTTTCAAAATAAATATTTTGGAGTGACGGTTGCCATTGTTTAGGGTTGAAAGTGGTGGAGTAAAAAATAACAGCAAATAATGTCCCTCTATAATCATAAATCGACGGGTCTAAGCGTATTTCTACACAGTTCCTGAAAATAGCTGCTTTGTTGTCATCTGGCCACCCTGTATATAAATAACTATTAATAGTACCTATTGTTAAATACATAATTGAAATGATAAATATCGGAAGGGAGTATAAATAAACAAGTGGAATATATTGAAATGTTTATTCAGCTAATCAAAACAAACCAAACTTAGTCATTGGCAGCACGGTGCGGTGGTGAATTTTGCACCTCCGTTGTTAACAGAGCTTCATAAAAGATAGAAGTTGATGTATGATGTCATGTTAGTTTCAAAAAGCTAACTGGAGTAGGAAGGTTTGATCACTCTAAGGTACATCGCGCCACCTCTTGACACTAGTGCATTTTCTAAAATTTTACTTATAAGGAAATCAGAAAGTCCATGGTAAAGTAGGAAAAGAATCTGGCTGAGACCAATACCTACGTCAACAATATTAAGTACATGTGTTTAAATATCAAAGAACGAAAACGTATTAATTTAAGGAGTTTTTAATAAAGAGTTTTCATAAATTATTCCAATATTATTAAATTGTGTCTTGATTTTTGTTAGTCTTGAAAATAAATAAAAGAGGGTAGAAAACCCTAGCTTGTTATTTGGAAACTCTTTTAAATGCCATTTAATTCGAAAATAATAACAGCCAACTGCTTAATTTCTGATATTTGTCGTACAAGCTTCAGATTTCTTTTCGACCGTCAATGTGGTACGATAGGGGAACAAATTAGAATAGGAAAATATAAAGAAAGAAAAGGTATGAAATGTTTCGTGCAGTAATTCTGTATTCTGAAGTGATGCAAACACATGAGTATATAGACAACTACGTATACTTGAGAGAAATAATAACCCCCAAAAATTAAAATTATCACTCCAAAATTAAATAATTTTTAATTATTAAGAAGTATTATGAAAAAACATGCATTCAATATTTTTACTCGACAAGCTAAAGAGACGCGAATAATAAGTTTAAAAAATATATAAGAACGCTGAAATAAAGTATCAGGCTGCCAGATGTGGAATATTTCTACTTTACCCCTTAACCCCCATCATCCCAAAAAAAATATATAGATGCCAGTTGATGTTTGGAATATTTCAAATATAGCCATAAAATGAAATGAAACTTCTTGTGCTTATGTATATAATTCTAGTTAATATTTTTTGACATAAAAATATTAAACATAATTAACATGTAAGACATCATTTTTCTCGTTACTTTTATTATTTACACTTATCTTGAACAAAATTGTATGTATTTACAACATCCACGTGGCTTCATACGAATTTGTGAAATGGTGTAACAGAAACACATAACGTAAAAGAGTAAGGGAGGATAAGACGATCATAGTAGAGTATTTATTCTTCGTCTGTTTTTGGAACTCTCATATTTGTATGTCAAATCATATTTTTGTTGCCAAATGGTTCACATTACCCTCACACATATGGGTAAGATGCCTCTCCCAGATAGGTAAGACGGCCAAAGGATAACAAAATAGTTTAAAAAAATGTGTACGTAGATATATCAGTTAAAAAAATTTACAAACATAATTTATTTCTGCAGCAGATGGAAACGGTTTGAAACTATCAGAAAAGTCCGTCCAACTACTTCTTGCGTTAAATTCACTGGTAACTAGTTCTCAACATTTCTGACAGTTTCAAACCGTTTCCAACTACCTGTGGAACAAACCTACTCTACATACATATGGTTTGACCTCACTTTCGAAGGTAGGAACATAATCATTGTCATTTCATTCCATATATTGACCGATCAACAAGGTTTCAAAGGATTACTTGCTTTCAAAAACTACCTAATCATATTTCTATTTACGTCCTTTTCGATTCCTATCCTCTATTTTTGCCATGAGTTTTCTTCATTTGACTTTATTTTCTCTATCGATTTCCTCTTCTTTATCTTCTTTATTATTTCAATTCATTTACACTCTAACTATTACTGACATGAGGAAGGATTTCGACATCTGATGAAGTATTTGCCAATGATTTAAGTACTATAAGTTAAGCAACACCATACTTGAAAATCTAAAATTTGTTCTAAATAGATCGTGGAAGATGAAATAGCATTTTGTCCGTTTCGGTAACTTACCAGTCTTTGTAAACCATAAATAAATAATCATTGAAAACACAGTTGAAAATAATATCTACTTTAAATATGATAACGTGAATGATGATGATTTAGTCTTTGCAGAAATCACAAGTGATATTATCATATCACTAAAGCATAATAGATTTTAATTATCAGGTAAGAAACGATGTCGTTACAATTCAGCAATTTGTCATCTTACCTCCTTCCTCCGCTGCTATCTACATATTATTAAATTACAAGTACCTATATTACAATATTTAAAATATTTTTTTTTACTTATAGGCATTCAAGAAAATTGTATACATATACATAACCTACAACATCCTTACAATGCATTCTTTGTAATTGTAAGTATCTACGAAAGATCATTTTGGATTTTTTCGGATGATGTGTCTGTCGGTCTTCTTCTTTGCCAGTGCTTAGACCGTGTGGTTCCACATACGGGATCCCAGGATGATAGGAGAATATAAAACATAAGAAGTTAAATATTGCTTCTAAACAAAATCATTGCAAAGCTTTTTTTCTTTGTGAAATTATCGGATTGACGCCTATTACTATTTTAATGACCTTAAAGATTTAGTGGATAATTTACGCGGAAAGTGAAAGAACACACATTACGAATTGACGTTAAAGTAAGTATACTCTTCTACATTATTTGATATCTATATGTAGCTACCTAATTCGGCATAAATATAAGTAAACATTTAAAAAATTGGAAACCTAGAATCTTAGTTACCTAAAAAGAAGTATTAGAAATAACTAAAAAAGGCATCTGCTCATTTTAGTCGCAATATAAGAAATTATTTAAATCTTACGGTAGTTATGTCTCAGCCCTAAAGGCCGCTTTACATTTAGACAATAGAGCACGCAATGCAATGAAAACTATTTTGCAGAAAAATCTTTCATGCAATATTGCAAGGTGTCATTTGTTTTACATTGTATGCAATATTGCCCATTGCCAAATTAGTAAAATGAAAATGATTTCGAGCTGCTGGTCTTCTGCAAAACCATCAAAACATACCGGTGTTGTGTACTGTGGTGTGACGTTTCAATCAACATAAACTTCCAATGGATGAAATAAAATAGAAAATTATTATGGTTAATTGAGGTTAATTCACTTTTTACTTAATTCCTCGCTGTTAGTTCCTTTTGTGTAGGATGGCAAAACTTAATATTTCCAGAAAAGAAACCAGAATTTCACGTGCAATGCAATCAAATTAGAGCAGATTCTATATTCGTGCAATGGACTGAAATTGCGTCGGTCATTAATTTTACCTTTCATGCGCATGTGCGCATGCAATATTTCTTTGAATGCAATAAGAACTGCATACATGTAAAGCGATCTTAATATTGATTAAAATATTATTTTTCACTGATAAACATATATGCATAACCAATACGGTTACGCCTCTAAAATCCTTCTATTATCTGTTTATGACGTATAACCTGCTGATATTAGAACTGTATAAATACCCAGTATATTTACAGACTTGTGAACAAATAAATGTATTGTTAACCACGGTTTTATCCAATTATACATTGCATTGAAAGTATCGTCTATTTTCTACAACAGCGTTAGAATTTAACCTGTAGTACCGACATAATTCGGTCCAAGGAAATTCGATTGATCGGAGGGGGTCTACTCCTTGGTCATCCAACTGAAATCCGTGCAATTTCTACCTTTGGGGATATCTAAAGCAATTGGTGTATTTTACCTACATAGAGAATGAAGCTGCATTAGTGGAACGTATTACCAATGCCTGTGAAACAATACGTCCCAACACCTCAAAGGCGATTTAGAGCATGTATTGATGCACAGGGTAGCCATTTCCAGCATTTGATTTAAATTCCAAGTTTAATACACTATTTTCTAAACAAATAAAATAAAAATAAACAATTTGCTATACGTTTAATTGTATCCTGTATGTCAAAAACGAATGATACAGAAAGTGTTGCTGAATTTTGACATGACATAATAATTTTTTTATTGAAATGTGTTATAAATTAATTTTTATCTTGAAAACGGTGCGTCAGGAGGAAACAGTCCAAGATACATGTTTTAAGCAGAATTAACTTGGATCTAATCCCGGGTCCAGACGAAGCAGACTAAAAGCGAACACAATTTTGAGACAAAAACACGACAAATTTGCGACAGAATTTTAAGTATTCAGACAAGACAAAATTGAGACAAACTGTCCACACCACAAGGACAAATGTGCAACAAAATTCAGTTGGTGCGAATCAGTTGTTTAACCATGTGGCGTTTCCACCAGGAAGAAAATTTAAAAATTGAAGATTTATTGCTAGCCGCCAGTTGTTATATCTGTCTCTCCTCTTCGTCCAATGTTGGAAAAATGAAACACAAACGTTTTTGGATGAGACCAAGCTTAAAAAAGCGAGGAAGTTATTCCATAAATAAATTGTTAGTTCAGTTACGTGAGGATGATATTGGACTAAGTGGTGAGATTTGTTCAAGCTTTAAGAATGCCCGCCGAAGATTTCGAGAATCTGAGATGCCTTGTTGGTCCAGCAGTTGCCAAAAGACATACTAATTACTCCACTACAACAACATAACAGAACTAAATATGTGTGATTTTCCACTGATTTATTGGTCTCCTACATTTGTCAACGCACACAGTCCACACTGCGCCGACAACTTGTCGTAAAATATGCAGACAAAACAGAGACCCTTTGATCTTTACCGACACGAGACGGGACTTGCAACTGTCTCCGAATTTGGAAACAAAACAAAAATAAGACAAAAATGTTGCAGAAATGTATCGGATTTGTCGCCACTTTGTCGCGAAACATGAATGTATTTGTCTTGTTGTTTTGTCTGCTTGGTCTGGACCCGGCATAACAGAGCGATTCAAATTTGTCTCAAAATCAGTGGCGTACAATTGTTTTAGTATTTAACGGCACGAACGCCATTGATGCTAGTATATTACAAGAGAAATTTATACACGTAGAAGTAACCCTTCACTATACACTGTTGTGTACCAAATCTCTACTCAATATCCCGATCGATTTTCGAGAAATGAAGACTATAGTATTTAAGACAGAAAATTTTAAACAACCTGTATCTTGAAAACGAGGCATTTCCGGACTCATGTTTATATATTTTTAAACATAGTACTTGCTCCTAGATGTACTTAACATCATTGTGTAACATCATGTATATCTTCAATACAAACTTCTTGAACGTGTAGATACATCCAATTTACTTATGTTCTCCTGATACTCGAGATCACTAGTTTTCGGTTTGGAAAGAACGTGCGATACGAATAGCGAACGAATGGAATGCTGGCAGAACGAACTATATACGAGATTTTTTGTTTTACGGTACTAAATTTGTACCTGTTCTTTTAATTTTTCAGTGGGGGAGAACTCCGGGTAATGACATTATTATTCAGTTACATATATGTAAGCCATCATTGAAATAAATTATCCATGTAATCGATTATTCAGTTGAACGTATAACAAACGAGTACTGAGTTCAACAAATTAACTACATCAACAAAAGAAATTTCTTGAATGATACCATATGCTATTCTAAATTCGAATGGACCGAATTAAATGTGGCGGCACAAGATATGCAACCTGTGGTATTTGTATTCTTACAAAATTTACACAATTTTTACTATATTTAAGAGTAGAAACTACTATCATATTGATTTCCTAAAAGTTTTAATTAAACTTTATGTTTTCCTGTTCCACCAACGATCGAACAGTTAATTTCATAGGGAATGATACAGTCCGACAAGAAGGAATGATTCATTTCATTCGTTCGCGAACTACTCATCTCTAAATTCTATCATTCATTCACTGGTCACAAAATCTCAACTTAAAAATGTATGTACTGAGTCTGTGTTGACATTTGCGAATCAGTTTTCCTACTCTCTTAATTTAAGTTGTAGGCATTTGTTATTAAACGACATAAATTCACATTCAAATTAATTGAATTGTTTTACCTAATGTAAATGTATTATTTTAAAATCGACAGTCGCCAAAATTTAACTTAGTCTTCATAATGTAGTAGAATAATTATCTTAGATATGGGCGGTACCTTATTGATTAAAAAAGGTTTTTCTATTAACTTTAATTATTATAACTTTTATGGAATGTTATGATTCCGTAAAGTCCAATTTTATAGGAAAATATTAGTGCTAATTGCGTTAAGATATTTGTAATATTAGAAACAAACACAGTCACTTTACAATTAGTGCGGTTTATTCTGCATTCACAATTCACATGATAATTCGATACGCTTTGTATATATCGTACGAGTGAGTATACCGGATAATCGATCAGTCGAAATTTGAAATGCGGAGAATCCGGTTCTCAAAATAATCCAATTTTACACAAACCTTACGTCTATCAGGAGACTATAAAGAAGTAGTACGTACAGCAGAATATTTAATTTGCTTTGATGATATGGTAATCTATTATTGAGAAGCCTAACCAAGCTTTATGTAAACGCAATAAACTTATATTCTCCTGATATTCCAGATCACAAATTTTCGGTATGAACGCTGTGTGGGATACAAAGATGGTCGGCGAATGAGATTGACTGAACGAATTTGTAACGAAACGAATTAACGGGTTCGACGAATAAGGAAAACGCCCAGGATTTTTCGTTTAAAATATATTTGGCATGTTACAACAACCGCCTAGAACTGGTTCAGAACTGCCAAAAATGTTTGACCAACTCCGTCTTACGTCGCATTCGCCGAAGCTAAATTAACAACTGGACTGTTTGTTGTTGGAACAAACTGAAAATACAAAGAGAAACTACACATTCAAGAGAATAAATACATTAATAAAAGGTACAAAAATATTTATCTGATATATCAACACCAAAGTGCTACAGTTGGTAACCAAACAATTACTGACAACCGATACTATAATAAATAATTTGACATAGGTATATGCAAACCAAACGCGAATTCCCTTTCCTCTTCTCTGCAAACGTTTTTGTCGCGGCAAACAAAACCTTCAGCGACCTGAAGCCTTACATACTATACAGAATGTTGTTTCAACTAATAATAGGCTTGTTTTTGCAGCAGTTCAAACGGGTTGGAAACTGTCAGAAATATTCGACCAGTTAAGTTGAGAACCCGTTACCATTGAATTTGACGCAATAAATAGTTAGACGGACATTTCTGATAGTTTCCAAACAGTTTTCAACTGCTGCTAAAACAAACCTAATGTAAAGAACTATTGGTTTGTTACAAAATACAAACTGAATGAACAAGATTTAATTTGCTGTATACGGTAGAGGTAGGATAAAACTTTAGTACCTACTGTTTTAAATACAATCATCATTACATTCAACAGGTCTTAAATCAATGTGTAATAAATGATAAAAGAATTGCTTATATTGTCATTGATGCCAAGTTTATTTCAGATAGTAGATTTGCTGGTTTATTCATGTCTAGATATTTAATATAAAATAATTATAACTTCATGTAGGTTATTTGTATTAGAATTATTACATCTACTTTATTAAAGTGTCACCCAGCAGGTAATGGTTCTTATTAGTTAAAATATAAACCATATCATATTGAAGATGGGTTAACCCGTATGAGTAGTAGATAGATAGGGTGTTATATTTGGACTTTTGTTTATAACACCCTATCTAAACCATATCAGTGAATTTTCTTTAACTTTTAGAGCAAACAAAAGTACGTGGCCAAAACCGCGATATCATTGGTGTGACGTTACACGCCGTTCAACGCCGTTTGTTTCCATGGATACAGGTGCAGACTACGATGTTGGTGATGTAAACACGTGTTTATTTATTGTATTTTTGCGTTTCTGTGGCATTTATGACTCATAGATATATAGTGAAAAATACTGTATAGGTAATGCCATACCCATAACTATTAGTGATGATGTGAACTTATTTTTTTCAAAATAAATTCAATAAATTTTTATTGCTTTTTGCTACAGATTTAATTTCTCAAATATTTTACTTGTACAGTTAACAAAGTGGAGAAATACTTTTTCTAATTCAAAATTGTTTCATTCTATGTAGATATCAGCAAGGTAAATTCCAAATGGTTTTTCTGTAATTATTCTAGTAGTGCCTATTATTTCGCTAAAGTTGCCATACAACAGAATTTCACGAGAAATAAATATCTACACCTTCTTTACAGATACTCGTTACTTTGAGTAGGTATTTGTACCCGACGAGTAACGATTACTTTCATAAGGAATAGATAGATCAGTTAGTTCGTTGTATGTTCTGGTATATGTGTGTATATAATAAATATATATTCAGCGGTGTTGTGGATCCAACAACGCATCCCATCTACCAGGGGAACATACGTTAACAGAAGTAGTTAGTAATAGAAATGTAGCAATATTGAATCACTTGTGCCATCTGTGTTGGATATCTTTAACATGAGTATTAAGTAGTATCCTGTAGTATTCACTCAGTATAACCATAAACATTCTGTTGCCCTAATAGTAAGGAGCTGTTGTTTTCGGTCTGGATATATAGAGAGGGATTAAAATTATTAATTATAAATTGTTGACAACTAGGTGACGACACGACGACACTTTGGTTACCTACTAAATATTTTCAAACCTAAAAAATTACTGTACATACACATTAGTTTTATAATAAATAATTGCCTATAGTTTGAGGGACATATGTTTAATAATTCCAGAAAAGTAAATTTTGTATATCTTATTTATTTATCACTTTTATCATTAAATAAAATTAAAGATTGATCTATTTTTCTAATGAATGACAAACCTTTATTTCTGATTTGTACACATTGAAATAAATCTTATTTATATTCCATTACTTATTTTTAAGCTGGGTGATTAATAATAAAATACATTTCTTATGTTTACAGTACTACTACTGTCAGATTAATAAAATAAGCTGCGGTATCAAATTTTCGATTTAGACTAATCCCGTCTGGTGTTTTTGGCTCTTTTCTCATTAGGTGAACATGAAATCAAGGAGATATATTCAGTAGAATTCTTAGATTTTAATTTTATGTGAATAAATAATTATAATAAAACTTTGTACTACATATTAGTTTCAGAAAAAAAAAATGTGCGGCATTTTTATAAAATAGTAAGAAAAACAGATGGGGCAAAATGTTGTGTGGTGGTGTTTAAGTTGTAATTTTGATCAGGAGCTTATGTTGTTGATAGAGGATTTATATGCATACAAAATTTTTGATCACAAAATTAAATACATTTTTGAAGTAGGGTTAGAATAAACACGCTAAATAGTAAGTAAGTACGATACTACATAAAGAAACAAATAACAAAGTTAGTAAAAAATCAAAATGGGCGTATGAAAACTGTTAATTATGTTATTGTTGGGGTTATCTGTGCCCTTAAAAAAGTAACATAATTTTGTCGTCATTAAGAAATTAACAAAATTTCAATAAATCTGTGTTTCTAATTCATTTGGTTGTGTTAAATAAGCTAAATAAAATTTATTGGTTTTTATTTCATAAACAAACAATTTTTGTAAATTTGCTTCTAGAAAACCATGTGGTTCCATACGGTAACATGACATATCAGGATAACATGAAATGGATAGAGTAACAATTCCTTTACATTCTTAAACAGCAAAGTACAATGATTGGTTTATTTGTTTCTAGTTTACACTTTGGTGGGATTAAATTGAAAATTTCGGTAAAATAATTCAGTGGCAATAATAATAATAAACAGAATTTAACAGAGATATGGGCAAACAGAAATTAAGTTTATAATTATTTGAACTATTAATGCAAATATTAATCTTACTAATTAAGTTATCATGCACATGCAGGTATATATAGCTATATTTTATAACTATCTGTAACTACTAGGGGTAATTATTATTATTTGTAATAACACTAAAATATGCTTTTTAATATATATATATTCGTTCATGCGACTCTGTTACTTGGTACACCTTGATGAGTAAATAGGAGAGAAGGAATAACAGGAAGAAAGGAAATTGTATTCTTTGGCTAAGAAGTAGCACAACGCGTTATAATCTTCTCAACAAGCTGCATTTCTTAAAATTTATCACTTTTTTCAGCAAATTTCAATGATTATTGGATAACACACATCAAGTTCAACGAATAGAGAATTATATGGCAATAATATAGTACATATAAAATTTGTTTGACATTTATAGTATTTGTTTAATAAATTGCATAAAAAAATATTTTTCACATTATGTACAATTTTCAAATTTTATGTTTCCTAACATATTAAATCCAGAATTAGAAACATAGCAAAGCAGAAAGTTGATGCTTGTGTCGGTTTAATTATGGCAAAGGGAAGTAGCAGTTCTGAACCTCTTTTATCTTATGATACACTAATAATGAATGTATCATATATGATACACATTGTCTGGTACAGCTTTAAATAGAATAAATATTTAAATAATAATGATTATAAAAATATATTTGTAAAGGACCCAAAAAAAACTAAATGATTTGGTTGTTATTTAAAATCAAGCTTATTAAAAACATAAACAAGAATACTAGGAATCGCAGATTTTTCTTGTTCTTTTGAAAATGAAATACTTCATAAAATAAATAATGTACCTACTTAATCAATTATCACAGGCACACAAAAAAAAGGTTCTGTGCCAAAGCTCCGACCTATTGTTCCCCATGTATTTTTGGCTCCCGAAACCGATCCCGGGGTCGGCATAGCCCAAACGTTCCATATTTGCGCGCTACGGTCAAAAAATGACCAAAACTTGGCCATTACCTGGAAATAAGAGCAAAGCTTTGTCTCCGTGCCATTAAAGAGTCCAAACATGAATCAATTGATGGATAGGACCTCGCACATCCCAATTTCCGGCGGCATTTTTTGTAGTTTGTGATCACACTGACTTCCGTCGATACTCGCGTTTCATATCTGGCTTTTCTCTCAGTCACAAAATCTCTGACTGTAGGCTACTCTCTCCTTTGACTACTACCGAATGTGTATCAGGCAACAAATGAACTTTACGTTTAACGTCACGATAACTAGCTGATAATGAATAAGCTGTGACCTGAGTATCAGTGTTAGCGAGGCAGTATTCCCTAGTCGGTAAATCACCTTAAAATTTGTTTGAAATGAGTAGGTAGGGAATATCTTGTCGTTGTCGATGACTGCTGTAAGACTCTGATCCTCATCTACTAGTTCGTGAAGGATCACGGTATGACCCCTTTCGTAATTTTTGCCTTACCACATCCCCCACTATTCTAGCTGATAATCGAACTTTCTCGTCTCCCCTTCCACCATAAGATAGAGTTTTGATAGAGCATCTGTCATGCTGACACACGTAAGAGGCTGAAGCTTATTTAAGCTCTGAGTGATAAACCCGCTGAACCTCAGGCCACTATACCACAGCCCTTGGGTAGGATAACGTTGATAATGAATCCGACTATCTTCGGCCTCTTGAGCCTCGATTCTCGAATGCAGTGGAATAAATTCGAGTGGGAATTCACTCCACTTACCTGTGTATATTTACAATTATTGTAGCTTTATATTCCTATGTGAAATAATGCCCTTATTTTTTATGTGGAATATCTTATGAGGAATTACATCATTTTCCTTCGTTCCACTGAACTCCAGAATCGAGCCCTTGCTGAGGAGAACAAAATCAGCCTCAGAGGGATCCAAGTCCGTGTCCTATGCATCAGTTTTATATACCTGTTTTAGGTACAGTTAACATATACGTATAAATTATTGTGACAGAAATAAATACATATATATTTTGTATGATAGCCGAGTACAGAATGGTGGCAAAATCGCTACCTCTATTATCAGGAGAGTATAATTTAGAATCGGTTTTGTGTATAAATGTATTTTAAGCAATACGTTAAGAGAACAGGTTTATAATTAATTTTTTGTTAAATATTAGGTAAAAAATCTCAAAAATATTGAAATTAAAAGAAACATAATTTATATTAAAATTTCAGGTAAATAATGTAGTGGAAAATGTTTCGTCCATCAACTACAAAATTCTTAACCTAGTTTTAAGAATTTCTTTACAAATTCTAAGAATGACAAACATGTGGTTAGGAAGAGTTCTAGATAGTCTGCTTAATAGGATACCATAATATTTGAAAGGTATTGCATGTATGCGTCCAAATGTACATGCTGTCGTTCGCCATACTATGTTATTTATTACTAAATATTTATGGATATTCTGAACGCTGCTCCCTTATTTATTTTAAAACATAGTTTTAAATTGTGATTAAATCAGTTACTAATTAACAGGTGCTACTATGCTTCAATTATTAAAAAATATATTTATTTAGGTATTTCTAACTGAATTTACTTTTACGACATACAAGAGAAAATTATGCATTTTACTAGTAACACATTTTTTTATGAATTTGTTCAAAACACGTTCTAGTGTTTTGTGTGGTCAGGCTAAACATGCACGTTTGAGAAAGGAAAATAAACACGGAATACGAAGAAAGAAAAAATAAACGGCTCAAAATTAAATAAAATGTGGTTTCTGTTAATGTCAGAGGAATGACAAGCACGTGGTCGGTAAGAGTTCTGGATAGTCTAGTCACCAGGATAGCAGAATATATGCAGTTAAACAGAATGAGTGCTTATGTATACGCTGCTGCATGATAGTAGGAAAATAATGGAATATTGGTTTCATCATATTTAATGGTGAAGGTGGAAGAATTAAAACCATATGAGCATGTTGGTGATATACTGAAATTAAGAAGTTGACAATGTCAACAGTAAGGGAAAAAAAATGTTTTCCAGGAAGAAGTTAAGTTGGAAAGCTAAACAAATCTACCGCTTTATAAAAAATAAATTCAACCAAAGTTATTCCTTATAGGTGTTTCGTGTTGGGTAAAGGAATATGGTTGGTAAAATTTTGTTCCTTCAAACTATTAGGAAAACATGTTATTGCACTGGTTGATCAGAAGTTGGAAATGCGTAGGTGTCGCCATCTAGGCGTACCTTATGTAACTCAAAATGTAATAAGAGAAGGACTTTACATAGTCTGATCGTCACAAAATGGGTTAATAGGAAGCTGTACGATTGCTGACTTTTAGAGCCATCTATTCGGAATAAACATAAAATTTTGAAAAGTAGAAATCATTTTATTGGCTTCTACATACAAGAATCGAGTATAAGAGTACTGGTTACTCGTAAGAGATGGCTCCGTAATGTTTAGTAATAATTTTTAAATTATTGGTTTACAAAAACGTATTTTTGCAATAAATTCAAACAAAAATTTTTTGAGGTACCCCTCAATTAAAACCAGCCGAAAATATTTTTCCATATTTTAGAGAAATTTTAGAAATTACTAAGCAATAGTTTTTACTATAACATTCAGCAAATTAACAACATATTGTTTCAGAAAAATACTTATTTAAATTCATACAAAGACCATCGGTGTATAAAATTTATTTGAAGTGTTACTTTGCTGCACTTATAGGTACTATATTATTTAAAAATTATTTTAAAAAACTGAGTATTTCCCTGTCTACATGAATAGAAATGTATTTAATTATTTTTAAATTTTTAAACAGCTGCATTTCGTATACATATTAATGCAAATCTGAGTATTATTATTATTAGGTCAAGTCATCTATTTTCGAATGTTTATAGTAAGATTTGCTTTATATTGTTAAGAAAGGTATTATTTGGGCAAATAGTGTAAATTTGATATCATATATATTACATAACTATGTTGAGAATTCGGAAGCAAAGGAATGCAAACAACACCAGAATCAGTCTCCAACTGTCGTCAGTGGCATGCATATTTCCATTAAAACAATGCGTTTTCAATCTTATATGCCCAAGTGACACAAGATATTTTATAGCTGTGGTTAAACATATTCCTGCAACTAATTTTTGGAGAGTTAAAGTTACAAGGTTTAGTGGTTGCATGACAGCAATTTCATCATATTACTGTTCCATTTGAGACTTTTTTGTTAACAACCGCTATTTTGCTGTTTAAAGTACCTGTGAGAATAATGTAATCCCTACAAGAAAAACGTTTCATAGAAATTATTTAAACTATTTTCAGAACGTTCTTGTGACTGCACTTATACAGTATTTTTGCTTCAGAAGATCGTTTTACTGTATAAGGTCTATAGTAGCAATCTACACGGCTGACTATAAAGCGAGTATAAATCAATTTTGTAGTGGTCGGAAGAGAAATATTACAGAAGATTCTTGCAGCAAAAAAAAAAGTATTGTATAGAAATTACTTTAAGAAAGTTCTTACGCCATGTATGCAGTACTTTAGTCACAGAAAGTTGTTTAGCTGTGTAATTATAGCATTTGTTTTATAAATGCTGTATTAAAACATTTTTGCGCGATAATTAAGCCAAACTGCTTCTTAAAGGTAGTTAACACAAGCAAACGATTTTCTAGAAAGCATAATGCTCTTATGTTTCGCTTTTACATAATATTAAAGTATTTTAAATGCTTCTGAAGTGACCAAGCTGTTTTATTATTTTAGCGCCATGTTTATTCACTTACCTAATTCTAATTGCTTTTCAGCGTCCATCTTAAAAAAACAACAACTTTTACGTGAAATTTTTCATTAAAAAAACTTCCGCTGCTCATTAAAAATAAGAGTTTTGATTATATACAATTTAGAATTCGAACTGGGGATATTTTTAGCAGTAAATGTGCATGTATTTAAATTTTCAGTTTTTCTTGTGAACGAAAATACTATACATAATTCATTTTTACTACAACTATGCAGGCGCGTTGTTACTTTTCGATCTACTTCATTCATTTATCACAGTAAAATTTTATTCGTATCTAAAATTCAACTTAGAATTAGATATTTTTGAGTTTATAAGTATAACCTAATTTATAGATACTTATATGTAATGGACATATGCCGTAAAATTTTAAGAAAGTCGAATATTAACTTTACAGTTGTGATGGAACGTTTTTTTACGACATTATCATGACATGCTTTATTGGAATGGTATAGTTTGTTGTATCAAAGCTGTAAGCTCATCGCTAAAACATAACTTATTTTTATATAGAACTCTTAAAACACAATTATATAAATTTTATACAGCAACTATGTTTTATAGAAATGTGCCTATTTCACGCTATTAGCTGCTGTGTTGATGCCAATAAGATATTTATGCGACTAAACCTTGCAACTTTAACTCTCCAAAAATTAGTTACAGGAACATTCTTAACCACTATCCCACTAAACAAGAGACCTTACATAACATTTTAACAAAGTTACATTCATTTTAAATATGTAATTTTACACTGTAAACTAACTGCAGGCTTGCTAGAATATTTCATATGAATGTTTTACCTAGATAGTTTGTTATAAGTGAACAGCAAAAAGTTTCTGTGAGGTTACATATTAGTACTTGCTGCAAGTTATCACATAATTTACAAAAGAAAAGTTGCGATGCAACGTAATTATCAAGATGTCGAAACTTTATATATATATTAAAAAGCGACAGGTGGCGCCAATTATACTTCACTGATACTGTGTAAGCGAATTTAGGTAAGATATCTACAAGATTTGGGCCCTGTCAATTGGCAATTGGCAGCACCGGCAAGGGAATAATAGATCCATAATTTATGTTTGGCCACTGCCACACGAGCAGAGGAAAACTTCGTTGAAGGATTTTATCCTGGGAGGTGTCGACTGTGGAGACAACTATTATTTCGCAAATTAACTGGTCGAAATATTTCTAGTAGTTTGAAACCACCAATCTGAATGTGTGAAGATAGACGTATGACAATATTTATTGGTAATTTCTTAATTATCTTTGTAAACAAGAAAAGCACATTTCAACTTCTGTGAACTTGCTAAGAAAAGTTGTAGCAAACTTTCTAAAATTATGTTTCCTTGCTAAGTTTTTGGGTGGAAACTATAACTTTGTCATAAATACCTTGCGAACTTTCTGTAAAAGCTATTGCAACGTTACAGCTTGGTTTGTAAATTTTGAGAAATGTTGCAGCAATGGGATTGGCAATGGGAATATTTTTGTTACTTGGGATTTTCATAGGATTTTTAGATACTTTTTTGGCTCTACATTTCCTCCTTAAGTTTTGGACTAACTTCCAAACCAGTATAATTAAATAAGGATAACTTTGATGTTTAACGTTGTGCAGCCCTGTGTGTGACGTCGATTTCCGGCGATCCACCCAGGGCATTAGTATTTCCACAATCCCTCATTAGCACGGCGAGCTACTGATCTACAGAGGGTTGCCGATAATTCGTGGGGAAAGTCCAGTAAATTAGTAGAGACTCAACGGCTTACCTAAAGACTCGCGATGGCGGAGCGCGCCTTCCCCCGGGACAGGGGGAGATATTACGGGGAACGTGTAATCCCATCCAGCAAACACTCGTGTGTCAGACAGTCAACGACTAATTGCTAAATGTAGGATATGATTATTGCAGCCGCCATGTGGCTTGACTCTCTGGGAACAAAAGGCCCGGTAACGGGATATAATTAGGACGCAGATTTCTCACAGGAATAAGTATACAGTGTGTTTTGCCATAAGTAAATATAGTATTGTATCAGCTATGGTATAACTTTGGTTGCACAAGGACGCCACTTGTCAAAAATGGTTACGAAAAATTACAATATTTATTATACAGAAAAAAAAATCTATAATACATATTTAATTTAAAACCTGGAAAACCATAAATATAAATAATAGGGACTTACCTGATCACCAATTAATTGTAATTACCATTGTTTCCGTCTTTGTATTGGTTTGTTTCACGGCCATTTATATGTAGCGTTTATAATGGAAAAAAACTTTTTGATAGCATGTATTTGGAATAAGTCTTAATTGAAAAAGTTCGATTTTTGCATATGAAGCCTGAATACAAGGGGTTCTTATGCAAAGAGTAAGGATAAGTTTGGTCTAACTTCATCGACATATTATCATAACAAAGAAGATTTTTTGAAATTTCATGATTTTTGACGTTAAAACTATCGTAAAATTCATAAAATCATCATAACTTTTTATACTCGTCTTTGTTTGGACTATTCAATATTAGGAAAGTCATTAAATTTGTGATATTTTTAAATCTATGACCCACAATGATTTTTAGCGTTGTGTCAAAATGGAGCCGCTTGAAAAATAATTTGGTTGTAAAAACTAGCGTTAAATGACAAGTAATCTAATTCAGCGACTTTTATAAAACAATGGAATTATGATTCTATAAAGAATTTATTATAACAGCGCTCTATCGGAACAGTAAAAAATATGTAAAGGCATATTTAAATTATGGGTTTTTCATATTTAAAGAACATTTCAATAAAACGGGAGAGATAAAATTAGGATTCCTTCTTTCAATTTCGAGATGAAAGTTATAGTTTTTTATTTTTAATAATAATAATAAAACTTTATTCCTTCAAAAGAAAGTACAAAATACAAATTACACAATAAAAAACAACCAGACAAACAAACGGTATGAGTGTTTGGACTACGAGGACAAGATTTACGACAATAAAATATCAGACAAATGATTGGTACAGAAATATAAAAAATATATAAATAAATAACCGATTACGAAACAGTACTAAAAGAAAAACAGTATAATTCTAAACTACTATTCGCTCAAAACAAATGAACAAAAAACCAACAGAAATTTTCAAAAAATCTGTATTGTTTTACGCACGTTTCGGGTCTTTCTATACCCCTCTTCAGAAACAAAGTTGATCATATTATAATAAAAAGACATTATAGAAATTTAAACAAACAAATTTGAGAAATACGTATTAATTGAGTAAAAGACAATCTCTTTGAGAATTTTTCATTTTCATAACAATTCTGAGTAACTGTAGTGATAAAGTATCAAACACATGGTTAAGGACATAAATGTTAAAAACTAATTGTAACATGCTAGGCGGCGAGATCAAAGGAATGTCGATAAAAAATTCCTATTTTTTACATAAAAAAAATCGAAACAAATAGGAAATAATATACAAGTAAATATGAAAAATCATTTTAATACAATTTTATAGGAAGTGTAAAAATCTGCAATAAACAAAGGATATTAATTTTAATTAAGTCAAAGTGTACATGGGAAAGACCGTCAATATCAGCATTATTATTAATACAATTTGTGTTTCTTTTAATTTGAATCATTTCAAGATTGAAACGTTTTCGTACATTACATTCATTATTGAGAATTATCAAAATTATGGTTATTTTCTCTTGGCACACAAGAAACATGCACGCATTTGTAGGAATATTTTTTTTGACACATACTTTTCCATTTGTACTTACTTTCTTAATCTTATCCTTAGAATAGCTAACATTTTTCGAAAAATACTACTCACTTTTTAACTCGTCTATGATGTCGCCATTTCGCTTTATTTTAGTCAGGAATCTAAATGAAGGTGGGCCTTACTTATAAAAATACCTATTTGAAGTTACAAAAGATTAAAAAATGAATTAATGAATGAATGAATTGAAATCTCCATCTATTATTTTTTCAAATTGATATTAAAAAATATAATTGCGAGTAAATAAAAAAAAAGTTTTGACCCCGACGTGATTTGAACACGCAACCTTCTGATCTGGAGTCAGACGCGCTACCGTTGCGCCACGGAGTCTTGCATGTATTTGTTTTCTAACCGGTTATAGAACCATGTATATTAGTTATTGTATGGTATTCAATATCAATACTTAAGATTATCAATTGCAAACACTTCTGTTAAAGTGGCACTTATAATTACCAATATAGAAACATTATTAATGTATCAGTGCAATAAGTACAGGCAATAATAATATATATCTACTCCTCGCTATAATTGCGAACCACATACGATATTTCAAACATCTATTTATATCAGGTGAAAGGTATCAATTTTGCAATCAAAATTTATTACCTATAAGTTTTATTTATCAATTAAAATAAAACAGTTAAGACACCCTTAAAGTTTAGGCACTTTACAGGTTTTTTTTGTTATTACTCATAAAGTTGGCAATGGATCTCAAATTTGTTTCTACGAGCATAAAGACCACCAAAAATGCAACAAATAACATTTAAAGATTTTTGACGTGTCTCCCATATTAAGCGAGATACATGGGAGTGGCCCTCTTATGTGAGACAGCCTGTATATTACATTAACAAAAGAGTTCTGTCCTATACATAATACTAATCGTATGCGTCAGCACTACAATAATACAAACTTGTAAATAAGTAAATTTGTTATGTTGTGCAAAACCATTTTGTTATTTTTTTCGTTGTATTTTTCGTTATGACGGCAATTTAAAACTGAATTTATTGCAGCTAATATTGTAGCTATTAAAATACTACCGTTACATTTCTACGTGATGAATTGTTTAAATATGTTTCAGGTTTATGTATTTCAGTGGAACAACCGCATACTGTAATAAATTCTAAACATATGCATCCTGAAGTGATGCTAAAGTTATTTTAATTTGTTACTTCCAGGTTTACAGAAAACTGTGGAAAAATATGTAATGTAGCTTATTGAATATTTTAAATAGATAGGTCTTCAGAATAAGAAAAATTTAGATATGTTGGTGAATAAAAACTCACTGAATTTTAACATTATAAACGTATATACGGTATACGATTTTAAAGCTTAATGATTTTTTAAGGAATTTTAATTACCTATATGCTAATGATCTGGCCACACAATTTTACTAGCTACTTTAGACAATTTTAACAGTCACATAAATGATTCCATATAGCTATGGCAGGTACTACAACCGTCTTATTGGGTATCAAATTCATGTTCTGTTTTATTTCTGCTGGTAAATATTTATACAATAAGATTCCTGGATACTGTTTTAAATTTATTGTCCGTTGTTTTTGCAGATTTTGCTTTTAATTATATACATTCTAGTACCTATTAGGGGAGAAAACATGTTGATTTGTTTGTGCATAACTGATATTCACTGCCCAAAAAGTCCGATCTAGCCAACAAAATTATACAGCTACAACTTGTGTACCTATTTGTTTACCTATTGTAGTTTATGGATTGTCCTGTATTTCTTGTGTTTCTAATGACGCAAATGGGAAATGTAGAGAAGGTGGAAAATTGACAAAAGTGCAAACTTGTTATGGATGGAATGCGACATGCTATTCTACTGTAACAGGTAAATAATTATAATCCAATTGTAACAGATTAAAACGGTTTTATTAACTCCATAACAACTGTAAAGCGGGCATTACACTAACAATTTATTGTCGAAGAAATTGATGAATTGATTCATCAATTTCTTCAAGGTCGCACTTTGGTTTTACACTATGTTCAGGGCTTGGCAAGTTTCTTAACAAATTTGCTGTCAGATGTCATCCGTACCAACCTAAAAGTAATTTTAACTTTTGACATTATATCATTCCCATTTGTATACGAAACAAAAACTGTTACAAATGAAAAGTAATTTTAATAATTATATTTTATGGCAAAAAGCTTCCATTGCATGTATTATTGCTGCTGCTCGGTTACTGGTTAAATATTTACATTTATTTTAGGTTAGTATTCTTGAATTGAAGTAAAAATTGACGAAAAGTTAGAACCAGTTTTATGTTGTCAATAACTTGACGAAGCTCTTCATCAATTTATTTGAAGCCCAAATTTTAGTATTACATTAAATTTGTCAATTGACTTGACGAAGCCACTTGATCAATTAATTGACAAAGAAATTGTTAATGTAAAGCAGGCTTACAGCAAATAATATTTTATTCACTTGTGGGGTATTCCACGCCAACTCAACAGTCGATCCCACATCACCCTCTCAGATCTGGCTCAAAATTGGTACATCGATTGGTACTATTGAAAAAAAGATATTTCCAAATTTTCAGCCCTTAAGACCCCTTCTTGTCACCAGGGGCCCATAGTGAAATTTTCGACCATCATTTCACCCCCAGGGGTTTGAAATCGGTTTTTCGTGTACTGACGCGGCATTTTGGTCTAAAAAAATTATCAAAAATGCATAGAAGATGCCAAATTTCCCGTAGAACACGATGACGCCATCCGTTTTCCGATATCTAGCAAGGGGAGTCCGAAAAACCGCGCTTTAGTAAAAAAATCTGATATCTCAAATACAGTCATTTCAAACTGGCTCAAAATTTACCAAAAGGCTCTTCGATTATTGCTCTTTCGAATGTTCATACGCGCGTGGTGATCATTATATGTAAAAAAAAAGTTACACGAGTTTTACAGGTTTTATATGGGATTTTCTGTAATGTTTTCATTATAACCGCTCCATTGACCCTATCCAGCTGGGTAATAATTGGATTTTTCTCTCACCAAAAGTCTCTTTTGTCCCCCTGTCTTTACAAACACAGAAATTTCTCTCTCCAGCCAGTATTAGAGAAAACATTATTTAGATAGAATGCTGATTCATGTATAAGGACGTGTAAAATAGTGAAAATAATATTGAGATGTATAGTGTCAACAATGATTGTAATGTGGGTTTTCTTATTTCTTACTGCGATTTTCATTCGTTATATTATATTCATATTTTTTACAAATAATAGAAGTAAGCTGCAGAAAATGTAAATTTGCTCAAAAATCATAAAATTGACAAAAAATTGTGAAATAAATCATTGAATAAATAATGGTTTCTCTAATACTGGCTGGAGAGAGAAATTTCTGTGTTTGTAAAAACAGGGGGACAAAAGAGACGCTTGGTGAGGGAAAAAAATCCAATTATTACCCAACTGGATAGGGCTAGTGGAGCGGTTATAATAAAAAAATTACAGAAAATCCCATATAAAACCTGTAAAACGCGTGTAACTTTTTATTTACATATAATGATCACCACGCGCGTAAGAACATTCGAAAGAGCTATAATCGAAGAGTCTTTTGGTAAATTTTCAGCCAGTTTGAAGCGACCGTATTGGAGATATCAGATTTTTTACCAAAGCGCGGTTTTTCGCGTTTTCCGGGCTCCCCTTGCTAGATATCGGAAAACGGATGGTGGCATCATGTTCTACGGGAAATTTGGCATCTCCTATGTATTTTTGATCATTTTTTTAGACCAAAATGCCGCGTCAGTACACGAAAAACCGATTTCAGACCCCTGGGGGTAAAATGATGGTCGAAAACTTCACTATGGGCCCCTGATGACAGGAAGCGGTCTTAGGGGCTGAAAATTTGGGAATATCCTTTTTTCGATAGTACTAATCGATGTACCAATTTTGAACCAGATCTGACAGGGTGATGTGGGATCGACTGCTGAGATGGCGTGGAATGCCCCATGTGAATTATTTTTCTTTGAATCATCTCATCAAAAACACCAACAAAATACGTAATTAACCTTTATAATTAATATTATTATTGCAATTCATTAACTGGAATGGGGGAGGGGCTTTAAATTATTAGGAATTTATAAAACAAATCAAAATCTCAACTATTATGCTTACTGATTTGTGTTAATTTGTATTAAATTATTTGTTGAATATCATTTATTTTTACTTAAGGCTAAGCGTTTTATCATTATGAGAAATGTGAAATATATACATATTTTCTTGAATGTAGTATATTTTAAGTATATCCAATTATAATTAAGAAAAGAGTAGGTATTGATTAAACATTTTAATTATAAATTTAAAACATGAAAGTCAGTTAAATCAAAGTAAGCAGGTAGTTTATTATATACTGTTTGTAAGATTATACTTTTAACAATTACTTTTTTATTGTAATATAGTGACCTCTGATAGTTACATAATATATAGATAAAATTGGCTTAACTAAATTTGAATAGTGACAAGTAAATGCATTTTGTTCTTTAAAATAAATATTTAAATAACGATAAACGATTGTCCCTTAATATTTTGATGTATATTCCGTCTATATGAAAGTGATACACTAAGAATATTGACAAATATCCTATTTTCTTAAATTTACTGCAGTTATCCAAAAGTCCTTTTTCATATTTAGAAGCAAGTAAAGTAAAGTAAATAATTTCATATTTTTTTCTATTCCCTGTTACATTATCTTGTTACCCAGAAATTAATAATTATTAGATACATTTTTATTAGGTTGGTGCAAAAATAATGACCGTTTTCAAACAGCTACTTTCAACGAACGTAACTCAACTCAGAATAAACTTTATTAATCGAAATAAAAACCATTAGATTCAATACATTTTTGCCAACGAGAAACAAGTTTATTTATTCCGGTAGCATAAAAATCCGGCGTTCTGGAGGCGATGAAGTCGTCGAAGGCCGATTCGGCATCATCTCGGCTTTTGAAGCATTTCTCGCGCAGGAAGTTGTCGAGGCGCTTGAAAAAGTGGTAGTCGGTGGGCGAGAGGTCCGGCGAGTATGGCGGATGAGGCAGAGTCTCGTAGCCTAATTCGTTCAACTTCTGCAGGGTCGGTTGTGCGACGTGCGGACGAGCGTTGTCGTGGAGCAGAATTGGCCCCTTTCTGTTGACCAATGTCGGGCACATACGCTGCAGCTTCTGGTGCATATCGTTGATATGTTGACAGTACCTGTCTGCCGTAATCGTTTGGCCCGGATTGAGGAAGCTGTGGTGGATGAGAGTGGCGGCAGACCACCAAACAGTAACCATAATCTTCTTTTGGTGCAGTTTCTGCTTCGGAAAGTGTTGTGGAGCCTCGTCTCTGTCCAACCACTGTGCAGAACGACGCCAGTTGTCGTAGAGAATCCACTTCTCATCGCACGTTACGATCCGGTCGAGAAAAGGGTCGTTTTTGTTGCGCTGAAGAAGGGCTGACGACACCTCAAAACGACGATTTCTTTCATTTTCGTTCAAATCGTGAGGCACCCATTTATCGAGTTTCTTTGACTTCCCTATTTGCTTCAGATGGCGTAGGACTGTTGAGTGATTGACGTTGAGTTCTTGTGCGACTTCTCGTGTGGTTTTGCGAGGATCGGCTTCGATCAAGGCTTTCAATTCGTCATTGTCAACCTCAGATGGGCGGCCGCGACCCTCTTCATCTTCAAGGCTGGTATCACCTGCACGAAACTTTTCAAACCATCTACGTGTGGTCCGTTCGGAAGCAGTATCCTCGCCCCATGCTTTATTGACATTTCGTGTCGTCTCCGCAGCATTGTGGCCAAGTTTGAACTCGTGAAGCAAAATAATGCGAATTTCCTTCTTTGAGAGCATCGTAAAAAATGATCTGAAATCAGAGACGTATGACGATAATAAAAAGATAACTAAACTAAAAGATAGAGCGAAAAACGCACTTTAAAACGACATATAACATGACCACATTCATTAAAAAATTTATTCAGAAATTCATACATAAAAATAAACAATGTAGAAACGGCCATTATTTTTGCACCAACCTAATATTTGTAATAAACGATCAAAGAAGCGGCAATACGGCATTATCGAAATTGATGTATGTGATTGGTAGGTGAGAGAAGTGGGAAATTGGCAGAATGTGCAATAGTCTTTGGCTTATCTCCGTCTTCCTAATTCTATGAATTTATCTTATCAGAACAAGTTCAAAGAAAATCAAAACGGTGTTGCAAAGTATACATATGAATAGATTGATCCCACTCTTTAAAGAGTGATCCAAAATGGATCTCAAGATATAAATGTAATGTTTTTACTTATATACAACTTATATACAGTTTCAACTGCATTATTTGCAATGTTCTTTTTAGTAAGCCAAAATGGTTCAACAGCAATCACACGTGGGTGCTCAAAGCTAATTTCTTGCAGTGAAAGTGGTATAGCTGTTCAGTACTGTGTCACGTGTAATGTCAAGCATTGCAACATTCAGCCTATGGAGATCAGTAGTAAGATACTTACATTATAAATCCAACATATATACTTACATAACATATATTTTGACCTTACAGTTAATACTATAATTGGAAACAGAAGTAAAAGCCCTAATGAATATAGAGATACTGATACAACAATTATAACTCAGAAAGGTATCAATTATGAAGCCCCACAGAACAAATATGTACTAGAAAATAGATACAATGAAAAACAGCGACAAGAAAAACGAGAAGAAAAAACTAGAATGAAAATATCACATAACAACATGAAAAGGGAAGGAGATATAAAAATACAACAAATCGGTAATCAAAGTAACTAAAGGCTATAGTGTGTTTATGACTCTTTATTGATAATTTTACCATTGTTTTTATTTAGAAATGTAAAATCAATTGTTTAATAAGCATTATCTAGATACGTCAAATAATTTATTTTATCTGTATCCAACGCATTTAGTAAGTATTGTAAAAGAAAACTCAATCACTTGTCGAATTCCAAGTATTTGTTTATGCTTTATTTCTTAATGATTTTTCAAATTCGCTCAATTATAAATTGATCAATGAATTGCAAAACACATGCATTTTATTCAAATATTTATATATAACTTCTGAATTGTACTACTTATGTTGTAGAAATAAGAATCATTTTAGTAAAGCCATATCGTTTACATCTCATTAATTCAATAAATAACATAAAATACTTTGTAGTTCATAAAATAAAAAGTAACTCTTATATATTTAACATTCAACTGAATATCCTACGTTGCTCGGTCAGTGGTCGAGTGGTTTAAGGCGTCAGTACTTGAATCGAGTTTACCACCCACCGCAGGTTCGAATCCTGCAGCCGGTAGACCGTATATAAGCTGTATATGTCGAGGGTTGGCAGTGGAAACACGTTGGCTTGGATCAATGTGACAGATTGATACCGGTTTGCGTTTGACCATCCCCCTAATTAAAGATTTTCCGGGTTTTCCTCATTCCTGCACTGAATGGTGGTGGTCAACCAGCGTTGAATTACACCCACAATATATACCTATGTGAAGATGATGGGAAAGTCGATTTCAATTAAAATGTACAATTTAGTTCGTCAAAATTTAAGCAAAAAGGTTTGCATTTGTGTTTATTGTTGAAGTATTAATATCGTTGAAACAAAACGAACAGTTATTTTAAAACTAGCAATATATCCATATTAAAAGTTTTGAAACACCGTTTTGTTTGTTGGTTATTCAGATTTATTCATTTTTGATATATTTTTAGGTATTGATAATATTATGTGAAACTAACTACTCTGTGGACGTCCCAACCAGCGTTGAATTACACCTACCCACCCATATATTCCTTGTTATTAGCTTTTGTAACATTTTTTAGTGTATTAGAAAGGTATTTTAAGCTAATGTGGGGCGGTGTGATTCCAATAAAGACAGTGTATTTTGTGTACTAATATATTTATTATCGGTTGCGGTTGTTAGCACCCACAATGTTTGAGTCGATGTTTATGACTGAATTCAATGGATACAAAAATGTGACTGACCGGCGTCCGATAATGTAGGTACTGGGTAGTTCCTAGAAAGGTCTGCTAAACAAGTGTGCCTTAGTTTTCACCATGCAAAACCCTTAAGATTTATGGGACGCCGGCGCCGGTAGTCTACGTATAATATTACAATACAATACATGGTATTTACATTTAACACTTAAGAACAGACGTTGAAATTGAACAGAACTAAGGAAAAGATATGAGAAGTGAATTATATAAAGCAAGAAATATTTGAACTTATACAGTGTGTAAAGAAATATGTGAGTGCAGAACTAATGAAAATATGAGGTGAATATATACAAAATAAATATGTTAATTTATACAGGGTGTATATTAATATCTGAATATATGAGCCGCCACAGTACCCCCTTGCTAGAACTTGACACTGTTAAAAACCGCACTGTAACCTGTCTGGAAAACGAACACGTCTGCCTGACTTGGTAGTCCATCTGTTGTCCGTGGTGTTTGGCGGATCCATAGTGGTAGGGTTGAGTTCTAACGTGGTATCAGTGGCACTGGTGTTTATTTCATCGGCTACGATGTACGCAGGTTTGAGTCTATCAATGGAGATGGTTACATCGCGACCGTTGACGTGCACTACAAATGTTCGTTCATTTCTTGTAATCACTTTAAATGGGCCATTGTAGGGTTGTTGCAACATTTGTTTTGGGCCATCTCGACGTACAAATACATGTGTGGTGGTAGCGAGGTCTTTGAAAATGAAAACTTTCCTCTCGCCATGACGTGAAGCTGTTGTTGGTCGCAGGTTTTGCATGTGCTGACGGAGATCTTTTACGAATTGAGTGGCATTCACAGCATTTTCGTCGCATTGCTGGGGACTAAGGAATTCTCAGGAGGCTCAATGATTGGCCGTAAAGTAGCTCTGCTGCTGTGCCCTGGATGTCTTCTTTCCAAGCGGAGCGGATACCCAATAACACCGTGGAGAGAGTTTCAGTCCAGCGGTTGTTTTGGTGGCACATTATTGCTGTCTTCAGCTGGCGGTGAAGTCGTTCTATCATTCCATTGGCTGAAGGGTGATAAGCAGTTGTTCTCAAATGAGTTGTACCTAACAAGCGATTTAGCTGCTTGAAAAGGTGGGACTCAAATTGTCGGCCTTGATCTGTAGTTATTCTCAACGGTGCACCGAATCTCGTGATCCAGTTGTCGTAGAGAGCTCGTGCGACTGTTGATGCCTCTTGATCACACATGGGTACAGCTTCTGGCCAGCGTGTGAAGCGGTCCACCATAGTAAGGCAATATCTATACCCCTCTGATGGTGGCAGGATGACAATATCAATATGGATGTGCTGGAATCTAGCTGATGGTGGTGCAAAGGTACCAACTGGTGCGGAAACGTGACGTGAAACCTTTGATTGTTGGCACTGTATGCAACTGCGAACCCATTTTCTGCAGTCCGTTTTGATTGAAGGCCACACAAAGCGTTGAGTTGCGAGTTTGATAGTTGCTCTAGCTCCTGGATGAGATAGCCGGTGGATGGTGTGGAATGCTGCTTTGCGGAATGGTTTCGTTACGAAGGGACGCACTACATTCGTACTGGTATCACACATAAGTGATGCTTTAGTACCTGGAATGTGTACTAGTTTAAGATGTAAACCAGACTCTTCTTTCAGAAATGTTTGCAGTTCTTCATCGTTTTGTTGAGAGGCTGCCAAGGATTCAAAGTCGAGGGTGTGCTCGAGTTCTTCAACACGCGAAAGAGCGTCGGCGACGACGTTGTCCTCACCCGAAACGTGACGAATGTCGGTTGTAAATTGACCGATGAAGTCCAGGTGACGAAATTGGCGTGGAGAACATTGCTGCTTTTTCTGTTGAAAAGCAAAGGTAATCGGCTTGTGGTCTGTGTAGATGGTGAATAATTGTCCTTCTACCATGTGCCTGAAGTGTTTGACGGCTAAGTATATGGCTAGTAACTCGCGGTCATATGCTCCATACTTGCGTTCGGCAGAGCTTAGTTTTTTGGAGAAAAACTCTAACGGTTGCCAGGCGCCATTGACAAATTGCTGCAGAGCAGCTCCTACTGCGTAATCGGATGCGTCACTAAAAATTGCTAAGCGTGCACTGGGATCTGGATGAGCCAGGAGAGTAGCTTGAACAAGGCTGTTTTTGGATGCTTCAAAGGCGTGAATAGCATCAGGTGTCCAGTTGACTGGTGTTTTTCCTTTAGCGTTGCCTTGCAGAAGGTTATTTAGTGGTGCTTGAGTTTGGGCAGCTTTGGGTAGGAATCTTCTATAGAAGTTTAGCATACCCAAAAACTGTCGGAGTTTTTTGACGGTGTCTGGTTGAGGATATGATACGATTGCCTCCACCTTTTCGGGTAATGGACTGGTACCAGCTCCGGTTACTAAATATCCAAGGAATTTCACTTCTGGCTGACCGAAAACGCACTTGGTTGAGTTGATGATTACACCGAACTTTTTAGACGTTGGAACAGTATTTCTAGATGCCGCAAATGTTCGTCATGGGAAGTTGACGCCACTAGGATGTCATCTATGTAGGCATAACAAAAATCTAAGCCTTGTAGGACCTAATCGATGAATCTTTGGAATGTTTGAGCAGCATTTCGTAATCCAAAGGGCATGAACTGGAATTCAAATAGTCCAAAAGGTGTTGTAATTGCTGTTTTGGGACATCCTCCTCGGCCACAGGAATTTGGTTGAAAGCGCGCACAAGATCTATGGTCGAGAAAACGGTTTTGCCTTGTAGAAGCTGGGAAAAGTCTTGTATGTGTCTCACAGGATAGCGATCCGGAAGTGTTCTCGCGTTCAAGGCCCGATAATCACCGCACGGTCTCCATTCGCCGTCTTTTTTAGGTACTAAATGCAACGGCGACGCCCACGAACTTTGCGATGGTCTCGCAATACCTAGGTGGGTCATAGCTTCAAATTCTCTCTTGGCTATTTGAAGTTTGTCTGGTGCTAAGCGACGTGGTTTTTGCGCCACTGGTGGTCCAGGTGTTGTAATGATATGGTGCCTGGTAGTGTGGCTGACAAATTTAGGTGTTACGCCTGGCCGTGTTATCTCAGGAAATTGTTGGAGTAATTGATGGAACTTTGATGAGCCTGAGACAGTTTTTATGCTAGGTACCACACACTCAGTCACTTCTCCACGAGATGTAAGATGAGTGGTTTGGTCTAGCAGTCGGCGATTTTGTATGTCTACCAGGAGTCCATAATGCGCCAGGAAATCAGCACCTATAATTGGCTTGGAAACGTCAGCCACCACAAATGTCCAGCTAAATTGCCGCCGTAGACCCAGAGCTAGTGTTAGCGAGATTGTACCGTAGGTAGCGATAATTGTACCGTTGGCCGCGGAAAGTTCATAGTTAGTCTTTTCTCGCGGTTTTGGCAGTTGACTACACGGGTATACACATAAGTCCGCACCGGTATCGATAAGAAATTTTGTCCTTGTCAAGACGTCGTTTGCCGCCATTAACGACTGCCCCTGTCGTTTCCCGTATTGTCACGGCTGGAACTACAAAGTTGCTCACATGTATTTGCTTTGTCCTTAAAATGCCAGTGATACCAACACACACTATGTCTTTCAGTTTGACGATTTTGCGACCGCAAATACAACCGCGGGTGTGGACGGGAACGGAACTTCACTTGCGCGCGGTGTTGTTGCGGAGCCTGATTGTCCCTCTTTATAACTATAAGTTCTTGAAGTGCTGTGGTAAGTGCACCTTCTAAACACTGGATTCGTGCACTGAGAGTTTCTAGCTCTTGATGTGTAGCCATAATCCTTACTTATGCACTGCACAAAACACTGGACTAGTCACTGATGGTAGCACGAAAAACTGGAGTCTGTTATGCTTATAAGTTTTTGTGTAACTTAAAGAAGACCGTTGTAAGCACTTTTTTGTACACTGTCCGATGCAAATCACGTTGGCTGTTGCGAATCACGTCGGGCGTTACGATCACGTCGGCCGTTACGATCACGTCGGCTGTTACGATCACGTCGGGGTCACCAATTATTGTGGGCGGTGTGATTTAAATAAGGACAGTGTATTTTGTGTACTAATATATTTATGATCGCTTGCGGTTGTTAGCACCCACAATGTTTGAGTCGATGTTTATGACTGAATTCAATGGATACAAAAATGTGACTGACCGGCGTCCGATAATGTAGGTACTGGGTAGTTCCTAGAAAGGTCTGCTAAACAAGTGTGCCTTAGTTTTCACCATGCAAAACCCTTAAGATTTATGGGACGCCGGCGCCGGTAGTCTACGTATAATATTACAATACAATACATGGTATTTACATTTAACACTTAAGAACAGACGTTGAAATTGAACAGAACTAAGGAAAAGATATGAGAAGTGAATTATATAAAGCAAGAAATATTTGAACTTATACAGTGTGTAAAGAAATATGTGAGTGCAGAACTAATGAAAATATGAGGTGAATATATACAAAATAAATATGTTAATTTATACAGGGTGTATATTAATATCTGAATATATGAGCCGCCACACTAAAATAAATCAAATCTCCTACAATTCCTATCAATGAAGTCATATGTATGTTCAAACATCTAGGTATGCTAATAGACAATTCCACAGACAAAGCTCTATTCAATAATTATATAAAGAAATTAATCTATCTAAATTTAATAACCTGCATTAATGAAAACACTCTATAAATGTCTCCACTTTTGGTAGTGGGAATTCGACAATGCAGAAATAGGTCATATCTCATCTATTGTGGTTGAATTGTCGAATTTCCACAAGTCTAAAGCATGCTGGAGCAGCACACAGTCATCTACAGATCTTATTACAGTAAAATGTTTCAAATCATCAGCATATAATAAACTCATACAGGTGAGGCCAGATGTGATGTAATTTATAAATATATTAAATAGTAACGGTCCAAGTACTGAACCTTGAGGGCCTCCTGGGGTGACCACGATCTATTCAGAACTAAAACCACGGCACTGAACCGATGGACATCTATTATCTAGATATGAATTAAAAAATTTTAAAATATCCTTGCAGAGTCCGAAGTTGGATAATTTTTGCAACAGAATGCCGTGATCCAGTTATATCCAGTTTTACACAATAGACCGCAAATCTAACTTAAATATACGTACGTCAACTATCTAAACTCTAGCACAAGGGGCTCTTAAATAAATTACTTTCACTTCCTGTGCTCGTCCACAAACAAGAGCAGTTAATACGTCTTTAAACTGCAGTACAGTTTCTCATTAGCATACTAATCAAATTTAATTCCAAAGTAATGAGTTGTTAATTTCACGCGTCGTTAAGGTTGGGATTTTTTTCCAGCTGATATCAAATTGTGTGGTCATGCATAATATATTTCTAAGTTTCTAAGAAGTAAACTGAATGTTTGTAATATAAACAAATACACGTTATATTTGTTAACTGAGATAGTACTGAAAAAAATTGTAAAGTTAGTTAAAGTACAGAAAGATTCAAAATTATAATAGTTATAAACTATTCAATATTACTCTCGACTGTCAAAATAAAAATTACATTTTATTTTGTAAACTTGACATAATTTTATGAAAGGTTATACAGCTACTTGTAATATTAATTTTTAATGTTCTTAATATACACGGCGTTCTTGGGTTTTGATGAACCATCCGCATTGTTGAAAATCTACATCTAACGGTTTTATCAAACCTTTCCAATCTTCTGAAAATTTTGCATATAGCCATAATTTACTATTTCAAGTTACTTTTTCAACTAGCATTTTGCTGTATTTTCAACGAGAAATGCACTTTACCTGAAACTAAAAGAGTTAATAAGAATATTTCGAAAACGGTAAATCCCTAACGACTTCCACAACCTTTTTCACATAAGAAAGGTAGGAGAATCGATTCTATAAATGATACTACAGGAAACAACTACTCCGCGGGCTAATGCCCCGACCGGCATTGAATTATACCTGCAGTATCTGTGTGAAACAGCCAAGAACCCTTGTCGGCCACTCCACCAGACATAGACCGGTTTCGGGCTTGTTAGCCCTCATCAGTATGCCATAGGTGAGATGACCGACAATTGAACTGGCTGTTCCTTCATATGTAGTTTCACATATAAATCGAGTGCAGGTAAGATGTAACTGGTCTCCTACTTCCTACTCGGCCTAAGCGGCTCGACTTGCAGAAAGCGACCTACAATATCGTAGGTACTTAACAGCAGACCTCTCGCCCCGGGCGATGCGCCATTAAATCTATAAATGATACTGCAGGAAACAACTACTCCGCGGGCTAATGCCCCGACCGGCATTGAACTATACCTGCAGTATCTGTGTGAAACAGCCAAGAACCCTTGTCGGCCACTTCACCAGACATAGACCGGTTTCGGGCTCGTTAGCCCTCATTCGCTTAAGTCGAGCAGGAAGTAGCAGACCAGTTACATCTCAGGAGAATCGCTTGTTTCAATAGTCAGGTGTATACAGTAAACCGCAAATAAAAATTCCATTTAAAAGCGCCCTCTACTGATGACTCCAAAATTACCATTTATTCATCAACTAAGGTAAGTTTCGCATTATTTTGTCGTTAGAAATCTACTCTTGGAATGTGTTAAATTAATTTCGGGACACCGTGTATATCACCAATCTTATTAATTGTCCTTTCTTTTAATTATATATACAGGGTGTTCCAACCGACAACCGATAAGTAAGTGCATGAAGGGGGTCTAAAATATTTCAGTTTAAAGTAATGAAATTGTTCAAATGGGCTTGCTTTTCCCCGAAGATTGAAATTTACTCTCTCTCTCTCTCTCTAATAAATGATGATCGTTGCTTATAACCATTGAGTAAGAAATTATAGATAGAGGTGCCACCTTAATGGCGAAATGCGTATTCAATCTACAAGTTTAACACCCTGTATCTTGAAAACATTTTTTTCGCCACTTAATCGATTTGGCAAAATAACTGGTCCAATCAAATAACCATTAATAATACTGACCCAAACATGTATATTAAACTCGCGCTGAAAATGTCTAGGAGTTATTGTATAGGGGTTTGCATTGGAATATTGAAAGTTGTGAACATTTGTAATTCCTCTACGAGTGAAACAAGCCTCATCAGTCAAAAAAATTTCATATGAAAATTAATATCCTGATGAAGATAATCTCGCAAAAGGTTTCTCCATCTTGTACCCTTCTGGAATTCTGGAATTAAGGGGAGGATAGCAAAAAGGTTACAGCACTTAGGTCCCATTGGGCCCCTTGCACCTCCTCCCATTAGGAGATCAGTCCACCTAAGCCGCCAGCCAGTCTAATAAGGAGAAAAAGGTGGTGACGTTGCTCAGGGGGATCTCTGTAATGTAGGTCATAGAAGGCCATCGCTCTCCCAACACGGATTCTCTTATTGACGAGATGGCAGTGCACTCACAGAGTGCATGGAGTACTGTCTCGTCTTCCTGTTCGCAACCCCTACAAAGAGGTGTATCACACTTCCTCATGTTATAGAGGTGCTTTCTTAGCCAGCAGTGTCCAGTTTGAATACCTGTCACCAGACGAAGGTTTGTCCTAAACATAACCAGGTACTCTTTGGCTGTATCCTTGCAGAGGTACTCTAGGAATTTCTTAGCAAAATTACAGCCATTTGTTTCATCCCAACGTTTCATAAGCTCTTTGTGGGTATCTCCTTTGATAATTTCAACAAATGCTGACAACGGAAGCATACTGGAGGGACCAGGTCCAAAAATATTCAGACCCGATGCACTCCTAGCCAGCTTGTCAGCTACTTTATTGCTATTGCACCGGTCGTGTCCCTTTACCCAGCATACAGATACGCTGTTGTTAGCTGAGGCCACTACTAGTGCCTGATGGCATTCCCATGCTGATCTAGTACCCTTATTACACTAGGACGTTCTCGGATATTACTGAAAAACTTTCCTGTCTCTCGAGCCCATCCTTCAATATTAGAAAATGTTTCTTTATGGGGAATTACTTGGTTTGGAAATCTTCTGCGATATTTTTCCACACTTCTACAGTTTCGTTAACAGAAATCTAGCACAAGGAATATGTCAACTTGTTCGCTGAATGAAACTTTTCCAGCCATTTTCCACAACAAACAGTAGCAGAAATAAAATAGTTTTTTTACTGTCACAGACAAGACAAAGGCTACTGCTGACTTTGTCTTGTCTTGTTTTAATTAATGCATTTTTTCTTAAAGCTTTGAAGTGTTTTAAAATTTTACAAGAGTATAAGTGTTTTAAATTCAATTCTGCGCGGTATATTATTAAAAAGTTTGTTATAATTTTACCCTCAATGAACACCTTGGAGCGTTTCAATTTACTTGAACTCATAGTTAAAGTCCAACAATAAACCTAAATCGTGTACAAAATTTGTTTATTCCAAGTTAAAGTAATTCAGAGATATTTATATTTTTTGAAATGTTTGGCCCCAATTTGAAGGTCTGTAACTCCGTCTATGTGCAACTTAGTTTGGTTAAATTGCAATATTTTGCAGGACCCCATACATGCATCTACTCTGTGTCAGTTCTTGCGGAACCTCCTGAATAATGTTTAAAAGATTCACCATTACTTTGGTAATTTTAGTTTTTATTTTAGTAGTATTTGAATTCACAGTTTACACACACTGTCGCCATTCCGTAGATACATATTAAAAGAAAATTAGATTATTGTTTTTTATTGTAATCAAAACAAATTATTCAAACCATGTTTATTGTCTTATTTGAGGCAAGACATATAAAAATAATTATATGACTTCTGTGTGCAATATGTTTAGAATTTATGACACTTGTGGTTCCTACATCGAAAGACATAAAGAAAGTTGAACATATTTAAACTATTCATCATATAAAAATGCTGCTCTAATATTTTAATAGCCACAATATTAATCCTAATAAATACGGCGGCAAATTGCTGTCATAACGAAAAATACCGACGAAAAAATAACAGAATAGGTTTCAGCTCCCTAGTGGTTGTCAACAGCGCTATAAAATAAGTCATCTGCTGCGTTTTCATTTATAGAGCGCTTAAAATTATGTGTAAGTTAATTTTATTAATTTCTTGTAGGTCTTGGAATTTATATACAGGATGTGACGTTTATAATGTATAAAAATTACATGACAGTTTCTTGAGAATATTTGGAATAAAAATATATCAACAAGTTCGTTTGTACTTTCATCTAAATTTAGCTTAAAGTTTTGCAACGAAAAATTGTCCCAAGTACAGCCAGTGATTAGGTATATCTTATGTAATAAGTTCTTGTACTGGTAGATAGATTTACCTGCATAAATAAATGGGCGTTGCCGAATGGCAAAAGTTTCAAGAAACTAACTAAAATAAAGATTTAAACAAATGCATCATTTTTATTTATTTATCTCGAGAGTGAATAGCCTTAAATTCTCAAGTAGACTATTTGTAGACAGTAGACACAAAACAATAGTAATGGTAACACTTCTTCAATTTCATATAGAATAGTTTATTCCAACTCAGCTGTTCTAATACTTCAAGGTCTTCCAGAAATTGACCCTTTCTGAAATGACTCCAAAAGTCATTGAAAAACATTTCTAAACGTCTTGGATTTGGAGTTGGATGATTTGGAAATATTTCCATATAAATTCGCCTAGCCTTACTACTATTTCCATTTGCAAATCCATAAATGTAAACCATATTGGTCATTTCACCAATTGAATATGCATAAGCCATTATTAAAACTAAATCTTAAAAAAATAAGGTTAATTTGACAATACACAATATTAAATAACATGACGGCACACCCTTATACTAGTAAATCCTCATGTTTTTACCCATCAGATACTTCCTACAGTGTTATGCCGTTCATCAATCTCATAAACTATATTTTGTTCATTTGCTACTTCAGTTAACATACTTATCAGTTTACTTATTATTATAGCAACTTATTATTATAGCAATTGAGAAGTACTTTCACTAAAAAATCTGTATTTTTTATCTTAAAAATGCAAACTATATTTAAGAACATTAACATACATTTCACAGTACTTGCTTATAAAAGCAATCGGGTTAAATAGTTATATTTCGCTTTTGAGCTATATCATCTTCATAGAAAGGACTTATACAAGTGAAGTAGTGGTGAATTTGACTATTTTAAAGACTAACTGGTGCACATGACCTAAATATTTGCTTATTTGTTGAGTCTTTGGCTGTCAGACAATTGATTGTATTGATGCAATTCATTTAAATTTCTTTAGAAGTGGCATCCAAGCCCAAAGGTATTCACATCTCTCTAATTCTAGCTCATCCGTGAACATGAATGAAAGCAAATGATTTACTACCGAGCAACAGTTAGCGGCAAATAAAAATAGACATAAAACAGACAAATTTAACTTGTTTTGATCTCGCGCTCTGTCAACCTCGTGTCCTATTTATTAAACTCATAATCATGTGCGTGACTAATTGAAACATCTTGTGACATAAAAAGTGCTGGTGGTATCAAAAGGCGTCATGGAATGTGCGCCGCTATTTGTCAGTTAAGCTCGTAAAATTAAATTTGATTGGCAGTGCCGCGTGTGGAAATCATAGACCGCGAGATATTAGGTTTAAAACTGTTCGGGAAAATCGTGCTTTTATAGAATTCCTCAATTATTTTTTAATGTTAGTTTAATGAATTTTTGTTCTATATTTTCCAGTTCATTATTTGGGGTTTGGTTTGTTCTGGTAATGGAATTTAAAAGCTCGATTCAATAATATGCAGTTAAGTATTCTTATATATATTAAGAAGGTTTAATACGTCTGTTTTCCGTTGCCTTTTAACATACTTGTGGATTAGAATTTGTAATACCATACCTCAATTTTATAGCATTTTATTTATAATTACTATTATTTCATCTATCTGAATAATGATCTTGTAATTTTGACCGGGATTATTTAAATACACTCGATAAGAACATTCCGAAGGACTGAAGAGGCACACAGTGAATCTTCAACAGAACTTTCCACTACAGTAGTCGATTTTCAACCACCATGACGGTTCACAGTTGTAATATCATTCCCAGCATTGGCCAGTAATGCTGCCGAAATACGCCTCACTCCGGTGGATCAGGGAGCCCAAGAAATGCTTTTGAAAATGTTTTCGAAATTATGTTGATGCCTACATGCTGTCTAGTACATTTTCCAGCCACATATCGCAAGAAAAATCTCGCACCGGCATTTTTAGGTCGCAGATTGATGTATTTTCGACACGTTTCTATAGCATTGCTTGAATAAGTTTTGGTTTATAATTTCTTTACTCTACTTTCAAATATGAAATAAGTTTACCATACTTCGAAATATCAATACCGTTGTGTACTTTCAACGTCGATTTTTTAGCATGGAATATTTTATCCACATCGAAGAGGCAGCAATCCGTTTCTCCACATTGAGAAAGTAGGATAGTAGCACCTCTCACACATGCTGCTGCTTCTTTTCCTATACTCTCCTTTTTCGCCAGTTATCGAATTCCACCAATTTCTTCTCGTACACACTTTTGCTTTTCGCTGGTAACAGACGTAATGTTACTTTTTGGGCTTCTTGCTCGATTTCAGCCGCAATGAAGAAATTCTCAGCATTCACTCGTTTTTTGTGTCGACTTACAAATTTGTTCACTCTTATTGACAAATAAACGAACGCATGCCATAGAAACGGTTCCAAGATCTCCTAGTATTCAGCTGACAATCAATATTCTTGTTTAAAATATCGTTTTTCAAAACCATAATTGTTTACCTTCTCTCACACGACTTTCACTCTACTAATTGACCGGTTTTAGTGGATAAAACGTTGAATAATAACTATTTTATTTTTTAAATTTATGATTTTATAAAGACATTGCATTTCCTGAGATTTCAAATAAACCTGTCTCTTCTAGAAAGAGATGTTATAAAACTAGTAGGGCATGCAAAGGCAAGTAATAACCTATCATTATTTTCCTGATATCTTTTTTATCGTTACAAACAAACTCATCAATTTCCATAACAGTATATAATCGTAAGCAATGTATAAAACAGAATATTTCAGTTATTTAATAAAAGATTGCATTCGTATATCTTTCAGCAGTGTGAGGTGTAATAAAGCAAATAATCAGAAACTTAAAGAAACAATGTATTTCAATAGTCATTCAGATAATTCAAACTTAATCAAATCTAGCCTGGTATAGGGTTATTTAGATGCTTTGATAAGGCTAAATGATGCTGATTCTGGCTTGGATAGTAGGGTAGACAACTCGGCTAAAGATTGATTAATTAGCCGTAGATAAATTCATCTAAACCACTGCAGGTATTTCAACATTTTTGAGGCATTGCTAGTAGGATCATTAAAAAATCCCTGCAGAAAAGAGTAAAAGTAAGGACTAACCATGGCGGCAAACCTCTCATTAGGACATGCCAAGAAGACTATCTAAGAAGATGATGGTTGCATATCAATAAGAATATCCGTAAGGAACTGTTGGGTTAATACATAAGTATATTCGGTTTTAATTTGCCAACTTTTGATAGTCGATTCCACATCTGAAGAAAATCGCTGAAGATTCACCAAATCAATTTTTAAGTCCAAGTAATAGGCACTAAACCTGAGTTGTAATGGGTACAATATAAGGAAACGACCAGATGTACATTTTTGCTCTGAAAGTCGTCTTTCTGTTAGATCTAATCCATTGTTATATATTCTTGGCATTGTTGTAAATGTACCGTTTTGATCACCAGTATGAATCTAGTTTAAACACATTAGAAGTTGTTGATGACTAGAATCCTAAATCATCAAAGAAATGCAAAATAGTGACACGTTGATTTTGTTGCTTTCGATGAACACATGTGACATCCATATATACTAAATGATTGAGCATTACTCATATGATGCAAATGTTGTACTATGGTCGATTTTCTAGAAAATCCATCATACTAGCTAATTCCCGAGTGGATCAACAATAATTAATGTGTTCAAACGATCTGTATCAAAGTATTAAATGTAGACACCATGCTCATGCCAAACTATCCCTTTTTGAAACCAGAAAACTATGATTTTGACATCACATTTCAGTAAACGGCACAACGATGCCTTAACTTCTCTATTTGAAATACATTGACTACTTTTCATTTTCTTTCACAAATATTTTACATGATTTCTGCACAAATTTGCAAATTGTAAGTTTCAACTTTGTTATGTCTAATAATTTATTCTAAAGATTTTTTGGACTTATCAAACAAATGAACATATTTTATATTGATCGATGATACCATCAGAAAGGATAAAAACTGCAGTCCATGTACTACGAAGTATGAAGGGTATGCTATGCTATCTACTATTCCGGAAAGAAAATGGGATAGTAAAATCTACGTAAAAGCGCTGTTATCAAATCTATGTAACTTTATCATACGTTGGACAACAGATCTATTGATGGTAGGAGTAAGAAGAAAGATGCTTTCACTGAACAGTGTTACAATCTGAAACATATAATTTCAGTTATTGATGCCGAAAAATTGATGTGTTCTGTTGCACTTTTTATTTTTAAGCGTGTTTTTTCTTTTCATAAAAAATAAGGGAACCATCTTTAACTTACTCTTTACGTATTTTCGAAGACATTTGCATATTCCAAAATATTATAAATATAAAATCAGATATGGAAATTAGTAGTAACAATATGCACTAACCAAATGTCAGAGCTATTGTAAGTGGGAAGCATATTAAAGAGAAAATTAAATATTTATATTTTAAATATAATAATCTACGCTTCAAAGCTATAAAAATCGTATGATTTCCTCGACGCTGATTGGATAACACAGTGTAGAGCTGAAACATATTTTGCATATACATTATATCCCGCATTTGCATAGGCATTAGACATTCAAAAGGGGGTAAAAATTTAAATAATCAAGACCTACTCAAATGCAAACGAAAAAGAAGCCGCCTGATGTGTTGTGACATTAGAGAACACGTTTGCATATTTTTAATGGATATTTCCAGTGGCGACTCGTGAGTATTTTAAGTGAATGGGCAAACTGTTATCTTCTACTTTTATTTAATATGACATAGGATTAATTATTGTACTTTACAAAAGCGAATCATTTCACTGACTGCGTATTTTTAGCGACAAAATATTACGATTCAACCCCACTTACTATACTATATACAAAAATGCTCTCTTAAAAATTTCAGGGCATTGAAGTTGGACTTCAAGATTGGTTTTTTTTTGCAATAACTTAGTCAATTATTCACATATGAGTCTCAAATATAATAGAGATATTCCTTGTAGTTAACTAAATCCTCAAGGGTATTATTGTAAACGATGCCAACAATGAACAAACGTAGAATCTGAAGGGGGCACTTTGTCCCTTTCATTTGTTTACGTAAGCCGATGGACAATTTCTCTCAATATAGTAGCGTAATATTTTATTTGGATTATTTTATATCAAAATAACTTTTTAAATCTCAAATTCTATAGAAATACCCAAGAACAATTTGTAAATAAATTACCGAGGTATTAAATATCTGACGACTGATTTTATACAGTTTTTTTTTAACATAAGCCCTATGTTCAAAAACACTTTGCCAGCTTTACAATTTTTATACAAACAAATGTTTTTTAATTACGTAATTTCGTTTACTAAGAAAAATTACAACAGTATTTAAGAAACAGACTAAATAAACACACTTATAGTAATTCTTATGCATATCTGTCTGTCTTAACAATAGCTAAAGGGTCTTTTATAATTAGAGAATATTTATTGTTTTACCTAATTTATTCAAACATCATTTCTATATTTCCACTCAGAACATTAATTGACTATTTTACATTATTTCAAATTCTTTTTATCTAAAATAGTATATTCTACAACAAGTTGTAGAATGGCATATATTCGACACGAGCGAAAATTTTGTACGGTTCGCGAGTATGGAATATGCCGCTCTAAACGTGTTTTAGACTATATTTTCTCTAACAAGATTTTAGAAATCATACAAAAAGTTGCTTATTTGTACATAGAACAAATTTATTAGAAAATATTCACAAATAATCACAGTATGTTAGAATAACATTCTAACACAGTATGCTGGAATGATATGTATTACAATCTAATTTTTAGTTGTGGAACGTGTAGGTACTTTCTAACTTGATGTTAGAAAAAATACTTTTTCCACATCGATAGATAGAAGAGACTAATTAGTGGCCACCACACTCCTCTAATTTTAGTCTATTGGACTAATTTATTTATTACTAATTGCGACTGAATAATTTTGATAACAACCACAGCTTTTGAAAAGATTAGGTTAATAATAATTACAAAAGCCCATTAATGCAATTCTTAGACAGACAGACATGTGGAGCAATTAGTAAATAAAAAATATGGTATTAGTGAATTAAATTTTAGAATCTAAATATGTTTAATTTTTCTTAGTTAACGGAATTATGTAGGTAAAAAAACATTTGCGTAAAAATAGTAAATCTGTAGGCTAAAGGCTATTTAATTCCCTTAAATAATTAATAACTGTTATTGTGAAACACTTGTTATGTGTTTGACATGTGTTTTCATTCTACAAAAAGTTTGTTTATTTGTCAACAAGAGAGAGAAAGCTTGCAAAATTGACACAGAAAATGAGTGAGGATGCTGAGAATTCTTTCATTCCGGTTGAAATCCAGCAAGAAGCATAAGAAGCAACATTATGTCTGTTACCAGTGAAAAAAGAGAAGTGTGTACGAGACGGAACAAATTGGTGAAATTCGATAATTGGGGAAAAAATGGGGCATAGGAGAAGGAACAATTACAGAAGAGGTGCTACAGTCCTACTTGCTAATGTGTAAAAACGGTTTTGTGCCTCTTGGGTATGGATGACATATTCCATGCTAAAATCAATGTTGTCCACAAATATATTGATATGCCGAAGTATGGTAAACCAAAGAAGGCAAAGATACTAGAGAGAAACCAAGTCGAAGAATTTTTGAAAAAATTACCGGATGAGGAATATTTACATGTTAAGGTAGAAAATACACGATTTTAATGTTTCAGTTTATACATTGAGCGTTTTATTTTGAACTCTTTACAGGTTGCAACGATCATGTGAGTCGCAGGTTCTTGTCGATGCAATGAATGAACCTTTTTGGATATCACCCATGTCCAAGACAAAGGCAATTACCTACACGTACTTATTCAGGATACGAAAACAAATGAAATGAAATTTCACAAACATGGAAAAAGTTTATTCAGTCAATGCTGTAGAAATGTGTCGAAAATACATCAATCTGCGATCTAAAAATGCCTGTGGGAGATTTTTCTTGTAATATGTGGCTGGGAAATGCACTACACAACATGTAGGTGACAATTTCGAAAACGTTTACGAAACTGGCTGCATTTTTTGGGCTCCCTGATCCAGAAAGTTTTACCGGACATGGAATGAGATGTTCTTCGGCACTGTGAAGCATCATGGTGGTTGGAAATCGACTACGGTAGCGGAAAGTTATATTGAAGATTCACTGTCCAGCAAGATGGGTATCGCTGAAAATATCCAAATCCAGGAATGATGATTGATGATAGTGGTATAATTTGATTTGTTTTAAATTAGCGGTCGTTCAAAAAAGACAGCACTTTCTAAAGTTAATTTTATTAGGATTAGGAAAAATTACGTTAGTATGAGAAAAACATTTTTTTATTTGACGGCACTGTCCATCCCGACGAGTAGACACTTGTTATTTCAATATTTATGTAGCGGATTATTCCTCACTTATCCCCTAAAGAAAACACGGGCTCGAAACGGAGGACCGCGTACCCGAGTCCTAACTAGACGTAAAATGTAAGCAAATTCAAACACAATTGCCTAATTTGGCGAAATTCAATTTCGGAGCAGTTTCGTAGCTAATTCGGTCCCAATGCACGACCTCACTAATCTCTTTGAAGCAAGGACAGCATTGCAAAAAACACCCTTCATGTCTGTGCGTAATTAATTACTTTTTCTCGTTTGCGTTTGTAGATACAACAATGTTATCCTCCCGGTAATATTCCACCCCCAATTGGATAAAAAAAGTAGAGGACCATATTGTGTTCTATGTTCTTAATGGCATTTGGGGACGTTCTAAATTGTTATCAAATTACGGCCAACGTCGGGTTAAAATTCTGCGGGTTTTAGAGTTGGAAATGCGTTTATCCACTTCACTTAAACTGATTTAAGGAAAAGTCAATTTTAAGAATTATTTTACCCGCTTAAAAATGTGATACCATTTATTTTGTACTGAAATGAAAAATATATACCTACGTTAAGCACTGGCGTAAGTTGTAATGGCTCGTTTTTTAAAGCTATTTTGTTGACGTATTTAGTTTTTGTGAAGAAAAAGAATTTACATTTGTGTGGAATTTTAGGAGTGAGAATGATTTTTTTTACTTTATTGTACGAGAAAGTGCAAACATTTTCCTATATGAATTCACGCCAGCATACCAAGGTATCAAATTATTTAACCATCTTCCAAGATTTAAATTACTTAAAATTGTTTAAATCTAAGTTAAAATCTGTACTAGTTAAAAAATGTTATTATAGAACTAATGAGTTTATGGAAGATAATTTTATGTAGGTAAATTCTATTGTGTTGTTTGTGTTACTAGTCTAATTATGTTTGACATGTCCTATACATTGTTTAATGTCCTACAGGATAAATAAAGATTATGCTTATGATATACTCTTTGATGCTAAATATGTAGGTATACTAAAGTTGTGCCACAACAGACTAGGTATCCACATATTTAATTGTTTCTTCGTGGTTCACCACAATTTTTTTAAAAACATTGGTTTTCGTGTTTGGTATGGTAATAATAAGCGTATCTTTCTTCTTTGTCCTCTATATAGTGGACCGTCATATTTTTTAGTTCTGCGCGGCGAAAGGCACCGGTGATGCTAAATATCGTGACTACTTTGGTCGTAAGATATAAGTTGTCTGGGACATTTGAGAGAAAATTTTCTATTTTCTTTCTTTCTAATACCTTTGATTTTTTGGCTTGTAACTAACATTTGATTTCTTCAAATATGCCGTTAGCTTGAGCTATTTTAGAATATCAATGTGTTTGTTTACTTTGAAGTGCATATAGTTTCAACATCGAATACTTCGACGATGGAGTTCACAGAGATTTACGCTTTGCACTATCGTGGAAATAGGCCAAAAATATATCTTCTTTTAAAGATGAAGCTTTCTTCTCGATATGCCATTGGTCGAAAGTAACAAACTCTTTTTCATAGCGAATTCTTGATTTTGCAGGAATTAATGGATTTCTTGTATCATTAGCGGCCTCCAATATCTCTATCTGAACATCATTGAGAGATTCGTCACTCATTTTGGGTAATTTACGACGAACAGAAATGATAAATAAATCGAACTCAACCTTCAAACTGAACTGATTGAAAATTTGAAAGCTTATGTTAAAAAATATCAAAACTGCACGTAGTTATGGAAACTAGGAATTTGTATTGTGTTCAGCGTCGCAGCAGCTTGTTAGACGGTAAACTGCATCGTACTCGCAAGCACCTTGAGAAAAATCTAGCGCGCACTTTCTAGCTTAATGCTGTCTGCATCCGCTGAATTAGTTACGTTGATCAGAAGCATTGTCATAACGTACGATGTGCCTACTGTATAATGTAACAAAAATCATGCAGAAAAGTATCCCTTACCGTACTAGTGCGGAAAAGTACACTTGAAAAGGATTTTTTGATACCGATATCTTTCTTGAGTGAAATTTTTGTTCTTATCATTTAGTAATATCACCAAAGAGATGAAGGCTTCTGCGTTATACTCAGTCCGTTAAAATATACCAACAATACTTTTTCGGTAGTTTTGTTAAATATCTCTTTTTCACTACACGATTTTTCATAGAGACCAAATGCATTTCTTCCGTGATTTCTCTGGTACGCGATTGGAAACAATCCTGGAAACTTCATTTTCAATATTTGATGGCAAATCATGTCAAACTTCACATGCATATGGCAATTATATCTATATCTTACTTATTGCGTAAATAACTATTACAATACATTAAAACAAGTGTTGTTTTTAGAAGCTTTATCAAGTACTCTCGGAACTGACATAAAACTTGACTCAACCTGTATATGTGTCTTATATTTTATAATATTGTTACACGTAATTTTTAGCAAAATTTAACTTATAGTGAAAAATATGAAACAGTAGTGGAAAACGTTACATAGCTAGTGATTATACAGGCAGATTTGTTTCTCCACATGCAGGATTTTCAAAATGGCCGCATGTGACACAACATGTGCAAGCCAGAGCCGCCCTATGTGGCGAATTAAAACAAAATAAACACGGGCCCAAGTGCCTGGGGCCGCGCGTAAGGCTTAGCGCAAATCTCTAGCAGGCGCCTGCATAGTTAACTCATAGTTAGATATGGCTGAAATAAGGGGTTAAACTTAATCAAACGGATATATTTCAGGCAGGGACCTAAAGTTATACGCTTCCATCAACTACAGACACTTTACAGTCAACATAGTTTTGGTAATTTGAGCTGGTTATGAAATCTTTGATCTAACAATAAATTGTTTGCTGAAATCTCGAATATAATTATGATGGAACAAGAGTACCCGAGATTCTGACACAAATTGTTTAAAATTAATATTAATTTAACCCAGATGGCGGTTTACTCGAGTTGTAGCTGCAAATTATTTTCCTGGTGTAGTCAAGTTATGTATATTGGCTTTGTATAATTCAATTAAGCCGGTAAGTTTCTACCGAAACTGTAAAGAACGCTATATACGTTGGATATTATACGGAAAATGTACGAAATTTGAAGATGGTTACAATACGAGGACGAATCAAATATAAATAGGAATTTAATTTCAGTATTCAGAGAAATTACAGTACTAATCTCTGAATTGAAGAATAACAAAATGAGCGTGTAGACTAAGTAACTAAATGTAACGTTGATACACACAACGGCAAAGATCTTGAACCCCCTGTAGATATAATGATTCAATTAAGCTAGTGGTTTTTCTTAATGTGGTAAAACAGTACATGTATCTAGGGAACAAAAAATACAATAAAAAATTGCAGGAATTGAACCTTTACTTTATTACCAATATTTTTACATCTTGTCAGTTTGGCAGTGTATTCAGCCAAATGTTCCTTTGAATGTTTGTACATTCTGCACAAGTTTCCGACTTCTCGGCTAATCCCTGTGATTAGAATGAGGGATAGTGATATTATTATTTATAATGCCAGGACGTGAAATTTCTGCGTTTACCCGAGCAAGAATGACTGCTTTACGTTATGCAGGACATTCTAATTATCAGATATCAAGCGTGTTGGGCATTCCTAGATCATCTGTTGTACGAATAGTACACAGATATGAAGAATTTGATACAATGGAAAACAGACCACGTAGTGGACGTACTCGAGTATCTAATGAAAGGGAGGATCGGTATTTGGTGCAATATGACCGCACATCTTCAGCTTCAACTTTCAAGATACGTTTCGCCGTGTTATATTAGAAGACGACTCCACAACGAAAAACGTTTACATCAAACAAATTATGAATTTGGTGAAAATTTTGTGTTTATCGACGAGAACGCTCGACCACATCGCACAAGAAGGGTTCAAGACACACTCGAAGCAGAACATATCAATAGATTAGATTGGCCAGCCAACTCTTCTGACATGAATCCAATTGAAAACATGTGGAATTTCGTTGCTAGAGCCATTCATAATCATATTCCTCCACCTCAGACTGCACATGAGTTAGTCGTGGCGGCAGAAGAGGAATGGAACAATATTTCCCAAGAAATCGTTAACCGCTTGGTTATCTCAATGCACGAACGTGTCAATACGCTATTGGAACGGGGTGGAGGTAATACCTATTAGTAGAGAACATCATGTTATGTTTATATATCTGAAAAAATGTCCATTTTATGAAAAACTTGTCTAAGGGTCAAGAAACTTTTTATAGAAAAAACATTGAGGAGAATATTTGACATAATAGTATCCATACCCGTGTGAAATTAAAAGATATTACAAAAATATAGAAAATTATAGGGAGGTTCATTAAATCAAAAATATTTTATCAAATCATATTTAGCTGCCTTCTTATAAATTAGAAATGTTGATGCCCTTAATGAGTAATTCAGCCGTTATAGGAAACTTTTTACCTAAATTCAAAAATTGCTTATATGAAAAACCGTATACCTACATTTCTAATATATTGAAAAAATATTTTATAAATTATTACCTGGAATAAATATAAAAATACGAGTACACTATGTTTTAAAGTGAGCGGTAAATTGTAACGCAATAACAAGGCCATCTAGTCGAGTTCGTTTGAACCAGCATATTACGTAAATTTCTGCTAGATGGCAATACCTGTAATGATCAAAATTTAAATCTATTATCGGGATGGTTGTTTTAAATTTAATAAGATGCATAAAAGATATAAAAATACGAGAAGAGTTTGATGCATTTTCTGATTTGTTTCATTATATTTAAAATAAAAGTTTCCAGTCTTCTCAAATACAAAACTTGACAAAATAATAACTGAATTAGTAAGCAGAAACAACACATGTCCATTTTTGGTTAAAATTGGATTATTGCAGAAACTGAGTCCACATTGGTCATCGCATCTTACTATGAACAAACAGTTGCTATGTGTTTCATTTAAATATTATTCTATGTGGTAGTTTGTGTGATCGGTGAAAAATGGAAAATAGTATTTCTCGAGGAAAGACAAAGGCAGTTACCTAGAATTATTCACATGGAAAAATACTATGTTATTACCATCTAAAGTTACCTACTCATTGAGAAAAAAATCCATCAAATCGATAGAACTGGAACATACAGGATCATTAAAAAATTAACAAAATCTTGAAATTGCGTCTAAAATTTTGTTGTTTTGCAAATATCTTCAGAATTCCCAAGCTGATTTCACTGGAATTTGGTATAGGGTTGTAGATCTATCTAAACATTATTAAGAAATGGTTTTGTCAAGTACCACAGAGAGCGCTAGTTGTGCATAATGCCACTCAGTTTTTTTTCAAAAACTTGTTTCCATTTTTTTTTCTAAATTATTTGCCGTTACATTCGAGGCAGTTTCATTGTACACAAAACTGTACTCTTTACTTTTTTCATTTGTGGTTTAATTTTCCAGAAAAACTTACTAAAGCTGTAGTACGACTATGAGCAAATGCAACTGAAAAATTCGTAATCAAGATGTAGCGCTTATAAATTAATAAGGATATCACAAGACGAATATTTTTGCTAGAATGCTAGAACAAATTTTGTCTCCATTTAAGGCTTGGTATTCTACAAAAGCTCAGGTTTATGATACTATCTTAAGAAAATAATTGGACATGTTTAAAATTAGATAATTTGTTTAATCCTTTCAAAAAATTAAAGTGACAGCTAATCACAAATCGACATCTATCACTCAATCTGTTTGAATTATTTTAGCGGTCACCTTTTTCATTTTATGCATTCACAATTTTTCAAGTTTAAACCACCACAGCTCTAGCAACTTTATCTGGGAAATTAGGCTTCAAATGCAAAAAAATATATACTTGAATAATATTCCCTACTAAATATGACATTCCTATAAGTATGAGGCTAACCAGATAAAAATGATTGTAAATTTACGTTGTTCATGTAGGATCACATTAATGCAAAAAATACCAAATCCATACTGTATTACAAGAATCTCTACATCAATACCGTACATTTCATGTAAAATTAATACGATTTTTTCTATACATAGGTACATAATAAAGTTGTAAAATTACATATAATGTGTACAAAAAGCTGTTTTACTATGAAAAAATCCGTATTCATAACTAGTAATTTTCTATTACACTACACACATTACATTCTGGTGTGTTATTTCATATTAGTGACTTATGCTACACAAGTAGAGATTTTCCCATCATTAAAAATTCGCAAATATTCCCTAATTTTGTATCCACAAGGACAAAAGGCTTTATAATACATTGCACTATATATACACACTATTCACTGTTGGTTACTAGCCCTATCACCATAACGGCCACACATTAACACTTATTATATCATATCGTACCGCCTTCCATATAACCTTCATGTATCCATGTTTCGTCAAAATTTATATATTCCTCTATTTCGACCTTTCAATATTTATTTCAAATAGTTTCCTTGCCAAATCACTATTTCGTCTTTTTCTGTTAGCATACTCTTTTCGATTTAATTTGTACGGAAATTCATATGTCACGCATAATTTGCAAAAGCACCCTTGTATATTATAATTCTAGGTAAAGTTTCATCTTGTAAGATATAGCAACTCAATTTTTTTTGTCGAAAACTCGTTTTTAAAATACCATCTTCCTTCCGCGAGTTCCCACTGTTTTCCGTTTCACAGTTTTGTACTCCTTTACCACTCTTTTCTGCACTAAACATATATGCTACTCACGTACATTCTTGTTAATGAACTACATCTTTTCAACACCACTTACACTAGTATTTTAACCTAACGCCCTAAACCCTTCATACATGTCATCATCCGATATTCCTCACTTGTTAAATTAGGGCATTTACAATTTTGAGAATCCGCTATAGAGCTTGAACTGTTCTCAATTCTTAAGAACACAAAATTACTAATAAATTAATTACATTAATAATTAAATTAGCGGAAAGATATACCCGAAATTTGGCGGTTGGGTATACGCAATAAATAACCAACAATCCACCGTGTATATTGCTAATATTTTTTATCAGTGTATGATATCTATTCCTAATAAAAAGATAAAGCGATTATTCACCGAAAACGTGAAAAGAAAAACTGCCCGCAACTGCTAAACTTTTACTTATTTGAGATGCAAACTCAATTTTAAATAGACGCAAGTGATTCCCATTCAGACCACAATATTAACCTCCACACTAGCAAACGATTTATTGATGGGGCACGGAGTATGCAAATTTGCTAGTTTCCCGCGCTTTTTATGTGCTAGTAGCCTACCCTTTTTATATGATTATCAATTTCGCATTTTTGCAACAGCTGTTGGCAGCTTGAAAGGCTGACTCTACAATTAAGGGGATCGATCAATACCAGGATATGAAATATAGATTAAGGACAGTTGTGTGTTGCATTGTGCCCCCTGAATCACGAACAGGGCACAAATATTTTATGTGAGTTGCGATATATATCTAGGTTTTAAAAAAATATGGTCTATATAGGCTCCCCTTGAACAAATGTTTTATAAATCAAGATTTTTTCCAAAGGCAATACAATTTTGCTTATGACATTAAGTTACAATAATAATTATTATGTTGTCAGTAAATTTACTCTTTTATATATGTATGTATGTTCAGTATGTCCACGGTTAGAGTGGAAAAATAGGAAAATATTTTTAGTTTTTGTTTTACGGAATAAAGCATTCTGGATTAAAATTGTAGCTTGTCTTTAAAATACGGTCGACATGGAGAACTTTCATGTTGCATGTACAGGGTGATCAGAAAATCGATAATATTAAAAATATGTAGTTCAAGAATAAACTGCCTTTTCATCACTATTCAATATTTTTTTTATTTAATGCCGTTGTTTTAATGTGTTTGAGCAACAAGTCGATATTGTAATATGAGCACTGTGTAGCACATTAAAAACCAACCTTATTTTAGAGAACTTAATAAACAAAACCCCTGTAAATTATCTTGGATGTTTCTTTAAAATTTCAAATTTATAGTTATTTATGCAACAAGTGCAAAAGTAAATGTTTATTGCACGCGACGTGCAATAAGCACTTTTGTATGAGTTGCATACAATATTTTTCTACGTTCATGCAAAAACCAAAAATGTTATTTAGATGACACTAAGTCTAGAAAATGTGACATCGATCTGATGGTTTATGTTTGTCATGATGACAAAACGCTGTTGTAGATGAGATGAGATGAGTGCAATAAAATGTTTATTGCTCTAGAGCAAAATATGGTTCAATAAAGTATTGTTTGCATGAACGTAAACAAAATATTATTAAGAGCATCCTAATATTATGTGGTTACCTTTAACGTTGCATGACTTTCAAATTCAATTCAAATTGTTTGTTATCTCAAGTCATAAAATAAAATATTACTCTACGACACTGATAGAAATTGTCCATGGGCGTAGGTCAAACAATAATGAGAGGGGCACAGTACCGTCTTCCCCCAAGTTCTACGTATGTTTTTTTAGGAGTCGTTTACGATAATAATATGTGAAAATTTACAAAGCTATAGGGAAAAAACAATTTTTAAAGTTTAACTTCAGCAGTTTTATATATAAATAGAAATAAATCGTCATATTTTATTGTCCATGGGCGTAGGTCAAACAATAATGAGAGGGGCACAGTACCGTCTTCCCCCAAGTTCTACGTATGTTTTTTTAGGAGTCGTTTACGATAATAATATGTGAAAATTTACAAAGCTATAGGGAAAAAAACAATTTTAAAAGTTTAACTTCAGCATTTTTATATATAAATAGAGATAAATCGTCATATTGTATTGTCAAAAATGCTCTCTTAATGGAATAACCTGTTTTTTGTTTCACCCGGTATATTATCTTCTAGATGACTCAGTTTCCTTTTGTGAACGTCGTAGACAATAATTGTATTACAGAAAAAAAAGTATATTTAAACGTATCCAAATGTGAAATTATTTGTGAATTATATATAGTATATGTTCGAATCCCACTTCTGATCTCCGATGTCAAATGTGTCTCATGAATCATATGCCTGTTCTTATAGAAATTTAGCAAATGCATATCAGAAAATGTTTAAATTGTGTTGTAAATTTAGAAGTTCAAATTAGAATTGATCAGAAAATATAGGATGACTATGCTCTGAACTAATATGCATAAACATGGGAAACTATAACTGAGGACAAATACAGTGGAGCCCCATCGTGAAGAAACCACATATGCTGTCTAACGTTGAGATTAACTTATTCGAGGAGTACCGATAAATTATTTCGTAAAAATTGTAAATAAAGAGCACCAGTTAATCAGAATTTTCCAGAATGAAATGGCCAATAAGTACTCCGTTTATCCAGTCCACACATTTACTGAAAATAGTTGTTCAAAGTGTGTTCGCCGAGTGACATCTAGATTTTCTAATGTCCCATAATGAGTGTTGTGAATATAATTACGTGTGAAAATTGCTTGATTCACAACTAAAATGTTCATAGCTAAGTTTGGGATTAAGTACTGCTGATGTAACAGCCACTCGAAGTTCACTCGAAGCGTAAGATCCCTGGAAGTAAAGCTTGTAGCCGCTGCATGTGGAATGGGTAAAGTACTGTAGGTTGTGATGCTTCTCAACGGCATTTAAAATCTGTTCCTCAAAATTCACAATTTGCCTAGGTCTAATGGCTTCCCCATGTTGCTCAGGCCTCGGCCGAAAATGCTAGTCCCTCTACCTCGCTGAACCATACGTAAAAAGCCTTCCCATCTCAGATAATATCTTTAGAGAAACCCTTGGACAAAAAGATGAGCTGCAGCCACTGAATTTTGATGTGATTTCCCGTATGCCAGCGTCATGTCCATAAGTTCTGCATTTGAAAAATTATACGCCATACTTTTATAATCCCATGAAAATAAACTCGGATAGGACCACAGCTGATACAAAGTACTGCTACAAATACCAAACATATCACTCTGACTTGTTTACTTCTTAGTTTTTATAAACAAAAATTGTCACTTGATAAATATTTGTAAACTTCTACTATAATTTCATAATGTATGTATTCGGTAGCAATATGCCTTTCTTAATTTTCAGTTAGACTTATCTCTAAGTGAACTTTTGAATTCGTTCATAATAATGCAGAAAACTATCTATTATTTACTGTTATTAGTCCAGGAAAAGCAACGTCCCTGGCAAAATAAATTATTGTCAATTTATCGACAAGCCGATTGTGCACGGGAACAAAGTAATGGTACATAATAATACAGTATTGGTTTAACTCCAATACAGGAAATTGTTCATATAAATAGCTCTATTAAATAAATCGATTATCAGAGTATATTCATAATTTATTGCCTTTTGTTAGAATTCCCTGTTTTTCACAATAATACTGCAGTGTTTAGAGATTGTAGAATTTCTCAATTGATTTGTCTAGATCGTCGAAAACTAAGAATTATTATTTTTTTAATTGTGTGTTACCAATGAATGCTGCATATTCTAATTATTTTCTATTTCTATATTGTCATAGTTAATGGCGCTTGCTTAAAATCCGTTTGCATAATGACCTTCGTACCCAGCATATTTGAAATGTCAGGTTATGTAAGGTAATATAATACAATAATTCAAGGGTAAAATATTTATTAGATAAATCTCGCATACCTAGTATTAATTATGAGAAAATATAAATGGTTTTACCATGCAGGATATCAATGGCTGGCTATTTGGTTTAGAACCAGTGCCATAACACACACACCAGGATATCAACAATCCAAAGGTGAGCAGTACATACTTTCTACAGTGCGTCCCTAAAGTTATGCACATATTCATTATTAGGCAAATAAAAGACATTATTGAACATTCCCGAAATAGGTCGATTTTTTTTTAATTTATTTTTTTTAAATAATAATTTAATATACAGGGTGACCTACCTACCTTCGAGTAATCATCACATTTTTTTAATGGAAAACCACGTTTTTTCCAATTTCCGGATTACCCTAGCTGAGCTGTTTCCAAAAATATATCACAAGTTTGTTCTAATTGTTACAGGGTGGGCGACAATACCCAACTTCTTTACAAATACCAAAGTTTTTGTCATAATTTCTTTGATGCTTTTTTAATTTTAGCTGTCTGATAGAACATGCTCGTGCATGCTTTACAAGCAATCAATTGCTGTTTAGCGCTATTACGTATATTAAAACGTATTCAATCTAAAATATAAATAGGAATATACAAAGTTAGTTGTGTTTTAACAATTAGATAGAAACTTAACTATGAGGAGGATAAATAAATTCGTCTAACTTTCATATCTTTTGCTTCAATTTTCTACCAACTAAACTCAAAAAATGCAATACCTAATCAAATTTGGATATGTTTTTTCCAAATACAGACTCTACTATAGATACATTTGATAAAATAGTGAAAATATTGCTTTAATTTTGGCGTTGGAAATATTGTTATTCCAGAATCGATGAAAATATACAAATTTATTAACATATTATACAGGGTGTTAAAAAAAGAGTGTAAAATATTTCAGGAGGTAATAGGATGAACCAAAATAAGTATAAGAAAAGTATTAATAAACATGGGTCCGCAAAGTAACGGTTGCGGAGATATGGACCACTATTCGTTTTTCAAACATTTTATTTTATTAGGAATAAACCGACAAAGGAAGCTTTTAACAAACATAAAACAAAGTTACAAAAGATGTTCAAAGTGCCCTCCGTCCATTTCCAAGCGGGCACGACATCTTCGTCTCAACGATATTTGAACTCTTTCGAAAACACATTCCTTGGTTTGGAATTCTTGACACTTTTGATTAATCCGTAGCTGCAGCAGCTCTTCCAAGCTATTTACAGGAGTACCATACACTAATGTCTTCAAATATCCCCAAACAAAGAAATCTAGAGGGTTCAGATCAGGCCGGACCTGTTTTATGGCCTCCAAGATTGCCTGATCTGCAATTGCAAACCAAGGTACAATTATTAAAAGGAAAAAACTTTTTTAATGTAATTTGTTTTTGCGTCAGTATTAATGATGTAAACAATAGAGGTTTTCCTAAGAACCCGTTGCTGGTTCTTGTTAACCTCAAACTGGGTATAAATCAAAATAGACTTTAGTAACCATCGGCTCTTTGATATGTTGTGAATTTACGGCAAAGCTGGGCAAACTTTCTCTGGCTATGAAATTTTGTACAGTAAAAATTTTACACAACATAACAACGGCAGTCTTTTTGAACACTTATTATAACTATTTTAAGATTTATTGTGTCGTATGTTTAGGGTACTTGTGATTATTATGTCAAAACACCTGATATAGTAGTTGTGCCACATTATCACGTATTCACAACCTGTTTGCTGTCATCATTCTATTACCGCTGACCAGAAAAAAACATTCTTAAGTCCATTAAGTATGTTTTGTTTAACCTGTATAGGTAGGTATATTTATGCTAATATTTGTATTTCATTCGTTGTTCGTACTAAGTATGTATATATAGTTTATTAGGCATATGTAATTAATTCTCATAATACATTGACATAAAAAACATAGATAAGGAATGGACATGAACAATCAAACTGAAATTAACTCAAGTAAAGGAAAAAAGAACATCAGCATCTTACAAACATATCGAAACTGTTACAAACATGATGCCCCAATAAATCATAAAAAACAACACACATTTATACACACGGGTCCATTCCAGGAAAAATGATAGATCGAGACGGAGAGAAGAAGATTTAAGCCTAAATGGGTCCATTGTCTTGGTCATGGTATCGCTTCGACCCATCTCGCCTGGTAGTTGGCTGGGCAGGGGTGTCCTGCTTGTGGGAGGCTGATCAACGATAACCGGACCAATTTATTTGCTCTTAATTAATTTTTAAAATATATCATGGCGCATTTCGGCCAGCGGTGTCCTTAATTAAAACGCGTAAAAACTAATCTCAGCGTAAGCGAATTAATTACTCGTCCCGAGGATGACTACATTTGCACACAATAATATAATAAAAATACCTCGTGATTTATAAAATAGTTTTCGGGAGATCACCGCTGAAATACGTACATGAAGAACTTTAATATGAATATTCATGGACCGAGATCAAGAGTTATGTAGGAGCCAGAGATTTATTGGGCTAGTTGTCATTATGGCTGGACATTGGCCAACAGTATATTAATTTTAATGCTCTGCTGAGAACTGTTGGAGAATGCTCTGTAAACGTAATTCTTTTTTTTATTTAGGAAAATATATGAGATATTTGTCATTGAAAAGGGATTCTGTAATTAATTATAATTTAAACAACATCGAGAGATTTTAATTATATCGATTTTTAATGTCAAATACGGATAACAAGGGAATTATTATTAGCAAGCTAATGGTAAAAGGATATTTAATACATTATTTAGAAGTAAATAATCTAATATTTAAAAATCATCATAGCTTCAGAAGAAATAAGTCTGTTAAACATTCTTGATATACATAGTATACAAACAATTAGATGCAAATAATAATATACTAGTCTTATTTATTGATTTGTGAAAAGCGTTTGGTTGTGTAAACCATTCAATACCTCTAAAATATTTCTAAATAAAATTAAGCCATATGGTACCTATTAGAGGACTATGTTTCGATTTATTGAGGGCTTTTTAACAAACAGAAAACAATCTGTTCAATTTATTGATGAAAACTCAAGGTAAATACCTGTAAGAATTGGTGTTCTAGAAGGAAGTGTATTAGATCCTCTGCTGTTTCTCTTGTACTGCAATGATTTAGAAAATTATGTATCAACTTCTTATACTGCATTTGCAAATGACATAACAGTGTTAGTTTACCATAAGCAACAAACAGATATGACAGCACTGACAAATGTAATTCTTTAAAATATACGAGAATATTTAAAAAAAATCGTCTTGTAATGAATCAAGAAAACAACTTACATATTACAATTTCATCCTCTACATTCTAATTATACTTGTAGTCCATTGGTATCATTGAATGGGAAATATATGGAACAAGTTACTAGTTTTAAGTTTTTAGGATTATACATATACCTATAGACATGCAATTGTCGGGGAAAAATCATGTTGGTTATGTGTGTCAAAAACGTGCGAGTTAATGTTAGGATATTCAAATTTCGAATATAATAATAATAATAATAATAATAATAATAATAATAATAATAATAATAATAATAATAATAATAATAATAATAATAATAATAATAATAATAATAATAATAATAATAATAATAATAATAATAATAATAATAATAATAATAATAATAATAATAATAATAATAATAATAATAATAATAATAATAATAATAATAATAATAATAATAATAATAATAATAATAATAATAATAATAATAATAATAATAATAATAATAATAATAATAATAATAATAATAATAATAATAATAATAATAATAATAATAATAATAATAATAATAATAATAATAATAATAATAATAATAATAATAATAATAATAATAATAATAATAATAATAATAATAATAATAATAATAATAATAATAATAATAATAATAATAATAATAATAATAATAATAATAATAATAATAATAATAATAATAATAATAATAATAATAATAATAATAATAATAATAATAATAATAATAATAATAATAATAATAATAATAATAATAATAATAATAATAATAATAATAATAATAATAATAATAATAATAATAATAATAATAATAATAATAATAATAATAATAATAATAATAATAATAATAATAATAATGTCTTTATTCACAGTTAACAGTAAAATCATAGAAGAAAATAATGAATAATGGGTGGCGGTATCCAACAGAGCTGCTCATACAACCACCCATAAAAACTAGCCTTTAAAACAGTTACATAACAAATAAACACTAAATTACAATACAAATTAAATAACTAATTAATTAAGATCACGGGAATTGATAATATATTCTTTTACTTTACGTTGAAATAAGTTAAGACTGACGGCTCCTCTGATATCACTAGGAATAGTGTTAAAAATATGTACTGCGTTAAAGGAGAAGCTACGCTGAAACATCACTGAACTATGACAGGAGTAACCAATAATTCTCTATGTCGAGTAATTCGGTTATGAATGTCAAAGTTTTTAACAAGCTTGTTAGCTAAATATGTAGGCATATTTAAAGTTATTATCTTATAAACTAAACAAGCCATATGTATTTTATATCTTTCATTAAGTGTAAACCATTTAGAATCCCTAAACGCCCCTGAAATATGATCGAATTTTCTTAAGTTATAAGAAAATCTAAGGCAAGCATTTTGTACTTTCTGAAGACTATTTTTGTCCACTTGAAGCAAGGCGGGCCAGAAAACAACATCACAATATGATAACATAGATAAAACTAAACTGTCAGGCTAATCTCAGTTTAATATCTCTAGAAAGAATGCGAAAGTAGGCCACCTGATGAAGCGATCCTAATAAAACGTAGAAATAAGTGAGATCTCAATTATTGTGGTTGAATTTCGAGTTCCCACTCCAGATGTTAGTAAATATATTAAATTTTTTAGATAATTATTGAATAGAGTTTTGTCTCTGGATGTTCATTAGCATACCTAGATGTTTGGTATCAGAGAACATACATATGACTTCATTGATAGGAATTGTAGGAGATTTGATACATATTAGCTTAAAATACCTTTCTTAAACAGTAAAAAATATATAATTCGTTATGCAATAATTGTTTGGGGAAACTCTACAGTTTTCAATAGAATATGTTTACTACAAAAATGTACTGTAAGAAATATGTTTGCATTGAAGTATTCTGAATCGTACTTCTGTGGTAAAAGAAATATTAACGCTACCCTGCTTGTATTTGCTTGAAAATTTGAAATTTGTCAAACAAAATATTCCCAATTTTCATTGGCAAAATGAATTTCATGATTATAATACAAGATATGGAACAAATTTACAATATAACACGGACAGAATGGAACTAGGTATATAAGTCAAATCCATACTAGGTATATGTGTGCATTGTTATATAATAAGTTACCTGCATATAGAAAAAGTAAAAATTTGACTAATTTTGTTGTTTTAATTAGGAACACACATGTATCAAAATGCATTTTTTCTCTAAGCAGCTACTTGACATATAATTAGATAATTAAATAATAATTAGGGTAATATTTGTTCATTATGCTTAGCATTTAAATTAAATAATCAATAATATTAATAACATTAGTAAATTAAATTAAATAATAAATAATATTAATAATATTAGTATTTAAATTAAATAATACTTAGGGTAATATTTGTTCATTATGCTTAGTATTTTGTGTATCAGTTTTATTACGTTTTTATTAGTTCTATTAGTTTGTATGCTGAACGTGTCCTATATCAGTTTTTGTGATCTATTGAAGTAATAATAATAAATAAATAAATAAATTTTCCAAAAACAACTAAACTAGTCATTAATAACACTGGCACACAAAAAAACTGGTCAATAATTTTAACTAGACCCACCAATCTTGATGTATTTTGAGGTAATGAATCTGGATCTAAAATCTGTGTAACCAACACACAAAAATAACAAAAGTCACAAACATCACATTAATGAGCACAAAAAACTTTGGACCTTAATCAAGTGTGTTTCTTATGTTTTTCGATGTGCTGAATTCGAATCTAAAGTGTATTGAACTGCATCGAATACATATTTTGCAAAAATCGTGAAAAATAGGCAAAGAATTGTTAAAAATTATCAAAAAAGTTTTTGCTGTACTTTTGACCAGACCCAAATATATCTTTATATATTTTAACGCACTGAATCAGAAACTGAGATCCGTGAATAGTTCAAATACTCCCAAAATTTTGAGTAAAGCGCAAAAATAGAGAGTTGTTTTTCTGTTCTTGATCAAATGCGTTTTTTGTGTATTTCGATGCACTAAATTTGAACTGCATCACATACAGATTTTGCAGAAATAGCGAGAAATAGCTAAAAATGAGAAACATTTATTTATAAGGGGCGTTAACTAGTTATTGAAGACCTCTATCGTGGAGGGTACTGCACGCATTATGATGCACAGGATTTATACAAAATTTATACACAGTCGGTATTTAGAACACTTATACATTTGCTGCACATCATATTATGTATTTATGGAAATAAGTGTGTCTTTAACTAAATTCAAGTAATTTTTGTTTAATCCTAATTGACAGTTGGGACAAGTGCCTAGCAATAATACCAACAAACGTGTTTGTCATGTACGCCGTATTTAGTACGCAAAACAACTCTAGCAAAGTGACAGATTTTTTTTTCATAATTAATTGGCAGGACATGGAATTTCAGTACGTCTCCTAAAATTTTTGAAGCGACGAAGAAAGTGAAGGGAAACATGTAAAATGAAAAAAAACATAACAACAAAATTTATGATTTGTTAAATGTTTAAAAACGGGAAACACTACACTGTAAGCTGTTCTCTTTGTGGTAGTATAATTCCATGTTAAAGACAACAGTACTTTTACATCATAACATCGATGTTGTGATTCTTTGGCTCATTCTGAGAAAACAATTCTTATTATACAGGGTTAACTATGACTTAGTACAAATATTTTAAGAGGGGATAGGGAAAAATAAGAACTAACGGAATCACCCTTCAAATAAATTCCAAACTTATTTATAAAGCCAACAAAAATTTTTTTCGATATTATTTTAAATCCTAATTTAACGCCGCCAATGCTTGTTGGTTGCATACTCTACAAACATGCAACAATCGCTCATTAGTCAGTGCCACTGTCATGTCATAATTGAATTCCTGTGTTTACGTTGTAATTTTGTGTTCTTCTGCAGTTTTTAGTGCCTTATTTTAATTTTTAAATGTTTTATAGTTATTAAATAAAGATATTTGTGTTGGGTGCAGATAATTTCCTACAATATAGTTCGCCGGTTTGGTTTTCTAGGTTATGGGACAAGACTCCCGCGGTTACATTAAAACGTCTATTATTCCTTTCGTTCGATTTTGTTATAATAAATAGGAATCTAATCTATCTAATTGTACCTACAGGAAGTGTCTTTTATCGGTAGTGAGTGGCTGTAATGAGCGAATATGTAGTTCTACCATGCAAAATACTGGCGCTAAGTGGATTAACTGTTACCTATCTATCAGGTATTATTACTATTAAGAATGTTAATTTTCGTTTCTACATTTAGAAATGCTGCAAAAAACGACGATGGTAGTAGATATTGTGAGACAGCTGTAAGTTTTATCTATGGGTCTAAGCCATCTCGGTCGATTCTTATCATAGGCGCCGACTTTCCGTAGGAAAAAAGGGTTTTGCCCCATTTTTTAAATATCGAGCTAAAACTCTGGAATAATTTTTTTATTGTCATTTAGGCCTCCCTGAGCACGTGGTTACATTTTTTGTACTTAGTCATAGTTAACCCTGTATAGTGTCTTAGTGAGTATCAAAAAAAAAACTCAGAAACCGTCACAGCTTTTTACGATGAGTACCTTTTTTGTTTTTTGGCAGTTTAAAATGTGATTTCAGTGTCAATTTTCCAAGAGTTGCATAAGTTTTTAAAGTAAAAAAATTATATTATGTGCTGGATATTATCATTCTTATGAAATTCGATCAATGGAAAAAAGGGTTTAGTATAGTTTTAGGGAACAATGATTCTCAATAAACAACTTGTACTGTTTCAATTTACTTTTACTCATAGTCAAAGAAGTGTAATAATAAACCTAAATCGTCTACGAAATTTGGTTATTCCAAGTTAAAGTACTTCAGAGATATTATTTTCTTTCTCGAAACATTTGGCCCCACTTTGAAGGCTTGTAACTCCACCTCTGTGCAACTTTGTATATAGGTATATTTTGTTACATTGCAATATATATTGGTACCCCCTACATTCACTTGCTCTATATTGGCTCCTATTCGGAACGCCTTGTATATTTTGCGTCGATTTTGAAGACAAGTCATAGACACAGAGGAACAAAGTCTCCTAGAAATTTATAATACATTATTAATAACAATAAAATCTATTTGAAACTGGCAGTGTATATGAATACCTTACAAATGTAAAAATATGACTACCTATAACACGCTTCATAAATCACGATACTTAAAAAAAAAACTAAATTGCAAAACGTTTCATGCTCGATAGTGGACACGCACGTAGAAAGCAACATACTTCAAGCCACTATTGGTGACTCGGTGTCAAAGAGATAATAATTTGATAAATGGCTATTGAATTGTCGAGCCTTTCAGTACCTTTTAATATGTCGTTTGGTTCGCTTTTTATAGAAATAAATGCATAATATAGGTCTTACCCTCGATATAAGTGGCTTATCTTTGGATACATCGAAATAGTTTCTATAGGTGTTGCGCCAATAAGTTGCTTGTGATTTTGCAACGGTTGCAAGACCTAGATAAGCTTTTGTCACAGAATTAAAGCAGTTGAGAACATATACATACATACAGGGTGATTCCACAACTTACCAAGAATAATTTGGGATTAGATGCTTTCTGAAAAATGGAGTCAATATCGTAACAACCTTTTCGCAAAATCCTTATAGTTTCCGAATGTCAAAATCCGAATGTCAAAACTGCTTACGCGTATAGCAACTCGGAGTTGATGGATATCGTTTTAATTTACGGTCAAATAAGATAAAATGCAGCTACTTTTACCGCAGTAGTGCAACGCGGACGTGACATGGAAAATTTGCAACTGAATCGTGAGAGAGATGGAGGTCCAGGGGGACATGGCGTATTGCAGCAGCTTAGGAGCACATTTTAAAGATTGTTGAAGAAAATCCCTGAATAAATACCAGGTAAATCTCTCAACATGGACAAGAATTTCCCCAATCAACTAGGCTCAATTATATCCGTACCATGTACAGCGTGTCCAAGCATTAATACCAAGCTATTACCTCTTACGAATTCGATTTTGTGAATGGTTGCTATAACAAAATGCTGAAAACTCCAGATTTACAGCCCGTGTTGTTGCAGATGAAGCTATTTTTACACGAAATGGAAATGTATAACATTTATAATACTCATGTTTGGGATTTTAAAAATCTTCACGTGATTCAACGGTACCATTACCAATGCTTTTCCTTAAATGTTTCTCCAACAAATTTTGATCATCGCTTTATTAATTAATCTATATATTTATAAAAAGAAAACAAAAGTCGAAATAGTAAAACAGAAAACAAAACATAACAAAAAATATATAGATTTTTATAAATAGCATATTTTAACTGCAGAATGATACAAAAAATATATCAACCGAGGTTTCTCTATTGCAGTACTGCAAAATTATTTGATACAGTGGCGATGACCTCAGAACATTAGTACGTGGTGTGGGAAAGACATATAACGTTACTGCTGCGATCGGACATGCGCGGAACCCGCAAGTTGATATTACCAAGTAATTCCTGACAACTGAAAAAGTTATTCAGAACCTTATATAAAAATATAACCTGATGCGCAGATCTCCTAATTGCAAGTTCGCGTAAACGGAATTTGTACTCTCTGTAATGCAACAATGAGAGTGCCATAATCGGGCTCCAGACTACAGATGCGTATTCTAATTTAGAACATATAAAGGATATATAGAGCAATCGAAGAGTAGCAACATTAACAAACCCGTTTGAATTCCTGATATTAAAGCTAAGGCAGTTAAATGCTGAAGAAGAAATGATTTCTTTATATTTTGTAAATGATAGTTTGGGGTCGAAAATAACCCCATGATTCTTTACATAACTTAATTGGAACATTACCAAATCAAATGGAAGGAGTTCAGCATCTCGAGTTCCTTCGAAATGATATGCTTGGACTTCCAAAAGATATGCCCTAAGTTGGCCGACTCCGATTGTGGTTCTTGCACGATGGTGCCCCCCCCCCCCTCATGTTCGACGAAATGTTCGAAATTACTTTAATGAAGATCATGGGGTACAATGGATTAGACGAGGACCGGTACCTAGACAGCCACGATCTCCTGATTTAAATCCTTTGGACTTCTTTTCCTTGGGATATTTAAAAAATTAAGTTCATCGCACCGAAGTGGACACTAGTGATGATTTAAGCTGCTGCCAATAACTTACTATACTCGCGCAAGAATTCAGACGTCTTACGTCACGGCTGACGTTACACATTTGTTTTTACTGTCAACGTAATTTTCGATATTTGGTCGCATTAAAAACAATAATTTTTTGCAATTTAGTGCAATATATAATGCAAACTTTTAGTGTAGTATATAGTTTTATTACTATCACTTGCAGTTTCTTAAATATTTTGATGAAAATATAATGAATTATTCATTTGTTCGTATGACGTAAGTCGTCTGAATTCTTGTCGCGAGTATAGTTCAAAACGGACAACAACCAAAAACATGTGTGTTAGTTTGTAGAAACTGGGTAAAATGGGCTCAAATGTGGTTACACGTCAGAGGACAGAATTTTTAACAGTTGTTGTAACATCGAGTGTGTCAAATTATTTTGTTAATTAAAACTACAAATTAATTTTATATATTAATAATAACAATAGCGGCAAAAGTAGTTTATTTTGCTAACAGAAAATGGGTATCACAAAATTGTACTCATTTCTTTTCTTGGGAATTTTTTTATTACACTTTACCGCCGTCCCGGTCGCCGATTGTATGCTTTGGCTTGCGTAGGGTCAGGTTTCACAATTGACCAGTTTTCAGTTATAAAACTGTATTTATTAAGAATTCTCTGCATACCCAATTTTTTTTTTAGTTTTATAAATTATGAATAAGTCTGTATAACCAACAATCAAAACGGTATTTCAAAACTTTTAATATGGATATATTGCTAGTTTTAAAATAACTGTTCGTTTTGTTTTAATGATAGTAATACTTCAACAGTAAACACAAAGGCAAACATTTTGCTCAAATTTTTACGAACTAAATTGTATATTTTAATTGAAATCGACTTTCCCACCATTTTCACATATTAAATAGTTGCAATATGGGTTTCAACATACACAACAGAAGCTGGCCCAAAGCCATTACAACTTAAATTAATTACATACAAATTGATAGGGCGTGGTTAATAAATATTGTATAATTAAAGTTAATTAATATAAATTAATATTACCGACAACTTAAAGGTTATAAATGTCGTATGCGAGTGTGGTTGCAAAGATAATTAATTTAAATTTAGATTTGAAACTAAGATGCGTAACTAATCAACAAATAATCAATCATTTTCTAAGATATGTTTTTGAATTATATATTATAACAAATATTTTATGTAACACTTTTAAAAAGTTAAACTGTAGTAGAAATTTCTATTTCAAAATATTTTTTCAGTACAAGATACACTTGCCTCAACAATAAAGGTTACCAGTCCAAATCTGTATCATATCACTATCAACTTACGATGGTGGTCAGGTGGATGTCATTTATACCGATTTTTCGGAAGCCTTCGACAGATTGGAAATGGTGTGTTACTGAATAAATTATTTTCTTAAAATTAAACTTAAACTTAAATTATTATGTTAATGAGCATTTTTTAAAATTATTTGAATCATACCTAAAAATAGAATTTCTTTTGTGCAGCACTGTGGTTTCAATTCTGTTGACATACATGTTTCTTCTGACGTATCACAAGGGTCTATTCTTGGTCCACTGCTGTTTAACGTCTTTATAAATGACATCACCTTGGCTTTATCTTGTAAAATTTTATTATATAATGATGACCTTAAAGTACTGGCAATTATTAAATCTCATGATGATTGTGTATTCAAAATAACTTATCCTTGAATGTTGATAAATGTCATTATATGATATTTTCAAGAAAACCTTGTCCTGTTGAGCTGGACTATCTATTAGACAACAAAAAACTTCAACCTTGCACTCAATCTCAAGATCTTGGGGTTGTATTTACTACCAAATTAACATTTTCGGAGCATATTGATAATATTGTGTCAAGTGCAAACAAAAATTTAGGGTTTATTATATGCAATTGCCATTAATTTGCTGTTGTATAATACCTTTGTTAGATTTAAGCTTGAATACGCTTCTACGATCTGGAACCCCTACTATGATAAAAATCGTTGAAAAACCACACCAAAGGCGATTTGTTATATATCTGTGATGTAAAAGTGACGTAGTTTCTCCAGCAAACGGATTTCTGAATGATCAGTTGCTGAGTAGGTTCCATATGGTTGAGTTATCACTGCGTCGTAAATATCATTCTGTTATTTTCTTGTATAAGTTATTAAATAACGAGATAGACTCCCCAGAGTTGCTCAGCTATATTCATTTTGCGTTACCGAACCTAAGCACTCACCTACGTTCTTCTGTGTTTCATGTACCTACATCAAGGACTCACGCACTTACTAACTCTCCAATGTATGCCATGCTTAATAATCATTTTTTCTTTAATTTTATTGGGTTTTTGCCACACTTCTGAAAAAAAAAGATTAATTAAATAAGCCCTTGCACCAAACGGATCAGTCAAGGGTTATTTTTGAAACTAAGTTTACCTAACCAAAAAATCTCCCACTGAAAAAAGCAGATAAGCAAAATAACAAAAATCACATAACTATCGCGCACTACCGTATTTCTGACGTTTAGAAAAACGAGAAGAGATTTTTGTTATTGTTTACTTATCTGCTTTTTTCACCAAATAATACAATTACCAGTATCAGAATTTATAACGAAGAAAACCATATGTCTCTCAAATCATGAAGAATAAAAAAACCAAGGACATGGTAACCAGTAAAGAAATGTTCACCATAAATATCTTATGACGAAAGTTATATTTAATTTTAAATTAGCAGAAGAAATAAACATTTTGTAACAATACTCCAACATATTCCCAATTTGTTCAATTAATTTCTACTTGAAAATGCACATTTTATTAACTTTTTATAATTTTGTGATATATCATTAATGAATAACAGCTCAGCTTCACGTATCATTTGCAATAATAATGACATTCTTTAAAATGAATTCTGCGATTTCTCTCGAACTGCTGACGCATTAGTTCTTAGTTGTTTCACTCATCATGAAATGAAATTTCTAATCAAAACTTTCACAAGTTCAAAAACAGTTTTGAGGGAGTGTCATTATATGGGTAATGATTGTAACATTCAACAATTTTACTTTATCAAATATTAAGAAATATCCTGGGCGCAAATGCGGCCTGCTTAATACTAATATGCCGCCCCCTCTCCCGCACAAGTCTTTGACTTCTGGGATAAATCTCGTGATTAGAATGAGGGGTAGAGATATATCGCGCACTTACACTAACTCCCGTGACATCCACTCATCCAGTCAATTTTTAAACACATTTATGAAAGGTGACACAACTGATGAAGGTAGGTTGTTCCAGTGAGTAAACAATCTATTTGGAAAGAAATGTTGTCGTACAGAAGTTTTGAAATTTTCTTTGGATAATTTAAACTCTTGACCCCGTAGACGCAGATCCAAATTTAAATGGAACAAATTAGGGAAATCACTGTTATAAGAATTACCACGTATCCGATAAGCCTGAATAAGGTCGCCTCAAAGTCGTCTGTTGTTTAAAACAGAAATGTCAAGTTCATGGAGACGTTCGTGATAGGATAAGTTACTAATTTATTTTTTTTCTCGCGGTTTAATATTTCAGAAATATAACAGAGAGATTACATATAACAGAGATTGTGAATTAAAAAAGTTTTCAATCTAAAAGAATTAATCAACTTCAAAGTTACAGTTTATTCCAAAACTGACGAGTATAAAATTGACAGGCAATTAGTTTATGAATATAGTCAAATTTACAGATACCTAAATCTTAATTTTGGAACCCAACCAATACGTAGGAGTAGTGAAGATCGACGACCCCAATGTATATAAGATTGTCAACAAGATACCTGTGTTCCTTATTTATTTCTTTAATTTTCTAAAAGGCCATCTTTACCTACAACGTTTTTATTGTGTCTGCATTTCCATTCATAATTTTTCTAAACACTTTCATATCTCTTCTCTTTTAATTTCATCAAATACGATTCTAGGCCAGAAAATGAATTTCTTTCTTGACAGTATGGCAGTTGATGAGTACCTACATCAACTGCCATCCTCTGTTGCAACTTCAACTCATTTATGAAAAAAGTTTTATGCAATCGTTGCTACATCTTACACTAATAGTCTCAAAGTTTGTATAGTTACTAAAAAATGTCTTTTTAATATCCTAATTCATAACCTCCTGAATACCTAATAATCACCCCTCACTCACCGACTAGTAAAGTTGAAATCGACCCATCCCTTCTCCATTCACGGAGTGATAAATTGATAAATGATATCGCATCATGCTCCAATCGACAGCTATTAGATAGACTGAGTCAGCCAAATGGTGATTAGTGCAAGACCCTTATGCACGGGCTGTGAATGAGAGGGATAATATACTAACGAGTATATCATGAGTGTGTCTGCTGAAATGCATAAAAACGAGATTATTTATGCGTTCCTCAGCTCGATGTTCGTCACACTTTTCACGGATTATTAAGGTCTCTTGCATGATAAAGGAAGGGATGTGAGGGGGCAATTGTTGTTTGGTAATTTTCTTTGTGTGTAAGTCCTGTAAAAAGAGGAAGTCTTTTGTGTTTATTTAGGGTGACTGATCTTTAGGGGAAGTACACATTCTTTATTTCTATTTAATCGATAGGGAAATACAATATTTGCTACCAAAACATTCGCAAAATACGTATAATTGGTATTGGTGTCTTTGACCATTAAAAATGCATAGCACAGTCAATATAATTTTTGCTTGTAATTATTGTCCACTATCAATCATGCGGTATTAGGCAATATTATTTGAGCATAATGGATATTACAACACTGACAGTGAGATGGTGCCATAAATACTAAAATTATAATAAGTCTGTCAAAAACTTAAGGGGAAGGAGCATCCGGGACTGACGGTTCTGATTTTTAAGTTATTGGAACAAATTTTGTATAATTATTTATGGGCCCACTTAGGTAGCTTGGTTTCTACGTCACAACATCATTTTCTATAAAAAAAAAATGTCTCTAACAAATCTTTTTACATTTAATAATGCGATTTTGCGAATACACGACTGCACACTGTTAATTGGAGTATTAGTAACAAACTTGATTTTAATATTAGAAACTGTTCGATAATATCTTTTACAATAAATGGTACTCCAATTAACTTTTCTTGCGTAATGAATCGAAGCGAACTGAAAAGAGTACCTTCTGTGAAGGATCTTGGAATAACTGTGGACATACAGTTATCATATAGAGAACATATACAGTGCTTTCGAAAAGTAACGAATAAATTCATTATTTTTTAAATTGATAAGTTTTCGAAAAAATCCCCTGGTCATCGTCATCGTTGTTCGAGATATTACGTCATCGACAATTTTTTTAAATAGCAACCCCCAATATTGACCATGCCATTTGAAAGAGCGTTCTACATATCACCAAGAAAAATTATGGTGTTACATAACAAAAATTTCCAGAAAATAATTTTTGAAGATTTTAAAATTTCATTTTTACAATACTAAAAATGATAATTGTTATGTAAAAAATCGACTAAATTAAATGTGCCGTTTAACTCATTACAAGCGTTTGTGATTTTTTCTTTCAAATGATTAATATCTCACCCATAGGCCCTCCATAAAAAAATCGAGGGGTGTTATATCTGGAAACTTTCCAGTCCACTGAATAGGTCCAATAATCCCAATCTATTTTTATGGGAAAATGTCTAAATATTGCCGCACAATCCTGGTCTTGAAGGGTGGAGCTACGTCGTGCTGAAACCATAGGTTTCTCCTTAACTGCAAAGGCACATTCTCCAGAAGTGCAGGAAATTCTTCTTGTAGGAAATTTAGGTAACTAATGCTGTTCAACGTATGTTCATAAAAATAAGTCCCAATTAAATGCCTACCGATAATGCCACACCAAACATTTACTCCAAAATGGCCTTGGCTTTGTACTGGATTTGGAATGTGGGCATTTTCGATGGACCAGTGGTTTTCGTTGCTCCTGTTTGGCAAACGATTATTGATGAACCGTCTTTCGTTCGACCAAAGAACGTATCAAAAAAAATTCTGATCAACAGTTTCTACATTACTACAATTTGATCTATAAAATTAAGTCTGTTCTCAATGTGACGCTCAGGCAATACTCTAAATTGTGAATTTTGTAATCATTGGCCTTTTAAAATTTGTTAAATGGTTGATTTATCTAAATTCAATTCCCGGCTAGCCTGCCGTATCGAATTTCGCGGATTTTGTTTGAAATATTGTAATAGTTTAACTGTATTAACATTGTTTTTTAATCTTCGGTCAATTATTTGATTCTTCCGAACAGAAAATGTATCTTCTTTCATCGCAAGATCGCCTCCAATTTTGTAAAGGTTCTATGATCAGGAATGAGGCGCTCTGGATGCCTTTCTCGATATAAATCTACAGCTCTTTTTGAATTTTTTTCTGACTTGCATATCATATCAACTTTTTCTGAATGAGAAAACATTTTTAAGCACAAAAGTTATACGTTTGGCGTTCGTATTGACTAATGACAATTATTTTGTGACATTTATGCACTTTATACAATGAACATTATTTTCCAACGACTACTTGATCCTTCCACCGCTAATGTGAATTTCAGGTGGTATTTCTTTTAAGACTACTTAGGACAATATTGCCTATAACATTTAAGCGGGAAGTAATACAGAAAAAAATCTCTAATAAAAGTTTATTAGAAAAAAGAGAGTTTGTAACTTGCATATTTGGGTATGTTTCTGAAAAAAAAAAATTGAAAACGTCATTTCTGTCAAAATGAATGTCATCCCATGTAACACCATGTGTCCCATAATTTTATTTAAATTTTTTGTATTCTCACAGTATGCCCATATTATCGACTTTGAGACACCCTTAATTGTAATGTTATGTTTGTTGCTGCCCTGTAATTGGATTGCTGTCTGGACAGCAGTATTTCTAAATAAATAAATAATTATTATCTAAGTTATTTTTATTACCTTTATTCGCAAATATTAAAATTGATAAACCTTTCTAAGGTCGAAATATTTTTCATGTCGGTTATTCTTATGAAAATCCAGGCTCCTCTCTTTCCGTAATAAAAATAGAAAAATGATAAAAAAAATGATAACGTCATTAGTCGTTTCTGTCAAAATGGAGCTTACCTCATCCCATGTAACGTGACTCAAATTGTATCTATACAGTCACGGTTTAAAAAAGCGCTGCAAGATGTGAGCTTTCGTACAGGATAAATGTACATATTGTGATATGTATATTTATCCTGTTGTCCTGCTTGACGTATGCAAAACCGTAAAATATTTCGTTTTTCAAAGTACTCAAATGAGCCACACCTGTCCTAGGGGTAGGAGGCTACACATTCTATCATTAGCGTAGCTATTTGGCATATTCATTGAAACATTAATTCGAAAACTGAATACCAACTTAATTATCTGAATCAAGTTGATTTCCTGGAAGCACCAAACCACGAAAAGTGATAAAATCACGAGCTATTCAACATACGTGTTACATAATAGATATCACCAAAATAAACCCTAACTGCATCCTGTTTTGACCGTTGAGGTAACGATGCGTTCAATCCGAGGCTCTCAGGCATGAGTTCACGGGCTATTTGAAGATGATGTCCGTATATTTTATGACACTTCCAGTTCATAAAGTCACGTGCCGCTGTCCGCTGCCGCTCGATATTATTTTTACATTAAGGAAGTGGCACAAAAACGCACCAGTATTAAACGTGAGGTACAACTGCCGTGGCTACTTAAAATCCGGTATTAAAACGCAGTTACAAAAGTTGTAATGAAGAGTTTTTACGCTTTTTAGCCACACGTTGCGCCATAAAAAGTAACGATTTGTGAGATAATTACAATAATTACGTGAAACTCATTGTTTTCGTAGCTCTTCGAGCAGTTCCATCTGTTACGTAATTTATATAATCTAAGAACGAAATATAGAATAAGTACCTAAGTTCCCTTCAAAATTTGCAATTCGACCAAAGCAATTAGGGATGTGACGTTCGTAAAACTCGTCAGGATAAACCCCTATATCCAAACACTTCTTGCTTACCATTTGCAATAGATACTTAATTATGATTATATTACCAAATTGTGTTTTGTTCCTATACTTCTATTCTACTTCTGTGCAGTGCAACTGAATCTTTGCACACAGTAACCTCAAAATTAACACATTTTGAATGTTTTCTTGAGGTAGTATTTAAAAGCTGAATTAGCTCTTTCAGAATTATTTATGCCATCCCATCCCATCCCATCCCATCCCATCCCATCCCATCCCATCCCATCCCATCCCATCCCATCCCATCCCATCCCATCCCATCCCATCCCATCCCATCCCATCCCATCCCATCCCATCCCATCCCATCCCATGCCATCCCATCCCATCCCATCCCATCCCATCCCATCCCATCCCATCCCATCCCATCCCATCCCATCCCATCCCATCCCATCCCATCCCATCCCATCCCATCCCATCCCATCCCATCCCATCCCATCCCATCCCATCCCATCCCATCCATCCCATCCCATCCCATCCCATCCCATCCCATCCCATCCCATCCCATCCCATCCCATCCCATCCCATCCCATCCCATCCCATCCCATCCCATCCCATCCCATCCCATCCCATCCCATCCCATCCCATCCCATCCCATCCCATCCCATCCCATCCCATCCCATCCCATCCCATCCCATCCCATCCCATCCCATCCCATCCCATCCCATCCCATCCCATCCCATCCCATCCCATCCCATCCCATCCCATCCCATCCCATCCCATCCCATCCCATCCCATCCCATCCCATCCCATCCCATCCCATCCCATCCCATCCCATCCCATCCCATCCCATCCCATCCATCCCATCCCATCCATCCCATCCCATCCCATCCCATCCCATCCCATCCCATCCCATCCCATCCCATCCCATCCCATCCTATCCCATTACTGTCAGTTGCAGTTTCTAAAATATTTTAATGAAAATATAATGAATTATTCATTTTTTCGTATGACGTAAGTCGTTTGAATTCTTGTCGCGAAGTACAACACTGAACACATGACATGGTATCTCCTCCCTGGTAAGCAGTGACATCCCTCTGCTAGATTCATATTACTCAGATGTTTCATAATTTTGCTATGTCGTATTGTTGTCCTACTGTTGTCCTATTGAGGTTTATTCCTCTTCTATCCTTGTACCATTCTAGCTAACTCGTCAAGTCGAGTATCAATTGCTTTCAGTTAACGAAACATTTTCTTCACTCGAAAATGAACACTTTGAAGTAATTTCTGTTCATAGTCACTCCATTTCATTCTAAACATATACAAATAAAGTGTCTCTCAATAATAAGTTGTAGTTGCACACATACAAAAACCATGTTGATCCTTATTTGATTTTACGCTATACATATATAACTAAAATTTATGCGTTTCGAGTCACAATTATAAGTTGCAGTTGCACATGTACCAAAAGTATATTCATTAGAATAGCGACGTTAGTTATTACAGTTATTAGCATACGAATGCAGCGATGACAACGGTGTCCTATATCCTCATTTTCATTTTCGCTTATGATCGGCTTGAGAGTCGTTTAATGAGACTAGCCGACAACAAGTTTGCGTTTGTAATTAAACTTATAAAACAGATTATCGTGTAACGATACCTTGGTTGCATCCTGAAATAAAGTTGGGGATAAAAGTAATACATTTTTATTTGTACGGATAATTAGGTATCCAAGTTTTCATTACAAAGCGTGTAATTACTTTTATATGGTGTAACTTCATAATTGACGTATTATCGCAGCATCCAATAAAGTAATATACACGCGACAAGAATTCAGGCAACCTACGTCATACGAACAAATGAATAATTCATTATATTTTCATCAAAATATTTAAGAAACTGCAACTGATAATAATAAAATTATATACTACACTAAAAGTTTGCAATATATATTGCACTAAATTGCAAAACATGATTGTTTTTAACACGACCAAATATCGAAAATTACGTTGACAATAAAAACAAATGTGTAACGTCAGCTGTGACGTAAGACGTCTGAATTCTTGACGCGAGTATATTAAAAACACCTATTCCACACTATTAACTATTAACCCCTACAGCGGGGTCTCCAATGTTGAAATACCTTTTCTTTTTGTGTAACACCTTGTATAATGAATGAAATACTTTTTCAACCGGTATTTCATACCAAGATCATTTTTTCTATTTCTGTCGTAAATATATTTTCGGTTTCATATCAAACCTAAAAAACCGATTTATCCGGCACACTTTCTATATAAAAACTTCAGATGTTCGATATAAGCAAAAGCCCTAGAGGAAACAACGTACCGTTGGATTCATTATAATCCATTCCTGATGGATAAAATGTTTTGTTATCCTCGTCTTGCCGTAATTGCCGAAACATGTACAAACAATTTGCGTCGTATTCCGCTGAAATCTGAAAACCGGAGACGTATTCCCTCCGTCGTCGCCGAGATTCCAAATCCTTTCCAATACAAAACAATATGTTTGCTGAAAAGATAGCGAGCTTTATTAAATTTCAGCGAATCGAGGAAAGTTGCGCGATATAAAAAGAAATCTTTGTCTAGAATGAACCGCAAAAGGAAAATTCAATTGACATTGTCTCATTTTCCATACGTACACGTAATGCGTTTTAAGGTTTCGGGATGATTTTCTAATTTATTTTTATCTGAGATCTCCCTCTGTTCGTTCCATTTTCTCAGATATGTTGCCTTAAATTTTCACACGTGGTTTTCGGATGAACGTCTCTCGGAATAATACGGGTTTAGGGCCAAATATATTAGGAGAGAAATTCGATTGACAGAAGGATATCCTCCGGAATTTGCAACGAAACAGCCAACGAAGTTTTGGGAGCAAAAGCATATGTAAATAAATATGTTTTACATGATCCCTCGTAAATAAGTGTGGGAAGATGGAAAGGAATCAATTTTGAAACAGATCTGTTACAAATGACTTATTCTTTTCGACGGAATAAAAGCCAGAAATAAAATACTAAATAATACACTATTTCTTTTATATATCCTTTTATTAGGTATGTATTAATAATATTGTGTGAAATTAACTACTCTGCGGATTAGTATCCCGACCAGCATTGAATTACAGCAACAGTTTCAAGCCATATATTAATTATTATTAGTGTAGTTGTAAATATTCAAATTTCGATTACTAAGAAAACCTCAATAATTTGTAGTAAGCATTGGAAGCGCTAGTATGATATGTATGTTGGTTATTTCACTATTTATTGATTTTGGTGAAAATTAATGGGCCTGAAGCAATCCTGGAAACCAGCGTAGCTCCAAAATTACTGCCAGAAAAATCATCTTCAAGGTACGAGCATGAATACTACAATTTCAAAAACTGGAAGAGAAAAATGGTGTGATTGGGGTAACAGAAGATGTTTTTAGAGTTTGCATGAATCGCCTATGTGTTAGATTCAGTTCAGTTCAATTTTCAACTATTTCATCGTCCAAATTTTATAATACTGGAACAGTTGCACCATGATGATACATTTCTCTGTATGTAGTATTGTTTTAAAGATTTAACACGATCCACTGTGTTAAATGCTATGTATGTTTAAGTATTATTTGAATCATTAAAGGTGTAGAACTCACGCATTAAAGGGTTTATGCGTGCCCAAATGTATCTTGTGAGTTAAAAGTGGTCTGCTTACTTCCTGCTTAGCCTAAGCGGTTTGGCTGCTACTCATTTACAAATGTATGTTGTTGACATTTTCCAGAATGTATAAGGTATAAAGTTGTGCAATATTACAATAATTTTCACTTTCTTCTTACAAGAATATGATTTGTTCAAATATCAAGCTTTCTGTTTGGATCTTCAGTACGGTATCTCGAAAGGATAAATCGTCTTTAAATCCGCTCTACACACATTCGTGTGCGAATCAAGTTGGGAATTTAGACTACGACCCCATATTCACAATGTTTACAGTTTAGTTATAGCACCTTAATGAAATGGATCGTGAAGTAACAGCTGCTGCAATACTATATGCAAGAGTATACTATAACGAGCGTATCTATCAAAAAGTAATAAAGTAAAAGTGGGATAAAAGAGGTAGTTGGTAACTCAAATTTATAGCAACAGAACAAGATATATATCCACTTTATTTTTGTGGAGTACTCTTTAATGACTTAAAAAATAATTATTTGTTGCAGTGTAACTACGAAAAAGTAATTTTCGAATTAGCTGCTGAATCGTTTGACGAATTTCACTACGTTACTACGTTAGTAGATGGGACACATTTACCTACTCCAAAAGGGGAAAAACTCGCAAAGCCGCGTAGAAGCCACGAATACCACGCAAAGACATTTGCATTCATGTTCATGCTCTTGTAGAGCGGGTATTAGAAGAGCTATTAATAATATGATATATAAAACGTCCTTTGTTAGACATGACTCAAGATATTGCAGGAATGTGACAGTTTCTATATATGTACAAGTTAACTTGTTTTTGTAATTATTTTTGAACTGAAATAAAATGTGTTCTATCGATTTGGGACACATTATACAATATGTAAAGATTGTGATACATACTTCTATTGCAAGTTCTGACGTAAGACTACGTGATGTATATTTGGCAAACACTGAATTCCAGGCAACAGCTATTCTTCGGGCTAATACCCCGACCAGCATTAAATTACACCCGAAGAACCTCTAGTAAACAGTCAAAGCCACTCGACAGCAGGCCATCAGACATATACCCGTTTCGAACTTATTAGCTCTCCTCAGTCATATCTCTTCCCTCCTTTCCGAACTAAATCAGCAACGACGTATTTTCCGAGCTAAAAAGTGATCGAAAACAGAAATCTTCTAAAGTGGCAGCACAAAAAGCTTATTTACAAGCGGTTAACTACTACATTTTCACGAACAAAGAGGCTATTTAACGAATAATGAAATTACTCGTCCTTTTTGTTTTCACTTTAAGGAAATCTCTATGGTACAATTCAGCTGCGTCGTCTTTAAATTCCAATATAAAGAACTCGCAGATCTACTTAAGCTTTTTAGTCCCTAACTCCCCAATATGTATGTAAATTAATATTGTTTTAAACTTGTGCCTGCCGATCTGGTATTCCTAATCGCCACTTAAGTGAAAATGTTACATATCGCGCTCATTAATCTAGATCTCGAGTTGATGAAATGAGACTTACCATTGTGTAACAGGTTTACTTCTAATGGCGTACATAAGTAGACCGGTTAGAGTAGCTGTCTACGAACGTTTTACATTCTGTTTGTCTGATTTAGATAAAACAAAAATTTGTTTGGGGGATAAATTCAAAACTTCGATTGAAAGGTCGATTTTAATAATTTAAATTTAAATAAGTACCAAAAAGGGTTAATATTTGATAAAAAATATATTATAAATATACCGGGTGATTTAGAGATTAACTAAAAAATTTTTTGAATATGTAAAGGACTTTTACAAATACACTTCTGCACAGCACTGGAAATTGATCCACTGTAATACCTGACAAGGCAAAGCATGCAACCGGACAAAAAATTGAAAGAAATAAACATTTTATAACATCTATTTTATACAGCAAATTGAATTGCTTTTACCGCTATTAATAATAATAATATCTCTACCCCTCATTCTAATCACGAGGATTAGCCCAGAAGTCGAAGACTTGTGCGGGAGAGGGGGCGGCATATTATTATTAAGCAGGCCGCATTTGCGCCCAGGAACGACTTACGTTGGTAGGCCTTAACCACCATTCAGTGCAGGAATGAGGGAAACCTGGAAAACCTCATTAATTAGGGGGGTAGTTAAATGCCAACCGGTATCAATCTCTCACATTGACCCAAGTCAACATTCTTCCACCCTACCATACCCGCAGAGAGGGTGTCAATCTCTCCACGAATATAGCTTATATTCGGTCTACCGGCTGCAGGGGTCGAACCCACAGCGATCCAGTCACCTAGATTCAAGTACTGACGCTTTAAACCGCGCGACCACTGACCAATCCAACCTGATATTATTGTTAATCATTAGAATTAATTTGTGGCTTTAGTTAATAAAATAGTTTGGCATACCTGATCTTATAACAATATCATTTTGGGTCCGACTTACCCAGTTTCTACAAACACAAATATTTCTGTCTCTTGTCCGTTTTGAACTCGTAAGTTATAGGCAGTAGCTATGATACGTTTGTACACTTCGATGCGATACATTTAATTGTTTAAATATCCCCTCAAAAAGAAGTCGATAGGATTTAAAGTTCGTGGCGGCCATGGTATCGGCCCTTCTCGCCCAATCGCAATATTAACACGCTGTACATGCTACGGATATAATTGAGCCTCGTGTATGACACGCCACACTGCCGCAATATGCCTTGGACGCCCTGGACCTTTCTCTGTTTCACGATTCAGTTGCAAACTTCCCGTGTTACGCCCGCATTGTACAACACTTGCACTCACCGCACACGGCGGTAAAAGTACCTGCATTTGGCACATGTTTACCGGTAAAGCGTCCTATTAAAACATTTTCACTTAACCATAAATTAAAACGATATGCATCAACTCCGAGTTGCTATACACGAAAGCCATTTTTGACACTTGAAAAACTAACATTCGCATCACAAAAACGTTAATGCTATAAGTAATTGGATTTCGGATCTATCTTTTTGGAGAAATTGTGATTCATCCTGTACTCACTTATTGTTGTTGTTGCTTATATTGACCACAAGTTAGGAAGAAAAATTTTACTAAGGCAACTCGATGTCAATATGGTTTTATTTTGACTTGAAGCAACTGCTCTAAAAATATGTTACATATATAATTTACTGAACACATAATAATAAAAAAATAACTAAATGACAATAAAATGTCAAATGCTGCATGACAACTCATGCATATTATTTTGCCGCATTATATTAGAAGATATTTAAAATACTCTTGTAAATATTAATTTTGCAAAAATTATTTTAGGGTTGTAAAAATATATACATACAAATTATTGCAGATACATATTTTATTAAAATATTATTTACATTAATCATACTTGTAAAACCACCTGCATACCAAATATAGGATAACAGTACATATAAAATATAGAGTATTCGTATGCAATCACCAAATGAATTTAGAAAATATTATTAAAGATGATCATAATTTATATGTCATGTACATATCGCCATAATTTACATTTTGAAGCTAAAAAATGACAACGATAAAGAAATTTAAGTTTGTATTGTACGATGTCCAATTTTCTTAAACAATTCCTATCTTTGTTAATTAGTTTTGATAATATCGTCTTTAACCAGGATTAAAAGAAATTTCTAATGTTAATGCAATACAGCCGTAAAAGTTAATGATGTAACGAAATATCCTTTCCTAGGAGCATAGGCGTCCAAAAAAAATTTGCTAGAAGGTGGCCAAGGATAATTGCACCCCATAAGTCTAGAGTAAATAAACTGCTGAAATATATTAGTAGGTATATCGTAAAATGTTTAAATATTCATAAAATTTTAATTGTTTTTTTGTTGGTAATAAATCTGCTGTCATTTAATTTAACTTAATTCTGGAAAAATAGATATTCCAAATTGTAACTCAGCCTCACATTCAGAAACCTATATGGAGAGGTAGACAAAATACTATGTTTAGCCTATTTGGTTTCCTTGTTATTTTACTTAGAAGCAAAGGAAACCTGTAGAAGAGGACAAGCAAAAATCAATAGAAACATGAATATTTTAAATTAAAGTCCATATTCCTAACCTTGGCTGGAATTTTTTGATCTGCCCTTGCTGTTCTAGGGCTAGGTGTTGTGAGGGCAGAGCTACTATGAGTACCTCTGAGCCCGCTCATATGTATAATTTGATTTTTACTGTTGGTACTACGGCTACTAATGTACAACCACTTTTCTGCAACTGGTTGCATCCCATGCTTCTAAGGTTTCGCCGCTCTTCATTGTCAACATCTTCAGTGGTAACTCTGCTTTGAATGTTTAAGTTAATGTAAAACAAAGACATTTTTAAAATTTAAGAATCTTTGTATAATTTTTTTTATTGTTAATATTCTATAATAATTCTTATCTCTTATCTTTGAGATAGACCCTGATTTATACTGTTCTTTTTTTTCGATGATTCCATTCTTAACAAACCATTAAGAATACATCACAAATAAACCTTAATGTCAGTAAAAATATAACAGATGTCCAGAAACGACAAATCATATTTGAATCACATTTACATACTACATCTGCTAATTCTTGATTTGAATAAATAATTTTGAAATAAGACTGAATATAAAATTACCCACGCTTGCTTCTGCGTTATGCCACGCACTGAATTTGTTTGTGTACTGTATTGTGCATTGTCCTGTAGTTTGTCTTAACACAATTTTGTTCCAATAAGCATTAAATTTCTTTTGAAACTTATGAACAACAGTACATTTGAATTAATTCGCCGGTTTTCAATCAAAATATTGTGTTGCTTTGAAAACGCAATATTTGAAAGCCAACCGTGCAACATAAGTTGAAATGTTAAATAGTGTATACAATCTCGAAAGTTTGCCGAAGCTAGTATAAATTAGCATTAACGCAGTATTCCGCGGTATCTTATGATTAAAACTTCTGTTTGGTGTTGTTTCTGGGCAATAAAACTTTGGAATGTGTCCAGTAATATTAGGTATACCTCTAACGCGTTAGATGTTTTCATTACAATTGTTTCAAATTTATGGATGCCCCAACTACAAATTGTCTCGGTAATAAACTTGAAATATTACTAAGTTGGCACCATTCCACGGCCACCGAGAAACTGAAAACGATAATTAGAAGTAAATATTACGAGCGCACAAATTCGTTTTATATACCGTAATGAAATTGTGCCTCAAGTTTAGTGGAACAATGTCGACTTCCCTCGCAGCTGCAATTTTATTGTATCCCTCACCTAAAGCGAAGCACCATTTAACAATAATATAAATAATAATAAGTTTTTATTTCTCAATACAGTGTTTATAGAAAAATAAGATGTAAATTTAACATAGAACATGGATGAAGATCTGATAAACTTCCAGTACATGAGGGTTTCATCAGCAAAAACCTATAAACTAACAACAGCTTAACGTATTCATCTATATAAACTGAAATAAATAGTAAAAAAGAAGAAAATTATTAGAATAATAATACCTAATAATAGATATTTATACACTGAGTTAAAGAGTATTTCATTTTTCAGAGAATTCTTTTAACTCACGTGGCGGATACTATATTTTTTATTCAATTGTGGCAGATTATTGATGTTTAGCGTAATTTTATACTCTCTACAAACTAACGCAAATGTTTCTACTTCTTCTCTATTTTGAACTTGTAAGTTATTGGTAGCAGCTATGATACGTTTGCGTAAATTATGAATAGTGTCCACTTGGTTGCAATATACTTAATTTTTTAAATATCCCCACAAAAATAAGTCTAAATAATTTTCATAAAGTCAGAAGATGGTGGTGTCCATAGTACCGGTTCTAATGTATGAAAAGCCACACTGCTACAATACGCCGTGGACGTCCTGGACCTCCATCTCTTCCACGATTCGGTTGCAAACTTCCCGCGTCACGCCAGCGTTTGTACTACACTTGCACTCACTGCACACTGTTGTAAAAGTAGCTGCATTTGGCGCATGTTTGCCGGGAAACCGTACTGTAAAAGCATTTTCACTTCAAAATGAATTAAAACTATAGCCATCAACTGCGAGTTGCTAGACGTAAGTCATTTTTGACACTAACTTGAAACTAATGTAAATACTTGTATCACAAAAAAGTTAATACGATAAGTAATCAGATATTTGAAATTGCCTGGCTAGAGAGAGGTTGAAACTATTAGTACTTCAATAATTAAAATGTTTTACGATGTTGACTCCATTTTTCATAATGCATGTATTCACTTTTTTTTTAGATGTGTTCTCAATCACCCTGTATAAATAGAGTCATTCAGCACTATAAAAATCATATCGATAACTTAAGACAGCACTCTCTTTCATTATTATCAATGTTTATGTTAATATCACACCTAGTTAAGCCTCCTAGTCGCCTCGTCTGCTAAATAGTTTCGCTTATAAAAATTTACACCTAACAGAAACGACAAACATATTTTTTAATATGATGATGAGTTATAAATTTAATTTATATGGTAAGAAAAAGATTTGTGAACTTCAGGACTGCGGATTAGATGTGTTAACCTACCTTTAAATATCGTACATCTACTCTATTATTGTATCTAGAATAAGAGGAAACGAAATGCCTTGTAATTTATAATTTTATAAGTAATCAAGATGTTGTAAAAACCTGTTACACACATAGACATACTGGGCCAACACATCTTTGATAACATATTGAATGTGTTCGTGTTTTTTGCTTCAATAGATAATTCTTTCCTAGTAGTACGTTATTTATTTATTAAACATGTTTGACAAACTAGTGCTTAGGTTCGATGTAAAAATCTATTTATTCATATATTTATCTAACACAAACATCTTAATTTCATTATCTCTAGAAGTTTATTAAAAGTTGAATTATCTGTAGATAAATTGAAGCCAGCCATTGAAAGTGTCCTTGCATAAATATATTAATATATATTAATTATCCTAACTTTCATAATGTCAAATGTAACACAGTGCCTTATAATACAGCGAGTCCCCAAAAAAGCAGTTTGAACCGTCTGAATGCGTAAAATGTTACCAGAGCTAATACAATTTTGGTGTCCCAAAATTAATTATAATTAATATTAAGGACTTTATTATTAAGGATAATTTTTGTTTTGTTTCATATCATCGAAGAGATCGTGCGTTTGAATTCGATTATAAACTGGATGGATCTAGTCTTACTCGTCCTGAATATTTTTGCGATCTAGGCGTAACCTTTGATCATAAATTAACATTTGCGTTAAGAAGAGAATGTTAAAAAAGTGGTATCTTCGGCTTCTAAAAATTTAGGTTTTGTCATAAGAAATTCGCGAGGCTTCACCAATCAGCATGTTTTGCTTTCTTTTTTAACTCCTTTATCTAAACTTGAATATGGTAGTTTAGTTTGGTATCCAGGTTATAACATCCACAACCAGTGTATTGAAAATGTACAGAGAAGATTTTTGAAATGTCTCTCTTATAAGCTGGGGCAACTACCCTCCCATAAGTGTATCTCAGAATGATCTTCTGAGAAGATTTTCCCTACCTAGTTTGTTCGGTCGTCGTAGATAGCAATCTGTTTTATATTTATATAAAATTATTAACAACAAATATGACTGTCAAGAGATTTTGTCACATCTCAACATTCTTGTGCCCAGAATTGCAGCAAGGTCTAATACAATATTTTACCTTCCGATCCCAGGTACGAATTTATTAAAATTTTCGCCAATTTTTATTATGTGCACCAACTATAATAATCTGCAGAATGGCATTGATATATTTGCTTGTACTCAAAATAATACAGACGAGTGTTTTCTTAACATTGTATAGATTAACTAACTTTAACACTTTACTGAGTGTCTTTCAACCCTTTTTTTTGTTTGTTTTACTGTATATTGCTATATATGTTGTTATCTATTTCTAACCTAATCTAATTTAACTGTTTTGTTCTCTCAGCCTGTAATTGGTCTTCTGGCTGTTGGTTGTAGTACCAAATAAATAAATAAATAAAATAAGCGAGCTCCAATAAGTCTTCATTTCAACAAAAAAGTAATTTCAATGCATAAAATTATGCAAACTACGGGCAAATACTATATCAAATGTGCTTATCATGCACTGATAGGTGGACAAGTGAGGTGAAAAGTTGGCGTATTTTGAATTTTAATTGCCATAGGTGAAGTGTATAATTGATCTAATCTCACTATTCCGATTACATTAACACGCAGGAGGTGTTATAATTATTTATAAGTTGCCTTTATTTAATTTTTATCATAGTACTAGGTGACCCGGCAAATGTCGTTTTGCCATATGAATTATTTCTAGTGAATATTTTGGTAGTCGGCTTTGTTCTCATCCCTACTCCGTGTTGTTTACTGGGTGAGAACATAGAAATCATAAAATATATAGAACCTCAAAAGAGGTATCGAAAATAGTCAACCTATGGAAAAAACGCGAGTCTGGTAATATTACAGTAACTTAGCTTTCATGAGTGGGTTACATAGCGGGGTAGCTTCACACTAATAGGCGGGAATTTTAAATTTACGTCCAATTTGTGATTTCTATGGTCCAATTACAAACATTCCGTTTTGGATTCAATTGTATGCTGGGATTAAAATGCAGTGTAACCAACTGCTTACATTAATTTTTCCTTAGATGGATGCTTTCTAAGCCTTTCCATAGTCTGACTATTTTTGAGTGCCTAATGTAAAAGCTTCTGGCGTTCTATATATTTTATGATTTCTATGGATGAGAAGCACAAACCTAGCAAAAATATAGACTGCCGGCGACCGCTAATTCATGGCTACCCTAAACGGTCCAGAATCACTGAAACTTGGTTTTTATGACAATTTACGTTGGTTGTATTGTAGCGTGAATCTCTTTTGTTTACTGTGATTGGTCGCATTCATGTCACATTCTTTAATGACATTTAAAATGACAGCAAGTTAGTTAATTTCATATTGCAATGCAGCCATCATATTTGCACAACCGCCAACATAAAGCAAATAAAATATCAATTTTCTGGACCTTAGGTCCCTAGAAAACGCGGCCCCTGTCATGTGATCTGTATCGCTGTCTATATTTTTTCTAGGTTTGTGGTGAGAAGTGACACCGGTAGACGCCTGGCGGGGATAACTGATCTAGTGATAATCGATCAGTTATCTACCAGGGTTAAAAATGATTAAATTACTAAAATGGCTATTAAAAATAGGGGTTTGTGATAGAAGGGTGAAAATTAAGGGTTGTACGTATTTTTTAATGCCACATCATAAAAAAATAAAAATAAAAAATGTTGTCAAAAAAAATGTTTGGGGTGGACCACCCTTATCACTTAGGGGTATGAAAACTAGATTACGACCGATTCTCAGATTTACCGAATATACATATAAAATTTCATAAAAATCGGTCAAGCCGTTTCCGAGGAATATGGCGTCTAAAACTGTGACACGAGAATTTTATAAGATATTCTCGAATTATTTTTCTCATGTTAAGGTATGTACAAAGTGTTGTATTTACAATTTGTCAAGTTAATATCCTCCAAAATATTTATTTCAAGACTGTGTGTGTGTTATAAGGTTTTAGCTCGAAAATTGCGTTACAGTTATGTATTGTTTTAAGTAGCATTTTATCCAGGCAAGAATGTTTAAACGCGAGAACATAGTTCGAGCGTTTAATATTCTTAGGTGATTAAAAGGTAATTAAAACACGAATGCAATACAATGACGCGTGGTAGGTTTTGTTGTATCTACTGGTTGCTATGGTACGATATTTATTATCAATTATTTAATAAAGAATTGTATCTGAATTTGGTAAAAATGCAAGAAAATAATTGTGGTCCTGTGGTTGTTTTTGAAGAAGCTCAAGAAGCAATTTTCCATTTATTGTCAGCGAAATCCAGGGAACATAACGAAAAAGTGTTCGCCGAATTTTACTAATGGAGGGAAAAACGGAAAGTAATGACAGTAAATGAAGAAGTCATGCTACCGCATTTTTTAAATTTGAAGCAAAAATATGCAATTCCATCTATTTGGTCGAAGTATTCGATGTTGAAGACTACTATAAAGGTCTACAAAAATATAAGTATTGGAAAATATAACGCACAGAAGTCGAAGTTCGATAAACTTTTACGTATATTACGTTAATCTTCTTATTTTTTTTTAAGATATGTGAACGTTCGCGTTACAAGATAATTAAAACCAAACTTTCCTATTTGATATAAAGCAGATATCTCAAACTTTAAATCAAAAGAAATATTAAAGAGTGTAGACACTTAAGTCTCGTATAGATTCAACTTTTGTTGACTATTAATTTTTTGAACGTTACGTCAAGTGAAGTGGATGTAAACAATACTAATTATTTCAATACTTTCGACGAATTTAAGAATGAGGTAAAAATAAATTTCATTAACTTTGGAGAGCGCGTCATCACATATGTTTATCCACCTGAAAATTAGTGGTCACACCAAGAAGAAGCCGCTAATGAGTTTTATCCTGCTTCTGCATACTTAAAGACAGTGCCCATTAACTCCTACTTTATTTTACACATCAGCTCTTATTACGTTATTCAAATATCGCACAGTATAAAAAATGGTTTCAGAGTCTTCTGTTTGTCAGTTTTTTTATGCATTTTTTACTTTATCAGATCAGATTCTAATTTATTGCTTTCAAGTTCTTGTATATAACAGTTTTATCATCGATTATCCTAATTGCAGCGCCATCTGAAAAGTAATGTTTTGTGTTCATAGAAAAAGTAATTTCTTTAAACTTTAGGTATCACAATGCGGATTTAGACAATAGCCTACATACCTATAAATACCGTTTTAACGCTTACATATCTATTAATCAATTAAATTAATTACTGTTTACATTTTCTTCAACAATTATGATAAATGTTCTAGAACTATTGAATGAATGTAACACATTATTATCTAGTAATTAATTAATTAACTAACGGTAGAAAAAAACATAAATTAGAATCGACATGAATAAATTTGAATATAAAAGCTGACAACAATTTTCACCTCCCCTAATTATAATAAATTATAGAGAAAAATCTTTAAGTCCTATGTTATTCGGAAGTATTTGCATTAAGTCATTAATCAGTTTCACAGGTTTGTTCCGAAAGAGTGTAAAGTAACTGATTAGTTGTTTCCCACAGCACAGAGGTAGAAAATGATTGTATGCGGTTTGAATAGAATTCCAAGAATGTCTATAAAAAAAGAAAATGTAAGACATATAAGTAATTGCTTTCTATGTACACGATAACATCGTCAAAGTAACATATTTTACTATTTGTAATATGCACATTCACTTACTGAATTATTGTGAAAAGGATAAAAAGTAGAATAGTAGTAGAGATTATGTATTTCGTTTTATTTTAGAAATAAGAACTAACTATTATTACTGACTATGTAATAATTTATGTTAAAACAGTTACGTTGAAAGATGTTAGTAGTGTCTCTTTAAAATTTTATATTTTGTGTGAAGTTGTAGAAGAATGCATTTCAAAGAAACAATTCCAATGTTACTATAATTTATTTGTTAGTATCAGCAAGAAAATTCGTAGATCCGTCAATGACAGACCAGTAATGAAGAGAATAATTGCCAAAACGCCACTCGGTTCCCTTCTTAATAATATTGTTCTTAAAGTTCAATGTCGTTTAGCTGGTAGATCTACAACAACAAATATCTTAGCCTGTCTCAATAGTCGGATTCTATTTATGGAAAATGGTGCTCCCACTGATGTACTATATCTGAACTTCTTCAAAGCTTTCGAACGTGTTAAAACAAAATGATTTGCAATTAAATTAGATCATTTTGGTATTAGAAGCGGTTTGTTGATGTGAATGTCCATAATTCTCTCTAATAGAACATTAACAATACTTTGTCAGCTCCTCCCTTAGTGGAATCTGGTGTTCCTCAGGGATCCGAACTGAATCCTATCCTGCACTTACTAAACATACACTTCCGATCTTCCGTATTTTATCAATTCGCATGGTTTTTGCGCTGATGATTCCGAAGTTTTTGATAATCCGCTTATCGATTGAGATTATGAGCAGTAATATGGTCTTCCAGCTTTCTTAGCTTCAATTACTGTGAATTTTCATTAAAATGTTTTTCCATGTAAATCTCAGTAGATTCTAAAACATATCTAACTAAGTATTATCATCATAAGCAATTTCAACTGATTCAGCCTCGTTTCTATGTTGAGAAGAATATTATCAGCATGTTTCTTTTCTTAAAGAGAATCTTGTCTGACTATTAGCTAGAAATATTGATGCAGCTTTTGCCTACTGCTGCTAGAATTTTCTGTCAATGTGGTTATTTTGGCGCCATGGTTCATTAAGGCTGTCGGTCTAAAATCTAAGTAGCAACCTTCTGATGTTGTGGCATAAACTTAAAACCCTGTATAATTTCTCACTGTAAATTTCTAGCATAAACTCTTGTTTTCTAAAATACGTCTTATTTTAAATGTCTCACAATCACTGAAATTTGATAAGTCTTTATTTTGAAGTCTCTACAGGTGGCGAATTTAGTTGTCGATCCAAATTTATAGGTATTGTATAGACTGGTAACATCTACAGGGTGAACCTTAAATAAGTACAAATTTTTTAACTGCAGGTGTACTTCGTCATATAGATAAGTCTAGTGAAAGTCATTTTTCAAAAACTTCAAATATTTACGGAGATATTATTTTTTTTAAATACCCACATTTTGAGGACCGCTGACCAAATAGACCACTGACGTAACCTAATAAAATAAATCATATTATTTACTGATGGCGAGATTGCCATATCTTCTGTAAGATAAATAATTTTTTAAATTGAATTTTTACTATTTCTAGTTTAAATACACTCGTTTAAAATTTTCATAAACGATTAAAATATGAATTTTCTCAAGTTCGATACTGCCAGTTAAAGAGTTTAAGAAATTACTTAAATTATTTCAAAAAAATATCCATAAACGTGAATAAAAGCTCACCTACTTACTGAAAAACCAACTATTTAAACAGTTATCCATATTTCAGGTAATACCATTGTACACTGTTAGAAAGATTATCACAAATTAAATTATTTTATGAAGAATAACAAAAAACTATAATTTTCAAACAACATCTTAGAGTTAATTTCCACCACATAACCTCAAACAACGTATTAGTGCTAACCATTTCGTACCTCGTAGTTTCGTAGTGGGTGAAACAGCTTTTAAAAATAAACACAAAACATGAAATAACAAAAATAACTAGCTTGATGTATGCGTTCAATATCAAGAGAAGGGAAAGTAAAATATTTTAAAGCAGCATCAATCGCATGCAAAAAGAAACTGATGTTGTGTGTGTTGTAGGCACAGATAACAGGTAGGTGTCAGGAGCAGTAGGCGAATTGTCCCGCACAAGCCCCGTCCTCTACACTCTAGGATTCATAGAGGTTTTGTTGATGTTGATACTGGTGCACTAGTATAGTTCAGAACAAAGGAATACACTATTGAAAGTGCAATCAAAACATGTAATATTTGTGGAAAAGGATTTAATAATTTCAATGCACGTAAATTGAAAGTTAATATGAGATACTTTTGCATCTGTTTTAAGAGTTGCGGTACTAACGTATAAAACGTATTTAAATTGTCTACTTCACGCACAGTGCTTTTTCTTAAGTGTGTTGTGTATTTAATTAATATTTTTCGTGAAATACAGTGTGATTAAATATAATATGGAGCATTATCGGTCAGTGGTCGCGCGGTTTAAGGCGTCAGTACTTGAATCGAGGTGACTGGATCGCTGTGGGTTCGACCCCTGCAGCCGGTAGACCGTATATAAGCTATATTCGTGGAGAGATTGACACCCTCTCTGCGGGTATGGTAGGGTGGAAGAATGTTGATTTGGGTCAATGTGAGAGATTGATACCAGTTGGCATTTAACTACCCCCCTAATTAATGAGGTTTTCCAGGTTTCCCTCATTCCTGCACTGAATGGTGGTTAGGGTCTACCAACGTAAGTCGTTCCTGGGCGCAAATGCGGCCTGCTTAATAATAATATGCCGCCCCCTCTCCCGCACAAGTCTTCGACTTCTGGGCTAATCCTCGTGATTAGAATGAGGGGTAGAGATATTATTATTTATTATTATTATTATTCAAACAGTGAAAATGTTGACATGCTAAAAGCATATTTCATAATATCAAATAAGAAAATCAAAGACATGTCTAAAAATTCTAGTGTAACATTGGCAACGCTGTGGAATGCACATCCACCATGACTCCCGAATTAGCGGTCCTCAACAAGTTTTCTATTGAAAAATCACGAAATTTATTTAAAATTTTACTTTTTTATTCCTGATTTATTTGTAAAAAGACTATTAATTATGTTAGTCGCAGCAAGATACGTGAAAAACGGGTCTAAATAGGGAAAAGTTCCGTACAAGATGGATCGGAATGCGGTTTTCTGCATTTGCTTCTAAAAATTATTAATCCAAAATTCACCTAGGTGGGAATATGCCAAAATTCGTAGTTGCATTGCTGCAGCCAAAAATGCATTCGAAAAATGCATTTTTTGAGACGCCCTTTGGACGACTTAATAAATTTGTAGAAAAGAGTCGGAATTGGCCCAGAATGGGTGCCCTGGGGTTTTTGAGGTCGCTGATCACGATTATGATGTCCAAATCACCACCCTGACCACCTGGGGCTCAGGAACGCCGACGAAAGTCATCTCCGTGGAACTCTCACAAAATTCATTCCGGGAAGGAAAAACACTTGGTGCCCGGGGGGTTTTCGGGTCGCTGAATTCAAATATGGCATCGGCGAACACCCCCCAGACACCTGGTGCGTCCCAACCGGGACATGAACGTCATCTCCGAGGCTTTCCAGACACACTCGAAAAAGATGAACCGGAAATCGTTAAGGTGGGGTTTTTCGGTCGCCAAAGCAGAATTTGACGTCGAACAGGATCCCCCGAGCACCTGGTGCATCGCAACCTAGACCTGAAGGTCGTATCCAGGCTTTCCAGACACACTCGAAAAAGACGAACGAGAAATTGTTAAGGGGGGTTTTTTCGGTCACCAAAGCAGAATTTGACGTCGAAAAGGATTAAAGTTCAATTATGTATCCTGGAAAGAAATAGAGTGAATAGAAAGTCGATTTTTATGTAATTGAGTTTCAGAAACTCTTTATTGGTCTCAAATCAAATACAATTCAACCGTAACTTGACCTAACCTGCTTCATTCATAATTTCAACTCGTTACTAAATATCGGATTCTCCATCAAGTGACAAATCGTTAGCCTGTTCATTTTCTTTGTCATCTTTCTTATCTAAAGTCTCTTCCTCTGCCGCAATAATGTCTTCAACTGAATATCGATCGGTATTGCTGCAAGTAGCGCCTTCACAAATTTTACATGCAACATTGCAAGGAGGCCGTGCTTCCTACAAGTACAGTTCATCAGATTACAATTTCCTGCACATCCACAGAATATTAGTTCCATAGTGTTCTTGGGCGGAGGTTTTCTATCATTCTGACAGGGATCAGTGTGTCGCCTTCCTTTTTCCACCCCATTCTGTTGCATCCATGGTCACCTGGTCTCCGTGCAGTCATTCTTGAACCCAAGAACATTATGGAACTAATATTCTGTGGATGTGCAGGAAATTGTAATCTGATGAACTGTACTTGTCGGAAGCACGGCCTCCCTTGCAATGTTGCATGTAAAATTTGTGAAGGCGCTACTTGCAGCAATACCGATCGATATTCAGTTGAAGACATTATTGCGACAGAGAAAGAGACCTTAGATAAGAAAGATGACAAAGAAAATGAACAGGCTAACGATTTGTCACTTGATGGAGAATCCGATATTTAGTAACGAGTTGAAATTATGAATGAAGCAGGTTAGGGTTACGGTTGAATTGTATTTGATTTGAGACCAATAAAGAGTTTCTGAAACTCAATTACATAAAAATCGACTTTCTATTCACATTTCTTTCCAGGATACATAATTGAACTTTAATCCTTTTCGACGTCAAATTCTGCTTTGGTGACCGAAAACCCCTTAACAATTTCTCGTTCGTCTTTTTCGAGTGTGTCTGAAAGCCTGGAGACGACCTTCAGGTCTAGGTTGCGGTGCACCAGGTGCTCGGGGATCCTGTTCGACGTCAAATTCTGCTTTGGCGACCGAAAAACCCACCTTAACGATTTCCGGTTCATCTTTTCGAGTGTGTCTGGAAAGCCTCGGAGATGACCTTCATGTCCAGGTTGGGGCGCACCAGGTGTCTGGGGTGTTCGCCGATGCCATATTTGAATTCAGCGACCCAAAAAACCCCCGGGCACCAAGTGTTTTTCCTTTCGCGCATGAATTGTGCGGGAGTTCCACGGAGATGACGTTCACGTCCAGGTTGTGGCGCACCAGGTGTCTGGGGGTGTTCGCCGATGCCATATTTGAATTCAGCGACCCAAAAAAACCCCCGGGCACCAAGTGTTTTTGCTTTCCCGCATGAATTCTGTGAGAGTTCCACGGAGATGACGTTCATGTCCCGGTTGGGACGCACCAGGTGTCTGGGGGGTGTTCGCCGATGCCATATTTGAATTCAGCGACCCAAAAAACCCCCGGGCACCAAGTGTTTTTCCTTCCCGGGATGAATTTTGTGAGAGTTCCACGGAGATGACTTTCGTCGGCGTTCCTGAGCCCCAGGTGGTCAGGGTGGTGATTTGGACATCATAATCGTGATCAGCGACCTCAAAACCACAGGGCACCCATTCTGGGCCAATTCCGACTCTTTTTTACAAATTTATTAAGTCGTCCAAAGGGCGTCTCAAAAAATGCATTTTTCGAATGCATTTTTGGCTGCAGCGATGCAACTACGAATTTTGGCATATTCCCACCTAGGTGAATTTTGGATTAATAATTTTTAGAAGCAAATGCAGAAAACCGCATTCCGATCCATCTTGTACGGAACTTTTCCCTATTTAATCCGCAACTTGCTGCGACTATGTGTTCTATACAGTGAGCTGTACTGCTGGTTAAAATATTTGTACTTATTTAAGGTTCACCTCCCTTTAAGGTACTAATTGTAAAAAAATGGTTTGCAGAAATTCCACAGCCATCTCAAATTCATAGAGGTCTCTTGACTCATTAAGGCTTTTGATCTAAAATCCAAGAAGCAAGCTTCTGACAGTACAGCATATTTCTCACACATACTCCTGTTTCCTGCAGTGCTTTTAAAAGCCTCTTGAACGCTAAAATTTTAACAGTCTGTATACTGAATTAAATAAGACGTCCCTTAGAAAGCGTGCCAAAATTGGCCACTCTTAAAGCCGGTGGCGAATATTCTACGTCCAGCGGTATCCGACACGTCCTATCCAAAATAAACACTCCACCACCGCGCGCCCTGCAACTCAAGCCGACATTTCACTATAAAACTTTTAAAATATCCCCTTTCATAAGTATCAAGTGAGAAATGTTCCGCACGGATGCATTTTTCAATGGTGAGTCGATTGGCATTCATAAAAGTGCTTCGAACAGAGGACCGAACTCATTCGCGGCTTGCCCGATCAGAATGCAGGAAATGGCGCCCCAGAATTACATTTTCAGTAATTCAACTGGGAAGGTGTGCTAAGAATAAACAGGGTAACATTTTATGAAATGTATCGCAATAACTTAATATTTTGCTGGAATACTGTTTGGAGTATCCGAGAAGAGAGGCTTTTTCATTTTGTTCTTGAGGTTGGAGCAATGGAATTTTCAGTCTCTCTCTTCTACGGGAAAATGCGGAAATATCGATTCAATAGAATTTTGTGATAGGAATATGTTTGCACTTAGTTTTATTGATGTACTTTTTTTATTTATCTTCTATAAGTTAAACGTGATCAGCTCCGAATGAGAGAAGATATACGAGTACGAGTTTCTACAGAAATTAACAAAATATTTCAATAAGTACAAACTCCAAACCGAATAAATTAAAATATCTTTCAGAGTGAGTAAATAATGGTAGAAAGTCATGGATATGTAAATAATTTCTCGAAAATAAATATTAGATTGAAATATACAGAGTGAGACAGGAATAATCGGTCAACACTAAACTGGAGATATTAGACACCAAAATATTATATTTGAACTCAATATAGGGTGCTCCAAGTTTAAATTTTATTCTGAAATATCTCAATAATTGAGAAAGTTTTGATAGCATGAGATCAAAAAATATGTTTTGATTTATTTAAATAATGCGCCCTCTAGGAGTAACGTCAAAATAAGCTAATTCCCACAACAAAAACCCAACACTACCAATTTTCACAGTCATGCTAACTTCTTCAATTATTGAGAAATTTCAGAATAAAATTTAAACCTTGAAAACCCTGTATTTCTTAAACCAGAGCCATTCGTATAAGTCATGATTAGCTCAAACATAATATTTTGGTGTATAGTATCTCTGCTTAGTGTTCATTCTTTCAGTCTCACCCTGTATATGCAGTAATCACAAAATTTCATGGAATAAGAAAAATTTTAATTAAATAAGCATTTAAAACATTCTAAATATCTAAATAGTGTGACAAATAGATGATAGATAGTAAATTATTAATTGTTAATTTGTTTAAGTCAAAACTTCATAATGGAGTAATAATAGTAATTAATCTAACAAGAATGATGAATGAAAGAAAAAGGAAATTCAGTAAAGAAATTTCCTTAGTAACATGGTAGAAACAAAGGAATGTTTAGAAGATTCAAGAAGGAATCATCAATGCGCCGTCGCCTAAGTTAGATCGTGGCACTATACAGGAAGAAAAAAGTACCAATAAATACACAACAAATAAGTCACAGAAAGTAAAACCACCAACTATACTGTGTTTAATTAAAGAAATAGGTGTCAGAATAAGTTAGCAGAAGACAGTAATATCCCGTCAAGACTAGATTAAGCAGATTCCGTACTACGTAGGGTATGTGGAAAATGTAGTTTTGCCAGTTTACAACGAAATAATTAAAAACGAATGCAAAATACTGCAGTTAACTGAATTAACTGTTACCTATCTATCAGGTATTATTGCTAATAAGAATGTTAATTTTTGTCGTTTCTGCATTTAGAAATGCTACAAAAAAACGACCGCATGGCAGTTGACATTGTTAATAAATGTAAGCTTTATCTACGGATCTAAGCCATCTCAGTCGATGCTTATCATAGGCACCGACTTTTTGTGGCAAAACATTTTTTAAATGTCGAGCTAAAAATTTGGAATAATTTATTGTTTTTTAGGCCTCCCTAAGCACGTGGTTAAAATGTTTGTATTTAGTCATAGTTATGCACTTGAAGTATAGTACAAGTTTTAGCAGCCTCTGGTAGCTTTGAAATGTAATATCTTTCGTTTTTTCTTAATCTGAGCCCTCCGCGGCTTTTATTTAAATTAGGAAATGTGGAAGAAAACGCAGATAAATATACCCCATCTCTTTTTGGTATCGGCCAACGGATGCGTTTAAATTCCCGGAGAGTATCTGAACAAATTACATTATAGAAAACATAAAATGAGGCGCTCAAAGGAGGGACTGTTGATCCCATCTGGCATTCAGACCGTGTAGCGGTTCCGTATCAAGTCCAGCCTTTGTATCGCACACGTCAGGACCAGACTTCCAAGATACCCTCTATTGACACAGCCACAAACTTATCTTGTTGAGCTGTATCCTGCTATTCATACGATCCTGTAGGTCCTCAGCGAGAGTCTTGCAGCACATATACGTGTCTTGTTCGATTCCTCTCGCTTCGGATGTAAGACTGCAATATCCTAATTGCCGGGATCTGCTGGACCAGTGCGTTTGTAAGGAGTGGATAAATCGAAGCTTCCAAAAACTCTGGCCGTAAAAGTTAACTCAACCAGCAAAACAGTTTTTTTCAATTTATATAACAATTATGTTTTATTGCTTTCGAAATATATATTTGTTTTATTATAGCGGCAAGTTCCATTTTGTTGTTGTCAGTAACTGAAATATTTTATAAAGTTATCATAAGAACGTTTTGGCAGCTAAATTATAAAATATCTTACACGACAAATATATAACTAGTTTATAAACATTTCTGCGACAAGCTTATAAAACATTTTAGTTAATAAAACTAAATCATTTTATAATAATTTTGATGTGAGTTATCAACATAATACCGGGTATCCCAACGAAAATTTGACCCCCCTATAATTGGAAAACCGAATAATATTTCAAAATTTGCCGAGACCCGTCGATTTTTGTTCTTGTAGGGAGCTTTTTTGACAGTCAAGCCAACTCGATATGTTCATCCCCTTAATGCCTAGCAACCCCAACTTAAAAATTTCAAATACAACTACCCCACTTGTGGCACTTCATTTTAAAGCCCTTTTCATTGCGAATACAGTGACGTACCGTTTTTCGAAATCGGTTGAGATTTGACAGAATTATTGGTTACAAACGAAAAGATGACAAACCAACTTACGCGTAGTAATTTCTACACAAATGCCCACCACTAATAAGTTTTTCATCTACTACACATGACCGCATTACTTAATTATTATTGATATGTCTATCAGTTTACAAAAAAGTCAGAAATGAAATAAAAAAGCTGAAGCAAATAAAACTAGATACTAAAATAGTTATTAGTAGAAGATACTTAAGTTTATATGAATTCAAACCTTTTCAAAATAACAAAAAATCAGTACTACAAAAAAAGTCGGTGTTTTTTGCTTGTGACCAAGAAATCGTTTGTTTCAGCCATTATTGAAAGTATTAACGTGTATTCGAAATGGTTTATTCTATCGCGGAAAGAGTAGAAATTGTTGCAATTTATTATCGAAATCACGATTGCGCTAAAGCTACAGCACGAATTTTTAATGCCAATCATCCTGAAAAAAATGTAAACCACCAGTACGTTAAAGACCTGATTGACTAATTTGTTGCAACAGGTTCGCTTTTAAACAAGAAACGTGAAGTAATTGGGCCAGTTCGTTTGTAACCAATAATTCTGTCAAATCTCAACCGATTTCTAAAAACGGTACGTCACTGTATTCGCAATGAAAAGGGCTTTAAAATGATGTGCCACAAGTGGGGTAGTTGCATTTGAAATTTTTAAGTTGGGGTTGCTAGGCATTAGGGGGATGAACATATTGAGCTGGCTTGACTGTCAAAAAAACTCCCCCAAGAACAAAAATCGACGGGTCTCGGCGAATTTTGAAATATTATTCGGTTTTCCAATTATAGGGGGGGGTCAAATTTTCGTTGGGATACCCTGTATATAAAACTTTTATATTTTTCTAAACACAAATAGTTATATTATACTGTCACGGATTTCCTAACCCGTCTTTTTCTTACTGCAAAAAAAAAACAATCCGTTACTTAATCACTTATCTTTATTAACTACTTTATACACTACAGAATACTAATTACAACTCAACAACACTATTTGACTTTTAATCGCTATCTAACTCGCTCTCAACACTCCAATTCAAGCTTGTAATACAAGACTATTCTTCTTTTATAGACCAAACGAATATTCCAGGTATTTTCTAGTATCTCTAGATCCATTTTCCTGAACGACTCGAATGCTTCTCGTCGATTTCCCATTTAGTTGCGTCAAATTAGCATTTCACTTGCAACTTTTTGCGGAGAGGCCCAATTGAGATGCGGTTTTCTGCAAAATGTTAAGGGAATTGTTTATAACAAAAGGTACATCTAACCTCCGTACCCTCTCAGATTTTTAATTTGTTTATTTAACAAATGACCCATTTTTGTTGAACATATGGCAAATGTCACACATGATTCAACGAAAATGTCTGGAAAGTGTTGTCTTGGGGGGTTTTCGAGGTCCCTCTTTATCACTTTGGTGTTAGCTTTATTATTTATTGCTAAATTGTTGTAACTGGGCTAATTAACAAATTAAAAACTCCACCCCCGAAATCACTAGAGAACCGGAATTTTTTCCAGGATTTCTGGCTTATTAAGGCAAACCATCGGCACAAGATTTTTGCAAATATAATTGTTTATTCTTCGATTGTTGCAACCTCGCTAATTAACAAATTAATAACTCTTCTCAGGGAATCGTTAGAAAATCGGATATTTTTTGCAATAATTTTGGGATCATGGGGACAACCATCGCCACAAGGTTGTTGCACGAAATTGTTTATTTTTCTATTTTTGCAACCTGACTAATTAACAAATTAATAACTCTACTGCCGGAATCACTAGAGACCCGAAATTTTTTCCGAGATTTCTGTCTATTTAAGGCGAACCATCGGCACAAGATTTTTGCATATATAGTTGTCTTGGCCACTTTTTGGTATTTAGAAACATCTTACACTGAAATAAGATCGACATAAGGATTTTCACGCAGTAGGACGCTTTTTGCTACAACTCTGACTGCGCCTACATTTAGTACAGGAAAATGCATATAGATGACGTCCCTTAACTCAATCTGATAGAAATATGGACTGTGGTGTATAGACACTGATCCTTTCAGTTATTATACATATTTATTGAACAGCTATATAATAGCTATGTTCATACAAAAAACATTTAGTGCCTGATAATAAAGTGTTGTTATATGGCACTAACAACATATCTTTGTTTTATAATCTGGTGCTCTTTTACACGTATGGAGACTTGTTAAGATTGTAATATTCTGGAGAAAAAATTGTAAATCTTAATTTCTTATAAAGTTTGCTTTAAAACGTTCTTGCAGCTTCTATAAAACATTTCATGGTGGTTGAGACCTCATTTGTGGAAAACGTGCGTTATACTTTTAAAATTTATATTGCAACTTTTTGTTAACAAATCAGTAATTGTTGTATTGAAAAACATATAATTGATTGGTGTTTTGTATTATAAAATGACAAAGGAACACGGATAACTTGCTGTATTTCTTATAAAAAAAATAGATGATACCGCCTCCGAAAATCGCCGATATATCATGGTGTTAATGCCTACTAAAATTACTTCTTATCGACAACAAAATTAATGTTCCGCCAAAAAGGGCCATACTTGCTACTCCTGGGCCTATACCCGCGGCAATCAGATAGATTTATCATCCCGATCCTTTATTTATATCTAAAATATTTAAATTTAGATAGCCCTGGCAACTATAACCTATAAATTTAATGTACTACATAGATGGTATCAGAAGTGAGAATTATGAACTGCAGTCGTGACAACTTAATTATGAAATAATTAAAATTGTAATTGGTGTAAAAACACACAGTGCCGAAGGGTGAATATAAATTCGTGCTTTAATCATTTCCATTGGGATAGAGTAATAAAAAACCTGTTACATCTGCTAAGTAAATAAATAGTAGATAGCATCTATACCACAACTGGACGCCATCAATTTCAAATTTGATTTTCGTGATGTCGTTCATTATAACCCTACAGTAAAAACACCTGCGGGAGGAAAGATTATGCACCGCAATAGCTAAGATTGTTGAAGTTGTTGTATGTTCCACAAAAATATATATACAGTTTTCGTATTATGTCATTTTGAATTATTTATTATAAAAACTTTCACTATTACAATAAACATTAGAAACACTGTTTGATACTCTGGGCCCGTAAATTCCAATGCTTTAAAATGTTACTGTAGATGGTTCGTAATCTAACTCGGGAAACGACAAGAAATAACCGTCAAATTAAATGGATTTTTTTTCAGGAAGTTCACAGGGCAATTCTAATAATACAACATATTAACTAAATAATGATTTTTAATATTCTGTTGTAGGAGAGCTGCAGAGTACTTTGACGTTTGCTGTTATGCGACGAAAACAGGAGTTTGTAGTTTCACTCGGTCATGTCTGCTAGCTGTTGGTTTTAGATATTACTTGGCGGTTAATCTTCTAGAAATTTGTAGTATTCGATGGGTCAATAGATGATTTGACTGACGTGAAGTTGTTGGTTGCACTAACACTAATGGGGCATCAGAGGAACTAATTCTTGTTGGAACGTCGATGTGAAGTCGTTGGAAGCTAGAGGTTCAGAGATCTTTTGTCAGCGTGGCTTGGCGACGTTATTGTACTGTAGTAGATCACAGGGGTACTAGGACAAACTGCTTAGGGTTCAAAGTCATGAAAAGTGACGTTTTCAAGCGGGAACGCATTATTGGATGATTTACAGGTTGTATACATTTGAGGACAAAACCCAAAACAAAAACACACTGTCTTTCTTAGATTATCTTCATTTATATTTAATTATTAATAGTTCTGGAGTAGAGACTAAAGTAATATTGAAAGTAATTTGAAAATATACTTTTGTGTGTATATCTCTGAGTACTGATTTTTGATTATTTTTGACTTAGCAACTCATTTCTTGAAGACCAAGACACTCCAGTATCGACATTATTTAACAGAAAAAAATGATACTACGCACACACTACAAAACACTAAAATGATAACGAAGACATCATTCGTTTTCAACATGTACATGCTTTGGCAATAATAATAACACTCCCTCAAAACAGTTTTTGAACTTCTGGAGGTTCTGAGTAGAAATTTATTTAAATCTCTATTCGTGAGTGAAACAACTAAGGACTAATATTAAAAGCTGATAGTAGATATCATTGCAAATATGTCAGCAGTTCAAATTAAATCGCAAAATTATATAATAACTTTAATTCAATTACTTCGGTTATTGAAAAACATTTATTAAAGAAATGTTTGTAAAATGATTTATTTTATTGCCTACTACCGTGAGTTACAATTATTATCCCACTTCAAAATCACCCTGTATTTTTATGTCATTCCTTATTCTAACAATTTTATTTTGATATATTATAATTTTCTTATACCTGCCACTTATGTTAAAACACATATTCCTCTAGAGCGTGAAGTCGTTTTAGTTTCAGATATTGTTTTAATTGCATAAACATTTGTATTAATAAATTAAAGGATTTTAAACTTTTGCTTAGATGGAAATTAGAAATCAGTTGTTCTTGACTAAACAAAATATAATTTAGTAGTAGCGGAGTAGTTGTTTCCTGCAGTATCATTTACAGATTTAATGGCTCGTCGCCCAGGGCGAGAGGTCTGCGTTAAGTACCTGCTGCAATGTAGGTCGCTTCCTGTAAGTCGAGCCGCTTAGGCCGAGCAGGAAGTAAGCAGACCATTTATATCTCACCTGCACTCAGTTTATATGTGAACATACATATGAAGGAACAGCCAGTTCAATTGTCGGTCATCTCACCTATGGCATACTGATGAGGGCTAACAAGCCCGAAACCGGTCTATGTCTGGTGGTGTGTCCGACAAGGGTTCTTGGCTGTTCACACAGATACTACAGGAGTAATTCAATGCCGGTCGGGGCATTAGTCCGCGGAGTAGTTGTTTCCTGCAGTATCATTTACAAAATATAATTTATTTTTGTGTTTATTAAAAATGTACACAGAAATACTGCTGCTCTGTAAATGGGATTTTGTTACGTTTAGCTCAGGATGTGTAACATTTTTGTGTTAATATTTTAACACATTCTTGATTTTTAATACGTTTTTTAGTTCATATTACTTTTTTACTATTACTCCACTATTTTGTATTTCTTGAGATAATGATATGTTCTGTGTTAATATCCATATATTCCTATTGTGTATAGCACCTAAACACATATTTGTATTTTATTTTGTTGTCTATGATTCACTATGTCATTAGCTTTGTTTACTAGAAACGAAAACTATCTGTATTGTTTTGTTAGAAAACTTGATTTTCAGTGTACGTACAAGTTTCAGATTAATAGTTCTTCTGGTTTTTCTACATCATAATTTCTCTTTTGAATATGTTTTTCTTGGTAACAAAATCCACTTATTTCTACACATATACAACATCTCACATCTCTTTTAATATTCGTTTGTTTCATATCATTAATCATAATTTTTCTTTTTATTTTGACAATTTTAGTGCCATTCCTGTTTTCTTAGTATTATAGCCAACTAACTATAAACAATTCTAACCATGTACTGTTTATGTTTCTTATTGTAATTAATTATCTATTTCATTATGTATCATTTGCATTTGTAGCAATTAGAAAACTTTTAGGAAGCTTGTCAGTAATCAACTTTCTCTTATCACCCTTTTCACAGTAAAGTTAAATAGAATTGTACTCCTGCTGTACACCTCTCTTAATTTGAAAACTTTCTTTTAATATCACACTGACCCTTACTTTACACCAGATATCATTTAAAGTCGTATTAATCAGTATAATTACTTTAAAAGGGTTCTCGAATTATTCTAATATACTCCGTAGCTCTTCCTGTGTTATCAAGTCTTGGTCTCTGGGTAAAATCAATAAAGGTATATACAGCTCCATTTATGTTTACCTGATAAATACTCTAGTGATGTGTTAGGATATCCATCAAATTCACTTTAACTTGTTTAGATTTCCCATGACTATACGGTAACTATGAAATTATTTATTTGGTTAGGAATGTTGTAGGCAAAGATAGTTTACTAAAAATATACCTAATAATTTGTGACAAAATAAGCAGTAAAAACCATATATTACATACTAATAAATTAACAACAAACATAACTAGTTTTGTATCTATTATAAAATTGATCAACAATTAATTCTTTTAGATTTAAGTAAGGCGTTTGATACGTTAGATCATTCTATTTTATGTAGTAAATTGAGATATTTTGGTGTAAGTGCTACTGCCCTTTCATTTTTTAAAAGTTATTTGTCTAATAGGCAGCAATGTGTCATGATTAATAATAAGTTATCACAATACAAGCCCATAACAAAGGTGTGCCACAGGGTAGCGTTTTGGGGCCAATTATTTTTTCAATTTACACTTCTGATTTTTAGAGATATCTTAAACATTGCTATATACAACAGTATGCGGATGACACGCAATTATTATATTACTTTCCTATATCTGAACTCAATTTGGCCTTAACTAATGAAGACCTAGAAACATTTTCTCAAGTGGCTTGTGCTCATAGTCTAGTGCTTAATGAAAAGAAAACTGAACTTTTAGTATTCGGTAAGGATAGACAAAGTATCATTGACAATCTTAACTTTAAAATTACATTAAATAACAATATTGTGTCACCCACAGATAATTGTAGAAACCTGGGACTGTACATTGACTCTGATTTAAGATTTAGATCGCATGTTCAGCATATGATAAAAAAGAGTTTTGTCAAACTAAAACTGCTCTATTTCCATAATGATGTTCTGGACAGGGATGTTAGGGCATTACTTTGTGAGTCATTAGTGCTTTCCCATCTCGCTTATTGTGATGTTGTTTACTGGCCTGCTTTACTTAGTTCGGATAAAATGTTATTACAGAAAATTCAAAATTCTTGCGTTCGATATACTTATGGCCTTCGTAAATATGATCACATCTCCATTAAATTTCAGGAAACCAGATGGCTGAATTTGTCTGAAAAATTTAAATACCATATGGCTTGTCTTTTATTTAAACTTAATCAATTTCAATCGCCTAAATATCTTTTTAACAAGCTAACAAAGGGTGAGGATATACACGACCGTATTACTCGTTATTGTGGGTTATACACAGTGCCTAAACATAATACTGCTCAATTCTGTAACTCGTTTACATATAATGCTACTAAGATTTTCAATGAACTACCATCAGATACTAAATCGATCAATACAATAACTACATTTCGTAAGCACGTCAAGGCTTTACTGTTGAGTAAAAGATAAGTGTTCATGGCTATTTTCATTTTGTATCTATATTTGTTTATATACTTTTTACTATATACTCGGTGCATTTATGCTATGTATTATTTTCTATTTTTGTTGGTTACGTGGAAGAGCGGCTGAAGAGCCGAACGGCGCCAAGCATTGTTTGAGTTTGTTTGTTATTATTATATATGTCCAATAAAGACAAATTATTATTATTATTATTATATAAACTATTCTAGTTAATTATCTGACAAATCTTCAAGCAAGCTAATATTTATTATCTGGTTCCTACAAAGTTCCTAGATTGCAGGGTATTCTGACAATCATAACAATTTTTATATCTATTATAAAATTGGTCAACCATGAAAACTGATGTATTTAACTAACTGACAAATCTTCAAACAAGTTAAAATCTATTATCTCCCCTACAAAGTTCCTAGATCACAGGGTATTCTGATAATCATAACTATTTTCGTATCATTTATAAAATTGGTCAACCGTGAAGACTGATCTATTTAACTAATAGACAAATATTCAAACAAGTTAAAATTTATTGTCTCCCCTACAAAGTTCCCAGATCGCAGGGTATTCTGACAATCATAACTATTTTTGTATCTTTTATAAAATTGGTCAACCGTGAAGACTGATCTATTTAACTGATAGACAAATCTTCAAAACAAGTTAAAATTTATTATCTGACCCCTACAAAGTTCTTAGACTGCAGGGTATTCTGACAATCATAACTATTTTTGTATCTTTTATAAAATTGGTCAACCGTGAAGACTGATCTATTTCAAACAAGTTAAAATTAATTATCTGGCCCCTATAAACTTCCCAGACTGCGGGGTATTCTGACAATCATAACTATTTTTGTATCTTTTATAAAATTGTTCAATTGGTCAGTCTTCAACTGATCTACTAGTATTTAACTATTATACAAATCTTCAAACAAGTTAAAATTTATTATCTGGGCCCTACAAAGTTCCTAGACTGCAGGGTATTCTGACAATTATAATTATTTTTGTATCTTTTATAAAATTGGTCAACCGTGAAAACTGATCTATTTACCTAATAGACAAATCTTCAAACAAGTTAAAATTTATTATCTGGCCCCTACAAAGTTCCTAGACTGCAGGGTTTTCTGACAATAATAACTATTATTGTATCGGTCAGTGGTCACGCGGTTTAAGGCGTCAGTACTTGAATCGAGGTGACTAAATCGTTGTGGGTTCGACCCCCGCAGCCAGTAGACCATATATAAGCTATATTCGTGGGGTGATTGGCACCCTCTCTGCGGGTACTTTAAGGTGGAAGAATGTTGGCTTGGATAAATGTGAGAGGTTGATACCGGTTGACATTTGACTACCCCCCTAATTAATGAGGTTTTCCAGGTTTTCCTCATTCCTGCACTGAATGGTGGTTAGGGTCTACCAACGTAAGTCGTTCCTGGGCGCAAATGCGGCCTGCTTAATAATAATATGCCGCTCCTCTCCCGCACAAGTCTTCGACTTCTGGGCTAATCCTCGTGATTAGAATGAGGGGTAGAGATATTATTATTATTATTATATCTTTTATAAAATTGGTCAACCATAAAAACTGATCTATTTAACTATCAGACAAATCTTCAAACAAGTTAAAATTTATTATCTGGCCCCAACAAGGTCCCGGTGCCCATCTAATCCTGGTCAGTTTAGGACGGCATTTCGCTGACTAATGAATTTCCGTAGCAAGACGCCCGATCTTCTAGGATTTAATAAACAGGGACCTCGATCACGAGTACTTATTGTACGGCCCTGATTAAGGGCAACACCGCCGCCAGGCCGCAGTAGTTCCAGCGTCGCCAGCACTAATATAGTGCTCCTTTCAGTTGTTTATTGTTTCATAAGCGTTCTGTGTGCGGTAGGAAGTAAGATGGTATCGGTGGTTATTAATGCAGACCCTCGTCATATGCACAAGGCAGGTTGTTTCATTTTGATGATTTAAGATTGCTGTAAGTATATTACTTTCGAGTGGCATCGTTATTGCCCCACTGCCGTATTTGGTTTACTAATCACTCTTAAGCCCGGTCCACAGTAGTAAAAAGTACTCTTTGTTCAGATGTAAACTGTTCACATAAGGACAGTTCGTTTCATTAGGTATAAATTGTTATATTTTACTTTTTCATTGTCTTTTGTGCCTTTTAGTGTGATAATTTGTTTAGATCCTTAAAAATTTAAATTTAAATTTGAATTTTTTTAAGTTACTAACATAAATTATATCTTTACTTACCCGAGCTAGCTTTTATATGCGACTTTCTGATGAATAACTATTATAAAATTTATTTTATATGTCTACTAATTTTGATTAATAATAAATTTTGAAATTAACTCTTATATCCTTTTGTCTCTTTATCTCAATGATAGGTTCAAAACAGGATTAATATTTGCTATTCAGATAAACGTTACTAATAATAATTTTGATAACTTCAATTTATGAATGATATGTTCAATTTTTAACTAATTTACTTTTATTAAAAATATTAAAATTTTAACAATTTGATCGATTGAATATATTATACTCTAATAAAATTTACGAAATACAAAATTTTTTCTTCTAAAAGTCCTTATTCATTCAATTTAATCCTTCTCTCACTTCAATTTGTGCCTTTCCTTTTTATGTCCACTCCTTTTCTAATTCCTTATTCTGAAGTTCCGCTTCTAGTGACTGCTCCTCGTATCGTTCTTGTCAATCCGTTTGGTAACTGCTCCTTGTATCGTTGTTGTCAATCCGTCATCCGTGAATTAATTTTGTATAGTGATGTTCTCAGGATATGCTATGATCAGAAATATAATTTGAACAACTTAATTGTTAAAGCCTTTTATCCTGTCAGGTCTTCTTTATTTCTTAATAGTTTTGGTAACTGTTGGACTGCTCTTTCCTGTTATAGATATTTTCAATTTTTAATAGATAGATTATTATTTGTAATAGATTTTTTAATAGATGTCTTCTTATTTCTCCTTTTATAGACGTTTTTACAAATTTCTCTCATACAAGCTTCTCTAATCCCTATTTTATTTTTTTTCTGACTTCTTGTTATCTCGTTTCCTTGATTAGCCTTTTTATATTTTTTTCAATGCACCCTTATTTCTATTTTACATATTTTTAAAATATTACATTCCCTTCAATCAATCAAATTAATTTTTGACATTTTATTTAAATAATCTTTATTTTTTTCGTAAGTATGGCAAAAATCCAGTAAAACTAGAAAAACTAAAATTATTCCACAAATAAATAGCTTCGGACAATATCTACTTAAATATCTCTTGAACTTTAAAAAACTTTTATTTTCATATAATATTTCCTTCGTTTTACTTGAAACGTCGTGTTAATTTCACTATAATTTTAAAAATGAATCTAATTATACCAAATACAATTTATATACCTAGTTAACTATACTCGGGAGGCAAACAAGTAGAAACTTCAAATAGCTGTAAGAGTGGTGTATAGACTTATTTTATTTTTCTTTAGTTTTTGGGTTTTTGCCACACTTCTGAAAAATAATAGATTAATTAAATAAGCCCTTGCGCCAAACGGAACAGTCAAGGGTTATTTTGAAACTATGTTTGCCTAACCAAAAAATCTCACACTGAAAAAACAGATAAGTAAAAAATAACAAAAATCACATCACTATCGCGCACTTTCGTATTATTGACGTTTCGAAAACCTCTCTGTTTTCGTTCTCAAAATCGTATTAAAAATGTTAAACGTATGTCAAGTTTGACAGTTTAAAATTTGACATACGTTTAACATTTTTAATACGATTTTGAGAAACTTTTGAACTGACTTGTAATTTAAAATAATTGTAAAAAGTAAAGTGTGTTTTTGCTTTGTAAATACTTTATACGTATTGTACAATGTAAATATCACGTTAATGTGTAAACTCTGCACCTTGATGCAAATAACACTTAAGATGTGCAAACGCTACGCATGACATTTGTCATAGTAACACAGGGAAAAATGTTAGCTTTGGGTTACTTGAAATAAAAACATTTTGTTATTTAATAATTTTTTAAACAGTAGCTTTTATGTAAATTTAGGGTAAATTTCATGTTTTGACATTAAGAAAAACAAATGAGGTCTCCTAATGTGGACCCAGCTTTACCTTTACGCCACGCTTAGAGGCATGTGGTTTAGAGATCTTAGATACGTGACGTTGTATATCAAGAGGCAGTCGCCGGTTTTACCGAACAAAACGAAATAATAACGTATTGTGTTTTATCATTAGGGCCGAAATGAATGGGACATATTTTATGGCTTTATTATTTAGCTGCTCGAGCCTTGATTTGATTCGTATCTCACGTAAGGAGCCCCGTAAGCATTTGTCATTCATATCTTAATACAAGTTATTACATGAATAATGCCTTTGATTATCTGCAAGGCTACCTACTACCAGACTAAACCAAATTTAAATATCACGTTGGCTAGAGCTGGAGCCGCCGGTGCATTCCAAGAATATTTCCTCTAAGCCCATATTAAACAGCCACCAGCTATGATCGTAAACATATACTATTACATTTTCTACCTGTTTCTGTACAATTGCCGAGAATAGAAACATTTTTCATATAATCGAATAAAATAAGTCATAAAATAATATTATCTTTATACAAATTCAGTTTGTAATCTAATAAAAGATTGAAAATTTTTTAACAAATTAAAATTAGAAAATCCCAACACACCAAATCTTAATGAAGTTTGCCATCTTTCTTTGGCTTAACGAACAAAATTTTTTAACCTCTCACAATAAAATGCTGTCAAATCTGGCGATCTAAGTGATATATTATATTAGAAAAATTTGTAGACGTTTGTATAATATATTTCGATTTCTTGTTACTATCTTAGTTTGTTAAATAAGTAATTACAATGTTCATCATTTCATATTGTTTAAATTATTATTGTAAAACAAAATGAAATATTATGACAAAAATCCTAATCGTCTTTCCGAATATTTAGGACAAAATGAAGAACAGTTATGACATCAATAATAATAATAATGATTATTTTCGCTTAAGAAACAGTAAATATCTACAATACACAAATAAATACAAGGTATATCAAAATTGTATAGACAAGACTAATCTTACTTGACAAGAAAAGAAACATAAGGGAGAAAATAAACCCATAAAAGTAAACTTGTAGGTGGGTTAATAATTCAACAAATTATAGTTCCTACCTAGACATTAATATATCCAACAGAAAAAAATGCAACAGAAGGATATAAAATAAAAATAATACATATTAAACCACAAAAACCAAAGTTTTACGAAAATCAAATAAGGCTAAGGGAATATATATCTGTTTTTCATAAATCCATTGATGAACCAACTTTGTATCAATTCTTGATATCCACTTTCTAGTTTTACCTTTAAAAAGCAGTCTGGAATTAATAGTGACAAAATCAACAGAAAGTAAATTACTACTATAGTGGTTTTTAGGCTTTCACGGCCAGTGCTGTAATTTGATACATGGTGATTTTCCGGGTTGTTATGCCGTGACCTCGGTAACTGGTAGCTGCCAGAAACTGAGTTAAAATGCACATCCCTAGCATTAGCTGGGATTCTTTTACCTGCCCTGGTTGTTCTTGGGCTAGGCTCTGTGGGAACAGACCCGCTATCGGTGTCTCTGGGCCTGTCCGTATATTGATTTCGGTTCCTACTGTTGGTATTACAACTGCTACGGTTGGAACCGTTCCTCGGATAATGGTGTACTTTTTTGTGTTTACTGAATCTGGTATTTTGAACATGTAATACACAACAAGAATCCTTTATACATTTAAATTGTTTTAGAGACTATGAATATATAAATGTTTTAGTTCAAATCAAATATTGGATACAATTAAAAGAAATACAAGCACAATATGAAGGAAATATAAGTATATGACTGGCAACTAGCTTGAAGTTAACAGCTACAGGCAATTGTTTCTAATGCTGTCGCTCGTTGCAGTTTGAAAGATTTTTAGGGGGCTTCCATTAATTCTTCATAAATGCTGATAAAAAAAAACAAATTAAAAACGAATTAAATGGGTTTCTGCTTAGTGGTAACACTCTACTTAATACTGATAAAAACGATTGTAAATATTCCCGTTGTTCACATCATACATTATTGTAGCAAATACCAAATCCCACATGAAGATTCTGTAATACACCATTTACAGAATCTTCATGTGAATATCCTACATTTACATCTTTCATGTACAATTACATATTTTTTCCTAAAAATCCATAAGGTTTTAAAATTAAATTTAATGCGCACAAAACACGGTTTTACTGTCAAAAGATGCATATCCATAAGAAGTCATTTTCTATTACAATTGCAACATTACATTCTGATGAATTTATTAATAGTGTAACCGAAGTCCTTCGGAAACAATGTCCGGTATATTCGTGAGAATTCTTCAATTTAAAAAACGCAGCAATTTGTTTTGGCATTTTCTCGAATGTATGAATTTCTAGAAGCATATACTCATGCTTTACCATTTGAATATTTAAAAAAACCTTTTACTATCTACTTGTCTTGGTTTTGAGATACTGTATTGTTTAAATATTTGTTTACAATGCAGGATCTTTTTTTTTATTGTTTTTGTAGTTGGCAGAGTGATTAGCAATCTATTTCCCATATAGTCAGTAAATTTAATTTTTATTTGAAGTAATTCATCATATCGATACACCCCAAATATGGCAAAAATCATTACTATTTATAATAATACTAGTCAGTATTCTTCGTTTACAAAAATATTTTGTTTATAATTACCTTTGTACCTATATACGTGTCAGGGACTTTCATTATAAATTTTCCAATTTGCTCATTTTCTAAAATGCGTGATTTTTTAGCACGACATCCATCTGTTTGCCGTTTCAAGCATTCAAACTAGCTCTAAGCATCGCAACCAACGATAATGAAGAAGATTTCATACTTTTACTTAATTCAGAAAAATATACCAATAGTACATTTTCTGAAAAAACCGTAATCTGAACCATATGTGATTTTTCTGGTAAATAATTACATTCCATTTGCTTTGTTGATTCAATAATTTCTGGCGGAATTAATGTGAATTCTTCAATCTCAAATAACAAATAGTTATTTTTATGGATTTAAATAGGAGGTGTGCTATTTTGATAAAATTAAAATTGATAAACGAAAAAGTTGGCAGTAAAGTAGATTTAATGTTTTGGCTGCTTAGATTCGGCTGCGCTTCGTCAATTAAATAAAAGCAGCGACATTAAATTTTGTAGTTTACCGTCTAGTTAAACAGACAACTATAAATTATCCTAACCCTTTTTATGATACCCCCAATTTGATACCTGCTTTTCTCAGAAAATGTCTAATGTAACATAGAATCTTAAAATTTTAAAACAGCGTAATGTTGCAAAATAGAACTCTTGTGCTTTAAACTACATACATTTTAATATCCACGTAGTAGCATGAATACGTAAGTAATAAATATACTATATGCATGCGTTCTTTGTGACATCAAAAGTTAAGTAACAAAATAGTTCTTGAAGTCGCGTCACTAACATTTCTAATAACGAAATAAAAATGCAATATTAAAGGATGATTCGCAAAGCAAGAGCGTTCTTGCTAGAACTTTTTACATTAAATTTTCACATTAACATATTGATAGTGAAACCGAGATAATGGTTTGTAATACGGACAGGTAGGTACGCGTAATGCAATTTTATCAGAGATTTTAATGAAAGCAAAATGTAATTCGACCGCTTCACTCTTCTTCATGGATAACGTGATTAAGGTGAAATGCTGATAATGGTATGGCCTTATAGGTGTAACGTAATAATGCGAAGAAATTTTCGTATAATGCATAAACAATTTCTGAATATAATTAAAGTCTGAGTGTTGCCAGATTAATTACGCTCGAGAGGAAATGTATTAAAGCGCCATATTTCCATCTACTGTGCTGTTCTTTGATTAATATCGTATTATTTTTAACGAAGGCGGAATTAACAAAATTAATTATGAATGATGGGAACAATGACCGTATATATTAATCGTGTCATTATGGTACAGTAGCACAATAAATATATCCTATGATTATGTGAACTGATTCGAGAATGGTTTTATACTCGTACAATAATAGTTGTGGCAAGCAAATTTAGTATGTGCGAGGCAAAGCATAGAGTGGCCACAAAAATGACACTTTTAATCCTAATATAACTGTATTATTAGATGCATACAGGGTGAACCTTAAATAAGTACAAATATTTTAACTGCGGGTGTAGTTCGTCATATAGATAAGTCTAGTGAAAGTCATTTTTAAAAATTTCAAATATATACGGAGATATTTTTTTAAATACCACATTTAGAGAACCGCTGACCAGATAGACCACTGACGTAACCTAATAAAATAAACCATATCATTTACTGAAGGCGAGGTTCCAATATCTTCTGTAAGATAAATAATTTTTTAACGTAAATGAAATTTTTACCATTGTTTCTAATTTAAAAACCATAAGTAAAGTAAAATTATCATAAACGATTAAAATATGAATTTCGACAAGTGCAATACTGTCAGTTAGTGTTTAAGAAGTTTTAAATGATTTCAAAAAAATATCCATAAACGTGGATAAAAGTTCACCTACTTACCAAACCAACCATTTAAACAGTTATTCATATTTCACCCAAATTCAAGTTAATACCCTTGTACACCGTTAAAAAGACTCGCACAAATTATCCCCATAAATTATTCTATGAAGAATAACAGAAAACTGTCATATTCACAGATTTTAGAATTAATTTCCACCACATAACCTCAAACAACGTGTCAGTGCTAACCATTTCGTATCTCACAATTTTGTAGTTGGTGAAACAGATTTTAAAAATAAACACGAAACATGAAATAACCAAATAACTAGCTTGATGTATGCGTTCAATATCAAGAGAAGGCAAAGTAAAATATTTAAAGGCAGCGTCAATTGCATGCAAAAAGAAACTGGTGTCGTAGGCACAGATAGCAGGTAGGTGTCAGGAGCAGTAGGCGAATTGTCCCGCACAAGCCCCATCCTCTAGGATTGATAGAGGCTAGGTTGATGTTGATACCGGTGCATTAGTATGGTTCAGGACAAAGGAATAAGTTGTGGCAAAGGCAAGTGCAATCAAAACATGTAATATTTGTGGAAAAGGATTTGATAATTTCAATACACGTAAATTGAAAGTTAATATGAGATACTTTTGCATCTTCTGAAACCGAACTAATGGTTCCATTATGTAATGCACCGCTTAACGCATCTGTTTTAAGAGTTGCGGCACTAACGTATAAAATGTATTTAAATCGTCTTATTATTTTCACGAACAGTGTTTTTCTCTTAACTGTCTTGTGTATTTAATTAATATTTTTCGTGAAATACAGTGCGATTAAATAAAATATGGCGCATTATTCAAACAGTGAAGAGGTAGACATGCTAAAAGTGTATTTGTTAAGTAGTGTTAATCAGTGATAGTGATAACGATAACGTATTGTGATAAATCGGTTGGAGTGTGGTAAAAATGGATAATGCACAAATTCTGGATAACTATGATTGGAGTAGAGAATCTGGTTAATATTTTCAATTTATTGCAGAGGTATAGAAATGGCAGGAGGAGATGGCTATTTATCTTTCATAAATAAACATATTTCAATCATTCTTTGACCAGTCTAAAAATTCTAGTCTAACCCTCGCAACGCTGTGGAATTCACATCCACCATGACTACTGGACCAGCGGTCTTCAACAAGTTTTCTATTGAAAAATCACGAAATTTATTTCAAATTTGACTTTTATCCCAGATTTTTTTGTGAAAAGATTGTGAATTATGTGTTCTACACAGTGAACTGTACTGGTTAAAATATTTGTACTTATTTAAGGTTCACCCTGTATAATGTGGCTATATGTATATCATCCCTAAAAACACAAAGTAGCGTAACTATAGCAATTTACATATTTTACAAGAAAGCATAAAGACAATACTGATATTCAATGTCAAGATTATATTTTGCTTAGTATCGATAAAAACAAAATTTTCTTCTAGTCTTAGAGCGTTCTTGCTTGTACCGTATGTCTACGTTTTAAGACAGCACAGAGTTAAAACACAGAGTAAGAAAATTTAATTAATTATGCCTTTATTTTCTTGCTAAATAGGTATCATCTGGATGATCTAATTGTTTTATTCTTTAGTTACTAAGTTAAAAAAGGTTCAAGAATTAATTGTAACTATACACTTAGAGAATAATATACTCATGAATTTTTAAAGTGAAATGAATTCCCACTCGAATTTATTTCACTGCATCCGAGAATCGAGGCCCCAGTGTGTTGTTTTTATTTTTTAGTTTAGACTGTAGCAGGCTACTGTTCGTAAAACAAATTAGTTGCATTGGAACCGTACGTTGGGATAGGTACGTAGTTAGAAGCAACTTCATATGACGGCAATAAAAGCATTCTACAGCGACTACACTCAAGTGATACTACTTCTATTTTATGTGATCAACGGATATTAAACTATTCTAGAATTGGCGAAAATTTAGCATACATTCGTTTTAATTATTCACGAATACCTTCAGTTATTCGCGGTCTTGAAGCAGCAGGATATTCAATAAATAACACCGTAAATAATGGTTTTTATTTGCTACAGTTAATTTTCCAGTAAAGAGTGATGAACGTGTGAAGAAATAAATTATTGATACGGCTTTGCAGAACAGTTCGGGATTTCTTGGTTTTATGCTGTATAGCGGATCCTTTTGAATGCAAAGAAGTATGTCTTTGCCCCTCGGCTTCTACAAACATTAACTTCCGTCCTAAGTGCGCCCCTGATAATGACGTTACCTGCGAACAAAGTGCTGCGGATTTTAGTTATCAGTGAAGATTCTTATATCTAGAATACAACAAAAAATTTTCACGATATTTTGTGAGATGGAAAAGGGCTGTCTGAAAGTATAAAATCTGGCGTAACTCAAATTAGCAAAGTTTGTCAGATACGTTAATTCGTGTTTTCAAAGATGAATTATTAGTGATTGATTTGAAGAAATGTAATCAATTACGTTTACTTAAGGTATTAAGCTATCAAATTGTCATGTTTAATACCAATTTTTTAAAATAGGTCTTTAAAAAAAACTGAAAAAGGTTGGGTAAATTAGGATAATATTTTTTAGGTGGTGTCTATTGCAGTTCCAGTTATATTGTGCAATTGTATCTTATATTGTGTACTTTTTTGTGTATTGTATTTCTTAGATCTATAACTTTATATACAGGGTGTCCCTAAAAGGTTGGGACAGCGTTTCGCCACATAAAGTATAGCTGAAAATAAGTCGATTTAACTAAACTTGCCTTAGTCCAAAAGTTGATAATCACGGAGCTACAGGGTGTCAAAGGTTAAAAAATAAATCGGGTTTTCTTTAATAACTTTCGACTGTTTCACGTTAATTTCACGAAATTTTGTATCCGGGGGTTTCTTGGGATGGCAAATTCAATTTTATTGTTCATTTTAGAATATATCTTCTAGAGGGCTCCACCGGCAACGATTTCGAACCATTTAAACCGTTACAACTTTTTTGTTCCACCCTGTATATTATTTTGGACTAGAAAAATCTCTTCCCAAGTCTGTTGTAGGTAAGGAAGGTTACCTTATTGAAGTCGCCAAGAAAGACACATGTTAGCGTTGCTAAATAAACAATAAATAAAAAAAATTACTGGGGTAGCAGATAGGTGTGGATGGTTTCTAGTTGGCAATGAAATTGACAAATTGAATTATGTCATAATATATATAAGATCAAGTCCAGAAACTTTTGATTTTTTTTGGTACCATTTAGTATTTTATTATTTGGTGAATGTCGCTCGAATTGCTCTGTTAATACTATCAACTTTTGGCTAATATGATCATGAGAAGTTTTTATGTATTAACTGTATCTGTGCTGTGATAAGACCATGAAAATTTAAAGATGACGGTTGCACATCGTGACAATTTACCATTCTGATAACTTTTCAAGTAACATTCTGCTGCATTTTCATCGGAAATGGAACATTACCTGAAACCAAAACAGTGATTACTCTGTGCATTGAATATTTCAAACAAGGTTATTTAAAAACAGTGACTCCTGACGACTTCAACAAGGTATACCTTTGACATAAAGAAAGTATGATAATTGATTGTTTCAATAGTAAGGTGTATATGTTACACACAATACTGGAATTCGGACAATGTCCAAAAAAAGTATGCAGAACTAGTTCTGACCTTCAAAAGATTCCCATACCCGAAATTATACATTTAAACGGTTACTGCATATTAAAAAATACAGAGAACTACTTCTAGGCATTGTAAACTGTTCAAAACTAGTTTTGTGCATTTTGAAATGACCAGAATTAGATCTATTCATTTTCTGATAGTTACATTAATTAAAAGTAAGATTATGCCATTTTTGTCATTATATTTTCTGAACTCAAAACTAGTTTTGCATACTTTTTCGAGTATTGTGTGTATCATAACCTTCAGAAAATGAAGGAAACTAGTTTTGAACAATTTATAATGCCCAGAACTAGTTCTACTATTTTACCATAGTCAAGAGTCGTTTAAGTGTAACATTTTGGGTATGGGAATTTTTCTGGGCTCAGAACTAGTTTTGCATACTTTTTTCGGACATTGTCCGAATTTGAGTATTGTGTGTAACATATACACTAAACCGCAAACAAGTTCCGCCATTTAAAAAAAACAAGATGTGTCATAAGTGGCGCCCTCTACTAGTGATGCCAAAATTAGAAACAAGTTTTAATTTCTGCCCCCCAAAAACCCTCAATCTCCAAATGAGGTTTTTAAAAAGTGATTTACAAATATCGAAAAAAAATTAACTTTCAAACCGTCAACATTTGACTACTCTTACTCTATGTATCATTAACTTCTGGACGCCCTGTATAACCCTATATAAACTGTCTCTGTACTATAGTTGCGGCATACGTCATTTGAACAAATAAATAATATATTTTGATCAAAATATTTAAGAAACTGCAACTGAGAATATTAAAATTATGTTGGGAATACATTAAATATTTATACTACATATCACACTATATTATAAAAATTATTTAACGCGATAAACTATCGAAATATATGTTGACAATAAAAATAATTGTGTAAAGTTAGCCGTCGTCTGAATTATTGCCTCAACTATATTAATTTGTTTCTGATGTTGAATGTATGTACCTATATATTTTATTTAAATTCACAAAATCGGATTTGAAATATATAAAATAAGTAAATATTATTCATTCATCATCTATGATTAGTTAATTAATCTTCTGTTGTGATAAATACATGATGGAAATTATGATTTATATACCTAATTTATTTTGGACAAATTTTATCCTAAATTAAATAATCATATTTTAATGACACTGTTGGGAACTGAATTGAATGATGAAAATAAAAAGTTTTTATTAATTTTGGTGAAAGGTAGACCTTAGGAATTCTTTATAATACGTTGCATTTCTCTCCTGTTGACAAATTAGGAAATTTTTGGTAAAATGACAATGAAGGAGAGACTACTATAATATTTACATCCATAGTTCAAAACTGAAAACATTTATATTGTACCCACAGGTCTAGTAGTCTAAAAATTTGAAAAATTAATATAGTTCTTCATTCCTGTTCTTATGTTGAAGGCAAAAATGATATATGATATAACCATGTACCATTTTTGTATATCACTTAATTATAACAGATTTACAAAATGTAATCATGTTTAAATTGGAAAAAAATATTTACAAAAGACAAATATAGCTGTGAAAAATGCCGATATAAATATAGCGTGAACATTTATGAAGAACTTAAATTGTCCCTTTGCAAAAATATTTTAAAAGTGATTATTTTAAACAGAAAGAATTTCTCCTTGGGACAACAAAAAGTGTACCCTCAGCAAAAAGAAGGGTTAGACGGAATGGATCAAGGAAGGAAAGAATAGAAAGAAGAGTTACTATTTGAATAATGGTACTGAGAGTTCGAGTATGTAATTTTTATTTAGTAGAACACTATGCATTTGTAGTGATACAGATTATAAAGGAAAAGGCGAAGGAAAGATATTCGTAGGAAGCAACAAGAAAGGAAACATAGTTCGGCATAATAATACAGATTCAGAAGATTTAATAAAGGTTAGAGGTCATATAGAGAAGATTCCAATTATTGAGTCGCATCATACTAGAAAGGTATTTTGTAATGACAACTTATCGTGCCAGTGCCAACTCTGCACAAGATAAAACTCTGTTCAAGACGTTGCCGAAGGAGAGTCATTGGACGACAATTACAAGCAACATGTTAAGCAGGAGAAAGAATGTCTCCAAGCCACAGTAATTGATAAAGCTAAATGTCAAGAAGATCAATCAATTATGTGCTGTACATTTTAGCTCAGAAATAAGTACTTGTTTGCTACAATATATATTGCAATTAAATTCTGAAATTAAACATCTCTGATACCTACGGTGGACAGAAGAGAAACCAACATGTTGCAGCACTGCTACTGTATTTGGCACAGGTAAATAAAGAGGACATACATTCATGGAAGACGATATATATTGCGAAAAAGAGGGCATATATTCATGAACGTGGATAGCATGTACAGCGCGATAAATATCGCCAAAAGGTATGTTCACCTTTACACAATCCAAGCTTGGTTGAATATTTTTAGAATTGCAAGATCGCAACGTGTAAAAAATGGCTATAGGGCCAGGAAGATGGTCTTCGCGGATTTTGAAGACTTGACTGACTTGTTGAATTCATAAAAATAAAAACAAGTAAAAGAGAAATTGTTAACTGGTTAAAAATGAAATGCCTTAGATACGAAAAGAGCCAACCAAGTACAATTTAATACAGATACCCTGTATATTTCATACAACAGGTAAATGTCGATGTAATTGCCTAAAATAATTAATGATTTTGCATTGACCTTCTTTCTAGTTTGTGAAAAACTATGTTGATAATGGATAGGTAACCACGGCAACAATAACATCAATTTGTTTTAATGTAGTGGATCTGATGCTGAATTTCTATTACCTTTTCTGCACTTATTGTGGTTTCTCCTGGTACAAATATGAAATAGTCGAAAATCATATTTAAAAAATAAAGTAGATTTTAATTTTATGCCTCATCTTTTCCCTGATTTAGTTAATTTTGTAACATTCAAATTGAAGTCATTACCATTATATCTTTTGAAAATATTTGTCAAGTTTTAACGAGGTGTCACATACGAAAGCATTGGTATTTTGCATAAGTTTGTGCATACTGGTGCAGAATAGAGATATATGAGGTAAATCCAAACTTTACAAAACCCGTCCGTTTTACAGCCGCACAATACAACCTGTTATCTGCTTCTTCATTTTTCATACTTCAATTCCAAGTTTATTGTACCCTAGACGGCACGAGCGTTTATGCAAGCGTGCTCTCTAAGTATACTTTCCCTCGTCAGGCATTTGCGATGCACTTTGTTTTCGGATATGACAAGAGATGTGTTTTGTTTATGAAGGATTAGTTATGTTTTAACAAGGCTAATAAACTATATGTAACACTACGTTCACTTGGGAATTTCGTCGAGAAGACGTGGATGTTGTTTGTGCACAGGCAGACCTTAATGTAGACATTAAATTTAATGAATCTTAGAGAAATGTTCTGTTTTAATAATTTATTAAGGTTTTTCCTCCGCCTTTTTCGACGTCCCGATTCTTTATCTTGCGTAGGAAATAGCTAGAACTCTTGTGGGCTTTGAATATTTTGAGGAATAAGGCAAACAGTTATCCACCATGTCCAAGTTAGTATGTACAATCGTTTGCAATAATAATGGCACTCTCTTAAAACAGTTTTTGAATATCTGGAAGTTCTGAGTAGAAATTTCATTAAATCTCTATCGATGAGTTAAACAACTAATTAATATTAAAAATTTAAGCAGATTTCATTACAAATACATCAGAAGTTCTAAAGAAATCGCAAAATTCATTTTAATGAGTGTCATTATTATTGCAAACGATAGTATTATAGTCATTTATGACAGAATTGTCTTATGTTAAGTGTGGAAGAAAGATATGGATTATTTCTAAAACAACGAAGTTTTATGAAATTTCCTCGGACCCGTCAATTTTGCTTTTTAAAAAGACTATTTTTTCTATACCAACGCATTTCCGACGTTTATTTGTTTTCGCGTGATGATGTCATCGGATATTTTTTAAATAGAACCCCTATATTTTTCATCGGATTCTTGTAGAGCTTAACTTGCTGAATTCAAGAATGTATAATTTCAACCCTTTATTCTTTCAACTTTCCGAGATAAAAATAATAACCGATCCAATAAACGCTGCAATTGACAGATGTCAATTCTGATTAGATTGTGTTTAACTGCCAGAAACAGTTTCTGAGGTGACTTGATTTAATTTGTTGTTTTTGCTATCAAAATATGTAATATTCTAACATGCAATCTAATAAAACAAAATAATAAATTAGGGGGTCAAATACGATTGAGGCAACCAGAATTTAATTATTAATTAGTTGCTTATTGTTAAATTGTTTTAAAAATAAAGAGTTCTTATTTTGTTATAGTGCCGATGAATTCACTATATCCATTTTACTTAACCAGCCCATCACAGACACAAATGGGAATATTCACATTTTTTCAAGCCGATTTTATTGGATCCGTTATTTTTTTTTCGGAAAGTTGAAGGAATAAAGTGTTGAAATACATTTTTGAATTCAGCAAGTTAAGCTCTACAAGAATCCGACGAAAAATATAAGGGTTCTGTTTAAAAATATCCGATAACGTAATCACGCGAAAACAAATGAACGTCGGAAATGCGTTGGTATAGAAAAAAGAGTCTTTTAAAAGCAAAATTCACGGGTCCGAGGAAATTTCATGAAACTTCGTTGTTTTGGAAATAATGAATTTATTCCATACTTTTCTTACACACTGTATAAGACACGCTGATTGTGCAAATTTTTCCAAGTGACTTGTATAACATAACACATGAGTGACATACAAAATTTCATTCAACATCAAAACTATGTTATCTCAAAAGAATTCACAAATTATCAAGGTGCTTTTATATTACTAAGAAACATGGATGTGCGTTCTTTTTCAAATAATAAACAACACTGTCCTTCAGACATCATTTAGTTACTTCCTAATTTGCTGACGATAAATAGTGAATTTTTATATAAAAACCAGTTTTTAAACAAAAATGGATCAGGAAGAACCTCCGCAAGAAATTATTGATGAGATAAAGATAAATTAATGAAAATGCTTGCTTACTTTCTTGAACTACAAAAGAAACTTGTAAAATCATTATTATGGATCAAGTATTGAATGCATGAGTCAACACTCTAGCTTTACAGAAACATTGATATCTATAATATTCCGAAACTATTTTCTACAAAACATAATGCTTTATGTTTCGCTTTTACATAACATTAAAGTATTTTAAATTCTTCTGAAGTGGCCAAACTATTTTATTATTTCAGCGCCATGTTTATTCACTTACAATTGCTTTTCAGCGTCCATCTTGAAAAAAATTCAAACAACAGCTTACGTGAAATTTTTCATGAAAATATCCTCCGTTCCTCATAAAAATTAGAGTTTTTATTATATGGAATTTATAATTATTCGAACTGGGGATATTTTTAGCAGAAAATGTGCATGTATTTAAATTTTAATTTTTTTTGTGAACAAAAATTGTATCTTTATTTTTTAGTACTATATGCAGGCGGGTTATGACTTTTCGACCTACTTTATTCGTTTATCACAGTACAATTGTATTCGTACCTGAAATTCAACTTTGAATTAGATTTCTTTTCTCATATATTTTCAGGTATTAACAATATTGTGTGAAACTAACTACTCAGTGGACAAAAGCCCCAACCTGCGTTGAATTACACCCACAATATCTACCCATATATTCCTTATTATTAGCTTTTGTAACATTTTTACTGTTTAAGAAAGGTATTTTAAGCTAATATGTATCAAATCTCCTACAATTCCTATCAATGAAGTCATATGTATGTTCTCTGATACCAAACATCTAGGTATGCTAATGAACATCCACAGACAAAACTCTATTCAATAATTATCTAAAAAATTTAATATATTTACTAACCTCTGGGGTGGGAACTCGAAATTCAACCACAATAATTGAGATCTCACTTATTTCTGCGTTTTATTTTGGATCGCTTCATCAGGTGGCCTCCTTTAACTTGAGTCAAATATCTAACTATAAAGATGATTATACCAATAAATTAAAATTATTTGAAATTGAATGTCAAAATGAAATATCGACAACGTCAAACTGATTAACTGTCAATGAATATCATAACAACCTACTAAAATAAATAAAAATTAATAAACAAATTTACCTTTTATGTATAGTTTTTTTCTCATATATTTTCAGGTATTAACAATATTGTGTGAAACTAACTACTCAGTGGACAAAAGCCCCAACCTGCGTTGAATTACACCCACAATATCTACCCATATATTCCTTATTATTAGCTTTTGTAACAAGTTTTTACTGTTTAAGAAAGGTATTTTAAGCTAATATGTATCAAATCTCCTACAATTCCTATCAATGAAGTCATATGTATGTTCTCTGATACCAAACATCTAGGTATGCTAATGAACATCCACAGACAAAACTCTATTCAATAATTATCTAAAAAATTTAATATATTTACTAACCTCTGGAGTGGGAACTGATGAAGCGATCCAAAATAAAACGCAGAAATAAGTGAGATCTCAATTATTGTGGTTGAATTTCGAGTTCCCACTCCAGAGGTTAGTAAATATATTAAATATTTTAGATAATTATTGAATAGAGTTTTGTCTGTGGATGTTCATTAGCATACCTAGATGTTTGGTATCAGAGAACATACATATGACTTCATTGATAGGAATTGTAGGAGATTTGATACATATTAGCTTAAAATACCTTTCTTAAACAGTAAAAAATGTTACAAAAGCTAATAATAAGGAATATATGGGTAGATATTGTGGGTGTAATTCAACGCAGGTTGGGGCTTTTGTCCACTGAGTAGTTAGTTTCACACAATATTGTTAATACCTGAAAATATATGAGAAAAAAACTATACATAAAAGGTAAATTTTTTTATTAATTTTTATTTATTTTAGTAGGTTGTTATGATATTCATTGACAGTTAATCAGTTTGACGTTGTCGATATTTCATTTTGACATTCAATTTCAAATAATTTTAATTTATTGGTATAATCATCTTTATAGTTAGATATTTGACTCAAGTTAAAGGAGGCCACCTGATGAAGCGATCCAAAATAAAACGCAGAAATAAGTGAGATCTCAATTATTGTGGTTGAATTTCGAGTTCCCACTCCAGAGGTTAGTAAATATATTAAATATTTTAGATAATTATTGAATAGAGTTTTGTCTGTGGATGTTCATTAGCATACCTAGATGTTTGGTATCAGAGAACATACATATGACTTCATTGATAGGAATTGTAGGAGATTTGATACATATTAGCTTAAAATACCTTTCTTAAACAGTAAAAATGTTACAAAAGCTAATAATAAGGAATATATGGGTAGATATTGTGGGTGTAATTCAACGCAGGTTGGGGCTTTTGTCCACTGAGTAGTTAGTTTCACACAATATTGTTAATACCTGAAAATATATGAAAAACACTATACATAAAAGGTAAATTTTTTTATTAATTTTTATTTATTTTAGTAGGTTGTTATGATATTCATTGACAGTTAATCAGTTTGACGTTGTCGATATTTCATTTTGACATTCAATTTCAAATAATTTTAATTTATTGGTATAATCATCTTTATAGTTAGATATTTGACTCAAGTTAAAGGAGGCCACCTGATGAAGCGATCCAAAATAAAACGCAGAAATAAGTGAGATCTCAATTATTGTGGTTGAATTTCGAGTTCCCACTCCAGAGGTTAGTAAATATATTAAATTTTTTAGATAATTATTGAATAGAGTTTTGTCTGTGGATGTTCATTAGCATACCTAGATGTTTGGTATCAGAGAACATACATATGACTTCATTGATAGGAATTGTAGGAGATTTGATACATATTAGCTTAAAATACCTTTCTTAAACAGTAAAAATTTGAATTAGATATTTCTGAGTCTATAAGTATAACATCGTATACCTAATATAAAGATACTTATACATATGTCAAAAAATTTAAAGAAAGTTGAATATTAGCTTTATTTAGAGTTGTGATGGGCTTCTAAATAAATCAGAATAATTGTATAACAGTTTTATAAGACATTATCATGATATGCTTGGAATCGTATAGTTTGTTCTATCAATGCTGTAAGCTCATTGTTAAAACATAACTTGTTTTTATATAGAACTCTTAAAACACAATTTTATAATTTTTATACAGCAACTATGTTTTATAAAAATGTGCCTATTTCAGGCTATTAGCTGCTGTATTGATGCCAATAAGATGTTTATGCGACTAAACCTTGCAACTTTTACTCTTAAAATATGAAAAAGCGAGGAGTATACTTGTTAAAGTTATGACATTCTCGTGTAAAAAAATCCTGTAGGTATTTAACACTGTTAACTGAAGTAGGATAAAAATACTTTTCATATGTTCCCAAAGAAGAAAATCCATGGGTGTTCAGTCGGGTGAGCGTACAGGCCCAATGATAGGTTCTGAACTTCATAGCCACAACTTATCCAACGATTGGGATATTTTAAGCCATTATCTAACTGTTATTGTGCAGTGAGAAGGTGTTTTCTCAAGTAATGCTGGAAGATGCTAGTTCAAAAATTGTACGTATTCAGCTGCACCAAGCCGGCTTAGATAAAATAAAAGGGGCAACAAGTGTGTTTCCTACAATCTCTGCTTAAAAGTTCAAGCCGTGTCAACAGCAGACCATGCATGAAGATTGTGCAATTTTGTTAAATCATGTGTTTGGAAGGTTGCTTCATCTTATGAACCTAATGTGATCTGTTACATACGAATAAAAATTCTATAAAATAAAAAATTGTGTATTCAGATTTTTAATAAAAATATTTCGAAAACACACAAATTATGGGATTCCTCAAGGTACGACAATTTTTACTGAAAAAGTCCAGATTATCATATTTATAAATAGTATTTGCTCTAATGTTAATTAAAAAAAGTTATAACAATTGCTTTACATCAGGGACACATTATGTACCTACCCTATATCTATAATTTTTTAACTAAAGGGTACAACATGAACAGAATATATTTTTTGTGGGGTTGTTAGATTAGAAATAACAAGTCCACGGTTTGTAACACGTTAAATATATTAATAGAGATATAACAACTGGGAGAGAATGTTCCACCAATACAGAAGTCTGGACGGATGTTACGCGAAAGACGGGCGACAAGTAACCGCTGTTGCTTTCACCGGACCTCTCTAGGAAGGTTTCGGGCCGCTAGTTAATCCCTGACCATCCCTTTATTTGCTTATAATTGGGCTCAGGTCAGAGGGTACTTTAATGGTTTTATTGGCATTGATTTGTTTATTGCTTTAATGCAAATGTCATTAAATTGTAATTGTAGGGATCACAGATGTAGGTAGGTGACCTGTGTCGGTGACCGCTACATTTTTCTTATTTTTATACCATTATTTAATAACTTGTGTACATACTTCTCGCCCTTAACCATTCTTCAAAGGAATTTCCTGAAAGAAATGCCTAATATTATTTGTATTTGTAAAAAAATACTGTTTCAAAAACACGGCTCTTTTAATTTAATTATTCTGATAATGTCACACATTCATAATATTTGCACTAAAACTGGTTAATGACATCCATATCTAACTCTGGTTATGCAACTACTTAAAAACTTATAGCATTTGTGCCACTTCATTTAAATGCACCCTGTATATTCCTAAAAAAAGATGTAAATATATCTGCAAATTAATTTTGGTTTAATATCAGTTCATTAAAATACCAGTATCAATAAAAACGAATTATTTATAAGATAACTGTATAGAAGTAGGTTCCAGTCCCTGTACTTATCACAAAACTGTACATAATGAATGCAACAGCAATACCCATGTCAAAATCCTTTTTAAAGTAATTAAGCCTAATCTCTCCAATACCTGAATTTATGGTACAACCATCTGATTTCTTAATTTTAGCCTTAGAACGCGATATCGTTAGGTCCGTCGGATGAAAATTACCAGTTTTATTGTGAAATATCCGAGAGGAACCAGAAGATAAAAATAAAAATATAGCCATTTATGCTCGGAACGACCGGTAAATAGCAGTTGGATTAACAGATTCCTTTCTTTTCGACGTATCAAGCTAATGTGGCACATTAGTCTCTCTAGCTTTGATCTCGCGGTCACAGGCAGGCGTGAAAAAGAGACATTAAGCGTCATAATTTATTCTTAAAGGGAAGTAAATTAGTTATTGCTTTCAAAAGAAGCTTCTGCTTCCTCTCACGAATATTCCGTAACTTGTTTATGCTCCAGCTCTGTTTTAAAGCTTCAGAAACATAATGCTAAAATATTAATAAAGAACAATGTCTAGTTACAGTTTTTGTTTACGACATCTGAGTATTTTCTAAAATACAGGGTGTTAACGATAAGTTTGGCCAAATTTCATCTACACTCTTTCGGTGAAAATAATTGAGGTTTGTTATACAAGATGTTTTTAAATGAAGTAGCAAAAATGATACCACAGAGTCCTTAGCTGAAAATAAATCGAATTAACCTAACATTCCTATATCCAAAGTCGTATAATAAAATAGATACGAGGTGTCAAATTTAAAATTTGCAAATAACTTCTTAAGAAATCCAAATATTTGCATAAAATTTGTAAATCGAGGGTGTTTGCAGGCGAGAAATTCAATTTGTTTATAATTTTGACGTCACTAGTAAAGGGCGCCACTTGTGGCACACTATGTTTTTTTAAATGGCAGACTTTTTTTGCAGCTTAGTGTATTCATCTGACAATCGAAACAATCGATTATCCTACCTGTTTTATTTAAAAAAGGTATATCTTGAAGGGAGTAACAATTTTTTAAATAATCCTATTCAATAGTCAGATGGATACACTAAGCAGCAAAAATGTTCTGCCATTTAAAATAATCATGATATGCTATAAGTGGCGCCCTCTACTAGTGACGTTAAAATTATAAAGAAATTTAAATTTCTCGCCCCTGATTTACAAATTTTATGTAAATATTTGGTAAGCAGTTATCTACAAATATCGAAACTAAAATTTTAACTTTGACACTCGGTGTGTAAAAAATTGTACAAAAAAACTTCTAATTTGGTGTACCGAAAAAAGGTATGTAATATTTCGGAGCTAGCGTACCTGTCCCAGTTATCTTTAAAATGTGTACCCTCTACATTAACCCTTTCAGGTTCAGGTTGCCACATATGGCAACCAACCGACTATGCGTTGCCAGACCAGGGTGCCACATATGGCACCCAATAGTTTAGCATTACTATAAGACATTTGTAAGGCTGGTATAATTTTGTGAACATTGTTTTATGCGTGGGTTATCAGTTTCTCAAGAAATTATGGTGGGGGTCGTAAGTTTTGATTGGTTCTTTCAAGGTCAACTCTACATCTCCGTAAGTATTTGTATTGTACGTTAGTCATTTCGCTGCAAGGAAAGGGTGCTGTTGTACGTTCTTTTGTGTGTAAAAATGAATGATAACAGCGATAATGAAGAACCATATGAAGATTCTGAATCCGAATATTTACCCGATCATTCCGATGAGGAAGAAGACGATAGTTGGTCCAGTGCTTCGGACACTGACAATGAAGTAGATGTACCGGTAACTATGGGTGATTTCACTGTCGTAGCAGATCCGTTTTCTGTAATTTCTCTTATTACTATTTTTGTCATTAAATATTAATGTTTTTTTTTTATTTTAGGATGACAGAGCTTCAGTGATAGTGCCATTTTCAAGTATGTTTGAAGGCATTCATCCCGCTGTTGAGTTGGAGGACATGAAGCGTGCTGAGGATTGTTTCCTAGCATTCATGTCTAAGAATATTGTCCAGTGTCTTTGTAATTGGACAAACGAACGTGCAGGAAAGTACCTGGTAGAGAATGGCACTCAGAAAGTGTATGACATTATATGGAAAGATGTTACTGTTCCTGAAATGTACACATTTTGGCTCTACATTTATATATGGGACTTATTCATTATCCTACAATACACGACTACTGGAGTCATGACTTCTTGTTTAGAGGGCCAAATATATTTTGCGCTGAAGTAATGAGTAGAAACAGATTTTGTGCGATTTTAAAATTCTTGAGATTTAGTGATCCACGTGCGTTCATTCCAGGTAAACCTATTACTCGTTTAGGAATGTTTTTTGCGTATGTGAAAGAAAATTGCAAAAATCTAGTAGACCGGGAGAAATAATTGCTGTCGATGAATGTTTAGTTTTATACAAAGGTAGAATCCATTTCAAACAGTTTATAAAAACTAAGCGTTCACGTTTTGGAATGAAAATGTTTTGCGCATGTCCCAGTAGTCCAGATTTACGTGGGTACACGTATAACTTCGTCATGTACTTTGGAAAAGACACATTCAATGTTGATCACATTCCAGGATCACATGTTCTATCTATGTCTGAGAGAATTGTGGTATTCCTACTGCAAGATTTATTAAACCAAGGAGAGAAATAATAATTGATAAGTGGTACACGTCTTTGAGACTAGCAGAGTTTCTACTAACAAAAAATACATATGTCACTGGAACTATTCGAGTGAATAGAGGTGTACCTAAGGAGCTAACAGAGACTCATTTGGAAACCTTTCAAACATGTTTTATCAGAAAAGGTGATGTTCTGATTGCTAGATATAAGGATAAGAGAGATGTTCATTTACTGACTACTAAGCATAAAGCCGGTTATATAGAAAAAATCGTTTCCAGCCATCTATATCTAGAAATGTACCTATTTTAAAGCCAAATATTATTGAACATTACAATCTAAATATGGGAGGAGTGGATGCGATTGATCAGGATATTGAACCCTATGATTGTACTCGAAAAAGCTACACTTGGTTTAAAAAAATTGGTTTTCATATAATACAGCGCATGGTGTTGAATTCTAAAGTTCTTTATACAAATGCTGGAGGAAAGGAGAAAACTGTGCTCGGGTTTACAAAAATACTAATTGATCGTCTTTTGGCTAAATATTCACCTGGATACAAGAAAATAAAAGAAAATTACAAAGAACGTTGTGCTCCCAGAAGAGTATCTAGCGGAGATCACCCGGCTAAAAATAGACACATTTTTGGGTGTAATGTCAAAGAAACTGGGCACCGCCGCAAAAGAGGAAAATGTAGAGTATGTTACCAAACTGCGAAGAAGAAATCATACACAAGCAATTTATGTGGGCAATGCCCAAATGGCCCTATCTATCTATGTTCCAAGGCTCATTTCGACATATTTCATGGTTATGATTGATATGACATATTTTGTATTTTTTAGTTCGAAATAAATATTTCTCTGTAGACCTCCGCCACTGTCTTTATTATATCTTCAGCCCTGTCATTGACTTGCTTCACAATTAGTCAAAATAAATGTATTAGCATACATTAGCTATGCTGGCATTCAATAAATAAAACATATTTGAGTTTATTACATATAAATTTTTTTACCCCTATAGCGCCGCCTATGGCAAAACTTTTAAAATTGTTGGAATTTGTTTACAAAAAATTTATATTTAAGGCTAGCGGAATAAAGATATATATATAAGACTCTAATTAAAGAGTAACCAGTTTTTCATCAAATCTGGTATAATGCTGTGAACAAAGAATATCAATTTGGGCGCGAAAGGGTTAAGGAGTAATTATTCCATGCTGCGAAATACAATATATTTGAATAAAAACATGGATATTGGTAAATATACCAATGTTATTGCTTTCTTCAGAAAGAAATCAAGTGGTTATAGATTCAGAAAATTCAGAATACTTTCCAATGAACAGGTAGAAAGGTTTATTAAAGAGGCAGATGATGAAAAGTAGTTATTCCAAAAAGTTGTCTTGGTTGTTGGTATATGAAGCCTGTAGGAGAGAAGAATTAGCTTATTTATACATAGAACAAGATGCTAAGTCGTTGATTAAATTGACTATTCCCAATATTAAAACAAATGTTTCTAGATTATTTGCAATACCAGAGCGAAATATAGAAGGCGTCAATCTTTTGGACTTTTTATCAAGTACAGGATTTCAAAATGTACTACCTAAGCAGGCAGTAGGCATAAATAACATAGGTTCAGTTCTTAAAAAGAATTTCTTAGATTACCCAATGTTACTGAGTATACTGGGCACTGCTTTAAACGATGTTCTGCAACCTTCCTTGCAGGAGCCAAGATATTGATGCTCAAGAGACATGAAGGTTGGTGTTCGACTTTGGAAGAGGAGTACAAAGACAATTCCATACAATATAGGCTGGAAAAATTCTCGGAGAGAAAGGAAATACCACTTTCATTCCAAAAACTCAGTACATCGGGATACGAAGTGAAGACGCATATGTGCGTATATAAAAGAGACTGTGTTAAGCACATGTTCCTAAAAAACTGTCATTTTGATACTGACAATCGAAATGCCATTATTATGCAGCTATTCTACGAAAAAGTAGTTTTCAGGGACCCGTGTGTTTGAAAGTTAAAATTCCTGCACAAATTCCCTTTTATGTTAAAAAAAATCCTTATCTCTAGCCGCATTTTGTTGAATGTATTAAAATTTCCATAAGTATATGGTATTAAACAACCATACCCCCGACAGGTAATTATTAAGTCAGCGAATGTCAATAAAATTGTGCAGCGATAACTGTTCTGTCCGGCGCAAAACAGCGGCGATAGTAAAAATGTGTGTCGCCGGCAAGTTGCATGCCATTAGAAGGCGGTTTCGGATTAAAAACAGTTCAGTTATAACAGTTACGTGTTTATATGGTGATAACTTGGGGCGACAATGCAGAAAGTAAAGCAAAAGCCGATTAAGATAACTTGTTTGCTGAATTTCCCTGCTTTGTTATTGGTTTGTAGGGAGGAAAAAAGGAAAATAATTTACGCGGTGCTGACATAAAAACTAATGCCAGTTTTATTTAAATGAGCTGGCGGTGAAGTTTATCTTAATGCTGCGGTTTATTCATACAGTAAATTTTTATGAGGAAGGCTTGTGGGAAGCATAGAAAATGTCACTATTAAAACAGAATAAACCACAAAGAATAGTAACCGATTTAATGCAATATGTTTTACATTTTGAGTGTTGTTACTGTTTTTTTTTCAGACAGTCCAGTGGTCAGTTAACAATGGATTGGAAATTCTCAGCAGTTGTAGATAAAATTGAGCAATCCCTTGCCTATATCCTGTTGAATATTTTCTATATGAGAAGTCGAGATTCAGACATATGCTGATGTTTGGCCATATTAACGAGAGGAAATCCTGAGTGAAGAATTTTATCTATACTTCAAGAAGTAATAAATCAGCTAGCTTTATACAGAATCTGTGAACCTCCACAAAACAGCTTTTATTGCACTTATTTTCAAGCAAACGCATGTTAGTCAATTTTAGACCGCCCAGTTTATTGACGATTCATTTGCTAATGAACCCAGATACAAATATAACTAAATCAACAACCAGTCCAATTCTAATTTTTAAATAACACATGTGCAGATAAAGTAGTAATGACTTTTGGTGGTAGTAGTTCATCATCAGCATATGGAAATATATTTCTTTAGATGCGGAGTTTGGTAGATCTTTGAATATGATATGTTTCGTAACATAATAATAATAATAATATCTCTACCCCTCATTCTAATCACAGGGATTAGCCCAGAAGTCGGAGACTTGTGCGGGAGAGGCGGCATATTATTATTAAGCAGGCCGCATTGCGCCCAGGAACGACTTACGTTGGTAGGCCCTAACCACTATTCAGTGCAGGAATGAGGAAAACCTGGAAAACCTCATTAATTAGGGGGGTAGTCAAATATCAACCGGCATCAATCTCTCACATTGACCCAAGCCAACATTATTCCACCCTACCATACCCACAGAGAGGGTGCCAATCCGCTCTATGAATATAGCTTATATACGGTCTACCGGCAGCTGGGTTCGAACCAACTCCGTCTAGTTACCTCGATTCAAGTACTAACGCCTTAAACCGCGCGACCACTGACCGATCCACAGTAACAGTTGGATGTCATTGGAAAATTCCTTGCAATTGCTTTGCAATCGTTCATAAGTTTGAAACAACAAAATCGTGAAGATGATGCAATACAGGCAGGCACACAAAACAAGGTTCTCTTTGCTTTTTGGTCAATGAATTTAAATATCTACATTCCAAATAGCTTGGGAAACTTAAAGCTTTTCTATCTTTGGCCTGAATATTAGTTTTTTTTATTTGATTTGTTCCTATTATTGTAAAAACTATGTATTTCTCTTCAATAACTTCACCACGATTAATAAATTGAACAATTGTCTGTTGAGGCCCACTAAAGGAAAACAATCTAAATGGTTCTCATGCAACTGTATCAAAATGGAATACATCCAGAAGAAATAGCTGAGTACCTTTAATGCTTGTAGTTCATTTATGTAACCCATCTGCATGTTGCCTCTACAACATGTATGTACTGAAATCAAAAAGATCTTTACATAATTTCACTGCTTATAACATTTTGATTATTGCATATGTTATTACATAACCTGATTTACTCAGACTAAGTGCTCAGCAGGAACTCCAATATGAACATGGTAAGACTGTTCCTCGGGAAATGTGGATGCATTTTTTGTGGTTATCAGATCAGATTATGATAACTTATGGTTTGATAGTGAGGTCTAAAAGTGACAAGTAAAGCGAACTCTCTGGGTCGCAGATAAAAGCTTACCTGGCGATAACGGATAATTCACAGCGTCAGCTTTTCTGGAAATTCTCCTAGACCTAACACCTCCATATACTATTGGGCAGAGAAAATGAAGTGAGCAGCATACAGACTGGGACAAGCGACTGAAAACATGCCTAAGGCTAACACTGTGCATCACAACATACTGCTGGGGGGTATAGAAATCAGTTATAAAATGATTTTTAAAGTTTTGCTTCTAACGTAAGTAGAGAAAATACGTTTGCATTCTGGATATTGGACAATGACTATAAATAATAAATTCACAATTAGTATTTTACATAAAATTTACTCTTATGCAGAACACGATAATATATAATCGATTTTAGCTCTTACCTTCAAAGTACAGTACTTTTCTGGAGTGTTCTGCTTACCAGTTAGCATCATTTACAACTATGTCAGCTGTTCTACAAGGTTCAGTGATGCGACACCCGTTCTTTAACATTCATTAATGATATTATTGAAAATGTTATTGCCAATTACCTCTTTTATGCTTGTAATTTAAAAACACTAGTACATAAATGTATTCAACATAAATATATGATGCAATGTCATTAATTTTTTGATCAATATAAAGAAATATAGAATCGTCACCTTTTCGTAAGATCAACATATTATTTTTAATTACAATCTTGGCATTTCTATATTATTTAACGACCTTTGGGTTATATTTGGCACAATACTCGCTTTCGATAACCAAATTAAAAAAGTGTACAAGTGGGTCCTTCAAATCTTTAGGTTTCATAATAAGAAATTCTAGAGACTTTTACAACTGAAGTGTAATTAAACTACTAGTCTTTGCTTATGTCAGATCAAACTAAATTATGCTTACATCATGCCTTGTGTATTTCTTCAAATATCTTCGTTGTAGGAAGAATGGTGGAGCAAAGCTTTACCGGTATCCTTAATTACTTTTTATTTAGTTGCCATCTAAATAACAAAAGTATGCCTGAAGTAATATTCTTATACAAGTAAATTCATGATCAAATTTACTGTAAACATATCATACTGCTAAAATGCGTGTAATACTGCCAACAAATATAACTATATTGATTGATTATCTTGCAAAAATGAAGTTATACTTTTTTGCGCCTGTTAGACACATTGGGATGGGATGTTGGTCGAGAAACCGCGTCACGCTCAAAAGGAAGAACACATTTTTAAGAACATTTTTTAAGAAATTTTTTTTCGTTCAGGCTTTGAAAGGAATTTTTTTTTTTTTAAATAATTATAAATACCACCAACTGGTCCGACGCATACCCAGTTTTTGTTTATTTCATATATACATATATATTTTATGCCAACAGTGTTTAATGTATTGTACCTGAATAAATAAATATTTTTATTACATTTCCATAGAACTTGAACCAAATCCGTTGCAAATATAAAACAAAGCTTTTACTGTAGGTACTATAGCCTCAAGACTAAGACCGCGGACGACTATTATAAGAAATGGATAATTTATTTCGTGATGTTATTGTTCTTTTAATTCTCTTATAAACGTAGTCGTATAATGTATAGCCACTCCATGAGAAACGTGTTTGTTATATCATGAAGTCGATTTTTGCTTCATTTAAAATCAATTTATTAGCAATAATAATTTGAAAGATATATTAATTTATAATTCAGCTTATTTATTACTTGTGGAATTGATATTTTATGGTCATGGAAAATGTAGTTGTTGATTATTTATTACTGAAAGTGATGTTTTTACTTATCAGTTAATCCAAAGATTGACCATTTCCGTAAATCTATATACCATAAAGTTATAGTGCACAAATGAAGACCATCCTGCAATATTTTAGATACAAAGAACGTTTAGTTCATTTACGTCACAAAATAAAACACTACAAAATTTTCTATTTCGCAGTTCTATTAAATTCCTTGCCTGTCTTACCTTTGTTGTTAACAATATTTCGATATTAAGATTCTATGTTTTTTAAACCGTTTCAAACATATTCCAAAAAATGAAAACAATAAATATAAATAATAAAAATATATTGTTGGTATCTATTTATTCATTTAATAATGATGGTGCTGAAGCAAACAGGTTGTAGTCTAATTATATGCTTCTTACCTTACACAAAACAGAGCAACAGTTGAGTGAATATAAACATCACCAAATAATCAAATAATTGCCGTACTAATGTAATTGTATCCAATGGTGTCTCTGAATGTGTGTACAGGGTGATTTATTTATCATGGGACTACACTGTCACTACAATGGTCACACATCAACACTTTTCGTAAACTATTATATGGTCTATTATACCCATAGTACCACACATGGCATATTTGGCAAAACAGTACCACACGTTTATCATCGAATGACCTTCATTTTTCCATATTTTATCAATGTAATATTCATCGATTCAGATTTGGACGATATGCTGGCTGGGGAATAGTCCAGACTTGATACCGCCTGATACATTTTTGTGGGCCTATTAAAAGAATAGTGTTTATAAAAATAGACCAACCACTAGAAGCTATATATTGTATGAACCAATACCCAAAATGATGTATAATTGTATAAATAATTTGGAAAAACGATATGGGTTTTGCATAGAAGAGCAGGGAAATGAGTTTGAACAATTTTTATAAACTATCATCAATATCTCACGGACAGTAAAAAGTAACCCATTACATGTTGACATCAGTACAATTAGGAAAAAATGGAGAATGCAAAAATATAATAACAGGGTGTTTCATAAGAAAAAATTAAGTTGATATCAATATCTCAGTAGTGCGATGCTCGATTGATTGTTTGATAAAAAATTGAAATCCTTGTAAAAATTGGTCAATGAATGCATGTTTAAATTTTCCGATACCTCCGAAAATAACAGTTACGTTGAATCGTTAACGCATGATCACCCTGTACACTGCAGTATTGTATTGCATTGCTTGATGTTGTCAGTGTTGCGCATGAAATAACATATTTAAAAAAAATTCTATCCGAATCTAAATACAGTAGGTGAGGCTTTCAATCTAAAAATAATTGCGATTACATTATTTGTACCGGATAGAGAAAGTATTAACAGCTATTCTCACAGCACTTAAGGCGTCAGTCTTATACACCTATACATTACTAACTGTTTCCAATTCCGTACAATTGGTACAGACATATTGTGCTTAACTGGGTTGCCTTGAAGATCAAGTTGACGCCCGCAACTAGCGCTGTGAATGTAATTAAACTAATTAGTAGACTGCACCGATCCAAAAGCGAGATAAGATAATTGTTTCCCCTAAGGGGCTGAACAATGCGACTTTTATTGTATGTGATATATCACAGTTAAGGAATGGTCGGTTACGTTATGGTAGTGGACATCATACAGTTGTATTTATGTTAACAACTATACTATTTTTCGAAAGCGGAAACTTTAGAGGCAGACAAAGAACCAAAATACTAACGCCACTGGTGGAAGAAAAATAATATTTTTACGTAAAAATATGTATCTAGATTATCTATTCAAAAGTTCCAAATTCCATTTAAATATCTAAAGTAGTTTTAAAAATATTAATAAATTTGGAACTTTTGATAAAAATTTTGACACCCTGTATCTTTGTAACGAAGCATTTTTCGAATATAGTTTATAATACAAACTGATATTATTTTGTGGTTCTGTCTGCCTCTAAAGTTTCCGCTTTAGAAAGTGGACCATCCTGTATACAGGGTGGGCCAATGGAAAATTTCCACCCCGATTTTTTTGGTTTAAAATAAAAATATGGGAAATTCAGACCCGTCGACTTTTGATTTGAGGGGGAACTATTTTTCAGATTTTGCAACCCCGTAGCTGTAACCCCCTAGCTGGAGAGGAAACAACCCCCCAAATTTGAATAGGGGATAGGTACCTTCTCATCGAGTTCTTTATGACCATACAATATCGCCTCATTATTGTTATCCGTTAGATCTACACCTGACTCTAACAAACTGCTGTTAACAAAATGTTCACCGTTTGTTTAGGAGTGTATCCGCATATTGCCATACAAACTAGCAACAAAACATCCGCTTTTTTTTACTTTTGGAGAAAAACTTTGTGCAAACTTTGTTTGCTAAACTACTAAACCAATTTCGTGTACATTATCTGTTTTTTCAGATAAACGCTCCGTTTTTCTACATGGGTTGATCAATCGACATAATTGTCGACACTAGAGCGATTCAAACCCAGATTTAATTAGAGAGTCTCACACTCAACATCCTGAAAAGTTGAATGTCTGGGCAGGTATCTTAGGCATTAACTAAATGGGCCCATTCTTTTTGCAATTCAATTTGACTGGAGAGATGTATCTTAATTTGCTTCAAGACAATATTGTTTCTAGAATAAAGGAGGTCATTGCCGAAGATAATAACTTGTTACAACATGAAGTGCTTTTTCAACGAGATGGGGCCCAACCCATTACGCTGCCCCCGTCCGGCAATTCCTCAACGAATATTTTAGTGGTCATTGCATTGGCCGTAGGGTGGCCTGCAAGGTCCCCTGATCTTTACTGTCTAGACTTCTTTCTCTGGGACCATTTGAAGTATATAGTTTATAACACAGCCAGCTTCTCTTCAAGTTCTGCAAGAACGCATAACTGTAGAATGTCAAAGGATAACTGCCGATATGTTGCAGAATGTTAGAGAAGAGATAGAGAATCGATTTTATTATTGCATGTATGTTAATAACGCATATTTAGAACAGTTTGTTAGATAAAATTCACGTGTAGACCTAATTAATAAATTCGGAAGTATTTTTATTTATTTTTATTTTGACATGCTGTCATTTTGTTACGGATGAAAATAATGACGCGAAATTCTACAGTCATAAAACTCTATGAGACCTTTAAAAAGAGGTATGGCACGACCCCTATCTCCTATTCAAATTTGGGGGGATGTTCCCTCCCCAGCTAGGGGGTTAAAGCTACAGGAATGAAAAACACTTAAAAATAGTTCCCCTTAAATCACAAGTCGTCGTGTCTGAGCGTTTTCCCAGATTTTTATTTTAAACCAAAAAAATCGGGGTGGAAAGTTTTCATTGGCCCACCCTGTATATACAGGGTGTAAGGGAAAATGTGGGAAATCTCTCGGGTGCAGATAGAACATAAAAAATATAATGGAAAGTGCCTATAAAAATTTTCTACAGGCCCCGTCTACGGCGATATGTGTTCCTAAAGGACGCCGTTGGAAATCGATTTTTCTTGAATAACTTTTAAAGTACCTCATATAATTTAATAAAACATTAATGTAATGGACACTAGTAAGGATTTCTTAAAATAGTTTCCTTGAAACATATTTAGCTTCTTTAGTTTACCAGGGAGGGGCTAAGCTTTACAATTTAATGTATAAATATTTAACAAGCTGTTATTTTTGTACAATTTGCTTAACAACAATATCGATTGCATGTCACTATTAGAATATTTCAATGTCAAAGTTCTTAACTTCCGTCTTAGGCAAAATGATACCTTTTATTTACCAGAAGCCAATACGAATATTTTAACAAAAGTCTCCAGTTTATATCATAATTTTAATATTATATTGGATCATTGTGACATAAACCGGATATTTCCCGGTTTTCTTTTAAATATCTTAATTAAAATAAAATTAAATTCTATGATAGCGTTGTTTATTCAGGAACTTTTTGTCTTTTATAAAAAAATATATTATTCTTAACTGTTGGGATAGATTTTTTTTTAAATATCAGCAACTGGGCTTCTTGTGCAATTTATTTTTGTAGGCTATTATCACTAAAATTAGTTTTCGTTAAATGTCAAACGAATACAATATCTAAGTTTTAAATACAGTACAATATTTAGTATTTAATTATGGAAAACGATAAACAATTTTCATAATACTCGTAATTAACTTATAGTCGAATCAACAATTCAGACGTCTTACGTCACGGCTGACCTTACACATTTGTTTTAATTGTCAACGTAATTTTCAATATTTGGTCGCGTTAAAAACAATGTTTTATTGCAATTTAGTGCAATATATGATGCAAACTTTTAGGGTAGTATGTAGTTTTATTACTATCAGTTGCAGTTTCTTAAATATTTTGATGAAAATATAACGAATTGTTCATTTGTTCGTATGACGTAAGTCGTCTGAATTCTTGTCGCGAGTATACCTACTTATTTCATCATTTATTTCAGTATTAGAGTATTTGCATATTTATTTACATAATGAGTTGGTTTAAGAAATAAACAACAAAATGCAAACTAATTAAATCTCTTTCTCAGGATGCAACTCTGTTGCTGCAATTAACATGGTTTATCTATAATTGCAACAATTTAGACATTAACACTTTGCGGCAATTAGTTACAATTTTGTTGTAAGTAAAAATTGAATGTTCAATTTTTATACGGCTAAATACAGAGATTTTCAACTTTTTTAGGATAATTTCTTTCAACCAGGTAGGTCTTTTTTTTCTTTAAAACTGGACTTGGTAATGCATGAAAATACAAGCATTCCCAACTTACTTTTTGTAATGTTATTAGCTATTGCTTGCTTATGGTAAGCGGACTTATTATAATATAAGTAGAATGCTGAGTAACTGTGAATTTTAGAATACTTTATTTTGGTAAGTATAGGTACACAAATTAATTTTAACAGATAATAAAATATTTTAAATTGGTCAAACTTACATTACTATAAATTTTGATATTAAGAAGAATACATATGTTTTTATTTAATTTTCTGCGATTTTGTTTGCTTTGGGTAGGCCCAAATATTCTGCGATGTTTTGTGGCATTTGACCAACATTTTTTTTCAACAACTTGACTGGAATTTTTGTAAAATATAAAAAATATATTACATTCACTATAAGTTGGCCTCAAAAAAATTATTTTGTACAGACCCAAGATCTTGGTATAGATTTCGACTAAAACATTTTGTCAATTTTAATTTTATACTCTTTTATTGTTATAAGAAGCGATTACTTCAAGTTTTGATAAATATTATATGAGATCAGCATGCCAATTATAACAATAGTGTTCCGCATAAGAACCGAGTACAAAGAATGTTACAAATTAAATTCTGCGGTATATTGTCATTCTTTTTAAATTCGACCAATGGGAAAAAAGTTTCATATAATTTTAGGTGTGACTCATCCTCAATGAACACATTTATTTGAACTCATAGTCAAATCATGTACCCAATTTGGTTACTCCAAGTTAAATTCAGATATATTAATTATTTTCGAAATATTTGGCCCCACTTTGATGGTCTGTAACTCCGCCTGTGTGCAGCTTTGTATGTATATAGGTATGTTCGGTTAAATTGTAATATTTTGAGATCACCTATATTCCTTTGCTTATGGTATGGTATATCGGTTCTTATGCGGAACATACTTCATATGTTCTAAAATATTAGAACATATACAATGTTTCTCTCGTGCAAAATATCAAGAAATACATTAATAACTGTATACAGGGTGTGAAATATTTAAGGAGGTAATAGTATAAACCAAAATAATCAGAAGAGTCTCGATAAACATGGGTCCGTAAAGTAACGGTTGCGGAGATATGGAAAGTTTTATGTTTTTTAGCCCCTTTTTTATTTTGCAAAAACGTTATGCATTTTCTTATAATAGTTGGTTGATGTTTAGTGAAATAAACAGTACGTGTTTGACAGTTGTTCTCAGTGCACAAGTTTCCTTTCGCTATGGCTGGTTACTCTAACGCAGAATTAACAGACATGCATTTTATGTATGGTCGTGCTAATGGGAACCGAAGCGCGACGTCTTTATGTTGACGCTTATCCAGATCGCCAGATTCCTTTACAACGCATGTTTGGAAGAATTCACCAAAGATTGCGTGATACCGGTTTCTTGAGCAAAAAGTGCCATTTATCCGGAAGACCGGTGTCCACTTCTAGAGCAGAAGAAGAAATTCTAGCACTGGTAGAGCAGGTTCCAGGTACGAGTGTGCGGAGAATATCGGCCGAGGTAGGAATTAGTGGTCCTCTTGTTATCCTTCAGGAGTAACTACTATATCCATACCATGTGCAACGAGTACAGGCCTTAAATCCAATAAATGATCACCAAAGATTGCGTGATACCGATTCCTTGAGCAGACAGTGCCATATATCCGTAAAACCAAGGTCGGTATCCACCCCTAGAGCAGAAGAAGAAATTCTAGCACTGGTAGGGCAGAATCCAGGTTCGAGTGTGCCGAGAGTATCAGCCGAGGTAGGAATTAGTGGTCCTCTTGTTTGGAGAATCCTTCACGAGCAACTGCTTTATCCATGCCATGTGCCTTAAATCCAATAAATGATCATCAAGCACGTTTGGTTTTTTGCCGCTGTTTTCTACGTCATGATGCTGAAGACCCTCGTTTTCTTGCAAACATTCTTTTTACTGATGAGGCCGGGTTCACAAGAAATGGAGTGTTTAATTTTCACAATATGCATATTTGGGCCGACGAAAACCCTCATGCTCTAATAGAATCTGGCCATCAGGCAAGTTTTTCATTAAATATTTGGATGGGTATTGTAAGTGACAGGTTTCTAGGTCCTGTTGTTTTACCAAACCGATTAACAGGTGCTGCTTACCTCAACTTTCTGCAGAACACACTGTATGAGTTTTTGGAAGACATTCCTTTGAATCTGAGGCAACAAATGTGGTTCCAGGATGATGGTGCTCCAGAAGATTTTTTCATGGCTGTTAGAGAGCATTTACACCAAAATTTTCCACATAGATCGCCTGATCTGAACCCTCTAGATTTCTTTGTTTGAGGATATTTGAAGACATTAGTGTATGGTACTCCTGTAAATAGCCTGGTAGAGCTGTAGCTACGAATTAATCAAAAGTGTCAAAAAAACCAAAGAGGGCGTTTTCGAAAAAGTTCGAATATCGTTGAGACGAAGATGTCATGCCTGCTTGGAAATGGACGGAGAGCACTTTTAACGTCTTCTGTAACTTTGTTTTTTGTTTGTTAAAAGCTTCCTTTGTCGGTTTATTCTTAATAAAATAAAATGTTTGAAAAACGAATAGTGGTCCATATCTCCGCAACCGTTACTTTGCGGACCCATGTTTATTAAGACTTTTCTGCTTATTTTGGTTCATACTATTACCTCCTGAAATATTTTACACTCTTTTTCAACACCCTGTATACACTCTGTTGTATCTTATGCGATCCTTGTTTGGGAATTACAGTCATCAGCTGACTTCGAGTCAGCAAGTGTTTTCATAGCAAAGGAAGGCTACAAGGGTGATATAAGGTTAAAATTATGGAGATGACTGCAGATATTAGTTTATTAAATTGAATATAATCACATGTCCTTGTATTTATATGTTTTTTGTCTTATGTATGTTAGAAATAATATGGAATAAATCCGTTGTAATCATTATATTCACACTTATAATACCCGTATTAATAATGTAATGTTGTGACTGTACAAAGATTTTTAATATAAACACATTTAAAAAATGAATTAAAAATTATTCATGGAATTACGCATATTATGAAAATACTTTAGCAAGTGTCATTTTTGTATGTTTTGAAATATGTTTAATGATATCAGCCTGTAATCATTTTATGTTAATTTTATCTATCTGTTTGTATATTCTTTAGTTTTTTCTTAAAAATATGTTAGTCATCTCAATGTTCCAATTCAGGCTCTTCCCTGATCTTTCAGGCGTAACACTATAGTAATATATTGACACGAATTTAAATAAATAAACTTCAAGAAATTGAGCAATTTTTATCAATTATCGGGATTCTCTATATCATTTATACTCAAAATATTAATATTTTGCTTTATATCCAACATGTTTCTTTAAAAAACGGGCACCTTAAAATTCCGGCAAAATTGGATCTTGTATAACTTTTTATTTTTTGCCCGTTTCTGATGTTTTTTTCGACAGGCAGAAGGAACATTATTCCAGTTTAATAAAACGTATTCAGTTTTTTTGGATAAAGCTGAAATGATATGCATTATTCAGGGAAACACAAAAGTGTATTTTCTTTGTCTAATTTCAAAACGCCTTATGTGGCTCAAAGCTGACCTGTCCGCAAGATTAGTTTATTTCATATTATTTTTCTGAACGCTTGGATATCTTTTCTGATTCAAAAGTTATAAATTATTGAATAAAATATAGCATTTTCCATAATGTTTAAATTTGACAAAAATTGTCAATTAAACAACCAACAAGTGAACAATCAACAGTAACATAAAGCAAAAAAGTGTACTTTGTTAATAGTGGTAAGTTTCCCCCTCAACCTGAGACCATCCTACGCGAACATGATAACTGATGGAAGACGGGACCGACTGAAGGGACAGGCCACGCCATACTGCTGTATAATCAAATGGCATAATGACATACAAGCAGATACATAACTATTTCTTTTTAATGTACATCATTGAAAGTCTTGAATCGCTGCTAACTAATATGCCAATTAATCTTCACCGTGTACCATTTGTCACCATATATTTTTCCATTAGGTAAAGTGGCAGAAGTTGGTCATGTGAACCTGCAGATAGTGATCTCTAAATTACGATTTAGTGCGGCAGATCTGAGTTTCGATACAGTTTTTATTGACCAATCCCACGGCCAATTAATTTTGAAGCGGAGACGGCGAGTGTGCATGATAAATTCGGAATTACGCGTTTGATTCTACCCTTCGGCAATTCATTACCAGCAGAGGTTAGATCCAGCACGGAGCGAATTAATCGAGTCCGGTTTAAATTTACGTTCGATCCTATCTAAATGTTATCATGTTTGCGTGAATATTAAATATTCGTAAGTCCGAATGCTATCGGAAGTTGGAGGTTGGAGCTGCTGCTGCTTTGAAATTTCGGGGCAAATATTTGCTCTGGCTCGTAAGGGACTTTCCACCTAATAAAAATATTTGGTTTGCACTCGAGGCAGGGATATCGGCAAATTATAATTTCGCGGTGTTCGTATGAAAAATAATAACAATAAGGCCCATCATGTTTTCTTGAAGTCTCTATCGACATATTTCATTAAATTGATTGCATTTGAAATATGTGCGGGGTTGTTTAGAAGACACTGTAACGCAATTTAATAGTTTTAAACTTCAATGATTATTCAGGATGTTACAATTTTCTCTAGACAATTTGTACAAGTGCAGATATTTCAAATAACCTTATGAAACTTAGTTAAACGACTTAAGGTTGTCGTAAAATGATCAAATTTGGGTTGTTTTTGGGTACAGAAATATCGAAAACTAAAACATGTAGACCAAAACAATATGAAAAATTAAATTCTTGAATTTGAGTTGTCCTCAAATAAAATAATAACTTTTAAAAAGCGTTTGTAAAGCACATTATTTTACTATTCTACATTTTAACAACTATTTTCACATACCTACTCATAAACAAAAATTAACAATATTATATGCATAACTATGTAAGTTTATGTTATAACACTTCTACAGTTAAATTTAAAAAGTACGTATTTTGAAAGATTTATGTAACTAAATATTTGTTGGTTAAAATTACTCTCTGTCGCTATTGAACCGTTTCACTCGGTCAATGATCGAGCGGTTTAAGGTATCAGTACTTAAACTGATGTGGCCAGACCGCAGTGGGTTCGAATCCCGCAATCGATAGACCGTATGTCAGCTGTATTTGTGAAGAGTATTGGCACCCTCTCTGTGGGTATGGTAGGGTGGAAGAATGTTGGCTTGTGTCAATGTGAGAGATTAATACCGGACGACGTTTGACCGCCTTCCTAATAATGAGCTTTTCTAGGTTTCTCATATCCCTGCTTAATAATAATATGCTGTCTCTTCTCTCACACAAGTCCTCGACTTCCTTTTACCGATCGCGTTGAAATTTGTAACATTTACTTGAACTATTAGGGTACTTCTGGAAACTTTAGTGAAATTGATATACTGAATGGTGGTTAACACCTACAGATAACCATTTTTCATGGAATCATCGATATAACTTGTGGCAATTTCGCTAGATTTTAATACAGTTCAATCTCTTCTTTAGTTAAAACCCTTGCCGTTTTGGAATACAACGCTCATTCTTTTGTTTGAAAAATACAGTAACTTTTAGAAATCTACTAAACGTCACTCATTACCATTAAGTTGAAATAAGAAACAAACCTGCGAACTTGAACATTTTTCTTGAGCGTAGCATAGATCATTTTACTATAATGTATTCGAACTGAGTCTAACGGATAGTTGGTTCATGTAAACCAACAGAATATCTTATGTTATCCCAATCACACCATTTTCTACAAATATTTGAGGTCGCTATATTGACGCTCGTATCTTTAACATGATTTTTCTTGCAACTTGGAGCTAGACTGGTGGCTTCCATAATAATTTCTTTGCATGCATTAGTTGTCACCAAAATAACTTAAGTCCGCTTCTAAAGTTTACGACAAACTGTTGGAGATATTTTTATCATTGAAATTTTAATATCTATCTGATTTATTTACAAATGAATAACAAATAAATTATATAACAATATACGTCTACGTGTACTATTTGCAATAAATATATGTAATGCAAAACCGATAGGTTTAAATAACATTCCCTTAGTAAAAGCTCCAAGCCTTTCAAAGTTTTTTACTTATTATTTATAAATATGTATGTTAAAATACTGCAATAGAAACAGAGATAAGTTTTTGCGGCAACCAATGATGTTGTTATCTAAAAAAAAGTCATCATTGAAAGTGTATGCAATAGTCTTCACTCTAGCGGTATTTTGTCTTGATGGTAAAGATGTTGAGAAAATTTGGGAGTTCAGGAGGACTTAAAAAAGAATCTTATTTTATTTCACAAAATCTATAATAAAAGCACTAAATTTTATAACATTAATGAAACCAAATGAAAATCATTTTTATGCTTTTGGCAAGACTAATGATGCGCGTCTATTCCTTAGAAAATACTAAATTTATCTGTTGGAAAATTATATAATAAAGTAATTCAATCAAAATTGTTAATTTTCATAAAAATAATCTTCCCATTGTGAGTATCACATTCATATTTGAGCATCCTGCGTTTGTTATTTTATATGAAACTTGAATTTTGAATGCGTGCAATTTAACTTTTGAATTTTATAAATAATCAATGGCTTGCATTTGATGTGAAGTTTCACGATTGTAGTATTCAAAATGTGTATTGTATGTACTTGTCATACATGCAAATACCGTATATACCTTACCTAAGTACCTACTTACCCACTTAGCTTATTATTATAGACTAGAAATATACTTCCAAAATTTGCTAGTAGCAAGAACATACATTTGATAAATGAAAACAAACTTAAACACCTTCCAAAATCAATTAATGTATGTATAGATTTGGGCTTGTCGATATTGCTCCAGATATAGCCCACAAAATGTGTCCCTTATCTATTGCAGCAGAACTGTCAATAATATAAATAATGCATTTCCAATACAATAGAACTAGTTCACTTTAGAGTTACGTAACGGTAACATTGCTAGCTCAAATTTAAGACTACCAGCTAGAAACAGAAACAATTTACATCCATTAGCTGGATTAGATTATGTATCAACACTCAGGTACAACCACTTCAAATAAATATACGTGGTCGTGTCGTGCAGCGCACTAATGCTTGTTGTGTGATCTACTGCGCATTTGCTTACATGAGAATACAAGGTGCGATCAAAAAGTATATTAGCCACCTGTCACAACGGTTACATGTGTTTTGCTTTGATCGGCGATTATTTATTTTTAATTAAAATGGACCCGAAAATTTTCATTTGAATTTTGCTATAAGAATTGAATAAAGTGCAACAATGTTTCAAAAATGTTAAATATTAATTTTGACGAGTCTGCTATAAGCAAAACAAGAGCTTATGTTTCCAAAAAGGCCGTGGAAACTAATGAAAATGTGAAAATAATGAAAAAAGTGATTATGACCGACAGCTGAATGACAGTCAGATAAGTCTTGGAATATCAATTGGCTTATGTTATTATAAATTTTGACTTTTACTCTACACACGTTACGAATAGTTTGTTATTTTTTCTTGTGTGTACTCTTTTAATAACATGTGGCAGTTCATTTATATAAACTGTTTGTTTTAGGAATAAAGTCAAGGGGCGTAAGGTTAGGTGGTCTAGCAGGATAGTGGGCCAAATCTTCTTATCCACCTTTCACTTTTGTCTAAGCAAGGCTGTAAAATGAAGACAGCAGTTCTGCTGCCAAAACAGGTTATAGCGTCCTTCTGGCTTTCAAGTATTTAAAAATGGTAAACCAAATGTTTCCAAAATGTTTTGGAAACAGGATAGCTGTCCTGCTCAGAGGAAAATTTGGACCAATCCTAACCTTACACCCCTTGCCTTTTTTCTTCGAGGTGCCCTAAAACAAAATATTTATTCAAATGGTTTGCCACATGATAGGGAAGTATTAACAGAACACATACGCCAAGGAATACATGAACTGAATGAGCATCTATTAAGTTAACAGAAAAATGTGTTGAGGTGAGAGGTAGAGGTAGACTAAATATTAAAAATTAAATTTTTATTTTAAAATTGCAGTTACAAACATATTTGTTTTATAAAAATATTAGATACAATAATAAATAATGGTACTTTTGTCTTGAGTATTTTCTTGTTTTCTTAATTTATGACCACCCTGTATATCTAATCTAAGACGTTTCTATGGCAGTCTCATTTTTTTCGAGTAGCAGAACTTTTTATAAAGAGTGAAATTTTTCGAAAAAGTCAAAAACAAAACAGTTTCTCTCTCTGTCAAGTTCATCCGTGGACACACTGTATAAATATAAATAATAAGAACTTCTAAGAAGACTCACGTCGTAAAAATAATCATAACTTATGTACACAAAAAATTAATTTTAAAACTCCAAATACAATGCCATTTAAATACCTAACTAACATGGCACATAGTTATTTTTAGGCTTTCACGTCCGGTGCTATTATTTGATATACAGTAATTTTCCGGGTTGTTATGTCGTGACCTCGGTTATATTTTTCCTCAAAAATGGTTCGGCTTAGGACTCATGTCATATAATTTTTTTTTCTTCATTGTTATGGTACTATCGCCTGTTAAATTTATGGCAGTCAAATTTCTAACACTCTGTTATACATATTATGAAAATTTTATCTAGCCGATTTCAAAATAATTAAGCAAAATCCTCTTAAATGTAATAATTTTAACAATGTATATATATTGTAATCGCAACCTTAAAATGAAAAATGTTTGAACTACCCCCATTATTTTATGTAAAATAATAATAATAATAATAATAATAATAATAATAATAATAATAATAGTATTTATTGACCAAATTCAAAATAACATGTCTCAAGAGAAAACAATAAAAATAAATAAAGGTGTGGTCAAAAGGTCAGTTGATCAGCTAGAGCTGTTCTTCCTCAAAGACCTAAGAGAAATTTAATTTACATTCTTTGTATCCCACATATGCATGCACCTAAAATGTCACAGACATATCCAAAAGAACAATAATTTAACCTAACAATTGTAACAGAAACAAATAATCTAACTTTATAAATCTAGCTTTGTGCACTGGTCATTAAATATAATATGAAATAGTTTGTTTTTAAACGAGGCTGAAGACATATCTTTTAGTGAGACAGGAATATAGTTATATTGATTTGATATCTGGTATGAGTAAGATTTTTTAAAAAGCTGAGTTTTGTGTTTCGGAATGTCAATAGCAGTTTTTTGACGCGTATTTGTACTGTGAATGTTTCTACGATAAATAATTTTATTCCAAAGGTATAGGGGGCTTCTTTCTATTATAATTTTGTGAAATAAAGTTAACGCATGTAATTTTCTTCGGTTTGACATATTCAGCCATTTAGCTTTTTCTAATGTGTACGAAATTCTATCAAATTTTCGTATCCCATATATAAGGCGTAAACACGAGTTTTGTAATTTTTGCAGCCGGTTAGAGTCATAAACAGACAGACAGGGACCATACACATAGTCACAGTAATTTGCATAACTTAAAACAAGAGAATCACAGAGTAGTATTTTTAATTTCCGGATACCCTGTACTTATTTAAAAAAATGTTATCTCTATTCTGCAAATAAATATAACCCGTTTCATATTTAACATAAGATTAGAAACCAGACACTTCTGTGTTATATAATCTTATTGTCCTTGATCTATAGTCGATTTTTACCATTGCGCAAGCCAGCTTTCATACTTTACCTTATGGTATGACAAGATAAATTACGATAAAATGGAATAATCACTGCCTTCGCGCTGCCATGAATTACTTGCAATATATATTAGTGCATAATTATTATTTCTCGGGTACAAACAGTTATTCTAGCAGTTCTGCTCGGGCTAACAGTACGGAAAGAATGGCCGTACGTAATAATTAAAAAGCAATAATAGCAATAATTTGCATCCCGTCGTGGTAATTGTTCCGAACGGCTCGCACATAAACTCCCGCCGTAGCGTCAAGAAATCTGGTAATCATCATTAGAATAGGACTTCGGCTTTGTTTTGAAAGTAATAATGTTACGCTAGATGGGTTTATTTTACTAGTTTACGGCGTAACTAAGCATAGAATAGGTTGTTGTTCTTTTGTCTATTATGTGTAACGTGAGGAAGAACAGACATAAGTACTGTAATATATAAGAAAGTTTGAAATGAAGGAAATTGAATTTGGCTAAATTATTTCTTAATGTCAAATAAAGAAGAACATATCCAAGCAAATCTGATAATGTATACAAATATTTCAGAATTTTAGAAACAACAAATGGAAATTAAGAGTTGTACATCATTGGTTCAGTTTTGAGAGACATTTTCCTTTCTTTTCAGTGTGTAACTCTGAAACTGAAGTTAATCTTCTTATGGTTAAAGTCACCAGTCTCCGATGTTTCAGTCGTTGAATATTTTCTAAATTACAGGTTCTAAGTCCAAAGTGTTGATTCAAATATGTTGACGGTAGATCATCGTGTGATGTCATGGAAAAGGCAATGATTTTGGGTTACGTTAATACATCTCGGCATCAGCTTCAGTTTGAGGATATTAAAACAAATAGACAAAATAGTGCAATAGTTCACAAAAATCCTACATATACGAACAAGTAGGTACTTGATGAATCTCATTAGCATCCATTCCAGAAGGTATTATCAGCATATTAATGCATCGAGCACAATACATTTGTGAGCCAGAACACTTTGAAAGAAAATGGATACGAGTACATCAACAGAAATATTGAACAACCTGTCAGAAGAAGTTGCAGTAATATCTAGCAACAACTTGTCAGTACTATATACAAGAATGCATTGAACAAGAAATGCAACGTTTATATCATTTATTCCCATCACCCGCACTCCAAGAAAAACAGGAGCAGTCTTTCCTACCAAATTCAAGAGGAATATACTGTAATGATCAAGTCCTAAAGTAATGACAGTGGCTGAACATAAAACCGTATTCTATGCATTTCTTTAAAACAAAAATTCTAGTGTGTGTGAGAGAGAGATATATAGAAAGAGAGAGGAACATACTGGTCAATGCTATACGGAGAGGTAATAAGAATCCAGAGAATTAAAAAATATGTCAACTAAGGATTTGGAGATATTACGTAAAAGTAAAGGGTCACAGGATAATTTAAATGCGACTTCGGAAGAAGAAAACGATTTATCAATTAAACCGTATCTAGACGTCTAAATTGCTAAGGCGGAAACCAGCGCAAAAATGACATTGGCAACTACCACGGAAACCTACAAACGGAACTAAGACAATCACATAAGTAAAAATATGATTATGAATTAATAATTACAGTAAGTACACAAGAGTGGAAATCATCAGGGTAATATTGCGACGCTATAAATCATATCTTTCACTGCAGCTATAGGTCTATTGTAGCCATTAGTAATATTGAAATCTCTCATTTAGTCGTCGGACCAGACTTCATAGCATTGAAGAGAACGTCTTCCTGTTTATTTTTTGACCAATATTAACACACTGTTATTAGTTTCTTATACTACTAAACCAATGAGACATTTCTTTAGCTTGCAATCAGTTTTACTGTACTGTTTCTTCTTTCCAAGTGTTTCCTGTCACCATCTTTGTATTTCGTTCTCTATATGGGTGTCACAATAACACAGTTAACACAGGAAGATTTTGGCTATAGCCTGGCTATATCGTCAGCCTTCCTGATGACTCTATTGCTCTGTGGGTTACATCGTTACAAGCTAGGGTTAGATCTCTTTGACTTTATAATTTTTGACGAAATGGATATATCAAATGAAACAAAAATGAAACTGTTAAAATAGATTTATGGGAAGCGAAATAGGTATTTGGAATATAATGAAAAAATAAAAATGTTAATGGTATTAGGAAGAAATATAGAAAGATTATGATAATATAGTAAGTAATAAGTAAGAGGGAGATTATAATATAAAAAAATAAATAAATAAATACGTAACATGTTAGAATAACAGAGTAGAAATAATTAAAGGCAAAACATGTGATATATTCGGTAATGAACATCCAGTACTTTGATATTATTTAAGTATTAACTTATTCTTAACCTTATTGACCAAGTTTTTAAATACCTTTGTGTAATAAAGTTGTAAGTACTATATGAAAAATTTTCTAGAACACGTGCACATAGTGTTGCAAGGTATGTAGTTTCTGGTTGATAATAAATCTACTTTAAAAATTACCTACACACGAATTATGTGTAGGAAACAATGCAGATCGTAGATCATTAGTTAGCTTGTAAGCGGCTCAATTACTATTGTTGGTAGTTGGTAAGTAGGCAACTGTCATACTTAATACAAATATCTGTAATGTGTGTATGAATTATATTTCCAATGAAATATATGCACCTTACTTTTCACTGTTGAATGGCAAAATATTTTTATTACACAATGCTCTTTACGGAGGGAATTGCATACATTCTATTCTGACTAGTTGGTCTATTTGCATAATAGGTATTAAGTCTGGTTTGGCGGTTGAGGGAAAATACGATTTGGAAGGAGCGTGACACATATTTTATGGAGTATGCCGAAAATTACATTCTTCTATTTATAAACAATTTTTTGTATATACAATTTGAAATGTAACAGATTTTTGTGTTATGTAAATATATCTATGTAATAATTATATTTGCCCTTTTACTTACGAAATAGATTGATGAACTAATTAAAGAATAATTAATTAAAGAATGACTGAAAGTAGAAAGTTTTATTCTCATTTCATTCTGTTGTATGGTGATCCTTATTTTGATTTATTGTATTTGGTACCTATTTCTATGAATAGTTTAAAGATAAATGATTCTTAACAGAATCGGGTTCAGTTTACAGATGAAAAAGTTAATATATAGTAACACACCCAAATTAATACTAAATAGTAACGAGACATTTCAATCAAAGTTAAGAACATATCTAAAAGTGAAAATAGTTACCCGAAAAAAATGAAGCCGTAGAAAATGAAGAAAAATGTGTCAAACGTAAAAGGAAACCACTCCTCTGATTGTTTTGTGATCATCATCTCCGTTATAACAAAAAAATGAGTGAGAGACGCGCTTTAAGAAACAAGTTTCTTCAAGTCAAATCCAAGGTCAACAGATTTTGCCCTCGCATGACTCAAACAACAACTTGAAAAGTTCAAAATAATTAAACCTTTACATGACCTTAAAAAATAACTCAATTTTTTATTCAAATTTAAAATTCCTAGATTTTTCAGAATACGCAGGAAAAAAATGGCGTTATCAAAAACAGTCTTGACCTTCAAATGACATTGAACGCGACCTCCAAAAACGTATCCGAACGTGAAACTTTTCGTTCCTTTTGAATCCGCTTACAGAAATTGCATTACCAACAAAAAACAGAAGTTGACTTTCAAATGACCTTCAAAATGTACTAACTTCATCAAACAGACACCAGATTAGCATCCACCAATCTCGAAAACGTATACGAGTGGTGATCTAGTTTTACGCATATGACTATTTTTTCTCTAGAGCCGTGTTATTATCAAATACGCTTATACTAAAAAAATGAGTCATTCTATTGGATATCCTCCCATAAATAAATAGAAAAATGGTTTGTAGCTAATTCAGGTAATGCAAAACCAGCCTTAAGGTAAAGATTATAGTGCAAAATACTTAGATATTTGAAAATCAATCAATCAAAACAAGTTAATTTATATCTTAGCAGCATTACCTTATCTCCTACTTATCTGTGTATCAAAGAGAGGTTGTTTACATTTTGAAAACCTTGTAAATGATATAGTAAATATGAATTTTTACAGAGGAAATCCTGTTATCCCACTTCTGATTTTGACGGATGCATTTTTACCTTCCATATACAGGCGCGCTTCAGCACTCAGTTTCCGAAAGTGCTTTCAATAATTTCAACACCTAAAACGGCACATTTATATAATATGGAGATTGACTGTTAAAACACGTCCTGTCGTTTTGACACCCCATATTATTTACAACCTATAATTACAGATCTCAATTCGGATTAGCATAACAGTCTCAAATTTGCATTAATGCCGGTCATCTTTCTTCACGGCAAAATGTCACCGGTTACTTGGATGAATAAACACGTGATCATCATTTTTATTAAAAACCGTTCGCATGAGTGAGACAAAACCAGAACTCAAACAGCGTTAAATTATAGTTTAACCACAATGCCAATGCAGAGATTAATCTGTTTATCGGACGTACATGTGGCGTATTGTACAGTTTACGGTTATTACCATACAATAAGTATCGTTTGAATTTCATATCGTTTGTCAATAAAGTTACTGTTGTAGAAATAATATCATTAAATTCGAATTATATATAACTGCGTTTACAAGCTTATTATACAGCGTGATTCTTAACCTATACGTATAAACTTAAACAATAACGAATAGTAAAAAAAATATAAAGTTGGTTCTTCTGGTGGGTTTGTAGATCCAAATAATAAAACAACGGTTGAATATCAAGCTTAGGTTTCGAAAAATTTGATCTTTTTTCATCATGAGCATATTAAAAAACGAAATTAGAAAAGAAATATAATTAGCAACTGGTACGAAAAAAACTGCAAACCAAGTTTATAAAACATGCATTCAACTACTTTTTTTCTACAGTTGCTGTTTTATTATTTGCACCTATAAACCCACCAGAGGAACCAACTTGAAATAACAATTTATTTTAAATAAAAGAATGTGAATTTCATATAATTGAAAATACATTTGATTAATCATAATAACTAAAGTTTTTTTGTGATTTTCAATAGACAATTGAACTCGCTAAATTCATGAATCTCCAAAGCACGGCTCAAACTGTTGTCCCATCGACAGCATGTATGCGATTTGCAATTTTTATTCAGTGTTAACTTCGGTAAGATACACCATAGTTTTCATGTGACCTAAAAAATACAAGTCAAGCGAACTTAGGTCGACCGATCGAGGGGGCCAAATAACTGGATCACCTTGTTCTATCCATCATTCAAGAAACACATGATCCAAATGTTGTCACATTAGTCCATAGAAATCATAAAGAACTAAATTTATCATTTTTTTCACTACTCGCATAAACTTATTATGCGTACAGGTTAAGAAGCACCCTGTATAATAAGCTTGTAAGTGCAGTTATATATAATTCGAATTTAAGGCTGGGACATAATATATATATTTTTACCGTCTAACAGGGCTTCAAGCGAGGACACAGAACTCCAAGAAAATTGAAATAATTGGTTATTATCTCGGTTATTATTATATATCAACGTATTTACAAAGGTTCCCGTTAGTGCGTGATATAATTTTCATTGCCCATAAAATCACAAGAATAATTAAAATAAATGTTAAAATACCTCAATGTTAGCCACACATTTACAACGCCAATATGTCTCAATTATGGCAAAATTATCACAGCCACAGCCACCAATTTACTTCACTCACTAGCCAGGACATATAGGACAACTTGTGTTTCACTTTCAGATTAATACAGTGCCTTCATAAATGATTACAAGCCACGTGATCAGGGTCGAGATTCTCGAATCAATCGCAGAGCAATTCATATGCGAATATCCTTTTCCTCACTACAGCAATTGAGAGAGACAAGAAATCTATTTGCATACGAGTTGTTCTTCGAGAATCACAATCCTGGTCACGTGGCTTGTAATCATTTATGAAGGCACTGTATTTATTGCTAATTTTACATTTTGTGTCTTCGAGTAAAATCATAACATATATGTACGTCAAAATGCACGATAAACTTCAGGGAACCTTGTGGCTCGGGCCTATACGGTTTGTATACTGGCTCATAGGTCTGATTGATTTGCCGTTTCGCTCACTCAGGCTGTGCAATTTCTTTTCTACAAAATCCCCGCCTTAATGATATTATTTCTAGGACAGTGATTTTATTGATAAACTATATGAAATTCAAACGATACTTATTGTATGGTAATAATCGTAAACTGTACAATACGCCACATGCACGTCCGATAAACAGATTAATCTCTGCATTGGCATTGTGGTTAAACTATAATTTAATGCTGTTTGAGTTCTGGTTTTGTCTCGCCACGCGAACGGTTTTTAATAAAAATGATGATCACGTGTATATCCATTCGAGTAACCGATGACTTTTTGCCGTGAAGAAAGACGGTCTGCATTAATGCAAATTTGAGACGGTTATGCCAATACGAATTGAGTCCTGTAATTACAGGTTGTAAATAATACGAGGCATCAGGACGTGGTTTTTACAGTCAATCTCCATATTATTTAAATGTGCCGTTTTAGGTGTCGAAATTATTTAAAGCACTTGCTTTAAAGCAAATTGAGTGCTGCAGCGCGCCTGTATATAGAAGGTAGAAAAGCATCCATCAAACTCAGAAGTGGGATAATAGGATTTCCTCTGTAAAAATTCATTTTACCATACTACGCAGCTTTATTATATTATAAGGTTTTCAAAATGTAAACAACCTCTCTTTGAGACACAGATAAGTAGGAGATAAGATAATTTTGTATTTGTTAGAGAAAATGAATTAATATCCTCGTACGTCACTGATTATGAGGGAATAAGAAAATGCTGAGATATAAATTTTCAACTTGTTTTGATGGATTACTAAGCTATATTTATTTTCCCGAAATATTTTCAAATATCTAAGTATTTTGTACTATAATCTTTATCTTAAAGCTGGTTACGCATTATCTGAATTAGCTATAAACCATTTTTCTATTTTATCCTTCCATAGAATGACTCATTTTATTAATATATAAGCGTATTTGATAATAACACGGCCCTACGAGAAAAACAGTCATATGCGGAAGACTAGATCGCCACTCCTATACGTTTTCAAGATTGGTGGATCTTAATCTGGTGTCTGCTTGACGAAGTTGCATTTTGAAGGTAATTTGAAAGTCAACTTCTGTTTTTTCTTGGCAATACAATTTCTGTAAGCGGGTTCAAAAGAAACGAAAAGTTTACCGTTCGGATACGTTTTTGAAGGTCGCGTTCAAGGTCATTTGAAGGTCAACACTGTTTCTTATAACATCATTTTTTTCTGCGTATTCTGAAAAATAGAAGAATTTCAGATTTGGATAAACAATTGAGTTATTTTTTAAAACCATTTAAAGGTTTAGTAATGTAACTCTCGGCTTCACCACGAGTGTTAATTTTTTCTCGTGGATTAATTTTTCCTTATATAATTAATAAGTACTTTTGCAAGTTTGTTAAATCATTTGAAGATTACAGGGAAAAAATCTTCTAAGTCCATTTTTTATCGGAACATCTAAACCTAAAGAAGTCTCTAACTCTATTATATTATTTATGACTTATATTGTTTTTCCCCTGTATCCCTCGTTTATAATTTAGGTGACAATGTTATATTGTTCATAGAATTATCTCAGCTAATTCACTATCTTTCTGTTGACTAATTGGTATATTTATGTTCCTCTTACATGATTGCTCTATTTCTTAAATTTTCATGCCATAGACAAAACATATGTTCTATAAAGCCTTAATTAAAAATGCTCACCATGAGCAATCAAGACAATTGTGTGACTTTACTCAATTACGTGGTCGTGGTTTTCAATTAAAATTTTGTCGAGTAAATGAAGTAATGGGTGTGAGCTGTAATTAAATGGTATTATTTTCAACGAACAGTCACAAAATTATATACTATAAAATTATAGTTGAATTGTTCCAAATCAGACTACTAGATAATTATGTTGTATTATTCGGTCAATAAATTTTGAGATATGAAAAACTGCCTTTATTAAAAGTAAAATACCAGAATTGTAGCTTGAAGTTGTAAGTTTTCTCTGAATGACGCTACTAATAAGAAAAACTTAAAATTTTTTCATTTTCAACATCGAATTAGTCTTCAGACATTAAAATTTGTCATACTTATTCAATTTTTCAACAACTTTATGCGAACTAATGCTCTAAATGTTAAATACACCCTCAATACTGCGATTCAGTCCATACAGTCATACAATTTAAAGGAGGATAGAGAAAAATGTGTATAATACGAATACACGATTAAACAAATTTTTAAATGCATATTTACAGTGAAACAAATTCAAATCGTTATTTAAACCCCTTTTCAAACTATTACTGACCGCTGGCGCCCACAATTTATTCACAGCTCAATCAACTCGGTGTCGACCTGATGCGATGTTGCCAAATTAAAAATTTTTTCCTGGGCATCCTGAGGTTGGCAAAATAGGCTAAAATGCTTGTTTTGAAATTTTTCACTCCTTTTTCGTAACACCAACTTAAGAAATGTGCATACTATTTTTCATAATATCTTTCTTTGATTTATTGGATAACAAATCTAAATTCGGCTTACCAGCAGCTTCTGATATTGCATCTGGAAGTTCTTTGTCAGAAAAATTCATGTTAATGTTCTTCTTTCTTCTTCTTTAGCACATAAATTACTTATTTATCTAATCGCATTGTACCTTTGTTAAATGTATGAGAACCGTCTGTCAGCCAAATTAACCAAATATCAGATGAGATATAAGGTACAGAGATACTGCAGGAGTCATTCAATGCCGGTCGGGGGAGCAGTTGTTTCCTGCAGTATCATTTACAGATTTAATGGCTCGTCGCCCAAGGCGAGAGGTCTGCGTTAAGTACCTACTGCAATGTAGGTCGCTTCCTGTATGTCGAGCCGTTTAGGCCGAGCAGGAAGTAAGCAGACCACTTATATCTCACTTGCACTCAGTTTATATGTAAACATACATATGAAGGAACAGCCAGTTCAATTGTCGGTCATCTTACCTATGGCATACTGATGAGGGCTAACAAGCCCGAAACCGGTCTATGTCTGGTGGTGTGTCCGACAAGGGTTCTTGGCTGTTCACACAGATACTGTAGGAGTAATTCAATGCCGGTCGGGGCATTAGTCCGCGGAGTAGTTGTTTCCTGCAGTATCATTTACAGATCTAACCAAATATCAATTGGTTGTTTGTTATAACCGAAACTTGGTTTGATTTTTGGCGTGACGTAATTTTTGAAAGGTCTTAAATCGGTAACGTTGAAGAAATAATAATATTTATATCTTAAACTGTATAAAAACATGCATAATAATTGCTTAAAAGGAATAATCATGTCTGGTATAGCTGCAGATGTACGTACCTGCCTAAATAGCCATATAATAATTTTTTTTAAAGTAAGTGCAGCTTTCGAAAACAAAATTCGTGCGGGATAGTAAACCTTCAAATACGCTCGTAGAAAAAATGAATTATTAACTCATCAATTTTTTCCATTTCAATAATCTATTAAATTTGTTTCAATATTTTAACAAGCAATTTAATGATTTAGTACCAATTAAATTAAATTGATCTACTTTTTCCTCCAAACGGAAGCTAACTAACGATCGAAGATAATTCTATTACAAGTTAAATGACGTTGTGGACACCATCTCTCGTTACCAATTAGTAAGTCGAAGCGAGTAAATTCCTTAACAGGTATAATACCCCTTATTTATAGCAATTAAGCTCATGTGGGTCGAAGCACATCGTACGCGTGATATATGTTACCATTTTTAACAAAAGAAAAAAGTGCCATAATTTATACTTTAAAACTCGGCCGTATTCATAAAAGTCGAGACCTGACCACTTACGGCAATGACTCATTATGATCAAGTGCTCTAGTTCTGAGTAGGCAGTTGATTCTTTCATAATTACCGCCAGCCCATTTGTCAGCTCGTGTGTTGTCATGGAGACAGATATTTCCTCCATAAATTAAGCAGGCGGCGTTTTAAAGAGAAAAAGTAGATTCTGCCTTGCCAATTTATTTTTGGTGAAAATTAATAACTGCACTTTTTATCATAACCGTTGGTTTATAATATTTTTATTTGCGGACTAAAATAGAAGTAAAATAATTGATTTACAACAGATATCGAGAGTGGAGTGCAGTGGAGACTACAAGATCAGTGTTGCCAGATGTCAATATTTTCTTCACAATGAACAATTTTTAAATCACTAAAACGCGAAGTATTTTCTGATTTACTTAGTTTTAAAGTTTTCTATACATTTTTTATTCAAGTTATCAATAGTTGGACATCAAACTCTTTACTCCAATGTAGTGTGTCATTGTAAAATGTTATTAAAATTATGTAGTACAGAGTAGTAGTTCGATTCGTCATCGTTAAGTGACATTTGACATTATTTTGAAAAACTTTTGTAAACTATAATATCATCTGCATTAATGAAAATTTACATCAAAGCTGTTTTATAATAATCATTTCATTAGTGACCATTAATAATCAGTAATTGAGTTTTTTGTTATGTGAAGAAAAGTTCAAATTGACAAGTCAAGTTTTGTGTATTACGTTATTGTATATATGGATTTGCAATGTGTTGTGTTTGTTTTTCTGTTTTGATTCGAGTAATAGAAGAGTGTTTAATAATGTTACGGTAAGTTACATTAAGTTAAAAGTAAAAAACATAGGGTGCTATTTTTTGCCTAAATTGGATGAGTCGCCCTAATAAATATGATTTTCAAAATTATTTATAGTTGGGGTAAGTTTGCGTCTAATTTTGTATGTAGAAATCCAACCTGCCACCTGTTAGTATAATAATAGTATTTTTCTGTAACATGCTGTATTTTAATTCTACAAAATCTTATCTCGGATCACACATTCTCGTTTACAGAGAAGTAATTAATATACTTGGACAGTTTATTTCTCTTTATTAAAATAAGGATTCTATTAAACTGCCTAAAATTATTAATGAAGTCCACATTTATTCTGATTTTGAACTACATTAATCTACTCCAGTCTTGAAGAAATAATTATACTACATTTATATTAACAACTACTTAAATTTCCGTAAAATATCCAGATCAAAATGATTTAGTGTATGAAAACTCTTTATCTCTTTATTTATTCATTTAACAAATTTCCGTAAAAGTATACCATCTGGCAACACTGACTCATTCTTTGGATAGGCAACTACTAGGTTTACAGCTGTCAAATGGTAACATTTTGGCCGGAGCCGTACCAGGACATTTACCTCTACAAAATTAAAGTTCAATTTCTTTTGGCAAAACGTGATTATACTAATTTTTAATATAATACTTTTTTATTCCGAATATTTCCAGGAATCTGCTGCATTAAATATATTTTTTTTGCGTTAAATACGCTATACCCTGCGTAACTTTTAAAACGTACTTTATTTCAAATATATTGTATTGCATTGAAATTCGGTACATGTAAGGTTCTGATGTCAGTGTTATTAGTTTCTGATCTGTCAGAAATCGCTAGTTATGACCTTTTCCAAAGACATTTGGCGAAGTATAAGTTAATTCTGGATGTACAGAAATTTTAAGATAACTTTTTAGCAATATTTGAAATAAAAAAGTTAGATCTTACGTACTTTTATGAAAATTAAGTATCAATTTTTACAACTAAAATTGTTTCTAATACGGTCCAGGTAGAGGAAGAATGTTGACGCTAATACTATAAAAAAACTCTCGTGAGAGTGGCATCAGCCACCAGTCACTAACTCACTCACTACAAACTCCAAAAATTCCAACTCCTAATGGATATGAACAAGCGAATACGGCCCCAAAGATGTCGACAGCTTCTCCGCTAGGCCACAAACCAGCAGTGGGAGCGAATCCTCTTCAAACGAGAAACTTCACCGTGGAACAAGCACACAACCGTCTAATCGATAAAGTCTGGTCTTCTCAAGGTCTTGGTACGATAAAAACCGCCAAAATTCGCAATCCCTTATAGTTTGAGGTTAAATTTATTTTAGTGGGAAGATATCTCTCGTTTTCATTGAACATGGTGTCAAGATCAACCAAGAAGTCTACCGTCCCGACATAGGTATTCGAAGCCGTGGTATTTTCATGGGCAAAAGCACTTTGGCAAACAAAAATGGACATTTCGAAAGAACTCAGCGCTGACGCCTATTTGAAAAATCACACAAAAGTATGCAACCTTGTGTTTTAGTTGAAATTCATCTAGATTAACAATAACATGCTAAACCATGTGTTATTTGCATAGTTTTTTTTATAATAATATAAGTTTATTGTTATAAATAAGGTTACACAAAACAATTCGTGTTATTTTGACCACTGAAATGTACGATATGGAATGCGTTTAGTCCATTGCGCATCCAAACAGAGGTATCAAACCTAGGACCAGACAAAAGGAGGCACATGAGACTCAGCAAAGACATACTTCATTGGTTATATATGTGGGTGCGAGAGAGACAACTATCTGCACGTACGATATGAATTGTGTTCTTAATTTCCAATTATTTTGTTTGTAAACACGTCATTGGCAAACCGTGTGGTTCTTCTTTTATCTTGTATCTCGTTCGTGTTATTCTTTGTGTACTTTTGAGGGTGTTATTGTTGGCACATGTCATGTTTTATGAGGGACTGTAAAATTAACCAGCATATAGCACGAAATAATTCTTCATATCCAGAATTCAATCTCATTTCAATTCACAATCAGCTAAACCCCTACTGCCCGTCATTGCTAGAGACACAAAACAAAATATGGCGCTGATCATGATTAATCCATTCGCGCAGCTTTTAGCGCATTCCAGTCATCATAATAGCTCTATTCCAACACGGCGCTTGACTGGTTGGAAACCTGTCCTAAGTGGATAGCCAAATCGTTCACCGACTTTCTGCAGCGGAGTTGTATCTAATATTACATTGACTGACTGCTGCGGACAGGTTTCAAACCAGTCAGGCGCCGTGTTGGAATAGAGCTAATATAAAATTACGTTTCAGTGATTTTGACAGAGTATCCAATATTAAAAACTACGCTTTTAATCGATAACAATATGGAAATTCGACATTTTACCAAATTAATTTCATGTTTGAAGAAGTCGGTAGGATACTGTCCCAAAAAAAAGAATTTTAATCGACAGGAATTTGGCAAATTTTTAATTGGAGCCTGGAGCATATCTAATGATGAAGGTAACACATGCAAATGATGTTAATTTTTAACTTTATACTTACTTGTGGAGAATGCCGCAGGGACGAGTTACATCTGACATTAAATGGCATTAATGACATGGATTCTATCATAACTGAGAAAATTCTCGATAACAAGACAACAAACTTCGAACATTTGTAATAAGCGATCAAATTAGATGTTATATGCAGCACTTTGTCCACAGTTTACCAGTCACACTAGATTTTCTATAAGATATTATAACGGAAAATATTCAGTACCACAGGGTGTAAATATTTTTAGAAAAATTCTAAGTGATATTGCAAAATATTTAAACATTAAAGACTCAATACACAGGACACTGTTTTCACAATCTTCTGCAACATTGCTTGTGGAATCGGGGGCAGACATATTAACATTCATACGTGATGGAGGATGGAAATCTTCAACTGTAGCTGTGGGCTTCATTGAGGAGTCAATTTTAAATAAAACTGAAACTTCACAAAAATCTGAAAGAGATCTTTAATAGAAGAACCTGAGACTTCCGCAAGCAGCAACGAAAATAAAATTCAAAAAATTACTGGAAATGAAGTTTGTCCATCAGTTACCATAGAGAATTGTTCTAACGGTGATATTAAAAGTGAAACTAATTGGAAAAAGTAAATAATTAGTTTTATAAAAAATAACGTTAGTAATGTTATTCTTCGAACTATTCTAAGAAATTAGTAATATATCTTGTAAAATATTCTTCAATAAAATTTGAAATAAAAACAAATTTAAATCGATGGTAGAAAAAATGTTGTGTGCAATATGTGCAAAAAGCATATTTGTTGTATTCAGCATGATTGCCTCTCGACTTCATCTCGAGCTGCAAACTTCATGCATCATTCAACAAATACACACATTTTGCACTAGTTGAACAAATAACTATTATCGACCCTCTCTTCGCATACTTAAGTAAAAAATACGTAATTTTGTGACATCAAAACTGATAGAAGTGATTTATAATCTATTAATAAGCCCGGTCGCTACTATGCCGCGGCATCTTCAGAGCAAATAAGCGGTAATGACTCTGCACAAAAAGTCTCTCTGCTCTACCAGACTTATTAGACCGACATATGTCAGGAAATATAAATATTCCTTTGTATCTGGTGCTGATTCGTTGCAATCCAGCCAGCATTGTGATGTAACATATATTTATCCTGTAAAACGCAAGTCACTTTGTAATTCGTGGTGTCGACATCATCTGAAGAGATCATCTAGCCTTTTAACGATTTAACTTTGGTTTATCGTACTTCATTTATATTCATTATTATATATAAAGTAGAATGAGGTACAACCTCTTAGTGAATAATATATTTGTAAACTAGGATGATTTGTAGATCTTACTTTTTTCCAAAGCAGAAACTTGGAATCAGCAATAGTCAAATTTCCAAATGAAAACAGTTCAATGGTATCAATTAAAATGGATATAGTTTCCAATTTCTATTTTAAATATTTCTATTTACAACCATATATGTAATGTTGATATTTCAAACTTACTCTTATGCGCTCTTTCAATATCATGTGGCAGATCATTTGACCTTTTGTTTTAGGAAAAAAGTCAAGGGGCGTAAGGTCAGGTGATCTAGCAGGATAATGGGCCAAATCTTCCTATCCACTTGTCACCATTGTCTGAGCAAGGCTGTAAAATGAGCAGGACAGCAGTCCTGTTGCCAAAGCAGGTTATTGCGTACTTCTGGCTCTCAAGTATTAAAAATGGTAAACCAAATGTTTCCAAAATGTTTTGGCAACAGGACGGCTGTCCTGCTCAGAGGAAGATTTGGCCCAGATCTAACCTTACACCCCTCGCATTTTTTCTCCAAGATGAACTAAAACAAAACATTTATTCAAATGGCTTGCCAAATGGTAGGAAAGTATTAAAAGAGCACATACGCCAAGGAATACATGAACTGAATGAGCCGCTAACTATTCGAAACATTTATTAAGTTAGCGGAAAAATGTGTTCAGGTGGGAGGTAGAGGTAGAGTAAATGTTAAAATTAAAATTTTGATTTTAAGACTTTTATTAGGACTCTAGGATTTGAAGTTATAAACAGATTTGTTTTATAAAAATGTCGTATATAATAATAAATAATGGTATCTTTCTCTTGAGTATTTTCTTGTTTTGTTAATTTATGAGCACCCTGTATATCTGATCTAAGATGCTTCCATGGGAATCTCATTTTTTCGAGAAGTAGAACTTTTTATAAAGAGTGACATTTTTCGATAAAGTCAAAAACAAAAGAGTTTCTCCCCTTGTCAACTCCATCCGTGGACACATTGTATATCCAGATGGAAGTGACATTCACCATTGTGGAAACTGAATACTTTCCACCTAGACAAATGTCACTTTCAGCGCAGGTAAATGTCTATATTCACTGAATAACCAAAATGTTGGTTTCAAAAAATATCTTATTGTACGTTCCCAACAAATGTTATTCACATTAAGTATTACAAATGCTGAAGATCCTGCGTAGAAATGGCAACGGTTTTAGTACTGGAGTTTGGCATTTCGCCCGATATTTTTGTGGCAATTTTAACCTGAAAATCTATGGATTTGTCGACGTACCCTTCCGCTACGGTGGAAGATTTCCATCCCTCTAATCTTTTCAACTGGATAATGTCACCACCGCTATTTACCAATAGTGTGGCTGACGTTCTTCTGAAACAGTACCTCGTGTATGTTTCGCAATGCGGATCTTTAGAAACACTGCAAATTTTTAAGGACTTATCCAATTGTGGCTAAATGACTTGCGAGTGATTTTCCGAATCTTGATAATAATAACAAATTTTCATTTAAAACGTCTAAATGAAGTGCAACAAATGTTTTAATTAACGTTATCCCGTAGATTTTTGATGTTGAAATTTCGATGTGACCTTATCAGTAGGATATCATCAAGTTAACGTCGCAATATTCTCACTGAAGAAAGTGCTTGACTTTTTGGATACATATCCTAGATACCTATTGTTGTTTCAGAAATGCCAGTAACTGAAAAATTTGGAGATTTCACTCTATCTTTAATATTTAAAGTAGTACGCAACATTGAGTAAATTGCCCAAAGGGTTTTTTAATTTTGCCAATTTCGTTAAAATATGCCAACACAGTAGTTTCAGAAACATCTATCTGAACATCTTTCTGCGAGCACCAAATCTTGAAAACATCATTAACTTTAAAGTACCTTGCACGACTTTTCCTAAGTAACAAATCTTTTCCCAAATTTTCAGTGGCTTCTTTCAGTTGCGGAGGAATACAAATAATCTCTTCTGAATCTATCAAAAATGCAACTAATTTAAGTTCGTACATATGATTTTTTTAGTACCATAGTAACCATTGTCGAAATACCAAATGGACGTTATACAGGAATGAATTATTTTTGTAAGAAGAACCGTCACTTGCATTTAAAAAGTATGGTTGTAAATGAAATATACAAACCTTGGTAAAGGTTTCAGTCTTGTCTCGAGGAAAGGTTCCCCATCGTTTTCTCTCGACAACAGTGAAACACTTTCCACCTCGGTATATAATATACTATTGCACGATCGTATGAACGCTATATGACATTCAAATTGTCGATGATTTATGTAGTATATAGATGACCATTGTTTTATTATTGTTATGTATTATGTCTATCCTGGACCTCATCAACTCTTATTATAAGAGTTCTTCATCTGGTTGCAGCTTTAGCTTTGAAAACAATTTATAACAGATCCCATCAAACCTGATTAAGAACAATAAAGAGAAATATATACCCAACTTCTGGATGCTTTTGCAATAATATGTAGGTACGGAGAAATCAATAAATAAACTTGCTTAATATTTCATAACATACATTCTCAGACAATAACCCACATGAACAACTAACAAACTAGTATCATTAAAAGTTTTGTGTCTGTATCATAGGCGAGTTTATTGTCAAAAGTTTTGAGTAGAAAAGTTATTGATATTGAAATATATAACTTTTGTTATATATGGATAGAGATTAATAAAAATGTTTCTCTTTCATCCTTTATCTTAAATTGCTGATGGCAAAGTTCGATTGTATTCATGTATTAGGTAATAACGTCCTGGCAGCAATATAAAAGAGGAATGGAGAAATCAATCCTGGATTATTTTATGTCCTATATTACTGCACAATGACGTAATCTAATTATTAGTTAGTATAAGATTGTTCTGTTTTATTTCTTATTGAAATCAAACTGTTTGAACCTTGGAACCATTTGCTTTAAAACTCTCACATATCTGCAAGGCACAACCAGAGACTAAATCTATTAATTGCTTTTTCCGTTTATGAACTTGGATTTCAATATGTTAAATATTTGTTTTACTTGATTTTAGGCACGTTTCTAGGATCAGCAAACACCTACAGTAAATTGTATCTCAGATATGTTGGAACAGCAACTGCCTCGCTATTTTTACTGCAAATCTAGAAACTTAATGATATCGCACCTGCCGTAAAATAAAGGTGCAACTCAAAATGTTGTACACTTTTGACTACTTCTTCACTAAAACACACTAAACATTCGTAATAGTCACTTTTACAAAACTAATTTTAAAAAACGGTTTGATGAAATCGAATTTTCAACAATAGTTTCATCGAAGTACAAAGATTTATCAAAGCAGGCCGATCTTATTGGAATTTTGCACGTCTTCATAAATTACCATTCCGAATAACATTTTTAAGTACCATTTGGCTGTATTTTCAGTGGAAAAGGCTCTTTACCTAAAACCAAAACAGTTTCTACTTGGCGCACTGAATATTTCAAATATGATTATTTCAAAAACGGTTACTCCCAACGACTTCAACAAGGTATACCTTTTTCATATAAAAAAGGTATAAGAATCGACTGATTTAATAGATGGATGCACTAAGCCGCCAACAAATTTTATCATTTAAAAAAACATGATAAATTTCTCGTCCCTACAAAATGTATGTTATTTACAAGTAGTAAAAATAAAATTTTACATTTGACACCTTGCATCTTTTCAGCCATCGACTTCTGGCTAAGATAAGTTTGGCAACATCGCATTATTTTATCGTCAGGGATCTACTCTTGCTCTATGTTGCATTTATTTCCGGACATTCTGTATATAAAATATTACTATAACAAAAGATGTCAAAATAATTACTAATACATTTTTTTCAGCAGTCATCGACTTGAATGAGGTCTCTTTTCTTAAGCCATTTCTGTTTTTAACTCTTTTTTGGTAGTCAATGTTATTATTAGAAAAAAAGTGTATACGACAAATACGCTTTTTCGTTACATCATATTGTTATGGAGGCTCACCTACCTTTTTGGTTTGTTAATAATTGTGTTCCTGTTTACGTTACAATTTATAATTTTTATGATGCCTTTATTTTGACGTTTTCTGGAACATTCTCGGTCACTTTTATTTGATTCTCGAGACCGCTGAAAACTGCTAGAACCCTAAAAACCTATATAAGCGGATCAATTTCACCGCTGGAGTCACTTTATATTCAGCAGTCAAACGCGAACGACTGAAACGTCAAAGTAAAACGTTTGACAGTTGTGAATTTGTTGAAGGATATTTATTGTGTAATCAAGAGTGACAATAAAGTTTTCTTGTCTGCGTGAGGTGTTTCTACGCTAACCCAACATAGAGGTTACAATATTTTCGGAAAGAAAACCGTGTTTTTTAGCGTCCTCGAGTCTATTCACGATTATGACCTAAACGATGCTCAAACTGAAACTGTAACATCCGTTTAAAAGTTAAAAACCAGGTCCAAATCAAAATACAATAAATTCGAAAGTCTAAACACTTTCAAATTGAGTATTAGGTACTTTATAGATTTGTAGCAGATATTTTTCTAGATGTGCCCAATTTTTCATGGCAAACGAACCAACTTGAGTTGTTCCTCTATTCCATAATAATATACAAACTACCCCATTTCTTCAATTCACTGTCGGAAATTCTCAGAGTTAGAGTGGCATTTTTGTGATGAGATGCAAATTTATAATAGTTGTGTTCGCAGGACTGATTTGACACTTTCTATAGGTTTAATGTGCAACCTTCTCATTTATATGTAATTATAAAATTATATTTGTTCTTTTCTTTTTTGTAGGCCAGGTGTTTCCGTTTACCAATACAATAAAACTGAAATCTTACAAACCAACTGGTGCCAAAAAAGTTTCCATTACTTCATTTCATAATTAACAACTTAAATGGGTATTAAATTGCGTAACAATTATCCATATCCGGTTGTATTGAAATTTTAAAATTCCAGCTGTACATTTGTCAAAAAGCACAATAATATCTTACAATCACGTAATACAAAAGGTGTTTTAACTGTCTGTGAACAAATAAATACATTTTACGACTTCCACCAAGCCTTGCTAATTGCTTTCGTAATTAAATATTATTCCTCTCCTGCTCCATATAAATACTGGAGTCGATAAAAGTAACGCAAATCAATTACTGTACGTTTTCATCAAATTGTGATTAATATGCGAAGGCAAATATTTTTCAGCGATCTGATATTTTAGCAGGACCGACTTTACAAAGGAATTGGTGTCTTGGAATAGAAGATAGGAATCAACGAATCTTATACGTAAGAATTACTATGAAAAAGGATAATTTAGGAATATTTGTTGAATTAATAAAAATAATAATAATAATAATAAACAGAAATTTATTTATACTGCACAAACAAACAGAATACATTCCAAAATTGTTGCACAGTGAGTATAACAGAAATCGTATCTACAAACTAATCAGTAAATTACATTTACTTACATTTAAAAAATCTATGTCTCTCACAAATAAATTACATGATGTCAGGCAATTTTGTAAGGGCGACAATGCCGTTTTAATCTTAAATAAACAACTGCGTTGTCTTAACCTAATGTCAGGTACATTTATAAAAATAGCGTTTAGTAATTCAGGTACATCAATAATTGATCTAAATATGTTGTAAATAAAAAGAACTTGGGCATTTTCTCTTCGATTATGCAGAGACTGGATACTAAACTCATTTATTTGTGAAATATATGACACCAAAACTGGATAAACAGGGAATATTCCGTGTTTCTTAAAATATATATTTCTTACAAATCGTTTTTGTACCTTTTCGATAGTTTCCGAATTATTAACGGTAGTAGGTGACCATACTACCGACGCATATTCTAATTTGGATCGAACCAGAACATTAAATAACTGTATACATGTCTCTATACTTTTAAAATCTCTTATTGTCCTTAATATAAAACCAAGTCGTCTAGAACACGTTAATGATAAGTCTCTTATATGACTACCAAATCTAAAATCACTTGTGAATATTACACCTAAATCCTTAATTTCTAGTAACCGTTCTAATTTTATATTGTTTATTTTATAATTATGCTCAAACCGTATAATATTCCGAGTAAATGTTACAGATTTACATTTGCCTTCATTCATGACTAAACAGTTATTTACACAAAATGTATTTATTTTATTCAGATCCTCCTGTAATCTCAAACAGTCTTGATAGTTATGTACAGATATATACAATTTCACGTCATCTGCATATAATAGGATATTCGAATATTTTATGCCACTAACTATATCGTTTATAAATAAGAGAGGCCCTAGTATTGAACCTGAGGCACCCCTGAAGTAGCTATAAATGTGTCAGACAGTTGATTGTTATATTTCACAAACTGGATTCTGTTATGTAAATATGACTCCAATAGTTTAATGAGATCTTCATTAAATGAAAAAGATTTTAGTTTATAGGACAGCACAGCGTGATCCACTTTATCGAAAGCTTTAGCCAGGTCAGTATATATGACGTCAACCTGACCTTTCTTAAACATTTCATTTGCAATAAAATCAGCAAAATGCTAAGATTAGTTACCGTAGATTTTCGTTTTACAAAACCATGTTACTGCTGTAGAACTACTGAATCAATATGGTTATAAATTCTGGTATGTAACACCCTCTCCAATATTTTAGAAACTGCTGACAATATAGAAATGGACCTATAGTTTTTTTTATCAGTTTCGTGTTACCACTTTTATGTATAGGCACAATACGAGCCACTTTCAAGCGGTCAGGAAAACATCTACATTTTAATATAACATTAAATAAAGCAGTTAAAGGGGACTTGATTAAATGACTATATGCTATAAAAAAATAGGGAGGTAACCCATCTACACCAACAGAGGCTTTGGGTTTTAGAGTCTTAATAGCATGCTCAACTTCATTTTCAGTTATTTGGTCTATCGTCAAGAGTTCCAAATTATAATTGTGATCAATATTTACAGTATTCAAATTGAAATTACTTGTGGTATACACACTTTTAAAAAAGTCAGCAAATCCATTAGCAATAGTTAAGTCAGTTTTGTATTCGGCACCATTATGGTCAAATCTAAATGCTATATCACTATTCATTCTCTTTTATTTACAAAATTCCAAAAACTTTTAGGATCGTTATTGATACCGGTTTCCACTTTCATTATATAATTCTGATGACACTGTTTTATAAGATATTTAGATTCTCTCCTAAGTTCACAGTATGTTTGCCTATAATGTTGTGACAATTCAGAATTTTTCTTTGACAACTTAAAATAGTGATTTTTTTTATTTATTATATGTATTAGCTCCTTCGAGTACCACAAAGGAAACCTCTTATTGATACCGGTATACTTCATTCTTGGTACACATTGGTCTAATAATTGATACAACACTTCATAAAAAGAATCTGTGCAACTGTTAGCATCTGTAGAAGATTGCAACTGCTCCCATCGACACTGACTAAGCTTATCGTAAAGTGCCACGCTATCACACTTTCTGAAATCATACAAATGCTCATCACTGTTATGCAAGGAGTTGTTATTTTTAACTGATCTCATGTAAAAAGTTATTTCCAGAGGGGGATGATAATTATCTATACTTACCAAGGGCGCCTCATTGTTCATGACAACATCAACAGCTGTTACATCAGTAAGGATCAAATCCAAAGTATTACTACTTACATTATTACAAACACTGTTAACAGAGAATAAATCATAATCACTCATCAATTGCTGAACAATTTTTGCTTTTGCAGAACCCACATTAAAATCAAAATTAATACCATTTATCTCGGGGATATTAAAATCACTTATAACAAACACGTGGGCACTGTACAGAAGTTCATCATAATACTAGATTCGCCAATCATTAACATGCCAAGGAGCTGATCATGGCGCCAAAATTTTGAGATCTAAACTAAAAGAGTACAAATAGGTCATTTTAGAAAATATTTTGTGTTTACTGCTGTTAGCAGAGAATTTTACCCAAACAAACTAAACAAAGTACTGTCAAAGATTACATATATTTTATTTTCCCCACAAACCTGATACACATTGTGATATTTTGACAATTTAGAAATACAAAATCCAAAAAGTAAAATTGCTTGAATAAATCAGACATATTTTGTTAGTATTCTAGTTAAAAAAAGTATTTTTGCAGTTATAGGATATATATGGGAGATACTTTATTTCTAATTGTACCTATGAATGAAAATGTTCTGTTTCATAATGTTATTGATTTTCGTGATTAGTGTGAAGTTTTTATAGTTCACTGAGGTAGATATCATAGATATAAATTTATAATATTAGCTATATACTTATAAGTTTCTTCAAGGATTTTTACTGTCAGTTAAAATGAAAATATTTACAAAACTTTATTATGTGAGAGTATATGACGATGATTCAGTTTTTTTTTTATTGCTAGTATATGCTAGGTCGGAGAAACCAAATTGAAATTGCGTTGCATTGCGTCTGTTACATTTATAATATTATTTTCAGAATCGTTCTAGTTATTCCACGAGGAAGAGTTTTCGAAACAGAGGATTTTAATCTCTTCTGGTCATTCTTTAGCCATTATAAGGCACTATCCTTGGAGAAAACTACAAAATATTCAGCAAGATGTTATTTCACTGCTTTCTGAATCATTTATACCTTTTGACACATCTGATGTGGATTCAGAAGAATCTGCTAAGGATATAGAAAAATGAATCGTACTTTAATTTTTGTCGATGAAATTCATTCGAGGTAGCAGCAAATTCAAAAATATTCTAAAACATGCAGCTATTTTTGCATTTCTAAGTTATAACATCTCAAAATACTGACATGCTAGGCGTTCTAGAGTCTCTTGGTAGTTTTAAAGTAAACGAAAATCTTTTAGGTTAGGTACGCCTTCTCAAATGCCGTAAAAAAATGCTATAATGAAGATCTATGAATGCATGTTATTTTTGTTTATTTTTGAAAATTTTATTTGTGTTTGATTCAGAGCATTCTACATTTTAATTTCTGAAATAATTGTATGAAATTTAATAGCTATTATAATCTCTACTATAATTACAGCAAGAATTCAGATAACTTACGTCACTGATTAAGTTAAGCAATTGTTTTTATTATCACAATTTTCAATAGTTTGTCGCGTTAAATCGTCATTTCATTTCATCATTTTTTGTAATTTAGTGCAATATGTAGTACAAACATTTAGTGTAGTATATAGTTTTATTGTTTTCAGTTGCAGATTCTTCAATATTTTAATGAAAACATAATGAATTATTAATTTCTTTGTATGACACAAGTCATCTGAATTCTTGCCGCAACTATATTTATTTACACAATGACTAAGTGAAATGAATAATTCCAGCTGATACACTTTGTACAATTAGAAACTGTTCAGTTTTATATTACGTCAGATACTGTTACAAAATACTTAAAGCCAGCCCTGCAAAGCAGCCTCCGATCTACCTGTTGCAACAAACAATCTCCTCGTCGATCTGCGATTTTCGATTAGATAATATTTGCTCTGTGTAATTCATTATAATTGGTTCACTTTCGGTTTCGTATACTTTCGCTAGCAAAACCATTTTTAATTGTCGTCTGTCGGCAGCTCGATAAAGTAGAGCATGCCGAAGCATTCTTATGAAGATAATATGTAATTATCGACTATTAAACTTAAAAGTCGAGTCGTCGCCAGTTATTAAACGTGCTATAACCGAATTTAGTGAACCGGTTTTAGCGTGGCATGTTGGCGGCACTGATTCAACCGTTGACGAGCATTAGGTTAAAAAAATAATATAAGAGATTTTTTTTATGAAAACTCAGTACAGCACTGGAATAAGCATTATGTATAATGGTTTGTACAAAATTTCATAAAAATGAGAAAAAAACGTCCCAACTAACATTTAAGCATAATAGACTACTACACAAGAAAAATAAACCTAAATAGATTCAGATTTACTCCTTTCCGACATAAAAATAGTCTTCAATATTACAAAATTATATACTTCATACCTAAATTTTAGTAAAAAATTTGTTATCTTAGAGTAATATAATGACTTCCAAGTAAAATTAAATATATGTCAATATATACGTTTTGAAATTACAAATTGTTTACCTTTCCTGTGACTTCAAATGCTAACATTCCAGCAACGCGTAAGGCAAAATTGTAATTTACTTAATGTCCTTAATATCCAGGTATTTTTACAATAGGTTAATATTTACATATTTATTATGAAATTGTAAAACTTATTTTGTCTTCAACTAATAGTTAAATATAAGGCAATAATTAGTTATTTTGCCCTATTAAATCCTTCAATTTGCTAAGTTCTATTTTTATTACTCTATTAAAACTTATTTTCAACTTTATTGATACCTTCTAAGGATATATGACTATTTCAATTAACCTAATAGAAATATTATCCTATATTATGGTAAGATTTACTTACTAATAATATTGATTTGTAAATGTGTCTTTAAAAAGTCTTTTAGGAGTCATAAAATATCTTCATTTGGAGTTAATTTCAACCACAAAGTTAATATTTTGCTGTAAGGTCAATATTGGCATATTCAATCTATCCTATAGGTTCAAACTTACAGACAAATTGACTTCAAAGTTGATATTATTTGAGCGTTCATGTTGTAACAAACATTAGATGCTTTGTTTGTTATTTCTAATTGATTTATCATTAAAATTACATACATATAATATTAATGAATACATTATAATGAAAGATTATTAAACACATAAATACATTCAGTTTTTATTGTAAGTTATTTTTCAGGATAGTGATATTATTAAGAAGCAATAAGAAAATTGTATATTTATAAGGTGCATTATTTTTATGAAAGTTTGGTCATCACATTATACGAAAAAATTGACTGGGTTGTACAGTTTGTTTGAATGTAAACCCAAAAATACAAACTTTACATTATATTAAAATATAAATATCTATAGATACCCATATACCTACTCCTATTCAATTTGTAGCTTTGTAGCCTGACACAGTCTCTATCTTTCTCTCTCATCCTAACCGTGTTCGCTATTTGGAATGTATCAAACATATAATGTTGCCTCTCTCGAGCACAAGCAAGTCATATAAGTGACATAATGAGGGTAGATTTTGGTAATAATGTATTTTATATTTTCATATTTTAACATAAATTTCGTCTGTATTTCTTTTAGATCCAATTATCTTATTGGAATAAAATTTTTGAAGACCAATTATTAACTTCCATATTACTTTAGTTTTTCTCCATACAAGGAAAAAGGCCAACAGATATAGATAAACTTTCTCTATACGGAACAAGTCATGATTTTTTTACCAATTCAGAGGTCAAATTAACGTAATTTTAACTTTAAATGTTTGTTGGGATACCTATGAAGCTGAAGCTGCAAAAAGTTCTAATCTTGCACAGCTACGTAACATTTTGCAGTTTTACGTGCGGAAAATAATGCGAGTGATCGATATTATCATTTATATATGCGAATAATTTATAGTAGCAAAAGAATATTAACTAAAACCACTTCTGTATCCTAGACCGAGTAAGGAATCTGAGTCCCTACCCATTTCAGTAGCGGTAGAGTGAAGGTAAATCATATAGTTGACAGAAAACTACATATCTACTCGATATAACCTACGTACTTCCCCACAAAAACGCGGCGTGTCCTGCTTTTCAACAATTACCAAATATGCGCTTGTCGCATTAGTAATAATAAAAAAATACATTATCACATGAATTCAATCTAACCTTTAAAAATATATCATTAGTATTATTTACAATGACACTGCGATAAATGACAGGAATCGGACTATTTTTTATATTCACTTAAAAGGTATAAAGTGTGCTTAACCTTCGATACAGCATAGACCATAAATGATAATGTGGAATATTCTTAGGTGAAGTCATAATCAAACTAAAAAATGTTACCGCTTTCAGTTTAAACTAGTTAGTAGCGTTTTTGAAATGTTAAGTACACAAAAAACTGAAGAGATGCCACGTTTCTATAATAGGGAAAAGCGGATTATTTTATTAGAACAATTTTTATATCCTTTTTCTGGCATTTTCAACCAGAATTAAAGATCAAGTCAATCAGTTACATTGTGTCATCGTCTAAAGTGGTTTAATGCCACTGCAAGCTCGTAATATAAAAAATATATGCAACCTAAAGGTACTTTTCAATATTGCAAATACTATAATATGCTTTACTTATTACTCACTGTTAACGTCAATTTATCAAAACACCATATCAATCACGAAAGTTTATTTTTATAAGCTACTAGTAAAATTTTAGTCAACTGTTAAATTTACAATTTCGTAGCATTATTTACATTAAATAATTTTGTTTCACTTGTATCATACAGTATGCGTAAAATGCGATTTTCAAATGTCATTTGTTTTCGAGTAATGACGTCATCGATTTTTTTTTAAATGGCAACACCATATTTTTTTCTTGATTCTGAAAGATCGTTTAATTCTCTATCAGACAGTACTAAAATTTTGCCCTCTTACATAGGAAAGTTTTCGAGTAAATGACGATTGAATGTTAGAAAACGTAAATTTTATCCATAAAAAGTAACAATTCTGAGGTATGTAAAATAAAATACAATTAATTAAATTTTATACTTAAATTAAATGTTCGAATTGCCATCACCAACTTCTTGACAATGCGCAAATCTGTGAAGAAATTCTTCTTGCACATTATGAATGATTTCTGGGGTAACTGCGTATTTCGTCCCGAATGCGATTTTGAAGTTCTTCTAAATTACGTGGTTTATTAATGTACACTTTTGACAATTCGAACATTTAATTTAATTATAAAATTTAATCTTTTCAATCGTCATTTACTCGAAAACTTTCTAAACAAAATGTTAGTACTGTCTGATAGAAATTAAACGAGCTTTCAGAATCAGGAAAAAATATGGTGTTGCCATTTAAAAATAAAATCGATGACGTCATTACTCGAAAACAAATGACATTTGAAAATCGCATTTTACGCTAAAATATGTATTTTTTAAATTAAAAATCGACCTGTTCGAGGATTTTTTCCAAAAAATAATTGTTTCGTTTTTATTGAATTTATTCCATACTTTTGGCGCATACTGTATATGTTAATAATCATGGTACGACTATTATTCCCGGTGATATAAAATTTGGATGATTAAATAGTTGAAATTGAACTGCTACAGAGACTGCAGAAATAGAACACAACTGCATAGAATTTATAGACTCCATACTAGGAAATAATTTTTTCAACTTTTCTATTTTGTTATTGATGGCATCATCGCTATAACTCGTGGCAATTTCGCTGGATTTCTATATCGTTTAATCTCTTCTTTAGTTAAAACCATGGTCTTTTTGGAATATCATGTGACAAATGCAATTACCGTTAGACATCTTCTGTTAACCCCAATCACACCATTTTTGTCTGTCAATTTTTAAAGCCGCTATATTCACATTCGTACCTTGAAGATGATTTTTCTGGCAATAAACTTGAAGCTACGTTGGTAGCTTTCTTAATAATTGATGCCAGTCTTTTTTAAATGTTAAAAAACATGCTAAACATAATGTACCCAATGTGGTTAAACATAAAGAATTAGAATTTTTTCTGTGAATAGTACGAACCAGGCACCTTTACTGGCAGTGAAGATAACAGCAATCAGGATCTTCTCATAAATTTTACACAGCTAAAACTAGTTTGTAATTAACATCAGAAAATCACGTCAAAATCTACTTGTAAAACCGAATAAATCAGACAACGTCAATTACCAAATCGCTTTCAGCAAATTAATGATGAATAGTTTCCTAATATAAAAAAGTATGAATGCGAGGAATAATCGATTTACCCACGTGGTCATTTAACTCAATTTGGTGTTATTGGCATCAGTACAAACATTTAATTATTATTCCTCCGAGGTTAACACTGCTAGGAAATACAAAAATACAACAGTCGGTTCTTAGATCTGTTGCAATTAATATAACTCGACATCCGCTTTATTTTTTGGGACGTTACAATAAGGCTCGAGTTAATATAAAGAGCGTGGAGGAATTTTAAACGCTAACGGAAAGCAGGCCCGTCTGAAAGGAGAAATGCTTGTAAATATATCCAAAACGTACGGTATGGAGTTCGTTAAGGATCAGTTTTAGGTCCATTATTATTTACTTTATTCATTGATCCGTTTTGAAAATATTTGGAGAAAATCAAATTTTGGGGCCCCCTTTTAAAAAGCAACAGCTCTGTTAGGGGGCGTTTACGGACCTATGTTTATATAACTTTTTTCTTATTTTTGATTGTAGAATCCACCAGTAATATTTGGCAAGCTAATTTTGGGACACCCTGTATACTGCATTAAATGTTTGCACTATACAGGGTGATTCAGAACTTATCTAAACGAATATGGAAATAGATGCGTCATGAAAAATGGACTCAATATCGTAAAAATAATTTTTTTAACATCCTTATAGTTTCCGAGTAAAACATTATTGAAGTTTTAATATTTTCAACATTAACATCGCTTGGTTACTGTAGTCTCTAGCCAGGCGATTCCGAATATTGAAATCCAATTACTATTTGTATAGGCACTAAAGTTTTTGTGACGCTAGTCTTTACATTAGTTTTTTAATTGTCAAAAATGGCTTACGTGTATAGTAGCAACTCGAAGTTGATGGATATCGTTTTAATTTATGACGATGTGAAAATGCTTTAGCCTCGGCTTTAGCAGAACGATTTCCCAGTAACATGTGCCAAATGCAGCTACTTTTACCGAGGTGTGCAGTGAGTGCAAATGTAGTGACGCGAGGGAAATTTGAAACCAAATGATGGAAGAAATGGAGGTCCAAGACTGCTGCCTATTGCAGCAGTGTGACGTATCATACACGAAGCTTTATGTCCGTACCATGCACAGCGTGTTCAAGCATTAATATCAAGGGATTGGACGAGGAGGACCAAACTTTAAATCATTCTTACTTCTTTTTATAGAAATATTTTAAAAATGAAGTGTTTCGCACCGACGAGGATACATACTATTGATGATTTACAAAAACGTATCATAGTTGCTGCCAATAACTTACGTGTTTAAAACAGACAAGAAGCAGAAACATTGGTGATAGTTTGTAGAAGACGGGCCAAAAATTTTGTTATAACATCAGGTGTGTCGAACTATTTTGCTAATTAAAACCACATTATTAATTTGGAGCTGGAGATACTGGTCACCTAAAAAAGTCGATTGAGCCAAATATGCCTTATCCAAATGTTGCTGGTTTCAAAAATACAGGGCGTTTAATGCTAGAATTTTATTTTGAAATATTTCAAAAACTTTGAAACCTGTCGGAGTATTAAAAAAAATGGCAAAATTATGTTTTTTGGCACGGTAAATAAGAATTTTTAACTAATTTTGATGTCACTAGTAGAGGGCGCCACTTATGGCACAGCATATTTATTTTAAATGGAAGAATCTTTTTGCTGTTTAGTGTATCCATCTGTCTATGGAGATACTCGATTCTCCTACCTGTTATATCTGACAAAGGTATACCTTGTGTAAGTGGTTAGGAGTAACCATTTTTGAAATAATCGTATTTGAAATATTCAGTGCCCCGATTGAAAACTGTTATCGTTTCAGGTAAAATGCCTTTTGGACTGTAAATACAGCAAAATGTTACTTGGAAAAAGTTGTTCAGAATGGTAAATTATGGAGACGTGCAATTTCAAAAAGATCGGTCTGCTTTGATAAAATCTTTGTGCTTGGTTGAAAAATGGTTTCAAAATCAAACTCGCCGATCTTCTTGAAATTTTGCACATCCCCATAATTTACCCTCCTGGGCTTTTCAAGTAACATTTTGCTGTATTTTCAGTAGAAAATGCACTTTACCTGAAACGATAACAGTTTTCAATCGGTGCACTGAATATTTCAAATAGGATTATTTCGAAAACTGTTACTCCTAACGACTTTAACAGGGTATACCTTTTTCAGATACAACAGGTAGAATAATCGATTGTTTCTATAGGTAGATAGATACACTAAGCTGCTAAAAAAGTTCTGTCATTTAAAAGAAATGTGATGTGTCATAAGTGGCGCCCTCTACTAGTGACGTAAAAATTACTTAAAAATGCTTATTTTCCGTGCCAAAAAACATAATTGTGCCTATTTTTTTTAATACTCCGACAGGTTCCAAAGTTATTGAGATATTTCAAAATAAGATTCTAGCATTGAACGCCCTGTATTTTTTAAACCAGCAACATTCGGATAAGGCATATTTGGCTCAATCGACTTTCTTTGGTCACCAGTATCTCCAGCTACAAGGTTTCCCAACCTTTCACAGACACCCTGTATAGTGAACCAGTTTCCAATGCCGAGTATATTTGTAAATTATTTTTGAACTGCTCTTTTTGATTTTATTTTTACAAAATTGTATTTGCAAAAGGCCCCTGTACATTCAAACATTTTTTTAGATAAGTTCTGAATCATCCTGTATACCAATTTTTTCCTAATATTTCTGAATTGCCCTGTATAGTTTATAACTTGTTTACAAATCAAAATATTTTGTAGATAAGTACATATTAATTAGAAATGTATTTTTAAATTCATGAAAGTATCTGAATGATTAAGAATATAAATGCGCTGTGTCACGATGGATCCGGTCCTGTCTTCGTTTGTTATATAGAAGATCTGGTATTTGCGGTTGAACCGGTTGAGACCTGTGGTCGCATATGCTCGACTTTCACTATTGTTATAAGGTGGGTAACGAATTCGCTGATACCGCCAAGTAATAAGTCTTCTGCGGATGACGTTTTATGGATATTTGATATTTGCTAAAATTATACCGCTGACAGCCACAATATTAAATGTGAAATACGAGGCGGTTATGAAATTCCAGCATATTTTATTGAATATTAAATCTGTCAACTTTTAATACGTACGTACAAATTGTAGGGCACTTGAAGTTGTATTCAAACAGTCATAAATTCGTCACAGTTCATTGCTGGTACAACCTCGTTAGCGCAGGTACAATCGTTTGCAATAAAAACGGCTCTTAAAACAGTTTTTGAACTTCTGGAAATTCTGAGTAGAAATTTCATTCAATCTCTATCGGTGAGCGAACTAATAACTAATATTAAAAATGTGAAGTAGATTTCATTACAAGCTAACATTATTCCACCCTACCATACCCACAGAGAGGGTGTCAATCCTCTCCACGAATATAGCTTATATACAATCTACCGGCAGCTGAGCTCGAACCAACTCCGTCTAGTCACCTCGATTCAAGTACTAACGCCTTAAACCGCGCGACCACTGACCGATTCATATGGTTCGAAATTACAAATTGTTTACCTCTTCTGTGTTTTCAAATGCTAACATTCCAATAACAAGTAAGACGAAGCTATAATTTACTTAATTTCGCCTTGAATTATGTCTTTAATATCTAGGGATTTTTTTGTGTTTGTTTATTTGATTGCATTATACACACACATAATATTATTGGTTTCAATTTGAATTTTTAATCACAAATAAATCCAGTAGTAGAATTCCATATGTAAGTACCTAGTACCAATTTAGTTATTAATAAATTATCGTAAAATATCTTCATTTGGAGGAGATTTCTTTTCTACTTGAACTATAAGATGACTGATCGATCTATGTTTTAAAAAAGTAACTTCATCCAAAATAAGGAAGCGCTACATAAAATGAATGTTCTATTATGTAGATTCTTCAGTTTCTTTGGTTAAGTTTTCTTCATTTATGCAGTTAATTTTTTTGTTACAGAGTTCATTAAATATTTGTTATTAAGTCTATAACTACATTTATATTGGTGCAAGTTACTGCACTTGTTTTCTTCAAAGGCTACTTGGATATAATTGGAATTAAAATAAATAAAATTAAAACACTATCTACTGTTTTTACAAGGCCCCTAAATTGACGATTGATGTGTTAAACGAAAAATTCCAGTTATACAATAAGTGATCTGTATCTTTTGAATTGTTATAAACACAAGAAAAGTTATTTGGCAAAAATGTTTAAAATGAAAAGTTCCTTAAATATAAAAAAAAGTTGGAAGCTGGAAGCTTTTGGAAAGCCACGACGTCCAGCGTTGTTTAGTTATGGTTTCATTACATGCTATAATTTCAAGTCTTAGTCAGTCCGAACACATTTTGTTTGGCAACACTCTAATTCAGCAGTTTTCAAGAAAAACTAATTTCTTCAGTAAAATCAATCACCCTGTACATAGTATATCTACCATGATTTATCATATTTAAACCCATTGATCTCAGAACACATCTCAAATGTTCTGAGATCAATTATTTATACTTTCATAAGAAAGTAATTGTATTGAATTAGTTATTTCCCGTTTGCAGTTATGTTCTATAGAACAGATATAATTAGATGTAAATGAACTTTATATTGATAGATTCTTTAAAATTACAGTAAATCCAACTTTTCTTTATTATTCTGGGCTGTTCTGAGTAAAAATGTCTCGACTAATAGCTTTACAAATATATTGTATTTCCTGGGGAATATAGGCTTTTAAGCACTTAACCACACCTTTAAGAAATGTAACTTGAATCTTAAATCAATCAGATCGCTTTGGTTTGTCAGCCGCAAGCTTGAAAGTTATTACCTCGACCGAAACATTGTTGAATTTTTAATAAAACGTACTTTCAGTAGATGGCGCTAGATGTTCTATTGCAGTTTAAATTTTATTCAAGCGTTATAATACATTATTTTTTTATTACTTTAGTATTTTATATTGATAAATAGGTAAATATTTGTTTAGTTTATAGGTTTTTTATAACTGTAAATGTATATGTAAGTTTAAAGTACTTTAAAATAGGTTTCCAGGAAATAAAACATCAGTAGAAGTATAAGAAGATAGTATACTAATGTGTAACGTATTAAGAATAAACTAGATATAAACCAATTTATATTTACGTCACAAAATAGAATTATCCCATCATCTTAGCTTTCACTGCAGGTTATTCTTTTATAGAGAATGATTTATTTGAGGCTCATATGGAAATTTTTAACCATGGCCTTAAATATTTTGAAATTTTCAGAGATCATCAGATAAACTGAATTTTACGCAAACGTAATTTTTATTCTAGGTAATGTTTTTTTGTATAAAAAATCTAGACTATAGAAGTTATAAAAAAACACATCCACCAGCGCTTACACTGTAAAAAAAGTTACATATATAAAAGAACGCAAACCTATTTATGTTAATCGAACTCTATACGGAGTCATAAAATTTTATTGGGAGTTCTATATATCTTATTTTACGGTTTTGGATTGTGAGAAATAGCATACACTTGTATCTAATAAGTAGGTTGTGGGACGGCAGAGGGGCGATCCAAAGGAGTCAGTCAGTAAGATCGACCCGAATTGTGAGGGTGTTTGTCGTAATCATAACCGCAAGTTATAAAATTGGAATATAAGTGCACAATACTTCTTACACTATCGTTATTTAAACTACCAAATCATTAGCCCCCAAAACTCGTAGTTCCAAAATTATGGCATTAAAGGGATAATAAAATAAAAGTATTTAATTTTTATGATTTTATTAAAAAATTATATTTAAATTTAAATAAAAAACAACCAAGTTTTGTAACAAAATATTTATCTTAAAAACAAATAATATTCTAGTTACTTATAAACAACAAAATGAAAAATATTAAACAAAGATGTATTTAAGTATTGCATAATAGAAATTTACGAAAATTCAGAACATTATAGATAACTTCAACACATTTTGTGTAAATCGCACAAAAAATCAAAGTATATTCAGCTATTAGCATGGAAATTTTACGCATTCTGAATTACATATTGGAAAATTTCATTTTCGCAATAACTTTTTTGCAGTGTACTATTACTTAAGTTTTTTATTATTTAATCAATGTTGTATCGTCTATAGATTTATTCACATAAGAGCCAGATACTAGTTTGAAGCTGTCAGAATTGTTCATCCAACTACTTACACTTACTCTGAAAATACATTCATTGCTGCACGGAACGAATATCTCAGATTGAACGGTGAACATCTTTGCCTAAATCACCTTGTATATTTCATTACTCTCAACCTTCCTAGCAAAAATACTCACGAAGTATAAACGGCGGAAGATTGATATTAAAATCTAGGTCACAAGTAAACAACGAACCTTTGTTATGAATACCTCGTTGTTCTATAAAATGGCTAAAACGTTATACGGTTGGCATTGAAATCATTACATTTATTTGAGGCCATTTCTAAATTGTAACCGATATTTCTTCTTAAAAGAAATCTTAACTTTAATAATATTTTTATTAGGTACTACATATTCTCTTTCAGCATTTCATGTATATTTATATGGAAATAAATTATCTCTTGCTATGCGACATCTACTGTGACGTTTAGATATATTGCTACAAAGGTTGTCGCTGCTTATCTAGGAACGGAACAGTACCTAATATGCTTTTATTATTTAATTAACATAATTAACTAAATTAACATAATTATTACTCCCGCGGAAAATGTATAGTACGCCCACCAGAATGGCTACTACTAGCCACAGACCCAAGCTCATCATTAAATCCTGACAAGTCAATTAATATATCAAAAGTAAATTAATCATCACAAATATCAGATTGAGGAACACATCGACGTTAGCTTGTGACAAATTACAGGTGCCTTTTCACGAATTACGTAATAGCTCCATTGAATAGCAGCAATTAACCCATTAAAATGGGTCTACTTCTGATATTAATTGCGACCGCTTTTGTTGGCCCGTGATTTAGGTGAGAGATAAGAGCGGCATAACAGCTTTGACTACATTGGAAAAAATAATTGAGTAAGAAATGATTTAATTTTTCTCCATTGTGTAATTTTGATGACTGACACAGTTCGATGGATGAATATTATAGAGCTTTAGAAATAGAAGAAACACAATTAGTAGTTGGAACGTATATACGACTATTGTAGGTACTTTAAAGTGTTTTGTCACTAGCTATGGGAACGTAATATAAACGTACCGTTTACGTTCCTGCGATGAAAATGGGAAATAAGTTTTTGGGTCATGTCTTCCTTTCACGTTTCTGGAACTTGTACGGTCTCGTTCCAGCGACGTTGTGGTTCCATCGAGGTGACGTTGCGGCATGAAAGGCGCCAAATCCAAAATGCGCCTTCAAAATATATACAGTATGCGCCAAAAGTATGGAATAAATTCAATAAAAACTAAACAATTACTTTTTGGGAAAAATCCTCGAACAGGTCGATTTTTAATTTAAAAAATACATATTTTACCGTAAAATGCGATTTTCAAATGTCATTTGTTTTCGAGTAATGACGTCATCGATTTTTTTTAAATGGCAACACCATATTTTTTTCCTTGATTCTGAAAGATCGTTTAATTCTCTATCAGACAGTACTAAAATTTTGCCCTCTTACATAGGAAAGTTTTCGAGTAAATGACGATTGAATGTTAGAAAACGTAAATTTTATCCATAAAAGTAACAATTCTGAGGTATGTAAAATAAAATACAATTGTAAATTTTATACTTAAATTAAATGATCGAATTGCCATCCACCAACTTCTTGACAATGCGCAAGTCTGTGAAGAAATTCTTCTTGCACATTATGAAAGATTTCTGGGGTAACTCTGCGTATTTCGTCCCGAATGCGATTTTGAAGTTCTTCTAAATTACGTGGTTTATTAACGTACACTTTTGGCTTCAAGTATCCCCATAAAAAATAGTCAAGAGGTGTAAGATCTGGCGATCTTGTAGGCCATTCTATCGGTCCGCGTCTGCCGATCCACCTCCCAGAAAAACAGTTGTCCAAAAAATTTCGTACAGGGCGCGCATAGTACGGAGGTGCACCGTCTTGCTGAAACCATATGGTATCGTCAGGAATGTCAGGGTCATTATCGTTAGTAAAAATTACTGCAAGGGCTGGATCAAGGTCATTTTCTAGAAACTCTAAATATCTTTATCCTGTAAGGGTTCCTTCAAAGAAGAAAGGCCCTACTATTCTATCGTCAACTATTCCAGCTCACACATTTAATTTCTGAGGGTGTTGGGTATGTGTCTCTGTCATCCAATGAGGATTTTCCCGACTCAATATCTGCAAGTTTGACGGTTTACTGTACCATTCAGACAAAATGTGGCCTCATCTGAAAAAGTATTTGCCGGTGTAAATTTCTATTTCTTTTACATAAATTTATTAGAATTTCTCAAAAGTGTAAGCGGCGATCGGGATCATCTTCATTGAGTTCCTGCACAAGTTGAATTTTGTAGGGATGATATTTTTCCTTCCTCAAGATACGTAGCACTGTGGTCTGACTAGTGTCATTGTTTAATGCAACCAATCGTGAAGTAGTAACTTAAAAGTAGTTAATAGTTTAGCAATAATAACGGTAATTACAGATACGTAACTTTCAAGTAATATTTACTACTAAGTTAGGCCTATTTTAAAATAACAGTAAAATTGTGACTATCCTCCTCCTATCTTTCAATTCGATCTTCTGGTAGTAAATCCTATATTATTATTTTTATTACATTTCTTTATTTCTTTGTGGCTTTTCTTGTTACTCCTGTTGAATGTTATGTCCTTTGTATTTCTTGTACTGTTTTGACCCATATATTTAACGTCAAAGTTTATAGGTTAATATGGATATACCTTTATATATAGCATTTTGATGTCCATAATAATTAGCAATAAGTTAATAGTTATAAAACAATACGATATATACCTATATTCATATATTTACAAGGATCAAAAATACACACTACACGTGACATGGGAGTCTTGAGAAACTTTGTAGTTAATGATAATACTTCTACAAGTAGTGATCCGTTATTTGGACTAACAAATATTACTTTCAAGTTCTATGACTTTAAACAAACAATTAAGGTGCCCTCAACGTCGCAGCAACTGTAATAGCTGCTTGCAAGCGGCTACAACTTTGAAGTCAAATTTTAGTAACATGAATTAATCGCTGCTACTATCATTCGCCACTTTTTATGTTAGAAGTCGCATAAATCTAAAGTAATTTAAGTAGTCGAAAATACGTAGATATTTTGTATACAACCTAGTAGCAAATTTGGTGGTGGTTACGTAATAGTCACTATTTAAAGGTTTTACATAATTCAACCACTTTGGATGATTCAATAATTCATAAACCCTTGTAAATTTCTACTTAATAGTGAAAACACTTCAACTTACATAGAAGTGTTTCAAAATAAACAGGACAAGGAATCTTTTACAGACTGCTCTAATTTTACTATAAATGTTTATAATGAAAAAAAAAACAGTTTAATTTTGCGGCAATAAGATTCTAATTCTAGGCAATAAATGTTATACTTTAGTGCCTGACAACTATCACTAAAACTACGCCTTTAATGTCGACGTGGTGTTTGCAGAAAAAGAATATTTTTAAATTAGACACATTGCGGTGCTGCATTCTGTATGTAGACATACAAATTTTACAGTTGTATATTATTAATAACCAGTACGGTATAATAAAGACATATTAGATTAGGGTACACCTAATGCATGTTATACATTAATAAAATAAATCAAAACGTAATCAATAAATGCCTTCCAGTCGAGAAAGCTCATGCATAATTTTATTATTAATCCGTTACCCATTATTTATTGCGTTACGGAATGTCACATTCAGTAAATGCAGTAGGGTAGGTCTCAATGTCTGCTGTTCCATCGACAGCTCAGGACATCAAGTGAAACCGTTGATCCAGTTCCAGTCCCGAGTAGACATTTCAGGTAAGAACGGATCGCCTGGGGGTCAGCGCTATTTCGCCGATATCGATTAATGTGATTAATTGATAGCGATACGTAATTGCGACGACGTCAGGCTTTCAATTTGTTACATATTTCACACACAATCGATTACGGACATTTTGTAATTCCTGCTGAACATATAAACTAATTGATTTGGCGTTAGGTCTTAAATTCTAATTATGATGGATCGAGTGCCGGGAGATTTATTTCGCCCAAAATTGGACGTGAGGAAGTGTAGCGAAAGAAGAATGTTTCACTGTGAATTGAGGAATAGGGTTATTTTTTAATAAGTACAATTCTGTAATAAAACGTCAACCCAATTTATAGACAGATTGACATTGAACATTAGTTACAGATAAAAAAACCTCAGATAAAAACCTTGTTGAACTGTTTTTTTTTAAATAAATTTATTAAGAAATGCTGCAACTATTTATTCCTTTCAAAATACTCTTTCTGTCTAGTCATAAACTTCTCACAAAGGCACATCCACTGTTATACAGGGTGATTGAAAAATAATGTTAATATCGTAAATAAATGTTTGTAAAATCTTTATATTTTTGGAGAAAAAAAATTGAAGTTCTAGTAGTTTCAACCTTTACATCGCTGGGCTACAGTAGTCTAAATCAGGCAATTCCAAATATCCGACTACTTTTTTTATATATATGTTTTTAGGTATTAACAATATTTTGTGAAACTAACTACTCTGTGGACTAAAGCCCCAAGCAGCGTTGAATTACACCCACAATAACTACTCATACATTCTCTATTGTTAGCTTTTGTAACATCTTTTACTGTACTAGAAAGGTATTTTAAGCTAATATATATTGTCTGAAGCTATTTATTTGTGACATAATATTAGTTTTTCTTTAGTTTTATTACGTTTTTTGCCACATTAATTAAATAAGCCCTTGCGCCAAAGGGATCAGGCAAGGACTATTATTGAAACTAAGTTTGCCTAACCAAAAAATCTCACACTAAAAAAAGCAGATAAGCAAAAAATAACAAAAATCACATCACCATCACGCACTTCCGTATTTTTGACGTTTCGAAAAACTCTCTGTTTTCGTTCTCAAAATAGTAGTAAAAATATTAAACGTATGTCAAGTTTGAAAGTTTAAAAGCCAGAAATAGGTCAGATCTCATCTATTGTGGTTGAATTTTCAAGTTTCCACACTTCCAAGAGGGAACTTAGATATTTATAGAGTGTTTTCATTAAAACAGGTAATGACTTTAAAACAGCCAGCCAGTGAGTCATCTCACCTGACATGCCAACTCTCCTAGAATTACTCAATTAAAAACTACGTTTGTTAAGCCAATATTGATAAAATCAACAATTCACTAGAAAAAACATATTGTTACTTTCTTTGATTATCTATGATTTCACTTAGTTGGTAGTCGATAGAGTTTTAGTTTCTGTAACAAGAGTGCATTGGAAACAATTTGTTTGGCGTATATACAGATATGGAAAGTGAGGATCTTGATGGTGAATTGTATTTTGCCGCTTGCGTGTATTTGTGTCATGCTACACGCATACTTCGACCACAGCGTGTTTGCATCAAGCAGTGTTGCCAGGTGGGAAAAATTCAGTGCATGAGAATAATTTCAAAGAATCATGAGGTTTGGAGAAAAAGCATGAGATGGCTTAATTTATCAAAAAACACCTCTTTACACAGCTTAATTTTTAATTACTTTTGTAATGCCATTTTTATTTCATTAAAAATTATTATGTTCTGCTATTTTATCATAATATTACATTGTAAGTAGGTAGTTACAGGTACTTACTTAAAAGTTATTAACCACGTAACCTTTCTAATTTATTTTATTGTTAGGCCAGGCGAACGTTGAGGCGCAGTTGACGTGACGCAGGGTGACTCACGGGTCGTAAAATCTGTTGTTTCCAGAAAATGTAGGTACCCTTACGGAATAGAGTTAAGAATCACTGCAATACAGCGTGAATACAGCACACACACCGCATATCCGATTTCAAAGAGTAATTTTAATAATTTTATTATTTCTTTTTGTGTCTATTAAAAAGCATGAGATTTTGTAATCAAAATATGAGAGTATGAGATTTCCTCGGAATGCATGAGATCTGACAACACTGGCATCAGTTGACCGGACAGTTAGATTTGCAATGGCGAATTGGCGTTGGCGATACGGAACCGATTACCGTAGTAGTGGGGAATGCTAGACCAATGCACGTCGCCGCCCCTCTTAAAGTTCGTATCTTGGAATGAAGCGGCAATTTCTACTTTCTCTGTAAAGATCCGCAATTTCCGAATCTGTATAAAAGTTTAAATACTATTATTGTTTAACTGAATGATCTTCAAGAATGTGTAAATTACTTGTAATTGAAAATGGCATGGAAAAAAGAGTACCAAATAGTAAAATGCTTAATTTCAATAGATAAGTTAACGAAGTCTCTTACCACTATCAACATTTGTGCCGTTTATGAAGGCAACGCCATTGAGGAAACCACAGTAACCAAAAATGGTCTCCTAATTTCAAATAAGGCTATTTAGATGCAAACAATAGCCCAAAATCAGAAAAACCTTCCAAATCGTTTGAACGTTTTATTTCGTGATCAGAGAGTTAACGCTGTGTCTCTTCCTGTCTCATCATACTGATGTCAAAAAATGGTGACTTTGCTTAAACAACAAGAACAAATAGGAATGGATGAACCCTAACAAGAAGGTAACTTCCTATGCAAAATTTTGGTACCCACCCATGGAATACAATGCCTATCTGATGCGGCAAATACTATGAGTAGCGTTACTGCTTGAATTTATTATATTAACTTGGCCTTCAAATATAGTTCAAGAAAAAAGACTGGTAATAATCATTGAGTGATTCTGCAGCATGGAAACGACCGTGGACATTATCATGGAAATCAAATGGAAAGTTATTTCACAGTTGCCTTAAATACTTAATGGTGTTCCGTCATACTTCTACCACTTTATCTATTAAATAATCTTTGAAGAGTCGCTTTTAATGATGACATTGGTTTTGTTTCTTATCTTCATCAATGGCATCCTGGATGCTTTAACTACCATAAATTGATGTTTGCAGACGGTCTTAAATTCTATTATGAAATTGATACTGTATCAGGATGTTTAATACTTCAATCTAATGTCGAATTGAGGTGACTAGATCGCTGTGGGTTCGACCCCACAGCCGGTAAACCGTATATCAGCTATATTCGTGCAAATAATGGGCACACCCTCTCTGCTGGTATGGTAGGGTCGAAGAATGTTAGCTTGGGTCAATGTGAGATATTGAAACCGGTTGACGTTTAACTACCCCTCTTATTAATAAAGATTTCCAGGTTTTCCTCATTTCTGCACTGAATGGTGGTTAAGGCCTACCAAAATAAGTCGTTCCTGGGCGTAAATGCGGCCTGCTTAATAATATGCACCTCTCCTGCACAAGTCTTCGCAACAAGTCACAGCAAATATATAATGCTGTTTGTCTTCGTAGAAACTGTAAGGATTCTTGTAGAAGTTCTACATTAAACTTATTATCTATAGCTTGGTTATGTCTGATCTAAACTTGAAGATGGTAGGCACTATAATTTGCTATCCTTGGCATGAATGCCATAAAGCTAGCATTGAATCTACAGTGAATGTTTTCAAAATACCTATTTCATAAGTTAAATTGTGAATACCCAATGAAGGGAATTAACAATTTTTTGCTTACTAAACGTAATATGATAAATTAAAATTGTCATTCTAAATAACTAAATTTCTTCTGGTATTGAATTTAATAGCTGTAAGATTGTTAGGAGACAATCATAACACTAGAGGAATATCTGAATAATTTACATATTAAAAAAAATTAGTTCAATAATAACTTTAAGAATTTAATCATCAAACCAAGTGTTATGATTTATTTCATTTAGGCAATGGAAATATTTGAAAATAATAACCAATTCTCTCCTTTGAACAAGCTGCTAAGAGATCGTCAATCAAACATGCCCTTGTAAATCATGGGATTGTCAAACGTTTTGTAGGTATCTAAACTGTTTCGCAATCAGACCAGATACTTTTACTATTGTTATGAAATATTGTTGAAATAAATCAGAAACTTTCAAGGTATAATTAACTAGAATATTTTAACTGGCAACCATCAATTAAGCGAGAAATAGTAAATAATTTATAGCACTCATTATCCACCGCTACAAATTGTTATTTTCAAATATAAATATGAAACAAATGAAAGTGTGTGAATCGACATTTGTGTGCTAGAAAGCTCTACCGGCTACATTAATTAAAAATAAATTGCAACATATTAAGTAACATAAACAGTCTAGTTTAAACAAAATTGTAAATATATCCGTCTCTAGTATACAGAGTGTATTTAAATAAAAGGGCACAAATGATACGACAGATTCCTTAGATGAAAATAAGTTGATTTAACTTAACATTTTTCTATGTCAAGACGTAAAATAAAAAAAATACAAGAGTGTAGAAGTAAATACTAAAAATTTCGTTAATTTCTGACATGTGTCAAATTTTGTAGCGAGATTTTTTAAGGGTGGTAGAAATAATTTAGTGCGTCCTGTATAAGCTGTGTGATATATATTGGTACCTAAAGTGAGTTTTGGTGTCGATCAACATATAATTAAATTCAAATTAATTATACTATAAAATATCTAAAACGTCAATTAGGTCTCTATATTTTCTGTAGTTATATATTTTTAGTTCATTTAATCTAAATTAAAACAACTTTTTACAAATTAACTTTTGACGTTCCAAAATTAATATGTATGGAGTCTATGGAGTTAAATATATGCCCAGAAATACAGTTTTACATTTAAATCAAGAAAATTGATATTGGCAGTTGTTTTATTTTAAAATAGCATAGGTCAACTAAATATTGAAATATATGTATCAATATATATTAGGAGTACTCGTATATTCAGACACAAATAAATCAACCACATGTGCTTTTATTAATAGAATTTAATTAAATTGATAGAACTGCGCTTTTATAGGAATAAAATGCAGACAATATAATTATAGTTATTTGAAATGAAAAATTCTTAACATAAATACCACATTAGAGTAGTTGTGAATACAAACGTCATTTTTGATTTGAATATAATTTACTTTAAAATGACCTGATTTACAGCATATTCTAAAACTGCGTTGGACATGTTATGTAATTCTTTGGCATTTCTATTCAGTTATAAATACTGAATTATCAAGAGACTATCCCAAAACTAATGAGATACAGTATAAGAGCAGATTTCCAACAATGATGCCATGTAGTCAAACTTTTCTTAGTTCAAAAGTTTCATGCAGAATGTTAACATTAAAATGATGGATACAAAATTCTTCAAATTTTTATAAAGTTCTTAATAAAACAAAATGTACTTTTGGTACAAAAATTAATCCCCCTTTTAACTTTTACTCTAATAGTATATACCAATTTTATGTCGGAAAATTTAACCATTTTCGATTTATTTATTTTAATATTTTAGTCAAAAGTTTGTACACGTAAAACAACCATAGTGAGCTTTAATTATTATATTGAAACTTTTTTCTTCCTAATAAGGAAGTAAATTAGGACGGAGCATATTTCAGACGATATTATTATAATTTTAGGGGTAAATTTTCTAAAATAGACTTGAAAATAATTTTGATACAAGTTGAGTAGGTAGTAGCAAAGTTCATATTCACAAAAAATGCAGGCCAGTAGGTCTGGCAGCAAAAAAACTCGTATGACGATTTAACACTGCTTAGCACCTATATAAAAAAATATGTTTCTTAAGAGATATAGGGCGTTAAAGCTGAACTTTATAATTGTTCTTTCACTATAATTTCTTTAGATTTTCACGCATCACTTTGAAATTTTGTAGAGAGATTTCTTGTTAGGTAGATATTAATCAAATCGTCAAAGGTATTATTGTAAACGACGCCTAAAAAAAGTAAAAACGGGGAGGCAGGGGTAATTTTATCCCCCCCCCCCATTCTTCTGACGTACACCAATAGACGATTTTATATAACGCCATAATATTCTAATATGCTCTAAAGTGTTCTAACTTATTTTATATAAAGTGTACCTGAACATAGGTCTAGCCAGGTGTATCATTTTTTACAAATAAACGTTTTTTATCAATGTAAATTCAATCAATGTAGATTTATATAAAATTTAATTGAAAATTGTAATTTTGACAATTTTATTAATTAATTCAACATTTTAATTGCTCCACATGCCCACCTGCCTCCGAAATGCATAAACGAGCAATAACGAATATCTGATATTTTGAAACACCTGTCGTTATTGCATAATTTTTGCCGTATTTGTAATATGATTTTTTAGTTCCTGAATATTTCCAATTGATTCGAATAAACGCCCAAACAATGAAGTCCAATGAACTAAAGTCGCGGGAGCGTGGTGGCCACTGAATGGTTGCGTCTCTTCTACTTCTAATTCATCGATTTGGAAAAATAAAACTTAAATATTGACTAATATTTAATCCAAGATAAGATGGATCGTCATCAAGTTGCATCTCCATATTTTGACGAAAAGAAAAGTGAAAAAAATAATTTTGCAGAGAGTAGAGGCATCTAAATTTGTTGGTAGACTGTGTGTACAGCAATTAGTTCAGGCCACTTAATAAGTAATTTGTTCATTTAGTCTTTATATTTTTCCTTTATAAAGGAATTTACATTGATAAAAAACATTTATTTGTGTAAAAGAGCGCATTTGGCTAGCCTTATACTAAGATATATGATAGAACACTTTAGAGCAAGTTATGGCATTATTAATAGTTCCTTTGTAATTTTAAATTTAAAAATTTTATTAAATGCGACTCATTTTGCTGCGACTATCTTTAACGTGGCATACTCAAAAATCGAATTTATCTCGAAAATGAAATGATTCACGAAAAATGATCAAAGAGCAATAAAATATTCTAAACAAGGTTCAATGATATTAAGAAAAAAAATAGGGGGATAAAATTCTCCCTATCCCCCGTTTCTACGTTTGTTTTTTGGGCGTCGTATACAATAATACTTTTGAAGATTTGGTTAACAACAGGAAGTATCTCTATTCAATTTCATAGTGATTTGCAAACATTTGAAGAAATTATAACGAAAAACAATTTGAAAAGTTTTACTTTAACATCTTGTATATTTTAAGGCAGGCATTTTTTGTATATAGGTAAGTAGGATTAAATCTTCATACTTTGCGGCCAACAATAACGAGCCAATGTGCTTTTTTGTTACACCCTGTATTAATCGTATCTACAGTATATTAATTCTACTCGCTGATAGGTAAAACTAAAAAAAAAACAGCTCTTTTTGCATGATGTTAAAGATAAGGTAAAGGTACTGAGCTTACTGGTAATTAGGCCAGATTTGGCCCTTTTTACCTACTAACCTACACTACCCTCCACCTTTACAATCACAAACATCCATGGGTAGAACAGAAAAATTCTGCCCCGTGTTGGATTCGAACCAACTTTCGGCCGCTCGTTTTCCTTGACAGCAACTATTCGTTGCCGCCTTGGCCGCTCGGCTACCGTCAGCCCTTTTTGTATGATGGTAGTTATTATTGTTTTCTACGTTAACACTTTTACTAATATCACCACTAAAAATATCGTTTCCTATTTTCACCTTTTCTCGCATGCACTGTTCCACGTAGTCTTCTGCAGCTATCAACAAAAAAGCCAACAATATATTCCTAGTATGTAAAATTAATACTGAAGCTTCTAAAAGTTGGTGACTGCGAATAAATAAATTTCCCTGAAATAAAGCAGTATCTTCGCCTAGTCTACACACAGACAAGTTAGTATTTATTTATTGCTCTCCTCATTAGCGACCATGATTTATGCGACCCCACTAAATTACGCTAAGCACCCTGACTAATAAATAATAACGCGATGACAGATAACTAGGAATTCCACGGCCCCGATCAAGATTTCAGCATCCATTCTCGATTTCTCATAGTATCTAATAGATGACGAAAATGCCGATAAAGCAGGTTGCCGTCACGGAGATAGTAGGAGCGTCTAGCTAGGCTATTGTTCTCGTCCCAAATGTAAATCAAATCCCATCAAGCTAATTCGCTGGTACGTACAATGCATATTTGGAGAAAATATCGTTATCGAGCTTGTATGGCGGGTTAAACAACAAACTCACTCTGTTACGTCTTAGGTTATGATGTAAGGACGTAACAGTGCGTCTAAATTCACAAACTGTTATGTGCATACACTGAGAGAACAACACTTTCACTTGTTTGATTTAGTACCTTGCAAACATGCAGTTACAGGCCAAAAAAAAATAATGTACCTGAACTACTTTAACTTGAAATAATCAAATTTCCATCAATAATGAACCTAAATCATGTATCAAAATTGGCTATTCCAAGTTAAAGCGATTCAGAGATATTATTTTTTTTTCGAAATATTTGGTCTCACATTTGTTGGAGCCGAATTGATAGTTGTGACGGATGTCTAGCAAGAATATCAACAAACGAGGTTTCATGCGCATCATATAAACCTTTAGCAAAGTGACGGATTTTTTCTTAGATAATTGGTAAAATATGAATTTCAATAGTGATAATAGTACAGAAGATGCTTGTGTTACCGGAAATATAAGAAAAACCTTACAATAGAACTTATGATGATTTTGTTAAATGGTGTTTCTTTAACAACGTGAAACACTACACTGGAAATGTGTCCCTAGCTTATTTTTTTTTGGAAAAATGTGAGAACTGTAAACCGTCCTCTTGGTGGTCGTATTCCATGTTAAAGGCAACGATACTTTTGCATCATAAACACAGAATTCATTCTCTTCGTCAACTGGCTACTGAGCATTGGCGTTTTTTGTATATTATAACAATAATAAACGCTCTAAGCAAGTAGTTAGGAAAAATATGTTGGGTCAAATTCCGTACAAAATTTCAAACTATCTTAAATTTCCAAACCCAAAGTAATACCGGGCATTTCGGCGTTCTTCGACTACTTTATTAACTATATAATATGTGTGTAGTATAACTAATTCTAAGCGCCATGATGGTTGCTGAAGGCTATATTCAAAATTTAAGGTCCAACAAAGTGAAAATGGCAAAAAAATATTGACACTAATATGCCTTCATCAGAATTTTTCAAAAATGCAAAGCCTTAATTATTTGACTAGGTGGTGCATGCAGAGTGGATGAGTTAACTATTTTGCTGCTAGAACGTAAAAAGTGAAGGTAACATTTTTCATATCTTCATACCGGAAATGAAAACCAAAGTTTTCCGAGAATTTGTTATCACTGCCGGGGGAATCGAAAATGTGAAAATGTTCAGGTAATAGGAAAATACCTCGCCCTAAGTCCTAGTCATGCCGATAATGGAAGATTTTTTGTTGGTTTTGTCGGTGGTAAATGCATGAAACTTCCTGTTGGTATAAATACTTTTAGCGTAACGCCAAAGAAGATTGTTTTTTTTTTCAATTTATCACAGCCTCATCAATATACAGGGCACTGTTTTCGAAGATCATCTACTTCACTTCTAGACAACATAAGAGTAGACCTTCTAACTATAAAAGGGCATGGTGGTTGGAAGTCCAACACCGTGTGTGAAGACTATTATATTGATACGTATCCTGAACATAAGAAAAAAATCGCCACAAATGTTTTTGGAGGAGAGATTGCCAGCATTGAAGCTACTTCAAGTGCTTACAAAGAAAATTTAAGTATTATCAATACAAATACAGACCAGCTGCATTCATATGGCACTAATCTTACGAATTGGCAAAGTTGTGTTGTTAATATTTATAAGAAGTAATTCAATTTAAGTTAAATTATCTATTAATTGTCAAATTGGTAAACCTGTTGGTTCTTAATAGAAATAACCATTAAGCAGTGACCTCTTTTTCAGATATATTCACGGTTTCATGACCTTCATTGTTCAACTGAAACAGTGCTAAATAAATGCTGCTCTTATAAAGCAGTTGTAGATAAATATAATTATCTCTAATAGTGATCATAAGCACTCTATTAAATCAAAACCTTACACCTACATACTGTTAATTAAGGTGTGTAAGCTGTTTCCCTCAATTTAATTAATGAAATCCTACGTATTGCATACTAATAACACAATATATTATTCTGCGCTTATTTACTGAATATAATAAATATTTTCCGCGGATAATAGATACACCAACTCATTGTTTAATTGAAGTTACTACATTAGCTGCAGTATCATGCGGTAGTAATATTAGAACCGCTCATTACCAGGTAATTGCAAAAAAATCACCCGACAACAATTTGTTATAAATTTCCGATATATATCTGACTGCATAAAGGACGAATTCCTCACGATTCCTGTGTTTACCAGCCATTATTACATGGATTATTAGTAAATACTACATGGATAGCAGCACCTGAGTTACAAGACCTATCTAAATAAACCTGAGCTTTTTTAAAAGCTTGTAATTGTATAGCTCGATTGAGATTTTTGCTTCTGTGGATATAATCAATATCAGATCGTTATCTAGTATAACAATCAATTACGAACGCAGTACCTAGCATTATGCAACGTAAACAAAAACGGATATTATAATCGTGAGATGTATATAAATAGTACGCTTGCTATTAATTTATGTTTTACCTACTTAGGTAATCTGTATTCCTACTGTAGAAATAAGTATAGTGACTCAGTCTGGGTATAAATTTTACAGTAGTTCGACGGAAATATTTTAAAAGCAGTTTCTTAGATAATGTATAATTTTTGGATAAGTATTCCTAAAGTATTAGAATGATTCCTATTTGAAAGTCATTGGATGAAATAGTAAAAATGCGAAATATAGGAATTGAATATACAAAATTAATAATAATAATAATAATTTGATCTCTGTAAACTTTTCTTTTGTTTTAAAATTACTCAGGACCAAAACATACAATACTTAAACTGTAACTTTCAAATATTTCTTTATCATAACATGTGTGGCCATATATTCCATTAAAAAATAAATATGCATTAAGCATGCAACACAGATACATAGGCAACTTGTTTACTGAATTAAAATACTTGTACATGGGTTTACTATTTATATATCTGATGAAATGTGATAAAACATTTATACATGCGTATATATCAATTCTCTAGTAGAATGCGAATTTTGTGTAATATTTATTACCCAAGTTGAATTTTTTTTATAAATATCAATGGGAGTCTAAACTCAAAACATTATTGTAGAGTTATACAAAAAGAATAATGTTACAGTTTTTACTGTTAATAATTTTTGTTATTTGGTAAATAGAGTATCGACATCATTATAAAAGATAACCAATAAAAAATAACATTTAGAAATTTTTATTGTAACTGATAATGAAAATGACTTCCGAAAACTTCAGATAGATAATTCTTAATATTTGATTATATTAAATCAGTCACATTAAGTAAATAACAGTTTAGGTTATTATTGGTGAGTTGACGACTAAAAACTTTATGAGGCCAGAATTTTGCGTGACGTGTTGCTTAGTTTTCTGACAAGAACTGAACTAAATGAATAGCTTAGATGAAAAAGGGTCCATTTGTGTAGTTTGACTAAATCCGGTATTTTTCTCATAACAGTTATAAGACAAGTAAGCACTTACTTACTAAGCTATAGAAAGGACCAGTAAGTTGCTTTAATATAGCGAAAATCAACTGTTTCATTATTGCTGATTGAAACAAGTATCTAAATGCAATATTTCACTCCCCACCTAATCCTTGCTGAGTGTTGCAAATTTTCAAAATCCATTTTACCATAGTGGCGACATCTACCGTCAGGAGAACTATGATTTCACATACCATATCCTTTGCTCAATAAACTGGCTCTTGCCTCCCTCTAGGGATTCTGGACCCACCTCCGTCTCCTGAAATGATTACATTTACAAAAATTAGTACGATCTATAAAACTTATTAATCAGAGATATAGTTTATTGAAGACAATAGCTGGAAATCATCTGTATCATCAATTTGATAAAGATATTAAGGAGAATTAAGGAGATTAAGGAGAAGGGTAATACGTAATTTAAGTACTTGATCTTAAATTGACTTTTCGTTAAGTACGATTCCAAAAACTTTCGCGAATTAGAAAAATCAAGTGGATGTAATGTTATCATTAAAATATACCTATTGATCTACCTGATCAAATTTTGTTTTTGAAATCTATAAATATTACCTCTATCTAAAATTTCAGAAATATATTGCGTAAGGTTTGATTTTATGTATAAATGTATGTTGGGATATGGAAATTAATTGATTAGAGGAACAGTCAGATCTCAGTATCAAATGATTGATTTCAAAATTTTACAAGAACTGTATGGCAAGAAAATCGCTCTAGAATTCATAGACATAGGTGTAAGTATACCTTTTATCAAATAAATTGGTGAATAAAATGATTCAAGGCACATTCTCCGTATTCCTGGAACAGTGTTTTGTACAGCCATGAAAGATTTTAAACATTTAATATAATAATATAATAACTACGTTATATAAGATTTAACAAATAACCAGATAACGCGAATAATTAATAACTATAAACGGCCTAACCAACAACTTTTAGGTACTGAAATATACAGGGTGTCCCGTAAAGTATGATACAAACTTTGGCTGGTGATAGTACCTACATAAAAAAAACTAAAAATTCAAATAAACATAGCCTTTTCATAAAAAGTTCAACTGCAAAAGTAGTTTTTATAACGTAACTCATTCATTTTTTGGAACTAGTCAGCCTTAGAAAGCCCATAATTAATGTGGGTATAATAATAAAAAGGTGTTTTTTATCACACAGTATTCTATTTCCTTCTTAAAAAAATGTTCTACAAAGGTGCAGCAAATATTACAAAATTTTTAGAAATCCTACTGTATTTAGAAATTTTTTTGTCTTTTATGTTTTTATGTAAAATGTTTAGTTTTCCAGTAAAACAAAATCATCTTGGAAATGTCATCTTGGTGAACCTGTCAAGTAGTTACGGTCCTGCCTATGCATTTAAACCAGAGACCTTGTTAATAAAATGTATGTACGTCATTGCAGTGGACAGCATATAGACAAAAGCTCCGACAAGTTATTCGAAATTTATAAGTAGATCAAGTATTCAAGAAATGCCAAGGTAACGTTATATCAGTATCTTGTATCATATCATACTTAATAATCTACTACTTAATTATATATCTATATCAAGATCAACATGAATTTTTCGTTACTCAACGAGGTATTCGCTATGTAGTGATTTGCATATTTTCAGTAGATGAGATGAGATTACGTATAGGTAATTTGTCCGTGGTATTCGTAGTATGCCTTGCATTTATTTGAAGTTTGAGTTATTGAAAAAGAAAGCACTAGACCAATTTTTTAAATTAAACTTAATGCTTCCGAATAGAATCTGTTTCACATGTTTGGAATGGAAGAAAAACTACGAAACTAAGATGTGAACATTCTCTAAAGTTTTTGTCGAAATAGGAATCTAAAAAATGCCACACATCACTCACATCAGAAACATTTTAATTAGTGTTCTTATATTATTTTTTATAAATTGTATTAACGTATTATCAGATAATTCTGACAATAAATGAGCGATATAATTTTAAAAAGACGAGGTAAAAAAATATAAATTGTTTAAATGAACCGATATGAAATAAAACAGCCATTTATGAGAAAATTTTTATTATATACTCCTTACACAAAAACGAAACATTTAATATATGAAAAGGGCACATTACGGAGAAATAAAGACTGCTAAGCTAAAATATACAAGAAGAATAAATCTTAAGACGGAGGTATCAGTTCCGGATAAAGTCCCCCAAATACCTAAGAAGAATGTTAATATACCCGAACAGAAAAAAAGCATTTGATTTAAATGCTTCCTCAAATGCCAGAAGAGGAAAGATAGTTCTTCAGGGCTTTATTATGGGCCGCATAAAAAAATCAGTTTTTTTCGACATCAAAATATATACTTTTTTTATATATTTTTATGTATTAACAATATTGTGTGAAACTAACTACTCTGCGGACTAAAGCATACCTAGATGTTTGGTATCAGTGAGCATACATATGACTTCATTGATAAGAATTGTAGGAGATTTGATTTATTTTAAAATACTACCTACAGTAAAAAATCAAAATATCTTCTTCTATATCCCCATATTTCCTTACCAAATCTGAAAATAAGGCATTTTGTTCTATATCCATTTATAAAAACCCGTTTTTATGATTTCTTATAGCTCCCTTGTAGACTAAAATAACTAAATTGTAACATTACTTCATATTTTGAGACACTGGTCTTAATTCCACATCTCTTTATAATACATATATGTGAATGTAGGATCGCCGTACAATATTTAGACACGATTTCCCAAAAGTAGCAGTTTGGCGTATAGAACATTATAATTCTGGGGTGACGAAATGACCAGGTATATTAATAGCTCAGCTTTTGTCCTAGTCAAGAAGGAGTTGATTATTCACCTACAGAGAGTATCTTTCTGTCCTGAGATATAAATGTACCCCAAAATACCATGAGAAAAGAGTGGTAAAAGTTGTGAAGAATCTAAACAAAAAAATTGTTAAAATCCTTTACATTTGTTAATACCGTCTGACTCAACTGAATCGATATTTCGGTCCCAATAGAATTCAAATTAAGCGCAACAAAAGAACAGATTAAAATTGTAATCGCTTGTTTACTTGCAATTTCGATACGATGTGGGGTAAGGACAATAACAGCGCGGCACAAAAGAAAATGCTAATGAGCATGTGACGAAAAAAGTCATGATCTAGCCCGCCTTTTACTTAATTTAAAAGGAGATAGGCTCTGAGTAACACATTTTCGTTGTACGCGAGCGTTCGAATATCAAGGACGCGCATATGTACGTTGACAAAGAGGAAACGTGAATAGTAACGTGAACCTGTTGCTCAAGTTTTTGACAAGCCGAAAGCGATACGAGAGATAGAGATCTCGTAATGAATTGAATTAAAATTGGGTTAGTTTTTTTTTATATTCCGCTGTTAGTTGAAAGTGAACGCACCTCAAGTTGACCTGCTGATTATACAGGGTGTTTCGACGACGTTCCAACAACCTTGAACGACTTCTGAGGAAAATAATGGAAATAAACCGGATTGTTCATCTACCACGCTTCATTGCTCAAGAATTCTTGATCTATTAGATATCGATTTTAATGTGGTCTACAGGGTGGCCGCAATATGAGTGCCTCTATTTTGCTGTATGATAAAATGTAGCAAACAATTGTACCAAACAACATATTTAATAATTTATTTTCTGTGGCCAACGGCAACAGACTTATGACAACATACAGGTCTTGAATAATTACAAATAAATCTATACGTTCTCTGAATGATTTTCTTAGAGCTCTTTCCACAACACAGAAAATGTGAAACAGTTACAAGTCTTCAAAATGACTTATGTTGCTTGAGAAAAGCGTGTACCGTACAACCAAAGTTTTGTCCAAATTTGCCATAAATTAGCATGTTGCAGCTGTCATAAATACAATTTGTTTCATTATTGCTGTAAACTCACAAGTATCAAGCAAGCACTATCTACATAAAAACGAAACGCACTATTCAGAATACTACTATGATTAATAAACTTTTAGGTTAACAACATCAATGAAGATTACAACGTTGTCGTATGTTACAGTATGCTACTTTATTACATTATCTTTAATAATGATATAGCTTTCTTAGACCTGGCGGTCTACACTCTTATTTTTGAAATATGTAATCAGCTGACGATAGGAACTGATTTTACATTATCTATTCTTAACTAGAAGCAACTTTTTAAATCGTTGAATAATTGCCATAGGGATCTGCACTGATATTTATTTTGCTAAATATTAAACAAACTGTTAAGTAAATTATTGTGAAAGTCCCGTTAAAATATACAATAAAATAGCAATAGTTACATCCTTTTCCGTCTTTCAATGAGACTATATCTATCTCATGCCTTTAAATATATCAAGAAGCAAAGCCGATAAAGCTTTGTCAGCTTCATGTATGCTTTTTGGGGGCTTTAAGTCAACAGACTTGTCAAATTAAATATTTTTTATTATTAATTATCAATTTCATTAGTGTTACAGGCATCGACATAGCAATGTTACAATTTTTAATACTTTATATTTTTTGAACAAAACGACATATTTCTAGTTTTTATCATTTGATCTACACACCTTTAGATTTGATATATCAGTAGTGACAGAAAACGGATCGATGGCGTTTACAAACATACATCTTTTGTTTACGAGAAATTTGCAAATTTGAAGCCAATAACTGCAGTTTTCCGAGCGTTTCGTGCGGAATTTAGTGAATATATTAGAGAGAGTCATCTCGACTGACCATTCGCTGATGGCTCAGAAAATGGCAAGATAAACAACAAAAAGGAATAGGTAACAAAAGATATGTCAAAAATGCAAAGAATATTGAACGAGTGAGAAAAGTATTTGAGCATAGTCCTAAAGGTTCCGTAATGCGGCACTCGTTAACATTTCTGAACGAATCCATATCTAAAAAATGCAATTTATTCAAGAAATGAATAGACTCCAATGTTGTCACAATATTCTCAATGCCATTCAAATCAATCCTAATTTGCCAAATCAGCTTCTGATATTTATTTATCCGAATCTGTCAGCAAAAAGAATTATCGCTATTGGTCTGACGGATATCCTAGGAAAATTAATGAAAAACCACTACACAGTTCAAAGGTGGTAGTTTGGTGTGCTGTTAGATCAAAAGGAATCATCAGACCTTACTTCTTTGAAGATGTTACTGGCCAGTTAGTAACGATAAATTCAGAGAGTTGTGCTGAGATGTTGATGAATTTTCTGCAACCAGTAACATTAACCAGGAATCAGCGATATGTATTTTTACAAAGATGAAGTCATGAAGCTCATACGTCATATGTTTTTTGGACGTTTCAGTTCCCATTTCCGTGATATCTTAAAGAAAGAGTTTTTTTTTTCGTAAGAATTCAGTTTAAAAAAGGCATTTTATATAATTTTCCTCAGCATCTTCAAGTCTGTATTGCAGAAAATGGTGGCCATTTGAAAGATTGTATCTTTATGAGTTATAAAATCCAATTATACGTAAATCAATTTATGACAAACATTGAAAAAGTATTACGTTCTGTTAAAAATATATTACGTTAATAATGTTACACTCTTGAGAAAGCTATTCAATGTAATTACATATCAGAAAGCATTTTCAAACCATTATGTAAAAATAAACAGGATAAAAAGGACAGCTTATGTCATATTTTTTAACACAATTGTGGGTTGATTCTTGTAAATCATTAAAAATTAATAACAAACATCTCAAACGTTTTTATTTATTATTTTTTTAATAGAGAAAATATTCAAGGAATCCCTACAGTAAAAATATAACATCAAAATGTAATTCATAACTCAATATCTGTAATCAGGCAGAATTATGAAACAACCAACCCATTTTTTCTTAGACTATATATCATTTATTAAGTAGAAATAATAGTAATGTTTTAATGTTATGCCATGACTGTTATTATAGATATGGTTTTAATGCGATTTTACTATAATAGCATAAACTATGCATGGAGAGATAATTGCTTTTATAGATTTTACCCCTGTATTGATATTATTTTTTAAATGATTAATGCATATTGTTTGTGTTTCATTAACATAAATTTCCGTTAATGTTTGTAGAGTAATTTGCTTCATTAGAGTCCCTGAGCATTATACTGTGAAAACACGGTTGATAGTTTATGCCGCGCTCACAAATATATATACGTATATAACTTTTTACTGACCTGTAACAATTATGTGAATATGTGATTTAATATTACACAGAATACTTTGAAAGAAGGTACCATAAATTCTGTGGTAATATTGTTTTTTTTGGCTAATGTTAAAGCTGCCTTTCATATACTAAAAATCGTAGATCAAGTAGTACTTTAACTACCAGAGTAGATAAGATGATATTTTAACACCAATGATATATAAAGATTTATTGCGAATACAGATATTAATATCATAATTAACATTCCCACAAATATGTATGGAGAGGGTCCTTCTTTTACTCCGACCAAAATACCAATGGTTTGCGCCAATGCAATGATATAATTTTCCGCGCTATTAAATATGCATTCTCATACAGCAATCTTGTTGGTCACTAATTGTATAAATGGTACTGCAGGAAACAACTATTCCGCGGGATAATGCCCCGACCGGCATTGAGATACACCTGCAGTATCTGTGTGAACAGCCAAGAGACCTTGTAGGCCACTCCACCAGACATAGACTGGTTTTGGGCATAGGTGAGACCTATGGCATACTGATGAGGGCTAACAAGCTGCAGGGGCAGCAATGTCCAGTATACATTTTTGTACTTGGCAGCTTTAATAGCTATGTGATCTTCTGTGGAATTTTATAAATGGTATTTATTCCCACAGGTTGAACAATGCATTTCTTCTGTCTATAATTGATGAAGAATTCATTGTGGGACATGTTCTGGAAGTGTAGGGCGATGTATTTTCGTATAGACGCTGTCTCCAGGTTTCTTATTCGTAACACAGAACGACCTGTATTTCTTAGTTTTGGTGTTCAGAAGACACATAAGCATTACAGACTGTCGTTCGTCAATATTTCCAACTTCTAATCTGTCCAATTAATCCTAACTTTACACTCCGTGTAAACCCATTATAGCTACAATCTGTAAACCAGATGAGTAGTATATACATTTATTTTAGATGTTATTATGAGTTTTATCTTGACAAGAAGATATTCACAATCTGTAGCAGTTTCTAGAAATTTTATTATAACTTCCGGGTAAAAAAGTTTGGAGTTTTCAGACTGATTGGTTTAGAAAAGCTATGAGCTTATATGCTAACAATACTTTCTCACATTCCTGATGTTCTTTGAGTTCCATTTTTTAATTTTTTTATATTCTCTTTCATAATTCTGATGATAATAACTTGGATATAGCCTCTAATTTTCAGCTCGAATATCGGTTGGTAATAATTTCTCTTTTAACTCGATTTCAGGCATTGTATAGTTTATACTTTGTATATTTCTGTCTCCAACAACCGCATAAAACGACACCAAAGAAGACCATTGACCGCACAATGACAACCCATAAGAACGACTGTTTACTAATCAAATTCCTTAGAAACCAATGGTAGCTATGCAAGAGTTCCTTTATTTTAAAATTTCTTCAAGTAATTGCATAATCAAATTTCATAGAAACCAATGCTAATTATGCAAAAGTTCCTCTATTTTAAAATGTTTCAAATAATTTTTAAATTTGTCTTCATAATAAACGCGTCTATATTTGGGTTTAAAATAGAAAACAACGTTGTTTTCTCCATGCAAATAAAATTTTGTGAATTAATCTTCTTCATTCGACGATAATAGTATATTATTCAGTGAGCTTATAATGATGGCTGTGATTAACGAGGACAAGGCAAATGTTGTAAATCACCCGAGTGAATTATAACCATTTTGTGCAAGTAGAATAATATTATACTTTGTCCAATACTACTAACAATATTTTAGCAAACTATTTACTGAAAAAAAAAACTATATTTTGACATTCATAACATGAACATGACACAGGGCAAATAATTCAAAATATTGCTCAGAGTAGTATTATAGTGGGTAGAGTGTTTGGCTTTCATACAGAAGGTTCGGGTTCAGTTGCTAACATCGGAGAATTTTTGTTTTGTTGACTCATTCCAAATACTGTCACATTGAAGTCTTTACGTTTGTTGACAAAAGAGTGTATAATCATTAATCACAAGTAAATAATGAATGGCACTGCTATAGTCGCGGCTCGGAATCAGACGACTTACGTCACAGCTGACGTCACACAATTGTTTTTATTGTCAACATAATTTTCGATACTTGGTCGTGTTAAAAACAAATATTTTTTACATGTTAGTGCAATATATAGTGTAAACATTTTGTATAGTATATAATTTTATTATTCTCATTTGCAGTTTCTTAAATATTTTGATGAAATATAATGAATTATTCATTTGTTCCTATGACGCAGGTCGTCTGAAGTCTTGCCGTGACTATATAGTGCATTATGTACATTATTACATTTGCAAAAGACAGTCGAATAATGTACACTTTATAATATAGTCGTGGACAAAATAATATTTTTTCGTCGACTATATTGATAAGTACTTGTGATTTATACGCAAGAGTCTTGCAAAAATACAAGACAAGAAATTTACGAGACTTTCTAAGACAAGACATGATCTTGCACAATCCAGAAAAAATAACATTTTAAAGAAATTCGTCAACAAGACATTAATTGCATCAGGAAATGCCTGTTACTAAATATTCTAATATAATAAATTTCATATTCATCGTTCAACGCTTTTCCGTTTTATAACTAACAGCTCCTAACACTCTAATGTCGCATATTTGCATATAGCTAGATTAGCATATCATATCGTCGTATTTTGACTTTAAGAATCTAGGGTGGCCTGTTGGTACATGTATTTCAGAGACTGTAGTTCAGACACGGAATTCCAGTAAACAACTACTCTGCAGGTCCCGACCAGCATTAAAGTACACCTTAAAACTCTAGCAACAGCTAAAGTCATACGTCGGCGGACCACCAGACATATGCCGGTTTAGAGCTTATTAACTCTCATGAATATGCCATAGGCGAGGTGACCGACGATCAACTTAGCTGTTTTAAGTCTGTCTAACACTACAGTAGGGCCCATGAGGAACGCGCAGTCGCAGAGCTACCTCTAGCAGTCATTCGCTACTCCATGCCGGACTGAAAACCACTGACATGAAGCGCGTTACACCCAGTAATATTTATTTTTTATTGGTTTATCCGACATTAAAATAACATAAAAAATGTAAATGGCTATGAATTTTCTCCTGGTCTGGCACCTCCAGAAAAAATGTTCTGAAATAGACCGTTTAAACGACAAACTATTGATATTCTATCGTGTATCGTCCGCGTAGACAATCCAAACAATCAAGCGCAGCCTTACAAGGCTAGTGCGTTGAAAATGAACCGAAATAGTTCATTAAAATTACACAAGGATCCGTTTCCAATGACAGACGGTCGCAGAAGTAAGGAACTTGACTAGTACCGCGGCGTACACATTTGTGGGTATGCATTTATGCAGCAGAACTGCTCGGCATTAGTTAGGTGAACCGCAAGCAACTAACAATATAGTTTATTGTAATAAATGTCAGCTACTAATAAGTTATGATACGTGTAGCGAAGTTGTTGGCATAGCCCAGAACAAGTATACGTAATCAGTTCTCTAAACGGTTGCGGTTTTTCCAAGCCATTACACCGGATATATTGCCGCGTTCAGATAATAAAAGTCGGTCTGGCTAGATGACAGGTAATTGATTTAAATGACCGAAGAGGAGGAATATCTGTGTTGCTGGCAAACATTTTGAGTTTAACCGAAATATCGATCTTAAAGAAACTGACGTAATTGCACTCAAAAAACTGTATGTACTTATATTAGGGAACATTTGTTGTATTTTTATACAAAAACTACACTCCATCTAAAAATCATAGACGGTTGAATGGCCTGCAAGTATAACTGTGTACTCTAAAGCATAGGCGTACGTGTCACTTGTCTCAAAAGGTTACAAATAATCAGTAAATACAGGGTATCCCAACGAAAATTTGACCCCCCCTATAATTGGAAAACCGAATAATATTTCAAAATTCGCCGAGACCCGTCGATTTTTGTTCTTGGGAGGAGCTTTCTTGACAGTCAAGCCAACTCGATATGTTCATCCCATTTAATGCCTAGCAACCCCAACTTAAAAATTTCAAATGCAACTACCCCACTTGTGGCACATCATTTTAAAGCCCTTTTCATTGCGAATACAGTGACGTACCGTTTTTAGAAATCGGTTGAGATTTGACAGAATTATTGGTTACAAACGAAAAGATGACAAACCAACTTACGCGTAGTAATTTCTACACAAATGCCCACCACTAATAAGTTTTTCATCTACTACACATGACCGCATTACCTAATTGTTATTGATGTATCTATCAGTTTACAAAAAAGTCACAAATGAAATAAAAAAGCTTAAGCAAATAATAAATCAGATTTATTTGATGAATTGCTCAAAATGACCCCCGTTAACTTCCAAACAATAATGCAGTCTGTTTTTAAATTCTGTTCGAACATTATTAAAGACATCCGCAGTTATTAATCGGCATTCTTCTATAATTCTCTGACGTAGCACTTGCAATGTTTCCGGCTGAGTGGCGTACACTCGTGATTTTAAATGACTCCACAGAAAAAAGTCCAAAGGGGACAGATCCGGAGATCTTGATGGCCATTCGACGGGACCTCTTCTTCCAATCCAATGCCCCGGGAACTGGTCAACCAAAAATTTTCGCACACCAGCAGCATATTGCGGGGGCGCACCAACTTATTGGAAGGTTATTTCATTTTCTAGTAATTTGTCGTCACTTTCTAAAATCTCTGTTATGCTAGGATCAATTGTACTTTCCAATAATTCTAGATAGGTGTTTCCATCGAGATTACCTTGGATGAAAAATGGTCCAACAAGATGGTCGCCCAAAATGCCTGCCCAAACATTCAATATTTGAGGTGTCTGAGTATGAAATCTGATTAAATGCGGATTAGTATCACTCCAATAACGACAATTGTGTCTATTCACTTCGCCATTCAACATAAATGTGCATTCGTCGGAGAAACATGTATTGTAGAGAAGATTTGGATTCTGTAGAAGTTGTTCACTAAAGTATTCGCAAAATTGGTTACGGCGATCAAAGTCATCTTCATGTAACTCTTGAACCAGCGTCATCTTAAATGGATGAAATTTGTGTTTTTTCAAAATTCGATGAACACTGGAACGGGATACGCCAGAAGCTTGAGACACAGTTGTAATCGATTGCTTATTATCCATCTGTACATGACCCAAAACTGCCACTTCAACTGCTTCATTTCGAACTGGCCCAATTACTTCACGTTTCTTGTTTAAAAGCGAACCTGATGCAACAAATTTGTCAATCAGGTGTTTAATGTACTGGTGGTTTACATTTTTTTCAGGATGATTGGCATTAAAAATTCGTGCTGTAGCTTTAGCGCAATCGTGATTTCTTTCTATAATAAATTGCAACAATTTCTACTCTTTCCGCGATAGAATAAACCATTTCGAACAGACGTTATTACTTTCAATAATGGCTGAAACTAACGATTTCTTGGTCACAAGCAAAAAACACCGACTTTTTTTGTAGTACTGATTTTTTGTTATTTTGAAAAGGTCTGAATTCCTATAAACTTAAGTATCTTCTACTAATAAATATTTTAGTATCTAGTTTTATTTGCTTCAGCTTTTTTATTTCATTTCTGACTTTTTTGTAAACTGATAGACACATCAATAACAATTAGGTAATGCGGTCATGTGTAGTAGATGAAAAACTTATTAGTGGTGGGCATTTGTGTAGAAATTACTACGCGTAAGTTGGTTTGTCATGTTTTCGTTTGTAACCAATAATTCTGTCAAATCTCAACCGATTTCTAAAAACGGTACGTCACTGTATTCGCAATGAAAAGGGCTTTAAAATGATGTGCCACAAGTGGGGTAGTTGCATTTGAAATTTTTAAGTTGGGGTTGCTATGCATTAAGGGGATGAACATATCGACTGTCAAAAAAGCTCCCCCCAAGAACCAAAATCGACGGGTCTCGGCGAATTTTGAAATATTATTCGGTTTTCCAATTATAGGGGGGGTCAAATTTTCGTTGGGATACCCTGTATAGGTAAAAATAGGTATGAAAGGAAATATTAGGTATGAAGTTTGAAGAATAGAATAGGATTTGAAAAATATTTATTTGTGTAGTATATAAAAAATAAATTTTGTAAAGTTAAATCAGAAAAACGGAGTGTCATGGAGAATAATGTTATAGGAAAGATAAATACTATTTTTCATGTTGTATCTTTTCCCAAAGTTAAGAATGAAAAACCAGGGACAGGAACACCCTGTATAATATTACCAATTTTCAGAATCATGCTATCAAAACGTTCTCAATTATTGACAAATTTGAGAATAAAATTTAAACCTTGAACACTGTATTACTTAAACCAGTGACATTCCTATAAGGCATGATGAGCTCAAACATAATATTTTGGTATATAGTGTCTCTAGCTTAGTGAGGACTCATTCTTTCTGACTGACCCTGTGTGAATTTTATACACAAAAATAGTTATATAACGGATGTTGAAAATATTTATAGTGATTTTTTTCTGTCTAACATTTTTTCTACGTGTAGGGTAATTTATTTTAATTTTTACAAATTTTGACACACATTGTTAGTTTTCTACATACATTTTTACTCTTGGGAGCTTTCGATTAGAAGGTACAGGGTGTTTTAAGATCTTTGAAAAATAAAATAGGAGTAATAAAGACGCCTTCGATTTGGAGACGAGAACACCAAAAGGAAGAATTTTGTTAATTATAAGCAATTCTTAAAGTCCTGGAAAATAGAGTGGATCACCATGTACAATAATACATTGTGTAAATAAATACATATATGAAAATCACCAATACCAGTAGCCTTTCTTATAACAATTTAAAATAGGATGCGATTACTTTACATACTAAATATAAACATGTTTCATGTATGATCTTTTCCATTAGAGTTAAATCTTGAAGATCATTTTGCTTTGGAAGTTTTGAAGAAGAAAATGTAGAGCACGCATAATAATATCAAAATATGTTAATATTTTCGTTGAGAAACTCAGTGGCGAATATTTTTTTACAAAATAAGAGCTGCACTACGTCACTGTAAGTGTAATCCCACCAAGTGACTTTCATACACATTTTATTAAAATTTTCTTAAGGATTTGTAAGATATAACATAAAGCAATAAACTGCAGTGAAATTCTTACGTATAAGTGCAGTAACAGGGTCAGATATTGTTTTTATAATAAGATCTTCTATCTTCGTCATTGAATTATATTGAACAAAGTCCACTGACAATCCAATCACAGCTAAGTCCACTCACATCTAAGATGAGTTTGATCAAACTACAAATTTTAAATCGTCAGTCATACAAATATGTTTAGTAAAATTTTGGACGTTATAAAACCTGAACACACTTTAATATCAATAACTCCTAATACTGCTTAAGTATATTCTGACACAGTTCATCTAACCACTTGGTTATTAGTTTTCAAGTACCATTCACAGGTTTCAAAAAACCTCAATTTCTAACTATAAGTTGCATAACATAACATTGTTTTTGTTAAAGCCAATACTGTCAAGGCTTGTGGATAAGCAAGTAAAAGCCAACCTTAAAGATAGTTATTTTTTAAATTTATATGTATTAATTATTAAAAAGATTGTTCAAGGTGTCTTTTAGAAACATATGTATTTTTGATTGTTTCAGGAACATCTCTGTGTTTTATCTTTGGCAATTGGAATCTCTGTTCATTTCGTTGTCTTTACACATGTAATTTCTTTTCGAGATAAATCGTTCCCTATGCTGAGTTTTTTCTGCCAAAAAATTAAAAAATAAATTGTTTTATTTACAGTACTTTTTTCTGATGTCTTAGAAGCTTATTCGCGAAATCATGAAGTAGAATCTCAGTGATTTAATTTCAGTTTGTGGTCTTCCTCTTCCTATCCAAGAACGTGACAAAAATAACGGAGAGGGTTATAAAACAAGAAGATATATCAAATAAAAATCCTTGTTATTCAATTATGTACCCACGTGTCGAATAGGAGCAGAACAGTAATTTTTTGAGCTTAACTGTACAGGATCATTTTAACAAACGGGTCCGTTCTCTAAAATATGTAAGAAATAAGACTCAACAAGCGTATTTTTTTCTTTCTACTATTGTTGTATAATGGGATATGAAACATAGTTTTTATTTAATGTCTCAACATTTTGTTGACAATTCAGACTTCCAATTTGGGATAATGTAGTTCTCTTAAAGCGTTATTTAAGTCTTAAATTTAGACAAAACATCTTCAGTGGCTGGGAAGGATTCTGTAGCGTTAGCCATTGCGAGGTATAACTTACATCCTTATATATTTAAATGCATATACATAATTTGGGTTGAATTAATAATTTTGAATTTTTAAGTCCAGGTATCAAAAATAGTTGATAAAATTTCAACACTAAATTCGAAACAATAGTTAAATAATTTTTTTTTCAAACGTATAGTAATCGTATAGATTATATATGGCAACACATGCAGTAGAAGGGCATACATAAAATTTCAAGCGTCTCAAATGATGTTGCGCTGTTTTAAATTTGTTAGATCCAGATGGATATACAGAGTGTCCCATAACTTATGGGCCATAGAGAAACCGGAGATAGTAGAAATATGTTACTATTTAAAGAATTACATGGTGTTGAAAATTAAAATAAATTTTCGAAAAATGATGAATAAATCATGTTGTATTTTTAAGCAAAAATTTTGCCTCTTTTATAATTTAAAGTATAAAAAATTCTACTAATTCTATGGGTAAAAAAAGTATTGGTGAATTAACTCAACACAAAAATTCTGGTACTTAAATATTACAAAAAAATATTTGACAACACTGACAGTTGTCACTGTAACAGATTTTGTTAACATTAAATTAAATTAAATATTTTTCAGCCATCGACATAACGTGCAATGACACACAAACGGCTTGAGATATTGAGATCGACCAAGAGTCCCATTTTTACGTAAAAATGTCGGCTCTTTTATAGTATAATTTATAAATTCTATTGACTGTACAGGTAAAAAAAAGTATTAGTGAATTAACTCAACACAAAGCACGTAGCCAGCGCCCCCTGGAAAATATTTTGAAACTAATGTCAAATTCGTATTTCTCGCTCCCAAAAACCTAATTATATTAATTTGAATTCGATATCTCTCAATGTTTTAAAGTTATCATCATTATTCGAAAATTTGTTTTAATTTTCAACACCCTGTAATTCTTTAAATAGTAACATATTGCTTAGGCATGTTTGGCTCAAAGAACATATTTTTATGTCTACTGTCTCCGGTTGCTCTATGACCCATAAGTTATGGGACACCCTGTATAGGCCATAGCCTTAGAAGGACTTCGGTAACTATCTTAGTTGCCAACGGTGGAGATATTACAACACTATAACGACATGGTGGATGGAAATCCACCAGCGTTACAGAAGGATATATTCAAGAATTTTTGAGTAACAAGGAATAGAGAGCGATTAAAAATCTAAATCCTTTAAGATATAATGAGCCCAGTACTTCAAGTGAAATTAGAAAAATTGGTGATGAAAAAAAAATTTGTCTGCTAATAATGATACAATTCTATGAAATCCACCAGACAACCGTATAACTGGTAATGTGTCTATTAATGTCAGAACTGCCTGTCTTGACATAGCTTTAAACCAAGCAACTGCTCCGTACAAAATTGTACATTCAATATTCACGTTAACAAGTAATATTATTATTACTAATTTTGAAATTAATGTCATAATTTAAATTGTAATAATTTAAGTATGTTAATTAAATGTATTATATTTAATTCATAGATATAGGATGATTAATGCTTACATAGTAAATGAAACGGTTACTCATATCTATATATTATATTTTTATATTGGTGCTTGAAGGAAAAATAGTATATGTCATATGGAGCAGAAAGCGCATTATGTGTTTCGTCTAGATTGAGCAAACTTCTATGCTCATCACATAATATTCGCTTTCTACTCCTAGGGACATACTGTACTATTATTACGGGTGCGAACAATTAAATGTCATAGGCCTAACTTGATTGTGTGCGGTTACACATGCAAGGATAGACAATAGTAAAGTTAAAATTAGATTGTGTTTTGTAATGAAATCAAACCATCTAATTTTCTCATTTATAAACCAGTGTGCTATGGACACGTATTTCCACAGACAAATTGAATTAAATTGATGGTTCGGTCAAGCACCAAATTGCTATATGTTTGGTTTCAATTGACTTCTGTTGCACATTTATCAGATGGCAGGTATTGAATTAAAAAATATGCACATGCAGTCAGAGTTATAACGAGACTGTGACTTACGTACTACTACTATTACTATGTACTCGTATATAATATTTGTAATTTATTTTTGCTACGCTCAAAACGAAATTAAAAGAGCCCAACTGTATACAGAGTGTAGCGAATTGGGAAAATAAGAAAATAAACCCATATAAATATGGGTCAGGAAATGCGTAATTTCCTTAGAACCCTATAACCCTTCCAAATATTTTTCAATGTACGCCTATGGTCTTAAAACGACATTCATTTTATAGCAATTTTTTGCAAACTTTTTTGTCTTTTGATATATTTTTTTATTTAAAGCTCAATTTTTTAAATATTTTAGATTTTCTTACTCAATATCAATAACTTTTGCGTTAAATCAGTACAAGAATGTTAAAACTTTACACAATAAAGCATCCCGGGAAATAATACAAGGTGTTGATAAAGAACATGTAAAATATTATACGACGACCAGTTTAGAGGTCAAATATTGAACCTCACATTCAGGTCATATAAGAGGCTACAATGTAATATATGTATATCTATATCGGATAAGTTTATTTTAAACATTTTCAAAAAATTTGTTTTTAGCAATGTTTTCTATTGTTGAATTAATTTTATTATAGAGAAAAACTATTAATTTTATACATTTTAGAAAAATTTTTTTACAACAGATATATTTTTGGATTGGCGATTGGAAAAATCATATCAAATTCCTTATTTTAGATAAAATGTCATGTCAAGGATGATATCCTAGTGAGTTTCGATTTCGCATTATTCCATTAAAGTGCTAATTAAAGAAGCTTGAGGTTTGAGAAAAGACATAGCAGAATGCAATAAGAACTTAGTAGAAATATGTTCACCCGGAAAAAACAGCTATGGTTCCCACTTATCTTCAACTTTGGCAAACATCTGCATGGTGGCCTTCAAAAAGTAGACGTTTAAGTCAGCTCTAAAATATTCACTAAGATGTTGATGATGCATATCATCATATTATGGTCTCAAGGATACGACAACTTTGAAAATTTGTGCCATATTAGTGAAAATACAAAAATCAGCTTCACTTCACTATGTAGTTCTTTTTCAGTGCTGAACCTTCTTGTATAAAATCCAAGGCACGGTAAAGCGTAGTATCTACAGGAAGCCTATTCACACTTACAAGTACTTGAATGTTTATTGAATTGAATTGTCATCATAAACAAGGCGTCGCCAACATCGCACAAGCACATCAAGAATGAATATTTCTGGGCTAGAGAACGAATTACATCATCTACGTTGAACGTCCAACAGTAATATTGCTAAATGTATGCTTCATGAAACATAAGTACAAATTAACTCTAATACCAACGCTCTAATAACGTATCTCTGACATATCTCTGGCATTACAAGCTCAGTATCCTGCAGTATCAACAGCTGTAATGCGACTATTGGGCATTCCAAGATAATGTTACCTGTTAAATATTCCAGAACACTTGCAGTAATGGAGCATCTATTTAATTCGACAATAAACTAGTTGAACAACGCGATTGGCAATCATCAGCATCCAGGAAACTTAATGAACTTCGTTAATGTCGAAACGGTCGTGTCAATTAGAGTTGTATTGAAGCCATATATCTTGTAATTCATTACTAGTTAGCACCTTTTGCAGGAAATGCATACGGAGTACAAAGAAACGTGGTCTGCAATCACCTTAATTGCGCTTGGATTGTGTACTTACAATCTGATATCTCACTTTCACTCGAATGTGTTAAATGAAACAGTTTCAGTGCTGATTTTGTTTACTCGATATCGGAAAGGTCAAACCTGTAAGTAAGGCAAACATTGGTACTCTTATCTTAATAGTATTACAGTTTCTTTTCTGTACGGTTATGCAAATGAGTCTAAAGAGAAGATAAACAACAAGAAAAATACTTGTGCAACTAATGCAAAAAGTGCAACAAATATGCTTTTTGCACAGGTTGCACACACATTTTTTCTACGATCGAATTAAATTTGTTTATATTTCAAATTGTATTGAAGAGTATTTTATAAAACAAGAAATATTACTAATTCTTAGAATAGTTCCAAGAATAACATGTTTAAACTAACGTTATTTTTATAAAACTAGTTATTTACTATTTTTGAGTTAATTTCAGTTTTTATAAGGTCGGGGGTTTTAGTATCTCTGACTTTTCTTTTAAATATTCTTGAAGGACGTTCTTAGTACTTAATGGTCTTAACAAACTTTCTGCCAAATCAATCTATAAACCGTCTATAACAAATTTCATATACTTTTTTAGATTTATCGGGTAATAAATCTGCTGTAGCTTTATTTGCTGAAATTAATTAAGGAAATTGTCAATGCCAGACGCCATCCATAGTTAACTATAAATATGCTTTCGTTGGTAACAAGATTTGGATTAATCAAAATTAGAATAAAATATTTTCATTTTTAATATCAAACAATAACGTTTTGAGGAATATTTTATGGTACCTAAGTATCTATATTTACCACGTTCATACGTATACCCAAATTACACCAAAAAAATGTAATTTTTAGTTTAAACTCGTAATCAATAGTGTACGTGTAAGTTACTTTTGACACTAGTACAAAAAGTTTGCCACAGTAGATAGTGCAAAAAGTAGTAACTTTTTCCCGATCATAGAAAAATGTAATTCGTGTTGTATTTTGATAAAAACAGAACTTAAATTTGTGACTGTCCCATAAAAATTAAAATAACGCAAAAAGAGTCAATTTGATGTCAGTGTTATTTTAGTTGAACTTAGTGCAAGAAGAAACTGTTGTTAATGTTGTATTTTGATAAAAACACTTTCTTATTAACTTTTATCAGTACGTTATAGAAGAGGCAACCGACAGCTAATCCTAGCTGTTCGTGTCTATCAAGCCCGATGTTTTGTCGTCGTTACTCTTGCTATGTGTCTCAGAATTTTTAGGACATACTATGTAGATATATTATTTTATAAACCAACAATCCAATTCCATCAACTTATCTATTCGGAATTTCTTCATATTTAGAAGTATCCAGCATACCTGAAAATTCTTTATACAGGTTACCTTTGGGTTTTTATATATTTAACTATATCCTCTCCGTTTATTATATTGTTTATTTCATGTTTCATTCATGGTCTGTATTCTCCCCGTATCCTCTTCGGACCTAGTATTCGTCTTAGTTTCTTCCTTTCTAGTCCTCTCAACTTTTTTTCATCCTTGGTTGTAAGGCACGTTGTTCCTGACGCATATGTTATTACTGGTATAATAGCAGCTTTATATAATTTTAATTTAATTTCCTTGCTGAGGTTTCCGTCTTTCAATAATCTTTGGTATTTCCAATATAATTTGTTTCCTACCTTGACTCTTTCACCCACTTCTATGTTTCTATCATTTTCCCTGTTTATCATAATCCCCAAGTACTCGTTCATTTTGAAATTGGTTCTATTATCCGTTTTCCTCGAATTTATCAAATATTTTGTTTTATTTTTAGACCTCTCATATCTGCTTCTTTTGTCAACCTTAGTAAAGTCTTTCTAGGCTTAGCTTATCGCTTAGAGCGCTATCAGTACTAGGTCGTCTGCATATATACGCTTTAATCTGCGTTGAAGTTTGGGTAATGAACTTTTTTAGATCCGCAGCTATAATCACTCCTGCTAAGGCGATATTGAAGAAAGTTGCTGATAAACTATCCCCTTGCCTGACACCTGTCTCTATATTAATAGTTGCTGTCTTTTCAAACTTTGTCTTAATTTTCTCTGATGTCATTTTAGTCAATCTAATAAGTATTGCTGGTATATTCATGTCTTGCATTTGTTTTACTAGGTGGTACCTATTTATGCTCTCAAAAGCCTGTTGGAAATCCAAAGAAACAATATGTAAGATTATGTCGTGTTCTTGACATTTTTCTAGAACATGTATTGCGTCAATTGTAGATTTTTGTTTTCTAAATCCTTCTTGGTATTGTCCTAATTTTTTTTTTCGAATACTTACTTAATCCATTTCTTATTATTGAAGTTAACAATTTGTATGTCGTATTCAGAAGCGTAATTGCTCTGTAGTTAATGCATTTCCTTGGATCTCCTTTTTTATAAATCGGTGTGATTTGTCTATTTTTCTATTCAGGTGATATTTTTTTTCCTTCCAAATTTTCAGCATCAGGTTATGTATTCATCTTATTTTCTCCACGATTTTATATGAGTTCATTGTTGATTTAGTCTGGTCCTGCTGCCTTTTTTGATTTCATTTGTTTTAATACTTCTATTCTTCGTAGGTAGGTTCTGCTTCTTCATTATCTCTATTATCCATCGCTGTCTCAATCTCTTATTCTGCTTGTGTTGTGTTTTTGAAAATTTAGTTATACCAATGTTCAATGCAATGAATTTATTTTGAAAAAAAGACATAAGTAGGCAAAATTTTATTAAAAAAATAATTTTAGAAATACATGGTTTTTAAGTTTTATTAGCCCCTTAATAGATGACAACACCCTACATCTACATAGAGTATCAAAAAGCTATATTTCACTGCTCATTTTAATATTTTTCTAAAATAATTTTGAAATTCTAGCAATATATTTGATAATGTGTGTCTTAACTGATATAGATACCTATAATATTTCTGAATTGAAAGTAACTTTTCTGAATTATCGTCTTTTTGACATAGCCAAAGTATTTCAACATATTTCTTTCTCAACTTGATAAATGCATAATATACATACAAGCAATTATTTCTGGTGTTCACAAAGAGAATCCAATAAAGCCATTTTATGTCGGTGTTTTGAAAACAACGTGTTGGTAATAAACTAAACAATAGTAAAGTAAGCATTAACAAACCGTAACGTATTACCAAATTCGTTTCCAGTCAAACATAAAAGAACGAAATAGTGTTTTTTAATTTAAATGCAAATTAGATACGTAAGCGTGCAGCTAAACTGACGATTCAGGGAACCAGAGAAGGTTTAGATGCTCCCGACATGTTATTATGGTTTCCCAATTAAAGTGAATATAGTATCTAGTCAAAATTTCTCTTTGTTTCATGCATTTAGGTATTAATTGCAGTTAAATCGTTACCTGACGTGATATATGAATAGTAATTTCATAGTAAATATTTCAACAATACCCGCGAAACTATATTAATGGCGTATTTCCTATATCATAAATACTTTACCAAATTAGATGGAGCTATACTACATAAGATATAATGAATAGAGATACAACTGTTACTACTAAAATTAACGTCAACCATCAACATCTATCTACAATATAATTTTAGTGACAGAGGTTAGTTGTCGGCAGCATCTATGATACGTTCGCGTAATAGTCGTTTGTCACTATACAATATTATCTGAGAAAAATATTAAAAAATTCATTTGAAAATTATTTTTAAAATATCCTGTAGTTGCAAGTGGGAGATTGGGTATGAAATTTATAAAATAATTTACTAACTCCCACTTGCAACTACAGGATATTTTAAAAATAATTTTCAAATGAATTTTTTAATATTTTTCTCAGATAATATTGTATAGTGACACACGGCTATAAGTCATCAATAGTGTCCAAACACTTCATTTATAAATATCCTCACAAAAGGAAGTCCAAAGGATTTAAGTCAGGATATTGTGGCGGTTATGGTACAAGTCCTCCTCGTCCAATCCATCGTAGGCCTTGAACGTCATTAAGGTACTCCCAAACTTTAAAACTACATTTCTATTATCTGTCACAAACTTGCAATTTTTTTCATGGCACACTTTGTAAAGTAGGTATATGGTGCTATGTAATGAGAGTTGCATTTTAGAACATGTTATGAAACTTAGAAATCGATATTACTCGAGAATAATGCATCATATCTCTAAGGCTGGCGTTTGAAAGACAGAGAATTATACGTGGTACGTCCAGAAAGTAAGTTCCGTTTGGTAATAAAATTAAATTGTGTACAGATACAGAAAAATTATTTATTGCACAAAATTCTACAACTCTTAAACTACTTTTCCACATAACTGCCGAAATTTTGCAGGCATTTGTCATAGCGTGGCACAAGTTTTTGTATACCTTCTTCATAGAAGTTTGCCGCCTGTGTTTTCAACCAGTTGTAAGTTCCGCTGCAGCGCTGCGATCGCAGTTCCGCATATGCGCGGTAGACGCTCTGTATCAAGGAGAAGAAACTGCGAGACACTTAGGAAATTGCGCCGCGCAATACAGAATAAGCGCCGAGGATTGCTGTCAAAAGGTGTTGTTTTTCTTCACGACAACGCACGACCACACACTGCAAATGTGACGAAAAACCTCCTACAGGGATTTGGCTGGGACGTGTTTGACCATCCTCCATACAGCCCTGACCTCGTTCCTAGCGACTTTCATCTGTTCTTACATCTCAAGTCCTTCCTTGGCGGTCAACACTTCAACAATGACGAAGAGCTGAAAGAAAATGTTTCCAATTGGTTGAAGACACAGGCGGCAAACTTCTATGAAGAAGGTATACAAAAACTTGTGCTACGCTATGACAAATGCCTGCAAAATTTTGACAGTTATGTGGAAAAGTAGTTTAAGAGTTGTAGAATTTTGTGCAATAAATAAGTTTTCTGTATCTGTACACAATTTAATTTTATTACCAAACGGAACTTACTTTCTGGACGTACCTCGTATCTAAAGATGCCCAAAAATACACCTTCTTAGATTCTTATCAGCGTAACACTAAAATATAATGCTGAAATTGAATCAATGCCGTTAACTTTTGTAGGGACAATGCTCTAGAGAATATGAAAAACTGTCTATAGTACCTTATCACATACGATCCATAAAATATGAAAAAAACTAGATAATTGACATCAATTCAAGTGTTAATAGTTTTTTTTAATGAATTCTGAAGAATGTGATAATGTTTATAATGTCATATATAATTTTCTTAATGTGCAGATGACATGTAAAATTTAGGAGATTTTATAATAAAACGGAACAGGTGAAAATTAAGCTTTTTTCTTATTCTAAATGACATCAACCTGGAAACTGTTTTATATTCTAGAGAAAACTTGTACTCGTATAATAGACACAGTAAAGAGATATTCTTTCTAACTTACTCAAATTTTATTTAGACTATCTCAATTAACAGCTATGAAATTCGTTGAAAAACAGCGCCCTTAAGAGTACCTTTTGTATGTAAAAATACTATATCAGTACTAAGATTTGACCTGTTCTAGAAGCACCAACGTTTTGAATACTCATTAGAAACACCTTGTATATGTGGGTTCCAGTTCTGTTAAGAGTTAGTGAGAGCAGAAAAATAATATTTTTCTCTAAACTTCAAAAAATATACTTCAAAAACAAAGCAAAACTTTATAGAACAAAGTGCACCTATTTTTCAATAAGGAATCAATATTGAGTGAGTAGTATTCAATTATTTATATAAGGTGGGTAGAGTAGTAACTATTCTAGAAAGGAACACAATATAGCCAGAATGCTGAAATACTAATTAAGTTCAGTTTTTTTCTTAATGAAATATTATTATTTACTTCATTCAAAATTATTTAATATTATTTCAAATATTTACAGTAATTGTTTCACTTAAAACTTCAAATAAATAAATCATAACATTGTCTTGACAATAATAATAATTGTTGACCTATATACTTCATACTTCAAAAACAAGGCAAAACTTTATAGAACAAGGTGAACTTATTTTTCAATAAGGAATCAATTGTTATTGAGTGAGTAGTATTAAATTATTTATATAAGGTGGGTAGAGTAGTAACTATTCTAGAAAGGAACACAATATAGCCAGAATGCTGAAATACTAATTATATTCAGTTTTTTTCTTAATAAAATATTATTATTTACTTTATTCAAAATTATTTAATATTATTTCAAATATTTATAGTAATTGTTTCACTTAAAACTTCAAATAAATAAAACATAACATTGTCTTGATAATAATAATTGTTGACCTATACACTTCATATTAAGAAAGCTAAACAATTCTTTAAACAAATATAACTTTATCTCATATTAAGTATAGCAGTATAATTTCAAGTAATTATTATTCTTAAATGGAGAATATTTAATATTATTATACAAGAAGAAGTTAATCTTTCAATAAAATATTACTATATTTGAGGAGTAGTGAAACTAAGCTAGTTGAAATAAGTATAATATTTGTTAATCTTGATATTAGTACAGATTCTTTCTGTGCAGTATTTAAATTGAAATCACACTGTATGTGCTTACATGATAATTTTAGTTTGCGTAGAATAGACGCAACTATGTATTACACAGAAATAACTAAACTGTTAATCAACTTTCAAAAAGTAATTATTCGATGTCGAGGCTTAAAGCAAATCAAAGCAACTTTATTAGCCAGCATTCACATACTGCAAACAAACGAATAAACCCGAAAATAAATTGAGTAATTTATTTTTTAATACCGGATATTATCCGCTGGAAATCTCGAAGATCTGATTATTTCAGAGCGGAGTTATTATTTAATAGCTTTTCAAAATAATGAGTGACACACCCATCTAATTAATTATTTGTCAAAAATAATGTATAGCTCTATTAAATGATGGTAATCGATTTTAGGCCTCGCCGGTTATTTGTTCAAGTAATTTTGTGGCTATCAAACGTTCCATCTACAAAGGGATAATTTTTGTAGATTAAAATTGTTCTTCTGATGAATGCTACCGTAGAAATATCATTAATATAATACACTTTGTACAATAAGTAATGGAGTTATGATTTTCTTTTGTAGAACTGAAACTAGAATTCACAGATTGCGGTAGTTTTAACAATTCAAAACTGTAGTGAAATAATTTGTAGCCATTTTTTCAGTTAGAGACAGTAAACGTTGAATAAATTAATATCAATAATGGAACAATACATTTATTGCGCAAAATTTTATTTCATTCCATTATTTTATGTATACATAAAACAACGAAACAGAATGAAATAAATTTTTGCACAATAAACTTTTACCATTGTTATCGCTTAAAGTGTTACTCTATCGAATACACAGTGTGATTCACAACTTAATCTAAACTTACCTACTTACTATACTTTCCCAGAAAAAAAAATGATTTAAGCTGTAGTATTTTCAACCTTTACATCGCTGGGCTATTGTAGTTATTAGCCAGGCAATTCCGAATATTGATATCCGATTACCTATAGTATTAACGTTTCTGTGATGCGAGTATTTACATTAGTTTTTCAAGTGTTAAAACTGGCTTGCATGTATAGCAACTCGGAGTTGATGGATATCGTTTTAATTTATGGTGAAGAGAAAATGCTTTAGCAGAACGATTTTCCGGTAAACATATGCAAAATGCATCTACTTCTACCGCAGTGTGCAGTGAGTGCAAGTGTAGGTAATGCGGGCGTGACATGGGTAATTTGCAACCAAATATCGTGGAAGAGATGGAGATCTAGAGCGTCCACGGCGTATTGCAGCAGTGTAGTGTATCATTCACGATGATCAATTATATCTGCACCATGTACAGCGTGTCCATTCCAGCATTAATGCCAAGGGATTGGACGAAGATAATCGGTATTGTGACCGCCATGATCTTCTGAATTTAAATCCTTTGAATTTCTTTTTCTGAGGATATATAAAAGAAGTGTGTCGTACCAAATTAATGATTTATGCATATTGCATAATTTATGCGTATCACGCTGCTGCCAATAAGTTATCAGTTCAAAACGGATAAAAAGCAGAATCATTTGTGTTAATGTGTAGAAACTGGGTAAGATTGGTTAAAAAATTTTGTTATAACATCAGGCATGCCATATTATTTTATTAATTTAAATCACAAATTAATTCTGTTAATAATTAGTAACAATAGTGGCAGAAGCAGTTGAATTTGCTGTATAAAATAGGTGTTATAAATGTTATCTATTTCTTTCAATTTTTTGTCCGGTCACCGATTGCATGCTTTGCCTTGTCAGGTTTCACTGTGATCTTGTTTCCAGTGCCGTGCAAATGTGTATTTCTAAATCATTTTTGAACTGCCCTTTTTGATTTATCTTGCAAAATTGTAATTATAAGAGTCCCCTGTACATTCAATTTTTTTAAAAATAAGATCTAAATCACCTGCATAAATACAAAAATTACCCTGTATGAATATAGGGTGATCCTTAACCTATACGCATAAACTTGTGAAACTATAACTGAGGAAAAATAAATACGAATAGGGAAAAAATATGTAGTAAAATATTTTTACTTTCCGAACAAAGCAATTAGGTATTAAACGTAGGTAAAATTCCATATTATGTGACTTTACAATTGTTATGCTTAATTCCATAGTATATTTCCGACACTTATTTGTATTGATTCATTGTTCCATTGTAATTTTTAAGTTGGAATTATAAAATATATGTAATTTTCTCAAGTAGATAACTTAAATTAATACTTAGGTACCTTTATAAATACAATGGAAGAATATGCATAGGGAACATTTTTTCAGTGAATATGTGTGTAAAAGATTTATATAATGAACAATATACACATGAAAAAAAGTATATGAAACAAAGAGTTCATTAATCAGTAGAAATGTTCTCGTTTTGTTTAACCAGAACAGTATAACAGAAGCCAATTTTAAAATGTATTGATTTTTGTAGCCATATAAAGAGTGTGTAAACTTTTAAAATCACGGAAAAAAGTTGCTCAGGATAAAAGTTTTGCTTGTTAAAATGTACAATAATACAGGTTTAAGTGAATCAATATCATATACGGGATGTCTCTTACTTACAAATTATTAGAAATGCAGTAGATTTTATTAAATATACTATGCGAGTTACATTTTTCTGTGTAGAAAATTTTTAGTGGAATTCCATTATCCTCTAAATGTGAATCAGTTCCATCCCTTTCTGTAAGTGCTTTGTTCATTCTTAATCTAAAAATGTATTACAATGTACTTAATTCACATTAGAAAAATGACGTCTTATTCTTGAAACATTAATCTTCCTTGGTTTTTGCAAAATTTTTTGGATATAACGTATGTGTGTCTATATTTTTTGCTCATAAATTTACAAATAACGTAACTACAATAATTAATGTTAATATCTGTTGTAAACTATGACAAAAATAAATATGTTGTCTCATATGTTGTGTGTATGGTTTAGCGAGAGGCACAGTATATTGATGCAACCATCTAAACAAGGCACCCTTTCAGCTTCTCTTAAATTTTAGAATTGTATAACATTTAAATTGGCATAAGCTGCATGTGCACATGTAACAAAATATAATTTAATATCTACTCTTTTACGAATATCTCACAAAATATCCTTATTAATGAACCGTACATGTTCATCTACCACACCTTAATACAACTAAAACGCATTAGGTTAGAGGTTAGATTGATGTGTTTCTGCACATGGGCAATAGAACATAAACAATTTAATAATCTGGAATCAAGGGAGGCTACAGCATTTAGGCCCCATTGGGCCCCTTGTACCTCCCATTAGGAGATCAGTCCACCTTAGCAGCCAACCAGTCTAATAAGGAGAAAAAGGTGGTGACGTTGCTCAGGGGGATCTAATGTAGGCAACAGAAGGCAATCGCTCTTCCAACACGGACTCTCTTATTGACGAGATGGCAGTGCACTCACAGAGTGCATGAAGTATTGTCTCGTTTTTCTGTTCGCAACTCCTACAAAGAGGTGTTTCGCACTTCCTCATGTAATAGAGGTGCTTCCTTTGCCAACAATGTCCAGTTTAAATACCTGTCACCAGACGAATATTTCAATTTTTATTGTCTACTATCTGTGTAGATTCTGATGATTTTTTCCGTTGTATGTCTACGGGCAATTTCATTGGCGGCTGTGGTTATACCTGGTAATTCCGTTTATACCACGGTAGCATGCCTATCCATTGCCCACTGGTAAGGAATATATAAGGATATGCAATAAATCCCACATCCTGCATCTTCCTTCTTTTTTAGGTCCGTCCGTGAAGATGTTGAAATCATCTTCGCTGGCTGTCTCTTCATTCCTGATAAGTACCGTGTAGGGTCTGTCAAACACAAACTTTGGAGAAATACTAACTGTCAATGTCTGTCTGCAAAAGGGGCATCTCTCTGACAGGACCTCATTCCACAGGCGACTCCTAACTTCTCCATCAGGTATAATACCAGTATTTTTGAGACGAAGCATAGTTGTCGCGTTCTTTTAGATAAATATACAAAGGTGGCAGACATAGCATCACCTCCATTGCTATGGTAGGTGTCGCACGCATAGCTCCAGTTATGCTTAGCCAGGCAATCTTTTGTACCTGGCTGAGCTTGTGATTAGCTGTCGTCTGTTGAACTTTCGGCCACCAGACAACAGCTCCATAGGCTAATATTGGTCTCACAATGGCAGTGTATATCCACGTGACCACCTTCGGCGTCATTCCCAATGTTTTATCAATTGTCCTGCGGCACTGCTCATAGAATATCTACGCCTTTTTTAGTTTTCTCTCCAAATTAAGATTCCATGTTTACTTCGAATCAAGCGTGACTCCAAGGTATTTCACATCCATAATTTAATAATAAATTAAGTAAAAGTAAATAGTTCCAAAGTAGTACACTGTATTGCTACATTATTGTGTCGGCCAGTGGTCGCGTGGTTTAAGGCGTCAGTACTTGAATCGAGGTGACTGGATCGCTGTGGGTTCGCCCCCGCAGCCGGTAGACCGTATATAAGCTATATTAGGGAGAGATTGGCACCCCCTCTGAGGGTATGGTAGGGTGGAATAATGTTGGCTTGGGTCAATGTGAGAGATTGATACCGGTTGACATTTGACTACCCCCCTAATTAATGAGGTTTTCCATCGTGATTAGAATGAGGGGTAGAGATATTATTATTATTATTATTATTATTATTATTATTATTCCTGAAATTTCCTAAAGCACTTACACTTGATTGTGGAATCGATCTTTTCTAGTACAATGTGTTTGCGCAATCGCCCTGTATATATACCTACATCATCTTGGGTGGTAATACAGGCATAAATAAAAACAATTATGTGCGGAAAACGTCGCAACACATTATGCTAATCCGGGGATATCCATCACGCATCATACTCGTTCGTTTCTCCCTGTTTGCCCGGACGCAGTTTAATTTGTATTAATTAATTCGAAGAATCGGAAAATTATTTTGTGTAGTCATTAGGTGGGGACCTTGAGAAAAAAGTCATAATTAATTAGGGTCTCTTTATGTGTATCTCGTTCATATAGTTAATATAATGGCGCTCAAATTTACGTGTGTCCGTCCAATTAGATTTTTAATGTACCGTAAAAAGCTAATGGCGGTACGCGCTGTTGGACGGTGGCCTCATCTTCGGCTTTATTACGAACATAATGCCTTTTTTCATTTCATCCTTGTTTCATTGACCGTTTTTAACCGTAGTACAGGAATGAAATAGGAACGGTTAATTTACCTAAATTATATAAACTACACTTATAATTTACCAGTCTGTTATTAGAATCAAGTGAAGGTTGTAACATCTTTAGTTCATTGAAATATGTGGCCAGAGTAGAAAATGTTTACAAAAAATTGTTACAAAAGTAGTAAGTGTACTGCTGTTAATCGAAGATAATTTCTTAGACAGTGCAATCTGGAACTGTGGGAAGAGTAGCTTTCCAAAAACCTTCCTGAAAAAACCTATAACAAGCTCACTGGTTTGTGGCGGTCCAAGTAACATTATAAGTAGGTAACGAAAACTGGTACCGCAACTTCAATTAAGTAGCTATTACGTAGTAATCACTAAATCTACCATCAAATAGTAAAAGTAACTCCAATTCATACAGATTTGGTGCCTGGAACGTTATGAATACTAAGCAAAAGAACCTTAAAGTTGCCCAAATTTAAAGTGGATACTAAAGGCAACGGCAACCAAGCCATACCACTTACATATTACTTAGTGACAGCAGCTTAAATTGTTTGTAATAGTTTTGGCGACGTATTAGGGATCTTTAACAAACCTTTAATGTAGTGGCACTTGGTTATGCAATTGTGACAGTTGGCGCTACGTTATTGCTTCATTCATAAGTGATGTTCACATTTTACATGGAATCAAAATTTCTTCAAAGTTGCTAAAACCTTCAAAATCTATGGAGATCTATATAATTCTATGGAGTAATCTTATAGTGAACTTCTTCCTAATTAACCTTCTAACGCTAGAGAAAATACATTAGTTTATTACTAGCTTTATTTTGTGTCTGTGTAAGATGAATAGCAACAAAATATCTCGCATAGAAAATACTTTTCGGCGTACGTTTCTATAGAAAACTAAGACAACAAACAGAAAGTGCTACAACTCTTAAACATGTTTATTTTTCGAATTGAAGAGTATCTTTAAATCTGTAAATTATACTGCAGGAAACAACTACTCCGCGGACTAATGCCCCGACCGGCATTGAATTACTCCTGCAGTATCTGTGTGAACAGCCAAGAAAACTTGTCGGACACACCACCAGACATAGACCAGTTTCGGGCTTCTTTGCCCTCATCAGTATGCCATAGGTGAGATGACCGACAATTGAACTGGCTGCTCCTTCATATGTATGTTCACATATAAATTGAGTGCAGGTGAGATATATCATTTACAGATTTAATGGCTCGTCACCCAGGGCGAGAGATCTGCGTTAAGTACCTGCTGCAATGTAGGTCACTACCTGTAAGTCGAGCCGCTTAGGCCGAGCAGGAAGTAAGCAGACCACTTATATCTCACTTGCACTCAATTAATATGTGAACATACATATGAAATTATTTAACAGTTCATTATCTTAAAAACCAACACAGTCAATCATAGTCATCTTATTAACCATTCGCTTTGACCTTGTTTCTTGAAAAAGACGCTCCTTAATGAAAATGGCACAAGATTCTTTTATATTCGTATTTTCCGTTAAAAGTAACGACCACCTATCTTTTTCTGTAACATCATGTCGACAGTGTTTTAATTATCAACAATATTTTCACAATATACGTTTCACGAGAAAACAAAACTGACTGGTATTTATACACTTCTTTTATAATTATAGCCAAATATTATTTTTATTTCTGGGAGCAACCAACTGTACCAAATAAAAGCAAACTTTTGTTGTTTTACCTTTCCAATAATTGATTAATTCATGTTATTGTTTTGAGTTCAAATAATATGAAATCAAAGGGAAAAATATACCTGTTATATTACAACCTAACCACGTTCACAACTTAAAAAAATATATACGAGATATAAAGAATTTGTCATGATTTAAAAAAGAAAGACGAAAATATGGCGATGTATTGACTGGGTAGATACAGGGTGGTTTTGAAAGTGAGGTATTACTGTTAACTGTAGCCATTAAAATAAATCATTTTACAAAATATTGCCGGAATTAAGGTTTCTTAATAACCAGGATAATTGATTTTAAACTTATTGTAAATTTTGCAAGCCAACTTTGTATAACCCTAACTACTAAATTAAAGAATTATTTCACAATACTCTTCGTTTATATACCGTTTACAGAATCAGAGTAGGCAACTAGCAACACGACCGTTAAATTTCCAGTCAAGTCATAATATAATTCCATGTGTTTACCATGTGTTTACGTTGTAGTTTTGTATCCTTCAGTTTGTAGTGCTTTTTAAATTTTTAAACTTTTTATAGTTATAAAATAAAGAGATTTGTGTTGGGTGCAGATACTTTCCCACAATATCCTTCACCAGTTTGGTTTTCTAGGTTATGGCACACGACTGCCGTGTGTACTTTAAAAGTTTTCTATTATCTATTCCTTTCGTTCGATTTTGTTATAATAAATAGGTATTTTTTCTAGCTGTACCTACAGGAAGTGTGGTTTATCGGTAGTGAGTGGTTATAATAAATGAAAATATTATAGTTTTGCCAGTTTGTAACGAGATCATGCTAACTGGATTAACTGTTAGCTACCCATCTATCAGGTATTATTACTAATAAGCATGGTAATTTTTGTCGTTTCTGCATTTGGAAATGCTGGACAACAACGACCGCATGGTAGTAGATATAGTTGACAGATGTAAGGTTTATCTATGGATCTAAGTCATCTCAGTCGATGCTTATCATAGGCGCCGACTTTCCGTAGGAAAAGAGGGTTTTGCCCCATTTTTTTTCTGGAATAATTTTTTTATTGTCTTTTAGGCCTTCCTGAGCACGTGGTTAAAATTTTTGTACTTAGTCATAGTTAACCCTATATAATAATATAGGTATAGGGTTTGATATTATTGTTTTTTTTTATAAGAAATCCTTGCACGTTTCAATTTTCGGACATCTCTTAAAATAATAAAGGTACAGTTGAATCTAACGTTGATACATTATCACCCTGTACAATAGTGTTATAAGTGCTTATACGCTAAATTTATTAGAGTGCCTTATACACTAATAAAGCATTGTTATATGGCAGCTACAACACATTTTTGTTTTATAATATGGTGCCCTTTTACGCTTTTATAGAACACTGATTAACGTTGTAAGAATATTATGAAGAAACTATTATAAAGCTTAAGCTCTTATAATCTTTGCTTTAAAGACGTTCTTACAGCTTCTATAAAACATTTTGTGCTGGTACGGTAGATAATAAAACGGTAATCGCCAATTAAACCCACATTCTATTTTTTCATTTTACATTTTACATAATTAATCATGTTCTTATTTAATTTCAACTCCCTGAAAAAGATGATCCATCTCCCTATTTGCACAGAGTCAAGTCTTGACGAACACCCAATTACCGCCGAAAGATTTCCACAGATCCGCCATTAGTTAAGTTTATGCTACATTTAACTCGGTTATAATGACACATTATATTTGACATCCGGAACGTAGTGCCTACGCCAAATGCATTTATGACTTAATAGCTGGTAACGCATTGTTCCACTCCTATTGAATTCTGCATTACATATTTCACCGGATTGTCAACGGGTAAGTAACTAGACTCACGTAGCTACAGCATGAAAAATACGTCTATAGCCGAGCACTGAGGCAATAACTCTATCCATTCAGCGGGAATGGGGTCAGGCCTTCGCAAAAATTCGCGAACAATAATCTTATTTAATTACGTGTCTCCCATTGTTAACGCTATAAGATCTTGATTTTGAGCGGGTACATATTGAGAAACTCTTAGATTAATTATAACATCTAGTTTGTAATTTTGCCAATAATATCCCATTTAGTGATACAGGGTGTCCAGGAAAATGTGGGAAATCTCTCGCGTGTAGATAGAACATGAATAAATAAGATGATAAGTTCCTATATGTTTTTTCCTACACGCCCTATACGGAGATATGCGTCTCTGAAGAACGCCGCCGAGGCCACCTGAAGAAGCAATCCTAAAAATGCAGAAATAGGTCAGATCTCATCTATTGTGGTTGAATTGTCGTGATCCCACTGCCAAAAGTGAAGCTAGATATTTATAGAGTGTTGGCATTAAAGCAGGTTAGTAAATTTAGATAGATTAATTTCTTTAGATAATTATTGAATTGAATGTGTGTGGAATTGTTCATTTGCATACCTAGATGTTTGGTTTCAGTGAACATACATTGAGATTTGATTTATATTAGCTTAAAATCCCTTTCTCATTCAGTAAAAAATCTTACAAAAGCTAATAATAAGGAATATATGGGTAGATATTGTGGGTGTAATTCAACGCTGGTTGGGGCTTTTGTCCACAGAGTAGTTAGTTTCACACAATATTATTAATACTTAAAAATATATAAAATCTAGTAAAGAAAAATTATGTCCTTGAAACATGTTTATCTTTTTTAATTTACCAGAAGCAGGCTAAGCTTTACAACTTAATGCCTAAATTGTTAACGCCATGTATGATAAAGACTTTGGAATAATAAATCTGGGTAGCTTAAATCTTTTACTAAGAAAAAGAGACTCTTGTTTATTGTCGATAAAATGAACCGTTTACAAGAAAAAGTTCAACTTATGTTCGCATGTTGGGCCCTGTTACGAAGTTTTCCAATAATTTCGTTGCGGTGCTTCCTGGAACACCACCGCGTTGTTTATATTTTGTATTTTTTCGGACTAAACATGTTAAAATTAAACTTTCCGGTCCATTCTGTGGTAAAAAAATTAGGAACTATGGATTTTTTTATTAAAAATAAAACATGAATTCGTTTTTTTTTCCTACAAAGTCCTTTGGATTATCTTGTGGTGTCTACATTTATTTCTTCTTTGGTATCGTTTTGTGTGATTGTTAGTGGCAGGAATGTCTGAAAACCAGATAGAAAAGGAATTATTACCATTCAGGTTGAGGCATCAGACGCCATAATCAAGATGTCACCATCAGAATTGGTTGACTTACGAAAAGGATTAAAAATTGTAACAATGCGAAGAACATCAATGATTAAAATGAGAATGTATTGTTAGCATATTTTTCGGAAAAATTAAGAAACTGCAGTCTTCAAGTTGATGATTGTATTATTCATAAAGTACTTAAAAGTACCCTACTGGTGAATGAAAATGTCGATATTACAAGGTAAGAATGAAGTGAGAAAGCTTTTAAAATAACATACTACCAATTGAAGTTTGGTTGGTACATACCACTAGCGTTAACTAACGGTTACAAACCAAAAAATCCAAATTTTGAACGTGGATGTGGAAAATTTTCTACAAACTGCTGTAGATGACGAATATCTCCTTACTAAAAGGTTTTCTTCGCTAGTGAACTATCCCAGAATTATTCAAAATAACTGACTATTGCATTAATAAAAACTACTAATCGATGACAAATTAAGAATGCAACTGGATGATTGTTTTGAACTGTTCTAGGATCATTCAGAATGGCACCAAAACATACCTAAGGTGGCCAACAAGATTACCTAACAGCGTGAAAAATTAGACTATTAGTACCAAGAAAGGATTCTTTCCCATTTCCATATTTCTGAGAATGTTAATTGCAAAATTAATCTTTGCATTCACAAATAGTATTTTAGCTACCCTGGCTCATTTCGTTAGTATATTTCACGCATTGATGCGAGATGCAAAATAAATACTACTATTGTAAATGGAGCAATAGTAAAATGTGTTCGTAAACCTATTTTGTGGAGTTAAAATGCAAAAAACGTTGTAAACAAAGTATACATAATTTATTTTTTATGGTTAATTAAGTCCCATATTAAAAATGTGTTAATTAGTTGTGTACAGTAAACTGAACCATTTTTCTAGATATATAGGTAGGTTTCGAAAATTCACGTCGTCTCATTACTTTTGCCTAAACAAGTAAGTGAATAGACAAGGTTTCATGGTCTAGATAATACTGTCCATTTGTAGTGGGGAGATCTCAAATCTATAAAATCCAACATTGGGTTTGGCGAAAAGGAGCGTTTCAAAAGATAAACCTTAGACAGGAAACGGAAAGTGGACTAACTCATAAAATATCATTGGATAGCAGAAGTGTATACCCCACTTACATTCCACAGCTATAGTTTGATTTCTGTTTATGTTAACAACAGGAAAGCAAATCAAATGATATCAAGCAAACAGACAGCAAAACAGTCGGGCAATGTTGAATATGTTTATGTCTCTGGCTGACTCTCTTAATACAATAGTTTATTTCTTTTTTCTTAGTTTAGCCCAGAGGGAGTATTGGCGCTTTTCGAATTTGTATGTATACATCTAAGGAAGTCTTTATTTTTTCTTTCAACAGCTAAATGAAACAAAAAAGTATAAAATTGTAATGCCAGTGATTGTTCCGATACTTTGAATGAAATATACTTCGATTTACGTGCATTTGTTCTTAGCAATATTGCAAACTGCCAGCATTGACTGTGTGAAGTGTGAAGACTAACCAAACATTAAGTAGTTCTTGCAATATTGAGGTACATAACAATTAATGTTCTCTCTTATATCATTAAATGTGTTAACCCGTTTACGTTATATCACAGAGCAGTTGATGGAGAACTGAGTATGATTTTATCATATTGGTCTGACTTTATACATCACATACTTGACATTTAGACATAGAAGTGCGGGTTGTATCCGAGAACAATTAAATAGCTTTTTGCGCAACTATATTAATTTCTTTGTGTTTTAATTCTAGAATTCTTTCAGATCCGACGGAGCACAGAACTATTTCATAGTTTAAGATGACAGCCTTGCCTCCGAGACATGCACCGCCCGTTTTAATAAAAGACATCCGTGCTTTGGGTGTATAATTAGTACTCTATTTGAAATTTTTCTGACTTCTTATAAATGAATACAGTTTTGAGATGTAAACCTGAAATTATCATTTTGTTCCGTACTATTTACTCTTGAAATTAATTTGTTTTGATGTTTCCATTCAATTTACATTGTCTGGCTAATAAAGGTGTTAATTAAAACAATGGACAATTTTTAATTATTGTTATATTTATAGGATACGGCAGCAACGTTATAAAAAAACTGTGTGTAAGTATATTTATGACCCAATAGTTTAATCTTCAGACATATTATTCGGAATGGGGTCCAAAGTAGAGAAAAACAATTTATTGGCAGGACTACGTTTCGGCTGTATTTAAGCCTTCTTCAGTACAATCCAAGAAAAGTTAACAACGTTGAGAATTATTATTCTGAACATTGTTAAGTTATGGACTTCTACTAATGTAGAGTTGCCAATAAATTGGATTTTTTTAATTTTGGACCCCATTCTCAATAATATTTCCGAAGATTATAACAAACGTTTAGCAGCAATTCCTTTTATGCAATGTACAGGGTGTTGGCAATTTTGACAGTAAGGACAGGCACACTATCTTCGTTTACTTTGTCTCCAATATACCTATTTTGATTAAAAACTTTTTTAAATATCTATTCTCGTTCAAAAGATCAATATTCTTTAGTTACTGATTCGATTTGAGTTGTCATAGAAAACAACATACTTTCAAATGGGCTTCAAATAAACTTGTTCCATGATTTTTTTTTATATTGGTTTTATGTGTTTTTGCATAGAACTCGATATTCTTTTTATATCCTTAAAATTTCATATGATCAACTTTTGCGTTTTTGACATATAAGAGGTTGAAGTTAGTGCTAGTCTTAAAAACGGTGCGCCAGCTTGTGACGTCACTATACGCAATACCAAACTGGGAGATCTATCGCTAACATCCTATCAAAATAAAATGTTAGATTAAAACTTCAAAATTGGATTAATTAATAAGTAATTTTTTTTTATTTGCTGTTTTCTCTAAATCATGTAAATGATCAAAATGCGGAGGCTGCTAAATGATTCTCAGAAGACTATCGTTATAAAAGCTGCATTGCTGGCCATATATAGCGGCCGTAATCTGTAATGTCAACAACGGGAACTGAGGTTCTGATAGCGGATCCGCTCCCACAGAGCCTAGCTCGAGAACAACAAGAACAGATGAAAAAACCCAGTTAGGATTAGGAATGTGCAAGATAATATCATTGGTCAGTGGTCGCGCGGTTTAAGGCGTCAGTACTTGAATCGAAGTGACAAGATCGCTGTGTGGTTCGACCCCCGCAACCGGTAGACCGTATATAAGCTATATTCGTGGATTGGCACCCTCGTTGCGGGTATGGTAGGGTGGAAAAATGCTGGCTTGGGTCAATGTGAGAGATTGATACCAGTTGACATTTGACTACCCCCCTATTTAATGAGGTTTTCTAGGTTTCCCTCATTCCTGCAATGAATAGTGGTTAGGGCCTACCAACGTAAGTCATTCCTGGGCGCAAATGCGGCATGATTAATAATAATATGCCGCCCCCTCTCCCGCACAAGTCTTCGACTTCTGGGCTAATCCTCGTGATTATAATGAGGGGTAGAGATATTAATATTATTAATATTGTTATTGGCAGCGACCAGTTATCTAGTTCACAGCTTAACAACCACAACTCCAAATGAACTTATCGAAATTTTTCTTAATAATTCTTTTATAACGGCTTTTCCCACTCGCTTCTTTGTTAATAATCGAGACTTAAAAGTTGTACCTATGTCCTCGTTTGCCTATATTTAAAATAAAACAAATATAAAATCATCATATACGTGTTGTTTTATATTTGTTTGTTGTTTTCATTTATAATACTAAATATCTCGCAGTAAAGTGATCCTTCCAATAAAACTCTAGTCGCAGCAAGATACGTGAAAAACGGGTCTAAATAGGAAAAGTTCCGTACAAGATGGATCGGAATGCGGTTTTCTGCATTTGCTTCTAAAATTATTAATCCAAAATTCACCTAGGTGGGACTATGCCGAAATTCGTAGTTGCATCGCTGCAGCCAAAAATGCATTCGAAAAATGCATTTTTGAGACGCCCTTGGACGACTTAATAAATTTGTAAGAGTCGGAATTGGCCCAGAATGGGTGCCCTGGGGTTTTGAGGTCGCTGATCACGATTATGATGTCCAAATCGCCACCTTGACCACCTGGGGCTCAGAAACGCCGACGAAAGTCATCTCCGTGGAACTCTCACAAAATTCATCCCGGGAAGGAAAAACACTTGGTGCCCGGGGGTTTTTTGGGTCGCTGAATTCAAATATGGCATCGGCGAACACCCCCAGACACCTGGTGCGCCCCAACCTGGACATGAAGGTCGTCTCCGAGGCTTTCCAGACACACTCGAAAAAGATGAACCGGAAATCGTTAAGGTGGGTTTTCGGTCGCCAAAGCAGAACTTGACGTCGAACAGGATCCCCGAGCACCTGGTGCACCGCAACCTAGACCTGAAAGTCGTCTCCAGGCTTTCCAGACACACTCGAAAGACGAACGAGAAATTGTTAAGGGGTTTTTCGGTCACCAAAGCAGAATTTGACGTCGAAAGGATTAAAGTTCAATTATGTATCCTGGAAAGAAATAGAGTGAATTGAAAGTCGATTTTTATGTAATTGAGTTTCAGAAACTCTTTATTGGTCTCAAATCAAATACAATTCAACCGTAACTTGACCTAACTTGCTTCATTCATAATTTCAACTCGTTACTAAATATCGGATTCTCCATCAAGTGACAAATCGTTAGCCTGTTCATTTTCTTTGTCATCTTTCTTATCTAAAGTCTCTTCCTCTGCCGCAATAATGTCTTCAACTGAATATCGATCGGTATTGCTGCAAGTAGCGCCTTCACAAATTTTACAGATTACAATTTCCTGCACATCCACAGAATATTAGTTCCATAGTGTTCTTGGGCGCAGGTTTTTCTATCATTCTGACAGGGATCAGTGTGTCGCCTTCCTTTTTCCACCCCCATTCTGTTGCATCCATGGTCACCTGGTCTCCGTGCAGTCATTCTTGAACCCAAGAACATTATGGAACTAATATTCTGTGGATGTGCAGGAAATTGTAATCTGATGAACTGTACTTGTCGGAAGCACGGCCTCCCTTGCAATGTTGCATGTAAAATTTGTGAAGGCGCTACTTGCAGCAATACCGATCGATATTCAGTTGAAGACATTATTGCGACAGAGAAAGAGACCTTAGATAATAAAGATGACAAAGAAAATGAACAGGCTAACGATTTGTCACTTGATGGAGAATCCGATATTTAGTAACGAGTTGAAATTATGAATGAAGCAGGTTAGGTCAAGTTACGGTTGAATTGTATTTGATTTGAGATCAATAAAGAGTTTGTGAAACTCAATTACATAAAAATCGACTTTCTATTCACTCTATTTCTTTCCAGGATACATAATTGAACTTTAATCCTTTTCGACGTCAAATTCTGCTTTGGTGACCGAAAAAAACCCCCTTAACAATTTCTCGTTCGTCTTTTTCGAGTGTGTCTGGAAAGCCTGGAGACGACCTTCAGGTCTAGGTTGCGGTGCACCAGGTGCTCGGGGGATCCTGTTCGACGTCAAATTCTGCTTTGGCGACCGAAAAAACCCACCTTAACGATTTCCGGTTCATCTTTTTCGAGTGTGTCTGGAAAGCCTCGGAGACGACCTTCATGTCCAGGTTGGGGCGCACCAGGTGTCTGGGGGTGTTCGCCGATGCCATATTTCAATTCAGCGACCCAAAACCCCGGGTACCAAGTGTTTTTCTTTCGTGCATGAATTGTGCGGGAGTTCCACGGAGATGACGTTCTCGTCCTGGTGGTGGCGCACCTGGTGTTGGGGGGTGTTCGCCGATGCCATATTTGAATTCAACGACCCAAAAAACCACCCGGGCACCAAGTGTTGTGTCTTTCCCGCATGAATTCTGTGAGAGTTCCACGGAGATGACGTTCATGTCCCGGTTGGGACGCACCAGGTGTCTGGGGGGTGTTCGCCGATGCCATATTTGAATTCAGCGACCCAAAAAACCCCCGGGCACCAAGTGTTTTTCCTTCCCGGGATGAATTTTGTGAGAGTTCCACGGAGATGACTTTCGTCGGCGTTTCTGAGCCCCAGGTGGTCAAGGTGGCGATTTGGACATCATAATCGTGATCAGCGACCTCAAAACCCCAGGGCACCCATTCTGGGCCAATTCCGACTCTTTTACAAATTTATTAAGTCGTCCAAAGGGCGTCTCAAAAATGCATTTTTCGAATGCATTTTTGGCTGCAGCGATGCAACTACGAATTTCACCATATTCCCACCTAGGTGAATTTTGGATTAATAATTTTTAGAAGCAAATGCAGAAAACCGCATTCCGATCCATCTTGTACGGAATTTTTTCCTATTTAATCCGCAACTTGCTGCGACTACTCGTTCCTTTGTCGATAACAAAATTATGTCTCACGTTGTAATGCCCCGTTTTGCTTTAGGTTGATTGAGAAAGAAATAAATAGTTTTTTCCGAAACATTCCTTATATTTGAACATTATAAAACTATGCAATACCAAAAATTCTTTTTTTTACACTCATTTTGAATCAAGTAAACAATAAACAACGCGAAGAATAATCCAAAAATACATGTAGCAAGGACCAAATGCAGCGTAATCGCTGGTCATTTGCATATAGTGATGTAGTGTCTAGCCACGCCCCCATCTTCACGTGGTGGAGATTTGTAATTAATTTTAAGGTACAAAATGCGTAAAGAAACAGGCTTATTTGATTTGAACGGTTCCTGAGTAATCAATCAGAATTGAAAAACAAAAACATCACACTTTCTATTGCTGCTGATATATATTGTAGCGTCGCTATACATCCTGTATATGTTACTATATTTTTTGTATTCTGCTATGCTACAATTTTTCCTTTTTTTTCTAAATCTAGAAATTGTAAGATTGTCTTTATGTACCACAAATTACAAACACAAATTACTGTAATTGAAAATCATTTTATAATTTTGATAAATAAATTTTTGTCCCACTTGACGCCTACTTATACCTTGACAAAGACGAAGGTTGTGTCTCATCCAATAATTATGCATTATCATTACTTTATCGACAGGACGGTCTCCAACCTATATAATTTCTTCCAACCTACGGCCTCCATCCCTTCGAAATTTGATATTATAATAAGCCATTATTGTCAATTACAGTCGACATTAAACTTGGCTTGCTTTATATGGATAATCTTTATATTATGGTCCTTGTATATTGCATATTTAGTTTGCCAGTTGCATGCGGAGTAATAGTGCACCAACCGCTAATAATTTCATTATCCTGCATAATGTTTTTAATCAAGCGAGGCCATTAAACACAATGCTGTGGATTCCATAAAACTCATCATCATAAACCGATAATGATCGCTGATTAAAAATGCGCTATTCACATTTGCAAGAGAGCTCCCAATGGAGTTTTAATAATTGAAATAACAACTATTGGGATTATGAAACAACAATATAATAAAGAAATTTGTGGGTATATAGTTAATTTATTTACTTTATTTTAAAGGCACTATAGTAGTTCAATTTCTGCAGCAAGTCTTACCACATACAGTGTAGGTATGCTAAAGAAATACTTTAATAGAAAAGGTATAAAAAATAATTTTCTAAAATCGAAATAAAAATATTGTACTACTACTGAAAGTGACATGCTCCGTTTATTAAAATTATTGATTAACCTTTCAAAATTCCACGAACCCGATATATTCTCTGTTCGTTCTTAATTTTGGAACTCCTTGCTTGGTTACCGGGTTGTTGAAATTTTATTTTATTACCTACTTCTTAAGCTCTTGAACTTGCCAGACTTTGATCTATCTGCTTTGTTCAAGGAGTTTCACCATCATACCTGTTTCATTCTAAAACAAATGTTCTTCTTAACCATAAAGTAACTGACTGAAGAAATAGATGTTACACACTATTAAGCAGATAGGAATAGTTTTTGATATTAGGGCATACATCTGTAATTTTATATGTAGTTAAACATTAGCATGATGGTTTTGGTTTGTATGTCAAGAGTGCCTTGAAAATAAATTCTTAGATAAATATCCAAATTATTATAATACAATTATTTGACCGACTAGTCTTCTTTTTAACTTGTAAATGGTGTAAGAATTGTGTAAATTAGGAGATATACTGTTAAGTAGTAGTAAGTGCGGGCGGCCTTAGCCTGGCAATTAGGCCACACGTGGGCCCTTTTTGCCTACCCTGGCATCCCATCACCCCTCCACTATTCGCCCTCGGCCTTCCTCGAACCTACCCGACGCCCTAATGAACGCCAGGATCCTGGTCCATGGTAGGCCCCTCATCTCTTCCCTTTTCAGCTCCTTGGCGCCAAAGATCCTATATCTTAGTCTTCCAAGAGCCGCACCATATTCTAGAAAATAAATAGGGTCTCCTCTCCCTCTCCGCATTCCGGACATAAGGGACTATCCTCTATGCCTATCAAATTCAAATGCCTTCTGAGTCTGCAGTGGCCTGTCAGGATCCCCACCATTTGGTTCAGGGACCTTCGACTAAGGCTCAGCAGCCACTTCGTCCTAGATTTATTAGGTTCATTGAAGAAGTCGTGGGCCTGTCTACATCCCCGGTTCCTTCTCCAATTCCCTCCTAGTGTTTGATAGACCCATTTATTAAGGGCACTATTCATACTACCTCGCGTAATTCCCAAAAAGGGTTCGGGTCCCTGGCACGGTGCCCCAGATCCAGGACGAGCTAGCAAGTCAGCCGTCTCATTACCGGGTATTCCGTTGTGGCCAGGAACCCAGACCAACTCCACCTCCCTTTGTCTGGCCAGGGACTCCAGGGCATCTCCACACTCTTGAACAAAACTAGATCTAGTCACCGGAGAGCTAAGAGCCCTGAGTGCAGCCTGGCTATCAGAGCAGATGAAGATTTTCTCCTCCACACAATTCCTTACTTCTTCCTTCCCTGCTACCATCAAGATAGCAAAAACATCCGCCTGGAAAACCGTGGAGTGCCTGCCCAGCGAAAAGCTCTGCCGGATGTTCAGGTTTTCCAGATAAATTCCTGCCCCAGAAAACTCATCCCCCACCCGGGATCCATCTGTATAGCATATCAGAGATCTTGGGGGAAACATGTTTTCTGTTCTCTACCACTGCTCTCTCGAAGGGAAAACAGTGGTATACCTCCTTCCCAACCTTAGTTTATCGTTTGCTTCAATAACCTTCAGAGCGGATACTGGAATTTCATTCTTCGCCCTTAAGGCTATAGCAGCGTGACCATCCACACGACCTTCTGCCTTCCAGAAGCCTGCATCGCTTGTTCTCAGGTAGGTCGCCATCGCCTCCTTTACAATCCATATTGTTAAAGTAAGGACAAATCGATTATAAGCAAAACTGATGACGAAATGGTTCTAAATACAAATACTCGTATGGCTACATTACATTTCTGTATAGTCCCCAGCTCGTTTCAAATACTTCTAATATAGTGAGCAAAACTCTTCGTATAACATTCCACCGCCTGGGTTTGTAGCTTTGTACTGTGGTTTTTGACTTTCATCGAATGTTGAAGCGTAGGAAAATATGGTAGTCACTATTATAGGATAAGTGATTATGAAGCAAGTATACGAAGTAGAAAATCACAATTTTTTTCTACTCAAACACCATCGAGTAGCTGAACAATTTCTGATCTCAGTATTCACCATCGTTGACTTTGAGTTTTAATCGTTTGTTCCACGATGTAAAAAGTGTTTGCAACGAAATACCTATGTTACAAAGTAAATGTCCCAAGTTTGAATCCTGGAGAACACTGCAAGCGGGTGTTACCTTAGTAAAATTGTACCTACAATATTATACTTTTTGTGATGTAGGGACTACACATAATTTTAAAATGTCAGTACCCAAGTGCTATTGAAAGTTTAAAGTTAACGAGTTTGTGGAGTAAAATATTTGGGTTCAATTTATCAAAGACTTTGGAACAACTTATATAAATGATATCAGTTTGCATATTCTTGTCAATAGTCAGATATATAATTATTCTTGATACAGAACAAATTAGAAGTAGTAAATCGGTCCTTGCAGAAACTGTGTTCTATTGGAATTATTGGATGTTTAACTAACTGTAAAATGTGTCTTAATATAGTAGTAGTATTTCAAATACCTTAACACACATCGACTGTTTTTGTTCCAGATTGTAACTGATGAAGAAAAACGATATCAAGTACAGGACATAATAATTTAGTCCCAACAGAAGAGCAGCTTCTCGAGCAAAAGCTGATGTGAATTTGGTGGAACAAAGAAGGCATTGTCTACTACGAATTACTTCTGAGTAATATAACCCACACTATTGAGGTATATTTTAACACTCCGTCGTATTGGGCTGCAATCATCTAGCAATTTTGCAGCATAATAATGTCACACCCGCTTTCATATTGCTGACATCACAAAAGTAGCTATCATGAGTTGTATTTGGAGGCTATTCCACATTCATCCAATTTTCCTAATCTTGATCCATCAAATTTCCATTTCCTCATCTCTTTATCGAGCAACCTATGATGAGGTGCTTAAGACCTGCTTTGGTAAAATTTGAAACTGGCTTGGTGAAGTTTTAATTTCCCAAGCATCGGATTTTTATGCATTAAACTAATAGAAACAATGTTAATAGTCTACATGTATACAGGGTTAACTATGACTTAATACAAACATTTTAAGAGCGGATAAGAAAAAATAAAGATCAACGGAACTCATTTATAAAGCGATTTTTTTTTCAAAACTATATTAAATTAAAATTTACCGTCTCACTGATCTTCAGTCAGTGGTTAGGTATATTCCGCCAAAATCAAAGGTGTCAAAGATAGTGGTCACAGCCTTGACATGTATATCAGTTCATGCCGCTTTGAAACCAAAAAATTTATTTACTAAATATAGATTATTATTTAATAATTTAATGAGAAACATGGTATGGTAGCACAGGAAGGCAACACCTACCTTACTAATATTTACTTCCAGGATTGATATTTGAAGAGATTTTAAGAGTGTTGTACTATTTTCTGTTTTCTTGTTTACATTAAAATTTGTTATTGCAAAAATTTTTGTACTTGCTGGGAACCTCTCCTTCCCTCAAACCGTTCTATTTGTTTAAAAGTAACTACTTGGTTCGGCGGTGATGACCAGGTGGGAAAAATCACAAAAGATAAAAACAAAATACACGCAAATGTGCACAAATACATAAAAACTCTGCCACACGTTTACCGCAAAGCATTACAAGGCATTACAACAACTGTTCAAATGCGGCTCAAAGAATATTCAGCATAATATTTTGTATACTCGGTAGACGTCTTTGGTGTTACGCTGCCACACGATAATATACACTTGCCACCACTCCCAAAAATCAGCACCTTATCCGTCATCTAGGTAAGTACTGAAAAATTAGTTCAAACTAATCAGAGTACCGTATGCAATATTTTTTGACATATGATGAAGACACCATCTATAGGCCACTAGTGCAAGGTCCACATCACGTCGATAAATTAAATAAACTTCTTTTGTTGTTGGGGAATTAAATTCTGTTGATACTAACAATAGCAACAATGTTAACAGTAATCGGCGATGTTTGCATAACACAATTAATATTATTTTAAACTGTAACACCCCAAGACGTTTACAGTGTTCTGTAAAATAATTCTTAGACCCTTAGAACTACTAAACTAAGCTTGGAGGTGTGGAGAGTATGCAACTAGCAATGCAGTATTCTAGGTTGTATCTTTTGGAATAGGTAATGGCTAATTTTAAACGTTTTATAATAATTAAATAAAGTATTTTATGTCGGGTATTAAAGTGGATAATTATGACGGATCTGTAAGGAGTGAAAATGTGGTTTTGGCAGTGTGCAAAGAAAATCTATCAAGTACTTAAACATTATTATTAATAAATATGTTTATTTTCGTCGTTTCTACACGTGATAACTCGGACAATGATATATTATCATAGGCATCTATTTTCCAAGTTAAAAGAGGGTTTTGCCCCAATTTTTAGACATCAAGCTAGAATTACCAAATAATGATAATATAAGAAAAATATCTCTACCCCTCATTCTAATCACAGGGATTAGCCCAGAAGTCGGAGACTTGTGCGGGAGAGGGGGCGGCATATTATTAAGCAGGCCACTTTTGCGCCCAGGAACTACTCGTTGGTAGGTCTTAACCACCAGTCAGTACCTAACCTCATTAATTAGGGGTTAGTCAAATGTCAAACGGTATCAATCTCTCACACATTGACCCAAGCCAACATTCTTCCACCCTACCATACCCGCAGAGAGGGTGCCAATCTCTCCACGAATATAGCTATATACGGTCTACCGGCCGCGGGGATCGAACCCACAGCGATCCAGTCACCTCGATTCAAGTACTGACGCCTTAAACCGCGCGACCACTGACCGATCCAAATAAGTGTTTTATTGTTGTTTGACTTCCCTGAACACGTTGTTAAAATTTTTGTACTTAGTCATAGTTAACCCTGTATATTAGTGTCTTAAACACATATTGAACAGAGCACTTATCCTAGAACCTACGTATTACATGAGGAAAAAATGAAGATGGTAATGTAAAATTATGTTCAAATCATGTTTTTGGATTTTTACATTTGTTAAGCGTGTACTGCTATTGGACAGCAGATACCGTTAATAATTTCATTATCCACAATAATATTTATTAATCCACGGAGGCCATTAAAAACACAATGCATTGGATTCCATAAAATTCATGATCATAAAACGATAATAACCGCTGATTAAAAATACGCCGTTCCAGTCGAACTCCTGTTGCAGGTTTCAATACCAGCACGCAGTAATATCCAATTTTAATTACTCATCGAAATATAAACAATGCCACAAGTGATGCGAAATGAAAACGTTATTCACGGTCCAGCGTGCCGGGGTAATGACAATGTCGGATGCCGGTACAATATGTCTACAATATTGCATCCTCTCATTCCTTGAGCACAATACATTCATCTAGCATTGTTTAGCGTACATATTGCCACTTAACTAGTCTGCATGCATGCGCTGCACAAGCGCTAACATTGGCCGACACGTGTCGTTATTGTCTGCTAAGTGCGACCTCATTGTCAGCATCCAGCGCTTAAAAATTGATACGGTCGCCGACGTGGAGTGGGCAGAAAAATACGAAGGAGGCGGAAAGGGAGTAAACCACAAGCAGTGGTCTGAATGAGGCTTCATGCTGATAAATCCTCATAGCAGGTGGAGTCCGACGGCTTACTAGATATTCTTGGTTCAATGCTGACTGAAATTAAATTCAAGCAATCTTGGAAATGTTACCCTACCATCAGATGACAGCTCTACAACATCAACTATCAAATTGAATCTCTGAAAAAAATCAAGTACCATTTCACTGACCTTTCTCGAATGTTTTTTTAACAACTTTGTATCTAATATGATAAAATTGGAAATGCTAGATCTATGTTTGCTTTTTAAGCAAAGTAACTTAAATCTTAATTGTAAGTCTACATGTAAAGGAGAATATGTAAAAGAACATAAAGATGCTTCAAACGGATCAAGATTACATCTACTAAAATTATAAATATGGATTAAAGGTATTATAGCTAGTTGTACTCAAATATAACTTGAAACTAATTCGAGACAAAGTATAAGACCGTTAATAATTTTACGAAAAGTCTCAATAACCATGGGTCCGCAAAGTAACGGTTGAGGAGATATGGAATGTTTTATGTTTTTAGCCCCTTTTTTATTTTGCAAAAACGTTGTGTATTTTATTATAATAGTTGGTTGATGTTTAGTGAAATAGACAGTACGCATTTGACAGTTGTTCTCAGTGCACAAGTTTTCTTTCGCTATGGCTGGAAACTCTAACGCAGAATTAACAGACATGCATTTCATGTATGGTCGTGCTAATGGGAACGCCACCGAAGCGCGACGTCTTTATGTTGACGCTTATCCCAATCGCCAGATTCCTTTACAACGCATGTTTGGAAGAATTCACCAAAGATTGCGTGATACCGGTTCCTTGAGCAAACAGTGCCATTTATGTGGAAGACCAAGGTCGGTATCCACTCGTAGAGCAGAAAAAGAAATTCTATCACTGGTAGAGCAGAATCCAGGTACGAGTGTGCGGAGAATATCAGCCTAGGTAGAAATTAGTTATCCTCTTGTTTGGAGAATCCTTCACGAGCAACTGCTTTATCGATACCATGTACAACGAGTACAGGCCTTAAATCCAATAAATGATCATCAAGCACGTTTGGTTTTTTGCCGCTGGTTTCTACGTCATGATGCTGAAGACCCTCGTTTTCATGCAAACATTCTTTTTACTGATGAGGCCGGGTTCACAAGAACTGGAGTGTTTAATTTTCACAATACGCATATTTGGGCCGACGAAAATCCGCATGCTCTAATAGAATCTGGACATCAGGCACATTTTTCATTAAACATTTGGATGGGTATTGTAGGTGACAGGTTTCTAGGTTCTGTTGTTCTACCAAACCGATTAGCAGGCGCTGCTTACCTCCACTTTCTGGCAGAACCCACTGTATGAGTTTTTGGAAGCCATTCCTTTGAATCAGAGGCAACAAGCATGATGGTGCTCCAGCTCATTTTTCCATCACCGTTAGAGAGCATTTACACCAAACTTTTCCACATAGATGGTTAGAAAGGGCCGGACCTGTTTTATGGCCTCCAAGATCGCCTGATCTGAAGCATCTAGATTTCTTTGATTGGGGATATTTGAAGACATTAGTGTATGGTACTCCTGTAAATAGTCTGGAAGAGCTGCAGCTACGGATTAATCAAAAGTGTCAAGAAATCCAAACCAAGGAGGGTGCCTGCTTGGAAATGGACGGATGGCACTTTGAACATCTTCTGTAATTTTGTTTTTTCTTTGTTAAAAGCTTCCTTTATCAGTTTATTCCTAATAAAATAAAATGTTTGAAAAACGAATAGTGGTCCATATCTCCGTAACCGTTACTTTGCGGACTCATGTTTATTAAGACTTTTCTGCTTATTTTGAGTCATACTATTACTTCCTGAAATATTTTACACTCTTTTTCTAACACCCTGTATAATAAAATTGTTTCAAATTTAGGATGTCGAACGGGAGCCAAATTGAAATTATTGAGGATATTAAAATAATTAAAATTGTTAAATTCACCCAATTTATAGATTGCGTATTTGGCAAATCGAATCTGAATTTTTCAATTAAAAATATGTCGTAGACCGTGCCAGTGCACAATAAAATACTTTCAAAACGTATGGAAAGTAGTTTGGTATTTGTCATCACAAAACCAAGTAATTTATTTGCAGAGGAAGATGTATCAAAAATTACGCCTAAATCTCTCATTTCTTCAGCTATTTTTAATATAACGCCATTAATGTTGTACTAATGTTGCTTCGGAATACTAACAAGGGTAAATGAGATTACACAATATTTGTAGGTAGGTATAGTAAAATTTTAAGTCATCAGCAAAGAGTAAAAAACTCACATTTGCAATTGCAGATGAAACAAACAGGTTAAACAAAATCGGTCCACAGTGGGACTCCTGGGGTACACCGGAACAAGCATTAATTTTATTAGAGATGTAATTACAATCTTACTCTTTGGCGATGACTCAAAAGAAAACTGCTTAACCAATTTACAATACTGTCACCTAAACCTAGAGATGAAATTGCAGTTATAAGCAATTTTATTTGAAATAATAATAATAATATCGCGCAGTAGCAGAGCAGTGTTTAGCGGCCATTCGCTACTCCACGCTAGACTGAAAAGCCACAGACAAGAAGCGTTCTACATTGCCGTAGAAACCTAGCGATCTCTATCGTGAAACGGTGTTAGCGATATGTTGAAAACACGGAATTCCAAGAAACAACAGAATAACCTGAAAAATCTATAGTAACAACGACACAATAATATCCCAGAAGGATTAGCCCAGAAATTGGCGGCTTATGCGGAAGAAAGGACAGCACATTATGATTTAGTAAGCAGGAATGATTTACTTTGGTAAAGCCTTTTGGAAATCTTCAGTAGTTATATATCAACCGGAATCATTTCTTCACATTGGCCCAACAACCAGCGTTCTTCCTCTTGCAGAGAGGGTGTCTAATATTCTTTTCAGTTATAAAATAATTGATTTACAGCTTTGCACCGACCGAGATGATTATGGCTATATCCATATTTTTCTATTCATTTGTTACCAAAGGTAAGGTATGACGAATAGGAATAGTAGTAGAATAATAAGAGCATATTGTGTTGAGAAGACAAAATTGTATTAAAATATATTGATCTTTTCTGTAAATAAATAATTAATCTATAATTAGTTTATTGGCACTGGTCAGTTTTCACTGCAGTTTGCGTAACTGCAATGGAAAATATTGAAATAATTTGGTTTTCTATGGCAGGACATTAAAATTTCATTGTCAATGATTTCCAGTACTGACTGATTTTTAAATTATACACCTTGTTGCAGGAGAATCCAATATTCTTGTAATTTATAAAAAACAGTTTCTGACAGGAAAATAATGTAGCTTTTTTGATATAATGCTCATGGATAATTTGTTAAAAAATGTTCCATATAAGTAGATCAGTTTCTTCCGGTGTACTACATTGTGTATTGTGTTAATAAATTTAATTATTTCTATGGGCTATAAAAATTAGGGATGTGTCATGATTTTTTTTTAAGATATTTTTCATGAAGCATCTATTTCCATTTGGTTTTTATCACCCTGTAAATATCTCAACAGAAATTTTATGAGAATATAGCATTCGAAATATTAAAAAAAATATGGTTTTGAATAATTTGCAAACATCAATTATATTATTTTACAACTTTTGTACAAACAAATTACAATATCATTGATTTCAATAAATCTGTATTTAAAACAGTCCTACATGCATATACGTATATTTTTTGACCAAATTTGTAAATTCTACATTATTGGTACTTTTACCTAGCAGAGGGAAGCAAAGTAGTATATGCTGAAACCTACATTTTTTTCAAAAGTCGCCCCGAGAGAGCGTCCATAAAGAACCATTGTGAATTTAATATTCAACAATATTAGAACGAGTAAATTGTAAGTGTAATGCATGTTACAGCACGGCGTACATACAGAGTACATTTTAACGTCGCACGGGGTATAATTTTCCCAGTCATTTACGCGGAATGAGCAGAATAAAAATCCGGGCTTAATTTCTGCTCCGGGGAACTGTTTAAAATACTGCTCATCATTGTCACATATGAATGGCATCCGAGCTGAATGTGAATTATATATTAACCCTTGACGATTCTTCCTCGTTTTGGCTAACATTGTCAGCCGAAAATTCAAAGGTGTGAAAAGACTGTGTTTCATAAAAATATACAGAATGTTTAATTAAAAATTACAAATGACCACTTTTTGTTTTTTAATATCATTTATTAAATTAATTTAATATTTGACAGAACAACACAAGGAACCCTTCACTGAGGATAAACTTTCCCGGTCGACTAATATTCAATATTTAGTAACGAAATTCCATTCTGCTTATTATGCCATCAGAAATCTGATAAATATAATGGATAAATATTATTATGAAGTTCTCGAATATACACCTAGAAAATAAAACACAATTTGTCATAGTCGTCATTAGGACTCTTTAAGTAAATTATTGATTAAAAAATTCCTTGGAAATAGTTTCGGTAAATCCATCTATTATCTTATCTCGCCAGCTATTGACTAGTGAAGGAACTCAATTGTGAGTAAATGTAGTTCTCGATGCAGGATTCAGGACAAGGATAAAGTAAGGTTGCTGGACCTTGTTGGTTAGCAGGAAGACATTCTGTGTGGTAGCAGACAAGCCGTGTTAGATTTTCGTTTTCAATACCCTTCAATTAAGATAAGATTGTGCTTATTTACTTTCTCATATAAATGTTCTGTTTGTGCAATTTTGTTGATTTATTTCTGCCGAAACCGGCATGTACGGAAAATGTACGACTTATATAGGGTGTTTTATGGTTACTCGTAGGGTTTTCCTGGTTCTTTAAGTAGACTCCTCATCTCCAGATGTGCAGGTACCGTACCATATTGGTTAATCAACCCTTGCTGGCTTCCGTCGTCCCTTGGCCGATTCTTGCAATTCCTTGCAACAAGAGGGGTAACTAGCCAACATCGTGGATCAACATCAGGAGCCTGCCTCAGCGGATTTTCACCCGAGTAGATCTTAGTTTTAAGCAATATTGTAATTTTCCGATTATTTCACATATAAGGAAAAAGTGCAGTTGTGCCACATTTATAGCACATTTGGATACAATTTGAATATTTTGTTGGATAAACTTGTACATAGTACTTACACCTTTCCATCCATTTCTATAACCGATAGTTATATAACAATTTTAACTCTGAAAGGAAAAATTAATAAATAATTTATTATTAATCTTAAATTCTAATATCAGGATACTAAAGGAATCGTCGTAGTATAAGATGATATACTTACCTGTGAAACTATATAGCTATACACGGGGGGTTGATCTAAAGCTATGAAGTTGATGTATGAAATTCGTCTAATCTTTTCAATTGTCAATTTTATTATTTATTCCGAGTTAAATTAAGGATAGCTTCATATTCTTAAGGTCCGATTATTTAAGATTGTATTTCATATATTTAAACATTTAGGACCTATTACTGTTTAGGCAGTCAACTTAAAGTAAACTATTGCATATTATAACAATTATTGCTCGTCCTATTACATAGTCAATAAGCAATAATATCTTTTTTATTTCATTCTCTTTTTTTTATTATTTTATTTTAGTATATCTTGTACAAGTGCATATCACATTATTTTTATTTCTCGAAATCATGGTTATTGGAGAATTTCTTATGAGGCAGGAGCAACGTAGTTGGCTGATTATAATCATGTGGCGCCCCTAAAGATAATACTTTTTTTTATGAATCCTTGCAGCTAGTCGGCCAACTATACCTGCTAAGAGTACAGGATATATATAAATAAATATAAAGTATCTTTTGTAAATCCTTGGGTGTTTTAAGTATACGTTTGAACATTTGCATCATTATTACCGATTATTGCCTTGCAACTATTTTACAGTTTGTTTACGCCCCACCATCTCTGTATTGTTTGTTATCGATCATTCTTTATACAAAATAAAAGTTTCACACGCATCAGTATTATCCATTCGGAACTTATCTAAAAAAAAATTGAAAGTCTTACAAATACAGTCTTGTAAAAAAAATCAAAATGTGCAGTTTGAATATGACTCAAAAATACTCTATTGCATGTCAATGGAAACTGGCCCACTGGCAAAGCATGCAATCGGCGATAGGACAAACCACGGAAGAAAAATTAAAGGAAAGAAATAAATAATATTTTATAATGTCTTTTATACAGCAATTTTAATTGATTATTCCGATGTTGTTATTAATAATTAATATAAATAATTTGTAGTTTTAATTAATAAAATAGTTTGACACGTCTGATTTTAGGCTCATCATACTTAATTTCTACAAACTAACAGAAATGTTTCTGCTTCTTGTCAGGTTTGAACTTATAAGTTATTGGCCGCAACTATGATATGTTTGCGTAAATCATCAATAGTAGGTATCCACTTCGGCGCGATAAACATTTTTTAAATTTCCCTACAAAATGATTTGAAGTCCTTGGACACGGTACCGATATAATTGAGCCTCGTGTATTATAGGCCACACTGCTGCACTACAACGTGCATGCCCTGTACCACAATCTCTTCCAGGTTTCGGTTTCAAATTCGTTCTACCAAAGCACTTTTACATCGTTATAAATTAAATCGATATCCATCAATCGAGTTCTTATAGACGTAAGCCATTTTTGACACTTGAAGATCTAATGTATATACTGACATCAGAGAAACTTTAATACCTACAAAAAATAATCGGATTTCAATATTCGGAATCGCCTGGCTAGAAACTACAGTAGTTCAGCGATGTAAAGGATGAAAATACTAGCGTTGTGCGCTATGAACAGTGTGCTCTTTTTAACACAGGTAGCCTCAGGTACCTATTAGCGATAGTGTTTGCATTAGTTTCTCAAGGGTCAAAAATATCTTAAGTGTATAGCATCTCAGAATTGATGGATATAGTTTTGATTTATGGTGAAGTAAAACAACATGCTTTAGCAGCTTCTCGTTATTCATTCATCGGTAGTATTTCCAAAAACGTTTTTCCTTAAATGTTTGGGCAAGGATTGTCCATCATTAGTCCATTTATATTACCAAATCGGATGGATGGGGAAATGATATATCTGGACTTCTGGATGGTATGCCCTTAACTGTCCCAATGTGATTCTTCCATGATGGGGCTCCTCCTCATTTTCGAGAAAAAGTTAGGGAGTTCCTTAATGAAGTTCAAGGAGTACGATGTATTGGATCAGGGGGGCCGGTACCATGACCGACAAATTCTCCTAACTTAAATCCTTCGGACTCCTTTTTGTGGAGAGACTTAAAAATTGGAAGATTTAAGAAAAACGGAAAACAACGTCATATTTGAATTTAACAAGTTTTGGCAACGAACAGAGAATAATTGTTTGAAACGTTAACTAATATATTCAGTGTTAAGTAAAATATCTACTTTCTCAGTATAAGATATTTCATTCTTTTTTGACAAAACATAATTTGTAAAACCGACCCCTTGACTGATCCATCAGGCGCAAAGAATTATTTGTTAATATTTTCATATTTCAGTAGCAGGAGTACGCAGCTAAATAAAAAAAGTAACAAAAGGTGTCACACATAAGTAATTACAGACAATATACTATATCTTATACTAGAATATGTTTAGATCATCCTAGTTTCCTTGTTAAAGGGGGTATCACCAATAAATTGTTTGACACTTGTGAAAAACACAGCGTGTAAAATTGTAATACAAAAGTACTTTTTCACATTGCACCAGTTTAAAACAATTCATCCCACCTCCTTTTGAACTTTCTAATTACATCCGGCATTAAATGTGTAACTTTTGTAGAAAGAACTAGGGGAAGGAAAACTCCTCTGTGCGGATTGCAGCCGCTGACCCTAATACAGACATCCAGATACCCTGCATTTGTGCGGAAAAACATTAATTCTTAATTAAACTTTGAGAAAGCGTCCACGTTCTCGAAGTGCCTTAGAATCGCTTTAAATAACGAAAGTGTAAGCATTTTGTCGGGGTTTTACGGCCGGAGGCATTTAATTTAGAATTATATCAGCACTCATTGAGCACTTTGAAGTTATAAGGCGAGCTGGCTATGTGCGATAACAATAATTCTGCCCCCTGCAATTGTCTCCGTAATTAAAGCATATTTCAGATTTTACAACTTTCCTTCCTTTTTTGTTGGTTCTGATGCATTTTAACAACAAATATTAGTAAAAGAAATGTTCAACATGACTATGGGAACTAGAGTGTGCGATTTTAGGCCGCATCATACTTGTGAAACTGCTTTGTTGAACAGAATAGATAACATAGAGAACTAAATAAAATCAATGCAACAGAATTGGTACTAATTGACCTTTATAAAAGGTTTGATACTCTGAGTCATTATTTACTATTAGCTATTCTTTAGTCAAAAAACTTGGATGTTCCTACCTTTAAGTTTTTAAATTACTCAACAGATAGAAATAGAAGAATAAAAATAGCTTCTCATGTCCGGCTCTCTATTGGTGTTTAATAGAGTTCCATACGGCTCAATATTTGGCCCATTTCTTATTTCTTAATATACGAGCAGGGATGGGCAGGTAGACAATCGCAACGTAGACAACAGAATTGTTTACGCGTAGACAATGACCTAGATGTAGACATAGTTTGGAAATGTCGACAATGTAGATAATGTAGACAATGTCAACAATTCATTATAAAAACATCATTAAATAAAATAATATTGAACATATTTAAAATTGTAATTAGTATAACAAAATAAAAATTAACATTTCTAATTCCACTGCAGAAGCTGCTGTTGGGACTGTATTTTCTTTATAAATACTTATAGTAACATTATCATCCCCAGTAGTGGAGTAATCTGGTAGCAAATTTCTCTCAACGTTCTTCGTTTGCAGTTAATTTTTAGAATTATTATTTGCTTTTGAATTAAAAACTTTGTTAAAACTTGATTGATCTTATGATTTTTTAGACAACACATTTTTGAAAATATGTAAGTTTTTAATTTTATTTTGTTTATATTTGCGATAGGTAACTAATTCAAATCACCCAATGAATTAACATTGATATTGTAATTTTTCATACCTGTGTGCTTGAAGGCGTGCTGCAGCAGTGTTCTTTAAAACATTTTCACATTTCAAACAATTTGCGGCATATTTTTTATTCGATTTTACTAATTCGAATCGTAGCCAGCCAAATTGATTTTTCGTCCGCTCAATTTTGTTATTATTATTAAATATAATCACTATATTTAAAACAACACAACACTAGCACTAAATGATTAATTATACAGAATATAAAAAAGCATACGTGTGTCATGTACAAATTTTAGCTTAAACAGAACAGGTGTTCATCATTCTCTACATTGTCTACATCGTTTACATAGTTTACACGAAGTCTACACGTAGATGTCGACAATTAAATTGACGCGTAAATGTTCCTGTATACGAGTCTATTTCCAAAAGTAATTTAATATCGTAATATTCATTTATTTGCTGATACCCAAATGTATCACTCATTTCACTTGTTAAATATTCCACAAGCAGCACTTTTTTTGAATAACGATCCTGAGAATCTTCAAAAAGCCATGCTCTATACGTTAATCCAATAATTTACTACATATACATGTAATAGCCAAATATATCACACATTTCACTTGTCAGACATTCCGCAAGCAACATTTTCTTTGAATAACGACCTTGGGAATCTGCTAAAAAGGCTCTTTATATTAATCTAACCAAAACTGTAGCTACAGCATTTAGTCGAAAGATGTAAACATAATATTAATAAGCTTGTTCAGCTCAAACTAGTTGATCAGAGTGTTACCTTTTGTAATGAAGTTAAGAGTCTAGATATTATCTTTCTAACCACAGATTTAAAGTTCATATTACAAAATGTATCCATGTTGATGATTTACATGGTCAACATTCTTAAGTCTATGATATTCAGGGGAATCTTTCTAATATAGCCCATCAAAGTTTGTCGTTCTCCCAGCACGAATTCTCTTGTTGACGAGAGGGCAGTGCTTCCACAACATTCATAAAATACTGTCTCGTCTACCTGTTTGTAACATCTGCAAAGAGGTACTCCCTAATGCTTCCTAATGTAGTAAAGGTGTTTCCTTAGTCAACAGTGTCCAGTTTGACTACCTGTCACCAGGCTAAAGTTTGGCCTAGACAGCCAGGTCTTTTTGACCGTATACTTGCAGGAGAACTCTAGGAACTCTTTGGTGAATTGACAGCTGTTTGTTTCGTCCCATCGATTTATAAACTTTTAAAGGTGATTTGATTATTTTATCAAATACTGAGAACGAAAGTACACTTCAAACATATTGAGACCAAATGCTGGTTAGCCTATCAGCTTCTTTATCACCATTATACTCCTCGTGTCTTTTAACCCAGTACACAAATATGCGGTTGGCTACTAAGGCCATTGCCAGGTGCCCTTCTCGTGTTGATCTAGTCATTATATTATGATTACCCAAAATCAGCAGTGTGTCTCTGTGTAGGTTCCATTAGTTTTGTCCGTTGTATGCCTACAGGCAATTTGTTGGGCAGCAGATGGTTATACTCGCATCTGCTAATTTCGTTTGTACCATGTTAGCATGTTTATCAATTACCCACTGATATCGTATATATAAGGATTTGGAATATACCCCATATCCTGCGTCTTCCCTTTTGATTCGTCTATGAAGATGTTAATTACATCCTGACTAGAGGTCTACTCATCAATCTTGATGAGTATCACAAACTGGTGGAAAATACTATGAGTCTACCTATAGAAAAGGCATATTTCTGACGGTTTAGTACCACAGGCCACTCTTAACTTCTTCACATTCTACATATACAATTATAGTTGTCGACGTTACTTTTTTTAGATATATATCCCCCCCCCCCCTTCATTGCTATAAGGGTGTTGTTCACATACTTTCACTTATGTTCAGACAGATGATTACTTGTATTAGGTATCTGTAACATTATTCATTATTCAATAGAAAGCTGAAATTATTCTGGCCCATTTTTTAGTATTATCCATATTTAATTTTAGAGATCCCATTTATGGTAGGTAGGCTGACACCTCCACTCAATAATACTCAACAGTTCTTCAGCATTTAACTATAATATATATATCGTCTATTTTCATCACCCTTATTGACAAATGCTTAAAGTAGACTTTAATAATATATTTAAGTAATATCAAATATTTACCCTGGTGTGAATTTTCCTTCGACTTCTAAAATTGTACCCTTTAAAGTACGTGTCTTATCCATTTCAGGGCCATAAATAATAAAGCAAAAGTAGAGCAAAGCGTTTCTGGCAGTGCCTTAAAACTGGTGTTTTAAAAATATATATAAAGTAACCAAACCTCGGCGACCGCCGACCTACTTTAGATAAGGTTGGGGGTTTACGAATTCGATCTTTCACTCTTATCAAAGCCAAAGGCGACAGCGAGGAAATAAAATGGAAAAATTGCCCCGGAAATACTCGTTCTCTACTTTATACTCTAGTTAATAATCGATGCTCCATAAATTTCACTATAACGTGGGAAATAATTGAGCAGTATCGAATATAAAAAACGTTTCTAGTCGGGAATTTATGGCGGTCGGTTAAAATGTACATTTTTTAAATACTTTGGCGAGGAAAACGGCACTTGGGGATTATATTTTATATAAAATTCTGGAATGTAAACACAAGAGACGTCTTATATCCTCTTAGATTTTTAAAGGAAAAGTAGGCTGGGCCAATATCCGGCAAGGGTTGTAAATATTTTTTTATGCGAAAAGAAACCATTGATGTAGGTATGGCGTTTATAATGTATAAAAATTGCAAGATATTTTCTTGGCAACATTTGGAATAAAATAGCCTTGTATTAAAAAATTCGACCTTTACATATATTTTCATGTAAATTAACTACAACATTTCGAAAACAGATCAAATTAACGCCAGTTCTGTTTATAAAACATGTAGGAAACGACAATTATTAGCATTCCTTAAATACAACCACAAATCACGTTAGAACAACTATCGAAACTCTTTTGTGCAATATCATATCGTATATCATATCATGTCATATATTATATATCATATATCATATATCATATATCATATATCATATATCATATATCATATATCATATATCATATATCATATATCATATATCATATATCATATATCATATATCATATATCATATATCATATATCATATATCATATATCATATATCATATATCATATATCATATATCATATATCATATATCATATATCATATATCATATATCATATATCATATATCATATATCATATATCATATATCATATATCATATATCATATATCATATATCATATATCATATATCATATATCATATATCATACATCATATATCGTATCATATCATACCATATAGCATGTCATATCGTATTATATCAACTTTTTCATTCTAAGAACAAACAAGGCGCGTCAAAATATCCTAAATCACCCTGTATGTGCTTTTGATAATCCGTGTACAAATTCTGGTAAATTTCCACACATGTCGTATGGTTTCAGTGATGTGAAATTCGAAATGGTAATTTCCTTTTTGCTAGGTACAGGTCGACACATTAATGTAGTATGCTTAACGTGTAATTGAGAGTAAAAAATGCGCAACCCCACGTATCCCATCTCGCTACAAATGCAAACCGATCCCTTTGTACGTCCATCACAGTTATTGACGATACCGAATGATAATTATTCTCCATTAAATATATCTCGGGAGTTATAGCGGACATGCGCGTCCTTAGTTTGCCTCGACGAGGCAATACCTCATTTTAAAATATCTAACTTATAGTTAACTAAGAACAATGGGCATTCTCGATTCTCTGAGTTGCGTCGGTAGTGTATTCAATAAATACTGATGGGACAGTTAGCCATTAAGTGGGTTATTAGCATGATTGGGCAAAATAGAACAGCAAAGAGAAGGGAATTACAAACAAGCCAGTTGGATTAAATAAGCTAGTTCGATTAACAATCGGTTTTCATCATAACTCATGCATCATACACGCATTACCATGCACCATAGTCTCTGGAGGAAAGTTTTGATATAGGCCGCGTTGGTAAGATGTACAGGGCGGTAAAACGTTGAGATCAAAACTGGTTGTTCCCATTGTCAGCCGTAGCTTTTGGTTGCAGAGAGTAGGCCCCCTGGTAAAGCAGACAAGGTCCTAATTATTGGTCTGTATTGAAACAATCGACTGTCCATGGGTCTGAATGGTTATTAACTCTTCCGGACTAGACACAATCAATCAGATGCATCAAATACATCAGGTTGATTTTTCTTCATTCAGTGCCTTATTTATACAGGGTTCTCGAAACTATGTTTATTTATTCCGAAACTAGACGACATTTATCTAAATTGTTGTTCGAATCGCGTGTGGAAATTCCGCTGCTTCACCGATGTGTATATTTTTGTATTTGTTACATTACTAATTAAAACCACAAATTAATTATGTTAATAATTAATAACAATAGCGGTAACAGCAGTTGAATTTGAAGTATAAAATAAGTGTTATGAAATGTTATTTATTTCATTCCTTATAAATTTCATTAAATTTTTTTGTTCGGTTGCCGATTGCATATTTAGATGTCAGATTTTACACCGGACCAGTTTTCAGTACCGTCCAGAAGTGTATTTTTAAATCATTTTTGAACTGGCCTTTTTGATTTTTTTTAACAAATTTTTTTTTTTTAGATAAGTTCTGAATCACACTGTATACAAGCACTCCTTAAAACAAATATTCCCGTTTCAATAACACCTTGTGTATTGATAATAATTCTGACTAAAAAACTATCAAATAAACGGCAAGTTTATCTTGTCAAGACGAACATGACCTTTATTAAATTTCTCTAATGCCCAATGTAGGACACAGACGTAATGAAAATTTTAAACTCGTTCCATTTCGGAACATTCGTTCCTGTTGGGGTTTTTACAGGAGCTTCCTTATACCACAAGACACGTGAATCTTTTCATATATTTTGCAGTGGCTAACTTGTGATTCAAAAGATAATCTGTCCTATTAGATCCGGATTTTCTACGGAAAGCTTAAACCTGTGATAAATTTTGTCAAGAGTACCTTTTTGTGTTGTTTTCTTTGTGGACTTAAAGCGGCAAAGTTTCAGGTTGGAAGATAAAAGTGAGGAAGGAATAAATTTGATATAAAACAATTCAGTGACAGTGATTATTCTTTTAATAACACCTTTAGTTTTTATTGTAGGAAGGGTCACGAGTTGGCATATCGACATTGCAATATCTAATTTGTTTGTTCATACTTTAAAGGATGATTTTATCTTGTTTTAATTTGTTTCACCATTGTCATGAGCATAGTGTTATTGTATAATTAATTGACCTGAACCATAAAACTAGAAGAAAAAGATATAATAATATTTATAAGAAATGTTTTTATTTCTTCGTTTTAATTGCTTAACTCTAGACTAGATTAGTCTATTATACAATAGAAAAATTGCAATTAATTATATAAATAAGCTTTTTTATGTGCTACTCATCTCTACTTAAAAATTTCGAACCACTAGAAAGATTATTCTTTTGATCTGATGATCAACCCCCCTAAATGTTTAATAGATATTAATAACATTATGTAAAACTAGCTACTCTGTAAGATATAAAATTAAGCATTTTTAAGCTTTTAATACAGGGTGTTAAAAAAAGAATGTAAAATATTTAAGGAGGTAATAGTATGAACCAAAATAAGCAGAAAAGTCTCAATAAATATGGGTCCGCAAAGTAACGGTTGCGGAGATATGGAATGTTTTATGTTTTTTAGCCCCTTTTCTTATTTTGCAAAAACATTGTGTATTTTCTTATAATAGTTGGTTGATGTTTAGTGAAACAAACAGTACGTATTTGACAGTTGTTCTCAGTGCACAAGGTTTCTTTCGCTATGGCTGGTTACTCTAACGCAGAATTAACAGACATGCATTTCATGTATGGTCGTGCTAATGGGAACGCCACCGAAGCGCGACGTCTTTATGTTGACGCTTATCCAAATCGTCAGATTCCTTCACAACGCATGTTTGGAAAAATTCACCAAAGATTGCGTGATACCGGTTCCTTGAGCAAACAGTGCCATTTATCCGGAAGACCAAAGTCGGTATCCACTCCTAGAGCAGAAGAAGAAATTCTAGCATTGGTAGAGCAGAATCCAGGTACGAGTGTGCGGAGAATATCAGCCGAGGTAGGAATTAGTGGTCCTCGTGTTTGGAGAATCCTTCACGAGCAACTGCTTTATCCATACCATGCGCAACGAGTACAGGCCTTAAATCCAATAAATGATCATCAAGCACGTTTGGTTTTTTGCCACTGGTTTCTACGTCATGATGCTGAAGACCCTCGTTTTCTTGTAAACATTCTTTTTACTGATGAGGCCGGGTTCACAAGAAATGGAGTGTTTAATTTTCACAATACGCATATTTGGGCCGACGAAAATCCTCATGCTCTAATAGAATCTGGACTTCAGGCACGTTTTTCATTAAACATTTGGATGGATAGGTATTGTAGGTGACAGGTTTCTAGGTCCTGTTGTTTTACCAAACCGATTAATACGCGCTGCTTATCTCAACTTTTTGCAGAACACACTGTATGAGGTTTTGGAAGACATTCCTTTGAATCAGAGGCAACAAATGTGGTTCCAGCATGATGGTGCTCCAGCTCATTTTTCCATGGCCGTTAAGGAGCATTTACACCAAACTTATCCACAGATGGGTAGGAAGGGCCGGACCTGTTTTATGGCCTCCAAGATCGCCTGATCTGAACCCTCTAGATTTCTTTGTTTGGGGATATTTGAAGACATTAGTTTATAGTACCCCTGTAAACAGCCTGGAAGAGCTGCAGCTACGGATTAATCAAAAGTGTCAAGAAATCCAAACCATCAAGGAGGGTGTTTTCGAAAGAGTTCGAATATCGTTGTGACGAAGATGTCGTGAATGCTTGAAAATGGACGGAGGGCACTTTGAACATCTTCTGTAACTTTGTTTGTTGTTTGTTTGTTAAAAGCTTCCTTCGTCGGTTTATTTCTAACAAAATAAAATGTTTGAAAAACGAATAGTGGTCCATATCTCCGCAACCGTTAGTTTGCGGACCCATGTTTATTAAAACTTTTCTGCTTATTTTGGTTCATACTATTACCTCCTTAAATATTTTACACTATTTTTTAACACCCTGTATAATGCTAGAGAGGTTCGCCTTTCTATGGTCGAAAAATCGGAAAACAAAAAAATACTGGTCAAATAATTTCTCACGTTGATTCTGTACTTATTTTTTCCTAGTATGTCTGAATCACCCTGTATGTAAGTAAGTAACATATTGACAAGGATGCAAGTCCTTTATCTTTGAGGCTGCGATCGCCCAAGATGTAGTATTACGTCTACCATAATTAAAGAGACATGTATTATTCAAACTCTAATTAAGGGGTCTCCAAATTTGCTAAATAATCTATCGCTACCTTGTATGCTTTGCCAGCAATCAAGACCGCTGCATTATGAGCAAACTACACATAAAACGAATTACATGAAACCGTGTAATAAATTATCAGCTGGTTAATTAAGATCTGCGCAATAATCCCGGTGAGAAAAAATTAAAATCATGGCCTGATTTAGTGCCCCGTTGAAACGACTATTAAATAGAACGGTGGTTGCAATTTCAGATGCCACCATTGAGTTATGCGTTGCCGTTCCTCTTGATTTATTCGTTGCTAAAAATTGTTTTGATTAAAGTGCACATCGCTACGCTCTTTTACATAAATTTTGTTTACGATGCTTTCAGATAAATGCCCTCATAGTGCGCAATGTGTTCCATCATATTTTAAAGCTGTATTAGTGAGTTTGCTTTGACTCGGACGCTTTTAGTGATGTTTGCTATGAAGTTTCATCTTGATTACTGCGATTTTGTATAAAGGAATCTAGAAATTATGTAAATATCAGTCGAATTATCCAACTGTGTAATGAAATATTCACATGAGATAATATAGGTATACAGGTCCGGAAAGTTCATGTCTTTCCATTGCTTTTGTGATAATAGTCCAGAACCCTTGTCGCCTAAAACGGGGGGAATGGACCTTCCAAAGCAATTCGTATACGATTAGAAACTTTTAACCTTTTCATAACTTACCCTTCGAAAGTCAATAATAGACACCTTGCGTATGTTGGTCTAATATATCGTTAGTTTGGAACAAGATAGTCTTAACTCAAAATTTTTATTTTTCAAGATTTAGTGGTGTATCTACTCCAAATATTGCATATTTTTATGTGTAAAAGAGTTACAAGTGAACTTTACTTAATAACCGTCGAATTGCGCTGCGTTGAAATGTCACATCTCCAACATTGGTTTTGTGCTTTAGACAAACCTATCACAATTAGTCGTGCTGTGACGTTTAATGAGATGAGATGAGCAAATTTTGGAAAAGAGTGTTACAAGTCGAAATAATATCAATAAGAAACTAGTTTCTTTATGTGTATTTATATGCAAAATTGTCACATTTTTAAATAGATCAATCATTCTCATAAGCTAAGTACCTTTTTTGTTCCCATTTCATACATTAAACCGTAATATTTTGCGCAGTTTTATAAATATTTTTATAATAATCTTTAAAATTGTATTATTTTTGTCTACTTTAATAAAATAATTTAGTTTATTAGAAATGTATTTCATTTTATTACCTAAACTCATGTTGAAAAAAATATGTGAAAGAGAGTCACAACTCGGAATTATTTAACAAAAATAACAATAACAAAGTGCCAAAAACCAAAGTAAACAAATAAAATTATTAAAAATACAAAGACCTATCCACACAAATATTTTAACATGATTCAAATATTATATATTTATTTATTTTCCAATATTTAGAGTAATATTATTTATAAAACTTTACCGAGCTCTTCTGAAAATTTACATTTTTTGAGTTATGACAGTCTTGTTCCAAACTGACGATATCATACAAGTTTTCGATCTCGAGCGCCGTAAGCAACATTGTCAAACACCCAACAATAAAATTTTCTACATTTCTTCAGTTTTCGGCGATTTTAACTCTGTAGCACCAGTTTTTGATTATAACTCGAGTAAATTTGCCACAGACTAGAACCGTCTTTGTAAACCCAATAGTTTCCGAAATGCAGCATTTCAAAATTTATTAACTTTCTTGAATCCGGAAATGTTTAGCAATATTTTAATGTTATGCGGACATTTTGACATTATAAGCCTACTTTCTTCACAAATTGCCCTTTGGATTTTTGATAATGTTGCGTTCAGTGCTCGAGATCGAAAACTTGGATTATTCATTGGGCCAACATCATAGACAACTCAGCAAAAAATCTGAACTACCGGATCTGACGCAAGATATGACTAAACTATATAAGGAACTATAACTAAGCAAGTCAATAAGCATCTATTCAATAGAAATTATCATATTCTCAATGCCACGCGAATTAAATAATACATACCACAATACTTTGTTTGTAGAAGAAGGAACTCAAATCCGTTAAAAATAAATCGTGCACCACCGGTGTTAGACATATTATTTAGTTTAGGAAGGCAGGAAAAATGACGTCAGCTGAATGAAAACTAGGCTAGAAGTAAAGAGTGGACCGACATATTAGGATACCAATGACCGCTGGGCGTGAATAACCATATGCATTCAAATGCTATATCTGTCCTATTTTGTTTATGTGAATAACATATCCAGAGCAAACAAAACAAAAATCAAACAAACATATAATTCCACTGCCTTGCGTTGTTGAATGTGTTATATTCTCTATCTGTTTTAACAAGAGTTCATTCTTCTGTTAACTTCTTTCTTTCTTATTGTAAACCTGATGCAACATCTGTATATACTTACTAAGGGTAGATCCTGATCTGTTGCATGCAGTTACTTTAAAAAATGTCCATCCTATAGACATGGAATAGTAAAAAATCAGTTTATTGAACCACTCATTAGGCTATAGTGTTTAGTCGACAATATCAATTTTTTTAAACAAGCTTCCGATGAAGAACAACAAGAATTATACATTTATTGCTCTATTGTACAGGTGGCTTTAATTATGGGTTATTTCGGTTGCTGTAGAGCTCAAGACCTTTTGAATATAAAGATTAATCATTTTGAAGATAGAGGCTGCGTTGTGGTGGATGACATTACGGGAAGTAAAACAGATATCTGTATGAAGATTACAATTATGGAAGAAAACGAGTTCTCTGCATTGGGTCTAGTGAGGAAGTATATGTCTTTGCGTCCGTCGGGTTCAGAAAGATTTTTTTTACTATATCGCGAAAAACGTTGCACAGTTTAGCCCGATGAGAAACATATATTTGGAAAAATGCCAAACAAAATTGCTATTTATTTGGGCTTGCCAGATCCAGAAGCTTTCACGGAGCATTGTCTACGGATGACTTCCGCGACTGCCTTGGTCAATGCAGGAGCAAATATGACAACATTGAAGAGATGGTGGATGGCGAAGTTCAACGGTAGCAACAAGGTATTTGGCTGACAGCATGGAATTGGAAAATAAAACTGCAAGAATGTTGCCTGGCATGTCATATGAAAGAAGTGGAACATCAACTGCATGTTTAACTACCGTCATAGGCAGTGACACTAGTTCAACAGAAAGTTCTTGCAATTCGGGAAATAATTTTAGTGGAAAGTTCAATAATTGTTGGAGTATTTTTGTAAATACATTAGAGGCATTTAAGGATTTATAACTACTTGGTATAAGTCCAAAGGGAGTTATGAACATATTTATACTTACCGTAACCAAGGATTTATTTGTGTATAATGTATTAGTGTGAAATAAATGTATTATCATCTCCTGCTTTCAAATAAATGTCCTTCGTTCCAAAAAAGTTGATATTTGTAAGCCAATATTACTACAGTATGCAAATTGATAATGTTAAAATCTGAAAATACATTTCTGTTCTAATCTTCACATATGCAACATATCCGTAAGTATTTTATTTTTATTTAATTATCGCAAAGTACCTAAATAAATTAATACAGCAAATTTAAACATACACACTCTATACTATTAGACCCATATAAACAATGGTATACTATAGCTCTAGCACAGCATTCAGGATAGATGCCTCCAGGATAATTTTAAACTTTGAAACACATTTAACTAACAAAGCCTGCACCCCATCAGTGCTGCTCTTCGTCTTGCTGCAAGCGAAATTTTAATTTAACTAATGAACGCTTTATTTTCACATACTCTGCAGCAAAGCAACGCAGAGACAAAATAAATTTTAATTATTGAGAGACAATGCCATTAGTATAGCTTGAATCACTCTTGATGCCTTTTTTATAATGAAAACGGATCCATTTCAGAAAAATGTTTGCACTCCTTATTAATTTAAATTAAAAAAAGTTTTCATATGAATATATTCAGCTAACATGAAGAAATATAGAACTAGCGTACTATTGGATTATTAATTTATTTTATTTTCAAAGAGTGACTCAAAGATAGTTAAACAATTTTTTTGAATTTACGGCTTATTGATTAGGAACGTAATTATTATGGATAAAATAAATTTTCTCATCACTGGTATTTAAATAATAGTTACTTATGCAACAAGTACAAAAAGTAAGTGTTTGTTGCACGCGATGTGAAATTGTTCAACGGGGCCGTTAGGCCGAGTAGGACAACACGTCGAGTGCAATAAGCACTTTTTGTACGAGTTGTATACAATATTTTTTTCTACGTTCTGGCAAAAAACAAAACTTTATTGAACTATATTTAGTGCAAAAAGTGGTTCTTTATTGCACTAGTGTAATAAAATGTTTATTGCATTCATCTGTCATTCTACTACAGCGTTTTGTCATCGTGACAAACATACACGTTCAAATCGATGTCACATTTTCCTAGACTTGTCATCTAAATAACATTTTTTTGTTTTTGCATGAACGTAGAAAAGATATTGTATGCAACTCGTACAAAAAGTGCTTATTGCACTCCGCGTGTTGTCCTACTCGGCCTGACGGCCTCGTTGGACAATTTCAAGTCGCGTGCAATAAACACTTACTTTTTGTACTTGTTGCATAAATAACTATTCTATGTTCATGCAAAAACCAAAAAATATTTTATTTAGATGACACTTACTAAGTGTAGGAAAATATATCGATTTGAACGTTTATGTTTGTCATGATGACAAAACGCTGTACTAGGATAGATCAATGCAATAAACATTTTATAGCACTAGTGTAATAAAGAAGCACTTTTTCTACTAAATATAGTTCAATAATGTTTTGTTTTTTTTTGCATGAACGTAGACAAATTTATTTATATATTTATATAAACACTGACACAGTAAAAATACAACGAAATAATAGCCCTGAACAGTTTTGCTACTCGTCTGTATGAAATGTAACCCCCAATCACAAGACGTTGACGAAGGATTGATACCAATTGAATTAGGCTAATAGTTCTGAAATTCTGAAACTGCTACAACCACCTTAAGTGCACACCTTTATCGGTATATGAACAGCACTCCACCAAGTCATTGTTACATATTTTCCGTTTTTCTTATATACGTACAATATATTGATTTGACGCCCTTACACATGAATTCATTTCTACCAGTAACTTCTTATAAAAATTGTCAAAATCATCCTCGCTTTCGTTGGCCAGTCTCTACCGTCGCTCCAAATGCGGGGCAACAAATCCTCGCACATCGATTTTTGCATGTCTTTCTGTTCACGGGTGAGAACTTTAGGCACCATCTTTGCGCAAATCTTTCCCATATTCAAATTTTTGTGTAACATCTTGCAAACGTTTTTTTTTTTGTTGACGTTTAACTCGTCAGACAACGCACGAATGCTTAAGCGCCGGTCAGACGTGATCAGTGCACGCAAACGGTCAACATTCCCGTCAGTATGAGAGGTGACAGGAGCGCCTTCACGTGGATCGTCTTCTACCGATTCACGCCCGTCTTTGAACCGATTTGCCCATTCAAACACGCGTGTTTTCGACATGCGCTCGTCTCCATACTCTACGTGCAATGTTCGAAGTATTTCCGCAGGTTTTTTGCCAGATTTCACTTAAAACTGAATCACAATACGTTACTTGTAATTTGAGTTACGCATTTTCACGACGCCACTAAAAAAGTTACTTCCAAAAAATACACATAAAAGACAAACCAAACGTGCTATCGACTTCAACCTTGGACTAAAACTAAAAGGAAGGTCCCCCCTCTCTATAAAAAAACGTTGACGAGCGATGCAGTGTTGCCAGTTTACAAGTTATAACTAAATTCCCGGAACTTATTTGCCACACCTCGTATATCGATTCTATCTTTTGTTTGAAACTTCAGTGTACTGGACATATACTTGTGTTAAATTTTAATCAGATTTGAATGTTCCAGTACAGTAGCTATAAATGATCTTACAATAGAATGATACAGTTTGAATATTCCAGTACAGTAGAAATAAATAATCTAGATTGACATAGTTATGTGTAGTAGTAACCATTATAAAAAAATAAGCTATTAATCATACTTGTGGTGAATATGTATCACAGATTAGACACGTAAATATACAAAGCCTTATACATATTACCAGGGGACATGTACGCAATTAGAATGGATCTCCTAATGACATAGAGGTGGATTGTAGTTGCATAGCAATAATTACATCAGAGTTGGCCGGACCGACGCTGAACTTCATCAACAATAATCACGCTTAATATGAAACGCATTACCATAACATTGAGCACGAATTCAAAGCGTACACAATGCGTTAATAAATGTATATCTCCCCTGTGATTCCCGCTATTAGATAATTACTGATTTGAGTCTTTTCAACTGGAGAATATAGATTTATTGTGCGGATATGTATAGGAATGACATACCTCTATATTATTTGCCTATTTGTGAAATACGAGCCATTGACTAGTGTATTCCATTATAAATAGTATTTAAACAGCTTACAGGATGTTCCAAAACTAAATGCAAGTGCAAATAAAACTAAAAATCAAATTACATTTTCAAAATAATACCACTATGGATCATAGAATGCTCATTAATTACTCTGCAAAAATGAAATTTTCCACTGTGCAATTCAGGATGCGTAAAATTTTCATGTTAACAGTTCAACACACATTTTGCATAACATGTTTAAAAAGTAGTAATATAATAATATTATATTACTATTTTTAAAATTATAAATATTTTACATTTAATTTGGCAACATTCGACAATCTTTGGAGGAGACTCTTAACTATTCGAGATGCCTTTATACTATTTTTCGTACAACCACTTTATGAATACAAAATAACTCAAAAATTTTAAAATAATATTTGTCTCGTGTCTCGTATATCCACCGGACTAAGTAGGTTTTGTCGTTACCATGGATACGCTTGTAATTTTATTTTCAATAGTTTTGTCAAACGAGTGAGCCTGGGGCATAGGATTCCTGATTCCTAAAAAATCTGAAGAACGTTACGGAAAGACATATAATAGTTTCAAAAAGTGGTATAAAGGGAGTTATGGAAAGAGCATAAATGAAAAATTCTTTTTGGCATAATCTGTACAAAAAAACCAAAAAATAACATCTTCTGCTCTATGAGCTATATTCTATATTAAAAGCAGCCATTTTTTTATACGATTTCACTGATATTTCTGAAATTTCTATGCTGATTGCATTTCTTAATAGAAAAAATATTAGACATACGCCAAAAAAGCCAGTATTTTTATCAAAGAAGAAATGACCAAATTTTTAATGGAAGCACCAAACGCAACATTTCTGATTCATAAGGTGCGTTAATATTAATTTTTAGTATTAAAAACTTAAATCCGATTTCTAAACATTTGTAGGGGGCAATGTTATTAAGCGTTTCAGGAGCTTATAGGAGGAAAGAGCTGTATAATAGGCACATTCAAGATATTGAAAATCTTGATTCATATATAATTCTGAAAATTCCGAATACCAAAACGTATGCGAGTCGCTCATTTGCTGTTACAAATAAGGAAGATGAAGAAGTTCATTATTTGCAAATAATTCAGCAGCTTTAACTAATAAAGGTGTACAGATATTTTAGGGTTAAAAAGACATAGTGGTTGGAAATCTTCGGCTGTAGCTGAAAGCTATATCGAGGATTCTGTTTCTAAATAAATTAGATTTTTCTGAAAAAATAAGCCATCGGCCAATATTGCTTCAAGTTCTGCTGTCTCGCATTCTACGTATTATGTCAATACGCTTAATACAAACCATACTGCAATAAGTCTGCTTTTCCTATTAGTATTAATAATTGTAATAATTGAACGTTTCATTTTAATATAAATAAATAGCATCGATGTTATTACTTATTGGATGTTTTTTCACAACAAATAATATAATTTACTTACCATTCATTCCTGTCAAAACCAGAACAGTAAGTAATTACTTACCGACGCGGTTATGCTTGGCAACCTGTAAACATAACATACTAAAACTAAGTATGGTAAACAATCGGAAATGGAATGGTCGTACAAAAGAGCATATTAAGTGTCAGGAACAGTACAAAAAATCAGCTTAAGCATGAGCGGTGAAATGCAAGGGTTTTAGAGAAACACATCACTTTGAGATATTGACGACAATTTATCACGCTAAGCAAAAATTAACTGTACCTACCAATTTCGCCACACCGCAGTACATCGCAATATTAATTCCTGATAATTTCGTTCACAGTTAATAAATACCGAGAGCAAGGAAGAATACATATGCTTACGTCTGACATTCCCTTATTTTAACGAGACTCATGATGACATCTTAATTAATTCCGCAGGAGTTCCAACGTGTTATCGCCGTCTTATGCCAGGAATCTGACAGGCACAGCACAGCGAGATGTAGGCACCACATATTAACAGAATAAATCAATGGGTAATTTTGCTCCAGATGTTTAAAATTTATTGTCAATTAACTTTAAATACGAGCCCAGGCTCATAATAGTGGTAATAATTTGTAACTATATTTTTGAAGATAATGTTAAACTTAAAACAAAGAAAATTTAGTCAAAACTATTACAACTATATTAAAATGTATACTTTTAAGTAGCTGAAACTGAAAATTATAATTAAATTACGTAAAGAAACAAATCAGTATAACAAAAAATGTATTTCACGTGGTGGGTCATAATAGTTCGGCCAAAACTTAATATTGCGTTACGTCGCCTTTATTAGCAATAACCGCCTTAATTCCACTGTGCATTGTATCCACAAGTCGTGCACACTCTTCTGATAGAATCTTATTCCATATATTTTGCAAAGTAGCTTTTAATTCGGGTACTGTACGCGCTGGATTTTTTCGAAGTTGCTTCTTCATGTTGTGCCCTAGTGTCTCGATTGGAGACAAATCTGGACTAGAAGACGTCCATTTTAGAACGGGAATGTTATGTTCTTGAAACCACGTCTTCACATTTTTCGCAGTATGGCAAGGTGCACCATCCTGTTGGAACATGAAGTCACCGTCATCGGCTGCACATTGTGCGATAGACGGTAAAAAACTTGCTACCAATATCTCCTTATATTTTTGGGCGTTAACAACTCCATCGATGAAGTGTAATTTGCCCACTCCTTTGGCAGACATACAACCCCATATCATAACTGATGCTGGGAACTTTATTTTTTTTACTAGACAGTCATTATGGAATGCTTCGCTGGATGTTCGTAACACCCTTTTACGGAAGTCGCCCACACAAACATCAAATTTGGACTCATCACTCCAAATTATATTGTACCACTCTCTTTGAGTCCAGTTCTGATGTTCCTGAGCCCACTTTAGTCTATTGCGTTTTTGTAAAGTTGTCAATAGTAGCTTTTATTTTGCCTGTTAAAAAAAATTGGATGCCAACAGTTTCTACCAAAAAAAAAAACGAATAAATTTTACCTTATAAAATTTGTATCCTATTTTTCTAATAGTCCTTTTTTTTGTAGACAACGAAATATCCTTGGCTATACTTTCTCTCCATAAAACAGTTATCTCTTTAGTGTTAGATCTCCGATTTGTTTTCACAATTCTCCGTAAAGCTCTTTTATTTGCTTCTGTAATTGTAGATGGTCGGCCGGTTTTAATTTTTTTATCAACTCCATTAGTAGTTTTATATAAATTGATAATGTCTTGAACGGTAGAACGCGGCACAGAATGAGAAACTGAAAATCGACGTGCCGAAACACCCTTCTTATGGGCATTAATGATGGACAAACGAAAATCTTTACCTAAAGGCTTACCACGAGACATTATGCCACAGACCATATGCATTATGCTTTAAAAATGATTTGGAACTAATACTGACAGTTGTCTTGTTGATATATTTCATAATTGCTTTGTTTTGACTAGTCAGCTCAATATAATGGCAATTACGATACGCGGCCGAACTATTATGACCCACCACGTGAAATAAATTTTTTGTTATACTGATTTGTTTCTTTACGTAATTTAATTATAATTTTCAGTTTCAGCTACTTAAAAGTATAAATTTTAATATAGTTGTAATAGTTTTGACTAAATTTTGCACTGTTGTTTTAAGTTTAATATTATCTTCAAAAATATAGTTACAAATTATTACCGGCCGAACTATTATGAGCCTGGGCTCGTATATTGCCGAGTCGGGGACGGTAAGCCGATATTCATTTTTGGCTGTTTTTTATCCTTACGTGTTCGCGTAAACATTCTCGCTGAAAACACAGAGATCATAATCAGAATAACTTTAAACAAACCAGAATTAAGGCGGGGACGTGTTGTTACTCCACTTACTATACTACGTGACAAAGAATGTCTCTGGGTGAAAGTAAAAATTGATTACATTTTCAGGTAATCTGTTAAGTTTTTTTTATTTTGGAGTTTGCATAGAACGTACTTTGATAACGTAGCTTTCTGTTTTTAAAAACTTCTGCTCACCTATAGCACGTGCTGTAAAGCTTGCTACAAACGACATTTTTTTTAAAGCTGATTATGCCTAGAGTACGTAGTGTAACACAACCAAAGCGGGTTGTCGGTTTAACACGGCGACCAGAACTTCCAGCCATAATTTATAATGAGTTTAAAGATGTAGTAAGCAAAGGTTGTCAACTTAAAGAGGTCAATTTGTCGTTAAACGAATTATTTATTGTTTCCCATCAACTTCGATTTACAGACAAATAGAACTAAAAGCTTCTCCGGCCATATGGTGTTCTTTTAGCAACAGAAAGCAAAAAATATTCTATAAGAAACGTTGGGATTCTAGAAAACAAGGTTAGATAGTGTAAAATGTCTTAGATTTGTATAAAGTCAGGGACGAGACCCTAAAATACAGGCAATAGCCAATAACCAATCCCTTTCTCAAGGGTGGAATCGAACAAAGTTTGTAGGTACCTTGGGGTAGGATCTCCGTTCTCGTGTCCAGGCAGTACAGATCTACCGCGGTAAATAAATTGTAATTGCTGAGAATTAGAGTAAAGCCATAAACCCAGTTCTTAATGCTACTCTCCGTATCTTGTCATGTGCCAATTGAAGATTCATAAAGTGTCTCGTTTAATATCTGTTGTAACAGCTGTTTTTTTCATTTTTGTTAACACTTTATTTATATTCTTTTTTAATGTTGTCAAAACCTTTATGTGGAAGTTTGGCGTTTTATTTTTAGTATGTCTGAGAAGTGTCTTAAAGGAGTGACTACGAGACTCTGGATTATAAAGCCCAACATGAGTAAATAACTAGATAAATCGCTACAATATTTCAAAAATCTCACATTTAATAAATTCAAATTAAATAAAAAAATTTTGGTTTCAATCGGATTAAGGTCGTTATGGTACTGCCCGCAACGACAATTAAATACCATCCTCATGTTATAGTAGATTTGGGCAGAGTTTCTAGGTTAGTGACTTTGACAAAGAGCGGATCGATGGGTTGCGGGAAGCAGGCGTGTCGGTGAGAGAAATTTCTAGGACGAACAAATCCTTACGTACAATACTACGGTGTTATCACGCGTGGACACAGAGCGATAGGCATCAATCATCGTAAAAAAACTACAGAGCGCGAATATCGTCAATTGTGACTTTTAGCATTCAGAGACTGATTTATCAGCAGCCGAACTATTGCAAATCAGTGGTTTGTAGAACCTGGGGGATGATCGGTATGTCTATTGCTCTACTGTCTTATTGTCCACATGGGGTGCTGCCTCTCACTCGTCAACATCGAGCGAACCACTTACAATGGTGTCGAGAGAGGATTCAGTTGGGGCAAGAATGGAATCAGGTGATCTTTAGTGACAAATCCCGTTTTTGTCTGAAGATGCAGCAGGTCGTGCAGGGGTGAAAAGACGACATGTCAATGACATCATGCCATCATACTATTACTTTTATTTTTAAGAGTTAGGTAACAGGCGAACGGCAGCTACCAGGAGGCATTAGGTCGGGGTTGCCAGTTTGTGATTTAAGCAATCGGAAGAATCGAGTACTTGAGATGCATTGAAGGAAGATAAACAAATTTAGATTTTAGTTTGAGCGCCAGCCTATATATATAAAAAAACAGGAAACTACTATCTCCGTTGAGAATGGAGCAGTTAAATAAAGTTATTAACAAAATAAAATTCACACATTTATTTCTCACTATGAACCTTGATGGTAGCGATAAAAGAAATCGGAAAGCTGACAGAGCTGACTGCAGATCTAATAATAGTACTTCATACGTGTCTCACCTCCACGGTCTAATTTTGCAGGATGGTATAGAATCTACGTGCTCTTTCTCTCTCTTTAGTTACTTTAAGTAGTTATTTGATAAAATTTTACTTTAATATTCAAACCAATAAAAGCAATCCAGTTAAATAAAATAGAAATTATCTGTGACTTAAGTTTTCCTTACAAGGAAATATTCAAATAAACGAAATAATACATCTAAAAAATTATTAGATCAAAATATCAAAGAATTATTACAATCTAAAAATTATTGTAAAGTATTAAACTGTAAATAATTTCCAAAACTTATTATAGTCGAAGAATTATTTTCGTTTCCAATAATTATTCTGAAAATTATTCCGGGCACTGAAAAGCGAGGGATTAAAAAAATTGAATGTTCTTGATTAGGACATGGTCGACAAAGTTGCAGATTATTAAAAAGAAATTTAATTTATAACAGTAAAATTATTAATAATAATAATAAAATCGACGTGGAGTACTAATTAATACCAAAAACAAGGCAGGAAAATGGCAGTTTGCTTGTTCCCTTCTGGTTTTGTTAGTATTATTTCAACAACAAATTAGAACTATGTCATTGGCTATTCAAGGTTAAGTTGATAATCATTTCGGTCAGTGGACGCGCGGTTTAAGGCGTTAGTACTTGAATCGAGGTGACTAGACGGCGTTGGTTCGAGCCCAGCTGCCGGTAGACCGAATATAAGCTATATTCGTGGAGAGGATTGACACCCTCTCTGTGGGTATGGTAGGGTGGAATAGTGTTAGCTTGGGTCAATGTGAGAGATTGATGCCGGTTGATATTTGACTACCCCCCTAATTAATGAGGTTTTCCAGGTTTTCCTCATTCCTGCACTGAATAGTGGTTAGGGCCTACCAACGTAAGTCGTTCCTGGGCACAAATGCGGCCTGCTTAATAATAATATGCCGCCCCCTCTCCCGCACAAGTCTCCGACTTCTGGGCTAATCCCTGTGATTAGAATGAGGGATAGAGATATTATTATTATTATATTATTTAGGAAATCTAAAAATGTAAGTTTCAGTAGGTATAAAGTATGTGCAGTATGTGCTGCTACCAGAGTCGAGTGTGATAACCAAGCGCTTGACACTTGCCAAATTTGATCTAACCTCATTATATTTGTTTATTTTCACCTAGCAAAACTTTACAATAAATGGTAAAAAGCAAATAATATCTATCAGTATTTACACTGGATATTTAAATAATCATGGTGTTCGCTTCATATGCATACATATACAGGTAGTCATCATAAAGTACATACAAATAAGTTGAAAGAACAATAAAAATTATGTTGCAAATAAATTATCTAATATGAATCATTTCAGAATAAGCAGGGTTACAGGTGAAATTCATATTTGCAAAGAGATATTATAGTTACATCTTAATCTATTTTGACAACGGTGGATACAAATTTCACAATTGGGAGATGTCTATTTCAAAATAGGAAGCAAAAACATTTGATTATTCTTAACTGCAAATTAAAAATGTTACAATATAGTAGGCATTATGGTATAGAGTGCTATGCGAATGGTAAGTATACCTACACTGTACTGCTTTTTATAGCTTTTGCTGATATTAATATCTAGATATTAACTATTAAACTTAAAACAGCATATACACGTATACCATATTATCCTTATACCATATCTGCTAATTCTTGATCTCAAAATATAATAATTTAAATCAATTTACAGTTGATGAGACATGCACGTTTGTGTCCGCACTATTAATATTTTTGAATAAATGCTTAAGTTCCGCGTAATAATTACTTAAAAATCATGAATTAGTTAATTACTCATACCACTTTATATCACAGGTTGCTTAATAATAACCTTTTATTTCCATCATAGGTGTAATTTGAAGAAGCGCACTTATTTTATTAACATCCTGTATATTTATTTTCCATAAACCACATTTTGCTCGTTTACATAACAGCGGGAGCTTCATAATAATTATAAAGTATTACCGAGGCCTTAACCCACGACCTGTGCCTGTTGAAGCTTGATTAATGAACTTAAGGAATCCAGTTTTGCTGTAATATGAGCTTTATACATCATCGGCTTATAATGTCACGTACCTACTGTATATTGCGCCCGGCACATAAGTCTGTGTAAGTTTTCTTGTGGTATGAATGTGGGACCATATGAAAAAAGTAATATTAATCACAAACGGATATTTTAAAGTTAATCCCCCAGGAATTAAGAGGCGATTGACCGAAATTATCCACAGTAGTTGAAAATTAATTATCTGGACAGTATAACTTCTTGATTTTGTTGAAAGAGGAAAATAATTTAAACTCTATAAAACAAACGCAGTTGCAGGATAAATTCGTCTTGATGTATTTATGCAGGGTGATTCATTAATAATGGGCAATCTCTGAACTAGAGATACTACACACCACAATATGGCGATTGGGCCAAATATGCCTTATCCGAATGTTGCTGGTTTAAAAAATACAGGGTGTTCAATGTTAGAATTTTATTTAGAAATATCCCAATAACTTTGAAACCTGTCGGAGTATTAAAAAAAAATTGACACAATTATCTTTTTTGGCACGGTAAATAAGAATTTTGAACTAAATCTGACGTCACTAGTAGAGGGCGCCATTTATGGCACAGCATGTTTCTTTTAAATGGCAGAACCTTTTTGCTGTTTATTGTGTCCATCTGTCTATTGAAACAATCGATTCTCCTACCTGTTGTATCTAAAAAAGGTATACCTTGTTGAAGTCGTTAGGAGTAACAGTTTTCAAAACAATCCTATTTGAAATATTCAGTGCACCGATTGAAAACTGTTGTCGTTTCAGGTAAAGTGCCTTCTCTACTGAAAATACAGCAAAATTTTACTTGAAAAAGTTGTTCAGAACGGTAAATTATGGATGCGTGCAAAATTTCAAGAAGATCGGCGAGGTTTGATTTTGAAATCATTTTTCAACGGACAAAGATTTTATCAAAGCTGGCCGATCTTCTTGAAATTTTGTACGTCCCCATAATTTACCGTTGTGAACAACTTTTTCAAGTAAAATTTTGCTGTATTTTCAGTACAAAAGGCACTTTACCTGAAACGATAATAAGTTTTCAATCGGTGCACTGAATTTTTCAAATAGGATTATTTCGAAAAGTGTTACTCCTAACGACTTCAACAAAGTATACCTCTTTTAGATACAACAGGTAGGAGAATCGATTGTTTCAGATGGATATACTAAACAGCAAAAAAGTTCTGCCATTTAAAAGAAACATGCTGTGCCATAAGTGGCGCCCTCTACTAGTGACGTCAAAATTAGTTCAAAATTCTTATTTGCCGTGCCAAAAAACATAATTGTGCCAATTTTTTTTTAATACTCCGACAGGTTTCAAAGTTATTGAGATATTTCAAAATAAAATTCTAGCATTGAACACCCTGTATTTTTTAAACCAGCAACATTCGGATAAGGCATATTTGGCTCAATCGCCATATTTTGGTTTGTAGTATCTCCAGTTCAGAGATTGCCCATTCTTAATGAATCACCCTATATATCTTTTGTTTCTCGAAATTTTACAGGACTGTAGATTCGATAGTTTGTGGGTATTTTTTATACAGAAGTAGGCTCTTTGAAAGTGTCCGTCTTTTTTGCGTTTCTTACAATATGACCAAAGTATATTTATTATTACGGGGAGCAATCGCCAATGTTCTTATTTCAAATGGAAGAGCCTATACAGAGTGTCTCAGGTATTGCTGGCATTCTTGGAAGGGGTGATTGTACAGTCAAAATAAATGAGATTTACCCACATACATCTATATCTAAAAGTTTACCGTTTTCGACATACAGGATGCTAAAGATTTTGAAATTTTTATTATATTTTTTATTTACTTGGATACCCTTCGTGATAAAACAACAATAATTCTAGGTTGTAGTGGAATACCTTGGGTCTAATTATTCGGTATGTTTAAATATTACCACCAATGGTGTAGAAATCTTATGGCACTGTTCTTTTATTTACAATAAAATGGTACGGCTCTAAATTAATTCTAAAGAAACGTTAGATACTTCCAGTTTTGATTATTTTAAACAAATAATTATCATTTGAAATTATCTGTAAAATGTTTAATAGTTCCTTAAAATACCTCTGTCATAATTAAGACAGTGGTGTATCATTTTGTTGGAAATAAAAGAAGAGTCTCACAGGGTTTCTACGCCACAAGTACCTAGTAAAGGGGATATTTAAACGTACTGAATAATACCTAAGATATCACATTTCAACCTAAAGTTATTGTTGTTTTATTACGAAGGATATCACATTTAAAATAATTACGGTTGACTAGATTTTAAAACTTTTTCGTGTTACTTGTGTTGTTATTAGGAATCTAATTTTTGCTATATTATGAAATCTTGCCGAAAGAAAAAGTATTTTCATCAACGCAACTTGCATCTGAAATGCCATGCAAGCAATTTTTAATCAGAATCGATTAAAATTGATGAATAGTACCTACGTATATATTCTACCATAAAAGTAAAACAGAAATTATTATTACATTTGTATATATAATATTATGAATACAACACTAGTGGTATAAAGTTCAACAGAGAAATAATAAAGAAAAGAAAACGATAATAAATAAACAAAAATAAATATATCTGTAGGTCGAATGCAAATAATTAATTAATAATAAATCTATGTTTGAAGGAATCGAAAGTGCTGAAATCACATAAAATGGTAATGAATTTCTAATGTCAAAAACACTATTCGATGAGAAGTGCTGTCTTGTGCGGGTGTGAAAATGCTCCTTCTTTAACTTCAATTCAGCATCTGATAGGCTCACATCCTCTTGCTTTAAAACAGGACCATATGGTTGTTATTGAGCCCCCTGTAAAGGGGTAAAATCGTATTAGGTATATTTTAGCAATAAAACTATTTATCCAATCGATTTAGCCATGTTTCGAAACCCTTAGTATCAAGTTTCCATGTTGCATCTTGTACAGAGTGTTAATAATTTAGGTTCAAACATCGAAAAATGCCAATGTTTGGGAGCACCCTGTATTAACAGGATAAAATATTTTCTGGATAGTCATGCATTCTTCTGTTATTTTCTGCTTAAGTTGAGAACATTAATTATATAATTATGCTGGAAGAAAAAATGACGAGTGATTTGTTTATTATAAATTCCGCATCTTACATTAATTTTCCCATAATATTGTTTTTACAAGGAATAACTCAGGGTTTACCAATAGTTTTTTTTTGTTAAAAAAATGCCTAATACGATTTTGCTATTTTTGGGGTTACATTTAATACCACAGCAGACCATGCAAAGGGCCTAAATAAAAAAAATGCACATCACTGTGTAGAGCTTTTTAAGTGATATATATTTTAAAAAAAGAAAAAATTAAATCGGATGTTCCATTAAAATAAACTGATTTTTGAAGTATCAAAGTGAAACATGAAACACTGTATATGTTAGAAAATAAAATGAAAAATTGTATTTTAGGTCACATTACAGACTAATAAAAGTTCCGTGAAAAATGCCTCCAAGGATTTATAAGAACAATAGATAATGCTTCATCCTTGCCTCATTTATTACAAATATTTCATTTAGTGTACCAACTGGAACGTCTCTGAATGTCTGACAACTAGAAACTTAACGGTTGTATTATTTAATTAACGACTTGTCGTAGTAATTCAGCAACTTCACCACTTGGTATTAAAGTCTACAAGATAAGACCCGCGAAAGGTGACAAGTTCCCAGGGTTGGGGCGAAGTAGTCGAAAGATTCGAGAAGTTTTGTGCAGTTGTCTAACCGTTCAACAACGAAAAGAACTTAAAGTGACATTTCAAATTATACAAGGAATAATTCTTTTTTGTGATACATGCTATTTCCAAACAACTGAAACGTAAGAACGAATAAAAATCTAGACTTAGAGAAACAGTTTACATACTAGATGCAGCAGTATCCCGTAGGCGTGAGATAATATGTTGTATTTTTAATGTTTAAATTTGTAATCAATTTCCAAATTTTGAAATTTTAAATACAAATGATGTCGTTTATAATGTTTTCATATTTCGTGTTAAAAGATTGAACTTGTTAACATGAATGTTTAGAACTACGTACCCTAAAGCAACTTGTTTTGCAGACGCTGTAAGATTTTTTAAAAACTGTTATGTTTATAAGACTCGTGTAATACGGGCACATTTTGTGAGACAGTGTAGTTATTTAGCTTGTTTTATTATAATGGTGACAGGTGTTACCAGATTAGATGTTCAAGCAATTAAATAAACATTTACATAGAATTTAAAAAAATAAATTAGTTTGCAGACAATTATAAAACTTAGTAGTGTTTTCTAATGTATCAATTATAATCTCCATTGCTGCTTCCGATGGAAGTAAAAAATGATTAATTTTCTGGTTCATCTGTTAAATTTTGTTGGAGTTTGCATAGATCGTACTTTGACAACGTCCGTTATAAAAATTCTACTAATATTTATATTTCAAGTGTGCAAGTGTGTAAGTGTGCAAGTGTTGTGAAGTTTGTTGTAAACGACATTTTTTACAGCTGATTATGCCAAAAGTACGTAGATTTGTGTAAATTTCTCAGCTGAGTGATCTTGAGAGAGACGAATTGTTGGGTTGCGCAAAGCAGGTTATCGGTGAGATAAATTTCTAGAAGGACTAACGGATTATTACGTACCACAGTACAGTGTTACCAGGCGTGGCCTCAAGAAGGCCGTGCATACAGAACGGGAGACACCAGCCGTTGTACAGGAATCACGGACCATGAAGATAGTCGATTCAAACTTTTAGCCACTAGAAATCCATTTAGCAGCAGCCGGACTATTGCAAATCAGAACGTATGGGTATGGTCGGTATGCGTACAGTACGAGCCCAGGCTCATAATAGTTCGGCCGGTATTAATTTGTAACTATATTTTTGAAGATAATGTTAAACTTAAAACAAAGGTGCCAAATTTAGTCAAAACTATTCCAACTTTAATCAAATTTATACTTTTAAGTAGCTGAAACTGAAAATTATAATTAAATTACGTAATAAAACAAATCAGTATAACAAAAATGTATTTCACGTGGTGGGTCATAATAGTTCGGCCAAAACTTAATATTGCGTTACGTCGCCTTTATTAGCAATAACCGCCTTAATTCCACTGTGCATTGTATCCACAAGTCGTGCACACTCTTCTGGTGGAATCTTATTCCATATATTTTGCAAAGTAGCTTTTAATTCGGGTACTGTACGCGCTGGATTTTTTCGAAGTTGCTTCTTCATGTTGTGCCCTAGTGTCTCGATTGGAGACAAATCTGGCCTAGAAGACGTCCATTTTAGAACAGGAATGTTATGTTCTTGAAACCACGTCTTCCATCGAAACAGTGTAATTTGCCTACTCCTTTTGCAGACATACAACCCCATATCATAACTGATGCTGGGAACTTTATTTTTTTACTGGACAGTCATTATGGTATGCTTCGCTGGATGTTCGTAACACCCTTTTACGGAAGTCGCCCACACAAACATCAAATTTGGACTCATCACTCCAAATTATATTGTACCACTGATATCTTGAACGGTAGAACGCGGCACAGAATGAGAAACTGAAAATCGACGTGCCGAAACACCCTTCTTATGGGCATTAATGATGGACAAACGATAATCTTTACCTAAAGTCTTACCACGAGGCATTATTCTACAGACCTTATGCATTATGCTTTAAAAATGATTTGGAACTAATACTGACATCTGTCTTGTTGATATATTTCATAATTGCTTTGTTTTGACTAGTCAGCTCGATTTAATGGCAATTACGATACGCGGTCATAATATGACCCACCACGTGAAATACATTTTATACTGATTTGTTTCTTTACGTAATTTAATTATAATTTTCAGTTTCAGCTACTTAAAAGTATAAATTTTAATATAGTTGTAATAGTTTTGACTAAATTTTGCACTGTTGTTTTAAGTTTAATATTATCTTCAAAAATATAGTTACAAATTATTACCGGCCGAACTATTATGAGCCTGGGCTCGTATATCGCCGAATATAAAATTTTGAGCTTTTGTCTTATTGTCCACATTGGGTGCTACCTCTTATTCGTCAACGTCGAGGTAAAACTGTTTACAATGGCATAGCGAAAGGACACAGTGAGACCAAGTATGCAATCAAGTGATCGTTAGTGACGAATTCCGTTTTTGCCTGGTAATGCACGATGGTCGGTTTCTCACAAGGGTGAGAAGGCCACGCAGGTGCCACCCAAATTACTGTACACCCCTTAGGGTAAGGCCGTTTGAGCTGATTTTTTTTTAAATGTTTGTCATAAAATTCCCTATCGACCCCTCCTTCTCAATTTTCGCTTTGGGTCTTCATTTTCGCGGAATTTGACTCCAAAAATGAGTTTGCATGAAAAACGCACAAAAATGACCCTAAGGAACACGAGATTTTTTTATGGGGGAATGCTGGTCTTGGCAAGCCCTACAAGACTGTCCAACTTAGACTTCGGAGAGAAATTTTCAGTTGCCCTTAAAATTGCCACAATCATATGATAAGATCAAATATTGTGATGAAAGTGAAAACAAATACCAATCGGAAAAAGAAAACAGAAGTACACTACAAGCTTAACACTTTTAGTTTCGGCCACACTAAAAATAATGAACGTATAAAAGATGTAATGAATAATAAATTGTTAAACAAAAAATTACAAAACATTAATCTAAATGAAATTTTAGTTTTCTTTATTATACTTCTTTCCAGTCTACACATTTTTCCAATCGTCTTCTGAAATTTAAAATTATTTTATACGGTTACAGTAAAAACAACTAACGTACAAAAAATGTGTTGAATTATTATTAATACTAATAATTTAACGTTAATAACTTTTACGGTGGTATTAATTTAATGTGTAGTGTATGTGTTCTTTGTCCGATTGGTATTTGTTTTCCCTTTCATGACAATCTTTGACCTGTTTATTATAATTTTCAGTTGTCTGATTTTTCGAAGTTTGGCATCTCAATATACATTTGTTGGTCAAATTTTGGTATATGGGTATTTTGACGGATGCTGAATAGCCTGGTAATACTACATTTTTGATAAAAAAACATGCCTGGTACCACATCTGGAAAAATGTACCCTTTCAAACAATCGTGATAGGCAGGATTTTGTTAAATCAATAAAATGCTTAGCAGAATATAACTTCCCTTCAGGGTACTAATTGTAAAAAAATGGCTTGCCTAAATTCCACAGGCTTCTTACAATTTCAGAGGTGTTAACTTGAAAAAAAAAACGGGACATACTGTAGACTTTTAATCTTATTTTGAGGTCTGGAAAATGCAGTTAAATTTATGCGGATAAGTTTAGAATCTTGTGTTTTGTGCATATTTTGACCTGTTTCCACTTGCATATGTGGACATTCCAAGTAAAAAATAAAATTGTACGTTGAGTAATTTTGAAAGTATAGAGCAACTTTTTTAGTTGGCTATAATTCTTAGTGATTCTTTCGCCGGCCATTTATATTTTTAATAAAGTGGGATTGCCCAACCAGTGCAAATAGCCATTAAATCCTCTTCTAAAACCATTATCGAGGTGAGCGAGGGAAACAATGAACCATATTTCAGATTTACAGTGAGGTGTCCGAATTAATTACGTACATTAGCCGTAATGGCTGGCCAGTGCGTTCAGCAACACCAGCACTGCATCCGATAATATCGCGGTTCAGGTGATTTAAAATAACAACGTACACGGCCGGAGCATTTTCAGCGCTGTTATCACTTCAATTATTCAACCGTACCGGCACTTAGCATTTGCCTAAACATATGGTAGCCAAACGCCAATAAGGAGTCGCCCAGGTAGGGGTACGGCAATTTTTTAAATTGACCCCGTTTATAAAAATTATCCGTAATGGACCTGCAGTTAGCAGCTGTTGCGATGTTATTAATTTCGACACTTTTCGAGTGAAATTGCCCGATAAGTGCATGTACTCGAACCTAGAATTATGGCGATCCGCTCAATAAGCAAATCACGGACCACCATTATCGGCCTCGAAAAGAAAACAAACTTTTAATAATGCCACTAGTAATACTGCATCTATTTTCTAGGTTAGGTTTCTAGTCCTACATATGCTTATCAAGAATTAATGCCTATAGTGCTGATAATATTTCTGCTAAGGTGTTATAACTATGTACTTTTCTGATTAATAATTATATTACACATATAATTAATTGTTGCTTAGAATCGGGATATTTTCTTACTGATTGGAAATAATCTATAACCTTCAGCAAAAATACGTGACCCACAAAATTTTAGTGACTTGAGACTAATTAGAAAAGGTAATACAAACTCAATTATGGATTACATCATTATATCTGACCTCGTAAGGGTTATAGTATCACCACGGATTTAACAGCTGTCACCGATGACATTATTTCCTCACTGGACAAAGGATATGCCACAACACTAATTTTGCTTCACTATTCAAAACCGTCTGACGCCTTTGATCATGCTTTACTTATGTGTTGGCTTCGTCAGTAAAAGCATCATTGGAACTAGCTGACGATTAGCGTTGATCTAATTCACAAAATTCCAATCTTCTGGTATGATGATGTCTGGGTTGAAAATTTTGTACGAAGTTGATACATAATTAGCACTCTACCACTTAATTTGTATGCATCATGGTCTGTAGATGAGTTCTTAACGGAAACGACTGCTCCTAGATACTTCAATAAGGTGTACATTTCGTAAGTATAAAAGGCAGGGAACATGTTTTTCTATTCCGACATATACCGTGGAACAAAAAAGTTGAAGCGATTTAAAAGGATCCTAATGGTCGCTTGTGGTGCTATCTGGGATATACAGCCAATCGTCCATAAAATTTGAATTTCCCGCCCCAAAAGACCTCCGCATGCGTCGAGAGTTATTAAAGAAAATGTAATTATTATTTCATTTTATTTGACATCCTGTATATGTAAACGAAGCGTTTCCAGACCTAAGTTCAAAGGAAATATTTTGCTTAAAATTGAACGTAGATTAATATACTGTAGATCCCTGATGACAAAATAATGCGATGTTGCTAAAACTTACCTTTGTCAAAAGATGATAGTTAAAAAGGTCAATTTAATTCATTTACTTTTTAAAAAATCCAAATGTTTGCATATATTTTAGAGATAGGGGTTTTTTGGGGCCAATAAATTTAAATTTGTTTCTAATTTTGACGTCACTAGTAGACTTACGTTAAATTTACCGATAACGCGTTCTCAATTTGACTGGTCCAATATTTCTAACCTGTTTCTAATTGTTGTGGGAAAAAAACTACTAAATAAAATGTACCCATCAATAATACACTGCTAGACAATATTGTTCAGCAATTCCGGAATAATTATTCTATATCTGTCCACGTAGGTCCTAAGTTTTAATGTTCATGAATGTCTTCCAGTTCAATACCACGGAAGATGTCATGTAGTGGCAGGAAATTAATGGTTACACATAACGGTGTTTTCAATGTTTTACAGAAATATATTATTAATACTATCAATAAACATATGTATATAAATGCTAAATAAAATGTGTTTCTTTTGATACGGTAATCCCTTTTTATGAATAAATGTAAACATATTCTAGTAAAATTAAAAGTAAAGCAAATTCAAATTCATGTGTAACTCTTATTCCATTTGCAGCATCTGAATATATTGCGCAACAACACATATATTTGTATGTAACGTAGATTTGTTTTATTATACAATATTATCTCGTTAAAAAGTAGTGGGTACAGCAAAAACTTTTTTGGTAACTGAACAAATAAGCGTATGCCATGCTTTTGCCCGTTTGCTGAAATTTCAGATTTTACTATACAGAACAAACAAGTAAGTCCTTAGCTTTGCTGAAAACTTGTTACTATTTGATAAATTTGTTCGACACAGCAGATCCGCAAAAATTGCACTGAACTTGGAACAAGTTGCATCGATAATAAATGTAAATATTGGAAAGAGGATTGCTGAATTTACTACTCTGACTGTGTTTTAGCGAAGCGTATTATTTTATTGAGTTACGTTGTAAAAAAGGCTGTCTAAATTATATCATTTCATACTATAATACAAAAATTGTAAAACTAAAATGGACATTCCTACAGATACACAAATATTAATTCTTAACATCATAATAACGTTACTTTTTTTTAATTAAACAAAAAAGTAACACAAAATGTCACAAATAAATAATTACAGACAACATCATACTAACGTTTATGCGTCACTTGTATTTATAAAGTTTTATACTTATTTCTTGGTAACTGTACTAAAACCTATAAGAAACGAGTTTTCTTTTGTGACAAATACGAATATCTTGATTGATTTTTACATTAAATCTACAGAGCGTTCTTAGTACTTGTGTCGGTATACTTACCTATTCTTCTTTTCAGTTTTTCTTAAGGATATAGATTTTTGAAAAATTATTAGCAATTTTAGAACAACCTTTGATTATTTTTAAAATGGTATACTATAGTTTAAAAATATACTTATTGCATGTCACTAAAATGCATCAATTCATAGCTGCGTTAGACGTACGTATTTCTTCCAAATTTGTTTTCAAAATATCGGCCAGGCTTTTACTAGACATTATTATCCGTAATAACTTTTGAATTAATAATATGTGAGAATTTGGGTGATCTCAAGCTTAACAAATACGTTAATTTCTCTAAAATAGTGCATTTTAGAGACATGTATACCTTTTTCAACACTAATCGAATACTGTTTCAAAACCATCATTTTTAAAATATCTGTATCCTTAAACATTATCTGAAACGAATAATAATGGTGATACAGGCGCTGAGAACAGTGTGAATTTAACGCAAAAATGAATAAGTATTTATTACACAAAACTTATTTTCCAATATTTACCAATACCCAACAAATAACAAAGATATCGTAAAAAATTAAATACTTAATACTTATTTAGGCATCTAGCGCAAAAAGTGAAGCTTGAAAGTATAAGTACAAGTGTCAAAAATATTCCAATAATATAATAATACGTGGCTTGTCATGGAAGTCCTCGGAGTTTTACTTTATCATCCTAGTGCAAAACGTCTATTTGCCCATCGTCTTAAGAATAATTCAAAAAATGCATCATTATTGAATAATATGAAATAAAAGTAATATTTTCTCAGACCTATGACTTCTTAATGAAGTAAAATTGATTTAATAGTGATTTCTACAAATACAAATAATTTAAGATATTTAAGATTGAAGGTTACGAAGTAAAACAAATTTCTAACGGCAAATATATGTTTTATTTTTAATTTCTATACCTAAAAACACCACGGATGTGATCATTTTACGGCGAGAAATACGGCAAACTTAAGGTAGGTTTTTGTCTAAATAAACTACCTAAAAGTGGACCATTTTTACTGAACACTCTTTACTTTATAAATAATTAATATTCAATTATTAGTAAATCAAACGTCACTATTAGATTCTAAAATATTAATTAAAAATCTAGTTAATATAAAATGTACACAGGTCGTGATTTCATAGCACTCGCAGCTAACAGAGTGTTGGACTGTCGTACAGTATTTAGAACGACTTTATTTAAATACTGCTTGCCCTTATTTTGTCCACAAAATTATAGGTACTGGTTAATAATTTGTGGGATGGGATTCCCTTATCCTTTTGTTTATATCTCTCAATTTTTGTCAATTTAATGGCGAATGAGAAAAAGAGTATAAGTCAATATTTTGAGAAAATCAGGATAAGTTTACTTATTCTCATTTCATTTTACTTGATGAAGATCTGGTGCTAGATTTGGGGAATATGCTTCAATCATGGAAAAAATCGAGATCGATAATGGGATCACGGGAGAAACTAAAAACTGAATTGCTTCGAATCTTAATTACTTAATACTAATTGTTAGAATATTATTTTGAATTAAATCAACCTATTTCGGTTTACTTACAAAACTATTGTTGTACGTTCCTTATTGAAATTTATATTATTAATTTCTTATACATACTTATCAGACATCAAACCGTTTAATAATTATTATTAATTTCATTGTAAACATTTTTTCTATTAACTATACACATTTAATTTTCAATATTAGGGAGACGGGGGTCGACCAAAAGTTTGAGAACCAATGCTCTATAAGTTATTATAATTACTGTTATATTAGATATATACAATACAATTGTCGTGTAAAATAAATCGAAAACTTTGTAGAAGAAGGAGAAGATGGTGAATGACAGCAACACATCGCAGTATATCGAAGTTTTTATTTTATAAATTATTAATCATCAGAATAATATGTATTTTTTGCAGAATGGTCCTAGAAAAACAGCTCTCAGAGTTGAGTTGCGAATTTACTGGAGAATTTCAAAACTTTACTCGGATGCTATTAGAGGATTTTAACTATTTATTAAACAAAATTTTACCAGTTGTATCAAAGCAAGATACTCAATTGAGGCAAACTATTCCAGCCAAAATGCGATTAGCAATTATTTTAAGATTTCTGGCGACCGGCGACAGATATGAAAATCTTTACTATTTATTCAAGTAAATTGAACAATACCTTGATTATAGTAATATTTCTTTAACGTTTACATACAAGGTATCAGGTTTAAATCAGAATGGATAGTAGGTACATCGAAATATAATTATTATTTTATGCTCTATAACATTTTGTTTTTGAAATACATGAAGTTAAATATTATTTTTACAAATTTCCGTACCATAACTTTTTTTAGTTTCATAACCGACCGAAGCGAGAGCTAGCAAGAGGGAGTGAGACATCTCGAGGCGAGATAATAAGTCTTTCGTTCACACTCTCGTTTTCGACCGGTCTCGAACTGTCCCGGCGAGAGTGTGGATGCGGCTTTAAAATTTGAGCCATATTGAAAGCCTAGACAATGCATATCAGCAATAGCAATCTATGATATAACATCCTTTAAATTTTAGAGAACGTACTAAGACAATATTACACAAGTTTTGTAAATGTTAATAACTTCGATATTGCCCTATGGCTATATCCTCATACTGTCAATTTATGATATTACAAAACCTAAATGTAATGTAGAATAACATTTGTCGTGGTTTCACATTATGTTAACAGCTATGTTGCTTACAAAACGCGGAAGACTTAATATCTGCTTTATATATTCATATTACCCAACGGATATCGTAGATTTAAATTGAATGTTATTATTTTATACCTAAAAACGAACTGAGCGTGTAATTTCACGTGAAATGTCAATACTGACATTATGTTGCGCTCCTATATTAACATGAAACATTGACCCACATGCACTTTATTGCAACGTAATACGCGGTAATAATGGAAAGTGTTTGCTGAAATTGCTTTTCCTGCATACCAACAAGAATAACAGGTGTAATGGCATTCCTGCAATGGCAGGCTTGATAGGAAGCGAGCGGGTTTAAATAACGGTAATACGTTACATCGCTTTTGCAAATACTCTGGAATTTATACTACAACATATCCAGATCAGTGAAATAATGTTATCGTTGCTTTCGCTGAAATGTTCAATTTAGTTTTTTTTTGGAAATCAAATCAAAATTCCATAATATGTACTGTTAGGTCAGTCAATGAATGAGAAAAAGGGGTGTAACGTGCATTGAAAGGAGGAAATTTTTTTTATGCAAATATATGGTGAGGGTAGTTAGGACGTAAACATATTAAAAGTTCCTGCTCCTAGCCCGTCCGCTTCAGAGGGGAGTGGGGTAGAAAGGTCGCTTTTTGGTTTATTCTTAACAACTCGAAAACGGCGTGTCATAGCGAAAAATTCTTTGCATAAAATTGAGAACTTATGAAATTGTAAAAGATTAGTTCTATCCATTTTTTCGCTGCAACGTACCGTTTCCGCGATATCTGCTTCCAGAGTTGGAAATTGAAGAAAAAAAAAATGTTCACGTACGTTTTTTGTCACATTTCTCCTGGTAACTTCTTGGTCGCTAGTTTTACACAAAAGTTCGATAAGGGAATGTTTTAGAACGATAAATTTTGTTCAGGAATGTATGTATATATGCTAATTTATCTCCAATGGGTCAAAACTACAGCAATTTGAATTTTTTTGGTTAAGAGTACTGGTTTTTTAAGAGAATTCCCTAAAATAGTTAATTGCATTTATACATAAATAGTGTATACTTGACTTACATGAAGTGCAGTATCAAAAATACATAGGTAAAAGTTTACCAATTTTCAAGTTAATTGTAAAAAATTGAAAACCTAAGGAGTACAACAAATTAATAAATTTGTTTTTTATTTTATAAAATTTAATAAGGAGAAAATGTAGCAAATGAAAAATCTTAACTGGACCGAGAGGGTCCTGCTGCCAGGTTTAATGAACTGGATGTTGGGGTCAGATGGCCTTTTTGCTGTAAGCAGCACATCGAGCCTTCCCTTATAAGCACCATTTATGGACTTGTCAATAGATGTGTTTAAATCAACAGGTCAGCATCATGTGATGATTGATATGTTGTGATGCCGTTTTTCTGGAGTTTAAAGCTCAATAGGTTGATCAACCTATTTTTGTTCTGATGGTTGAAGAGAAAAAATTTTTGAGTCACTGAATTTTCAGTTTTCAGAAGTTGATGTCGACACACTTTTTTATCCGATCGATATCGTATTTCCTGTTATGCTGATTTAGTGCTACTGAGAGACCTACTATGTTCATAAAAAATAATGATACACCTTCTGCCTGGATAGTGGGTCTTGACAAAGTTCACGTACGTATTACATATTGTGGAAACTGGGGATTTTATTTGCTAGATGACTTTTTGTAGAAGAAAATTTCCATCAATCAAATAAAGGTTTGGTAGATATCATGATTGATTTAAACAGCTTGTAAAGTATTGTTTTTTTTTTCTGATACCGTCCACATTCAATAAGGCCAAAGAAAATGGGGCCAATTCTTACTGCAAATAATTGCTGTAACTTCAAACCCATTGGAGATAATTGAGAATATGTATTTATATTCTTGAATAAAATTTATCGCTCTAAAACATTCTCTTTTGAGTAACACAAACGGCCGAGGAATCAGCAGGAGAATTATGTCAAAATGTTGCTAAACATTTTTTTTTGGATTACCGTGTTTTGAGAGCAGATATTTCGAAAACGGTGCTCAATATTATGTAAATAATGTTTCACGACATACTGTTTTTGAGTTATAAGGGAAATATTAAAAAGGGAACTTTTCCTGAAGCAGACGGGTTAGGGGAGGGACGTTTGCTATGTCTACGTCCTAGCTACCTCAAACACATTCCCGCAGAGGAATATCCCCCCCCCCCCTTCAATACACGCTACAACCCCTTTGTTGCTTGGACTATGTAATATTGCTATCTACATTCATTTAGTAATATGAATTTTACAGTTTTATAAATAGTTAATAGATACTCTTACAGTACTAGTGCTGTATCAAAAAAAAATTGTTTTTATTGACATTTTTCTGTTAAATAAAAGCCCGCTTTTTAGAAGAATAATTTATTTATTATTAAAAAAAAATATTATAAAACCTAAGGTTATTATAAACATTAATACTACACTTTTTACAATTAGATATTTGTATACCAGAAGTAGATGTGCTTGAGTTGTTTTACCTTGAATTTCCAGTCATTAAATCTTCTTTTCTATCTGTTTTCTATTCTTTAATGAATTCTCAACATAAGCTTCTACCGCATAAGATTTCCAGCCCCGATGAAGATTTAACATCTGCATATCTGAACCGCCATCGACCAGAATAGTGGCTAAGGGCCTTCTAAAACAATGTCCAGTGACAGAAGAATTTTAAAAATGTATTCTCTTTTTCTATTAAACTTAGTATTACAATTAAAATTCACATGGTTTTCATACATTTTTAATGCAAATATATATATTTTTTAAAGTAAATTAATTAAGAACTCTAATAAAAATTCTAAAAACTATATTCTAAATATTACTTTTGCTTGTACAGGGTGTCTCCGTTTTTTTGTTATTAACTTTGAGAAATGATAGAGCGTGAAGAAATAATAGGAATCTTTCCTATAACATTTTCCCCTATAGCGCTCCGTTTTCGTGATACAGGGCGTTCAACTCTCAAAAAAATATATTATTTTCTTTATTATCTACTAAAGAAATAAATATTTTTTGTTGAAACATGGTATACAGTAATCATAATAAAAGGTTAATATTTTGACGGGAATAACTTTTTCCGGCTATGGCCAGTGGCGTAGATATGGGCTTTTGTTCCGTTTTGAACCCCCTAAACTTCAAAGCCACTGGTGAAAAGTATTTTTTCAATACAAATATTAACAACTTATTTTAATTTTATGAAAAAACTGTTCTTGATAAAATTCGCTAGGAAGCTTCTTTCTTGAGATATTTAGTCTTTTTCCTAAGGAGAAACGTATGGTTAAAGCTCTACCCCACAAGGCCAGGATTGTGCAGCAATAATTAGATAATACTTTTCCAGCAAAATTGATTAGGATTAAAGGACTTATACAGTGATCCGGAAAGTCAACAATTCTAACATCTCCCGATGTTTTAAAAAATAATGGTTACAAAGCACGTTCCCGAGATATTAATTATTTGAAAGAAGAAATCACAAACGCTTATAAGTTAAAGTGTGTTAAACGCCGAAATATTAATAAAGGCTGCCCACAAAGTCAGGTGAAGATTGAATATGTGTCTTGAAATGAGAGGAGGTCATATGGAGAATAGATTATAATATGCATGTAGTATGAGAGCGTTTGCCTCATTATTTAAATTTAGTTGTTGTTATCATCACCTTTTGTTTTAACTGTATTAACAAATTATCTAGCTTAAATGAACTTTAAACAACGAATGAATTATTTTGCAACAAGTACTTAATCCTTCCACAGCTAACGCGATTTTTAGGTAGACTCTTTAGGGCGATATTGCTTATAACCGTTAAACGGGAAGTAATACAGACAAATTTCTCTAATAAAAGTTTATTAAAAAAGGGAGAGCTTTTTCACAGAAAAAAATTGGGTATATTTCTGGAAAAAATATAATTAATGATGTCATTAGTCGTTTCTGTCTAATCTCATAGATAATATTTTCTATTGAAAATGGAGCATACCTCATCCCATTCAACACCACTTGTAAATGTTATTTATATGTTTTGTATCATCACAGTAGACCTATACATTAAGTTTCAGACACCTTGTACTATCATGCTGTCTTTGATCTGTAAAAATAAAAAATGTCGACAGAGAATGATCCAATTCAATTTAATTAAGGGTGTAAATATATTCACATAAACTATTCAAATGATATAAAGTGCTCAAGAACATAAAGTATAATTTCATGTCACAAGTGTAAATCTGTCACCAGACCTTTACAAGAGAGAAAAAGATATTTTCTGCGAGTGTGACACGTATATAAAAGGAATTATATGCCATAAACATCTCTCCGAGCCATATTTAATTTCGTGTTATTTCTGAAGGATGGAAACTTTTAAGCCGGGAAATCCTGAATCCCAAAATAAGTTTGGAAGTGTAAATGTGCCGAGAGAGAAGAAAGTTGTTTGAAACATGGATTACGTATTTAAGAGTAGGCAGTAAAATCGTTTATCATTATTTCCTGTGAAGTTTTCTTCCGGCGAAATTAAATAATGCATTGTGTTAAGTGATTCGGAATTTTCGTATTACATTTTATTCCTCTCGCGCCCAAATTAAGGAGCTTAATCGCTGAAACGGATTTGTGGTTAGTCCCAAGGCGACGACTTATATAACAGTGTGATTTTACCTTTGAATTTCATATTTTCGTGATATTGTTAATTTAATATTTCCACTGCACAAAATGAACTGGCTTCGAGGCGCCAGCTTTTTTATTTTATTTTTAAACGTATAAGCTGCTCCACAAAAGTTAAGGAAGTTCACAAATATCGAGATTTCTTTTAAAGGTTGACGTTTTTTGTTTTCCAAATGGTTCTAGATAATAAATAAAATGTTTACTTTCTTATCTGAGTGCTTTTCTTGCTCATCATTGAGTGACTTTTTCAGTTTTAGGCTAATTCTTATCTTTGGTCTTTTTAAGAATTTTGGATCAGGCGTTGTTTCAAGTTTATATAGTCAACTCCTCGGTCAACTCTTATTCAAGACCTAAAAATTTTGTTTGTAATAATGTCTAGACGTGCCGAGGAGTAGACGCCAAACATCTACTACCCCTGCACAAGACCGGTTTTTAACAGTATCCACCCGTAGAGACCCCCTGAATACTTGTCGGATCATGCAACAGCGACTTTTAAACGCTTCTGGTGTTGGAATTGAAGCAGTTAGTAGAATCCTGCGAGATGTTAACCTACGTTCACGACGACTTTTGAGAAGGGTTCCACTAACACAAAATCATATGCAATTTCGGTTGCAATGGGCTAACGAATACGTGAATTAAAATGATAAATGGAGTTCTGTATTGTTCACAGATGAGTGGATATATGGCGGTTTTCAGATAGTCAGCGTGTTCGAGTATGGACCCTTCCTACGTCGAACAAGTCATCAACAATGTAATTCCTTTGCTTCGTGCTGCAATTGGGTCAATTTTTTTTATTTCTCGACGATAATTCGCAACCGCATCTTGCGAGAATTACGCTTCAGGAACCCAGAAATTGATCAAGGTTAGTAAAAGTAAAGGTAAAATCACCAAAACTTTGCCAAAACCTGAAAATGCTTTCGAAGGAAAAACAAAAAAGCCACTCGTATAAAGGAGTAAACATTCAAGCTAGCATATCAAAAATATTTTTGAACAAAAGTTGTTAACTTTTAAAAGAAACTCAAGATTTGTGAACTTGCTTAACTTTGTAGAGCAGTTTATTGCGAGTTTAAATAGGAATTCTAAGACTCTAAATTTAATAAAATATGTTATAACGTTACTAATACATAACTGTTAAATCTAAACTTTTAGAACAAAGAGAGTGAAGTTCAGTGAACTATTAATGGAAACTATAAGGAGGTCATATTTTTACTACCAACGTTTTTTTTTAATGGTACTGTTTTAAGTTGTAAATGTGTAAAAGTGTAAAACTGTTAAGTAGTCTAAACCTGCTGTTGTAATTATTGTTCCAGAAGTTTTATTTTTAATAGATTTTTGAATTTCAAACAACTATAAATTATTCAAAAACTTTCCTTCATTATTATTAGTGATGTGCAAAAGTTTTAAACCTGTTTTTGGAGAAAAATTATGATTAAATTCGAGTAAACGATTTGCAAATTGCGAAAAGCCAGTTAAAGTGGGTTTTAGACAAATAAAATTTCCTTCAGTCAAATGTTGAAACTTCTGAATGTTCTCAATATAAACCGAGGTACATGTGTTGTAACAAAAAAACAATTAGATAAAATTTAATAGAAAAGTTAAATTTATAATTACATTTCATTGTAGCCTCTTTTATGTATAGAATTGAGGTGTAAAAGTTGACCTTGAAACGGGTTGTCGTTAAGTGAATGACGGATCATAAGTGATATGATTTTTTTCTTCGTTTTCAAAATTTCACATTTTATTTAATAAATAATGCAAAAAGCGTCGAAAGTTCAAGTTAAACTAGAAACCTATCATTTTGATGAACGTTTTATAACTGTCTTAAAATTTATTCTGCCTGTTACAGATGTAAAAAAGTGAAACAGAATATGAACATTTTCTTGACCGCTTGTGTTTGATTTCAGTTATTCTGTCTTTTTTACATGTTGTATTTGTACTGAATAAAAATTTACTTGTACTAATAATAATCCTGAAAATTATTGACATATTTGTATCGGAACCTAACTATATCAATACCGTTAACGACTAAAATAATGAGCTATAAAAACAAATCGGCAAAACAATTAATTAAAAAATATATTTATTTTTTAGGACAGAAACAAATCACGAAACTTTCTGTGAGTCAAAGCCCTCTTATAATATTAGTTACTTTAACAACCACTTTCATGACTAGAGACCGTATATCGTTCGCACATGACGTCATTATCAGGGGCGCACTTAGGACACTAACGTTAACGTTTGTGGAAGTCAAGTAAATACGTACATTTATTGTCAAATACATTTAATATCAACGTCTTACCTTGTACTGGTGATATGTATGTTGTCCAATATGGATCATATTAAGTTGTGTAATTTACAAAACACTATACTATTCACTTTTAGTACTGAAATAAAACTGAATAACCAGCAACTGTTGTAAATGTTCAGTTGTTAAGTTGTGACGTTTATCGCTTAAAATCCATTTCAAAGTTTCAAAAACGTACGTTCAACGTCCACAGAGATCACTGGCGCATATATAAAATATGTATAATTTTTCACTGATGGCACATTTAGGGTGGGTTGCGCAAAATCTAGTCCTTTATCTTCAAAAAGGTCTACTATATGGCATACAGTTAAAAATCCCGGATTGTTCTGCAAAACGGTATTAAATTTCACACGTTCAGCACTAGATCCCGGTACCTGAGAAATAAACTATCGCAAGTCTAAAACACTAAGTCGTTAAATTGTTTTTGACGTTTACGGTTTGTCATACAGTGCCTTCATAAATGATTACAAGCCATGTGACCAGGACTGTGATTCTCGAAGAACAACTCGTATGCAAATAGATTTCTTGTCTCTCTCAATTGCCGTAGTGAGGAAAAGGATATTCGCAGATGAATTGCTCTGCGATTGATTCGAGAATCTCGACCCTGATCACGTGGCTTGTAATCATTTATGAAGGCACTGTACTATTACTCACACAAACTTTGTGTTGTTCCGAGCGCATATTATGTTCCACAATACGTGTTTTATAATTCCACGATATAACTCTTTCACAAATTTTGCACTTTAATTCTGTCCCGTCAAGTTCTAAATCTGGATAATATTTAATCTATTTCCCCACTGTAGAACGAGGCCGACGGAACATATTCAAGCACCGAAACAGACAAATCAACAAGAAACTCGACATGAAACTAACATTATTTGCTAATAACGCAATATCGTCCCTACAAAGATATTGGCAATTGGAAAGCGGAAGCGACGGCGACCTTGACACATGCCGGTAAATAAATAGGATGATGATATTTGTTTTTAATTAGGAATATTTAAATATTACGATTTTCAACCGACGGACCTGAGTACGGACCTGAGATGTGCGAACGACATACTATCTTTATTCATGACATTCATTTGCCGTAAGGTAAACGATGCAGTGTATCACAGGCCAGTCTCTATTCCACACTATTACCTCTACTACCTCTACCTAATTACTAATTCACCTCATCCCGCTTGACTCAACCTTTTTATAGACACGCGAGTGGCCTTTCCAATGTTCGAGAGCGATCCAGCAAGATCTCCAATGTTCCAGTAACTTCGCTGCCGTGTTGCATCCAGTGTCAGTGGCGTCACATAGCCATTGTATATGTTATTTTATTTCATTGTTGGTGTAAGCATGATTCCCTTGTGTATATTTTCGTTTTTAAAACATATTTCAATATTTTTTGAGGGAATAATATTGGACAGCTCTAATTTAGATGAACAGTACCGAAGATACAGAAGGTTTTAGAGTTCTTCTAAAAGAAATGGAGGCGTTGCGACGCCGACGTCTGTAGCGTCATAGTGACGTCTGCATAGAAAATTGAAGCCACTGACAATCCTTAAAGGCTGGCTTGTACAGACCATCACTGTATTTTTTGTTCTCCTGTAATTTGTCTGTAATAAAATTTCCTTCAGTCAAATGTTGAAACTTACGAATATTCTCAATATAAACCGAGGTACATGTGTTGTAATAAAAACAGTTAGACAAAATTTAATAATAGAAAAGTAAAATTTATAATTACATTACATTGTAGCCTTTTTTATGTATAGAATTGAGGTGTAAAAGTTGACCTTGAAAGGGGTTGTCGTTAAGTGAATAACGGATTATAAGTGATATGACTCTCTTCTTCCTTTTCAAACTTTCACATTTTATTTAATAAATAATGCAAAGAGCGTCGAAAGTTCAAGTAAAACTAGAAAATTATCATTTTAATGAACGTTTTATGACTGTCTTAAAATTTATTCTGCCTGTTACAGATGTAAAAAAGTGAAACAGAATATGAAAATGTTCTTGGCCGCTTGTGTTTGATATCAGTTATTCTGTCTTTTTTACATGTTGTATTTGTACTGAATAAAAATTTACTTGTACTAATACTAATCCTGAAAATTATTAACATATTTGTATCAGAACCTAACTAGATCAATACCTTTAACGACTAAAATAATGAGCTATAAAAACAAATCGGCCAAAAAAATTAATTAAAAAATATATTTATTTTTTAGGACAGGAAAAACATCACGAAACTTTCTGTGAGTCAAAGCCCTCTTATAATATTAGTTACTTTAACAACCACTTTCATGACTAGAGACCGTATATCGTTCGCACATGACGTCATTATCAGGGGCGCACTTAGGACACTAACGTTAACGTTTGTGGAAGTCAAGTAAATACGTACATTTATTGTCAAATAAATTTAATATCAACGTCTTACCTTGTACTGGTGATATGTATGTTGTCCAATATGGATCATATTAAGTTGTGTAATTTACAAAACACTATACTATTCACTTTTAGTACTGAAATAAAACTGAATAACCAGCAACTGTTGTAAATGTTCAGTTGTTAAGTTGTGACGTTTATCGCTTAAAATCCATTTCAAAGTTTCAAAAACGTACGTTCAACGTCCACAGAGATCACTGGCGCATATATAAAATATGTATAATTTTTCACTGATGGCACATTTAGGGTGGGTTGCGCAAAATCTAGTCCTTTATCTTCAAAAAGGTCTACTATATGGCATACAGTTAAAAATCCCGGATTGTTCTGCAAAACGGTATTAAATTTCACACGTTCAGCACTAGATCCCGGTACCTGAGAAATAAACTGTCGCAAGTCTAAAACACTAAGTCGTTGTTAAATTGTTTTTGACGTTTACGGTTTGTCATACAGTGCCTTCATAAATGATTACAAGCCATGTGACCAGGACTGTGATTCTCGAAGAACAACTCGTATGCAAATAGATTTCTTGTCTCTCTCAATTGCCGTAGTGAGGAAAAGGATATTCGCATATGAATTGCTCTGCGATTGATTCGAGAATCTCGACCCTGATCACGTGGCTTGTAATCATTTATGAAGGCACTGTACTATTACTCACACAAACTTTGTGTTGTTCCGAGCGCATATTATGTTCCACAATACGTGTTTTATAATTCCACGATATAACTCTTTCACAAATTTTGCACTTTAATTCTGTCCCGTCAAGTTCTAAATCTGGATAATATTTAATCTATTTCTCCACTGTAGAACGAGTGGGAGGCCGACGGAACATATTCAAGCACTGAAACAGACAAATCAACAAGAAACTCGACATGAAACTAACATTATTTGCTAATAACGCAATATCGTCCCTACAAAGATATTGGCAATTGGAAAGCGGAAGCGACGGCGACCTTGACACATGCCGGTAAATAAATAGGATGATGATATTTGTTTTTAATTAGGAATATTTAAATATTAAGATTTTAAACCGACGGACCTGAGTACGGACCTGAGATGTGCGAACGACATACTATCTTTATTCATGACATTCATTTGCCGTAAGGTAAACGATGCAGTGTATCACAGGCCAGTCTCTATTCCACACTATTAACTACTAATTCACCTCATCCCGCTTGACTCAACCTTCTTATAGACACGCGAGTGGCCATTCCAATGTTCGAGAGCGATCCAGCAAGATCTCCAATGTTCCAGTAACTTCGCTGCCGTGTTGCATCCAGTGTCAGTGGCGTCACATAGCCATTGTATATGTTATTTTATTTAACTGTTGGTGTAAGCATGATTCCCTTGTGTATATTTTCGTTTTTAAAACATATTTCAATACTTTTTGAGGGAATAATATTGGACAGTTCTAATTTAGATGAACAGTACCGAAGATACAGAAGGTTTTAGAGTTCTTCTAAAAGAAATGGAGGCGTTGCGACGCCGACGTCTGTAGCGTCATAGTGGCGTCTGCATAGAAAATTGAAGCCACTGACAATCCTTAAAGGCTGGCTTGTACAGACCATCACTGTATTTTTTGTTCTCCTGTAATTTGTCTGGGGAGTTTTAACTAAATCAGCCTGTACATGAACAATACTGAATTTGTTGTTTTCTGGAATACTTATATCTTCACAGTCTGCTTTAATTCTACTAAAAATCTTCAATCTATCGACAATTTGTTAAAAAACGCTAATATTTACCCTGATTTTTATTTATTTGTTCGTATATTGAATCTAAAGCTACCATATTCATTTCGTTCCATACTTATCAACATACATATTAAATGCTCTACTCTTAGTTTACCCTTACGCATAAGTGCGTTTAGAATAAGCTTCAAAATACCAGAAAGATATGTCTACAAACGATGTATTTTTTAATATCCATAGCACCTTTCAACTACAGAAACAAGGTTCGAAGAAACCATCAGAAACGTAGCACCGGCATTAGGAACCGAGCAATATACACTTCAACAATTCCGAGACATTCCCATCTTTTACTTCATTACTACTTATAAATTACGTTGGTTAGGGATCTAAGAACGAAATAAAAGGAAAATGGTACCGCCACCAATGACGTGACCGACGTGATGCAACAAGCTATCTCGGAATATTAAGCACGGACCAGCCGGGCTCACGACAGCGCGTCACGAGTCGCATTGATGAGTGCACTACATCGTTGTCGATGTCTTATTGAGGGCGAAAGTGATCCTTACTGCATAGTCTGCTCTTCTCTAGTAGAAGAGCGGATAGTGTTTCCAAAGACAGATATGTCTAAGTGCGAGCCACTTCTGCACCCACCACATTTTTTTTATCATTAGACGACATTTGAAACCATATATGAATTCATTGCAGAAAAAATGTTTTATGTTATGGGCATAATTAAGAGACGAAACATCTAATCATGTTGAAACTTGATACAGTTGTGTTTTAGATAAGTACAAGCATTGAGAAAAAGTAAGTAGTGCGGCATATTGTAAATGGCGCTCTGTAACTTCTAAACGAGGTACTTTTGAACCGAGCTAAGCTTATCTAAATCGGGTCTATTTGATCACAGGAAGTTGGGTTCCATTACTTTCCAGATACCTTGTGTAACAGAATGATATTTAGTACACAAATTAGCAGTAGGCAACAGAAATAGATTGCGAGTGTGATGCATACAGCTTTTCTCTTCTTTATGAGAAACTAAATTGGATTGGATTGGATTGGATTGGATTGGATTGGATTGGATTGGATTGGATTGGATTGGATTGGATTGGATTGGATTGGATTGGATTGGATTGGACTGGACTGGATTGGACTGGACTGGACTGGACTGGACTGGATTGGATTGGATTGGATTGACATCAGAAGAGTGTAATCTATGAATAGATTGCACAAACAATGCACTTGCAATTGATAATGAGTGTTAGGCCAACAACTCGAACTACAGAACTCCAGTACTTCATGGTTAGCTTTCATAAAGAAAGAGCTAGAGTAGAGAACAAATTAATGAATGAAATAAAGCTGGTTATGCACTTTCCGTACCAATCGATTTGTGGAACAAGCAAAAAGGCGATGATATTAAACAGAATAAGATAATTAATTTAAGCCTGCTTTAAAATGCATTTAAATAATTTTCACCAATAGCAATAACGACTAGTTACAGCATGTATACTAGAATTGTTAGAACAACAAATGTTTTTATTAATATATTCGTATTTATGTTACCTTCTCATTTGTCCCAAACCATACATTTTTAGAGTTATCCGCCCTCTAACTAGTAGTTGTATGCAGCTGCTACTACCCCAGTACATAGAAGTCGGGAGTTATTTTAGACCTTTATTGCGCTAATAAACTTAAAATGTCACTATCTTGGCGGCAAAGGTTAGAATTGATTTGCAAATGGTTTATTTTATATTACAGAATGATCGTTCACAGGTAATTGGATAATAAAATCGTGAGAACACACTTTAAAGGCAATTTTTTCAAGAAATCAGCGATAAATTCTTAACACCATTACGTATTTTAAATACTGGCTCAGGTGGACTATTTAAATTTCAAATTTGAATTAAATATTCAACGTTTTAAAACTAATAGTTACTATGCAACTGTTTAAATTTTAACAATGTCAATATTTTGTTTCAGATTGCAAATTGTAAAGAGTTCAGATGTAACTATTAGTTTATTTGTTTGTCCTACATAAAGTATATTTACAAGGCAACAGTTGAATTAATAGTAAATGGTATTAATAGTCTAATATGCTATAGTTTTTCTGAGATTCCCCGTGGCCTAGGTAGGTAGAAAGTGCCAGTCGTAGAATTAATATGCACTTCGTCAGCCTATGTGTAACGATGAAATACAATATTATTAATGATGTACTCATATTTATGAGAATGCAGTTCTTTCGTGAATTTATTTTACATTTAGAAGTACATATTTTTATTATACCATTCTTGTATTGTGTATATATAAATTTGTAGACATACGTCTGAATCGAGACAATGACTCGATTAAACTTAATGGGACAATATATTATATAACTCAAATTATCTATAAATAAGAAAAATAGTAAGGGACCCAGGTTATATCCCTGCGGGACTCTATATATATAATAAGTTCTGTCACTGATTTCCGCATCAGGCGTAGGTTTTTACACCATACGCGGAAAGAACACTATGAGTTGCACATATGATTTTTTTATTAGTGATTTAGAAATTGAGGATTTCAAATATCTGAATCAAGAGTCCTGAACAAATGTTGATATAAAAACGAGTTTTTTTTCTTAGGTTCTTGTTAATATTAAATTGTAAATTTCGAAACTGTGAATCAAACGAGTTTGTTTATTAGGTTTTCGTTAAAATTATTGTGTCACTGATTTACGAAAAATGTCAATGTCTTCTGCTTACACCAATCATATGGAAGATGATATAGAAGAATTATCAGAATCAGGATTTATCAAAAGGGAGCAACTCTTATCATTGAGGCAGTGCTACTAACCTATTTTGAACAAAAATCCAGTGTGGAATGTGTGGCTGTTGAGTTTATATTCAATGATAAGAACAACATTGTCAGTGAAAAAGAGGATTGACATAAAGAAATTTCCAAGATTAAGATAGATTCAGGAAGTCTAGTGTTTTAAGAAAATCAGAAGCTGAAACAATTTTGAAATAAGCAGATGATAAAACCTACTTGATGATGAAGGTAAACTGTAATTTTCACACCTCTCAATACTGACATTGTTTCTTATTTTAGATAGTTTGATTATTGGTATAAGTGATGCATGTCGTCGTGAAGAACCAACATTATTTCAAGTTGAACATGGGAGAATATATATTTATAGAGATTCCCAATATAAAGACGAACTTGAGAAAAGAACTTACTATTTCTAACAAAATCATCGAAGGAGTCAACCTTGTCGAAATGTTTCGAAAATATTCCTCTCTGGGTCCGTCACCAATTGAGCATTCAAGATTCTTCCTAGGATATAGAAATGGAAAATGTACAAGGCAATGCAACAGAATTTTTTAAATTTTCTAATGGAGGGAATTACACTGGCCACTGTTTCTTCAACAAGCCTCAAAATTATTAGGTCAAAGAAAGATCAATATAAATACAAACTCGCCCTCTGCTTCATCAAATACATGTGCAGGACTTTCCACAACCAATTGTAAAAAAGTTGGTTAAAATTTATAATAATGATAAAAAATGATTTAAGTTAGGAAAAATCTAACTTTTCCTATCTCAAATTAGTTACTACATGTACAACTTTTCAAAACGCTATTAAATAATATATTTTGGTGAACAAAATCCATTATAAAATAACTAAGTTGAAATAACTTATTTCGGCACATAACTGTTAACTATGAAGTTGTTCCGTGATTCAATTTCGCTTCATTAGAGTACTATAAACAATCTTCTCTGCAAAGCGTAGTTTACAACTAAAAATAGAACACCACGAAGAACGATTCTTTATGCCAGTTTAAACGGTACAATAATTTCTTAACTAAACCGCCGTATAATATTCTTATTATTCATGACTACTGCTCCTTACATTTGCATAACTACATATGGATGCCATATTTAAATACTTATACAGTCCATAGCCACATATAACTTATTTGGTAGCCATTAAAATTATACGAGAGCTTGCTTGTAATACAAGGGGGCCTTAATTTAAATGGGACACGGAATAATTAAAATGACAAATCCGGCAATTAGCAGCTCACGAGGGATGTTCCAAAGAGTGGTTGGCCAAACACCTGAGAAGCCATTTCCACCTGTAAGCAGTGACACGATGGATTGTTTTTCGGGCTGCGTTGCATGGGTGGTCCGCCCATCGAACCACCTGCTGGCGAGATTAACATTGGGCTACTACATTGGGCCCATTTGCATCGCGGGACCCATCAATTTGTACACGGCGCACGAAAATTACGTAGTTTATCTTTATACAAATATAGTATTATGATGGATTGTCCGTTTCGGCGGTTATGGTGACGATAAGGGTTGGGCAATAAATCACGGAGATCTGATTTTATGACTTATTGATGAAAGCCCGTATGAGAAAGCAGCTGTCATGAAATATTTATATTTCGCTTCAAAAACATGCAGAGGAAGTTTCAGATAGGCACGGAGACAATATTGATGGAAATGTATATTCTATTTATATATTGTCATATAACACACAAGTTCTGTTTTCCTCTTAAATAACTATATCTATATTCTGTAGTACTCTGCTTATCAATAGACAGAGAAATGACGCTTACTATGTTTTCTGTAATGAGTTTTCTTTTTGCCGTTCTACTCTTATCACTATTTTGTCTCTGGCAAAAATAATTTATCTGTGTTTACTTTTATTAATTTCAAAGCGTTTCCTCATCTTGAAATTAAAAATTGATTGTTTTAGTTTGCCTATTTTACATTAAATTTATTGTGTACATGGAAAAAATTCATATCTCCAATATCAAAAAATCACAGGTTAATTTTCTGTTTTTAATTGTGTATAGTTGATTAACTTGAATAATATTATTTAGGGTGAATTTACTAGTTTTATGTAAAATATCACAAGAAAACAAATTAGTAACTTCAAAAAATAATATTTTCAAATGTGTGTAGGTCGAATACAGGATTAGGTTTTTGTAATCAGTTTTCCATACAGAGAAAACAAACATTGATAGAAACAATAACATCGCACTTATACAGGGTGTAGCAAAAGCAGGTGATCCCATTAACTGCGTATTAAATCATAATAAGATATGACGATTTGACCATACTTACCTATATAAAAATATACATCCCATAAAAGATACAGGGTGTTCAAGTCGAACTTTTAAAATTTTTTACTGTAATTTCTTCAAATTTTTACGTATCATTTTGAAATTTTGTAGAGATACTTCTTGTCATTAATGCCAAACCCTCAAGAGTATGATTGTAAAAGATGCTTAAAGAACAAACGTCAAAACGGGGGGAAGGAGTTATTTTAACCCCCCACTTTTCTGACGTACGCCTATCAGGGATTTCTATAACACCATAATGTAGAATTTTGATTATAATATTTCATTATTCTTCATATTTTTTCGTAAAACTCGATAAGTTCGATTTTTTAGCATGTGACGTTAGATACAGTCGTAGCAAAATCAGTTGCACTTTTTGCAACGACTCTATTCCAGTTGCTGCTACCTCACAGTAAGGGGATGAAATAATAATACACCCTTTGTACGTTTATTATCAGAATTTGTACACATTTAAAAATTTCAAATTTTTATATATATATAAATAATTCCGTCCAAAATCAGTTGTAGAATCCACTACCCGTTTCCTCCAATTATTTGCGAAACATCCTATACTCGTATAATAACTTTATATTACAGAATATACATTTCAATATAATACATGATTAGCCTTAAAGTCAAAGACTTTAAACATTTAGTTTTTTTGGGAATAATTAGCAAGTTTGATATTACAATTAATAATTTATAACCTGTATAACGTTCATTTAAAGACAGTGATGGATATCTCACTTGGTTTTCTATTTTTTAGAGATCTCTAGAACAATTTTACGAAAATTTGTCTCTATTACTTAAATTATCATTGACTTTAAATTCTGACTGAGAGATGACTAATTTTTTTGCTCTGTTCCATTTTCGTATATTCGAATATCTTTTTTAATACTCTTTAAGAAAATCAATTTGCAGCTAAATTTTCAGCCACATTTAAAAAAATATATTATTTACTAGAAAACCATTCTATTGACATGTGCTAACATAGAATATTAATTACTGACAACCTTCAATATGCAATTTATCAAACAGTTAGGTAATTGGGACTTTTTCTACATCAACGTTTCAATTTTTATTAAGTCATCATAAGCGTGGTATAAAAATATGTAGATATATCTAACATAAAAATAAAATAACTTATATAATACAAATATATTCTATATATTCAAAGCTAAACATAAATAAAAAATAGGTAATACAAAGAATTGTGTTTCTTTTGTCAATAATATGTAATAAAACATTTGTGTGAAAGCAAAACAGACAGCAGGCAACTGTTAAGATACAAATAGTAATTTTTCAATATATAGGTATGTATAATAATTATTACAATATTTCAGTATTGATAGAAGAATCGTTAATGCGGCGTCAAATAGAAATGAATTTAAACTTTGTTAAAAAGAAATAAAACACATATTGATAAAAGTTTATCTTTTAACAATACAGAAAATACTTTTAGGATATAGTAACCAGTACTAATTATAGATTGTTTCAATTAAGTGAAAATATTATTAATTAATAAACTGAATGTCTTCTTGTTTATTTACCGCATTCTCTAGGTTTAATTTACGCAATACCATCCTTTGCTGATTATGCTTATGCATAGAAGATAGACTTTGAAGTATTATTCAATCTAAGAAGTGCATTATATTTTATTCAGTGTTTAAATTTATAGAAAATTAGCATAAGTGTTAATATTTTCATTATCACTTACGTTGGGTTTGTGATCTATTGCAAGTAACATAAAACTTCCTAAATTCAGTTACTGCATCAACATGTTCGACAATTCCGTCCCTCCGATCCATATATTTCTACCGATAGGTGAAAATTACGTACTTCATCTTCATATAATTATGATTGATGGACAGTTTCGGCAATTTTAGTGACTGTAAGGGTTAGACAATAAATCAACTATGTCTGATTTCTCGACTTCTGATGTACCTAAACGATCTGTCTTGCTGGCTATGTGATAAAATGAATGCTATGAAACGTTTATATTCTGTGTGGGAAAGTCACTTTAAATATTTATAGGTCAGGCTTTATATAGTCAATATGTCCATATAATAATATCTCAGTTTATTTAATCCAAATAGTAAGAACGCTAATTTAAAAATGTATTTCATAAAATAATAAGTCCACTAATGTAGTCGTGAGTAATTTGTTCTTGGGTGTAAATTTCATGTTCATGATCAGTATTATGAAAGATAAGGGAAATTATCATATTTTAAACGAGACATACGTGTGAATAGCTGGTTATATAGAATTCCATTACATAATGAAGTTCTGTTTGTTTTGTTCAACTAATATCTTTACAAGCAGCATTAATTATTTTACATTGTACTAAAGCAACAGATAATCAATGGAAATATCCACGTTAAACCAATACGTAATATTGTCAACAGAACAACGAGACGAACTTAGCAAATTATATAACATAATTGTCTAACCCTTTGGATTCCGCTATAATATTACTAGACGCTTTAATGCAATAAAAAATAAAATACATATTTTCTTCACCGAACTTACACTTTACAGATTTAATAGTTTCTTAGCTTAAAATGTCATGTCAAATGTCATTTAACGATCACGAATTGAACATCTCCTCTACACTAAATAGTCCTTATAACATTTTAATGTAACATATTATGGGTTTGTTCCACACAGATCGATTCCGAACCGCCTAGAAGTCAGTTCAGTTGTTAATGTAATCTCCGCGTATGCGACGTAAGCGGTGTCGGTCAAACATTTTTCAAGGTTCTGAACCAGTTCTCGACGGCTGTTGGAACATACCTTATATTGGAACAAAAAGGGTGATATCTTACTACTTATACATCAAATAAAAAAATGTATAGAGAAAACTCTGAAACTAGATAAATCAGAATTTTGGAGATTTGAAAAAATATTTTCTTCACAGCGGTGAAATATTAGTACTAACCCAAATTTCCGTAAAAAAACCAGTTCAAATATAATTAGTGTATGAAAACCTGTAATTTCTTTACCACATAGCATTCGATATCCCATATCCATTATGCCGATACGTTCAATGACCAATTAAATTGGGACGTCGAAAGTGTTGCTCTCACGGACGTCCTTAATAGTATGTCCGTCGGACGTCTATTTTAGGCCGGTACATTCCTGTATGAGCGTCCATGGTACACGCCACATTGCTCCTCTCAATATTACGTCCGTCAGTTCCAATTTTAGGGCCACAAAAATTAAATAAAAAATATTTCTTATGGGAAGAGCAATGAAGCATCTTAGATAAAAAGCTTTGTAAAAAATACTAGCATAAGACAAGTAATTCTGAAAAATAAAACATACTAAAATCGAATTTGGCGGTAATAGTATAATACTCCCTACTGTCTACTGTCTAGTGTCAGAAGTTAAAAATGTCATTGGTTGATAGTTGATCGTGTTACTAATGTAGCTTTGTAACAAAAGATATAACATTATAAACATTACAGTATAACTAAGTATTTTATTCTGACTTTTAAGTGACTTTTAAAAATTTGACAACCCTATTTGTTTAAAAGAATATATCTCCGTAAGGTTACTGTCAATAAGCCATGCCATGCTAAATAAAAGATAAAAAATTTGTAACTGGAATCAAAAAAATATATATATTTATTTTTAATACTTCTCCTATATATAACTGTAATACTTGTTTTGCAGTTGCTGCAGAAAGAGGAGTTAATAATACTACCAATAAATTAACGGAGCTAACGATCCAATCATTGTTAAGTAGAGAAATAAAAAGTAGCAAGTAACCAAAAATATATCGTTATACATAGCATAAGTATACTTAGCTTACATAGAAGTTTTAAATAAAAAAACCACATTATTTTCCTATAACAAATTTTTTAAGTGAGCATATTTATTTATTTCTTATGAGAAATTGTAACTAATTTTGAATATCCCAAAAAAAATCTGTATGTATATTCTATGCGCATCTGGTAGGTACATTTTTAAAAGATCCAGGAATGTTCAGTTTTGTGAAAAGCGGACAATCACTGAATGTCAGTTAATGAACGTCCCAAGGATAAATTATAAATAATTTTGAATATCCGAAAAACGTCTCATCTGGGACATCCATTGTATGTCTTTTGAACGTCTTTAAATGGTTCAATCGTTAATTTGTGATTCATGAATGGGCATCCCAACAATTTTGTGGAAAAGGAATCTTCTACAAATATCTATCAAACATCTAACATCCCTAAACGGGCGTCCACTGGATATTCCATTAATGCGTCTTGAGGACATTCTTAGGTCATTTTAACGTTTAGTGGGCTATTTGTTAATTTTACAGATTCCAGTAAAATTATATCATCTGGCAACACTGCAACTGTCACTGTTCATATCTTGCCAAATGGTGACATTTTGGCCAGGGCTGTACAAAGATATATTTTTCCGATACGAAATTGAAACTCAATTTTCTTGGCAAAAGGTGATTATAGAACTTTTTGATATAAGATATCTGTATTTTATTTTTTCAGCATTAAAAACGCCACTCCCTGTGTATCTAACATTATTAGTACACCCAAAATAACGTTAATTTGTAACAACAATAAACTGGCATGTTTTTATTTTTAATGAATCTACGTGGAAATAAGGTTAACTGCTTCCCCTAGTTTCTAAATTCAGTAGGGCACGCAATTAATAAAACATTTAATTGTAGAATCAACCGCTTCCTACAAAATGCAGATCGAATTTGCAGTTTGCGGTTAGTGGTGAATACATCTCAAAGGATGAGGTCAAGGGTCCGAAGTCGCGGTCAAGACACCGATCGAGGTTCCTTGGATCTCCTGTATAATGCATGAGGAATGCTGTGGCTGTTTTCAAAGCACTCGGTCTTGCAGTAGTAACACATGTCCCTTTATTGTTTCAGCCGGAGTCTGACCGGCGTTTTAAATTCACATCCGGATAAAGCGCGGTTCGACAGCGTCTTCGCAAAAGTGGATAATATATGAGGTCTGATCAAAAAGTTGCAGGACTGTTAGAACTTACCTGGCAACAAACCGTGATAAAGTCGTGTGATTGGTAGCACTGCTTTGAACATAACCTCAGAGGCCAACAGTTGTTTGGTGATTATGAAGATATAGTTTTGGTACAATAATTTTTGTGTGCAGAGATTTTTTGCGAAAAAAATTTTAAGGAAGACTTACAATCTGTAGGAGATGATACTGGGTCTGCACGTTCTTCAACATCTAGTGACGATTGTCATGTTTTAGAAATAGTCGTTTCAGAACGATTCATTCCTTAGTACCATCAGATCAGGTGACAAATCATACCATATCCAATGTGTCACTGTAGGTCGCTGCTGTTCTGTACAGTGCCCTGTGCGGATGGGTGTACGGCAAGGATCCGTTCTAGGCACGGTGCTTTTCTTAGTGTACATAAATGACTAAGATTCCTTAACATCTGGTGCATGTTTTACTACTTATGCTGACGATACCTCCTTAACTATTTCCAATTCCAGTGACATTCAACTAGAGACAAACTGCAACGTATTATTGAACAATTTGACAACATGGTTTTCAGAAAATAGTTTATATTTTAACACTAACAAGACTACCATTATGAGATTTCACACCTCCCAAAAAAATTGTAGTACATTAAATTTTAACGTATGTGACAACGTTTTATCCTCTGACAGTGAAGTGGTGAAATTTTTAGGTCTACATATAGATAAAAACTTAAATTGGCAAATGCATTGTGAAATTTTATCAAATAAATTATCGACCTTCACTTATTTATTTCGTAATTTAAGACTTGTTTTGAGTATTGAGCAAATCCTCTCTTTATACTATGCACAGGCCGAGTCTCGTCTCAGGTATGGTCTATGTTTCTGGAGAAACTCTACATTTTGTCCACGGGTTTTTATTAGTCAGAAGCGACTGTTGAGGTGTATGTTGGGTGTTCCTAGATGACATTCTGGTAAAGAACTTTTTAAAAATTTACGAATTTTAACTTTGCCGTGTCTTTTCATATATGAAATGTGTCTATATGTCTATAAAAATAAATGTAATTTTATTGTAAATAATTCACTTTACGATTATAATACAAGACCGGATTGTTTGGGGCCCAAAATTTTTAACAAATTGCCTGCTTAACTAAAGATTATAAAAGTGAATATTCACTTAAGAGTGCTTTAAAGCAGTTTTTAATGGAAAAGTGTTACTATTCGCTATTAGAATTTTTACCCACTTTATTTTAGTTTGTAAGATTGTAGTTTGTAAGTTTTATTGACTATTCCTATACATACATTTAATATGTCGCTAAGGTAAATAAATTATTATAACAGCTAAGACCGCACAACAAGCTTATGTTTACTGTTTTCTTTGATTACACCGGCACGCCAAAAACAGTGGTCTGATCTTTTGACCAGACTCACTCCCAAGTAGCCTTATAGTAACGGAAACTGATACCGCAATTTCAATTAAGTACCTTACGTATAAATCACTAAATCAACCATCATACAGTAAAAATAACTCCAATTTATGTTACTACAGTTGTAAGTACATAATTCTCACTATTGAAAATCACTTCTTGTAATTTTTTGGGGCGGGTTGGTGTCTGGAATGGTATGAAAACTAAGCAGAAGCACCTTATCACTATAACACTATATCACTTACATATTACTTAGAATGTGTCAGTGTTATAAGTTGTCCATTATCAAATTTTTCTTTTTTGAAGATGGTCTGAAAATGTTAGATGAAATTTTATGAAGTGATGATTGCATGTTGCTCTATGACAATGCTCTCGTTCTTTGACCCTTGTTATTTGTAACTTTTGCATACAAAATTATACGATATTCCTTTTCCAATCCATTTACTCACCTGATTTGACTTCTGTCAACTTTTTATCTCCAAGTGTAAGTTTTCCCTCAAGGAATGAGAATTTGATGTTATTTGAGGAGGTAAAACAAAAAAACCGCTGGAGGAAACTATAAATGATTCCGCAAAACACATTTTCTACATGTTCCCAACAGTGAAAATCTGATTGGAAGGACTACCTGGGTAGGTAGGGTGCCACTTTGAAAGCATAAGGTTAAATAGGTTATAATATATAATAATAAATTTATATAAAGTCGTTCCTGAAATTTTTTTAATCATAGCTTGTACACCTTTTATACAAGTGTATATTGGAATATTTAAAGATTGATTTCTTTGAATTGAGAGTATTATTTTGTATCAAAATTGTGTGGAAGTTTGTCTTTAAAATACGATGTGCCTCATCCATAATGGAATAACTAGAGACGTGCGAGACTTTCTATAAAGACTATATTGTTATAGACCTTAAAATTGGATCTTTTTGTTTTTGGTTCCGATTTCCTAAGAAAAATAAATGGAATCATTTTATAAAATACGTTTTCACTGAAGCAGATACCGGTTTAAAACAAAAATACATGAAAATATTCCTCAATCAAAAGAAAAGTAGGTATTGTCTTTTCGTTACATTTTTGATGATGTATTTTACAACAATGACATGGATCATTCTAGTAGATTAAAACTGCCTAATGGTATGATAAATAAGACAAAATGTCATTCAAAATAGTTCTTATTTGTAATTTCAGTAAATTGTCTTGAATGCACTATGTTTGAACACATTTGTGCTCGAATTGGTTATGTAATTAAGAGAAATGCTGCTCTTGTTTTGCTTGTTCTTTTATACCGGATAAGCTAATGAAAAAAATCATTTTGTATATGTTTCTATAAGCTCTATTTGTGGAAAATCAAAATTTGTTTGTTTTATGATTAATTTGAACAAATTATGAATGCAGCGTTTTTTAACGATTTATAGAAGTTACAGAGTGTAACACTATGTTTGACAGTAACTAAGAAACCAATAAATATATACAGGGTGTTTCTTAAGTAGAGGTCAAAAATACAGGTTGCGTATTCTGTGGGCAAAATAAGGGTTTTTTGTTATATAAGTGTCTAATTGCTGTGTGTCGAAAATTACAGAAAAAAATGAATTTTTAAATTTTTAATTTCTAAACCGTTTGAAATAATTTAACCAAATTTGGTGTGCATTTTTAGTATGACAATAGTTTGTTATAAAACAACAATTATTAAAAGTTAATAATAATAATATTGGGTTCGTTTCTGGCAGGTAGTTTATACAACAGGAATTTTATTTGCTATGTTTGCTTTATTCTAAATAGAAATTTCCACATAACCTTCCGGCACGGTAGATTTCCATACCACGTAACGCTTCAAACTTGTGAACATTCCACTCATATATACCTATATATCAGCAATATGATTGAAGTCCTGCGGTAACAGTAAATTTAGATATGTAGGTACCTATTTTTCAAGAAACATTTCCTATTCAATGCGTTTTAAAAAGTTGAGTAGTTGTTTTCAAATAATATCTATAATCTGCAATATACGATGTTATTTGAACGTAGAGCTAAATGTTTACTATGTAATTCTAAATCAAATTGCCATTTTTCCATGGTATCTACTGGTATGAAATGAGTCTACAACAGAATAATAATACAAACTTTTGTTTTCATGGCTTACTTAGGTTTTTATTGAAGATTATTTGCTAGAAAAATGGTAGGTAAGGACCTACGTACAAATTATGTTTGTCTTATTAAAAAAATATTATTTTATTGTAGAATCATTTCATATCAGTACAATACGTTATTCTTAACAAAAAATAAAATATATTTTTTTTTATTTGAGAGTCCATTATACAGATACAAATTATTTTAAGTTGAAAAAATTTGTTTTTCTACGGCCCATATGTCAAACAACTTTGAACCCACAACGATGTAATCTTGTACAAGGGGGTTTCTAAAGGTGCTGATTAAGAATATCTGATTAGTTTTCTTCTAAAAAAATCGCTAATACTTTTTTTTTAAATCGACTTCCTTTCTCCATCTTAGAATCGGACGCCTCTGACTATAATCAAATATGGCTACGTCTAAAGAATCACTTTATAGGTATATATTCACCACCAAAGTTTCAAAGTATTCGGATATTAGGTGAGCGAGATACCAGGGTGGCTTCATGAAAAGTTGGACACATTGTATATTCGTATATACAATATGCCATTAGACCTACAATTCTGTTTCGTTTATGACGTTAGTAGATTGAGAGAAGGAAGCATAAATACGCCTTCCAAAAATCATTTAATTATACAGAGTGATTCACTTTTATGACAAGTTAAAAGAATAGCCAAAATCGGTAAAACGTGAAAATTAAATATTAAAATCTTCAAACATTATTTTCTTGAAATTTTTGTTACGTAACACCATAATTTTTCATCATGTATGTATGTAGAATGACACGCTCTTTCAAATGGCATGATCAAAATTGGGGGTTGATATTTAAAATATTGTCGATGACGCCATATCTCGAACAACGATGACGTCACAAATATGGGTCGTATGCCAAAAAGTGACTGTTTTAAAAACAAAATCGACGTGCCAGTTGATTCTAGCTGCCTTCTGATTCATAATTTAAAAATTTCAAATTCCCTCATCATGTTTTCATAATCATTGTAACTGGGATATTTATGACATTTTTTCATACATAAATAAGTCAAAAATTTATTTTGAACTGTCTATACATTGTGATCCCGTTACTTCTTCATGGTCCCATACTGGTGCGGTAAATTCCAGTCTTGATCTAACAAAGCTGAAATATAACATTTTTATAGTATCCATTGAAAAAACGTCATTGTGTGTTTCATAATAAAACCTAAGTTGATTCTTCTCCAAATAATGAATGAATGTAATTATGTACGTTTACAAATGAAACACCCTGTATAGCAGTCTATCCATATACATACTGTATCTGTACTCGAAACATTTAATAATTTACATTGTATGGCCCTTCGTGATGTTCTCAAGCCTTTGTTTCCAAAGCAAAGTTTTTATGCCTGCGAAGGTCTTTGTTTTTTTACTGGGACTTAAAACGTTTATGCGCCATAAAACTAAACCAAATTAGGTATGTTTTATGCAGCCACTAAAAAGCTTACTGTCTCCACTATTTATTATTTTCCCTTTTGCATGTACGCAAGGTATCTCGGCACGTAGGTCCTTAAAGTGCGAATAAAAACAGCTTTTAGCACTTCAAGGGTTGTTGTAAAACAGAACAATTTCCTTTCCTTTTATTGGTCGGTTTGTTAAATTTGAGTTTGTGTTCAAAAGTGTGGTAAATTGTAGCATGCTAATTTAATCGAGGGTTACACTGGAAAGTTTTTATTTATTATAAAAACTGTCAGATGGTAGATACATTTATTGAAATATCTATACAGGGTGAACCTTAAATAAGTACAAATATTTTAGCCAGAAGTATAGTTCACTGTGTAGAACACATAATTAATAGTTGTTTTACAAAAAAAATCAGAAATAAAAAAGTGAAATTTTAAATAAATTTTGTAATTTTACTGTAAAAAACTTGTTGAGGACCGCTGACTTTCAAACATTTATGAGTCACAGCGCTTCAGATTGAATGTGTAGTTCACAGTGTTGCCAGTGTTACACAAATGTCTTTGCTTGAACAAACTTTTAAATTTAATATATTGCGTGAAAATCATAGTTTTTCGTTATTATTCATAAAATAACTTAAGAAAATTGTGTCTTGTGTCTCTTTCTAACAGTGTACAATGACATTTAACTTGTGAAATGTGGATTACTGAATATTTGCGCTATTTATTTAATGGTGGGAAAATTTCTACTTGTAAGGAATTTCGTCAACTATAACAATTTCTATCATTTTCATAATGAAACTGTCATGGTAGATTGTCAGAAGCTCAAAACAAACTTATTAACATTATGTAATAATTAAAGTAGCAATTATATTTTTAGAGTTTTACTGTTCTGCAAAATTCGTCAAAAGTTGAGATTCATCTGCCATAGATAATTAAAACAAAATTCGTGCAAAAATCCATGAATTTCGCGTCCATGAGGACAAGGATTAAATGTTAAAGTGTGATATCCGCGGAGTGCCCATCAGGTAGATGTAAATGTAAGTGGTGGAGGACCATCCAAAAGGACGGCATTCTAATTTATGGAGAGACATGGGGGATACATTTAATTTAATCTGTTAATGTGCTAGGTTTACTAGACGTCAACTTATTTTTGATTATTTTTTTACTTTGAACCCTTCTCAAGTGGCACGCTTAGGTAATTATGTAACCTCACCTTTGTGCTATGAATTAGTCACTCTCTCTTATTTATTATCTTGGGTAATTGATAATACAAGATAAAAATTTTAAATTTAGAAATAACTGTATCATTTCTATTATCTAACACCTCGAAATTGTTATGTATTGCAATTATTTTTGTATATTTTTTATATCGGCTTCAAATTTAGTACGCCTATGAAATATTGCTCCTAGCACGCTGCACTCATCGCGCTTGTCTACTGTCTAGCGATGAGTCACTCTCCAGAATTTTGGCGGTTAGATATAGGCTATAATGACCATATATATTTCCTTCAACAAGCCGTTATCGAAACGTATTTAATTCATCCCACGCCACCCTCGATTCTCAAATACCCCATAATGTAGCAATAGCGGAAGGAAAAAACTCTATTACGGTGTTAATTTAAAACCGCTTTGGCTAATGAAATAATTTGGCAGTATAAACTTTTTTCAACAAAGTTGTTATGAGCATGTGTGCCATAATGGATTTGCCTGACCCCGGCAGTGCGATAGGCAGCACCTGTGGCCAACAACAGTAACTAGATTCATTAGCCCGCTTCTGTGACTGCGCTAATTGATGGGGTTGCATTGGACGAAGGGCGATACCAATATCGATAATTACGACACTACCGCCGTTGATAGTTTTACGGATCGTTAACATACTGTGTGTTATACACTGCTGGTTCTATTCAAAATATCCTAAATGACATTATAGCGAAGAACACTACAAAAATGTTTTTGTCTTGCTGTCTATGACTGTCAACGACCGGAGACATAGACTTTGTTTAGGTGAGTACCTGCTGTGATATATGGTAGACCGGTAAAGAAACAAATGGCCAGAATTACCGAATATACCTTTCTGAGTAAAGGATCAAAATAAAATTTGTATGGTGTATTGTAATTTTATACAGATTCGGAAATTGCGGATCTTTACAGAAAAGGTAGAAATTGCCGCTTCATTCCAGGAAAGGTACGAACTTTAAGAGGGGCGGCGACGTGCATTGGTCTAGCATTCCCCACTACTACGGTAATCGGTTCCGTATCGCCAACGCCAATTCGTCATTGCAAATCTAACTGTCCGGTCAACTGATGCCAGTGTTGTCAGATCTCATGCATTCCGAGGAAATCTCATGCTCTCATATTTTGATTACAAAATCTCATGCTTTTTAATAGACACAAAATGAAATAATAAAATTATTAAAATTACTCTTTGAAATCTACCAAAACAAAGACCTAACGAGAAATAAAGGCAAAATCGAGGACAAAATTGAATAGATAGAGGTAGGTATCTACAATATTTGGGTACTTGAAATGTCTTTTATTGTAGACTGCTCTCTTAATAATTAGCAATGAATACATAAACGGGTATGACAGTCTACGGATATGCGGTGTGTGTGCTGTATTTACGCTGTATTGCAGTGATTCTTAACTCTATTCCGTAAGGGTACCTACATTTTCTGGAAACAAAAGATTTTACGACCCGTGAGTCACCCTGCGTCACGTCAACTGCGCCTCAACGTTCGCCCGGCCTAACAATAAAAGAAATTAGAAAGGTTACGTGGTTAATAACTTTTAAGTACCTGTAACTACCTACTTACAATGTAATATTGATATAAAATAGCAGAACATAATGCTTTTTAATGAAATAAAAATGGCATTACAAAAGTAATTAAAAATTAAGCTGTGTCAAGAGGTGTTTTTTGATAAATTAAGCCATCTCATGCTTTTTTCTCCAAACCTCATGCTTCTTTGAAATTATTCTCATGCACTGAATTTTTCCCACCTGGCAACACTGCTTAATGCAAACACGCTGTGGTCGAAGTATGCGTGTAGCATGACACAAATACACGCAAGCGGCAAAATACAATTCACCATCAAGATCCTCACTTTCCAAATCTGTATATACTGTGACTCAAACTTTAACCACATACAGAACACGATAAATAATTCAGAATTCCCTTATAAAGCAATGGTTTCAATATCACTGTTTTCACTATACATATTATTCATGAAACCTTTGCTATGCTTGTCACAATTGATTCTCTTGTGGTGTTAGTATTTACATATGTGTATAATTTATTGTAAAATTTATAAAATTTTGTAGGTCAGTGGTGTAGGGATGGGTAGGATTACAAAATTATTACCAATTACCAAAACTTATGTAAAAGCGGACTGAAATATTGCTTATTCGTGCCCAATATATTTAAAGAGTGTTTAGTTAGAATACTTAAAAATATTTAAGGTTTTGCTGCTAGATGTTCCTGCATTTTAGTGGAAAACCGTGCTCCAATTTTCGCTTTGCTTTTATCTTTTTTCCATTTTATTTAATTTATCACTTAAAGCTGCAGCGTTCCCTGATGTTTGGAAAAACTATTCCGGTATTTAAAAAAGATGCTAGAGAAGTTATACAGCTATTATTTCAGTTAAATTTTTGAAACAGTTATTTAGTCCTGTTAAAGCATAATAAGTAAGTATTGTGTGTTGTGTTGATCAGCATGGGTTCATGCCTGGTCGATCTAAAGGTACTGATTTGCTTTATCTGTCTCAGTTTTTGTGTGAAAAACTGGAGAGTGGAGGTCAAGTTGATGTCTTTTATACAGATTTCTCTAAAGCTTTTGGACTGGATCACGATATTTTGTTACGTAAATTATCTACTTTTGGATTAAATACAATTTTTTTGAGATTTTTTAAATTCATATTTATGCAATAGACGTTTGTCAGTGCATTACCGTAGTTTCAGTTCTGTCGAGATAAAAACGAATTCAGGAGTACCTCAAGGATCTGTCCTCTATTGTTATATGTTTTTATAAATGACAACACATAACGTATCTTGTCAATCATTACTTTATTGATCATTTAAAATTATTTAAGACCATTTCATGAAGAATATGGATATAGTATATCCACCATAATCTATTACTTAATGCTAACAAGTGTAAATGTGAAACTAATGATATTATCAGCCTTATTTTTGTTCAGTTTGTTGTCGATAGTGGGAAATTAGAGGCCAAATTTCGAAGAAAACACCAAATTTTCACAATTGTCTACGTTTCGTCACTTATCATGACATCCTCAGGACACTATAAAACTTAATAAATTCAAAATTATATCACAATATAAAAATAACAAACTTAATATTAAAGTATTCAAAATGTGTGTTTAAAACATTACAATAAAATGAATACAACAATATATGTATATATATATGAAAAGAGATAACATAATTACACAACACTAACAATTATTATATGCCACTTTAAGAACAAAAGTATTAATATTATATAAACACAATGTTTTTATATAATGAATAATAAAATAACAACCTGTGCATAAGACGAAAAAAAAACAAAATTAAAAATTTAATCTACGTATGTTGTTTATATGTTACTCACATTACAGATTTAAGTGCTTCACTGTGTTTTTCGAGTCTCGTACATAGTGTGTCATATAACAATCTTGGACATATTGTTGTACATTGTTGTATTCATTTTATTGTAATGTTTTAAACGCACTTTTTTAATACTTTAATGTTAAATTTGTTATTTATAAATTGTGATGTAATTTTGAATTTATTAAATTTTAGTGTCCTGAGGATGTCACGGTAATTGACGAAATGTCGACAATTGAGAAAATTTGGTGTTTTCTTTGTAAATGTGAAAATTTACTAGAAAGATCAGTTCCAATCAAATTCGACTATAAGCTTAATAATCAGAAATTTAAACCTAAAATATCGTTTACTGGTCATATTGACAACATAATATCCAAATCTATGCAAGAATCTAGGGTTTACAATATTCAGCAGTCATCAGTACTCTTATAGTATTGTATAATGCCTTTGTAAGATCTATGCTTGATTAATATGCTCCTTTTGTCTGGAATCTTTGCTATGAATGTAAGTTAAAGAACATTGGAAGACCCCAAAGACGATTTGCATGGCTTAAGTATGACGAAGTATATTCCTTAGTTGGTTTTCCAATGTATGTACAGCTACTAACTAGATTTTATATCTTTGTTATATTAAATTATCAATACCAAATTAGGAACGCATTTCCATTCCTTTGTGTTTCATATATCTACATGCAGGACTAATGCTCCAATCTTATTTGTTACAATAAAGTCGTGGTCCTTAATACTTGATACATATTTTTTCTGTTATATTAGAAATATTAAAAATGAATTTTTCCATTAACTTATATGTATTTAAATGTTGTGTACCTACTTGATTTCTTTGTATGATTTTGTTATATGTTTTATTTGTACTTTTTGTATGTGTATTTGTTTTGTATGTCTATTATTACGTGTTTGTCTTTGTCATTTGAATTCTGTCTAGAGAGTATATTGCTAATAAATAAATATTGTTTGAACAGTTCCAAAATATTTATTTACAGCACGGCTGCATTGCTGATGTCACTGCCACATATATATTTTCAACATAAATTTTTAGGCTCGCGTTTTTTCAGGTTCGTACATCATGGGGTCCAGACAGATCGCACATATTGGATTGAGTTTAAATTTACGCCTGAAATAGTCTATGGATTAGTTCATAGTTGACAGGGTTTTTATTTAGAATCGTAAATTGTTTGAATTAAACTGTCCAGCTTTAATGAATTTTTATGGTACATTTGAGGTAATTCTTCACTATTTGTTTCTGGACATGAATTATGATTTAATCAAACGCAGATACGTACGCGTCCATAAAATAATTTGTTAAATTAAAATCCGGGGTAAACTGTGTATAACTGGAAATTAATAACAATTTAACTGGATGTGACGTAATTTTTGGAAAGAATTAGTGCATATAAACTGTAAAACAAATACCTACGCCATGGTATAAGTGCCTATATAATTTAACAAAAAAATTAAATGATTGCAATAGTTTCAATTGAATAGCTTAGATGAAAAAGGACCCAACTTTCAATAAACACATTTTAAAGGAGACACATAAAACCGAATTTCTTGCAACAGGTAGATAAAAACCAATATACATTAATTTAGATAATATGTCTAAGACACCTCTTATTGTATAATTAATTATTTCATAAATATATATAATATATGGGCCTTTTTACCAAGCTGACACACATATGATTAGATATATTATTATAATTTTTTATAATAATAAATTAATTAATTTTTAACAACAAGAGACTTCATTAGCTTATTTTTGAGTCAAATATATTTAGATATTACTAAATCTTCATTGTCAGATTCTTGTGCACACCGAACTACTGACAGGTTCTCATAGAATGCGATTGCTTCTTCTTGTTTTAAAAATTTGCAGATATTTCGTATGCAAATCAGCAGAAATGGCTAATTTTTCATATATGTGTTGCAATGCTTTTAACTCCAGATTTTATCTGACGGAACATATCTGTATACCAACCATGCAAAAAACTAGTTTGCATAAAATATGTTAGGTCAGCATTAACCTCAAAAAACTTATATTTTGTTATTTGAAGCTTAATCTTATACAAAAGGTATTTAAAATAGGGTTTGGTCAGTCCATCGATAAAATCCTTAACCATAGTTATGCCCAATAATATATTTAATATTAGTTGAAAAAAGGCCCAACTGTTGCACTGGAAGCCCTTCCAAATACAGTATTTGACATAATCAATAGTGTTATTTAATAGTTATTGATTTCATTTTACATTTCGAATGTATGTATGTGGATCTCATATTTATATTAACATAATAGATGTTTTGACTGTAGTAGATTGTTTTATTTTGTTGGGTATCCAAGTAAAAAAAGTTGTAAAAACTATTTTCTAAACAGAGAAAAAGTGTTTTCGCATTCTCTCTCAAGTATTTCTCATGGTGGTCACAAAAGAGTGTCATCTCTGTTCATGTAATGATTCTGCTTGACGATTATTGTCACTTGCGCTGGTTTTTGTTACTGTTGCGAAAATATATTGGAGGAACTAGCTACTACTATTAGCTATTTTCTTAAGAATGGTGTGACTTAATATACTACGCTTTCCCATTTGTTAGTGGTATGTTGTAGAGGGATGATCTACTTCCCTTACATTTCTCTAGTAAGGCTATGTTTTAATGCTGTCCAAATTTACCTGTCGAAGTGTCCATATTCTCAACCGACAGAAATAAAACTATCCAAATCCAAGACACAATGGTTGAAGGCAGTGGCAAATCCGAGTAACTGTTTAAAGTAAACCTTTTATAGTTTTAACACTATTTTTTTGTATAATAGGTTGTAATTAAAAATGAGCTGCACTCTGACGAAACATATTAACTTGATATTTGAGTAATTATATATAATTTTATTTGTTACTGTTGGTACATGTCGTTTCTGATATCACATTTATATAAATTGCTATTGGGGTAACCTATATGTCTCAATATGTTCTTAGTGCGTTTCATTTCTCTGGTAGATTGTCGGCCTAAATTATGTAATATTATAATATCGTTGTCCTAAAGAAAGAATTGTATAATAATGTGTTAAAATTAGGTGTCAATATACGCATCATAATAGAATATTTAAATTATATTCTTAATGTGGGCACTCTATAATAATATACGTGTATGTGTGTTTTTAAGTAATTTTGTGTAGGTATTCAATATTTTCGTTGGTGCTACTTAGAAGTAGATAAATTTAAGTTTATGTGAACACTTACCTACGCAATTTATTACTTAACAAAATTGAAAAATGATAGTCATTTCGCGTAGGTTTTGCTCCTGGAAACACCTGTGCCGAGGCTCTTTAACTTTAAAAGTCATAATAGATGAATAAAAAATTATACAGTAGAAATTTCCGACTGCTTTTGGTTGTTGTTATGCATCCTGTATAAATCAAATCTCTATTACAGTGTTTACATTTTCTTTACAAACTAAATAAAAGTAGGTGAGATATAAGTGGTCTGCTTACTTCCTGCACGGCCTAAGCGGCTCGACTTACAGGAAGCGACCTACATTGCAGCAGGTACTTAACGCAGACCTCTCGCCCTGGGCGACTTATATCTTACCTGCACTCAGTTTATATGTGAACATACATATGAAGGAACAGCCAGTTCAACTGTCGGTCATCTCACCTATGGCATACTGATGAGGGCTAACAAGCCCGAAACCGGTCTATGTCTGGTGGTGTGTCCGACAAGGGTTCTTGGCTGTTCACACAGATACTGCAGGAGTAATTCAATGCCGGTCGGGGCATTAGTCCGCGGAGTAGTTGTTTCCAGCAGTATCATTTACAGATAAATAAAGGTAGTTCGTGAAACACTGTTCTTTATTATGGATACGACTAGGAATAACTAATCCGATAAGAGAAAATAACGCGTTAGCACCAACTCCAAAAATCGTTTATTTATTTATTTAATCTCGCGTTACATACACCAAACCGGAGAAAATGGAAACAAATTATATAAATAAATAATGCAATTTGAAAATAAACCAAAATGAAGCGAAAAAGTAAGCGATAATAATAAGTAAGAGTAGACATAATAAAAATTGGACAAAGCAACATAACAATGAAATAAACATTAATAGAATAGTTAAAATTTAAAAAAAGTGAAAATAAATTAAATTAAAATAATGGAACATATGGCCTGAACAGAAAATTGAAAATGTCAATATGTTAATTGTCTAATCACTAAAATTAGCAAAAAAATATTGAGCAAATGTATAAAAAGCACGTTTCAATAAATATTTTTTAATTTTTGCTTCAAACCAATTTGGGTGTAGAGACCTTATATTTGAAGGTAATTTATTAAAAAACTGAATTACTACATAATTAGATCCATTTCACACTCAGAAATCTAATGTAATTGCTGTTGTCGTTTGTCATTTTTATTTCTATAGTAATATGGTGAAACTGACTTCTGCTAAAGTATTTACTCATGTTGATTTTTTATAAAAACAGGAATAAAATATGTCAGTAGCAGGAATAATGACAATATACTTGAGGGACTCCGCGTTTTATATCTAATACAGCATAGTTTACAAAATAAGGTTTTATTAGTATTAAGCAATACAATTTTTTTATGTACTACAAAATATAAACCTGCTTCTATGAAATTACTAAACTAACTACTAAATATCAAAATATGGTATTTGAAACAATAACATATTTTAATATTTCTAGCGCGAAGTCAAACATGTTTAGTCTTACAGCCTTCCTTAACAGTTCTAGTGTTAAATATATTTATCGACTATTTTATCTTTGCATAACACTTTATCCAAAACAGCTTCGCTAAGGAAAACCGCCCTATTTCTGCCGGCTATTTCGCAATTAGATGCCAAGATGCCGCTTTGCCTACATTGCCCTCGTAAACCCTATAAATTATCAGCAATGGAATAATGTTAAAGTTTATACGACGGCCGCCTACTTAATATCCAACATCTTGCAAGTCGAACGTTTCTCTGGGATATGTCTCACCCCAGGCATTTAGGCTCAGTTTGGGGTATCACCCCTAGCGAAGGGGCTGACCCTTCAATCATTTGATACATGCTTCAGTGTGTGGCGCTATTGGAATTAATTGCAAAGAAATTAACCCTTTCTCATCGTTAGCACTGTTTAATTTCCAACAGTCGTGCCTCGTGAGGGCGCGAGCAGGGGGACAAATATATGTTTAATTGCTTTCATCTAATTGACTTTGGCAGTTTCGAACTCCGTCAGTGTATAAGTCGCATTGGATTGTATTAATTGACTTTAATTCTGTGTCTGGAAACATACAGTCATCTAAGTGCATGTTATACAGGGTGATGCCGAACAAGGTGCAAAAAATTGTGGTAGGTTGTACTACCAATTTTATTAAGGCTACTTGATATACATTTTTTATATTAAAGTTATCCTAGGGAAGTTGCGACCCATTAGGGTTTAATACACAGCAACATGTGATATCGAAGAACCATGACATGTTATCAAATGCAAAGTGATGGAAACCTACATATCATGTGTAAATTAGATATTGGAAAGGAATCTCTGTGCGTGTACAGTCATGAACTTGAATGAATGCTTTTACTCAAAAATTGTACAACTTATCAAAAATTGCAAGAGATAAAAACATTCTAAATTCAGCAGGGATTTAACAGATTATTTTTTTCTCAATCGAAACATGTAATGAGTAATATACATGGGATATTTCATTTCAACGTCTTATGACAGGACCAAGAGAATCAAAAATACTCGCCCAGAAAAAGTTCCATCAGCCTAAATACCTTGCCAAATTTCATTTCTTTATTTCAAAGATTTTGGAAGAAACTCAATAAAACTCTAAATTTATCATCCCCTGTTAAGGGTTATTAAGTATTAACTCTTTAACTAGGGCTCAGATCAAAAAATTATATATGAAGGACCCAAGAATCCGTAAAACCGGTTGTATAGTCTTACCTCAATTTGTTGGCACATTTCTTTGCATCCAAATAAGTCGCATATTACCTTTTATTCATATTATAATAGGTACTGTTAAATTGTTTATATATAGTTTTTTATATGTTCCTAACTTTGTTTAATAAAGAACTGCAATCAGTAGTATACAATTAACTTCAATGCATCAAATGGTTGCAATTCTAATTTTTACTATAAAAACTGCAATCGTTAGTATATTGTCATCTAATCATTATATTTTTATTCAGGACATCAGACTCCAGATTATCGATGGATGTCCCTCAGCATTTTGCCTACTTGTTTTTGGAAGTTTGATGGTATTCAATGGTTCGACTTTCATTACTTGGTGTGGGTAGTTCTTCAGATTCAATATTATGACCAAAATTAAGTTGTTCTTTCTTCGCATTCATGGCTTTTAATAATACGCTTCTTCTATGAGTGCTTTAGAATTACTAAGTCCTACGTTTTCTGATGCTTCAATAGTTCATCGCATGCAAAAGTCTTCAGCAGTTTCTGAGCAAGGTCGATTTCAAAATTTTGCTCAGTAAGAATGATTCAAAAGTCTAAAATAATAATGACATCGATTTTGTTTACTTGGTGTGGGTGGTTCTTCAGATTCGTTATTATGACCAATGCCAAGTTGTTCGTTCTTTGTATTCATGACATTTAATAATATGCTGCTTCTACGAGGAGTCTTTTTCAACAATTATGGTTTTTTAAACGACTGGAACTCAACTGATATTTCTGAGTGCTTTGCAATTACTAAGCCCTAAGTTTTCTGACGCTTCAATAGTTCATCGCATGCACCAGTCTTCGGCAGTTTGTGAGGAAGGTCCACCTCAAAATTTTACCAAGTAAGAATGAATCAGCAGTCCAAAATAATAGTGACATTATCGTAATATTCACTACTAAAATATTTTGTTGGAAAGTTATTTTTGATATTAATATTCAAAAGAGAATTGGAAACTATTCCTTTTAAAATAACTTTATCCTAACCTTCCATAAGTATTAACATTTTTCAGCGGATCAATTAAGGGAAATGTAAAGGAAAATGAACTTTTGCTTAGACACTGACCCAATTTGCGTTATCAACCGTCGCAAACTAACTTTTCGTCTACCAACTTTGGGAACTGATGTGGACGTTTTTGTCACATTAATAATATTAAATATAGTTCAGCTTTGGGCAAAATGAAAAAGGGGACATTTAATTAAATCTTAAATTGAAAAAGTTGCGCACGAGACGTATTTTATCAGATTGGCCTTAAATTTAATATAACTGAACTGTCGTCAGGCTTTAAATTATTTTAGCTTCGTAGCTCATTAGGTGGTTGTAGTAAGAGTTGAAAAATTCATACCTTTTGTTAACAATAGTTAACACTTTTAATTATTATAAATTGCATAACAGCTTGTAATCATAATTTATAAACTAGCATACATAAAATCAGATTTCTAGTATTAATTCTGTTCAAATATTGAATAATAATTATAAATAATAATACATATTACTAAAGAAAGGAGTTGTCTATATCTTGAGAGTATTGTAATGAGAATATTATTCATTTACCAGTCAAATTTGGTGTGATTCCAAATATTATATAATTTGTTTGGCCTGAGATCCCGAACTGAGAAACGTAAAAACCAGATAAATGCTATACGAATCCGAAGTTATTTTTAAATGTTTATTATAATAAGGTTTCATACAAAATATAACATGTTTGATTAATAAAACACAGTATTTATAATTTTTAATAAAAGAAGTATATATTATTTGCAGTATGCACAAAGAATGCACCTAAATATACAAAATATGTAAACAGAAGGTATACTGAAAATTAAAAAACTACAACGTGTTCCATAGAAACTGCTTTCTTACATTTTATACACAAATAGAACGTATTATTATTTCTATTTCTTAACCATACTGATCATCATTCAACATTCTTGGTTTGTTCTAGAAACTCTTTTGTAAGTTCCATCCTTACCTATTTCAGAAACTGTCGCCTTTTTATATTAAACTGTTCGGTATTTTGCAGAACCAATAAACCTGACTAAGGGATAATTGTTGAGGTGCCACATTTTTATTAGGTATTTTTTTCCATTTTGTTTTATCTTTTCTCAAAGGTATTTTACCACTTTCATCAGAAACTTATACCTACTTAATTTGCTTCGGTTTCTTCTTCATTAACTTTTTTTATGTCTTTCATGTTCCTTTTGGATCGACTGGTTTTCAAATTCTTCTTCCAAGCCTGCATCAAAATATTATTCGGAATTAGACTCAAATTTTTCTCTGGCTCTGCCAGCCAAAAAATTTAATGTCTGAACGAGAGACCAGAAGGAAACATTCTTGACAAATGCAAATGACAAAGAGTATTTAATTATTAAGGTAAGATTACTTATAATAAAATTGTGTATGTAATATTTGTATTGCGAGTCCCTATCGTTCAAATGAATTGACCAACATGTCACTGAATAGTTGAAAAAGCAAATTTTATTAAACTCTCAAATACAAAAACCATAACAACACGAACTTTTGTGGTTGGTAATAATGAAGAAAAGGTAGATTTTGTTATATACATATACATTCCCGTCACGAATATCTTCGAATTCTTTTAAAATTTATCTTGAAAAGGGAGTGAAGTGATGTTGGTATATACCGGAGACACTCTCCTTCTGTTAAGCGCGAGATTAGATATATTTTGTAAGTCAAAGGTGTCAAAGATAGCGAGAGGGCACCGCTTTTGCCAATTTACGGCGCCTTAAACGAAAAATATTAATTACTAAATGAAGATGATTATTTAATAATTTACCTAATGAAAAACACAATATGGTAGCACAGAGAGGTAGCACCTACCTTACTGATATTTATTTCCAGTATTGATATTTAGACAGACTTTAAGAATGTTGAATCGTGTCTGTTTTCTTACTTCTTTACATTAAAATTTGTCAATGCAAGGATTTTTGTACTTGCTGAGTGCTTGCTGGGGACCTCTCCTTCCCTCAAACGTTCTTTTTGTTTAAAGCGAGCTACTCGGCTCGACGACCACGACCAAGTGGATCTCCTCTGTCGGTAAAAACCACACAGAGTAACAAAAGCCACGCAAATGTATACAAATACATAAAAACACTGCCAGGCGTTTACCGCCAAGGCATTACAGCAGATCGTTAATGCATTGTTGTAAATGAACAAAACAATTCAAGAAGAATTAAATTTACGAAGGCAAATACTGAAAAATTATCTCTAACATCATCATTTGTAGGCCTCTAGTGTAAGATAAATTTTAAATTTTTATTTTGTTAATAAGACGATGTTTGCATAAAATAATTAGTACTATTTTAAACTATAACATCCAGAGATGTTTACAGTGTTCTGTAAAAATCGTTTCTATGTCTAATATTCTTGACCAGTATTCTTTAATGTTTGAAAAGTATGCAACAAGTAATGCAAAATTCTAGATTATGGTTTAGTTCTTGTGACTAATTGAGCAAACTAGTTTCTGCAAAGTGGAAGTTTGATTTCCTGTAAGTGCAACAAGGCAAAAATACTGTAAACTTCACTTCGGACCAGAAGTTTTTGGGCGATTGACTTGCTACAATTAATTCTAACAATTGTTCATTTGTATCATTTATTGTATATGTTAATACATACTGAGTTTCAGTTCCCTTTTAATTTGTAATATAACTATCAAAATATAGTAAAAGCACCTTAGAGGAATATTTTGCCATTATTCTCCCCCTAGAGGAAAATCCTTTATTTCTGTCAAGATTTTGACAACAAAGTAAATTGATTTCTACTCCATTTTGTGAAACTAAACTAAAACCAACTGATATACTAATTAGATTACAACCCTATGGCAGTGCACGAGTTTAATATGAAGAATGTAATTTTTCTGGAAATATCTAAAATAAGCAAAAAAATCACCATGGGAAGATTGTGAGTATCCCGTAAACCGCATTTTCGGAATTAATTGACTCGCGTTTGACCTCTAGCCAACTTGATTCCTGATACAGTTCTGCACCGTAATTGACGAGCATGGTTTCTCAGCATTCCATGTAATTCAATTATATTTAGATATGATCTCTGTGCTTAACCTTAGTCAAACACAGCCATTTTGCTCTTAGCATCGGTCAAGTGCAGCGTGCACAACAACAATTGACGTCCATTTGAGCGCAACGTCAGTCATTTTAACAAATCGATAAATAACCTGTTTTTAATGGTACCGCAGGACTTTTATGGGCTTCATAAATATTTACCGATATTGTAATTTCATATTCAGTTTATTCGCTAATTTACCATAGAAGAAATCTAGACAAGTTTAAAGAATTAGCGACATACAGGGTGATTCATTAAGAATGGGCAATCTCTAAACAGGAGATACTATACGGCAAAATATGATGATTGAGCTTAACATACCTTATACAAATGTTGCAGGTTTACAAGATGCAGAGTGTTCAAAGTTGGAATTTAATTTGAAATTTCTCAATAATTTTGGAAATGTTAGCAGAATCAACTAGAAATGGTAGTGTCATATGGGCTTTTGGTATGAGAATTACGAATCTGATGCTGAATCTATACAGGGTGTTAATTATATTATGTTACTTGCGTAAATCAGAACACATTTTGTCGAATGAACTATGGGTAAAGTGGTTAAAAATGTAAAAAGCAGTTCACATAGAAAAGGTACTATGGTATAATTTATCTAACTTTATCGGTTTCTGAGATATTTGGAACGTTTAATGTAAAATTGCCTTAGCCACCTTTGTTACTTTAACTTTTTTCAAATATGATTTTCTTAGCAAAAGTCAGTTTTTCGTGTCAACAAATATTTACCAATTTTGCACCGTCTTATAATTCTTTAGTAAGGCTGTTTCTGTTTTTCTAATTTAGTAATCATTTGTAGCAAACATTTTAATTACAAAAATTCCACGCCATAATGATATTTCCAATAGTGAAATGCGTGATATGATTTTGCTCAACCAAACTTTAGTGGATTTTGTGTAGCCAGAAGGTATTTACAATAGGCAATTTGCATATTTTTTTATTTTATTACCAAAATATTATACAGTTCATTTTATGTGTACTGTGTTAGTTTTATGACATTCTCTGCAAAAATAAAGCGGTAATAAATTAATAAATTCATAACGTCTTTCCCAACCACAAAAACGCGAGAAATATAAATGGCGGTTATGTGACGTCACAGTATATGAACATGTCATATTGTTTTATATGCGTGACATAAATGTCAAAATCGAACTGTCAAAGTCAAATTATTATTTGTTTTGTTGCTGTGCATTGTATATAATATCCATATAATTATAGTAAATAATGGCAACAGAGAGTGGATTTGTCAAAGGACAATCAGATAACCTACCCAAAATTGACTCATTGTCAATGTTTTCGTTTCTGGAAGAAATTCCAAATTATATGGTGAATAGTTTCAAGACGTCTGCGTTTTGCATTACTTGTTGCTCAGGTACCATTTTCCCGTGACAGTTAAAATTATGGGGTATTACACTTTTTTTAGTTGTAGTCTTTGTACATTCCCATTTAATTTATGCTGCCAATAATTCTCCATATCTTCTTCCAACTATTAATTTTAAAATCATCTTTATAATCTCTGAATAAAGTGAAAAATGACTTACGGTGAAATGATCCTCGCAACAATATAACGCCGTTGTGTTCGATATGTTGCATTCTCTTTTTCGTCTCTATTCATTGAAATGAACCATTTTCTCATGTTTAGGAACTGAGAAGAATATTTTTTCCGGGGTGGTTACCGTAGTGTTTTTGCACTTTGGTACCACACAATACTTATAAAATTTGTGTTTTATCGGTTCCATCCCCTTCGGCAATCCAGAACTTATGTTATAATCAATGCTGGACACCACACAAACAGATTATGGAAGTTACGGAAGAAGTTCGCTAACCGACTTAACTAAACTACGTCAATTTGACAATTTGACATGTGTCACCATGGACGTTTCCATATACTGTGACGTGGACCAATCAGAATGTTGTTTCCGAACGCGTGACTATATTTGAATAAATTGCTATATAAAATAATTAATTATGAAAAATATAAGAACAATTTTACAGAATTAGCAAGATATTCTTGTTAAGTACTTAATATATAATAAAATGAAAATATTTTTAAGCATTTAAAAATTTCATGCAAATTGCCTATTGTACTCAAATCGAATAGAGCCCAATCACAAACTGTTCAGAAATATTTACAATCGCCTAGGCGAAACAAGGTGTGTTCGTCCTAAAAATCAGAATGCTGATACAAATACTATCAACGTCGATGATGAAGAAAAGGTTTTAAGTCATGATTTGGAAAATGAATACTTGTCAGTTAAGTGCGATAACAGGGATAAGGCAATTGTATATCTGGAGACTTTTAGAATTTTAAAGAAAGCCATTCTTCAAATATGACACTTTTAAAGCGACATGAAGATAATGAAATAGCAAAAAGAATCATAGGTTAGAAGGACACACCACATAATAAATTAAATGAAAACACGGAATTCCAGGAAACAACAACTCTGCGGGCTAATGCCCCGACCAGCATTGAATTACACCTGGAAAACCTATAGCAACAGCTAGAGTCATTCGTCAGACGCCCACCAGACATATACCGGTTTCGAGCTTATTAGCTCTCATCAATATGCCATAGGTGAGGTATCCGACGAATAATCCTAGCTGCTTTCGTCTGTTTAACCTGACAGAAGGGACCATGAGTACGCGGTGTAGAACTAACTACATCTATCGGCCGTTCGCTACTCCATGCCGGACTGAAAATGTCACAGGCACGAAGCGTTCTACATGCAGTAGACACCATTGAAAGCTGTCAACCTTTATCGCGATCGGCGAGAAACGATATGTTGCAAACACGGAATTCCAGGAAACAACTACTCTGCGGGCTAATGCCCCGACCAGCATTGAATTACACCTAGGATTATTCGTCGGATACCTCACCTATGGCATACTGATGAGAGGTAATAAGCTCGAAACCGGTATATGTCTGGTGGGCGTCTGACGAATGGCTCTAGCTGTTGCTATAGGTTTTCCAGGTGTAATTCAATGCTGGTCGGGGCATTAGCCCGCAGAGTAGTTGTTTCCTAGTAATTTATTCAATTCAATCAATTTAGATAATTGTACTTTTAAAATTTATAATAAATAAATATTTTCATTTGATTCAATGTTTCAATTTTACTTTTAGACATTAATGCCTAAAAGAGTGTCACTTAGAAAGTCTAATCAAAATTTGTCAATTTCTAAACGCTTTCACAAAAAAGACATTTTCAACATGAATTCAAAATAAAACATTTGGTGTGGTGATTTATTGGACCTTTTGAATACCCTCCTAATCTCAATGGGCCATGATATTGGACTCAATGGTATTTCAACTTTCTTGCCCGAAACCTAAGCACTTCTGGCAGATATTCTACCAGGCATGAAAGGAGATATGTGCAGGACAGGGACCACATTTATCTCTGCCAATGTGCCAATACCTAACTGAACATTTTTCCCATCAGTGGATTGCCGTGAAGTAAAATTTGTTTGGCCACCGAGAAGCTCAAATTTTAATTCTTTGGACTTTTCAATATGGACACAAATGAAGGAAATGGTTGATACAGAAAAAAATAATTCCATCGAGAAGTTGCAACAAAAAATTCAAAGACGGGACTTGAAATAATATTGAAATATGAAGCTGCATGCCGCTTAGTTAGTTTTTTAATTTCTATTCCAATAATTATGAGTTAAGAATAAATAATGTATATAAAACTTATCAAAATTTAATGTTAAAACAACTGAAAGTTAAAGCGTTTTCCCTATCAGGTCGGTAATCCGTTGGCATATTGCACTGAAATACCTTATGATACGGATTTTTTTCTCGAAGTATAAAATGATAAAAGTTTGCTTCCTTTTATTCCTTCATACGTGAGATAGTTTCATTCCTCTAGTTTCTGAGTTACTAACGGCAACTGCCACTTTCTGAATATTACATGGAACATTCCGCGAACATAGCATTCAAATACAGACGTTGTGTACCGATCAGTCGAAATAACCTAAATACTTGAAAGCTCAATCCTGAGTTACCATATTGAGAATCAATAATAGAAATGCCGGGTCTGTATCGCATCTGCTGCAAAGCCGCGTGCACGTGACAAACCAAAAGCGTCATATATACATACAAATGTTACGTACGCGGAGACGTATCGACGCAAGAAGGTGCCGTCACCTGTGACACGATTGGAATTATGCCCGGTGTAATAGAATGCAGGTCATTTTGCAAACACGCAATTCCAGGAAACAACTACTCTGCGGGCTAATGCCCCGACCAGCATTGAATTACACCTGGAAAACCTATAGCAACAGCTAGAGTCATTCGTCAGAAGCCCACCAGACATATACCGGTTTCGAGCTTATTAGCTCTCATCAGTATGCCATAGGTAAGGTATCCGACGAATAATCCTAGCTGTTTAACCCGACAGAAGGGACCATGAGTACGCGGTGTACAACTAACTACATCTATCGGCCATTCGCTACTCCATGCCGGACTGAAAATGTCACAGGCACGAAGCGGTCTACATGCAGTAGACACCATTGAAAGCTGTCGACCTTTATCGCGATCGGCGAGAAACGATGCGGCCACAATTGTGCAGCACTATTTAAATAACACTTTCCCAAAAAAAATGGATTGGGATTAATGAACTTATTCAGTGGCCTGGAAAGTCACTAGAACTATCGATCTCGATTTTTTTATGGGGGGATTTTAAAAATAAGGTTTAACGTTTGTCTCATTTCTTCAGTTTAGTTATTATCATAATTTTCTGTTTTAACTATTAAAGAATTATCGAGTTAACATTCAATTATTTTCCAACGACTACTTAATCCTTCAATCGCTAATATGATTTTTTAGGTAGTATTTCTTTTGAGACTCTTTAGGACGATACTGCTGATAACTTTTAAACGGGAAGTAATACACACAATAAAATATAGTTTCTAATAATAGTTTATTAGAAAAAAGAGAGCTTTTTAACAGGAACACCATCCCATTTAACACCACGTATCCCAAATTTTATTTAAATTTTTTGTATCACAGTAGGCGCTTGCTATCGAGTTTGAGACACTCTCCATTGGGTTTCGTATTAATATCCATACAACAACATAGATTTATGCACGGGATATCGACTGTTTCGAATCTTGTCGTTCTTTCACAGCACATTTCTGAGATTTTAGTAGGTCACGTCAGATCGATGTGATATTTATTGATTTCCAGAAAGTCTCTGGTCAAATTAACCACTACATATTATTAGAGAAACTACATCACTTATGTAAGGTATTGTTACAATGTTATAACAAAGCAGTGTATTCACAAGATTATTCGTTGCAGCGTTTCCCTTTTTGTATGTAGCTCCGTTACTTACATACGTGGTTACAACTGGCAACACTGTAAGCAGTGTCCTGCAGTGAAACTTGGACGATATTGTTAAAAGGGAAGCTTGGATAGCAATTTGAGGACAGTTTTAAAAAATAATCATAATTCAGATATTTAAAAAACTAATAAAAGATTAGCAATCTAGGGAACACGTACTATTACCCCTCAAAAGCGGACCCACCCTTAAAGTTACACCCTGTATATGTTTATGTATCTTTATCAGTGTTTGCGTATTCAGTGCCTTAGTTATTGTATTAAGTTAACTCTTTGTATGTTTTACTTTGTCCTGTAATTGGAATATAACAATATGATACCAATTTAATAGTATTAAAGCCGCATGCACGTGACATTACAAAGACGTATCGACGCAAGGAAGTGCCGCCACCTGTGACACGACTGGAAATATGCCCGGCGTAATTGATTGTAAGTAATTAAAGAACACTAATCTGCCAACTCCTACGCCCATCAATGTCGGACGAGACCACCGTAGTTAAGACATTCATGTTCATTAACAATGGTTTCACGACTGCCTCGGAGCCGTCAGTGCCTTCCTTAACGACTATCCCTTCTTTGTTTCTCAATCATAATAACGGCAAATTGCACGGTACCGCTCAAAATGGTTGATATTGAAATTTATTGGTACTAAGCGCCGACCAGGGCTCGCTTGTAAAAATGGCCAATCATACCAGTTGGAATGAACATCAGTCATGTTTTTGCAACCCTTCGTTAATAAACCAAGAGATAAAGTCATGACAATAATTATGAGTAACAGTAAATAACGATATACAGGTTATTTTAATTTTTTTTAGGACATAGTAGAGGAAGTTACGACATGAAAGTATGTCCAAAAATATGCCATTCTGGCATATGGGCTAAAAAATGTTTTGATCTGAGTGTCAGCTATGCATCCTTAAGTGGGCTTTCAGATCAAAGTTGCATGCTACGTGCAACTTGCTACTTGGAACCAGGAAGCACGTCGCATCATTGGTTTTCTAGTGGTATTTTCACACCAAAGTCGCATAGCAAAATCCTCTGAGACATAACAACAGTTCGACCTCAGTTAAACAATTGTATTCTTAATAATGTCTTTGAAAGAAGACAATATTGAATCATTTCCTGCGGCGCTTAAAAAGAGGAAAAAGAATATAAGGAGGTTATGGATTCATCCATACTTACAAGACAATGCTGATACAGTGCATTTGTTCTTTCTCAGCAGCCACAAGTAAAGTATTCTCAAAAATTCAAATCATGCTTGCTAAATTTATGAATACGAATTTTCGTAGAGCTATTACTGTGAAGAAAATACTGCTTATATTTTTAAGCTGAGGGTAAGGTATAAAAAAGAAAATAAACAGGTAGAGGAATATTTATTTATTTAGGTACTTTACTAATATATATATATATATATATATTAGGCAAATAGTGACAGTATCTTCCCTAATGAGCATTCCACTAGATGAATCTAGAATAAAATCGTCAGTATTATTATTATTAGAAAGTTGTTGGGAATCGTTTTACTGCCAAGCAATATTTAGTACGACTCTATTTAAATACTGCTAACTCATATTTTGTCCAGAAAAATATAGTTATTGGTTAATAATTTGCCGGATGAGATTTCCTTAACCTTTTGTTTTTTCTCTCAGTTTTTGTCAATTTAATGGTGAATTAGAAAAAGACTATGTCAATATTTTGGGAGTATATGTCGACTTAATAATGTGAACGCACCAACACGCGTGACAAACTAGTAAAATATACAACATGCTCTTAGTAGCAAGTCGTACGTTGCTACTAAGAGTATCCATGCCACGCGGCTTTGGTGTGAAAGCATCCATTTGATAATAAGGTTTTAACCAGCAGTATGCTTCTTGCTTTCAGGTAGCCCAGTAAGACTTTCTACTCAATGATTACGACAAAAGTAGTGTTGGCTGCAAAATTTGAAGAAGTCTTGCCTTATCTTTCCATACAAGACCAAGAGTTTCTTTGAAGTATTGACCTCGCAAGAGCATATATTATCTTGTGGGAGTCTCGCAATTTTGCATGATTCTTGCGAGACTCTTGCATACAAGTGAGAAACATGGAACTTTATTATGCATTTTGTACCAGTTGTGGTTACTTTCGGTCAGCTACGGAGGTCATGAGTAACTATCGACATGGTCGATCGTCGATAGTGGTCGATTGGTAAACATTATAAAGTATAGAGAGGGCCAGTTTTAGATAATAATTGATAGTAGTGAACAAAATAGGCGAATATATAATTAATTTAGTCCAACAGAACTGAATCAAGATTCAATAAAAATAATTTTATATGCTGGATGTCCTTTAAATAATATCTACAACAGAAATACAATAATTATTTTGTCAGCTAAAATTCATTTAAGACATTTTGACAGCAATATTTCTTATCTTGTCCCGCAAGACTTTTTTTAAATCTTGTCTTGCAATTGGTCTTGTCTTACGGGCAGAAAGACGAGATCACAAAAAAGCAAGACAAGATGCCAACACTAGACAAAAATCTTGATGCCAATAAAGAGTTTACCATTTTTTTATGTAAATGATCTGCAAGAATATGGACTCAAAATGACGATCCTAAACTTACTAACTTGTTTCTGTAACAAATGACAAATTGTCTTAAGTAATTTTTGCTGCAAGACAAAATCTCTTATCGCACATTTCTGAAATTGTCAACAATCGTGAATTGAAAAATTTCACTTAATAGAGCCTTCTTTCTTCTTCGAATACGTTTTTTTAATGAAAGCTAAACACAATTTTCTTTTATTATTTTATTGTAACTTTCGAGCATTTCGTATATGCTGTTTACCAGAAACAATAGTTGAGCGGTTTCAAGCATCATGACGGTTTAGGGCGTTCAAGATATGTGCGTTCGGTGGATTTTGAGGAAGACGTCGAAGATGAGCCTTCGATGAGTTTTCGAGTAATTGCTTCCAAGATGAGTGATTCCCATTCACCGTCTGCAACGGGTCTGTGGACTACGTCAACGACTATGTTTGAATTTAATTTTCAATTTACTGTTCCTTATATAGTTTTATCTCGATGAACGCCGTGGCGTATATTGTTTATCGTTCTAATACACTTTCCTTGTTTCATTTGGAATGCCGCAAGAGCCTAACTTGCAACCACTACGTATCTTCACTGAGAAGAGAATTCACTAGTAGTATTACTCCAGCAAAAAACTTGTATAAAATAGAGGAAAGATAAATAATTCAATTTTAGCAGTTAAATCAAGATTTGTGAAAACCAGTCACAAGTAAACAAGTTATGTAATGATAATTAGGACACAATTTCAAAAAGTAAACATATGCAATGTATATAATGTGAAATAGAAAATAAGAAATTATTGAAACATATTTGTTCTGTGTTCTCACAGCAGGCCAATTTGGAGTTTAAATTTTATAAGGTATTTCCACCAAGACTAATTTAGTTCCAAATATCACATTATATCAAGGCAAAATAAAGAACTGGAACTTAAATCCCACAAAATATTGAAGATGAACAGCTTACACTAAAAATTGAAACAATTTACTAGTTTCATTCTTACATTTAAGACAACCTATCAAGTGTATTAATTGCGTGTAAATAGACACATGATACCTTGTTTATCTACATCCTCTTCCCTTTTAGTGGCCCCTTTGACTCCTGCTTTCCTTGAAAGCCAAATAAAGGTTTACTTAAGACTCGCCCAGAGCCAGATTTTGCATTAAATCGACGATACCAAAAGGCAACTTTGTGCGAAACCACGAACATGTGGCCACGGCTAATGGTATTTACAGCGAGTGCAGAAACAATAAAGTATCATCTTACACGTAACCGTAAATTCCCCATATTAACCCCGGCATCCAAGTTATTGACTGAGGAGTCGTTGTCGATATCTCCTTACGGCGGTCAGCCCAGCAACTAACGACCCCCCTAATAATGCGACGTCACGCGTCCGATCCACGAACTGTTAGCGACAATTTACCTTAACGAGCTTTGTTTACCGCCAACAATTACCGCTAAATATATAGTTAAACCAATGGTTGAGTCCGCAGCAATGGAAGACACGAGACGCCTAGGATTGTTCCTTGGAATGCTGCTAGGCACTGCACAACGATTTTGTAACAAGCTGGAAGAAATTTAATTTAACCAATTGAAACATGTGACATTTAGGACAAGGATGTTGCGACAGAGAATGATAATTTTAATATAAAAAATATCGTTCACACAGGTACACATATTCCCAGTTTTAAGTATTATTTGAAGAAAGTAGGTAAATCTTGGTGTGTGTGTCTTCCAAATTAATAATGCTATTAATAGTTTTTCATTAAATATTGTTCGGATAAACTAGATCATTTAAATAACTTCGATTTAATTATTGATTTCTTATGTTGATGGTTATATCTGTAATAAAAGAAATAAAATATTAATTATTTACAGCAGGCTTGGGCTGTTCCACCATTCTCAATACGCGATTCTAAGTTTATCCTTGGCAGATACCCACTATTATTTAATTTATGTGTTAAGTTTAAATTGGTTACATATTTATCAAAAAGGTTTATCCAGTGTATAAGAGAGGTGATAGATCATATAACTGTGACTAAATACAAACATTTTAACCACGATGATGACTAAAATATAATAACAAAATTATTTCGGAATTCTAGTTCAATGTTTAAAAAATGGAGAGAAACCCTTTTTCCCGCGGAAAATCGGCACCTATGACGATCATCATCCGAGATGGCTTAGAAATGTCAACTAGCTACCTGTCGCTTTTTACAGTGTTGCCAAATTCAGAAACGATGAACACAAACACTTTTATAATACATTTTTTTTATTAATAATGGTAAGTACTTGACAGATAACAGTTAATCCGGTTAGCATCAGTATTTTGCATTCGTTCTTTGTTCCTTCACTGCACACTGCTAAAACTACATTTCCCGTAGCATCCTGCACGATTGCCTAACTCCGCTGGATTTGCTCTTGACTCTAGAAAAACAAACAGCACATATCATAGGGCGAACCATGTTATAGGAAATTATCTGAACCCGACAAATTCCTACATTTAATTACTATAAAACGTTTAAAACTTAAAATTAGTCACTGTAACATTGCCAATTAGACATTTTGCATTGCCAGTTGCATACTCGCCATTGATCAATGAACACTGATCAAAGCTTGGAAGAAATATGCAAAGTATTTTTACAGAAAACTGTAAACATCTCAGGAAGTTAAAATTTAAAATGGTACTAACTATTTTATGCAAACATGGTCAATTGTTGTAATATTGCTACTATTATTAGTATTAATAGAATTTAATTTCCCAACAGCACAAGAAGTTTATCGGCGGGAAGTACATTTTGCACTTGTGGCCTACAGATGGCGACTGCAGACTGCATTAGCAAAGTTTATTGACTATAGCATCATATTCATAGACCTTAAAAATCTATGATCAGATTCTGTTAAAAATAAGATCATATAATGTAATTAGTGTGAATAAAATTTTTCAGTAGTTGCCTTCGCAAATTTTTCGCACGTTTTTTTGTGTAATGTATGGGAACTAAGACAAGAAAACATTCTTGAAACCTCTCCAAATATCAATCCTGGAAATAAATACCAATCAGTAAGGTATGTGCTACCTCTCTGTGCTTCCATATCGTGTTTTTCATTAAATAATTGTTTACATTTTGCAAATTCTTTCTTTTCTTTCAAAGCTGCGTAAATCGATACACGTAACAACGCGATGCCCTGTCACTACTTTTGACAAATTTGACTTATGGCGTATACCTAACCTCGAAGCTGACAGGTCAGAGTCGCCGAATAATGAGGGTTTAATGTAGTTTAAAAAATAGATTTTTTTCGCTTAAAATAAATAAGTGGAAGTTTTTTGATGAAGAATTCCATTATTCCCCTTATTTTTCTCTATCCCCTCTTAAAATATTTGTACTAACTCATAGTTAACCCTGTATATAACTACAGGTCATAATATGTAACTTTTGCAAGGCATTTGAAATTCTTCAGGTTCATATATTTTTTCTAATGAAAAATTTGATAACTGCTCACTGATTGATTGTCCAAAATATATTAAGCAAATTAAATGTTCATGTAGTCCGTAAAAACTGCAGACACTTAACTACGTACTACTTATCAACATCTAATATAAATGTTTTAAAATAATATCTCACTTATTTAATATGTTTTATGCATTTATACTTATTGTGTCTTGCCTTGTATATGGAAATATCCCTCTGAGGCAGATAAAGCAAATTAATAAAATAAATAATTTATTACTACAACTATAACACTCATTACTTTTAATTTGACTTAAATTGAATTTACTCTGACTAAGAAAATCACTGTCAAAATCCAAAAACTGCATTCTTTACCGTTTACTACGAGTCATACTAACTCAACTGGTATGTTGTCCATATACAAATTTGATTATCATATTTTTATGCGTAAGTAATCACGTGCATGATCATCATACCAAATAATGGAAACACCATATTGTATAGTAATCAACATTTTTAATATAGTCGCTGCAAGAATTCAAACGTCTTGCGCTGACGTTGCCCAATTATTTTTATTGTCAACGTAATTTTCGATATTTGGTCAAGTTAAAAACAATATTTTTTGCAATTTAGTGCAATATATAGTGTACACTTAGTGTAGTATATAGCTTTATTACTTATTACAGGCGTGATATTATGGGTTAAGATAAAAATAACTGGATTTTTTATCGCTATACATATTGTAACTAAGTAATAACAATTAATAAAGTAATACTATAATCTTAGAGTGTTTTATTACTTCAATCTACAGGGTAAATATGTGAGGCATAATATCGTCAACTTTTAGTAAAATAAAAATAATTATATGCCTGAGAAACCAGAATCAAGAACATAACTCTCATAATATTTTGATGTCTTCTGCACGAAATATAATATTTTTGTTTTGTTTTATGCTGTAAAAGTCCTTTTGTAAATTCAATATGGTAATAATCTTACAACTTCACCCTTCTCATCTATAAATCTTATTATGTTGAAGCCATAAAACTCCAAATAAAGCAGGGGAGTCAATTTGCCAATTTACTCAATTATATTTTATGTTTCTTGCTCTGAAATTGACTATAAAGTCCTATTTCATATTACATCAGAAGTAGTGGGATGCATCATTAGAATTAATGAACAACGCGCGGAAAAACAATAAGCAAACAATGTTCTTTGGATTCCAAAAGCAGTCGTATAGACAAAATATAGCAATTATGTCTTGACGCGTTTCATAAAATAAAAAACTCTGTTGTTGCCCTTAAAAGGTTATTATTGGATAGAAAATAATGCTTTCATAGAAGAAAACAATGTAAAGATGTGTCTGAAAATACCAAATTAGAACCATTAAAGTTTTAGTGCGCTCTGAAATCATCTAGAATTTGTATATAAGTAACTGAAAACCCTGTGTTTCTGAAATTATGTTTTCTATTAATTTTAAACATTTAATAATTGAACTGCTAATGTGTTAACAAATCGACTATGTATTTTATTTAACATGATTAATAAAACAGCCAAGTTTCTTAATATGTATATGGAAAATTACCAGGATATGCCCAATTTTAAAATCTGGATGCATCATTGACCCAAAATTATATAAAGTGGTGGCCATTTTCTGTAATTTAGCTAAAGTATTAGAAATATATAACAATATTCATACTTCTGTCAATAGCACTGTCACCGAATCAACATGGTTTTATGTTGAAACAGTCGACAGCAATGAATTTAGCATGTGTTACTCAGTTTGTGATAATTTAGATATAGGAAGTAGTGGACATTGTTTATATAGATATATAAAAACCATTTGATCATTATTTATTATTATCCAAGTCGAAAGTCCTAGTTTGTCTGAAAATTTGATATTGTTGTTCGCGTCCTACCTGTTTTCAGGAAAACAAATTGTCGAGTATGGTAAGTTACAAATCTAAAAGTTATATACCAACTTCAAGGATCCCACAGGGATCCAATTTAGGTCCATTATTGTTTTTGATGTTTATTGATGATATCAAGTCTGTAATTGTGTCATCATTTACGAGTATTTTATTTTATTTTTATTATTAATTAATTGACGGACAAAAAAAGTCCATTAAATGATTACAAAATGTTTCAGGAAATACATACACATATACACAGAGTACTTAACAATTGCACACAATCAATTTAAATGTTTACAAAATTATGCGTGTGTAGGTACTAAACTTGTAACGTAAGATATATAAAAATAAAATAAGTCTAGTGGCATAAAATAGTTAACAATTTACAATAAGGATACATTAAAATAACATTGCCACAATCATTATAAAAGAAAACACTGAAAACGAATATAGGACGGGACATATCGAGAGGGATAATTAATATACATTTGAAAAGCACAGATCTAACATTGTTCCACGCGAGTTTGGGATGACATTAAATTGATATAACCCATTTGCACTAAAGTTATCACAAATAATTTCTTCAGACGGGGTTCTTACGTTAGTTGGAAAGCTGCCTGGTGGGTCCTCGGTTTTCTCCCACTTAATGTTCGGCAAATTATAGTCACCAAATATCAAAACTTGAGAGTTTACATACCGATTCATTAAAATTTCCGTGTTTTGCATGCGTTTTTCATAGACCAGGGAATCAGCTCCCGGTGGTATATATACTGTGCACATCAGCAAGGTGCACCCTGCCTGTTTTATAACTATCCATACCTCTTCAATATCACTATGAATAATAGGTGCCAAATAAGAATGTACTCCTCCATTAATTGCCAGTAAAACACCACCACCTGGATTTGGTACTGTTAGTGGGATTTCTGTCTGTTCTATAAATGACGTAACGATTATCAGCAATTTCTATGTCATTAATATCTGTATTTAACCAAGTTTCGCTTAAACAAATTGCTGAATAATTTTCCGATAAAATAGAGCAGTAAAGATCTTTTAGTTTTGTTCTAAGTCCCCTGACGTTTTGATAATAAACCGAGAACAAGGCTGAGGGAGCGTTAACGAAAGGACTGCTTAGGCTGTTGGGAAGCACTTCGAGTGACGGGGGTATTGCGATTTGACGTTTTCTGCTTGGGAACTGCTCCAGTACTGGATTTCTCAGAACACCCTATATTGTGATGAGGTATGTTTGTTGAAGCCGGCTTAACTAAATAGGGATTTGGCGGCAACATGTACTTCTCTGTATGTGGTGATGTATGTTGTTGTACAGGTAGTGATTCGTTGGCAGGCAATATGTTTTTCGTATAATTTTGAGACTGACTAGTGATTGGAACAGAGTCAGATATTTCGGTAACAAAAGGCGATAATGAGGCATTGGCGATAATGAGGCATTTGCAGATGACTTAAAAATTCACAGCGTGAACATCAATAATTGTCTTTCCTTACAATATGAAATCAATAGGATAGATGTATTGATAATGCGATTTTGTTCAATGTGTTCAATATAATTTTGTATAATTTAGTACACTATAATGTTGAGTGCATGGTTCTTGTTAATGGGCTCTGCTTTTTGGTCTCTCGCCAAAATTCTCGTAGTAAAGATACTATCCCATTTGCCGAACGCGTATTATGCGCGGATCACCACTATTTAATATTAATTGTGATACATTGAAAAATATAATTGGTATGTTTCTTGAAAATATGCTAAATTTACGTATCCGTATGTTTGTTACACGTACCTTGAAATTTACATCAATCAATTTCACTATTTTTATTTTTCTGTTCTTATCTCAATAAGGCGTTTCTTTTTTTATTATATTTCCTATAATGGGGTATAAACGTGTTGGTTGTCATTTGAGCATAATTTAATGGTAACGAATAAACAAAACATCATTTCTGTACTTGCTTGTATTTGACAGATTAGGTACCTTCTTAAAAATACCTAAAATTTGATTATGCTTTGACCGGCCAAAAATACAGCGACTTAAATGCTGCATAAAAATGAATGCACCATAATAAACCAAAAGCAGAGTAATATTGCACATATAAATTAAGTTTGTGTCTTTTAAGGGCGCCGTATTCCTGAAAAGTGTTTTCTACAAATATAAATAATTTTAGACATTTAAGAACTGAATAATATAGAGTTTAGCAAATAACAAGGATGTTATTTCATGCCACCTGCAAATATTCAAAGGTACCGAAGTAAAATCAATATTTAACATCAGAAAGCGATCTATCCAATGAATTTTTAGGTACTGAAATCTTTCAAAATACGTATTTTTTAAATTCAACTATAGATGTAAACATTGTTATAACATAAACTTACATAGTTCTGCATATAAGATTGTTCACTTTTGTTTATAAGTATGTGAAAATAATTGTTAAAATGTGGGGTTAGAATAGCGAAATTATGTGTGTCATATTAATGCATTTTAAAAGTTATTACATTATTTGAGGAAAGTTTAAATAGTAAAAGTGGATAAACAAAACATCAATAATTCTATTTTTGATATTACTTTGCTCTACGAGTTTTATTTTTCGAGATTTCAGTACCTAAAAACTCCACAAATTTGATCATTTTACGGCGATAGATACGGGCACCTTAAGTAAAAGGCGGACGATTCAAATTATATAAATTAACATCGCGTTCGTGTCTCTATCAAAATATTCGCAGAAGGCTGGGAAAACATGGCTTTATTAAATTATTCAACTGTGAATGCCTTTGTTTTTGTACAGGAATTTCATTATAAATTAATTATTGAACAATGTTATCTGCTACAAAGGATGTCAAAGCGTGGGTATTTCATATTATAAGTACGAAGGCACTAATGAGCCTGTTTATGCAGATAGGGCCGCCAGATACGAAAATACGTGACAACTATAATTTTTTATAGAACGCGTATACACAGAGGAACGAAAAGTATATATGTTACATAAATAAAAATAAAGCATATCTTAATTTTAATAAACAAGTTAATTGATCGAGACCCATAATTATTAAATTATAAATAAAATTGCACATTTTAACACCAAAGGCAACAATCACGCGCCTGAGTATACAGTTTCGTTTTTGTTTCTGTGTAACAAATATCATGTGCAACTTTTACTTATTAAAGACTTAATGTTATTGTGTAATATTTAGTCTAAGAGAGAATAAAATTGTTGAAGTAATAAGAAATTATTATTACTTTTTGTTTTTCTTTTAATTATAATTTCAGTTCAAATGCACTACAACCAAAATTTCTAGCACACTCTGAACTTAAAAACAAATAACATTTTAGTTTAACATACACAACAAAGTAAAACATCATTTAACAAAAATGTATTTAGATACTGTCATACAAGGCGGTTCTTAACCTTTATGCATAGACTTGGGAAATTACCGCTGAGGACAAATAATGACGAATTGTCAATCAATCAATTGTTATTTCTAATAAAAATAAAAGAACGTAAATTTCATAAAAATTAAAATGAATTTATTTATTATAGTAGCTGTAGATATAGCTTTTCTCCATTTCCTAAATCCATAGCTTATTATATATGACCCCAAATATAAAATTCAAGCGGATCTAGGTCGGGAAATCAAGGAGGCTACTCAATTGGACCGCTTCAACCTATCCATCTTTCGTGAAGCTCATGATCCAAATGTTGTCGCACAAAATGTGGTGCAGAATTATCGTGAAGAAATCATATTCTAATTAAATCATATTCAACTCCTGTCTAACGTTGAGATTAACTTCTTTAATAACTACCGAGTAAATTATTACGCAAGAATTGTAAATAAAGAGTACCAATCAACCGATTTTCCAGAATAAAAGGATCAATAAGTACTCCGTCCACAATTCCAGCCCACACATTTACTAAAAATCGTTGCCGAAAGTGTGTTCACCGTGTGATGCAGATTTTCCAATACCCAATAATGCGTGTTGTGAAAATTGTGAATATACTCGCGTCAAGAATTCAGACGTCTTACGTCATGCTTGACATTAGGCAATTGTCTTTATTGTCAACTTAATTTTCGATATTTGGTCACGTTAAAAACAACAATTTTTTGCAATTTCGTGCAATTACAGGGTGTCCCAAAATAGAAGGCCATACCATTAACCACATATTCTTTGGACAAAAATAATGCGACTTTTCTTATGCCATTTTTTATTTGTGCGTCCTTGTTTCAATATACAGGGTGCTAAAGTAACATTTAAAAAAATATTTTTATTAATAATTCCATTGTTTTATAAGATACACACTTGAAATTTTGCACGCACTTTTATCTTGTTTTGGCATACTTATCATGTAATTTTGGTTAAAAAAATCGAAGGGCGAATGGTGGTAACTGAGAGATACCCTTTATCCCCTGCAATTATTTCTTAGTACGCCTATGCAGCTTTTTCTTGAAATATCAAAGGTAGAATTTTCTTCTGATCATTTTATCTCTTTTGTAATTTTTTGTCTTAGCGGCCGATGAATGTCAGGAAAAAATAGTGAGCTCCCTTATCCCAACAGATCACATCCTAAAAGGAAGGTTTTCTTAAATTTGGATCGACATCTTCGTCAAACCGGAAAGTTTATGGATCAGAAGTTCGGAATTTGCGGCCTACATAGAACATTAAGCCCTTAATAAAAGGAACAAATCTTAGAACTTGTAGAAGAAGAACCAAGCACAAGTACAAAGATTGTTTATCTACAAATAGAAAATTGTACAAAAATGGATATTCATCGGACTTTAAAAACCTAACTTCATCACCCGTATCACGTCCAACCCGTACATTATATTCTTCCCCAAGAATTTGCTTCTAGGATGCAATTTAGTCGTTGGTTGTTAACACAAAATGATGCAGCTAGGGACTTCGTAAGAAAAATTCTATTCACGGATGAGGCAAGCTTTACAAGAAATGGATTGACAAACATGCATAACAGCCACGTATGGACGGATTTGAATCCCCATGCAACCATTGTAGCACACCATCAATTTACATTCAGGGTTAATGTCTGCACGGGAATAGTGGATAATATTCTGTTGAGTCCCATTTTCGTACCAAATAATTTAATGTAGGCCGCAAATTCCGAACTTCTTATCGGTTTTACAAAGATGTCGATCCAAATTTAAGGAAATCCTCCTTTTAGGATGTGATCTGTTGGGATAAGGGAGCACCCTATTTTTTTCTGACATTCATCGGCCGCTAACACATTTGTAACCCATCAATACATGTCGTTTTTCTCCAAAACGGAGCAGTTAAACAAAAAATTACAAAAGAAATAAAATGATCGGAAGAAAATCCTACGTTTGATATTTCAGGAAAAAGCTGCATGGGCAAGAAAATTCTACGTTTGATATTTCAAGAAAAAGCTGCATAGGCGTACTTAGAAATAATTGCAGGATATAAAGGGTACTCAGGTCCCTCAGTTACCACCATTCGCCCTTCGATTTTTTTCACCAAAATTACATGATAAGTATGCCGAAACAAGTTAAAAGTACGTGCAAAATTTCAAGTATGTATCTTACAAAACAATGGAATTATTAACAAAAATAGTTTTTTAAAATGTAACTTTAACACCTTGTATATTGAAACAGGGACGCCCAAATAAAAAATGGCATAAGAAAGGTGGCATCATTTTTGTTCAAAGAATATGTGGTTAATGGTATGGCCTTCTGTTTTGAGACACCCTGTATAATGCAAACATTTAGTGTAGTATATAGTTTTATTACTCTCAGTTGCAGTTTCTTAAATATTTTGATAAAAATATAATGAATTATTTATTTGTTCGTATGACGTAAGTCGTCTGAATTCTTGACGTGAGTATACCATTACCTGTGAAAATGACTTCAACCGTACTAAAATTTTCATGGTAAAGTTGGGGTTTAAGTACTGTTGATGTAACAACCACTTGCAGAAGTTCACTCAAAGCAGAAGTAAGGCTTACACCCGTTGCACATGAGATGGATACAGTAAGGCGCGCTTTAACGTTCGCCAAACTGTAAATTGTGATATCCCAAATTGTACTACTGCTTATGCCAGGCTGCTCCTTGAAATACAAAAATACACTGACTAAGCAGCAACCTATAGTTTCGAGATTATATAATTCAAGGTATCATGATTAATATCGCAGATTGAATGAACATGAGATTAATAAGAGTATTCGTCCTAGGCCTTCCGCTGTAAAATGTAGGCTTACTTCTAGAATGAAGTCTTGGAACCAAAAATTTTATTTTGTGTAACATAGTTTCACAATCAATATCGTTATGCAACAACTTATACAAAAAGGTAACTGATAAAATTTGCCTTTTGTCGCCTAAAGAAATACATCGTAATCGATCAAGTAGTAATTGCTGATCAGTACCTCTCAGGATAAACTCCGTCAGTCAGGAAAGCCAAGCACTTTAAAAATTTTCTTTGGACGCACTCAATACTTTCTGCATGATCCCGAGCTAAATGATTCCAGATTACAGCCCCGTATTCTAATTTTGGTCTCACTAAAACAAAATAAAGAATTTTAAGGAATAAATAGTTGTATTATAAAATTGCTGCAATTCAGTAATATAAAGGTCCAGGTAGGTTAAAAGATTGTCATCAAAGGGTCTTCCTAAATCCTTAAATCCAGTGCATCTATTTATAATAGTTTCATTTATTTGGTGATGAAAATAAATTGGCAAGGCTTTCCTTTTAAAAAGTAATACAAAACATTTGGATATATTTAGGTTTAACTTATTCCTAAGGCACCAGTTATTAATAGCGACTAAATCATGCTGTAACAATGAACAATCATTCAGTGTTGATAGTTTGAAACAGTTTCATATATTCTGCAGTTTAGGAGTTTTGACTTCATCCAATAAAGTATTAATAAACAATAGAAAGAGTAAAAGACCTAAATTGGATCCCTGTGGGACATCCGTTGCAAGAACAAATTGAGGGGTACAAAGCCTTCCTATTGAACATATTGTTTCCTAAAATAAATAGGACTTTATTGAATTGAAAAGCTGCGGTGAAAATCCGTAGATAATGTTCAAAAGAATAGAATTGATCAAAGGCCTTTTGAGAGTCAACGTATATAACGTCAACCTGCCTCTGATCATCCGGCAACATATTGATTTATGATCTCTTCCTCGAGATTCACAATTTGCCTAGGTCAAACGGCTCCCCCATGTTGCCCAGGCCTCGGTCGCGAATAGCCCGTTTCTTTATGATGATCCTTGGAGAAACCTTTGAGCATAAAAATGAGTTCTAGTCACTGAATTTTGTTGTGGTTCCCCGTATGCCCGTATTATTAAAATCGCGTGAAAATAAACTCGAATCGGACCACAACTGATAACAACCAACATACCGTCCTGACTTGTGTACTTCTTAGTTTTTATATAAAAAAAAACTTTTCACCAGATACATTTTCCGAAACTCAAAATATTTTATTACATTCTTATTTCACTATTTGTCATTATGTATCTTTAGCTAGAATTTTCTAATTTTATGCGTATAGGTGAAGAATCACTCTGTATAGAGACAAAATCGATTTTATTTATTCTGAATAAATTATTCAGGTTATTTGTGGTTGAACCGACACAATTTTTCGCAATAATCATCTGATATCTTGTGCACGTCCCTTAAATTTTTTAGAAAGTTTCCAAAAAGATAACCGAGTGATTTATCTCTGCACGGTCGCCAGCTGAATAAATTATCAAGGAATGCCACAAATCTCCTTATTACCACTTAAATTGCGGTCGGGTATCGAAAATAGGATCTTTCGCCCGATATGGCGTTACCCCAAGGGTTACAGGATTTCTGAAATATAATCCAATAGTTTCAGTAAAACAAAGAAAATCAATTGTACGTTGAAATTGTACACGTAAGAATATAATACTTATCATATTCTATGAAAATATTATTTAATAATGTCAAATATTTTTAAGGCAATGTTATTTTATATCCTTGCAAGTCCTTGTCTAGCAATTGTTTTAAACGCAATTTAAATATAACACAAATTTTCTTTCACTTAAATTTTTCAGTAAATAAACTCTTATATACCTACAGAATAGAAGAAAGAAGCAATGTACAACAGCTGAACGCTATTTAGTATTTTTTACGTGTATCGATAACAGGCTATATTAGTAACAAGATTAAAAGGTCGCCCACATTATGCCCGCATAGACCTGCACAACATGGACCTGTAAAGCATGTTCATGAAGGTTCCAGGACCTGCATGGACCGTTACCTGCAGCGACCGTCATTGTAGGTCATGTCGGTCACTTGCAATTATTTCTATGCTTGGCCGTTCTAGTCTAACGTAAGTTCCGTTCCCACAAAAGTCAGGGATTTTTTTTTAAACAGTCAATTTGTGAGCGTGTCACTGTACTGTCAGACACTCATTTATCAACAACTTCTATTTATTGACCTTAAACAAGTCTTAGATGATACAGCTCTGCAAAATTGTGTATTTTGATGCTGTAGGCGAGAACAATTCAAAAGCTTGATTTTTTCTTTTGGTAACTACTGAAAAACAAAAACAATTTGGATATTTCTGCAGTTCAGAAAGTAAATGATGAAATTCAAAATACAGCTCTTTCTTTTTTTTATTGATAAGGTGACCCCAAAACATTCTCATTTTCGCAAGTGTGTGAAGTCGTTAAGGTCCAGGCAGGCGTAATGTGCACAATCTTTTACACACTTCTTCCAACACAAGCTTAATTTCACTATTCCTCAAGTACAGTAATACTTTATTAAAGATTGGCTTATTATTGCATAAGATCACCTTTTGCCTTTTACCTACCTACCCTTGTACTTACCTTTTAATCATAAAAATTATTTGGAATTAAGAAAACTAATATACTTGATAGGAGATGAATTTTAGTTCGAATTACTTTAGGCAATTATTGTTATTCTCAAAATAAAATTATGTTTTCATTAATTAAACTACTCCAAATGTTTGAAATAATATTAAATAATAACATTGCATTACAAAACAACAACAAAAATTAAAAACTACATAATTAGTATTATTGTTTAAAATATATATTTTATTCCTTTCTAGAGCAGTATTTAATTATTTATATAAGGCGATCTATAAAATAAATATTACTGTATTAATTTATTTTTATTACTATAAAATTATACATTATTACATACAATTTTTTTATATTTATGTACGAATATTGGTTGTTGCTCCTGAAATCCTGATCTAATGCCAAAATGATCACGATGTGAATAACATGTAGTACATTAATACGTATTTTTTGATAATTAAAGAAATCATGTGATACTGCATTTTATGCTATAATTTAGCTTGTCCTAATATGTATTAATAAGTACCTGAATTATAATAGTCATTTATAGTACAAGTGGGATATAGGCATTATTATACATGAATTATATGATGATACGTGTAATTCACGTACAAAACAAAATGCTGTAATCCCACGTGTACTATATAAAATTTTATCTAGAACTGCAAACAATTTTGTCTACAACTACCATAAATTGAGAAAAATACAAAATTAGATCCAGTTTGTAAGTTTTGATTCAAAATCAGCAAGCAAAGGCATAGTTATGGTAACCTGTCAAACTTGTTATAGACAAAATTGAGTTTTCATTTATTCTTTTACTTGTGGAAACAGTGATGTTGAATGAAACAATGAGCGATGCAAAAACAGAAAACTTGCCTCTTGAAATTGAAAAACCCGCTGCAACTGCACTAACTTCACTTTGACCAGATAAATCGAGAACTATGGAACAAGTTTATAATCGATTCACTAATTGGTGTGTATCTAGGAATATTAAATATGAAGCAAAAGAAAAGGTATTATTAACGTTTTTTGGAGACTTATCCAAGAAGTAAAAAGCATCTAGTCTTTGGGCGTTCTATTATATGCTGCGGTCTACAATCTGTATGCGGCAAAATGGTGACATCATAAATTTAACAATTTACTTGCTTTTCTGAAAAAACAACCAGTTTTACGAGATGCCGATGACAGAAAATCGTTGCTAACAAAGGTAAGAACAAGAAAATGTTTGCTATTTGAAATTCATAAATGCATAATTTAAGGTTGCTTTAATTATTGGACTTGGAGGTGAATGCAGAGTGGACGAGTTAACCAATTTTCTGTTAGGAAACGTGAAAAAGGAAGGAAACATTTTTCATATCTTCATGCCAGATACGAAAATCAAAGTTTCCCAAAAATTCTTTGTTACTGCCGGGGAAATAAAAAATGTGCGTCCTAGTCATGCCAACTATAGAAGATTTTTTGTTGGTTAGAGAGATGGTAAATGCATGAAACTTCCTGTTGATATAAATACTTTGAGCATGATGTCAAAGAAGAGTGTTTTTTTCACAATTTATCACAGCCTCAACAATACACAGGGCACTGTTTTTGACGATCTTCCACTTCACTTCTATCCAACACAGAAGCAGACCTTTTAAATATAAAACGGTGTGGTGGTTGGAAGTCTAACACCTTGGTGAAGACTGTATTGACACGTCTCTTGAAAACAAGAAAAAAATCGCTACAAAAGTTCTTGGAGGGGAGATTGCCGTCATTGAAGTTACTGCAAGGGCTTACAAAGAAAATTTAAGCATTGTTTATACAAATACAGACCAGCTGCATTCATCTGATATTAATCTTACAAATTGCCAAAGCTGTGTTGTTAATATTTAGCAATTCAATTTAATGTAAGTTAAATTATTTATTAATTGTCACACTGATAAACCTATTGGTTCTTAATAAAAATAACCATTAAACAGTGATCTCTTCTTTTAATATTCCACTAGGGGGGTAATATATCACATTACTCCACTAGTGTGTCTAATAAATTATGTAATGAGACTCTTATAAAGCAGTTGTAGATAAAAATAAATTAAATTAGTAACTCTAACAAATACAATTGCAACATATTTTGAAAAAATATCGCTTATAACTGTTCTTGCCAAATCTAAATTAGTTGCTCTTATTTCCTGAAGAAACATTGTTTCTTTCCTGAGAAAGCAGCATTCCAGATCCAAATTTGTTTGAATTAGGTATGTTTTGTTTCACATGGTAAATATATGTTCTCAGCTCTTTTTATTAAGTAATTTTACATAATTTCTGCAACTTGCTCTAGAAAAGTCTTCACTGCTTCCACTATTATATCTATCTTAAATATTAAAAATGTATTGTTATTTGCTATCTCTTTTAAGAGAATGAAAATATAGTTAGTAAATTGTGATTGTAACAGGATGACGCCAAATACTTGCTTAAGCTTACAAAACAAGCAATGATGACTAATGCCATTTAAAAGTAATCCTAGGGGAAATACTTGTTAAACAAAGCACTGTCAGATAAGCTATAAATATATTTTTCCAATTAGTTACAGTGTCAGTTTAAATCCATGACATATCTAGCATTACACAACGTATTCTTCCGAAAGATAGTGTTGATCAGTGTAGTTAGAGATAAAGGGGATACCAGCCGCTTTCTAGTAAGCAAGAACGGGGGATTTAGCGTCAGCATACACGTGCCGCATCCAGACTGCACGTGCATTGCGATGTTCGTGCTGAAATGCCACGTTTGGGACATATTTCCTTTATTCGACTTTATCCCCCCGAGTTAGCTTCTTAAAAGCTGACAAATTGCTTTCAAAATTGTGGAGACGTCTATTTTTGGGTCCGTAAATTCTTGCTTGTGTTGTTTTACTTTTACCGTCGCGCGCTCTGAAAAACTGTGATAAATATTGGGCAGCTTAGGCTGAATGTCACGTCAATTGCCAACGCATCGGTTAAAAACGAAATAGATGTCGCAGGATTTGCTTTGGAGCAGTTTTGCTCTTTATGAGATTTTCAATTGCGGCCTAAAGCTCGTAAACTCGACAAATCCACCTGTTAGACTGGTTTATGCTCGCATGTTTTTGCTACAATGTGGCAAAGTGGGAAAGCTTCGGTTGTTTGCTGTCCACCAGTAAATCAATCAATTTCAGGATACTGCAAACTTCTTGTTCAACTTAGACTCGTTTAGCACACTACTCGAATAAAATATGAGGTACTTGTTCACTTTTATTATAATCAATAGAAAAGACAAATCTAGTAAATTAAAATTAGAAACTCCATATCAAACATTTTTTGAATTACTGAATAACCTAGAAAAATAACCATGCAAAATATTGTTAATGTAGAATGTGAAGATGTAACAATCTTGTTATATAACAAAAAGGGTCGACTTTTTAGAAGCAATTGATGTAGGAAATTTAGTATCAAATAAAATTTTATAAATAATGAATGAATGAACAATATCTTAAAATATATCACTATATCTATATAAAAATTTAAAATTTGTTATTCAATTTTAAATTCATTTAAAACTTCCGACCACCTGTCGAGTTGGTACGTGCGTTCCCGAAGGTAATATGACGGCACTATATTTGTTGTGCTACTTGTCACCTTGAAGATTGACCTAGACTGACGTTGACATATTCGTTTTCTTCTATACAAAAATAAAAATAATAAGAAAAAGAAGAGAAAAAAAGAAAGAAGGGAGTTCCTACGGCAACGTCGTTAGCTCTGGGTCACGCCAAAGGAAAGTAATTGTGACCTGTTCACAAATTTTTATGGAACTGCAACATTCTACTCCTAAATCGTGTTTTTCGATTTTGGCTGCCATATTGGAGTGTTAGGCATCTATAATGAGGGTTTATTATAATATATTGGAGCCATTTTGCCGCCCTTTATTCACTATGCAATGCTACATGAAGACATTCTCTTAAATCAATTCGATCCTGAATATGGTGAAATCATATTATGATTTGTTCTGACAATTAGAAATTTTTTAGGACCAATTCTCTGCCAATTCGTGGCTCTCAAGTGACAATTGGGATGTTGGAGGTCCTATCCAACAACTGATTCATGTTTGGACCCCCTGGATAAAGCTTTGCGCTTATTTCCAGGGAATGGCCAAATTTAGGTCATTTTTTTACCGTAGCGGGCAAATATGGAACGTCTGGGTTATACCGACCTCGGGATAGGTTTCGGGAGCCAAAAATACATGGGGAACCATGGGTCGGAGCTCGGGCACACGACTTTTTTTTGTATGTGTGCCTGTGTTATTGCGCTTGATCAGATAAATCTATTTTGTTATTAATTGGTTTAGAATACAAAAAAAGTGTAAAGAAACAAAATGTGAAGATAAAACACTGCCACTGGTATGTTTCTAAAGCTGATAATTTTTTGTTTCATACCTACTATATCGTACTAAATATTTACATCGAATTTAGTTCAATTATCTTAAGCGGTTTAGAAATTAAAAACTGCTTTTTTATTTAAATTTTTGTAACATTGTAGCTGGACGATGGCTGTCCTAAGACCCCACATTTTTATGAAAAAAAAATCCCACAGAATACGCCTCTGGAATTTTAACCTTTGTGTATGAAACACCCTGTATATATTTTAAGTGTTATGTATAAGTCATGAAACATATAATTAGTTGTAATTAATTGCTAATTAAGTGTGCAGAAATGGGAGACAACAGTTGTTGTGTAAAGGATTCACCGATAATTTGCCAAACGTTGATGCACTTTGCTATATTCTTTTACCTTGCACTGTGATAAAAATTTATATCTTTTATTAAATAAATTACTTGACCAAAGGTTTGAGTGAAACGAAAATATGGGTTAGGTTTTAAAATAAAATAGTTTAGAGACATTAATATGAATGCAATATGTAAAAGGATATAGCGTTTTTAATAGTCAGTTTGTATATTTGTAAATATCATTTAACCATAATAATAATTCAGGGACATGGAAAAAATAAATAAGCTATTGCTAGTCCGCAAAATATAAAAAAGTACCTAATTTTTCTTAGCAGTAAAATATATTTTTCTCTATTGAAAGGCATGAAGATCGACACACGCAATATGCAGTAAGCCATCCAAATTTACGACTATTCATTATCTAGCTTTGCTACTACCACATATTCCCATGACAATTCTAAATATATATCTGATATCGTCATAAAACCCAAACGTCTTGGGTCTTGAATGAATACCAGTCAAATCCCCTGTGTTCACACATATGTTGGTAGCAGATTTTCTCATATTCATTCCTGGCAATAATTGTCTTTCCCTGTCTGAATAATAAATATATAAACAAAATAATCCAAACACTCGTACCTAAAATTTATAATGTGTGTAAAATGTGGCACACAAATAGGACTCGTAAAATGGTGTAAATATGTGGTTAAATTTTGTCCTTAGATTCTATTTATGTCAAAAGGAGGGGAATTTTATTTTTACGCGTTGGCACAAATCTGACAGCAATTTCAGTTTCGAAGAAAGGTACTTATTATTTTATTTGATGGTAAGTTAAAAATAGAAATCCTTAATGTATACGTTTTTGCTATGACTTTCTATAAAGAATATATACAGATTGTAGTTGTGAATGGATGTCATATTGTTTTCCCAAACTTCGCTGTTCATCAACTCAAGTGCATACACATTTTGCAAACTTGTGTCTGTTCTTTTGCGTGTTTAAAACTTTGTAGTGAAATATTTGGGAAGTCGTTAATGTAAATAAGGAAAAGTAGAGGACGTAAAACTGACTCTTGTGGAACACCATGTCTTATTTGAGACAAATTAAATTTGACGCAGTTGTAGATACTAATTGAAATCCGCTAGTAAAATAGGATAATAATAAACATGCACTATGCTCTGAGAATCCATAGTAATACAATTTATCCAACGAAATCTTAGGAGAAACACGATTGAAAGTTTTGCTTAAATGTACAAATTACGAACTTGCAAAGCTTTGTCCTCAAATCCCTTCTTTATAAATGATATTAAACGATCGATAGCTGTTACTGTTGAAAACCATTTCAGGTATCATGGATACCCTATCGCGTAAAATTATATTCATTCATATTGATATGAGAAAAAAATTGGAAATAAATTTAAAAGTGATTAATAAAGACACACATACGAAGAAACTATAACTTATAGTATATACTACTTCACACAAAAGTGTGAAACTATACACTGTTCAAATTTGAAAAAGCCATTTCGGCAAAAATTGTGATCACTAGTATGATTTTTTTTTGGAAATAGGTAGAAACTTTTGACACCTTTAAGCAGTTGTAAAAAAATCACTTTTAATACAAGTATTAATAAAATATGTCAGCGGTAACAGAATTGGGTTCATTATATTTTAATATAATTGCATTACATTTACATTGTTACACATTCATGGGTCTAAATGTGTTAAATCTGAATACGGATCATTAAGAATGCTGTACCCACATCGACACGATGTGCGCACATATATGTTAAGGCCATGTTCTACCAGACATTAGTCCTATTTAAATTTAATTGTTACCTTCCTGTTTATGGTTCATGTATGGATGTTGCAGATAAATATAAAATTCAAAAGGTTCAAAATTCCTGTTTACGGTTTATCTTTGGCATCAGAAAGTTTGACCCTATATCGCATAAGTTACGAGAGGTGAACTGACTTAACATGGAGAATCGATTTATTTTGCAAACAGCTTCACTAATACAGTCTATTAAAATAAATAAAAAATTTACATAAATTTAAAACTTCGGAACTTTCTCCAAGACAAGCAAAATCAGCAAAATTAAATGATGTTTTTATAGTACTAATTGATTTTGAGATATTTTGTCTGCTCTCTTGCACTGTTGTTTTCTATTAGAACACCGGAGTTAAATGGAAGAACAGATGCAGCTTCTGGGTGTAATCTGAATTTCGCTCCTTGATTTTCATTTCCACATACATATATATTTGATGATATTTGATCATATTTTGTAGTTATCATATTCTGTTGGTATTAAGTAAAAACATTATTATTATTATCTTCAGACTACTGATAATGTTAGCATCTTCCCGTGGTCAAAAAACTGCAAATGTGAAGTTATGTAAATGAACCTACAGATACTTACCAAAATGCTATTTACCTACTTGGTTAAAGAATATTCAGTACGGACTAAAAAAAATCTGATTGAAAATTTGTACAATAGGACCCTCGTTTTGAAACAAGTAACAACCAAAGTATGTTGCATAATGAGAATTTGTATGACAATGATTATTACTCTACGAAATATCTACTATTATCCTTAAAAACTAACCTTAAACAGCAATCTTTCCAAGTCTAGGTATACGATGTGGCATATTTAATGCAGAACATTAAAGACATAGTTTCATAACAGCAAATTAACTAAAATGATATAAGTCATCAGGTCGTAGGTCGATTTTGAGATATAAATATTTAACAAAAAATTACAAAAAGTGACAAAAGTTAACACTAGCCACTTTAAGGTAACACTGCGCACTGCGATAGATGTGATGCAACTGTGGAATAGAGTGCAGTGGAAACTATGAGATCAGTGTTGCCAGATGTGAATATTTTCTTCAGTTCATGAGCATTTATATCACATCAATAAACATTCCAATTGTTTTTGCTTTCTCATTGACGTTTCTGTTCTGTAAAGACATGTCAAGTCAAGTTCTGAATAAATATATTTGTGTATTATGTTATTGTATTTATGGATTTGCATTATGTTGTGTTTGTTTTGCTTTTTTGATTTGAGTAACAGAATAGTGTATAATATTTGTAAATTACATTAAGGAAATATAAGAAACATCAGGTGCAATTTGCTCGCCTTAATTAGATGCGTCGGTGTTATTTTAAAAATTTTCTGTAAAAGCAGTAAGTTTGCACCTAATGTTTGTAGAAATCCAACCATCTGTTAAAATAATAGTAATTTTTTTTTCTATAGTATTTCTGTATTTTCTTTGTACAAACATTACTATTGACTTTTACAGAGAAGTAGCCAGATCACGTTTACAGTTTATTTCTCTATATTAAAATGAGGATTCTAATAAATTACTTACTTAAAACTGTTTATTAACGTCCACATGATTTTGAATTGCATTCCTTAAGGGAATCTTGGCTTGTTGTTGAAAGAAGCACTTGTTTTAAACCTTCTCAACCATTCGCCATTCGTTTTTATTGATTCTAGTCTAGCCCTGAAGAACCAATAAAAATAATTTTGAGATGTCAGTAAGATTATAACAGGTTTATATTAGCAACCAGTCTAAATTTCCGTTCAAATATACAATTCAAGATTAATTAGTATATGAAAATTGTTCGATTTTCAAAATTCTGTAAAATTATACAATCTGGCAACACTGAATCAGCTTTTGGATAGACTAGGTTCTTAGCTGTCAAACAGTAACATTTTGACGAGGGAGGTACTAAAATTTAGTTTTTCACTACAAAAGTTAATGTTTTTTGGCAAACGTGACTATTATTTAATATAAGATTTTTTTATTCCAATAATTCCCAGGAATCTGTATTTATTGTTTTCTGCATTAAATACGCCACACACTGTATATTGTTAGTATATTATTTAAAAACGCCTGGCCAGCTAGAAGCGTATTGAAGAGATAATTATTAAATTATATCAAATAGCTGCTAACTGTCTGTGTAAAAAACCCACAGATAAATTAAACGGCTGGCAATTACCATTCCGTAAAAATTTAAGCAAAGGTGCAGGCAACCTATCCATTTAACCAATTATGAGGACTCTCAAAGGCATTCGACGGTTAGGAATAGCCACAAATCATGCAATCAGACCATCAAAAATTCGTAATTTTATAGATATTAATTTTAAAATATAGCTCTATAAATACACTGCCAAACGCAGATCATTATATATTTCACTTATTCCGGCAAAACTGGATACCTGGCCATGGTTAAAATTGAAAATACCCTGGGGCATGTGAACAAGGCTAACGTTGGACTGCGCTTGATGGTGCTAACTACTGCTTTTAGAAACATTTGGTAGACTATTATTGATCTCATCCCATGTTTAAAATTTATAAGGATGAAACGGATTAATATAATTAATTGCTCAATGAATGAACATAAATAATGTAAAGTAAGTATCCTTATCCTAGTAGTACAAATCTAATATAATGGTTTGCTAAACTTTAATTTAATCTGGATAATATTTATTAAAACATTAATAACAATGTTGCTAAAACGAAACTGTGTTTAAATGTTTTAATCAACAAACTGCGAAAATATTACGAAACAAAAGTTTATCGTACTTGTTATAACACTACTAGACACATCTCCCAATGGGCATGCATATATTTAAAAAACGTTTAAAAGTGGTTGAAAAAATTTTTAATTAAAAAAAATATATATTATGACACAATTTTGTTTTCAATAATAATAATTTAGTGATAATAATAATAATAATAATAATAATAATATAATAATAATAATAATAATAATAATAATAATAATAATAATAATAATAATAATAATAATAATAATAATAATAATAATACACAGGCCACATTTGCGTCCAGGACCGACTTACGTTGGTAGCCCTAACCACCATTCAGTGCAGGAATGAGGCAAACCTGGAAAACCTCATTAATTAGGGGGGTAGTCAAACGTCAACCGGTAGCAATCTCTCACATTGACCCAAGCCAACATTCTTCCACCCTACCATATCTGAAGGGAGGGTGTCAGTTCTCTCCACGAATATAGCTTATATACGGTCTACCGGCTGGTACAATATGATAATTTTCTCCTACCACAGTCACCATGGATTATTGTGGTGGGGGAGTAGACAATATCTAGTTGTATTTCAGTACTAATATTGTATAAATTGATTGTAATATACAGTTATATATTATTAAACCATAGATCTGTATTATATATTTAAATACACCGTGAAATAAACGTTACCAAAAAACATTTTATTTCGATGTTAATTTCTAGCTTCAGGTGAAAACAGGTGTAGTATTTTACAAGTATGTAACCAAAACGTTGTGTAGAAAACGTGTTTTTAACATTTGGATAATACGTTTAATATATTAAAATAATTTATTTAAAAAGTTTAATTCGACGTTTTACAAATGTTGCACTTAACGCGCAATTTAATATTATTAAAATATAAACCTATATTAGTTACAGTTAAATTCAACGTTACGAGAAAAACATATTATTTCAGTGTTTATTGCGCACTTAACGTGCAGCTAAATATTATTAAAATATAAACATACGTTTCTATACATTAGTTAAATAAACGTAATATAAATACGTACATTTCTTATGTTCACTTTTGCCTCTAGATGAAATGCAAATATTATTAACGCATTTTAAACGTTATATTTTACACCTTTAAGATTTTAACTAAAAATAAACCTTGAATAAACGTACGTGTGCCCATTGGGTTTAAACAGCCTTATTTTATTTTTATATGAACGTCATTACAATCTAACCATACATGAAGTAGTTAATTCATATGATATTTATAAAAGAGTAAATCATATACAAACTGAATATTATTTAGTTGCAGTACAATAACAATATAAGATTGGTTATCATGATCTTAAAAATATTTATAAAAATATTATAAAAGTTGATGGTTTACATTCACAATTCATTATACTCTCCATATATTTAATAAAATATAGTATTAGGACAGCTCTAAAGTAAATGTTTGACGTATTTGCTAATTATTGACTTGAATAAGGCAGTTTAAATTGTTTTATTGACGTCCTCCATTATATTTTTGTAGAAACGCACATATTTTACATATACTATAATTATTTCGTTAAGTTTGTAGAAATAAAAATAAGCGAGACTGTATTTAAATATTATTGTACCGTTGTATTACGACAATGGAACATTAAATGTTGAATTTGCATCTTAACAAAAACAGCACGACAACGCGCTTACAAACGTAATAAAACAGAACCACAAACTATCGCAACAAAGTTTTAAACTAGGAGTATCTGGTGACAGTACAACACAATTTGAAACACTCCGAGCTGTATAAAAGCCACCAAATTACACGTCGGGACCAGATATTGAATAGTATGTAGCATTTCATTCACGACCCAAAATAAGTTTTATTGTTGCCTGCATTCTCCGGGCAGGATTCAAGTTCCATTGCAAACCCACTTGACTCGGTGAAATAACAAATTGGATTAATCTTTTCAAAGCAGCAAATCTATTTGCTGAAGGAGTTTGAGGCAATATTTCTATATAGAAATATATCTAAGAAATGATTTTGAGAATGTTTCCTTTTATTACAAAATTTTATAGTATTTAAATAATTAAAGGAGATAAGAATATTTTTATTTTAATTAATTAAAATTGAACACAGTTTGTGCTATCCGATTGTAGCTGGAAAATTACGTTAAATATTTTTTCGCCCATCGACATTAAAGTTATAGTTTTAGTGACAGTTGTCAAAGTGTCACATTTACTGCCTCGGCATTAGAATCATTTTGTTCGTTAACAAAAGTAATTTTATTTACTGTTAACGTTTATAGTGAAACTAGAACAGCCTGTAAGTGATATCCCTTGTCCTGGTTGTTTTGAAACATTTACTTCGTCTATGTAGGTTGAAGTATTTTCACTAGTTGAAGGTTTATGAACTGTTAAATCCTCCAAAGTGGTTGAATTATATAAAAAGTCATTTCCAGTGCTTAATGTACTTGCAGTAGGGAATTTTTGCTAACAACTTATTTACGAGTTATGCACTCCTCAATGCAGCATTCAGCTACCGTTGAAGATTTCCATCTACAATGCATTTTTTAAGTTTTGATATCAGCTCCTGAATTTATTACAGTGCAGCTGAAGTTCTACGGAACCAATGTCCAATATATTCGTAAGCATTCTTCAATTTGAGAAACGTAGCAACCTATTTCGGAATTTTCTCAAATGTATGAAGCCCCACTAATTGGTTATATATTTTACCAATTGAGTTTTAAAAAAATCTGTTACTATTTATTTGTGTAGATTTTGTGGTAGTATATTTCCGATATATGTCCAAATATCCGATTACAATAACTTTTTACTTTGTTTTTGTACTAAGAAGAGTGATCATCTATTTCCCATATCTTCAATATCTCTAAATTTTATTTGTAATAATCCATCACATCTATAGATATGGCAAAAATCATTTCCATCTAAAATAATAAGTCAGTATTCTTCGTTTACAAAAATATTTTGTTTATAGTTACCTTTATATCTAAATACGTAGGTATCATCAGGGGCATTACAAATTTTTTAATTTGTTCATTTTCTAGAAAGCGTTATTTTTTAGCACGATATCCATCCGATTGCCGTTCCAAGAATTCTTTTAATTTTAGATATTTTCCAATATCGATGTTGTTGTAGACATTCAAAGTAGCACTGAGCGGCGCATATATTGACCATAATAGACAATCTCAAACAAGTAGTCTACGATATTTATAGTAGGAGTAGTAGTAGTATAGTAGGAGTATCTTGGGACATATATATATTAATTTATGTAGAAAGACCTTTCATGAATTATCTATGAAGCACACATTTGCAGACATTTCAGTCAGGAATACTAGGAAAGGCTCCCAGACAGCAGCTTATTTGCCACCTTACCTCACTCCTACTATTTCATCTCCTGTTCCACTATCTATTTTGAAACCAACTTTAGATCCTACCATCTCTATCTTTCTTGCAGTAATCTGTTTGACTTTAGACCATTAGATTACTGCCCTGTTGTATACGGCCAATGTACTCCCCTTGGTATTAGTTCCTAGTTTTTCCTGTTAGACATCGGCATGTACATATTGTTTGTTTTGTTTTTCTTTTAATACACCTCCCAGATGCACATTTAAGTGAAGTCTTCCATATGGTCCCAATCCCAAATACTCAACGCAAGGGCTTATTTAATTAATTTTTATTATTTTTTCAGAAGTGTGACAAAAACCCAATAAAACTAAAGAAAAACTAAAATTATGCTACAAATAAAGAGCTTCAGACAATACTCGACGTCATGGGACAATTTAGTTTAAGGAGATTCCCACTTACAGTAAGCTTCCCAATATCATCTAAGCATGGTGCAAAGTACCGAGCTATCTTGATAAGATTGCTCCTTACGCCAATCATTTACTATATTCAGAGCTGTGTTGTAATTCCCGCCAGCTAGAACAAATAAATCATCCGCATAGTACTGAGCGTAACTTTGCTTTATTCATACGTTGCACATATACAGTGCGTTAATTATGACCAATCCCCATAGTAGGGATGACAATAACCCCTTTTACAGATAGCTTCAGCGATTAGTATACGAACCGTGTAAACATTTCTGCCGTGAATGTGTCTCAAGTTAAAATTCACTCAATTTTCCCAGTGAGTCTTGGAATCTTGTGTAAACTACGTACCTAATTATTAACAGCTTATCCATCAAATTGACAAGAACTGGTTGTAACTCGTTGCATATTACAAATGAAAACTTGATACGGAACCACAATACCTCCCAAGTAGACACAAATTCTCATTTTCCTTAAACACATTATTTACGAACTGATAATAACATTATTATAACATCCCATTCTTTCGGGCGATATGAGATTTGAATAAAATTCAAATTAAACAGGTTAATTCAATTAACTTAAGCGGTGGTTCCCATAAGTTTTTCGTATTGTACGCTGAAATTATAGGTAGCGGTAATTGCAGTCTTATTATTTAATCATTTGTTTAAGTTTCTTTTGCGTTCCGAGATTTACATTACCGGTCAGCGCAACCCATGATTAAGATAACCTTCTCTTAAAATGGTTTTCAGATTATTCTCATCAGAATCACTGCGACGTGCCTTCGTTGTTGTATGCATAAGCTACCAGAATTAAAGCTCAATGCTGATGGATGAGAAATTGCATGACAATACAGGATGTTCGGAGCAAAAATAATTTTACAGAAACAGTTGTCGACAAAGCGAACTGAACAGTTTACGCAGTATCTCCAAAATACATACCTAACAATTATAAATTTATTAAGAGGTAGGAACACTGTTGTGTGAGAAACACTTTCTTGGTAGTAACCAACAATAGAAACTGAGAGCAATCGAGCTTAGCCCGAGAGCAACAAAAGATTTTTAGTTAAAGCATCATCTAGATATATTTTGATTGTTACTATGCTGTGTTTATCAATGCATTGTTGATCCCTGTCTTTGTTGGTGATTTGCTTTAACATTTTGATGTGCACTATCTCTCGTAAGCATTATACTACAGTGAGAAAAATAGTCCAAATAAACTATGCTGCTAAAAAATAATTACCGTAAATATTTTTTTGTCTGGTGTAGGTGGTTAATATTGCCCATAGATAAAATAACTTTTCTACACATGTATACCACTGATAAGCGATTATATCACTTCAGGCAGTAAAGTATTTCATTGAATTTTAAAATTCACTCCCAACAAGTCATTAGTTTACTTGTAATGATTTTAAGCAGTTAACTGTAATTGGTAAATATGATTACTGATGTCATAACTAGAACCCATTATTGCCACAGTGGTATAGATCGGTACTACAACTAATTATGTTGCTGAAGTGAAGTTGTTCACCTGTCACCGCCGAATACTTCACGAATATAGACGAAATGCGCGAAAGGATCAATTCGATTCAATTCAGCACCATTAAGTTTTGTGTGGTTATGGTGGGCTTCGAGACTGAATAGATTGTGTGTTTTAGGTAGTTTTAATAACTATAAAATACCATATATTTTTATTACATTAGTTCAATTATGAAGATCCGTCCATCAATTAATTCAGGAATGGTTATGATTGTCACCATGTTAGTTTGAGAGCGTCAATTTGTTTGTTATTTCGTGTTTGGGTATGGCCTGTTTCGATTTCTTTTATTATGTGGATTTTCAAGCACGCTGCCGTGAACTTTAATTATTTTTCTGTTTTCTGTGATCTGTATACAAAAATGTTTCAGTAATACCTTAGAGCCCCTACAATTGAATTGTATTGTATCAGTCCTCAATTTTATAAAAAAATTGTTTAGTTATCTGCCCCAAGTAAACACTTTTTCTCAGAGAATTTGATACACTGGCAGTGCCACCTTCCCTCCGTTATGTATATTGTTGGAAAATAGTTTTATACCTAATTTGTAGCAGTATGCAGTAACAGTTGCAGTATGTTAAAGGAACTGGTACATACCACTACTAGAAACAGAAAGTATTATTAACATATTAACTATATTTGTAAATTTGCAAGATAATTCAGAAGATACGTGAAATTGAATAAATTTGAAAAAAGAAAAAACATTCAAGAAGATTAACAGATATTACTACAGCCGAATGGAAAGTATATTAGCATCTCTTGTATTCAAATGTTCAGAAAAACCTGTAAATTAGATTTACATATTTAGGCATTACTGGAATGTACCTCCGTTACTTTTCTTTGTTGTACCACTATCAGTTTTTATGTCGTCCGTAGCCTTTCAGCTAACCGTTTCCCGCATATTGTCAACTGATATTTAGAGACGGAGCCCTAGAACAATAGCCTATTCTGGAAGCTAATTAAGCTCAGCTTCCCGTATAATAACTATTCGGTTTTTGTTAATGCAGCGCACAAAATAAAACGTGATATCGTTTCATGTGTAGAACAGACATGTGACCACACGGCAACTAGAGCGGTTTTATACTCCGCAACATAATTTACATGCCAAAACTCGTGCAGACATTCATCATAAAGTTTGATATACCTGCACGGATATTAACATTGTACCTTACGAAATATTTATTCAAGTGATATTATGGCAACATTATTTTTGGAAAAAATCAATATATGTAGCTTAAAGTTAATGTTAAAGAAATCTGTGGCACACTTTAAATTGGTTTATTGGCTATTTAAGCAAATAAATTCAAATCACTTTTTTATAGAACTATTATTTTTTAATCTATAAGAACTCAAGGGACTCAGATATACAAATTTTTTATCCCAAAATATTACTTTCCTGTCATTCATACATTTTTGATGTCCTTGAATGTGTATATAATCAGGCCACAGCAATCTTTATCTAAAACTTCCAATAACCCTTGAATTTGGATTGAATTGTATACATTTTTAACGGAGTTATATAAAAAAGTCACAGTTTATACCAATAGGATCTTCTTCCCTATACCATACAAATGTACATTTGATTTCAATAATGCCGTAATAATGAATATTTTTTATGAACCGTTTAACCTGTTACACGGCAAGCAACACCTTTTATTTTACAATATCTATTCCTCCCAACTGATTTATACATCTGTTCATGTTTAACTGCTTCCATGTTGATAGGTTATGAGTCTTTGATATCATTAATAATGTTATAATAAGACTTTTCCGGCTAAAATACCCTTCCTAAATACCAGGCAATAACTCCCTTTTTTGAATAACCGTTAGGAAAAAAAATTTTTGATTTGTAGTTTCTAACTTTCTACAATTGTCTTTGATAAGATAGATTTTCTTCGTAAAGTCGCTATTATTTCTCGAAAAGTTTGTTAGAAGGCGTTTCAAGAGCATTAAAGTTGGTTGCTTACTACTGACATATGGCACGGATGATACAGATAATCACAGAATATTGTTTCCTGCAAATAATTAATATATCTCTATAATCGTGAATGTTTTAAATATTTAGCTTCATTTTGGAGATCATCAAAATAATTCGCTACTACAGCGTTACTCATTATTTCCCTGTTCTCTGCTAAAATCATGGCATTCTACAGTGGTAAAAATGGTATGCATGGTTCGTGTAAAATATGAATCAGTAATTTCTTATTTTCATAACTTAATAAGTATTTAACTTATTTGGTTCGTCGAATACAATCATGTCAATATTTCTGTATCTTATGTAAAATATACTTATTGTATAAAGGTATCAGTATCTTTGAAGTAGCTGATAACATATCCCTGCAATAAAGTTCCTTCAAACACAGTAAACACTTTTTTACAGTTTGGTTGCAGTATGCGCTGGACAATAGCGTGACTAAATTTATGAACCACTCGTCAAGTTGATCCAGTCTTCTTATTTTTAGAGCTGACGTTAGCATATCTTTAAATAATAATTTCTGATTTTTATTTTTAGAGATTTAGTCGCATTGTCACAATTTTTAAGAAATGTTCACAACAACGATCATCAGTTATTAATTATTTCTAGGTGGCTGCAAAACTATTTTCTAGATTCTCCATAGATGTCTTCAGATGTTCAATTATAGTCATGCTTTAATGATTGCATTTATATTAGCAACTAAAATCCGTAACGATGATTTTCAATTAACCAATAATTTGTACAGAGTGTAGTATACATTGAATATAACTGGTTTGTTCGTTTGTGTGTACACATTGATTACTCTGAATTGCAATAAGGAATTGTAACAACATTGAAGATATTACCAAACGAAAAAACATCCCAACATAAATAAATTTAATCTAAGCCGCAAATAATATTTCGTATGGAATTTGAACGGTTAAACTATGGAGAAAAATTCTAAATAATAATTGTAAGTATTTACATACAATATAATATTGTGGAATTCTCTCCAAATTGAATTTTTAAAAACATGTGCCTTTTTATTTACAAAACAAGACTCTAAATATTCATGAAAACCTTTAACCAAATGTATAAAGGATTAGTACATCTAATTAAATTATTTTGCAGTGAGTTCTAACACCAGATTATTTCAAAAAAAATTCTATATGCCTGGCTGATTGTGAAATACATATATGAGTATATGAATGTCAACATATTTAGGTATTAGCATTTTCTTACATTCATTGCATGAATTCTTAACTTTTAAATTCTAACTATGGGTATCGTAAATTATAGAGTGCATTACAACATTCCATTATTTTGGTACATACTTTCATATTTTCACTGAGAACCTTACATTTTTTTCAACTTTGTCCCTTTCAACATTTTTCTCTGCTTAGTTATACATTTTTCCAATGGCGCTGCTGAAAGCATGTTGCACCTTCCTGATTCCAACGTAGTAGTTCCTACAGTAAATTTTTGTTATATTTGCTTAGTTGTAACAAATTTTTATCTTTTGAGGTGTGGTAACTTGAGGTTAGGTCCAATTGAGACAAGTATCTTGATTGAGACAAAACAGAGATCATATTTTGTGCAAAAGTCGTGAATAACAAATGCGAATAAGCGAGAGAATCGTTGTGGTGTAACACTCATTCACCATTACATCAGATTTCAGGACTTCCTTCGAACACATTCACGCAACCATTTCAAATATACAAGAAAATAAAGGCGATGGTTTGATCGACTTTGTGGGATGAACGTCTAACAGTTACTTGAGTTCATGATGGTCTTCATCATTATAACAGTAATGTTAGGAATTTACTTCACTATACCTAAATCCTATGAACATATTGAATTTCCTATCTCTCCTGTAATTCAAATAAAACACTTAACATCACTTTGATATTCGCTTGACTGCCATATTTTCTTAGAGCTTGAAGAACTTCTATTTTGGTTAACACTGATATGACGATCTGAAGATTCTTTCAGACTTCAACTCTATGTTATACTCGCGGCAAGAATTCAGACGTCTTACGTCATGGCTGACGTTACGCAATTGTTTTTATTATCAACGTAATTTTCGATATTTGGTCGCGTTAAAAACATTAATTTTCATTAATTTTTGCAATTTAGTGCACGCATTCCTAACCATACCACAAGTTTGTTTGAAAAAGCACCTTATATGCTGCATAATGCAAACTTTTAGTGTAGTATTACTCTCAGTTGCAGTTTCTTAAATATTTTGATGAAAATATACTGAATTATTCATTTGTCCGTATGACTTAAGTCATATGAGTTCTTCCCGCGAGTATATCTCTGATCCTTGGCATGAGCAGGCGAACGAACAGTTCCAGTTTCTTTGTTAGGATCTCTTTACAGGAACCAAAAGAAATTTAGCAATATTCAACAATTCTTCCAATAATCGTCGAGTTGAACGCACAAGTTTATCATTCGCGCAACATGACACTCAATGGTCGATGTTGACCGTTGTCTATAACGACTGTTATCTTCATTTTTCTATGAATCTTAGCTGGTTATTTATGAGAATAGTGCTGCCAACCACATTATGGTACAATGAATTCTTGATGTGTAAATTAAAAAGTCTCTATAATGTTTTGATCAGTTTCAATTTATTTACGGCTATTTGGTAATAACTATTTTCTTGGTGGTAATGTTTACTGTTGATTTCAATAATGGATAATTTTTTCGCCTTTTTTGTTACATCATATATATGACTTTTTCACATCTCTGTACTGAAGGAGTACATTGTGACAACAATTATAGTTGTTTCCTAGCTTGTAGTGTGCAGTGTAGCCTTAATGATTACGGACATTTTAACCCATCATTTCCAACTCCAATTCTGTAACGCAGGATTTTATGGATCTTAATGGCTACGTTGAAATTATAGTCCACGGAAAACAGAAATTAATACCGAAAGTGCAGGTTTTATGTTATAAACAAATAGCCCAGGGACAGTTGTAATGCCGTCTTACATTTTTCAGTGTAATCAGTAATTACTCACAGTTAAGGTCCCATTTTTTATTCTGGTCGTTTGTCAAATTTAATTGAAGTCTCATTTTCAACAGTGTAAGGCAAACGTATAATTTCTTGAGTTTGCTCGTATTCCGGATTCGGAGAAATTGCTTTAATGCGTAGCTTTTGAAGTAGTTTGGTCAAAAGCGTACAAAGCAAATTATGGCAAGTACATGACTTCACTTTTCTTCTTGAGATTGAGTAATTGAGTGCACACTAAGAAATAGCTTGGAAACATGCATGCATATATACTGTGTCTGTTTTACGGTGACGAACCGATTAGAATATTTCAGACTACTTCGATTTTAATTTTGAAAATGTAGGTTTTGGGTTTTTTGGGGCGGGTGTGCTATCTTTAAATAAAATAATTTCATTCTTGATGCACTTCTGTTTATACCCGAGGAAGCTATCAACGTGCTTATTTTAAATGGAACACCCAGTATATTTTTCCATGTTTGGATTCTAAGTATCAAGAAACAACTTTTTCAGATCTATAACTTCTTAAAAAAGAAAATGTGTACTAAGGTACTAAAGTTAACATAAATCACATTGTCCAAGGAAGCTAGACTTAAAGTATGTCCCACTGTTTAATAATACCCGATATTGTAGAGTCAAACTTTAAATGCAGTTCTCTCTAAAGTATAGCTTTTTTAAAACTAATAGAATGCTGTTTCAAAATAATTAATAATTTTCCAAACAACAATCTCAAAGAGAAACTACAGTACATTTAACACAAAAATCAATCAGATATTCGTGTGTATCATACAATAAAACCTTCTTGTACAAAATAGGAATACGATTACTTAAGAAATAAATAAGGAAGCACTTCTTAAGAAAGCAAGATGGTACTGTAAGTTGACTTATTAAATCATCTTATTTTCGTCCAAGGGAGCCAAATATGGCTCATTCTTTAGTAACCACCCTGTATACTCGTATGATTTCAGTTTAGTAATTTTATTCTTGTCACTTTCAAGTTTATACAGGGTGATTCAAAACTTACATAAAAAAATAGAAGAAAGATGACAAAATCAAAAAAGCAGTTCAAAAACTATTTAAAAATATACTTCTGCACAGTACTTGAAACTTTTCTACTGTAAAAACTGACAAGACAAAGCATACAATTGGCGACCGGACAAAAACTTCAACATTCAACTGCCTTTGTCGCTATTATTATTTTATTTATTTAATTTTTTATTTTAAGAAATACACTACCCTACAGTACACAGGGATGAATTACAGGGTAGGAAATACAGTTTATAATTAATAGAAAGCAGAACATATATGGTAAACAAAATACATACATATGAATTAGACAGAACAAAAATGTAGTAAAAATTAAATTAACACTTAAATGTATCTATAATAGATATGTTGCATCAAATCAATAAAAGCATCAAAATTTTCAGATTTTATTGAAGCCACAGTGCAGTTAAATATTGCAAAGTAACTTTCCAATTTATTATAGATTTCACAAATCTGGTGATTGGGTGAATATTCAGTTGTATTAATTCCAAGTGTAGTAGTGTAAAACAACATATTAAGCCTAGAGCCAGATTTAGGTATCGAGACGTTAAATAAGTTAAGTATATGAGTAGAATCTATCAAATGATGCAGCATTTTATATATAAATATTTACTGAGTCATTACACGACGCGCCACTATACTCGTGATACCAAGTCTGTGCAGTAAACCCTCATAAGGATATCTAATATTTGTATAAACCCCGTCCTCCTTATTAATTATTAATAGAATTAGTTTGTAGGTTTAATAAATAAAATAGTTTGACATACCTGATGTTAAAACAACAAAATTTTGGGCACATCATCCAATTTCCACAAACTAACACAAAAGTTTGTGGTTTTTGTCCGTTTTGAACCAGTACGTTATTTGCAGCAGCATGATACGTTTGTGTAAATCATCAATAGCGTCCACTTCGATGCGATACACTTAATTTATATATCCCCACAAAAAAGTTCCAATAATTTAATAAATGACTGGACACGCTATGCATGGTACGGATATAATTGAGCTGTGTGTATGATACACCACACTGCTGCAATACGCCGTAGACACCCTGGATCTTCATCTTGTCCATGAATCGGTTTCAAATTTCCCGTGTTAGGCTCGCATTGCGATACACCACACGTAAGCCATTTCTGCCACTTGAAAAACTAATGTAAATACTCGCATCACAGAAACGTTCGGATCGGATTTTAATATTCGGAATCACCTGGCTAGCGACTAGAGTAGCTCTGCGACGTAAAGATAGAAAATACCACAACTTGAATAATTTTTTATCGGAAAATATAACGGTTTTACATTTTTTACGATATTCACTACGTTTTTCATGACGCATCTATTCCCAATTTTTTAGATACGTTGTGACTCAGCCTGTATATATATTTGAAATGATTTGAATTGGTTTGTTTGAATTTGTTATATGTTCGTAATTAAATTTTGTTCCCTGATGATGGTTTTAAAAAATCGAAACTGGTTGGAATATTAAAATAATATACTGAACTTATGAAATACTTTGCACCCCTCCTGCAGAAATTGTTCATTATATTTAATGGATATTATTCATGAAATAATACCCCTTATAGCTGCATAAATGCATATAAGAACGTTATTATTGAATTCGAATAAATGCGTCTATTTTTACAACGCCTCGATTCAATCATTTTTCAATACTCTTTTTTCCCTTTAAATAGAATAATGCCAATGTCAACAGATTATTTTCAGCATTCACTTTCGGAATGATTATGCAGAGTTAATAGCATCGTGCAAGAACAGAAATACTCCATCGGTTTTCTAATAACTGAAAGTGACTGGTGAATAAATGAAATTTGCAGCAAGGAGGGCACAGAACTTCCCCATAAAATTGATTTTAGAGCATAATAACATCACCTTGGACGTAATGTGCAAGCTCTCGATTTCATTTACGCCGACACGATTTTTCAAGGCCCGCCTTATTCTCAAATGGCCAATATTTTACATTTTATTTATATGGAAATGCAACCCAATAATTAATGTATATACAGGCAACCCAATAATTAATGTATATACAGGATGTCCCGATTATACTTAGAAAAAAATAATAAAATGTGAGTTGGCGTTGAAGAAATAATGGGGGTAGTTCATATCATATTTTTCATTTTAAAGTCGCGATTCCGAGATACAGGGTGTTGAAGTTGTTATATTGAGGGTTTTTCTTAATAATCTTTCAATCGGCTCAAGATACAATTTTCAAAATTTATGCACGAGTAAATATCAACCGTGCGTTAAGAAAAACGCAAAAACTGTTACATTACAAGAGTCAGGGACGCGCGTGCGGACAGTCTGCGGGCTATAATTTAGAAAAAAATATGGTAAAAGTGAAAATTTCTAAAATTTTTAATCAGGTTTAAAAACTTCAAAGAATAATACAAAACTGAGGTGTTGAAATTTTCGAGAAAAATTGAGTAAAAATTGTGTGTTCAGTAAAGCGGTACAAGTATAGTTCAGGTTTTACAATTGAAAGATTGCGTTACTATAGATACAGTAAAATTTAACAACACAAATTTAAATTGTCTAACAATAGATTGCAACTTTTTCCATTGTTTAAAAAAAGAACGTTATTTAGTTAATATTTTGTTACGCTAATCTTAACATTTTAAGCTGAGTAGGCTATGGATTTGGGGGTGCTGCTCAAAATGGACGTACTGCAGGTACCTATATATAATGATATTTTCTATCTCCATTTATTTTCTGTGTCTTTAAATCATTTTATGATTATACTCTATTTTTAAACTAAAAGGAGTAAATGAAAAAGTCATTTATACACAGGTAAAAGTAACAATAAAATATAACTAGATCATTTTCGCGGTAAATTTGAAAAAAAAATACACAAAAAGCAATACAATTCGTTGCCGAGTTATGAAGAGAACTATTTCATTTGCTTTAGGATTATGAGGAGGGAGAATAAACACAAAATAATCAACGAAGTGACAACGTTAATCTTAGCCAAATATAACTGACATTTTAAATGTTAGTAGCTGACAGTATTGACATTGACAATAAACATGAATTTATGTTATGCTATGTAAACTTGGCGACAAATTAACCAATAACAAGCTAGTGTTTAAGCGCGTGAAATTTAAATTAATAATAATAATAATAATAATGACTTTATTAAGGCGGGGCTCAGTCAATGACTGCTTGCGCCCAACCTGAAATATTAATTACATAATTGTTTACAAATATATTGAATTATTTTTTATAACAATAGTATCACAACTACAACTAATTTCGTCATGCTCTATTACTATATCCACAACTTATTTTGAATAAATACTAAATAATATATCTCTTATAGGTAATTAAGTATTGCAACTAGCAGCGATACATCTATACATATATTTTAATTAAGTATATGTATTAAAGTGATTTTTGATTTTTCTTTTAAATGTGTATAGATTATGTGTAGGCTTAATTTCTAGAGGCAGTGAATTATATAAAAAGGACCCATAATAACTATAAGAACCTTGACAGGCAGAAGTGGTGTGTCTAGGAATACATAAAAGATAAGGATTACGTCTCGTCCTAGCTTGAATGTCTTCAGCAAAAACAATTTTATTTCTTAAATAGCTCGGCTGATTTAGGATTATTATTTTATGAAAAAAACAAGTATAGTGAATTTGTCTTCTAATATTCATCTTGTTCCAGTTATTTTCAAGGTAATATTGTGTAATATGCTCTCTTCTTAAAGTATTAGTGCTATATCTCATACAAACATTTTGTACTAACTGTATTTTATAACAATCATGAGATGAAAGGCAAGGCCCATACACAATGTCACAATAATCAAAAAGTGATAATACTAAAGATTCTACCAACTTCAATTTAACATGCTTGCCTAATACATATTTAAATCTAAAAATTGACCGAAGTACCCCAAATGCTTTTTAATAATATTATCAATGTGAGAAGTAAAAGACAAATTTCTGTCAATAATTAATACACCTAAACTCTTGCACTCATTTACAATTGGTAGTGAAACATTGTTCAGGATTAATTTGTTTGACAAGTCTACCTTACTACACTGTACATTAGTTCCAATAATCATAGCAACGGTTTTTTTGGGGTTTAATGTTAAGGAGTTTTTAAGTGACCAATCAAAAATATTCTGCAAGTCTTGATTCAATTTTGTTATCGCCAGATCTTGCTGACTAGGAGAAAAAGAGTAATATAATTGGCAGTCATCAGCATACATGTGAGCCCTGGAAGCAATAACAGAAGGAAGATCCGCAGTATATAACACAAATAATAAAGGGCCTAATATAGATCCCTGGGGAACACCGCTATAGATATTTAATGGATCTGATAAAATCTTGTTACCATCTAAAGTTAATTTGACCTGTTGTTGCCGGCCTTGCAGGTAGATGCTAAACCACTCCAGAGGACCCCCTGAAATACCATAAAAATTTAATTTAGCTAGAAGTAGCGTTAAATCCAGACAATCAAATGCCCTGGAATTACTCCTCTTAGTTAATAAAGTATAGTTTTGAAAACGTAAAGCTAAGCATAAAATTTATTTTATTACATATATTACGTTTGTCAAAGAAATGGTTTTAAAAATAGTGAGTTTTATAGTTAGTGGAGGTTTGGTAATGCATAAAGTGGGATTAACTTTACACAGTTATTTATGCATCATTTGTAACCGTACATTCTGTTGATTTAACCCCATGTAGGTCTGTTCCATATGTTTATGTAGACGTATTTAAATGTTACTTCAAAATAGACGACAGCTGGTAAAATAGTTATATTAGGTATTGAAATTTGATCTTTTGTAAGTAAGTAAGTAAATAAGTAAGTAAGTATATTTATTGATCACATAATAAGGACATACAGTACATAGTGATAAGTTTTAAAAAAGGTATAACAACAAGTAACAGCAAAAATTATATAGAACATATGAACAATAAATAGCGATATATAAATGAAAACATAATTAAAAATGAACTATAGGAGCATCCATAGACAGAAGAAAACCAGTGATTAAGTATAATTCTCCTAATATTATTTTTAAATTGAGCGATTATAAATATTTAGGTTTAATGGTAAATTTAGGAGTTCGGAATAGATTAGCGTTTCTTGTTAAATAATTGTGAACATCCAAATTAGTTAGATAAGTGTTACATTTTTATGAATTTGAATCAAAGAAAACAATATGTAAAATAATAGCAGGGGCTTCCTTTTTAACTTTTTGAAGAGAGGCTTGCAAGGCTCAAAAGGTCATGCTCTACAAATTATGCGTATAGCTTTCTTCTGTACTTTAAAAACACGATTACCCATTGGAGCATTACTCCACAAAACTATTTCATAACTTAAAAACGAGTGCATAACACCAAAGTAGGAGTTCATCAATGTCACATTATCCAGACACATTCTGAGTTGCCTTATTAAATATACCTTGCTTGAAAGATCTTTTACAAAAACCTTCAATGTGATGTGCCCACTTAGGGGAACTATCAATAGTGATCCCCAACAGTTTTACATATCATCATATAAATGATTACTAGAAAATATAATGGTTTGTGTTTTTTCTTTATTTAACTTAAGGTTATTTGCAGTAAACTATGATTCGGCTTTAACTAGATCATTATCGGTCAACCTCAAGACTGTATGAAAACATATACATGTCGAGTCATCTGAAAATAAGATACACCTATCCGGATACATATGATAGTAAGTCATTAATATAAATAACAAATAACAGTGGCCCCAGTGCAGACTTCTGAGGAATTCCATGCCAAATAGATGCCTAATTTGATAAACTCTTACCGTAGGAAACATATTGCATTCTGCTTCGAAACCATTCACTACGCCATCAACAAGTTCAAGAATTGCACCAATACCTTGACTGATGTTTTTGATATCCGATATAATTGATTTTCTGTGACAGAATTTTTTAAAATACATTTCATGCTTTTTTTTATCAAAATTTCCAAAAGTTTTCCAAACAAGAGCGTCAATATTCCCTTTTTTAAAGACTGGCACAACTCAAAAACTATTAATATATTATGAAAAATGTCATGTAGAAATTGATAAAACATTTTTTTTAAAACAGAATTGTTGAAATAAACATTTCTAAAGCTTTTATACAAAATTTATAAACAAACACAATTTAGAAAGCAACGTGACAACTCTTTAGTGATGTCATGTTTATGTTTGTATAGATTCAAATTATATTTTAAAAGAATTTTGCATCATATTTTACCTGAATTAGATGTATATTTTATTGTATTTGAATTATTATTGGGTTAATCATTATCCGTACAATTAATATTTTTAAAGTAGATGTAAAAATACAAGATTTAATGACAAAGGAAGGTATAGATATTTATATATTTTTTAAAATTTATTATTTAAAAACTCTCCTATGGGATGTAACTTTAAACTTATTAGATACTGGTACACGCACTTCGGTATTACTATCATTCAAGTATTAATATTGCTCTAAACATCTACCACACCCTCATCATATAATTTACCCACTCCACAAACAAACGAATTTATAACAACAGCCATTACCCACTATTAAGGTTAATAAATTGGGATCAAGTGGATGTGTAGAGCACATCTTCAATTCGAGAGCTTAACAAGGTGTTTGTTGGGATGAACGAATATTAACAAAGAGCCATAAACGATATAATAAAATAAAACGCACTCCTCACTTTATGGTCAAGTATTATCCCAGTTTTCGCCCAATTACTGAATACTGAAAATTAATCGTAGACCTAACTGTTGTAGAAAATAACATTTGCTATAGCAAAAACTAATTGTATTGCCTAATCCTAAAATCGGTGCTGTGGAATGTGGTGCGTTCAACTGAAATACACGAATCGTTTTACTTTTTTTAATGTTTTTGAAATTTATTTTATGTGATAAAAAATACTACTAAATAAATTATATTAAATTACCAATTATACAGTTATTGACAACGACTTCAGACTTAAGGCAGATATCTGGAGAACAAACTGACAAAAATAGGATTTGTTCAGGTGTAATTCAATGTTGGTCGGGACATTAATCCGCAGAGTAGTTGTTTCCTCAAATTCCGCTTGTGCAAATATCGTAATCGCCAAGGGCCACCCATGTTAGGGATTTTTATGATATCCACAATATAGTAACCCTAATAGTAATTTGGTAACAGCTACAAATGTATTTCTAAACAAAGCCTATAAAACAGCATATGTCACAAAAATATTGGAATAATTATATAGCAATTGTGCAACTAAAATTGCTACCATATTAAAGCTCTTGATAATAGTAAATATTTTATTATGAAGATATTCAACATCGTGAATTTTTCATGTTTTTAAAACATATCAATGAAACCTGACATATTTATTCTTAAACAATGACTATGACTATGACAAAACGTTTTTTTGTTATAATACTATTATTATTGTTTAACGACTAATAGTATCAGACAATAAAAATTTTACAGAATATTCATATATTTGCTACAGCTATACAGCTATCTGCTCTTAGAAGTGTTATTATCCTCAAGTAGAAGATTTAATATAAGTTCTATAGATTGATTGATTGTCACGAAATTATTTACAAGACAGTTATATATTTGCCGTATAAAGTGTTGATTATTAGCGGCCAAAACGATTTTGTGATAAATTTATAAATTATTTTAGTTGATGACAAATGGTAGTTGCTGCAATTATAAAACAAAATAGTATTGCGAAAGCAATAATAATAGGTTAATCAAACATAGTTGTTGATATGAAAATTATAAAACTGTTTTGCTGGTTGGAATTTTGCCTTCGGTGGCTGCTTATCGTCGTATCTACCCATCATTGAGTAATCGGTGACCACTAGGAATGTATACACTACATTTCGGGTACTCATGTCTATCTACAGGGTGATTTTAAATAAAGTAGCAAAAATAAGACCACAGATTCCTTAGGTGAAAGTAAATCGATTTAACCTAACATACCTATAAACCAAGACGCATAATAAAAAAGATATAGGGTGTCAAAATTAAAATTTTATTTTCGATATTTGTAGATAACTTCTTAAAAAATTCAAATATTTACATAAAATTTGTAAATCAGGGATTTTTGTGGGCGATAAATTCAAAGTTTCTAATATTGACGTCACTGCTAGAGGGCATCACTTGTGGCACATCATGTTTCTTTTAAATGGCAGAACATTTTTGATGCTTAGTGTATCCATCTGATTATTGAAACAGTGGATTCTCCTACCTGTTGTGTCTGAAAGAGATAGGTAGGTTGAACTTGTTAGAAGTAACAGTTTTCAAAATACTCCTGTTTAAAATATTCAGTGCACCGACTGAAAACTTTTACCGTTTCAGGTAAAGTGCCTGTTGTACTGAAAATAGAGCAAAATATTACTTAAAAAAGTTGTTCAGAACGGTAAATTATGGGAACGTGCAAGATTTCAAAAAGATCGGCCTGCTTTGATAAAATCTTTGTACCTACTTTGTTGAAAAATGGTTTCATCAAACCTCGCCGATCTTCTTGAGATTTTTCACGTCTCCATAATTTACCATTCTGAACAACTTTTTCAAGTAATATTTTACTATATTTTCAGCACTTTACCTAAAACCAAAACATGTTTTACTCGGTGCACTGAGCATTTCAATAAGGACTATTTCAAAAATGGTTACTCCTACCGATTTCAGCAAGATAGACCTTTTTCAAATAAAACAAGGAGGACAATCGATTGTTTCGAGAGTCAGATGGATACAATAAGCTGCAAAAAAGTTCTGCCATTTAAAAGAAAAATGGTGTGCCACAAGTGACGCCCTCTACTAGTGACGTCAAAATTTGAAACAAATTTGAATTTATCGCCCGCAAAAACCCTCGATTTACAAATTTTATGTAAATATTTGGATTTTTTAAGAAGTTATTATCTACAAATATTGAATTTTTTTTTTAATTTTGACACCCTGTATCTTTTTTATTATGCGTCTTGGGATATAAAATCTGTGGTCTGATTTTTGCTACTTTATTTAAAATCACCCTGTATCTGTTATGACAAATAGCGAGCAGCCAAAGTTATTCGTTAGTTATGTCTAGATTTCTCACCTACAACATAGGTCGTGGGTAAAATTTTACATGAAATATACACTATTTTTGGTCCAGGCTCTGCATGGAAAAAGGAACAAATTTATCCCATTGCGATTTGGGAAATTTTACATAGACGCTTGAGTAATCTATTTTAACAAAAATTTAGTAGAATGTATTTGCAATAATGTAAATCTTTGTGTAAATATGTAAAATCTAGTGTAAATCAATTACTATTTGCTATAGATTATAGACGTTAATACTATTCCGTCTGGTGTCAATTCGAGAAAAGTGTGATTGGGAACTACGTATATACCATTCTATTGAATTAACAACATACTGTGCAAATTCATAAAGCTGTTTACGAGTATATACTAGGACTTTAAAATCAAGAACATTAGGATTATTGCTAGGTTTTATTTGGTAAGAGTAGTACTTACTATTAACAGTAATTGTTTTTCATCACTACATAATCAGACAAACAGTAGAGGTTATAATTAAAAGCCTGAGAAAACTTCTTATATCCTACATTTTCCTACTGCAGACAGAAACATTTACTATTGTGTAATAAACTATCAAATTTGTTTTAACTGCTAACAATATAAACAAAATTAGATAGCAAACAGCGGTTATAGTTGGAAGGAGAATAGTATTTACTCGCTATTGTTTAACTTTTTAAGTCGATTTGGTATATTTCTTATGTTGATATAAATTTGATTAAATAATTAAAATTGTATTGTTTAGATTTTTTCTAATGTTTTTACCTTATCATCATTTTTACAAACAAAACTTGTAAAATATTACACCACATTATTTTACTACTTCCAAAATAGTAGCATGTAAAGTCAATTTATTGCTGTATACTTTAATATCGTCGTAAATGATCGTAACTCAAACAACACAGATTGACAGCGAAGCTGTCGAATATCTACGTCACGGTAAATATATTAACAAAATAATCGTTAAACCACGTACTAATAATATGTAATTACAATAAATAAGACACAATATTGACTGAAATCTATTTTGAATTGACTAACGCTCATCTAACGATATCATCTTCATATTCAAAAACCCCATAAAACGAAATCCTACAGCCACCTCTCCGAAGTTATTAAGAATAAATAACGATTTATCCATTAGAAGGTTATCCAACCGCGTTCAAATCTCAATATTTATCACCTTGTAGGTGTTATAATGCCACACTCTCCTGCTCCTCTAATCCGCTAGCTTATTGGCCGTCAGCCTTATATTCAGTTTGCTTTATTCCCACAATTACAATATTAACTGCCAACTGCCACCTATCAAGATGGCCACGCAGCAAGGATGTCCGTTGTCCTCCTGTAAAAAAGCCAATCGTAATTTCACAGGTGTATGCATATTTATGATTACATAATTCGCGGTCGGTAGAACAAGGTAGGCTCTTGTATAGAGGTCGTGTTGGATTTAATTTCCACTGTCACTGTCTTGGTATAAATTTGCAAATTATGGTCGGAGATCAGATTTAAATTGCAGACGAAATGTATCTGCTTGTAGGAATTTGTTTATGCTTTCATTGGTACAAGCGTAGGGTGCTGCTCTACGTCATCTGTTAAATACAGAATAAAAGTACAAGACAATCAGTTGGAAAAAACATGTGTGGTGCAGATAGTCGCATCAATTATTTTAAAGCAGGTTTGGCCAATGAAACAACGGGTAGAATAAATTATTATTAAACATTAATAATAATATAATAATATCTCTACCCCTCATTCTAATCACAGGGATTAGCCCAGAAGTCGGAGACTTGTGCGGGAGAGGGGCGGCATATTATTATTAAGCAGGCCGCATTTGCGCCCAGGAACGACTTACGTTGGTAGGCCCTAACCACCATTCAGTGCAGGAATATTAACATTAATAAATTGTCATACAATGTAAACAAAATCACGTGACTGGTGTTGGTGACGTAAACAGACTTTTGTTTCTTGTTTTTTTTTTGCGCCATAGACAGTGTAGATACTGTATAGGCAATGCTGTGCAAATCTGTGATGACGGAAGCGGGTTTTGTGTGAACAAAATAGGACAATTTGCCATGAGTGCGAATCCCAATATCATTAATGCAGAAATATGGGGAGTCAAAGCAAGCAGGTGCTTATTTTCCGTTTATTAATATTACCATAATTATTAGTGGTGATCTGGTAAACTTGCGGTTTTATTAAACGTGTTATTTCTTTCTTTCAATATAGATCTGCTCGTGGAAATTACGGCGACAATGCTATTGGCTACGATGCCAGTATTTTGTTCGTTTTTGTGTTTGGTTATCAATTGGACTCTGAATGTATCTAACCGTCTCAGTTTATATTATTTACACACTACATTATTTACTCAAATTCAGTTGTGATATGACATTGTAATTATTACCTACTGTAAATTATCACTTGTTTAGATACTGCATTTTTGCAATAATTTTCGACAGGTAAAGAAATTATGTTATAGCTATTTTATTGTCTGCTTTTTCTTCTACTGTTGTATTTATAATTTACATACCTAAAAACAGTTTTTAATAATGCAAAAACCGAAACGTTGCCCAATATGTGATCAATGTTTTCTTTAATGTAATATTTTGACTGTGACAAACATTTTAAACAACAACTTTTCTTTGTAACAAATAATGATGTTTAACACTTATTATTTATTTTAAATTAATTTATTATTTTTCTATTGCAATTTACTCGTACTACTGATTTCATTTCTCCTTGAACATTTTTAAAACATCCTTACTTATTTCTTTTGTTTATTATGTTTTCAGAATAAAACAGGTAATCTAGTATAGTGAAATCAGATAGCTACATTTCGTAAATGGTAGAAGCAAATACAGAACATTTTATTTATAATCGGAATAAAGTGCTGAATAAAATAATTTAAAAAAATGTTTGCTTGACCACTGATTTTCTAAACACCGTGTATATATTCTGGTAGTTTAATAGAAAAGTTTAATTCATTCTTTACAATTTTATATTTTGATTTCTGCAATGAACTTAAACTTACCTGTATTTCCAATTAAGCTTACATTGAAATAGTCTTTACAAACAATGTTACAAAACATCCGTTCGTCGCGCTGCATCAAACTGCACCACAAATTTCTTTTTATTTTTTGGCACGGTGAAATTTAATTTATTATGCGCTGTATGTTTTACTCGTACATAATGTCAAATAAATAAAATTGTCAAATTGTTGAATTTGAAATGTTTTAAAACTGTAATTAAGAGGCATCTAATCCAATACTGTTTTTATACAGTACATGATTTTCTTAACACAGACTACAAATAATTAGGTAATACTGTTTTATATGTCGCCCCGTGTGAAGTTATTTTGGCTTGTTTGTGATGATGTATTATGTTATTATGTTTATTATATACTATATTTATATACACATCTGTGTACCCATTTGTTTCTTTGACTTGCCATAAATGTATATGTATATATGTAACATGGTGAAATAAACTATCTATCTATCTATCTATCTATCTAATGGCATAATTTAATACTTCGATTTTCCCAGTATTGCTCTAGAAGATGAATAAATAAATTTTCGAAACATTAGCTTGAAATTCAACATTGTTGTTTTATTATTTTTTACCTAAAAACCCACTAGAGGAACCAACTCTTTGCAAATTTTACGGAAGGTCACTATCCTACACTCATTTCTTTTAAAGGTTGACAACTTTTGTTCAAAAATATTTTTGATACGCCATCTTGACTCTTTTATACTAGTGGATTTTTTGTTCCTCCTTCAAAAGCATTTTCAGTTTTCACAAAGTTTTATTTTTGGTGATTCTAATGCAAAATTCAAATTCTTAAAACAATTACAAAAATAAGCTTAATACAGGGTATCTCTTCCTCACACTTCAATGACTGCCTGGCAACGCCTTTGCATACTGCCACAGGCGTGGTAAAAGCCCTCAGAATTCCTGAAGTGCATGTGGGGGGTGGTTGATGCGAATCTAAAAACAACAAATTCAATAATGTACATTTTTCAAATGTAACTTTGCACACTGGATCTTAAAAAGAGACACCAACATATAGGACTTTGTTATGTTTACACAAAGAATTTGTGATTAGTACCTAGACGTAGTTTTTTACACCCTGAGTATCTAAATATTTCACTTCAGTCACTAAAAATCATCCATTTTTTATAGTGTCACCTAAATATTTCTGCTCTATATGTACTACAAACGTTCTATAAAAAGCACTCTTCACAAAGATGTATATTTAAAGAATTACCTGACGTACATTGGGGCCTGGGGCGCGTGCATATAAAAAATTATGTTCCCATCTCAACGCACATGTTTCAGTCTCCAGTTTAAAAACGGAACGAAAGCATTATTTAACAAGTGGATTTGGGCAGAGAGAAATGTTCGCACGTGTGTTACCCCGGTAGGGGTAGATTTAAAGTGTTAAGCCGAAACATGTGTTGATTTTTCTCTAATTTATTGCGGGACGGCTAGGATGAGACTCGTGTAAATTACCCTTAATAAGCGTTTTCATCTTTCAATATGTTATGGAACTTTAAGTGTCGTTTGGGGTCGGACAAAGAGGGTTTAAGAGGATTGATCGGCAGCGAATGAAAGAGCTAATTTTAGATATCATTGAACAAGAGCTTAAATAAGTTTACACGTAAAAAAATGTATTGTGTGTTATACATTTATTAAAAGTCATTGTTGGAGCGTTTGCATGCGGTTATCAGTGAGTGCCCTATCACGTGACTTTGGGCGTTAGTTTTTAAGGACAAGAGGGTCTCACAAGTACCCCTACAAACAACAAGACAGTACAACACAGACACGAGTGCAGTAAAGATCTTAGATGCGCACAGCACGCATTATTTTCTTGTAATTGCCATTGTACTCAATTCATTCGTTCATGTACATAGTGTAAACAAATTCTACATACTCAATCTTGTTCAGTTTATTTCAACACTAAAAAGAAAAGGGAACCAGTGAATAAAACCACAAATACAGTCCACTTATCACAAGTATCGTTGAGTCCCTTATTTCGCCGACCCAATCAAGGCGGTTGGCGTACAGCAGTTGTGCAATCACACAGTCATCACAAGGTGATTCAAAACTTATCTAAACATTTCTTAGTGTACAAGGTTCTTACAAATACAATTTTGTAAAATAAATCAAAAAGGCCATTTCGAAAATGATTTAAAGATATGCTTCTGTACGGCATTGGAAACTGGTCCGCTGTAAAACCTGAATTTAATTTGTGGCTTTATTTAATAAAATTAGTTTAGCATACCTGAAGTTACAATAACATTTTGACCTCATGTTACCCAGTTTCTACAAACTAACACAACTGCATTTTGTCCATTTTGAATTCTTAAGTTATTGGCAGCAAGTCAACAACTATGATACGTTTGCGTAAATCATCAATAGTTTGTATTAAATATCTCCACAAAACGAAGTGCAAATTATTTAAAGTCAGGAAATCATGGCGGCCATGCTGTACATGGTGCGGAGCCTAATGTATGATACACCACACTGTTGCACTGCAATACGCCGCAGACGTCCTAGATCTCCGTTTCTTTCACGATTCGGTTTCACATTTCTCTCGCGTTGCACTACACTTGCACGCACTGTACACCGCGGTAAAAGTAACTGAATTTGGCACATTTTTGCAGAAAATTCGTTCTGCTAAGGCATTTACACATCATTCGTTTCCAAGTTGCTATACACATAAAGCCATTTTTGACACTTGAAAAGCTAATGTAAAGTCTCGTGTGACAAAAAAGTTTAATACCTACAAGAAGTAATCGGATTTTAATATTCGCCTGTTCAGAGACTATCGTAGCCCAGCGATGTAAAGGTTGAAAATAAAACTTCAATATTTTTTTACTGGAAATCTAGAAGGATCATGTCGTATCTGTTCCCAAATTCTTTTAGATAAGTTTTAAATCATCCTGTATACTTATACAGGGTGTTTAATTAAAATGAGATTAAGTCCAACTTCAATATCTTTTTTACTGGGAATCTAGAAAGACAATGTCGTATCTGTTCCCAAATTATTCTAGATAAGTTCTAAATCATCCTGTATACTCATACAGGGTGTTTAATTAAAATGAGATTAAATCCAACAAGCCTTATACAGATGCCGCAGATTTAAGAGATACAGGAAGTTAAAGGTTGAAAATGTATTTTGAAATATCAATAATTTCGGAGGTTTTAATAGTGTTACCTAGCCATTTGCTACTCCATACCGAACTGTAAAGCCACACGAAGTATTCTACACAGCAGTAGACATCATTATTATTACAAACCCGAAATTCCAGGAAACAATTACTCTATGCACTAATGCTCCAACTAGCATTGAATTACACCTGAAAAACAGCCAACGTCACTCGTCATCAGCTCACCAGACATATACCAGTTTCGAGCTTATGAGCTCCATAAGTGAGGTAACCGATAGAATGATAGATGAAAGATTTATATCATATTACTCTAAAATAATATTAAAATTGTGGGACATAACTTACATTGGTGATTTTTTTTAAGAGATAAAACGTTTCAACTTGTCTAGAGTTAAAATCAGGAATTTTAAAATTAAAACATTGTATTGTTATATATGATAGAATGATTTATACGCGTATAGTTAATTACTTTACATTAGAGACGTAACGTAAGTTTAAATGTGACAGACCAATTTTCAATAATATTTATTTCGAATTGCAAGAAGTGGCAATCATCAATGTTATTTTATAATACATTTTTAAATCATCATCAAAAAAGAGTTTTAAACACTCAATGGCTTTAGTAAGATCATTGATAAATAACAAAAATATAATAGGTCCAAGGTTGGGCCCTTGAGGAATATCAGAAGTGGCCACAAATTCTTTTAAATAGGTTGATAAGAATTGAAAATCTCTATTCAACTACCCTCAGTAATATTAGTATGGTTATGGTTGATAGTGTCAAAGGCCATCGAAAAGTCCATATAAATCACATACATCTGCCCTTTGCAGCCTAGTACATCATATTCTGTGTAACTAAGGATACATTTGTTATTGTATCGTTTATTTATGTAGCCATGTTGACAAGGATGAGGTTGCTTACAGTCAGTAGAAATATTACTCTCAATAATAGTTTTTGTAGCCCTGAAATATCTAAGTTTTGTAATTTTTCTTAGACGTCAGAAATTCAACAAATAATGTTTTTTGTTCTGCGATACTTATTTCATTTCGACAGAATTTTTTTATATAACAAAAAAGGAAAATATAATGTCGGGTACAAAAACTCTTTGTAAATAATTAATTCCAATACATTTTTCTGCAAAATTTCTCTACGTAATATTTTCCTTAATTATGTTAAGTGGCAATTTATATCTTCCACTTTGCCACTGAGGAATAGCATTCAACATACAATGAAATCTAGTGAACTGTATATTTGTAAAAAGATACGTTTACCCTAAACCTCACGTTTACACAAGTAATTTGCATAAGTAATAAAGGAAACATTTTTCTTTTATCTAGACGAACGACAAAGGAGACAAAGAATACGTAAAAGGGTAATGTACCACTTACATCGAATTTTTAGGGAACGTTCGCTCCAGCCGATGCAAATTTCATATAAACTGCCCGCATTACTGCCAGTACCCAATTATTTATTCAAGTACTGTGTTCTTTTCCCATAGTAGATGCTCGCGGCAAGTGGACGAACTTTTCAATTCAGGTGATTTGGGTTGACATGTAACATAAATTGCTGCTTTCAGAGGCCTATGCTCGAAAATTATACTACATCGACACTGGTAACAGCAGAGGGGGCCGTCAAGTCGAGAACCTTTTTTTCTAAGCATCGCAAAAATTTCAATGGTTTTCGTTCTATCAAACGTTGACAGCTCAAAGCATGACAATAGGTAGAACAGATTTGCATTTGATCATTTAATCTTTTTTTTTCTATTCATTTTTCTCTGCAGTTACTTTCGAAACTACAGTGTTCGGAACACAGGGCGATTCACAACTTATCTGAAAAAATTAGGAATAGAAACAATTTCTGTAAAATTCTTGTAGTTTCCAAGTAAAAAATTATGGAAGTTGTAGTATTCTCAACTGTTACATCGCTGGTCTACTGTAGTCTCTAGTCTTATGATTCCGAATATTGAAATCCGAATAGTTATAGTAGGTATTAACGTTTTGTTTTTGTGATGCGAGTATTTAAATTAGATTTTCAAGTGCCAAAAACGGAATACGTGTATAGCACCTCGCAATTGATGTGTATCGTTTTAATGTATGGTGAAGTGAAAGTGCTTTAGCAGAACGATTTCCCGGTAGACATGTGTCAAATGCTACTTACTGAGGTGTGTAATGTAACGTGAGCGTGAGACGGGAAATTTGAAAGCGAGTCGTGGAATAGATGGAGGTCCAAGGCGTCTACGGCGTATTCCAGCAGTGTGGCGTATCATATATGAAGCTTAATTATATCCGTACCATATGTACCATGTTCATAATAAAATCACAATAATAAAAATAATTGTTAAAAGTGTCACTTACAAACCATGTACAGTTCCCAGCAACAACATTTTATAACGTAAGTTGTCAAACAAAAAATTGTAAAAACCTGTAGCTCCTTTATTAAGGTCTGAATAAAATTCAGTTACCTATATAACAAACCTAAATTATTTTCAGCGATAGAATAGACCGATGAAGTTTCGTCAAACTTACTTTTAACACCCTGTCTATATGACTTCACGCAATAAAACAGTTTTATGAAAAACATAGTTTGAGGATAAATTCCGTCAACTCAAAAAGATAAGAATTTAAAAAATCGATGTTGAATTCACTTTAAACTGTCAATATATGTTACATAATTTGAACACCAATCAACAGAGGTATATTCCAATTTCTACCAAACTAAAGTTTTATATAGAAGTTTCAAAGATTCAACAGATTTAAACGTGGACATGTTAATAATAATAAACTCAAGTGTTTTATACGATTTAAATATCGCGAGCATTACGCCTGCACAAACCAGCACGGACCAACACAGCACGGACCTGCAAAGCCGGTTCATGAAAGTTTCTAGGGTATTTAATGGAGCATTGCACACTAGACCAGCACCTGCATGAACCGACCCTTGCAACGACCGTCACTGCAGGTCATGCCGGTGGGCTGTTTGGTCGCTTTAGCCCAACGTAAGTTCTGTCCCCACAAAAATCAGGGATTGGTTTCAAAGTGTTAGAAATATTCGACAATTTAAGTTGTGAATGCGCCACTGAACTGTTGGACATCCTCGGTTGTCGACAACCTCTATTTTCTTACCTTAAACAAACTGCAAGTCGAAAACTGCGCTGCGAAATCTTGTGTTTTGGTGGCGATCCAATTTTGTTTGTGACATTAAGAAATACTGAAGAAATTTTTGTTGATCTCTCTCCAGTTCAGAAAATCAATTATGAAATTCATCATGCAGCTTTCTCTTTTTATTGATAGGGTGGAGACAAAACTTCATATCTCATATTTCTCGCTTTTTTCCTTTCTCCACTTTTTACAACATCGTTAAAATAAAAATGTCTTCTTCCGAGCAACACTGAACTATACACACATAATCTCCACAAAAAGTTACGGGTCTGTGCTAGACAAGTGTCTATGCAGACATAATGTGCGCGATCTTTTATATGTACTATCTAATATGGGACCATTAAGGCGGGGATTTTGTAGAAAAGGAATTGCACAGCCTGAGTGAGCGAAACGGCGAATCAATCAGACCTATGAGACAGTATACAAACCGTCTAGGTCCGCACCGCACGGTTCTCTGAAATTTATCGTGCATTTTGATGTACATGAAAACAGAAGGCGTAATAAACATATGATTTTACTCGAAGACACAAAATGTAAAATTAACAATAAATATTAATCTGAAAGTGAAACACATGTTGTCCTATATGTCCTGGCTAGTGAGTGAAGTAATTTGGTGGCTGTGGCTGTGATAATTTTGCCTTAATTGCGACATATTGGCGTAGTAACTGTGTGGCTAAAATTTAGGTATTTTAACATTTATTTTAATTATTCTTGTGATTTTATGAGTATTGAAAATTATCTCACGCACTAGCGGGAACCTTTGTGAATACGTTGATATATAATAATAACCAATTATTTCAATTTTCTTGGGGTTCTGTACCGTCTAACAGCGCTTCAAGCGAGGACAACCACCAAATTACTTCACTCACTAGCCAGAACATATAGCACAACATGTGTTTCACTTTCAGATTTATATTTACTGCTAATTTTACATTTTGTGTCCTCGAGTAAAATCATAACATATATCACGGCTTCCATTTTTATTTACGTCAAAATGCACGATAAACTTCAGGGAACCTTGTGGTTCGGGCCTATATGATTTACTGTATACTGTCTCATAGGCCTCATTGATTCGCCGTTTTGCTCACTCAAGTTGTGCAATTTTTTTTCTACAAAATCTCCGCCTTGAAAGATAATTTATAATCAAATAATACGCCTAGATCTCTAAAAGATCGTGTTCTCTCTAAGAAATGATTATTAATATTATAATTGAATAAAATTATGTCAAGCATAAATTATATTACTGAAAGAACATATTCCTTATCCTTTCTTTATTCATTTTTTATTAGGTTCTGATAATATTGTGTGAAACTAACTACTTTGCGGACTAAAGCTCCAATCAGCGTTGAATTATACCCATAAAATCTAATCATTATTATTAGCTTTTGCCGATTTTGTACTGTATTGTAAATATATTTAAGATAATAAAAATCAATTTTGCATACAATTTCTATTAAATTAATTCATATGTATATTTTTTATACTAATTATCTAGGTATGATCAGAAACAATTCCATAGAAAATTCAGTTTTTGTGATTATAGGAACGCCACTGGAACCTGGAAGGCGGCATACTTCTATACATTATTTATAATCAATTTTCGTTTGCATGACGAAGGAACATATTCGGTAAGTAAACAAGAGGCAAATTATACAGTTAAGGGTACTTAGCATTCAAAGTAAACATACGAGCATCGATGGAGGTATAGCAGATAATGATGGTTTGGAATCCCAGTATGATTTGCACAGCAAACACACATGTTGAATATATAATTTAGCATCGTGTAAGCCTTGGATGTTCCGCTGTCCTGTCAGTTTACCTTATTATCGGCTGCTTACGCTACACGGGGTGCTGTCGATCAGCTGATGGATGTTGTGCACTTGGCGCAGCTTTATAAGCTCGTTCATTAAAAAATGATGTTACCGTGCTTATTTAGGCTGAGACATCATTACAATCAGCACTTGCATCGCCGTTAATATACAGGGTGTTTCCTAACTGCATGTATAGAACTGAATGACGTATTTTTGATTGGTGTTAGAACGAAAATGTCGAATGAACGAGATGCAAACGCTTCGTTTTAAGATACAAGAAGAATAATGTCGTTGATTAAGATAATGAGTGATTAAGAAACAGAAAACTTACTACCTCTTGAAATTGAAAAAGCTCCTGCAGATGCATTAGCTCCACTTTTACCAGATAAATCGAGCACCAAATACGAACAGTTTTATAAACGATTCACTGATTAGTGTGCATTTAAGAATATAAAATACGAACCAAAATAAAACGTATTATTACAAGAAAATGTTTGCTATTTGAAATTCATAAATGCATAATTTAAGGTTGCCTTAATTAGTAGAATTGGAGGTGCATGCAGACTGGACGAGTTAACTAATTTGCTGCTAGAATACGTAAAAAATGAAGGGAAAATTTTTCATATTTTCATATCAGATGCGAAAATAAAAGTTTCCAAGAATTCTTCATTACCGGGAGAATCAAAAACGTAAATCTGGTGCAACTAATATGAAAATACCTTATCCTACGTCCTAGTCATGCCGATCATGGAAGATTTTCTGTTGGTTACAGAGGTGGTAAATGCATGAAACTTCCTGTTGTTATAAATACTTTTAGTGTAATGCCATAGAAGATTGCTATTTTCTCAATTTATCTCAGCGTCAACAATATATAAGGCACTGTTTTCGACGATCATCTACTTCACTTCTAGAAAACACAGGATCAGACCTTCTAACTGTAAAACGGCATGGTGATTGGAAGTCCAGCACCGTGTATGAAGGCTATATTGATGCAACAAGAAAAAAATTGCCACAAAAGTTCTTGGCGGAGAGATTGCCGTCATTGGAGCTAAGTTCTTACAAAGAGAATTTAAGTATTGTTAATACAAATACAGACCAGCGACATTTGTCCCCGAAAGGGGGTGCGCGGCATGTGAAAGACGTTTAGCGAGGCTGATGATTGTTGTAGCAAGCAGTGGCAGCTCAAATATTTGTAGAATTATTTTTTGGCTAGTTTCATTTTCATTTGTATTGGGTACTAGATCAAACTCTTCGGGAATATTAGATTTGTAACCTTATTTTTAATATGTCTGCTTTAGTTATTTGTTACGGTAAAAAAATATTCTTAGCCTTAGAAAACATTTTTTTTAAAAATTGGTATTGAGCAGTAAGTGGCGCATTTATGTTATCCTTAATGTTATGTATAAATAATATTTTCCATTATGGTTTACATAATTTGAATTATATCGCAGAATAAAAAAACATTGGGAAAGATTTGACTGATTGTCACACTGTAGTAAGTACGTTACTAAAAAATATAATAAGTTTCGATTGCGTGCAAATCAGTTACAACGCAGAGGAAAAAACAAGATGTCGAAGCATATGTCAGAAGATTTCAAACAAATTATTCTACAAGTAAAATATTACTTTGAGGCTTAAGGAATTAATAGCTCATATGAAATTCAACTGCGGCAAGTGGCAAAACGTCCAGCAGAAGCTTTAAACAGTACCGAAAGTAGTGTCAAGAGACGAAGAGTTACAAGTGAGATGAATAAAAATGATACTGGTAGTACCATAGGTTAGGCTATTGGTTTTCCAGATGTAATTCAATGCGGGTCGGGGCATTGGCCAGCAGAGTAGTTGTTTGCTGAAATTCCGTGTTTGCAACATATCGCCGACTGGCAATAGACGTCGCTAGCTTTCAATGGTTTCTACTGTGATGTAGAACGCTTTGTGTCTGACTGGTCAATAATATTAATTCGTACAAATCTATAAACTTATAATTTAAGGAAGGGGACCTATTCTATGATTAATAATATTTTTTTCATATTTTAAAAAAGTAGGTATACTTTTTAAAACTTTAACACCCTGTCTCTCAGAAACAAAGCCTTTGTTTATCAGACACTTTCTAGCTAAAATTAGTCAAGGAGGATGCTATTAAATTTATTTACAAGTAGTTAGAACACGATACATCGAGTTTGATAACTTTTGAAGCTGCTCTTGAATTACTGAGAGGACTTTAGTTTTTGTAGTCTTTTGCTTAAATATTTTATATTGTTCCTTTGAAGGTAACAAAGTAAACCACTTAAGGTGCGGAGTGGATGTCCTGAAGTTAGTAGGTACGAGTTGAAATTTTAATGACTGCCATTATACTATTTTCCTGTAGTTGTCCAATCGTAGAAAAATAATATGATGTGGACCTTGTATGAAAAAATATTTTAATATTTTTAGCAGGTCTTACATAAATTGCATAATTTGCATAAAAATATACAAGGTGTTCCTTTTAAATAATTATACGCTTGTGTTATATCTATTTTAAGACACCCAAAAATTACAACTACGTCACAGAACTCGCAAAAAAGTTTATAAGAAACAATTTTCACCATTGCTATATTTTGAGGTAGGTATCCCTCAAAATCAGTGTTTTTTCTCATTTCACCGTGTATCTCAAAGCAGATGAGGCATATGAAAATTCTCATTACGGCATCTTAAGTTTCTCTAAAAAGTAGCCCAATGCTGTGAAAACTGCATTATTCTATCCCAACTAGCTCAATTAGTCGTTGGAACGTAGCTACGGCTACTGCAGCACAAGTGTTTTGCCACTAGCCTTGCGCACATAATGAAAACGCTCCCGTTACGTGCCTACGACGAATGGAGAATAAGTTTGGTGGTGCCTGCTACGTTCCGGCAACGTGGCCGTATGTTGCTGAAGTAATTTTACATTATTTCAACATTTTTGAAAAACAGCGTTGATGTAAAATAATATTTGTAGTCTATTAAGACCGCATATTTTTTATCATTTTCCGTTGAGCAGTTATTAAGCGAAAACTATATCCCGCTTGATAGAGCATTTACCGTTAGCCTGAATCACTTCTCTCAATGTTGGACATGTAGAATCTAATGTGATCGTCTCTTTTATCAAGGCCACCGCAAGGTGGCAGCATTTTATTGCTAAGAAATATTTTTTTTGTTTTCGCTCCGTAACTCCTTTCGGAAATGAGCAAAATTCATTTAAAAAAATAATTTTACACTTTTTAAAAATTTCAAAACACAGCGTCGATGTAAATTAATATTTGTAGTCTATTAAAAAAACGCATATTTTTAACTTTATCTCTTGAGGAGTTACTGAGCGAAAACTTTATATCGTTTTATGGAGGGCTCACCGTAGATCTTAATATCTTTCAATGGCGACTTAACTCTTGCCAAAATGGCGCATTTCGCAATCCTACTTTGAAGTTGTTTGCTCTAAGGAAGTAAGAAACTTGAAAATAACTGATATTTTAGCATCCGTCATGAAAACTGTCACTATGTCACGTTTAAGTAATATTTACTACAAAGAATCGAATTAGGCTATAGCGTTTTTTTTAAAGTAGCAGTAAAGTTGTGACTACCATAAGTTGTTTGTTCAAACTTCCCACTGCCACTCTTTAATCATATTTTTTGTCTGTTGTTCATTCAGAACACTCCTTGAATTTTATCTTCCAGTAGTAGTTGAGAATGCTTATCCCTATATTATTATTTTCACTACATTTCTCTGTGGCTTTGTTTTGTGTTTCAGACTTTTTCTGAAGTTTATAGTTGTCGTATAAATATAGTTATATCTGGATTTTGTTCAGATTTAGCGCTAAAGTAATATAAAAGACATGATAATATTCATAAACCAAAAAGTACACTCCACACGCGACATGATCGACGAATAGGTAGGTATGTAACACAATGACGAACAGTATGATGGTTTTCAACTTTGGGAAACTACATGATAAAATTTACTTCACCTTCAGGTTATTTAATAGTTGGTGGGATGGTACGCATTTTGTATATGTCGTGCCTAATAGTTTTACAAGTGGGGATAACATTGTTTGAACTAATAAATGTTACTTACAAGTTCCACGACTTTAAACTGACAATTGAGATTCCCAGAACGTCATGGCAACTATCAAAGCTACTGGAAAGTAATTGTAACTTTGAAGTCATATTTTAGTAACATGAGTTAGTAGTCGCTGCTACAATCATTTGCCACTTTCAAGTTCTGAAAATTTAAAAGTCGTCTAACTGGTAACTGAGACGTCTCCAAAACTAGGAGAGTTACTTAGAAGTCACATAACTGCAAAGTAACCAGAAGTATTTGAAAATGCGTAGCAGTGACCGTACGGTTTTAGAAGGATTTTCTCTTTAATTTTTATGAATAAACTAATAATTAATAATAAATAATAAAATTGATTGTCCAAATTTTCTTGAATTAATTAGCTTTCATGTTCCAAGAGCAGGATCTTGTAACATTCATATTATTTATCTTCCCACATATTATACGAATTTACTAAAATTATCTCCTCTTTATTTTTTATATGAAATTTGTAACATTGTGCAAGATAGAACTGACATATTTACTCTACAAAAAACCTTTATTAGCCGTTTACAATAAGTTAGTATAACTACTTTTGCTACTACTTATGCGTGTTTGATTATATTTTATTATTCGCTGGTCATACTCAGTTGGTTATGTGATTGTGGGATGATGTAAATAGAATAAAATAAATTGGCATACCCTGTATATCCATCAAAAAATCACAAATTGGCACAAATTAACATAGTACAAATTCGTTTGACATAAGATTTAACATTTGCTACGTATTATGTGACGATAAAGCAACATCTGCGTCTCATTGCTGTTAGACGTTGGATAAACAAAGAGTGAAATAGGAATTAAATCGCGCAAATAAACACCACCGCGAATTTCCATCTAAATTAATGCGACGCCCCTGTCGTCGCTGTGGAGCGAACAGGTTAAGCAACTAATACGTTGCATATTCGGAAATAAGTCTGTCTCAGAGAGCTTTGCTCGGGCTCGGGGAAAGATGTACTAAATTAGCAATTACCCCTCGAATCTTCTTGTAAAGTGGTGAAGTATGTTCGACAAGTATGCTGCCTCACTTGAACTCACTTCCCTTTCATTTGAGCCACTTAAGCAACTATGCTATGTTGGGGAATTCGTAAGGATTTATATATTAGTAATTATGCGGATGTATTTTGTCTTATCAAAATATGTTTGAAATTAAATCCGTATAATATAACCAAAGGAGGGAAGTACATGGTGTGCGTGGATACAAAAAAAGCAAATAAATTTTGAGACACGTGGTATTATGAGAAAAGCTCCATTTTCATAGAAAGTATTATCTTTGAGTTGAGAGAAACTACTAATGATGTCATCAATTATATTTTTGCCAGAAACATACCCAAATATTTTTGCTGTTAAAAAACTCCCTTTTTTCTAATAAACTTTTACTAGAGATTTTTTTCTGTATTACTTCCCGTTTAAAAGTTATTAGCAATATCGTCATAGAGAGTCTCAAAAGAAATAACTCCTAAAAATCACATCAGCGGTGGAAAGATCACGTAGTCTTTGGAAAATAATTGAATGGTCGTTGTTTAATGTCACAAAATACAAGTCATTATTCAATACGAACGTCAAACGTATAACTCATCTGCATACAAAATGTTTTCTCATTCAGAAAAAGTTGATTTGTTGCTAATTTACGGCGAGTCACAAAAAATTCAAGAGGAGCTGTAGCGTTATACCGAGAAAGGTATCCGTCAGTACTTGGATCGCTGTGGGTTCGACCTCCGCAGCCGGTAGACCGTAGATATGCTATATTCGCGAAGATGATTGGCACCTTCTCTGCGGGGATGGTAGGGTGGAAGAATTTTGGCTTGGGTCAGTGTGAGAGATTGATACCAGTTGACGTTTGACTACCTCTTAATTAATGAGGCTTTCCAGATTTCCCTCATTCCTGCACTGAATGATGGTTAGAGCCTACCAACGTAAGTCGTTCCTGGGAGCAAATGCTGCCTGCTTAATAATAACATGCCCCCCCTTCTCTCGCACAAGTCTTCGACTTCTGTGTTAATCCTCGTGATTAGAATGATGAGTAGAGATATTATTATTATTATTTAATTGGGCCTTATTTTTATGAACATACATTGAACAGCATGCGTTACCTAAATTTCCTACAAGAACTTCCTGCACTTCTGGAGAATGTGCCTTTGCAACTAATGAGAAACCTATTGTTTCAGCATGACGGAGCTCGACTCTATAAGTACATGATTATGCTAACCTAAAAAGAGTAGTTGTGTAAATACAATTTTACAATGGGTAGTTCAAGATCGTGTAAAATTTCCGCATTAATATGTTAAACATTTTGACAATTTTGTTTCTTATTAAAAAAAAAAACAATAACAGAAAAAGCAAGAGTTTGAGTCAAATTTAAGCACTTACAATTTTGAAATACGAATGTGCTACTAATAAATACTGCGAGGCAATGAATTCCGAACTTATTATCAAAAATGTTTGTTTGTACGTTAATATTTCTGAAGGTGAAACGAAAAATATCCTAACTGGTTGAATTTTGTCATTCCAGTTTTTAGGCTTTCACGGCCAGTGATTTTCTTGATTGTTTCTGGATGCCGTAACCTCGGTAACTTGTCGCTGCAAGTAACATAATTAAAGGGCACATTCCTAACTGCAGCTGTAATTTCTTTACCTGCGCTTGTTGTTCTCGGCTAATCTCTGTGGGAGGCAGACCTGCTCTCGATATCTTTGGGCCCGCCCAAATATTGATTTCAGCTCCTGTAGTTGGCATTATGACTGCTACGGTCGCAACTGTTTCAGTCTTTTGTTAAAATCTTTTTAACCAAATCCCTCCCAATTTCTTTTTAGAAACGTAATTAAATATACGTACTTTGCTTCACTGATATAACTGAACGTAGCGTAGAATAATATACCCAAAGAGACTAAGTCTTGTTATGTTTTGAAAGATATTCGAAATATTTATTTATTTTATTTACACAACAGGTCAGAGACCCAGTTATAGAATAGGAAAACACACAAAAAAGCATACATGAAGTAAATTACACAATACTTAGACATAACACATGAAAAAAATATGAAAAAATAACCAATCTAAATATCTAGATACAGACAATAACAATTACAAAACAAGTTTTTTCAGAGTTGAAATATTGCAATCCATAAAATCAACGGGCAAGATAACTTTGTTACATAAATCACACATATGATGTGGAGAGTGTTGCAGAATATTTTTCCTAGCTGGTGGCAAATAAAACATGTTAAATTGTCTAGCTTCAATTCTGGGAACATGAAAGCTCAACATTCGCAAGATGGCACTGCAGTCAATGACATTATTCATTACTTTATGTAAACAAATTAAATACGCCTTTTTACGTCGATTTTCCAAAGTTTCAAGGCCAAATCTATTAAGCATTTCAACTTGAGGGAATAAATATGTCAGAAGAATCTTTTCATTGTTGCTTGCAATTCTTGGTTCTTTTTCCTCTACAACAATCCTCAAGTTTTGCATAGCTGTGCTTGTACGCCTGTCTTAATTTTTCGGGAAGTAGGGAATCGACAACGCATTGCGTTATGTCTTCGATATCCGAGGGACACTTTCGGAATGAAAATCACCAATATTAATATTCATTTCCACTAAAACTGAATGATATAAAATTGGACGCCAATAATGAAGCTATCAAAGTCAAATTTAAAACAAACCAATAACTGTTGTTACAACGATATCGTCAAATAAAAGCGCCTAATAGTTTTGAATTTGAATATATGAAAATGTTTCTGTTATTTTAAGATAAATCAAATCTGCAAATAAAATCTATTCGGACCGTCGTAGATTAAATTTTGAATGACACACGAACTTAACTCGCAACTATAATATGCTTAAAATGAAATTACTACCTTAACGAGTGCATTAATAAATTTGTCTTTTCAGAGAGTTATTTATTAGTCATTAAGTCATTTTCTATTGATTGTCATATTATCATAAAGTAAATGCAACACCTGCCACGAAATAATGGCGGACGGTACACAAAGTGTTAAAGAAGATTAATCAAGATTCTCACCACTCTGTTCAGAAGTGGCAGGTGGAATTCTTCCACCCATCATCGCGTTGGGATAGACACATCGAGGGTCATTCTCCGAAACCGGACGAGATTATTATGATGGAATAGTTTTTTAAACCCCCCTAATGACTTGTCACGAAAATAAAGGCGAGATACATATGTTAGGGCGGATTAAAAGGGACGTGTTAATCCGAAAACCGCCTTCCAACTACTCGTAACTCACACGAACCGCCCATGTGCGACTCCACGAAACGACAATTTATGATATCCTGAATTGGCTAAATGAATCGCATCGCGCATCTTTCCACTTATTTAAGTCGCCCGGGAGCCGTTTCGGAAATCCTTAAACCCCATAAAACGGCGCATGTATTTGGAAAGATAACTAAAAACAGAATTCGACAACGAGGGTGACGGACTCGAAGGCGTCTGAGGTGCCGGAAATCGTAAGTCAAGGAGGTGCGCTTGCCGAATGTTTGCGATGGGTGAGTTTAAACGATTTTAAATGTAGTCGTCTGTCGATGGGGTAGGTCTGATGGAATGTGGCGCATTTGCACGTTTCGCCCAAATGTACAAATCTACTAATTTATTTTTGTATTCGACGGGGTTCCCTAAACTACAAGGAGGTTTCTAAACAACCCCTAGTTTTTTTCTGAACTTTAAGTCAGTCTGGTACATAGAGGCATATACAGAGTGCCTTTAAAACCTGCGGCAACGCAACGGGATATCAGAGATTCATCATGCAGTGAGTTTTGGAACACTGCAAACGACTGTCCCTTAAACACACGGAAAGGAAGCTACTAATATCAAGATTAATAAACTTATTCCAATGCTAGCTTAGTTTCACTATTTCTCAACTATAGTAATACTTTATTGAAAGATTAACTTGTTTTATTCTCTGAAGCTATTTATCTGTAGCATAATTTTTAGTTTTTCTTTAGTTTGACTGGGTTTTTTGCCACACTTCTGAAAAAAATTAAGATTAATTAAATAAACCCTTGCGCCAAACGGATCAGTTAAGGGTTATTTTTGAAACTAAGATGCCTAACCAAAAAATCAAACACTGAAAAAAGCAAATTAGGAAAAATAGCAATAGCGCAAGGGTTTATTTAATTAATCTGTATTTTTTCAGAAGTATGGCAAAAAACCCAATCAAACTAAAGAAAAAGATTAATTTATTATTTTTTATATATTTTTAGGTATTAATAGAATTGCGTGAAACTAACTACTCTGCGAATTAAAGCCCCGGCCAGCGTTGAAATACACCCACAATTTCTACCCATATATTCTTTATCATTAGCTTTTGTAACATTTTTTACTGTATTAGAAAGGTATTTTAAGCTGATATAAATCAAATCTCCAACTATTCTTATCAATGAAGTCTATGCTCTCTGATATCAATCATCTAGGTATGTTAATGAAAAATTCCACAGACAGATCTCTATCCAAGAACTATCTAAGGGAAATTAATCTAGTTAAATTCACTAACTTGATTTAACGAAAACACTCTATAAATATCTAAGTTCACTTTTGAAACTGTGGGAACTCGAAAATTCAACCACGATAGATGAGATCTGACCTATTTCCGCATTTTTAGGATTGGTTCTTCAGGTGGCCCTCTTCAAGTTGAGTCAAATATCTAACTATAAAAAGTGTTATACCAATAAATTAAAATTATTTGAAATTAAATATCGTCAATGAATTTTAAATTAAACATGACAAATACCTTCTTAAATAATGATTACCCTTTATGTAATCGTTTTTTATATATTTTTAGGTATTAACAATATTGTATGAAACTAACTACTCTGCGGACTAAAACCCCGACCAGCGTTAAATTACACCCACAATATCTACCCATATATTCTTGATTATTAGCTTTTGTAACATTTTTTACTGTATTAGAAATGTATTTTAAGCTAATATACATCAAATCTCCTACAATTCCTATCAATGAAGTCATATGTATGCCCTCTGATACCAAACATCTAGGTATGCTAATGAACAATTCCGCAGACAAAGCTCTATTCAATAATTATCTAAAGAAAATTAATATAGTTAAATTTACTAACCTGATTTAATGAAAACACTCTATAAATATCTAAGTTTACTTTTGAAACTGTGGTAACTCGAAAATTAAACCACAATAGATGAGATCTGACCTATTTCTGCATTTTTAGGATTGCATCTTCAGGTTGAATTTTACATTTATTACAACTTACAACCCTGCAAATGGAACACAGTATAATATCTGAAAAGAAGTATATTTTGAGAAAAATAATTTTTTGCATTTCTTCAGTCTGTTTTGTCATTTTAAAAGATAAATGAACTTTGGGATATAAAACGACTGGCATGTTATCATACATGTTGTAACAAAAATGACTTTTTATTTTTGAACATGTGCTGGGATAGTAGCATACTGTTTTATTTCGTTTTGTGTAAAATGTTTTAAGAACATTTTCGCTATACAAATTAAATATGTTGGATATAATTTTGGTGCAATTTATACCATATATTTGAAGTAAAGTCAATCTTACTCCTAATAAATGTTGCATACAAAATTTTAAGGATATTTGTATCTACTTTCTAATAAAATATCCCAATAATGTACACAAGAAGACAGTTCCTGAAATATGGTTATTAAAAGAAAGACATCTGTCAAAATATTACTCCCAAATCTTTAAATGTGTCACGTGTCTCTAGTATAATAGCACTACCCAATAAGTAATTAAATAATATAGGAGTTTGTTTTCTGTGAAGCAACACTTAGCCAAACTAAGTTGAAGATTATTGCTGTAGCATCAGTCATGAAGTGTGTAAAAAAATAAGAAAAAGTAAATGTTGAACCGAAAGTTCGGTTAAGATATCATTCACAAAAATAAGAAAAAGTAAAGATTAGATTAGACCCTTGGGGAACTCCTGGAATTTGACAAATAAGTTTCCGATCTTATTCCACCGTAGTCTAGAAATTGATGTTGATGTGATAAATATGACTTCATTAGATTTAATAAAGAATTAGAGAACTCAATATTGTATAAGTGCCAAAATTATTACTTTTTTGTTATTCAAATTTAAAAATTAGTTGATTTTGAACATTCCATGTGTCAGACAATTTTCATTAAAAAGCATCAGACTGCTGCACGTGTCAGCATTGAAACCTGACATGTAGCATATACGGCATTGTTGCCTACAAATATTTTAAATTTATTAAAACAAACCAACGTACCTAAGCTGTTTTTGCTCAAATTGCAATATTTTTGAAATATATTTAAAAAAAATTGTATTTTATACTTATATACTGTTACCGAAAATATCAAGTAATTACTTTCTTTAGTAAAGTTTCGGGGACATACAGTATACCTAATTTTGTCAGATATACACGGCTTTCTCAATATACAGTTCTTTCAATTTCGTAATCCAAATAATATTTACTCATACGCCTAAGGTTAAAATGATGTAAGCTAATCACTTCTTAAAGACACATTATGCCTAGACGGACCAGCACGAATCAGCACAGCGCGGACCTGCAAATATGCACGACCTCACACTCTTGTCCAGCATGGGCCAGCAACTTTTTGTGCTGATTACATGTGTGGCAGAGATTTTGAAGTTTTGAAGTAGGTAGTAATTGAGTGTAGCTCGGCCAAGCATAGAAATTGCAGGCCACCAGCACGACCTGCAGTAACGGTCGTTGTAGGTGCTGGTCTAGTGTGCGATGCTCTATTAAATAACATACACAAAATGTGCACGATCTTAATTAACATGAATACTGTTTTAGTGTAGCATATTATTCACATAGACACGTTTACAAATACTACCAAAATGGTATGGGGATGTGCGTGAAATAATATAATTAGTGGAGCATATTAATAGCAGGTTATTGGGTCTAACCAGATTTATTATCCCGAAGCCAAATATTCAGTTATTATAAGTTGGCTTAAATTATTGTAACCCTTTATCCAGGAAGGGTAAGTGGAAACATAAATTCATATTCGGGGAGGTCCGGAAACTCGTTTTCTATGAATTATGCAGAGTTTATTTATCTAAAATCTGAAGAACAAAAACATTGGGGCTCCATAAATTTCTTATCTGGCAAGCCCAAAAGATAACATATGGAAATGAAATAAAAATATTTATTTACGATCTACATTCAGACAAATTTTGGTGCGGATATATGCCGAAAGGTCTAAGGGTTATAGTGTGGCCACTTTTGACTAGGAAAGGTCTACTTCGAATAATTTGGCAATGAAAGTAAAACACATTCACATATTTACTGATATTTAGGGTTTTATTTGTATTCTTTGGAAAAAGAATATAATAAAACGTTTTATTCTTTAATATTGTCGTTTAATTTTAAATGGTTCATTGTTATTTTCCTAAAAGTGGAAAAGATAGTTTACCTCTGTCTTAAACAAAAACTAAATTACATAAACATTTGTTTTATTGAAGAATACGTCATAAAAATTGAGTTGATTAATAATGTTATATTAAATGTACATGCAGAGTGATTTTGGAGGAGGAAGGTGGTCTATTTGAATATATCTAGCTGTATAACTTCAACGAAATTGACAAGATGTTTACGGTTTTAATTGATATGCTCTTTTATTTTAGCAGACTTCTCAAAGATGCAATTGTGCAGAAATAGTACACAATACTTTTGCGCAAGCGTGATATTAATTTCTCATTCAGCATTTTACATTGGATTTTCTGAATGATTTTGTCGTTTTAGTGCAATCTGAAAAAAATTATAATTTTCTGATGCCTCCAAAGCCTTTAACATAATTTGGGAACATGGACTCGCGTGAATCGCTGTGTGACGTCACTGTCTCCTATGGAATATCGGGTTGCGCTCGCTACCGTTTACCTGCATTTAGAATACGAAGCGTAGGAAGGCCGTCGATGTCGTTAAGATTGCAGTTCCTGTTTCAATTAGGGAACATTCAAATATTGAATGATGTTGTTAGAGACACTAAAAGAAAACAATACAAATTTAAATATCGTCACCCAGATGTACTAGTATAACGATAAAACGCCCAAATCATTTATTTATTGGTTTACCCCTAAAATCAAATACACGAATCTTGTGGCAAAAAGCAATGAAGCGCAACATATTTCTCGAACCCAGTTTATTAATAAATTATAATACTTGTATACTTATGTAGAATGTATTCCGGATTTAAAGTTTAAATTCTTAAGTACATGTTAAGCCTACGTACCTTTAAAACTAAAGAACATATTCAAGTACTAAGTAATATCTTTTTAGCCTTTTTATACCGAGTATATCAATTTTACAAGTAGTCCAATAAATGAAATCAAACTACTAAGTTCTAACAGAGCTACTGAAATTAATATGTAATTTAAATTTGAATAAAACATATAAAATAAATATTAGTCTAATTGAATGATGTACACTTTCTCGGCTGTTCCGACGTGATCGATGCTTAACTACAGACGTTTCGCGATACTTAACAGATGGCATCTTAAATGCTACAAACTCCAATATACAAAATATACGTTAGTAGTTACTAGCACTGTAACTACAACTGTTACACGGTTACACTTGTCGTCAACTATTAAGCCTGCTGGAACAGTTGGAAACAGTTTCAAATCGCCAGACGCATGCGCACTGTGTTTATAATGTCTTTGTAAAGGCTTCTGACGGTTAGAACCTGATTTTGGTGTACTACGAACAAATTATCCGTATAACCACGATAGTACCAGATTTCATTGTGGCAAAACAGTGTTTCGTCGGTGTTTCTATAATATATAAGTATAAAATATATTAATTTAGAATTCGACATTGTAATATTTGTCTTAAATAGTTTCTTTGCTACATCTCTATATCGTGTTTTTCTATCAGCATACTGATACTCACGAAATAGAAAGTTATTACGTTTTATAAAACGAAAATTGATGGCACAAAATCGCCCTTCTAGATATTCTAAAAGTTTCATTCTGTGCGACAGCAATCTGAATATTATTATTTTCTGAAGCTCATTTTTAGAATGCCATCTAAAAATTGTTCGCCTTTCTCTCCCCTTCTATCCACGAGATTTTACTATTTTCCGTTTTGCAGTTGTATGTTCTTCACAACCACTGTCCATTGCACTATACAGCGCAGAATCCAGCTACGAGTGTGCAGAGAATATCAGACGAGGTAGGAATTAGTGGTCCTCTTGTTTGGATAATCTTTCACTAGCATCTGCTTTATCCATACCATGTGTAACGAGTACAGCCCTTAAATCCAATAAATGATCATCAAGCACGTTTGGTTTTTGTCGCTGGTTTCTACGTCATGATGCTGAAGACCCTCGTTTTCTTGCAAACATTCTTTTTACTGATGAGGCCGGGTTCACAAGAAGTGGAGTGTTTAATTTTCACGATACGCATATTTGGGCCGCCGAAAATCCTCATGCTCTAATAGAATCTGGACATCAGGTATGTTTTTCATTAAACATTTGGATGGGTATTGTAGGCGGCAGGCTTTTGGTCCTGTTGTTTTACCAAACCGATTAACATTCGCTGCTTATCTCAACTTTCTGCAGAACACACTGTATGAGTTTTTGGAAGACATTCCTTTGAATCAGAGGCAACAAATGTAGTTCCAGCATGATGGTGCTCCAGCTCACTTTTCCATGACCGTTAGAGAGCATTTACACCAAACTTTTTCACATAGATGGGTAGGAAAGGCCGGACCTGTTTTATGGCCTCCAAGATCGCCTGATCTGAACCCTCTAGATTTATTTGTTTGGGGAAATTTGAAGACATTAGTGCATGGTACTCCTGTAAATAGCCTGGAAGAGCTGCAGCTACGGATTAATCAAAAGTGTCAAGAAATCCTTCCCAAGGAGGGTGTTTTCGAAAGAGTTCGAATATCGTTGAGACGAAGATGTCGTGCCTCATGGAAATGGACGGAGGGCACTTTGAACATCTTCTGTAATTTTGTTTTTTGTTTGTTAAAAGCTTCATTTGTCGGTTTATTACTAATAAAATAATATGTTTGAAAAACGAACAGTGGTTCATATCTCCGCAACCGTTACTTTGCGGACCCATGTTTATTAAGACTTTTCTGCTTATTTTGGTTCATACTATTACCTCCTGAAATATTATAAACTCTTTTTTAACTCCTTATATACACTACTCACGGATATTCTTGATAATGACCTACATATTTCAACCGCATCAATTTCACTCATATATTTGATTTCGTGTCCTAACCTCTTCATACAGGTCATCATCCGATATCGCTCTCTTATTAGATTAAGGTTTTTACGATTTTGTGAATACGCCGTAGAGCTTGAATTATTCACTATTCCCAATTAAAATGGAATGGATACCAAGTGGATGCGATTTTTACCGACTTTCAAAAAGCTTTTGACAGGGTAGACCACGACGTGCTTTTAAAAAAATTAGGCATATATGGGGTAAATGATAACTTAATTAGGTTGATTGTTTCTTACTTGCAAAACCGTACATTTCAAGTTAAATATCATGGACTGTTTTCAGAAGTGTATAATGCGAATTCAGGGGTTCCGCAAGGTTCCAATTTGGGTCCACTCCTGTTCTTGTACTTTATTAATGATCTTCCTGAATGTCTTTGTTACTCCGACTGTTTGATGTTCGCTGATGACTTTAAATTTTATAGACAAATTAAAGTGATAAATGACTGTGCTCTGCTGCAGCTTGACATGGACTCTGTAATGCGCTGGAGTCGGGAAAATAAGCTTCATTTTAATATTAAAAAGTGCTGCAATATTTCCTTTACTCGTAAAAGAATGTAATTAGATATGCATATAAGATGGATGGTACTCAGTTACCTAGTACTAGTAATGTTAAAGATCTGGGAGTTACAATAGACAGTACAATGTCATATAAACTTCATTTCGATAAATTTATATCAGATGCTTATAAAGCTCTTGGTTTTCTTATGAGGGAATCCCATAATCTACAGAACATTCAGACCCTAATTAAATTGTACTGTACATTTGTTAGACCAAAACTTGAATATGGCTCATTGTTATGGCACGGTCAGCCCAAAAAATATACTGAGCGGGTTGAAAAAATACAAAAGAAATTTTTAAGGTATTTATACTTCAAGAAATACAATAGACCACCAGATTTTACGACTATAAGAACTAACCAACTATGTCGAGAATTCAAAATTAACTCTCTTTATCACCGTCGTATTATTTCCATGTTGCTATTTGGTTATAAAGTTTTAAATTGTTTTATCAATGCGCCAAATCTGCTCTCCCGTGTGTATATTAATGTTCCTTCCAGGGATACCCGTCAATACCACTTACTACATATTCCGATTCGTAAAACATCATGTTCTCCTCTTACAATTATGTTTCAGCTAATTAATAAAATCTCATCATGTAACTCCATTGACCTGTTTTCTCCTCAAAAAATATTTCTAAAAGAAATCAAGCAAATTTTTTCCATAGATAATTTGCAATAAATTAATATTAGTTTTTTGTGCGTGACTTGTTGTTGAAGCAACTGTATGGGTGTTGTTCGCCCTTCTTGAATAGTGCTTTGTATTCTAGTTTATTACCTTTTTATTCTAGTGTTTACATTAGGTAGTGACATGTTATGCAATGTAATTTATTATAATAATTATTTCCCTCTAATTAGGTGCCCATGCCTATTGGGAAAATAAAATAAAATCAAATAAATTAACGGAAAGATATACTCGAAATTTTCCCACGCACACGCCCATGAAAGCTAAGGGGTATGTCACAGCATGATTACCAACAGAAATCGAGCATTCCGATATGGCGCATGCGTAGTTGCTGCAGCAGAAGTTGTGTCATCGGGTATATTGTCAGAGGTATGCGGCACTTAACTTTTATGCGATTAATATAGAAGCTGCATATATTAATTCCAGAGTGCTTTTTAAAACTAGAAAGTTGGTTCATCGATGGATTGATGAAAATGATATATATTCCCTTAACCTTAGCCTTTTGAAACTATCTGATATTATATATGATTTTTGTAAAACTTTGGTTTTTATAGTTAAATATGTATTTATATGTATAAATATGTATTTTAATTTTGTATTCTTTTCTTGCACTTTATTTTCTCTGTTGAATATTAATGTCTAGTTAGAAACTATAATTTGTTGGATTATTAACCTACGCACAAGTTTACTTTTGTGGGTTTATTTCTCTCTTATGTTTCTTTTCTTGTCATGTCATGTAAGATCTTAAGTCTTTATAAAATTTTCATATACCTTGTCTTGTATATTGTAGATATTTACTGTTTATTTAATGAAAATAAACATTATTATTTATCTTTGTGTTGATTGCTTTAAAATGGTGAGGTAGTTTATAACAGGAATCACTCTCTATTATTTTGGATCTCGACTATACAACGTTAGGGATGTAATCTAAACAAAAATAACTGAAAATTAGTCGGATAGTTTAAATTATCCCTAATTCAAATCGGAAGACAAATTAAAAAATGTTAGATTGTCAAAATTACTAACATTAATAAAAAAGGCACTTAATTATCAGAAAGATGATATTTTTATAAAATTACTTAAAAATGAAGTGAGATAAAAGCGGAAATGAAAGAGTTATTAAGAGCATATTACGTAATCCCATTCTACCAATTTGTAAACGTTGTGTCGGGATGATACCCAAAAAACAAGTCTGGCTGGATGTTCAGAGAGATTTGTATCATTTGCGAGAGGGAGTGTTACCTTTATATGCATATTAGAGGGGGTTGTTATGATGTTAGTGAGCCAAAGCAAATACACCCTGTGGACAATGCGAGGGGAAGGGGTTATTTATACCTCAAAGGGTCGCGACATGAATACGTAAATCTAATAAAATACTGTTAATATCCTCTAGCAACTTGAAAAGCTTTTTAAAGTCTGTTTTGCATGTAACGTACACCGGTGGTGGTAACTGTTTGTTTTCGAGTTACTTGTTTTTATACTAATTAGTGAGAGCATGCGTTGCTGCTCATTTATAGGTCGCTTGGCGTTGTGCTGAAAAAAGTAATAAACTCTTCCATTCGAAAATTTTTTGTGTTCTGATATCTTTCTTTTGGCGCTCTTACAGATGTAGAATTTGAAAAAATACATAAATAAATATCAGATGGACAATCATATTTAATGTGGTGAAATATCGAATTGTGTTTTACAATTACACGAAAAAAAATTGCCAATTTTGTATAATTGTTGTGAGAAGCATGGCCAACTATGTTTTATCAATTTAACTTTTGGGCAGTTTCCAAAATATAAAGTAGCAACTATTATTATCATATCATTATAACGGAGAAAGATCATGAAACTGAATGACATACAAGTATACTGGATCTTCCATTTATAAAAATGTATGTTTGGGTGATCATATGAAATTTACGTAAAAACCTCTATCAAAAGCAACTCTCACCATTCCGATATTTCAGTTATTTTCTGAGATACGAGGAATCCTCAACAAATATTTCTTTTAAATTTCACCCGGTATCTCAAGAACGAAGACGTCTATAAAAGTTCTAATTATGACATGTAAAGACCATAGATCGTAGATCAGCTGTATTTGTGGAGATGATTGGCACCCTCTATGCGGGTATGGTAGGGTGGCAGAATGTTGGCTTGGATCAATGTGGATACCGGTTGACATTTGACCACCCCTAATAATTGCGGTTTTCCAGGTTTCCCTCATTCCTGCACTGAATGGTGGTTGCAGTTTAAAAACGTAAATCGTTCCTGCACGCAAATGTGGCCTGCTTAATGATAATATGCCGCCCCCTCTGCTTCATTAATGTCACCTATATCTTGAGAAATAAGTGTAAACCGTTTTATTTGCAATAGCAGTGGCGTGAAAGCGAGTAGTTTGATGGGTACAATTGAAGAAAACTTAAAACGTTTAAAATCAAATTTTCTAGATTATGGCTTTGGGAACCCCAAAGAGTAGTACAAAAAACGTATTAAATATTGTCAGGATAAAATTCAAAAAGTACAGCAAGTTACAACTTTCATCTTTTGAATGAAGTAAATAAACCATGAAGATATTTTGTATGGTGTTCAATGGTATTTTGAGAAAATAATCGGAAAAATTGCTATACATTTTATGGATGTCATTCTTTCCTAAAATGAAAAAACATGTAACAGACGACGCTGATAATTAAAAGCCGCATTTCGTCCGCAGATCTCAGGTTCGGACTTGGCGACGACCTTAATATTTAAATTACTTTATACTAAAAAAAATTCAATCTTATTCATGCCAGCTTATCGACAAAACATTAAATTTATTTACCTGCAGGGGCCCCATTCTTTAGTTTATTTAGTGCAACACTTTCCTTCCGAAAGTGACAAGTAAATTCTCATGAGAAAATGCAATTCTATGGTCATGGATCTTCTGATTGTAATTATTTCCCATAAGAAATTGAGGAATTATTTCAGATGGTTTTTGCTAAAGGAATATAAAGCTTCAAGGATTGTGAATATACACATAGAAAATAATATACCTACTCAGGATTTTTAAATGGAATGAATAAAACTCCCACTAGAATTTATTTCATTGCATCCGAGAATCGAGGCCCAGGGTTGTTTTTATTTCAACATGTTTAGACTTACAAAAGGTTACTACTCTGCCGCAATTTTAACATTTTCGCATCTCAAGTTTCTGAGATTCCTATAATACTAATATTTGCATCTCTCTGTACTTATAATTAAAGGCTACAATATTTTTTAATGGTTGAAAATTCGAAATTATGCACTTATGCGACCCACATGAATTGCGAATGCATTAATTAAGCAAACTGGGTAATTTGAAGGCAGCCCATCAACACATCAGAGAAAAACCGAGTAATGGGGGTGTGAGAGCCAAAGGGACGGTCCCTGTAATTACAGCTGGCGGCTTTCCAACGTGGTGTTCTCCAAGTCTGTTTGAAATATTAGCAGCAAATGCAAGGTGACTCCTGCGGTTGAAAACGCGTGGGGTTCCGCCTGCGGAAAGGTATAATATCAGAAAAGCTGCGAGAAATTACTGGAACAATTAATAAAATTTTTATATATCAACTTAAAAGTTTTGTGTAGGCGGGAGTGGACAAGCTGACTTTTCACATTTACACTCTTCTGTGAGGTGAAATGAAAGTTGAAGGGAGTATAAATTAATGTTCTAAATGAGCACATTATAAGATGACGTTTATTTGAAATAGGTTTGATACTCATTGCTTTGTTTTTTTTTCAAAAGATTTTGGCAGGGATTTGTAAAAAATTTACAAAATTAATATATTGTTTGTGTACTAGCTATGAGTATTTTTTGTCTTAGAAACTGTCTATGTCTTTAAATACAAGGAAAAAGGCAAATCACCTTAAGTATTATTAACAACTTCAAGTTAGTCCACATGGTTAATGATATCTTTGTGAATTACGGTATTGCCAAACAAAGCGTATTTAAGAGAAAACTTTATAGAAGACGTATTTCAGAAGGTGAGAATAAGAAGAAATAGAGTTGACAAAAGTGTCTATCAAATCTAGCTTCCTCTCTTTTAAGGACTAGTTCTATGAAACTATGATAATACGAAGAAAAAAATCATTATAGGTTGGCCCCAAACATCTACTTGAAAACCTTAGAAAAGTAGACATTGACGTCATCAATTCTGGAAGCAAAGGATTGGTTCAGATGTGCTGACGATAGATTCATCATATGGTTTCATATATATCAGCTTCTTTATAAATTTGGAAGAAATTGGTTCCTTTCTCGGTTCTAGTTGTTCTTGAGAAGAAAAATTTAAATAATAGTTTCAGACATACAGTTTAGAAAAAAACTTGTTGGTATTTGAATGCTGCATTTTATTACCATTCGACCCACATTTAAAGTGGTTGTATTGTATGAATATCAACTTTCAGAAGAAACGGATACCTTAGAAGAACTATTGAACTAACCATCAGTAGAATATCCAAATCAAGAAGAAGAAATATTAGGCAACACTCTATCTACGATATGTATTATAAGGATGCACTGATAATATAACTTCTCTCCTCTTTACAAAACAATGCCACACACAATGCCACATCTGTAACATCTCAAAGAATATAGTGACAGTTTTTCCTAAGTGATATAAAATACAGTTTTCCTAAGTGGATAAAATAAAGCATGATGGGACAGAGGAGGAAGATTATGGCCAAACTCATCTGAGAAATACATAAAGCTAGAGTAATAGTCATATATAAATACCGACCACTGTCCCTTTGGAAGAAAACAGTCATTTGAATCTCGAAACTTCGAATCAACCCTCAAATTGTAAACCCATAAACAATTACAAATTACGAATCGTCAAAAAGATGAGATATTTGCATTTGTGTTTTATTGCATTTAATTGGGATCGGTCAGTGGTCGCGCGGTTTAAGGCGTTAGTACTTGAATCGAGGTGACTAATCGGAGTTGGTTCGAGCCCAGCTGCCGGTAGACCGTATATAAGCTATATTCGTGGAGAGGATTGGCACCTAAATAAGCAGTTGCTTAATTAGAAATCTTTCAAATATACATGTATTGTTTTATCATAGAATATAAAGTCGGTCACTGGTCGCGCGGTTTAAGGCGTCAGTACTTGAATCGCCCAGCTGTCGGTAGACCGTATATAAGCTATATTCGTACAGAGGATAGGCACCCTCTCTGCGGGTATGGTAGGGTGGAATAATGTTGGCTTGGGTCAATGTGAGAGATTGATACCGGTTGATATTTGACTACCCCCCTAATTAATGAGGTTTTCCAGGTTTTCCTCATTCCTGCACTGAATAGTGGTTAGGGCCTACCAACGTAAGTCGTTCCTGGGCGCAAATGCGGCCTGCTTAATAATAATATGCCGCCCCCTCTCCCGCACAAGTCTCCGACTTCTCGGCTAATCCCTGTGATTAGAATGAGGGGTAGAGATATTATTATTATTAAATCCAGGAATAAGTAGATTTACTCCTGAATAACTGTTATTATCGGTCGCCGTTGGTACTGCCTACTTAGACACAAAATACCTCGTTACAGGAGTTTTTTTTCTTAGGCCAGTTTAGAGTAGCCTTAATTAAAAACTTCCACACCCATTATATTTTGAAATACAGGGTGTTGATATTTTTACAACAATGTATCTCACTAAATAATTTTGAAAATATTTGGTTTAGGATAACGATGCTTAGGTTAGCCACATGTTATTAATCAAAGGCTTAAATTCACTAAATTTGGCACATAAAGTTGTTAACTAGATAAACTGTTTGATCTCATGATATTAGGGCATAAGACAATTTTAATCAGTCTTCATTTGTTTTTCCCTTTTTCAATTTATAATACAAACAATAAAATTAATGATAAAATGACATGATTTTAAAGAGCTTTTACGAGATTTAATATATAAATTTTTAAATCGGCCAATGACTGAATTATGGATGTACCTTAAAACAGAACACATATTTTAGTAAATAAAATATGCACAAAAAAACTTCTGCATTATATAGGATGTCTGGGAAAAAGTGGCAAATATCTCGGGTGATCTGCAGAACATAAAAAAATAAGATGACAAGTTCCTATTTTTTTCCCTTACGGAGATATGTGTCCCTGAAGGACGCCGCTGGAATAAAACGAAAAAAAATACGAATTCATGTTTTATTTAAAAAAAGGGCTATGAAGTTATTTTTTTTTCTCGACAACAAAATGAGATACGAAAGTCATCAAACAACAGGAAATTTTCATTTCAGGATTTTAATCCGAAAAAATACCAAATTTAAAGAAACGCAGTGGTGTCCCAGGAGGCACTTTAACGAAATTATAGAAAAACGTCATAAGAGGGTTCAACATGCAAACATAGATTGAACGTTTTCTCGCAAATGGTTCATTTTATCGACAATAAATAAGAGCACATTTTTTTAGTCTAAGGTTGAAGTTACCCAGATTTATTATTTTAAAGTCTTTATCATACAGGATGTTAAAAATTTAGGCATTAATTTGTAAAGCTTAGCCCGCCCCTGGTAAACTAAATATGTTTCAAGGACACTATTTTAACAGGTCCTTACTAAGGTCCATCACGTTAGATTGTTATTAAATTATTTTAAGTACTTTAAAAGTTATTTATGAAATGTCTTCAGGGGCACATATCTCCATAGGGAGGCTCTAAAGGAAAAAAATATAGTAACTTGTCATATTATTTCATGTTCTATCTACACCCGAGAAATTTCCCACATTTTCCCGTACACCCTGTATATACATGTATACTGCACATTTCTGAAAACAAAAAGTTAATCATTACTGGTTTAATAATGTATATGAGTTTAAAATGTTTGAAAGAATAGCTTCCTGAAGTCTAATATCAAAACCCTGCGAATGTTGGTACTTCTAAGGATTCTGTTGTGACATTTTTATACAAAATTATTAACGGGGGCGTCGAGGAACCCGAGACAAAGTTGCAATAACAATTTTACTACGACCTTCTTGCTCCTTGGACCTTCTAAAATAAACGTCAAGTAGATGTAACGGCTTCTTCCTTAATATTGGAAAACATATAAATTCTAATAAAATAAAGCTCTCTTCATGTAATATCCGTAATAACCGCAGCAAAAGGGAAAAAGGGCCGATGTTAACCAAGACGTTATAACTGTGATAAAACCAGGCAATATCGCAGGATATCAGGTGGTGTTGCAGGCTGCACCATTGAGAGCATATGCCGGTTATGCATTCATACATCAAACCGTATTTTCTCTGAAAACTCAATTTCCCCGCGCCAGATCATTATAAAGAAGTAGGGGAGAGTGGGTACAACATTTATAGGCAACGGCAGTGTTTACAATTTTATTCAGTTCTGACTTTGAAATTAAAACTAAGTTGAACGGAATAGCAAAATAGTTTAAGTACATACCTAATTTATTCTCATACTATATTCATTATAAAATGAATAAAATATATTATAAAACTATTCTTTAATTTATATAAAAACTTTAATAAATACCACTATCTACCCTTTATTATAAAATAGAGAAAATCTGTTGTTTTGACGACCATGTTTTTGCCATGGTGCTAACTAAAGTTTACTACATACATGCATATTTCTAAAGGCAGCATTCTAAATCATAGTCATAGATTTGTTTGTTTTCATTACTTTCGGTATTTTTAATTTCGAATCTATAGTGTTGCATATTTGTGGTTACTGTTTGTTTAATTAATATTAAATATAATTGCATTGCCATGTTTGTACTTTTTGTAAATATTATTAAACACTAAGCCACTAATTTGTAAAATAGACAGTTGTCTATACAAGATTCGGTTATCATTTAATTGTTTTTATGTTTTCTTTATTGTTAAGGCCGGGATTTTGTAGAAAAGGAAATGCACAGCCTGAGTAAACCAAACGACGAATCAGTCAGACCTATGAGACAGTATACAACGCGTATAGGCCCGAACCGCACGGTTCTCTGAAGTTTATCGTGCATTTTGACGTACGTAAAAATGGAAGCCGTGATATATGTTATGATTTTACTCGAGGACACAAAATGTAAAATTAGCAATAAATATTAATCTGAAAGTGAAACACAAGTTGTCCTATATGTCCTGGCTAGTGAGTGAAGTAATTTGGTGGCTGTGGCTGTGATAATTTTGCCGTAATTGTGACATATTGGCGTAGTAACTGTGTGGCTAAAATTGAGGTACTTTAACATTTATTTTAATTATTCTTGTGATTTTATGAGCAATCAAAATTATCTCACGCACTAGCGGGAACCTTTGTGAATACGTTGATATATAATAATAACCAATTATTTCAATTTTCTTGGAGTTCTTTGTCCTCGCTTGAAGCCCTGTTAGACGGTAAAAATATGTATACAAAATCCCAGCCTTAAGTAGATAAAATTAATTCATATTAAACCTAAAGTACAATTATTATTTTTTGTTGGACGTTTTTCTTCTCTATCTGACTGTCTGGAAGTAAGTGACGCATGTGTACTTTGAGGTCAAAATGTTCTCATTTGGGAACCAAAAATTTTACTGTTGACCTCCGTTAAAAATTTGAAGCTGATTTTTTTTTAATTTTTGACACTGTAGCTAGACAATGGCTATCCTAAGACCCCATATTTATATAACAAAAAATGTATTATAATTTAGCCTCAGAATACTCCCCTGAATTTTTGAACTCTACTTTAGAAACAACCTGTATTTCACATTATAACTTGTAATAAATGTTTTATTTATAAAAACTTTTACAAATGCAAACAGGCAACATTCAAATAAATCATGCAATAACACATCGCTATTCAAAGAGCACTGCTGCAATTCCTCTAAAATTTCCATCAAGTAATTGAAGTCACTATTAAAATTTTCCGGTTCCGGTCTCCCCCAAATCAGAGCCACACAAAGGTCCTCGGAACGGAAATCAGGGGGTCCCGTAAGGTTAACAACGCCAAATTGAACCGAAGGGACGCAAGTAGCAGGTCCCCCTTCTCGAGGGTCAGAATGTCTTTCTTTTCGCGGCTTTTTACAACCGGCGCCACCCTACCATATTAAGCCATTTTAGGCATACGATGGTCATCCACGTGCCTTATCTCGGCAGATATAAAGAGCAGTTTGGTGTAAGTCCGGGTCCCCGCTTATAAAATACCGGGGAAAATCGCATCAAAGTTCAACCTGCGTACGTGGCCATACATCCTTATGTTTATGTGACCGAAGCTGCGGATCAGCAGAGTTTTCTTTCGGGGGACCTTTTATTTTGCAGTTGGCTGCGGTTTACAGCGTTCCGAGTAGGTAGTGAATTATGAATGAGCTAGAGGCGGAATAAAAACAGTCTCAAAAATTAAATTATTAGAAAAATTTGGAAAAATATGATTTCTGTAAACATTTGAAATTACACCAGCACACCGAAAACACATTTGGTGTCTGTAAAAAAATTGCTTCATGGAAATAAATTATTTGCTTGTAGAGGGCCAAACAAATAATTATATCTTGATACCATTCATTTTTTTAAGTAAAAATACAATAATTATTTTGTGTAAAGAAACCATTTGTTTAAATTAAAAAACATTATTTATTATTTCCCTTCATACGCTTCTGGTGCTGATTTAATTATAATAATAATAATATCTCTACCCCTCATTCTAATCACAGGGATTAGCCCAGACGTCGGAGACTTGTGCGGGAGAGGGGGCGGCACATTATTATTAAGCAGGCCGCATTTGCGCCCAGGGACGACTTACGTTGGTAGGCCCTAACCACTATTCAGTGCAGGAATGAGGGAAACCTGTAAAACCTCATTAATTATGGGGGTAGTCAAATATCAACCGGTACCAATCTCTCACATTGACCCAAGCTAACATTATTCCATCCTACCATACCCGCAGAGAGGGTGCCAATCCTCTGTACGAATATAGCTTTTATACGGTCTACCGACAGCTGGGCGCGAACCAACTCCAATCTAGTCACCTCGATTCAAGTACTGACGCCTTAAACCGCGCGACCAGTGACCGACTTTATATTCTATGTTAAAACAATACATGTATATTTGAAAGATTTCCAATCAAGCAACTGCTTATTTAGGTCAACAACTTATTGCTCAGGAATTTCAGGAAACAACTGTGGGCTAATGCTCCGACCAGCATTGAATTACACCTGAAAAATCTATAACAAATAGACAATTTATACCGGTTTCGAGTTTATTAGTCCTCGTCAGTACAGATGAGTGGTGAGTTAACTGATGACTAACCCTTGCTGTTCATCTCTCTTAAGTACGACATACCTGAGTACGTGAAATAAAGCACAGCAACATCTAGCGGCCACCTGTTGACAATTATTTTTTGATTATAGGAAACAATTCGAATTTCTCCTTTCAATAAATATTTTTTTCTACGATAGGGTTTTCATCAAACCAAACGTGATTATTATGGATGTTCATTATAGCATCTCTGGAAAAATTAGCTTTGTCGGTAAACAATATGCCAGCGGCAAAGTTAACGTTTTGTTCAATTTTCTACAAAATCCAATGGCAAAATTGTAAGCGGGTAGGCAATTCTATATTCAGAGATACTATGTATAAAATAAGAATACTTTCGAGCAAGTTAATATAAAACGAAACAAAAATAAATTAAACTAGTTGGTAGTAATTAAATTCAAATATTTTAAAGTTTCTCTTAAATTGTAATACAATATTTTTCTACATATCACAACTAAGCGAAAGGAATATGACCTTCTATTAAAAAAATAAAATATCATCAGTTGTTTCTGTAGAAAACTATATTGAAACAAAATGCGGTTTTAAACAATATTTTTTTCTGGAAAATGCAGTCCATGACATCTATTCGCTGCTTAATATTTTTCCGGAAAATAAAAAGAACTCTGTAAATCTATCGAAATTGGCTTCTATAAAAATATTTGATTAGTATTTATTCTTCAAACGTCCGAAGTTTCGAACTGGATATTAATACGCTTAATAATAGATACAAAACTTCGCCTCCCTTCCCACGTCGGAAAGGCAGGGAAAACTTTTCCGCAGAAAGTTTCTTAGATTTAGGACACCATTAATAACAAAATCCTTTCCGTCACATCCCGCGATAAGAAGTTTATTCATGAATTCATTTTTCATCAAATTATTAGCTAAATATAAACATCAATGTGCATCATTAATCATGGGGCACTCCATACATAATTTCTTGAAGAAAATCCATTGAAACATGTTATTTTATTTCACACCAGCCTACAGGCACATGGTCAGTTACAAGATGGGAATCACAGATTAAACTTATTTTTTAAAAAGATTAAGTTTCAATAATGGCTTATACATGTTCAAGTGCTGGAATGGTTAATATGATTTGCAATTAAGGCCTTCAACAGATGGAAATCATTCAACAAATCTAAGAATGTTCAGAAGTGTGTTTTAAATCTCTTTCGAAGTCAGGCTCATTACAAAAGGGTCCAATTCCTAGAAGACATTTGAGTGTTAGAACGCCTGAATTGAAAGAAGCTATTCTACAAGAAATTGAAAATGACCCAAATACTAGTACTAAGAAGATCGATGCAAATGAATTATAAATTAGTTTTGTCCGCTCTAAAGCATTAGCAGTTATACCCGTATCAGATACAAAGGTTTTAAGCATTACTGTCGCATACAATTTTGTCACTGATGGATGTTGCAAAAAATTGAACAAAATGTTGACTTTGCCGTTGGCATATTGTTTACCAATGAAGCTAATTTTTCCAGAGATGTTATAATGAACTTCCACAGTAAACACATGATCTGATAAAATTGTAAAGCTATAATGGAATCACGATTCCGACATCAGTTTTCTTTGAATGTATGGGTGGATATTACTGGAAATTTTCTTATTGGGCCTTATTTTCTACCAATAACATTTATCGTTGTCACCTACAGTCATTTTCTTGAAAACATTTTACCTGAACTACTTGACGACGGGGCTCGCTCACGTATTAGTTAAACTGTTAGTGAATTTTTAAATAAAAGATTTCGTAATAATGTGATTGGACGCACTCAAAAACCACGTCATCGTTGGCCACCCAGATCACCCGATATGAACCCTATTGATTTTTTGTTTGGGGATATCTTACAATTATAGTTGACAAAGTTTACATAGAATCTGAGGAGCACTTACGTCAACCAATTATACCTGGTTGTGATGTGATAAGAGCTACATCTGGAATTTTTGCACGTGTTCAAGCTGTAATTCCAAGAAGTATTTTGGCTGGAGGCCATTTCAACATTATAATAAATTATAATAAGTTAATTGTTAATTAAATATGTTGCAATTACTTTAAATAATGTAATGTGCATCGCAAAAACGAACTTGATCAAATAAATCAATTTGCATACATATTTTTTGACAAATAATGATCAATTATTCCCACACCTACGCCACTGGTAAGTTTATAAATATGATAATTTTTATTTCTTACCTATTGTCATCGTATTTCAACGCTGCTCAGGGCTTTAGTCCACAGAGTAGTTAGTTTCACACAACACTGTTAATGCCTAAAATTATATAAAAAACGATTACATAAAGGAAAAGAAATGTATTAACTAAGTAGGTAATAGTATAGTCATGTTTAATTTTAAATTCTTTGACGGGTTAAAGTCGATATTTAATTAAAAATAATTTTAATTTATTAGTATAATAATTTTTATAGTTAGATATTTGACACAACTTAAGGGAGGCCACCTGAAGAAGCAATCCTAAAAATGCAGAAATAGGTCAGACCTCATCTATTGTGGTTGAGTTTTCGAGTTCCCACAGTTTCAAAAATTATCTTAGATATTTATAGAATGTTTTTATTAAACCAGATTAGTAAATTTAGCTAGATTATATTTTTAGATAATCATTGAATAGAGCTTTGTCTATGGAATTGTTCATTAGCATACCTAGATGTTTGGTTCAGAGAGCATACATATGACTTCATTGATAGGAGTTGTAGGATATTTGATATATATTAGCTTCGAATACCTTTCTAATACAGAAAAAAAAGAAGATTTTTTGTAGTTTGTTAGAACATTTAACGAGTATCCTACATATCAAAATTCATAATTAGGGGAGACCGTGTACGAAAGTAACACGGATTGGTTTAACAGTAAACCTATTGTTTTTGTAAAGAGGTTTGTCTATGATATTATATCATCATAGAGTCGGCAGTGAAATCTACATTAACTTATTTGAACAACAATATCCGTAGTGTGTTTTAGTTCGAGTTAAGACCTGCACGATGCAAAATGATATGCAAAGTAAGTTTTCATTCTTTATCTTAATCTATCATAATCCTAGAACTGAACGTTATTTTGAATTATTTTATTGGCTTGTTCAGTTAATACCAATATTGGCTATAACCTAAGAATGGTATTTTAATTAAAAATAATCGTTGAAAAAGTTTTTAGCAAGTATCCTGTCAATAGCGTGAAAAATGCGTAATGGGACGATTGTAACAATGCCACAGGGGGACGATTGTAACATGTTACAATCGTCTCTCATATTTAATACCTATGATCATGTTTAAAATGATAATTCTGTAGATATCCAGATAATTACTTCAGTATTTGTTATACTGTGAGGGAATATACAAATTCATTCTCTTTATTTAGGATATCTAACAAAAGACAACGAACAACAGATCATGGGAAAGATTTTTATGGATTGGGAAAAACTTGGTCCATCCCAAATATGGAATATGGACGAGAGTCTGACGACAGACAACCGTGCAAAAGCCAGATAGGGATAGGATTCTTTGTTATTACCAAGATAACTTATTATTATTTTATATTTTTGTTTCATTATTCTATTTATTTATTTATTTATTTAAAAAAAAAAATATTATGTCCCTTTACTACAACTTACTTTTAGATAGGTATGATCAATAAACAAATACCTTGTAAATACTAACTTTCTATGCCTAGTTATTATCTATTATTCATGTTACAAACGTCCCCATGTTCTGTTACTTTTGACCCATACCATTGGGTAGGTTGTAACCACGTTCTACTTTTTTAATAATTGCACATCAATATGACCTTTAATTACTTCAATATTATTTTTCTTCTATATATAGAATGCCAAGGAAACGACTTATAGTAAGTAAATTTATATAACTTTGTTAATTTTTTATTTATCCGGCTTTACAAAAATATGTTACCTTCGTACCTGGTCTCCCCTATGCCTTAACTGATTTTGGAAATATTTTGAAAAACATGGATCCTATATTGTTTTGTTTTTACATTTTCTACGCTCTGCATCTCGGAATATAAGGTAAACGTTTCATTAACCTTGTGCTGATAATATGAGTAAAGTCTGCTAAACCTTTATCATAACAAACAACAAACTGCCGGTCTTCTTCAAACGCCTCTACCACGCGTAATCGCTTACCACAATGCCATTTTATAATTGAAATTAACAGACGGATGAATCAAAGAAACCGCCAGCCCATTGTCGACCGGCCAAAATCGAATAAAAAAGCGCTCATCACAAGTCGGGGGACCGCTACACCCCGAGCACTCTAATAGGATCGGTTACACATTCAAATATGCATTTTAATGTATTTCCAATTGAAATAGTCAATTATTCCGTACAATGGCCGAGCCGGCTGATAATATCGCAATGTGTGGCATTCGTATTAACGGACAATGCTCGCCGGAATATTAGTGTAGATTTAATTTCGATGAAAAGAAAACTAGAGCCGCCTGCGACTAGTTAAGAACAGTATCATAGCGGGGCTTAATGCGGCCGCACAATTCGAATTTGTATCTGATAAATTTTCAATACGGTCCGGCAGCGTGTCAAGCGATGTATGTGCATTCTCAGGGAAGCTGTCAAGACTACAATAGATCCCCTCATCTGTTATTTCGCGTAACAAAGCTGCGAAGTGATATTGGAAATAGAATATTTCGCTCCGATACACTCTTTTATACCGTCAAATGTAAATAAGGGATGTAACCGATGCAAAGGGTTGTCGGGTTAAATCGCGGAATTAACAAGGCGCAAAAGCGCGACTTGCGGCCTGAAAGAGCGGCTACGGCATGTTCTTGAGGAGCTCCATTATCGTACTGTTAATTATAATTACTATTCAGGGTCGATTTTCAATCTCTGATTAAAGCAGAAATTAAATAATAATATTATACCGTGAAAAAAGTTGCTGTGTAGGTGACATTTTCTAGAGTGGAATTTAGGATGTGTAAAATTTCCAGGAAGGGTCTGAGAATGTTGGAAAGTTTAACACAGGAAACACAGGGAAGAAAGTGGCAATTTAATAGGAGAGGAAATAGAAGTGAGATAAATATGGAGGCAATATTTCACAGAAATGTTGAATGAAGAGAGCAAAACGGAAGTAGAGGATCAGGAGAAGATGATACTGGTAAGGGAAGAGTGGAAGTTGAAGAGCCAAAAAAGGAAATAGATATAATTACAGAAGCTTTAAAGAATAACAAAAGTCCAAGGAAAAACGGAATAACAGCAGAGAACATTAAGTACGCAGGAGATGATTTAAGACAAGGGATATACAAAATGATTCTAAAGATTTGGAGAAGAGAATGTATGCCTGAAAACTGCAGATACTATGATTATACCAATTTTTAAAAAACAGACTGTAGCAACTACAGGGGTATATCATTGCTAGATAGAGTATAAAATCATGGCAACTTCAATAAAACAGAGAATAGAATCTATAGTGAAACTACAGATCAAGCAGTTTTAGAAAGGGGAGCTTAACAACGGATCAAATCTTCATAGGATACCACACACCTAACCTAATTAGGCTATTAAAATTGACATTAGAAGATACTAAAAGCAAAGTACGAATAAGAGGTGCGTGTTCGAAAGGTTTTACTATTGACTGAGGACTGAGACTGCATGGCAGTGAAACTTGGATCCTCAATAAGAAGTCAAGAGAAAACCGGTTAAGGTGGCAAAGAAAGATCTTAAGAAGATTTCTAGAGAGAAAGAAGACGGATGAAGGCTATGTAAGGAGAAATATATATGTAAAGTATCAGGCATCAAAAATAGACGATGTTGTAAAAACCAGAATAGTACAGTGGCTTGGGCATCTAGAACGTATGGAATATAAAAGGACAGTTAAAATATTGTAGGGAGTAAACCTAACTACAAGAAAAAAAGTGGAAGACCGAGGAAGCGATGGAGAGAGATAATAGATCTGAGGGAGCAAAATGTAACGGCATGGAAAAGAGAGACGAAGTACAGAATAGAGTGGAGGAAAATTACGCAGCTCTGGCCCTAAAGGCCATTTTCGTGATAACAGTTTTACACACTATGATTTTTTATACGTTTTACATAAAACGTGTTAAAATTACTCTAGTATTATAAATAAAATATACTCAATTTCTGCTCATCTGCAATGATGTGTTAAAAGTACACCATTTTGTGTTTTATATCCCTATTCCTGACTGGTGGAGCACAACTGCTCAGTTGCAGTAGGTATATCAGTTGTTCCAACACACGTCACTACTCCATGTTGGTTGTGTAGTGTTGTTGTGTTCAGTTACCTCTCGTTCGTTGTGTTCAAATGGACAACATTTAAATAGAAGTTTGATCAAAGAAAATAAAACTAACTATAACAAATATTGCTGATAATTCTGATAAAGCTAAAAATAGAAATAAACCTCTTAAAAACATTAGGATTTCACTCTGACGTTTTAGATTACTTTGCATTCTGTTATTCTTCTACCTTTAGAGAAAGATAATAATGTTTAATTATTACTATATAGTGCATTATATACATCATTATACTTCCCTTCCCTTCCACTTGCCACACTTCCCATAAATTAGAACTGTATCCATCCTTTCGGCATTTGAATACAACACGTTTGTAAATACACCAAAAAATACGCGAAAATTTAAATTTGCGAAAAATTATTTCAAATTAATCACCGCATACGATATTGAACAACTTGCATTTGAATATAAAGAAATGCAATGTATTGTCCTTTTTCTTAAAACCTACCACCATTATGTTTGATTACAAAGGAGCATTTTTTGATAAAAAAAATCTTTTAACAGTCATGTTGAATCTATTATATCTGATGCCTCTAAAACATATGGATAGCTGTAGTCTTGACTTTACTGAGCCTGAGACTATTAAGCTACTTTTCAATATATTTGTACGCTCTAAGCTTGAGTATGCTTGCCTGGTATGGCATCCTATCTATAACGTGCATATTGGCAGGGTCAAATCCATTCAACGTAAGTTTCTAATGTCTCATTCGATTAGTAGACTTTTAAGTAGGCGTAAATATCATACGGCGGTTTTTTTGTTTAAATTATTACAAGATAAGATATATTGTCAAAGATTATTAGAGATGATTAGTCTTCATTGTCCTAGAACACAGTCCCGTGATAATGTAACATGTAAGACCTCGCACCAATATCTTGCAACATTCGCCTCTTTATACAATGTGTAATAACTGCGATGATCTGCGATTTCAGCTTGATATTTTCTCATGCAGCCTTAATGATCTTAAATCTGTCTATATAAAATAACTTTTTCTATTTTTCTGTTTTTTTTTCTCTTATGATATACTGTATTTATTTAGTGTTTATTTTTGTTTTTTTTCCTTCCCTCCTGTTCTTTAATTGTGTTTGCATGTAGAGCAGTGTATTTCAAATAAATAAATAAATATTCTAAGTTTTGACCAGCGTTCTTTGATGTTTGAAGTGTAAGCAACTAGCAATTCCAAATTCTAAGTTATGGTATGGCTTTAGTGACTAATTTTTAGTTGTTAACGTTTAACGGTAATTAAATAAAGAAATGAGGCGCCTGCGACTAGTTAAGAACAGTATTAAAGCGGCCCTTAATGCGGCCGCACAATTCCAATACATATCTGATAAAATTTCAATACGGTCCGGCAGCCTGTCAGGCGACGTATGTGCACTCTCAGGGAAGCTGACAAGACTACAATAGACCAACTCATCCGTTATTTCGCGCAACAAAGCTACGAACTGATATTGGAAATAGAATATTTCGCTCCGATACACTCTTTCATGCCGTAGAATGTAAATAAGGGATGTAACCGATGCAAAGGGTTGTCGGATTAAATCGCAGAATTAGCGGGGCGCGAGAGCGCGAGCTGTGGCCTGTTAGGACGGCTGCGGCTGCGGCATGTGCTTGAGGAGTTGCATTTTCTCACTAGAAATTAGAACTACTATTGAGGGTCGGTTTTCGACCCCTGCCAAAGCAATAGTTAAGTAATTAAACATGTAATAAATAACATGTCTCGGAAGACCACCATTATCCAAGGAACGATTCCGGCCGTAGGAGTTGTAATACCAATAACAGGTGCTGAAATTAATATACAGGCGGCCCAGAAATACCGCCCTCCCAGAGCCTAGCCTGAGAACAACAAAGGCAGGTCAAAGAATCCCAGCTACAGCTAGGGATGTGCACTTTAGTTCTGTTACTGGTAGCGACCAGTTATCTAGGTCACGGTATAACAACCCGGAAAATTACTATACAGTGTGGAAGAAAGGTATGAAATAAATTCATTATTTCAAACACTACGAAGTTTCATGAAATTTCCTCGGACAGGTCGATTTTGCTTTTTAAAAATACTCTTTTTTCTATACCAACGCATTTCCGACGTTCATTTGTTTTCGCGTGATGACGTCATCGGATATTTTTTTAAATAGAACCCCTATATTTTTTCATTGGATTCTTGTAGAGCTTAACTTGCTGAAAATACAGCAAAATTTTACTTGAAAAAGTTGTGCAAAACGGTAAATTGTGGAGACGTTCAAAATTTTAAAAGATCGGCCTGCTTTGATAAAATCTTTGTGCTTTGTTGAAAAATGATTTCAAAGTCAAATCTCGCCGATCTTCTTAAAATTTTGCACGTCCTCATAATTTACCTGTTTTGAACAACTTTTCAAGTAAGATTTTGCTGTATTTTCAGTAGAAAAGGCACTTTACCTGAAACGATAACAGTTTTCAATAGCTGCACTATTGCTAAAGTTGAAGGAATAAAGTGTTGAAATTATACATTTTGAATTCAACAAATTAAGATCTACAAGATGCCGATGAAAAATATAGGGGTTCTATTTAAAAATATCCGATGACGTCATCATGCGAAAACAAATGAACGTCGGAAATGCGTTGGTATAGAAAAAGAGTATTTAAAAACCAAATTCGACCTGACCAAGGAATTTTCATGAAACTTAGTTTTAGAAATAATGAATTTATTCTATACCTTTCTTCCACACTGTATATCAAATAATGCCTCGACCAGGTGGATTCCTTGGTAGGGAAAGAAAAATACGCAAATGTACAAAAATACACAAAAACACTGCCACGGGTTTATCGCCAAGGGATTACAACAGTTTGTTCAAAGTGGTTTACAGATGATTCGGCAAATTTCAAATGACTTAAGTCACGATTTACGAAATTGTTTATATTGTCAACATAATTTTCGACAGTCTGTTAAAAACAATATTTTATCTTTTAGTGTAATATATAGTGCAAACATTTAGTGTCTAGTTTTATTATTCTCAGTTGCATTGTCTTACATATTTTGATGAACATAATAATATAATAAATTTATAAATGTTACTGCATGTAATAACTACTCCGCAGATTAATGCACCGACCGGCATTGAATTACACCTGCAGTATTTGTGTGAACGGCCACTGACCCTTGTCAGCCACACCACCAGACACATACCGGTTTGGGCTTGTTAGCCCTCATCAGTATGCCATAGGTGAAGTGACCGATAATTGAACTGGCCGTTCTTTCATATGTATGTTCCAATATAAACCAAGTGAAGGTGATACATAAGTAAAAGTGAGATATAAGTATATTATTGTGATATTTAATTTGTTGGGCGCCAATTTATAGTGATATTTAATTTGTGTTGTTTGTTTTTTTAATGTTTTGCTCGTGTTTACTTATTTATTTATTTATTTATTCTGTACTGTTTTGTTTATGTATGTTTCTTTGCAGAAAAAATTAGTATCTATTGGGCTCCAAACCTGTGTAATATCTTTGTCAAATCCTATTACAACACACTGTTCATTATTTGAGCAAATAAATATCATTCCACAATTGACAATGTTTATTTCATAAAAGTTTGTTGTCTAATATTAAGAATATTTTAAATTTTCTATACATTTGCGGTTATAGGTAACAGATTTTTAAATGCAATTTCATATTAAGAATATAATGTTCGGCCAAACAGTGTAGCTTTTATCAGGCTGCGTCCATCAGCACCTTCAACGTTAAATTTAAGTTTTTTCCCCTGTATGTTAGGCAATTGTATGCAGATATTTAGGAACACATGTCTTTTGGCGGACAGACTACATGAATATAAATGGAAAAAATCTGAGGCAATTGTCTGTTATATGAAGACTTGATTTACTAGCCTACAGCTTTCTTTTTTATAATAGTGCCTAACAACGTTTCACCGCGGTCCTAAATGTGGGCAATAATGCGGCCGAAATATTATTCAGATCAATTTTTTATTTTTGAAAATATGGCTCTGCTGTTTAGTAAAATATATTTTTATTAATTCATTAAAACTTGCTCCATCTTAATACGAATTTCCATTGAGGAGAAATATGAAAGCGCGTGGACGTCTAAAACGGCTTTGTAAAATTGCGAACATTACAGCGTTAAGGGATGCCTATCTTTAGGAATTAAAAATTTTTAAAATCATAGAACATAATTTCTGAAATTTTTACTATTCAGTTGCATTCTATTAACTGATGTTCGCTGATGCTGATATACTAAATTGTAAAATGATCCTTATTCTGATGGTCCACAAATAACAATTTTTTTTATAGTAAATGGAATAGTGACTATTATTAAAACTCTATGGTACGTAACTTTATTGTTTTACGAAAATTCTGAGTACGATTGACTGTCTTTTTGTTGGATTTAATGGCTAGCTAGCGTTTATTTTTTAAATTTTGTGCACATATAATATACCAGTATTAACGTTGGTCTTTAGAGGTCTTCTACTGGAAATCTTCTAGAAATCCCTCATAACTGTGATATGGGGCTACAGATGTTAGAGAATGCTTCACCTACTGATGGTACTGCCAAATTCCTAGATTGGACCTCGATCTCGGTTTCTAATGCTGATCGCCTATTTTCTTTTAATGTTAGTATTAATTTTAACTTTTCTTTTTCTTGCTAATTTGCCTAATTTTCGTGAAGCTCTCTAAACCAACGCTGCACGTTGTTTCTTTTTTCGTTTCCAATCAACAAAACTTGTTTTTTTTTATCAATTTGATATCTTGATCCCTTGTGTTAAAATTTGCTTGCATAATTATGGTTCATACATATGATTTTAATGAATAGAGATGATTTCGAGGCACTGTTTTAATGTTTTTCACTGCACTGCTTAACCTACTACATTTTTTATGTATTTACAATTTTACTTATAGCTAAATGTTAAAATATTCTTAAATATTACTTTTTTTAAATTGTGATAGCTCTTGTGAAGCCCACTTTATGCTTGACATTTGTCCATGGCTATGAAATTTACTTGACATTTCTGATAATTTTATAAAATATATTTACTTTAAATGTTGATATTTTTATTATATTTGCTTGACTCCTGTCGATATATGTATGAAATTAGGTACTCTATGATCTGTACTTGTTCATTCAATATGCTTTGTTCTGAGTTTAAATCTGTTTTAGTTTATGTACTCCTCATAAATGTGAAATCATGTCCATTGGGACATAAATTTTGACTAGATCTTACTTTCTAAAATGTTCCATTTATTTATTTATTTAAGTATAATAATCTACCTATATACTCTGCATTATCCATCTTTATATTATTTTGTTCTATTCTATTGTATTTGAATTTTAACAGCAAAGATAATCCTTCAATAATATTTTATGATTTTAAATAAACATGTAAATTTTCATTAGTATTGAATGTCTAATATTTCATTTTGTCTCAATATAAATACATAAAAATGTCTATTATTAGTCGTCCGAAAAGTGAAAAGTAAAATCTTGATAATAACTAACTTTTACAGTTAAAATAAACAAAAGATCAGAAATTCACCACTCATTGCGAACAAACGTAACAGTCGTACAACAATTTATTCCGCAGAGTGAATATTCTTCGGGTGATTCGTTGAAAACTAATATAATTGGAATTTACAATTTTGCGGCATAGAACAAACGTTCAATCAATTAGTCGATTCAACTAGCTGAAACTTTCCGCTAATCGAAATTTTCATTTCAAAGGGAAATCGTTATTGCTTTTGTAGCCCGCAAAAATTGTATAGGATACGATTCGTGTGATTAGTTGTTTGCTCAAATGGTCAGCTAATTTCCACGAATTACAGTGTTTCCTTTCTCTTGCATAAATGATGATCAATGAGTGCTGCAATAACTGTCCTCCGATTCGTCCTTTGTGAGGATAATGCCGCATATTATTGTAACTACGGCTTTTTGAAATTCAAAGGAGAAGTATGAAATGTAATATCAAACTATCCTTGAAATAGTGCGATACATAAAGGTGTTTGTAACACGTATTATGAAAATATGGGTATAGGTACCTTCTGGTATTTTTTTTGAAGAATCAAAACCATGGAAATCGTTAGTTAGTTACACCACTCAATGAGTATAATGTATGATTAAATCGGGAGAGAGGAAAAGTATTTTTTATCACTCTGTATCCTATATCTTGCTGAAAAAATTTCTACCAAGATATATCACAACCTTTTAGAAAGGTTTATTGAATTTAGAAATTTTTTTGGATTGTCTTCTTGTATGTAAAATGTTTAGGTTTCTTGTAAAACAATTTCAATCTCAGCAATATATGTACTTATTGAATTACGATTTTACGAATATGGAAACAACAGGATTGGGGGTTGGTTTAGGTAAAATGTTTAGGTTTCTTGTAAAACAATTTCAATCTTAGCAATATGTACTTATTGAATTACCATTTTACGAATATGGAAACAATAGAATTGGGGATTGGTTTTAAAACTTAATTTTTTGTTTGGTGTCAATAGGATTCGGTCTGTGACAGACCGATTCATACAGCTTCAAAACCAACTCGTTGACTGCCTGGATGCAACGTTGCCAAATTTTAACATTTTCACTAATATTAGACATTATAAATAAACTTGACTACGTGCTATCTATCGCCATAACAATGACACTCTTTGAAACGACTTCGTTGGTTTGTGACTTCTTTTAAGTGCCATTGTTATTGCAATAACTTGTACGTCTGTATCTCGCTGAAGTCGAAGGAAGTGAAACTAAGCAACCAGCAGTACAATAACAGTCTCGAAGTTAGACTAAATCTATAAACTTTTTCTACCGCAACTTGAGTACAAAATTAAGTTGAGTATATTTTAAAATACACAAAGAACATAAGTTATACTTTATCTCATCGATATAAGGGATTAAAAAATGACATAAAAACTGTCATAAAAACAGCAAAGAGTTCCGCGTGTATCTTGTCAGTAATTTGTCAGCCGTAGACAGAATCGTATTTACATCATTTACCAATATTCACTCAATTTTGCTAATAATAATTTAAAATAAAATTAAGTATATAGTAAATAGTAACTGTTTGAAAAAAATAACAAGTTAAATACATATTTTGATTAAATGTTATTATGTAATTTTAAATTATTATTTGCCAGCAAGAACCACGAGGAGGTAGGAGAGTTTCTTGCCAGGAGGGTGGGATTAGGATTGGGTAGGGCAATGGTACATAAGGCGGACAAAAGGAAATAAGAAAAAAATAACTTATAAATTAAAATATACCTTCAAAGCGAAAGCATAAAAAATAATAACACAAAATAGTTGTACAAAAATATAATTTTGATGCATTTATATCCTAGTGATATATATTTCTCAACAACACCATAAAAAATACAGCAAAAAATGTACTTAAACGTTATAATAAGAAAACTACTAGCACTAGTCAGAGTCATTATTAATGTCTTTTGTATCGGATTCTTCATCGACAGGTATGATGACTCCTCCTGTCCTTTATTTGACTCAATAAATTGGTGCAGCTATACATATAATATACCTCAATTCTTTGTGACATGTTCGACGTATTTTCTCTCATTAGCTGATGTTTTTTATCCAGCTGGCTTGCGTCAAATTTTGGAAAGCTATTATTTGTTTGCTTGTACACAGTAATATAGAGGCAATCGTACAACGCTATGAGCCGCAGGCATCTCATCAATAACGTATTTCTTTGTAAAATTATTGATATTGACTATATTATGCAGCAACTCATCTTTCTTCAGACTAGCATCATCGTACGCAATATTATAGATTTCAATAAATTCTTAAATATACTTTTTTTGTGCAAGTGTGTGCATTTGGAATTCTTTCTCAAAGTATTGAATGGTATAGAGCGTGGCTTAATAAACCGTTTTTTCTAATGCTCTCTGTTCCTCTTCACTGTGTTCTATAATGTCATATACATTATATCTAATTAACTGAGCTTGTTCACTAAGAATGTCTATTTTCTATATATTCCGTCCTAATCTCCGCATTTTCTATATTACTATTCGTTTGATTTGTTTGATTTGATACCAGGTTGACGTTCTTCTGAGATCCAGGGTCTGAATATCCTCTCCATCTTATTAGATATGGAGTACCTTACACCACAATATTTTTAAGACAGAAAAACGAATAAATACTATAGATGCACTAAACACTAGATACATTAAAACAAACATTCGTTTATTTACGCACAGCAGTGAGTAGTACTCACAACACTGTTTAAACAATTATGCATCCACAACATTAATTTATATTGAGCCAGCGATAACAGTAATTAAAAAACACCTAGTATATCATGACGCACAAATTATTTTATGCTCGAGCCTGCGAAATCACTTGGCACTGAAAAGTACTGCCCTGTACTGCCAACAAAGTAAACAAGTAATGATCTAAGCTACATCGTTAACTGCCGTCTTTGTCTTCCTTACAATGTTCAGGAACGACGTATGTCGGCAAATTGGTAGACGAGAGACTGCATAGTTACCAAATTTGTTGCCTACGATTAACAAAATTAAACGACTTCCTAAAAACGTTAATACGAATTTGCGAAGTGCGAATAATGCGAAATGTCATATGTACATTTTGATATCTGTTAAAGGAATAAAGGGCCCATTTCCGTGATATATAAAAAGCGGTTACCTGGTTTATTTGAAATGTTACAACGTCGCATTCAAATGGCGGCACGTAGCCGTCCTGCCAATATAAGTTTTTATATTCGAGAAGTGGGTCTGATTAGAGTAAAGTAAATACTGATTGATGACGTGATATAAAGTATTTTCTTAATAACCATCGTCGGTTTGAGTAATATCGAGTTAGATAACTTAAATAGGAATCATATATAGAATTATGATAATGTACTATGCACTTGCTTACTATTATATTGCACCACTATATCCCACTACTTACTGTCGGGATCTTTTAAGAATTTTTGTATTCCCTTATATCGATGAGATAAAATATACTTATTCATTAAATATTTGTGTGTAGGTGTCAGTGTAGAGAATAAAAACAAGTTTGCTGAATTATTATAATTTTTTCGTTGCCCGAGTGTGAGAATTACACAGTCGCTCCGATATAGTTCAGCTGGAACTTTCCCTAGGTCTTTAAATGCAAATTTAAATTGAAACATCCTCTTTCCCTTGCTGTTCCTAGCCCTATTAATTTAAATCTCCACCAAGTTTTGCATCGCAAACTGACTTTGAAATATGGCCGTATAATTCATTAAATCAAACAACATAATGACAGACGTATGAATACAACCAAAGATTAAAGCCAATTACTGTGGTTCATTGCCATTTGTCACGGCATGGACTGTGAAATACAAAGTGACATAATTCTAGCTCCATACTTACTCCCAACAGGAAGTATAATTTTAGTAGATGCTAAAATATTGAATTTGTTCGTGCTGCTCGCGTGCATGCGAGTTTATGCTCTGCCGTGTTCAAAAGTGCAATAATAATGTGAATATTACATTCGGATTTTCTTGAAACGTCATGAAAATGCAGCCAACAAAGCATGTCTGCGCTAGCTGTTATGTGCACTGCAGTAAAATGGAACGATAATTTGTATAATTAAAAACGTGATGACCATTTAAAAATCAACGAGTAGATTAATACGAGAAAATTTGTTTGCTCATTCATTCAACACAGCGAGCAGATGGAAATAAAAACTAATTTCTAATATTTTCATTTTAATATTAAGTTAATGCATAAGTCGTAGCATTTTGAATGCAAAAAAATTCCACAATTGCTTACGATTGTCTCTCAATCAGATAGAAACTTATCAATAGGGTCATTGGTCAAACCCCAAATTACACTATTTGTCTAATTTTTATAAAGCATTTATGATGTGTGGTCAACGCAGAAAATCGTGCCTTTTTACAAACAAAATCGACGTGCCAGCGGATATTTTCGAAAACTTCTCAATTTAAAAAATAATGAATTTATTCGTTACTCGTAGTAGTATAACAGCATGCTCGGTACTGAAGTGATAGATACATGAACCTAATTCTCTTCCCTTTTCGTTCTGATTTTGGTCAATTGAAAGCATTTTCGTAATGCAGATTTAGTTAGAGTGCGTAGTCACATTTTGGAAATTTAAATCTGAATTATTGAAGTCATCAATACTAATGAAGAGGCCAATTAATAAATAATGAATTAATAAGTAATGCATAAATAAATAATAAATAATGCATTAAACATTAATAAATAATGAATTAATTAATGATTAATTATTAGATAACAGTTTTTCAAATATAATGTTTTGGAATTTTAACCATGATTAAATGGTATTGTAACTTTTATTGGAGTTACGTCTAGTAACGTAAATTTTGAGAATCCTTCAATTTCCCAAGTAGGAATATTTTGTCCACTTTTGATGGATACATTTTTTTTTATTAAAGAATTAAAAATTAATTAACAAGGCCATTTCTAAAGCTATGAAAATCTATTGAAAATCAAAATTGTCAGCGGCACTTTTCCTGGTACGACAAGAAGACTGCTCTTCTCGGAGTCATCTCCAACGTTTATCAACGGATGAACTTGTCAACTTCTCCAATTCCACTTCAGTAAATCAACCGGTGGGCAAGTTAATAAACTGTGTATATTTTTTATAGATTTATTTTATTTCAACCCATTTTGACTAAAGCAAAATCTATTATCCTCCTACAGGGGTAGAAAGGGCAAACCGAACAGATTACTCTGTAGGTGGCGCCCAGGTATAACATTATTTTCTATTAGTTTGCTATTCAGGAACCTACGACATAAAAAGTGCCCCGACTAATAGAGCAGCCGTCCGCAGAATTGATTATTTATCGTTTATAGCAATCGATAGGTAGCAATGAATTGGCGCCCAACGTGGGGCCCGAACCCAAGACTCTGAGATTAAGAATCTTATGCTCTCATGCTGGTTTTTGTCACCTTTTGGTTATGTTTTTGAAATCAGAATCAAGTTGAGCTTGTTTATATTACAAAATAAAGCAAATTGTATGTGGTTATGAATATGAATCCACTATTATCAGTAGGTACCGAATATCACAGACGCACATGCCTATTAAATATACATTTTCCACGGCTCTGTTCAGCAGAGGACAACTGCGGTTTTTTGCTACTTCACTTTACCCAACTCTAAACTGCATTGGCGACACAAACAGGTGACATTCACGAACCTCTGCCACGCAAAAATTATAACTGATAAGATGAAGAAGAAAATGGAGTCGCGTGCGTCTGTTCCAGATGCAGTTAACGGCGGGCTCGTCTGCATAGGAAAACGGTCCCGAACAATGTTTGACTTATTCCGCCGGTAACGTATTAAACGGGAATTTGAACTGCCAACTTTTTAGCTGTGCCGAGTGTGCTGATTACTGCGGTTGGACATTTATTATAAAATTCTAATAATTTCATATTGATTACACTTGGTGTCGAGCTTGCTGTTTATAAAAATGCAAATTTAATTATTGTTTGGTTCTGTTATTACTTAGTGGTTCTAATGCTCTTCATCTCTTGTCATTGAATATACATTCAAAACAAAATTATTGACCTAAATACAGTAGGTTAAGACTCGGATTGTTTATCACTGAATAGGTATTTCTCGGACTGCTTTTTGTTGGCAGCACGAGGGTCTTTTTGTTACTGTCTGGATTTAAATACAGAAAACCTTTCAGACTGGCTTATTTTGATTTTGAAAATATTTTTTGCGACATTTAGTCTTTTTTTAAATTTAATTTAAATTTAAATCACACTATGACCGAATCACTCTGTATAATAATTTATTCAGGGCACTTTATCATTGTACTAGGACATTTCGGTACAATACAATATCTAAACTTTGATTGCTTTGTTTTAGTGTTTTATTTCGAAGTGAAGAATTCACCAAATCAATTTTGAAGTGGTACATTTCCATTTAAGAAAATTTGTCGAAGGTTACTTGATAGAGAGCGAAAGAAACCTTTACATCATGAAAGAAGTCGGCTGATTTTGAAATGTTACCAATATTGTATCACTCAGTCTCAATATAATTGTTCGCAATAAACTGCAGCAGTGATGATTACGTTTCTAGGAAACAATTCATAGTAGATGATGCTTTCTTTGATGTACCAGATGGGCATCATGAACTTACACAAACGATTACCAAATTTTGGTCTTGAATATGTATTTCTGTGAAATTTTCCGTTGTTTTCTATTCTTAGTATTGACTTAAATTGACCATTTTTCAGCTTCATTAAAAATCTGTCTCAAAAGCGCTAAATGTTGTTGACGAGCTGAATCATAACTGTCAAATGTTGACAAGCTGATATACACGCATGTTTTTTAATTTTCTCTTAAAATATGCAATACCTTTATCAATTGTCATACAATGATTGACTGGTCATAATCTATTTACTGGCCAATTTTCTGATTGACTCAATAGGATCAACATAAATTAAAGCGTTCCAATGACCTTCATCAATGTCGCAGTCTTCCAGAGGATAGAGAATTGTTCATGTCAAAATGACTTTTTTTAAAATGGGAAAATCATTTTCACGTTGCACTTTCTTGTATGAGTTCATTTGGATAAATAGTGCAAATGGTTTTAGCATCATTCTATGCTTTAACTTCCTCATTGAACTCAAACTAAGGAATCTCTAGAAAATATTTTTTTTTACTACACTCTACTGAATAATTTCAAAAAGCAATATTAACATACCTAACAAGTGCAATGCAGTCTTGCTGTGCAAACCAAAAACTCTACAAACTTATTTTTGATCTTATGCAGGGTGTTAAAAAAAGAGTGTAAAATATTTAAGGAGGTAATAGTATGAACTAAATTAAGCAGAAAAGTCTCATTAAACATGGGTCCGCAAAGTAACGGTTGCGGATATATGGAATGTTTTATGTTTTCTAGCCCCTTTTTTATTTTGCAAAAACGTTGTGTATTTTATAATAGTTGGTTGATGTTTAGTGAAATAAACAGTACGTATTTGACAGTTGTTCTCAGTACACAAGTTCTCTTTCGCTATGCTGGTTACTCAAACGCAGAATTAACAGACATGCATTTCAAGTATGGTCGTGCTAATGGGAACGCCACCGAAGCGCGACGTCTTTATGTTGACGCTTATCCAAATCGCCATATTCCTTCACAACGCATGTTTGGAAGAATTCACCAAAGATTGCGTGATACCGGTTCCTTGAACAAACAGTGCCATTTATCCGGAAGACCAAGGTCGGTATCCACTCTTAGAGCAGAAGAAGAAATTCTAGCACCGGTAGAGCAGATTCCAGGTACGAGTGTGCGGAGAATATCAGCCGAGGTAAGGAATTAGTGGCTCTCTTGTTTGGAGAATCCTTCACGGGCAACTGCTTTATCCATACCATGTGCAACGAGTACAGGCACGTTTGGTTTTTTTTTCGCTGGTTTCTACGTCATGATGCTGAAGACCCTCGTTTTCTTGCAAACATAAAATAAAATGTTTGAAATACGAATAGTGGTCCATATCTCCGCAACCGTTACTTTGCGGACCCATGTTTATTAAAACTTTTCTGCTTATTTTGGTTCATACTATTACCTCCTGAAATATTTTACACTCTTTTTTTAACACCCTGTATATGTAGCCGCTACCTCCAATAACTCTTATAAGGTTTTCGATTTAATATTAAACGATTTAGAAATGTTTTATTTCCATGTATCTACCAATTTAAATATAAATTTCATGTGCTATATGCCTAAATAACAAGCTTGTAACAAAAAAATGTAATTTAGAGTTAGGGTTCTCAAGTTCCTAGAAGAATATTGTTTGCATTTTTTTTGTAAGGAAATAATTTCAACATAAGGTTGCTATCGTTTTAAAACGGTGGTGTGTTCAGAATTGTTATTTTAGGATTAAATTTCCATTCTCCATTTTATAGGAAAAATATACACAAAATATAAAAGAGTGCCTATATGTTACTTTGATATAAATATCAGAATGCGATGTTTCTACTATAATATCAAATTCAATAATACATAAACTATTATTTCATTGTGACGTCAATGGTAAAGGACCAAAATGTATAAGCAATATTATATGACAAACCAACAACAATGAGATATATTACGTTAGAATATGTTAAATTGGATTTGTATTTGATAAAAATTAAATAATATTGTATGAAATTCGGAATCTCTTGTATGTTTTTTCATGAACTGCATTGATGAATACATCTCAGTACACACAATTATTTGATAAAATTAAAACATGTTAATTGTATTCATCTCAGAGTTGTTCAGTTCTAAAATATTTCAAATTTCTGTTCTTAACGTGCAAACTTCACGTCGCGTGCCTAAACCACCATTATTCCGCAACATACATTATTTATTATTTTACATTTATAGTTTTCGTGATTGCGCTAGTAGTGGTATCTACTAAAACCTGATTAGCAATTTTGGTCTCGACATAACCCTTAGCGACTGTCGTTGATTTCCAACCAGCATGATGCTTTAGTGTCGTGATATCCACACCAGCATCTGCCAGTAATGTAGCTGAAGATCTTCGTAAGCAGTGACCAGTATAACATGCAGCATCAGGTAATTTTAAATACGAAGCTACTACACTCGGAATTTTTCCCATGGTATACTTGACAACTGGCTGCGAACTACAATTTCCTGCTTTGTAGTACAGAAAAAGGCGCTTATGCTTGACGTGGGGAGGACGAAGGGACAGGTATTTTCGAAACAATTCAAGCATATTTCCCACATCGGTAACCAGAAAGGTTCGTGGAATCTTTATCTTAGTGTTTGGAATTTTTACAATCAAGGAAGAGCCTACATCCTCAATATCATCTACAGTTAAATTGACTAGTTCATCAGTTCGACAAGCTCCGGCAATCCCCAGAATTAATCCAACCTATAAAAAATCAAAATACTTAATAATTGAAATACCTAACAACAAAAGTAATCTTACCTTAATCATTAAGAATTCTTTGTCATCTGCACTTGATAGAAAACGGTCGATTTCACCCTTTGTCAATATTTTCGATTTTTTCGCTTGATATCCGTCACCGGTTCTTTTCAAAATAATGCGCCCATGATGTGGAAGACTTGTAATTCTTTACATTTTCACTGAAGTATGCCAACAAAACATTCTCGCTGTATACTTGAACATTTTTCTCGGTGCACCACTTTTTGTAGGCTATATCGTATAATGATCTTGGCTTCGTAGGCAGCAAATTGCTTATTGCAATATTTGCAGCCTCCACAATCTCTTCCGACTCACAATAATTATTCCTTGTGCAATTAACAAACTTTAAACTAAGCCAAACTAGCACCTTAATTTGACAATTCTTTTTGTTTGTTTATTTTGTAGTTATGACAATAACTCAACGACTACTAAATAAATGCTCAAATGCGAATACAATAATTCTGGTGCTACTTACTTCATAATGACAAAATATGTCTTTTTAAGTTAATGAGACCGTGGAAACAATAGTATATACCATTCGGGAGAGATGCTATTTTGTCCTCGGCGCATTGTAACCCTCGGGCTCAAATTGCACCTCTGCCAAAATAACGCATTTCTCAGTATTAATTACTCATAAAACTTCAATATGTGTGACGCAGATTCAAGTGATACTGAAAATTCTGAAATAGAAAATGAAATAGAAGCTGCCCCATATACATTGATTCTTCAATAATTGAAGAAATTGTACCAAAAAACTTGTGCAAAATCTGATATTTGGTGTGCTGAAAAAATAGGTATGTGATATTTCGGAGAAAGTTATTTTAGCGTACTTGTCCCAGTTATCTCTAAAACGTGCATCCTTTACATTATGGAGTAACCCATGCTGCAAACTACAATTTATTTGAATACAAATATGGATATTAGTAAATATACCAATGTTATGTGCTTTATTCAAAAGGAAATCAAATGGTTATAGACCCAAAAAATGCAGAATATTTTCCAAGGAACAGGTTGAAAGGTTTATCAAAGAGGCATATGATGAAAAGTACTTATTCCAAAAAGTTGTCTTGATAGTTGGCATATTTGAAGCCTGTGGGAGAAAACAATTTTTTACGTACATAGAACATTGAAGATGCTGTCGTTCATTAAAGTGACTAATCCCAATACCCAAAACTAAGATTCCTAGATTATTTACAATACCAGAGGGAGATATAGAAAGAGTCAATATTTTGGAAATTTTAGGGGAGTTTATGTCCATCCACCATTAATCACAACCGATTATTTATGACGTACAGGAATTCAAAATGTACAAATGTACAATTCTTAAGAAGATTGGTGAATTTTTTAGATTACCCAATGTTACTGAGTATTATAAGCACTGCTTTAGACGATGTTCTGCAAGCTTCCTTGCAGATGCAGGAGCCAACATATCGATACTCAAGAGATAGGGAGGTTTTCGTTCGACTTCTGACAGATAGGTACATAGAAAAATTCTTGGGAAAAAAGAAAATACCACCTTCATTCCAAATACTCATTGCACCAGCAGCACCGGGTTGCAGGTGTTATCTTCTTCCTATGTTGTAGTTATACGAAGTGAGAAAAAAATATATGTTTACCTAATGTTAAATTTTCCTATTTGTAAGATTTTTAATATTTACAATAAATAAATAATTCAAAATTCACTAATTTTATTTTACTCTTACGCACATGTGCGTAAAAAATGTTTTAAGCACATGCGCCCGTCATTTCGATACTGAAATGATAATCTAAATGTCATTTTTATGCAATGATATTAGATGCAAAATATTTTTAAATAGTTTTCAGAAAGTGTATATTAATTTTTTGTTTTACCATATTTGTACATGTATATTGAATATTCCCAAACTTTTTCGAATAAGCTCTGAATCACCTTGTATACGTATAGAAAACTTTTGCACCTTTAAATTAATATTATATATCACAAGATGATATTGGATAAATCTCAGAGATCTTTATTCATGTTTAGAAGAAGCGACACACATTTACACTAATTTTAAAGGAAGTCTGTGATTTCCCTGAGCCGCTATAAATTTTCGTAATCTTAACCCTGTATATTTTTAAACTGAACCTTCAAAGGTTAATCCCAGTTGTATAAAATTCTACACGATTCACTTGTTATTTTTATCAGCCGACTTGATAATCCCTCGCGTCTATTTTGGTGACGAGTTCTGATTATCGCTTTAAAAGGATTATCAGAGCCGCACGTTCCTCTTGTTTGTTGTGGGTTACCCCTTGAAGTTTATTTTTATGATATGAAAGAGTGGAGAAACTGTTTGAAGAAGCTAAGCTGACTATAGATGGCGTAATCAACCTTGGATATGCCTAAAATATGTGAGCAGAAAATGCAAAATACTATATTAGTCCAAAAAATTGTTTATTAATATAATTTTGTTCCTATTAAAATGAAATACATATTATTATGTACGTAATACTGACATTTTAAATGTGCCTTATGTAAAATAGTATTACCTAAGTTGGAGTCATGAACTAGAGAAAAAGTTCTAAGAAAACGGAAAAGATGTGGGCCGGTTTTGTATTTTGTGAGAAGTAGTATTTCAACGAGCATATAATGATGGCTGTAAGGCACGAGGGTGAAGTGAAGTGTAAATCAACCTAGTGAATTTGAGCCATTATATGCAAGTAGAATAACATACTTAAGCAAACTTTTTTCTGAAAACATTACACAATATTTTGACACATAACTTGGAAATGATATAACATAAAATTCAAAACTGTCAAAACACCTTATTTTCCAGTTTGATGCTGTAAATCACCCGAGTGAATTTGAGTCATTATGTGCAAGTAGAATACTATACAAGGTGTTCAAAAAAGAGTGTAAAATATTTCAGGAGGTAATAATATGAACCAAAATAAAGCAGAAAAGTCTTAAAATAAACATGGGTCCGCAAAGTAACGGTTGCGGAGATATGGACCACTATTCGTTTTTCAAAGATTTTATTTTATTTTATTAGGAACAAATCGGCAAAGGAAGCTTTTAACAAATAAAAAACAAAGTTACAGAAGATGTTCAAAGTGTCCTGCGTCCATTTCCAAGCAGGCACGGCATCTTCGTCTCAACGATATCCGAACTCTTTCGAAAACACCCTCCTTGGTTTGGATTTCTTGTATTAAGTTTAAAATTAAATTTCATAAAATTTGCATGACGTTGACTATTGTTATCATTCAGTACATCATAAAAAAGAAATTAAACTCAGAGCACCATATAAAAAATAAAAGGTGAAAGTCGATAGATTAATTTGATATGCATATTGTATGCAAACGAGTAACATAATGAAAGATATTCCCATTACAAATAAATCATGTCCTAAAAATTAAATTGAAATGTCAAATTATAATAATCAATTCTAGAACTGTCAAAAGTAAAGGTGACTTTACAAGAATCCCTTGAACATGACCAAAAACACTAAATAAAGACTATTTTCCTAAATAAAATAAGTAAAATTGTATAATAAAGATAAAAGGACATTTAAAAATGTATTAGTTATAAGTTGTGTTGTGAAATTGTGCATAAAAAGACATCCAAAGACTGTGGAAAAATCATGTGAATGGACCTTTTAACATGGCAATCTGCAGCAAGGAAAAAAAACAAAGAAGTTGTTGTTAGTTACGGCTTGGGTTGAGAGAAGAGCAACAGCATTGCGAGAGCTCCTGAAATTATACAAAATTTATTAAAAACCAACAAGTAAAATCAAGAAAATATCGACTTACCAGCTAAATTTACCATTCTACATCATCCAGTAAAGTTTTTATTGCCACTACAGAAGACATCAACCGTATCCTGGGAAATTTTGCAGTTCCATAGAATCCTACAGGATAGTTTCCAGTTTCCAGGCAGTTTCCAGTTTCCAAGCAGTCTCCAGTTTCCAAACAGTCTCCAGGAAGGAAAATAATACATTCCTAACCTCAGGTACCTTAAAAAATATAAAGTGCACTATAAAAATATCTATAGCTATAGTAAATTAAAATCGATTTTAACTATTTCAATCTTTGTAAAGTATAAGAATAAACTACCTGTATAAAACCAAGTCGAACTCAACCAATATAACAACCACATTCAATCATTTCATTGCAACTAATTATATCTGTCAAGCAAGAACGGCCATTTTAGAATATATTATGTTCTGTAGGAATGCAACCAACATTACAAAAATAAAGAATATTTTAGCATAATTTATAAACTTCAATTAAATTCAATATCCAAGTTTTAAATTACAGTAGTTTGAAAAATTATCATTAGAGAAGTAATAATAAAAAGAAAATATTCTTTATTGTTTTTTAAAATTGATTCTAGAACAAAAAATTTGTTAATCTTTCAAAAGTGTTACTATTTGTTACAATATAAAATAAAAACCCTGTATATTTTGAACCGACTCCTGATTTAAGTTTCTTTTGCTCTTTTGATTTATAAAACTGTGTCTAGCAAGGGATAAACAAAAATTGGTATAAATAAGGTAAGATAAAAAGAAAAAAAATTATATTAAAAAGGTTTGTATTGAACGAAATATAGCTGAAAAACAACATACACTCACAAAACATAATACATAAAAGGATCATTGGCGCCCAACAAAAATTAACATTTAAACTTTAACATTAAATACACAATAAAATATTCAAAATTAAAATAAATAATAAAACAATAAATTAAAATTAAAATTAAAAACATACACACACACATAAATATTTACAATATATTACTTTAAAAAATATCTATTTAAGGTCTATAATTCTACAATAAATATTTAACTACTTCAACGAATTAATTATTTTATTAGAATTGTTAGAAAATACTTATTTTTATGGATAATGTAAATACTACCATCGAATTATTGAAAATAAATTAAGAGATTCAGAACAAGGCAAATACAGTTACAACTTAATTTAAATATGAAAGATTTACGATTCATACGAAAGGCTTTACGTACATAAATTTTATATAAGCGTTAAAATACTACTACACCTTTCTAAGGAAACATTATGTCCGTAGTTGCCGCAACTACCAAACTACCAGGTGATGATTTATTATCAAATTAATAAAAATCAATTGTGGCACAGCTCCTTTTAAGCATATAACGGGGTGTGGGCGTAGCAATTCCGACTTGTAATAATAACAGCACAGAACGTAGAATTTTTTGTTAACACAATCAAATCAATCTCGCTTTGACAGCGCTCCGGAACTACTGTTAGGATTGTATCTGATTTGCATTTTCGCCTGGGAATTCAAACTGATTACACAAATGACGTTTACTGGTAATACATCACTATTGTGATTTGCTGCGTTAACCTTAAGACGTATATGGATTCTATTCAGCTCTAGTTCTGGTTCCATTATACAATAGAATTCAATATTACATTCCCAAGATATTGATGTTGAAAACTGAGGGTCCGAGTATACATACATTTCTTACGTATTCTTACTGAACATGAATCTGAAATCAGAAATATGGTTGACACATCGAAATTCCGTAAAAATCCAGAAAGATATTTTAAAGTCATTCTTATATATCACGGAAATTTAGTCTTGACTCAAAATTCATTTCACCAGATATTTAGCTTAAGAAACAAAACCACAAAATCTGAGATGTGCAAAATTTCGAAACGTCATAAACCAAAAATTAAACTCCGAAATCTCATAACCAAGATCAGGGCCAGTACCTTAGTCTTTATAACCACATAAAATTTGGAAAGTGAAAACTTTTATACGTGGGAGCCTCTTTAATCACACAGTTCTTGTAGAGCACAAGATCTAATCAGAGTTGGTATTCAAATGCGCTATGTGAGTTAATACTTTTTTGCAAGACAACCAAAAATGATCATAAATAAAACCAAAGCACCCTACCTGAATGATTTGAATATATTATTTCTTGCTATAAGAGAATATGAACCGCATATTACTATGTAATCTGTTTTGGCTAGCTGGTTGCCTCCAGTTACAACATTAACGTTCACTTTATCACTCTAGACAACCGTGGTTTTCTGAGACGTCTTGTAGTAGCGTTTGCTACAGGACCCGTGCTTCCAAATGCTTTGCCGCTCTTCACTATAGACATCTTCAGTGGTGACACCGGAAAACCTTCCCCGTGAGTGAAAGACATCCAGCAGTAGGCTTCGATACCATGATTATAGCGTTATGGGGCTATGAATTTATGGGGTTTTAGAAGCCTCCATATCTTTTGTTTTGTAGCATTGGATCGCTGTTGTTTAAAATTACTGCTTTACAGAAGTTATAGAGGCTTCAAATGTTTGATTATAGGGTTATGAAGTAATGTATATTGTTTCTGCAGGTACTCTAGTTTTAGTGTTGTTTCCTTAGCTATCATAAATATTTAAATTTCAATAAATATTTCCAACTTAATGTTTATCGGGAAAAGTTCATGAGAAAAGTATAATATGTTCCTCAGCTCTTACCACTTTCTTTTTTAAAAATTGCGTAACCTGAAAATGACTATGGACTGAAACAACTGATATGTTACTTGTTGCCAAACCATTAAAACTAAATATGAGGAGAAAGTTAAAACCATTGGAAAACTACTGAAGAAGTCGATTGATTTTCACGACCTTCTTCCTACAAAGACCATCTTAGATATAACTGAATGTATCGCTAACATGGAGAACCTACTACACCACCAAACGTATAAGGAAATCAAAAATACATAGGGTCTGATCCTAAAATTTTCTTAATTAAACTTTGGTGGCTTTACAAGGTCCGCAAACCAAACGTACCATCTCGATCAACAGTGAATACAGTTAAATCCGTCATTCACCTACAAGATCTAGTAGAAAAGACAGAATAACATCCAAATCCGAATATGTCGATTTGATATCTTCGTAAAACCTTCAAAAAATTGCTCCAATTCTAAAAACAAAATATTGATTTGCTGTCGATACATTCATCAGAATAGATATTTGTATAGCAGATTAATTGAAAGGCTTTTAGACAATATTACTGAAATACATAGGGACATAAGCTACACGAAGAATTTGAAATGAAACAATATATTTTCTTTCAACAACCTTATAAACAGAAAAGTGAATGACGCACTAGGAGACAAAATATTAAATTAAAGATGACTTAGAAATATTAGCAACCTTGTCCTCTAGAGGACACAAAAGCGCAACTGACAGATCAGATATAATTTGATATAGAGTGATTTTATTATGCCGTGACCTAGGTAGCTGGTTGCTACCAGATACAGAACTAAAGTGCACATCCATGTATTCAGTCTGCCCTGGTTGTTCTCGGACAGAACGGCTCGATATCTCTGGGTCTGTCCATATATTGTAGCTTCTGTAGTTGGTACTACGACTGCTGCGGTCGGAACCGTTCTTGGGATAATGGTGGCCTTCCAAGATGTCCCGTAACCGCCTCTGTAACTGTCGGATCCCATGCTTACGAACGTATATAAGTTAAAGATTGTGTCCTAGGGTGCCATCCAGTTTTTTCTTTAAAAGGTTATTTGGATAAGAATGGATGAACTAATACATTAGACACCGGTATATGTCTGTCGCTTTTACTGATAAACTATCGTCACCATTTGCTATATACAGAGTGTCCCATAACTTATGGGCCATAAAGCAACCGGAGATAGTAGACATAAAAATATGTCTTTTGAGCCAAACTTGCCTCAGTAATATGTTACTATTTAAAGAATTACAGAGAGTTGAAAATTAAAATAAGTTTTCGAAAAATGATGATAACTTTAAAACAGTTGAAGATATTGAATTCAAAATTGGTATAATTGGTTGTGGGAGCGAGAAATACGAATTTGGAATTAGTTTCAAGATATTTCCTAGAGGGTGCTTTGTGTTGAGTTAATTCACTAATACTTTTTTTTACCTGTACAGTTAATAGAATTTATAATTTGAACTATAAAAGATCCAACATTTTTACGTAAAAAAAGGACTCTTGGTCGATCTCAATATCTCAAGCTGTTATCCAGATTTTCACGATTGAATGTGTCATTGCAGATTATGTCGATGGCTGAAATATATTTAAGTGTGCCTTGAATGTTAACAAAATTTGTTACAGTGACAACTGTCAGTGTTATCTACCTTTTCATGTGATAGCTTAGCTAGTTAAAAAATATTTTTTTGCAATATTCAGGTACAAGAATTTTTGTGTTGAGTTAATTCACTAAATTTTTTTTACCCATACAATTAGTAGAACTTTTATACTTTAAATTACAAAAGACCCAACATTTTTACGTAAAAAACACAATATAATTTATTCACAATAATAAAATAATACAAATTCATTTTAATTTACTAGTAAATGTTGAAATTGGCCACCGTTTAGCAAATCATAATGTGCAATCTTTTTTAATAAGAAATTTTAATAGTTCTTTTATATACGCTATTTAATCCAGAAGTGTTTAAAAATATGTATGCAGAAAGGCATTACAACCTTAAGTGCATATTTAGATTCAAGAAACGTACTTTTAAAATACCCCGGAAGTCTTAATCCTGCTATTTATTCTGTATATGTGGCAGAGCTATGGTCATTTATTTCTTGAACCAAATCACGTCTAGGAAGTATGAGCCAGGCGACGTAATTCTCCCATCGCTTACAGGAAAAACCATTTTTCCCTTCAATACAAACATTAGCCCATTACAGTCACTAACACTCCGATTTTAACATTCGACATTTAAAGCGTCGCGTTTGTATTTAGAAATGTATTAGTTCTAGAATAACTTGCACGATCGAAATCAGCAGTGGTTAAACATATATTTCCCATATATTAATATTAATAATTCCTAAAACTGTTTTAATATTAATAGTGGCCATTTTGGTCCAGGAAAATTAGGAAAAATAGCGGAAATTTTTAGGCAAAGCAGATATCGAGATGCGGTTTTCTGCATTGTGTTCAGGAAGGTCCCGGGAAAAAAGTCTATATCGTCTGGTTTAGCCATTTTTTGAGAAATGCCTTCTGGGCCGGAAAATGCATTACACCATTATAGGAACGACTGGAAACTCGGAAAAATCGCTAGGAAATCTTTACCCGTGGGTTTTCGGGGCTGCCGAACTCGATTCTGGCATTAGAATTAATTACCCTGGAATGCACGGGGGTGGCTCTGTGGGGGTGCACGGGGGGTGAATTGGGGGAGAAATGGTTGCGTGCATGAAACTCGCTCCAAACTCATTACTCGGGGGTTTTTGGGGATACCAAATTCAATTCTAGCATTAGATTTCCCCGGGGGTGCTTGTAGGTGGCTCTGTGGGGTTGTCTGGGGGTGATTGGGGGAAAAATTAAAGTTTATAATGAATAATTCAACATTAATAAAAACTCCTATTTGTTATTTGAATAAAGTATTAATTTCATAATTTGTGATTTTTCACTTTCTCCTATACCATTTCCCACAGAGCCATCCCCGAGCGCCCCAGGGAAAATCTAATGCTAGAATTGAATTCGACATCCCCGAAAACTCCCGAGTAACGAGTTTAGAGCGCTTCCCATAGACTATGCAATTTCCCCCCCAGAATGACCTCCCGGATACCCCCGTAGAGCCGCCCCCGGGTAATTCCAATACCAGAATTGAATTCGGCATCCCCGAAAACCTCCGAGTAATGAGTTTGGAGCGAAATTCATGCACGCTACCATTTCTCCCCCAATTCACCCCCCGCGCACCCCCACAGAGCCACCCCCGTGCATCCCCGGGTAATTCTAATGCCAGAATCGAGTTTGGCAGCCCCGAAAACCCACGACTAAAGATTTCTGAGCGATTTTTCGGAGTTTCCAATCGTTCCTATAATGGTGTAATGCATTTTCCGGCCCAGAAGGCATTTTTCAAAAAATGGCAAAACCAGATGATATAGACTTTTTTTCTGGGATCTTCCTGAACACAATGCAGAAGACCGCATCTCGATATCTGCTGTGGCTAAAAATTTCCGCTATTCGGTCGATTTTGATCTAAATGCCCTGGACTATTTTACAAGTTATTGAACTCGTTTGCTACAGGCACTTATGACTATCAAATGTAATGTTTATTTGTTTTGTTTGTTTTTTTGACAAAGTGTGGAAATTTACAGAAATCTGTAATGAGTTCAATTCGTACAAAATAATAAAAAAGTTAATAAATAATAGCAGTTTTGTCATTCGATTATTTTCAAGAGTAACAGATAAAATCAAAACACGAATGTGACGTCGATTTGAACGTTTATGTTCGTCATGATGACAAAATGTTGTAGTAGAATGACAGATGAATGCAATAAACATTTTATTGCACTAGTGCAATAAAGAACCACTTTTTCCACTAAATGTAGTTCAATAAAGTTTTGTTTTTTGCATGAACGTAGAAAAATTGATTATATTGACCACTATATAAATACACTTTTTCCATAATGTGGTAAGTCACTTTCTAAAAATCTAACAAAGGAAGACTACAAATAAAAAAAGTAAATATATGAAAACAATATACAAAAAACTTAAAAACCATACCAAAATAAAAAACCAGCAATTTAAAGCTGGTGATACATACATGCAGCACGTATGTACATACATATTATGTGTATACATTTCTTAATTCAGAATGTTACCAGCGATTTGTGAAAACGTGCATTAATAAAATGTTGATGATAATAAAGCTACATGGAGCCAAAATTGGAATTTAGATATTGAATGTTTGTAATAATTATAATATTTACCTATGAACATAAAAATCTGGAGTTGCTACTACATATACACGTAAGTCATTAAACACTGGCGTCACAAAAACTTTAGTGTTTTACAAACATGTCAAATTATCATAAAAATTGCTCTACTTGTTCATGACACACTTTGCACTGAGCTAAAGCTGAAGTTCGGCATTGCTTGAGCCGTGCTGGTAACAATCTAGCCTTAGTATTTTGTTCTGTTGAGGAAAATGGCATACAAGTAGAGCAATTAATATGATAATTTGACATGTTTGTAAAACTATTTCTCAGAAACAGTTGAAGATAGGTATAGGATATGCTTTATAAAAGATGCTTGGAATTTTGAGTAGAATCCAAATATCCAATAATATACAGGGCGTTCCATTTAAAAAAATATAATTTAGGTTAAGATCTCTCAAAATCATTGGTTTGTTTTTTTTTCAAATAAGAAAAAACTTGCTAGTCTACTATGTAATATGGTTTTTGTTTCATTCCGATATCTTTAAAAACAGAAAAGTTACAGCTGATCAAAATGTTATCAAAGTTATTGAAACGCACTGTACATACATATGTGTATACATTTCTTAATTCAGAATGTTACCTGCGATTTGTGAAAACGTGCATTAATAAAATGTTGATGATAATAAAGCTACATGGAGCCAAAATTGGAATTTAGGTATTGAATGTTTGTAATAATTATAATATTTACCTATGAACATAAAAATCTGGAGTTGCTACTACATATACACGTAAGTCATTAAACACTGGCGTCACAAAAACTTTAGTGTGTACAAAAAGTAATTTCAATATTTGAAATCGCCTGTCTAGAGACTACAGTGGCCCAGCGATATAAAGGTTGAAAATACTACAACGTCAATAATGTTTTACTCGGAAAGGATTTTATACATTTTTTGTTGCTATATCGACTCAATTTTTCATGACGCATCTATTCTCAAATTCTTTTAGATAAGTGAATCACCCTGCATACAACGTTATCGTAATTTTCATTAAAAAACCTGTCTTATTTTTTCGAAAAGTATACTAGACATTAACCATACAATTGACCATTTTTGAAGAAATTGCATTTGACCAATCAGTTAAATTGTTCACATCAAGAATTTTTTTTATAGGCTTATACAGGGTGTCCAGAAACTCTCCTGACAAACGAAGACCGGAGATTCCTCAGATAATTTTAAGACAATTTAACCCAATTCACCTAGTCCAAAAATGCTTCCTAAGGGAACTAGAGCTCTTTGAAGATGGCGCCTTGTAAATAGTTTTGTTTAAATACCTCCAGAACGCTTCTACTTAGAAAAACAAAAACTGGTATGCTTGTTTAGCCTTCAGAGATGAATCGATTCCATCAATTGCGTATGTTTTACTTTTGTTGGCAGTTCAGAGCCAACTAGTGCAAAAAATATAAATTGAACTTTAATGACAAAAAACGTAAAATTTTCAAATCCATTTTTCTAGAAAACGGTGTATCCTAATGACTTAAAGTAAGAGTACCTTTTACTACTAGTATAACTGAAAATTTAATAATCTAATGTCACAAATGCTTAAAAGTTAAATACAAAGAAGTTATGCGTTAAAATAACCGTTGACCTACCCAAAACGGACGCCTATGACCGGTACTAGAAATTCGCAATTGATAGAATCGATTCATCTCTGAAGGCTAAACAAGCGTACCGGTTTTTGTTTTTCTAAGTAGAAGCGTTCTGGAGGTATTTAAACAAAACTATTTACAATGCGCCATCTTCAAAGAGCTCTAGTTCCCGTAGGAAGCAATTTCGGACTAGGTGAATTGGGATAAATTGTCTTAAAATTATCTGAGGAATCTCCGGTCTTCGTTTGTCAGGAGAGTTTCTGGACACCCTGTATGTTAAACCAATTTTGGCAATTCAATAGTATTCAAAATCTTTCACATTTAACAATTCGTTTCCATTGAATTTATTCATATTTGGTTAAAATAAGTTACTGGCAAAAAAATATATTTTCATAATTCAAATGTAATTGATATTTATTGTCAATAAGTTTCAATAGACATGCACACAATGTGAGTATTGTCGTGAATTTCTAACAGATTATTACCTGGCAATTAACTGCTTCCAAATTTATTTAAAAGTTTCGACGTAGTTCATTTTGACCTAAACTTGAAAATTCTCAAATTGCGTACCCGTAACCGAAGAATTTGCAGTAAGGATATGAACAAATGAAAACATGAGCGTAGCTTCAACGAAATTTTATTGCTTAGACATGCCAAAATCTCTCTAAACACCAATTAAATCAAAATATATGAAATATATTAGAAATATGAGTTTTGTAACTTACTGAATTTGATTTTTTTTAATATGAATCATTTCAAGTAACGATATCTCAAAAAAAACATTCGTGTGTCATCGAAAAGATACTTTCTATCCAGATAACCGAAGAATTTGCAGTAAGGATTTGAACAAATGAAAAAATGAACGTAGCTTCAACGAAATTATAACCTTCAGATATTAATACGTGTCAAGTGCTGTATACGGCTATTACATTAGATTAATCATGTTAGCAATGTTTTGCTATAACTTAAAGTCTACATCATGAAATTGTTCTGTGAAGACCGTTCCATCACGTAGGTAGTAGTACCACTACGCAGGCTTTCCATAACATATGAAAATAATAAGAGAAGATACTTACTGGTGATTTCTTGAGTTAAAAGTCACAATAAGACAAGTATGGTCATCATAAATTCCATTTACAATGCAATTTTAATTTATTTAATCAAATGAAATATACAGGGTGTCTGTAAAAGGTCTTTACAAAAACATACCACATATTCTTTAGACCAAAATAAGTCGATTTAAGTAAAATTACCTTAGTACAAAGTTGCTTCGTTTGGGCTCCAGAGGGCCTTTAAGTTACAATTTTTAAATAGTTTTTCCCATATAAATTTAAAACGGCATATGCGATTTTGCTGAAATTTGGTATATTGGTAGAGTTTTATGTGGCCAAATATAAATGGTGTTAAATTTTTGTCCGATATTAATCCATAGGCGTAGAACTTGATTTTTTTTAATAATTGCACCTTTAAAAATTCTACGGCAATGGAAGAAAAGGAGTTTGAGTATGAAATTTAGATTGCTCAACTCATTTACTTTAAAAAAGGTACTCTTGATAAGACTCGATTACTCTCATGGTTTTCGCTAAATTTCTGTTTTAATAATTTAGAGTGTATAGGTTTCACACAAATATTTATTTACAACATAATCAAAATAGAGATTTTACAAAAATTGTTCAAAATGTTCACCATTTTCACGCATACAAAGATTTATCCGTCGAAGAAAATTAAAATGTATCCTTTCCATAACTTCTTCATCACCTCTAAGATTGTTTATTGCATCTTGAATACGTTGCCAGAGTTGTTCCTCATTTTCTACAGGTTCCCTGTAAACTGTGGATTTCAGATGTCCCCATAAAAAGTATTCCATCGGTGTTAGGTCTGGGGAACGTGGTGGCCAGTTTACGGGTGCATCATTACCTCTGCCTATCCATTTGTGTGGATATTGTTCATTCAAGTGGTTTCTAACGTTTACAGAAAAATGTGGTGGAGCTCCGTCTTGCATAAACCACATATCTCTCCGAAGTTGGAAAGGTAAATCTTCTAACAATTCTGACAACGTATTTTGTAGAAAATCCAAAAAATTTTCTCCAGTTAATCTTCGTGGAAGTATGACAGGACCAACAATGAAATTACCAATTATTCCAGCCCACACATTAATTTTGAATTCGTGCTGAAAATGGTTTACCTTTATTGCATGCGGATTTTCAACGGCATAAACATGTTCATTATGGGTATTAGTTATACCTCTTCTTGTAAAATCCGCTTCATCGGTAAAGAGAACCTTCTTGACAAAGTTTGGATCTCTTTCTCTTTGCATATTAACAAATCGACAAAAACCCAAACGATTTTGAGGATCATGGACTAATAAATCTTGTACTGGCTTCTTATGGTATGGATATAGCAATTGTTCTCTAAGCACTTTATGAACGACATCTTTACTTACTCCTAGTTCCCTTCCAATTCGTCTGGTGCTTAATTCTGGATCTTCTTCAACGCGTTGCAAAATGTCTTCTTCAACTTCAGGAATCCTTACAAAACGTTCTCTTCCATTATCAACATTGTTGGGAGCAAAGGAACCGGTCTCCGAAGACGTCTCTCAACAGCAGCAGAAGTTGGGTGGCTAGGTACACAACGATTTGGAAACCTTTCAGAGTACACCCTGACACTCTCTCGAGCATTTCCTTCACAAAATCCTAATGTCAGTAACATATCGGTATATTCTGCATTGGTACATTTTTATGTTTTTCATCGTATAAAATTTTGTCCGATAATAATACATAGGCGTAGAACTTGTATTTTAATAATTATTGTTTATGTTCTAAAATGCAAATTTCGTCAAAACCATGAGAGTAATCGAGTCTTATCAAGAGTACCTTTTTTAAAGTAAATGAGTTGAGCAATCTAAATTTCATACTCAAACTCCTTTTCTTCCATTGCCGTAGAATTTTTAAAGGTGCAATTATTAAAAAAAAATCAAGTTCTACGCCTATGGATTAATATCAGACAAAAATTTAACACCATTTTTTGGCCACATAAAACTCTACCAATATACCAAATTTCAGCAAAATCGCATATGCCGTTTTAAATTTATATGGGAAAAACGATTTAAAAATTGTAACTTCAAGACCCTCTGGAGCCCAAACGAATCAACTTTGTACTAAGGTAATTTTACTTAAGTCGACTTATTTTGGTCTAAGGAATATGTGGTGTGTTTTGTAAAGACCTTTTACAGACACTCTGTATATAGACACAAAATCGGACAAATAAGTAAGAACCTACAATTAGCTGAATGTATTGCTTAAGCAAGTAAACGAAATATTTCACGAAAAGCCAATTTATAATATATTAATTAATAATAATCGCGGTAATTTTTTTTTTGGCACCTCATGAGAAATGGTTTCCTCCATTTATAAAAATACACAAAAATTAAATCTCGGTTAACTACATTATGAAAGTTCTAATTATGGGGTAGGTAACCTTTTACTCAAATACGTTTCCAGCCTTTTAAATATTTCGTACGTCATCAAAATTTCTATTTTGATAAATATAAAATTTGCAGAGGCGTGCTACTAACGTTTTTAAGCTTAAGAATTTATATTTTTTATGGTGTTTTATTATTTATAGGGTAAAAATATATCGTATTTTAGTATATCAGCTGAGTTATGTACCATATTACAGATACATAATAATATAATAATAATAATAATATAATAATAATATATATCTCTACCCCTTATTCTAATCACGAGGATTAGCCCAGACACAGAATAAAGGAACTACCAGAAGCGAAGGAGAGAGCTGCCGCCAAAACACAATTTTAGTGCGCATGTGCGGCGTTGCCATTTTACAAGTAGTTTATTAATCAACCTCGCTTTGCTTTCTTGTTTATGTGTGTCGCTGTGTCGGTTTGGTGTGTTTTGGAAAGTGATAGATTCTTTTAATTTATAGTTATGTAAAATATGTATTGTATAAATATATATTTTATGAACCATATTTGTATTTTCTTTAAGACCATCTCCGTTATTATTCTGTAAACATTGAAAAATAAATTACTTTTATTCAAAATTAAAACTTTAGGTGTCTTGAAACTAGTTTCAAAATAACTCTCATAATATTGATCTCATTTGAGTCTTACACCAGTGCCTTTAGAATCTAGTGTCCAGGGTGCCCTAAATCATATTTTTTGACACAAGTAAACTAAGGTTTAAAACGTAAAGTGAACAAAATAAATGGAGGAAAATTATTTTTAAATTTATGTACACTTTGTTTCTGAAAATAATTAAGAATAACTTTGTAAATTTGGAACTAGGAATGAACAAAAGATGTAAGAGAAGTCGGATGGTTGCTGTGTGCTTTGCGGAATGATTGAGTTGACCTGCATCTAGCGTGGCCCACCAAGTACTCATACCTGAAATCTATTAATTACTTGAAATGAAAATAGCTTCCATAACTGAAACAAAGGAAATATTAGTGACTATACTATTTAAAACATCTATTGCAGTATCAAATCTTCTGTATGGCAAATGTATCTGAAAAAGCTCTCCCACGTTAAATAAAATATATAATTTTCACAACAATAAAAAAATAAACAGGAATAAATGCAATTTATGCATGTATTTTATATTTTTTAATAATTTTATACATAGTAGGTATTTTATACTGCTTAAAGCTTCAATATGACTAAATAAATATAGTGTCAACTTGTTTCTTAGTGTAGACTGTAGATATTATATACAACTTTCTCTCAGTGTAGTAAGTAGTAGGTACGTCAAATTTCAAATTCAAGGTTAAATTTTTGTGACCATCCAAGATCAAAGGCGCCGCCTTAACTTTCGCTTCTGGTTAGTTCCTTTATTCTGTGCGTCAAATTTCAAATTCAAGGTTAAATTTTTGTGACCATCCAAGATCAAAGGCGCCGCCTTAGCTTTCGCTTCTGGTAGTTCCTTTATTCTGTGGCCCAGAAGTCGTAAAAGACTTGTGCGGGAGAGGGGGCGGCATATTATTATTAAGCAAACCTCATTTGCGCTCAGAAACGACTTACGTTGGTAGGCTTTAACCACTATTCAGTGCAGGAATGAGGGAAACCTGGAAAACCCCATTAATTTGGGGGGTAGTTAAATTTCGACCGGTATTAATCTCTCACGTTGACCCAAGCTTACATTGTTCCACCCTACCACACCCCCAGATAGGGTGCCAATCTTCTCCACAAATATAGCAGATATACGGTCTACTGGCTGCGTGGCTCAAACTCACACCGATCTAGTCACATAGATTCAAGTACTGACACCTTAAATCTGGCGGTTACTGACCGACATAGTTGTAATTTCTTTAGAGCTATAACATGTGTTACTTTTTCTCGTACCTACATGGTGCTCTCCTAGTAAGAATAACATGCCTATGCTGGAAGGAGTCATAAAATTATGATTTGCAAGCTAAACGCATCTGAACCTACATATTGAGTCATGTTTCGTAGCAGCATCGAAAACACTTGGCACACCTAACTACTTAATTTATAGGTTACAGAATAAATTGTGTGTTTAATATTTCTTATTATATGTTCTCAACTGTTAATAATATTGTAGTAGTACTATTTAGCAACATATATCCACACAGAAATTATTAAAACGATTGAAAATTCAAATAAAACTGACACTAACACAGTTGAATGGCATAATATGTTGCTCCTGAAGTATCATGAATATAACTGCTATTTTCTAACATACAGATGTCTATTGCTTTGATTGTTGAAATGTTTAAAAGAAACTAGAAAATTAAGGAAATGCGGATGGGTATACTCGTAAAAGTTTTCGTAATAATAATAATAATAGTAATATCTCTACCGCTCAATTTAATCATGAAGTTGGAGACTTGTGTGGGAGAGGGGCCGGAATCTTATTATTAAGCAGGCCGCATTTGCAGTTTATAGAAGTAAAATAAAATAGAACATAGAGCCTAAAAAACCATACATTTGAAATCAAGGCATACACAAAAAGTAAGAAGGTCAATGACTATTCCACCCCCTTCTTCGGCGCTTGGATTTTTTTCCAGACGGACAACATGCATGAAACGTTAACTGAGCTTCATTACCATCACGATTACCGATACAAGCGCTTACAGCCTGCGCCCAACAAAACTATCGGATTCTAAGTGATCCATGTGTGGGCTGTTGGGTGGATCGCGGATAGTAATGATAGATGGTGTCGAGGAAATAGAGATGTTAGCGGGATACAATGGACGTTCTGACTTGGCGAGCCCCGTCGCACCTGGGTGGGAGCAGAAATGCATCAGATCTAATGTTAAATTGATAATTATAATACGAAACCGCCGCATCGGTACCATTATGATGCATATTAAATAAATGCCTGACGCGAGTGGGAGAGAGAGTAAGTGAGACTCTGAGAGAACTTGACGACGAGGGTATCACGGTGTGGGTACTATTTTGTCCGGCACACGGTAATCTGAAATACGTCACGTAGAAAAACAAACTTTATTGTCACTACTTGATTACACAACAAATATCTTTCAAACAAATTCACAACTGTAAAATCTTTTCTTTGACGTTTGTCACTCGCGTTCGTCCCTTATTCTAGTGTTGACAATCTACATGTTATTATGTAAGAGATAATATTAATATACAAAAAACTACTATTTGTTGTTTATGAAATAAGCTCAAATATAATTAATTTAATGGATATTAAAGAATATATTCAGTTGCTTTCACGAAATACAATATTTTTTGGTGTGCTGACATGGAAAATAAATTAATACGGAAGTAGAACTTCAAATTTTGTATATCTTAATGTTTAATCTACAGTTATCAAATCAGATTTTGTTTTAAATTTGTTTCTAAAGACTTCCTAATCCATGCCATGAACAACTTTAAGGAAACTAAATAATCAAAGTCTTAACATTTCATATTAATTAATAAGTGTCAGACAACACTATTTTTGTTATACCTAGGGTATAGTATTATATATACTAATGTATGCAAAACTTTGTAATATATATTTATATGATATGCATCTCCTGCCTGCTGGGATGTGTGAATAATTCAAATTATATATAAAGTTGAGTTGGTATGGCATTACTATTGCTTGCATTATATATGCCTGTATGAAAATAAAATAATATAAAATTTTCTGTTGAATAACTTTATTAGCTGGAAGTAGACAAGTAGATGTTCAGTTGAATATTTAATTTGTAACTAACCATTTTTACATATCATTGCATAACATTTATTCTTTATAAAGGAAGGATTCATATTTATGTAGTAGGTACCGTTTGCACCCTATGACTTATTTTGGTAAAATAGTTAAACCATGGTGTTTCAAAATATATTTCCACCAAATTTCAATATATTGTGTTAATTTGTTTTGGAGGTATTGGCAAAATTATCAAAATTAATAATATTTCAGTCCTGTATCTTAAAAATAAAAAATGTAGTTATAGTATAGTTATAGTTCGTTTGAGAATTTATTCTTATCTTGTGTTTCATGAACTCTATAATGCACTGAAAAGATGAGTAGTACCTAATTGCTACTATATGTAGGTACTACAATTTGTTGTGGTTATAGCTTCAAACGCAATTTGTAGTATTATTTCACATACTGTTATGCTTACAATTTTGTAGTAATAATCTCCAAACACTATTTTACTATAACAAAAATGTTACCATTGCATGCATTGTCGTACCATTTTCTAAAGGTAGCATGCGTTTAGTGACATAAAGATTACAAAAGTTGCTAGATTCAGATATTTTTTATTCAATAGCTTTGAATTAGAAATAGTTTAAAACTATTAGAAATATTCGACCAGTTAAGATGATAATAAGTTACCATTGAATTTTACGCGAGTCGTGGGATAAACATTTCTGGCAATTTGAAACTGTTTTCAACAAGGAGAAACCTAATCTGAAACACATATGTAAATTTACTGTACAATCACTATCAACAAACCAAAATCGTTAAAAAAAATACATATAGGCAATAATAAAAAACCTACTTTCTATTTCGCTGTTCGGGAGCCAACTGCAGTATTTCAAATGTTCGGCTAAGTCTGGCAAGTTTTTTTTTATAATTTTCAGACGATTACCTGCACACACTACTTTAATACAATTTGATTTAAATAATACTACAATCTCTATAGTTTTGGTACTCATGACTGCAAGTGATAATAATAATAATATTTATTTGTCCTTTGTGACATTTAAAAATGTATAGGATATGTCATAAACTCTTAAACACAGTATATAAACGACAATTACACATAAATGTAAAAACATTAACATTAACAATAAAATGATACAAGTATACACACAAAAATCAAGTACTTAGTCTAATACGGATTTACAAAAAAGTATCTGAAAAATATTCGTGAAAATTGTAATATGCTTTCGTCAACAATATATCTTTGATCCTACTTTTAAAATGTTTGCTATGCAACTTTTTTATTGAAGTTGGAAGATGATTATAAAGTTTCAAACCTATATAAGAAATGCAGTTTTCAAATTTAGTCGTTTTATGTTTAGTCATTATTAGATTAGCATATCTGGTCTCAGAGTTATGCAGTTCCGAACTCATACTAAATTTATTTAAATTATTATCACAAACATACAACAAACATCGATAAATATACACACAGGGAAAAGTCATAATTTTATATTTAACAAACAATGGTCGACAGGAAGCTCTAGAATTCAAATAGAAAATTTTTCGGATCCATTTTTGGGATATAAATATCCTAAAACTATCAGCGCTATTTCCCCACAAGACAACACTATAAACCAGTTGACTATGAACCATGCTGTAAAATAAACATGTAATAATACATTCAGAGGTAATGATTGCTTTAATTTAAATATTGCGTAATAAGACTTGATTAAGTTGTTAATATGCTCGCTCCATCTGAGGTTATTATCCCCGTATATGCCCAGAAATTTTACAAACTTGCTGGAAGTTATTTGTGCATTTCCAATAGAAAATTGAAGAGATTGCTCACGATTTGTATTTAAGCAATGGAATTTAATACAAACAGTGTTTTACAAGTTAACTATTAGTCCATTTTCCTCACACCATTTTACAAAACTCTGGACAAGAGCTTCAGTTAATATGTGGAGCTCCTCATGGCTCGCAGCTGAGACCACTGCGGAGGTGTCATCCGCAAAAAGAGTAATAACGTCTGCATTTAAGTTATTAGGCAAATCGTTCATAAACAGTATAAAGAGCAATGGCCCCAGCACGGATCCCTGAGGAACTCCACTGTCAATATGATGCAGCTTTGATGTTTGATCTTAATATTTTAGAACCTTTGTTCTATACGATAAATAATTTACCTCCCTGTCTTAAAACATTCCCCGAAAGCCAAGATTAAATAATTTACTTTAATGAATTGAATGTGTAAGCAATCAAATGCGCGAGATAAATCAAAAAATAAACCAGCCACGTGTTTACCAGCATCCAATTTTTGATAAATTTCATTAATAAAAACGCATGCAGCAGACTGTGACTGTGACTGAATGAAATCCATGCTGGCAGTTACTAAAAATATTAAATTTGTCCAAATATACCACAATTCTGGAAAAAACAATGTTTTCTAAAGTTTTAGAAAACACACTCAAAATAGATATCGGTCTATAATTAGCAACATTATCAATATCACCCTTTTTATATAAAGGTATAACCAATGCAGTTTTCAAAAGGAAGGAAATTTACCAGTAGTAACCGATAAATTAATTAACTCTGTTATATGCCCTGCTGTCGCAGGACTAACGTATTTTAAAATTTTTGTGGTAATATTATCTATACCGGATGATACTAATATAATCTATAAATAATGTTATATTACAATATTCCAGAATTTTAAATTTTACAACATGACACTTGTTACAAAATATAGTACAGAGCTTCATAATTATGTTAAAATTCACAACCCAATTAGTACATAATTTTTGTAACCAGAGTAAAATACATATGGTTAACTACTGGGAGTAGCTATTTCAGTAGTATTGCTTTCCCAGAATTATCATGCTATTTTATACAGTATCGATGGGACTGTATGTCAACGTAGACATATTCTCATACTACGTCACCCTTCCCCCTCTCTCAACCCTATTATACATGCAATCTGCAACCATCCAAGTATAAACTAATCCACATCTACACTGATTTGAAAAGAACAATTATTTTTATGCACGTGCGCCACAGAGAAGTCAGTATACTGTTAATAGAATGAAATGCTGTATGTTTAATTTCGATATCGATTCCCGTTGTTGCATATAATAATGATTCATCAATCACTTTATAAATACTGTTGAATTCATAATATTATTACAAATTTTGGAGAAAAATTTGATGAAAATATTTTACAAAACAACTAAAGTTCAAGTTGCTAAATATAGTTCAGTAAGTATTTCGAACCAGTTCTATAACTGAAGTAAATAAATTAAAAAATATTGATATCACAGTAGATTACTACGGCGCATTCAACTGAAATTCATTTTTATCCATAGAAAATGTATATATTTTCAGGTATTAACAATATTGTGTGAAACTAACTACTCTGTGGGATAAAGCCATTGATAAGAATTGTGGCATATTTGATATATATTATCTTAAAATACCTTTCTCAAACTATAAAAATTGTATAGTTCCAAATAATTATTACCACAATTAAGCCATCTATCCCATTATTCCACCGACCGATGGTTATTTTGCTCGTGAAATTTTTATAGTTGCCGATTGTCCGACTCAAAAGATCTACCTCTTCATGTCATTTTCAGTGGTCTAAAGGGCTATACGTTGGATGCTAACCATATTTACGACATGAGACAGAATGACATCACGTAAAAGCTTTCCATGTTATTGCTTGATGAACAAGAGTTCAGACTTAACATTGTAAAGATTTGTTTTCATTGCATTCTTTAAATTGTATTAGCAATAGTCCATCATGTTCCCTACAGAAAATTTAAATAGTTCAAAAGACAAAATAAGAGAAAGTCCATTTTGTTTCAATTAGCAAATATTCAATCAGTAAGTATTACGATTTGCTAAGTCGCCAATGTACTGTATTAATAGGTAGGTATATCCACAAAATTTCTGTTTCACTTGAAAATGATAGTGAATGATAGATTTATGGGCACTACAAATTACCGTTATGCTCCAAGACGGAGTATTTAAATTTTCAAAAGAGATAAAATGATTAGAAGAAAATTCTACCTTTGATATTTCAACAAAAAGCTGCATAGGCGTACTTAGAAATAATTGGAGGGAATAAAGGGTACTGCATTTCAGGTGTGTCTTCCAAAACAATGGGATTATTAACAAAAATAGTTTTTTAAAATGTAACTTTATATATATATTATATTAAAACAGGGACGCCCAAATAGAAAATGGCATAAAAAATGTCGCATTATTCTTGTTCAAATATGTGGTTAATGGTATGACCATATCTGTTTTGGGACACCCTGTATATATGATATATTACAAAAATATCGCTTGTGATTGAAATGCATAGAACGTTACGCACTGACGCTATAATATATATTTGTATCTATGCGGTTTACATTACAAAGAAATAATATATTATTATCGCTCACAGTCCCTAACTAGCTTTATGCTACAAAAATGTCCTATTATAGCTACTAATGATAAAACAATAGAGAGAGTTGTTATAAAATTGTTGCTTAGTTGATTTGTTGCTACTATATAACTATTTTTTAATTATTTCCAATAGGTCTTGCGAAATGTCAACAGCGGCAAATAATATAGTGCTAATTTGGGTCGTATAATTGATGAACATTCTCACAATATTATTGTGACCTATGCTATTTTATAAGATTTGGTTCGAAAACGTTTTTCTAGCTGCTATAAAATACCAAACTACTATAGTTGGATAGTATTCTGTTTTTGAAGTGCCTTCCTCGTAATTATTTAAAAATGCTTATTAAAGACAGATTCACACCTTTAACAAGGCATTTCTAGAACAACCTACTTGGTTCCGAGCTTAAATTCCTGTCATTTATTCGCATTACGTAACACATAATACAAAGAACGCATGCCAGATCGTGATCCAGTATTTAATATCACTGTCGCCGTTAATTCGCTTGTCATTCGGAGCCAGGAGCGGCATCGCCGTCGGTGAGTGACAGCCGTGCGAGATCGTCGTTGAAGAGCATGCGGAAGGGTTACAGGTCACCCGTCCGCCGTGATATGCACACGTCACTCGCGCGTCTTGCGACGGCATCTCGCATCAAAATTCAAGAACTACGATCCACGAGGTGGGCCGCAGATGCGATAAGCGTGAAATGAAAAATTATTTCACACGTTCGTCATCGGTCATCAAAATAGGGTTCGAATTTGGAAAGCCGGAAAAACGATGGTAGGTTTGTAGTAGATGCTGAACCTAGTTTTGATAAGCAATCTGCTTTCATTACATTAATAAATTCGTTATTAAGATAACCAGTCTTTCAAGTGACGGTGGAGATAAAATGGTACTTATTAATTATCTCTTTAATATCCACGTTTTGGATAAAATAATGAAAAAACAAAGATATATTCAAATTCCTAAATATAAACTAATTTCAGATGAGCAGTATGATTTGTGCACATTTGTTGATTTGTCGACACAATTAGTCTTGAAATAGTGCTAGAATTAAGCATGGACTTAGAAGAAAAATACGCCCTATATAGTAAGTAAGTACTGACAGTCCAATAAGTTATCCAAGTGCCGTTACCGATAGAGTTTGACAGGGAATTGCATTGAGTCTATTTTATTAAGGATGCACATAAATGATCTACTTATTGTTTAACACTCTTACTTACTCTTATATTTTCAATTTTAAGTTTCAGTAAAAAGAATTAAATAAATTAAGTATGCGATACATATATTTATCACTACATGTCCAATAGCCCTTCACTTGTTTTTTCACTCTCCTTTGCAATTTCTTCCTATGTTTTGTCTCTTTCATGCAGTCTGTGATTGCCATATCTCTATGGTCTTCTGGTGGATTTCTTCCCACCATCTCCTTCTAGGTCTTCCTATTCGTCTGTTGCCTCCTTCTCCACCTAATAAAATTATTATTTTCGTCCTTGCGATGTGACTCAGTCATCTGGCTGTGTTTTCTTGCTTTTTGGACAATATATTGGTTTTTATATAGTTCTTCCATTTCTATATTTACTCTCTTCATAGATTGTCCTTAACATTTTCCCATATTTAAGTTAAATTTATTTTCATTGTTTCTATTTAGTTTCGCATGCGTACAATATTGTCGGCCATGTTACTGCTTGATACAACCGTGCCTTGGCCATCTAGAAATATTGTTCGAACTTGGCAGGTTTGTTAACTTTTGTGCAACTTTAATAACTTTCGCCAGAATTTGCTCTATTTCGTTAACTTCTGTTGCTTTGCTTGTTAGTCACACCTAGGTATTTCACTTTCTGTATAATGTATTTTCGATTGTCTTCTCCGCTTGTAGTTGTTATTTTCATTTCACTTTCTCCCCCTTGTCATTGTCGTTCATCATCATATACTTTGTCTTCTGTCCATTAATGACCATGCTTTTCTTTCTAGCTGTTTGAATATTTCTTTTCTCTCTCCTGGATTTCGCTATAAGCACTCGCTTTCGCCATGTCGCTCGCAAATGCTATTCATTGACGTTTGCTATTGTAGAATATGCCTCTACTATTTGTTGCGCTTACTCTTAAAATTATTTCTTGTACTAAATTGAATAAAGTTGTGGATAGCGCATCTCCTTGTCTCGTAACTTTCGTAACTTTATTTGTTGTTCTTTCAATCGTCATCCTCACTAATCTTCTCAATTTATCTGGTACTTACTCCTAATTATTTCATAACTGCTTCTAGCAACTTATTCTGTTGGACTGAATTATAGACTTGCTTGTAATCAATGAAGGGCTACCTATGTAAACTTAGATTTTGTTCGTACAAGTTTTGTTGGAGTTGTTTTATAATGAATATCTGATCCACGGTCGATCTATCTTCTTTGTAGTCTGCTTGAAATTCCCTCACCTGCTCTTTGTAGTATTTGTCTAACCGATTTCAAAGAATCATAACGAATACTTTATAAATTACATCCAACAGGATTATTCGTGTAGTTACCATAATCTTCTAAGGCGCCTTTATTATGTAATGATATTTAGTGCTTTAGTCTAATCTTTTGGTATTATTTAGCCCATTTCTTTCGCATTATAACCTCAATCTTTGAAGTTAATACTTCGTCGCCATACTGTTTGCATTTCTGCTGTTATTTGATATTCTCCGCTTGTTATTTGTCAGTTATTCAATACAGTTCGCCACTCATCGCTTTGACGGTGTACTTGTTTCATTTTTGTCAGTCTCTCTAATTTCCTATTGATCATCTCTGACCTGTACTCGATGTAAGACACTCCTTCCTCGGCATCATTGTGCAGCTCCTTAAAATACTGTGCAAATAATTTTTCTATCTCTTCTTCGTTTCCTATTAGCAAGTCTTTATTTTTAATATAATACGGTCTTTTTCTGTCAATTTTTTTGTCTTTTTACGTTCAGTTAAAAACTCTTCAGTTCCCTTGTTTTATATGAATCTGTTTCCAGTAGCTTTCGTTCAATATGTTCTCTATCCTTTCTTCTGCATATGCTTTTTATATACTTCCTTACTTATTCATAATTTCTCTTATTTTTTTTTTCAGTTCAGTGCCTTATGACCTCCAATCTAGCCATGTGTATTCGTTGCAAAACCGCTAAGGCTATAAGTAGGTATTGACTAGAATATAGGAATACATGAAGAAAATTCATTAAATTATCTTATCAAATGCTATTGCCTTGATTTAAATATTTAAGGGGCGGTTTTTTAAAGCAGATCTTCAAGTTTCTGGTAATCATTTAACCATTTTCGTTATTAATCAGTATGAATTGTTTGATTGATAACTGTCTGCTTCGTGAAGGAAACCAGAGCAGTTATTACTTAGTGAGACCTCCTGACGTGTTCACTCCTACCAATTAAACTGAAACATATCGTCCCGTTTCCTCGTAATAGTGACTGAGTGTGTGGCGAGACGTCAAATTTTTAAAGGCCTCATGAAAATGACAACCGGCCGGGTATTCGCCTGCATCGCCCCGGATCACAATGCAGGATTGCCACCGACAAAATTAAAATTCCCCCAAAACTTAATTACTCACATGACGTAAGATTGGATTTTTAATTAAAACATCACTCTCCGCGCACCGTGACATCTGCAGTTGGTTTCTCTAACTGAATTCATTATAAATTAATTTCGAATTCATAAGGTCGGGCTCGCCAAGTTCTCGTTTTTTCATGTTTAACTTGTAATAACTTTAATGGGATCCATACAATGTAAGGTTAAATAATTTAAGTGAAATGTAATTTTCAACGAATACGTTTAGCTGATTTTTAAGGCAATGGGGAAGTTTAAAAAATATTGTATCGGTTTGAAATGTATTACAGGGCAATATTTCAAACATATTGAAGGGTTAGAATATGTGTCTGGCCGCAATAATCACATAATAATTAAAATATTAACGTTAATAAATTGCCAGAGCTGCGTGGCCAAAAAACGAGATATCATTGGTGTGACGTCACATGCCGCACAATCGGACAATTTGCCACGTGTGGATTCATTTATGCTTATAAACTTCAGTGGTGCTAATCCCAACTTCATTAGTACAGAAATACGGGAAGTCAAAGCAAACAGGTGCGTTTTCCGTTTTTAACATTACAATAATTATTAGTGGTGATGTGGTGAACTTACGGTTTAGTATTGTTAAATGTAACTTATTTATTTGTTTACAATATTCATCCGCTCGTGAAAATTACGGGAGTTCTATCCCCACAATTTAATAATTATTTTTACGTATTTATATATAAAAGTGAACAATCTTATATGTAATACTAAGTAAGTTTATGTTATAACAATATTAACATATACAGTGACCTTTAACAAAATGCATATTTTCAAAGATTTCTAAACCTAAATATCTGTTGGATAGACCACTATTTTCATTATTTATTCATTTTACTTCGATGTGTTTATATTATATTCGCAGGTGGCATGAGATAACATTCCTTTTTTTGCTAAACCCTAGATTATTCAGTTATTAAATGTCTAAAATTATTTGTACTTTTAGAAAACACTATTTCAAGAATACGGCGTCATTAACTGAAATGTTTGATTATTTGCAACTTCTACATTTCAATTTTTTTGATGAACTTACCTATTTATGTATTTCCATTAAAATAGTTTTCACAAACAAACAATGCTGAAATGCTGAACAGCTTATGTTTTTCCTTTCGTCGCGTTCCATTGCTCTACATCATATTTTTCTTGTTTTTTAACATTTGGTACGGAGAAATGTCTTTTCTTAGACTCTGTACGCGAAGTATTTATACATAATAGCACAATACAATATTTCTTCCATTTGTCCGGTGATATGCACTTACTGTGCCAATTTCACGAGCCTATTTTGTAATTTCTTTCAACGCCAATGTCTATTGCATACAATAACACTCAATAAATATCACAAACGACAAACTAACTCTTCTAAATGTATGTATTGTATTGTCCGAAAGAACGTAAATCACATAAAGGTTATGCAGCACATTTCCGTGACGTCACAGGTCTTCGCTACGGCGGCAGCCGTTTTCTGCGGAGCGTGGCCAGACTAGATTTTAAATACCGTTTCTATGTTTATTTTTCTACGAAATTATCTTTTTGATCAAAGAATGCCTAATACCACTTTCTGGAAAACCACTCTTTTAGAAAATCGTAGTAGGCCAGAATTTTGGCACATCAATAAGATGGTTAGAAGAATAAAACGTCTCTTCAGGGTACTGATTGTAAATAAACTGGCTTGAGGAAATTCCACAGTCTTCTCACACTTCCAGGGAAATTACGGAAGACACTGTAGATGTCTAGTAAACCTGGCTATACTAGACACTTCAAAATAGTGTAGGATGTTCTTCATCTTGAAAATTAAAAACAATTTAATAACTAGATATGTTCAATATTTATCATCCATATGGAGAATTTTAAACGTCCCAGAATCACCAAGTTACGTTTAACGTTTTTTCATTTTACGTCGCGTTATTTCTTTTATTTTTTTTTTCAACTGTTGCTTTTGTCGGTAAGGTAATGTACTTACAGCCACTTCCACTTTCATTTGCTATCTGCTTTATCATAACAGTCGTCATCATAATAGCGGTCTTCAAATTCACCATAAAGACCTTTTTCGTTTTGCTATGTCATCGTCATTTTTTCCATACCATCATCTAAGTGTTCTTTATTTTTTTAGTTCCTATTACTTAATATTTGTGGCATTCAAGTAACTGTTTCCTGCAAGTCTGTAGACGCTAACTAAAAAATTAGCGATAGGTTCACCTTTGATGAGAATTGATCATTTAAAAATCTAAATCTCTAATTTTAGAACAGGAATCTAATCTAATCTAATCATCTAATTCAATGCCGGTCGGGGCATTAGTCCGCGGAGTAGTTGTTTCCTGCAGTATCATTTACAGATTTAATGGCTTGTCGCCCAGGGCGAGAGGTTTGCGTTAAGTACCTGCTGCAATGTAGGTCGCTTCCTGTAAGTCGAGCCGCTTAGGCCGAGCAGGAAGTAAGCAGACCACTTATATCTCACCTGCACTCAATTTATATGTGAACAAACAGCCAGTTCAATTGTCGGTCATCTCACCTATGGCATACTGATGAGGGCTAACAAGCCCGAAACCGGTCTACGTCTGGTGGTGTATCCGACAAGGTTTCTTGGCTGTTCACACAGATACTGCAGGAGTAATGCCGGTCGGCGGAGTAGTTGTTTCCTGCAGTATCATTTACAGGAATCATATTCGACATAAATTTCATATGTACATCAAAGTTCTTCATCTCAATGCTTTAGTTTCAATTCCTTTATCATTTTTTAACTCGATCCGAATTCGAAATCCGAATCGCATTCCAAATCAGTCCAAACCGCACTTCGAGTTTCAATATCAATCTTCAAAAGCATTCTTCTTTCTTTTAAAAAGATTCTTTTTACATTTTCTTATCTATTCGAAAAGTACATACGCTCTCTCTAGTTTGCAATAAGAAAGAAAAAAACTCTTATGTTAGTAAGCATTTCCAACATTGTTAGACTGCCGAAGTATCTGTTCAGTTTCCATTTGTCTATTCTATCTCCGTTTTCCACATAAATCCAATAGGATAGATATGGGAGATTTGATGTTGCCAAGGAAAGATTAAATGTAATTATTATTAAGTTGTTATTCGATACATTCATGACATTTCGCAGTCTCTCGGGATTTCCTATCCCTACTCCTACCATTTAAAATAGATTCACCAAACTAATATACATACTTAAAGAAATTATTCAATTAAATGTATACCTGCATACGTAAAGCTTGGAATACGCCAAAGGATTAAAGCTCCTCTACTTATCTTCATAAATCTTAATCACTTGTGGTATAAGGAACAGTAATTTGTAGAATGTAAATTAAGGTTATGAAATATGTAAAAGAGATACGAGAAGCCAAACTTTCAGCTACAATGTTAACATTGCGTAGAGTTATGGTAGTGTAGGATGGTATTAAGAAAGACGAAGGTGCTGTATAGGGTATTACTCATGTAGAAAGTAGTAGTATTCGGAGATCTTTAAATGATAAGTTACGTGGGTCCAAATTTGGTGATAATTCAGTGAATGGATTGAACATATTCATATATTTTGAAACATACACAGTTAGTTCTGTAGTGTCAATAAGTACAGATGTAGTAAGATTTTGTTATGCATATTGTCTGCTGAAGAAAACTGGTTTCTAATAATTGCAGGTACATCTTTATTGAGTCAAAAATTTGAACTTGCTGAATGGAAAAATGTTATTTATTTATTTATTTAGAAAGGCTGCTGGCTAGACAGAAATGCAACTACATGGCAGGTACATAAAATGTCAACTGACATTTAAGAAAAAAATTGCAAAACCAGATACATATAAAACAAATCAAAATAAAAAAAATCGTTATAAATTAAATACATAAACTGGAATACAAACTCTTGAACTATATGAAAAACAAGGATAAATAAAGAAATAAGTTGAACAAAAAACATGACGATAATAAAATGTAAATTATTTAATATACGTTCTTTTACAGCAGCAGTGGAACAACTAAAAATGTAGTATGATCACTCAGATACTTAGTGCGTATTCTATAAATAGGAGAATATATTATATATTCGTTTGTTGCTGCACTTGTGAAATAAAAAGTTTATGGGAACCTGTTTAAATACAAGTGATATTGAGATTAAAATTACTCAAACAACAGTTTGTATAAAACTAATACTGAAAAGTAACTGTGATGTGTGTCTAAATCTTTTAAGTTAAATCTACTTCAGAGCTCCAAGTGCGGAATTCCACATGGTGAATACCATCAAGTCTAAAACTAAGATATTTAACATATTTTCTCTGGATGTTTCCCAAATTAAAAATCTTATACTCAGAATTTCAATATGTCATATACTAATTTTGGTTTGAGGTCATCAGCACATACGAGGGTATGTGTTTGAATGCTATTAGATATTCCATAAGAGAGGTCTATTTACCGATCCCTGAGGAACCCCTGATGTTGCTAGTGTGTCAATTGATTTATAAGTGCAATACTGAACATTTAGTGTTCTATTGCTTAAATATGAACTAGAAGTAATAAGAAAATCGAATATACATCCAAAGTTTGATAATTTATGTAACATAGACAATTACCAATATCTTTAGACATTTGTTTGACCCTGCTGTCCATATTATAAGCGACAAGTTATGTGGTTAGTTGTTGTAGATCGACCAGAAATAAAACCATGTTGTGAATGCGGGATATATATGTCTATGTTAGCATGGATACAGAGAATATTGTAAACAATCACCTCAAAATATTTTCTAAAATTACAAGGAACAACTATTAGTCTATATTTTTTGTTATATATCTTTTTGCTCTCTTTTTTAAAAATTGAACATATTTTTTATTTAGTCCAAATTTTAGGAAAAGTTTCACATCTAAAAAATAAATTAATAGCGATGCTGAATGGCAAAATAAATAACCTCTCAACAAAGAAGCGTTGTACTTGGTATTTTTTTTTTAATTTTTTTCAGCGCACTGCAAACATCTTAGTCTCAATCTACCAGAACATTAAGTACCTAATAGCACATTATTAGTGTCAGACTTAGACCAGTCAAAAGTCGATAACTGATTAAACTCAAGTTGATTATAATGAGTAAATTCTCCTATATATATATATATATATATCCTAAGTATTACCTATTGTTTTTATAATATTTTGTAAAAAAGAGCAAAAGTTACCAGCATTTGACTGTATATTATTATAATGCATACCTATTTCTGCTTATAACTTCTTTCATACAATGGCATGCTTATATTTTGTTCTTGGTACAAGATAAACTAATTGCAAAAAGATATATAAAATACAAATGAATTAGTAGAACCATTGCTTCAAAATTGTGGTATCATGAATACAATTACATCAATTTATGATTGTTCCGATAGTAAATCCAAAATGGATATAAATGGGTTAATTGAAATTATTATTCATATGTTGATTTAGATTCTGACAAGCTGCTCAATATTTTGATACATTTAATGGTTTACACATTTTTTTATAGACTAAAATAATGCATTGTTTTATTAAATACAATTTCTTATAGCCATAAATGTTTACTCACACATGCCAAACAATGTTTTGTCACTACTTCACCAAATTTGATATTAGACGAGCTCGATTAGAATTTCATAACTGACTCCTCTCGTACAACAAAAACAAACCTCGGTATACATAATAAACGGAAAAAATATATTTTGCCGTGAAAAACTCATTTTCTGCCAGCATGATTCTCTTTGACAAACAAGTACGTCCCTCAAAATAAATATTAGGGGTTAATGTGATAACACTTGAAACTCAATATGTAGCTAACAGTATGAACATGTCACTTTACTGGCGATATAATGGCAGCGCAGTTTTATAGCAGAATTAATATTTTTATGCATTTGATCTGTTGATTAATGGTGCTACAAGCCGATCTGAAGAATAAAAACACATACATTTAAATATACAATAACGAATTTAGCTTTAATTACGCAAAATATATCTGAAGTCAGGTGGATGTAATATAGGTATATGGATTTTTCTAAGACGTTCAACACAGTTAACCATACTATAATACTGTTTAGATTAGCTGAACTTGGGTTATCTGATAATTTACTACAGTTTTGTAACAATGGATTTAAATCTGAACAGCTTGTGGCTGCCTCAGGTGTCCCTCAGGTGTCTAATCTAGGCCCTCTATTATTCTCGACATTTATTGATGGTCTTACAGAAATTATTAGTTAAATTTGCAGTTTACCGATGACTTGAACATTTATTACAGAGCAGATGATGGTAACGACTGAGTTTTACAATTTCAAATATCATTCATTGAAGAGTGATATTTAATATGTAAACTTAAGTTGAACTTATCCAAATGTAAAGTGGTTACTTAATTTAGGAAACATGTACCCATTATATTTCCTTATTCCTTCAACTGTACTTTTTTTCCAGAGGCAGTGTATAATATGAGGTTTGTCCATTCTATGTGAACCTTAATTGAGTTTTTCTGGACATATTAATCGTGTAGTCTTCTTTAAGATGCTAGTTTATTCATTAGAAATTGTAGATCTTTTTCTAATGCTCTATTTCTCGTTTGCAAAGCCTAAGTTGGAATACTGTGCCATAATTTGGAATCTCATCTACTAGATTTACTGTTCAAATATTGAATCAGTTCAAAGATAATTTTAAAAATTTCGGAACGAATTTAGTGAAAAATTAAGTTGTCGGCGTAGTAACGATTGTCTTGATAAAGTAAGTATGGCAGTTAAAGACGAAAAGAATTAATGACGTTTTTCAACAACAGATCTAATTCACATTTCGCCGGATAAATGGACCAACCATGCGTTCTCCCAAAATTCCTGTTCAAATGAGTTTCTCTGGACTAGGGACATGTACTTCACGTAGTTTTTTTGGATTATTGTCTGACCAATAGCGACCTTGGCGGTTCACTTCCCCATGTGAAAAAAGAACACTAGGTATATCAGACAAATAAATATTAACAAGAAACTACGGACTGCCAATTATGCGCTGACTGATGATGTCACAATTTTTTTATTTTTCTGTGGTTCACGCTGTATAATGGAAGCATCAGCAATGAAACTAAAAAAATGCTTTGAACAACATATGGTGGAATGGTCAGAGCCACCAACTGATATGGCAATAAAAGTTAAATATTTTGTATTTCTACACACTCGAAATGTTTTTGTATTGTTTCAAATACCTATCTTACTTCTATTGCGTCTAAATTCTGTCAACTGTCATAACAACTTGATTTATAAAATTAGTTGCTCTAATGCACCAATAAACTTACTTATTAACAATATTAAGCACTATCTATAAAAGAACATACTTATATTATGCTTTCATTTTAAAAGCAAACCTTTAGCAGTTTTACTATTTACTATACGAGTTTATTTGAAATAATTAATTTAATAATTGCATAGCGTCTATATTGCTCTGTTAAAATTAATGTGCCGCTTTATTTTCTCCAGTTTAGTTTACTGTACACGAAATACTAAATGGGAATTATTACTCGCAAGGCTTTATGTTGAGCAGTCAGCAATTTGTACAAGATTCAGTTCTGAAGAAATGCAGCAATAACTATCGTGGCATAATACGGTTTGTGCAGAGTATTACAAGCTTTATAATAAACTTTGGCAGATGGTAGTTGAGTTAATGTCAAACATTTTTTCTTATATGAATTTAGATCCGATTCGTTTTTGTTTAGAAATTTCATATTTCAATCAAAGCTACTTTGAAATATGAAATTATATTTTTCTCTACGTTCATGCAAAAAACAAAACTTTACTGAACTATATTTAGTGGAAAAAGTGGTTCTTTATTGCACTAGTGCAATAAAATATTTATTGCTTTCATCTGTCACTCTACTACAGCGTATTGTCATCATGACAAACATAAACGTTCAAATCGACGTCATATTTTCCTAGACTTAGTGTCATCAAAATAACATTTTTTGGTTTTTGCATGAACGCAGAAAAAATATTGTATGCAACTCGTACAAAAAGTGCTTATTGCACTCGACGTGTTGACAATTTCACGTCGCGTGCAATAAACGCTTACTTTTTGTACTTGTTGCATAAATAACTATTAAAATGCTTATAACTTCTAAATAAAAATTAATCGGACCTATGTTCATATAAGAAAAAATCTAGCAAAGTTTGTAATAGAGCTTGTACTGTACACCCTGTATGGTGTGTATCTTAATAATAGGAAAACGTAAAAAGTTTTGATAATTAAATAATGAAAATGATATAGTTTCATCTTTATATCTTAAAATTAATTAACACTTAACTATTTTAAATTAGCAGTATAATAAATAATAGATAACACTATGCTGAGAGATGCTATAAAGGCAATGTAAACTATAACAATATGTTTCTATTTATTACAGCTGTAAGCAGTATAAAAACAAGAGATTGATAATTTAGATTTACCTCATTTTGGGGAAAGCTTATGTTTTATTTTTCCTTTAGTTTAAAGTTGGATACTTATGTCGTTGTTTATACGTGTAATTATAGACATGCATTTCTTTATTCTCTTCACATGGTTAAACCTTCTATTTTTTTCTATGATTTACCACATATTTTTCGTAATATGCCTCATGGTACAGGTTTACAATGTATTTCGTGTCTACTATTCATCCACGTGTATACATAATGTTTCTATATTAGTTTCGTTTCTCCATAATTGTCTGTTGTTGAATGAATTCAATTATTTTGTTGATACCCATTATTTTTTTCTATTTCATCTATCTATTACCAAATTCTCATTTTGCTTACTCTAATGATGTTGATATATTTCTAATCAGTACAAGTTTTTTAATATTATTTGTTATCAGCGTTGTTTAGTTATAGGTTTGGGTATCTTTCTAAACCTCTGCCTGTAAACTTTATATTCCTTTTCCTTCCTCTTTGCTACTTTTATAATCCGTCCATCACAGTAGAGGAAAGGGTGGTACGTAATATAGAACCTCATTTATTATGAATATTGAGAAGCGATATGAATATGTAGCTGTTTTTTACTAATCCGTTTCGTTCATCTTTCATTGTATATGAAAAATGCGAATTATATTTGGAATGATGCTTTACATGCAACCAACTTCAAAGTGAGAAAATGTTATATCTCCAAATTCTGCTAGTTATATGGAACCCTTTAAAAATCACAGACACTGTATTTGAAAAAAAAAAACTTTTGTTACTAAATATGATGCAAGTATACAATAATCACACATGTAAATGTTTTCTCCATACATGGAGATTTGAGTTTATAAGATGGTATTTTCAGTATATGTAAGTTAAGACGTATTTGAAGAGAATATTTAAGAATACTATGCAACATTGATATTAATTAACCTCTAGGATTCAACACATTTCCAACGAATCCAATACAGATGAATATTCATCAGTAAACTTTATTTATTATTCTGAATTTCTAAGTCTTGAGAACTGTAATAACTCTTATGTAGCACAGGTTTTTATAGGCTTGAAAATCAGCTGGTAAATAAGATGTGTCATTATTTCAAGTGTGTCTTATTGAACTGAATTGGACTGGACATTTAAATTTGTGTAGATATTGTATAAATTATTTGCAAATAAAATTGTCAACTAGAAACGAAACAGCATTTTCGACTTATTCTTTGTTTTGAATTCAATATAAATGTTAAGGCATCCAACTGCTGCTAGAATAATGATTGTTTCTTTTCAAAGAGGACCATTTTGATTTATGTCAAAGAGAATTGATTGGTGTTCCTAAACCTTTGACAGTTTGAACCTTTAATTCATGATTATCCATTCTATGTTAATCAACTCGGGAAATGTTAGGTTTATCCATTATGGCCATAGTACAACTTTGTATGGGAAAAGTAAAAAAATTGGATGTATCATGGATGGATCGGTCAGTGGTCGCGCGGTTTAAGGCGTCAGTACTTGAATCGAGGTGACTGGATCGCTTTTGGGTTCGATCCCCGCAGCCGGTAGACTGTATATAAGCTATATTCGTGGAGAGATTGGCACCCTCTCTGCGGGTATGGTAGGGTGGAAGAATGTTGGCTTGGGTCAATGTGAGAGATTGGTTGATACGGTTTGACATTTGACTACCCCCCTAATTAATGAGGTTTTCCAGGTTTTCCTCATTCCTGCACTGAATGGTGGTTAGGGCCTACCAACCTAAGTCGTTCCTGGGCGCAAATGCGGCCTGCTTAATAATAATATGCTGCCCCCTCTCCCTCACAAGTCTTCGACTTCTGGGCTAATCCTCGTGATTAGAAAAAGGGGTAGAGGTATTATTATTATTATCAAATAGTTAAGTGCCGTATATCAGCAAATCATTTATGTTCGTTTATTCGTTCGTCAACAGCATCGACCACTTTTCTCCGAAATTATTGTTACTGGTCATAAAAATGGTGTTTTTTAGTCAACATCAAAAACAAAACCAATAGCTGAGCTCTAAAAAAAACAACTCTACAAGTAAAAGCTGGTATCCATCCATGTATATTCATGTAGTGCATTTGGTGGAACAAGGATGATGTTGTCTACTATGAAATGTGAAGAATGTACTGTTACGATTTGCAAATAATTCCGTTTTGAGACCGCAATTATTCTGGTCTTATACCTATCAAATCATGTTCGAGGAATCTCAATATCACACTTCAAAATTTATTTGACAGACGCAGATATTTCCAAACCACGAATTTTTCCAGGCGTGGAATTGAAAAGCTGACACATTAGGAGGCGATCATAAACAAACTCATAAGTAACACCGGCACACGCAAAAAAGTGGTCTGTACTTTCGAGCAGACCCACATATTTTTATGTATTTTGATGCACTGAATCCGAAGTCCGTTTAGCTTAAACACCCTAAAAATACGAGAAAATACGAGTTGTTATAAAGTCCTTATGGAATAAATAAGTAATACAAGTCTTTTCATAAAAAAACCGCTATAAAACTATCATTTATATGGATAGGTATAGGCAATAGGCTCCTATCTGACGAGACCTGCCTGTAAAAGGACGAAATATTTTAATAAAAGTAGGTATAATGGGGAAATTTGTATAACATGGTCGTGACTTACTGAAATTATTATCTGCTTGCAGAATGAAAATAGTATTACAATAAAGCTTTTTTCGCATAAAAAGTCCCTGATGGACTCTATACAAACCAACTAAGCAATTCGTAATGATGCGAGTTATGCAGGTTGATTAGGTCCATCTTATTGGTTCTTATTGGTTCATCCATATTATTTCAGATATGTGCGATACAGAAACATTTTGTTTTTAAAAGATACAATTAAACGATTTCAAAGTTCTCTAAATAGCATGCAACACAAAAATTTTATACCGAAACAATATATAGGAGTTATTTATTTGTTCTATACTATAACTCTAAGACAATATTTTAGAACTGCTATAGATTTTTTATAAAATTGCTTTGTAACTGTGTTATAAAAATTCTCTGAAAACACCTGTGAGAACGTTTATTTAACAATTATCTTATAGAATTTCCTGCAGATCGTACAGAACATCTTAAAGAACTAAAAAAATCTATTGAACGGTGTTTATTTTTATGGTATAACTGTTATAAAACGTTTTGAAAATGTTCTTAGAACAAACATTACTCTATAAAATTTGCTCTGGACCGTTCATACGATTTTTATAGAACATAAAATTATTAGCTGGGGAGTTGCTAAATGAAATCAAAACCTATGCAGAACTACTGAAACACTTTTTTCCATTGTAAAATTTAATACAAATTTTCTGCATAAATTTTTTTTAAAAGAAATAAATAATTTTTCTTTAGTTTTATTGGGTTTTTGCCACACTTCTGAAAAAATAAATATTAATTAAATAAGCCTTTGCGCCAAACGGATCAGTCAAGGGTTATTTTTGAAACGTTTGTCTAACCAAAAAATCTGAAACCGTAAAAAGCAGATAAGTAAAAAATAACAAAAATCACATCACTCACTTCCGTATTTTTAACGTTTCCAAAAACTTTCTGTTTTCGTTCTCAAAGTAATAGTAAAAGTATTAAACGCATGTCAAGTTTGGCAGTTTAAACTGCTTCAGAAAATAAATAATTGCCGTGTACCAAACACATTTAACCTTTGGATAGATGACAACAGACTAAACATCCGACATGTTTACCAACACGGCAATGAAATTATTGGGGCAATCCAACTAATACAACCCGAGATTTTATAAAATGCTCGTTACTTTTTGATCGCACCTGGTATATTTACCAGTTTTCAGTTCAGAAGAAGGAGCCTCTTACTTAGCACTTCTAAGTGCTCATCTTTTCTGAGGCAAGCCGAAAATTAAAATCAGACTATTGCCTACCGCATTAGCCATAAGCTGTGACAATGTAGTACTCTACAATTCCACAACAAACACACACTTGAACACCGGACCGACCGTGTCCTCTCTAAATTATTGATAAATTTAATGAAATGGCCACGACCCGGTGTTTTGGGTCTCACATTCTGCAACACAAGTGGCATGTTGTTAACCTAATATCTTATTAACGTTACATCTAGTTAGCGCCGGGCTTAGCTGTCCATAACGAACACCAAAAGCATTACCAAATTCCACTTAATCGGCACATTATGTAAAGTGATGGTACTTCGGTAACGGGGATTCCTAACTTTGGCCAAACAGAACGAGGGTCGCTTTAACGTGAAATTGGTAATGCAGTGCGTTCGGCATTGATATGGCACGTTATAGGCCGGGCGATCGGACAGTAATGATAATTGAGTGGCTATAACAGCGCTGGTAAGTATTAACTAATTAAGATTTATACTTAGATATGGGTAATGTGGACCTGTAGAAAACACGTCGGCATCGACATTCACCGACACGACTAACGAGGATAATGATTTGTTTGTTCGGCGTAATTAACATATGATGATAAATTATGAAAATATAGCATCCGTTCTGGAGTGAAGATACAACTAAAAAATAAAAATGGTTGAGGAACTACATTCACCTATAGTGTGTTTAGAAATGAAAGAGAGTAATAAAAGCTTATTATGTATGCAAATCGTAAATAAATATAGTACTGGTGCTTATTTTCACTATTTTTATGTTATCTATTATCGGTAAAGATGAGGTGTACTTTTTAAAAAACTTTGTGTGACCGGGTTGTACTAAATTGTAGCAGGTAGCTAAAATTGAATCCCCGGCAATCCGTTTTTGTCTATGCAGCTTCAATTTCTCGGTCCATTTCCCTTATAAGTATACAATATAAAAACATGAGGCTAATTTAAGCATCATAACCGGGTTAATATGGTTTTTAGTAATTCAAATAAAATTATTCAATATTATTATCAAACTATTTATTTAAATTTAATGAATAGACTTTTATTCCACACAAAAATATATGTATTTTGGAAATTCAAATTATGGTGAGTAAATGTAGTGTTGTGTAACTGTACAATAAAGAAAATAAAAAAGTAATTATATTGAAATTCATTCTCTGAATATTCTGATGAATTATCTTCGTCTCCTAGATTGATAACGATAGGTTCCAGAATAACGCCAATTAAATTATCGAGTTCCCACATTTTTTCCTCTTCTTTTTGTACATGATGTATACATCTTTGCCAGTTATTTGCAGTTACTCGTTTCAAGGAATAAAATTTTCACGTCACTTAATTTAAACGTCGTATTATTTCGCGCTACATCTCCTTTTACCTGCGCCCAGACTAATTCGATTGGGTTAAGTTCACAGTGATAAGGTGGTAACCGTAGTACCGTTATTTGGCGATTTGGTGCCATTTCATAGATAACATATTTCTTCTGATCTTTATTAAGATTAAGTGTCAAAAGTTTTTCACCATATTTGTTTCGAAAGAAATGTTTTTTCCGCATAACAATTTAATTATATCGGCTTTCCTTCAAGCAGTCGTAGGCGTCCGCTAGGTCTGCTGTGAATGGTAACTGGCATTATCCATGACAATTACAGACCCCGGAGGAATAAGATACAACATCTATGTAAAATACTCTTCGAAAACATCTGCGTTCATGTTTTCGTGATAGTCACCTGTATTTCTAGATTCAAATAAAAGTAAACCGCCATCTACAAAACCACTGGCAGTACCTATATCTGTTACTATTAATCTTCGCCCTTTATCTGAAGGTGCCTTGAACCCTGTTGAAAGTCAATCCAAAAATGCTTGTCGAAAACTTTTTACATTTTTATTTTGCCATACTTTTGTTACAGTAGGTATATCCCTCGCTGACCCAAGTTTTGTCTAGATAATAAATATTCCTTCCTTCGTCACGGAATTTTCTAATTGATTTTAAGTAGGGTCTTCGCCAACAAATAATTTCATCTTTATCGATAAGAACTGACTTCCTGTTGTGCTTTTCCAAGCAAAAATTCAACTCTCGTCAGACGGCCCATAATTTACTTCTACTGATTTTTTGCAAATCGTTGTCCTCTGAAAGTTCACTTAAAATTTTAGCGTTGGTATTTCTTTTTTAAAATTAAATTTGTGTACTTTTCTGAGAATGATATTTTTGAAGAAATCTTCTATATCTACTTTTGAACTCCCTGTAGATGCTTTTGGGGGATTTAAAGTATCTTGTTCATTTTTTGTTTCCTTTAAATGTCTGTCGGTAGTCGATTTTCCAATCCCTGTCATTTTGGAACACTTTTCCACTCTGTCGTCAACACTGTTTGTAGGATTTAGCTGTTTCAATGCATAAAATACATTTAATATAATAATTTTCTCATTCAGAGACAGCGCACATCTTTTCATGCGTTTAGCAGGTACGTAATCTGATAAGATCGAAATTTTACCCAAACAATATTATATCCGCTGGCACAATATTCACTAAACACAAGTCGAACTTTACTCTACTGCACTAGCACGTCTTCGTATATTCAGCTCTAAGACTGGATTGATCTGTCACAATACACTGGCTCCTGCCGTATGATGTATCCAGTAAAATATACACCCATAATATAATGTACACCCATTACCTGTTAGCATTAGTGTTACCCGATAATTACCTGAAACGAAATATTACCACGCCCATGGCCGGTTCTTATCTCGGGGTTTTATTACTTTCTTTCATTTCCAAACAGACTATACATTGGTACTCAATCAACACATAGTAAATTTATTAACCGTGGAGGAATATTTTGTTGTATTTTTAATAGTTTTGAGATATTACCTTTGCCACGGACAATCAAGAGTTTTTGAAGAGCTACCAACTGCTATCGACTTAAATTCGTGTCTGTTACAAGATTGAAGAAGAGATAAAGACACCACAATTAACTACATTATTTATAAAAAAATAATGAATATATTTTTCTAATAATACGTTAAGTTTATTTGTTTCTTTTTTGTTTCCCAACATCACGAGTAATTTTATTATGAAATATTAATAAATTTTGCTACACATTTTTAAATCAGAAAAAGAGCACTTATTCATTGTATAATTAATAATATCGTTATCTCTGGATTACATTTGTCCATGAGTTCAATTTTTTTTTCTATGATGTCTAAATGTAATTCCTTCTATCATGCAAATTTTAATTATAATTATAGTTACGCATAATAACTGAACCGTGCATTATCTCTCTTCAACTGGCTTTCATGGAATTAATACTATCACGCGAACAAGTCCTCGCGTGCTGTGCGGTGCTGTTTTTTTTGGCAGATGTATTATTATCGCGATTTGGTGTCTATTGTTCTATTAGGCAGGTGCTAATATTTTTAGCAAATATCCCCCCATTTCATCGAAATGACTGAAATACTTATGACAGTTTAGTGAGATAGATTATCTAACCCATCAGCTTACATGGGGACACGAATATGTTCGAATTTAGATGTAGATTATTAGCAAAGGTGAAATAAAATTAGAAATTGTAAGAAATAAACGCATAAATAAACAACAAAACAAATGGATATACAATTGGAGACGTTAACATTAATGAAGAACAAGAAGTTTTGAGTCATTGAAAATTAAATAAATGCTTTCTTTATACAATATAATAAGAGAAAAAGGATTAATATCAAAGGTGTGTTTTTATTCCAAAGCTGACAAAAAAAAATATTTAAAATTTATAACTGCTAAACCCCGATATTTTTGGCAAATTTAGCATAATTTTTTAGTACGTTGGTAAGTTTAGAATATAAAATTTGCAGCTTACGCAAATTATCTGTGGTGGGATTATGGGTACTATCATGACTCTTTTCATAAAAAACAGTACATCACCCTCTATAATCACGCAAACAAAAATGAAATTTCATTTGAACCATTTCACTTTCTTATTTTTTTCTCTCTGCGCATTTTTTATATCTATAGCCGTTTAGAGCCAAATTTTATTTTCTTAGCAGGTGCACGCTACTGGTACTTTATGTAAGATCTAAATATTATATTTTATTCTTACTAGCACACCAAAACATTATACCAGTATTGCCAAAATTATTTCAAGGTTTTTAGAAACTTTTTATTTTATATAGATTTTTTTTTTATTAGGTTTGGAAACTCTGTATCTCGAAAACGATGCCTTTAGCATCTTATGATTATTTAACAAAATTACCTTAACTTAAACCATAGAATACGTCAGTGGATTTTCAATTAGGAAACAAAAAGTTAATAGGCTACCTAAAGTCATACCTAGGTTCTTATCTTCAAGAGCCACTCTCAATATATGGCCCACCATGCTATGAAGGTAAACATATTCTTTTCTGGACAATATAATATTTATTCATATTAAGGAAAAGCTTATGAAAATTGCAGCATCTATCTGATCTAAACGTAATTTAACGTATTTAAAGATCGAGTAATTTTTGATAATAAGGGATAAGATCATAGTAATAGCAGACGTCAGAGTCATATATGAATGAACAAATGATGAGAGGTTACAAATGACATCCTATTACATGAAGATCTGTCTGAATACATGCAATAAGAAGCTTGCTCCCTAAAAGACCTGTATAAGACACATACTTCAACGTAGTATTATTAAGTAAATTTGTACCATAATATAGAACAATATTTTTATTAGGTTTATTGAAATGGTCATATGTTCCTTCTAAGTTATTAAAAAAGTAGAACATAGGTTTATATTGTAATAAAAATAGAACTTAGCAAATTAAAGGATTTAATAAGGCAACTAGTAAGCTTGACAGTTTCGTTTAAAATATGTATATATTTATTTATTGTAATAATTTAAAATATCTGGTTATTGAAGACAGATTTCAAGGCAAAATTAACTAAATTATAACTTTGTCTTAGCCGTTACTGAAATGTTAGGATGGCCTATATTTTATTTTAGTCAGTATATTACTCTTGGATAACAAATTTTTGACTAAAATTTTGATAGTTCCAGGATAGTGACCTTATTCAATTATTTTTAAGGTAAATGTAGTTGGAATGAGGTCATAAAATTACTAAAAGACTTTATTTTACATCATCAATGTTTCGACATGTATGATGTCATCATCAGGATGCTACAAGATTACAAATAAATTAAAAAACAAAAATAATACCACATAGATTATCAAAAAACAGGCAGTACTTAGAAAAATTTTTTTGTCTTTTATTAATCTAAATGAACCTATGTCATACATTAAATTTAGGGAACCAAGTAATCCATTCATTTGGAAAATTAATAAGAATAGAATAGAATTTCCATCTGGATTTTAAAGTATAACGGGAGAAAGACAGTATACAAATAAGTTATCAGCGACAATAATTTAATTTGTGCCACACAGGACAAAGAAATCTGTTAATAAAAGAAGACATTTTTTTAGGCGGAAAGTAGTAAATCTCGATCAATTTAGGTTTAGTTCTCTTGTGTAGAAGTGTATTACACTTAAATATTAGTTGGGTGGAATCATCGTTTCTCCTAGTTTCGTCAATCTACGTCAAACAGTTTCAGAGCTAATTGAAAAAATATAGTATTTTCAAAAGCATGACCGCCATCTTTCTTATTAAAGTTTCTGTGCCCAAAATAATTGAAAGAATGACCAACATATTGACATGGATTTAAGTCAACAGTATATTTATTATAAATCTTAAATATTATCCTTTCTACAATATTGTCACGAAAACTGTGATCCTATTCAATGAAAGTAAGGCGCATCCACCAAAAATCACGTAATGGGTGACTGTCTTGCCTTAACTTTCCATCTGTATCGATGACTATATAAATAAACCTCTATTATATTCTTTGAGTATCCGTTTGGCTCCTGTGAGAGTTAAAAAAGCCAACCTTTTAATATAAATACAAATTTATTAAAACACACATAACAACAACCATACTTACTGCGCTGGGGAGAGTTTCCATGGACTGGCTAATATTAGCCCAGTTTCAATAGTATTTATACGCATTAGAGAAATGCTGAGCGCATCAAAATTATACTGTCTATTAGAACAATGGGAATATCCAGGAACTCTATCACTTGGTTCTTAGAGAGAGGGAGAGGCATAGTTTGGTTTGATAGTAACCTTGGAACTGGACACTTAATTGTTTTGAATTTCACTTGTGTAAGATTGACATATAATCCATTGTAAATATGTTTATTTGGTTCAATAAAATAATTTAATATTCGTATTTACGCCAACATGTTTTTAATTTAAAATAATTTATTAAAATACATGCCCAGCTGTAACCATTTCTCTAAGACCTTTTTTGTTGACAATATTGTCCCAATATAACGACGTGGTAAAGGAAGAACATCGTAACTTAAAAAGTTTAATTTTTCAGGAGAGAGTTTTAAAGTTTGCATACATTGTAATTCTCATGTGTTTTTATTTATTTGAATAAATAGTGACATATAACTAGATAATATGCCTCTGTAACTGTACATCATAAACAATTTTATGAAAAAAATCTTTCAATAAAATTTTACTTTTTAATGAGATACGATGAAACAATTCCAACAAAAGTTTCAACACTTTATTTGTATCTGCAGATGCGTTGTAATTTTTGTAAAGACCTCTCAGCTTATTGTTGTAGTATCTATGTGTAAAAAAAGAGACAGTTTTGGGTATATTTTATATTAGATTTGATAATAAAAAAAAAATTAAGTAAAATAAATAACACAGTTAAAATATTCAGTAATATTAAAGGAATACAAAACTAATAATCTCACTTTTCATCGTCTAGTTTTAAGATTTTACAATTTCGTTTTTTTTCTGTTATCTATTTTTTTTACTGTTTTTGAACTTGTTGCTTTTGATTCGTTAAGATTTATTTAATTTTCTTCTTCTTCATCTTCATGGTTACGTTAATATTTCTTACCTTTAGCTAATTCCAATATAAGTTTTGTCCTTCTAGACATTGTCAAATGTTTATACAAAAAGTGTTACATAAACAACAAAACACTTATTTCTACACAGGCACAACAAATGAAATGTATTACTATCTGAAGAAGCGCCATACAAGTTGTGACTCTGACAACATAAATATCGTCGTAGCTCGCATACAACTGATGAGATATCTCACTACAACCAAGCTTAGGTAACTAACATCGCATCTTTAGATACAATAATATAATAGGCAAGATGCCCAATTTATTCCTGAACTAAAGGTAACCAATCTCTAGTTACGTTATTAGTATTCTAAAATTAGAGCAAATTGGAACAATAATTAGACCACAAGTAAAGATAAGATAAAATTTAATTTTTAATTTATGGAGCTGTGTATCGTAACTAGAGATAGAATGTTATATAGGGTTAAATATGGGATAAATCGAGATACGTTATTAAAATATTCGAAAAAATTTACTATTTATGGTCAAAATTCATTTATGACAACAGATTTTATGGGAAGAGTAAGTTTTTCTTAATTTCGATAAATATTGAGGTACGATGTTCTTCTTTTCCCACGTCGATAAAGCTCCTTTTTACTTCTACTTAACCTAACCCAATACACCCTTTTCCAAATTCATTTCCACTAACCCATGTCGACGTTGAAATGCGACCTGCATAGAGCGTAGTGCATCTCGACTTTAATCCCCTTCAGCGAGCAGCACTCCGCAAATACCGGCGTCGACGTCGTGTTACCACTTCTAACGCAGACAATGAATTCATCCCGAATAATTTCATCTGCGATTAATTTACGGGGAGGAAAGGTCTAATTGACACCGGGCGGAAACGAGACTTCACGGGAGGCAAAGAAAGCCACCCGCCGCGAATTGCAATGTTTGGCCCGACTGCCAAATGTTCGCCGACAGGGCGCAGCGAGAGGCTCTATTTTTGCCATTGTTCCCGTGTAAAGTCGGGACGTATTAATGAACATGCGGCGATAATTGTAACGTCTAGTTCGTCGCGGATATTAAGACAGGAGAATAACGGTCTGGGTGGAATTATGGAATTATTATAAGATGTTTTGGGTTTCGATTTTTGTAACACATGGGGAGAGCCCGTCCCTGATTTGTGTAGTTTATTATTAAAGTTCGAAAAATAATACAGGGTGAACCTTAAATAAGTACAAATATTTTAACCAGCAGTACACTTCACTGTGTAGAACAAATAATTAATAGTTCTTTTACAAAACAATCAGGAATAAAAAGTCAAATTTTTTATAAATTTCGTGATTTTTTAATAGCAAACTTGTTGAGGACTGTTCATCCGACTCTGTTGCTAATATTTTTAAGAGTAATGGTGGGTGTGAATTGCAGAGCGTTGCCAGTGTTACCGTAATGTCTTTGAGTAGGCTTCAACAAAGTTAACTTGAATTTGTAGACATGTCAAAGAATGATTGAAATATGTTTATTTATGAAAATATTAATGGTCATATCTTCCCCATTGCCATTCCTATACTTACCACACCAATAAATATAAATCAGATTCTCTGCTCACAATCATATAGTTATCCAGAATTTGGTTATTATCCATTTTTACTACACTCCAACTGATTTATCACAATACGTAATTGTTATCACTATCAGTGATTATCACTACTTAACAAATACTTGCTTTTAGCATGTCAACCTTTTCACTGTAGCAATGCAATGTAGGTCGCTTCCTGCAAGTCGAGCCGCTTAGGCCGAGCATGAAGTATCAGATCACTTATATATCACCTGCACTCAGTTTATATGTGAACATACATATGAAGGAACAGCCAGTTCAATTGTCGGTCATCTCGTATATGTCTGGTGGTGTGGCCGACAAGGGCACAGAAATATTGCAGGTGTAATTCAATATCGGTCGGGGCATTAGTCCGCGGGTATCTAGTTGTTTCCTGCAGTATTATTTATAGTTATATAAATAAACCCTTAATTACCGTTACTATAAACATGTTCATAACTCCCTTGGAAGTTATACTAAGTAGTTATAAATCTTTAACTGCTTCTAAATAAGCTGACAATTGTTGAATTCTCCACTGAAATCATTTCCCAAATTGCAAGAATTTCCCGCTGAACTGTTGTCACTGCCTATGACTGTAGTCAAACATGAAGGTGGTGTTCCACTTCTTTCATGTGACATGCCAGCCAACATTCTTGCAATTTTATTTTTCAGTTCCATGCTGTCGACCAAATATCTTTCTGCTAGCATTGAGCTGCTCCATCCGCCACGTCTCTTCAATGCCGTTATATTTGCTCCTGCCTTGATCAAGGCAGTCGCGGAAGTACTCCGCAAACAATATCCCGTGAAAGCTTCTGGATCTGGCAATATAAAAAACTAGCAATTTTGCTTGGCAATTTACCAAATGTATTTTACCTAACGGGCTGAACTGTGCAACACTTTCCGCGATACGTTAAAAAAAATCTCTACCCGACGTACGCAGAGACATATACTTCACTAGACCCAATCAGGAAATCTGTTTTCTTCCACTAATGTAAATTTTTTACTTTGCAACCGAATCGTGGATGAGATGCAGCTCTAGAGCGTCCGTGACGTATTGCAGCAGCTGATTAACACAGTTTGGAGATTGTTGAAACGAATCCCCGAATAAGTACCAGGCAAAAATCGCTCAACAAATATAAGAAATGTCACAATCAATAATGTGGCGTATCATAGACGAGGGTCAATTTTAACATTACCATGTACAGGGTGTCCAAGCATTCCAAGGGGTTATCCTTTATGAATTAGATTTTGTGAATAGTTGCTGCAACAAAATACTCAAAATTTCAGATTTACAACTGACGTCTGTACAGTTAAAATCGTGTAAACATATTACACGGAATGAGGTGCATAGCATTCATTACGCGGTGTAGAACTAGCTACATCTATCGGCCATCCGCTACTCCATGCCGGACTGAAAATGTCACAGACACGAAGCGTTCTTCATGCAGTAGACACCATTGAAAGCTGGCGACCTTTATCGCGATCGGCGGTTTCAATGGTGTCTACTGCACGTAGAACGCTTCGTGTCTGTGACATTTTCAGTCTGGCATGGAGTAGCGAATGCCCGATAGATGTAGTTAGTTCTACACCGCGTAATCATGGTTCCTTCTGTCGGGTTAGACATACTAAACAGCTAGGATTATTCGTCGGATACCTTACATATGGCATAATGATGAGAGCTAATAAGCTCTAAAACGGTAAATGTCTGGTGGACTTCTGACGAATGACTCTAGCTGTTGCTATAGGTTTTCCAGGTGTAATTCAATGCTGGTCGGGGCATTAGCCCGCAGAGTAGTTGTTTCCTGGAATTGCGTGTTTGCATAGCATTCAAAATACTCATGTTTGGGATTTTGAAATTCCGCATGCGATTCAACAGAATTATATCCAACAACGCTTTTCCTTAAATATTTGTCAGGGATTGTTGATGGTCGTTTGATTGAACCATTCATGGTATCAAATCGATTGGTCCAATGGTTAACAATAGTTAATAAAGTTTATTCCTACTGAAAAGTGTACAAGGTTCATTAAAATTGTAATTGTAGAGATAAAAGTACTTGATGTTAATACATTACTTTTATAGCCTTCCCTTTTGGTCATTTAGCTCATTTACCAGATAACAGATAAACCATTTACCCTTAGATCACAAGATATGTACCTAGATATAAGTAGGTACGTGAGAGCAAGTTTTATTCCACCGCATGAATATATGAAGATTGTAAATTTGTATCTTCATGATTTTATTTAAATTTCTACAAGAGCAGATTACATAATCAAGTAATTACAGGCAAAGTAAGTAAATACTATAACATTAAAAAATGTGCGCACTTTTATTATACCACAAGAATTATTTTAGCTCTTGAGTTTAGTATACTCTAACTAGCTTATGTAAACATTGTAGGTATACTCGCGACAAGAATTCAGACGACTTACGTCATACGAACAAATGAACAATTCATTATATTTTCATCAAAATATTTAAGAAACTGCAACTGATAGTAATAAAACTCTATACTACACTAATAGTTTGCATTATATAACTCACTAAGTTGCAAAAAATGATTGTTTTTAAAGCTACCAAATATCGAAAATTACGTTGACAATAAAAACAAATGTGTAACGTCAGTCGTGACGTAAGACGTCTGAATTCTTGACGCGAGTATATATACTGAGTAAACTAAGTTAGTAATTGCTGAACAATTTTTCATAAAGCCATGTTGTAACAGATTTATATAATTTTTGACACCGGAGTGGGTACGGTTGTACAGGGTGTCTCAAACTCGATAGTCTGGGCTTACTGTGAGAATATAAAAAATTTAAATACAATTTGGGACACGTGGTGTTAAATGAGGTGAGGTAAGCTCTATTTTCAATCGAAAGTATGATGTTTGGGATTTGACAGAAACGACTACAATTTTCAATGGACGGTAGTATTTGTTGCGCCTGATTGGCAAACCATTACTGACAAGCCGACTTTCGTTCGTCCAAAGAACGTGCCGAAAAAAGTTCTGATCAACATTTTCTACATTTACTGCAATTTGAGCTTTAGAATTAAGTCTGTTTTCAATTTTATTCAATAACTTCAATTATATCAATAAGATTAGTAATATAACAGTCACGAGAGATGAGGTATTAAACATGCTAAGTGATTTGGATGAGAATAAAGGGGCCGGACCTGACGGTATTCCCTCAATTTTATGTAAAAAATGTGCAGATTCTCTGTGTAACCCTCTTACATAGTTATTTAACAAATCTCTCGAAGAAGGAGTATTTTCTGATATATGGAAGCAAGCATTTGTTATTGATATTTATAAAAAATTGTCTGCGTCGGACCAGAGGGTGGAAGTTATACTTCTTTGGACATTCTCATACACCCACTCGTACGTACAAAAAAAAAATTCATAAAAAAAAAATCTTAAAAAAAAAAAATTCTTAAAAAAAAAAAATTCTTAAAAAAATATATATATATATATATTATTATTATTATATTAGTTCTTAAAAATTTGTTCTCCCAAATTTGTTCTTCCAACATCCCATCCCAATGTGTCTAACGGGCGCAAAGAAGTATAACTTCAAAAGGCGATAAAAAAGAAGTTTCAAACTTTTGACCAATTAGTAAGTTAAATATTCTTAGCAAAATTTTTGAACGTGTTCACTATAAGCATTTACTTAAATCCTCAATATTTCCTGAGTAGCATGGATTTTTCCAAATAGATCAATCGAATCTAATTTAGTAATATACTCTCAATATATTACTACTGCTATGGATAGTCAGACTTAGGTGGATGCCGTGTACACTCACTTCAGCAAAGCGTTCGATAAACTTAATCATAACATACTTATTTCTAAGTTGTTTGAAGTTGGTGTAAATGGTAACTTACTGAGGTGACTTACCTCTTATATTTTTAATAGATCACAATAATTGGTAACCATTAGTGGTTATAAATCTTACCCTTATGTTTCAGGGTGAGCCGTTCCTCAGGGATCGCATTTGGGACCGTTACTATTTTTAATCTACATCAATGATATCCGCCACTGTTTCAAATTTTGTAGATTTTTACTTTACGCAGATGATTTAAAAATTTATTCTCAAGTAAGTAATTCCGATCATTGTTTTGCCTTTCAGGAGGATTTGAACTCTTTTTTTCCAATACTGTAAAACCAACAAGCTCCAATTAAATTTAAATAAGTGTTTTTATATTTGTTTTACCCGTAACTATAACATATACTCTTACAATTATAACTTTAATAAAAATATGTTAAATCAAGTTGAAGAAATAAAAGGTCTTGGCGTTGTCTTTGATAGAAAGACGAGTTTCTCTTCGAATATTGACTACATAACTTTAAAATAACACAATTCTTGGTTTCATTATCAGAGTTTGCAAAAATTTTAAGTCAGTTTTTTCTATTAAATCTATATATTTTGCATATATGCACAGCATAATCAATTTTGCCTCTATAGTATGGAATCCTCAATATTCCATATATAAATCTCGACTTGAGTCGGTGCAAAATAGAGAGTAGGGTGTAGCACTTTATTAAGAAACAAATTTCATATTATTTCATTAGAAAATCGAAGAATTATTGCCGAAGCAATAGTTCTATTTAAACTTTTTAATGGTCTGATCGATTCTCCAGATTTGTTAGCCTTGATCGGCTTACATGTACCACAACATGATTTTAGAATAAATGCTTTGATTTTTTACCGGACTAACTCCTATACTCAAAATTCTCCTATAAATAGAATATGTAAAAATTACAACTTGTACTATAGTCATCTAGATATCTTTCACTCTTCGCTCGTCGGTTTTAAAAAATCTTTAAAAGGAATTACTATTGTAGGTTAAGATTTTCCATTATAGCAATTATTATTGTACTTTTATATTTAATTTAATTATCTTGTGGACATTGTTTTGGGCTGTAAAGCCTGTGATTGTCCCTGCTCTCTATAAATAAATAAATAAATGTGACGCTAGGGCGAATACTCCAAATCGTGAATTTTGTAGTCGTGATACCCATTGATCTTTAAAATTTGTTGAAGGATTGATTTATCCAAATTCAATTCTCGATTAACCTGCCGTATTGAATTCCGTGTTAACAGTCTAGATGTACTAACATTGTTTCTTACCCTTCGGATAATTATTTGATTCTTCCGAACAGAAAATGCATTTTTATTTCGTAGCAAGGTCGCCTCCAATCTGGTAAAGGTTCTATGACCAGGAATGAGGCGCTCTCGACCTTTCTCGATACTTATAACTCCTCTTGAATTTATTTGTGTCTCGCCGTAAATTAGCAATATATCAACTATTTCTGAATGAGACAACACTTTGCAAGCACAAAAGTTATACGTTTTACGTTCATATTGAGTAATGACAAGTATTTTGTGACACTTATCGGATCGGTCAGTGGTCGCGCGGTTTAAGGCGTCAGTACTTGAATCGAGGTGACTATGGATCGCTGTGGGTTCGCCTGCAGCCGGTAGACCGTATATAAGCTATATTCGTGGAGAGATTGGCACCCTCTCTGCGGGTATGGTAGGGTGGAGGAATGTTGATTTGGGTCAATGTGAGAGATTGATACCGGCTGGTATTTAACTACCCCCTAATTAATGAGGTTTTCCAGGTTTCCCTCATTCCTGCACTGAATGGTGGTTAGGGCCTACCAACGTAAGTCGTTCCTGGGCGCATGCGGCCTGCTTAATAATAATATGCCGCCGCCCTCTCCCGCACAAGTCTTCGACTTCTGGGCTAATCCTCGTGATTAGAATGAGGGTAGAGATACTATTATTATTATGCACTTTAAGCAACAAATATACAATTATTTTCGAACAACTACTTAATTTTTCCACCGCTAATGTGATCTTTACGTGTTACTTCTTGACCTTTTTAGGACAATATTGCTTATAACTTTTAAACTGGAAGTAATACAGTAAACCCTCTCTAATAAAAGTGTATTAGAAAAAAGGGAGTTTTTTAACAGGAAACAAATTTGGATATGTTTCTGGAAAAAAATATCGTTTCTGTCAAATCCCAGAGATAATACCCAATTTCAATACTCGATTATCTTTCTACGTATTAAGAAAAGTATTGCTTTTTTATTATATTATAACAAATAATATCAGGGATCAGTAATAATAAACATAGTGATTCAAAATCGGCGGGTTAATCGTTATGTCTGAACATTTCCCTTTCTATCAGGTGCTCGTTTACTCAGGAGCAGGTTCAAGGCAATTTGCGAAGTTTACAGAAACAATTCCTGATTAATTTACTAAAATAGTGCTAGAACGGACTCGAGAATTAGCTAGCAGAAACGTGTAATTACTTGGACGATTTCGGATAAGTCAGACGAACTGTCGCGGTCGTGCGGTTTGGATTCCAGACTGCCAGCCAGACTCGCTGCAAAATGCAATTTCGGCATTATCATGTAAATTGCTTAATTCTGAGCGACAAAAATTCGTTTCAGTGAGCAAATGTTATGCTTTTATTAAGGAGGATTCGGGGGATATTGCTAATCGATATTTTAATTAAGGGAGAAATTTAAATAATGGAACCGTATGTCAAGCTTCCTAATCAGGGAAGCTTTTTAGTTCTGCTTTGGAATGGTTTTATTTTTAGCTTCAACGTTGGTACTTTATGCTAAAGAATACTTACTTTGAAATGACTATGACTGAAATATTCCAACATATGGAAATTAGCCAGATTCCATTTTATATTAAAATATATGACTCTGCTTTATCAACATTTTTTAAATATAGGGGTTTTTAGGCTTTCACGGCCAGTGCTGGAATTTGATACATAGTGACTTTCCGGGTTGTTGTGCCGTGACCTCGGTAACTGGTAGCTACCAGAAACAGAGTTTAAATGCACATCCCTAGCATTAGCCGGGATTCTTTTACCTGCTCTGGTTGTTCTCGGGCTAGGCTCTGTGGGGACAGACCCGCTCTTGGTATCTCTGGGCCCGTCCATATATTGATTTCGGTTCCTATTGTTGGTATTACGACTGAACGGTCGGACCCGTTCCTCAGATAATGGTGTTCCTCCGAGGCGTTCCGTAGCCACTGCTGTAACTGGTTGCTTCCCATACTTCCAAATGTTTAACCGCTCTTCACTATCGGCATCTTTAGTGGTGACTCTACAAAAGCTTCGCCGCGACTCAGAGCCGCGCTTTTGCTACTAACAGCAACTTCATTTGTTTTAGATAGTAGTAAGGGTACAATGAGAAAAAAATCACTAATGGTAGATAAAAATACACTTGAACCAAAAAAATTATATATAAAATAGAGGATTTACTTATGGGTAATACTTAAGACACCTACACCAGATAGAAAAATATTTGCGATAATTATTTTTCTCATTCATTTGGAGCATATTTCTCAGTGTAGGCGGTTGTAATCTGCAAGTACTGATTTTGACAGATCAGGACATTCAACAGAATTGGCCACAATCTACTTTTGATAAAATCAGAAAATTTTATGTAATTTTCCCAAAATTAGTTGTTTCTGATTTACTAAATTGTTCTTAATATCCAGTTACAATAGGAGTTTACAAGGCTCCAGTCTGGACCCACTTGCAGCCTCTATTTTGAATGAACCGAGTTCTCCCATGTGGTGAATAATAATTTATAGTCGACTTTTGAGTCCAAAAATGAATGACTATTTATAAGAATGTATTTAGACAAATTAACTCATTTACTAAGCATTCTTAAGTCCAATTATGAAATTTTAACGAAATAAGAATATCGAGTACTATACAAAAACGCAAAAAACCCATATAAAAAAACTTACTTAACAAGCCTATTGTAAATATTACTGTTATTATTAATACTGTTTTTATTATTATTAGTAAAAATACTAGTTTGCAGACATAATAGTGGATTTATTAGTATAGAAATTGATGAAATCTTCATGCCATTTATTTGTATGTCCTTGGCCCGAAAGGAATTATGTGTTGTATAGTTTCTATCCATCAAGTCATATAGTTTGTTGAAAATATGTAATATCAATTTACAGGATCACATTTAAATGAATGATTGGGATGTGATAAGTCTGGTAAACAACAATTTCCTCTGAGCTAATGCTGATAGGGCAAATTAACAGAAATGAAATAAATTATCGTCAGCATTCCTGTGTCATTTATCATAGACTGGCAGTAGGAAGAGAAAGAATTAATTCATTAGCTCCATCAAAAGAAATTGGTCTTTCTCTAATAATTCTTGATTTACGATCCTTTGTTCTTGTCTGCTGAGTTGCTCTTCTAGTGAAAAACTGTTTATTGATGGATAGGAAAGAGGAATAACATTTCGTCGTTCGTACAGTAACGTAGACTCAAAAATAAGTTAAAATCAAAAGCAAACTTCTAATTTAACAGTACGTAACAGTAACAATTTGAATATTTTAATATTGTTTGCACACAAAGACATCATATTGTATAAAAATTGTAGTAACATCGTTAGGTATCACTTAGATTAAGTTGAGTAAAGGCGGCATATATGGAATATACCAGGTCGATAAAAATGTATATGTTTGCAAAACGTGAGTTTGTGATTTTACTGTATTTAATGTTTCTAAGCAGCATTAGTGAAGAACGTATTTTGTTTGAATTTATTGTAAAGAATTTGTTTTTATTACAAGATAAGTCTTCTATAATATAGTTAAGTTTTCTATAATATAGTTTAGTTTCCCTATTGACAATTTAGTCCAATTGTTAAATATTTATTCAGTCTAATGAGAGGTTTTTCTTCGTTTCTGAACGTTCTATCAAGGTTTTACAGGCATCGTGCCATATAATCTGAGTCAAAATTTACCTTAGATTCGATATCTGTACAAAATTGTTTTAAATTTCAAAGCGGGTTATTTATAAATTCAAAATCCACTTGTGTTTTTCCCAAAGGCATCTTTCCAACCGTTTACCAGTTTTAAGTAGGGTGGGGGGCAGGTCAAGACTTTATCGCTGCACCTTATTTTAAGTTTAATAAATAAATGTCATGTGAGGTAATCAGTTCACATCTTATCCAAATTTAATAATTCATATGAAGTTAACTCACATATCTTTTAAATATTATGAAATAAATTCCTGATAAAGTAAGTTTCTTCCAAAAAAAACTATAGAAGATCCCGTTCTATTCAGTAATGCGACATTCGACGTATCGAACGCTATAGATCGCTGACACGTGTTTAAGTCTTGGTCTTAAGAAAACATTAAGTATTAGAAGTGACAGTGAGAGATTATTGAAATCCGTAGAATTATGTTTTAAATAATCAGGTATCTTAAATGCATATATCAGTCTTTAAAATGCTTTTATACAGTTGAAAAAGTGATTCTAAAAAATCAGGATGATATTTTAACTTTAATTCTGTCTCATTCACATCCCTGTCACGGGTAATCCATGACTGAAAAATTATCCTTTCACATTACATTTAGTAGGGAATATGGAACATCAGATTTGAATATGAAATAAATATAATTTAAGATATGTGTAAAACAATATTTACAATATTTGTACCCGTATCCTACAATCTAAATTATTTAAAAAAAATGTAAGAAATAAAAAAAACCATTTGATATTTAAATTTTACAACATAAGTTTAGGATATAATAAAAATAATTCCTAATAATGGAATAATACAACCGTGTTGTAAGTAAAGTTACACTAATTATATTAAGTGTGGTAAGTTATGAAATACAAACATTTGATTTGTGTTTGGGATGAAGTCAAACCTTAATAAATAATAGAATAAATGCTACCTTCATCATCAAAAATTTTTGGTTCGATGCTTCTTAATCCACCCCAGTCCTGAAGAAATGCTACTAGTCTGGAAATATTTACATTCCTTTTCAAAACCAAAGTGGTTTTCAGCATGGAGTAGCATGCAATGTTTTGGTTTTTAAATTATCAACTAGTGTTTTATTGTTATTACGTAAAACCGTTATAATATTCTTTTTCATACTTTGCCATAGACTTTACTGCCAGTAAATCTTCTGCTGCTTCCTTCGCTATTTCTGATATCTCACCGTCAAAACCGCTTTGATTGTTTTTTTTTTTTCAATTAAATACAAGAGAAAATGAAATAACCTTCCAACAAGATGGTGCGCCCCCGCACTATGCTGCTGCTGTGCGACAATTTTTGGATGACCATTTCCCGGGGCATTGGATTGGCAGAAGAGGTCCCGTCGAATGGCCACCAAGATCTCCGGATATGTCCCCTTTGGACTTTTTTTTGTGGGGTCATTTAAAATCACGAGTGTACGCCACTCAGGGGCTTTAAAATGATGTGCCACAAGTGGGGTAGTTGCATTTGAAATTTTTAAGTTGGGGTTGCTATGCATTAGGTTGATGAACATATCGAGTTGGGTTGAATGTCAAAAAAGCTCCCCCCAAGAACAAAAATCGACGGGTCTCGGCGAATTTTGAAATATTATTCGGTTTTCCAATTATAGGGGGGGTCAAATTTTCGTTGGGATACCCTGTATACATACAATACGGTGACTATAACCGCGATGGCTTGTTTGTGTGATTATAGCATTGAAAAACTTAACACTACAACTATTGCTCGTATTAAAAATAGATTCTTAGCTTTGCTTTACTCTGGTGTTTATTGTTAATTGGAGTTATTTATCACACATTTATTGTTAACATCCTGTAGTTACTATAAACTGTTGGATATAATTTTAAAATATAAAAATTAACCTGACGTATAAAATATAGACCCACAGTTAATTTTAATAGAACTTAAATATTTAACAAGTGACACCAATTCATCTACGTCAGCAACAGACTCTAAGAACTTAGCATTCATGATTCCCTCTTAATAACAAACCTGTAGCGCGTCAATGCCTCGTAACAAAGCCCTTTCGTCAGCCCTTGACAATCGGGCAACATTATTTTTCCAATACGACTCTGTCCCGAACGTCTGTCTGTACCTAATTGCTATTTATTGCTTCACACCACGCAGTTATTCAACAATCCCACTTCTGACAACATAACTGAGTGCCACAATTAAAACCCTGAGGTCGCCCCCGAATAGAACAATGATAATCGTAAGGAAGACTTGGTCAAATTAAAATTTATAGACGCGCGAGGGCCATATGGCGCGGACGTCCGATCCAGAAGCTGGGGTACATGGAATCAACTCTAATTTGAATAAGGCCGTTGGGGTCCGATCTGTCGCTGACATTCCTTCAGAATATACAATTGAGCAGTCATTTATATGCAGCATTATTCACGCAGGAGATGATAAGATAATTAGAGTTTCTCTGTCTTAACCCTGTGGATATTTTTTTTCCTAACGTTTTTTTCATATATAGTTTTTGGGCAAAATCCACCCCTTTATCTCTATTGATCCACACGGTAATGAATATACATGACACACTACGATTGTGGTTTCAGGTGTCCATATTCTTGAATTAGGTTTTTTTAGGTATGATAAGGAACAACTCCACAGACTAGTTTAGATTCACTAAATACCTAAAATCAAAATTAATGTAGCTAAAATTGCTAATGAAAAGAGGTACATCATAATAAAGAAATTTAATGACTTTGAAATCCTAATTTAATTGTGATTGTAATTCATTTATTAGTAATCTTCTGTGTGTGTTCTTATGAATGCAGAATAACTCAAGTTATACAGTGTGTTCTAAAAATCTTAAACGCTCTCATCTAGGTAAGGAATATTGGATGAAGGAATTAGGGCGCGAGATCAAAATATGAGTGTAAGAGATGCGATTGAAATATTTAGTTCGTTAACAAAAGTGTTCATGACCACTATAAATCGTGCAATAGAGTGGGTAAAGAAGAACATACCATTAGGAATCAGAAAATAGTGGAATCACGCGGAAAGAAAAAGATGAAGGTTGATGACGACACAAAATACGCAATCCGTAGAACAATTCATGGATGATATATTAAAAATGAACTTCAGATAACAAATAAAAATCAGGTTGCTATCCCACATGATGAAACTTTGCCCAGAATATTTGGAAGAGTGCTTTTGCGATATATGCGTCACATGAATGTTCGTTTTATAAAACAAAATCGAAAGAGTATGCCGATAATAAAAGATGAAATGGTGCTATGTTAAAACGTTAAAGCTTGAATAGAAGAATATGTTACACTGACAAAACATGGATAAATGAAGGACATACGGTGACAAAATTGTGGGACGATTGCATTATCTAAAACAAACGGCTTAATTTCTTGAAGGATTACAGTTACCCTCTGGAAAATGACCGCTTAATATTAACGCTTGTTGGAAGTACAGCAGGATTCCTTGAACAGAATTTTAAATCGCGGCGAATATGAGGATAGCGAATAATTTGAAAAATGGTTTGATTCTGTTTTACCATTTACCACTTATGGAGGTTGGTGCTGTAGTTATAATCGATAATATACTCTGTCATAGCCAACGCTTAATGTTAATGTGTGACCGTTATGCTGGTAGTAATCAGTTGTGTATATTGTGTATATACAGTGTATTATAAGTGTTAAAGTGTAGTATCTGCAGAGTGCGCACCAGTAGGTGTAAATGGGTGGTGGTATTCTACAATTGTGGAGAGGATGACACAAATGAGTTTATCTTTTCAAAATAAGCTATTGAAGTGCTAGGTTCCCTCAACGTCAACTTATTTTTCGTAATGTTGAGTTCTTTGAACTCTTTTCTAGTGGCACGCATATGGAATCTTCTATTTTGGAACTCGGATATAAATATTAAAATATATAAGAACAGGTGAGATATATTTATTGAATGTGAAGCCAAATAATAACTTTAAAAATTTTATACTTATTATTAGACATTATATAATTGTTTACAAAATTTTGAGCTGCTTGCAGCTCATCTGAAATTACCCGTATTTTTGTTTCAATATGTCTTAAAATTTTTTAAGTATGTTAGATTTAAAATGCATATGAATGCTCATATTTTTTTTACTAACATATCGATTAGAAGTGACAAAACTGTATATCACTTATTTATTTACTTAGTTTCACTATAAGGCTCAGTTATTTTTGTTTAATTTTACTTGCCGTATGTATTAATAGTAGCCATACCTTTATATTTTCTAGATAAATCAAATAGTTTTCTCCAGTACAACCAGAGCTGGGTTTATCTACATAAAAAATATTTAATTAAGCAAATCATTCATGATTACTTGAATCTTGAATACAACATTCAAAGAGTACTCGAATCCTGAATACTTCTATTCACGTATTTATACTATATGAATACAATTCTTAATATTTACAATGTATCATGGTTAACGTCAGACATCAGCGACAGGAATATTACGCTGTTTAAGCTCTGTTTAGTCAACCTGTACCCATAATCAAAGAGTGAATTGTGTTTATATAAAATATATCTCAGCCTTTTTTTTACTTTATTCAGCGTATTTGTTTACTTTGAATACTCTATCCTGAATACGAATACTGAATACCGTGAGATAAAAGTATTGAATACTTGAATACTGATTACATAAAAATTGTATCGAATACTACTCATGTATTCACACCACCATTACAACCAAGAGGATGACAGCAATCATATTTATCAAACCAGAGTAATAGCATCCCCGCGCTTTTCGAACGGAAGCAGGAAATGTAATACGTCTTATTTGGTAAGGAATTATTCAGCATTTCCTTGTAGGAGCAAAAAATCTTAGCATGCTATTCCACGCATATCCGGCCTCACATTACGGCCATATTTTCTCAAAGCACTCCTTAAAAATTTGTTTTTCCTTTTAGCATAACAAAAAGGAACATGAAGGGATCCCCAGCAGGCGTATGAACTTGTGATATCCATATTCAAACTCAATTTGGCTCCCCGTATACGATGCGCACCATTATCACATTCGTAATTGAAGGGTTGCTTGAAGAATGTTGGTTCTTTAATGCTCGTAACGGGGGAGCTATCGAGAGCTCTTGTCGGGAACAAACACGGACGAGACGGTGTACTTGACTGGGACGCTCCGCTAACTCTCCACTTGCCAGTCTGGCCTCCCGACTCCACAATCGCACTCCTTGGTTCGGAAAATTTCCAAGTAGATAAAAAGTTTGTTAGGAAATTATAGCCCTACTTTACCCTGGAGAGCAAGTTTCGTCTTGGGGCGTCGTAATTAGTGGTTAATTGACCGATGTCGAACGGCGGATTATATGGGTGAGGAAATTATTGGGAGAGTGGACAAGGATATTATAGAATATACACGGAAGAAACAGAAAACAGTGTTGTATGGTTTGTATATTTTGATTAAATGTTGAATGTTATTATGTAATTTTAAATTCTAGATTCTAGATTCCAGCAAGGACCACAAGGAGGTAGGAGCGCTCTCTGTCAGGAGGGTGAGATTAGGATTGGGTAGTAACAAAATAAAAAAGTAATAACAGAAAACAATTATACTGTGGCGGCTATATATTTTTATACAGCCTGTATAAACTAACTATTTATTTTTGTATATATTCACTTCATATTTTCATCATTCTGCACTCACATATTTCCGTACACACTGTATAAGTTAAAATACTACGTACTAATAATATACTACGTAGCAACGATACCATAAGAAACAAAGCAAAAAATTTACTTATATATTATAATAAGAAACACACTAGTACTATCATAACGTCACTTCTATCCAATTCTTCATCAACAGTTATGATGAAACCACTTCTATTTAGGCCTTTTTCTAATTACCTGAATTTTATCCAGTTAGCTTCTTATAGCATCTATTATAACTTTTTTGTCAAATTTTAGAAAGTTTTATTTCTTTGAAAGCTTCTTTTTAATTAGCTCCATATTAATAGGATTAAAACCACAGTAGTATGGATGCAATCGTAGAACGGTATGTCCGTAGCCATCTCATCAATAACGTATTTCTTTGCATAATTATTGCTCTTGGCTATATGCAGCAACTTATATTTCTTCAAAAATTCTTCTTTTATTGTGTCAATATCCTTTCTGAAAGTCTTGAATGGTATGAAGCGTTTTCTAATACTACTATTAAATAACCCGTTTTGTCTAATTCCCTCTTGTATTTTATATTTTTATATACATTAGATACATCTAATTAACTGAACTTGTACGTCATCCGTCCTAACCTCCGCTTCTTCTCTATCACTATTCGTTTGGTCTCTACTCGTACCAAATTGATGTTCTTCCCGAGATATCCTTCCCAAGGTCTGAATCTTTTCTCCTTATCTTATAAGATATGCAATATCTAATACCACAACATCTATAAGGCGAAAAAACGAATAGATACAAAGAGAAGAGAAGCAGCCACTGCTGCACTTTTATACTGAGGTTACACTCTGTTCCCAATTTATATCAATAAAAAACATTTATTTGTGTAAACATTATACATTTGGCTAGCCCTTCATTCACACTATGTATAAAATATGTTAGAACACTTTAGTACAGGTAAGAACATTACAAATTGTTCTTTTGTAATTTGAAATTTAAAAATGCTATTAAGTGCAAGTCATTTTGTTGCGACTATCTCTACCATTGCAGGGTCAAAAATTGAATTTATCTGGAAAATGAAGAGTTTAGATAAAAACTATTAAGAGTAATAAAATATTAGAGGCGGAGAATAATGCAACAAAAAGAAAATTAAAAGAGACCGTGATTATTTTGTTGAAAGGAGATAAGTGTGTGACAAACTAACTATTCAGTAAACATTGAACAGTACCTAGTATCAAGAAGAAATAAGTAGCAATAAAATAAGAATCTTTTAACATCTCTATGGAAGTAGATAAACAAATTGTATCCACGACTATTGTATAATGTACCCATTATACATCTGTTTCCTCGACCTTAATAATATCCATTGATCACTACTGTCAGATGCTTCCTTCATTTAGCTATGATATTATATTATGGCATTAATATTTGACAATTCAATGACAATTCATAGTTTTGACGTTTAGCGATGTTAGTTTCTTCTGTGTAACAAAAATATTTAGTAGTCGTGGATAAAGTATAGTATTCTACTCGCGTATAATGGCTATTATTCACTCGGTGATTTAGACCACTCGCCTCGCCTCGTGAATAATACCCATCATTATACGCTCGTTGAATAATATACTATTAAACTGTCAAACCTGACATATTTTTGCTGTTTTGAGAACGAAGGAAAAGTTTTTCGAAACGTCAAAAAATACGTGATGTGTTATTTTTTACTTATCTGCTTTATTCAGTGTAAGATTTTTTGGTTAGGCAAACTTAGTTTCAAAAATAACCCTTGACAAATACGTTTGGCGCAAGGGCTTATTTTATTAAGCTTCATGCCAAGTGTGGCAAAATACTAATTAAACTAAAGAAACATAAAGAGTACCTATGTTTCAGATCTTCAAAAGAAAAACATGTTATTGCCCTGCACTTGATTTTTTGTACAATGCATAGAATACCGAGAATGAGAAGATCCTTATTTTTATAGGAAGTAAGGAATCTACTTCCGGGATCCAGGGTAAAGCAATTTCGTCGTAATAAAATTAATCTGCTATAAAATAAAGCTCAACTTATCACTTATAAGCCACACGAGGGAATATTTTTTGCTTAGGTCCCTATTACTTAAGTGAATAATAAATCTGAAATAATACCGATTTATAGTGGATGTAAACATATCTCTCCTACAGAGAACCGACCGCCAAGCAGTATTAAGAGAGTAGTGGAGTTTCGGAAATAAATTCCACGGACCCTATTAGTTGATTGGAGTTTTTGCGAAGGATGGCTGATTAAAGGAAGGAACGCGGGCGAGATATCAGCAGCAGACACAAGGAATAATTTAGGAAGGAATGGGAGTATTATGCTCTAAGACCGCCACATTTCATATAAATTCATGAGGTTACGTGAGACTGTCACAACTGGAGGGAAGGTCGACCCAGAAGGAAGGTCTGGGGATGTTCGGTGTATAGGTGGCAAATACTACGATTAATGATAAAAGTTTGAGCAGATGGATTACTGCGTAATATTAGCTGACAGTTGATATGGAAACTACTCGTAATTAGACGTCGTTATTATTGATGCGACATTAATGGAGCTTCGTTTTCCTAAAGGGATATTATTTAGAAGTGTAATTAAAGATATTAGGTACTAGGTACTGTTAAATAAATTCCAACAAAATGATCAGTTCTCAGTTGCTGTTCAAGTAAATTAGTTATAACGTGTACATTTCCTTACCCTATAAATAAAATTTTTATGTTTAGAATGCATCTACAAGGTGTTCCCTATAAGAACCGACACAGAATAACTGTATATAGGTGATCCTAAAATGTTGCAATTTAATCAAACATACAAAGTTGCACACAGACGGCCTTCAAAGTGGGGCCAAATTTTTCGAAAAAAAAAATGAATATCTGAATTACTTTAAATTGGAATAACCAAATTTGGTTGATCGAATTTAAAATAAATAATAATATCCCGCGCAGAATTTAATTTAAAACACTTTTCTACTATCTAATTAAATAAAGGTTTTAATAGTATTTATTACAAGAAATTAAAAAGTCGGTAGTAGGCTTTGTCCTTACAATTTGACAGTTAGTAATAAAACTATAATAAAATAAAAAAAAATAAATTAAAACTAAAGAAATTGTTAAAAATGTGTATTATTTTCTCCGAAATATAAATTTACTTCGCCGAAAATGGTAAAATAAATGACGATCGTTTCTTGTTATCGTACATTTATTCGTAATAAGATTTCACAAATCTTTTTGGGATTCAGTTGGCGAGGAATAAAGAAAATCCTTCAATGTTCCCTAAAAAGAAAATATTAACAATCACATTTGTAGGTCTGGCGATCGTGGTGGCCAATTTTGAGGACTATTTCCTCGTCCTAATCATTTATCTGAAAACTTCATATTCAAAAGATCTCTGACACTAGCATATGGATTATGCATAAACCAAAACTGTAGTCTAAGTTGCAACGGTAAATCTTCGATTAAATCAGGTAGAGTATTCTGAATAAATTCCAAATAACTTTCGCCATTTAATCGATGTGGCAAAATAATTGGACCATTCAAATAACGGTCAATAATACCAACCCAAATATTTATCTGATACTTGTGAACATTTTCAATTCCTCTACGAGTGAAACAAATCTCATCTAGTCGCGTCTAAGTAGCATGATAAAAGTGAAAATGGAGAAGTTTTTGCGGAGAAGTCCGATTGAGATGCGGTTTTCTGCAAAATGTTCAGGGAATTGTTTATAACAAAAGGTACATCTAACCTCTGTACGCTCGCAAATTTTTAATTGTTTATTTAACAAATGACCCATTTTGTTGAACATATGGCAAATGTCACACACGATTCAACGAAAATGTCTGGAAAATGTTCTCTCGGTGGTTTTCGAGGTCCCGCTTTATCACTTTGGTGTTAGCTTTATTATTTATTGCTAAATTGTTGTAACTAGGCTAATTAACAAATTAAAAACTCCACCCCCGAAATCACTAGAAAACCGGAATTTTTTTCAGGATTTCTGTCTTGTTAAGGCAAACCATCGGCACAAGATTTTTGCAAATATAATTGTTTATTGTTCGATTGTTGCAACCTCGCTAATTAACAAATTAATAACTCTACTCCCGCAATCCTTGGAAACCCAGTTTTTTTTGCAATAACTTTGGGATCATGGGGAGAACCACGCGCACAAGATTGTTGCACGTAATTGTTTATTTTCCAATTCCGACCTGGCTAATTAACAAATTAATAAGTTAACGCCCAAAATCACTAGAAAAACAGATTTTTTTGCAATAACTCTAGGATGATGAGGAGAAGCATTGCCACAAAGTAATTGCAAATACAATTGTTTATTGTTCGATTGTTGCAACCTCGCTAATTAACAAATTAATAACTCTTCTCCCGGAATCGTTAGAAAATCGGACTTTTTTTGCAATAATTCTGGGATCAATTATTGAACAATAAACAATTATATTTATAAAAATCTTGTGCCGATGGTTCGCCTTAAAAAGACAGAAATTCCGGAAAAATTTCTGGTCTCTAGTGATTCCGGGAGTAGAGTTATTAATTTGTTAATTAGCGAGGTTGCAACAATCGAACAATAAACAATTATATTTGAAAAAATCTTGTGCCGATGGTTTATCTTAATAAGCCAGAAATCCTGGAAAAAATTCCGGTTCTCTAGTGATTTCGGTGGACTTGTTAATTTGTTAATTAGCCCAGCTACAACAATTTAGTAATAAATAATAAAGCTAACACCAAAGTGATAAAGAGGGACCTCGAAAAACCCCGACAGAACATTTTCTAGACATTTTCGTTGAATCGTGTGTGACATTTGCCATATGTTCAACAAAAATGGGTCATTTTTGTTAAATAAACAATTAAAAATTTGCGAGCGTACAGAGGTTAGATGTACCTTTTGTTATAAACAATTCCCTGAACATTTTGCAGAAAACCGCATCCAAATCGGACCTCTCCGCAAAAAGTTTCAAGTGAAATGCTAATTTGACGCGACTAATCAGTGCGAAGAATTTTCTTTTGAAAATTAACATTCTGATGCAAGATAAACTCGCAAAAGATCACTCGTCGATACAAATCTTGAGGCAACAGATCTTGCACTTTTTGAATATGTTATGGATGGGTTAGATTATGTTTACGGATTTGGTGTACAGAAGTTCTTGATAATTCAGGGTTTCGAGATAAACTCTTCATCTTTCCTGTCTCTCGAGCCCATCTTTCAACATTATAAAATGTTTCTCTATGGGAATTTATTCCATTTGGAAATCTCCTACAATATTCTTCCATACTTCTTCTACAGTTTCCTTCACAGAAATCTAGCACAAGTAACATGGAAACTTGTTCGCTGAAAATAAGTTTTCCAGACATTTTCAAGATATATATTTTCGTGATCATATATTTGTGTAGGTATATTACAGTGTTTAAATGATATGATGATATATGAAGATCGGTAGGAACATACTGGATTTTGTACAATATTTTTCTGAACGTGAGATAAGCCATGTTAGTATGTTTTCTTGGCCGCCACGTAGTCCAGACTTCAGTTCTTTAGATTTCAATATATAAAAGTTTATAAATTAGTATAAATGTCATTTTATGTGCGACTTTGTCCATATTTAATAGTTATAAAAAACATGGTAATATGCATGAAGACAAAAGTACACTCCACACATGACACGATGCAAATACTTTCACAAGTAATAATAACGTTTTCTGGACTAATAAATATTACTCATAAGTTGTACGACTTTAAGCAAAAATTAAGGTTTTTTTAACGTCGCGGTTACTATCAAAACTACTTGAAAGTGACAGTAGTTTTGAGATCATATTTTAGTAACATGAGTTAGTCGTTGTCATTCACCACTTTCGAATTCTGAATACCTTAATTTCGTCCCACTGCTAACTAAGATATCTGCGAAATCAGGAGAGGTACTTAGAAGTGACAACTGCAAAGTAACCAGAATTAGTTGAAAATACGTACCATTGCCTGTAACTTTGGTGCATGAAGTTATTTACATAAAAAAACTAGCAAATTTTGAGGCAGTTATGTAATAGTTGCTCTTTGAAGGTTCCAGTTTCAGTTAGTATTACATTGGCGGTAGTTGGGATATGTCCTGTCTGACTGTTAAGCACCAGCAAACTTTATCTGCGAAATATGAAGTAAATTGATTCATAAATTTGCTTTGAGTAGTACACTAATACTAATACACCCCGGAATTTGCAGCGTGTAATTGTATTTATAGGTAATGGAATAATGGAATCACTAATTACCATAATTTTAAATTGTGAATTATGTGGGTCTGGTTAAATTGTACAAAATGCTCATAAACGGTATTATGGGGAATAATTTAGTGCGACAGTAATGAAAACGCATGTAACTTTAACATTGGTTATTTGTCTATTTATATATTACAAATTATTTATACCAAACATCGCCGAGGGGAATATATATTTAGCAAGCAATTTTTAGCTAGGTATATATAGAATGGAATTTGTAACAAATATACAGGGAAATTCTTAACCTACACGCATAATTGAAAAATTATGTCTGATGACAAATAATGATGAATAGTGAAAGAAAATGTAGTAATAGCTATTTTTATAACAATGGGGCAAAGTGCATAATTTCCTCCCGCGGATAATTTGATCAATGTCCATGGGAGAAAATGGCATTTAGCTCCTGTCTAATACATATGATTTTCTCTTCGACCATTCACAGTGTTTTACATTGATTTTACGTATACTTTATACTTCGCAAAAGTTTATAATAATGTATTTTGAATGTGAAGATGAAGTTTCTCAAGATATTCTGGAAGAAGCAAATGTGGTTTCGTTAAATCTATTAGTAAGTCTCGTGAGAAATAAAAAAAAGAGTACTACCTATTTAAATGTTGGATGGAGACTAGGCAAATAAAAAAAAAATTGTGAAGAAGTGGCCCTATTTTATTTTTCAAAGAAATGCGTCGATTTTAAGCCTTCAACATTATGGAGCAAATACAGCATGTTGCGATCTACACTCCAAATTAAAGACAATATCGACATTAAATTTCCTAAATTAGTAGCTTTTTAGAAAGGGAAATCTGCTGGATGTAAAGCCAAGAAAACCAATACTTTTTCAAGGGAGGATATCAACAAGTTTATTGCAGAAGCTCCAGATGAAACTTACTTACATATGAAGGTAAGATTGATCGTTATTGTTGAATAATAAATAAAAACGTAACGCAGCATTTTTATTAGAAAGTATATAAAAAATGACAATTAAGTGACATTTTAGGCTGTTGTTATAAGTGCATTTTTCCTTTTTCAGGTCGTGCTTATATTTAGAATTGCTGTGGCATACCGTTGCGATGAATTAGTTAATATGGTACTTGAGGATATCAGTGATAAAGGCGATATGTTGGTGGTGCAAATATCTGACACAAAAACTAATATCAAAAGGACATTTACAATAACAAATGAGATTGTAAGCGGAGTATCTGTCTTGGATATGTATAGAAAATATATGGACTGTAGGTCCCTAAAACATGCCATTCTAGATTTTTTGTAACTTATGCTAAAGGGAAATGGACAAACCAGGTAATTGGCAAAAACACAATTGCCAAAATTCAATACAGAATAGCAATATTTTTAAATTTAGATGATTCGAAAGGCTATACTGGACACAGTTTCCGCCGTACTTCAGCTACGTTATTAGTCAATGCTGGAAGTGATATTCTCACTCTAAAAAGACATGGGGGATGGCGAACAAACGCAGTAGCAGAAGGGTACTTAGATGATTGTATTTCTAAAAAATGTGAGGTAGCCACCCAAATAATTACGGGAGAAAGTACTACTTCAAGTACCAAAAAACGTTGTCTTATTTTTGAAAATTTTGTTTCTACCACAAGTACTTCATCAGCGACCACGAATTTGGAAAATAACAAACAGGAACTCATCTCCACCAGCAGAGCCAATATTTGTTCAGGGGGAATGTTCATTAGTAATTTAACTAATTGTACCACAAATTTTAACAATATTTAGTTATTGATGTTAATCTAAACTTCAATTTAAACTGTTTTCAATTTTCAAATAAAAATAAAGTAATAAAAAATCTGTTTTCTCTCGAAAACTGTTACCGACATTGAATTTCAACCTCTGTACCTTTTTTATGTAAAAAATTTTCATTTTTGCTATGAAATTTTCATAAAATAGAGACAAAAAAGTTTGTGTATATTTTAAGCACTCTGACTTTTTTACTGACTCTTGAACAAACTGTATTGATTTCAAAAAGAGTATAATTATAAAATTATGTGATTGTATCAAATTTCAATAGTTTATCTGTACGCGTTTGAGAAATAGGTACTAAAAAAAATAACCTTTCACACTCTGTATGTCGAAAATGAAACGTTTTATGTTCCATGTAGCCTTTTCATCTTATTTTGAGGTCTGGAAAACGTAGTTGAATTTATGAGTATAGGTTAAGAATCACCCTACATGATGATAAAAACGAAATATTAAAAATGGTACATTCATTTATTTCTGTCTTTCAAATTAAGACATAAATGAGAAAATACAAAGGCATATATTTGTTGCTTAGTACAGAAAGTAGTTTAAATAAAATATGTAGATGGGAAAAGTCTAATTTCGACGTATTTTAATGAGACATTTTATTATAAAAGTTTGAGAAAAACAGGTCAACTCAATTATGAGATAGGTACGTAATTATTCTTGCTTCTTAAAGTTGTCCAAAGAGTGAACCCTTTGAAAATTATAAAGTATTCAGGAAATATATTCATTGCTGGCAAATGGCAAATAGTTTTCAACCAATTATGATATATTCGACTAACTGTCAAATTTTAAAGACAAAGCCTACTACGACTCTTTGATTTCTTCTAATAGACACTATTAATATCTTGATTTAATTAATCCATTTTTTCTTTAAAGCTTCTTTAAAATTTGCTCTGCTCTGTCTCAGTTCTTAGATGGCATATTAGAACACAATATTTACAGCAAGCCTACTTGCATTTGAATGCATCCCTATCTGTTCAGGAAAAGGTACTGTTAATATCTTAATACATCGAGCATGGTTCATTTCTGAACCAGAACAGTCGGAAGAAAAATTATAGCATCTACTATCAAAGAAAATATGTAATCAACTATTACGATAATAAAATCTGAAAGGTCGAATGTGGAAAGTTCATCAACGCATGCCTTGAAAACTAAGTTAGATTTCTGCCTATGTTGTACACCTACCATAATTTGAGTCATTACATATCAAGCGATACGTACGTAGACTGCATCTAATTGTTGATGGTAATGATGGTTATTTTTTTCACTCTTCATAATGAGAAGCTGTGTTAATAGCTAGCCAGTATAAAATAAAAGTGTTATCGATCCTTGTCTCGCGCAACTGGTAGTTACGCTATCGTCTCTATCATCGCCTATGAAGTATAAATAGGCATGTTATACGACGTTTTCCTCGTAGTCATTTATTACAATTAAAGATAATTACGGTGGTATTTTATCAGATATAGGCTGTATTTAGATATAGTCAGTGTTTTAAGTAGGTCGTTATACCACCTGTACCACTGATACATTTAAAATGAAGCCAGTGCTGCCACAATATACATAAGTCAGCGCTATCAGTGTCGCATCTCGTTTACATCGGTTGAACTCTGTGGATGCGTCTCCGTATTACCCGTTCCAATATTAACTTTCTCAAGTGGTATATACCTATACTGGATACGTTTATGTAGTCTCAGGGACTGTGCACTGCTACATCATTAATGTAAACAGAAGTAGCGGTAAAACAAATTTTAATTATTTGGCTTCTCTGCTTCCGATGCAGTTGCAATGACTGTGTTTCTGTCTCACGGTGTGCTTCAGTGGTTTCATCGTATATACTGTGAGCCAGATTAGGGTAGCTAGCTATAAGGGTGTGGGAACAGATGTGTTGGTCCACAATAATAAAAAGTAAATTCATAAAAACAAACAAGATATGTACATATTATACAGTAAATAAGACCTATGGTCACATTTGGATCTTATGAACTTATGACAGTAAAAGAAGGGTATGATTTTATCGGTCACCAGTTAATGTGGCTTTCATTACCAAATAATTAGATGTATTCTCAGAATGATAGATTTGTCACCAATTTGTTCACACTAACCTATTCCAAACCGATTATCTATAAATGTATGTACAATCACCCGAAAACGTAATTAGTCATCAAATACTTAGATTTGTTCTCAAAATGATAGATCTGTCACCAATTATTTGTTAACACTAAACTATTCCAAAACGATTATCTATAACTTTATGTACAATGACCCTAAAACGTAATTAACCTAACCTAACATAACCATTATTCGTTTATTTCGGATAAGAAATGGTATAAATTTGGATACATGCATTTAGTGACATTGTTAATCTGATACAAAAAATAATTTCTAGGATTGAATTTCATAATCAGAGGATTTCATTTGGTGACAAATATTTATTTTGGTGATAAATAAAATTATCCCCGTATAAGAATAGAAAAATTGCATGACTTTTTCAAAAAATATGTGCAGAAGAAATAATGTGTTACTTCAATCGAAATGGCGTTCAGTTATTTCCATCACAAAATCCGTAGCAAAAATGAGTATCTGCGTATTCATTGTTAGAAAAAACATTTTTAGATTAATACTTACACAATTAATACCCTAATAACAACTTTACAATAACTCGAAATTAAATTACCTGACACAATTCAATTAACTGTAATTATAAAATGCAAAAATACTGACAGTAGTAGTCTTTTTTGTTTTATGGTCTACTACGACAGAAGTCCAGTTGTTAAATAATTTTAATTTGTTACTGACAAACGGTGTGTCAAACCAAAAAAAAGTAAGTCTTTTTCTGTTGTAAATTGAACAAGGATTTTAGAAATAGTTTCTAAAAAAACATTGGCGTACAATTTTTTCATTAAAATTTTCCGAAGATCTGTCCGTACTCACGCCACTGGTGGAAGAAAAATAATATTTTTACGTAAAAATATATATCTAGATTACCTATTCAAAGGTTCCAAATTTCATTTAAATATCTAAAGTAGTTTTAAAAATATTAATAAATTTGGAAATTTTGATAAAAATGTTGACACCTTGTATCTTTGTTCAACTGATATTTCTAAACATTCTTAAAGAGTTCAGAAAAATAACTATAATTTTTGCATAAGCCATATAAATAATTGGAATTTAGCTGCAGATATCCTTTTATAATGAGCTTCAACAAAAATGTAAGAAACAAGAAACCTAAAAATATCTATAATTCGTATATTGTGCCAAAATATAAGATAAGTACCTAATCCTTACATTTTTCAGTGTATTGAAATCTAATACCAGAACATTTTATGCGGAAATTCGCATATACATTTTACGAAAATGTTTCCGTACCAACAAATTATAGAATGTTCCCTATTGCTCGAAATATTTCCCAATTCGTTCGAGCATTAAGACCGCGAAATGTCACAGGTCGCAAAATAGGCGACCTCAATTAATTGGTCTCTATATTTCTGGTATATTCGTAGATATCGATTAGATTGTAACGTAGCATCCGTATAATTATTCCACCGCAGTTTATTGCTCTTTGTGGAGAAAATAAAAACACAAATTATTATCGTGGCACTATACAAGGTGTCCGGAATATGGGCACCGTAGTTTTAAGGACGTATACACTGCAAAGAAATAATTACACATTTTAACACAAAAGAACACAATACTGTGTTATTCGAGGTTAAAGGTTTAACACAGTCCACTGTGTTAATATAACAAATGTCATATGTGACATGTACACATTTAAGTGTTATTTGTATCATTAAAGGTGTTTTTAGTTTGTTAATTATGTTCCAGTTTGCTTTCGAAATAATTTTTAATAAATATAATTCTTGAAATACCATTATTTTGACATTCTCTAGAGGTTTTGCCAGTCGTCGAGAATGCTTTGAATATAGCTTGGAATGTTCTAGAAAACGTCAGAATAAATGTATTACCAGAATTATAATTTCAAAAGCAAACAGGAACATAATTAACAAGGCAGGTATCAATATACGTATAGAATTTTCAGAATTCTGGTGTTAAGTAATTATAAAATAAAAGATATTTTACTTTTTAGGAATTTATTAAAAAAATAAAATTGAGTTCAACCAAGCTTGCTAACAAAATATGTATGTATTAAAATTAGCAGTAAAGTAGTACATATTCTAATAAAGAATAATAATGTTCTAGTAAATCATAAACAATGAAACAACAAACATTAAAGAAAGATGTATGTAGGTACTACATAATAGGAATGTAAGAAAATTAACTGGTAGTGATCTGAACATATAATTTTCTTTCTCTAAAGTTACAAATAAATCAGATTACAGAGTAATCTAAAACGTCAGAGTTAACTCCTAATATTTTTAAGAGTTATATTCCTAATTAACTTTAGGTTTATTACAATTATCAATAATATTTGCTATAGTTAGGTAAGTACTTACCATTGTCCTTGATTAAATTACTCTATTTAAATTTAAATATTCCCCATTTGAACACAGTGAGCAAGGGATAACTGTACACAACAACGCTACATGACCAATATGGCGTAGTGATGTGTGTTGGATCAGCTGATATACTGCGGATGCGCAGTTGTGCTCAATCAGTCAGGAGTAGGGATATAGACCACAATTATGTTGATATGTGTGCGTGTTAAGTTTACACAAAATGGTATACTTTTAACACATCACTGGTAAATATTACACAAATTCAGTATATTTTATTATAATACTAGTAATTTTAACACATTTTGTGTAAAACGTATAAAAACTCATAGTGTGTAAAACTATTAACACGGAAATTTAACACATCCTAAATTACACACTGGAAAATCTCGTTTGCACAGCAACTTTTTTTACAGTGTATATTTAACTGAAAACAATAAAAAAAACAATTTAAAAACAGAAATACAACTACAGTAAAATGCAAAATTATGCTACGAAATTAAGAAGAATAAGAGCGCCTGTAACGTAATTTGTTCATAATTGAAGTTTCCACAAAACTCGTTAACTGTAACGTACTGTAATATTCGACAACGTTGCAGTGTTAGGTTGCTGGTGATAACCTAAAAATAAAATTAGTCGTAATGGTGCGTACAGCTAGTGCGATTAATTTTTGGCTAGTTTTTCTTTCATGTTTCTTAGTGTACATGTCATTTTAAACACTTGTAACTATTATTCTATGTTGTAAAAAGAGTTCTAAGAAAACCATTCACAGTAAGTACATATGTCTAGGTGTACCTATTTGTAATTATTATGTATAAATACATAACCATCCTAGGTGGGTACCTTCGTTGCTAAATATTTATTCATCAGGTGCTTTACCGAGAAATTTGTCAAACTCTTCTTTAGAGAAAACTTGTGGCTTTTTCGTCTTATACTTATCGCCTTCTTGCTTCAAATATGTAATTAGTTTAGAATAATGATCAATCAGTACATTGTATTCCACGTTTAATTTAGATTTTACCATAGAATATTGCGCCCACGCTTTTTCAGTTTTTATGATAAAAATGTAAAATATCATATTTTTTCTTCCTAATACAATAATGCAAATAATTTATACTAGTAACATAATTGACTCCTTCTACTGCATGTATTGCCTTATATAATCGATACGATTAGTATACGTTTGAAGAGAAAGTTGTTGAAGTACGTCTCGTCCGTGTAGGTTCGTAGAGAATACTGTTCCAAATGTATTAATTCAATCAGGTTGCGCAGTAAGTTTGTCACAGAACTGTTTATAAAATAGTTACATATTTGCCATATAAGCTGTTATTATTTAGCTGCCAAAACGTCCTTGTGATAAATTTATAAAATACTTCAGTTCTTGACAACAAAATAATGCTACTTGCTGCTTTAATAAAACAAATATGTATTCCCCAATAGGCAATAATTACACGTCAATAAAACATAATTATTGTATAACTTGAACATTATAAAACTGTTTTGCTGGTTGGGTACTGCCAAGTGACGGTATAGTCCAAAATTAAAGTGCAGCTTAAAAAACCAAGAAATTTGACAGACACGAACAGCCAGAATTAGTCTTCGATTACTTCACCTAAGGCATACTGATGAGGTCTAACAAGCTCAGCCTTGGTGGTACCACTATCGACTGACTTTGGTTGTTTGCTGTAAGTTTTTCTGATGTAATTCAATGCTGCTCGGGGCATTAGCCGGCGGACTAATTGCTTTCTGCAACTCCGCTTTTGCGACTTATTTGATTAAAATTAATTAATATGCTGAGAAATACATACTATTGCCTCTAGAAACTCTGTATATTAAGCTTTCATATTGCTTTGATTGACGGGATCAGTCAGCTCACAGTTTCAATAAAATTATCCAACTTTGTTGTCATTCCACAGGCATCTCATCTGACGGTTTCAAAATAAACATAATTTGATTAATTACTATCAATTTCCTGGAGAGTAAATAACGTCTCCGCTCACTTTTACGTAATGAAAACTAAAGAAATTTAATTAGCGGGGATATCTCACTGATGCCACACAGCGAGTCACGAAGACAGAACGTCCCATTGCAATGCAGCAATAATAATTATGAGTGAAACATATTTTGCACTACTATATAAATTTCAAGAATATTCTCAGGACGCGCTAGATCATCTTGATGTGCTCCGTGCTGTCGTAATTAGAGTAAGAATTTTGAACGTCACGGCGTTGTAACAGAGCCGAACCGCTGCATGCAATTTATCTGAAGATAATTTTATATCGAGGAAGGTTGAGATCTAAAAGAATTCATTGACTTATTCTGAATTATATAACTAATCGTCACTAATAGTGACGCATGGATTACGGATTTTAAAAACGAGAGAAGAAAGAGATAAATAAAAGAAGAATATCACATAGAATATAGACTAGATAGGGTAGGCAAGATAGGAATAGAATCAAATTGATAAGATGAAGAAATGAATGGGCAATGTTTTTTTTTATAAACAAACTACTCGTAGACGACCCGGCAAATGTTGTTTTGCCATATGAATTATTTCTAGTTATTATTTTGGTAGTCGGCTTCGTGCTCATCCTTACTCCGTGCTGTTTACTGGGTGAGAAGCACAAACTTAGACAAAATATAGACTGTGCCAGTGTCATATTGCCGGAGACCGCTAATTCATGGCTGCCCTAAAAGGTCCAGAATCACTAAAACTTGGTTTTTATGCCAATTTACGTTGGTTGTATTATAGCGTGAATCTCATTTGTTTACTTTGATTGGTCACATTCATGCCATATTCTTTAATGACTATTAAAATGACACCAAGTTAGTTAATTTCATATTGCAATGCAGCCATCATATTTGCACAACCGCCAACATAAAGCAAATAAAATATCAATTTTCTGAACCTTAGGTCCCTAAAAAACGCGGCACCTGTCACGTGACGTATATCACGAACCGACGCTGTCTATATTTTTTCTAGGTTTGTGGTGAGAAGTGACACCGGTAGACGCCTGGCGGGGATAACTGATCTAGTGATAATCGATCAGTTATTTGCCAGGGTTAAGAATGATTAAATTACTAAAATGGCTATTAAAAAATAGGGGATTGTGATAGAAGTGTGAAAATTAAGGGTTGTATGTTTTTTTAATGCCACATCATAAAGAATAAAAATAAAAAATTTGTCCAAAAAATAAAAAAAAATGTTTGGGGTGGACCACCCTTATCACTTAGGGGTATGAAAAATAGATTACGACCGATTCTCAGACCTACCGGTCAAGCCCTTTCCTAGGAGTATGGTGACTCTAACACTGTGACACGAGAATTTTATATATACAGATTAGCTCAATGGTACTACATTACTTTCTTGGTAATATTGGAAAGCCGATATCTATAAGAGTTGATCGACTTATTTATTCTAAATTGCAAATGCAGAAGTGATTACAGATCTTACAAACAAGACAGAAAAGAGAGTAATGAAATAAACAACGTAAATCATAGACTATACAAATTAGGAAATATAATAACTGCATAGTTATGTTTGTAATATTTAGAGAACATAAGGTCTGTTCAAGCAAGGAATTCGGAATGCTTTCAAACTGTCATAAGTATCCGACCAATAACGTCATCATGCAATAAGTAGTTTGGACGAACGTTGTTGACAGTTTCAAACCAGTATGGATTCTTTACTTGAACAGACCTATAGTCAACTATGTGACCCAAAGGTTCATTTTATTGTATCGCAACAACATATACATTTTTAAATAATTTTTCATACTCTTTAACATGGTGCTGTTCAAATTTATAAAGCGGTGAAAATAAAAAAGTTGTGGATTATAGATCGACCATTAAGGTCAGGTTAGGCCCTTTGGCACTGGAGTATTTGCATCATATTTATAACATAAATGTACAAGGTCACTAGTGCTACATAGGAAAGATTTGGAAAAAATCAAATCGCAAATAAAAAAGTTATCTAAGAAAAACTAAAAAAAAAAAATACTTGTACCCTGTATCTCCGTTAATATTGAATTTTCGAAAAATTGTTATAGGACTTTGTGCCCCTAATTTCTTGTGAGGAATCACTTCCTGAATAATTTAAAATTATTCTGTAAGAACAAATTGTTGCTCTAGTAGATTTCAAGTCCGTGTCTGGATTGTCATCAGAATTCCTTTTGCCTAATTACATATAAAATATATTTACACCGCTATATAAATTTCAAGAATATTCTGTGGACGTCCTAGATCATGCCGATGTACCGCACTGTCATAATTAAGATTTGTCTTGCTGGGGAGAATATCTTTACATTTGTTTCATATCAAAGTTCCGAGCTGTCTCTGCGGCTGCACACAACTCAATTAGTTTTCGGTTTGGTTTGTGGAGCGACTCCCCCCAGAGAGCGGCATTATCTTCCCAGATGTTCCCTTACGTTCGGTTTCGCAGCCGCACTTAATGTATCCGCGATATTATTTCAGGGCTCCATTTCGCACTCTGCAGCCGCGTCCTGTGACGGTATCTGGTGGCGGGATGGCACCCTTATCAGATTAAAAGCGTCTTCGGCTCCGTCCCCCACCTGCTGGTTAATTTACCGGACATATATTTTTTTGCCACGGTTTAAGGCTGGTGTTTTATGGACGAGGAAATGCTTAAGATAATTATACAGGGTGTTTAAAAAAAAGAGTGTAACATATTTAAGGAGGTAATAGTATGAACCAAAATAAGCAGAAGAGTCTCAATAAATATGGGTCCGCAAAGTAACGGTGGCGGAGATATGGAATGTTTTATGTATTTTAGCTCCTTTTTTGATTTTGCAAAAACGTTGTGTATTTTCTTATAATAGTTGGTTGATGTTTAGTGAAATAAATAGTACGTATTTGACAGTTGTTCTCAGTGCACAAGATTTCTTTCGCTATGGCTGGTTACTCTAACGCAGAATTAACAGACATGCATTTCATGTATGGTCGTGCTAATGGGAACGCCACTGAGTGCGACGTCTTTATGTTGACGCTTATCCAAATCGCCAGATTCCTTCACAACGCATGTTTGGAAGAATTCACCAAAGATTGCGTGATACCGGTTTCTTGAGCAAACAGTGCCATTTATCAGGAAGACCGGTATCCACTCCTAGAGCAGAAGAAGAAATTCTAGCACTGGTAGAGCAGGTTCCAGGTACGAGTGTGCGGAGAATATCAGCCGAGGTAGGAATTAGTGGTCCTCTTGTCTGGAGAATCCTTCAGGAGTAACTGCTATATCCATACCATGTGCAACGAGTACTGGCCTTAAATCCAATAAATGATCATCAAGCACGTTTGGTTTTTTGCCGCTGGTTTCTACGTCATGATGCTGAAGACTATCGTTTTCTTGCAAACATTCTTTTTACTGATGAGGCCGGGTTCACAAGAAATGGAGTGTTTAATTTTCACAATACATATATTTGGGCCGACGAAAATCCTCATGCTCTAATAGAGCATGTTACTTAATAATTTCTTGAATATTTTGAATATCTCACAATATAATAAAGTTAGTAATCATTATGGTAAAATATTAGATTTAGTCATTTCTAACAAATTTTGTTCGGTTCACAAATCTGATGATCCATGGGTGAAGGAGGACCGGCATCATCCTGCTTTATACATATCAGTCAGTATTAATTTTACATCTAGATTAAAACACAGTTTTCCCACCTTCTCTAACAATGGTTATAACTTTAGAAAAGCCAATTTATTACACTTATATGACGCCATGGCTACAATCGATTGGACATTTTTAGAAACGTTTAATAATGTAGAAGATGCTACCACCTATTTCTATGGAAAATTATATAATGTGTTTGACCGATTTGTGCCCAGATTTGTGACTCGTCGTAAAAATAAATATCCCCCCTGGTTTGACTCTCGAATAATTAGGAACTTGCGCCTTAAGAATAACTGTTATCGAAAGTATAAAAATACTGGTGATATAGAAGCTTTGAATGATTTTAAGCAACTGAGAGCCAGTATTAAGAGAGACGTTAATATCGCGCATAAGAGATATGCTGAGTCGGTGGAACATAATATTCAGTTTGAACCCAATAAATTTTGGGCTTTTATTGGCAGAAAAAGAGGATATAACAATGTTTCCAATAGTATGACGTATGATGGTGAACAATTAAGTGAGCCTATCAGTATTATTAATGCTTTTGCCAATTTCTTTAGTGCATCCTTTACACCTCTACTGAAGTTTGTCCCGCAGTTCACATTGTACAGTTTCACGAAAGTGAGGTTCTTACAGCTTTGAGACATACCAAACCTAAAATGACAACTGGACCGGATTTTGTGCCAGCTTTTATCATAAAGGACTGCGCTAGTGTATTGGCATGTCCTCTTACTTTTTTAATCAACTTATGCGTTAAAACGTGTACCTTTCCTGAAATTTGGAAGCAGTCTAAAGTCTGTCCGATATTTAAAAAAGGAAATAATCAGGATATTACTAACTTTCGACCAATATCTATCTTGTGCAACTTTAGTAAGGTTTTTGAATATCTACTTCATAGTCACATTTATTACAACATTAAAAATAAAATTTCAAGTCGTCAGCATGGTTTTATGAAAGGCAGGTCTACAACTTCTAACTTAATGACTATAACACAATTTATATCTGAATCCATGAACAGACGATTGCAAACTGATGTTGTTTACACTGATTTTTCAAAGGCATTCGACAGACTGGACCATGGTATATTACTTACAAAACTTAATGCATTTGGATTCTCAAATTCCCTTCTACAATTATTTGATTCATATTTGTCCAACAGACGTCAGTATGTTCTGTTCAAAGGGTGTAAGTCTGTCGACTACTTAGCAACATCAGGAGTGCCGCAAGGATCTGTCCTTGGACCACTGCTATTCAACATTTTTATCAATGATATAACTGATTGTTTAAGTTCTAACTGCCTTCTTTATGCTGATGACTTGAAAGTGTTCTCGACTATCGACAGCCTTGATGATTGTGAGCGCCTTCAAGGTGATTTGGTTCAAATTGAAAACTGGTGCAAATTAAATAGACTTCATATGAATCCTCAGAAGTGCTACGTAATGTCATATACTTTAAAATCGTCGAAGATTGTGTTTGACTATAGCTTCAATGACACTGTTTTATTACGTTCCAACACTTTCCGCGATCTCGGAGTTCTTTTTGATGATAAGTTGTCTTTCAATTTACATATTGAAAAGATTGTATCTGAAGCATATAGGTCTTATGGCTTTATAGTAAGAAATAGTAGTAACTTTGTTCAAATCAAGACTCTTAAAATCTTATATTATTGGTTTGTTCGATACAAACTAGAATATGCCGCTTCTGATTGGTCTCCTACTATAATTCACATGTGCAAAATATTGAAGCAGTCCAAAGAAAGTTTCTTAAATTTCTTAATTTTAGGATGGATGGGGTATTTCCTCCTATTGGGTTTGCCCAATCTGAATTATTACAAAGACATTCTTTGATGAGTCTCGATACCAGGCGTCAATGTCTCAGTGTGCTTGTCTTGTTTAAAATTTTAAATAATCTGATTGACTGCCCTGATTTGCTACAGCAGATAAACTTTATTGTTCCGAGAGTCAACTCAAGGGAAGGTAATACTTAATACTTTTTACTTACCCTCCCTCGTACAAATATTCTTAAACATTCCCCTATACATAAAATGTGCACTTTTTGTAATTTATTGGAGCATCGCCTCGACATTTTCAATTCCAGCACTGCCAAGATAAGGTCATTGTATTTTGATTGATGTATTATTTTAACTGTGTGTTAGTTTTTAGACTTAAGATGCAATTGTATTCATTATGTGTTCGTACACTATTTGTAGTTATATTTATATTTCTCTTTACCCTCCTGTTCTGTAATTGGGTTTTGTAACCTGTAGAACAGAGTAACAATAAATAAATAGAATCTGGACATCAGGCACGTTTTTCATTAAACATTTGGATGGGTATTGTAGGTGACAGGTTTTTAGGTCCTGTTGTTTTATCAAACCGATTAACAGGCGCTGCTTACCCCAAATTTCTGCAGAACACACTGTATGAGTTTTTGGAAGACATTCCTTTGAATCAGAGGCAACAAATGTGGTTCCAGCATGATGGTGCTCCAGCTCATTTCCATGGTCGTTGGAGAGCATTTACACCAAACTTTTCCACATAGATGGGTAGGAAGGGCTGGACCTGTTTTATGGCCTCCAAGATCGCCTGATCTGAACCCTCTAGATTTATTTGTTTGGTGATATTTGAGGACATTAGTGGTTGGTACTCCTGTAAATAGCCTGGAAGAGCTGCAGCTATGGATTAATCAAAGGTGTCAAGAAATCCAAACCAAGGAGGGTGTTTTCGAAAGAGTTCGAATATCGTTGAGAAGAAGAGGTCGTGCCTGCTTGGAAATGGGCGGAGGGAACTTTGAACATCTTCTGTAACTTTGTTTTTTGTTTGTTAAAAGCTTCCTTTGTCGGTTTATTCCTAACAAAATAAAACGTTTGAAAAACGAATAGTGGTCCATATCTCCGCAACCGTTACTTTGCGGACCCATGTTTATTAAGACTTTTCTGCTTATTTTGGTTCATCCTATTACCTCCTGAAATATTTTATACTCTTTTTTAACATCCTGTATACAGGGTGATCTTAGGGCCTGATAGATTTTCAAAATATACTATAATTTGTTTCTATGAACCATGGGCGTATCTTTTTCCGTTTTCAAGAGACACGGCGTTGAAAATAATTTTTAAGAATCTAGTTTCGGTCCTATCTTCCACAAAATTCGACCGAATGAACTGAAATTTTGTTATGCGAGGTTTCTGGGGACGCTAAATGCCCCGGAGGTATTAATGTTTGGCTATATAATACAAGGAGTTCACTGCAGTACTCCGCGGGCACATTGCAGTTGCTTACTTTTTTTATATTGATTATTTTCCCCATTTTATCACCTGCTGTGATGGCAAATTTTATTCTGAACAAAAAAGGTGGTAAAATTTGCCCGTTTTCGAGAAATGCCAGATATAGAGAGCCAAAGTCAAGCAGCTAATGCATATCAATATCCTATACGGTTGGTGACAGAATAATATCAAAGGAGGTACCACCCTGTATAGTAGTACAAATAAGACAAATATTGAGGTTTATGAACGACAGGGCTCTCCCACATTTTAATTTGACTGCTCGTGAATATTTAAATGAAAGTTTTGGTAACAACGTGTTTGGATGAGGCTGTGACAAACTTACTTAACAAATACTTGCTAAAGGTTTGCAATATATGCAACAACTCGTAAGTCTTACCTACTAGTTGCTACAGCTATAGTTGCGAACGGCAGTCAATGTGTCTGTTATCTGATGGTTAATAACGGGACATATGATTTGCTGTGCGTTAGGGTGCTTTCACAAGGGAATTCATGCTCTCTAACGCTTTTTTCAAAAGTAAATGCTACAAGGCACTCAAGAACCAGGGCATCCAGATTATCCGATATGAACCCTATTGATTTTTTTGTTTGGGGACATCGGCTTGGAGTACAAAAAAGTGTAAAGAAACAAATACTGAAGATAATACAATGGCTCATATGTTAACCTATTTTATTAGTAACATTACAAAATATATTTTTCTGAGAAATAGTGAACGTAGTTTCTAAAGTTGGTAATTTTTTATTTCATACCTACTGTAATACTGAATATGCACTGAATGTAGTTACATTATCTGAAGCGGTTTATAAAGTAAAAATTTATGATTTTTTATAGTTATTTATGTATCAAGGGAATTATAAGGGCCTTAATTACCGATGGCAAAGTTTGACAGCAATTGCCTGAGGTTATTAAGGCTCATTAATTCCCGTGGTACATAGATAATTTTATTTCTGACCGATTTCAATAAAATATTGTTTATTTTTAAAACGGAAAAATTCCGAGTTTTGTTGTTGCTAGGTTGTTGCTATGTTACGTATATGTATATTAGGGTAGAGGGAATTATAGAATATATAATGTCCCAAGGGAGTTATGACTCTCTTTATTGATAGCGTAACTATGACGATATAAGCTTAAAATATCCCGGTCAGAAATAAAAATATTTTGACACGCTGTAGTTAGCAATGGCTGTCCTAAAACCCTACATTTATATAACAAAAACACTTACTTTTGGTCACAGAATATGTCCCTAAAGATTTGGACTCTGTATAAGAAACACCCTGTATGCGTAGCGATCAACAAAATTCAAGTGAACTATCCATTTTACTATTCTTTGCTACGCTGATCATGTTGAAAATAACGAAAATGAAGATGATAAAGATTACGATACCGATGAATGACAATGATAATGAAGATAAAGATGATGATGGAGATGAAAATTTCGTCACCGTACCTTTCTAGTGAAAGTTAAAACCAGAAAATGTAGGTGGGGACAATATATATACTCTGTATGGAATTTATATTTGGATCCAATAACAGCCTGACATATTAAAAACCAGTAAAAATTGAATTGCGATAATTATTAAAAACATGAAATTTATAAAAAAATAGCACATGCATAGTAATTGTGTATTACGAATGTTCTGTATTCTGTAACTAGTACATCATCAGGAAATTGGGGATTTTCTGCATTATGCCGCAACAACTACTCACAAAACCTAACTCGTAATGGATAATCCGCTAGTAATAGTACTTGAACATGCTGGATATGAGCCACAGAGTAAAATTTGTCCTCGTTCATTTATCGTCTAGAGAGCATATCCCCACTCCAACCCTATTCGCCAAGTAGGCGTCTTTACACGCGCATCGCAAAAACTTGTTGACTCTTTTTGTATATCAGATACCGGTGAAGAACTGTTGCCCAGATACGTAATTTTTTGATAATATCGTCTTCATATTTAAGGGTGAAGTTTGGATCAACCTGTTTAAGAAACTACACCACTCTTCAAGAATTTTTTAAATGAAAAATAGTAAATATCGACCATAATTCCGCCAGTTCAAAGTAACTGATGCGAAATTAAATTCTCCATTGTGAGCGGGACGCATCAGAAACGGCACAGCTTTGAAACGAAACCTAATGGCCTGCAAGCCAGTATAAATTGTTACGAACCCCTGTCGCAATTTTCTCCTCGCAAGTTCTCACTTAATGTTTCCATAATATTATATCAGGATTTCTATTTCGCATTCGCAGCCGCGTCCGATGGTATCTGGTAACAAAACAGCGCGCTTATCAGATTAAAAACGTTTGTAATATTCAGCAAGGCGCCATAAATGGTGAGGTACGAGCCGCCTCTGGGATCATAATAGGGATCTTGGCTGAAAAACATTTGCATAATCGTGAATGACAGTTTCCAATGGCTGCAGCGATCATGTTCCAAGTGTTTATTAATGTGACGTCTCCTCAAAGCCCACTATGATAGCTTTATGGGAGTGACTGATTCGAGAGTATCATCGGCTCCCAAAACAAACAAGACGCGATAGGTTGTTACTGTACGGATTTATTTACACTCGGGTTGTCTTGTTGTGACTGCTGGAATATTTTCTTGTTAATATTCAAGCGATAGGATCTGCTGCTTCGAACTTTAATTGAAAGAGAAGATAATACATAAATATGTTACAAACTGGAAACTACGTCTTTGACTAACTGAAATATCATTCTCTAAAAAGTATGTTCTATTCTAACAGTTTAGACAGGGTGCCATTTTGAAATTAAACTTTTAATATGGAAAAATTTGTTCAGGGTTTCTTCAACAATTTACATTTTTCTAAGACCTTTAACTATAGCGTACGCAATGGATTTGACCACACTCTTAACTGGGTGCTTATTCCTATGAAGTTTTATTGTTGATGTACCTCTAATATCTCTGTTGTTATCGCATTGCAGCACCATTTGTTTAATAGTTCGTATCTCACAGGAAAACTTAATTTATCGGTGTAAAAGTTTTAAATAAAAGACACATATACAATTAATTTTATTTATAGATTCACTCGCCAACTTATTTTTGGTAATTTTGTGTTCTCTGAACCCTTCTCAAGTGGCACGCCTATGGAATCTTGCTCCCTGCAACCCTCACCTCCCATGCTCATCTAAGTGCTGTGAATGAATCACTTTCTATTATTTCGGGCCTCGACTATAGAAAAACTTGCAACTGTCCCGTTTGAATCAAATGCTAGATGCTAATTATTTTAATTATTCAAGAAATTTAGATTACTGCCATATAATTTATTTTTTATCCTACACTAGGTGGAAGTTTTTGGAAAGAAGTAATGCATAATTTGTTACCCGACTAGTCAAACGAATGATATAATTTAGAGTACAAGCTATTTATGAATTGGTGCTCTCTAAAAAAAGTAAATTCACTCAAAGTCAAAAGCAAAGCTGTCTGTCAGGAAAAATGTTGATATTGGAAGTTTATCGAAAGTATCCTCCATTTTAGAGAAAAAATCAGTTAGTTATATTGCTAAAGAACGTTCAATCAACAAGATATAATTACATGTTTAATGAAAGCTCCAGATGAAAAATAACAAGCGTAATCAATATACATGGTATAAAATCTTCTTCATAATACAAGACAATATAATTATTTCAGGTGGTATAACGGAAATTGTCGGTGCACAGGACAAACGTGGTGAACAAATATATCCTAATAATACATGTAGGTACCACATACAAAACATACTAAGCAACGGATATTTACTATTTGAATTCTGAAAAAGACATCGTTTTAATCTGCAAGACATGCTTTAATGTACTACCTAACAATTTAAATTCTAAACGATTATTTATTAAATATAATAAAGGCAAATGTGCAGCTCAAAATGTAGGTAATCACACAATTGGCTCATTACCGTATAAAATACTACTTATTTAAATTTACCTAACAGCAAGTAATATACTGGTCATTGCTTCAGAAAAACATCAATCACACTTCTTTTTCCCCCCTCGGAAGCGGATATATTAGCACTACAAAGACACGGTGGATGGAAATCTACGAGTGTTACGGAAGGCTACGTTGAAAATTCTCTTGGGAATAAAATTTCTCTTTGCAAAAAATTATATGTATAAAGAAACCAGGGAATGAAAGTACCGGTATGAAAGCTTCACTTATCAGAGAACCTGCAAAAGTTACAAATCATCATGATTCATTTTCAACTAGTGTTTCAGAACGAATTCAGTTATAGGGTTTTTCTATACAAGGTATTTCTTTTGATAGTTGCACTATTTATAACCGCGTGTATTTAATATTGATATATCAAAGAACTAACTTCTTTGTAATAATAATAAGGAACCAAAGAACATATCGTACTAATAAGAGCCATACACTGAACATTATGATGTACTAAGTTATATAACAATGATATGGCGTTGCATATTGAACATATTAAGGGCGCCGTATTCCTGAAAAGTGTTTTCTACAAATATAAATAATTTTAGACATTTAAGAACTGAATAATATAGAGTTTAGCAAATAACAAGGATGTTATTTCATGCCACCTGCAAATATTCAAAGGTACTGAAGTAAAATCAATATTTAACATCAGAAAGCGATCTTTCAATGAATTTTAGGTACTGAAATCTTTCAAAATACGTATTTTTTTAAATTCAACTATAGATGTAAACATTGTTATAACATAAACTTACATAGTTCTGCATATAAGAATGTTCACTTTTGTTTATAAGTATGTGAAAATAATTGTTAAAATGTGGGGTTAGAATAGCGAAATTATGTGTGTCATATAAATGCATTTTAAAAGTTATTACATTATTTGAGGAAAGTTTAAATAGTAAAAGTGGATAAACAAAACATCAATAATTCTATTTTTGATATTACTTTTGCTCTACGAGTTTTATTTTTCGAGATTTCAGTACCTAAAAATGCCACAAATTTGATCATTTTACGGCGAGAGATACGGGCACCTTAAGCATAATTGCGTTATCAATACCTCTTTCAGGGTAAAACCCCTGTGTTTTGAAATACAAAAATTTCAAAAACTTTCGTTGAATTGCCACAATTACCACAATAATTAACCATATTAAAAATGTGTGTTCTAACTTAGATATAAGTCATGAAACATATAACGTTTTTAAACTTTTAATATTTGAAAAACTATTCGTTTCGCAAAAAAGACCAAGTAGTTTGTTAACTCATTTAGTAATTTGATTAACATAACTAGAAAAACTAAGTTTAGAACATCGTTCAAAAATATAGCTGCTGATATTATAATCAAATTGGATATAATTTTGTTTTCGAGTAAATGTTATAGGTTTACATTTTGAGATATTTAATTTTAGAAAGTTATCAATACACCACCAGACAACTCGATTGATTTGGTCTTGTAAGAAAAGGCAATCATTGATGTTGTTATAAATTTATAAATCATCTGCAAATAAAATGATGACACTTAATTACATAGGTGATATCATTAATAAACATCAAAAACAATAACGGGCCTAAATTGGATTCCTGAGAGACACCTGAAGTTGCTATATAACTTTTTGATTTGTAGCCGCCATACTCAATAAATTGTTGTCTTGAAAATAGGTGGGACGTGAATAACAACATCAAGTTTTGAGACAAACCAATAGCGTTTAACTTGGGTAACAATAAATAATAATAATCAATTTGATCATATGCTTTTTGTATATTTATATAAATGATGTCCACTTATCCTATATCCAAATTATCACATGTATATTGAGTAACACATGCTAAATTCGTAACACATAAACCATGTTGATTTGATGATAGTGATATGTTAACAGAAGTATAAATATTATTCTATAAAATTATTATACTTTAGCTAAATTACTCAAAATAGCCACTGCCCCATAGTTTTAGATTTTAAAATTGGGCATATCCTAGTATTATCTGGGAACGTGGTCGATTTAATAATCATGTTAAATAAAATACATAGTGGAATTGCGAGAACATTAGCACATTTTCTGTAAATTAATTACTGTTATACAGGGTATCCCAACGAAAATTTGACCCCGCCTATAATTGGAAAACCGAATAATATTTCAAAATTTGCCGAGACCCGTCGATTTTTGTTCTTGGGGGGAGCTTTTTTGACAGTCAAGCCAACTCGATATGTTCATCCCCCTAATGCCTAGCAACCCCAACTTAAAAATTTCAAATGCAACTACCCCACTTGTGGCACACCATTTTAAAACCCTTTTCATTGCGAATACAGTGACGTACCGTTTTTAGAAATCGGTTGAGATTTGACAGAATTATTGGTTACAAACGAAAAGATAACAAACCAACTTACGCGTAGTAATTTCTACACAAATGCCCACCACTAATAAGTTTTTCATCTACCTACTACACATGACCGCATTACCTACTTGTTATAGATGTGTCTATCAGTTTAAAAAAAAGTCAGAAATGAAATAAAAAAGCTGAAGCAAATAAAACTAGATACTAAAATAGTTATTAGTAGAAGATACTTAAGTTTATAGGAATTCAGACATTTTCAAAATAACAAAAAATCAGTACTACAAAAAGTCGGTGTTTTTGCTTGTGACCAAGAAATCGTTAGTTTTAGCCGTTATTGAAAGTATTAACGTGTGTTCGAAATGGTTTATTCTATCGCGGAAAGAGTAGAAATTGTTGCAATTTATTATCGAAATCACGATTGCGCTAAAGCTACAGCACGAATTTCTAATGCCAATCATCCTGAAAAAAATGTAAACCACCAGTACGTTAAACACCTGATTGGCAAACTTGTTGCAACAGGTTCGCTTTTAAACAAGAAACGTGAAGTAATTGGGCCAGTTCGAAATGAAGCAGTTGAAGTGGCAGTTTTGGGTCATGTACAGATGGATTACAACTGTGTCTCAAGCTTCTGGCGTATCCCGTTCCAGTGTTCATCAAATTTTGAAAATAACACAAGTTTCATCCATTTAAGATGACGCTGGTTCAAGAGTTGCATGAATATGACTTTGATCGCCGTAACCAATTTTGCAAATACTTTAGTGAACAACTTCTACTGAATCCAAATCTTCTCTACAATACATGTTTCTCCGACGAATGCACATTTATGTTCAATGCCGAAGTGAATAGACACAATTGTCGTTATTGGAGTGATACTAATCCGCATTTAATCAGGGAATTTCATACTCAGACACCTCAAAAATTGAATGTTTGGGCAGGCATTTTGGGCGACCATCTTGTTGGACCATTTTTCATCCAAGGTAATCTCGATGGAAACACCTATCTAGAATTATTGGAAAGTACAATTGATCCTAGAATAACAGAGATTTTAGAAAGTGACGACAATTTACTAGAAAATGAAATAACCTTCCAACAAGATGGTGCGTCCCCGCACTATGCTGCTGCTGTGCGACAATTTTTGGATGACCATTTCCCGGGGCATTGGATTGGCAGAAGAGGTCCCGTCGAATGGCCACCAAGATCTCCGGATCTGTCCCCTTTGGACTTTTTTCTGTGGGGTCATTTAAAATCACGAGTGTACGCCACTCAGCCGGAAACATTGCAAGTGCTACGTCAGAGAATTGTAGAAGAATGCCGATTAATAACTGCGGATGTCTTTAATAATGTTCGAACAGAATTTGAAAACAGACTGAAACTTGTTTGGAAGTTAACGGGGGTCATTTTGAGCAATTCATCAAATAAATCTGATTTATTATTTGCTTCAGCTTTTTTATTTCATTTCTGACTTTTGTAAACTGATAGACACATCAATAACAATTAGGTAATGCGGTCATGTGTAGTAGATGAAAAACTTATTAGTGGTGGGCATTTGTGTAGAAATTACTACGCGTAAGTTGGTTTGTCATTTTTCGTTTGTAACGAATAATTCTGTAAAATCTAAACAGATTTCTAAAAACGGTACGTCACTGTATTCGCAATGAAAAGGGCTTTAAAATGATGTGCCACAAGTGGGGTAGTTGCATTTGAAATTTTTAAGTTGGGGTTGCTAGGCATTAGGGGGTTGAACATATCGAGTTGGCTTGACTGTCAAAAAAGCTCCCCCCAAGAACAAAAATCGACGGGTCTCGGCGAATTATAAAATATTATTCGGTTTTCCAATTATAGGGGGGGTCAAATTTTCGTTGGGATACCCTGTATAAAAAGTTTATTAATTTTTCTTGTGTAGGATAAAACATGTTGTAGTGAACATGTTCCGGGTTGACAGAAGAAATGGAAGATACACAAACTACTATTTCCCGTAACTATCATATAGTATGTGCATTGTTCTGTTCCATTGTTATTACTTACCGATTTTTGCTCGATTTAGCAGTGCATTAATACATTTTTTATTCTTCTCGATCCTCACGGAGAGCTGCGTTCTATCAAGCGGCGATTTGTTTCAATAGATGGTCTTTTGTTTCAGCAAGAAATCCAGCGACCCAAGGCCGAAGACATTATTAATTGTCATCCAGCGAAAATCCAAAAAGTCATCCGTAATGAATTGAACGTGATTCGAGCCTTGCGGTAATTACTGAGACCAGATAGTTTATATCCCCGGTTTATCAAAGCTGAGTAAATCATCGAGTTAGCAAAGTCGTGATATCCATAAAGGCCGGTTGGGACTTAATTACACTCACGTGCGGTTTAGCAAACAGTAGAAGGCAGGGACTCTTTCAGGAGGCCATATATGCCCGATTTATAGTGGTCACGTTATCATTGTTGTCGGGTTTTTATAATGGGCGCGGGAAAAATTTAACACGTGCATTAACGGGCAGTGTGGTCTTGCGGACGCTCCTCAGGTGTTGTACGACAATGCCCGCGTACAATATTTGTAATACAGCCGTTTTAATTTATGTCCGAGGTTTTTCGATAATCCGGTAACAAAGTACGCAGCAAGGTATATTGATTCTTGAATAAAGAAGATTTAGGTAACATGTCAAGTTGGAAATACCAGAGAGATTTGCATAATATTTTATTATTTACTTGGATTCAATGGGTCATTAATGTTTCCTTCTTGAAAAGGATGATACGATGAATGTGACAAATTAATTTTATCTACAATCAATCATTAAAGTAGGGCTTAAAGTATTGAAGAGTGCAAAGTGCTAGCAAACACTCGTCGTCAATAGCAGTCAAGTAAACAGCGTTCTCTTTTAAGCAGTAAATTTAACAGTTGTCAAATTTTGTAAATATACGCAGTTTAGTTGAAAATTTAGTTGAAAGAATGATGGAAATTGAAAATAGTGACAGTGTTATCCCGAATACACCTCCGGCGATTAGAAATGATACAGAAATTGTAACTTTAGGTTTGTTGCCAGAAAAATTAAAGAAGTTATTCGAGAAGCAATATAACCTGTGACATAGTGTAAGTCGAAGGAAATTTATAAATATTACCTAAGAACACGTACTCTTGGCTTGTTTTTGTAAGAAAGCAAAGACATTAAGGGCTGGTACTTTCAGTCTCTTTAACCATGATTAACGTACCTACTTTAACAGTTGATCAAATTTAATAGAGATCTTTTGAGGACTTACGGCATTTATTATGATTAATCATGATTAAAATGTGGGCGTAGTGCTGTTAGAGTTAACGGACCTATAGACCCTCGATTAATGCACAAATCAAAGTTCCGTAACCTCACATTTTGGTTTCTCTGTCATTCTACTTTTATTTTTAATTGAAATTGTGAAATGGATCTCGAAGAGTTAAATGAAATTTTCGATGATAATGATGAACATATCATAGATTTTATAATGAATATGAGGACACATACAGTTCAAGAAAGACAAGATTATTTTGTTGATTTGGATGATAAAGAGTTTTTCCGTAAGTTTTGTTTAAAAAAACACTGTGAATAACTTGTTACGTGAATTAGAATCACATTTACATGATGATAATACACAGAAAGTTCTTCAAACTCGCTCATAAGTAGTAGAATCTGAAGCATATTTTATTTATTATAGATATCATGAAGTCTTCATTACGGATAGTCTTAAATGTGGACATATTATATATTGAAATCAGTAAATTACAGGGACTTCGGAAATGTAAAAATATACAGGGTAGTCCATTGCACATCCAACATCTAACTAATTATACTTTTTGAACACCAAACACGTATAAACTAAAAAGAAAGCAAGGTTACATAACCTCAAATCAACAATCCAGAGAAGTATTTCTCTCTTATTTCTGTGGTACATGGTACATTAGAACTATTTTTTAAATATTCATTGCTGCCAACAAAGGTTAACCATCGATTTGCAAACAAGTTGTTAAAATAGGAATAAAGTATAAGTTTAACAACACTGTTAATGAATCGTCTGATTAATTTCCGAATGAAAGTGCTAGCCCTAAATCATCATTATGATCGATTTACTCAATGATATAGACTTAAGCAAGTTCGAAAAGTTGACGGTATTTTCAAAGAAACAAGGAATTGGATATAAGCCTAAGAGATCAAAATCCTTTTCGCAAGCGGAAAATTACAGATTTTCGCGCGAAACCGATGATGAAAGATACTTATTAAAAAAGGCAAATTCTGTACATATTGATATTGGAAAATCTGTAACATAATAGAAATATCTTATTATTGGAATTATTGGAATTTCGAGCGCCTGTTGATGTAACGAATTAGTAAAAATGAATGTTAAAGATGTTGAGGACAAAGAATCCAATTTCATAGTTACTATTCCTGATTCAAAGACAAGAAGAAATCGAACTTTTACTGTCACTAATAACATTCAAGATAATTCTATCAACTTTTTTGTCATTCCATATGATGTAATCTAGCCTTGAGACGTAAAACAAAAATACACCAGCACGATTATGTGTTTTAATCAAGTGGTAGGAGTGAATGTTATTGCTAATTATCTTAATCTACCATAGTCTGATTTTTACACAGGACATTACATTTGCTGAACATAGGTTACTTTATTGGTCCATGGTGGAGGTTATATTACACAATTCAAGTGACACGGGGAATGGAAGAGTTCTACAGTTGCAGAAGAATGCATAGATAATAGTATCAATAAATTTAATGAAACAAGTAAGAAAATTTTAAGTAGGGCGCCAAATAATGTACAACACTGTACATTTAATTAAGAAAATAAATATTTCTCTGATTAAAAATGTCTTGATTGCCTTTTACTTTCGCACCAGTGTTAAAAGTAAATTGCTTCTAACAAAATGACAATTTAAAAAATTATATTTTTGTGACATTGGTAGAAATAGGATATTTTTTCCTGTTAACTCGTGCCGTACTTAATGCTCCTGCTGCATATTAAGAAAATCGTATGCGTCATTTTAAAATATAATCACACTCCATAATATTCTTTTAACCATTAACATTTGAATTGATATAAAGTATTTTTTATGTAATACTATACAAAATAAAACTGTACAGTTCACTGTCTTCAAATTGAGTAGACATATTTTCTTTCGAAACTTAAAGGAATTGATTCAGTTTCAGCAAATCTTACACCGATGAACAAGAAAATCTACTCCTACTTATAAGAAGGGAAATGTAGTTCATCCACGATGGTGCTCCTCCTCATTTTACAAATGTTAGGGGCCATTTGCATGAACAGAACTTTTTATCAAAACTTTCTGGAGCAGGCAGAATTTACTTTTAAAGGTTTTAGCTTTCACCAGAAAAAAAATTGTGCCAATCAGATAATGCACAAAAAATACGAACACTTTTTTAAATAAGGAAATCAGTATAAGGTATTTGTGCAAGTTGGTAATTAACACTAATTCCATCAAGAATAGCTTTTTACCTATATGTTTCTATATACTAAATTCAATTTTGATCATTCAATGCTATCCGTTGTATAACCGATTTTTATATATGTATTTTTTTCAAAATTAGTATGAAAGCTGGTACTTACATGCATTTCAGGGACACAATTTAATTACTGTGGATAGTCCAAAACAAATCAATCACCCTCTGTCAAATGTACGTTTATGCCTATTTTCCAATATATGCTAGCAGCTTTGTTTGGATACCATTAAATATTAAATTTTAAACCCAAACGAGGCGTTGATATAATCCCCTAATTTCAGAACATCATCCAGAACTCCATCCATGTCGCAATTTTATTCCGCTGATCTAATTACGATGCCAAACGGTTTAATAAAGTCTTGTAATTTTATGAAAGGGCGGGTATTTATTGCAACGTCCCAACGTTCAATTCCTTCTTTTACGAATTTACCCAGTCGCTGAGCTGGAATAACTGCAATTTGATACCCGTGATGAGTTATTATATATCCCACTGGCATCCAGTTTTATCAAAGGATAGAATTACAGTTACGTTAATGCATCGACTTTGTAATTAGAATTGCAAGTAATGAGAAAATTTGATCTCTCCAGTTTAAAACATACTCGTAGATCTATCGGAGCGTGCCTTAGTCATGGCAAATTTTACTACCAAGCAATTTAATCCGCAAAAACTAATATTTTCTTATTTATTTTATTACCATAAAGGTGCAGTACGATTTCTGAGCAATATTGGTTGACCTTTTCATGGTGGGAAATGTCAGGCACTCTATTATTTTCAAAAGTGGCTAGCATTTCAGTTTAATAAAATGTCAGTCCGTTAATTTTGAGTGTTTTTCGTGTTTGGTTATATTTTTGGCAACACCCCGTATTTTAAGAGTTAAACAGGGTCGTCCTTGTTTGATATTAAAAGTTTAATCAATAATGTTTTTTAAATTCCACGAATTTTGAAAGTTTTTAGAGATTGGTTAGTTTTTTTAAATGCCCTGTATTTTTTCGTTAATGATAGTTATACACAAATAAAAAGAAACAGGAATATATACATATACACCTATTGAAAATATTTTTTATACCACGCACATTACAAAAGGTAATGTGGAAACTCTTTATACTATTATTCAGCAGTTGATATAAAGGCAACCTTAATAAATTATTGGTAGGGACAAAGGGTAACATGAACAAAGCATAGTTCCTGGAGTTTAATTTGAGAACATATCTTTTGTATCTAATTTAAAAATTTATCAATTTATATAATAATATAAGCAATACTGTCTATGTACGTCTACTGATAAGTTTTTGTAGGTTAAAATTGGCACAGAACAATTTTTGTGGCGTACTTATAGTAAGATAATCCCCTTTCAGAAGCAATGCAGCAGATTTATTATTATATTATTATAATGTAACATAAATTGGATTCAATATTCAAGCTTAGATCTTTAAATCTCAAAAGTTTTATACCATAATCACAAAGTAGACTGATTCCTGAAATCGGTTTCATAAAATAAATCTCAAACTATGTAACCATTTGTTGGAACTGTGGATGTGCATAATAAACAAGTGATTGTGAGGGTAAAAAATTATGGTTAAGTTTTTAATGATATGAAGCCTCTTGGGAATACTGTCTTTGCAATATATAATCAAATATGATTGACACTTTTTTAAATGAAAATACATAATATTATAAGAAAATCTGTATTTTGCATAAAAAAGTACATTCTGTATATTATTTTTTGCAATTGGCGTCTTTAAAACAGGTTCTACATTATCTTGAGCAACACGAAAATATTATATAATTATAGATACATTTCTTTTTAACTAAAATTGAAAAAAAATTAATAAATACGAAAGCCATAGCCTGCTTCAATAAAAATTTTTATCCGCCTAGAGGCGCAACGAACCACATACGATATTTCAAAAATCTGTTTATATCAGGTGAAAGGTATCAATTTTGCAATCTAAATTTATTACCAATTAGTTTTCTCTATCTCTTAAAATAAAAAGTTAGACAGCCTTGGAGTTTGGGCACTTTACAGGTGTTTTTGTTATTACTGATAAAGTTGGCCATGGATCTCAAATTTGTTTTTACGAGCATAAAGGCCTCCAAAAATGCAACAAAAAACAATTAAAGATTTTTGACGTGTCTCGTATATTAAGCGAGATATATGGGTGTGGCCCTCTTGTGTGATACAGCCTGTCTATTTCTTTCAAAACTTATTAGTTTTCTGATCTGTATTTGGTTCTTGGCATTTCAGTCAGTGTAAGATTTCAAGTCAAGTTCATTCCGAAGAAGAGGCATATATATCTATAGTATTTAAGGCATTTAATTGCTTTTGTGGCGTATCAGGTGTATCATGGAGTAGCTAATGGCACCTAGATGTAACTTTTCTACATTTCGCGTACTCAAGAAGTGACAGTCTGTCATGCCATTTTTATTCTGAAATACAGAAAGGTCTGTTTTAAAAAGTAACCTTAGGCTGTGGTTTTATAACTTTTTATTTGAAGTGAGAGGATAATTGTATGACCTGAAAATGCATGATGGAAAATATTCTTAACCAATTCGTGGATATGAATATTAACCTGTTGAAGTTATATATAATGAAAGATAAAGAATCTTTTAATTAGATGAAAACGTTTCATCATATATCAGGTTTGATCTACTTAGACTCCAATAGTTTTTCTTTTGTAAAATAAACCTTATTAAAAATTGGAAAGCATATATTAAAATACGGAGAAGTAAATATTTAACTATTCTTATATTTGTTTGCTCGCATTTTATAAATATAATTTAACGTAATTTTTTAAGTACCATCACTCGCATACAAAAATGTTCACACGAACTGAACCGAATTTAATGTTGGGCTGTAAACGATGTGAAAAGATGACGATAATCAATATTCTACAAACTGATTGCTTATTTTTTTTTTCAGTTCTCAAGTTCGACGTTGGAAGAAGGTCGATGACTTCTGGTAAGGTTAGACAATATGAGTTATTGGAACTATATTGTTGACTCCTAAACCAAAATAGATGCTTCGTGGAACATTAAAGAAAAGGGACCAGTATATGTATATAGAGTATGCCTGTTACAATATACATAATACAAGTATGCAGATACACAATAAATATTTGAAGACAAATATACAGCAATGAGATTCCATACCAAGTCTTTTTGCATTTTCTAGCTATCCTTTTCAATATTTGAAATAGTTAGTTTGTCTTTGGATATCTTAAAATGTTCCTATAATAGAATACTATGTATTGTATTAATTAAATACAAATTTCTCAAATTTGAGGTAGCAAGAAATTTTATAAATTATAAAATTTTCAAATAAATTTTTAAATAAATAAGTATTTTTGTTCTAAATCAAACTATTAGTCACACTTTACATATCAAGATAATATAAGTATTATAAGTTTTAACTGCACAATATGCAAGACATGAAGTTGCTGTTACATATACAGAGTTTACCAAAGCATTTGACAGATTTGATCATTGTATCCTCCTTTCTAAGTTAGCAACATTTAGTTATTCTCAAAGCTTAATAAATCTGATCCAGTCATACCCTCATGGCAGGCATCAATATGTGTAATGTCATGATTTCAAGTCTGTTGAATTTTCACAAAAATCGGGCGTGCCACAAGCATCTATATTGGGGACCTCTTCTCTTTAATATATTTCTGAATGATAATCCATCTGATATTCGTGTTGCCTACCTACTGTATGCCGACGACATATAAGTGTTTTCTGAAGTTACAAACGATAGATGATTGTTATAATCTACAACAAGATTGAAAGAACAAAAATTCAGTTATGGAGTCAAATAAATAAAATTTGTTCTGTAAAATGTGGTATCAAGTTATTTATACCAGAAAAAATCCTAAATTTTTTTACATGGCATTGTATTGCATAGACCTGATTATATTAAGAACTTGTGAGATTATTTTGATCCTAAGTTGTCCTTTTCAAAACATTGACAATATAAATTCTAAAGCCACTAAAAGTTTGGGTTTTATTGTAAGAAATGCTAAAAATTTTACTTATATGCACACCTTGCGGTTGCTGTATGTTGCATTTGTTAGATCAAGATTGGAATACGCATCAATTGCATGGAATGCACTTTATATTACGCATCTGAAGGAAATTAAAAAGATTCAGAGGCGATTTATGAAATTAGCACAATATGTAATTGAGATTGTTATAGAGATTATCCCCATGATATGTTTCTTTAGCATCTAAACCTCTGCGAGCTAAAATAGAGGAGACTGCTGACCTTGATAATATTTTTATATAAGATTGTTAATAATCTACTCGATTGTATTAATATAACAAATAAGTTAATTTATAAAATACCAGGAAGCGATATTAGAACTACTAATGTCTTTTATTTATCTACCCCTAACGAATATAGACACTGTAGATACAGGTACTGTACTGCTGCTGTGTTGTGTTTTTATATTTTATTACTATTTTTTATTATATTCATATGTTTAAGTATTGCTTCCAAGTGTTTTGTTAAGAATGATTTTGTACCTGTTTTATACCGTAACTAGGCATTTGTCTGTGGGATACTTATCGTATTTAAATAAATAAATAAATAAAAATGCTGCTTCGCTTACTTTTCTACAACTTCTTTTAAATACAGCAAATAAAACACGCTTTTGGACAAATTGTTACAAAATAACTTCGAGAAATTGTACTTGGTCATTCAAGACAAATAATATTTCGTCGTTACAACAACCGTAGGTTTGAATTGATTCTGTAAGCTGCACTCAAATCGTCATTTAATAATTTAAGTGTCAATAAAGGAACCGGGGCTGGGTTCTGTTTGTTTTACCCGGTGATTCTGAAACTTGTCCACATAATTCTCATGCAGTTGTTTGTATCTCATGTAACAGACACCTACGTTAAAAATGTTCTTTCCACACAAGTTCGAGTACGGCTCGGCATGGCGCTCCTTGTGTGTCTGTTTTATTGATATTACTTTTATATTAAATAAACTTAAATATTTGTCCAGGACACAGGTATGACACCCTTTTCAATAAAGGAAGTGTGACGTTTAACGGTGAAATTAAATAAATCCATCTGCATGGATAAAGTGGAGAAATCGTGCATTTTCGACTAGAATTTCTAGCATAAACCTAAATAATCTAATCTAATCTAATCAATTCTCAAAAAAATGTTTTCAAAAGTTTTTAAATGCTTTTATCAACACGAATTTTTCAAAGACACATCGACCAATGTATTCTGTTTAGCGGAGTTTACAGCTGATGCAATTGACCATAAATCGCAGCCTTCGGTGCTTGAATCATTGCTTTTTAACATTTTTATAAATGACCTAGTAGCTGATATAAATGTTAAGTATCTTTTGTATGCAGATGACATGAAAATATATAACAGATTAACTGATTTAACGATTGTATTGATTTGCAAAATTCTCTTAACCAGTTAAATACATAGTACTCCGTTAATAAGTTACCTTTTTTGCCCCATATTCAGAATATTTTCTTCCGATGGATTTAAAAAACTGGGCTCTGTAATTCGTAAAATGATTTTTTTCCAGTCATGTTAAAAAACTATTGAATGAGTCTATTGTCAGATCAAAACTTGAATACTATTCTTTCATATAGATTGTTTAGAACGCATTCAAAGACGCTTCCTTAAGTTTATGTGTTATAAGGAGGACGATGTTTATCCCAATTTTGGATATCCTTTTGATGGCTTACTGCACAGATTTGATATCACTAGTCTGGTGACGTTTATGTATAAAATGCTGCATAATTTAATAGACTGTACTCATATACTTAACTTATACAGGATACCTAGACCTGGCTCTAGACTTAGATATGTTGTTTTACACTACTACACTTAGAATTAATAAAACCAAATATTCACCCATTCGTCTGATTTTTGAAAACTATAATACATCGCAAAATTACTTTGATATATTTAACCGCACTGTGGCTTCAATAAAACCTCAAGATTATTACGCTTGTATTAATTTGATGTAACATAGCTATTAGATACATTAAAATGTTAATTTTGTTCTTACTAAATTTTTTTCTGTCTAACTCATATGTATGTATTTTGTTTACCATATATATTCTGCTTTCTATTAATTGTAAACTGTACTTCCTACCCTGTAATTGGTTGTGTACTGTAGGGTAGTGTATTTGTTAAAATAAAAAATAAATAAATAACAATAAAATAATTGCGCTTAACTATGCCAACAAATTATTATTAGTATTATTATTAATTTAATTATAAGGACAGAGCATAAATTTAAAAATAAATGAAAAAAAACATAGTAGACAGCAAATTAAACAAATATACAAAAATAAAATAACAATAGACAAAAATGTCCTTAAAATAAACAACCAACGAAACAGGCCATTACCCGCACTCGGTAAAGAAATATATATCGCGCTCTTACACTAACTCCTGACATCCACTCATCCAGTCGATTTTTAAACACATTGATGGAAGGTGCTGGCACAACTGATGAAGGTAGGTTGTTCCAGTGAGTAAACAATCTATTTGGAAAGAAATATTGTCGTACAGAAGTTTTGAAATTTTCTTTGGATAATTTAAACTCGTTACCCCGTAGATGCAGATCCGTATTTAAATGGAACAAAATTAGACCATATTATACAATAAATTGTGTAGAAATTTGACGAACAAATATTCGCTTCTCCAAAAACTAAAAGTTAGATATTGTTCAACTATGGCTGTTCTTGAAAACCATCTGAAGGACATGAGTACTCAAGATCTGAGTATCTACATCTAGTGGTCACTGGCTGCATAATACTGAGCTTAGATACGGCACACACGGAAAGCAATCCAATATACTGTAGGTACTGTGCCCCAACGTGTAACGCCATTGGCGATTACGGTATTTGCAAATGCGGAATTTCAGGAAATAACTGCTGCGCGGGCAAATGCCCTGACCAGCATTGAATTGTATCTGTAAAACCTATATCTGTGTAGAACCATGTGAAATAATTTTTCGTCCAGGATAAAATTGCAAGTGAAAGTGGTTCTTTAGCATTTATTGACATTTAGATTAAATTTACTTTTAATAAATAGATCAACTATGAACTGAATGAGCTGAATACAATAGATATAAAAAATGCAAGTTTGCTTTACCATTGATTTTCTAAACGCTTTGTATACATTATGGAAGCTTAATAGAAAAGTTTAATTTGTATTTTTACAACTTTACATTTTAACTTTTTTTATTAACAATTTCCAATTTTCTTTTTATTTTTTGGCGCAGTGAAATATTTCTATTTGAATTTTTGCATTAGGTGCAGAGTTTTTTACTTAATTTTTCATTAAAAATTACAATAGAAAGCGATTATTTCTTGTATATTAATTTTTAATATTAATTTCAGTCTATTAGTGTAAAATTTCACATTAACATATTTTATCACACAAAGCCAAGAAACATTTTTTATTCAATTTTCATATTAATTTCAGTCTATTAGTGTACAATTTTACAATAACATTTTATCACATATATTTTTTACCAAGAAACATTGTTTATTCAATTTTCATGCTATTATGTGTCTCCGGGAAATTCAAGAAATACTTTTATCTTTGACTGCGCTGATAAGTTTGAGTGAAGTTAACAAATGGATTACTTTTCCCGTGCTGCATCATTAGTTATACACCCTGTACAATTTTATCTGATTCGAAGGTGTAGCACGTATGTATATAGTGCCGCATATCTAACATCACACATGATCGATGCCTGGAAAACCTCGACATGGCATTCTTAGCAAGTCTATCACCTAGACTCTTCCACACTTGCCTTATTCAGACAGCGACCATGTCGGATCGTTGTCAACAAATGACCATCTTGGTGCCTGTAAAGAACTGATGCTGCGTCTGGAAAAACTAGTTCCTTCTAGTTAGAAGGACGCTCTTTCTATTGTTTCTGGTATGCGGTAATTTATAGTCTATTGATTCACGGATTCAACTACACGGTGATGGAAACAGTCAGCTACTTTCATGTTTTTGTTAATTGCACACATGTTGGGTATTATTTGGCTATCAGTTTCAAAACAATGTATTTTTATATAAATTGTCTTTATTTTCTTAGTAAATGGTATATAAAAGTGTTTTTTGCCGATCGACAGTCAGGCACTAAATTGTCGCATGTGGGTCATTCTTAAAAGAGAGATAATCGGAAATACCAAATATACAGGGTGTTTATTAATTGAATGCCGATACTTAAGGGTGTGAATCCTTCGGTCATTTTAAGAAGAAAACTTAATATCAACATATGTCATAAACCTCTTAATATTTGAGCTACAGGGTGTTACAGTTCTAAGAAAAAATTTACTTTTTGTATTATAATTTTCTTATCTCTCCAGAAATTTTTATGAAATTTTCGTACACACCTATAAATCATTAAGGAGCATTGTTTGATGTAAAAAATGTTTTAAAATCTTTTCCAATGACGTCCGTACGAGGTTTGAACTAAACATTTTTGAAGAAGAAAATGGTAAGCCACTGCCTTTTCTCAAAAACTAAAACTATTTTTAAAATATCCATTTATTTTACAGCAAATTCGGTTCCTAGACTTACTCTAGTACGACGCACCCTTTTCACGTCAACAAATTAAAACCAAAAAAGTTTTTCCCTCAAGTTCATCGAGACTGCTTTTGATATTTTGTTGCCATTTTGTAAACTGTAGACACCCACCATGCGTGGAAACACTTTTTTTTGACAAAAATTAATTTTCTACTTTAACCAGTGAGTACATTACAGTACCAGCTCAATATGTTCTTGAGGGACACCCTACCTATGTTTATATTTTTAGTAAAGGATTGTTATTACTAAGGAGCGGTTTGCAAATTGAACAAAAGGACACCTATATGAATGTAAGTTTGACAACAATGTCAAAAAAAAGGAAATGACTTGTACTTACTTTGTATTTTTCTTTATTACTAATTGTTTTTTTCTAATTTGTTTTAGTATAGCTCTAGAGGATGAAAGAATAAATTTTTGAAACGTTAGCTTGAAATTCAACATTGTTGTTTTATTAGTTTTGACCTAAAAACCCACTAGAGGAACGAACTCTTTGCAAATTTTACGGAAAGTCACTATTCTACACACAAATATAAATTTTTGATTGGGGGACGGGAACTTAACGTTTTTGAGGCATATTTAATGTAGATATTTTGCTGGGAATAATTAATACCTGCTAATGACCAAAATATAAAATATTTTTGTCAACATATGAATGTGTCTATCATCTTCTTTGGGTTTTAAATTAGAACATATGTACTGTATGTACCCCTAAAGATGATGCATCATTATATTTTCTAAAACTTTCATCGTTATTTGTAGCGTTCCCTTTTTCTTGGTTTGTTCCATCTTTTTTTTGTAACTAGAAAATTGTTGATACAATAAATATCTAATCATTAGAACAAGTAGGTACATCTTAAACAGATATAGTTGAATGCACTTTAAAATTTTAGTTCAAGGATGGCCCTTTATATTTAACATCTCAATACCGGTAAGAATTTAAATATATTCAAATGATATTTACCCAAATATTAACTCTACACATATTGGGCATATTGGGATATATGAGATCTGTTTAGTAAGTAAATCAGTTACCGTAAAAAATGAGACGGACGGAGACTCTATAATCTTGTACCAACTTATTGGAATTTTAAATGAGCACCAGATAGTATCTCCCGAACAAATAAAAAGGCATATGATATTCCGTGATAAATAGGTTTCTAAACACCACAGTAATTTAATCTAAAACAACAAATCTTCGTTTCGACAGAATGTGTAGCTGGTGGGTGCTTTGAACTTGGACGATATGATATATGTTTACAAAACGCTACAAGTAAGTGAACATATTTTGAAACTCGTAACATACAGCTACATATATTGGGACATTGTAAAGACTGTGATTTTATCATGCAATTATTCCTGTCGATATACAATTTTGTATAATTTTATAAAAGCCATTATCTATAAGAAATAATAAAGACATGCTAAAAAACTTCATTGAGAGAAATATCTTTTAACCATTACCTATACTTACAACATGAAATTAATGATAAAAAAATGCTATCTACTTCGTGCTTCAAAGTATATTAACCACCACTGTCAGATATATTAACCACTAGCAAAATATCTAGCTACTATTACAAAATGTTTGCTTGGCGTAGATGCAAGCCTTTTAGCCATAGGTAAACTAGTTTTATTTGTTAACAAATATGCCTCAACTAAAGCCAGTTATCTACTGCAACAAGTTATTTAGTTAATTTAGTTAACATAGTGAAATAGTTATTCCATGTAAGAAGGAGCTCCGTTGTCGTAGCAAAACACTGAATTAAGTAGTTATAAACATGTTTTTTATTCTTGGTACTTGATACTGCACTACTAACAAGAAAAATTCCAAACATGATACAAGTTACTTTAGCAAATAGTTTTTTTACAAACGTCATTAAAATCAGGGATGAGCATCTACTCGTCGACTTTGATTGTCCTATGCGTATTAATTTATTAATAAAGTATATTTGATGTAAATAGTTACATATTAACATCCAAGTATTATTAAACTTAATTCAGCATATTTCTTAAACTGACACCAAATTTAAGATTTTCTTACACAATGGTATTTTGTTAAAATATGAATAAAATATTATAAAATAGGTCATTCTTCCTTAAATTATGGGTTAAATTATAGATTTGTAGGATTTAAAATTATTAAGATTTTGTAATAAATGTCATACTGTAACATTTAAAACGCACCTATAGTGCAAAGGAATAATATTTATAGATGACATTAATACAACACTTGTGGGGATCATTGCCAAAGCCATAGGTACAACTGCAACATTATTCACTACAAATTGTATTAAAATTGTGTATGCAGGTGGATCACCAGGCCTACTGAGGTTCTCTTCTGTCTGATACTGAGGAGAGCTAACAAGCTTAATATATATAATAATAATATCTCTATCCTCATTTTAATCACGATAATTAACTACAGAAGTCGAAGACTTGTGCAGAGAGGGGAGGCATGTTGAAACATTATTAAGCAGGCCGCATTTGCGCCCAGGAACGACTTACGTTGGTAGGCCCTAACCACCATTCAGTGCAGGAATGAGGGAAACCTGGAAAACCTCATTAATTAGGGGGGTAGTCAAATATCAACCGGTATCAACCTCGCACATTGACTCAAGCCAACATTCTTCCACCCTACCACACCCGCAGAGAGGGTGCCAATCTCTCCACGAATATAGCTTATATACGGTCTACCGGCTGCGGGGGTCGAACCCACAGCGATCCAGTCATCTCGATTCAAGTACTGACGCCTTAAACCGCGCGACCACTGACCGATCCAAGATCCGATCCGATCCTAAGAGCGGTATATATCGGGTGTGCCGCTAAAAAATGACATTTTTGGTGTACTATATGCCTTTATCTCCTTATATGTATAAATAATTAATAATTAAAGGCTACTGGGTGAGTAATTATGTACTTCAGTTTTATTTTTTCTTAATGCAGTTATAGACCAGGGTCGATAATTTTTGAAACATAAAAAATAATAGTAGGATGAAACCCATTGGAAAAGGAAGAGAATACTACAAAAATGAATGGAAAAATAATTTACGGGCGATCTGAGGTCGGGAAGTGGAAGGGGGTGAGTTTTTAAGGGTTAAAAACAGTTTATCTCGATTTTTGGCAAAACTACAAGTCCTATGAAAAAAAGTTAAATAGCAAAGTTGTAGGTAATAAAAAGATCTACCACTTTTGTATTTATACTTTTTTCACATAACCTCAAAATTTATGTAAAAAATTCGAATAACCAAGTTTTTTGTTTTGTTTTTTCTTTTACAAAAAAAATATTTTTTTTTCACGAAATTTGGTGAAAACTTCTATTTATATCCCAAAACACTCTAATTTTCAATCGAAAATTCTCACGTCAAAATATCTGCTTTTTTAAAAAAATCGGTAGGCATTTTGTTCTTTGAAATCTCTACTTTCTGATGGTGTAAAGAAAATCTCTTAAAATCTTAAACATTATTTTCTTCAAATTTTTGTTATGTGACACCATATTTTTTTCTCAAAAGCACTGTATAATATAACTAATGATACGACAGCAATGGCGATGACAATATTTAAACGTAAATAAATGAGCGGCAGGATTGAAATCAAATAGGTGAATTATTTATCCTGGTTAATATACAAACACTACCATGTTGTTTTTAGATTACATAAATGATTACCCACACTACATGGCATTAATCACAGCATGTCAATGCATTACAAAGTATTTACATAATAGAAAACTACATCAATATTTCTTGCATTGTGAATTACAAGTAAAAATAAAGCAAATTATTAAACTATTAATTTTTAATAACGATAAACTATACAGAGTGTAACAAAAACTCCTGTCATCTCATTAACTGCGTATTTTTGACGGCAACATATGAAAATTTTACCTTACTTACTTATATACAAAAATGCCTTCCTTAAGGCTGGGATTTTGTATACATATTTTTACCGTCTAGCAGGGCTTCAAGTGAGGACACAGAACTCTAAGAAAATTTAAATAATTGATTATTATTATATATAAACGTATTCACAAAGGTTCCCGCTAGTGCGTGGGATAATTTTCGTTGCTCATAAAATCATAAGGATAATTAAAATAAATGTTAAAAAAACTCAATTTTAGCCGCACATTTACTACGCAAATATGTCGCAATTATGGCAAAATTATCACAGCCACAGCCACCAAATTACTTCACTCACTAGCCAGGACATATAGGACAACTTGTGTTTCACTTTCAGATTAATATTTACTGCTAATTTTACATTTTCTGTCCTCGAGTAAAATCCTAACATATATCACGGCTTCCATTTTTATGTACGTCAAAATGCACGATAAACTTCAGGGAACCATGTGGTTCGGGCCTACACGGTTTGTATACTGTCTCATAGGCCTCATTGATTTGCCGTTTTGCTCACTCAGGCTGTGCAATTTCTTTTCTACAAAATCCCCGCCTTAAAGGATTCAGGGTGTTAGAGTTAAACTTTTCAAATAATTTTTTCGCTATAATTTTGTTCAGAATTTTACGTATCACTTTGATATTTATGGAGATAATTGTTGCTGTTAACGAAATCCTCAAGAGTATTATCGTAAACGACGCCAAAAAAAAAGAAACGTAGACACGGAGCAGGATGGGTTATTCTATTCCCTCGTTTTTTTTCTGACGTTCTTTTTGTATTTTCCAAAAGAACACATCAAAAATTATGGCACTGTACCAAATTTAATTAATTTATCTATTAATTGAAACCGTCAACAGGAACTAACGTTACACACCCTGTATGTCGAAAATGAAGCGCTTTAGGATAAATGTTTATATACAGGGTGATTCTGAATCTAAATACAATTTGAGTGTACAAAAAATACTCTTACAAATACAATTTTGTAAAGAAATTAAAAAGAGCAGTTCAAAAATGATTTAAGAATACACTTATGCACGACACTGGAAACTAATAAGACGGCAAAGCATGCAATCTGTGACCGGACAAAAAATGGAAAGAATTAAATAACATTTTATACAGTAAATTCAACTGCTTTTACCGCTATTGTTATTAATTATTGATACATTTCCGCTTCTTGTCCGTTTTGAACTCGTAAGCTGCTGGCAGCAATTATGATACGTTTGCGTTAATCATCAATCAATAGTATGTATCCACTTTGGTGCCATACACTTAATTTTTTAAATATTTCCTCAAAAAAGAAGTCCAGATAATTTAAAGTCAGGAGATCGTTTCGGCCATGGTACCGGTCCTCCTCGTGCTTGGGCACATTATATTTTTATCCGTAGATATAATTGAGCTTCTTGTATGATACGCCACACTGCTGCAATACGTCGTGGGTGTCGAGGACCTCCATCTTTTCGACGATTTGGTTTCAAATTTCCCTCGCGTTGCACTACATTTGCACTCACTGCACACCGCGGTAAAAGTAGCTGCATTTCTTTACTGGGAAATCGTTCTGCTAAAGCATTATCACATCGCTATAAATTAAAATGATATCCGTCAACTCCGAGTTACCATTATACACATAAGGCACTTGACACTTGAAAAACTAATGTAAAGTCTTGCATCATAAAAACCTGCAAAAACTAAACGAATTTCAATATTCTGAATCGCCTGGCTGGAGACTACAATAGCCCAGCAATGTAAAGGTTGAAAATACCTTATCCTCAATAATTTGTTACTCGAAAACTATAAGGATTTTACAAAAAATGTTTTATGGTATTGACTTTATATTTTATGACGCATCTATTTTCAAATTCTTTTTAGATAAGTTCTGGTAGACGTTTCGTTTTAGGGGATTTAGGAAATGTAGTAAAATTTATGATACTAGTTCTAGAGTCACCTTGTATTTCATTATGATGAAAATAATAATACAATTGAATGGCATAAAAATATACAAGATGGTCCATTTAAAAAAATACGTTTATTTACGACATTAACAAGACAAATTTACAATCGTCTCAAACAAACTGCTCTCTAATGTAAACAAACGCAAAAATGCACAAAAGAAATCTGGTCAGTGTACATTTTACATTTATGCCTCCGGCAATAAAAAAAAAACAATTTTCAATGAAAATATAAAAATATTTTATATACATAATTATGTATACAAATGTACGAGCACATGTAGGTACATCAACATGCATATCTAATTACATATATATCCACATAGCTAATAATACCAACACAATAATAATGTAATGTACCTATATCAACTAAAGCAAATAAATACAGCAATAATATACTTAATATTTAAAAAATAGATTCTTATATTAAAAGAAAATCGTTAAGCAACAACATCGCAAAATGAATAATTAATTTAATAATATTAAACATTAAAATTTATATACTCAATAACAAGTACCTACAATACAAATATTCCAATTCAACTATTTTTGTTTCAACGCATTATGAATTTGAAGTCTATCAGAAGATAGTAGTATAAATAAAATTTCTTTGACTAATTGTTTTTTAAGATGTTACTGTTTTCACATACCTATTAGTTTTACTTCTAGTTTCATGGTCGTGATAAATTTGTCGTAAAACATTGCTATGTTTATGGTAATAACGAATAATTTTTATAAAAAATATTTGCCTAAGATCAAATTCCAGATTCAACGTAGAGCTGATGTGAGGGGTAAGTATAAGATTTCTTCAAAATTAATTTTATAATATATTTTTGTACAGTTTCTATTTTTTTAGAGGCACAGTTGATATTACACCCCATGCTAAAATACCATAAGTCATGCGTAATTCGACCAGAGAATAACAGAGAATTTTGAGTTGAGGTAACTGTTGAGGTAATATGTAATATTTGCATCATATTTTAAAAGAGAGAAGTTACAAGTACGCCACTGAGTGTAAAAACGTACGTCTCTTAGGAGCAATTTTCGCCATTCCGATATTTAGGGTATTATCCGAGACACCTGAAATCCCTTAGAAGTGTTTTTTTTAATTTCGCCTTGTAACTCAAGAACGAAGAGATCTATGATTGCGTCATCTTAAGGTTCTCGAAAAAGTATCCGTGTTGCGAAAATCGCATCCTTGTATCTCGAACTTGGGGCACCCTGTATAGAGTTATTCTAATCAAAGTTTGGCTGGCAATTGATTTATAGCAGATGACACCAGTAGCAAGTTATTAAAATATTTGTGTTTCAAAAGCAATGAATACTCGTTTTTTAAATATTAATGACCCTAATCTGACAAAAGTAACAGATGTGCGTTTTTTAAATAATTGCCTTTTGGTATCATTTTTCTTCACTTAAGAATTCACCTTCCTTTATATATTCTGTTGGTTCTACTAGTCATTTGTCTTTGTAATAAATGAGGCTTCAGGTATTTTTCCTGATGAAATCAATTAACACAACTACTTTAAATATCACGACGAGGATATAAGATGTTTCCTTTATTGAATTCCAATATACTTCTAAGCAAGGTACTTCATAATACCTGAACAAAATAGTAACTATTCATCTAGAGGGAGCTTTTCTACAACAATTATATAGGAAACTGCCAAAACTAAAGTGTTAATGTATAAAGAAGGTCTGAATATATTTTGAACAAATGAAAACTGTACAAATTGTAATAAGTATACTCCTAAATTATGCTTACTTTAAAGTACAACTTTAAACTAAATCTATTAAATAATATCATGTAAAAGATTTTTTATTTGTAAGTTCAAGAGCCGATAGAAAAATTGAATATAAATAAATGTTTGTTTAGTCTTTAAATTTTAGTCAAAACCTTTGCATTTCAGAAAATCTGTTAAACCCATAAACGGATTTTTAAATTTTGTATGCAGTAGGTTAGTACATAGCAAGGCAGTGGCGTGTTATTGAGCTTTGAGTAAATGAGCAAACTTCTAAAAATATCAAATAACGTCATCTCGCAAGATGGCGCTACACAGGTACAAGCTTATACAAAAATGTAAGTATACTATTATTATTTTTACTGTTTAAGAAACGTATTTTAAGCTAATATGTATCAAATCTCCTACAATTCCTATCAATGAAGTCATATGTATGTTCTCTGATACCAAACATCTAGGTATGCTAATGAACATCCACAGACAAAACTCTATTCAATAATTATCTAAAAAATTTAATATATTTACTAACCTCTGGAGTGGGAACTCGAAATTCAACCACAATAATTGAGATCTCACTTATTTCTACGTTTTATTAGGATCGCTTCATCAGGTGGCCTCCTTTAACTTGAGTCAAATATCTAACTATAAAGATGATTATACCAATAAATTAAAATTATTTGAAATTGAATGAAGCGATCCTAATAAAACGTAGAAATAAGTGAGATCTCAATTATTGTGGTTGAATTTCGAGTTCCCACTCCAGAGGTTAGTAAATATAATAAATTTTTTAGATAATTATTGAATAGAGTTTTGTCTGTGGATGTTCATTAGCATACCTAGATGTTTGGTATCAGAGAACATACATATGACTTCATTGATAGGAATTGTAGGAGATTTGATACATATTAGCTTAAAATACCTTTCTTAAACAGTAAAAATGTTACAAAAGCTAATAATAAGGAATATATGGGTAGATATTGTGGGTGTAATTCAACGCAGGTTGGGGCTTTTGTCCACTGAGTAGTTAGTTTCACACAATATTGTTAATACCTAAAAATATATGAAAAAAAACTATGCATAAAAGGTAAAATTTTTTATTAATTTTTATTTATTTTAGTAGGTTGTTATGATATTCATTGACAGTTAATCAGTTTGACGTTGTCGATATTTCATTTTGACATTCAATTTCAAATAATTTTAATTTATTGGTATAATCATCTTTATAGTTAGATATTTGACTCAAGTTAAAGGAGGCCACCTGATGAAGCGATCCTAATAAAACGTAGAAATAAGTGAGATCTCAATTATTGTGGTTGAATTTCGAGTTCCCACTCCAGAGGTTAGTAAATATATTAAATTTTTTAGATAATTATTGAATAGAATTTTGTCTGTGGATGTTCATTAGCATACCTAGATGTTTGGTATCAGAGAACATACATATGACTTCATTGATAGGAATTGTAGGAGATTTGATACATATTAGCTTAAAATACCTTTCTTAAACAGTAGAAAATGTTACAAAAGCTAATAATAAGGAATATATGGGTAGATATTGTGGGTGTAATTCAACGCAGGTTGGGGCTTTTGTCCACTGAGTAGTTAGTTTCACACAATATTGTTAATACCTAAAAATATATGAAAAAAATACTATTATTATATTATGAATAACTTTAAAACAAAACCTGGTCACGCTTCCAACATAACCACATACCTAATACGTGGCGCATGTAAAATTTACTAGATATGAGTAATATAAATCAAAATCAATTTTTTCCGCAATAAAAAGCTTTCACAAAGTACAGCAAAACGTGTAAAATATATTGAGGTGATCGTTAGTTTATACCTATTATTCACGAGAATAAATAATTTAATTTTATTGATGTGTTTTATGCTACAAACATGTCTTACTATGACTAACAAATTAAATAACTAGATAGCAAAATAGAGCTTTTATAAGATTTGTTTCGAAAACGTTTTTGTAGTAGTTATAAAATACCAAATTGTCAGTTAGGCGCAATTCGTGTTTTGTACAGATTGTCTCAAACTTGATAGTATGAGCCTACTGTGAGGATAGGATTATCTAAAATTTAGGACACGTTGTGCTAAATGGCATGAGGTAAGCTCCATTTTTAATCGAAAATATTATCTTTGGCATTTGACAGAAATGACTAATGACGCCATCAATTATATTTTTTCAGAAACATACCCAAATTTGTTTTCTGTCTTTTCTTCTAATAAACTTTTATTATCTCTATATGACCCCCTCTCATCTCAAGACACATATTCAATCTTCGCTTGACTTCTTTGTGAACTGCCTTTATTAACATTTCGTCATTTAAATCATTACAAGCGTTTGTATTTTTTTCTTTCAAATGATTAATACCTTATGAAAGTGTTTTCCAAATCTTATTTTTTAGAACCTACCATAAAAAAATCGAAGGGTATTAGATTAGATCTGGTGAGTTTCCTGGCCACTTAATAGATCCACTAATCCCAATATTTTTTCCTGCGAAAGTGATATCTAAATATTGATGCACAACCCTGGCCTTGTGGGGTGCAGTTCCATCTTGCTGAAACCATACGTTTCTGTTTATCTGCACATTCTCCAGAAGTGCAGGAAGTTCCTCTTGTAGGAAATTTAAGTAACTCACCCTGTTCAATGTATCTTGATAAAAATAAGGCACAATTAAATGCCTATCGATGATGCTGTACCATATATTTGCTTCAAAATAGCCTTACAGCCGGATTCATGAAACGGGCGTAGCGCTAGTCCGACTAACGAGTTTATGCCCGTGTAAAGCGCGTTAGTTGGCCTAACCAGCTTTGCGCTCATTCACGAAACATGCGTTGCTAGGTAGCGAAGCATGCGTTGCTAGGTAGGCTGTTTATTTACGTCCATATTTGCGCCAAAAGTTAGACTCAGTATTGTACCTGTCTAAAAATCGCGTAACTTCGGTCTCTAGTTCCTTGCGCTACCCATTGTATATTTAGTATTTATATTCAAAAATTGTACTTTTCAGTACTACGGATTAGTTAACATATCATAAAGTAAGTATTATTATACATAGTAGTGAATAGGAGTATGCTTTTATTTAAATTAGTGCAACAGATGCGTAAATTTTTCGCGTAACCTCCGCTAGTCTGACTAACGTTACGCCTTGTTGATGAATCCGTATGTAAGTTTTGGATTGGATTTACAGTGTGGAAATTTTCTATGGATCAGTAGAATTCATTTCGTCTGTTTGGTAAACCGTTACTGACAAACCGACATTCGATCAATCAAAGAATGTCCAGAAAAAGTTCTTATTAACAGTTTTTACATTTACTACAATTTGAGGTATAAAATTAAGGCTATTTTCATGTGACGCTCAGGCAAATACTTCAAATTGTGAATTTTGTATTAATGATACAAACTGGTCTTTAAAATTCCTTGAAGGGTTGATTTATCCAAATTCAATTCCCGACTAGCCTGCCATTTTATGGATTTTATTTGAAATACTGTAACAATCTACCTGTATTAACATTGCTTCTCACCTTTCGATCAGTTATTTGTTTCTTCCGAGCAGAAAATGTATCTTCATTTTGTCGCAAGATCACCTCCGACCTTGTAAAGGTTCTATGATCAGGAATGAGGCACTCTGGAAACCTTTCTCGATATAACTCCACAGCTCTTGAAATTTTTTGTGACTCGAAATCTTTGTGAATGATAAAACATTTTGTAAGCATACAAGTTATACCTTTGACGTTCGTATTAAGTAATAACAAGAATTTTGTGCACTTTAAACAACGAGCACTCAAATATTTTCCAACGACTACTTAATCCTTTCACCGCTAATGAGATTTTTAGGTGGTATTTCTTTTGAGATGCTTTACGACCATATTGCTTATAAATTTTAAGCAGGAAGTAATACAGAAAAATGTCTCTAATAAAATTGTATTAGAAAAAATAGAGCTTTTTAACAGGAAAAAAATTTGGGTATGTTTGTGGAAGAAATATAATTGAAGTCGTTTCTGTCAAATGCCAGAGTTAATACTTTGGATTGAAAATGAAGCTTACCTCATCCCATTTAATACCAAGTGTCCCAAATTTGATATAAATTTATTAAATTTTTTGTAACCTCACTAAACTATCGTGTTTCAGACACCTTGTACCAAAGGTGTTGCAACATTACTTTGTCGGCAGCTACTCTATTGTTAAACGAAAGCCCAAACTTTCCACCTTTCCTCATTCCTATTTACAGCAATACTTCCACCGTAAATCTCTTTAAAAACCTCATTTGTTAAATCCAGTTCGACAACAATGAAAATCTTCGGAAATATTTTATTTATAGCCGCATCAGTATCAGTGTAATATGACAATAAATGCGTTAATGGTGGCATGTTTACAGCATCCTTAAAAAGTTTTACGGCGGACGACACGTTTTATTAGCACTGGCGATATTTTACTACTTGTTAAAGCACCTGTAAATTTAAATTTTATTTAACCGCGGTGAGTATTTAAATGAGGCTACACTCTTTGATCTAATAAGCATCGGACGGCCAGCGACGGACTGAGAGCTTAAGTGTTCCGAGAACTTTCGGAAGGATAATGGAACATTTTTATGTTTGGGAACGAAAATGTCTGCGGTAAACATAACAGAAGATGAGTGCTTCCTCCTTAATTTGCAACAAAAGCAGCTGCTCACATACTTCTTTGCTGTTTGGAGTAAGGAATTTTCCCTCGGTTGTATTTCTTTCACGCCGTACAACTCTTTTTGTGCACGGAGAAGAATACATTTGGAAATAGTGCATTTGTGCCTAATTTGAATATAAAGCTGACCTTTCTCTTGTCCTGTTCGGTATGTCATGTTAGCTACTTTGCGTTAATATAAAAACAAACACAAAGTAATAATGATATCCACACTTAGCTGTTCGATTAGTTTTACTTTATCTGCATTTTCAGAGTGATGCGACACACTGCATCACACCACGACGAATGAGTGTTTAGTTTTATACCTACTACAGTTCATCTACCGGATTAACTATGAGTAGAAAAATGTTAACCACGTACTCAAAGTGGCCTAAAAGGCAACAAAAAAGTTATTTCGGAATTCTATCTCGACGTTTAAAAAATGGGACGAGACCCTTTTTTCCTCCGGAAAATCGGCTCCTATGACAATCAATCATTGTCCGAGATAACTAGATATTTCAACTATCATGCAGAGGTTTTTAAAGCTTTGTCAAATGTAAAAAGAAAGAAAATAATCATGTTTATGAATAATATTACCTAAGTAATTATCTAAAGAAATTAATCTATCTAAATTTACTAATCTGCTTTTATGAAAACACTATAAATATCTAACTTCACTTTTAGCAGTGAGAACACGATAATTCAATCACAATAGATGATATCTGACCTATTTCTGCATTTTTTTAGGATTGCTCCTTCAGGTGGCCTCCTTTAAGTTGAGTCAAATATATAACTATAAAAATTATTATATAAATTAAAATTATTTGAAATTAAATATTGACAATGACAAAAGTGACATTAGTAGTCAATGAATTAAATCTGACATATCTACTTGATTAATGTTTACCTTTTATGTAAAAGTATTTATATATTTTTAAGTATTAATAATATTCTGTGAAACTAAGTACTCTGTGGACAAAAGCTCCAACCAGCGTTGAATTACACCCACAATATCTATCCATATATTCCTTATTATTAGCTTTTGTAACATTTTTTACTGGATTGGAAAGGAATTTTAAGCTAATACAAATCAAATCTCCTAAAAAATGCAAAAATAGGTCAGATCTCATCTATTGTGGTTGAATTATCGTGTTCCCACTGCCAAAAGTGAAGTAGTGCTTTCATTAAAGCAGGTTAGTAAATTTAGATAGATTAATTTCTTTAGATAATTATTGAATAGAGCTTTGTCTGTGGAATTGTTCATTAGCATACCTAGATGTTTGGTATCAGAGAACATACATATGGCTTCATTGATAGGAATTGTAGAATCAAAATATTTATTCTAAATAAATTAATAAACTACCGAATGTATGTGGATAAGAAAAGGCTTCTGTAAATTACCTACACTGAAGTCAGTGTACTAAGCTGTCAACTGTCAAACAGATAAAAATAGGCTTCATACATTACTTAATAGGCTTACACTAACAATCTTCCTATGTACTAAATACACGGCAAACCATGTTCTCACACATTTGTCCAAAATTGAGGAACGAAGTAAAGTTCTATCTCACAAAATTCGAAAATCTTATTTTTTTTTTATCAAAAAATAATTAAAACGTGCTTATACCAGTTCATAAAAGGTAGTATAACGTAATGTGTGTTTAAAAATGAGCCAAACTTTTAAGATAGGACTGATAACTATAACACCTTGTCAGGTATTCATAACATTTTACAATTTTCTATTCTAAAAAGCGATCCATCTAAAATGCTGGCCAGACTACAAAAGCTTATTATATCTATCTGAGTGCTGCAATTCGCCAATTCGCAATCTACTAGTACGAACCTAATTTATGTAGTACTCGTATATATCTAATATTAAGAAGTAAGAGCAAACGGGTGTGGTTTACATATTTTGAGGATATTCGGTAGAATTCAAGAAGCATGAATATTTTACGTCTTTGATTAATTTATTTGCATGTTATTTATCAAATCGTTCTCTATACGCCACGTTTAAGGGTTTCAAATATAACATCATGAGTTCCGCAAGGCTCCATTTTGGGCCCACTTTTGTTTTTTTTTATTTTCATCATTGATTTAAGCCCTACCATTATGTTATTCTGGGCTATCGAGTTCAAAGGTGATTGAGGTTACTAACCTTAAACTTCCATTCCACCCGAACCGACGTATTATACGTGTTAGAAAAGAATCGTGTTATGATTGAAATTTTGGTGTTTTGCAATGTGGACGTTGTATCATTTTGTACCAAACGTAATTTGCCAATGACAATGGGCCAAGTGTATCGATAGTAATGACCTGTGGATATGTTATTTATGTACGGAGATTGTATTCAAAATCGGCTCCGCAGGACAAAATATACACAAATTTCTTTATAGGTTTCATCCCTCTGTACAACGATTTGTTTATTTACACAACTAACCAGGGATACTACAGATAAACTGCGAGAGGCGGATATAATTTTAAACATTTACCATGAGTGTACAGAACCAGCTTACAAAATTTAAAAATGCGAACGTTATACAGGGTGTTTCATAATATATGCGCGGGAATTCAGGATATGATAGCTCGTCCAAAAATTTGAAAAAAAGTTTATACTAACTTACCCCCTAAAATGCACAATTTTCGAGATACATGGTCAATTTTTTGAAATAAAATTTTTATTTACTAAAAAATGTATTATAATTTTTTTTTATCAAGTAGTATTAATTTAACTGTGTACGATTTTTTTTTAAATTCTCCAACTATGAAGTTAACGTTTGGTTTTGTTACTCGTTCTAACGATTAAATAATTTTTGTTTAATTAGTAAAAAATTTTTATTTAAAAATATTGACAATGTTTTTCAACATAAAAGTAGATTTTTCTCGAAAACGGTCAACTTTAGAGCTTATGACCAAGAGTACAATTTTTGTGTAGAAAATATTGGCGGTTCAAAAGGGCGTCTCAAAACCGTACTATTCCAGTGGCGTAGAAGTTGGAGACCAATTATGACTTTGAAAAAAAAATTCTAGCACAGAACATAGCTTATGAGTAGTGAATGCTTACAAAAGCTGTTTTCTGTACGATAAACGGTTCCGGAGATATTCGCAAAAAACACATTTTTTTACAATTTCAACATCCTGTACCTCGAAAATTGTGCATTTTAGAGGGTAAGTTAATACAAACTTTTTTTCAAATTTTTGGACAAGCTGTCACATCCTGAAGTCCTGTGCATATATTATGAAACACCCTGTATATGATTTTTTATATTAACATTTTATTGGGCTATATTTTGCATATCACTTGTCCTTTGACTAAATAGGCGTATATTAATTACTACCTCAACTTTCAAAGTCACCCTGTATATAAATAGAACCAATGGTCAATTAGGTACAGCCTATATTTACTAAAAATATATTTCAAGGAAAATTTTTGAGTAGGTACTTAAAGCTGTCAATTTGTATGATAAAAAAAATGTTACTTAATGCTGCATCTAATATTTTCAACACATTCTTTCAGCACAAAAAAATGTTTTTAAATATTTAATTACCAACACAGAGAAGATTAATTTTAAACCTTTGACATCTGCCACCCAAAAAAATCACGGCGTTTCGCTTGAGGGCCGTAACCGTGTCTTAAAAATCAATATAACGATAATTAAACGAACTAATATGTTAAGTAGGGCCCATGCAGGTCTCTTAATCTCAACCCTCGCATCTTCCTGACGCCAGCCGTTACTGGCCCCTCTCTGCTTGCATTTATTCCTATAATTACCCACCGACGGAATGATTGACTATTAAACAAAGCTACTCCGATAACTCCTTATCTGATCTAAACAACACCTAAACGAGACCCATTTTTTACCCGGCAGAGGTGTGGTGCAGCGTCTTGCACACCACGGGCTTATTCTATATGCAGATTAGCTCCGTTAAAATGTAAACAGACCGAATCTTCTTTTAACAGGTAATGAAATTGTGATTCGAGACTCATTAAAACGAGTTTTAAAGTCGGAATTTAAATAGGCGATGTATATGGCGAGTGCATTGACGAGATGGCTCGATACTAGGGGCTAATTAGTAATGTATTAATATGGGGGAAATTAATATATTCGTTCATCGAGTAATAAATATGTAAAACACTTTTTTTGGGAACGGTAAGACAATAACAGCGGAGAGATAAAAAGCGGGCAATTAATGAAGTGTCAGTGAACTGAAGAAGAGGAAAGTCTTGATACGCGGTAATTATAGATATAAATAAATTAAACGACTAATGCAATTTCCTTTTTCCCTTTTAAAGAATTTGTCCTATCTAATTTGGTAACATTATAGATACATAATTTATAATTTTTGTTTTTTATTTGTTTGTTTTATTTTTAATTTTTGTTGTGTATGTAATGTTAATCGTATATTAATTTAGTTGTTTAGACGAATATGTATTTTGATTTGTTCCCACGGCTAGTAATATACAGAAAATAAGATTCAGTACTTGAATCGAGGTGTCTGGATCGCTGTGGGTTCGACCCCTGCAGCCGGTAGACCGTATATAAGCTATATTCGTGGAGAGATTGGCACACTCTCTGCGGGTATGGTAGGGTGGAAGAATGTTGACTTGGGTCAATGTGAGAGATTGATAGCGGTTGGCATTTAACTACCCCCCTAATTAATGAGGTTTTCCAGGTTTCCCTCATTCCTGCACTGAATCGTGGTTAGGGCCTACCAACGTAAGTCGTTCCTGGGCGCAAATGCGGCCTGCTTAATAATAATATGCCGCCCCCTGTCCCGCACAAGTCTTCGACTTCTGGGCTAATCCTCGTGATTAGAATGAGGGGTAGAGATATTATTATATTATTATTATAAACGTTCAAATCGACGTCACATTTTTCTAGACTTAGTGATATTTTGTTAAGGGAACTAAATTTGATTGTGACTGTTCATAATTTACGCAATATACCGATTGAACTAGAAGTGTCTTTCTGTGGTCATCCCACCTTCCCTTATCCTCCGATGACTGATGCAGATGATCTTTACTGCAGCTAGGGACCCTGGTAATACTTAGGTATCTTGACAGAACCACAGAAATAATTCGGTGAGTGCCCATCTAAATAACATTTTTTGGTTTTTGCATGAACGTAGAAAAAATATTGTATGCAACTCGTACAAAAAGTGCTTATTGCACTTGTTGCATAAATAACTATTTCTAACTTACCTGAATATATAATTACTTACTTGTTGTATGCTTACTTCAACATGGAACATTTATTACATATCATGCAACAATTTTTGATATGATCAATAGGAAAATAAATTACCTATTATTTGTTGTTTTATTCAAAAATTCTTGACGCCAGATTTTTTATACAATTCAACTGTAGGTTAAAGATCGTTTCTTTATCTAATATTTTTGAAACTGTTCTAACTTATATCTATTGACAAATTTTATAGTTTTGAATACAAATAAGATTATTTCTTATTCTATATGAAAATAATTTAGCCTTTTCATGATGTATGTATGTAGAATTACACGCTTTTTCAAATGGCATGGTCAAAATTGGGGGTTGCTATTTAAAAAAATTGTCGATGACGTCATATCTCGAACAACTATGACGTCACAAATGTGGGTCTCAAAAAGTGCCTTTTTTAAAAACAGAATCGACGTGCCAGGAGATTTTTTCGAAAACTTTCATTTTCAAACATAATGAATTTATTCGTTTCTTGTCGAAAACACTGTATAAAGATGTATCCTAAAACATTTCGTTTTATGAAAGGTTAGTTCTTGATGACGGTTTTTAATTAGTATTTTAAAAACTCGTAGAGATAAATTAATGAAATTGGACACAACCACATTATGCTATTTTTGGAAATTTAAAAGGAAATCAATAATTTGTGCAGGGACAGGTGAAACAACATGATATTTGGCACAACCACATAACTTGTTATGTTCTTTTTGAAAGTCTCATTAAAGTCTATAGAACTTGAAATATAGTTGCCTTTTAAATAAAAGAAAGCAAACAATTTTGACATCAATCAATATTTATATGTATGTAAATGTTAGTTTAGTTCTTAGTTTTTATAAAGAACAAATTTCACCTGATAAATTTCTGTAAACTTCTGAAACTAAAAATATTTTACTACATTTTGTTTTTTACTATTTCAAGATACAACTACTCTGCCGGTCTATGCCCCGACCAGCATCGAATAACGCATGGGAATACCTATGTATAGCAAACAAATCTAAGCACCTTTTTTATGAAAAATTTTACATTTAATTTTTTTCTTAAGTCCTGTGTGTTTGAGCCTGACTACTGCTAGTGTCTTCCAGAAATAAGTAAATTTTTTTCTAAAAAATACGACACGCTACTCAATCGAGGACCACACTTTATACACACACTACACTACATATATACCCAACCAGCACTGTCATAAAATAAATAAATCACATCTATTAAATTTGTTATATACCTACTATAAATAACTGTTCGCAGTAGCAAACACCTAAGTATAAAATTCTAAGCAGACAAAGTATATTTGATAATTTATAAAGGCTGTTTAATTATGAGGAAAAAATTATGTTGAAATATTCGGCAATCATTTCCTACAACTTTTAAGATAATATATATTTTCTCATTACGTATAATTAGCTCTGATTGCTTTTTTATTATTTATTAATTTCAGATATGATTCATCTCTTTCAACTCATAGAAACGTTTAATCGCCAATTAATTAATCACAATTATTAATTTAAATCAAATTTTTATTTTATTTTGTGCAGTCATTACCACTAAATTGGATAACACAGACAGGACTGTCTGTTTCAATCTATTGACATACCTCTTTTTATTAATTTGTTCAATATAACAATCAGTTTTCAATTGTGGCTTTATACCTTATTTATTTAAACTGCATGTTTTTAAATTAATCGCATTCTCATAGTAATGTGTATGACAATTTAATTAAATGTGATTGTCCTGAAATGCATGAACAATTTTAAAGGAAGCATAAGCAGATAAAATTAGTTATTTATGGTATAAGTGTATAACATTTTATTTTGTGAGAAGGGAAATTTATCCTATTCCTTCTTCGAACAAAGTAAAATTAGTTTTGCACATGCCTTTAAAGAAAGTGATCAAGAAAATGTATTTCTACTGCCTGGGCTTGCGACATCCCCCGTCTTATAGCAGCTACCGCTCTTTCTAATTGCCCTGGTGTGTGTAACCGTATGTACGGCCCCCAAGTTTTTTTTGATAGTGACGCGGCATTTCAGCACTAGTTTAGACCTCTAACAAAGAAAGGAATCTGAAAAAAATCGTTAAAAAATAATCGGGAGGAAAAAAATATATATATGCATATAGGATGACTCATGTGCCAAAGTTACTCCCGGTGCCAAAGTAACCCTGTTTTACGGTACCTTACCAATACAATTTTGTGAAAAAAACAAAAAGGTCAGTTCGAAAATGATTTAAAAATACACTTGTGTACGACACTGGAAATTGGTCCTGTGTAAAACCTGATAAGGCGGCAAAGCATGCAATCGTCGACGAGACAAAAAATAGAAAAAAATTCCCAACGTAGGAAATAAACACTTATTTTATACAGCAACTTCAATTGCCTTTACCTCGTTTTGACATACCTGATGTTACAAAAAACATTTGGGCATGTCTTACCCAGTTTCTACATACTAAAACAAATGTTTCTGCTTCTTGTCTGTTTTGCACTCGTAAGTTATTGGCAGCAACTATGATACGTTTGCGTAAATCATCAATAGTAGGCATTCACTTCGGCGCGGTAACTTCATTTTTTAAATATCCCCACAAAAAGATGTACAAATGATTTCAGTCAGGAGATCGGTACTGTCCTACTTGTCCAATCCATTGATATTATTGCTTGGACTCCCTCGTGTTGCACTACACTTGTACTCACTGCACACCGCGGTAAAAGTAGCTGCATTTGACACATGTTTACTTGCAAATCGTTCTATTAAAGCAATTTCATTTCACCATAAATTAAGACGATATCCATCAACTCTGAGTTGCTACTATACACGTAAGCTATTTTTGATACTTGAAAAACTAATGTAAACACTGGCGTCACAAAAACTTTCATATTCATTTCAATATTCGGAATCGCCTGTCTAGAGACTACAGTAGCCTAGCGATCTAAAGGTTGAAAATACTACAACTTCAATAATTTTTTACTCAAAAACTATAAGTTTACAAAAATATTTTTACGATATTCACTCCATTCTTCATGACGCATTTATTCCCAAATTTTTTTTAGATAAGTTCTGAACCACCCATTATAATACGCCACTGCTCTGTCCCATTACTTAAAGTTCATCCTGTATAATATATATTTATTCTAAACCACTACCATCTTCGTATACAGATTTCGATTTTATGTATTGCAATTATAGAGCGGTTTCATGTGCATGGCCTGCTTAAATTAGAAAAACCTACCTCGCAATTCTGACCGTATTAAAATTCGCCACATGGTGCAGAGATGGTTCGGACTCCCAGCAGAAAACAAAATTAACACATTTTATTAAGGTACCGTTGGAGAACAGAATTTATTATTTCACTCAATGCCTGCCGAAAAGGTCATAGGTCTGTTTCGTTAACCTTTACATATAAAGCCTTTTTATAACATTAATCAAGGAACAACTCGGGAAGAACTTACGCGGTTATTTTTATCTACATTCGTTTTCGTGAATTCTTTGATTAGAACAATCTTTTCTGTTTGACATATTTATTATTTGAATCGTTATTTTTAAGTAATATATAGGGTGTTCTCTTTAATTTGTGTACAAATCCTTAATTCAAGATAATCAAAAACATTTTAAAACTTTTAATTGACATCGAAAACCGCTTCCTCTGACCCTACCACGGCAATCAAGATTGCGATCCAAGACCTGATATGATTTTTTTTATCTAAAATCTGATAAGGTGGTGACTCAGGTCATCTCAGAACCCCCATGTGTGAAATTTGAACAAAAACTATACAGGGTATTTTTATTTACACGTTCTCAAACTTTTATTTTTATAAAAATTTCTAAAAACTAGTCCAAAATAACGCAACAAATATTTGTATGTTTCGAATGACATCGAAAACCGCTTATTCTGATACTACTATGGCATTCCAATTTGAAATTTTAAATTTATTGGACCTTTTTCCACCAAACTACCCGTCAACCATATTAATTCAATTTTCATTCATAATGTTTTGACGTAATTTCATGGCTCACACTTGATTCGTCTAGTGCCTTTCAAATTTAGTATTTTGTTTTGAGGGGGATTGTGATTAATCCTTATCAGATTGTAAATCAAAAATTCGCTAAACGTTTAAATTAAATTTTGGGGGTATGAGAAATTATAACAGGCCTTGGATCGTCATAGTAGGATCAGAACAAGCAGATGCCATTAAAAAAAATGTGGATTATCTTGATTACAAATTTGTATACACATAAAACTTTTACAACATGTAGAGCAAAACAATCGATTTTATCCAAATTTCACACATAGGGGATTAAGGGACAATGAGTAACACCAGCTCATCAGACTAAATAAAAATAATCATAACAGGATTTATATCGCCATCTTAAACGCCGTGATAGGATTGAAAGTAGGGTTTTTGATAAAATTTAAATCAAAAAAATGTTTGTTACGTTATTTTGAAAAATAAAGTTTTTACGAATGTTTACAAAAATAAAACTTTACGATCGTGTAGAAGAAAACACTATGTCTAGTTTTTGTTAAAATTTTACACATATCGGTTTTGAGGGGACCTGATTAACTTTACCTTGTCAGATTTTAAATAAAATAATATGGTATCCGATTTATCATGTTCACAGGCAGAACCTAGAGTCAGTTCAAACGCAATTATAAAACTTTTTATATTTTCTCTAAGGTGATGTTTACCCACCTAGAAGTTATCCTCAGAATAATATACTGCATCGCTTTAATTTGGAATCATTGGACACCTGACGTAATATCACACTGATTAGATATTTGCATGATAATTGATAAGATTGAGTGTCCCGATCTTTTAACAAAAACAAATTTTCGGATACCCCGCGAAAATAGCACGCACCAGGTCATATAGCATTCATAGAGCCAATCTTTTATCAAATTCTCCTGTTTTGTTAATGTGTGCACTTTATAATGTAATTGCAGATAACTGTGACATTCATAATTCATGATGAACGGTGTTCATTTTATATACAGTAAACAAGAGTACCTTTTTTAATCTAAGGTTGAAGCAACCCAGATTTATTATTTTAAATTCTTTATCATACAGGGTCTTAAAAATATAGACATTAAGTTGTAAAGTTTAGCCCGCCCCTGGTAAACTAAATAAGCGAAATATGTTTCAAGTACACTAATTTAAGAGGTCCTTACTGCTGTCCTTCACATTAAATTGTTATTAAATTATATGAAGTACTTTAAAAGTTATTCAAGAAAAACCGATTTCCAGCAGCGTCCTTCCAGTTATTCAAGAAAAACCGATTTCTAGCAGCGTCCTTCAGGGACACATATCCCCGTAGGCAAGGTCTATAGGAAAATTTTGTATAGGAACTTGTCATCTTATTTTTTCATGTTCTAGGTATCTGCACCCGAGAGATTTCCCACATTTTCTGGGGACACCCTGTATAATCACCTTAAAACCTGTATATTAAACTTAAATCAATACTTACTTGCAAACATGATAATTATAAACGAATTCTTTCGACATCGTAACAAATTAGCGCCATATTTTACAAGGGGGAAATATATACGCTCTAGTCCCATTGTCTCGCAATAAATGTAGCTGGAAATTAATGTTAAATAGACCGCCCAACTGGAAACACGAGCCATTTGGAATATTACTTCCAATTCAATGCTCCATTTGAAAAGTCCATCAGATAGGTAGGCGTAAGAACCGTCGCGCGCTTTTTTAAGCAGTAAAGTAGAGGAGAATTACCGATTAAAACGATACGGGGTTGCTACCACATAGCTAGCTTCCCTTTTTTAAGACATCTAGTGGACGTCCCATGGGATGTTCCACAATAGACGTTTGGATATACCAGAGAAAGAAACAAATAAACGTGCTAACTTAAAAGAAAATATGTTATACAAAAACTAGTATACTTTTGTATCTAAAATATAAAACTATTTTCTTCTATGGAAACTAGTATAGGTATGCTATATATACATTTTTTTAACGTTTGTTCTTTTGTAACCTTTCACTTGCTTTCCTTTACCATAATTGGATCACCTCCATTTCTTTATTGCTGGAATTGTTCGCTCACCTCTCTGCAACAACTGAAATGTTTGCAAAAGAAATGATACAGTTAATATATGGGAGACATAGCATATGTATTAAACCTAAATAAATACATATTCTTTTTTCTTTTCTTGTATTACGACATTTCTTATATTTGGTATAATTTCTAAGTGGTATTTGACACATTACTCCGTTATACCGATACACAGCAGCACGAGCTGCATGACTTCTGAGGTAGTGCAGGAATGTAGTGTAGGTAAACTAACCTCAAATAATTTATTGCACTATTTTTTAAACTATTAATTTCAGTGTTTTAACATCACACTTGTCTGTTTTGAAAATTACTAAATTACTGCTTACGGCATATTCATCTTGCCCAAAATCGTTTGTTATGCAACTCGATTGGAATACCAAACACAGCTACTGTTGAACGTGCCATAGATAAATGGTCCCGGGACGTTCATAATTTATAGTCATGGACATAAAATAAGTGAAATACGGATTATTTCTAAATTGTACGGAATGTATGAAAAGGATATGTGTAGCTTATCTGGTAACTGTAGAAAGACTTCTTGACATCGAGTTTCCATATTATAGCTACTACTTTGGAATTGCAGTTGGAATCAACACATGATCCAGTTAGCAAGACTCAGATGATAGCAGGTGTCAGACTTAGAAGAGTATTAGGGGATACAGGATTTTTTAGATTATCATCACGTAATAACAACAGTTGAGTACAGTATTTTTGTCTCTCAAAAGAGCTCTAGAATAGGAAGATAAAAAAAATAAGATATGAAGATAAACGAAAAATATTAGTATTTAATCAGATAGAGGGCAGCTTCCAGAGTAAATAAAGATAGGGAAGCCTTGAACTTATAAGAAAAGCTTAAATGTTATGCAATTTGTATATGAAATTGCTGAAATCTAGCGAAAGATGAAATTGTGTCTAGCTATAAACGGCATAAAATCACCAGTACAAAATCACTTCACACTTGTTTTAATAAAATCCCGATAATGGAACATAGTGTTACAAAAATATCCAAAAAACTACACCGCTTTTCCAGTTTACGTCACTGAGCACATGCCCTTCTCGAACTACCTTCCTTGTTTTAATAAAATCCCGATAATGGAACATAGTGTTACAAAAATATCCAAAAAACTACACCGCTTTTCCAGTTTACGTCACTGAGCACATGCCCTTCTCGAACTACCTTTCTCTCCGAAATCTTACGAAAAAAAGTGGTCGTGAATCTACTTAGCGGAATTACGATAATGATGATCACAAAAATTGTAACTGCATAAACTTTAACTATATTTAGTGTTACACTAGGCCTAAAGCAATTTAAAATTCTTATTTACGAAATCAAAAAATCAAAATTGACAGATATATAAACAGTTATTGTCGATGAAGTCGTTTATATCGTATAAGACATATAGTTTCAGTTCTTCGCAAGTATATTTAAGAAAAATGTTTAAAAATATATATGATACCCTAATATAGTTCTATTTCTAATTTGTACATTCCTTTTCCATTCATTATTATCCGAACTAATAAGTATAACAAATCCGAAATCAATATGGAGAACAGAAGTGAAGAAAGATTTACAGCAACTACAAATTGACAGATGGAAGGAAAAAGCAAGAAATAAGAAATTGTCTATAAAGTACAAATATTTTGTCTACCGCTGGGACTCTAGGTATGAATTATATTATTATATTTGTACAATCTGTAGAGGTCACCGACCTACATTTGTGAACCCTACAATTACAATTTAATATCATTTGCATTAAAGCAATAAACAAATCAATTCCAATAAAGCCATTAAAGTAGCCTCTGACCTGAGCCCAATTATAATCAAATAAAGGGATGGTCAGAGATTAACCAGCCCCCGAGACCTTCCTCGAGAGGTCCAGTGGAAAACCACAGTAGTTACTCGTCGCTCGTCTTCCGCGTAACATCCGTCCAGACTTCTGTATTGGTGGAACATTTTTTCCCAGTTGTTATATCTTCATTAATATATTTAACGTGTCACAGACCGTGGCCTTGCTATTTCTAATCTAACAACCCCACAAATCTATTGCAATAATAATGGCACTCTATTTAAACAGTTTTTGGACTATTGGAAGCTTTGAGTAGAAATTTAATTAGATCTCTATTGGTAAATGGAAACAACTAATCGTAATGAAATCAACAGTTTAAAACAAATTACCAAATTTGTTTAAAAGAGTGCCATTATTATTGCAATAAATTGTATATGGAACCAAAATCTTAGTATACCCGGTTACTCAAAACAAAGAAATAATAATGCCTACATAGGAAAACCTTACAAATATACTTGGTCGAAAATAATGAAGCTTTCATTGTGCTATTTTTAATCTGTGGCAATATGTATAATCTGCAGGCATGGCCGTTCCTCATCCTTCATCTCTAATTAATACATACCAGAACAAGGAACTGAAAAATTGTAAATACATTTTAATTGCAGGCGTGTATTATTAACGTTATCACAGATGTTCATATTAGTCATTTCCGCAGGCTCCGAGTGTTATTTGTTACGAAGCGAATTTATGAAGACGTTCCATTGTAATTTATATTTGAAGGTGGAGATGATGGTTCAAGTCGCAGACACATAAATTATGTTCAAATATACAGAGTCTTGGGCCGGCAACGGATGATATGCAACGTTGTTGTAACCGGCAAGCCTTGGGAGGTTTTAAAAATAAAAGATTTATTGCGTTTGTTTTTAACGTGGTTGTAGAAAGCCGCACTGAAAGACTTCAACGGGTTGAACGTGTCTGATGTTATAATTACATGTAGTTGACAGATAATTCAAGAATTAAGCTATTTATCTTGAAACGTCTCTAGGTGGATTAAATATTTTCCAAAAGGGGGCTCGCTCATACACCTTTTGAATACTTTCGCGGAGCTACGTAGTTAAAGATAAAATTCCGATGAACAGTTATCTTTCATTTATGTTTATCAAAAATTATCGTTTTATAAAAAAGTAGGTACCTAATACTTTTTATTTTTTTAGTAGAAATATAATATCAATAAAAATTTCGGAAAAAAAATTGTTATAGAAATTTTGCATTTTGCCAGTGATTTGTTCGCACTATTCAGGAATATTCAGGGTTAACTATGACTAAGTACAAACATTTTAACCACGTGCTTAGGGAGGCCTAAATGACAATAAAAAAAATATTCCAGAATTTTAGCTCGATATTTAAATAATGGGGAAAAGGCTTAGATCCATAGATAAAGCTAACATCTGTCAACAATGTCAACTACCATGCGGTCGTTTATTTTGCAGCGGTTCTAAACGCAGAAACGACAAAAATTAATATTCTTATAAGTAATAATACCTGACAGATAGGTAACAAAAAGGCTTCGCAGGCAGAAATTTCTAAGTGTAAATAATCAAGGCGGCATAGGCGGAAACGGATTGATTTTTTGAAATATGACAATTAAGAGTTTGTCAACGGTTGTCTGTGAATTGCACGTCAGGAAAAATTTGATGCAATTTCACAAAAATTTGTTACAAACCTGGTTGATTGGATGCCACGTCGATTGAATTAAGCCATTTTGTAGCGAGGAGGCCACACTAGATTAGTTCCTTAAAATTTGTTTATTTTTGTTATTTACTTTCAATTGTTTTCACATTAATCAACGTTTTGATGTTTATTTGATTTGTTTTCTGCGTTTTTTCCGAGGCGTTTGTTTAAAACAGTGTATCTCCAATAAAAACAAAGATAATATCGTCATTAAAAAAACAAAATCTTCACAAAAGATGAGGCTACAGTGTGACTACAGTTAGCATCAGCGACTGTAGCTGCTGCATCCCATAGGGTGTTACAAACTTCGGGAAAAAAACTTCGACTTTTTGTTGAGCCCCGTATATGCTCAAATCAAATTTCGAATAAAAATTTCCGACATGGCATCCGTTCGAGAGATCAATGTACAATTTAACAAAAAGATCATCAAAATCAAATGAGTGGTTCGCGAGGTAGCCAAGTTTAAAATAGGGGTTAGTTTTTAGTGGCCGGCTTTTTTTTGCCGGTGAGTGTATATTGCCTTATTTTTTGTATTTATTCTAGTTTTTCATTTTTAGTATAAAAAATTTATTTTCGTGTTGCTCAAGATAATGTAAAACCTGTTTTAAGGCTGCCAATTGCAAAAAAATAATAAACAGATTGTCCTATTGAGCGAGATACATAGAAGTGGACCTCTTATGTGAGACAGCCTGTATATAAAGTTGAACACAACAAAAATAATAAATAACGTAGGAATTTTACAATCAACTAAAGTCTCATACTTTATATGTGAGACCTTGATTTTATTAAAAGTTTCAATTTAATAGTTTTAGATATGAATTAGCTGAGAATTTGGATTCTAGTAGAAATATATTTCTTTGTAAAATGTTGTAAATAGCAATTCCGGATATGATATCCTGCTAAACTCATGTGTTTTCTATTCCCAGAAAGTATTCCTATGTAGACAAATAATTAATAGAATAATACTTATAATTATTCTTTGCATCATTCACCACAAAATGAGTTAGACTTCTTTTTTAGTTTCATTCTATTCTCTTAATGAAATGACTTTGATGGATTTAACCCTAGTATGCACTGATAATAAAATAATAGTCTCCAATTTTTCACGATCTCATTCCGCTTCCACAAAAGAAAGCAGTCGCATCAAATTTATTAGTACCTTTTGTTCCTTGCGGTAATAAAATAAACTAACAATTTAGTTTTTGTAATTGATCGATTGTCAAAAATAGTTCTAGAACTTAATTACCGCTGTAGGTGGTTGCTGCTACTGAAAGCTTGATTAATTGCCGTAATGCATCGAAATTATACCGGTCTCGAAGGCCGGAAGGAGGACACCGGCATGGAACATCTGAAGTGATCGGTATCAGTGCAACAATCGGAGCATTTCGAAACCGTGGAATTTGAAACTCAGTGCCGCGTTGCGAACATAGATGGCAGACAATGCTCTAACAGAAGAATAATATGCATGTCTGCAGTATATCATTTAACTGTTTCAATTTTATCGGGTTCTATAAACAGGGTTAGTCAGTTCCTTGTAGTACGACTTAACCACCAACAAAAAACTGTTTTTTATAAGAAAAATTAAATAAACATAGGGTTTAAAATTCTTCGTTTGCAAGATACTGGGTGGTATGAACGAAATAGTTACTAGCACTTAAAACTTTAGGTTTTTTTACATACTATATACGTCAGCCTGCAGTTAACGGTGGTTTCCGTTAGTACTTACTCCATATTCTATAGAAAATTCTACACAACAAAGCAGATGCTTCACTATATGAAGAATCTTCTGCTCTCGAGTAATATACTTTATATAATATTAGCACTCTACCCCTCTTTACTCAAGATCATCTAGTTTACAAGTATAATATGTAGTTTAGTTTACGAGTATAGAGAGGTCAAAGTTAGTAGTGCTTTAGGGTATCTGTTATTTATCGTACGTTCGTGTAATAAAATACATAGGTACATAAGTACATAGGTTGACGAAAATGTATTACAGCACTAGTGCTATAATGAAAAAAAAAATAATTTTTATTAAAAATGTTATGTTAAACAAAGAAGAATGATTTATTATTTGAAGAGTTTTAATAAAACGTAAGATTTATTATAAACATTAATAATAAATCTTTTCCAATCAGAAATTTTAAATACAGAAGTATCTAGATGTGATAAAGCTGTTCGAATGTCCAATATCATTCTCTATCTGACTACAAGATCTTCTTTGCTATCTGTTTTTAATTTTCTAATGACTTCTCAACATAGTCTACTGTCGAAGAAGATATCTAGCCCCCATCATGCTTTGACATCTGCATATCTGCACCGCCATCAACCAGGATGGTGGCTGAGGACCTTCTAAAACAATGTCCAGTATATTCTCCGAGATTCTTCAATCCAAGCTTTGTTGAGACCATTTTTGGAATACTTCCAAAAGTATTAACTCCGACAGGCTGGTAGGTACATTTGTCTGTAGAATACAAAAAACCGTCTGTGAGTTGCATTAGGAAGACGAAGTTGATACCTTCCATATTTCCATCTATTAAAACAAATTCTCGGACAATTTTTGTCTTCGTGCTTGGAGTCATAATTTTTACATATAGATATTGAATATGATCCTTTATTAGCTTAGTTAATTCTTCCCAACGATCAAAAATGCCGATTATCATAGCAAACTTCATGGGCAAAATGTTCCATCATCTACAGTACTTATAAACTTCTTCCTTTGTCAAAATTCTGAAGTTTTTGGCCCTGTAACCCTCTGAACTTCTTTTCAAAAATGGATTAGTTGAGGAAATCTGCTTATATATTGATTTTTCTTAACTGATATAGTTCTCAACATTGAGTCAATAGTGTAGATGGTTTCTGCAAGTGTTGATTTCCGAAAAAAGAAGCCAAAAGGATATTTTCAAACAACTCTTTTACCTTGTTAGCTTTGCATCTTCAAACTTTTGGAACTCTAACTCATACAGCGTCTTGGATTCTGTCGGGACTAGACTTGAGATCACTCCGTTTGCAGCTACCTACTTCTATATCAGTGGAATCATTTTGAAAAGCGTTTTTTATATTTTTTGATTTGTTTGAGTTTTTACAGTAACCATGCGAAAGGTAACATAAGAAAACTTGATCCATAAACTTAATAAGCAGGTACTTTTTTGTTCATATAAAATGCACCAGCTTCTTGTTGCGTCATTTGACACTTTTTACCAGATACATATTTTTTCGTTTTATTAAATGGAAAGTAGATCAAATTTTGTACAATGTTCTTGTTCCTACACTCGATGTTTCATACTAAGCCTCGTTTCATAACATTAACATATCCTGGTGTAATATGAATCTTTTCAGCACTTATATTATAAATAACTATTATTAAATCATTAGGTAGCTAACATACCTAAAATGTTAGTAGATGTAAACCTGAAATTTTACATATATAATACTCTAACAGTCTATATTATCTGACCTACCAGTGCCTAAGAGTAGACCACTGCCCCTTTTTGCTTCTTTGAGTTTTTTAAGTATATTTCTATGACATCGAATAATTTTATCAATAATTATTAACAAAAATGTTAACATACTATATGTTGCACGTTGATATAACATGAACATAGTGTAACTTGTATCTCATTAAACTCCTTTTTAAAGTTGTCATAGTTTCAGTTTTCCACTGAAATGTTTTTACCTACCTTACAAATCAAGAACAAGCATGAATATTTATGAGTTCTAGGTTAAATCTATTGACATTTTAGAGTTTAGAGTTCTTAAAAATAATGATTTAAAAGCTGCATTTTCAACATTGTACCGCACAAACAAAACATTTTACGAGCTTTGTTTATGTCTAACTATTCTTATCAAAAAACAGTTCTATTTATGGCTATAGTACTACCACAAATACCGTCTCATCCGGTATTATCTACGACGAGATTTTAAAGAAATTAAAAATAATCTACTAACACCTTCACGCAGATATTCACCTTCTAACTTGATTAGATTAAATATGGATGGATGTCAGGCAGTATTGTATCTAACTATATATTTGTTGATACATTTTTTATAGAAATATCCTATAATTTGCCAGAATTTTCTAATTTCATTAAAAAAATAAGTACATAACAAACAGGTGGTGCTTTTACTAGTTTTTAAGGCTAAGAAACTCTCAAATAGAACAAATACCATGTTTACACACCTTTCTATATTCCCTTTACTCAAAATCGAAGTAATTTGTAAGAAATTCAAACAGCTATGGATGTTAAAATATGATTGTATATTGCGATAAAAATTAATCAGCAACTATAAGGGTGGTTTTGAAAATGGGTTAGTAATTTTAGTATACGGTTTATTTTCAGTAGCAGTGGCTTGGATGAGGGGTATATTTAAAAGACACACATGTTAAGAGGTAACGTTTCTTAAATGTTTGAATCCAATATCATTTCCTTTAATATTATAGTATCAGTGTTCTATATAAAGTTTTTTGAATTCAAATATCAGAAACTTACCTCTCTCTTAAATAAGCACATTCCTTTGTTCAATCACTAGAAAACTCAGAACGTTGCAATATTAATATTTTAAAATTGTCACTTTTAAGATGATATTTTTCAATTTTTTTGCTTGGAAGTATTTTTTGTGGTATCTGCAACAATTTTCATTTGAAAAATAATTAACTAGTACTTACCATTATAACTAGACAACTGCCTCCATATTTGACTGGATAAACAAAAATTTAATTGATACCACATTTTCAAACATAGCAATAAATATTAATTAATCTATAGGTATATCCTACAAGAATATAATCATTTTTGCCTAAAGAGAACCGCAATGCATCAAAATTTAATTTAATCCGGATTTAATTATTTTCGAAATCGAAATACTAAATTAATTTTAAATTTCTATAACTGAATGAGGAATACCCCATTCAATTTTGTTTCAACGATGATTAATGATGAATATTTAATTCGAAATGTATTTCAGTAATAAACTAGTCCACATTTAATAACGTGTTCTATTAATGATATCTGTTGGACTTGTAGAATATTTTACAGCGTTATATTAACTGTAAAACAGTGCAGGTATATTAACAAAAATGAGGCAGTGGTTTGAATAATTATGCTTATGAATTTATGCGGATATTTGTGATAATAAACTTGGAAATTTGCAAATATAGGAATATTCCTGTACCCCTTTACATAAAATTACATTTTGCCAGTTGTATCACATTCTTCGAAAAATATTCGTGGGCTGTAGAATTTGTTGTATAGAAAACAAAGATACAGACTTTATACTAAATATCTATATATACCCATATACCTACCCCTACTCCACTTGTAATTTTGTAGTCTCTCTCTCATCTTATCCCTGTTCATTATTAGAATGCATTTAATCAAACATATAATGTTTCCTTTGTCGGGTAGAAGTTAGAATGGCAAAAACTAGAGTTTATTTTGGTAACCTAACTAGCACCAAAGTAACACTAACTGAGACTGGAACCTTCTGGTTACTATACAGTTATGTGACTTCTAAGTAGTTTTGAAGACGTCTTAGTTTGCAGTGAGACGACCTTAGAGTTTTCAGAAATTTAAAGTGACACATGAGCAGTAATTAACTCATGTTACTAAAATATTATTGAATTAAAAAATACAAGCAATTTGCTGCCGCGATGTTGAGGGAAGCTTAATTGTTTATTTGAATTCATTGAACTTGTAAACAATATTTATCAGTTATCCCTACTTCCAGAAGTACACACAACGTCAAAAGACCTGCCCCCCTCATTCTGGTTCTGACAAAATCTTTTTGTCAGAAAAACCAAATACATTTATAAAAGTATATTGTTTTCTGAATCTTTTTTGAACGATGTCTTGAAAGTAGAGTGGGGACTCGTAATAATCTTCAAGCACGTAAATTTGCGTTGTGGAGTCGTCTTCGGATAGTAGTTGTGCCTTGAAAGTGGGCGCTGAGAGCTGAAGCTGAAGATGTGCGGTGTCTAGGGGCATATTGCACCAAATACCCATCCTCCCTTTCATTAGATATTCGAGGACGTCCACTACGAGGTCTGTTTTCCATTAAATCAAGTTCTTCATATCTGTGTACTATTCGTACAACAGATGATCTAGGAATGCCCAATATGTTCGATATCTGATGATAAAGTAAAGGTTCATGGTCTGCAAATTTTATTGTCTTGTTTGTTCTCTAAGTACTAAGTTCTCTTTTTTACCACATTAAGAAAAACCACTAGGTTTAATCGAATCATTTTATATACAGGGGTGCAAGACTTTTGTGTGTATTAAGCATCGTCACGCAGAACAACCACAATGCCTTACTCTTACTTCCTCTTAAATTCAACATGAAGTAAATTTTACTGTTTAGTTAAAAACCTTCATTCTGCTTGTAATTATGTAATGTCTGTCCTTATTTGACCATGTCACGTGTTGGAGTGTACGTAGTAGGCATCAAAAATATATTTCCCATTTTCATCGTAGACACATTGAACGTTCCTATTACGTACCCATGGCTAATGGCAAAATACTTTAAAGTATCTACAATAGTCGTATAGATACGTTCCAACGACTAATTGTGCTAGTTGGGAATGCATTTTATGTTTTGATATTTTAATAGTCAGTAGTAAGGTAAATTCTGAGCCAGCTGATATGGCACAATGCCTGGCAGACCTTATTACTGATTTAATGTATGATTAGTCTTGTAACTGGTGTTTTCACAGTTTGACAAACAAAAATATGACCATAGTGAAATTAGCTTTAGAAAGCAAACGCGAACAAAGTCCCAGCACTGGCCCTCTTCGTTAAACTTTGTAGGTTTATAGTGGAGTAAAAAATAAATAGCCAAAAAGAACATACTTATTGAAGTGTTCTCAACAACAAGAAATTATTCATTTAAGAACCTCCACGGATCCAAATTCAAATTAACACAAATTTGTTTCGGATAGCATGCGCGGCTACAATTCAACGAATTCTTCTTCACTAATGATAACCGACAGGTGGCATACAAGGAGATTACATTTCTTAGCGGGGAATTTATTGTGGTATTTTACCTATTTGTGAGTCACGATAATTGCGGCGGCTCCGGTTCCGCAAAATCCCAAATTGGGCCAATTGTGTCATGTAATTAAGATGGCTGCGGGGGTCGATCCGATCAAGTTGTAAGACTCTTTGTCGTACGCTCGGCAAGCGTCGCGCTGCATTTACTCCAACGCCTTCTTTTGTTATTTTTATTATGATCCCTTCCGCTCCTTAGCGTCTGCCTTCGTTCGACATTCTAATTCTTCCCGAACACATCTTACCGTGAAATTAATTTCTTTTATTGCTGGTAATTATTAATCATTTGCATTTGCCCACGAGGAGTATTATTTCATTGTGTGAAACGAACTTGGCCCATCAGAGCTGAACGCATATTATTTATCAAGTTCTAGGACATTAGATAAAATTTATCGTTATTTGTGATTAAAGTCTGTGGAATATTTTTTGATGAATGAAATGAAAACAGCATAATACAATATTAGTAATTAAATCTACAGTCAAATGACTTGATTAATTTGTAATACTATTGTAATACCTATGTATGCCTAATAGGCAGTAACTTTTGTTTGATTTATAAGGATTTGCTGTAATTTTAAGACTTTAAGAGTGTACATATTGTAACAATTTGAAATATGCACATAGAAAATCAAATGAAAATAATACCTGACCGAACTTAAATTTGAATAAAATTAATAATTATTAGTGTAAGTTTATAAAAAATACAAAGAATTGTTAATTTGGATATCCTGGATATAAATTTAGTAATAATTAATAATATTACATAACATAAAAATAATAATTTAATAATTTTATTATCAAGTAAAAAAAATAAATTCATAAATTTGCATGACGTTGACAATTGTTATCACTCAGTACATAAAGAAAACGAATTTAAACCCAGAAAACCATATATTGAATGAAAGGTGAAAGTCTCTAGATTAATCTGATATACATATTGTAGGCAGACGAGGACATTATTAAAGATATTTTCATTCAAATTAAATCATATCATAAAAAATAAATTTCAATTTCAATTTATAAGAATTAATTCCAGAACTGTCAAAAGTAAAGGTGACTTTGCAAGAATCCCATGTAAATGACCTAAAACACCAAATAAAGAGTATTTTCATTAATAAAATAAGTAAAATTGTAAAATAAAAACAAAAGGGCATTTAAATGTATTAGTTATAAGTAGTGTTGTGATAATGTGCATAAAAAGACATCCAAAGACTGTAAAAAAATCATGTGAAAGGACCTTTTAACATGGCAATCTACAGAAAGGATAAAAAACAAAGAAGTTGTTGATAGTTACGGCTTGGGTTTTGAACAAGATGCAGCATCGCAAGAGAGCTCCCGAAAATTTACAAATTTTATTTACAATCAAGTATAAAATAAGAAAATATCGACTCACCAGCGAAATTTACTAGTCTCCATCCTCCAGGAAAGTTATTTTGCCACTACAGAAAAATATCAACCATATCCAGGAAAATTTGCAGTTCCATAGAATCCTACAGGATAGTTTCCAGTTTCCAGACCGTTTCCAGTTTCCAGAAAGGAAAATAATAAATTTTCCAACCTCAGGTACCTTTAAAAAATAAAGTGCACTCTAAAATTCTATAGCTATAGTAAATTAAAACAGATTTCAATTCTGTCAATCTTTGTAAAATATTCAGAGTACCTGTATAAAGTAAGTATAATCCAAGCAAGAATAACAACAATATTCATAAAATTTCACTGGAACTTTTAATATCTGTCATGATTCACCATTATTTTAGTAATATATTAGGACTCTGTATTATCATATTAAATAAAAACTCTCTGTAGGAATGCAACCACAATTACAAGTTAAAGAATATCTATTAGTATATTTTCTAAAATTTTAATTAAATTCAATTAATTCAACTTATAGTGGTTTGGTAAAATTATCATCAGAGGAGTAATATTAATAAGAAAATATTCTTTATTGTTCAAATTAATTTTAAAACCAAAAACCATTAATCTTTCAATTGTGTTACTAACTGTTATAAAATAAAAACCCTACAAACTATTGAACTGACTCCTGAGTTAAGTTTCTTTTTGCTGTTTGATTTGTGAAACTGTGTCTAACAAGGGATAAAGAAAAAAATTGTATAAATAAGGTAAGATAAAAGATAAAAAAATAAAGTAAAGGTTTGTATTGAACAAGTACAGCTTAAACACAACATACACTCATAAAACATAATACATAAAAAAGATCAAGCCGCCCAACAAAATTAATATTAAAATTTTGACATTAAAAACTTCATAAAATATTTAAAATTAAAAATAAATAATAAAAAAATTAAATAATTAAATAAAACATACACCCAAAATAATATTACAATATATAAAATACTTCACAATTTATTTTTAAATTTGGGCTTAGTGGAAAGCATATCCTATTCAAAAAGAACAGTATTGAAAATTACATATCAGTGGTCATTCATTATAATTTTGGGAAATGGTTCTTTACAAATATTTTCCTTATCATACAAAATCTCACATATTATATGCGCAGAATGACATGGATTTTTTTCTGGATAATCTGCAGAAACAAGTCCTGTTCAATATATCGTCTTAAAATAAGAGTGTAATCAAACTAATGTTATTTAATTGTCAATAATAATATGTCGAACAGTACTTAGCATGCTTGATCATGGCCATTTGATTCACAAATTGCCAAAAAAATTTTGCAAAATCTTTACAATTTCCGCGAAAAATTATTTAAGTTGTATTGTATTGTATTTTCAACCTTTACATCGCTGGGCGACCGTAGTTGGAGATAGTGTTTACATTGAATATTCATATGTTAAAAATAGCTTAAGTGTGTAGGAACTCGGAGTTGATGCATATCGTTTTAATTTATGGTGAAGTAAGACAAAATGATTTAGCAGCTTCTCATATGTATGTGTAATGATTTTCCAGTAGATGTGTGTCAAATACAGTTACTTTTACTTAGGTAGTGCAACGTGTGCGTGACACGAAAAATTTATAATTGAATTGTAGAAGGAATGGAGGTCCAAAGCGTCCATGGTGTTTTGCAGCAGCTGAGCAACACATTTTACAGATTGTTGAAGAGAATCCCCGAATAAGTACCAGGCAAATCGCTCAACAAGTACAAGGAATGTCCCAATCAACAGTGCGGCGTATTATACACGAGGCTCAATTATATCCGTACCATGTACAACTTTTCCGAATTAGATTTTGTGAATGACTGCAACAAAATGCTCAAAATCTGAGATATTTTCACAGGAATGGAATGTATAACATTCATAGTTCGCGATTCAACGGGATAATTGTCAATAACGCTTTTTTTCTTAAATGTTTAGACAGGGATTGTCGACGATTGCTTGATTGGACCATTTATATTACCATATTCAATGGATGGGGTTCAATATCTCGAGTTTCTTCGAAATGATCTGCCTGGACTTGTGGAATGTGCCCTTAGCTGTCCCACTTCGGATGTGTTTCTTGCACAATAATACTCCACCTAATTTTTGACAAAACATTTGGGAGTACTGTAAAGTTCAAGGGGTAAGATGGATTGGACGAGGAGGACCGATACCATGACCGTCACGATCTCCTTATCTTCTTTGGACTTCTTTGTGGGGATATTAAAAATGAAGTGGGCACTAGTGATGAATTACGCGAACGCACCATAGCTTCTGTCAATAACTTGAGTTCTAAACGAACAAAACCAGAAACAATTGTTTTAGTTCGCTGAAGACCGAATAAGACGGGCCCAAATGTGCTTACACGTCGGTGGACAAAACAGTTGTTGCAATATCAGGTATTTCAAATTATTTTATTAAGTAAAGTTACAAATTAATTACATTAATTAATAATAACAATAGCGGTAAAAGCAGTTGCATTTGCTGATATAAAATAGATGTTAAATATTTTTCTTTCCTTGGGTTTATTTTTATTGTACTTTTGCCGCCATGCGGACTGATTGTTTTGCCTTGTGCAAGATCAGGGTTTCCCGTGGACCAATTTCAAGTGCCGTGCAGAAGTGTATTTTTAAAATCATTTTCGAACTGTTATTTTTACAAAATTTTATTTGTAGCAGTAGGTATTTTTTATATGTTCTGAATCACCCTGTATATTACTAAAGATTCTGCAGGGAATAGTACTTATTCTTTCCTATTTATTGTTTTTATGAATGTTGCTTTCGATTTGACAGTATTCAGAATAGAGGGCTTTACGTAATATAATATACCTAAGAGAACGCGACCAGTTTTCTTAATTTTCTACGCAGTGTTTTAAACTTAGATCAGCAAAACATCATTGTGATTCATCTGGTATATCAAACGTCGACATTCGTTTTCCCAAAATTGAAAGCTTATAAAAACTGAAGTGAATTTCATCAGAACTTCTCAAAACTGATAAAGATTTTTATATGTTCATGAACACTAAAGTTTTGTGAAACTTTAAGTGGCTATTTTTTTATCGGAGACAAGCATATGCACCAATCCATACTTCCACAATTTACTCATTGGTGTAGCGTTCGCCATGTCCAACTCCCGTAAGGAAAACAACACAGGCATAAAGCAACATTATCAGCTGGCCTTTAAAACATTTCTCAAGTTAATACAGAGCGTCATAAACTGTCTCCGCAAAAATCCTTTTGCTTACAATTTCAAATCCGGACATTTGCACATGAAAAGGCCGCGGCACGACTCTCACGCTGTTCTGCTGATAACTACTCTAATTACCTACTTACTCTCAATGCCAGATTAAAATGGGACAGGCTGAATATTTAATTTTCGTTTCCATCTCCCTATTTAATTTGGTAATTACCATTTTGCTGTTTTATACAATGAGAAACCCGAAGGTTAACATGTTATTAGTTATACTTTTACAGAAAATTCCGTTTCACGTAAATATTCATTGAAATACATTGTCAGATAAAACCTCTCTAATTTTAATTAACAAAATTTGAGCAGTTCTTATTGCTGTTGGACTAGGCCAACCTACTGTCCGAATTCTTGAATCTGTAGATATATTTATTTTGGTCGTCAGAAAATAAGTGATAATTTTAAGAAGCGCTAGTCCTAGCACTAGCATTTATTTTCTACTTTTGCATTCTGTTTTATATTTTTGTAATTTTTAAATAAAAGCATTTATTATTATTACTATTGTTATTGTTATTATATTGAGAAAAGAAAGTTGCAGTTGAGCTACATTAAAGATTATCCACAAGCTTATGAATGGGCCAAATATGGCCTTTCTAACAATGTTTTTAAACAATTCATGTACTAGTAAAATAAATGATGAACAGGTAACAATTATGAAAATATAAATAATTTGTCTTCATAATGGACTTCTCTTTCAAAATTGAGCAAATAAGAAGTAGACTTAGAACCTACATCTTGAAATGGATACTAGCATAGTATACAATTTATTTATATAATGATATACCTACTTAAACATAGGTACTATCAACGTGTTTTTTGAGAAACTGTGTTACTCTAGAAAATAACGTTTAATATTTTGCGAAAAATTACTTTTATAATTAGAAAGGGAGATGCCACAAAACGGAAAATTTTCCAATAATATACTGGTGGTGATCAGTGTAGGTTACCACGTACCAACAACACCATATTATTTGATACTTATAGTTACTGTGCCATTCATACGTAGTATTTACTATATGTATTGATATATGTCTTTTCCGAGCTACCCCAAAAACGGAAAATCTTCCAATACTATTATGGAATTTTGGATTATTATTATTTCCAAATTTTAAATTATAGTTTAAAGTGTTATTTTAAAATAGTTATTTCTTATTTTACTTAGTTTCTCGACTTTTAATTAAGGTCCATACACTTATGGGAAAAAAAATTTTCAAAAAGTTTCATAACATTTCTGTTGCAAATGCATATTTATTAAATTACAAGCTTATTCAGTAATTTTATTTTAACTTTTACTTAAGAATTATTTTGATGATGATGTTTTAATTAGATTATACTGAATCAATAAATAACCCAAGAGAGTTCTTCATTTGCGTTGAATAAATTCATTTTAAATTACAAAAAAAGAACACAAAAATACAACTTTTATATAATTCCAGCTAAGAGTATGGAACTATACATTAATTCTGTGTCTGGCAATAACCAGTCACCTAAACCAGGGTATAACAGCCGGATAATCTTAGTAGATTAAATAAACTCATGTTTTTTTAAGTAAAAATGTCAACATGGGGAATTCTTTGAAAACAATTATACAAACAAAACTTATGTCGAAAACAATATTGAAGATCTTAACTTCAAGAGGGTCTAAGTACCAAAAACATGAATAAAAGTTATAACAAAATAATGATTTTTACAGAGACTATCTATTAAAGACATGTTATTGATTAATTTTTATTTGAAATAACACAGTACAAGAACCCTCATGGACTATTTAAAGTATGAATACAACAAAACTATGATTTTTTAGATATGAATAAAATATAACGTGTATAAAAGGGTCTAAGTCCATAGACATAAAACATGGTGCCACTATTAGTAGCAGTTTGGGATTCTTGCTGCTGGTTCTCTATTATTTTTTTACAGAATGGTTGATGCTAACTTGGTATATACGGAATCATATCTTACAGGTTTTTAAGGTTATCTTTGGTAATGCGTGGTTTTGATATTTTATTGTTTGTGAGTTTTAAACTGGCCAGTTGCTCAATGGATTTTAATTTTTTTTAATGTTAAATTTCTGCCACTCTTCTACCTCGCTTAGTTATTTTTAAAATAGATGCAGTTTTGAAGTTAAGTTAGTTTAAGATAAACATCAGCCGCCGTCTGTATGTTTTTAAAGTTTGTAGATTCTATGTTCACTATGCGGAATGGTGTGATATATCTTGTTTTTTCTATCACTCCTTTAACACACTGAGGGGTAAAAGACTTTACGACTCATTTTCTTTTTTTCAATAAATGCAAAGTCTGTGTCACATGGCGTATGGAAATGTCCACTGACTAAAAACTTTTGCTTGATTTCATCAAACATATCATTTAAGATTAAAAAAATAAATGCCAACAGCATCATTCTGTCTTTGTTTTGACCTATACAGTTATCTGTTCATATTATTAATTTTCTTCCATATCGACCAAGATGACTATCGGTGGAACTAAGACCCTATTTAGTCATGGCACATACAGATTTGTCATATTTACACCACTCTAATGAACAAAATACTTCGCGATAGCACTTAGACCCATTTGGATATCGCTTGGCTTATAGTACATGGATCCTTTTTATGCAAAAATTTAATATTTTGTATTTTTGGCACTTAGACTCTTTTGAAGTTAAGGTCCTCAACTAGTTCGTTTATAATATGCTATAAAGTAGATAAACTAATTTGTTATGAATGTTTTAAATGAAATATGTGCACATCAGCTTTAGGTTTGATTTAATTAATAGTGCACTTACAGCGTACAAACTGCCTAAATTTGTAACATATATATTTGCCGAAATAATTCCGTATGTTGTCTGGTAAACATCCATCTGTGATATAATCCAAACGCTGTGGAACGTTTAAACTGATGCAATAAGTTATAGTGGTTTATGGTATTAGATTTAAATACTGAATTAATGTTTTCCATAATCTGCTATACGTCGATTTTGATATGAGGGATTACGGAATACGATATAAACCTCTTAGAGCATACTGATGTGGGTATTATACGACAAGAATATCTCGGTTTAAAAACGTGATTGGCAGGATTTCATTTCATAGCATAAGACTTCGTTTATATCTTGGTGAGGCTTTGAATAAAATAGAAAACAGATGTTGAGTGCTCAATGACGCATTGATATTAAAATATTGGTTTCAATTACTTAGATGTTATGAAATGTTCAATATTTACCTAACTTAAAAAATGTGCAACTGATGTACCTATACTTCAGTGCCAAAATTATACCTAGCTGTTTTAACGTCCAAAACAAGGTTTGAAGATGTTTTCGTGGCCGAGGTGTACAGAGTGACTCAAACTCGATGTTATTTTTTAAAGCCCCCATAAGAAAATCGAGGGGTATTAGATCTGGTTATCTTCCGAGCGACTGAATAGGTCCATTAATTCCAATCCATTTTTCTGGAAAAGTGTTATCTAAATATTGCTTCAAAATCCTGGCCTTGTGTGGTGAAGTTCCGTCGTGCTAAAACCATAGGTTTCTCCTTAGCTGCGAAGGCGCATTATCCAGAAGTGCAGGACGTTTTTTTTTTGTATGAAATTTAGATCTCGTTGTTCATTGTAAGTATGTTCATAAAAATTAGGCCCAATTAAATGCCTACCAATGATGACACACTATACATTTACTCCAAAATGGCATTGGTTTTGGACTGAATTTACTATGTGGGGTTTTTAACGGACCAGTAGTGTTCTATACGCCTGTTTGGCAAACCGTTACCGACTTTCGTCTGTTCAAAGAACGTGCCAAAAAAGGTTCTGATCAACAGTTTCTATATTTACTATAATTTGAAGCATAAAATTAATTCTTTTTTTAATGTGAATTTTGTAGTCATGATACCCATTTGTTTTTAAAATTCGTTGAACGGTTGATTTATCCAAATTTAAATCCCGGCTAAACTGCCGAATAGGATTTTGTGAAATTTGTTCAAATATACTGTAACATTGTTTCTTACCTTTCGGCCAACTATTTTATTCTTTGCAACAGAAAATGCATCTTCATTTCGTCGCAGGGTCGCCTCCAATCTTGTAAAGGTTCTATGATCAGGAGTCGGACGCTCTGGATACCTTTCTCGATATAACTCTACAGCTAGCTCTTTTTGAATTTTTTTTGTGACGCCGTAAATTAGCAACATATCAACTTTTTCTGAAAGAGAAAACATTTTGTAAGCACAAAAGTTATATGTTTGACGTTAGTATTGAGTAGTGTCAAGTATTTTCTAACATTTATGGACTTTAAATACGGAACATTCAATTATTTTCCAACGACTACTTGAACCTTCCAGCGCTAATGTGATTTTTGGGTGGTATTTAGTTTAAGACTCTTTAGGACGATATTGCTCATAACTTTTAAGCGGAAAGTAATACAGAAAAAATCTAATAAAAGTTTATGAGAAAAAATTGCCTTTTTACATGGAAAAAAAATTGGGTATGTTGCTAGATAAAATATATTTGATGACATCATTAGTCGTTTCTGTCAAATCCCAAAGATAATACTTTCGATTGAAAATGGAGCTTACCGCATCCCATTTAATACCATGTATCCCATGCACATACTATCAAGTTTGAGACAATATGTACATGACATTTCTTATTCCAACGGCATGTATTTATTTACTACTTCTAATCTATGATGACACTTATGAATGTTAATTATGTTTCGTTGTTGTGACGTCAAGTAAACTGAATTGTCAGATATCTTTCAAATTTTTATTTTATTTTAATGCGTTTGCCTTACATTTGCGAGAATGAAATCCGATGAAGAAGGTTTGTGTACTCTACCTGAATGAATTGAAGAGGCAAATGGTGATGTAGCCGATTTAATTCCGTAAAAATCAAAAAACCTGTAGAGCACATACGTTGCAGTCAAGCGTGATGCAAGAAAAAAGGGAGAGGTATTTCCGAAAACATCTGTCGAGTTGCCTACAAACTAGTCCTGTTTCTTAAGGGAAAATTAGTTGGTTATCACTCGAAGACCTGAGTGTTTGGTAGGTAAAGTAGCCAATTTTTTCTTGAAGGATGCACTAGATAAAGATTATTTGTTGTGGAAGGTAAATGGACGATATTACTTTCATTTACTTTAATTTTGGAAATTTCTGAAGCTTTACGGGATTAAATTTACAAAACATCTATGAATCATGCAAACTCATCTCTAATTGTAAAAGTTTCTGATGTTGAACGTAATTTCTCTGTATAGGAAGTATGTAGCTCTTCGTCCAAACAATACTGCAAGCCGTAAGTTGTTTTTAAAATATCAAAAGGGCAACTGTACTTGCCAAGTTGTTGGAATTCACAAAATTGGTGAAGTTTCAATGCTGATTGTCAGACTGAAGAATTTTGAGGAGTTTGCCGCTGGCAAACTGGAGCTGATATAAGTGTTTTGAAAAGGTACGATGGCTGGAGATCATCGGCGGTGACCGAGGGATATGTAGTGAACTCCACAGAAAACAAAATAAAAATTTCCAAGCAAATATTTCCGCCAAAATTTATCCATTAACTTCAATCAACGGTCACAAATACTTCCAACTCTCATATAAGTTGGTAAACTATAATAATAATATTGAGTTGGGGTCAAAAGTTCCAAGAATAACTATTTCTAACAATCCTAATTTTACATTTTATATTATTCAAAATAAAATAAATTTTCCTTTGTTTTAAACATTGATATCTCAATAATAACTGTAATGAACATGAAGAATGAGCTGCAGAAATGTGTTATCAATAGAAGAGATTGATGCGAAGCAACAGCAGTTTTAACTGCAGTTACTATTGACATCGGCCTTGAAACTGGATTTTACGGCCACTAATGGTACGTGAACTCAGTTCTTCACGGCCTTTTCAACAAAATCGCTATTTCACGATAAGGAATGCGTCCTATGGAGGACCGTTTCAGAGCACTTTTTAATATAGAATAGCAATATCAATTTATTATCGTACTAACTTGCAGGTAGGCCTGTGCAGGTTAGAACTCTATAGACCACCGGATAGGCTGCCTGCGTAATGTGTGGCCTGCTTTACATTAACAAAAGTATGTGTAGAAAAACGTTTTCATAGCATTGTTTACCAATTACTATCAGACTGACCGCTAGCACTCCTCAACGTTAACACGTTGTCTGAAAAAATAAAATGTGAAAAATAACAATACTTTTCCACTAGTAAGTCTATGAGGCATAACAGGTGCAAAGATAGAGTTGTCCAATTTCAGTCGGTAAAGTCACATTTTAGCAGCCCTATAGTTTTGACTGTTTTCTTAGCCAGATACATAACCGTGCGTCATAAGAAAAATTATCTGGTCTAATATAAACACATCCTGAAATTCCTTAAACTACTTATTGTATTTTTTTCTATTTTTATTGTTAGAGATTTATACACGTAAATATTTCTACATAAACTCAAACCACAAAATAATTCGTTTTAATATTTATGTCTAATGATCATTTTAATAGGTTGTGTTAATAAATAATAAATTCTAATGAAGCTAATTTAAACTTGAAGTCGTAAAGCATTTAATTCAGTCCAATGGGACGTCATAATAACTAGAATCCGTAAGGGCATAAAAGCCTAAAAGTGACAAATTAGTTCCCCCGCTTCATTGATTTCATGTTGAAGGAAATCGTTCACCTCCATACAGGACTGGCTTTATACAAATTTGGTATGTATTTCAAGTTACTAGTTTGTAATGCTTTTTTTGCTAGTATAATAATATATAAATCTATAAATTTAGGAAAATATCTATTGAAAATTTATTATTTGCAGGAAAACATATATTGAAAATTTATGACTGGTTACTGAAATATTAGAATATGACTTAAAAAGACTTAAGAAATCAATGATTCCTGTCGTGCCCTAAACATTAAGCTTGCTTAGCTATGCACAAGTTAAAAAATTGGAGTTAGAAGCAATGCTTTAGAGGAACGAATATAGCTCTACAAAAAAATTAGAAAGATGTAGACCTCAAATATTAAGAGCATGCAATTTGGTTTTAATTTTATCGAATTATTTCTCTATAATTTTTAGTTCTGTTTCTTGAATTATTCTTTTTTCGCATACTTCAATATCTGTGATAATATTTTATTTTCAAATCTATATAAAGTTAATATAATTTAGTAAACAATAACGGAACTGATTTATCAATTTCATCAGATTTTCATATAATCATATCAAAGTTTTGTTACTTATTGACAATAATATACCAGAGATCAACCATCACATGGAGTGAATTCTTTTATGATTGGTTTTTCTCTAAAATAGTAAATGTCTTATATAGAGGCCCTCTTAAAAAAGTTTCAATATTAATTTATCTTATCATCCTCTCCTATTTCAAGAAAAAAGTAAGCGTAAACTTTTGAAAACAGGATAATAATAAAGCATCAATTTCAAATTGACGACATAGCATGGAGAGATGGATTTTGAAGAATTTTAAGAATATGTGTATTTGGAGGTGCTAGTAACAGCTACGTTTGATTACGAGCAATAAATTAATAAGAGAATAATAAAACCAAACGGAAGTTCAGCAGCAATCATCACTTCATGAAATAAAAAAAAATTGTCCAGAGGAGTAAAGTTAGAATGCAAAGAACAACTTTAAGGTCGACGTTGCTGTATGGCAGTAAAACCTGAACCCTCAGAGAATCACGAGAAAACCTGTCGAGGAGGGAAATGAAGATATTTAGAAGAATCTTAGCGGGAGAGAAAACGGAGGTGCGTTACGTAGGAAATATATGGAATGTACCGTGCAGTGGGTGTGCATATATAACGAATGAGAGATAAAAAGAGAGTTCACAGAAATATTAGAAAGTAAAACTAACTATAGGAAGTAAAGAGATAGACCGATGATGGAAAGAGGGAGTATCAATAGATCGAAAAGAGTAGACTGTAACGGATTCGAAAAGAAAAGCGATATACGGAGTGGAGGAAAATCACGCAGTATTTAACTAGAGTAAGAAGTATTTTAAATTAAATTCTGAGCGGTATATTATCATTTAAATTCGATCAATGGAAAAAAGTTTGGTATAATTTTAGAAATGACTCACCCTCAATGAACACCTTGTAGTATTTCAATTTACTTAAATTCATAGTTAATGAAGACCAATAATAAACCTAAATCATGTATCAAATTTGGTTATTTCAAGTTAAAGTAATTCAGAGATATTATTTTTTAAAAATATTTGGCTCCACTTTGAAGGCCTGTAACTCCGCATGTGTGCAACTTTGTATATAGGTATTCTCGAATTCTGGAATTAAGGGAGGGTATCAAAAAGGCTACAGTACTTAGGCCCCATTGGGCCTCTTGTACCTCCTTCCATTAGGAAATTAGTCCACCTGAACCGCCAGCCAGCCTAGTAAGGAGAAAAAGGTCGTGACGTTGCTCAGGGGAATCTCTCTAATGTAGGCCATATAAGGCCATCGCTTTCCCAACACGGACTCTCTTATTGACGAGATGGCAGTACACTCACAGAGTGCATGGAATATTGTCTCGTCTTCCTGTTCGCAACCTCTACAAAGAGGTGTATCACACTTCCTCATGTAATAGAGGTGCTTCCATAGCCAGCAATGTGCAGTTTGAATACCTGTCATCAAGATTTTTCCTAGACATAGCCAGGTACTTTTTGGCTGTATCCTTGCAGGGGTACTTTAGGAACTCCTTAGCAAATTGACAGCCATTTGTTTTATCCCAACGTTTAATAAACTCTTTGTGGGTGTCTCCTTTGATAATTTCAACAAATGCTGACAAAGGAAGCATACTGGAGGAACCAGGTCCAAAAATATTCAGACCCGATGAACCCCAACTTGTCAGCTATTTTATTGCCATTGCATCGGTCGAGTCCCTTTACTCAGCATACAGATACGCTGTTGTTAGCTGAAGCCACTACTAGTGCTTGATGGTATTTCCATATGCTGACCTAGTTGTTATCTTATGATTACGTAAGATCAGTAGTGATTGTCTACTATCTGTGTAGATTGTAATGATTTTGCCCGTTGTATGTCTTTGGCGGCTATGGTTATACCTGCTAATTCCGTTTGAACCACGGTAGCATGTCTATCCATTGCCCATTGATAACAAATATGTAAGGATCTGGAATAAATCCTACATCCTGCACCTTCCTTCATTTTTGATCCGTCCGTAGATGTTGCTAACATCTTCCCTGGCGGCCTCTTCATTCCTGAAGTACCGTGTAGGGTCTGTCAAACACAAACTTGGGAGAAATACAATCAGTGTCTGCCTGCAAAAGGAGCATCTTTCTGACGACCCCACTCCACAGGCGACTCCTAGCTTCTCCACATCCTACATCAAAAATTAAAGAAACATTAACATATCTCTTTTAGTATCTTAATATATCTAGTATCTAAATATATTTAAATAAGTACTAATTTTTATTCATCTTGTTCATATTGATTCTTAACATGGAAAACCAATTAAATATCTCTTCCCGTCTTAGCACTATTTTATTGTGAATCATGTTTTTCCACTGACAATGTTATCCATAGTGTGGCGTTTATAATCTATTATAATTATAAGGCAGCCTCTTCACAATTTTGGGTTTAAAAAGTTTTCTATGACCACATTTTTTAAAAAAAGGTCGAAATGTAAAGGCCGGTCCTGTGTTAATTTATCAAACATATTGGAAATGTTCATTGTCTGCATTTAGCATTCCTTAAAAACAACCATAATCACTCTAGAACCCGTTATAGACCATCTGTACAATGCGGTTTTAATTACTGCATCCAGGACCATACCAAAGACAATATTTCGTCGCAACAGCTGAAATATAATATACACGAAAATATGTAAAAATTAGAACTTTTCATATAACACTTCTTTATTCCAAATCTTATTAAATTTTAAACTTTGTAAATACGATGCACTCTGCATATGATATGCTGATACATCAACATTAGTACAATTAATGTTTCCTTGTCAAAATCAATTCATATTAGTGTCTAGAATTGGTAGAACAAGATACATATTTCCAGTTAAAAAATCATGAACCCTGCCCTGATCGTTCAAACTTATCGAAGCGCGGAGCAGTTCTGAAACACTAATTAACCTGAAGTGATTAATTGTCACCTGAATTCCTTCAAAGATTGGCTCCTGAGAGTGCCTTTGATCTTTCAAAAGATAAACAATATTATTCAACTTGATGAAATGATGTCTTTGAAGCAGTAGGGCTTCATTAATGTAACCACTAGGCGTAACAAGATTCCTAAGTATTTCTCTATAAGTAAATAATAAAAAAATTGTAAAAGGTGTATTTTCTTTTCATTGCTTGGCAAAGAGTAACAAGAAAATAACTACAGTACATCTACACACGTAGTATGTATGGTAAAGAATGGGTCGTACTTTGAGTATAGGTTCTTTGAATGAAAATAAGTGAAATAACTTCAGTATGTGCTTCTTTAAATGGTTACGTATTTTCAACAACGTGCTTATTTATTTTTTGCATCAATAGGTTTGAATTGTCTACTTATATTATCAGTTGATGGTAGATGACTGTTTGGAGGTTATTCTACATGATCCAATTTAGCTTTGTGACCCCAACATATTACCTATGTAGTGAGGATGTAATTGATTTCAATGAACGTTTCACTTTTATTAAGCCCTCCTCAGGGCATTACAATGATAAAAATAGACATTTTTACCAATTTTTACGTTAATTATAACTGTACTTGCAGTTGTTTTTTATTTTCTATTGCTAAAATGTTATTGAATAAAATGATATATAGATAAACCTAATTTGAATCATGCATACTATACTTACCACAAATTGATATTAGAATATCTATAACTGATTATTTGATTTTGATGCCCAAAAAATATGTCATGGAACCTATTAGGTATGCAATAAACATAATAAAATGTTAATATTTTGACGTGACATATTTTTTTAAGTAAATTCAGTGGAGTAGTAGTAGTATTAGTATATTGAGTACATCAGGAACAATTACAGAATACAATAATACATAATATCCCGTGGATTAAGAATAACCAAATAATATATCGAATAAAAGAATGAATGAATCACACCTAAGAAGAACTTGTGCTGTGAGATTCATACATATAAAACCTCGAAGAAATACACTTATTCTAATCGTGCTATAACTGCTGTAATTACACCAAGAAAATTAATGCATTGTCAATACAATTTACCATTAGGTACTTCTGAACGAATATAAAAAGGCAGTATGGTAGGAGACAGGTTTAAAAAAATAAAATCGAATAAAAAATAAAAATAGCATTGTAAGTACGAGTATATTAATCATAGACAAGCTTGAGTAGAGAGATTTAATAATATAAGACTTTAGCTCTCTTTTCAAAACATATTTTTTTGTAATACTTTTTATTGTGTCAGTTAGCAAATCAAATAATTTAGAACCAAAATATGTTGAAAATCTTTCAGAATGACTTTTTGCAAAGAGAAGTGTCTTCTTTACCCTTGAACTCCCTAAACGTCTACACCAATGGTAAAAAGTATTTTGTTAGTACTAAGAGCTAAGCCCTTTTGTACGACTACACTGAAATATCTTGTATTTTAATATTCCTTATACTTCTACTATACATTCAAGACTTGAAAAATAATTATGAGTCATTAATATAATCGGAATATTGATTGCCAATATGTGCTCTTATTATTTTAAGAAAGATTGTCATACCAACTTCCCTTTTCCAATAAACTGAATTCGTTCCAAGGCAAGACGGCTTTTAAAAATCGAAGGACAAATCAAAGCATCTTCAAATGCTTTCAAAACAATACGATGCCTCTTCAAATCTGACTTAGTACTGTTAAGCATCGTGAAACAAATAAGGCTTGTGCATTCTTTAAAACCTATAAAACAGCTTACATGGACTTCCATATTCGATACATCTCCGCTGTGATAGTAGCTGAACTGCATAATAGATTAAATGAAAACCGGCATTCCGCGTGTCGCAAATGGAAATGAAAAATGCATGACAGCGCCATCAATTTGAGAATTTTCTGTGCCAAACAGTGATAATTTATTAAACTGGTCGAGTATACGTCAGAGGCTGTAACTGCTATTTTTGCTGGTACTGAAGTATACTTTACGGCACTGCAGTGCCTATATTTAAGTAGGATCTACTCTACCTGCAAATATTTATAAACAAGTATACGAACTTCTGCTAAAGATTTTAGCCTCAACTTTCGTTGCATGTAAGCCTGTCTCAGATATACAGGGCGTTTCAAAAATGCAAGGCAATATTGCTAGGACTGATATAACATAGAACAATAAGAAGGGTTTGCTTAATAAACGTCCTAGAGGCACTCGTTTTTAAGATACAGGGCGTGCAAGTTAATCTTAGAAAATCATATTTTGGATACATACTTTATCAAATTTGACACAATTACGTTCTTGGTGGCGCTCAACACGCTGGTAATATTTGTAAAGTATGGTTATCAGATATAATAAAATAATTTTAAATTATTTAATCAAATAAGATAAATGTATACACAAAATCATATAGATAAATAAGTCCCTACAATTAACTGAACAGTAACTGAGTTATAAAGTTATGATTTGATAAGGTAAACGCATGTGAACCGAAACGTAAATCGTCTCAGATTCTTTGATATACAGTGTGGAAGAAAAGTGTGGAATAAATTCATTATTTCTAAAACAACGAAGTTTCATGAAATTTCCTCGGACCCGTCGATTTTGCTTTTTAAAAAGATTATTTTTTCTATACCAACGCTTTTCCGACGTTCATTTGTTTTCGCGTGATGACGTCATCGGGTATTTTTTTAAATAGAACCCCTATATTTTTTCATCGGATTCTTGTAGAGCTTAACTTGCTAAATTCAAAAATATATAATTTCAACACTTTATTTCTTCAACTTTCCGAGAAAAAAAATTATAACCGATCCAATAAACGCTACAGTTGACAGATGTCAATTCTGATTAGATTTTGTTTAGCTGAAATTAATTGAGGCAACCAGAATTTAATTATTAATTAATTAATTAATTAATTATTGTTAAATTGTTTTAAAAATGAAGAGCCCTTATTTTGTGAAACTGCCGATGAATTCACTATATCCATTTTACTCTCAACCAGCCCATCACAGACACAAATGGAAATAGGAATAAAGTGTTGAAATTATACATTTTTGAATTCAGCAAGTTAAGCTGTACAAGAATCCGAAGAAAAAATATAGGGGTTCTATTTAAAAAAATATCCGATGACGTCATCACGCGAAAACAAATGAACGTCGGAAATGCGTTGGTATAGAAAAAAGAGTCTTTTTAAAAAGCAAAATTGACGGGTCCGAGGAAATTTCATGTAACTTCGTTGTTTTAGAAATAATGCATTTATTTCATACTTTTCTTCCACGCTGTATGTTCTAAACTGTTAATAATATTGCAATAGTACTGTTTAGCAACATATATCTACACATACATTATTAAATTGACTGAAAATTCAAATACTTAATAACTAAGACCGAGTTGGATGGCGAAAATCAAAATAAATACCCTCTACGTCATTCCATCTCAAAAATACTGCAATGCTATTGGATGACAGTTTGTAGGCAACTTTTTCTGTTTAGGGAACTTGGGTAAAGTCAACTAGGCGATCTTTGTGATGGTACTTCCTCTTCCATTGATGTCATATTTTGTATAAAATAAATTCTGGTATGTTGTTTATTCTTTTGTTTGAATAGTAACTTGTTCTTTTAACGAATATACGAACTTTTTAAGACTTTATTTTACTCTCCGTTTGTAACGTGCTACTACATAATAATAATAGGCATACCAACATTGTAGATATTAACTTTTTGGAGATTGTTTTAATAATGCTGTAGCCGTAGTTACATGCTGCTCCGAAAAAAATCCTGAGAGGCAGTTGACAAAGAGAAAAACAAAACATGTTTCGTAGTAGAAACTCGATGTCGAGAAAATGGTACTGCTAAACAAAATGATTCCGGTAGACCTAGATAGGCCGGAACTGATCAAAAAGATCAAGATATTTTAAATTTTGTCTATGAAGATCCAAGTATTAATGCAAGAAAAATTTCTTTACAGATAAATATGACACCTCTAGTTTGTGGAGAATACCTAGATAACAACAACATACTATTTCAGAAAATTATAAAAACTTGTACGGTCCATATAACTACAGCAACACTTAACATTCCCCCAAGAGTCAACATCTGCATTGTTAGTATAAGTCTCAATTATTATTTTGTAGTAGCACGTAACAAACAGCGTATACAATTTAAAAAAAATTACTATATTCACTAAAAGAACGAATTACCACAATTACCTAAGAAATGTTTTCTTTCCTTTGTCAGCCAGTGCCGGTATGTCATCGAAACATATACTTATGTATACTTGGAATAATTTTTTAGAAATAAACTTCAGTAATGACGAAGTTAGATAATGTGAAAATGAATGTCAAACATAATGTTAGCTACAAAATAAATTTAATAAGACATCACTTTTGGACTTATTCTTGGATTTTTCTTACACTTGTCAATATCTAGTCCCACTTACGCAGTAAGTCTAACAAAATACCATCGTAAATTTACATTATTTCTGACAAGTCTCCCTTTTTATTTCGTTTTGTCTTGAAATTGTTTAGGTAGTCGAAATAAATTACATGTCCCAGTCCAAATTTCTCACTTCTCTTATAAATAGCCCGACTCGGACAGTATTGAAATCTACGATGACAGCAACGGGAGTTTTCCGTTGGTAAAATGTTATTTCGTCCCATGGCATTGAAATACGTAGGTGTCTCCTACATTTCCTGTGTAAAATAATGGGAAAATGTTCTAAATGTATGCTGCAAAGTGTTATTTCTGCTTTGATTTTATTTCATGTATGATTTAGAGCAGGCAAGGAACTGTGTGACCAGCAGTCCTGAAAAAAAAACAGGACAGATTTATGAAGAAATAACGTCAAAGTATGCCATTTTAAAACTGATTACCGGTTTATATCGGTGGGCTACTGTAGTGTTGAAAGCTGTGCGAAGTGCACTCTCTCCCCATACGTAATCCAGGCGATTCGGAATGCTGAAACTCAATTTTAGTATTAACGTTTTTGCGATAGTGTTTACATTACTTTCTTAAGTGTCAAGATTAATTTAATAGTTTTAATTTATGGTGAAGTAAGACAAAATACTTTAGCAGCATCCCGGTAAATATGTGCCAAATGCAGCTACTTTTACCGAGGTAGTGCAACGCGGGCATGAGGCGGGAAATGTGCTACCAAATCGAGAAAAAATGGGGGTTCAGGACATCCACAGTGTATTACAGCAGCTGAGAAACACATTTTATAGATTTTTGAAAATAATCCCTGCATAAGTAACAGGCAAATCGCTCAAATAAAAGAAATATCCCAATCAACAGTGTGGCATATCAGACACGATCCTCAATTATGCCAATAACTCACTATGCCAGTTCAACCGCAGCGCCCCTCTGACTATGTTGTGTCGACAGTAGTTAGTGTTGGATTAGCCCCGTGAGGTGGTACATCGTGAATTTGCCCTTTGGACCCGCAGCGCCCCTCCTGCGAGTCGAAGCCACAAGACCGTGTGTTAGTACACTGGGAGGGTGTTTTGCATGTTTGCTCCTAACACCCATTGCACACCTGGTGTTGGCACTCCAGATGGGTGCCAAGAACAGTACGATAATGCTAGACCTAGTTAAATATTCAACATGCATAATAGTGTGATAATAGATTGAATCATAATGGCTTATGGATTGTGCAGTAGATCTATCACACCCTGTATATGTTCAGAGTTAAATGGGCACAGTTACGTTCACAATTTACATATTTACATTTACACACAGACGTATAGACAGTAGTCATTTATTTACATTTTCTAACTAGAAGGTAGGTTGCTCAGGTATGTTTTAAATCATTTACAGACTTATTTAATGGCCGCCTATTAATTACGAATCATCTCATCTCACTATCCAAAATGCTCGAGACCTGACCTGCCCCGACTACGGCCGAAGTAGGATATTCATTTTAGGTATTTATATATTGCTATAGTTACACATAATGTTAGAACGCCCACGTAATAAGTAAACAAATTACCATTACGTCCTTATAGTATCAACTGATCATCATATTAAATCTTCTCTATCCCAACAAAATCTGCAATCTTACATAGTCTCCTGTAATAATAATAATTTTACATCTCTTAATTTAGAGATTCGTGCTACCTCATTTTTCACTTGTGTGTGTATGGCGCTAAACGGAGTACATGAATTCGTCGAGTTTGGCAATCTCATCTATTACACGCTTATTGACGTTATTGACTTTTTTCTCTTCGAACAACTTTTAATAATTGTGCTTTTAGCATGGTCTTTGTATATTGAATATTCTTTGACTTTAACCACTTCATAATCTGCTTTCCTTTGTGCTGATGTCGATAATTTTTATACCTTTCTGATATGCTTTGTATTATGTATCACAAAACAACTACTTCTGGTTCTAGATAGATAATACGATAAAACAGATTCTATTTTTTCAAATACGTCTGTGGAAGAAGTTGAATTACCCTGTATGCCTCTCAAATCACATAGAGGAACGTAGGCAAAAGTGCGAAATAGATATCAATATGCAAACTGAAAGCGACACCATGCCATTATCCTAGTGAATAAATCATCAAACGGGTTCTTCATGTCAGTGCGGATCGACGTTAAATTGCACATTCAACTATACACCACCAATGGCGATACCGAAAGCAAAACCGAAATAAAAAGAATCTCGCGGAGGCTCAGCAAAAGTTATGAATTAAAAATACTTAATTATATACTCCATCCAAGTCGCCTAATCAGAACTGGATTTATTTATTTGCATTCTACGCGTTGACAGACAAATTGTGTAAATAAAAACGAGGTAATTACAAACAAACTCAATTTTCCACGCTGTGATGATTGAGTTATGGGTGTTTCTAAGCCATCTTGGTGAGCATTCTGCTGGAAGTAATTTATTTACAAAATCAAAAGTTAATTTGAATATGTATTTATGACTGTAATAAATTATTTCTACGGTTAAGTGTACTGTAATACTGAAGCCTTCGAGTCGCGCTTTTTTGTAATTAGGTAATTAATAGAATTCCGTGAAATGTTATGTTGTGTTTTAAATTAGGTGCCCAGGTTGTACCGATAAATATCAATCGTGGAAAATCTAGATAGTAATATCATAATCACTATCTTCTGGATTAGCTATACGGATGATGAGTGTGGAGAATAAGAGTCCACAGGCGTACCAGTTTAGAAGGCACCTGGATAAAAATATATATAAAAAAGATAATGAAACTAATTTTATTGCATAACTTCGTGTATACCACACAATGGTGTAACAATTTTTGTCAATGTGAGACATTATATAATAAAAAGGGTAAATCATTTTATTTTTTCTTTAAGAATTTTTTTTCTTTAAAATGTTGTTTCGGATGATGGGTAAATAAAGAACACGAAACGTACGTATGTTCGGTAAATTATGTGTGTTTTTTTTTTGTTCTATAATTGACCAATATTTCCAATAAACTGGTGATTCAGAACTTATCTAAAAGTATTTGGGAATAGATCCATCATGAAAAATGAAGACGGTATCTCTTGTGCCATTTTCGGACAGGAAATGTACATGTACATACTATAGTACAAAAATGGTAGTTAAATAAGTACAAATATTTTAACCAGCAGTATAGTACACTGTGTAGAACACATAATTAATAGTTGTTTTACAAAAAAAATCAGAAATAAAAAAGTGAAATTTTAAATAAATTTTGTAATTTTTCTGTAGAAAACTTGTTGAGGACCGCTGACTTTCATACATTTATGAGTCATAGCGCTTCAGATTGAACGTGTAGTTCACAGTGTTGCCAGTGTTACACAAATGTCTTTGCTTGAACAAACTTTTAAATTTAATATGTTGTGTGAAAATCATAGTTTTTCGTTATTATTCATAAAATAACTTAAGGAAATTGTGTCTTGTGTCTCTTTCTAACAGTGTACAATGGCATTTAACTTGTGAAATGTGGATTATTGATTAAATAGTTAATTTTTTAACAAACAGGTAAGCTTGTGTGCTTTATGTATAATTTTTGAACATTGGACATAGTAATATCACGTAATATCTTCCTAAATACTTTACGGTAGTATTTAACTTGTAGAAATTCATTTTTCATCGTTTATAGTCAGTTAAGCAGTTAAAATGTATGTTAATATTGCTACATACCCGACTTTACTGTACTTATGCTTCAAACAAGTATTTTTAAAATAGAATTAACCGTATTACTTTACTATTACGTTAAGGGAAAAGTAATATTTATATTAGAGAAGATATGGCAACCTCGCAACAAATCATTTGGTTCATTAGCTTGGTTAAGCAGCGGTCCTCAAAATGTGGGTATTTTAAAAAAAGTTAATATCTCCGTAAATATAAGAAATTTTTAAAAATGGCATTCACTAGACTGATCTATATGACAAACTACACCAGCAGTTAAAATATTTGTACTTATTTAAGGTTCACCCTGTATAATAGATGTACAATTTCCGTTTGTTTATACCTAATTATTATTATTATTTTGAGTTGAAGTATTGAATTTGTAGCCAATTTTTATGCAGATTAAAAAGCACAAAGCATTAGCTGAACCATCTAATGTGACTTATCGCGTGTGTTACCATCATATTGCAGACATTGTTAAAATTTTCCGCCTTTGTAAACATTTTTCTATGCGGCTTCGTGAGGTTCAAATCGCAAATGAAGGAATTCATTGAACCGACGACCACTGTTGATTGAAGCATGTTATTTTGTTTTCAGTTCTGATTTGACCAAATCACTGAATAAAAAGGACCTTTCCTACGCCATAATTTAATAACGTTGCAGGTTGCATTCGGGCACTGTCGGTGCAAAAAGTGTAATTGTTGGGAGCACAATGTACCTGCATCGGGTTTTCATTACAAATATTTGATTTTCATTGTACTGGTATCGGTTGGGTTTTGCGTGTTACGGTTTTCATTTAATTTTAATTGTCGCACCGAATAAATAGTGCAAGGTATTTAACAATGTGTTGTATCTAATATTCATTACATTACATCGACTAATGCCTGGATAATAGAAACTTTAGTTTTTGTGAAATTAATTTAAATTTTTTAAACTGTTTTAAGCAAAAAAATTATGAAGCTATATTAGAACAAATAGAACTTAAAAAATAACAATATTAGAGCCTATATCAAGGAGTAAAAAATGAGAGCAGAGGATATTCTTTCCATTGTCAAAAAATGCAAGTGTCATTACCAGAAAATTGTCCTCGAAGAGTAAACTTCTATCAGTAGTTACTAGAAGAACACGCAAGGGAAACAATTTTTTAACAACTGTTTTATTAACTATAAGCCAATTTTTACGAGAAGTGGAACACAACTTGATATTTGCGCAGATCAGAATCCAAAAGTAATATGGACTTCAAGACACCAACGCCAGTTTTAGAACTACCTCAGAAACTATCTCGGAGAACTGAAGAGCTACCACTTTTGTTAGAAGCAGTAGTTAAATAACAATTTTGAATCCAGAATTACCCCTAAATCCTTAATATGTGACACTCTATTTAGTACTTGATCATAAATAAAGTACTGACAAGTAATTTTACATTTCTAGTATGTTATTGTTTGACACTTACAATGATTAAAAAATAAACCGTTTTGTTTACAATATATCTCTAGACTAGTTCAGATCATGTTGCAGTACATCACAGTCAGATGGATTATTTATATTAACATATACTTTTAAATCATCGGCATATAACAAAATTTTACTATATTTAAAACATTCTTTAATGTTGTTTATGTAAATTATGAAAAATAACGGACCCAGATGTGATCCTTGAGGTATCCCAGAAGTCGTAATGAATGATTTAGATTTATAGCCCCCCATTATAACAAACTGCGACCTCCTCCTTATGTGAGACTCCACCTATTTTGGTAATGATCCATTTCTACAAACCTCAGTAAGCCTCGTCAACAAAATGTTATGATTCAGTCCATATAAACAGCAGCAACTTCACAGTAAGTAACAAGATTTGTTTCGGATGATCTTCTCTTAAAAAACCATGCTGTTCTGGTATTATGAGATTTCTTACCAAATTAAAAATATGATCAAATACCAATAACTGAAAATATTTTAGGATAATATTTAGTTTACTAATAGGACGATGATTTTTTAGTTAGTAAATGTATATTTCAATGATTTTCTGTAGACAACTGTACCCAATAAGGATTTGTCCATATTGTCGTTTTTTACATCGGGAAGCATCATTTATCAACAGTTTAGCCAATACGACTGGGAAGACATTTGCAACGTTCGTCGTCGGTATTATTCCGTTCCGGAAGTCAAATTGAATTAGGCCGCGCATTAGTTCAATAATAGATCACACCATGGTTATCCTTCATCCCATAAGCACAATCATTCAATGAAACTACCATTAGTCTTCATGAAGTCGCGGACCGATTTCGGAGGGCGTATATTGATGTCTTCGGTCTTATGTCCTTCTGCATACGATACATGACTCACGATATTAGTGCTCTATCATTGCCTTTGATTATACGCAGGATGTGAATAATTTTAATAGGGATTTGTTTAGACCTAGCGATTTATTTACGTCAAGACGTAATTGCTTTGTTTCGAACGTTTTTTTTCTGACAGAGGGAGCGGTACTGTCGAGAATATATTTTATACACCTACTGCGGAAGATTTCGGTAAAAATGAGACAATGGAGGCTTGCAAATGATACGTTATTCTCGAAAGTAACTAATGCCGGACACGAGACTGATTACTGCAGCGATTTTGTAGAGTCCGATATAAATGCGATGTTATTAATATACTTCATGTGCTCGGATTATGTCGTTCAATAAAGCTGGCAAGTGCAATAAAGTCGGGACTTAGTACGTTTATCAAACTTATTAATCCTTATTGTCCCTTGTAATTAAAAACAGGGAAAGACAATTTAATAAAGAGACGAGTGCTGACGCTTCTTTAAAAAAAATTCGTATTTAATGTACTATCGTTTGCAATATTAATGACACTCTCTTAAAACAGTTTTTGATCTTCTGGAAGTTTTGAGTAGAAATTTCATTAAATCTGTATTGGTGAGTGAAACAACTAATAACTAATGTTAAAAATTTGAAGCAGATTTCATTACAAATTCATCAGAAGTTTAAAAGAAGCCGCAAAATTCATTTTAATGAGTGTCATTATTATTGCATACGATTGTACATAAATATGATGTATACCTGCCTACAGGTCGAGGGCCAAAATAATAGAGTGATTCATGTTATGAACCTGCTCACCATTTAAAGAAGTCAATACATGTCCATAGACTAATCGTACAAAATTTAAGTGCCGCATATTTTCTCGTGCTTTTGATAAAGTGCCGCATGCGCGATTATTATATAAACTTGAACATTGTGGTGTGCGTGGTAAGCTGTTAAACTGGATAAAATCGTTTTTGAAAGATCGTGAATTTATAGTTCGAATCGCTAAGAGTTTTTCTGACAGAAGACAAGTATTGAGTGGTGTTCCACAAGGTTCTGTCCTTGGACCAATTCTGTTCCTAGTATATGTTTCTGACCTAACAAATACGTGTACTTCCCAAGTGTTATCATATGCAGATGATCTTAAATTATTTTCATCATCATCTCTTCACCTACAAGATGATCTAGATATCATTAGTAATTGGTGTTCCAACTGGTGCATACCTCTAAATCCTTCAAAATGTTGTGTACTCCATATGTCTAGAACTAATCCTAAAGTAGTATACAATATAGATGATACAGAGTTGCCAAGCGTTTCACAACAAAATGATCTCGGAATAATTATTACGGAAAATCTCTCATGGAGTGCACAGGTTGCCAAGGCAGTGAAAAATGTAATTAATTGATTTTTATGATCAGAAAATCTTTCAGTAATCTTACCGTGGATACATTTTGAAGTTATACAAATCATACATTCGCCCCCATTTGGAGTTCTCGGTGGCCATATGGTCTCCACTATTAAAGCAAGATATCGCAAGACTAGAGGGGGTTCAGAGGCGAGCCACCAAACTTCCAATTGGTCTTAAATATTTTTCGTATGAAGAACGTCTTCGGCGTCTTCGTCTTCAATCTCTAGAAAATAGGCGTATTCGAGGTGACCTTATTACCACTTATAGGATCCTGCATGGCGAACTGTACTGCCCACACGTGATGTTTGACTTAAACCCTGACCCCCTCTCAGAGGCAATTCATTCAAACTTAAAAAGGAAAGCTTTCGTACACGGAACAGACAACATTTTCTACCCAACAGGATATTCGATCAATGGAACGATTTACCAGATAATGTGGTTACAGCACCGTCTCTAAATTCTTTTAAGAATAGACTTGACCATCACCTTAATCAACATCCAATGTGATTGATTTCTTATTAATTTCTAATATTTATAGTATTTATATATTTTGTACTTTGATTTCTTCTGTTTTTTTTTGTATTAATTGTTTTTACTATGTTATCAGCCATTTATAGGATGAATTTATCTTTTGTTCTTAGAGCACAACAAGCTTTTAGCTTCAGCTCTAATTATTTGTTAATAATAATATTTCGTATAGGATATCCGATTACACAGCTACTGCTGCAACAATTATGCATGTGCCAGATTCGAGTGTTCAATATCTATTGGCAGAGAGACGCGTTGATGGATTCAGCTGTTGCGTTTACCATATTATCACGGGAGTGTGCGTGGGAAAATTTCGATTCTTTCCGCTAATTTAATTGTGACTCCTATTAATTTTATGTGTCCTTAAGCATGGATAATAATTTAAGCTGTACAGCGTCTTTTTAAAATCGTACAGACAATCATCTAAGAAGTAAGGAATATCGGTTGATAGAAAATTTGTATGTGGGAGTTAGAGCTCGAGACCAAAGTATGAGTATAAGTGATGCTTTTGAAATATGTAGTTCATTAACAACAATGTCTGTGAGTAGTGTATATCGTAAATGTACAACTGTGAAACGGAAAGTACTGGAAACTCGCGGAAGAAAGAAGTCAGAGGTTGATGACACAAAATACGTGAACAATTCATGGATGGTATTTTAAACACGGGCTTCCGACAATAAAAAAATTCAGGTTGTTATTTCACAGAATAAAACTTTGACTAGAATATCTAGAAACGTGCTTTTGCGAATTATACTTACGTGACATGAACTTTCGTATAGAACTAGAAAAAGTTTGCTGATAGAAAAAGTATATGGCGAAAAAACTATTTAAGGTGCACTGCATCTAAATTAAAGCATTTTCAACCTTATGTGGATATTATAAACGTAAGAGCGTGTGTCTGACGATTGGAAACAACTGTTTGCAATTATTGTTCTATGATCAGACATAATAGCCGACGATAAGTGTTAAAGTGTGACCGTTTAGTCGCAGTGCAAGTAACCGGTAGTGTATTTAAATAGTGCAGTGTATTATGTGTCGAAGTGTGATATCCGCGGAGTGCACATCAGGTAGGTGTAATTAGGTGGGGTGGGTCAACGCCGTTCAAAACAAAGGCATTCTACGGATGAGTATAAACTATTAAAATACTAGATGCACTCAACGACAACTTATTTTTGGTAATTTTGTGTTCTTTGAACCCTTTCCAAGTGGCACGTCTATGGAAACTTATTCTCTACAACCCTCATCTTCCGTACTTATCTGAGTGGTGTAAATGAAACGCTCTCTGTTATTTTGGGCAGTCACTGTATATTTAATGTGATAAATGTCAAAATTGTTTTGATACTTATAAGTGCTAAAATATCTTTAAAAAATATTTAAACTGGACAGTGATCATAATATTCAGATTACCAGAGTTAGTAGGAGCTGGAAAAATGTGACTTTAAGTTTGTTATCTAATAAATTCGCTTACAAATATTTAAAGATTTATTGCCGTGAAAAACGGCCTGCCGATCTAAAAACGTTATAATTGCATGCTTTGCTATTTATTTACAAAGTTGATGGCATCTATGTCATGGTCAAATTACTATATGCTGAAAGCAACACACAGTACAAAGAAAGACATATTTAATATTCGAAACTAAGTGTTTTCGTTAAATGACAAAAGTTTTGTCAAATGATCAACTTGAAACCTTTCTTACTTCAGGACCAGATAGTATATACTTAATGAATAAGGTATGTTTAGATGTGAAAAGTTAAAAATATCCGAATATTAGTAATTTTTCCTTTTTAGGTTGCCTTAAAATTTGGTGTTGCCACTGCATGCAGCCGTGATTAACTGTAGATATCAATTAAATCTGAATGATTTTGAATCAAAGTTTTTGATTAAAATACTGGGTAATGAAACGAAAAAACCGAAATCATTTGTGATAGACCCAACTTGTGTACCACTGTATAGAAAATATATTGCATGCCACCCATTAATTTTTTAAAGTTGCCGCATTTTTTTTAAATATTCAAATTGGAAAGGGTGCATGCAAGTTGTGGGAATATATCAGTTTAGTCAAATGCCCCAAATTGTCGCAAAATTTTTAAATTTGCCAAAAGGAGATAAATAAATAGACAGAGATTGTTTCCGTCTCTCTGACACCATTTTGGTGGCAAAATCATGGACATCTGATTGAGCAAAATCAGGACATTAGAGATGAATTAAAGAATATCTGGTTAGATATTGTGGAATCAGAGGAAAATGAAAGTTATGCATGCTGTCCCAGGATAAGCATCAATAAGGCGAATATTCGTGCGATTTTCCATACTGTTCTGCGCCCGATTGTATAGTTTTGAAAGAGGGAAGCTAATTTACATGATAATTTTTTAGTGGGGGTATAGTTGGTCAATAGGTTATAGAAACACAATTTTCAAAATTTGTTTTTAAAAACTGTTGACCTGAAACCAACCTACACTATATTATATTCTGAGGTTAGAAAGCAAAATTGGATAAAACTTTTTTTATTCCAATTATTGCCAAGAAGCTGTCTTATAATTTTTATACATTATAGTCACCACGTCCTGTATAGTTTTAAAAACAAATATTTTTTTTATAAATCCAACAGAGAGAAATGCCACGATTCAATTATTTTAGGTCACGTTTGAAGCCCTTTTCCGTCAATTTCCAGCCGTATAAGTAAATACCTGCATTTTAACGGTCAAGTTTTGCAAATTCCCAATTAAAAACTAGTACTTTTAGATTGTTAATAGTAACGTTTCGTTTTCTTTATAAGACATTTCCTGCGGCATAACCAATTTAACCTTCTAAGAATATCTCCGGGATTAATTAGTGTCATTTATTCGAATGGCTCATAGCAAGCTTTTGAAATCAACTTCTGGTAGACCCCGTCATTATGCGGTTTCTTAGTCACTTTGATTCTAACATATTTGCAGATATTTTAGCGAATAAATAGGATTTTTTAGACAATATTAATGTTATTCAATTACTCATTTCGACATATATGTGCTCTAATACAGATTTAATCATAAAATTCCCATTGGGGTTCAACGGATGTGGTAATTAGTTTTCGGAAAACAGCATGAGTCTTCAAATTGGTATGTGTGTCGGAGATATTTATATAAATAAAATATTTTATTGTTGTTTTTCTTCCAAACAATGCATTATTCATATGTAGTTAACTCATTGTTTATATGTTGTTCATATCTGACCAAAGCTTGTCAAGATATATCGGCGGTTTGATTGTGTAATCGAAAACAAAGGCCTTTTTTAAAAAAAATAGAGATATAAACAGCGGCACGCTTGCAAATATTTATAGATGAAACGTGGTATTAATTCTGATTGCGTAAGTATGTTATTGTTATTATACTTAGTACCTACATTTAAATTCAAGATGGAATTGACTATTTTCACTAATTTCAACTTGACTTTTAATTACTTATACATCATTAGATGAGTATTGAATAGGGTACAGTAATGTAGGAGATTCGGTACCTATAAAATAAAATTTTCATGAATAAATAATATCTCAAAATACAGGGTGTTAAAAAAAGAGTGTAAAATATTTCAGGAGGTAATAGTATGAACTAAAATAAGCAGAAAATAAAAATGGGTCCGCAAAGTAACGGTTGCGGAGATATGGATCACCATTGGTTTTTCAAACATTTTATTTTATTAGGAATAAACCGACAAAGAAGCTTTTAACAAACAAAAAACAAAGTTACACAAGATGTTCAAAGTGCCCTCCGTCTATTTCCAAGCAAGCACGACATCTTCGTCTCAACGATATTCGAACTCTTAAAATGGTTTATTTAGATGGGACTCCTTCACATTCTACTCGAGTAGTAAGGACGCTTTTGAATCAAATGTTTATACAGCGATGGATTAGGCGTTTTGGTACTGTGCTGTGGCCACCACAATCTCCTGATTGGACCTCAATGGATTTTTATATTATGACACTGTTCTACAGTGCGCCCACTGTCACGGTCCATGAATTACAACACCGTATGCTTGATGCTCCCGACATAATTAGGAGGGCATTTTCTGTAAGAATGATTTTTATTTAATTTTATGCCTCGCCATTTTGGTGGTTATGGGTGTTGTGCTGTGTTGCCATTACTAGTAATTTGTGTCTAATTTCTACACATAATGATCTACTTTAAGACATTCATTACCGTGATAAATAAATACAAATTACGCTTCTGTTAAATATTGTAAGTGCGTTTTCTCCTCAAAAATCACAATTATTTCCATTTGTCAACACCCATCTGTTTATGCAGCTAATCTATCAATCAGTACAAGAATAAATTGCTCTCCAAATTTAACGCGCAATGCTGCAAGCTGGTGTTTGGTGTTTTGCTTTTGCATGCCAATCTTCATTTGCTGTTTTGGAGTGTAATACGAAACATTAGACATGAAAGTGCCTTTTGTTTATAAAAAATATATTGCAAATAAAAATTATTTGAAAAAGTGTGTATTCGGAAAAACAAAACTAAAAGCGGATATTTCCTCCCCTATAGCGGATTACAGTCTGACAACGGTCTTTCATACTTATTCTTATTTGATGTTAATCGATTTCAGTCCATATTTCCTCAACTCGCAAACAAGATTAATTAATGTGTTCGGGGAGTTTAGTTTGGCTGTTGCCTCAGATTCCTTCTGTCGATGTCCCACATGTTTTCTTTTGGGTTGTGGTCGGGACTCCTCGAGAGCTTCCACTTCTTCAATATAGTCCTTATCGGTCCCTGTAACGTGCGGTCTTGCCTTATCATGAAATTATAGCCAACAAATGGAGCAAAAGGTAGAACATAGTCTTCCAAAATGTCTATAGTATACATTTATGCTGTAATTTGCCTTTTATCTACTTGTACCAACTTCGAATGGGTCTCCAAATTGATCACTATCACACCATCACTGATCCACCTCCATAACTTAGTCAGTGTTACACTGTATGTACCATTCCCCTTGTCCTCTATATACTCTATTCCGCCTATAATCCTGTATTCGTCCGTAAACAATATTCATGCCTAATCTTCACTGTTGAGTCTTTGTATTATGTAAGGAAAAGGTAAAAATAAGCTTTGCCCACAACCTTAGAAGATATATTTTACGTTAAGCGTTAAATTTGGAGTGTATAATAGAGCCTCTGGCTGCATCCAGTGGCAAAATGGTTTAATTTACATGAAAATACGTAAAGATCGAACTTTTTGATAAAAGACATTTATTCCAAATATTGTCAAGATGCTCTCCTATAACTTTTGTACATTATAAACGTCACAGCCTGTATATTATATCTAATTTCTAGAGAAGTAGCAACCTTATTCATGAGCATATACCTATAATTAAGATAAAAACGCTCTTGCCTTGCAATTTAATCACCTGTCGTTACCCCCAAGGTGTTAAAATAATATTCGTTTAATGTATGTTCTGTAAAATATAAATTGCCTTATTTATTACACATTAAAACCTGACCGGTCGCAAACCGGCAAGCGAACTGCTAAACATAAATTTAAATGCGCGCCATATTATTACTTTCGGCTGACTCCAAGCACGGCTACTAATAAAAACTGGAAGAGTTTATTATCGGGTCATTTGCCAAGGTGTAGTTATTTCCTCCATGTGGAGCACTCGACATACATTTCAATTTTTTGCTGCATCAATTTATAGACTTACCTACCGTCATTAATGTACAAATAGATACTACATTGTTGTAGCCTTTCGTTGAAATCAAAACAAAAAAACCTTAATGAGAAGATTAATTATTTGCTAGTAAAATTTTACACTATATATACTGATAAAAATTATTAGCGATATTACACAGCGGATTGTTAGTTGTTTATCTAGGTCAATAGTGTGAAATAACACACCGGAATCTAATATATTATGAATATGCATTTTTTATAGTAAAACCGTGTTTTTGCACATATTTAAAACGTTATTATGTATTTTTAGAAAAAATATGTGATTTTACTCGAAACATACCTAAACGTTCGGTATTCACAGGGAGATTCTCGTAATACAGTATCGATGTGGTATTTTTTACATTGATGTGAACAATGTGACATTTACAATAATTTTTATCAGTGTATAGATGAAATAATGAATTAGTGCTGTTCAGTAACATATGTTTGAAATATTAGGATGATAGTATCGCCCAAGATATTTTAATAAGGCTAACTCTCCATTTTGCCCGCTAAAATTTGTCTTCTGCCGATGTACTTCCTCTTACCTACCAACCAATATCGATCGCCGGTTTGGTGATTTATTCTGTTAGTTTGATATGCTACGTAAGTTAGATTAAAGTTTAGTTTATGGGTCAGTGATAATGGCTTCTCATAAATTTTATTGCTCCGTTAATGTAAAATGTAAAATTAATGCACAGGATAACATTTTGTTATTAAGTTAGACGAATTATTAAAAAAAGAATTTATTAAAGGAAAAAGTTTACATCAAATTTAAAAAAAAATTGTATTTTCAAGGACTTAGGATATAGTACCTAGGTACGTTAAATGAATTTGTTTGGTTTACTCAAACCCATATAAATATAACAAAATTTCCTCTACTCATATTCCTTATACATAGGTATAAAAGATTGAGGCTTTATTATTATCTTTAGCTGATAGAGAAATGAAGTATCAGGTTTAAATTCAAATCTAATGTCAAATTTTATGAAACTTTTTCTTTTCTTGTCATTACTCGATGCGAGCGTCAAACGTATAACCTTTGTGTTCTGAACTTTTACAAGAGGTGACCTTGCGAAGAAATGAAGATGTATTTTCTATTCAGAAGAATCAAACAATTGACTGAAGGATAAGATACAGCTAATCTGTTACAGTAATTCGAACAAAATATAGGAAATTCTATACCGCAGGCTAGCCGGAAATTAAATTTGGATAAATCAACCACGAACGCATAGAGATCCATCGAGAGATGAATAGAAGAAAAAAAAAAAGATTTTCAGCATTATAGTTCGATTTTACGCTAATAAAAACCACCATATCATGGGTGTATTTTCTTTCTAAATATACAATTCCTTTGCCACAAAACGGCAGCCTTAACAAATTGCTTTCTTATTATTATGAACAATTATTTCTTCACGAAGGCAACTCCAAGAGGTATCTGTCTATGACAAAAATCTGTTTGTTCTCCTAACATCATAAAAATACTTAATAATAACTTGACTCGAATGTTATGAACGGAACTACCCCTTTTTCTAAAAATAAAAATGCATAGCTTCCTTTCGGGAAAGCGTTCGGAGATCTGCGTACGACAGTTATTTAAGCATAAAATACTGAAATTATCCCTCTAATTTACGGCGTTATTAAATCGGACAAAATATTAATCACCGCAAACAAAGTCACTCCATAAATACTACCCTGTGGTTCACCTGACGCCCCACGACACATAAAGCGTTAAAATAATAACCACTTAATGCCCCGGCAGTTAAATACAAATATCCCCATAAAACATGGTAGGAAACGGTCGCAAACCAACTAACTTCATAAATTATTTCAGTTTTATGAGTCGTATAATACCTAAGAGGAATTAGGAAACAGGCCAACCCTTTTACTGGTAAATGACCTACAGGTTGATATAGTTACCTCAAAAGATAGACATATCTCGGCCGGGCAGATATCTTAACCCTTATGGAGTACGTGACCGGCTTGCTGAATTTATCCTTCTAATTTACAGTGTATGAAGGCAACCCCACGGGCTGTTGCTTCCAGGATTTTATGCTCCCAGCTGAATACCGATACTTCAGCGAAAGTTGCTCAGGGAGGTCCTAAATGGCCTGCAAATTGTTGGCTGAAAGAATGGGCTGACTGCTGCTGTACATATTGGTGCAACTTAATGCACTCTCGCTGTAAATTTTCCCTGATAAAGTGAGGAGAAGTACAGCTGGGCTGGATTTACGAAATTAGAACTTTCATGTGAAAATTGTATGCTTGAAATCTAGGTTATATTCAGTATACAGACTTTGTTCACTTAAAACATACATGTACTGAGAACAAAATTCACTGGTGGTAGGTAAAACCTATAAAATAGAGGTCAGATAAACAATTCAATTGTAGAAGCTAAATTTAAAAATCACGAAGTGATCTGTTGATACATTTCAGAATTGCTGTAGAGATCATCATTTTATCTGTATACAGCTTGAAAATAGTATAATTTTATCTTCAGTGAAGAAAAGTGCAGAATTTACATAAGACAATTTGTAACACATCGGGTGTGGGATGAAAAATAGTAAAAAATCGTATTTGTAGTTGTAGTGAAATTTTTCATCGTATAATAATTTGGTTATAAAAAGTGCTGAAAAATGCAAAGCACACGCAAGAATAGATATTGGCATAAAATCTTGAAAAATCTCTGCTGTTCCCCACCCAAGTAACACAATATATTTTATAGCAGTGGTTATTAATGTTCCTATAACTAATTTTTGGAGAGTTAAAGCTGCAAGGTTTAGTCGCATAAACATCTTATTGGCATCAACACAGCAGCTAATAGCATGAAATAGGCACATTTTTATAAAACATAGTTGCTGTATAAAAATTATATAATTGTGTTTTAAGGGTTCTATATAAAAACAAGTTATGTTTTAGCAATGAGCTTACAGCATTGATACAACAAACTATGCGATTCCAGTCAAGCATGTCATGATAATGTCTTATAAAAAGATTATACAATTATTCTGCTTTATTTACAAGCCCATCACAACTATAAGGCTAATATTCCACTTTCTTTAAATTTTACGACATATGTCTATTATAAATATATTTATATTAGGTATACGATGTTATACTAAACACAAAAACATCTAATTCAAAGTTGAATTTCAGGTATGAATAAAATTTTACTGTGATAAACAAAGGTCGAAAAGTCATAACGAGCCTGTATAGTACTAAAAAATAAAGATACTATTTTCGTTCACAAAAAAAACTGAACATTTAAATACACATTTGCTGCTAAAAAATATCCTCAGTTCGGATTCTAAATTCCATATAATAAAAATTTGAGTTTTAGTGAGCAACGGAAGCTATTTGTTGTTTGAATGCTTTTACTTTTTTGAAGATGGATGCTGAAAGGAAATTGGAATTAAGTGAATAAACATGGCGCTAAAATAATAAAGCAGTTTGATCACTTCAGAAGCATTCAAAATACTTTAGTGTTATGTAAAACGAAACATAAAAGAATTAAGTTTAATACAGCATAGTGTAATTATACAGCTAAACAGCTTTCTAAGACTAAAATGTTGCATAGATGGCGTAAGAACTTTCTTAAAGTAATTTAAAAAACTCTATAAAATACTTTTATTTTTGCTGTAAGGATCCCAAATATTTCTCTTGCAACCACTACAAAATTGATTTATAACTCTTTATAGTCAGTCGTGTATATTGCTACTATAGACATTATACAGTAAAATGACCTCAGCAAAACTACTGTATAAGTGCAGACACAAGAACGGTAAAATAGTTTAAATTATTTTTATAAAACAGTTTTCTTGTAGGGATTAGATTCTCACAGGTACTTTAAACAGTAAAATAGCTCCTGTTAACAAAAAAGTATCAAATGGAACAATATTATGATGAAATTGCTGTAATGTAACCTCTACATATCTTTTATATTTCTGGTCTTATAATTTTGAATTATAAGACTAGTGTGCTACTTGTGAGTGCTCCTCTTACTGTACTTTTAATATTTCCCTATATAAATTTCCTGTAGACCTGTAACTCTGTATGCAGTGGAAAATTAAATTGAGAATCGGAGAACCGATAATAAAACACATGCAAGTAAATATTTTCTAATAGAGAATTTTATGCTAGGTAATTATAAGGGTTATAATGTGAATTATTTAAGTATGCTTTTAAATCTGTATTACGCACTGCCACTTTTCTCCATTTAAAAAAATAGATATGTCATGGGGCGGCTGAACTAAAGCATACGTCTGGTAAACACAGACTTTTGACAATTTGGGGCTACTCACGTTCTACCCCACACAAAATTATGTGTACGGCCTTAAAAATAGTCTCATCTTCTACGTACCATTATAACTGAATCTGAAAGGTTACGAGCATACTAAGAAGTCACGATATATATGCACTATAGGAAATTGTCATACACTAAAGTTAAAATAATCCTTTTAATAAGTCGTAAAATACACTTTGACCTAGAAAAATACATAAATATAAATAATTATACCATAAAACACAACATCCCTGGTCATTAAAAGCTTCTATATCTGACTTCTTGAATAAAACTAGGTAGGTAAAGGTCATAATCGTTCTTGAATTAATAATATTTTTTATTTCATAGCACACACTATAACCTCACAAAGATTAATGACACCGAATTGAAATGATTCACATTCTTTCGGCACATTTCGGCTTTATTTGTGACATATTTGGCAGTGACAAGTAAACAATTTCACTTATTGCAGCAACATAATTACTCATGGTATTGATCTATATAGATAGATAAGAACATGGTTGACTCAATTGTAAGGGTGCCAACAGTTGTTAAGGATAAGCCTAAAAATATTGTAATCAAGTTTATGTCCAGGTATTGTAAGGAACAATTTTATGCTGCGTCTAAGGCTAAAAGACATTCTGAGCGCCAATCTGGATTTAAGGGTGGTCTGAGAATTGATGGAATATCAAACTCATTTTTTGTTAACGAACATTTATCTCCTTAAATAAGCAAATACATAAAGAGACCCGTTCAGTTGCAGTTTCTAAGGGTTATAAATATGTATGGATTCAAAATGGTAATATTCTTGTCAGAAAAACTGATACTTCAAGAATCATTAATATTTCAAGCATGGATGCATTAAGTAAGCTCCAATAATAACAATACTTCATCCCAATTTTATGCAAATTTATAGTTTATTACGTTTAAAATGGCTTTCAGTGTTTTAGTTCAAAATGTCCGAGGTTTACGGTCTAAATTAACTGATTTCAAAATAAGTGTGTCTGCTAGCAATTTGGATATTATATGTGTAACCGAATCTTGGTTGAATTGTAATATATTCGATCACGAGATTGTGGATCTCAATAATTATTCAATTTTTCGTCGAGATCGTGAATCTAGTGCTTCAAAAAAATGAATCCGACGGTGGTGGAGTGATGATTGTCCTAAAAAATAGCCTCCACGGAGTTCTAATTGAAAATTTCAAAGTGATGCAGAGGATTTGTGGGTGCATTTTAAAATTGATAATGTGAAAGTGTATCTTTGTTGTGTTTACATTCCCCCCAAGGATGATTATGCTTTGTCCAGTTTTACCACTAAATTGATGTCAATTAAAAATGATATAAATGACCATGTTGTTCTGATTAATGGGGACTTTAATTTGCCTTCAGTAAAATGGGTTTGTAATGAGCAATTAGGATTTTTGAACCTTATGATTTCGATAACAGGAGCTCAGACTTATTGGATACACTTTCTTTTGGCGAGTTTATGCAATTTAATCATATTTTAAATGACACTGATAATATGCTCGATTTAATTTTTTGCAACAAACATAAAATAAAGCATGTAGTACGTTCCTCTAATCCACTTGTTACCCCTGAAGATAAGTTCCACCCATCCGTAGAATATATATTTGATATTTGCCGCGTTAAAAAGCTACAGCTAGATAAACTTGTTTTTTATAATTTTAAGAACGCTGATTACCAACAGATTAACAATGCGATTGCTAATACTGAGTGGAGGGAAATTTTAATTAATGATGACGTAAGTAAAAATGTAGAAACATTTTACAGTATTTTAAATATGTTTAAAAATCAATTTGTACCTCAAAGATCTATTAATAAAAAATATCCCTCTTACTTTTCATATCAAACCATAAAAATTCTAAAAATAAACACAAATCGCACAGAAAGTGGAAACGATTTTTGAATTTAAACGATTACAATATATTTAAATCTTTAAGATCACGAGCAAAAGTTTCTATAAAGATTGATTATAATAATTATATTGCAAATATGGAAAATGAAATACAATTAAATCCTAAGCGTTTCTGGCACTTTATTAATAATAAAAGCAAAATTGTAAAATTCCGTTTGAAATGTATTTAGGCGATACGGTAGCTAAGCAATCACAAGAAATTTGTAATCTTTTTCTACATTTTTGAAAGTGTTTTTGTTCATAATGATTCTATCAGAGACAATTCACAATCCATTAACTCATATCCACAAAATTGCTTGAGTTCCATATATTTGTCAGAGGAGGAAGTATTGCTTGCCTTGGATAATGTGGATCCAACGAAGGGTTCTGGTCCAGATGACATACCTAGTATATTTTTAAAAATGTTGTTCCACCCTATGCATTCCCCTCACCATGCTTTATAATCAGTCTCTTTCTTCAGGTAAATTTCCATGTGTCTGGAAAATAGCTGCAGTAGTTCCTATATTCAAGTCAGGTAACAGGAAATTAATTAATAATTACCGACCTATAAGCAAATTATCAGTTTTTGCAAAATTGTTCGAGCGGATTATTTATGATTATTTATTTAATTTAACTAAAAGCCTCATTATTCCGGAGCAACATGGTTTTTTAAAAAATAAATCTATTGAGACAAACTTGTTAACCTACTCGGAGTATCTTCATAGTAGCTTGGACGACTTTTGTCAAGTGGACACTATTTACACCGATTTCAGTAAGGCATTTGATAAGATAGATCATGATATTCTCTTAATTAGACTTGCTGATGTCGGTGTGCATGGAACACTTTTGCGATGGATTGAATCCTATATAAAAATAGATTGAAATAATTGCAGGTCTGCATTATTTAATACGTCCTCAGGTGTCCCGCAGGAATCCCATCTGGGGCCATTACTATTATTATTTACATAAATAATATAATAAATTGATTTAGACACTGCAAATTTCTGTTGTACGCTGATGATCTTAAAGATTACTGAAGAATCGAATCTATACACGATTGCCTGATTTTACAATCCGACATAAACAACCTTTATAGCTACTGTGCTGAGCATTCCTGTTTTTGAATTTTTCCAAATGTTACACTATTTCGTTTAGCCGTAATATTAACCCTCTTGTATATGATTATAATGTTTCTGATTCAAATTTGAACAGAGTCAATACGATAAGAGATCTCGGTGTTCTGTTTGATTCCAAGTTAGTTTTTTGTGATCATATTAATTCGATTATTTCTAGCGCATCAAATATGCTAGGCTTCATACTTCGTAAATGTAAAGATTTTCATCACATTAATCCAATTATTCAGCTATACTATGCATATGTATTTAGTAAATTAAATTTTGCTTCATCAGTTTGGAATCTCCAGTACAATGTTTACATTAACCGTTTGGAGAGTTTACAGAATAAATTTATCAGATTTTTATCTTTTAAAACTAATTTCATCATTTTAAATAGTAATTATAATGATGCTAGAAAACATTTTAATCTTATATCTCTTGAGAAACGTCGAGTTATAAATGACATATTAATTTTACATAAAATATTAAATAATAATATTAACTGCCCTGATCTCTTATTCATAATAAACTTTAATGTACCTAATCACTTGTTAAGACATTATGAGCTATTTAATTTACCTTTTAGAAGAACTAATTATACGAGCAATTCACCCATTTGTAGAATGATGCGTTCGTCTAATAATTTTTGTTCTGATATGGATTTTTTTATTATTTCTGTTATATCACTAAAATTTAAATTAGAAAGTAATTTTTAAGGTTATAAAATTATTTAAATGATACGATGTTAGGTTATGTTTATCTGTGGATGCTGTTTATGGGTTTATCCGTTTGTGTCCCTTAATGTTTAAATAAATAAATAAATATAGCTGTACGAAATTTGGAAAAATAATTATTTGTTGTAATCATAAAATAATATTATCAAGAATTGGAAGATGCTGGTAATATGTATGTTGAAATGAAAGAAAATGAAACACACAGTTAATATTAGCTTACGTTAATGTAACAAACTGCAATAACTGAAGAGTCTTATAGCTGCTAGCAGATAAAAGATATTCTTACGAAAACAGAAAAACATTGTCATGAACATTCACATCAACAAATTGCGTGCAATTTTCGTATCCGTATTTAAGGCAAGTTATGTCTTATATTTTCAAACTAATATAATTTTTTAATTTCAATTTATATATTTTGGTACATATTCAAAGAATACTGTAACACATTTTGGAACAATTTGTACCCCAATCTATATGCACTACAATTGTATAAATATAACAATACGGTTTATGAATGTGTAAGCAGTGAAAATTCAGTTTCATTTGTTTAAAACATTCCTCAATACATATTATAAACAAATGTATTTTAGATTAGTAAGAAATGAGAGTCACATAATAATATAGCGGACAACCTAAACCTCTAAAAATAAAATTGTTTTGTAGATGTTATCTGTTCCCTATAACAAGCTTTTGTGTATTCTTAAAGTTATTATGTTCCTACTCAAAAATATAGGATGAAGATAAATGAGTTGTTACAAAGTGTTTATAATGAATGACAGTTTATTACAAAATACAGAACCATCTACTTTTCTTAGAATTTAAACCAATTACATTGTCTGAAAGTATTTTTACACGTATTTAAACCCAGTTTCACTTTATATTTCATTTTCTACCAAACTCAATGATAATAATAATATAATAATAATATCTCTACCCCTCATTCTAATCACGGGGATTAGCCCAGAAGTCGGAGACTTGTGCGGGAGAGGAGGCGGCATATTATTATTAAGCATGGTGCATTTTGACCCAGGAACGGCTTACGTTGGTAGGCCCTAACCACTATTCAGTGCAGGAATGAGGGAAACCTGGAAAACCTCATTAATTAGGGGGGTAGTCAAATATCAACCGGTATCAATCTCTCACATTGACCCAAGCTAACATTATTCCACCCTACCATACCCGCAGAGAGGGTTCCAATCCTCTCCACGAATATAGCTTATATACGGTCTACCGGCAGCTGGGCGCGAACCAACTCCGATCTAGTCACCTCGATTCAAGTACTGACGCCTTAAACCGCGCGACCACTGACCGATTCTTATTATTATTAATTTAATTATTATTATTTGCAATAGTCTTAATGTTATTAATGGTAATAATAATTATTATTAAGATATTTAAAAGTAATAATTTAGAATCCGTAAACAATTAAACATGTTTAAATAGGTACACAATAGGTCTAATTTTCATAAAAACTATGTAAGAACCAACACAGTGTAATGAAAAATCATATCTATTTTGACTTTATTACAACACTAAAATGATATAAACTAAATCATTACTGATTTAAATTGTATACATATGTTAACGTAAATTAAAACTACCAGTAAGAAATAGACTTCAGGGGTGACAACTCTTTATTGCACCACAATGCTTAACAACGTATATCTCCACAGCTATATATTTTCTACTGGTTCGCTCCGATACGCCTCAACGGACCTACACGGAGCCGGTTCCGGCCATCCTCGGTAGTTAGGAAGGTGGGGGCTCATGGACTATCATCGGGTCGTCGGGTAGTTTATACAGATTTGGAAATTGCGGATCTTTACAGAGAAAGTAGAAATTGCCGCTTCATCCCAGGGACGGTACGAACTTTAAGAGGGCGGCGACGTGCATTGGTCTAGCATTCCCCACTACTACGGTAATCGGTGATGCCAGTGTTGTCAGATCTCATGCTTTTTAATAGACACAAAAAGAAATAATAAAATTATTAAAATTACTCTTTGAAATCTACCAAAACAAAGACCTAACGAGAAATAAAGGCAAAATCGAGGGCAAAATTGAATAGATAGAGATAGGTATCTACAATATTTGGGTACTTGAAATGTCCTTTATTGTAGACTGCTCTCTTAATAATTAGCAATGAATACATAAACGGGTATGAAGGTTACGTGGTTAATAACTTTTAAGTAAGTAGGTACCTGTAACTACCTACTTACAATGTAATATTATGATAAAATAGCAGAACATAATTCTTTTTAATGAAATAAAAATGGCATTACAAAAGTAATTAAAAATTAAGCTGTGTCAAGAGGTGTTTTTTGATAAATTAAGCCATCTCATGCTTTTTTCTCCAAACCTCATGCTTCTTTGAAATTATTCTCATGCACTGAATTTTTCCCACCTGGCAACACTGCTTGATGCCAACACGCTGTGGTCGAAGTATGCGTGTAGCATGACACAAATACACGCAAGCGGCAAAATACAATTCACCATCAAGATCCTCACTTTCCAAATCTGTATGTTGCATATTGTTGCATGCTAACACATATTATGAAAAATAACGAAATATATTGATAATATAACTCAATTTTATATTTGGAATAACACATAGTTTAGAAAGCTACCTGAAAAATTGTTCAGTGTTACCCTTAAAATTTACTCAATTTTTTACGGTGTATAAGACTTTATATTTCCATCAATTGTTTTTCATTTTTTCTGTATTAGAGATGCCAGAGATGATGTAGTTGTACTTAAAGTAAAATTGCTAAATAAATCGTTATTTTGTGGATTAAATATGATCAACGCAAATATTGACGATTTAACGTTGAATTTTGCCTCTACGCATTAACAACTGCGAATTTTTATCCCGTGTATCCCATATTCCACGCACGTACAACGCTGAATCCTTGTTTGACCCATTTAGTCGTTTGTTAATGTTGAGTACAACTTTGACTGCATCCCCATTAATTCGCATCGCTACATGTTTCCAATTACTAGCAAACAAATTAGTAAGCTGCGTATCCGATTTGACCCACTTTTTATATTCATAGCGCCCCTATTACGTATGCAGAACAATCCTGAACAGTTCCTGATGGTCGAAGCGGAAATTTTGTAGATGTGAATAAATTTGAGCGATCACGTTCTTTTGGCACGCCAGAAGTATCAAGTTTCAAATACTGGAAAAATATTTGTATATAAAATACAAACACGTAGGATATAGCCTTTACAAATTTAAAACAGACATAAGAAATTGTAAAACATATTTAACATAAAAATCATAACTTTGGGTTATAGGTTTTACCTTCAGTTGTTTTTATCATTGAATTGCTTGACTAATTAGCCATTTCTGTTCTTATTAAGCTGAGATATTGGTCTAGTAGGTCAGTTGGTAACGTCTTAGTTATTTTAAAAATAAAATAAAATTTTACAGCATTCTTCAATATTTCCAAATTGCACGAATAACAGACATAAACATACGAATGATACGATACAATTACAAACGACCCTGATTCGACATTTAATCCAAGGTCACAGCGCTTTATTTTTGTAATTTTTTAGTTCTTATTATACACATTTGGTTTGATACATGGTGATTTTCCGGGTTGTTATGCCGTGACCTCGGTAACTGGTAGCTGCCAGAAACAGAGTTAAAATGCACATCCCTAGCATTAGCTGGGATACTTTTACCTGCCCTGGTTGTTCTCGGGCTAGGCTCTGTGGGGACAGACCCGCTATCGGTGTCTCTGGGCCTGTCCATATATTGATTTCGGTTCCTACTGTTGGTATTACGACTGCTACGGTCGGAACCGCTTCTCGGATACTGGTGGTCCTCCGAGGCGTTCCGTAGCCGCCGCTGTAACTGGTCGCATCCCATGCTTCCAAACGTTTCGCCGCTCTTCACTGTCGGCATCTTCAGTGGTGACTCTGCAAAAGCTTCGCCGCGACTGAGGAAAATCACCATGTATCAAATTACAACACTGACCGTGAAAGCCTAAAACCACATTTGTTTTTATTCATAAAGTATATATTCGCTGTATCTTTATAATGTATACTGTTTGATTGTACTGTATCTAGTTCGTATTTTAATGTATCTGGCTTTTAACTTGTTGGTTGGTATTTTTTTTATTGGTATTATTTACTATAATTGATTGGATAGCGTAGAATTAAATAAATAAATAAATGAATGAATGAATGAATGAATGAATGAATAAATAAATAAATAAATAAATAAATAAATAAATAAATAAATACCAACTGTAGTATCATTTATAGATTTAATGGCGCATCGCCCGGGGCGAGAGGTCTGCGGTTAAGTACCTACGATATTGTAGGTCGCTTTCTGCAAGTCGAGCCGCTTAGGCCGAGCAGGAAGTAGCAGACCAGTTACATCTCATCTAGTTTACCCTGTTGGTCCGTAATGGTACTCGGATATATGTATAAGACAAATAAAGTTAGTTTTAGTGAAACATTTTTCAATGAAACTATATTGATCGACAGAAACAAATGGTCATATAAGGGGGTAGATATAATTATGCAAGAACATCTCGAATAACTTTGAAAAGTACACTAGTAGAATTCTAAATGTACTATAGTACAAGATCCGTTCTTCGCGCATGTGCTTACCAGATCAAAAATATTTTTGTCAAACATAATATATCGCAAATGGATGTCCTAATGAAATATGTTCGTGGCAACCCTTAATTAAACACAATGTAATTTTTATATTTTTTAATATCGCTCTCAGTACGAAGTATAAGGAACATGCAAAATTAGGTTACCTACTTTTTTCTGATCACTATTACAGGGTTGCTAATGATAATAGTATTTTATACTCATCTGCTTTCTTATTGAAATATACAGGGTGTTACAAACTAGTAGGTGAAACACATATTTTTTGTACCTACTAAAATAATGGGACTTTTCTTATGCCACTTTTCATTTGGGAGCTCCATTCTCAAAATACAGTGTCAAAATAAAACTGATTTTTATTGATAGTTCCATAGATTTGTTTGAAATATGTCTCAGGAGGAAAAAGGGAGTTGCAATATCAACAGACTGCTTTAATTTTTATTATTTTGAGTACGCCTATGGTTTCAGAATATTTTTAGCTAGTATTTTAGATTACAAAATTCCTAATATTTTCAAAGAGTATCTTACCCAATGAAAATTATTCTAAAAATACAATATTTGAGCCCCCACTGCTTGCCACAACAATGATCGACCTCGCTGAACATCTTCCACATTTATTTAATACCTGTGTCAGTTTTCTTCTTTTTTATAAAGAACTCAATATTGCGAGGTTAGCACTCTCTTCTGTTATGCTTAAAAATAAAAAAGAGGAGCTTTTGAAACAAATGCCTTCACCGTATTAAAAGTCGACTTATCGTCAGTAAAATTTGTAATTCCTTTATCAATTAACAAAAAAATTAGTGAGAGGTATCAATTTTGTAGGCAGAAAACCGTGACTTTTCAACAGTTTCATTCAAAGTCACTTCATTTCTCCTTACCAGCATGGATTTATGGAAGGCCGTTCGACTGTTACTAACTTGATTATGTTTTCTCAGTATGTAGCCCAGGTTGCCCAGATTGTCAGGGGCAGGTTGATGTGGTCTACACGGATTTCTGTAAAGCCTTTGACCGTATAGTCCACGGAATATTGCTGTCAAAATTACTTAAGTATGGTTTTAGTGACTCCCTAATAAAATTAGTAAAAAAACTATCTCTCAAGCCGATCTCAGTTTTTATCTTATAACGGTTATAACTCGCAAATATTCTCGTTAACTTCAGGTGTTCCACAGGGAGCCAATTTGGGGCCCTTACTATTCTTATTATTTATAAATGATATTAGTAGTATAATAGACTGCAAATTTGCTTTATTTGTAGATGACTTGAAAATATGTCATAGCGTGGAATCAGTGAATGATTGTGAATTTATTCAAGGTCAGCTTAATAAAATTGAGACTTGGTGTACCATTAATAAATTATACTTAAATACTAGCAAGTGTAAAATTATGAGTATTTCTTTGAAGAAACAATTTGTTGAATTTGAATACAGTTTGGATTCGTCAGTGTTATCTCGTTGTAATAGTAATAGAGATTTGGGCATAACTTTTGATAGCAAATGGTCGTTTAATGGACATATTTCCTTAATCGTATCAGCGTTAAAGATGATAGGGTTCTTAGTTAGAAATTGTAGAAATTTTCGTAATGCACAAAGTTTTAAGGTTCTCTATTACTCCTACGTTAGATCCAAAATTGAATATACTTCGATAGTATGGTTCCCGTTTTATAGGTGTCATATTGAAACTATTGAGAGTGTACAAAGAAAGTTCTTGAAATTTCTTTATTTCAAAGAGTATGGTTCGTATCCGGAAAGAGGATTTAGTCGTGTATTATTGAATACCTTTGATGTTACATTATTAGAAGTTAGACGTGTCATTTCTAGTTGTACATTGATTTACAAAATTTTACATAATGAACTTGACTGTTGTGATCTATTGCACGCATTAAATTTTCATGTTCCGCAATATTCTGCAAGACGGGTTGCTGATTTTGTGTTACCATTAGCTAGAACCAATATAATGCTGCGCTCTCCATTGTATGTCATGTGTAGTAATTTAAATAAAATTGGTATGTTTTGTGACATTCATTCTGTAGATGTTAAACAATTGCGTTTTTTATTATTGAATACCAACATCTGTTTTTATATATACATGCTTTTTTGTATTTAGTATTTGGTCTAAAGGAAGTGTTTCTTTTTTCTTATATTTTATAGATTTGTAGAACCTTTCTTAATTTCGCCTTTTTATTTTCTTGCTACATTTAATAGTTTTGTGATTCTTAATGTAAATGCACTGGAAATTGTTTTTTCTTTTGTATTTTGTTAAAAATTCTTGTTATATTATGTATTTGTCCTGTAACTGGATCTTGTATCTGTTGGGCAATAAATGAGTATTATTATTATTATTATTGTTATTATTATTATTAATAGCTAAAAAATGGGATAACGAAATTAACTGAAATTTTAGCACGCAATAGAGTGGGGCTATATATGGTCTAAATTTCATTTAATTTTTCCGCCTCTACGTTTTCTTAATATCGGTTTCCAAATTCAGGGGTCTATTTCATTTATTTCGACAGTAGTGTCTATAAAATGTATTAAACTGCAGTTATGGCAGTTACTATGATTCTAGTTGCATACACGTGGCGGGCAAAGAGAAGTCTGGCTACATGTTAACGATGTTAATAAAATCACCATTATTCAGAATCCTCTTAATAGCATTAACCAACTCGCGCTGCTCAATATTTCTCAATGAACGTGCGGAACCGTCGTCCGCTGTTTCGGAGTCAATAAAATAATAGCCGTCTACTCGGATTTATCACGATGTCGCGCTGTACAGAGGCCTCGATAATTGGTCAAATATATATTGTCTGCTTCGTGCCATCGGGAAATTTAAACTGCGAGAATCGCCTGACCTTTTGGATTCCCGAACAGCAACGGATAAAATATCCGAAGCCGAGTAATTCCATTTTAAAAGCTTTCACGAAAATTTAGCAAGTTTAATACTGATGACTGCGATATTTAACCGCCGTCGGTGGGGAATGAAAGTTTTATTTTAAATTGAACGATGTATATTTAATGAAGTGGAAAAGTCGGCGTCTATCGATGCTGCGTCCCAGTGGGCGTGCTGAGCTTTAATTGTATCACTGTTTTATTTCTCTGCTAACCGTGCATATCATTCGAATGGGCCAAGTAGAAGGAGTTACGTCGATGTGGCTGAATTTTTTCAGACCGTTTCATCGGCCAAATTGAATTGTTTTGAATTAATCTTCTCGGCAAAGGCAGCCAAAAGCATCCCCAAGAATTGAAAAATCAGTGTTAATCATTTTTAATCAAAGGGGTTCGAAACTGATACAGAATCAGTGGAACTACAGAAAATGCAAAGATATAACTTAATAGCAAATATTAATAATTCTATATTTTACAAGATTTCTAAAATATGTAACAATTTACTTATAAGAATAGAGTAGCATTATTTTGAAAAAGTATTTTAAGAAAATGGAGTTGATCTGGGATGCACCAAGTAATATTTTTATCCACAGTCACCTTTTGTCCACACATATGAACCGTCTAAAGTGATGCTTTATCCACCAGTGGAATAAAGTAACTTTATTTCACTAGCAGAATAAACGAAAAAGTAATAAACCTATAACAATTCAAATTTAATTTATTTACTTACTAACATTAACATTTATAGTAGTAGACATTTTGTTTTTTGTTTTATCACATTTAACTTCCCGTCCGTTAATAACAACCCTTGTAGCATTGCTGCCATCATTTTCGGAACGCATAACATCTGCCAAAATTTGTGAAGAATTTGTACAGATTTCTTTTCATTTAAGGAACAGCTATATTTTTATTACAGTATCAAGAGTCATCAGAAGATTTTATCCTTTGTGAAGAATCCTAAGACTGGTGCTTTAACTCTTTGTATTTAGAATTAAAATTTGCTTAGACAACACATCATCATCAGCAGTGTTATTAAACGAGAAGTTGGAAAAGAATTTTCGTCTATGGTGTGGTTAATATATTCAAAGGTTTTTAAAACACCAAGAGTTCAGCCAAGTCCTACACTTTCATGTCTTCGTTGTAATTGTAACGAGTCTCTAGCTTGTTCCACGAGAATAAAAAATATTCTCTATGAGAATAAAACCTGGCAGGAAAACACCGTGCATACAATAAGAACTGTTAAAGCTTATACTACCTATACTATCAGGCTGATACTTATGAGAATACGCATATCTATGTAATGTTAGCCATCACAAATTACGTAACTCATGAATAAATAGAAGTGCGAAGTTGAAACTGATTAATTCATGTATTTTACAAAGTTGGGTTACTATTCTATCGCTTAAGTGTTCTACGACGTCTCGTGGATGGGAAAAAAGTGCAGGATCGGCTTGGTATGTGAATAATGTATTCAAGTAAATTCATTTCCAAATATTTTCGATATTTTTGATTATAATAAAAATATATTGTCAATAAATAGCTTCGTTAACAATTAAGTGACTGTGTGATGTTTAATATAGTGTGTTTACATTAATTTTCCAGTATTGTTTATTTAGGGGTAATCTAAAGATATGTTGACCACATAATTTTAGGAGCCATTCAAAAGTTTTGTTGGTACGCTAGCTGCATTTTTTTATGTATGTATACAGTTTCATATGACACGATAAGCCCATTGAAAGCCCTAGGGTGACGTGAGTTGTATTGTGAATGATCTTTAGAATATTATTACGATTATTCCCCATTTCTCTTTCTGTTTATTTCTTTTTGAAACCTTATTTACACATTGAGTAAAAAGTGAGTTAATCATGTAAATGTTGACAAATGAAAAATGAGTAGTTTCGTCCAAAATTATGTAAACTAAACTTCAATTAACTAAATTAGAATTTAAGAGAAAATAAAAAAGTATGATAACGCAAATGTTCATCATCTTACATTTATCTTTATTGAAACAGTTAGTTGTAACCTACTGATTTATTATGTTTTGACGTCAGTCTAGCCAATTCATTTGTATTCGTCTAGGACTCCGCAGAAGTAATGATTGGATTGTTTAGCAGTTACATTGTCATTACCATATGTAAGAGCTAACACTTATAAATAACATTGTTAAAGCCTGTTTATGGTAATGATGTTTCCTATTCTTAATTTATTTAAGGAATTTATGGCTCGATGGCACGCTGATTTTTTATTATCTTTGCACGAGGTGAACAGTTCATCCTTCTTGAGAATATTAATAAGCGAACTTGAAACTTTTAGACTGGGTTTTATGATTTTTAGCGTTGTTTACAAAAAAATAAATATGCAAAGGTGGATATTTAGCATCCGCGTCTTACTTGGTTTCTCCCGCTGAATATGAATCTGAAGTCGATGCACATTGAAAACTACCTGTTAAAATAATTCATTCACTTGGACATCCTCAGAGAATTTAGGTACACACTTGAGGTTACATAGTAGCTATCCAAAATCACGAATGCTAAGGTGTGCAAGTTTTTGACATCCTATATCTCTAAAGCTCCATAGTTCAATAACGCTATAATCTTGTAACCAAGACGTGGAAGCCTTAACATAACATAACAACGTAACTATGGAAAGCAGAGAGTTTAGATAGCAGCTATCCAAAACCATAAAATATGAAATATAATTTCATAATAGGTCAGTGGTCGCGCGGTTTAAGGCGTCAGTACTTGAATCGAGGTGACTAGATCGGAGTTGGTTTGCGCCCAGCTGCCGGTAAACCGTATATAAGCTAATACCGTGGAGTGGATTGGCACCCTCTCTGCGCGTATGGTAGGGTGGAATAATGTTAGCTTGGGTCAATATGAGAGATTGATACCAGTTGACATTTGACTACCCCCCTAATTAATGAGGTTTTCCAGGTTTTCCTCATTCCTGCAGTGAATAGTAGTTAAGGCCTAGCAACGTAAGTCGTTCCTGGGCGCAAATGCGGCCTGCTTAATAATAATATGCCGCCCCCTCTCCCGCACAAGTCTCCGACTTCTGGGCTAATCCCTGTGATTAGAATTAGGGGTAGAGATATTATTATATTATTATTATTTATTATTATAAGCTGAATGGCTAATGGTTTTTTTAATAACAATAGGAGCCTATAAATAAATCCAAAGACCCTTACATGAAGGATTCAAATATAGTTAAAGTCTTCTTTCTATAGCAAAAGTATGAATTACATATCGGTTTTCCGATAATGTCCAAATGATCTGTTTGTTTCCTGTTTCCCTTTTCAGTGCCCAGCATTGTGCCAATATGTTAATGTCCCAATTTCTTTGAATGCTCTTAAATCCTGGTGAAACCATTTTCCTTGCTCTTCGCTGTAATGTGCGTTGTTTTATTTAATCATCAGAATGTATCTACATCGAGATAACGTAGCTTTAAATTCATTGATCGATCTAAATTATGGAAGTTTTATAACCTGCATGTCTAGTAATGTCCAAAAATTTGATTGATACATTTTTAAAGCTCCTTTTCTGTATCATTTTATAACAGCAGATCAACAGATCAACAATAGAAAGCACGGTTGTTTGTATGGAGAAATCCTGCACCATCTCTTGCAGAGATTTAGACAGCTGCTGTATTAAAGTTTGTGCTTTCCAAAATTATGTGGTTAAAGGGTTTCCACACTATGATTATGTCTTACATAGAACAATGGTGAAATTCATTTTCAGGCTGGACAATCTATTACAATAGCAATGGCATTTAATTAAAACAGTTTTAAACTGCTGGAAATTCTGAGTAGCAATTTCATTAGATGAGTGATAGGGAACGGATAAACTAAAAACTAATGTTAAAATTTTTAATTAGATTTCATTACGAATACGTCACCAGTTTAAAATAAATCGCCAAATTTGTTTTAAGGAGTGTAATTGTTATTGTAACAAATGATGGAAGACTGACTTCAGAATATTCTACCTCCATTTTAACCTCAGGTTCATTATTCTGTGGGGAAAGATATGTAAACCTAGTATGTATAGTTTATATCTCATACCACATTTTTTGTGGGCTTGTGACATTTGGCGATATGATGATGTTTTCCTGTTTTTTCTGCTTCTTGAATTGCGACTTTGTGATGACTGAGCTGTGTCACTAGTGACGATTGCATGTCTCATCGTAGACGACACGTTCTTTATCTTACCAGATGCATACAGCTGGGAGGTTATAAACTATTACTATGTTTTGCAAGGCGATGTATTGGCAGTATTTTTCATTACCAGTAGCAATTTGAAGCAAAAACGTTTGTTGTCGTTGACAAGACAACAAATAACGCAAATTGTAACATTCTGATTTGTGTCAGTTTTGCTGAAAACGTGCAATACCCATACACAGCCCATGTAGCGCAAATATCACAAACCATCACACTAACCAACTGTCAGATTGATTTATGTGGATCATAAATTAAAGGTTTTTCATCAAAATCAGATAGTCTTCTTGTACGTAGAGAATCATTCACAGCAAAATGGCTTGAAAAAAGCATTGTTTTCTAACTTTTCTTGGAGATTTCAAGCAAAACCATTTTCATTAAAATATATCATTCACTCTAACTATGGAGACGCTATGTTTAAATATAAAAATAATTAGCAGAATGGTATTGCGTACATTTTGAAAGCGTTTTTTTAAAAGAGACAAGATCTTCACAACTACTAATCTAGTTGGAGTAACTGTTCGAAGCAAAGCACAGTATTTGCTGCATATCTTCATGTGGTCAGGACTTGAAATTACAAAATATCTCAGAGTATGAGTTTTTGTATCGGGAAATCTTATAATAATAATTGAGTCTTCCATATCATCGATCGTTATCCTTAGTAGCTCATCCCTTCTCAAAGCTCCACAAAATGGCTTGGAAAGGTGTCTAAAATTGGCTAAATCGATCAATTTATATTAATTTGAATTAGACTTTCTTGCAGAAATCAATTATCAAGTGCTTATAAAAAACTCTCAATTTCCACTTTCGTTAAAATTCTGATCTCGTTTGAACGGTATCCAATTGATTCGCTTTTCAAATATGGTATTAGTTTTAGAAATTTTCTAATATTTACATTTTCTTTGGTATTTAGTGTAGTTTTTAACATGAAATATACTAACCATAACGTCAAAGGTTTAATTTTATCTTCGAAATATGCCAGTAATACCGATTCGGACACTTTTTGAATTTTCTTCGAACTACACCACCCTTTGAATTCATTGTAATCAATATCATACTGACTCGATGATTTTTTAGGGATTAATTGTGGAATAGCACTTTGTGTTGCTTCCAATACTTCCCCTGGTAAATGCTGTTCTTCACTTTCCGAGCTGATTTTGAATTAAATACTAATAGAATATGAATTACCATATATATCTGACATTACTTTTTCAAACAACTAATTTTTATTGTTTATTGGGCTGCTACCGCTGTAATAGTCACCGCACCGAAACGGTCTTGATTCAAACGATTTTAAATATAAATTAAGGCGAGGATTTTGTAGAAAAGGAATTGCACAGCCCTAGTGAGCGAAACGACGAATCAATCAGACCTATGGGACAGTATACAGCCCGTATAGGCCCGAACAGCACGATTCTCTGAAGTTTATCGTGCATTTCGACGTACATAAAAATGGAAGCCGTGATATATGCTATGATTTTACTCGAGGACACAAAATGTAAAATTACCAATAAATATTAATCTGAAAGTGAAACACAAGTTGTCCTATATGTCCTGGCTAGTGAGTGAAGTAATTTGGTGGCTGTGGCTGTGATAATTTTGCCGTAATTGTGACATATTGTCGTAGTAACTGTGTGGCTAAAATTGAGGTATTTTAACAATTATTTTAATTATTCTTGTAATTTTATGAGTAATGAAAATTAGCTCACGCACTAGCGGGCACCTTTGTGAATACGTTAATATATAATAATAACCAATTATTGCAATTTTCTTGGAGTTCTGTGTCCTCGCTTGAAGCCCTGTTAGACGTTAAAAATATGTATACAAAATCCCAGCCTTAAATTGTTATAACACAAAAATAACTGTTTTTATCTACGCTTTAATTGTATTTATATTGTATTTTTAAGAGTAGTGAGAGGTGTTTTACGTTCTATATGTTCTATTAATTTTATATTTTGTTTGTTTATATATATTAACTACTTATTTCTATTAAAGTTCTGTAACTGGGTTTGTTCCTATCAGATTAATAATCGCATGCACTGACAATTTAAAAAAGTAGGCCGCCCTTGTTCGGAAAGGGACTTTAAATCAAAACAAGGCATAAACTGATTTATGTTCGACCCATTTAATTATCGTAATCCCATACGAAGTTTTGTATAAATGAATATTTTACAGCCCCATATTAATGCCGTGTAACACAAGCGTATCCGAGATAGAGGTTTCGCCGGGGAATATATTACAACGCATTTTATGACGTTATAAAACGGACAGCTTCTCGCCGGTAAGGCAGATTTCTTGAGAGTAATTCAGGATCGGACGTAAAAGATTAGGCTTACCTTATGCTTACAGTATCATCAAATGGCTGACAATGTAAACAGTTTTATTGGTACGCACTTTACATATAAATTAAGAAAATTATACTCTATCCCCTTATCTTTGTGCTAGTCTAGCGGGTTTGTAATAAATTCTCGACTAATTGATCATATAGTAGAGGATTATGTTTGCATTAATTAAACAATGACAGTAAACTGGTAGTTAATAAAACGGATCGGATATTATTATAGTTTGAGATTAGTGAATACATTGTTGCTGCATTGTTGCAATATTAGTAGATTGAATGTGTTGAATTCGAAACAACAGCAAAAGCTTTCAGTAGCGTGTTTCGTTTTATAGAAACAATAACATGAACTGCAATTCCTAGTAAACTGTAAATTGGTACGTGGGCAACTGTTGCCAGTTTAAAAAATATATTCTGCAACGCTATCCTTCATTTATGTTTAATTATTTCATGGCGAATTCAAAAATTTAAATGCCAGTATCAAATTTGAACCGAAAATGTTAATTTTGAATTACGTTGTAAGGAATTGTAAAAATATTCTCAGAAGTTACTCATCATTTTAAAATAATTTTGCTGTGATACTACATTGTAAACGAAAAAAAAAACATCCTGGATTTCGCTACAACTACAATTACATTAATGTAGACAACGATTATTAAAACTAAAATTGCAATGATTCTTTTTCACAAATTTCAGTTTTACTATAACGAATTTAATATGTACCATGCAACATATTTCTTCTGTTTCGCTCAGTTGGTGATCAAATTTTAGGTCGCAATTTTTTCTATGGTACTTAATGTTTTAAAGATTTTAAATGTTAAATATAATGATTTAATCCTACTTAAATATAAGTCTGTTTGGAAATGAAAGAAAGTAATAAAACCCCGAAATAAGAACCGGCCATGGGCGTGGTAATATTTCGTTTCAGGTAATTATCGGGTAACACTAATGCTAACAGGTAACAGGTGTACATTAGTATATTTTACTGGATACATCATAGGGCAGGAGCCAGTGTATTGTGACAGATCAATCCAGTCTTAGAGCTGAATATACGAAGACGTGCTAGTGCAGTAGAGTAAAATTCGACTTGTGTTTAGTGACTATTGTGCCAGTGGATATAGATGATTTCTTCAAAAATGTCATTCGCAGAAAAGTACACTCATTTTATTTTAAAAAAGAAATACCAACGCTAAACAAAATTTTAAGTGAACTTTCAGAGGACAACGATTTGCCAAAAATCAGAAGAAGCAAATTATGGGCCGTCTTACGAGAGTTGAATTTTTGCTGGGAAAAGCAGAACAGGAGGTCAGTTCTTATAGATAAAGATGAAATTATTTGTTGGCAAAGATCCTACTTAAGATCAATTAGAAAATTCCGTGACGAAGGGAGGAATATTTATTATCTAGACGAAACTTGGGTCAACGAAGGATATACTGTAACAAAAGTATGGCAAGATAAAAATGTAAAAAGTTTTCGACAAGCATTTTTGGATGGACTTTCAACAGGGTTCAAGGCACCTTCAGATAAAGGGCGAAGATTAATAGTAACACATATAGGTACTGCCAGTGGTTTTATAGATGGCGGTTTACTTTTATTTGAATCTAAAAATACAGGTGACTATCACGAAGACATGAACGCAGATGTTTTCGAAGAGTATTTTAAACAGATGTTAGATCTTATTCCTCCGGGGTCTGTAATTGTCTTGGATAATGCTAGTTACCATTCACAGCAGACCGAGCGGACGCCTACTACTGCTTGGAGGAAAGCCGATATAATTCAATAATTGTTATCCGGAAAAAGCATTTCTTTTGAAACAAATATGGTGAAAAAGGAACTTTGACACTTGTCAACCTTAATAAACATCAGAAAAAATATGTTATCGATAAAATGGCAACAAATCGCCAAATAACGCTACTACGGTTACCACCTTATCACTGTGAACTTAACCCAATCGAATTAGTCTGGGCGCAGGTAAATGGAGATGTAGCGCGAAATAATACGACGTTTAAATTAAATGACGTGAAAATTTTGTTAAAAAATTTCTTGGAACAAGTAACTGCAGATAACTGGCAATGATGTATACATCATGTACAAAAAGAAGAGAAGAAAATGTGGAAGCTCGATAATTTAATTGACGTTACTGTGGAACCTTATCAATTTAGGAGACGAAAACAGTTCATCAGAATATTCAGATGATTTTAATATATCTACTTTTTTATTTTCTTTATTCTACATTTATACAATACTACATTTACTCACCTTAATTTGAATTTTGAAAATACATGAATTTTTGTGTGGACTAAAAGTCTATTCATTAAATTTAAATAAATATTTTGATAATAATATTGAATAATTTTATTTGAATTACTAAAAACCCTCTTAACCCGGTTATAATGCTTAAACTAGCCTCATGTTTTGAAACGCTGTTTTTATATTGTTTACTTATAGGAGAAATGGACCGAGAAATTGAAGCGGCATAGACAAAGACAGATTGTCTGGGATTAAATTTTAGCTACCTGCAATTTAGTACAACCCGGTCACACAAAGTTTTTTTAAAAGTATACCTCATCTATAATACCGATAATACATAATATAAAAATATTGAATATAAGCACCAGTACTACATTTATTTACGATTTGCATACATAATAAGCTTGTATTACTCTCTTTCATTTCTAAACAGATTATATATAAAAATTTCTCCCTTAGAAAAACAGAGTGTTAAAGTTGAACTTTTAAAATTATTGTTTTTTCGCTACAGTTTCTTCAGTCTTACGAAAAACTGTAAAGAGTAATAAAATATTGTAAACAAATCGCCCATAGACATACGTCAGAAAAAATGGAGGGGATAATTAACCCCCCTCGTTTCAACGTTTGTTTTTTAGGCGTTAATTACAATAATACCCTTGAGAATTTGTTTAATAACAGGAAGTATCTCTATAAACTTTCAAAGTGATACGTGAAGATCTGAAAAACGAAACGACAATAGTAAAAAAAAATTATAAAAGTTCAGCTTTATCAATCTATATCTTTTAAGGGAGACATTTTTGTATATAGATAAGTAGGGTTAAATCGTCATATTTTACCGCCAAAAATATGTAGTTAACAGAATGATCTGCTATTTGTACACCCTGTATTAATAAAGGCATCAAAGATGTTATAATAATAATAACGTTCCAAGGCCGGTAGTGTATTATTTGAAGGCATATGTCTTGTTGTGGGATTTATCTACTAACTGTGGTGGATCTGTGATATAAAACCATGTTGATTTATTGACAGCAAATTCTTTACAGAAAAGTAAATGCGGTTGTACACTGAAATCTCAAAAACTTTGGCAACATTGTTTAATATGGTAATAGGACGATAATTTGCTACATCAGAAGGATCTCCCGATTTCAAGATCGGGTACACACTAGCCCTCTTCCACAAAGAAGTGAATCTAGAACTCTTCAGAGATTGATTAAATAAAATACAAAGTGGATAACACAGCACATGAGCGCAATCCCTTACCAGGTAGCTAGGCACAAGGTCTGAGCCATAAGTCGGTTTGCTCTTTAAACGTTTTAATGCCAATATTATTTCCTCTTCAGACAGAGATTTAATGCTCAAACAAGAAATATTAATGATACTGTCATTATTGGCAATTAGATCTTGTTTAAGTAAAACAGTTTCGAAGTGTAGGCCATCTACCATCAACTGAGGGTCACTGATTAATAGATTCTCTAAATGCATAACCCCTGGTATTCGAGTGCAACCTTTTTTATTATGTATGAAAGACCAGAAGTTTATACTGTCACATGAAATTGAATTATCTGCTTTACGAATGAATTCTTTGTAAGCTGCATTTTCTTGTTATATTGTCTGAGACGTTTGAAGTTTAGTAAATTTATATCTAAACCATGTTTCTTATATAATTTGAGCTCATATTGTTTTAGATTCAAATTACGAATAATTTCAGTAGTATACCATTTTGGATAGTTAGATTTTCTTCTATTATTGGGAGAAAGAGGTACGAACGTATCAAATATTTAATAAATTTTTTTTATAGAAAGCATCACATGCTGAATCGACATCAACACAGGTTTGACCAGTCAGTCGACAGCAGCCAGTTGTACAAAGCTGGAAAATTAAGCTTACTGATATTATAACGTTTATCAACAGAATTAAAAGCAAAATTTCTTGTACTAGTTCGCTGCCACGATGTGTGCACAGATATCGCAGGGTGGTGTCATTATTTCTAAATAACATCCCAGTCGATATTAAATATGATACTGGATGTCACTTAATGCCAAATATACACCATCGTAGTTACTAAGTGTAAGCGTCACTACACACTGTGAACGTTGCAGACGGGCTATCTCCAGTATTGCTGTAAGTACATAAGAAAGTCCTTTATTTACGACTGGAGCTGCCTGTTATCCTCGGGATTTACAATAAGTAACTCTTCCACAGACGTTATTAAACGAAAATGCAATTTTCGCTATTACTATAAACACTCCAGCATGCAGTGTCTTAAAAGGCGCTGCTATCGCAGAAACCGCCGAGCGCGAGCTTTAAGCGTATTTCATCACGACCACCAGGCTCTCGGGATAGCCGAGATATTCCTCGATACCGTCGGTCTGAGTAATTCTTCCAAAGATAATCCCTGCGCAACTACATAAACATTCAATTTACGATAAGCAAAAAGATTTTCGCGCTAATTGAAAGTCATAAGATAGCTGCGGAAGGCCGATCGAAAGTCGCAGGATGTACGGCTGAAAGCCGATATACATCAAGGGGAACAGTGAATGTATAAACAGCGGACTCGATAATCTAGACAAATTCTGCGACAATTTGCATTGTGCGGTCTTCTGTTCGACTTGATTTGTTTACGTACCTACTCTTTACCAGATTAGGGCCTGGATATATATGCAGCGGACAATGCTATAATTTTATCATGTTGAAAACTCGATCCACAATTAAATGCCTTGTAAAGGGAATGCGAATTTATTTGCTCTTCTTATTATCATCGATTGTGCAGTTGTAATTGTATTACGTGCCCGGATTATCTAAAAGCTCTTTTATATTTGCTGGTTAGGTATTGTTTACTGATTTTGTGCCTTGCTATCTACGTACAGAGCAGAAATGAAAGCATAATCTATATAAGCCTGCCTCTGTATTCCATACCAGTTTAATGTTCCATTGAAAGCAGAAAAAGTCGGACTCCGGATTGCCGTATTATTGTCTAGGCAGAACGTATTTCGATTAGTCTCGAGTAATATGTTTTATACTGAAGAGAATAATACTTATTTATTTATTACCAGTTTTTCTGTTGTTTTCTCTTAGTTCAATATCATAATTGTTTTCTAATTTCATAACCTATAAAAAATGCCACTAAAAACCTTGGAACCAGAAATATTGACTTTTGGCAGTGGGAATTCAACCACAATAGATGAGATCTGACAAAAGCTAATAATAAGGAATATATGGGTAGATATTGTGGGTGTAATTCAACGCTGGTTGGGGCTTTTGTCCACAAAGTAGTTAGTTTCACACAATATAGTTAATACCAAAATATATATAAAAACTTTTACGTAAAAGGTACACATTATTCAAGCAGATATGTCATATTTAATTCATTGACAGGCTGTTACTTTTGTCATTGTCGATTTTTAACTTCAAATAATTTTAATTTTTATAATAATTTCTATAGTTAGATATTTGACTCTACTTAAAGGAGGCCACCTGAAGAAGCAATCCTAAAAATGCAGAAATAGGTCAGATCTCATCTATTGTGGTTGAATTATCATGTTCCCACTGCCGAAGGTGAAGTTAGATATTAGAGTGTTTTCATTAATGCAAGGTTAGTAAATTTAGATAGATTAATTTCTTTAGATAATTATTGAATAGAGCTTTTTCTGTGGAATTGTGCATTAGCATACCTAGATGTTTGGTATCAGAGAATATACATATGACTTCATTGACAGGAATTGTAGGAGATTTGATTTATATTAGCTTAAAATACCTTTTTATTTCAGTAAAAAATGATAATTAGTTAATGCATATTATTATGGATGTTAATTTGCATTGGATTCAGCGACACTTGTAATTGTGATATCAGTATTAAGGTGTTTTGAATTTGTTTAACTGGTTGTTGGCTTTATTAGTGTAAAGACATTTTCATAAAAAAACATAACATTAAAAAGTATTCTTTTGTTTAAAAATAGAAGTTTTTCTTAATTTAAATGGTTTTAAAATATTAATATTATTAAAAATACTTCTATAGTTAAACATTAATAATTCTCTAAGAAACTATGAACATTAATATAGTTTTCCTTTATAATAAAAATTGAAATTTAATTCAGTAATGGGAAAACTCTAAAAAGAATTTTATTTTATTTTTTTAATTAAAACTTATGTATTTTAGATTACATTGTAGCCTCTTCTATGACCTGAAGATGTTGTGCAAATTATGAACTCGAAACCGGTAGTCGCTATTCTCTTCAAATAAGTAAAATTAAAGTGCGATTTTATATGCATCGTATTTTCCTTCTATTTGACTTGTAGTGCTCTAAAAAAACAAAACAGACCGTGACATGTTCGGCATAAAAAATGCAAATGAAATATATTATTAGGTGTTGGTGGCGCAGTGGAAATTTAAATAAATTCATGAAATACCTCCCGGCTTAGTATTTATTAACTTTGGCATATCTATGTGCGTGTAGTGCCTAATTGGGGCACAAACACATCAATCCATCACGCCGAACTGGGCATTACTCCATCCCGACAACTCACCATTTCGGAAGTAAAGGTGGCCTATTACAGCTAAATTAGTTTCATCTTGCTCCTTAAACTGCTTTTACTGCTAGATAAAATCTAAATTTTACTAGCGTTTGCACGCATACAATTATCATCAAATGATGACTTGAGGTGTGTCTCAAATTAATATCATGTATATTATAACGATGGTGATTTCTATCCACCATGTTGGTTTAGTGTTTGTAATATATCCACCTTTGTTAATCAAGATAGTTGCCGAGGTCCTTTTAAGGTTATGGCCTGTATATTCAGCTGGATTTCGCAAAATTGAAAACAGCGCAACATCTTTTGAGATTTTTGAAATTTTGTTCATTACAACACGATGACAATGACCATGTTGATATTTAATGAAAAACCTATCAAAAGTTATGTCTTTTGGTCGAAGACTTACATATTTTCTGTATAAATTCAAATAAAAATCTCCAATTATAGTAAATGAAAGATATTTTTTTAGTTTTAGCGTTGGAAATATTGACCAAGATTAAGTCTCCTAAATCTTTTATATCATTAACTTTTAATTGAACCAATTTTGCTATTTATTTTGAACTTCTGACGTATTAGTAATGAAATCTACTTTCAACTTTTAACATTAGTTCTTAGATGTTTCACTGACCAGTAGAGATTTAATAAAATTTCTACTCAGAACTTCCAGAAGTTCAAAAACTCTTTTGAGGGAGTTATTATTATTGCAAAAGCATGTGCCTTCATTGCTAAATAATTATCATCATGTGCCTTACTGAGGAATTTGTCAAACTCTTCTTTAGAGAAAACTTGTGACTTTTTCGGTTTCCAGTTATCGCCTTGCCGCTTCAAATATGCAATTAATCTAGAACAATTATCAATCTTTACATTGTGTTGTACATTTAATTTACATTTGACCATAGAATATTGCGCTCTTGATGATAAACTTTTCAGTTTTTGTGATAAAAAGTAAAACAAGTTATCATCACATTTTCGGAATAAACAGTTGCATTATTTTCTTTGGATCAATTCACAAAATTTTGATACGCAGTACGTTGTACAGTCGAAATGAAGTGAAGTCTGTACTGATGGTGTCGATAATAAAAAATGACGAAACATTTCGTAACACTGGATACCACCAATTGTTACTACAGTACGACGTAGATAACCTACGTTGTCTGAGGAGTGGTTCCAATCCTAGAAGTTGTAGTACCAACAATAGGTTAAGAAGAATATCCTATCGTAAATTAAACATCATGGGCTTTCTAAGCCTTAAAACCTCAACAATAATGTGTAATTATGGCTTAGTTTTAGTATGGCAAATACAATAAACTTGTTTTCTTTGTCTCCATTACATGAAAACGTAGTTATAGAAAAAAACTAACAATCTAGAATTGTTATACAATAATAATCTACAATAACAAAGCTCAATCTAAGAAAATTGATATATTGATATTGTTTGATGACTATAACAAAAAAAAAACAAAAATGGCACGAATTAATCGATAGTTATTCTTTAGTTTTATTGGGTTTTTTGCCACACTTAATTAATTAAATAAGCCCTTGCGCCAAACGGAACAGTCAAGGGTTATTTTTGAAACTAAGTTTGCCTAACCAAAAATTATCACACTGAAAAAAAGCAGATAAGTAAAAAATAACAAAAATCACATCACTATCGCGTACTTCCGTATTATTGACGTTTCGAAAAACTATCTGTTTTCGTTCTCAAAATCGTAGTAAAATTTGTAAACGTATGTCAAGGTTGACAGTTTAAAATTTGTTTATCTGCTTCCATAGAGATGTTAAATGATTTTTATTTTATTGTTACTTACTTCTTCTTGATACAACTGTAGCCAACAATGATCGATGTTAACTGAACAGTTAGACACACACTTATCTCCGTTCAACAAAATAATCGCGGTCTCTTTTAATTTTCTTTTTGTTGCGTTATCTTCCTTTTCTAAAATTTTTGCCGAACCCCATTGAATCAAATGACCGTTTTCCCAAGCGTGTTCGCAAATTTTGGATTTTTCAAATTCCCGTCTTTTTATGTTCCTCAACTCTAACGTTCATAGGCCGAGACGTTTCCCCAACATAATGTTTATTTCATTCACAAGGTATACTGTAGATGCAATTTTTTGAATTTTGTATATCATTTTTTGGACGCGTTTTAGACAAAAATGATCGTAAAGTATTAGTTGTTTGAAAAACTGTTCGAATATTAAATTTATTACCGATTCTTCTTAACTTTTCTGATAATATAGGAATGTAAGGAATTTTAATTGTATGATTAATTTCCTTTATTTGTCTTACAGTGTTCGTTTTATCTGTAATATTTTTGAATGTTCTATCAACAAAATTATTTACTTATCTGCTTTTTTCAGTGTGATATTTTTTGGTTAGGCAAACTTAGTTTCAAAAATAACCCTTGACTGTTCCGTTTGGCGCAAGGGCTTATTTAATTAATCTTTATTATTTTTTCAGAAGTGTGGCAAAAAACCCAATAAAACTAAAGAAAAACTAAAATTATGCCACAAATAAATAGCTTCAGACAATAATCGATAGTTAATATTCACAAATAAAATACTCGTCCTGCTGAATGCATATTGTAACAATTTGAAATATGCACATAGAAAATCAAATAAAAATAACACCTGACCGAACTTAAAGTTGAATAAAATTAGTAATTATTAGTGTAAATTTATAAAAAATTACAAAGATCTGTTAATTTGGATATCCTGGATATAAAGTTACTAAGAATAAATAATATTACATAGTATAAAAATAATAATTTAATAATTTTATTATCAAGTAAAAAATAAATTTCATAAATTTGCATGACTTTGACAATTGTTATCACTCAGTACATAAAGAAAAGGAATTTAAACTCAGAGCACCATATATTGAATGAAAGGTGAAAGTCTATAGATTAATCTGATATACATATTGTAGGCAGACGAGTAACATTATGAAAGATATTAAAAATAAATCATATCCTGAAAAATAAATTTAAATGTCAAATTATTAGAATTAATTCCAGAACTGTCAAAAGTAAAGGTGACTTTGTAAGAATCCCTTGTAAATGACCTAAAACATCAAATAAAGACTATTTTCATTAATAAAATAATTAAAATTGTACAATAAAAACAAAAGGACATTTATAAAATGTAATTAGTTATAATTAGTGTTGTGATAATGTGAATAAAATGACATCCAAAGACTGTGGAAAAATCATGTGTAAGGACCTTTTAACATGGCAATCTACAGAAAGGATAAAAAACAAAGAAGTTGTTGTTAGTTACAGCTTGGGTTTAGAACAAGGTAGAAGATCGCAAGAGAGCTCCCGAAAATCTACAAAATTTATTAGAACAAAGCCACCAGCTAAATTTACCAGTTTCCATCCTCCAATAAAGTTTGTTTTGCCACTACAGAAAATATCAACCGTATCCAGGGAAATTTGCAGTTCCATAGAATCCTACAGGATAGTTTCCAGACAGTTTCCAGGAAGGAAAATAATAAATTTCCAACCTCAGGTACCTGCACTCTAAAATTCTATAGCTATAGTAAATTAAAACAGATTTCAACTATTTCAATCTTTGCAAAGTATTAAGAATAAACTACAGGACTTACCTGTATAAAATAAGTCTAATCCTGGAACTAATATCTGTCATGCATGAACAGCCATTATTTTAGAATATATTAGGACTCTGTATTATCATATTACACTCTGTACGAATGCAACCAACATTACAAATTAAAGAATATTTATTAGCATAATTTATAAAATTTCAATAACAAAGTTTTAAGTTATAGTGGTTTGGTAAAATTATTATCAGAGGAGTAATATTAAAAAGAAAATAATCTTTATTGTTTTCAAATTAATTGTTGAACCAAAAACTATTAATCTTTCAAGTGTGTTACTATTTGTTATAAAATAAAAACCCTGCATATTTTGAACCGCATCCTGAGTTAAGTTTCTTTTGCTGTTTTGATTTGTGTCTAGCAAGGATAAACAAAAATTGTATAAATAAGGTAAGATAAAAAATTAATATAAAAGGTTTGTATTGTTGTGCCAATGTGACAAATTAAAAAAAATCCGGAAAAATGCTCCACTCAAAATATCTCCATAAATATTGCAAATATGTAAGAATAATTTACAAAAGTTGGTACTTTTTGATAGATCTAAAGGTAAACTTAAAAAGACGGTATAAGTACGTAAATTACCTGTATAATTATTTAAATTTTATTTGTGACCTAGACTCCAACTGAAAAGAATGGCACAGTGCACGTTTTGCTATACTTTTTGGATGTTGTAATTATATAAAATACACGAACAATATATTGCAAAATGCCAGGCTGTAGTGCACTCTGAACAATGGCGTACACGAAACTGTATAATTATTATTTTAAAGTAAACCATTTTAAAACAATGCCCTTTCATAGCGCTAAAGAATTACCTATGTGAACAAAAATTCTCATTGTTATTCAAACCCTACGAATATCATACAGCATGCATTATTCATATTCATGTCTTCGTGTAAATAAACACACATATACACACGTGGAGGATTTTAAACGATTCTAATTTTTCTTTGTGCCGTTCCGTGGAATACAAAGTGGATGATGAAAGAGTTTAGGTAAATTAAAATGAGAGGAAGAGCGGATATACCTTTCCCTTCGCATTGTAAGGGTGCCTGCACACCCGCTTCGAATTTCCAAAAAGGTGTGTTTAATGTTGGTTGTGCCACTTTTCCCTTGTGACAACATATTGTTTTTCATATTATATTACAAGTATTTCAATTGAACTGTTGGACATCTGATTTAATGGTATTGGTTAAAAGGTTTGAAATAATCAGCCCAAGTATACAGGGTGTTTCAGAATGATGGTCAAATATTTTAACAGTGTATTCCACAGGCCATTTCAGGGGGGATATTCATAAGAAATTTTTCAATTTGGGTCCTTATGTTGAGATATTCGAGTCTCAAAATGGCGGAAAAAAATTGGTTTTTTATTTTTCCTTAAAAACGGCTATATTTGGAAACTTCAGTTTTGGTACACATGATCAGCTAGTCAAAAGCTATTTTGAGGTGGTGTTTATTCCTTGACTCATGTTTCTAAAGGGCGGTAATAAGTAACCCCTAGATTTATTTCTTTCAAAACTTTTTCCTGCAATGGCCGATTTCAACAAAACTTTTTTTTTGATAGATTTCAACAAAAAGAAAATTAAAAGAGACCGCGATTATTTTGTTGAACGGAGATGAGTGTGTGTCTAACTGTTCAGTTAACATCGATCATTGTTGGCTACAGTTGTATCAAGAAGAAGTAAGTAACAATAAAATAAAAATCATTTAACATCTCTATGGAAGCAGATAAACAAATTTTAAACTGTCAAACTTGACATACGCTTAAAATTTTTTACTACGATTTTGAGAACGAAAACAGAGAGTTTTTCGAAACGTCAATAACACGGAAGTGCGCCATAGTGATGTGACTTTTGTTATTTTTTACTTATCTGCTTTTTTCAGTGTGAGATTTTTTGGTTAGGCAAACTTAGTTTCGAAAATAACCCTTGACTGTTCCGTTTGGCGAAAGGGCTTATTAATTAATCTTTATTATTTTTTCAGAAGTGTGGCAAAAACCCAATAAAACTAAAGAAAAATTATACTCTGTTATTTTGAAACGTAATTTTTTCGTTTTACAGTACAAGTTTCACAGCTTTACAATTAGAAATATTTACAAAGTTGTTTCAATAGCATAAAATTAATTAGAAATTTTGTTTCATCCACACAAATCGAAATGAATTAATAACGAAAAAACCAATGCATGATTTCTTTTTAAATTAACATCCCATTTCTATACATTTTCGCTTAATTGAACGACCGTTTCACCGGCTTCCCATTCATAAAAATACTCTGACAGACTGTTGTAACGTTTCAGCGGTTTGTTTGGGATAGCCCAGCAGACGTATACGCCGAGACTTTAAATTCCCATAACAACTCAATATGCATTCATTATTCAGTAAATAATGTTCAAAGCATGCCCGCGATTTCCTCTCGCTGGTATACGTTACCTATAAACTGATAATTTGTAACCTTTTCCGGAAACAATTTGCCGCTCAATTGTTGCTGGGGTCATACCGCTCCTCTGGTGGTCTGCGGAACAAAAATGATTATTTAATGTCAAATGAGGATGGTTTCACGGGAATAAATTAAGGTTAACTGACTCAGGAATGAAGGAAGTGACAAAACTTATTATTAAATCAACTTCAAAGTTTAATACAACGGAAAAATAACAGAACATAGATTTATGTACCTTACACTGATTAAATGTCCATTAAATTATAGCTTTCATTTAGTGAGGGTTTCGTTTTTTTTTTCAAATTTAATCTTACTTTTTCTATGCTGAAAGTGATATATTATGATCCATAGATATTTTATTGAATATGATTATATATACGTGTACATTTTTGCGATAAGCAGGAGGAGAAGAACAAAATATAAAAGCTAAGAAGAAATGCTAGTTATATAAATATAAAAATAAAAGTATATAAATAGAACACGAAGCAACATAAATAAATTTAATTTTGACAATATAAATGTAATATTGCTGGTCAAGAGCAAACTCTTCTTATAATAATTATGTATTAGGAGTATATAGTGAGAATTATAGAACTTTGTGTAACAAGATAACATTTTCAAATATGGTTAAGCTAAAATGCTTCCATGCAACAAAATTCGTTGTGCAAATTTAGTATGATTATGATGATGAATTATGAAACAAAAAATTACCAGCTCTAGAAAATTACCAGTGGCGGAGGTATATCAAAATGTATAATATTATAAATACAATAGAGCATCATATGTGCCATTATATTACCTTAACCTTCTTTATCTTTACATTTTCTTGTGTTCCAAACCGATTAACAAAACAATTTATATATCAGAAGTGCAGTTGCTTAAATTACCTAAACATATCTTAGGGGGGTCATGAAAAACACTAATAATAAGAATTCGTTTTAACAAAGGCTTATGTAAATTCAAATACTGAAATGCCCGATATGGGTTACATTTATTTTATGGCCTTGCAGATAGATGTGGTACTGAGGCTAGGCGAATGTATATGGAAAGATTTCCAAATCATCCAACTACAAATCCAAGAATGCTCAGAAATGTTTTTCAACATCGTTCGGAGTCAGTCTCATTTCAAAAAGGTTCAATTCCTGAAAGACCTTTGGGTGTTAGAACGCCTGAGTTGGAAGAAGCTACACGAAATTGAAGATGCAAATAGTACTAGGAAGCTTGCTGCAAATCTTAATGTGAATCATAAATTATTTTTGTCCGTTCTGAAGCATCAACAGTTATACCCGTATCACATACAAAGGATTCAAGCCTTACTGCCGTAGGACTATCCTGCTCGCCTACAATTGTGACGCTGGATTTTGAAAAAAATTGAACAAAACGACTTTACCGCTTGTATATATATCAATACCAATATAACAAAAATTGCAACAGTTGTTGAAAATGACCAATTAAGGTATCTTAAATAAACTGAACATTTTTTTTTGACATCCTCAATCTCAAAAATGGTGTGTTTAGGGACCCATGTCAATAAGAACGAGCCAAAGAACAACACCCTTCATTTTCCGACACCCTGTATAAGAAAATTATACGTATTGTATATTTTTGTAGCGCCCACTTCTCTGGCATCTATATAACATTTTCTATATATTCTACATCTTTTATAGATTGTCTTTTGTAAAAAAAAAACATTCTGTGAATTTCCAATAAAATTAATAAGTATATTTTAGAGAAGAAATGCGCCACAATTTAAAATGTTCAAGAATTATGTTGTTATATAATATTAGAAGCAGAACACAAAAATAAGGAAAAATGGTTCTTAAAAATACCATAGCAATTTAAATATTCGAAGATTATATGAACTATTTTACTTTCCTATAAAGACTTCTATTTTGGAATATCTAGTAAATATTGTTATAACATAAGCTTAACTAGTTCTGCATTTAAGATTGTTTACTTTTGTTTATTAGTATGTGCAAATCGGCAATTGTTAACATCTGGGGTTAAAATAGCAAAACAATGTTTGAAGAGTATGTTGTTGATAGTTTTCTTTATAACAGTAAGTAGAACATTTTACAGATATGTATAATTCGTCTCGATATCGGTGTTACATCCTGTACATAGATAACCACTTGTTTAATTAATTTAAACCCATAAACGCTTAATGTTTCATCCAAACACTTTTACTGAATACTTTTTATTACATAATATAACAGTTCATTTCCAATTTCACTATCTACATCTGCTTAAAATTTTAAACTATTCACCGGAAACAAACTAAGTTCATGTACCTATTATATTCTCCCACATTTGGAAACCTTTTTAATAATATCACTTATTTATATTCTTAAAGTGTCTGCTTCCACTTGCTACTTCCTACATACACAAATTTCTATTTGCCTAATTCAGAATTTCGTTAGCTTCTTAAGACTCTATTAATAGATATCATAACTCCTTGCTGAACAAAGCCACACCCAGATGTGCGATAAGCCGATTACATTTACTATTATAAATAATAACATTGTTAGCTGAGCCAATGAAAAGAGGGGGCAGGTCTATGTGAAACCGTATTAATGCAAATTATTCCACATATTTATGTAACTGTAAACTGCTATAATGGTTCCCTGTATTTAAAATTGCTGATGGGTTATCAAGTGATGACCATCAGGGAATTAAATGGAATAAAAAATATGTTTGTGGGATTGTATAAGTAAATTGGGATGGTATCTTGTATCTTAATAGCAGAGCAGTATTTCTATTAGTTCAAATGTAATATTATAAATAAATCAATTATTATCTTGTAAGTTACATCTCCAAATAATAAAAGCAATATATTAGTTGGCTTTAACTTACTATTATGTTTTAATGACAACATATGGCTTTTGAAAAGTGTTTCATCATTTGCATCGTATTGATAAAAAACAACTTATTATATTAAAATTGGTTTCAGATTCTTACCACAATAAATTTAAAGCTATTGGAAAATAAAAGACAGTTACTCATACAGCCTACTTACTTCGTCGATATAGAAAATTGCATATAGTCAGATTATTAAAACTTCTTTAAGTCGATGAAATTTCTATTTCTTTTGCTAAATGACTTTTATTTGTATATTCTGACCAATCTGCTACCTATAGCTATAATTCAAATATTTTATCATGTTATCATATATCATGCATACAGCAAATTATTGAAGAAGACTATAAACTATCTATTAAGAAATGAAAACCGCAAAGATCTGCAGGTTTAGATGGAGTGCCTCCGTATGTTTCAAAAGGTTGTTCCGAATGTCTCAAAAAACCTTTCATTTACCTATATATAATTTAATTTTAAATCGTAACAAATCTCCTAAGCTGTGGAAAATTTCAATACATAAATCAAATGATAAATCAAATATTGAAAACTATAAACCTATTACAGAGGTCTACGCTATTTCTACCAGAAACCAGGTTAATTAATCGGAATATCGACAATGTTGTCTTATGAATGGCAATATAGGGAATTTCATGAATTCTGGTATTTTTCGGATGGATATTAAAACATAACAGGGGCAACAAATAACAATAATAAGAGTTTAGTAATGTGTATCCAAACAAGAGCGCATCGATTCTATAGTATATTAATTTTAAACTCCTTACGTAAATGAATACTTCGAATGAAGTTGAAATTTGGAGATCTGTTATATTTTTTAAAATAAAGAAATCTTACAAAGATGTAACAAGTTTTTATGTACTTTTTCTATATTTACTGTATACCTATATCTCAGGTTGTGAATGCCATAACAGCGAAGCAAATCAAGTTTAGGTCTGACTAAATTATTGTATACCTAATGATATAATTAAACTAATGTTACAAAGCCTGACGCTATATAGGCTGAGAAGATATTTTCAATGTGCATTTTGTATGAAATTTGAATCCTTGACATAACCTATTCTACTTAACTCAATATTGTTCATTTTATATGGATAATATATTATTTGTTCATTGCAGGTAATAGCTGTATTATAGCATTTCTGAATATTAAAGTTAAGTGTGTTGACATAACTTCATTCAAATGCCGCAGTAATATCACTTTGGAGAGATATAAATTCATCGAAACATTCGATATGCTCGTGAAATTTCAGGTCAACTGCAAACATCAAACAATTTGAATGCATTTTGTATTACATTTGTTAAGTCATTTATAAAAAATAAGAATGGGAGCGGTCCCAAGTTAGATCCTTGAGGAACACTTCAGTTTGATAAATATTCATAACAAAAAACACTGAAGATATGTTATTAATGCGATAACAGAATCCACAAACTTATATATACAAAGCTTATTTAGTAATACATCATGGTTATCTGGCCTCCAAAATGTAATGAATAAAAGTTAGTAAATTAGTAGATACCGAACGTTTTCAAATAAATCTATGCTGTATTGGGCTAACGATACTACTAAAATGATTCCATAGCAAAGAATACAGTATTTGTTCAAAAACTTTAGCAGCAGCAGGAAGGACTGCAATAATAGCCCTTAAGGCTTATTTTTAAAAGTTGACAATTTATAAATACCTTGCATGTGTACTAGGTATTCACCCGATGTATATTTATAATAATTTTGATAATGTAAATGCTTCTGTTGTTTTCTTCATGCTGTTGTGTACAATTATTATATTTTTTGATTCTCGTTACTTGTAATTAGGCATTGAAACCTGTTTGGAAGCAATAAATAAGTAAACATATTTAGATAAACTTCCTTATTAGTTTTATTACTGAATAATTTATTTACAACGATGGCCACCGCAATAATATTTCAAAGAACTATGCAGGATACCAAATTATGACTAAGACATCATATCTCATTTGAAGTGAAACGTTTATTTTCGACCTTTACCCAAACTAGCTAGAGACCGCACTAGTCTAGGTCGTAAAGTAGTTAAAAATCCACCTCTAACATTACTGTTTCCGACGGTTTGTTCGACTGACTCAGTGATCAGTTCCATTACAAATCAACTCCCCTGAATCGGACCGGATTGTTTGAGATATCTTAATGTGGTTAATGCATAAAGGTAATATCAATAACTTACCTATAATGATTATAGCTTTTTGGAAAAGATTTGTTTACCGCCGGGTTCCTTTGCAATTCTTAGAAAGGCTCGTGAGAATGACGATGTGCTTAAAAGGATGTCAATATTTTTATTAAAACATTGTTTATGTACATCCTTAGGAAGAATAACTATAAACAGTTTCTTACTTAGTTTATAACGTAAAATATCAGGAGTAAAAGAAATCGTAATTTATTAGATTCCCTTTATATATTTTTAAATCGTATCAAAATTTTGGTAAGAACAAATTATAAAAATAACTAATAATTATTATTGTTGTCTTCTCTTGAGCAAGATATATATTTAATGCATCTTTAAAACATAGTGATAAATATTAAAATATTTATTTATATAGGTATTGTTTATTTATTTTAGCAGACACCACTCCTCAAAAGGTTATCCATTTACAAGGTTGGACACACAAAAATTATTTTTTTTTTGCTGTATTGTAAAGATTTGTGGTTGAATTTTCGGGTTCCCACAGTTTCAAAAGTGAACTTAAGTATTGAATATTTTCATTAAAACAGGTATGACTTTTTTTGCAGTAAATTTAAGTAGATTAATTTTTATTGTAGATCATTATTGAATACACTAAGGATTTGTTCATTAGTACATCTAGATATTTAGTATCAAAGAACATACATGTTTACAACACAGTAAAACATTTACAAAAGCTAATAATACCGAATAGATAGGTAGATATTGTCGGTGTAATTCAGTGCTGGTCGGAGCTTTAGTCTGCAGAGTAGTTAGTTTCACACACAAAAATAAAAGTAATAAAACTTTGTAGGATATAGAAAAATAAATAAAACTAGTATAGTACTTATTTAGAAGTAGAAGTAATTTATTTGACTGCAGAATATACAGCTTTATACAACATAAAATACTGAATATTATAAACCCATCAGGTGCATATACAATAATTTACAAAAAATAAATCACCAGCAGCATTGACGTTAAGGTGATACTAAGTATATAATATCACGAGGTCTAACATAGATAAAAATGGCATCATTAATGGTCATATTAGTATAACATCAAAACAAACATCAAGTAACTTACATTAAAAATTGAGCATGTATTAGCATAATTACACATTCGAAACAGAGTTGACTGTTCTTGTGGAATGAATGAAATAGCATGTCTTTAAGTTTACCTGGAGGCGTACAAATTGATATTTACTTGACCATTAATGACCTATAAGAATATTACTTCAGAGATACTTCTGTGTTTTGCAAAAGAGATGAAACCACACAGTGATACAGCAGCAGATGTTCACTCACCATTCTTTAAAAATTAAAATATTTGAGAAAAAGCATGTAGTCTATAGAAATATATCAATTTTAATACATATTTTTTTCATACATTTTCAGGTATTAACAATATTGTGTGAAACTAACTACTCAGTGGTTGGAGCTTTTGTCCACTGAGTAGTTAGTTTCACACATTATTGTTAATACCTGAAAATATATGAAAAAACTATACATAAAAGGTAAAATTTTTTTATAAATTTTTATTTATTTTACTAGGTCGTTATGATATTCAGTGACAGTTAATCAGTGTGACATTGTCGATATTTCATTCTGACATTCAATTTCAAATAATTTTAATTTATTGGTATAATAATCTTTATAGTTAGATATTTGACTGAAGTTAAAGGAGGCCACCTCACCTGATGAAGCAATCCTAAAAATGCAGAAATAGGTCAGATCTCATCTATTGTGGTTGAATTTCGAGTTCCCACTCCAGAGGTTAGTAAATATATTAAATTCTTTAGATAATTATTGAATAGAGTTTTGTCTGTGGATGTTCATTAGCATACCTAGATGTTTGGTATCAGAGAACATACATATGACTTCATTGATAGGAATTGTAGGAGATTTGATACATATTAGCTTAAAATACCTTTCTTAAACAGTAAAAAAATTTAATATATATATTAAAAATAAAATAATCAAGTTTTGATTTGACATAAACAGAAAGTAGTATAATTAAGTTTAATTAAAAAAAGGCGAGAATTTATTATGAAACCTAAAGTTTTCAAACAGTCATCTAAAATAATATGAATGCCGAGAGCAAGTTTAGTCTCAAAGGTATCTAAGATCACGAACCGAATTAATTAGATGAAGTGCCAAGGTTTTAATTAAAAATAATATTATTTTGATTTAAAGGTAGTCCTTGTACCAGATATTTATGGTGTTAAGAGTATACTGCAAAGCCATTCATATAAACGAGGCAGTCAGTGCCAACATTACAGAGATATCAATAATGAAAAAAAAAAAAAAAATATGAGAAAACAAAAATTCGCATGTTGAAATATTTCCGTTTTGATTTGATACTTTTCTATTTTCTTGTTACTTTTATTACACAGATTGTCCGTTAAAAATCATTAAAATTTCAGGGTTGTGTTTCTCGGACTATATAGCGATTTAATAAAATTATGTTCTATCATAAGCGCTAATAATTGTCCTAAACTTTTGTGTGATTGGAAATGTGCAAATAACGGACTAAATTAATTAATTTGAATCTATTGTACAACCTTTCAATTCAGGGCGTGTAAGATAATATTGAAAAATGAAATTTTCCTTGTAATTTGTTTATAACCAACAAATTTGGTTTAAATTTGACACAGATACGTTTTTGAGAATAAAATGTGAACAAAAATGCCAAAGAATGACTTTAACTGTTGCTAGAGAAATTGAATTGAATTGAAATGCTCTGGAGTTATTAATTTTTGGCTATACCATACAGGCCGTTCACTGCAGTAGAGATGTTTCAAGTGTAATTCAATGCTGATCGGAGCATTAGTCCCTAGAGTTCCAGTTCCTGGAATTTGTCAGTATTATATGTGCCCTAGTAATATTTTCATGTCTTTTTGAAACACCCTGTATATCCATACAAAATACCCCTCGCCCGTCGCCACTACTTTTGAATATTCCAATTCTATGATATGTAATTCTGTTATCTATGCTATAATTGTTACTTACCTGCTTCATGTTATTATTTTACCCAATACTTATTTACACTTTTCGGCATCAAATCCCTACTAATTTATTTATTCCTTTATTTATTAATCAGTAAGGGAATACTCAACAGGCAAAGTAGCCTAAAAGTGTTCCAGAAAAGAGGTTACAAAAAATTAAATAATTTGGTGTACAATGTTGGAAATAGAAAAAAAATATCAGCACTACAAAAATGTATCACTAGTACACTTATCAAGTAAGGGGAATAAAGAGCTACATTATATTAGAAGAAATTGGGAGGTTCATAAAAATTAGATAAAAGTAAGGGCGAGTGTACACAGCTATGGAGCACTTTATACAGGTACTTACATGAAGTCACTCAATTCTCGTCTATTATTTAAAACATTATATTAAATTGCTTTTTGATGACTGCTATAGGATTAATGTTATATTTTCATTGACTTTGCACTCTTCGAATTTAAGACATTTGTTTTGAATTCTAGAAATGTAAATGTTATACTGAGGGGACCAAATTACAGAAGCAAAACTTAATTTACTTTGCACACATGCGAAATACAATGTTTTCAATGCCTTAGGTGACTTAAAAGATCTGCTATTTCTTATAATAAAACCCAACATTCTACTGCTTTTTACAATAACATAATCAATGTGTGTGTTAAATAACATTATACTATCAAACATTATACGTAAATCTTGGTTACATAAACTTGTTTCAGATTAATTTGATTAAAATTATAGTCATATGAGTATTTATTAATGCTCCTATTAAAAGTATTGAATAAGCATTTTTCTGTATTAAGAAACAGCTTATTCACATTCCAATATGCAAAAAATCTATCAAGATCGGTTTGGACAAGTAAACAATTAGATAAATTACATATTTATTTCAAAGAATATCTTTATGCCATTAAGGTAGGGAGGAGCAGTGGTCGCAAGTGTGAACCTTGGGGCATTTCAGAAGTAGTTACATAAAGAACTGAATGAAATCAAGTTAATGATACAATTAGTGATCTGTTGAACAGATAGGATGAAAACCAACGACCAGATAAACCCAATGAAGTGCTGGCTCCGATATGTTGACGACACCTTTATCATCTGGCCTCATGGACGCAAAACCGTAGAAAACTTCTTGGATCACATCAATGGGATACATCCAGATATACAGTTCACTATGGAAGTAGAGAAAATGCCGCTCTCTCCTTCTTGGATGTGTTGGTTGAGAGAAAACTAGATGGCACTTTAGGACATCGAGTATATAGAAGCCAACTCACACTGACATATATTTAAATGCTGAGTCTCACCACCATCCAGCTCAGAAGCAGGGAATCATAGATACCTTGATTCATCGAGCCCGGATTATTAGTGAACCCAGACACTTGGAGGAGGAACTGGAACACCTACGCATGGCCCTAAAAGGAAATGGCTACACGAAAAGAAATATTGAACGAGCCATCAGGAAAAGACATACGCCCAAGGAGAAAAAGGAGTACCTAGCGACGACATATCTACCTTACGTGGAAGGATGTACAGATAAAATCGGACGTCTTTTGAAGAAAAGACATATCAACACAGTATTCAGCACTGTGAAAAAGTGGCGGCAGCTTTTCCGAAGACCTGCAACGACCATTTCCAGGGCCCCGGTGTGTACAGCATCCCCTGCCAATGTGGAAAGGTTTATATAGGACAGACAGGAAGGCACATCAACACAAGGTTATAGGAACACAAGATTCACCTAAAAAATAACAACTGGTAAAACTCGGCAGTATCAAAGCATAGAGCGGACACGGGACACACGGTAGAGCAATTTGGAGCCAGCTTGCTAGTATGAGAGAGAAGTTTTTGGCCCCGACTATACAGAGAAGCTATAGAAATTCACGGATCTGCCCGGTATTTGGAAACGATTCATCCGTGAAAGCAATCCACCGGAACATCATGGATCAGTGACCAACCCACCAGGACATCATGGATCAGTAACAACCACACCGGAACATCATGGATCAGTGACCACCCCTGATATAAATAGTGCGATGACCACCTGTCCAATGAAGTTATTTTGGTTTATGTATCCAACAACTTTGTTGATAAACTTATTTGCTACATCATAAAATTTTTTCAAAATTCAACATTAAAATAATAATTATTTTACTAATAAATACGTTTCAATTTACACAATGCTATTTTTATTGTGTATGTATTAATGTATGTGTATTTATTTCTGAAACATCGACAGAGAGAAGCGCATATAAGTACCTGTAGCTGAATTGATGTATGCTTTTGTCTTTCAGCGACAGGAAGCAGACTGTGAAATCCTTTCTAAGAGCGCCTACGACGGCTTAAGCTGTTTTCATAAACAAATTGAGCTTTCTTTGTTTCCATCTGTTTCAGACAATGAGTGCCATTTAAAGTCGTGCCGAGTATGAAAAGGACTTGATATGTAAATTAATCCGTTGTACGTAAAAGGAATTTATATTAAGGTCTCCATATTCATCATATTATTCAGAAAATTTAGGAATTTTATGAGATATTAAATATTTCCAGTAAATTTTAGAAATAAAGGTCAAGCCGGAGCTTCTAGCCGTCGAGCATATTAAGCCATTCCAAGTGACTGAAAGGCCAAACTAAATGTGAATGGTATTGTTGAATAGGTATTTGAAATTTAGATTTTCCGGTTCAATTTGCTGCCATTCAAGTTGCTTTTATTCTAAAATATTTTTAATTTCGTGTATTTTGTGCGCTGAATATTAATTCTAGATGAGGTCACAATGAATTTAATCAATGTACCAATAACTTTTAATGGATATGGAATTTTACCGAATGAACTGAAAATTTGTTACGTGGGGTTTCTGGGAATGCTAAATGCTCTGGAGTTATTAATTTTGGCTATATCATACAGGCCGTTCACCGCAGTACTGCGCGGGAACATTTAAGATCCTAACTTTTTAGGCTAATTTTTTTGTCCCTTTTATTACTTGGTGTTATGGAATTTTTTTTTTTTAAACAATAAAGGTGCCCTCTAGATTTTGTACAGAGTATAAGCAAGGTTTGGTGAAGTTGAGCTTCGACAAAACCTAAGTGACTCCCGTTTTGTAAATAGACTAAGTACGTGGAAGAAATGTATGACCATGAGCAATGGCTAACCTTGAATTCACATACGTTGCTGTATCTTCAGATGGATCCAGGAATAACAGCTGTTGGAATATGAAGGCGATTGTATGATAAAAACTATGGCCTCAACCCTAAAATAATTCTATAGCTAAATATACAAGTTGTAAGATCAACATTTGTATATTGTAATAGCCAAAGGCGCTACAGACTAACTTGTCTGAGTATTACAAGAACCACGAGAAGTATACCGTGCTTGAGACATCTTGTTGAATTTATCGCCATTGAACATCTTCATTGAAAGAGAAACTAGGTATCTTCCTTCATATTACAATAAGGACATTTATTAGTTGCTTAAAGTAGGACAACCTGTATGATAACTTAAAGGCACATTCGATTTTAGAATTGCTAACCGGTGCCGATGTGTAGTTTCAAAAAAAGTTTAAGACAATAATACCAGAAATGAAGTATTGGAATTAGGAACTTTCTGTCACTCTAATCTGATACAAGGACCATCAGGTGTAGATACGCTCCTGAGAATAGGTATATACAGAACTAAAGAAAATATTGAAGTGTCCTTCAGTGTAGGTGTAGAATATATGTCAATTTTGCAGACGGAAATAATGACCATTGAATTAATAGAGAGGAAAAATGAAAACCAACGACTTGTTGACAGTCAAGCTAAGAACAATCAGCTCGTATCAAATCAAATCCAGTTTAGTACAGAGTTGCTTAAATGCTTTGGCAAGACTAGGAAGTCCCTAACTTGGATACTGGATATATGCGTCATCTACTGCCTTGAGGTTTAAATATTCCCTCGGGCAATCAAATACAAATGAGTGGAAGATAAGTTCCAAAAATAATTAACCATGGATAGAGGCAAGGTTAGAAATTCTTCAAAGCACCAAAATAATCCTGCTAAATACAAACCTGAAGTCAATAAGAACCACACTAATAGATGAACACTGCAGACTCGGAAAAGATCTAAGTGAGATTGGTCTGTAATTTCTGCTAGATGATAGGAGAGTTGGCAGCTACGCATGCTAGAACTGTCTAAATCCAGAATAGAGACTGATCGCAGAGGAAGAGAATGTTGTATCTACTTTGTACAATTACAATTTGCAATCGAAAATAACGTCAATGTACTAAATTATTATGGTCTTTTCCACTGACAAGTTTTCTATCTGGATATTCAGTTGATTAAATACAGTACACATAAGATTTTAATAAGTTTTAGCTTTGTCGGTCCTGTTTAAGTTCGCTGTATTTGAGCCAATCTTATTATCTTCATTTGACTACAGAAATACAAGTAGGTAATGGAGAACAGTATAAGTAGGTTCTAATTTACCTTATTTTATATTATTGTTTTTTCGATTAGTTTGCAAGTTGAACAACATAACTGTGATATATGCAAGAATTTTGGTTCACTCTGTCATCGAAAACTTGTTTCAAGTGACATTACATACGATGCTAAACTATGTCTTGTCGACTGTGGCAGGTTTTGGACTAGTCTGTAATACAAATTCAGCATATTATAAAATAGAGAGTGAGCCGAAGAATCCAGATTTGAAAGCCGAAAGCCGATATCGAATAAATTTTATTGTGCATCCAAAATTCATAAGAGAGGAATTACCATTAACACGGAATCGAAGTAGACAACAGCGTCTTTTGATGTTTTTAAGAGTCTAAAATTGCTGTTTTAAGCTTGTTAGGGTGGTATTTAGAATTGATCTGGTGTCCGGACGTTTTTGCTTGGACCGATCGCCGATGTCGATTGGAGATTAGATAGTGGAACAATGCCTGGATTTATTAGGTCTACTTTATCGACTGCGCGCTGTTTGTTTTAATTGGACCGATCGGAATGCATTCTCGACGGTAGTTCGGGGTTGCTGCGAGCTGCTGAACGGGGAATAGGACCATTTTATTATACGCTAATTGTTTATTAAAAATAAAATTAGTACCATCTGTTGACGGAAATCTTTCAATTATATTGTTAGTTTTGTAGTTTTTCTTTCGAGGTTTTCATCAAGAATTATAGACTTAGTAACAAATTAAAAGATTAACGAACTACATTAAATTTTGTATAACATTAAATGTGCTTGATCATTTGAAGTCGTCATCATCACCATCATCGTTTTTTACCCAAATTTGAGAAAATTTTATAACCAGCATAATTATTTGTTTTAGTTAATTTATTTGGAAGTAATTTTTATTCATAACCAAATTCAATTAGTTTGGATATTGGGCACTTAATAAAATAAATAATAATTTAATTTACAGTGAACTGTGAGCTAATTTGCTGCGAAAATTAATAGGAATCAATATTTTCAATTTAAAATCTATTTAACTATATGCATAATAATAATTATTAACCTTTCTTTAAAAATGGTATAGATAGAATAACAAAAGTGCATTATTTGTAAATACTTTGTACATAAGTATACACTACAAAAAGTTTGTATGTAGATTTTCCAGTATGTATATATTTCAGAACGTGTAAAATTTGTCTGTTAAAAGTTTCACACATTCTGCTTTTATACATTTTTCCCAAAATGTGTTAAATTTCGGAAACAATAATCTGTTACGAATACCTTTCCTATGTCAACTTAACATATTTCTGTGTTATATATTTCCTGATATTCCTGATTTACTCTGTGGCAGTCCCAACACACAACACGTCATTTTAGTCATATTTCTTTATTATGTCGAGTTATTTCTGATTTGCGGTATTAAAATAAAGAATACTTAAATTGAGGTTTGATCAAAGAACATGGTATGTACCTAACTATAATAAGTTTTGCTGGTGATTGCCATAAAGTTAAAACTTCTCGGGACTGTTATAATTCCAAAAATATTAAGAATACTATCCCTTCATTTTGTTTTTCCTGATTTTAGAGAAAGAATATGCTTAGATTACTATGAGTCATTTTTGTAAACATTTATTATGTACACTGTAAAAAAATAATTACACATTTTAACACAATATTGCGTCCACACGGGATTGTGTATATTTTTACACATTTCTCTTTATTTAGCAGAGATAGGTTTAACGCAATCCACTGTGCTGATACAACAAATGTTTTATGAAATGTTTTTACATTTAAGTGTCATGTTTACTAATGAAAAGTATAAAATTTACATATTAAAATGTTAGTTTTATTGTATACATACATTATATATTATATTATATATTACAGAAATAGAGTTAAAGTCATAAGAAACTAACAGAAAATTTACTTATAACTATTGAAACAATATAACTCAGCTTAAATGAAAAGGAACATGTGCGTTAAACTTGTAACACACTGCTACATACAGAGAAATGTGGAAAGTTACACACAACTTCGTGTGGACTTCGATTAATACCTTATTGTGTCCTTTTGTGTTAAAATGTATAATTCTACAATGTAGTAAAGGTATCCAATAATTTTTTTTTTAGTTTAATTATAAATGCGTTTCTGACTTAAAATATTAAGTTGTAGTTGCCCTGCTGAATTCAAATATACTGCTACTAAAAGTTATTAAATCTGTGATGAAGCCTTTACCATAATTTAGCTCTTTCAAGTGCATGTGTAAATTTGATGACTTAACACGCAGTGTATATGATTTTATGTGACAGGTAATAAATCATTTTTTGCATGATACCAGAGAACAGTTATAAGGTTATTATGCAAATAGACTACTTACCCTGAACAAGCAAACAAAAATGTTCACGCGGAAATTTGTGGAAAGAAGAATAAGAGTAGTCACAATAAAATTGTTTTATTTTTATTAGCAATTTTTCAATGTTGCTGAAAAGCAGTGTCAGTAAAAAACTAAAAGAAATTATGTTTTGCTCTTCCTAATGCATCCACCATGAAACTTGCTCATTTTCTGTGAATATAATATTGCATAAATAATGTCAATAAGCACTATTTCATAACTATTTATATTTAAAGACATGCTCATATCTTACCTAAAAATGATGAATGGCCTAAAATTAGTAACCTGTTTGTATGGTCATATTATCCGGCTAGGTTTTGACGAGGTGTATAATGAAATCATAAGTCATAGGAATTACGTGATCTAAATGCTGAACTATGTTGTGATGTTAATGTCATCTCAAGAATTTGACAAAATTGTTGGAGCTAGTTCTTATGTAAATTAGTAAACCAGTCTGTCGGGCTTCCCATTGTGCCTATATTATTTTTTTTGTCTACCTGTCCAATGGTAATAAAACATATATTATTGAAAATTAGTATAATCTATATAGTGTCATTGAAAGTAGAGTTCCTCTTTTGTTAATTGATAAATGGAACATTAAAAAATATAACAATAATAAAACTAGAAAATTATATCAAAAGATACAGGAAATGTTCAAAGTTCACTCAACGTATCTTGTTGACGTTTTGAGAATTATTTTTCTAATTGAGTCCGGTATTATTATTTGTTGCCTTATACCCAAGTTAAAATCGCAAACATTTAAATCAATATGCAACATTTTGTAGCTGACCATTCCACAAAATCTCATTTTCCAGTTTATCGGTTAGGGAATATTGCTCCATCCTGCCTGGAATCAGATGGCGTCACTAGGCATATCTGGATCTTCTGGATTTGGATATAGAATTGGGTACTAAAACTGGAACAAAGTAATCAATATTGTCTGAAGCTATTTATTTGTGGCATAATTTTAGTTTTTCTTTAGATTTATTGTGTTTTTGCCACACTTCTGAAATAATAATAAAGATCAATCAATTTTAAACTGTCAAACTTGACATACGTTTACAAATTTTTACTACGATTTTGAGAACGAAAACAGAGATTTTTTCGAAACGTCAATAATACGGAAGTGCACGATAGTGATGTGATTTTTGTTATTTTTTACTTATCTACTTTTTTCAGTGTGAGATTTTTTGGTTAGGCAAACTTAGTTTCAAAAATAACCCTTGACTGTTCCGTTTGGTGCAAGGGCTTATTTAATTAATCTTTTTTATTTTTTCAGAAGTGTGGCAAAAACCCAATAAAACTAAAGAAAAAGGTAATCAATCTTTGAAAAGTTCTGAGTATCATTGTCCAGAAAAAGTATCTAAAAAGGCGGGTCTCACGACACAATCATTCCTCAAATAAATCAAATTATAACTAAACTCACTGCATATAAACTATAGATACATAGCACAACAACATTTGACAAATGCCAAGCCGATTTGTTGTTTTTGAAGTGTTTATATCCATGTCAAATTTTATAACATTACAGGTATGACGAACACTGCTCAAATAGTAGACATTTGTAAATATCTTCAAAAATAGTAATCGCAATAAAAATATGCATCAAAATAACTGAACATCGATATATAATAATAATAATAATATCTCTACCCCTCATTCTAATCACAGGATTAGCCCAGAAGTCGGAGACTTGTGCGGGAGAGGGCGGCATATTATTATTAAGCAGGCCGCATTTGCGCCCAGGAACGACTTACGTTGGTAGGCCCTAACCACTATTCAGTGCAGGAATGAGGAAAACCTGGAAAACCTCATTAATTAGGGGGGTAGTCAACTATCAACCGGCATCAATCTCTCACATTGACCCAAGCTAACATTATTCCACCCTACCATACCCACAGAGAGGGTGCCAATCCTCTCTATGAATATAGCTTATATACGGTCTACCGGCAGCTGGACTCGAACCAACTCCGTCTAGTCACCTCGATTCAAGTACTAACGCCTTAAACCGCGCGACCACTGACCGATAAAAAAAAATATAAATATAAATAAAATATAAATGTGTCATTTAAAAAAAAAGTTGAATGTCACCCAACTGACAGTTTTTCCATCCATTTAAGAATATATAGTTAACTTCAAAAATAACCGACATGTTCGCCTGGGGAAATTCAACCTGCATATGACACTAGTGAGGTAAAGTGCACTTTTGCGCATGATTGTTGTTACATTATACAGTAGCTGAGTCATACATTGAGCAGGGTTTGGATATCAACAAGAAAATAGTCCATAGCATTCTCAAAGCATCAAACCCTTCATCAGAACTTCAAGAGAACAATGCTGAAGCACGTAGTATGTCAACAGCAACAGTATGTTCCGTGATTGCAGAAGCAACTAGCAGCTATTCCCTCACCATTGACGTTACAAGCTAATTCTGTAGCACATACTTTGTCAACACTGAATTTCACGACTGATAACATTTTAGAACTGCTATTGACTCAACACTGAATTTACAATATTGTCTAAAGCTATTTATTTGTGGCATAGTTTTAGTTTTTTGTTATTTTTTTTTACTTATATGTTTTTTTCAGTGTGAGATTTTTTTGTTAGGCAAACATAGTTTCAAAAATAACCCTTGACTGTTCCGTTTGGCCCAAGGGCTTATTTAATTAATCTCTATTATTTTTCAGAAGTGTGGCAAAACCCAAAAAACTAAAGAAAAACTGAATTTACAAAATGCGACAAATTGTACACTTAATTTTAATGTTTTTCATTAACGTATTCTATTAATTTAAATAACTATACTGGTAATTAAATTAAACTGTTTCGCCAGATTAGAATTGTGATGATGATAATTCGAAAAATATTGTACCTAACACGTACGGAAAGTGTGTTTTCCGCACTCGATTGCTGAACTGCAATCAACGTGCGGAAAAGTATCATTTCCCGCATTTGTTAGGTAAATAAATATTTCAGTTACTAAATTTTATTAAGACTTTTTTCAAACATTTTTCGTTTCTCTGTCTTAAAGCATTCAAAAAGGATGCATCATTCTATAGGATGTATCTAATACATCATTAAAATAAGACCGTAGATAGGTACAGAGTCCTAAGAAAACTGTTGCCTTAATTTTAATATGGTTTTCATTGTCCCCGTTTTTTTTTTTGTGAAAATGCTCTTAATAAGGAGCCTTGTCAAATTACACAGCGCTCGGAGCACTTTCAAGTATTTCGCTAAAAAGGAGTGCCTTATTATAACACAATGAAAAAGCTGAAAAGTAAATGCAAAGTAGTCTCGGTGCAATACGCCTGTTGGCACTTATAATATTTTAGTAAACCAAATTAATGCAAAATATAGCAGCGCTGCATACTGTAAACATTTTAGCCGGTTTGTGTTCCGAGAAATATTTTAAAGTTTAATAAGACCCAAGTAAAGTTTATCGTTCACACCTTGAATTTAAAGCAGCGGACTGTTTGAAATATCAGGACATAAAAGGACGTGGCAATATAAGTCACATAAGTGGTCGTCCACTTTTATTTGTTATTCTTGTTCTAAAGATTGCTTTTAGAGAATGAACTAAGGAACTTTAAATGAAATTTTATATTTGTACGGAAATAAAAAGTATATTTGCGTAAAGGTAAATGATACCTAGTAGGTATGGAGCATACAATACTGCAACTTATATATCATTATAAGGGATGATTAAGAACTTATTAAAAGAGGGAACTCTTACAAATACATCGAAAATGATGATAGAAATACACTTTTGCACGACACTGGAAACTGGTCTACTGTAAAATCTTGCGCAAGGCAAAACATGCAGTGATCGGCAAGGTGTAAAAAAGCAGATAAAAACTTGAAACGATTTTCCATGGAAAGATATAAATACAATTTTATAACACCTATTTTATATCAACAAATTTAACGAATTTTGCCGCTGTTGTTATTACTAATTAATTTGTGATTTAATAAAATAATTTGATATACCTGATGTTGCAACTGTTCAAATTTTTGTCCACCGACGTGTACACAGATTTGGGCCCGCATTATTAAGTTTCTATAAACTAATGCAAATGTTCTTGGTTCCTGTCTGTTTTGAACTTGTAAGTTATTCTTACGTTCCCGTAAATTATCATTAGTTCCCACTTCAGTGCGATACTCTTCATTTTTTAAATATCCCCACAAAAAGAAGTCCAAAGGATATCATGTTGGCCATAGTACCGGTTCTCTTCATTCAATCCATCGTACCCCTTGAACTTCATTAAAGTACTCCCAAACATTTTGTCGTAAGGAGGAGCATCATCGTGCAAGAACCACATTCGAAGTCGGAAAGCTAACACCACATCATCCAGAAGTTCAGGCAAATCATTTCGAAGAAACTTAAGATACTGGACCCCATCCATTCGATCCATTTGATTTTCGAGCAAATCTGTTTATTTAAATTTATATACGAGTACTGATAGAGTACAAACTTTGCTACTTGAAATTAATCCAGAAATATAGTTTGCGAAAGCAATTTTGTAGACGTATTTACTTGTATGTTTTTAATGCAAAGCTGTACCTACTTTATTGAAGCTACTGTAACTTATTAGGCTGTTACGCTGGCCAGTTGATCATTCTCATTCAGAGAATTACATATGCACTGTCCTAGCTGTAGGTATATATCTTTTAACTGCTCTTGATATTATCAGGGTAGTCTTTGTGGAGTCAGCCCCATTTTAAAATACTCCCTGGGCCAGCCTATATATTGGTTTCTATTTCTATTATTGCTACTAAGGCTGCTACTGAAGAAATCGCCCCTCAGGTAATTTTAGTTGTCTGTTACTAGTCATACTCCACTACATATAAAAAAAATTTAAATGCTCTGGATTTCAAAACCTAAGCCACTTAGGAATAAACTTGATATAATTGTTTTCACAAGTCACTTGAAAAAGTCTCTCTGTCAGTTTTTCAGTTTACTTAGAAAACACGCTGTATATGTGCAGTGTCCATGGATCTATGCTCATGAAGAAAACACTTTTAAATTATTTTTGAGAAAAATCATTGTCCATCATAATGTCGCTTGACAAAATAGTAATAATATTGCCATAGAGCAATTTATTTTCAAAAATGAAATTGTTTTTCTTTAGTTTAATTGAGTATTTGGCTACACTTATAGAATAATAAAGATTAATTGAATAAACCCTTGTGTCAAAAGAACGAGTCAAGGGTTATTTGTAAAAATAAGTTTGCCTAACCAAATGAAACTCACACTGAAAAAGCAAATAAGTAAAAAAAATAACAAAAATTACATCACCATCGCGCACTTCCGTATTTTTTGACGTTTCGAAAAACTCTCTGTTGTCTTTCTCAAACATTGCAAATGTAGATATTAAACTAAGTCAAGTTGGACAGTTTAAAATTTGTTTATCTGCTTCCATGGAGTCGTTAAATGATTTTAATTTTATTGTTACTTACTTCTTCTTGATACAACTGTAGGCAACAATGATCAATGTTTACTGAACAGTTTGGCACACACTTATCTTCCTTCAACAAAATAATTTGGGTATCTTTAAATTTTCTTTTTATTACATTTTATTCCCAAGCGTGTTCGCAAATTTTAGATTTTCCAAATTCCCGTTTATTATATAATTTTTATGCTCCTCAACTCCAACATTCATACTCGTAAGTCGAGACGCTTCTCCAATATAATACTTATTGCGTTCACAAAGCATGCTGTAGATGCTTTGAATTTTGTATTATTTTTAACGTGTTTTCGATAAGGATCGTAAAGTATTAGTTGTCTCAAAAACTATTCTAATATCAAATTTGTATGGAATTTTTATTGTGTGATTAGTTTCTTATTTGTCTTAAAGTATTTGTTTTATATTTAATATTCTTTAATATTCTATCAACAAAATTTAGGGGGTAATCATTATTTATTAAAACATTTTTAATAAATTTTAGTTCGTTGTTAAAAATTTTGTCAAAAAAACATTTAACAATTTTTTTTAATATCAATGTGATGGGAACATCTAAAATATAAATATATGTTGGTATGAGTTAGTTTTTTATAAACACTTGTTTCTACCGCTTTTTTTTTAAATTCATTTAATTCTGCAATAGTAAAAGGCCAAATTGCAAAAACATCATCTACATATCTCCACCAGAAATTGTTATAATTTTAAGTTTAGAAAAAATTGCTATAATATACATGTTATTTGTTATTAAAATTACGGAATAATTTCTATACTATACGTGGAATTGTTTTTAACTAAGACGTTTCCAGTTACTTTATTTTTATATTTATTCTTACGTCATGAATATGAAGATTCAAAAAATTGCTAATCATCAAAATACTATCTTAGCAAATTTGCCATCTCGAGGAATCACTTTAAAATTCAATACTGTATTTTTCCCTTCCTTATATTTCAAAATTACAATTAACATTCACCTATATTTAACTGTCTGTCTGAAAGCATTCAAACAATAAAGTAATTATAACATTACATATTCTTATTGTCATTATTAAAGCAACGAAAAGGAACATCATCATTTTTTATTCGTAGGACCAATTATTGCAATAATTTTTTTCATCCTAAAAGGGTTCCTCTTCCATAAACCTGCGACATGATTGCGATTGGTTTAATCAGCTTACACGTAACTGGTCGCCGCGTTTAAGGTCATTTTAAGAAGTCTTGTCCTGCCAAATAAGGTCCCAGGAATGACGACGGTCTCAGTGGCCGGCAAAGAAGTGTCTGATATAAATTAGGTTAGGTTTGGACGTTTGGTCTCGGATGATCGTAAATATGTCGCCTAAAGCTAAAACACCACCTCCCGCGACTACTCTAAAAAGAAAAAAGAAGCGCCGTGAATAGAAAGGTTTTAAGTAGAAGAGTTATTGTCGTTGTAGGGTTTACGTGAACGTTTTTATAATAGAAGACGTTTGAGAGAAGGACAGGCGTCTTTCTTTCCACATTTTGTAGGGTTTCAAGCCAATGCCCCCTATACTACAGAGTGATTCACAATTTATTTAAAAAAGTTTAGGAACAGATGTGTCATGAAAAATGGAGTCAATATTATAAAAAAAATCTTTTTGTAAAATCATTATAGTTTATGAATAAAAATACTGAAGTTGTACTATTTCCAACCTTTACATTGCTGGACTACTGTAGTCTTTATCCAGGCGATTCCGAATATTAAAAACCGATTGCTTATAATAGGTATTAATGTGATGCCAGTATTTACAGTAGTGTGGCTTGCGTGTATAGCAACTCGGAGTTGATTGATATCGCTTTAATTTATGGTGATGTGAAAATGCTTTAGTAAAACGATTCCCGGTACTTAAAGATGTGCAATGCAGCTACTTTTTTCGCGGCGTGCAGTGAGTGCAAGTGTAGTGCAGCGTGAGCGTGACACTGGAAATTTCAAACCGAATCGGCGTATTGCAGCACTGTGGCGTATCAGACACAAAGCTTAATTATATCCGTACCAGATACAGCGTGTCCAAGCATTAACACCGAGGGTTTGGACGAGAACGTCCGGTACTATGGTCACGGTCACGGTCTATTAACTATACGATCAGGACCAGATGACGTCACAAAATTCCCGTAAATAAAGACAAAGTATAGCCTTCAACAAAAGATGGACTTTGGTATACGTCACAAAAATCCTCAGTGTTCATTGGCTGTTGACCCCGACCGTCTATTTAATAAACTGTGCTCCACGGTCCCTTGACTTTGGACTTTGGAGATATTTAAAAAATTAAGTGTATCGCACCGAAGTTGACATTATTGATGATTTACGCAAACCTAACATAGCTGCTGCTAATAACTTTCTAGTTCAAATGCTTGGACACGCTGTACATGGTACAGATATAATTGAGCGATACTGCTGCAATACGCCGTAGACGTCCTGGATCTACATCTCTTCCACGATTCGGTTTCAAATTTTCTTCGTGTTTCCACACTTGCACTCACTGTATACCGCGGTAAAAGTAACTGCATTTGGCACATAAAATCGTTCCGCTAAAACATTTTCACATTGCCATAAATTAAAACGATTTCTACCAACTCCGAGTTGCCACGTAAGCCATCTTTGACTCTTGTAAAGATTGGTATCACAAGAACTTTATTACATATAAAAAGTCAATCAATATTCGGAATCGCTAGCTAACTAGTCTGTATATTTCAAACAATTTGAATCTGTCAAATCTTTACTTTGACGTTTCTGACACTCACGTTCGACTTCACAAGATAAATTGGACTGGAGGCGAGGCCGATCCACTTATATATATTATATTTTTTAGAGTTCTCAAAGTTTTCTATATCCTCGAGTACGTATCTAGAACCAAATCGTTATAGAAATATCATGATTACATACAGAATCAATTATTAAGTCCCATTTAAATCATAATGTGAAGAATACATATATTTTACATTATACAACTGTAAGTTCCACCTATTTCATAGGTATATAGGTACTTCTATAAGATATTTAAAGATAGAAATATGATTTAGAAAAACCATTTACTTTCAAATGTGCTAAAATCGTTTATAAATGTTCTCATCCATAATTTTTACGTCTTTTCCAAATTCCAGATAGTTATCACTTCTCGTACCAATTGAAATTATTTCAGTTTTTTTGAATCTTGACAGCATGACGTATCAATCTAAAACTGGTCATTCAAATTTCCATATTATTTATATTTTGAAAATCAACTGAATTTACATGAAATTTTCTAGATTATGTTTCATTATCAGAAAGCAATGGTGATATAAACATATTTGATGATGTTCCAATAAAACTGAATAAATGCTGTTAGTTTAGGGTAAAGGATCATATGATTTTAAATCGTACTTTTTAAAGAGAGTATAAACCATAAAGTAGTGCAAGAATGACTTTATGAAGATAAAGAACAGATGGCATATATATTTCAATGGAATGTTAAACTAGCAATGTCTTGTATATAGATGATTCAGCTTCCTTGGACAAAATAGTACTTTTTCTTATTTCTTGGGTAATTATACTAAAATTTTGGAAAAAAGGTATTTTTGTGTGATACACACGATATCTAATTGATTTTTGCGTATACCTTATTATAAACTAATCGAAGGCTGTTTCAAAATAACTAATGATTTTCCAAAAACTTTTTCAGCCTTATAACTTTTTAGGGAAGCAAATTTGTACTTAGGTTGATTTAAATTACATTATTTTTGTACAAGGAACCTAATCTTAAAGTATGTCCCATTCTTTACTGAACATTCTCTAAATAGATTAAGTAAATAGTTTAAGGCCTTCTTGGTCTTGAATCATACGTTGCACTACTATTTCAAGTAGAAATAATGGCTAGTACATATTCTCCTATATAAGATAATATTAGTTTAGAAACTTTTGACTAATAGACTCCACCACCATTAATATGAAGAAATGTAATGGATTGCTATTTTATTGTTGTCAACATTCTGACCCTTTATTCCACCTTTATCCAACCCCTAAAACTCATATCTAATTATATCAGTCACTTATTCCACCCTTAAATCCAAGTAGAGGTGATGGCTACACTAGACAGCATACAACATAACAGTGGTTTCGAATCCATCAGGTAATAGTTTCTACAATAAAAATAATATGCCACGTTCCGACTTGTCTTAAACACCTTATTCAATCCCTAAAACCCCTATCTAATTACACCAGTCACTCCAAGGAACGTGCGTGTTTTTTCCCACGTAAATCACCCATGTAAATCATTTCAGCTGTAAGCGCCGCAAATGAGCAAAATCAACAATCTAAACAAAACGTAACTGAATTAAAACGCCTCTAAATCATGACATAAGCACAGTGCCTCCCTGTCGTTTCCTTAAACAAACACCGGCGCATGTCTCCAATTACCCATTACCTATACGAGGTGTTTAGGGCCAAGGGAGCGCTAATGGCGGCGTCTCACGCGCCAACGCTCGTAAATCACCCCAGGGCTGACCACCGTTCCCGACAGGCCGTCCGTTTCTATCCGCGAACGGATCTGTCGATCGGTCAGAGGAGACCCATTTGAAATGGAAATGGACTCGATCTAGTGTCGCGGATTGTCTTTGTGTGATGCTGCTGGAGGATGGGAAAGAGTTTTTTAAACCCACTTCGGCATATCAAAGCTTAAACCCTTTTCCAGTTTAACGTAACTATAAGGATATCTCAGAACGTACTAGCAAATATATTGTATTTAAATAAACAGGGTGTTAAAATTTGTGTCACATACTTGGAGGCGAGTTAGTATGGCCTGAAAGTCTTCAATCCTCATATAAGACTCAAATAAGTTAAAATTTTGCTTACACTTACTTTGCTGATGGTCCATAGGAAATACTGCAAGATATCCGAAGTCTGAGACTGGATGATCGTGGAGCTAGTATATAAATTTCCGTTTTATGAGTAGCAGAAAATAGATAGGGTAAATAGATTAAACAATTAGTTTTATGAACTGAAAACCATAAGCATAAATAACACCAAGAACTTTAGATTATTGATTTAGTTCATCATTACAGTAGAAAAATATTTGGCAGTCAGACAAATTGCAAACATATAAACCCAAAAGGCAATAATGCTAAGTGAGAAAATATCTTATGAATAGTTATTATTCATAGTACTATTGAAACTCATCAATCAGTCAAAGCTGTAAATATTAACGAAAACACGTAACCGTCCCATAACGTTCTGGCAACTTTTGGGAGATCTTCTATACAGACCTTTTATAATTTGACGAAAGATAAATGATAAGCTCTTTTTATGCAGTGAATCAATTCCTCAATATACTATTAATCCCACAATTCTTTAAACTTCGGCACGTTCTAGGGTCAGAAACAAAATAATGCGTAAAGCAAATGGACTGCATGAAGCCTTGAATAACTTGAAGTTATAGTGTGCTAATAGAGTATGAGATCCAGAACAATCCAAGAACCTCCTCTTAATAAGAAGGAATATTTGTAGTCTGAAATACAAATTTCAAAGTAATTTTAGGTAGTAATGTTAGAAAGGAAGGCTTAGATGATACAATGTTTGTAAGTCTATCTAGTCTGGTAAGTTGGTGGATCAAGACATGAACAGGAGTCAGAGCTGAATATACCTATAGAGTTATGGCAATAGTTAAAATTCTTATTAGTTTAGAAACAAACACTACATGTTTCCAGGCAGACGTGATAGCTTCTTAGTGTTGTGCAATTAATACTGAAAATGTAGAAACTCTGTAAATTTAACACCACCATCAACTTTGCCGCTCAAACTATTCTAAATGTAATCAGCACATATCAAATCAAGTCTAGGCTGGTATGAAATGGTTTCGATGCTTTATTAGACTTAAAATCATAAATTGTCTGCTCTTCTTCAATTCTAGGACAATATGGTTATTCTGGCAACAAAATGACATCCGCAGGAACAGAAATATAATGAAAATTACAGAAGCGCTCATGAAAGAACAAGTGAAGAACGGTCGAAAGTAGTGGAAATAAAAACCAAAAAATTATTTTAGAAGTGCCTGTTTCCTATTGAATCAACGGCGTATATCGTTAAAGTTAACAGTAGAATTGTGCACATTGATTAAGAAGCAGCATCCAGTAAAAGACAACCTCAATAACATCTGCGAAGAGAAAGAGGATACAGTGTCCATGTATTGTGCTATGATCTACAACAAAGTCAAAAACCCTAAAGTCATGGAGATCAACAATACACTTATAAATGAAGGCAATGGAACTAATTGGTGCATATACTTCCAATAAATGTGTTTCTATATCTTTAGAAGAAATATATGTATTCTCTAATGTAAAGTATTCCCCGAAACTGCTTTTATCAAGCACTAAGATGGTATTTCCATCTAAAGATCTGCACTTGAATTTTTATACCAGAAACATAATGTCTCTATTGTGATCTATTACCAAATCCTTACCTGCATAAATAAATTTGCACTGTCAGCTTGAAATAGTTAGGAGGTTTTGTCAGACGTATTATGGGTATACAAGACTAAAATGATCGCTATTCTGTTTGGATATTATACGTATGTGGGACCAAAAAGTAAGTAAGGATCAATATTTTGTTTAAAAAAGAAAAATTTTGTCAATAAATAATGTTTAAATATTGTGTACTTAAAAAATGGTCATGAGTGTGAATCGAAGTTTCATAAATTTGAAATTATAGAATTTTTTTCTTGTACTGTAAATTGTTGACTATGCTATTATTTTTCTTTAATTGAAGCGTTTCATGGTATATAGTCAATGAATAAGTATGTAATATTCAGACTAGCTGTCATAGCATCGGCTTCAAATTTTTCTTCACGTTTCGGAAGAACCGTCGAGGTTTATATCAGAAAAAACTCTGACACTGAAAAATATATCAGCATTTATATTTTAAAAATGTCCACTGCACTTTTTCACAGTACAAAAGTGACACATTCCATCTTCAAAAATGTTAATATATATTCCTTTATGTACGCGATCTGCTGTCAGCAGAGACATTGTCTTTTAATGTATTACCCCCTGCGTCCTATAACTGATGTCAACAAGCGTCTGCACTAGTGGAAGTACTGGTTGTGTAGGTAGCCCATCGCTGATACGTATGGACGGGCAGAGCTATAAATAGGAAATGAAAAATTGCATGCACCTCTGCCCACGCCGCGGCAAGCACAACATCGCCGTTTACTCTAACCCTTTAGATAACGAGTGCATTTTCCATTCAATATAAATTGCCTTCAGATTTAATCGTAATAGCGTCGCTTTAGCACCTCATGCGTGGTTTTCACTTGCTAAGTGACGATGACGTCAGCCAGAAATCTGATAAATCAAGTAGGTTACGAGAGTACGAGAAAACTTTACTGTTTTAAGTGTAATACAATGATTGAAAATGATTAATGTTATATTCTTCCAGGATTTTAGTAATACAAAGATTTAAGGGCATATCTATATGATGTGTTATATACGACAAATGACTATTTGAATAACTGGTTAGCAGCAGTATTGCATAACCTCACAAGTATCCAAGTTTGGTGTTGGTTGCTACGCCAACTGATCATGGATTAGTAGATGATCCTGTAAATGCATTTTCGTAAAATCGTTACATAATCGACTTCGATTGTCATTTCAATATCGAAATGACAGTCTTTTAGCCATATGTACTAAAAACAATCTTTGTTATGCACATGTGCGTAAAAGTAAAAAAAAATAGAATTTTAAATTACTTATTTATTACAAATATTAATAACACAATCTTTCAAATCGGATAATTGGACATTAGGTGAGCATATATGTTTTTGTTCACTTCGTATAACTTCAATATTGGAAGAAGATGCATCCCGGTGCTACTAGTGCACTGAGCTTTTGGAATGAAAGCGGTATTTCCTTTCTCCCCGAGAATTTTTCTTACTTTCGTCTGCTTATTTTCTATGGAATTTTCTATGTACTCCTCTGCCGCAGAGATCGAACGCCAACCTTCGTGTCTCTTGAGTACCGATATGTTGACTCCTGCATTTACAAGGAAGGTTGCAGAATATCATCTAAAGCAATGCCCAGTATCCAGTAACATTGGGTAATCTAGGAAATTCGGCAATCTTTTTAGGAAATGAGTCTATGTTATTTATACCCACTACCTGTGTAGTATATTTTGAATTTCTGTACGTGATAAAAAAATCGGTTGTGATCAATGGTGGATGGATGTAGACTAAAGTTTGCAGAAAATTTCAAAAAAATTGACTCCTTCTATATCTCCCTCTGGTATTGTAAATAATATAGGAACAATAGTTTTGGTAATAGGAATAGTCACTTTAATGAACGACTTAGCATCTTCAATGTCCTCTGTACGTAAATAAGTTAATTCTTCTCTTCTACAAGCTCCAAATATACCAACAAACAAGACAATTTTTTGGAATAAGTACTTTTCATCATTTGCCCTTTTGATAAACCTTTCAACCTGTTCCTTGGAAAATGTTCTGGGTTTTCTGGGTCTTTAACCACTTGATTTCCTTTCGCGGAAAGCAATAACATTGGTATCTTTACTAATATTCATATTTTTATTCAAATAAATTGTAGTTCGCAGCATGACATTACTCCATAATGTAGAGGGTGTACATTTTAAAAATAACTGGGACAAGTACGCTAGAATAACTTTCTCCGAAATATTACATACCTTTTTTTCAGCACACCAAATATAAAATCATGCAGTTTTTTCGTACAAATTCTTCGATTTCCAAGGAATCAATGTACATAAGGCAGCTTCCGCCTCATTTTCAGAATTTTCAGTGTCAACAGAATTTGCTTCACATATACTGAGGTTTTATGAAGAATTCATATCGAGTTTAATTACTGGAGTTTAATTGTTCACAAACGTTCACAGATATCAGAATTCAAAAAAATCGGTCCTTCGTATAATTTTCAGAGCTAATTGCTTTCATTGCATAAAAAATTAAGAGGCCATTTTCTATTAATTCAATTCTATGGATTTAATGAGACAATACAAATTTGGTAGTCAAGTTTTCTCTCAGGGATTACCTATATACACAGTTTTATCGAAAACTAACCATCAGTAGCACTGAATCAGAAGAAGGTCGATGGCTTTAACTCGTAAAAGACAGTTAGTTATTGTTGCAATAGATCTTTCTTACGCATATGGATAGACCATTTCAAAATTATGTATTTGTGCCTCTTCTGATTTTTTAACGAAAAGTACCGCTTACTTGAGTTAAAAGTAGAAATCATGAGAAAGTTAGTTAAATTTTGTATCTGAAATAATAAGTGAAAGTCAAAAGTATGCCCTGGAAGTCAGATCAACACTTAAAATTTGTTGAAGGGTCGCTATTTACATTAAATCGTTTTGTTATGTTTATCACCATTTGTTATTAAATGTCAAATATCATAACGTTTGAACCCTTGCATTGAAGCAGATGATAATCATATCTACAATGTGTTAAGGTCGCCGTATTTCTCGTCGTAAAATGATCAAATTTGTGGTGTTTTTAGGTACTGAAATCTCGAAAAATAAAACACGTATAGCAAAAGTAATACCAAAAATAAAATTACTTATTACCCATTTTTTCTATTTAAACTCTCCTCAAATAATATAGTAACTTTTAAAATTCATTTGTATGACATTATTTCGCTATTCTAACCCTACATTTAAATACTAATTTTCACATCCTTATAAACAAAAGAACAATCTTATGTGCAGAACTATGTAAGTTTATGTTATAACAATGTTTACATCTATAGTTGAATTTAAAAAAATACGTATTTTGAAAGACTTCAGTACCTAAAAATTTGGCGGATAGATCGTTTTCTGACATTATTTATTGATTTTGCTTCGTTACCTTTGAATATTCGCAGATGGCATGAGATAACATTCTTGTTATTTGCTAAACTCTATATTATTCAGTTCTTAAATCTCTAAAATTACTTGTATTTGTAGAAAACACTATTTTAAGAATACGGCGCCCTTAATACTTTGTTAATAAAGCATTTTCTTATGTTTCGATATCTTCAAAGAAAGAAATTTGCTTTCGAATTAAATACATGACTTTTTATAATAATTTAAAATTGATACTCATGAGTCTAAAGATGTAGGTTTTCTTTTAACAAAATGAAATTTTAAGAAACTAAATTAAATCTCTAAGAATTTGCAGGGCACAAAAGCTGAATATACATTGTACAAATATGTAATATTTGAAAATTGTTAACTAATAAACAATTCAACTTCAAAACCCAAATATTGTTTTCTTTTCTATTTCTGACATACCACGTAACCTATCAAATTTGTAAAAGAGAAACAGTTGCAGATAAACCTTATTTTCACAAATAGTTCAATGTATTCATATTATCATAACCTTTTGCATTACTAAATAATTTGTCTTAGAATTGAGTAGGAACAATATTACATTCTATACAAACTTCTTCAGGTTTTTGCGTGCCGATTGCAAGATATGGCAAATAATGACTTTATTTAAACCCCATCGATCAACTGGCTGTCAGTGCTTGGCACTATCGATTAGCAAACTTGCCGCGAAGTTTTCCACCTGAAACTCATAATTACATGTACGACACTTAGTTAGCATAAGTTACATTTTCAGAGCTGTTGGGAAAAAGCTAAGTGGAACATATTTTCATTATGTTAAAGTAAACATAGAGTAGCAGTAGTGCAGCCATGTTTCAGAGGTTTTTTTCTTAAATATAAAAAACATTTGAAAAACCATTATATCTAGTAATTTAGTTCATAGTTAGCTAGGGAACAGAATTCCCGGTGAATAGCTGTTGACAATGTCGTCCCACTAGAATGGATAGATAATACTATGGTATTATTTATAAAGTCATAGTATATCGCACATATATTTATTGCCTTGTCTTATTCTTGCATAAAAGCAATGGAAGGACTTGAACTTGTATAGATATAATTCTTATTAAAAGTGTATTTTGTAGCTGCACTAAGTGGTTATAACTTTTCTTAAAGACAGAATACTTAAACACGAAATCTACCTAAATACAAACTACCACTTTACTGAAACTGGACATCTAATGCATCAGATGTCGTTAGAACCATATTCTATGCCATTGGGTAAAATAACAGCACAAGAATTGTTTCCTTATTTCAACGATAACCAGCCATTTTGTTATGAACAATTTTCCACATTTAATAAAACAGCTGGGAGTTGTTTGAATACTATAATTCATTTTCACTGTATTGGAAAGGTATTTTCAGCTAATATAAATCAAATCTATTACAATTTCTATCAATAAAGTCATATGTATGCTCTCTGATACCAAAGGAGATGTAGGAGATTATTTGATTTATATTAGCTTAAAATACCTTTCTAATACTGTAAAAAATGTTACAAAAGCTAATAATAAGGAATATATGGGTAGATATTGTGGGTGTAATTCAACGCAGGTTGGGGCTTTTGTCCACTGAGTAGTTAGTTTCACACAATATTATTAATACCTAAAAATATAAAAACTATAATTCATGACGAACCATGCTAATCAACTTGTAACTTGACTATTATAATAGATTGGAATCAATCGACGACATTACGACATTTGCATGAACTGGAAAATTAACACGTATGTGTTATATTTTGAGAGAAAGTAATCTCACTTGTTTTTGTTCCAGATTGTTTATTATTGGTGCTGAACTTCCAGAGAAAAAGCTGATATTTATGCATCCACGTATACTGATGGAAACCAGCTGTGATCTGGTAAACAAGAACACATCATCAAGTGATTTTATAGCGTACTAGGTTCGCTTTCATACTACTATCACCACTGTGGCTAATCAGGAGAATGATTGGGACGTTATGTAACATCTTATTCTCCCAATCTTGTTTCATCAGATTTTCATCTCTTCAGCTCTGTATTGAACGAGCTTCGACAAATCTCTTCGTACCGACATTGACTTAGGCATAGAGGATAGTCCCTTATGTCCGGAATGCGGATAAAGAGACCCTATCCATTTTCTAGGATACTGTGCGGCTCTTGGAAGACTAAGATATAGAATCTTTGGCACCGAGGAGCTGCAAAGGGAAGAGATGAGGGGCCTACCATGGACCAGGATCCTGGCGTTCATTAGGACGTCGGGTAGGTTCGAGGAAGGCCGAGGGCGAATAGTGGAGGGGTGATGGGATGCCAGGGTAGGCAAAAAGGGCCCACGTGTGGCCTACTTGCCAGGCTAAGGCCGCCCGCACTTTACTACTACTACTACTTGTCTTCAAAAATGGTGAATTCTCCATTTCTAATCCACTGAATTTCCTCAGACGTGAATTGGGAACTACTAGAATATACCTTGATTGAAATAAATTGCAATAGGTGGCAAACACTGGCGTTCATGATAAAATACAATCGACATTGCATCAAAGCGAGCGGTGAAGTTAAAAATAAAAGCGTATATAAAAAACTTCATGAATTACTGATTTAACCTTTTGTCCTTTGTGCATTGTGGTTAGCAAATAAATCGAGTTTTATGATATTAAGCCATTATTTTTTTACCAGCTTAACTAAACAATGGATTAATTTGAAAGAGTTTTGCATGTCAACGTGTAATATATTTTAACCTAACGTCATGCCGGGGAAATAAAAGCAAACGTATACTGAATATTATTTTTCTTTCCGTATATTCTTTTTAAAATTAATTAACAGAGGTGTTGAAAGGGTTGAAATATATTGCTAGCCTACAGTTGAATTATTAAAATTAAACGAAAAATGTACCTTGAGAATATTTGCTGTTATATTTGTGTAATAAAAACTAGTTTTCTCTATTTTTTTAATTTATGCTTCTTCTGACCAACTGATGTAGGTATGTAAACTATAAGGGTGATTCTTAACCTATACGTAAAAACTTGTGAAATTAGCTATTAGCTGAAAACAAATAATGACGAATAGAAAAAAAATGTAGTAAAAAGTTTACATGAAGCTATCAGCGAAATCTTTTGTTTACAAAAACTAAGAAGTAAACAATTCAGGGCGATATGTTTGGACTTGTAGCAGTACTTTGTGCCCTATTCTAGTTTATTTAAGCGCGATAATTTTTCAAACGAAGGAAGGTAAACTTATGGGCATGATACTGGCATAATATGGGGAATCACATCAAATTTCAGTAGCTGCAGCTCATCTTTATGAGCAAAGGTTTCCCCAAAGATATAATCCGAGATGTGAAGACTATTTACGTGTGGTTTAGCGGGGAAGGTAATTTGCGGCTCAGGCCTGGGCAACATGGCGGAGCTATTAGATCTAGGCAAATTGTAAATCTCGAGGAGATATTTTAAATGCTGTCGGGGAGCAGCCTGGCATAATAACTAAAACAATTGCAGCGCAACTTAGGATGTCATAATCTACATTTTGGCTGACGTTAAGACACGACTTATTCTACTCATTCCACGTGCAGTTGATACAAGCCTTACTTGTAATGAATATTCCGATTCAAGTAAAATTTTGCCAGTGGTTGTTACATCAGCAACACTTAAACCTAAACTTTACCATCAACATTTTAGTTACGGATGAGACAATTTTCACAAGTAATGGTGCTCACAATTTTCACAGCACACATTATTGAACATTAGAAAATCAGCATTTCACTCGACGAACACATTTTCAACAACGAGTTTAAATGTGTGGGTTAAAATTGGTTGAGTCTTATGGCCCTTTCATTCTAGAAAATCGGTAAACTGGTGCTCTTTATTTACAATTTTTGCGTTGCGGGGTCTTCGAAGATTTAATCTCAACGCTAAATAGCACATGCGGTTTCTTCACCATGGTGCTTCAGCATATTTTGCGCGACTAGTGAGAACACGTTTGGATCATGTGTTTTCTGACCTAATTTCATATGATTTTATTATTGACAACCGAAAATACCTATAATAAAATTGGGAATTGAAATCTAATCAAAATAGAGGCAAAACTGTCAAAGTAAACAAACACAGAATTACCCCCACTACTACTGAAAACACTAGCGGAACGTATCAACAGAATATTCAGTGGACGGGTAAAATTTTCAGACGTTTGATCTAAACTTGTAACGTAAGAAAGGTTAGATGTCTTACTGCTCTCGCAAAAATAAAATATTCACTCGTACTGCAAATACCACAACTGAATATTCTGTCGCGAAAAAAGCCTTATAATAAATTAAATACATTTTCAATTTTATGAAATTCCTGTTCTTTTATTTTTATTTGAAATAAATTGGTAACTGAAAAACATTTTTTGTTGTTCACTATTTGTCATTATTTAACCTCACCTATAATTTTCCAAGTTGATGCGTATAGATTAAGAATCATATTGTGTATACTATTATAAGTATTAAAGGGACAAATTACAAACAAAACACGTCTAAATCTCAATTTTTATTAGAGATCACTACAAGATTTTTTGACTTGTCTAATTAAAGTCGTAGTTATACAATATTAGTTTAAATTACTTGTGAAATAAAGATACAATCATTTATCTAAGTAAAAACCTGCCAAATTAAAACAATAAAGGATATCGTTAATATAGATCATAAATAATAATGGCCCCAAATATGATCCTTAGGGAACACCTGCCACAACAACACAACAAGCAATGATTTTAATGAACGCATAATTAATAAAATTGAACTAACCTCAGTAAACATAAAACGGATGACAAATTCAACAATACTCATTAAAATTTCCTATAAATACAACAATTATACGGGTAAGCGCAGCTGCTTTAAAAGCTGAACGTTCATGAACTGACAGTTCTTGTAGGCATGTATGTAACTTGTAGAAATTCCTCTCGCTTATTTAACCGCCAACTATTATTAAATGTAAAAACAGAAGTGCAAGTTAATGAGGCAGACTTTTCATAAAACCATTGCATAACTATAAATTATGTCAATTAGGCCTTTGAAATATAATCTTTATTTTTCGACTTCGTTTTATAGCAGAGTGTAGAGAATGTTCCATCCTTTTTAAAATAAGAAGTAATCAATAAATTTTTAATTGCAAGCTAACATAGCAATAATGAACTGCAAATATACAGGGTGTTTAATGTCTGAGAATAAAACTCAGGTTAACAGTAGATTTCTGAAAATAAAACACTCATTTGTGTACATACCTATATTTAAACAAGTGTATTATAGTTTTGGAATAAGAAAAATTACTTCACTAAAATAAATAAATTTTTACTGAAATGCACTTTATTTTCTCTCGACACTGTTTCAAACTGTCTTGAAAAATACATATTATTTTTATCTTTTTTTTTTAATTTTATATTTAGCGTCGCGTCGCCTTGAATAGGAAAACTAATTAATTTTCCATCGTTGAAAAATACAAAATGCGAATGATGAAATTTTTTTCAGCGAGGCAATAAAACTGTTCTTAAACGGTCTTAAATATTGCTTTGTCAAATAATTTACTTATGCCATGTAGAAACATAGAATAGTTCTTTAAAAAAAACCTAAGGCCTTTTAGGTATCGGTATCGGTATCTTTGAAATGTAAATTGTTTTGATCTATTACAATATTCTGTCATTTCGGGAAATTTTATGCAATTTTTATAATTACTTTAATAATTCATTTTATACTATACTGAATAAAAATTCAGTAACCTTAATTTAACTTTTTCATTAATGGAAAATTAAAACAAGATGAAGTAATTATGTTGAATGTTTTCTACAAAAACAAATCACTATAAACATTTATTAAATAAACTATTTAAAGCTTAATGTAAATAACAGATATGTTGTCTCAAGCCATCCAGGTATTTTCAAGAATACTGAAGAAACAAGAACAAATAGCAACGGAAAGTGAGCCAACGATAGTTTAGGTACAATTTATTGCAATAATATTGACAATTAATAAAACAAAATTTGCGATTAATTTTGAATTGGGGACATACTCGTAATGAAATTTAGTTCCACCCTTTAACATTATTTCTTAGTTACCAAGCGAAAATGTTAACGAAGAACTTCCAATAGTTCAAAAATTTGTTTGAGGTAGTGTCATTATTATTGCAATAGATTGTACCTAAATCTGCAAAATTACTTATTTTGTAACTCTTTTGTTTGTATATATATGAAAATTATTGTTTTATTTGAACACAATTTCATTAGTAACAATGAATAAACAGGACATCAAGAATTTTATTTTTGTGTTCACTTTTGTTCTTTTTATCGTTATTCGTTACTTAAAGACATCAGAAATTTAATAATATTTTGGCAACAAATACAAAATTAATGCATTCAAAACTGGTCAACTACAGTACGGTGTAAAAATATTCCATACTGAAATCGTGCATTTGCCATCATATAACATGTGTAAATAGCAAATCTATAGATACAGTAATTTATGTGGGTGTGAATTATATCATATATAACTCATCACGTTACATATTACATTTAAATACAAGCTTATCTAATTTATAAAACAAAAATAATTGATATATGTGCCACGAAACAATACAGCGGAAACTATTGTAATGCATTATGAATTCCTGTTTCATTATTAAATATGAAATTTACGGAACGTTAAACATATTATTATTGTACTGATTATATGAGTAGTCACTATTATAGGTAGGTAGATGATTTTTGTGTGTCCAAATTGATAGCACTTTATTATGATATTTGTACAAATTCTACGAAATATCAAAACAATGTGTTAGATAAATTCGTATCATTCTTGCATAGCATGCTGAAAATTCGAATTTATCTAGAAAATTAAAAGTTTTACGAAAAATTATAAAGAGTAATAAAATATTCTAAACAATGTTCTACATTATAACGTTACCAAAAATTGTCCATGTACGTTTCTTTTCAGGCGTCGTTTATTAATATAATAATACTCTTGAGTATTTGGTTAACAACAAGAACTATCTCTTCGATATTTCAGAGTGATAAACGAAAATCTGAAAAAATTATCGCGAGAAAACAATTTGAAAAGTTTAAGATTGTATATCTTTTAACGGACGTATGTTTGTATATAAGGAAGTTAGGTTAAATTATTATATTTTGCAGCCAGAAATATACAGTTAACGGGATAACTTGATTTTTTATTACTCTCTGTATAACTAATACAATTTTGTGTAATTTTAATAAGCGCAGTTCTTGCATCTATTTCAGGTTAGATAAAGAAGAAGATAGTGCAGATACGAAAGACCGTAACAAGAAAAAGGAGCCTTATTAGTTACTAATTTAACGAGTTACATGTTTAAACGGAAATTGAACAATTTACACAAAAACTAGTCAGTATATGACATTAATGGATATAACGATGAACACCTGCTACTTCAGTGATTATCGGTGTCATAATTGATAATTATATCTGGTATAGATCTCTGGCGGTTCGTTAAAATTAGATAATATATGAAGTTAATTTATAGGATATTATAAGTAGACGTGACTGCTTTTAATGAATGGTAGTACAAGTCAATGCTCTGAATGGTGTAAAAATTACACATGGAAAACATATTTCATTCAAAATAGACGTAAAAAAATATAATGTAATAAATGAAACATTATAACAAAATAATACATTTGGTTGAATAAACATATTTAATTTATTTCATAATTAGGTACCTATATAAATATTATTTTAATTCTTCAATAATTGAAAATTATATTTTTCAACAAATAGATTATAAATTAGTAAGTAGTAGCAAATGATTCAAATTTATTTTTTGTCGTATGGGTCATTCCATTTGAACTCGTTTAATTGGCAAAGCCGACCCATTTTACATTATGGTGTAACTTTAAAAATCTCTTCTCTAGGGTCCCAAACACCAAAATTTACACGAGTTTGATTTTTACAAGCGCTTGTTTCCGCCTATTTAAATAAAGACTCTTAAAAATTGATATTTTTAAGCTTTATTAATTTTTTCTGTCAAATTTTTCTGTTTGAAGATATTTGAATGATCAAGACGGAATTCAGAGTGGGAAAGATAGTAGTTTCAGTGTAAATGAATATAATTGGTTCGGACGATCCCTTTGAATAATAGCAGCGTGCTGAAAATTAGTTTTTTTTAGTAATTTTTCGTGATTTTCAATCGACTCTAGCGTCTTAACTGTGGAGAGTTAAAAATTCATGCTCCGCGGGAATTAAGTATACATATCACAAAATTCAGCCATAAGTTGACCTGAGTAGCCCACTCTTTATAGAAGAAAACTTTGCTTGAAGTTTTGAAATTTTTAAAAATCCCAATATTCAGGCTATGAAACGAGCGTGTTGACTGCGAGATAAAAATCTGATACTCACAGAATCTACTGTTCTTACCTTCAACTTTAAATGACTACATCACTTGTTTTGTTATTTTCTAATTTCAAATCGAATCGAATCAAATCGTGTACATTTTGTTGTTTGGGACCCTAGAGTAGTTTGTCAAAGTTACACCAAAATATAAAATGGGTCGGCAACAATTTTTATTATTTTCAGACGATTTCAAATTCACCCGTATGCAATAGAAATTTGATGAAAGCAATACAAATGTAATGTGTACATAAAGTACAACAAGTAAATGAACTAATGACTAATAACTAATAAACCAACAATAAATTACTATTTTTTTTAAACTGAACTGAAAATTTTAAAGTACATTGTCAAAATCACTACCACATGATAGAAACGATTGTATTACACGGAGGTGATTAAAATGGGAAACTCTTATTTGGAGGCCGTTAGCTTCTAACGACGTATTTGCATCTTATACAAATACGTTTAAACCACGTTGTGATTACGTGGCGAAAACAGGGGACGTGGTTGGCGCCTCTAAAGGAGACTCTGGTTAAACAGAGAAAGTTTATTACACATACGTGTTAGCAAAATATTTGGATGTAGTTCGGTCTCTTTCCTACATAATATTACTTCTGCATTTATATCTGCTTCTACTGTTATGTTCAGGAAAATAATAGATATTATAATAGTGTAACATATAAATATGTAATATAGAATTAGAATAATTCCAAGGCATGCAATGTCTCAAAATTGTTTTCTATAGACTACGAAATTTCATGCAGTACTGAGTAATACCTAATATTTTTAAATTTCTACTATGAATGACGACCTTAAACATACATTTGTAAACATACTTGCTTTTGAGAACAGAACTTTGAAGTAATATAGATACATTTAAAATTTATACGTAAAGTGGTAGTACATTCATCAAATAAGTGGCCAATGGAATTAACACTTCAACTTTGCGGTCACTTAAAGGTGGTAACAACACCACAATAACATTGTTTCGCCACCTTCGCCATCTCATATTTCACGAATGTTTATATCTAGTGTATATTTAATAAGTTATAATGAGTTTTAAAAAAGTGTCTGCAAAAGAGAAAAAATGTATTTGTTTCTGTATCGGTCCATGCCAGTGGGAAAATGACGGAACATTATTTTAGTCAGAATATTTAAACTAGTCTCAAAGAGAAACTTTAAGACGAAATCCAACAAGTGCTTCCAAAGAGACTTGGTTTTCGCTTAGGTGCATTTTAAAATTTTTAGAATTAGGAAATTTTAAAGATGCTCTCTCTTGAAAAACAATAATGTTTAAGAATTGTAAATCACTAAGTAAAATGTGGAAATCACTTATGGATGATATAACGTGACGACAACTGTCACAATTGGATAATCAAGTGCCGCCACGTTAAAGGTTTCCAATACCTCACCAAAACCTTTGCGTTTAATATACACTTTTAGGTTTGGACAAATTTAAGGTATTTCTGCTTAATTTTCATTCAACGTTCCAGACACTAAACCTCCCCACCAGAAATTACAAAACCATGAAGTGATTTTCAATGGCGAAGACTATGTACTCTTCAATTATGTACTCACAAGTGTACTGACATAAATTGAGTTATTTTTGCTATATGGTTGTGGAGTTAGTGATTAGTACTTGTCTTAATAACCACTTAATTGAAGTTGCGGTACCAGCTTTCGTTACTATAATGCTACTTTGGTTATGTAACAGAATTTAATGGCTGTACGATACGTTTCTTTATGTTTTACAGAAATATGTTGTTAATAATGTCAATACTTTTTTTATATGAAATAAATAAAATTGTTTCTTTTGATAAGGTAATAATTCGCTTTCAATATGCATAAATATAAAAACACTTTTAAAAAATTACATAACATATTAGTAAAAATTACTACCACAGTGTAATTTTGTATATTATTCAGTGGTAATTTTCAATATGTTTAACATTTTTATAAAACGTTGTAGTTGGAGGTATAAAAATCATACAATTTTTAGTAAATAGTACAACAATGTATCAGTGTACAATGTATTTCGTAACATTTATGTTGTAGTAAAGATAGTGTTTGGATATTATTACAATAATATTGTAAGCATACTAGTATGTGAAATAATGCTAATCCAAATTGTACTTGGAGTTATAATCACAACAAATTGTAGTACATAGTCAGCGATTACTATTTTTTTCTGTACAGTAACAAAGGCAATATTAAATGATTTATTATATAAAATTACTGTAACATTTTTGTATCAGAACTTATTTAAAAAAATATATTTGAATGTACAGTAGGACCAATACAATTTTGCAAAAATAAAATCAAAAATTAAAAAGTTAAACAGTTCAAAATTTATTTAAAAATATACATCCGCACGGAACTGGAAACTGATCCATTGTAAAATCTGATAAGGTGTATAATCGGGAATAAATTATATTTTACAACACCTATTCAAATTCAACTGCCGCTCTATCGTTATTAATTAATAACTGAATAAACTTGTAGTTTTATTTAGTAAAACAGTTTGACATACGTCCGTTTTGAACTTGTAAATTTTTGGCAGCGGCTATGATACGTTTGCGTAAATCATCAATAATGTCCACTTTGGTGCAATATCCTTAATTTTGTTATATATTCCCATAAAAATAAGTCCAAATGATTTAAAGTCAGGAGATCGTGGCAGCCATGGTACCGATCCCCCTCGTCCAATCCCTTGGTATTTATGTGTGCACACGCTGTACATGGTATGGTTATAATCGAGGCTCGTGTATAATACGTCACACAGTTGCAATATGCCGTGGACGCCTATCTTTTCCACGATTCAGTTGCAAATTTTCCGTGTGACGCCTGCGTTTGCACTACACTTGCGCTCACTGCACACCGTTGCAAAAGTAGCTACATTTGAGACATTTCCACCGATAAATCGTGCTGCTAAAGTACACACGTAGGCCATTTTCTATATTTGAAAAACTAACGTAAATACGTGCATTACAAAAAAAGTTAATACGATAAGTAATCGGATATTTGAAAACACCGGGCTAGAGAACACAGTAGCCCAGCGATGTAAGGTTGAAACTACTAGAGTTTCAATAATATTTTTTACGATACTGACTCCATTTTTCATGATGCCCAATATCCATATTCCCAATTTTTTTTCGATAAGACCCGAATCGCCCGGTATGCTCGCTCATGAAAATAATTAATATAGTATAAATTTTAGTAACAAAAAGTTAATGTGCTTAGAGAATTTGTTTCCTGTGTAAACAAATATCATTGTAAAAGATGTGCACGGTCTTATACATACGAGCGAACACCGAAGGAAGCAATTAATTCCAAGTTACTAGATTTATTCCATAAGCAGTTTCCACGCTGTATGCCTATCGCGCAGAATAAAACCAAAAAATGTGGAAATGCGACTCCTTTAACTTATGTTGTCCGCACGGTGACAGAAATATGTATTCTAGTAGCTTTTGCATACAATAGCCGATGGAAGCGATCCTTATCTCCTTTCAACACTTTTTTGTTATTTCTAAATCGTGTCGTAAAAATGGCGTAGGCTTATTTACAGCTCCAGATTTTGTATCAGTTTTAACATAGGTGAGTTCTCCATATACAATTTCGCCTAACAAGGTGGAGTAAATCAGCTCGGGTGAAACAATACGCGTTAAATCACCTTCGGATTTAAAATTCGTATTATCCTATATAAATATTCATGGTGCCCTGTCGGCTCGTTATTTTTTAAAGGAAGCGGCCATCGATTATGGAAATTGTCGAAATGATATTGCCGCCGAAATCACTGGAAAATATTTGGAAACGTATTTTGTCATCTGGGGATTCCTAACATCAGCCCGATTATCTCTTCTACATAATGTATAGTCATCAACACCTACAGCAGACAATATAAATAAGTACTGCAATGTAATAGTCGTTCATATACAAAGAGCGTTAAGTAGGCGATTAAGACACGTGAAGATTAAGGTATTAAACGCATTATGACGCACAATATACATAAAACCTTATACGCAACCGGTATTTAGAACACATTAAATTTGCAAAGCATGACCGTAGCAGTCGTAATACCAACAATAGGAACCGAAATCAATTTATGGGATACCCAGAGACACCGATAGCGGATCTGTCCCCACAGAGCCTAGCCCGAGAACAACCAGGGCAAGTAAAAGAATCCCAGCTAATGCTAGGGATGTGCATTGTAACTCTGTTTCTGGCAGCTACCAGTTACCGAGGTCACGGCATAACAACACGGAAAATGACCATGTATCAAATTGCATCATATTATATATTTGTGGAAATAAGTGTCTCGGTAACTAAAATCAAGCAATTTTTGTTAGAGCCGAACTGACAGTTGTAACGGATGCCTAGCAATAATATCAATAAACGCGGTTTTTATGTACGTCATATTTAGTACGCGAAAAACCTCTAGCAAAGTGACAAGTTTTTTCTTATACAATCAGTAAAATATGGATGTCGACAGTGATAGCACACATTTCAACTGAGCCCTCTGAAATTTTTAAAGCGGCTGAGGAAGCGAAAGGAAGTCTGTTGTCGGGATAATCAAAACAACTTCAAAATTTATGATGATTTTGTTAAATGGTGCTCCTTTAAAACCGTCAAAGACCACACTGAAAATGTGCTCCTAACATATTTTTCTGGAAAAATATGAGAACTGAAAGTCGTACTCTTTGTGGTCGTATTATTCCATGTTAAAGAGAATGGTACTTTTACATCATAACATATTAGCAAATATTCAAGATTAATGACATTATTAAAAAGAAGAAATGATGGTTACAAACCGAAGAAGTCGAGAATATTGACTATAGAGGAAATTTACACTTTTCTGAGAGATACCCCCAGTGACATTTGATCGGTCAGTGGTCGCGCGGTTTAAGGCGTCAGTACTTGAATTGAGCTGACTTGATCGCCGTGGGTTCGACCCCCGCAGCCGGTAGACCGTATATAAACTATATTCGTGGAGAGGATTGGCACCCTCTCTGCGGGTATGGTAGGGTGGAAGAATGTTGGCTTGGATCAATGTGAGAGATTGGTACTGGTTGACATTTGATTACCCCCCTAATTAATGAGGTTTTCCAGGTTTCCCTCATTCCTGCACTGAATGGTGGTTAGGGCCCACCAACGAAAGTCGTTCCTGGGCGCAAATGCGGCCTGCTTAATAATAATATTATTATTATTAATGATCTAGGTAAGTTCTCATTTTCAAATGTAAACTAAAATGTCCCTACATTATTTTTTAATTAGGTGGCACTGCTTGTTAGCATGTTGTAACATAACAACAGATTATATTCACGATTTAGATAACACTTTTCCAGTCACTATAAAATAATCCATGACCAATATACAGCCCATATTTAGTGTAATTGATAATAAAAAGTTACCAAGATCTTTGCATATGTACAGAAGATATCAAAAGAGCATCCATGTTTTTTTTTTGTATTTTATACAATAATAAATGCTCCAAGCAAGTGTTTGGGAAAATACATTGGATCAGATTTTGTAGAAAATAGCAACATCTTAAATTACCAAACCCAAAGGAATACACTGAGCATTATTTTCGGTGTAATTCGGCTACTTTGTAAATCGACGATAGAGCAGGTAGAACTGATATTAAGTGCCATGGTGGTTAGAAATCGACTACTGTTGCTGAAGACTATTGAAAATTCAGTATCCAACAAAGTGGAAATAGCAAAAAGAAAATATTGGCACTAATATGCCTTCAACTGGTATGTGATCTGGATCTTAAGCAGAATTTTCCAAAAATACTAGTGTTACTGAAGTTACAAAAAGTAGTCCTGCAAAACCAGTAGAAAATAGACAGGACAAATTGTATCCTAATATTTGGTATGTAATATCGTTAATTGTATTGTAAATATAAAAATGTAAGTCTGAATTATAATTAGTATGATTAAACTGTAATTTATTGTTTGCAGCTCACTTCTTTCATAAAATGTGAAAATTTCAGTATCTATTAAAAATGACATTGACAAAGTTAAATATCAAAATAAGACTTAATGGTTGATTGCATCAGTAACAACGCAGCTAGTGCTTTCTTTCGCAAGTTGGGCAATTGGTCCATGTAAAAACTATTTACATAAAGTTGTTGTAAGTCAATGCAAAATCACATCCTGATGATCTCTTTGCAAGGGCTCATCTGGTTTACGGGCGCATTCAAGATGTACCAGGTTCTGAGGTGGGGATCAATGGACTTCGACCAAGAGTTAATACACTCTCTAGATAAACGCACCAGAATCTGTCATGCTGAAGTACTTGCTATCTCTGTGATCAAGAGAATCTTAGGAAATACATTTCAGTATATACAGATATATACAAATAGGAGGTTTTACGCGCGTTTATGCCGTTCAGAATCACCCCTTGTCTGGTCCTAGGAACATGTCAAGGCTTTTTCCCTTTTGGAAATGAAAAGTCATGTTAAGCTTACCTAACTTCCCGGTGATAGTGATGTGATGGGTAATGGGAAGGCTGACACGTTGGTCAGACATGACTCAAGTTGCCAATTTGTAGGATCTAAAGCGGTACTGGGGTAGCTATCTTACAAGATCCAATAATGGCTGAGTCAAAAAGTGATCACCGAGATTTCATTATAATTAGCAGAAGCAACATTAGGATTATCACGGGTCTCCTAACTAACCATGGACATCTCCACAAGCAGCTTCAACTACCACTGACTTAAGTAATGTTGAGAGGTGCAGGTAATGTCACAAGATAAGGATTTGGTACTCCTCCATACTGGTGTGTCTGTGATGAAAAGGAGCTTTTCTTTCTTCTGCGTATCATTTATTTATGACACAGTGGTCTATAATCCCGTATTGGAATTTCAATAAAATTATACAGTGATGCACTGGCATGAGAAAGCATGGATGCTATGGTGTAAGTTCTTTTTGAATAATTCATAACGATTTTGGAGAAACATTTAACCATTACGACAATTGTATGAATTGGGTAGGCATCAGAGAGGAAGACAATCATTGGAATGAACTTACAAATTTACTCATTTCTTGAGTTATCAAAAAATAGTCTCTGTATAGACATTTATCTAAAAATCCATATTGATAGTCACAACATAGAATATTGCTAAAATTCTTATAAAGAATCTGTTTAAAAATGTGTTGTCAGATACAGTCTTGATGTTTCAGCGATATCAGTCCAATGTTAAAAATATACATTGGCGCAATAGTCAGGATTTTAACTGTTTTCTTTATACACTCCTAAGACACAAATGAACACAAGAAAATACTTAATATGTTAAATTTCCCTATATTTAGTACCATTCACGTTATTACGGTACTTCAATAGCCACTACAGTGACTGTGGAAAACGTCTACGTGGTTCGACGTTTAAGGTATTCGAAGTGGACGCTTGCGTGCAAATGGAGCAATAAAAGATAAATTTAATTAAGAAAATACAACGTACGTGACCTAAAACATAGTTCACTAGCAAAATAAACACCAATATTTCCATAGAGATAACGTACCCCTTTACCCCAGCGAACGCGAGGGTAATTCTTATCGAAGTAAAATATTTGTTGGTCTACAAATTACCTTAAAGTAGTTAACTGAAGGGGTATTTTCTTTCTAACTGCTTAATAACCTCCAGTAACCTATTATCAAAGTATTCGTAAGATGATTGTGACTGAAATTGATTTTGCAGCACATATATAGAATTTCTATATTAATTGTTTTCAATTTTAATGTATAACTGAAAATGAATGTAAACTAATAGTTTGATTGTCTCCTTAAACATTTGAATGAATAAGGATTTTTTTTAAATCGAACTAATGCAAGTAACGATAATGTAATTATCTAACAGCCAACTAAATAAATAATTTTTGCTTTATACTTTTATACCTACATATAGAATATGTTTGTTAGAACAGATTCAGTGTTGAGAAGATCACTCTTGCCATATGATCATAAATTAAATCAGTAACTAAATGAACTCTTTTATAGTGTCTCTTTTAGATTCTTTTACATAGCACAGTGTCGCAAAGTGAAAAATTAAAAATTAATTTAGCAATTTTTGTACTAAAAGGCTTCCGAAATACGCTTGTCGCGAACAATGGAGTTTTAAATTTTCTTTTAAGCTAAGTACATAGTTATGACAAAGTTTTCAACGTTAACTTCCATTCCTTTGACACTCACATATTTAAGGTTTCACTTTGATATTCCTTTCTTTTGAGCCAATGCAAAACAAAACTGGGTACCGTAAAAATATAATTAAAACGGTGGAAGCTTTGCTAATTTTAGATGTTATTATCAAAAGGGCACTCCACGATTTTTTAGATAATGAAGTATCTAAAGCATCCTCAAAGAAGTTTTAGATCCAGTGTTAAGGAGGAAGTAATTTATTATCGACATAAGAACAGAATCTACAAATACCAATTACCAATTAAATGAATATCTGAGTAGTAATAGAATGTTTGTCCCTTATTTGAAAAAAGGTAATTACGTCAACTAACTGTGCTAACTAATTATGTAAAGGCAATGGTCAGATAAGCAATTAAAACAAAAAAAAAATAAGTAACATAGTATATAAATAAGTAAAAATATAAAATTAAACTGGACAAACATTAATTACTCATTTTAACACGAAAAGGACATGATTTCGTACATTTTTACATAGTTCTCAATATGTAGTAGTGTGTTAAATGTTTAATACAGTCCATTGTGTTAATATAATAATGCAGTGCAATATCATTATCACACTGAAATGCACAATAAAAATTGTACACACAAAGTAGCTAAAAATATAGACAAAGTAGAAACAAGTAGTGTATAAAAGAAAATTTGACTCATTTATCTCGTATATGAATAGACGTAGTTGCTGATATCTCATTTCTGTACAAAATAATTCACACTTTTGTTGATTTGCCTCGTTTTTTTTTGTACTTTTCATACTGCTGTTGTAAATACCGCTCATCAGTTTCACTCACCGATTACATCTATGTGTACAGGTTACAGCAGATTAAACAATATTAATATATTTCGTAGCACTTTATCTCATTTTAAAACTAAAATATTCCAATCTGATTTCCTGATTTCCAATTAAACTCATACTTTAAAATTAGTATTATATAACTATATAGATTATATTACTTTTCATTCGTACAACTACATCTAGATTTTATCACGTAAATTTGCTGCAAAAAGTAAACTAAAATCTTTAATTGAATTACATGTATAAAAATGATGCTGTAACCATGAGTAACTGAAGATACTTTACTGTCAAGGTTACAAAATTGCATGTAGCATTCAAATGAAGATTATTGCCAACATTCCAGGATTTACCTCTACACCTCATTCTAGTCACGAGGATTAGCCTAGAAGTCGGGTGACTTGTGCATGAGAGAAAACGGCATATTAAGCAGGTAAGCAGGCTACATTTGCCCCCAGACACGATTTACGTTGGTAGGCCCTAACCTCCATTAGTGAAGGAATGAGAGAAACATGGAAAACCAAATAAGTGTAACGATCTTGTTTTTTACAAAGTAATAATTTTTAGAAACATTTATTCAATAGTACAATATAAGATATGTACTTACTTAAATCCATGAATTTTGCTTAATAATGTCGCTGGTTCAGCCATCTGTGTATAACGCGAGTGAATATTGTAAAAAAACTCTTCTTCTAACTAGTTCTCGTCTAGGAACAGTTCGATCAATCCATGACGTCGATATTTCTGCTGAGTGGAAAGAAAAGAATTCAATATGGCTGAAAGAGACAACGAAGGGCTAGCCATATATGTATAAAGATTTATGGTTGTAAATGATTCAGATGAATATGTAATACATTTCGATTTGACTATTACTAGTCTTTAGAGTAACGAAATTTAAAGGAAAATCAGTTGAATAATTTCGTTTTAATTATTCGTTTGTTATGTCTACAAGACTTAAAACAACCATAATTTGTATTAATGTTATATAATAAAATGATATTTTAAAGTATCTGATTTTATTTAGAAGTTGAGAGTTTATATTTTTAAAGATCAAAATAACAAACTAAAATCAGTGGCGCATAATAGAAGAGAAATTAATATTCTACTACCACAGCTTACACTTGGGAGTAGTTTTATGGAGTCAACTAGCCGTAAGTACCAAAAATAATTAAAATTATTAGAGGTCGGAATTACACAATAATTGATGAAACTAAAGCTGTACTACTACTCCAATTACTATGTTTATAACAAGAGATATCCTATTATCTACAAGTTAAATAAGTTTAATACCACATCATGAACTAAACATCTAACAACATGTTCTCCGAGCTATTTTGAAACTATGGAATTAATGCTTAATACATTAACAGATATGTGGTATTACTTTAGGGAATAGAGAACTTCGGCTAGATAGTATTCGGTTTCGTTTATGTAAAGTATGTAAACAAGCCATTAACTTTTGTTTTATTAAATAGGACACCGGGTAGTAGCGGTCAGGAATTTCAGTCTTGATAAACTTTCCACTAAATAATGTAATAACAGCGTAACCGATAAATATTTTATCATACAGGATGTTTTCTATACCGATGCTAAGGACAGTTTCCTGAACAAAATAAACGGTCGTCGTCAACTTCAATCCATTGTCGAAATAAAACTGCCTAACTGCTAGAGAATTGGTACAGTAGGTATATGGAAGAGAATAGAATCCGAAAATAAAACCGATGAAGTAATCGTCATTGTCCTCCAGAGAGAAAACGATCATTGTCAAATTTAAATTGCAGAAGCTATTCTTTAGAAAAGTTGTCTTAGTGAGAAGATAAACTGATTGAAGAAGCTGATTTACAATCAAATAATAGACCTTTATTTCATACTGTACTGTAATGAGTTATTTCCCGGATCCATTTAAGTCCGGGAAATAACTCGTTACAGTACTGAGTCTGGAAAATGTTTACTTCAGAACTGCTTTAAAAAACACAATATTCACATTTTTAAAAGATTTTATATTTAAAACTTACAAAATCAAGCCTATAAAAACTAATTGTAACAGTAACTGTGCAATGTGAATTTCCTTGCAGGCTGAATGCAGGAATATTTTTAGGGACATAATCTTCACTAGACATGGTAGTGCTGGTGGATATAGTTTGTTGCTTGGTCTGAAGAACCTTTATAAAGTTTTCTCCATTTTGAATCATCCTTGCTGCTTTTGTTTTGTTTTTTAAGGAATCTTCAATATATTGTTCCGCAACAGATGAGCTTTTCCATGCACCATGACGCTTCAGTGTTGATAAATCAGCTCCCGCATTCGCCAAAAAAGTGGCAGATGTTCTACAGAAACAATGCTCCGTATATTTTTCTGGGTGTTCCAACTTCAAATATCCTGCCAATTTTTTTGGTGACACACCCTCCCACCTCCAATATGTATGCCCCTCTTTGGGAAACACATGTTCCTCTTCTATAACCCAAAAAAAGATAATCTTCCTTCATATTTTTAGGTCGGAGCTTAACGTATTCTCTGAATATTTCCAGAAAGTTTATTCCTTCATTGTCATCACTCAATACAGTGAATACCCGTTTTGTATTCGTCTTAGAAATGGGAATGGTTATAATTAGTTTGGTGCCACAATCTTCAATGTCTTTTAGAGTCATATGGTATAACTTTTCTCGCCGACAACCACCAGCAATGGCTATCATTGCGATTACCTGTAACAATAGAGAAAATGGTTTAAAACTGGTTGTCAAATTGATAAAATTTCGACTAACGAAACCAAGAAATATATTTTTGTAATTAATTGAAATTGAGTACCTATATCATTCAAGATGCACATTGTTTAATTCAAAACTAATGAAGAGACCATCATAAAAGATACTCTTCTGATGAGAATTCTTTCATGAATCTATTAATTTCTTCTCTTGTTAGAACTTTTGATTTGTTTGCCTGATGACCAACTGCTTGCCTTTTAAGAAAGCCACCAGTTTCGGATATTTTGAAATATCACCTCCTTCTTTTACCATCAGCTTAGACTTGAGTATCGAATATTTTGCCCATATTGTCGCAGGATTCATTTTTGTACATATCCAAGAAGTACGCGAAAAGGATATTCTCATTCAGGCCGTTTTCCACCTTATAGGTTTTTCTCCACACGTTCAAGAGCTGGTATTCCTTCTCATAACGAGAAGACTTCGTAGGCACTAATTTACTGGTTGCTTCAGCACATTTTAGCTCGATTTCTTCCATTTTTACGAAAATTTTCGCAAAAATACGCACGGGACAACAAACTGTCAAATTTGTTATTTTTGTTTTACATCACTAAGCTAAATCAAAAGCTATGCGATAAAACAAGAATCGAAACCACGCTAACACCTACATACAGGCAGGTTATGTAAAATAAAACATGTCATTAATTTAATATACCATTTCCCGGCCTTGTAACGTAAATAACTATTTCCTAATGCTAGTTACGAACATAGCACCGTAACAGAAAAATCCATGAATAAATGGAATAAAGACCTCATGCCATGGAATTATCTTTGTAAGGTGGAGAGATACACTGTAAAAAAAGTTGTTGCGTACTTGCCAGATTTTCCAGTATGTGATTCAGGATGCGTCAAATTTCGGTATATGTTAAAATTGCTAGTTTTATATTAAAATATACTGCATTTGTGTAATATTTACCAGTGATGTGTAAAAAGTACACCATTTTGTGTAAACTTAACACACCTCTGTGTTCTATAACCCTACCCCTGACTGGTTGAGGACAACTGCGCAGCTGCAGTATATCAACTATTCCAACACATGTCCCTACGCCATGTCTTGTAGCGTTGTTGTATTCAGTTTCCTCTCGTTCACCGTGCTCAGAAGGAGAATATTTAAATTGATCCCAGGGGCGGGCTAAGCTTTAGAACTTAATGTTTAAATTTTTAACACCCTATATGCTAAAGACTTTAAAATAATAAATCTGAGTAGCTTCAACCTTATATTATAAAAGGGTACTCTTGTTAATTGTCGATAAAAAGAATAATAAACGAATTCATGGTTTATGAACCAGGCCATGATTTCTATTTTTTTTTCTCGACATCAAAGCGCGATACGAGCCATTCAAATAACAGGAAAGTTCAATTTTAAGATGTTTTATCCAAAAAAATACAAAATTTAAAAAAACGTAGTGGTGAGAGGCAGTTTAACGAAATTATTGAAAAACTTCCTAAGATGATTGAACATGCGAACATAGGTCGAACTTTTTATCGTAAACGGTTCATCGACAACCGGAGACGGACTATGAACACCACTGTAAATGAGCTAAATACTAGTGCCCGTCACATTAAATTTTTATTAAATGATATTAAGTACTTTGAGTTATTCAAAAAAATCTAACTTCCAGCGGCGTCCTTCAGGGAGGGTTTGTAGGAAACAAATTTATAGGAACTTGTCATCTTATTTTTTCATATTCTATCTGCACTCGAAAGATTTCCAACATTTTTCCGGATATCCTGTATATATAAATAACAATATAATAAAAAAGTAAAAATTAAGATCATAGTGGCAACACTGATAACAATAATAAATGAGTCGGTGCAACAGAATTTGGGTAATGTCCAGTGGTGACTTAAACAAAATTTTAAGTGCAGCTTAGCTAACTAATAACTATACTCTTTATTGGATTAATAATACTGATATTAATATTTGGGATTAGTATTCTAGGGAACACTTGGATTATTCGTAATGAAACTAATCCCCAGTTACAGTTGTGTCCTTGAAATATAGACCATTTATATAAAGGAGTTACAATTTTTAAATTTAGTAAACTAAATTGGCCATTATCATTTACTACTTCAAACCTCCATAATGTTACATAAATTTCATTATAGAAATAGTTATCAAAGTACGAGAGAAAAAAAAATCACAGACGTATTTGTACCTTTGTGTATTTTGATATATCCAAAGGCGTATCGCATTTAGATGTCAGCGTTTCAACAGCTTCAACGCTTCCTTGCCTATGTGGGAGGGCCGTGGATTGCTGTAAACGACGTTCAACGTATTTGTTGTGAGGTTGAGGTCAATGCAATAAATAATCCCACTTTCGCTGTCGCAGACATAATAACGTTCCTTTGGCGTTTTAATTATGGCTGCAGAGTCGTGCTAATATGTCACTGTTTCAGATATAAATCAGATTTCAGCTTTTATTTGACAAAATATTATGATCAATAAAGCCGGTTGGTTCTGTATCGATGTATCTACAGTACGTCCATAAAGCAACGCAAGTTCATTATTAGCTAAATAAACAATATTATAAAAAAAATTTCAAATAGATCTTTTCTTATGACGTTTTAGCATAATTTGTGACTTTATCGCTAATGCTATCCATTAATATTAAGGAAAAGTCTATGTAAATGCAATAAAAAAGCACCATCTTCCAAATGAACTCAGTCACCTAAATATACAAAAAAAAAGAACAGGTTCCAAGTAGGAGCCGTGTGGTATTCCGAAGGTTATAGTGAAATATTCAGAAAAGGTATTGTTCAGTATAACACACTGGTTTCTATTAGTAGATACTGTAAGACTTCTAAGACAGCTATTTACCATTAATTCCAAAATAACCATTTCGGATGATGCCCGGGAAAAAGCTATAATAGTATCAAATTGAATTCACTTATTCCAACATTAGCTCAGTTTCACCATTCCCCAAGTACAGTAATACTTTATTGGAATATTGACTTATTCTTATATAATAAAAACATATATTCTTCTTTTAAGAATAAAAGTTATTTGAAATCAAGAAAACTAATATACTTAATATGAGATGAAGTTCCGTTTATATAAGAAATTGTTTTGTTTGGTTTTGGATAAGAAATACTTGATTACCTCAAAGTAATATTATGTTTTCTTTATCTGAACTTTCAATGGTTTGAAAGAATTACTGCAACTATTTGAAATAATATTGAATAAAGTAAAACATTGCTTTCAGAAAAAATAAAACTGGATTATATGATTAGTATTTTTGTATTCTTTTGTTTAGTAGTATTTAATTATTATTTATATAAGGTACATCTGAAGGGCTTATAGCAAACTGCCAAAGACATTCATTAACGGCACACCAGACATATACCGCTTTAGACCTTTTCAGCTTCCTTCAGTATGCTATAGGTAAGACAACCGGCGACTTATTTAGCATAAGTAAACCTATATAGAGGCGATGCATAGCTACATCTTGTAGCCATATGCTGAACCTGACGTTTCCACAAAAAACAAATTTCTTTATTTTTGCGTACAATAACCTGTAAACACTACTTTAATACAATTTATAGTAAATAATACTGTAATTGTGTCTTTATAGTCTTTACATTTTAAATTTTACAATATGGCATTTACTTATTACAACATTTTAAAAATTTTGTTCGTACAAATCTATTCATATTTTAATAAATATCATTTTTGAAGTAAATTCTAAATTGTAAGAAAATAGTGTTGAGTAAAAGTAAGAATATAAATAAAGTAAAATGGCAATTGCATAAAATAGTACTATTTTAAACTCAACTGTACAAATCCTTCTTTGACCCTTAGAACATAATATTATAAGCTATGACCATTGTTTTTTGATGTTTGGAGAGTATGACTAGCAAATCAATTCTATGGTTATGGTTTAGTTTTAGTGACTAATTTTTAGTTTTGAACGTTTTCTAGTTATTACATAAAGAAATTTATGTCGGGTACAGGTGTTTCCTTATAACATGGTTCATCTAAGACAATGTGCTGTTTGTTTTTCTATAGTCGAGGGAAATCCAACGGAGCTAATGTAATCGCACAAGATTTTATACTTAAAGACCGCCTTAGGTGCATTCCGAGATTTCTATTAGTAGGTATTCCTTACATTAAAATTCTATTTTCTTATAATAAATGGGTATTTTGTTTTATACGGACTGCGTATTATGTTAGAGGATAATTCTGACTGACCTGTAATGAGTGAAAATGTAGTTTTTGCAGTGTGCACACGAAGAACCAATGCAAAATGCTGCAGCTAATCGAATTAACTACTAATTATATAGTAGGAACTTAGGTGCTATTATTAAAACAAAATTTTTATTTTCGTCGTTTCTACAATTGACTACGCTATAAAAGACGACCGCATAGTAGTTGACATACAGAGTGTTAAAAAAAGAGTGTAAAATATTTAAGGACGTAATAGTATGAACCAAAATAAGCAGAAAAGTCTCAATAAACATGGGTCCGCAAAGTAAACGGTTGCGGATATATGGAATGTTTTATGTTTTTTAGCCCCTTTTTTTATTTTGCAAAAACGTTGTGTATTTTCTTATAATAGTTGGTTGATGTTTAGTAAAATAAACAGTACGTATTTGACAGTTGTTCTCAGTGCACACATTTTCTTTCGCTATGGCTGGTTACTCTAACGCAGAATTAACAGATGCATTTCATGTATGGTCGAACTAATGGGAACGCCACCGAAGCACGCCGTCTTTATGTTGACGCTTATCCAAATCGCCAGATTCCTTTGCAATGCATGTTTGGAAGAATTCACCAAAGTTTGCGTGATACAGGTTCCTTGAGCAAACAGTGCCATTTATCCGGAAGACTAAGGTCGGTATCCACTCCTAGAGTAGAAGAAGAAATTCTAGCAGTGCTAGAGCAGAATCCAGGTACCAGTATGCGGAGAATATCAACTGAGGTAGGAATTGGTAGTCCTCTTGTTTGGACAATCCTTCACGAGCAACTGCTTTATCCATACCATGTACAACGAGTACAGCATGAGGTGCTCCAGCTCATTTTTCCATGACCGTTAGAGAGCATTTAACCATACTTTTCCACATAGATGGGTAGGAAGGGCCGGACCTGTTTTATGGCCTGCAAGATGGCCTAATCTGAACCCTCTAGATTTCTTTGTATGGGGATATTTGAAGACATTAGTGTATGGTACTCCTGTAAATAGTCTGGAAGAGCTGCAGCTACAGATTAATCAAAAGTGTCAAGAAATCCAACCAAGGAGGGTGTTTGCGAAAGAGTTCGAATATCGTTGAGACGACGATGTCGTGCCTGCTTGGAAATGGACGGAGGGCACTTTGAACATCTTCTGTAACTTTGTTTTTTGTTTGTTAAATGCTTCCTTTGTCGGATTATTCCTAGTAAAATAAAATGTTTGAAACGCGAATAGTGGTCCATATCTCCGCAACCGTCACTTTGCGGACCCATGTTTATTAAGACTTTTCTGCTTATTTTGGTTCAGATTATTACCTCCTGAAATATTTTACACTCTTCTTTTAACACCCTGTATATATAAGCCATTTCGCACAATGGTTATCATAGAAAGAGTCTTCTTCATTTTATATCATCGAGCTAGAATTCCCAAACACATTTTCTATTGCCTTCCTGAGTATGTGGTTAAAAATTTTTACTTAGTCATAATAATAATATGCTAAAATACAGATTAGATGTTTTTCTGTATACACTGATCTGAATAATATAATAAAGTAGTACCTATTACCTCCTACGAAGCATTTAAGTTATAGTCATACTTCGCGCAGTAAAACAGACAAACAGGAGTAAACCGATGTTTATTGCTGCCAGCCGAAGACATGGAAATATACTGAATTTACTTTCTACGAAGCTGCACGGCCCAATCGAACACGGTGTTGCAATTTCTGATTTATCGCACGTATGCTGGTGGTCGAACTCGCCGAAGAGGAAAACAAATAACAAATATTATTACGTGTTACATAAATAAATTACTTTGGAAATACAAGTCTCACGTTGCGTCTAGACGGTATAACTTTACCTCCTTCGGCTCGACGAAGACACGCCGGAGAGCCGATTGTGTTGCGTAAAAAACGGAGGCCCTTTAATAAACACCCAAATAAAAGTACAAAAAGTTATCAGCGCAAGATCGCACAGAAACAATACCGGAATAATGAGGGAAAGAACGGCGCATAAAGTGTTTTTATAATCGCAATAACACGAACGGCAAACAAGGCCCGAATAAATCCCATTGAAGCGTCAGCGCTTTTGTACGGGCGCTGGATGGACGGTGTAAATTGAAAGCGATCCTTGTCGGTAAAAAGGGCGGCACTGACGTCAACGGTGAGTTACTGCGGCCCGACTCGCCATCTGGACACGCATCAGTGATGCCTGGGAGCAGAAGAGTTCATTAAGGGCAATTATATTAATTTTTCACTTGAGTTTCGAATATCGGTTATGAACAGAAAGTATTCTTTGCAGTCCTACACTAACAAGTAACACTATTCAAGTGTCACTAACCGATTGAAATCAAACTTTGCACGCAGATAAAACAGTAAAAAATGTTAAACCCGTGTTTTTTTATCTTTAGACACAACCCCTGATGCAGTAAAACACCACATGTGATATTCGGACTAAGTTATTATAGCATCGAGTTGACCAGTATTTCAATCTTTAAATGAATTAGCAGTGCAGAGTTATTTTAACCCTCAAAATATATTTTAAGGGTGAAAAATTTGATGTTGTCACTCAATTGCGGCCACTTTTTAACTCTAGACTGTCTCAAAACAATTTCTTATAGTTTCTGTAGCTGTGTTCGAATCATGCTCTTTCGACTCCCAGTGTTCCTTAGTTTTGACCTACGATACCCAGTGAATATATGGCATCTTATATTGGAGTTTTTATATAAAAAAATATTGGATTTATATAAAAAAAAATTGAAGAATGTTTGCAAAGTATAGAGTACATATTCAAATGAAAAGGCAGTATCAGTAAAATAATTGTCCACCCAGCGTACTGTTATACAGGGTGCCCTGTAAAAATATTGGATTTATATAAAAAAAAAATTGAAGAATGTTTGCAAAGTATAGAGAGAGTACATATTCAAATGAAAAGGCAGTATCAGTAAAATAATTGTCCACCCAGCGTACTGTTATACAGGGTGATTCATTAAGAATGGACAATCTCTGAACTGGAGATACTACGCATCAAAATATGGCGATTGAGCCTAATAAACTTTGTCCGAATGTTGCAAGTTTAAAAAATACAGGGTGTTCAATGCTAGAATATTATTTTGAAATATCTCAATAACTTTGAAACCTGTCTGAGTATTAAAAAAAAATGGCACAATTATGTTTTTTGGCACGGCAACTAAGAATTTTGAACTAATTTTGACGTCACAGGTAGAGGGCGCCACTTATGTCACAGCATGTTTCTTTTAAATGGCATAACTTTTTTGATGTTTAGTGTATCCATCTGTCTATTGAAACAATCGATTCTCCTACCTGTTGTCTCTAAAAAAGGTAAAAAAAGGTATACGTTACTAAATTTAATACACTCGTGCTTTCTTATAAAATTTACAACACATCATTCACAACTCATATTAGGTCAACCGAAAACTTTAAACAGTCCTTTCTTTCATTTCCATTTTTCCTGAAAGATGAAAAACAGGAAACTTTCCCATGTTGGAGGTTGTTCTGATCGAAATGATTTATATTTTTTGTTGTTATTAATAATAATAATAATATAATAATAATAATAATATTTATTTACACACATATAAATTACAGTAACAAAACAATTGATTTTAGTTAAATGCGATAAATCTACTAATACATCAAGTTACATTAACATAAAGAAATATTTTTTAAACAATACAATAATCCATTAAGTAACAAAATTTGCTCAAAATGTTCAGTAAGACTTAGTTTTCACTTTTATAAATACCTGTGCAAATAAAAATATCACAAAGACAAAAAGATTGTCTGTAGTGACATATAACGTATGCAATAACTAATATAAGAGCGTTGCAAAAACCCCAAAAGCAAAACTTGTCAAGGGAATTATACTTAACTCTATTTCATTTAACAGTTATTGAGTTGTTGTTATTAAAAATTATGAAAACTTTCCTGATAATTAGACACAAAATATAAGACAAGAAATAAAAACAAAAATAGATGCTGATCAATTTTTCAGTTTAAGTTAAGTGCAATTAAATTATAGCAAAAAATACGTGGTGTATTTAATAGCCATTTTTTAATGCGAGTTTTAAACATTGCAAAAGAATTTATTAATTTTAAATTATTTGGAACTTCATTATATATTTTTGGACCAAGGAAATAAGCAGACCTTTGTATAACCGTTTTATTAGTAAAAGGTATCCATAACCCCATCTCTTTGTACCTTGTTGGATACTTATGAACAATGTTAATCTTGTTGGCGTCTTTTTTTTGTTCTATAACTAAACTTAAAGTGAATAATTGCCGAATATCAAAAACTCTTGACAGTTTATAGAGATCGTCACTGGGGTAAGTAATTTCTTTTTGATATATAATTTTTAAATCCATTTTTGTATTACTTCAAGATTCCTTATTACATTATTATAAGCCCCACCCAAGCAATGATCCCGTATCGTAACTGAGATTCCACTAAAGCATAATAAAGTACCATGAGATGTTCAATGTTCAAAATATGTTTCAAATATTTAAATTTGGATAAAAGACTTCTAATTTTAATTACAAGTTCATTAATATGTACACTCCATTTCATCGTACTATCAAAAAATATTCCTAAGTATTTAAATTTACTTGTGGGAGGGATCTCTATTACGTTTCCGTCACAATTTATATTTAATGGTCTAAACTGCGAGAGTCTAACATTACTAGGCGAAAATGGAAGAAACATTGTTTTTGAAAAGTTAATAGTTAATTGTTTAGAATCAAACCAATCTTTTATGTGTTTAAAATCATTTTCCACGTTATTAATAATTGATGTCCAAGTATCGCCAACATATAGAACCGATGTGTCATCAGCAAAGCCAATTATAGATGCACAAGTATTTATAGTAAATAAGTTATTAATATAGATGTTAAAGAGAATTGGCCCGAGTACAGTTCCTTGTGGCACGCCACATTCTACAGTTTTAGAGTCACTCTTACTGTTACCAATCACAACATATTGTTTTCTATCAGATAAATAACTTTCTAATAATTTTAAAGTCGTTCCACGGAATCCAAGTTTTTCTAGTGACATCAACAATTGTGAATGATTAACTGTGTCGAATGCTTTCGCTAGATCTACAAAAATGCAAAGGGCTAGTTTATTTTCATTAAAGGCTTTATATATATTTGTTGTTAAGAAATTTATTGCATCCTGCGCGGACTTGGATTCACGGAAACCAAACTGACGAAACGATAATATGTTATATTTGTTAATGTAACCAATCCTTTCCTTAATTATAGTTTCAAGAATTTTCGCCAAATTAGAAATTAAAGATATTGGTCTATAGTTAGCACAATCTAGCTTATCCCCCTTCTTAAATATAGGTTTGATCACAGCATTCTTAAGATTTAAGGGCCAATAACCAGATACTATAATTTTATTAAATAAATTACACAGCGGCTGTACAATTGCCTCACAGATACTTTTTAAAGTTTCCGCAATTATTTTATCTGGTCCAGGCGCTTTATTAAAATTTAAAATATTGATAATATCCTTAATCTCTTCTTCATTAGTTTCCGATAAATAAATAGAATTTCTCATGATAGGTTCTTCATGAAAAAATGTTGATTGGGACAAATTTTATTAGCAAGTTTTTTTCCTAAAGTTGTATAATGGTTCACAAAAATATTAGCAATATCTACTGAATCAGAGGTCAAAACATTATCAACATTATTAATTTCTTTAATATCTGCATAGGTTTTTCTTTTACTACAAGCCTCATCTACAGTTTGCCAAAGTCTTTTAGAATTATTTTTATTCATGCTAATTTTATTCTTAAAATAATTATACTTTTGTTTCTTAATTAAAGTATTTAATTTATTTCGATAAATTTTAAAATTATTAAATAATTCCATATTATTCTTGTTTCTTTGCCAGTCTTTGTACATGATGTCTCTTCTCCTAATTGATTGCAATATACCTTGTGTAACCCACTCTTTTTTACGCTGCCTAAAAGTTACTTCCGTAGTACATGTTTTAATGTTATTAGTTATAGTGTCAATTAGAATATTTGTTTGAGAATCTAGATCGATAGAGTTATAAAAGTTTCCCAGTTTTCTAGTTCCATCATAGTTTTTAATTTTTATAATTAATAGTTTTGTGTGAGACAGTATTTCCTTGTTTAGTATTTTCTTCTTTAATGGTCATATCAAATATTACAGTAAAATGATCAGTGAAAGTAGTACGCAATATAATAGGGGTAACTTTATTGTTAATATTTTTGATAAATAAATGATCTATGCATGAGCCGGTATTATTTTGGATTCTAGTGAATTTGTTGATTGCGGAAACAAAACCTGCTTCGTTTAAAATATTTAGATACTCCTGAGATTCCTCACTTATACAGTCAACTATGTTAATATTTATGTCACCAACTAATATATTAAAATAATTGTTATTTGTATGATTTGCAAGATATAATTTAAGATGTTGGTTAAAATTTAAAGGGCAGGAGGCAGGAGATCTATAAATACACGTTAAAACCAAATTATTTTCTGTTAATTTAATATTTAATTTAATAGCCAGCACTTCTCCTATGTTTATCATTTGAAATTCGTAATTGTAACTATTTTTATAAACACCACCACACCATCATTTTGATTGTACCTTCCCTCATTATAAACAATATCATAACCGTTCAGCTTAAATATATCAATACCAGCAATCTGCCAAGTTTCTGTTAACACAAGACAATCGAAATCAGTTCTAAATTGATGTAATAGTACCTCTAACTGCTCAAATTTTTTTTGCCATACTACGTATATTAACGTGCAATATACTAAATTTAAGTTCCTTGTTCATTATGTTTTCACAGTCTTGTACTTTGTCAAAAACCAATGTTTCCAAGAGATTATTTTTAAAGTCTCTTATAAAAGGATCCATTTTATAAATATATTTTTAGATCGTTTACATGAAATTAAAGCTTAACTCTAGACTAAAATTATAACATCAAATAATTAGCAGCTAAGTAGGAAATTATAAAATATTCAAATTTTTTAAACAAATCATATGTATTAAACTAGAGTATAAAATGTAAATACCCGTAAAATCAAACTGCCACCCAATTGTCCTTCACTTTTTCTGCCGTGTAGCCGCTACTATTCCACCGCCGGGGTTCGCTCTACACTTTTCCGTTCAAAGTTTTCGTTTATGGCTATTTCGAGCTTCTATTTCTGTTTGTCCAGATAATGGTGCTATATCTTCATCAGTTTTTACTCGTTCATCCTCACTTCCATCAAGTTCAGTTTCTATAATGTCTGCCTTTTCCTGTTCTTTTAATTCCTCAATAGAGTAAGTAATGCTGCCAATAACTAACTTATTCCCTTTGATCTTCGCTATCAAATTTTGTGAACGAGCTTTTCGTAAATGATACTGTAGCACTTTTCTTTCTTCTCTATCTTCATACGCCAAATCATGTGCTATTGTTACGCCAGTGCCTTTTAGTTTTTTAATGTTGGAGAATAAATATTGTTTTTTTAGATAACTAGTAAATTCTAATAGTATTGGAGATTTCCTGGCTTCCTTGATTTTATAAATATTGTTAACATCATTATGCAGAATTTCAGTTCCTAATAAACTGTTCAATTTAGAAAGCGTATTTTCAAGTAAATCTTCTTTTCTAAGATCTAAGCCAAAAATAACTATATTGTTTTTCCTCAGTTTTCTTTCCAGTGCTATGTTCTTTTCTTCAAGTCACTTATTTCCTTATTAATGTTCTCAACTTTTCATGTACTTCTCTAATGCTAGTTCTGATCTCTTCCTGAATCAATTTTGTTTGCTCTTGATTAACGTTATATAGCTTTTCAGTTTGTTCTTGATTAGCCTTTAATATTATTCTATAAATTTCTTCAGAATTAATCATTATTCCAAACCAATAACCAATTAACTAACTTATAATCAGAATAACTTATTATATTCTAGACCGCTGGCGGCACGGGTTTTCAATCAAGCACGATGATAAAAACTTTCTATCTGATAGTTCTCTTTTTGTATTCTCACTCACAAGCAATATTAGTCTTTATTTACTCCTTTGTGACATTTTAATGCAAAATTTTTGCATCTAATGAATAGATTTTTCACAATTTTCTTGTCTATATAAATCACTTGATTGCACTTTACTATATTCTTCAGAATTTTTCCACTACTGAATCATTTAAGTATACTATAATTTCACAATTATTTGCAACCGTGGCACACACGTGCTCTTGCTTGCTTGTATTATATTTATATTTTTTGTAACTATTGTGTCGAGAAATAAAAATCAATTATTATTATTAATTATTAAAAATCACTTACAAAATTGTTTATTTCGATAACTGTCATCAAGAGTGATGGACGTTTTCGTTCAATTTTTCAGTTGACAATGTGAGTTTTTAATAAAAATAATAATAATTGAACATTTATCTTCTGTATCATCGATCGTTATCTTTAGTAGCTCAATTATTAAAATGATTTTAAGAGTCCAAAATTACAGATCGATTTATAGTAGGTAATTCCAATTACCTTTTCTAGCAGAAATCTATTATCAGATGCTTCTTGAAAAAATCTCTCAATTTCTGGACTTTTTGAGCGGTATCCAATATATGTACTCCTCAAATATGGTATTAGTTTTGAAAATTTTCTGATATTTACATTTTCTTTAGTTTTCAGTGTACTTTTTATCATGAAATATACTGACCCTAATGTCGAAGATTTAATTATATTAATATTATGTTCAAAATATGCCGATAATACAACTTTGGATAGTTTTTGAATTTTTTTCAAACAACACCATGAATTGTGAAATAATAATTTGTGCTGTTTCCATACTTCCCCTGGTAAATGTTTATCTTCACTTCCCGAGCTCATTTTGAATTAAACACTCTTAAAATAAGAACTATAATACACAATTCTGACACTACTTTTTCAAACAATGAATTTTTATTGTTTGTTAAGTTACTATCGATATGATAGTCATCGCGCCTAAGCCGTCTTGATTCAAACACGGTTCAAACGATTTCGAATATAAATTACATGCAGTTTTCGAAAAAATATTGTTTGTGTCTCGAACGCAAAAGTATAATTTTGCTTTCTATATACAAAAGTGATAATAATTATTTACTCATTTTATTTTTGCCAACTCCCATACCCATGTGACAAACAAAAATTATCTCTCTCTGTGCATTGTGCTAGATTGTTTACGAATGGTTTAATTTATGTACCAAAACTATAATACGATAGGCAATTAACGCTCGAACGTTTAATTATACACAAATGAAATACAATAAGCCCAGCAATTTATAAACTGTGCGTAACGAATAAATTGGGTCGGCGTATCCGATTATTAAATTTAATTCATCCCCCTGCAAATATAAACAAAAACTTTATTATTAAACTCCCCATTTCGGGGCCGTTAAACTAAATTAAATTTAAACTTTAAATCTAGATAACTCGCATATTTTAACTGCCCTGATATAAAAACCGCCGCGTTATAAAATAGGGTAAATAAGCCTCCCTAGAGTAACTAAAACACACAATAGGCTTATCCCATTTTAAAGGGCCATATCTCACTGCGGAATTATTTAATTCTGGACCACCCTACCCCTAACTTACAAATTGAGTTGGTTACGCCAATAACGCTTTGGTGGCTCATGATGCAGGGGTGGCTCGTAATCCATTTACTGTATTACTTTATATTAAAACAAATAACTTAATAACCCGCTAATTGAGTTTAAATATTCAACCGCGATATTTCTCAATTTGGCCGCCGAATGGGAAAGAAGGCATTAGTAAAAACTGATATATGGGGTGTTTTGGACCCGGCAGCAGTCCTGCTGTTTCTCAATTTAATCGCTGTATAATTAGCGTACGGGGCATCTGCAGAGGTAATAAATTCATTTATGTTTATTATTTAATGTTTTAGCAAATATTAGTCTAATATAACATAATTTTAAATGAACATAAGAGCTTTGAACTAATGTCTGGGTAATGGTCTGGAAATATGTAGAAAACAAATTAAAATTAACATAAAGATGTATTTACAGTGTATATTTACAACGTACGTAGTGTCAAGAAATATATTGTTTTTATTTTGTGATACATTTCAGTGTTTGAAATAAATTTATTTGACATTTTCTAGGACATTCCAGGTTATATTCGATTTAGTTCTAAACGCGTTCTCGAGGATCTAAAATATTTGGAGAATCCTAAAAACATATATAAGCCGATCTGTCCGAAGTCAAACTCGAATGACTGAAACGTCAAAGATTTCACCGTTGTGAATTTGTTTGGAGTACATTTGTTGTGTAATCAAGTAATAACAATAAAATTTGTTTTTGTACGTGACGTATTTCAAGTCTTACATTGGTGTGACGTTCCACAAAAAAGGTGTAGGAGTAGAAATATCAGTGACGAGATCAAAAGCGACGGAAATGAAAGATACATTGAAACAGTTAATGGGAATGATGAAGGATATGAAGGACGACTTAAAAAAGAACTGAAAACCATCCAGGATGACATGAAGAACAGTCAGAACTGAATGATGAAAAATTGAAAAAAGAAAATAAAATGCCAGGTTGAAATGAAGAATAGTCAAGATGAAATTATGGAACATTTGAAAAAGGAAATGAAAAACTAAATCTAAAGAAAGTGAAGAACAGTTTAGAGGAAATGACAAATAATCAAGAGGAATTAAGAAATGAAATACAAACTAAATTACAAGAAAACAATAAGAAATTAGAAGAGACAAGTAAGAACTGAATGAATTTGAGGAAACTGTTGAAGAGAAAATCATTCAATTGAGAAGAGAAATAGAAGATACAGTCGTAGATGAAAGTGTTAGTAAATTACACAATCATATATAATAAATAATGTGAAGCGGCTGCCTTCTCAAATAACTGGTCAGTCGAAGAAAGGGCCTCCTATTTAATAGTTGCTCTACGGGGTGAAGCTATGAAGAGTTTAAGAACGCTAGCCGAGGATAAGTAAAAGGATTATCAAATGTTGAAGAATGTTTTGGAAATAAGGTATGGTACCGGCAGAGTTCCAAGAACAGTTATCAGTAAGCAGTAAGACATTAAAGTTGGCCAAGCATAAAAGTGTATCCAAAGTTTTGGCCCTGGCGCTGGAAATCGAAGCAGCTTAACGAGAAGTCTGCAGAAGAATTTGTGAAGAGTATGAAAGATTTATTTTATACCATTTGTAAAGGGCAAGAGCGTGCTGATATCAACTTATACAGAAAGCGAAGACCATTATTGGAACTACGGAGCAATGGGACATCTCAGAAATCAATTTTCTAGGAATATATCCAATGAAAATCAGAAAGAGCCCTACAACTAGATAACAAGTAATGAAAAGGAAATTGGTACAGGAACTGGAAAATGAGAAGGAAACAGCAATTGATTTGGATAATCAGAATAAAACTTTGTAAGTTACTAATGCCGAATTCTTCCATCAGATAAAATTAATTTAGGATCAAATGAAACAAAAAAAAGCTCAGTGGGTTAAAGAAAAAAAAAAGAACTGTCGAAAACATAAAGATCAGTTGCTACGGAAGATAAATACCGATAAACACAAGTTGGAAACCCGATTGAAAGAAATAGAGAGACAAATCATAAGTGGAAGTAAAATTACAAAACAGCGTAAGAACTACAACTAAACTGCGTGAAACAAAATAAAAACACATATTTCTATACCAAAGAACTAATGTGCATAACCCGAATTAATGGAATAATAGAACTCTTGCTAAAGACAAAGTAAATATTCAAACTTCAGGGCTATATGCCAATGGAAAATTAAAAACTTAGATAGACCTAACTGGTTATTGATCTGAAATCATCTATACATAAACAAATACCAGTTTCATAATCTGCTCTTAATACCATTCGATACAAATTAGCGTAAAACTCTCTATTTTAAAATACAGCGCCCTACCCTACGCCACTGTTTCAAATCAAACAAAATTTTCATTCCCCCATAACAAATGCGTGTACGTCAAATAACTTCAGGGGAGACGGCGAAAGAAAATGATCGGTATTACTTCACCCCTTCGAGCGTGGCAGATAGTGGTGCAGCGCAATGATTACTGAAACTATTGCTGACTCACGCGGGACAATTTAACGGTGCAATAAAATTTAAATTAAACTGTAATATTTCAATGACAATGCGCGGCGTGAAGATCGTAATGATAATTTATAAAATTAGACGCTAGCGTTTTGCCCGTTGCGAGTGCGATCTGATATAGAAATAATTTTAACCAGTTTAACTCACCATGGCTGAATGTAGAAGAGCTTATTTAGTTTTTTCTTACGTCTTTTATGTTTTTATCTCCTTGCCTCGAGGGTTGGTTCGACTTGTGAATTTAGGGGCGGAATATCGAGAGTAAAGCTAATACAGGACTACAGTAAAAATATCTTTGACCACTCCTCTGCTGATATATTAAATTAATCAATCAAATTGGAATATTTATTATTAAATAACAAACTGTATAAGATAGGAAGGAATTGGAAAGGATTGAACCCACTCTATTTGTAAAAAAGTAGCAACGATGACTAAAATTTTCCATTCTTGGAGCTGGTTATTAACTGGTGGAAGTACTTATAAATAAGCTGAGCTTAACTTAACATTAAAACAAAATATAAATATGTAATCGTTTTAATGTACATGCTGATTAATAATAATAAAAATATTGTTACGGATTAAGGATGTCACTAGTGTTAAGAAAATTAGAATATTGACTTCATCTAATGGAATAAGCAAAACATCGTTCAATAAACCATTGCAGGAATAATGACCTTCTAGAGCTGTTTAAACATGACATTCTTATTTTTTAGGCTAACTATTCACTGTTGCATGATGTTACTAACAAGTTAGCTAATTTTTATAGATATCAGTAAACAATAGAACACATCAGCGGCAGAAATAATAATACAATTTATTGCCCAACAGATTTTCTTAATATGACAAAAACGGGAACGGATTACATATATATGTAATATGTATCCTTACTTCGAAACAAATCATACAGAAATAATAAATAATGCTATATCTGCTACCTTTTTCTCTTTATTAACGATCTTCCTGATGGTGTATCATGTAAGAAATTAATTACCTATATTAAAATCCGATTTTAATATTAACGTTTTTACGATAGTGTATACGTAAATAATTATCCGCGACTGCAATGTATTGGCACTAAATTGATTCAGACGAAATTGGTGATCATAATCAATAGTTGGATAAACGCCAGCCAAGTTTAAGAATTTATTAAAGTTATTCTGAATACTGTATAGACCAGTAACATGTATATTATAACAATACAACCATATGATACTACGATATTCCACCTTAGAACGAACATAACAGAAGAACCATGTCTTACGAGCAAGCACATTGTCAAATCTTGAAAAGTTGAAGGCTGATTTATTCTGTTGAAGTATTCGATATTTCTATTTTGGATTTAAGAGTATAATTAGATATAATAGGAGTTTTTTCCGTACATGTCAGAGTTCTACACTTAGAAACATTTATAGCTAAATCATTAACACTACATAATGTCTTTATCTTCTGCAACTGATCTTGAATAATCACATTAACGGACACAACTCTCATAAATAAAGTCATCAGCAAAGAACAGATGATCACAATATATTGCAAAAGATAAATAATTGTTGTAAAGTAAAAATAAAAGTGTCTTCAATTTTTCTTTCTTCTTCAATAATTTATGAACTTTGTGAAGAAACACAATTTTGAGGTAGTCAAATAATTGTTGTGATTCTTAACAACTTCAACTCCCTGTATCTATAAATCAAAGCCATTCTGAATCTATATTAACAAATAAGAAATCTACTATTTTAATTTGGTCTATCATTTGGCCTCAAAGTTTCCTGCGCAGAATTTGACCACCATGTATAATATAGAAATATAATAAAGGACATGAAGGTATAATATTTATATAAACATTATTCTTGGTCCCACCAAAACCACCATTTTCTATTCATTTTAAATTGTCACCAAACCGATTAAAGAGCAATCCATAATCAATAGATGCATAAACGCCAGTAATTCGGAAGTTAAGTAATTTATAAAATTTTCTCCGAATTCTCTCTAGACCAATAATATGGATATTATATGGCTACCATACCATGCTACGGTATTCCAACTTGGAGGAGAACAGGAGAATAATGTCATAATGTGAACAAGCACATTGTCAAATCTTGAATAGTTTATAATCATAAATCCCAATATTTTGAAAGCTGATATATTCTGCTGAAGTATTAATTAAATATAATAGGATTGTTTTTCCATCTACATGTCAGAGTTCTACACTTAGAAACATCCATAACTAAATCATACACCATGTCTCTAGCTTTTGAAAGTGATCTTGAATAAACACATTAACAGAATCATCTTTCATAAATAATTTAAGGTTATAAGTAAATAACAGAGGATAACAATCTATTGCTGAAGATAAATCATTGTTCGAAAGTAAAAATAAGTGTGGTCCAAGATTGAAAATGTATACATTTCTTCTTTTTCAATAATTATTTATGAACTTTGTGAAGAAGCACAAATTTGAGGTAGTCAAATAATTGTAGTGATGGAGAAAGTGTTGTGTTTCACAGGTATAACTAATAATCAAATTTTTGCAAAATTAACTCCCTATATTTCTAAATTGAAGCCATTTTGGACTAATGTTAATTAGCAAAAAATGTACTATTTTAATTTAATCTATCTGTCCTCAAAGTTTCCTGTACAGTATTTATAGTACCTCTCTGTATAATACATAAAAACAATAAAAGACAGGAAGGTACGAGATTTACAAGTATATGAATCTACAAAAAAAGTAGTATTCTGTCGTTATGAAAGTAAAACCCTTTAAGAAATCAGTGACATCTTTTATCAATTGGTAATCGAAAACATTATTCTTGGTCCCGCCAAAATCTCCATTTATATTCACTTTCAATTTATTCATTAACTTTCCCGTATGATTTATGCAAATCACAATTTTAAACTTCTATAAATATTCATTACCGATAATCTTTATAAGGGTTGATAAAGACTCTTAATTAGTCCACAATAAAATTAATTTAGATTATTAAAACGGCCCGAGCGGAACCCATTCCCAATGAATTCTACATGGCTATCGCAAACACAGAAATGGTTTCAACAACACGAGATTGGAAACGGTTTAAGTGCTCCTGAAATACAATACTTCGAAAAAGAGTAAAAAGTTCACCTGCCTCTCGGGCTAATAAAAACTGATTAATCGATCAATGGCGGGTCTGCGGTCGATTTTTTCAGGTGACTTTATTATTTTTACACCTGCTTTTTTTTTCACCGAACCTCTTAAGGTACAAATAAAAACTTAAAATGTCTTCGCGGAGATGGAGCTGTCAGATATGACAGTGGTGATGCCTTGCCTGCCCTGACTGGTCCCTCCGCTGATGGAAAGTATCATTTTTCAATTGAAGATGTTTGTTTTTAGGTGGTCGGTAATATGTTGCCTTAATATATTCATAGAAAAGTGAGCCTTAGTGGGTATTATATTACTGTAATTTATAATACGTGTTTAATCAACCATAAAATAAAGCCAACGATCAGCTAAATGATCAATTTTCTTTAATCGAAATATTGCATATAATCCATCAATACAGTAAATAATTGAGGAAACAACAAAAAGCTGGTCGTTCCATTAACGGCAATAGAATATGACGATACTTACCTATATTCAGAAATGCCTTGCTTAAAAATACAGAGTGTAGAAATTGAACTATTAAAATAGTTTTTTCGCAGTTACTTCGTAATTTTTTATCGGATCAGTCTGCAATTTAATAGAGACACTTCTTCTGGTCATTAGACTTATTTTTGTATATAGGTAAGTAGGGTTAACATATACATAATCAAATTTTGTATGCAATATATTTTAGAAATCTTAATTGAAATGTGCGGGTATAAGAGTATAACAAACCTTTAATAATTATTATTCAGTCTTAGTCTAGTTACAAAGGGTGTTCAAAATTGTCGCCATTGTTCATTTTATATAAATTGTCACTTGCCTTATCCACAACTCTGCACATACTTTTATCAGAGGTGTTTTTGCTCGAACTATTTCCGTGGAATATTCTATCCGTTTGGCCCTCGATTCTCTGATTTCCTTAACTATCTTCCATCCATTCTAAACCTCTTCCGTCCTCGTTCAAAATTTGCTCTCTGCTTTCACGTCTTCCCCTCATTTCTTCAGAATCGCGTGGTAGATGTTCTATCGTTTCTCTCTCTTCCTAACAGACCATACTCTCTCACTTTCATCTGTCCACAATTCATTATCTCTTTCCTCATTGCCAGACCTCAATCTTGCTAACATTATCCTTTCCTTCTTACTTTTCCGCTTTAAGTATCTGGGTATCTTCTCTGTTATCAACCTCTCATATTTTGCTTTGCTCCATTATATTAATTGTTAATTTCAGTCGTAAACTCCAAATTTTTCATAATAATCCCACATATAAAAGTCACATGACCCCATCTAACTAGTTCATTGCGAAATATCATATCAACCTCTTGGGAAGTTGGTTATTTAATATATAAGTCCCCTATTTTGCGTCTAAAGTGTGGTGGACCACCTCTGTATAAGAACCACATAGATTGCCAAACATTTAAGAGTATTTTTTTACTGTTTAAGAAAGGTATTTTAAGCTAATATGTATCAAATCTCCTACAATTCCTATCAATGAAGTCATTTAAGAGTATATTCTCAAGTAGTTTCTACGAATTATATTTCAAAAAATGGAGATAGTTTATAAGTCAGTCATTCGGTCTGGATGAAAATATGGTCCAATATGTGAATATTTTAAAAATTAATTATTCTGTTACAAGTAAAAAGTGCTTTATACGTTACTATAACATAGATTTATTAACATTTTCATTGCGAGCATTTTCAGTTTCCTTTTGATTTTCTTCTGAGGTTTCAATATAAACTACCTCCCCCCCCACCTCAGCTGCATTATTCTGCCACCATGCCTTTTTATCTCTAAAGGTATTGATATTGTGGAACGTTGGAAATAGTGTTGAATATATTGTCTAGGGTTGTATAGTTTCGAAAAATTGGCAATTGGTATATAAATACGTCACAGTTTGGAGGTCTCATTTCAGCAGATTTACCTTTTATGTCTCCTGAGGTTACAAACAAACCCATAAGTTTTTGCTTATATATTCCTAACTCGGACTTTGAAGCAACTTCCTTCATTTATAGCATCTTCTTTTAACATGTTTCTCACTTCCGCTCTTCTACAGGCACCCGCTATTCCAAAAATCATAAATCCAAAAACTAATATTTTGTTGAAAAAGTAAAAAGAATATTGAAAATCACCTTTAAATCCAAATATATTTCATTGTCGACTGTTTGTCGATTTTTTCGGGTCATAGTACTCCGACTTTCTTTCAAGTATGGCAAATAAAGTACCATATTTTTTGTGTTTACATTTTTCCGTACTGATAGTTCTGTTTTTAACATAGAATAACTCCATAATGAAGTAGGTTCACGATCCTTACTTAGTTTGTTGAAATATGTTAATAGAACTTTTTCAACAGTTATATTCTTAATTTTATTGTCATGGCACCATTTCTGGTATCTCTCAAATACTAAGGTATACTGTACGCAGGACTTCTGTAGGACAAGGCCTAAAATTACTTCAGATCAACTTTTTTCGATATTTGCAGGCAAATCTTCGTCGGAAAACTCATTTATATAGAATTTGATTTTTTTGGTGATAACTAATTGTAAGTTAATAACAATAGCTGTTTCTCCTTTACAACCGATGATGTTGGCCGGTTCAACGATCAATCAACTTTGGCGGAGGTGTTACGTTATTACTCTAACTCAACAATGACAGATGCCGTAACTTATGACGTTTGTCAATATTGCATTGAAGTGCGTGTTTTCTATATAAAATACATGCGAGGAATATATATCGCACTAGTGCTGTAAACAACGTCGTTATGATATTCAAATCAGTGTCATATTACTGTCTTTATGTAGAGCGTAGATCAAAGAAATATATTATTAAAGAAAATAAAGGGGATGTTAACATTTAATAAAGATATTAATATCATAAATTTCACTGCAATGTAAAATGCATACTAGGGAAGTAAATTTCACCTAATAGACATTCAAGAAGTACGTTTGAATGAGTACATTCATCTGCAGAATTTACATCTGTAGCTAATAAAACACTCCATCTAGAGCGCACTGTTATGAAAAATTGAATTCAAGTAGAGAACAGTAATTGGAACCGATTTTTTACAGTAATAACTTCATATTTTCAAATCCAGCAGTCTGGAATGTGAGAAAGAGGCATAATAATGAATGGCCGACCTATAAAGAAAATAACCCACTGTAAATACTTTAATTCAATTCATTTTATAGGGCAACCCGCTTGTTATTTATGCGATTAAGAGTTACAGTCAAATTTTCCGCTTTAGAGCTCACTTTGCAGTATAGTGAAATTTATTGCTCTTTCTTAAAAGAAACTTAATGGAGACTTGTTGCTCATAGTTCTCATATGAAACTCGGCAGCGGAAAATATCGGGGGCACAACTTAGAAGTTGTTTATAGCGAGATTCATTTGTTTACGTCTTGATCTTTGTACCAATATAGTTCAGAAGACGCAAAGAGGCAAACCTAACGTTATATTTAATAGGAACTATTTTCTCTAATAACGAAAACCTAAATTTAGTTTATTTTATTTATTTTTTATTTTATTTTTGTAGTTAACAAAAAAACAGTGATATTTTCAATAATATAGATCAGAAGATTATGTAATTTATGGCAATTTTTTGAAATTTGCAACAACAAATAAAGATAGTAAAGGAAAAATTTAGATAATCATATATTAGTATATTGACTTACAGTAATCGTTAAAACTTACTGAAATTTCGTAAATGACATTGCCGGTCAACTTAGACTTTCTTGTAAAGTTACGATAACTTTACAATAGAATTGGTATAAACATACATGACACATGCTAATTTTTGCTTAAAGTCGAGTTATAGAAGGAATTAGGTCATCATACTATGAACAAGCAGCATATGTCTTCTACTAACTTTGGTTGGCGACGATAAGCTGTTCAATAGACAATTAGTAATAACAACAGAAGTGACTCATGACCTTTTCAGTCGAAACAGACTACTAATTCAGATGTAGCAACATATTCTATCTATGGGACTGATATCTTTATCACATAAATTATGCATCGAAGTGAAGAAAATACAGGATCTTTTCGAAATAACTCATTTGTCGGTCAGTGGTCGAGCGGTTTAAGGCGGGGACTTTGTAGAAAAAGAATTGCACAGCCTGCGGGAGCGAAACGGCGAATCAATCAGACCTATGAGACAGTATACAAACCGTATAGGCCCGAACAACACGGTTCCCTGAAGTTTACCGTGCATTTTGACGTACGTAAAAATGGAAGCCGTGATACATATCACGATCATAACATATTATGATTTTACTCGAGGACACAAAATGTAAAATTAGCAATAAATATTAATCTGAAAATGAAACACAAGTTGTCCTATATGTCCTGGCTGGTGAGTGAAGTAATTTGGTGGCTGCGGCTGTGATAATTTTGCCGTAATTGTGACATATTGGCGTAGTAGCTGTGTGGCTAAAATTGAGGTAATTCAACATTTATTTTAATTATGCTTGTGATTTTATGAGTAACGAAAATTGTCTCACGCACTAGCGGGAATCTTTGTGAATACGTTGATATATAATAATAACCAATTATTTCAATTTTCTTGGGTTCCGTGTCCTCGCTTGAAACCCTGTTACACGGTAAAAATATGTATACAAAATCCCAGCCTTAAGCCGTCAGTACTTGAATCGATGTGGCCAGTCCGTCGTGGGTTCGAGTCCCGCGGCCGGTAGGCCGTAGATGTGATATATTCGTGAAGACGATTGGCATCCTATCTGCAGATATGGTAGGGTAGAAGAATGTTGGTCCATGGGAGAGATTGATACCGGTCGACCTTTGACCACCCCCTACATTAATGAAGTTTTCCAGGTTCCCGCATTTCTGTACTGAATGATGATTAGGGCCTACCAACTTAAGTCATTCCTGAGCGCAAATGCAGGCTGCTTAATAATAATATGCCGCCCCCTCTCCCGCACAAGTCTCCTACTTATGGGCTAAACCTGGTGCTTAGAATGAGAGGTATATGAGATATATGATTATTATAAATATAATCTAAGTACTTACCTATCCATTTTTTGCGGTCGTGACTATTATCTTTAAAGTGCTCTAAGTTATATGCAACTTTTCATGCGAAGCTTGTGAAAATAAATTAAAAGTATTAAGTAGTACAAAATGTAAAAGGTACAGGGAACTTTAGCAAAGACCATCAAACAATTCTGCAAAAATTGTTGCCAACAAGAACAAACGCTGCAATTTGAAGTTAAACAGCTTCCAAGAAAGTTGCCTGGCGGAATTTGTGTAAATATTTTATCATTCTCGACCAAGAGCGTCCAGACTTTTATCGAGTTTCGGAATAGTTTTAAATAGTTCATTAAAAACCCAAGGCGGGTGTAATTCGCAGCTCCGCCGTCTGTAATTTAGGATGATGTAAGTTAGAGTTCTTATGTTGAACAATGTGAATTCATTTACTGTCACCAAATTAGCAGTCTGAACCGGATTAACCAAGTCTGAAACCCAAGCGCGACTAACTTTGTACATAAGTTGCAAAATGCGAGACACAGAGGTTTGCATTTGTCGGGCATCACGCCAGTCCCCACACGGATTTTTTGAGAAACAAGCGACTGTATATGACAGTGTAAATGTGGTAAACTTCCATTATCAAAATTTGCTCTCGCTGAACAGCATGACTGCTTATATACTGATATACTTACTTGCTCCGGGTTCATATTTCAACAGTAATGTTCAGAGCTCTTGTATTCCCTAGGAACACCATAGAAAGGAAAAATAAGGGATCCATAATGTATCCATACTACATTTAAAAATTATAGTTGAATGATTTAGTAAATTCGTAAAATTGACACATCTAGTTCTGATTAATTGCAAAATGTTAATTCTATTGTCATATATTTTATAGAAAGAAGAGATGCTATGAAGGTTTAAACCTCTTATTTCGCATATCACAACATAATACTTTACCCTTTTTCGAATGAAACTTTTATCATTCTCGCATTTGCACTCTCTTGAGACTCACTGGTCCAGTCGATTTTCAAGAATCTTTATGAAAAATACAGCTAGGTACTACGGATAAAGATAGATGTGCATTTGAAAAACGGCTTATTTAGAAAGATGTGTGCAGATGTTTTATAGTTATTTATGTATCAAGGGAATTATAAGGGCCTTAATTACCGATGGCAAAGTTTGCGTCCCGAGGGCCTCCGGCCCTGAGGTTATTAAGGCTCATTAATTCCCGTGGTACATAGATAATTTTATTTCTGACCGATTTCAATAAAATATTGTTTATTTTTAAAACGGAAAAATTCCCAGTATATTTGAATCAGTTACCATTGATTATAAGAGTTTTGTTGTTGCTAGGTTGTTGCTATGTTACGTATATGTATATTAGGGTAGAGGGAATTATAGAATCTATAATGTCCCAAGGGAGTTATGACTCTCTTTATTGATAGCGTAACTATGACGATATAAGCTTATAATATCCCGGTCAGAAATAAAATATGATCCCGGTCAGAAATAAATACTTTATTATAGATTCTATAATTCCCTCTACCCTAATATACATATACGTAACATAGCAACAACCTAGCAACAACAAAACTCTTATAATCAATGGTAACTGAATCAAATATACTGGGAATTTTTCCGTTTTAAAAATAAACAATATTTTATTGAAATCGGTCAGAAATAAAATTATCTATGTACCACGGGAATTAATGAGCCTTAATAACCTCAGGCAAACTTTGCCATCGGTAATTAAGGCCCTTATAATTTCCTTGATACATAAATAACTATTATTTCATACTAATACATTATATACAAATAAACCCTTAGTTACCGTAATTATAAATATGTGCATGACACCCTTGGGAGTTATATTAAGTAGTTATAAATATTGAACTCCCTTTAATTTACAAAAATAAACCGACAATTATCGAATTTTCCACTCAAATTATTTTCAGAATTGCAAGAGTTGAACTGTTGTCACTGCCTATGACTGTAGTCAAACATAAAGTTGATGTTCCACTTCTTTCATGTGACATACCATCCAACCTTCTTGCAGTTTTATTTTTCAATTCCATGCTGTTGGCCAAATACTCTTTTGCTACCGTTGTATTTTCTCATCTACCATATATCTTCAATGTTGTCATATTTGCTCCTGAATTGACCAAGGCAACCGCGGAAATCCTCCAAAGGCAATGTTCCGTGAAAGCTTCTGGATCTGGCAAACCCAAAAAACTAGCACTTTTGCTTGACATTTCTCCAAATGTATTTTTTCCAAGTAGCTGAACTGTGCAACGCTTTCTGTAATAAGTTAGTAAAAATCTTTCTGAACCCGTCGGACGCAAAGACATGCTTCCTCACTAGATTGAATACAGAGAATTCGTTTTCTTCTACAATTATACATTTCTTACGAATATCTGTTTTATTTTCCGTAATGTCAACCAGAATAACCGAACCCCTATCTTCAATATGTTTAATCTTCATATTCAAAAGTTCTTGACCTCTATAGCCCCCAATAAGCCAAACCATAATATACTTATATTAGAACGTGGAAGAAGAAATACATACCATGTCTTGAAAGTAAGCCAATTTTATAGTGTCACTTATATTTTTGTTTTCAATACTAGTAATGGAAATAATAGTTAACTTTCAGCCACAACAGGAAGTTGTCAAGTCCTGTACTTTGATTCCGACTTTGTTGGTAGTAGTGCGGCACAAGCTTTCTCAGCATTTTGTGATAAGTCGCCCGAAATCTCACTTCTCCAGGTTTTTATTAATTTTCAGAAATTAATAAATTTGATAAACTTTTATTTTCAAACTTGACATGGTAATCATGCCTACTTAATTGTTAAACTACATTATGTCTTTAATCTACTAGGGCATCGTAAAAGTGTACACGCTGGGATAAACTCAGTACCGTTCGTAAATGTATGAAAAAAAAACTTCAGAGAACTCACTTTTGAAATAAGTTTATTACAATGAAAGTTCAGAAATTCGTCCGAATAAACACCTAGAAAATGTAAACTATCATGTGTAAAAGTTACGATTTTATTATTTACGTTAATGTGTATGCCTTTGATATTTCTTTGATAATTATGAATTATTAATATGTCAGTTTTCTCCACGTTAAAAAATAAATTGATATCGGTAAAGTATTGTGCCACTCGGCAGTTCTCCTAATTAATGCATCTGAATCCCTTGAGAAGTCATCAGCATAGGCTGTATAGGCAATATCTTGCGACATTTGATATATTGTTGACAAATGATATGAGACGATAATTTTAACATCAGGCAACCTCATTTCTTAAAGTGTATAAATAAGTGTATTTAAAAAAAATGATGGCAATTTTTCGCATTTGCGAAATTAATGTCCGATTCAATCCTTCTATTTTGAGTCTGTGGTCAAATTTTGTACACGTACTTTCGGGACATCCTGTATTTATATAGATAAAGGTATGTATTATAATATTCTTTGTGCTTGCATAGAGAAGATGTCTACATTTGAGTTATGAAGTACATAAGACTGAAAGACGAAAATACATTATACATATATAAAATAAGGTTTCGTGGCTAAGTTATAGTCCATGGTAATTTTCTGGGAGATACTTTCCAACAGGTTACAATTAGACAGATTAAAACATGCACCAGAAGCAATAACGATAACTTAATTCCGTTAACAAATTACCAAAAAGAGTGGTATTAGATAAGCGAACTCGAAGACGCTTTATCTGGTAAACATTTTCAGGCCAGTGGCTTCGTAGGAAGTGTAAATGAACGTATCGGGTTACTAATTGAAGAGAAGGAGCAGAATTAAATTTAAATATATACAACTTTAAAAAGGCTGTTTCCCACTATACCGAGGGCAATGCCGTGCTATACATATATTAACAATCCACCGTCACTGAAAAAATACATGTGATATCTAAATGGTTTTGATTGAGAGGGAAATAATGAAGGTGATGGCGAGATATTGCTGAATTTCGAAGCTAGAGGTACTTAGGTAGTATTTATCACGAAATAAAAAAAGCACTAAAATACTTTGTATCGTCATTTTGTCACAAATGTATGTTGTTTTGTTTAATACCTTTGTTTAGTGCTATTTAATTATAATAAAAAATTATAGTTGTAAGGCCATATAAATACGTACTAGCTATTAAAATGTCTTCAGACTTTTTCAAAATGAGCTGAAAATAAACGGTGAATACAACGAGATTAGCGCTTGTGATGTCAGATCGCGCCTTCCTTTTTTAGTAACGTTTAGTTTTATCTAAAATATAATTTTTGAAGTAAATATAAGATGCAAATAAAGCAGTCTACTATAACAAATAAAAAATCGATCAATAAAAAATAGAATTGGAAGAATGATTTTTAAATGAATTCCGAAATAAAAAAATCTAAATATAAACTCAGTGGTCAAGCGCTCAAGAAAATGTGTTTCTTCGAATCTGTTTTAATTTTTTACGCAAATCTCTTTGTACTACTTCTTATTTTCCGCAGAATAAACGTCTATTTCTACTAGAATAGTATTGTTATACAGATATATGCAAGCTTGGAAATAATAAAATAGTGAGATAATATACACAAGGATATCTTAGATTTATCGAAGAATATCTCCACCAAACTCGAAGAAAGACGCATTCCAATCTACGTTTTGACCACACACAGCTTGAAATGTCATCTTTGTGTGCTGAACATTACCATGATATGTGTAAAGACTACAAATAGTTATTCTCTCTGGATTTTTCTATTTCAGTAGTGTTTCTTTATCCGTTGAAATGATTAGAGATGAACTTATATGTTATTTTGTATTATTTTCATATTTAAAGATTACAACTTTCCAATATGTAGGTTCATATAATGTTGGAATAGATCAAGGATCAACATAACATTTTCGTAATTTCTTATAAAAATCTCCATATTTTTCATATAGACGGGGTCATATACAATCACAAGTTACGATTTCTATGATAATACCATCATGTTTTAGCTCTAGGGTTAAATGCACAGTGAACCACAATAAATGACATCTAACCTATTTTTTCATTTCAAAAAGTGCTTCTTCAAGTGTACTAATTTTTAAATTGAAACAGAATATTTAAATAAAAAAACTGTTAAAATATAAAGTGTAGATAATATGTTTAGATTACTATTGATATCTAATAAAAATATATAAAAAAAATCGATCGCATAAAAAAGGAATTATTTGATTCATGTTAATCTAAGCAGATTATCAACACCTTTAACAATGTAGTTTCAAAATACATTATACAGGGTGTAAATAAATGATAATATTAGTTTTTAATCATATTTTTGTCATCGAGAACGGCCTGCTGAAAAGAGTCTGGGAGAGCCTAGACGGCAAAGAAAAGATGTATCAAACAATACTGCCCCAGAAGAGAATTTCAGAAGTTCTTCAAGCGTTGCATAGCGGGGTTGGTGGTGGACACTTTGGAATAAATAAAAATTTGAATAATGGGGTTATGGGGTGTCGAGAGAGATCAGTTCCGACCAAGAACGGAATTTCGAGTCTGAAGTGCTTCAGAACGTTTGTGAGCTGCTAGGTATTCACAAAACCAGAACTACACCTCTTCACCCGCAATCAGATGGAATGGTGGAAAGATTGAATCGTCGACAACTTTCTGAGAACGGCCGTCAACGAGAAACAGACCAACTGGGATACCTGCCTTCCTCCATTTTTACTGGCTCACCGAGCAGATTCATGAGACCAAGGGTAAAACACCAGCCAACGTGATTTTCGGCATAAAATTGCGGCTACCCATAGATCTAGTTATGAATCGACCGCAACACGAGGAAAACTTAGGTGATTATCTCAGCCATCTAAAATATCGAATAACGATGGTACATGAAGAAGTACGAGAGAAGTTAAAAATAGGAAGCGACAGAATGAGGACCAGATACGATTTGCATGCCAACAGAAGCGGGTTTCAAGAGCTTGAGAAAGTGGCTGTATAGCCCAAAAAGAAGCAAGGGTAAATATCCGAAGCTGCAGAAATCTTGGGATCGTGTCACGATTGAATGACGTAGTCCACAGGATCCAGATGAATCCCCAAGCCAAGATGAAGATTGTCCACATGCAGACAATGGAGTAACCTGATCGGGACGATCAGTCCTAAGAGGGGGGCAATGTTACTGAAGCTCACCTACCTTTTTAGTTTGTTAATTATGTTCCTGTTTGCGTTAGAATTTATAATTTTTGTAATACCTTTATTTTGACGTTTTCTAGAATATTCCAGGTTATATTCTATTTGTTTCTCGACACGTTCTCGAGATCGCAGAAACTTCGAGAACTCTAAAAATCTATATAAGTGGATCAATTCCGCCGTTACAGTCAATTTATATTGAGCAGTAGAACGCGAATGACTGAAACGTCAAAGTAAAGCATTTGACAATTGTGAATCTGTTGAAGGATATTTCTTGTATAATCAAGTGACAATAAAGTTGTTTGTCTACGTGACGTGTTCCCACGCAAAGTCAATTTGGAGGTTACATTATTTTAAGGTCAGTTGATTGCGTCATGCGCACAACGTGTATAAACACGTTCATCTTGTATAAGAACATTTTCTGAAAGTCTAGCATATATCTTACATTTTTTGCATTACATCCTATACAACACAGAAGTAGAGATTTCATGAAGAAAAACGTAATAACAATAAAAATATGTAACAAATTTTATAGGTTTCCTATTAAACCAAGTACTCACCCATTGTAAAATTGAATGGAATGTAAATCAAACAAACAGTCAAACCTTAAGTTGAAGTGAAATAAAGCACAACTTGAAAGCAATAATTTTATTTTTATTAAGAAGAGGGAGCGGTTGCACGATACACATTCTACCCATATTTTTCAGTTAGCTGATAATTATGTAGATGCCTGATAGGTATTCGCAAACGTTTATATATAAAGTCTAGAAGTTATCAGCATCATACACCAGGTAGCGGCGGTGGCGGCGTAAAGTTAGCATCGCGTGATTTAAAACTATTTTGCGAATGTTTAAGAAGGCTGTTCAATAAATATCCTGACTTTTATAAATACACCGTATTCGTTTCCTGTCAGACGTTGTTAATCAAAGCTACTAGCAAACAGCAATAAATAATAAGGTAAATGAATTATTATACGAACAGAAACAGAAAGAGGTGAAATATTAATAAATTAACTAAATGTGTTCCATTACTATATCACTTCTTTGTTGAAACGGACGTGAAGTACTTACTTCACGTATTGTTTAGCGGCCGTAAAGTCAAATTTCACGTCCGTTGTTAGTTAGTAGTAACGGCCGTTAAATGTTTCACAGTTTCTATTGATAACACTCACAGAAGTGCAGGAAGTTCTTCTCACGCTGTTTAATGTATATTCATAAAAATACATATTGTTCTGGAATGTACTTACAAGCCAACCAAATAAAAATAAAAATGGTACATTCAAGTAAAACCTACACAAAACCAACATCGTAGCGATACGATGACAAATGTTAAAAATATTTTTAAATAAAGAAATTCTCTATACAGAAAGGCTTAAAATTTACAATAGAGATGTACTAAGCTAAATTGTTATGGAAATTTAATATATAAACATGCAAAATGTAAATAAAAATCTAAAATGTCAAAAATTTGAACGTAACGTAATGAAATTCCTTACTTGAAAAAAAAAGGATATTTGTATAAAGCAAATTTATTTCTTGTAATTAGACTCTAGGCTGACACATCTACAGTTTCAAGTTTAGTAGAAATTTGTGGGACGAATCGTTGAACTAATTTTCTGAATTTGACAGCTCGAAAACATTTTTCAAATTTCGTTTTTTTAAAAAAAAGGTAATACTCTTGTAAATATACTCAGGAAGACTCATTTAAGTTCTAGTTTATCCTTTTCAATAGATTGGTTCAATTTGTAAGTTAAATATCTAAAAAACATAAAATGTTAAAAAAATGTTTGACGTTGGAATTTAAATGTAAGAATTTAAGCCAAAAACTTATGTAAATAGTGATAAGAATATAGCAGAGACTTGTATAAGTGTGAAAAGAACAATTTTAGTGTAGTTTTAGGACATAAAAGTGAACTATTTAGAATTAAGGACAAAAATGTGTAAAACGGACACATAGTTAAAAAGTGAACGATATGGCCACTTAGGCATATCAAAATAATCAGAAAGACATGAGAAAAAAGACTACAGTGTTAGATTTAAGCTTTATTTTAGTATAAGGACACAAATTTCAAAAATTAAAATCAAAAATTCTGTTGCTAGGAAAACATGTCAAACTTTCAATTGTTTTGAGAAATACTATAAATAGTCAGACCCAGATCTGACATGAGTTCTGTTCAATTTATAAAGCCAAACAGGTAACATCTCCTGTCGAAAAACAAAACAATTGAATAACTCGTTTCCACAACAAAGTAATTAGTGAATCTTGTAAGAGTCAAAAATTATAATTTTATGGTAAAAGTATAAAGTGTAAAAAGGCAAGTAAAGCCGTGTTAATTGGAAAAAGTCCATAGTAATAAAAACAAATTTTTATAAAAATAAAAAAGTAACCTAACCTCACCAGTCAACGTGTGACAAAAAAGAGGTAAATATATAGTGTAGTGCTTCGAAATCAGTACAAGGTCCCAGATCAGCATTGCAGTTCCATCAACAGTGGAAAATTAAAGAAAACGACGAAGGAAAGGTCATCCAACGCTGGAAATCATCTCTGAAAACCATCGATGAAGAAATCAGGATCGCAAAACATCCAGGATCTACAAAGCATTAAAAAGTAACGTTAAAATTTTTTATTAGTTAGTATAAGAAAACATAACAATTTACCTGACTCAAGGAACGTTGTATGTATGTAAATCTTTGGATATTCTTTGTGAAACGGTCCATTGCAGGTAAATTACAAATACATAAAATTCCACTAGATAAAAACAATTTTCTCATTATTTAAAATCTCAATAGACAAAAATAGAACCATCTCAATTTAATAAATAGTTACAAGAGAGATAAAATAGAAAACTGTAGAAAATTCAAAATCTTATATAAAAAAAAGATATCAAAATTAGCTAATAATATCAGAAAAGAGTAAGCAGTATTGGACCACAAATTTCGTCTTTGAACTTGCTAACTGAGGTGAGAGTGTTTAGCCGGGATATAGAAATATAAAGTAAGTACAAAAATAAATTTATCCACAACAAAAATTATACAAGGAAAATCAAAAGTAGAATTTTTTTTTTTAATATTTATTGGCGCTCAACAAAATTTTTTATTATTCATATACTAATTTACACAATAATTCATTTCAAATTCATATCATCAAACAAAAATTAAATTTCTCCGTATCAACACATATTCATTTGAGGGTACGCGTCAGTACCTACACAATATATTTACTACAAGATTGCCTTGATTTTCGATTGAATTTAAAATGTGAGTATTTTCAATGGATTAGTACTGTTCATGGCGCCTGTTTGGTCCAAAGAACATGCCTAAAAAGGTTCCGCTCCACAGGTTCTACATTTACTACAATTTCAAATATAAAATTAAGTCTGTTTTCAATGCGACGCTCAAGCAAATGCTCTAAATTGTAAATTTTGTTGTCATGATATCAATTGATATTTAAAATCATTGAAGAGTTGATCTATCCAAATTCAATTCCCAGCTGGTCTGCCATATAGAATTTCATGGATTTTGTTCGAAATACTGGAATAGCCTAGCTGTATTACCATTGTTTCTTATCCTTCAGTCCATTTGATTCTTCCGAACAGAAACTGTATCTTTACTTCATCACAAGGTTTCCTTCAATCTTGTAATGGTCCTATGATAAGGAATTAGGCGCTCTGAATACCTTTCTCGATATAACTCTACACCTCTTTAATTTTTGAGTAATTCGCTGTAAATTAGCAATATATCAACTTTTTCTGAAGGAGAAAACGTTTGATGTTGACAAGTATTTTGCAACATTTACCACTTCCTTCCATCACTAATGTGATTTTTAAGTGTTCTTTTAAGAGTCTTTAGGACGATAGTGCTTATAACTTTTGAACAGGAAGTAATACAGAAATAATTCTCTAATAAAAGTTTATTAGAAAAAAGAGAGCTTTCTAACAGAAAAAAATTGGGTACTTGTGTCTAGAAAAAATATAATTCATGACGTTATTAGTCATTTATGTCAAATTTCAAAGATAATACTTTCGATTGAAAATGGAGCTTGACTCATCCCATTAAACACCACGTATCCTAAAATTTATTTCAATTTTTTGTATTGTCACAGTAGGTCTGTACTATCGAGTTTGAGACAGACTGTACATGTTAATTGTAATGTTATAGATTTCTATCTGGACAGCAGTAATTCTAAATAAATAAATATCACCTAAGTAATTTTTATAACCTTTATTCGCAAAAATTAAAAGTAATAAACCTTTCTGAGGTCGGAGCATTTTTCATTTGGGTTATTCTTATGCAAATTCAGGCTCCACTCTTTCCGTAATAAAAATAGAAAAATGATGAGGGAAACTTTATCACCCTTGTATAATTCATTGTTCGTACAGATTATGCGAGGCCCGTGCGCTACTAAAATAAATTTTAAATCGGCCCCACATTTTTTATAACTATGAAAAGTCGTATCTGCCTCCTCCATCAGCATACTTTGGGGCTGATGTCAGCGCGGAGAATCGGAGAGTACCCACTTGAAAGAAATTTTCGCCTCCCTTCATACGCAAATTCTTTAGAAACTTTTATCATATATTTTATAAAAACTTTCCTGAATAACTCCGTCAATAAAGATTGTCCGAGCTCCTTGTCAGAAATTTGAATGCTGCTCCGTTTTTATTGATATTGGAATTTTCAATTTACTGTTTGTGCCGCTGTCAGGAAATTACGTTGTCGAAAAGACATAAGTTATCCTTGAATTCTCCTCCCGGAAAATTGGAAATACGTTTAACTCACTTGGCAGGACAGATTACTATCATATACCTGTCGTGCACAACATACAGCGCAAAAGATATGATCTTTTAAATTATATTCAAGAAATGGTGACATTTCTGATGCACGGAAGTATGGTGTATACAAATCAAGAAAACTATTATATCAAATGTAGATATTTCTGTAATATTCCTCAGCCAAAATAGCATAAAAAACATTTAATATCAATTCTGCAGATGGTAGACGATTTTTTAATATTGAATTTTTGCTAAAAACTTTTTAATGGCGTAAGATATTCATAAAATTATTAATAAACAATTATGTAATTATAGTTATTAATTTTACAAGAGAAACGAGAAAAAATAGACACTCAAGGCGCTGCCAAGAATTAAATTTTTTCGAGAGGATTAAAGGCTGGTTAATTCCCCGAATGTAATTCAACGATTTATCCACGACTATGGCCAAAATCGGTCAATTAGAAAAGTGGACGTGAGAGCAGGTGAAAAATTATAGTTTTCATAAACATTATATTTGACAATTTTATTTCAATCAAGAATATTGATTGTCAGCTGAATACTAGAACGTCTTGGAATCGTTTCTATGATATGCGTTTGTGAGTGAAGACATTTGCAAAATAAACGCGAAAAATTAGTGAAATGCTGAGGATTTCTTCATTCCGGCTAAAATCCAGCAAGAAGACCAAAAAGCAACAATACGGCTGTTACCAGCGAAAAGCAAAAGTGTGTATGAGATGGAATTGGTGGAATTCGATAATTGATGGAAAAAGAGCCATAGGAGAAGGACCAATTACAGAAGACATGCTGCAATCCTACTTTTTCAATGTGGAGAAACAGTTTGCTGCCTCTTCGATGTCAAAAATATTCCATGTTACAATCAATGTTGAAGGTGTAGAAACGTATTGATATTTCGTATCGTAAACTTGCTTTATATTTTTTGAAAGTAGAATTAAGAAATTATAAACCAAAGAAGGCAAAAATGCTGGAGAAAAGTTGAAGAATTTTTGAAGAAAGCACCAGAAGAGGAATATTTACAAGTTATGATAGAAAATACACGATTTTAATATTTGAGATTAATGTGAATAATAATAATTCTAAATAAATGCTATAAAATAGAAGAGTGGTATTATGAATTCTAGACTAGTGTCTAGAATACTGTTTTAGTGTCTTGAAGATGGTGCAAAATTACACCAAAACGTTAGCAATGAATTATAAATTGTATTATTTTGAACTTATTATTTGATCTTTTACTCCACTAACACAGTTGACATTGCTGATTCTTGCCGAAATATTTAACATGACTTGTTTTTAAAAAACTGATCATTCAGGGTCGGACGCTGATAATGTATCAAAATTATAGGGCAGTTTATTGATAGTATTTAATTGACTGATTTAAATGTTCAGTAATTTTTCAAAAATATTCGAACTAGCTGTTTATAGTCACATCTACTCTGCTACAAAAACCTTAATATCAAGGGATCAGTATGGTTTCATGCAGGGCCGATCCATGGTATCTAACTTGTGCCTACTTACACAATTCATTTCCAGTGAACTAGATATGTAGGGGCTGGCAGATGTGATTTCCACCGACATTGCTAAGGCGTTTGATCGTGTCGTACCTACATAAATTGAGAATATTCGGTTTTAGTTCCAATTTATGTAATGTCTTTGAATCATATTTTCTTAACAGAAAACAATACGTTACATGTCTTGGGTACAATTCTAAAATTTTCACAGCTACTTCGGGAATTCCTCAAGGATCCAATTTGGGGCCTTTGCTGTTTTATATTTTATTAACGATCTAAGATTTTAGCTGGAGTGTAAGGAACTATTGCTTGATGATTATTTCAAGCTTTTTGGTAAGAATAATTGACCGACATACATTTTATGTATGAAAAAGCAAACGGAAATTGGAATGAAGTAAGGCATCTCTATGAAGATGCATTCTTCAAAGGAGCAATTCAACATATTTACTTATTTTGTAAAAAAATGAATTAAAAACTAACTTAAACACTTCAGAAACAAGTCACTCGACACATTGTGTTCCTGTGTCTAAGTTTGACGTGGAATTTATGATAAACTGACAGATGGCTCTTAGATTATTATTTGTTAATTAGCATTCCAGCGTCGGTCTATTGTATTGATTAATAAATTAATTTTTATCTCGAAAGCGGTGCGTCAGAAGGAAAAAGTCCAAGAAACATTTTTTAAGGAGAATTAACTAAGAGAGCGATACTAATTCCTCCAAAAATCAGTGGCGCACAATTTTTTTTTGTTAAAAATGGGTATTTAACGGCACGAACGCCACTAATGCTAGTATGTTACAAAAGAAACTCACACACATAAAAGTAGCCCTTCACTGTACACTGTCATGTACCAAATCTCATTACAATATCTCGATCGCCTTTTGAAAAATGAAGAGTATATTATTTAAGACAGAACATTTAAATAGCCTGTATCTTGAAAATTAGATATTTCCGGACCCATGGTTATATAAACTTTTTCCTATTTTTAACTTAGAATCTGGCCCTAGTCTTCTTAACATCATTCTGTAACACCTTGCATATTCAAGCAAAATGCATTGGTTAGGTTCCACTTGACCCAAATTTACACTTATCCTGGGTGACGTTATGATTTCTTTATTCCAAATATTACCAAGAAGCTGTACTACAATGTTTATACGCTATACACGGCATACGCTCTATATCCCTATCTTTATTAGCTCTGTACGTCATTGTACACAAAGCAATTTTGCTTTATGGACGGTGCTTTAAGTTGAGCACACCGAGTCGGGATTCGTCACCGAATGTAATCAGAGTAATGAAAAAGTTAATTAAATATTATAAAAAGCTAGCCGCCGTCTCCTCTCCCTTACCGTATGATTCCATTACACTGGTTAATGCCATCACATTCCTACATAGAGAATTCCCTCGATTCCGTAGGTGCAGCTAATTTACGGCGGAAGAACTTCTAGATAGCAAAAGAGTTATTAACATAAATCTAGCAGTCACGTACTCCGACAATACAAGTAGCCTATCAATATTATTTATCTTTTAAAACAAACGCGGTTTGGTTTCTGCCATTCCTGACTGAAACTAATTGAATCCGAACGTGTTATTGGATCTGCCGAGGTAATAAAATTCACGGTTCCAAGTAAATCAAAATGCTTTATCGTCAGGCTGCAGTTTTAAATAAAATGAACTGCTAGAAATTACCAGGACGCGGTGCAATAACGTATTATCATCGAAGCTAAACTGAATTTGAAAGCTATGCGTTTTAGATTCTGTTGGAAATAATGTTTTAATTAGAAAGTCAGTGACGATAATTCTACACACTCTAGTGGATTTCCACATTATTTTTAGATCATAATTAATTTTAGCAAATGAAGCAAACCTAGACAGGGAAACAGTTTCATAAAAATATGGCATTATTTATCATTTATGTCAAAGCTTTGTAGGAAATATGTAAGATTTTCCAATTCCCGAATAGTTTCAACTGATGTATACAGTGAAGGGATATCCCTAACTATACCTGCAAAATTTATTTCATATTTTTACGAAACAGTAATCCTCTGAAAAAGCCTTAGCTTGTCTTGACATTACATAACAACTTTAAAATGGCACTGAAAAATACAGGGTGTTAAAACCTGAAAATGTAAAATTGTGTCAAAAATAAAGTTCTACTTTTTGAAGAAGAACTTAAAAATGTTGTACCTATAGAAATGTTGTTTCTACCGCGAATATAACCACAAATGCGTACTTTGAACATTATAATATGAAAATTTCTAGTTTTGGATTTATTGAGATTGAACACATAATCATTATGCAAAGAGAATACAGAACACTAACACACCTAACTACTTAACTAACAAAAACTACATGTTGTCTCTCAGTCGCTACACTTTTTCTAAATTCTTCATAAACTTAATTAACTGTATTTTAGTTACATAATCTTTTTTTTTATGATGAATGATGTAAACATTCAGCTTCAAATCCACAAATAATAGTTCATATAAAGACAAAAAATACACATTACACAATGACAAACGTGATACGTTCCTTGTAGTTACTGTGTGTGATACTTTTACCACGACTTTAAGCAAACAATGGAGGTTATGAAGTCATATTTTAGTACCTAACTTAAATTAGTCGCTGCTACGGTCATTTGCCACTTTCAAGTTCTGACTACTTAAAAGTGGTCCCACTGGTAACTGGAACGTTTCCAGAACCAGGAGAGCTACTAAGAAGTCTCGTAGTTGTAAAATAGTTGAAAATACGTATCAGTTACTATAACTTTACTGTATGAAATTATTTATTAACAAAGTAGCAAATTTGATGGTAGTTATATAATAGTTACTCCTTTAAGGTTCCAATAATAATAGAACTTATTATCCAACAGAAAAGATTCAGTTACAGAACAATTTAATTACAACAGAACAGTACAATTATATACTTAATTGAACAGATCGCTAGAACACAACTATAATAAATAATAGAGGAAAAAACAATATTTGCCAAACAACAAATTACACTGACTAACAAATAATGTAAACTTATTAAACATTTAAATCTTTAACAATACGTTAGAAATTAACAAACGAAGAAGAGGTCACAGTTAAAACTTATTGAATTGTACGCATGTATCACTGAAACAATAGGAGATTTTAAAAGCATATCAGTTCTACTTAGAGGACAGTAAAAAATTGGTTACTATGAGATCCAAGTCTTGGAATCCTAAAGTCAATTCTTGATAGCAGCATAGGGCAGTCAATCATGAAGTTAGGCAATTTGTATAGGAAACATAAAATTCTAACTATCTTTCTTAACAGTAAATTATTGAGATAGCTTCGCACTGGATAATGATTATCAACTTTTTAAATAACATATTGCGTGAAGCTACGTTGAATTTTTTTTAATATATAGGATTCCAAATAATAACACCACAATCGATCTTTGGACAGTACTAAAAAAATATAGAATAAAGTTTCAATGTTCTTGAAATGCTTGCAATTCCTTATGATAAAACCAAGACGTTTTAAAGCAGCATTCGCTGTAACATTAGTATGTTGAGAGAAATTAAGCTGGCTATCAAAGATGATTCTTAAATCTTTTCTAATTTTCTTTAATCTAATTAGTTCACTGTTATTAAAAGTGTAAAAATATTCATTTGGAGAATTTTTACAGATAAAAGTTATTACCTTGTACTTGGTAACATTAATTTCAAGAACTTAAAGATATGGCACTTCACTTTTGACACAAACATCTACCCGAAAAAGTGGAGTGGCAAGTTTTTGGTGAATGAATAATAATTTATAGGTGTTAAAAGAGGAAATGTATTTTTAAAATTATTTGACATATATATTGTCCTCCTTTTACGTTTAGGTACTAAAAGTGTCATCAATATAAACATCATCATCATCATCATCAGCATCGCCATCGTCGGCATCACCATCAGAATTATCGTCACCGCCACCATCAACAGTTTTATTTCTAGTAAAAATATTTTGGACATTCATCATTGTTTATCAATGCTGTGTCAACTTTGAATTATGCGTTACACAAATTCGCTAAATAAAAATAAAGTTTTTATTTTTTCCGTATGAGCTTATCGTTGAGAATGCATTTTCGCAGGAAATGTCGTACAATGAAAACTTTCCAAGATTTCCACGTGTTTGCCTAAGAATAAGCCCCAACAAAGTAGAGATGAGGAAAGGGGGAACCGCCATTAAATCATAAATCGACAATTTTCCATTCAATTCGCGGATTCTCGCCCACAAAGCGATCCTCGCACGTGGAAAACTTGCAATTCGTCTCGAACTCAGTTTACCTTTGAAGAATGTCCTTTCCAAGTCGCAGTTTTCTTTATCATAATGCAATATATCTACAGTGTTTCAGTATCGGTTGCTCACATTTAAAACTTAAATTTGTGTGAACAAGATAAGAAAATATATCCAATATTTGATCAGGCAATTTGTCCAGGATTGATCGGTCAAATTCAAATTTTGACCCCTGAAGTGTTAGTAATTTCTGCAATATATTTGATTGACATGACTATGAGAAATAGCACCTAAAACCAAGTAAAATATGTACAATTTTTTTTGTCTATTGCAGGTATTTTAAATGATACCGACAAATAAAATAATATTTATACACAATACATGTATTCCAGTGATAAGCGATTACATTGCTTATATTTAGCAAAATATTTTATATATATTTTGGAATTTACATTTGGTAATTTTTATTTTGCAACTACTCTATCTAGTTCGTAAATATTATTATTCAAACATAGATTTTTGCATAGCAAAACCTGTCATTATCACAGTGCTTCTAGCCTGTATAAGTAACTAGTGTACAACCGTTTGCAATAATAATAGCATTCTTTCTAGCATTCAAAATGAATTTTGTGAAGTTCAAAAACTGTTTTGAGGGAGTGTCCACATTATTACAAAATCATGTGTCATTTACTATTGTATGGTTGTGGTATGAACTTCAAAACGGTACATTTTATGTGTCTTCAAATGAAGGTTTTGAAGACTACTTTTTAAATTCGATAGCTATTAATAGCTTCAATATTAAAATTTTTAAAATTTATTTGGCAATAATATTCATCCTACTTATTAGTAATATAGAAGTATTTTATAACAAGAGAAGAACTGACAATTTTAATCACTATCTTTAGGTTAATAAGGTTTGTTTAAATTATTTTAGTCTTTACAAAGTTTTTATGTTACGTTTGTAAAACATATTTTAAAATATGGTAATTTTACAGCTCATATTTTCATTCTACATAAAGTATTATATATTGAATGTACAATAAACCGTTACGTATTTATTCATTAATGTATCCTTTCTACAAATAGACTTTTTTGATTTTGTAATTTGCTGGATGGCATTTTATCATTATAAAGTATAATGTCATGCTCTCAAAAAATACTCATGTTCCTCTAGTTTTTAAAGAAATGATAACGTATAAACAGAACTAATTTTGGCATGTAGTATGTTGACATAGTATGGTTCAATAATATTACTTGTACTGATTTCGAAAACATAAACTTTGTCATGATTATGTTTTAATCATCTTTATGTTGACACTTTTAATGCAGAAGCTTACTAGCACCATTTTAGCTTCTTTTCCGATTACTAAATTTCTGAATGATCAAAATACATTGCACAATAGTTTCTGGAACTGAATATGGTTTAACTGTCCCTTCAATCTATGCACTAAGTACATTAAGTAAAAAGTTTACATCTAATATGTCCTGTCTGAAATACCTTCAGCTAATTTACAAGTCAATTAACTTAATATATTATTATAGTATATTAATACTGTATATCAAATAATTGTATATTATTCAACGAGCATATAATAATGGTGAATACACGAGGATGAAGGTAACGACACGAGCTGTAGGCGAATCTTTTTTATTTCAAGCTATATACGCAACAGTGCTTGCACACGTCAAAAACAATGAAATAGTTAAGTACAGTAAGGAACTAACAATAAAAGCAAAAAATTAAAAAAGTAATACTTAAAACAGTCTAAACAAGATAACAAAACACTTTATACAGTAAACACTACATTATAAAATCACTATTAAAATATTCATTAAAGGTATAAAAAGCATTACTCGATAGAAAGTTTTTTATTTTCATTTTAAATAAATTTGAGTCCAAGTTCCTTAAATTGGGAGGAAGCGCATTAAAAAACTGTATTCCAGTATACTCAGTTCCCTTTCTAGTTTTCAAAAGCCTACAAAACTTATTATCCAGATCATTCCTATTTCTAGTGTTATATGCGTGGGTCTGGCTTCTGTTATGTATTTCTAATTCTAAAAATCATTGTTTCTGTTTTACATACATTCACTGTAAGTTTATTGCTAGAGAACCAATCATTTGCTAAAGATTGTGTTTGAGGTATGTTGTTGAGTACTGCAGATAAATCAGAGCCATAGGTGGACATACTAGTATCATCAGCAAAAAGTATGCTTAAAATTTCACAAAGATACTGGGGGAAATCATTTATATAAATAAGGAATAGTAGAGGGCCCAAAAACGATCCTTGCGGAACTCCGTGTTTTATTTCCGACAAATTAGATTTGACACAGTTATGTTTAACATATTGACATCTGTTAGTTAAATAGGATGATAATAGACATACACTCCGCTCTGAGAATCCATAGTAGTATAATTTCTCTAGTAAAATCTCATGAGCAACACAATCTTGAGTGAATTTCAGCCCTTATGCAAGTAGAATATTATACTTTGTCTAAGACTATTTAGCATATTTTAGCAACAGAAATCACATGAAAACTTCTGTAAAATTTTATAATATATTCAGTAAAAGTAAATAGTTCGATTTTAGTATATTGTATTACCACACTAATTCTGATATTATCTAATTTTATTAGGTAAAACACATACACTTGATTATTTCCTAATATTATGTAAATTAAAATTTTCCAGTAAATACTATGTAATAGAGGCATAAAATAACATGGAATCTTTCACCCATTTTTATCAAAGAGTCTCCATATGACTAGAAAGCAAACAAATTGCAAATAGGTAACCAAAAAAAAAACAGTAAAACAATAATTTGTCAATTCAGAACATAGAGAATTTTCATTAAAAATGAATGTGTTCTATCTATCATTAAGAATCAGACTGAATGATAAACTAATTCCTCTATTTTTAACCGTGCAAAGTTCATTACAACTACGAAATGAAAGTTAAAATATGTAAAGGCAGAGCTTTGCAGTGTATCCAAGAAAGTCATTGGCAGGTACTACATTCAAATCCTTCCTTTCATAAATATTTTATTCGGATCCCTGCGAAATGAAATCCAATTACAAAGAAGCAATTAAATTAGTATTTTCCTAATACAAAAGGTCATAAATCAGGAGCCCATTCGGGGCAATTTAATTAAATACTTATTAAAATACGAAACTTCATTAAATCTGTTCCGCTCCCCAAGTTTCCATAGAAAATCTGTAAAACCGCAAATTCGAAGATGTTTTCCAAATACATTGCTAACAATTAATAAGTTAGCGAAGTATTATTTTGATAAAGCGTCTTGAGCCCCGAGAGCCATAGTTCATCGGAAACTTCTGAAGTTGCGGAGTTAATAACCATAACGGAAATACAAACTTGGACCATCCTTTTTCATTAACGGTACTTTTGATGGCAATCATCGCACGTAGCTCTGTAGCAAGGTATAGAGGTTACAACTATACAGTAGGTATTAGGAAGCAGGGAAGATACATAAAGACATTAAAACAATGTTACTAAAGATTTCTCTAGTATCTACATTATTAGCTTTTCAATTAATTTTTGATAAGACTCTTAACTATAACTAAGTACAAATATTTTCAGAGGGGATAGAGAAAAATTCGAATTAGCGGAATTGTCCACCAAAAAATTTCCAAACTTATTTTTAAAGCGTACAAATATTTTTTTCTTTGAAACTATATACAACTCTTATTATTCTTCGACTCTGATGTTCTGTTAGCCTCGAGGTTAGGTCTCAAGTCAAAGGTGTTAAAAGTAATGACAGAGCACCGCATTATCACATGTAAGCAGCATTGAAAGAAAATTCAAGAATTTGTCCTGTTTTTAAGAGTGGTTATTCTGGTGATGTGGCTAACTATAGACTCATTTCTATTTTGCTTAATTTTTCCAATATTGTTTGTGAGGTCCCTATACGATTATATTTTTCTGTACATTAAAAATACAATATCTCCTTGTCAACATGGCTTCATAAATAAACGATCAACAATAACATCCTTAATTTCACAGAATGTAGCTTAAGTACTAAACTATATGGACTTATATGGACTTTTCGAAGGCCTTTGACACTATCAACCATAGTATTATATTATTGAGGCTAGCTGAATATGGATTTTCTACTTAATTCTATTTAGAGGTAGGTTGTACTACGTTGCTTTGAATGGTTTTGAAAAAATAAATTTGTTGCCACTTCTGGTTTTCCTCAAGGATCCAACTTTGGACCTCTTACATTTTACTTATTTATCAGTGGTCTCATTAAAGCCATTTACTGCCACAAACTCATTTTTGCTAATAACTTACTTATAAATCTATTACATAATTAGTAACATTGATGAATCATTTATTTATCATTTTTTGCAATTCCAAATTAATATTATTGAAAAACTTACGTTGCAAAATGTAAAGTAGTTAACTATACTAACTTATATAACTATCCATTAAATTATGTTATTATTGACAGAGAGCAAACAGTAAAAGATTTAGGCATAATGTTTGATGCAAATATGACTTTTTCGCAGCATGTACAAAATACATTGAAATCGACTTATAAAAGCTTAGGGTTCATTATAAAGAATTGCAACTATTTTACTAATATCCATGCAATAACAACGCTATTTGTTTCATTAGTGGAATATGGTTCTTCAATTTAGTATCATATACATATACCAAAATCATTCTATATCGCGTGTACAAGTACAAATGAAATTATTAAAGTTTTTTTTTTTTGAAAATGGTATATATCCCGACCGAGTTTATAATTACGGGTTATTACTATCAAGGTTCGATATTCCTTTGTTGAATTTAGACGTATTCTAAATACCTCTACTAGTCAATCTGTTTTCAAAAATATTTCAAGTTTTTGATTTCAGTAATTGTATCAACACTATAAATATTAATACAGTAATACAAATCAGTAATACAAATGTCTCAACAAATAATTTATTTTGTTAGATTTAATTGTTTTTGATTCTTACTTTTTGGTGGTGGAGAAAATATAGTCTGTTACTCGGTTACAATGAAAATTTCGCTTTTTTCAGTCTTGCCTTGTTACAGAGTGCAGTATTCCATTCTTCTTTCTTGAAATAATTCACACTGTTCCAATGATTTGGTCAGAATAGAATATTGCCTCCTAAAAACTTACTTGTTCCTCTAGGTTATGCCACATAATGTTATTCCTCTTTAGTTTTTCCATGCATATCCTTTCTTTGATACCCTTCTTTCTACTCGAATTTTCTAATCAGCACCTCACAAAACCAAACTTATATATCCTGTTGTACCTCATTAAATAAAATTAACTGACTAGCTATTACGTTATCTAATAATAATGGAAATTTAATATGTATGTCACGCAAACAAGTATATTAAAACGAATATCTACATCAGACTTAATTTATCTAAAAGCATCACGTTTATTAAGTCATCCCCGAGGTAAAACTCCCCATCAGACGTCGAACCGAAACAGGATGCATTACCTCTTCTCTTAACTTTCGTATCCTGAACCGGAGAAACGATGCGAACTTCTTGAACTTTCAATATCTACTTTGTCACAGCCGCTTTTTGCCTTCAACCTACTTCGAGCCGGATAGACTCGCTGTTGATCTATAGACACATAGCCCGAGATAATGGTGCGAATAGCGTATTATCGGTGGCAAATATCTATACGTCGGGAAATAGCTCGCGTCGATAAATTTAGTCTATACATGAAGATATATTTACATTCCCTAACCGCATTTTATTATGAAATATTTCGTTATCTGTGATAGTTTGCCCCAAACGATGATATATATAGCGAGCCCCGCGCCGGTACAAAGTTTTATTATGGTTAAATGAATATCGGGGATAATTTATAGAACTATGCGAGTGTGGCCGTCTCCGAGGGAATACTAGGTTTGGAAAGTTAAGAGATATGTAAAATTGAAACGCAGTCCTGATGTGCAAGGAGGAATAATTAAACTGGTTTAGTCTAGTCTGAACTAGTTTTAATACTTATCGAAGACGTTCAAATTTTAACACACATAAGTAACGAAATAATATGACTGCATTTATATACAAAAAGAAATATGTCAGCTTATACAGCCAAACACCACACTGCAATCTATCTGGAAAGCGAACACGTCTGTCTGACTTGGTAGTCCATCTGACGTCCCTAGTGTTTGGCGGATCCATATTGGTAGTCAGTGGCACTGGTATCTGCTTCATCGGTAACGATGTACGCTGGTTTAAGTCTGTCTATGGCGATGGTTACATCGTGACCATTGACGTGATCAACAAATGTTCTTTCATTTCTAGTAATCACTTTAAATGGGCCGTTGTAGGGATGTTGCAACGCCCTCTATCTCGGAAACAATGCGTTTTCGGAAATAAGTTTAGATCACAAATGAACATTATTTTAACCTGTTCTATCAATTCCTGAAGTTATTAAGATTAAACCTGAATCACCCTGTATAATATTAATTATTTCCTGATGATAAGTTAAGTGGTAATATTGTTAATTATAAAAGCTTCACAATCAAACAAGGCAAAACAAAGATTTCAACTTTGGCCACACTTATTGACGTTATGGCGTATCCAGATCCAGTATCCCAGTCGACAGTCGAGGTTACTGTAGTTGTTTTCTTTGGTTACAAAGGAGTTCGTATTGAAATTAAAAAAATAAATCTTTTATATTTACTTGATACGATTGCGTAAATGTGGTAAGATACACCAAATACGATCTTTGTTATCCATAAACTGTATGAGTATACTGATTATTTCAAATTAAATTCAGCTGTCATAATAGATAACCAGAAATTTTAGAAGTCCAGGTTTTTATATACTTAGATGCCTTGTATATACGGGGAAAATTAATTTTATTTTCTTATTTTGTAAGAAAGCTCAGTGAAAATCTTTAACGAAAATTTAGTACTCCACTCGCGACTGTGGGCGTCGATTTGGGAAGCAATATTCCCGAGGCTGGAAATTTATCCTCACATTCTAAGAAGTCCGCTCTTGGGGGCAAGCAGAATTATATGTTAAATTTATACACAGTATCCTTTTGCCAATAAATTGCGGATCTACATTTACATTTCTTAGAAAATCGAAGCTATTTATATAAATAAACTTAAGTTACTGCTTTGTTTTTATAAGAAATAATGAATTTTAGAAGATGTATACAAGCCGGGGTGGATTTCTAACGGTAATTTATGACTTGTGTTCTTGTGTTTGTCTACTTAAAACTTAACTTTAGAAAATTATTTTTTTTGGAAGATCCTGACTGGATGTCACTAATATATTTAATTCAAATGGTGTATGTTAATATATAATTAATTATTTCTACGTGATGATATGACTGACATTGTTTGTGGCAATGACTTCTTCCTTAATGTACTTCATCCTCTCTGTTTCTGTCACAGTTCTTCACTTTTCCCATACCTATTCTTTAGCCCCATAAAAGTAATCACAGTCCATTAGGTTTGGAGGCCTTGGCAGGCCAGTAAATATCTCCTGTCTGAAAATGACATCGAAAACAATATTTGCAAGGAATTTACTAACGTTCCTACAATATGTAAAGTAGCACCTTCTTTCTGGAACCATGTTTGACTGTTCTGTAAAATAATGTTCAAGTGCTGAAGGAACTGGTTAGTTATACTGATTTCGCACAGAATTAACCGTAAAAGCATTCCCATTATTCACCCCAGTGCCGGCAATTTGTTTATTGGTAGCTATGAATGGAAGTATTACTGTCTTTATCGATATCACTCTAAAGCAGATTTTAGGCAAAATGTAGTCGATTTGGGAAGTGTGTTGGTTTTAGTGCTTGGATTAGTTGAATTGTGTTGGATGAATGCTAAGATCTTTATGCAAAATTCGAAGTCTCACAAATTATTAACGTATGATCATAACTGATTTATTACCAGATTGTGATCCCACTCGATTTGCGTTTTGTATCTCTTTTCTCTCACTTGCAATCGCGGCTGGAAGCTCTAACTGCAGGCGTATGTCTCCTCTGACAGATACCAAGTGTGCAGTAGGCAACACTCGAACTTTACGTTTAACGCCAAGATAGGTAACTGATAATGTGGTTTCACATTGCTTTCAGATTGGACGTTTTGGACTGGGTTCTACAAATGCTCTAACATGATCGATTTTTTCAGTGCTTGTACATCTTTGGTCCCTTCTATTTGACATAGGCAGTTGAACCTATTTGTTTAAATTTACGTATTCATTACTTTATGGCATGAACCGAGAATACTCTGCCATGTTGACGAATTGGGAAAGAAAATCGGAAATGTTGCTGTGCGGCAACTACACACTCATTATTTTTGTAGTACCACTTAATCACAAAAGTATGTTGCCCACTACAGCACTGCTCTATGATTATCAAATGGCATACAGTGACAAATAATTTAACAAACCATTTCACATACATATTTGTAAAACATTATTATCAAAACTTCGCTCCCAGGGACCACTTTGTACGTTATGCTAACCAAATTTCAAAATCTGTTCATACGTCTGTTTATAGAAACTCGGCTAACATTGATTCTAGAGGGTTCAGATCAGGCGATCTTGGAGGCCATAAACAGGTAGATATCTTTGTTTGAAGACATTAGTGTATGGTACTCCTGTAAATAGCCTGGAAGAGCTGCAGCTACGGATTAATCAAAAAAGAAATCCAAACCAAGGAGGGTATTTTCGAAAGAGTTTGAATATCGTTGAGACGAAAATGAAAATGAAATATTATGGTACTGGTATGGTAGTATGGTACTCCTGTAAATAGCCTGGAAGAGCTGCAGCTACGGATTAATCAAAAAAGAAATCCAAACCAAGGAGGGTATTTTCGAAAGAGTTTGAATATCGTTGAGACGAAAATGAAAATGAAATATTTTACACTCTTTTTTTAACACCCTGTATAAATATCGAACAGAGAACTTAACAATTATATAGATAACAATGGATATGTAACATATCTATTTACGACTTTACATTCCTTACATTTTTTAACATCATGACTTATTTGTACACATCTATTGCAACCGATGGCCTTAAACAGCAATCATAAATGTCAAATTGTAGTTAAAAATATTTCAGCATTATACACCTATTACTCATTGTTACACCATATAGAAAATATTACAAAGACACTCTCCATGACAACTATGTCTGAGTTACTGTTATGAAGGCAATAAACATATCGATTTATTAACGTAAATATAACACTAACCGTGGACACAATGAAGAAATAACTACGAATGTTGAGCAAGGCGGCCTTTGTTAGGAAATTTTGTTGCAAGGTGAAAATGTGTTTTAAATCAGTGTGTCAGGTTTAAATGAGATTTAATGATTTCATTTATAAGCAACACACTTGTGGTTATTGGGTTTTGCATAATACATAACTCCAAGTTTGACTGGTGTTCATTGAATGGCTCTGGAAAATGTAAAATGCTGTCCATGACTCATATTTATAGGCCACATATCACGACAGCTTTAAAATCCGCTGAGTGAATTTTAGTTTAACGCTTAATTAAATTTGAAATTTAAATTACGAGTAAAAGCTTAGATGGAGATATATAATTGTAGTTTTTGTTTTTGTAGATCCCAAAGTATAAATTGACAAAACATAAATTCAGTATGGATCACTGTTTGTTAAATAAAAATATATAAATTGAAATTTAGTAATTCTAAAATTGTTTCTTAATACCCATCTTATATGGAGTGCCAAAATATGGAAACTTGATTAAATATAGCTATACAGGGTGATTGCGTGATAATTTTTTATTCCTACAGTCCTCCCTACGCAGATATGTGTCTTGGAAGGACGACGTTGGAAATTGGTTGTTCTTGAATAACAGTCCTCAATATAATTTAATATAAATTTAATGCGATGGAGACTAGTAAGGAACCAAGAGAAAGCAGTGTACTTGAAACATATTTAGCTTTTTTAGTTTATAGAGGCGGGCTAAGCTTTAGAACTTAGTGCCTACATTTTTAACACCCTGTATAATAAAGAGTTTAAATCTTGGTAGATTTAGCCTTAGGTTAAAACAGGTACTCTTGTTTATTGACGATAAAATAAACCGTTTACGAGAGAAAGAATAATAAACGAATTCATGTTTTTTTTTTAATAGGGCCATGATTAATTTTTTTTTTCGACAACAAAGTGCGATACGAAAGTTGTTCAAACAGGAAAGTTTAATTTTAAAACGTTTAATCCTAAAAAATATAAAATTAAAAAAACTCAGTGGTGTCCCACGAAGCACTTTAACGAAATTATTGGAAAACTTCATAAGAGGGGTCAACTTGCAAACATAGGTCAAAATTTTCTTGTAAACGGTTCATTTTATCGACAATAAAGAAAAGTATCTTTTTTAAGTCTAAGATTAAAGCTACTCATCAGATTTATTATTTTAAAGGCTGTAGCATACAGGGTTGTAAAGCTAAGCCCGCCCCTGGTAAACTAAAAAAGCTAATTATGATAAATGTGAGATTTCCCACATTTTCCCGAACACCCTGTATACATAGTTGCACAGAGGCGGTGTTAAATGCCTTCAAAGTGGGGTCAAATATTTCGAAAAAATATTAATACATCTGAATTACTTTAATTTTGAATAACAGGATATTCCTCCTCATGGCCGCCGTAGAAGGTTCAGCTTGTATTGCTGCTCAGATTTTATGCAAAAGATGTGGTAAAAATACCGTGAAAAATTACGTGAAATGTGAAAAGTGTAGTAGCTTGTTTCACCAAAGCTGTGCCCGGTATTGGAAAGGGGTGAAAGTAATTAATGACAGTTTAATTAATTGTTGTGGAGTGGAAAACGTGAATTCCGTCACCGACGATTTCTTTGACGCAATGGAGAATGTAGCCAGTGACAATAAGATAGATATATCTATCTTTACTTATATAGTGAGGCAGAAAGACGCTATAATTAGCGAATTACAGGACAAAGTGAAAATACTAAATGAATTTATTTTAGTATTAAACAAAGCAGGAGGATCTCAAGGTCACGAAAATATTCAGCAAAATGTGAACAGTACCTCGATAAAAACTACTACAGGTATTAATAAGAATAAAAACAAATCTGAATATAAAGTAGTTGATAAAGTCTCCACAACCTTCAAAATGCGCAAAAACAGTTATCTGATAAATCTGACGTTAGTATTGGAAAAAAAGTAAATATGAATGACCTTACCGCAAAGGATAGTAAAGTTGACAAACAATTATCAGCTGATATTTTGCAAATACAAACTCAGATGAAATGTGACGAAATTATCAATCTCGTCAATGATGCACCACAAAACTTCTCATCGATTGCCATCGATTCATCGGCGGGTCTCAGGAAAATTCTTGGAAGAAAGTAACTTATAATAAATCTGTTAATCGCAGGAAAAGAATCGTGGGGAACAACAAGGATTCTCTAATTAAAGGTGTGCGAAAGTTGGCACATTTACATGTATGTCGCATCGACCGCGACACATCCGCTGCTAACTTACAAGAGCTGCTAAAGAGTGTTTTTCCCGAAGTACAGTGTGATTCAATAGCAGCTAAATATCCAAATCTGTATTCTTCATTCAAAGTCACAATCTTTGAAGATCACTTCCGAGAAGCCATGAATCCGTCGCTTTGGCCTGATGGTGCTTGCATCAGCCGGTTTTTCAGAAGAGAACAACAGTGTCATCAATAAAGTAATGTATGATCCCGACATTTTGCTTTTAAATGTACAGAGTTTAAACAACCAATCTGTAAACTTGTTGGAAATGGATATTGCTAACTATAATGATATTAAATTTTTATGTTTAACTGAAACTCACTGTAAAGATAATTCAGTTGAAACTAAGTATATCGAAGGGTTTTGTTTGGCTAGTTTTTTCTGTCGAAAATTATATGACAAAGGAGGGGTCGCTATCTATTCTAAATCTAATTTAACTGTTAGTAAAATAAATTTAGACAAATTTTGTTTAGAAATGCACTTTGAAATATGTGGCATCACCTGGAAGGATGAAAATTTGGGTACAACAATTATCTTAACTTGTTATAGATCACCCAAGGGAGATCTAAAGGAATTTTTTATTGGTGTTAATAATGTTTTAGAACTTTTATATAAACCTAATATTAATATAATTTTATGTGGCGATTTTAATTTGGATGCACGCTCGAAAATTAATAACAACTTCACTAACTTTAAAAACGTTTTACTTGCTTTTGATTTGCAACCGATGGTCGAGTGGCCTACGAGAGTAACTATCAATTCATGTACAACTATTGACAATGTATTTTCCAATATAAATTGTGCTAATGTCTCTTGTGTTATTGACAATGACGTTTCAGATCATAGATCTATATTATTCGAGATGGGTAATAAATGTATAAGTAACTCGTATAAAAAAAGTCACCAAAAGAAACGAATATTTTCCGACAGTTCAATAAATAATTTTTGTTTGGCGTTGCTGGAGGAGTCCTGGAAAGACTTGTATTTTTTGAATTCTTTAGACGACGCTTTCGATTACTTTTATAATGTATTTGTATTTCATTTTAACAATAATTTTCCCTTGAAAAAAACGCTTAATAATGTTTGAAATCGCAACAGAAATTGGATCACAGATGAGATCAAAATATCTAGTATTAAACTTAAGGACCTTTATAATTTAAAATGTGCTTGCCCCGAATTTGCAGTTATGTATAGAACCGCCAAAAGAAAGCATACCTCGTTATTGCAAAGTAGTAAACAACAGTTTTATCAGAATAAAATTATGAATTCTGATAATATTTCTAAAACGACTTGGAAGGTCGTAGCTGAATTAACTAATAAAAATAGAAGTCAACAAAATATTAATTTATTACATAACGATGTATTGTTTGAGGAACCCTGTGCAGTGGCAACAATTTTAAATAATTTTTTTATAGATACCCCTAAGAAAATTGTCGATGACATATTATCCACAAGCGCTGTTGCTGCGAATAACAGAATTTTCTCCCTATCTATTAACCCATATTCTATTTTTCTTGAACCTTTTGTGTGTGACGAGATGTTGTCTTTAATTAGATCGAAATTGAAAAATAAACGCTCCTCTGGCACAGACGAAATTCCTATGTTTCTATTGAAAAAAGTCATCGGTATCATTATTCAACCTATCACCTATCTCATAAATTTATCGTTTTCGTCGGGGACTTTTCCAAGCATTTTAAAAACTGGAAAAGTAGTACCCATTTACAAAAAAAATGATCCCAGATACGTTGGAAATTACAGACCCGTAACTATTTCCTGTGGGTTCTCTAAAATATTTGAATATTGTTATTTAGATCGTTTATTAAGATTTATTGGAAAATATAATATTTTGTCACAAAACCAACACGGTTTCAGGGCCAATTTGTCCACAGTCACAGCCATCCATTCATTTTATAGTAAACTGATCGATTTCATAGAGAACGGAGAGTGTCCTGTTGGGATCTTTTGTGATCTCAGCAGGGCATTCGACTGTGTGAATCAAGAAAAGTTGTTGTCTAAACTTGAGGCATACGGTATACGAGGTCTGGCACATGACTGGGTTGCTTCCTTTCTAAGAAATCGGAAACAGTATGTCAACTTGACTTATACAGACAATTCGGGCGTAAATAATTTTAGGTCAGAATACGGCGAAATTAACGTGGGGGTTCCGCAAGGCTCCGTGTTGGGTCCCATCCTATTTCTGCTTGACACTTTGATTTCGAATGCGTTTCTTATTACATATGCAGACGATACATCCATGGTCATTTCGAATTCCAGTGATAAACTACTAGAATCTAAATGTAACACTGCATTAAACATTTTAGGTGATTGGTGTGCGGCCAATACCCTTCATCTTAACGGTGATAAATCTCATTTAATTAGATTTCACAACAGACAAAAACATTGTGCAAAACTGAATATCAAAATAAATAGTAGTAGTAGTTATTTAAATTTCAGTGAAAATGTTTTTTCTGGGAATTGCCTTAGACGAGTGTTTGACATGGCACAAACACTGCGCCCAATTAGTGGCAAAGCTAAAATCGCTCTGCTATATGTTTAGAAACTTGAAAAGTATTTTGACATTAGATCAATTAATTTTAATATATCACGCTCAGATTTCTTCCAGATTAACATACGGTATATGTTTCTGGGGCAACTCCACTCGATCGTCGGATGTTTTTATAGCGCAAAAACAGATCGTTAGATGTATCGCCGGTGTTTCCAGTAGACACTCTTGTAGGAAAATTTTTAAAGATTACAAGATTTTACCTTTAACATGTGTTTTGATTTTCGAGTTGTGTATGTTCGTTTTTAAGAATAAAAATAACTTTATTTTAAATGGTAATGTGCACGGGTTAAACACGAGACAGAAGGAACAGTTTTTATTCCTTATTTTAAATATAAAGCGACAAGTAATTCACCAAATATTTTAGGTTTAAATATATTTAATAAATTACCATTAAATATTAGACAAATTAAAAATGTAATCTCTTTTAAAAAACAACTGAAATTATTTCTTTTAGATGAATGTTTTTATAATTTGGATGAATTTCATAAATTTTATCATTTGACGTAATTTGTGGATATGGAACTCTTTTCTTGATTGTTCTCGTATTCTCGTATTTCTTTTAATTTTAATTTTTATTGTATGTACTAAGGTTTACGTAGTAAGGGTTAGGTTTATGTATTTCTTGACTATTCCTATACAAATGTAACTTTGTCGAAAGGAAAATAAATTTATTATTATTATTATTATTATTATTATTATTATTAAGTTTATTAGTCCTAATCTTCTTTGACTATGAGCTCAAGTAAATTGAAGCAGAAGGTGCTCACTGAAGGCAAGTCGCCCTTAAATTATACCAAACATTTTTCTCTTGATCGGATTTAGACACAGTTAGTTTAATAGGTATGAACAAATTACCAGATTTAGAGACTTACCAGTGGCGGAGATGTATGGGCACTACAAACTGCTGTTTTTCTCCAAAACGGAGCATTTAAACAAAAAGTTACAAAAGAAATAAAATTATTAGAAGAAAATTATACTTTTGATGTTTCAAGAAAAAGTTGCATAGGCGTATTTAGAAATAATGGGAGGTGATAAGGGGTACTGCATCCTTCAGTTACCTCCATTCACCCTTCGATTTATTTCACCAAAATTGCATGATAAGTATGCCTGAATAAGATAAGTACGTGCAAAATTTCAAGAGTGTATATTACAAAACAGTGGGATTATTAACAAAAATAGTTTTTTAAAATGTAACTGTAACACCCTGTATATTGAAACACGGACGCCCAAATAAGAAATGACATAAGGAAAGTCGCATTATTTTTGTCCAAAGAATTTGCGGTTAATCGTATAGCCTTCTATTTCGGGACACTCTGTATAACAAAAAAACCTTATTTATGGCCACAGAATACGCTCCTGGATTTTTGACATCTGCCTAAGAAACACGCTGTATAACCAGGGAAAATATATGAAGTACTGATTATTTTGACTTTGCCTGTATGACCTATCACTTTTGCCCACTAGTTTCTGGACAGCCTGTGTCTGATCTACCTCCGTAGTTATCAAAAAAGAAGCATATTCATAACCGAAGAAATTCAACCAATGTATAGATACTTTTTTTAAAGAGAAGTGTCCAATTCATCGCACACCTCCCCTTTTCATTACAAATCTATAATATTACCATATCAATAGATTTCGTATTTGAAATGCAAATAGGGCGCAGATACTGTGTACCTATCAGGGGACACTAAATACAACTTTGACGTTTGTACGGATTGCCGCATCAGAGGGGTGAATAAAAATGTAAAACAACACCTGTATGATTGACATTCGATCCTTGTGTAAACTGTTTTGCGGTAAAATTGTAAAACGCGAAATCGATGTAATCCGGTTTGTGTATTTGAGACGTCGAACGATTTTCCCACGAGCGCTTAAGCTACCGGCACTTGTACATATTCCTCCTGTCGGATTAACGCCTAAGTCTTCTTCCCTTAAGTCTTCGTTTCTTTTGACGGATATTCTAGCATATCAAAAATGTTGAGAGTAAGTTAAAACTGCGTTAATAGCACATTTATTACAATTTATTTGTGTAGACACTATACTCGCGACAAGAATTCAGACGACTTACGTCATACGAACAAATGAATAATTTATTATATTTTCATCAAAATATTTAAGAAACTGCAACTGAGTAATAAAACTATATACTACGCTAAAAGTTTGCATTATATATTGTACTAAATTGCAAAATATGATTGTTTAAAACGCGACCAAATATCGAAAATTACGTTGACATTAAAAAAAAATACTAATGTAACGTCAGCCGTGACGTAAGACGTCTGAATTCTTGACGCGAGTATATTAACGTATGATTTGATGGATCAAAGCTTATGTGGAAATGGTATAAAATATCATCTAACTGAAGTAAACAGTTTTTGGATTTTGAACAAAAATTTTGATAGAAGATTTGGAGAATTATACTTTCCAAATACGAAATTTCTTTTATTTAATAAACATTTTAATTAATTTGCTTAATAATTACTTAAGTTACTGGATCTTATTTTATTTTGTTACAAATTGCAATAGCTAAACGTACCTAAGGGTGCTTTTTAATGAAGTAGCAAAAATGAGACCACAGATTCCATAAGGGAAAATCTATTGATTTAACCTAACGTTAAATTTTCATTTTCGATATTTGTAAATAACTTCTTAAGAAATCCACATATTTGCATAAAATTTGTAAATCGGGGATTTTTGTAGGCGATAAATGCTCTGTGCACCGAGTAAAATCTGTTTTTGTTTCAGGTAAAATGCCTTTTCTGCTGAAAATATAGCAAAATGTTACTTATTCAGAATGGTAAATTATGAAGCCGTGCAAAATTTCAAGACGGTCGTCGAGGTTTGATGAAACCATTTTTCAACATACCACATAGATTTTATCAAAGCAGGCCGATCTTGAAATTTTGCACGTCTCGATACTTTACCGTTCTAAACAACTTTTTCAAGTAACATTTTGCTGTATTTTCAGTAGAAAAGGCACATTACCTGACACGATAACAGTTTTCAATCGGTGCACTGAATATTTCAAATAAGTATTTCGAAAACTGTTACTCCTAACGACTTCAAGAAGGTATACCTTTTTCAGATATAATAGGTAGGAGGATCAATTGTTTCAATAGTCAGATGGATACATTAAGCAGCAAAAAAGTTCTGCCATTTTAAAGAAACATGATGTGCCATAAGTGGCGCTCTCTACTAGTGACATCAAAATTAGAAACAAATTTGAATTTCTCGCCCGCAAAAACCTCTAATTTACAAATTTTATGTAAATATTTGGATTTTTTAAGAAGTTATCTACAAATATCGAAAATAAAATTTTAACTTTAACACACTGTATTCGATATCGATTTATTTTTATCTAAAAGTTCTGTGGTCTCATTTTTGCTACTTCATTAAAAACACTCTGTATAGGTAGTTTTTGTTCTACTTCGGAAAATTTTGCACAAATCAAACAATATATTTCTAGTTTACTAATTTCTGTATACCCAATAATTTACTATACAAGAAAAGACCCCACAGATACCATGTTCAACTAACTACTAAGTTTATTATTTATCATAATAACGTTTAAGAATAACTTGACCACTCTGGATCTAATAGAATTTGCGTCTTTTTATTAAGAGATCCATTTTTGTTTTTCTCTGTCTATTTTTTACTTGCTATTTGTATAGACGAACAGCAAGCATAACGTATTTTGTTGCAGATAATTCTGGATCACGGTTGCGAGGTAAATGTAATCTATACTTATGTGTTGAAAGCATTTGGCAAGCCTTATTGCGCACTTTTACTTCATAAACTGTCTTGTTTTGGTTTCACAACTGACTTTCTACAATTTTTCATGAGCTATTTATCAAAACGTTTTTTTAACATTTGTTATTGTGGTTATAATTCTTCTGATATTTTTGCGACATCAGCAGTTCCGCAAGGATCGGTTCCTCTTATTTGTTTTATTTATAAACCATGTTCGTAAGGAAATTGAATTGAAAACGTTATTTTATGCTGATGATGAAAGTAGCTTTTGCTGTTCAGATGAATTTTATATTTTCAAACGCTTATAAGAATCTTGATTTCATTTTTGGAAATTCTAAAATATTTACAAAATCTATGGACTATTTCAATTCATTTTTGAACCTGAAATTAGAATATGTTACTGTCATCTGGCAACAACAACAACAAGGGCAAGTCAAAGAATCCCAACTAATGTTAGGTATGTGCACTTTAATTCTATTACTAGCAGCGACCAGTTACCGAGGTCATAGAACAGCCTGGAAAATCATTTTATGTCAAATAATAGCACCGGCTCTATAAACTAATATGTTCTGTATTTGCTCCTACTATTTACTTGATGCAGGATGTTATTTGAGGCATTTATAAAAGTTTGCTTACTGCATTAAATTACCTCTGTATTATTTTGAGAACATAAGAGAAGCAATAAATAAGGATTTAAAATAAAAATGTTTAGTGAGAAGTGAAGTCAGCAATAAAATTTTATTAAATTAATTTTTAAAAATTAATAAATGTTAAATATCATCATTCATTACTTTTCCTTACTATTTTTCAAGTTTAATGTGAAATCAGATTGCATAATTTTATAAATATCTCGAGTAAAACCATCTATTTGGTACTTATTGCTGCCGTAATTGTCACGAGCGGATCTATATTGTAAACAAATGAATAAGTTACATTTAACAATACCGGAAGTTCACCACATCATTACTAATAATTATGGCATTACCTACAAAGTGTTTACACTATGTATTTACATGTTTTCTTTTTTTAATTTATGAGCACCCTGTATATCCGATCTAAGACGTTTCTATGATGGTCTCATTTTTTCGAAAAGCAGAACTTTTTGTAAAGAGTGATATTTTTCGATAAAGTCAGAAACAAAAGACTTTCTCCTCTTGTCAACTCCATCCGTGGACACACTGTATATATAAATATACTAACTCCTACTCTACTTGTAGCGTAGCCTGACTTATAATCTTTCTTTTTCTTCCTATCCCTGTTCGCTATTAGAATGTATAAAATCAAACATATAATGTTGTCTCTCTCTGGCAAAATTATGTCATATAAAGGGCATAATTAGGGTATATTTTGGTAATAATGTCTTTTATATTTTGAAATTTTAACATAAAATTGGTCCGTATTTCTTTTAGGTCCAAATATCTTATTGTAAAAAATTCTTGCAGACCAATTATTAACTTCCATATTACTTTAGTTTTTTTTCCCTACATAAGGAAAAAGGCCAGCGAATATAGGTAAACTTTCTTTATACGGAATTGGTCATGAAAAGTTTTTGACCAATTCAGAGCTCCAGTTAACGTAATTTTAACTTTAATTGTTTGTTGGGTAGTACTTTTCAAACCATTATAAAATCATGCAACTTACCCATTGAAATTTTCAGTTTTTCTAGTTCACCCTGCAACATCTGGTATAAGTATACCCGTACCCATTTCGCGAGAACTTAAGGTTATCGAGTCGGTGCGGATTTCTATACGCGTTTTAGCATATTTTAACCAGTTGTGTAAATGAAACGGATGGTTTGTTTGTTTTTGAGCTTTGTAAGCACATTTTCGGGCAAATTTGCGTTTGGCTGAGTAGTACTTTGAACGGACGGAATCCAGATAAATAGAGTCCCGCACACCGGATCATGTTAATGTTATCTGGGGTTATTCTAATTCAGAATGTAAAGCGACGAACATAGTCCACACCCGTCAGGCCTGTTTACAAATGCTGTTAAAAGATATCTGCAAATTATAGCGAATTTGCAGTAACTCGATCGGGGGAATTTTAGCCATTGTTTGTCTATTAATTGTCGGTAAACTATTGTGTGGTGAATAAAATAGCTTCATTTCCTAAGCACACTTTTGTATGGTCTTTTTTGGATATTCGTCTTGCACAGGCTTACCAGGATAATTTTATTTATACAGGGTGTTTGGAAACTCCGTTCAGAAAATTTAAGAGAATTATATTAGAAGAAATAATACAGGATGTCCGCATAAGAACCGACACAGAGCAGGTGCATGTAGGAATCCCAAAATATTGCAATTTAACTAAACATAGTTACTCGTATATACAGTGCTTTCGAAAAGTAACGAATAAATTAATTATTTTTAAAATTCAGAAGTTTTCGAAAAAATCCCCTGGCACGTCGATTTTATTTTTAAAAAGGCACTTTTTGACATACGACCCATATTTGTGATGTCATCGTTGTTCGAGATACGACGTCGACAATTTTTTTAATTAGGAACCCCCAATTTTGACCATGACATTTGAAAGAGCGTGTCATTCTACATACATACATCATGAAAAATTATGGTGTTACATAACAAAAATTTTAAGAAAATAATGTTTGAAGATTTTAAAATTTAATTTTCACAATACTGTTCACCTCCCCATTATGCAACACCTGTCCGTGCTTATTTAGATGAGCTGTTCCCGAATCGTTGGATAGGGAGAGAAGGGCCGATTGAGTGGCCAGCCAGATCGCATAATTTGACACCCCCAGATTATTTCTTGTGGGGATACTTAAAAAGCAAAGTATACGTTACTAGGCCGGTTAATTTAGAAGATTTAAAAGCAAGAATTCGTCACGAGATACATCGTATACCTCTTGAAGTTATTGATAATGTCCAAAAAGGATTTATTACTAGTCTTGGCTACTGTCAGGCAGCCAAAGGTAGACAATTTGAACATATAAATTAGTCGATTTTTTACATAATCATTATCATTTTCAGTATTGTGAAAATTAAATTTTAAAATCTTCAAACATTATTTTCTTGAAATTGTTGTAACATGTAACACCACAATTTTTCATGATGTATGTATGTAGAATGACACGCTCTTTCTAATGGCATGATCAAAATTGGGGGTTCCTATTTAAAAAAATTGTCGATGACGTCATTTTTCGAACAACAATGACGTGACAAATGTGGGTCGTATATCAAAAAGTGCCTTTTTTAAAATCAAAATCGACGTGCCAGAGGATTTTTTCGAAAACTTCTCAATTTCAAAAATAATAAATTTATTCTTTACTTTTCGAAAGCGTTCATTCAGGGTGAGTCGCCCCTGAAATTATATCAAACTATTTTTTTCCATTGACCGATTTTCGAAAAAATTATATCCCGCGCAGAATTAAATTTGAAACACTTTTTTTCTTATATTGAATTAAAAAAAGGGTTTCAGGAAAAATTAATAATTAAAAAGAGTTTTTTATAGTGTCTATTAGAAGAAATCCAAAAGTCAGTAATAGGCTTTATCTTTAAAATTTGACAGTCAGAAGTCACAGTCACAACTATTTTATTTCTGCAACAGTTTGTTGTTAAAAATGACTGGAAAATTTACATTCAGCGAACAAGTTGACATGTTACTTGAGCTAGGTTTCTGCGAAGCAAATTGTAGAAGTGTGGAAGAATATCGTAGGAGACAGTGGCGGCCCGTGATGAAATGAAGCCGGTGTTCTGCAAATATTTACTCATCTATTTTTTGAAAGTCAATTCCATCCTGCGATCCTTCATAGAAGCAAACTTATCTATAACCTTCTCGTTGAAGCCATCAATTTGTGAAATAAATAATTTTTCAAAGGAAAGCACCGATAGAGCCGTCAAATGATCCTGGGACAAGGAAAATAAAATAACGCATTTCTTTTGTTGCACCCAAAAACCCAATTGTTCTTCGAATAAATGTCTCTATTAAATTGCCGTTTATATGCATTTCCGCAGCTAACACCTGCAGTCTCAATAACAATATCGGGCAAAGCCCTGCCATTGTTTTTTAAATCATTTTTTTCTTCATAAGAGTATTAATCGCTTCACATGAACTAAATTATAAACTAAATCCATTGTCACCATCATAGTATATAAATTATAATAATTAGTACAATAAATCACTATACAAATTCACAAAACACCAAAACAGTATTTACAATATCAAATTAACACAAAATACGAAATAGGTACGATTTACGCCTGCAATTCTACGAGAAGTAAACATTGAAACATTGACTGATGACTGATGCTGCCCTTGCTGGAAAAAATGCAGCTCACTGACAGTGTAAGCTTGTGCATTTGCGAGCGTCAATTGTGGATTGTCGCGGGAGTCGAGGGGGAGGACAAGTGTGCTGATCCATGCACAGAACTACCTCGTGTGGCCCAATTCAATGTATCGCGACGCGCTCGCGTATAGACACAGATACTTCATCTGGTCTACTACTCAATAGAGGACGGCGGGCAGAATGCGATTTTAACGCAAGCATGACGGCTTGACACAGCGTACAGCGCCGGCGGGCGTAGGGTGTTTAGCTGTACCAACTAACCAAATTATTTTATTAATAAATTTTAGTAATTGTTACGCCGCGAAAATATACCAATATCTAATTTTTTTGACAGTTCTGCAGCTCTGCAGCGACTATACACCAGCCGCCACTGGTAGGAGATATTTCGAGAAACAGAATTATCAACATCTGTACACCGAATTCTTGAACGTAATCTACTACATCCATATCACATTCAAACAGGACTTTGTCTCAAGATTTGGCTGAACGAGTGACCTTTTGTGGGTTTATCTTGCATCAGGATATTAATTTTCAGAAGAAAATTCTTTTCACTGATGGAGCTTGCTTCATTCGTAGAGGAATCACAAATGTTCGCAACATTCATAAGCATTCCGATATAAACTCCTTATACAATAACTCCTAAATATTTTCTAAGCGAGTTTAAGATGAATAATTGGACCGATATTATTGACCGCAATTTGATTGAACCAGTTATTTTGCCAAATCGATTAAATGGCGAAAATTATTTGAAGTTTCTACAAAATACTCTCCCTGATTTAATCGAAGATTTACCGTTGCCACATAGTCTAGAGTTTTGGTTTATGCATGATGGAGCACCGTCTCATTTTAGTGCTACTGTTAGAACTTTTTTAATTTTAAAATTGGCCACCACGATTGCCAGACCTCAACAGATGTGATTATTTTGTTTAAGAAACATTGAAGGATGTTGTTTATTCCTCGCCAATCGAATTCAGAGAAGATTTGTGGAATTGTATTACGAATAAATGTAACATTATAAACAGGCTCTTCTCCTTAAATTCATCAACACAATAACCTCATAAAGTATTCGTATTTACTTAAGTTATACCCTGTAAATGTGTTCCATTGTAACTTGCTGACACTCTGTAAGTTACCTTATTTTAAGACATCCGCCACTGTTATGCATTCAATTGAAAGATATTGGAACGCGATTTCCATAAACGCTCGTATAGTCAATGAATAATATAACCATAAATATCCCTGTTTAAAAATATGGGAACGATAAATATTAGTTCATAATTTCAAAACCAAATGAAATACCTTTGGGTTAAAAGAGGATAAGAAAGAGGAAATTGAAAGAAAAGAGAAGACCAATGGGAGATAGAGCGGGAAGCATAAAGAGGAGAGGGAAACCAAAGAGAACGTCAGACAGGTAATGTTTGATTGTAATAAGTAAATTTCTGAATCCTTTGGTCAATTATATGGAAGAAAATAATGATTGTCTGAAATATATAGAAGATCTAGTTGACACTTAGAATTGTTTTCGGAAAACGAAGTAGGGAATAAAACGTTGGCGACGCCCGCCATATACCTCTGACCCCTTTCCACTTATTTGTAATATACTTCAGATATGCCCCTTATTAAGGTAAGACTAACGTTACGGAAATATTACCTGCACTAGAGAAGGCTGACGAATAAGATGTAATTTTTGTCAAAAACAGACGGTTGAACAGAGCCGAATTTGGAATTTGAAAATGACTCATCGTGAAGTTTTGAACGAGCTAAGTAAGAAATTTGTGTTAAATTTGGCAATTTACATCTAGAGATAATTGAGTACCGACAGATCTGTACTACTCTAATCTTTACACTACACATGCATCCCTAAAGACGTCCTTCCTAGCATAATTTGGGTTGGCCCGCCAGCTACCACCAAGTTACACCTGTCATAAGTTGAAATGAAATAAATGCATACATTTTGTCTCATCAACGTTTTATTGCCCACTCTTCCGAAAGTGACTGTAAGATGATATTTGGTATGCCTGTTTTTTTTTCTGGTAACTGGTCTGCCTCATGTGCAAAGTAAAGGTTTTTGACTTTTTAGCAGTAAAGTAATATCTATAACTATATTTTTTAATAATACTACTTCACTTTTGCTTGCTATGCTTAATAATCTTGCTCATCTAGTACACTCATCTTAACCACATGAAAGTAAAATAAAAAGCTTGGCATGAAGATAGAAAGGTAATAAAGACAAATGTACAGAATTTTCCAGTTTCGCTGTAATTGCAGGGTATCTCAAAAGCTACAAGAGATAGGAGGATGCGGATTTTGCAACTATTTTTTCGAGAAACTGAAGATGCTGCAATCGGAACTTTCATAGACCTTCAATTACAAAATCCAGGGATTAAAGAATAGCTGAGATATCGGAATGTTGAAAATTGTTTCGGATAAAGTTTTTTCTTAGATTCCAGTGGCGTACTTACAGTTTCTCTATAGGGCGTATCTTTTAAAATATGATTCAAGCATACCTTTTTTTAATGGAACACCTTGTAGGTATATTTATATGCCATTCAATTGCATTATTATTAATTTTATATAACTATACAAAATTGGTCCATTAGTCCATGGTCACTTCAATAATTCTAAAAATAATTTATGAAAATCTTTAATTGCATAACATTTGAAAATAAACAAAAACAAACATAAAAAGATAATTAATAAGAAGAAAATTAGACCGACCAGGTATGTAATTCAAAAAACAGTTGAAAATTATTAATTTTAATATAGAAAACATATTTAGAAACTGTTTAAATTTTCCTTCTAGTGAAGATTTCAAATAATCATGGACATAGCCAGCAAATTATAAAATAGGGATAAATATAAGTACTTTGGGTTTTCATTTTTTCAATATTAATGAATATCATTTTTAACATCGCATTGTTTTATTAATTATGATGTAAAGATCGGCCCGATATATAACTAATACGGACTGCTTAGGTATTATATAACATAATTGTTTAAACAACTATTTATATTGCATACATTTTTCTTTAAGTAACTAAGGTAAAATTTATGAACCAATTTTGGTATAATTATATAGAAATTCATATCAAAACTTAACGTTGACAATTTCCAAAATATAAAGTAACAACTAAGGGGTCTGAAAATTCTAATTACGGTATCTTAATTTTCTCGAAAAAGTAATATTTCGTATAGTTTCCAAGATATCCTGCAATTACAAATAAATTGTACATTGTACATTTCAAAATATTAAAGCAACAAAAATAATATTTGATTAAGAATATAAACTAGTACAGTTCTAAAATAGCTAACAAAGTGTAAGATAAAAATATCACGCTTACTGTTAGTATCCTTCTCTTTCTAAGTTAACAGATTTTCTTTTTAAATAATGCAATTTAAACTTTATAGTTCTTGAAGTAAAAATGTTAGTTAAATTTGCTCTACATTAAATAATTAATTCACTGTTAAATTCTTATAAACTGTAATCTATTTCATTATTAATGCTATATTAGTTATCTTTTTATTCTCTATCATCATTATATTTTTACTTACTTCTGTAATTGGGATTTTACCGTCTTGCATTATCAAATTATTACTATTAAATGAATGTGTTATCCACACTGCTTTTAATCATTGAGATCATTTCAACCTCTTCGATAGAATCTTCATACTACTCTTCCTACTGTCTAATCCTATTATCTGCATCAGCCCTTTCCCTTTTACACGATCTCCATGTATTTTCCAGCGGCCGCATTACTATAATGAAAGCAAGTCTATTTAATCTTCATATCGCCGGAAATAGAATTTCATTACGTCAAAATATTAACAAAAACGAAGGGGCGAGAGAAGCACGTACGAAATCTCCGCTTTATTATTCTTTTTATGGCCCTAATGGTAATTAATATACGTTTAACGGCGTTGGGGTAATAACGTTAATGAACATATGGCATTCCACTCTTAACCGAATTATAATCGTAACCCCTGCCGTAAACAGCTCACGCCAAATTATGTTTAAATTATTAATGGCACATGTGCATAGTTTCCATCACGGTTTGATTCCTGCCAAAGTGCTCAAACGGGGCTTATACACGGCGGGATGATATCCCCAGACGGGTGATTGTAAATACATAATGCCTAGGCATTGGCAAGTACATCAATGCTGTGGAGTTGCTTTGCTTACAGTCCCAGAATCACATACCGCAAAGGAGTTGGAAAATTTTATATTGCTCTTGAACTTTGACAGTTTTATTAATTTTCAAATTTCTCAGCTCAGCTTCCTCACCTTACTTCCTCAGTCGCGACGAAGCTTTTGCAGAGTCACCACTGAAGATGCCGACAGTGAAGAGCGGTAAAACGTTTGGAAGCATGGGATGCGACCAGTTACAGCGGCGGCTACGGAACGCCTCGGAGGACCACCAGTATCCGATAAGCGGTTCCGACCGTAGCAGTCGTAATACCAACAGTAGGAACCGAAATCAATATATGGACAGGCCCAGAGACACCGATAGTGGTTCTGTCCCCCACAGAGCCTAGCCCGAGAACAACCAGGGTTAGGGATGTGCATTTTAACTCTGTTTCTGGCAGCTACCAGTTACCGAGGTCACGGCATAACAACCCGGAAAATCACCATGTATCAAATTACAGCACTGGCCGTGAAAGCCTAAAAACCACTATCCAATTTCAGTTTTTCGATACTGTTTACATTAATTTTTCAAGCGTCAAAATAGGTTTACCTGTATAGCAACCCAGGGTTGGATATCGTTATAATTTATGGTGAATTAAGACAAAATGCTTTAGCAGTTTCTCGTCTGTACGCAAAACGATTTTCCTTAGGACACGTGCGTCAAATGCAGCTACTTTTACCGCGGTAGTACAACTCAGAAGTAACACGCGAAATTTGCGAATCGAACTGAATCGTGGAAGAAGTGGAGGTCCAGGGCGTCTACGGCGTATTGCAGCAGCTGAGAAATTACGAATTAGATTTTGTAAATGGTTGCAACAAAATGCTCACAATCCCAGATTTGCAGCCGACGTGTTAGTTATAGATGAAGCTATTGTATCCTCTAAATTGGGTTAGCGTGGAAACACGTCACGTAGACAAACAAACTTTATTATCACTCTTGATTATACAAGAAATATCCTTCAAACTAGTTTCACAACTGTCAACACTTTTCTTTGACGTTTGTCAAGCGTCTTCGACTGCTCAATATAAACTGACTCCAGCGGTGAAAATGATCCACTTATTGGGGTTCTAGAAGTTTTCGGCGGTTTCTAGAATCAAATAGAATATGACCGAGAATGTTCCAGAAAACGTCAAAATAAAGGCATTACAAAAATTATAAATTCTAACATAAACAGAAACGTAATTAACAAACTAACGAGGTAGGTGAGGTTCAATTATAAATTCTAACGTAAACAGGAACATAATTAACAGACTAAAAAGGTAGAGGTGAGCTTCCGCAACACTATTTTTACACGGAATGGGATATATAAGATTCATAATGTTCATTTTTGGGATTTTGAAAATCTGCACGCGATTCAACAGGATCAATTTCAATAACGCTTTTCCTTAAATATTTGAGCAGGGATTGCCGATGATTGTTTGATTGGACCATTCGAGCTCCTTCGAAATGATAGTGCTCCCCTCATTTTTGGCAAAATGTTTGGGATTACATTAATGAAGTTCAAAGGATAGGATATAGAATGGACGAGGAGGACTGGTACCATGGCCGGCACTATTTGCTGACTTCAATCCTTCGGACTTCTTTTTGTGGGTATATTTAAAAAATGAACTGTATTGCAGCGAAGTGGACACTAGATAAGAACCAGAAACATTTGTGTTAGTTAGAAGCAGTAGAAACTGGGTAAGATGGGTCCAAATGTGTGTACACGTCGGTAAACAAAATTTTAAACAGTTGTTATAACAATAGATATGTCAAATTATTTTATTAATAACGGTAAATGCAGTTGAATTTGCTGATATAAAATAAGTGTTATAAATTTATATGTATTTCTTTCTTTGAGAAATTCTTTAAATTTGTTTGTTCCTTCATTTTTTGTTACACTTTCTATTATACACCGCATATTTTTATAAAATTTCTTGAATAATGTAACTTTTTAGTGTTCTGTAATCTATTTCATAAATTAGTTTAAAAATCTTTATAGACCTAACATTTGGAATAAAAATTTTCCTGAGACAAATCACCTACAGTTTTTTCTCAAGATGGGGTAAACCAAAATCGTAAAATAAAACATATAAGAAAAAAATATATATAAACTGAGTTATTTTAATTGAATTGAATTTGATATGTCAGAAAATTGATGTTTGTTTAAAATGCAATTAAAAAAGCTGATTAACCGATGGAATTTGGTAGTAATGCACTACTACTACTTGACAGGAGCAAATTTTAGCGTAGTATGCTACGTAGGTACCTACCTCTGGATCGCCGATATTAATACATATCCGGAACACGCATCTATCTCGAGTTGTTCCACGATCGCCTCCCAATTCCAGCATCAATGCGAAAATTGAGCCCGGTTCAAGTTCGGCACTGCTTACTATGAATTCCCGGGTCTGGATCCGGAATGGCAGCAGCTAAATGTTGTTCTTAGTGCAGGTAAATTACTGCGCCTCGTCACAAATTAATATGGAACAACCGCGGTGTAGAGGCCGCAACCCCCAAATGACAGTTGCCTATAAATCACAATTATCAACCCCCTGGAAGCGTCGCCGCTTTGCTAAAATCCTCTGCACCTATTTCGTATATTATGTTTTCAAATATTACACGAGTAATTGGATAATGCCTAAAAAACGGTGCGCGACAATATGAGGATGCCGGGATGTTAAATTATTTATTTAAAACAGAAAAGCGACAATTTAATAAATATACAGTGTGTTCATAAACTGGTGATCAAAAATGAAAGGGTATACAGGGGGTGTCAAAATAATATCGGTACTTCATATATATTCTTGTCCTACCCTTATAAATAGATATACAGGGCGTTTAAAAAAAACACGGTAATATTACTAGGGTTGACAGAACATTGAAAAAGAAGTGGGGTACGATACATGGTGATTTTCCGGGTTGTTCTGCCGTGACCTCGGTAACTGATAGATGCCAGAAACAGAGTTAAAATGCACATCCCTAGCATTAGCCGGGATACTTTTACCTGCCCTGGTTGTTCTCGGGCTAGGCTATGTGGAGACAGACCCGCTATCGGTGTCTCTGGGCCCGTACATACATTGATTTCGGTTCCTATTGTTGGTATTAGGACTCCTACGGTCGGAACCGTTCCTCGGATAATGGTGGTCCTCCGAGGCGTTCCGTAGCCGCCGCTGTAACTGGTCGCATCCCATGCTTCCAAAGGTTTCGCCGCTCTTCACTATCGACATCTTCAGTGGTGACTCTGCAAAAGCCTCGCCGTGACGGCTTTCAATAGTGTCTAACTGCATGTAGAACGCTTCGTGTATGGCCGATAGAAGTAGCTTGTTCTACACCGCGGACTCATGGGCTCTTCTGTCGAGTTAGACAGACTAAAACAGCTAGGATATTCGTCAGATATCTCATCTATGGCATACTGATGAGAGCTAATAACCTCGAAACCGGTATATGTCTGGTGAGCTGCTGAAGAGTGACTCTAGATATTTGCTATAGTCTTTCGAAGTGTCTGTGGCTTTTCAGTCCGGCATGGAGTAACGAGTTGCCGATAGATGTAGCTTATTTTACACCGCGTAGGTTTTTCCTAGTTTTTAAATGATCAAGGTTTGACAGGCATTGTGTTATATCATCTGACTTGGAATTTACCTTACATTTGATATCTGTAACAAAATATTAATGTTCCATTTAAAATAAGATTTTTTTTTTATTTCGCAAATTTTCTTTGCATGTTTCTTATCACAAAGGACCCGTTTACTTTGAGTGTCTATCGTACGACAATGACAATTTATAGCAGCGTTCATAGAAAAAAAATTACAAGGTTTTGTGTCACTGCCCAATTATATCGAGCACACAGGGCGTAATCCAATTAAATGCAGGCCTATGCGTATTATCGATCAGAGCGAGGACAATGGCCATCCTTTCGACCAACGTACGGCCGCTGAAAAACTGTGCCCGCCAGGCGATCTCCCCCAACGAGGAGAGTCGTTTGCGTGTCTCCCCGTCAGATCAGAGTTAACTGTTTACGAATGTGTTAATAATATTAATATCGTATTTCACAATATGACTAATGGCCACGTTAGTGGGTAATGCATGGGAAATTATTCCGTATCAGATTATTCGCAGTAAATAAAAAGGCGGCTGCACGCGATTTTTATCAAACAAGCGCTAAAATTATTCATCCGCCTAGATAATATTTACATTTTTAATCAAATAATAAAAAGCCAACGCCACGTAATGGTGCGTATTTTCAGCATTATTAGATAGGCACCGCTGTAAGCTTTTTATATAGTTATTGTACTTCACAATAAATACAGCCATAAAGTAATACCTTTAGCAGCAATGTAAATAATAATCATGGGGGATATTAATTTATAAATACGTATAGTGCGAGCATTTCGAAACTTCTGTTTCTGCAAAAATGTACAATGTGGTCAATGTGCGACAAAAATTTCGAAGAAAGGAATATTGTTGGCTTATTTTTTATACCTCCTACCTTCTGATGTAGGTTATGTGTGTGGTAGACGGTTTGAAGTAGTAATTGAGTGTATCTCAGAAGAAGAAATTTTTATTTTAGTGATGTTGTATGAAGAGGAGTAGGAGGAGAATGAACAATTTTTGGGTTCACATTATCAATAAACAGAGAAAGTGTATGGTGAAATTCATCATTTATTTCCTAAACTGGAGATAGATTAACGAAATTTTTTTTAGTATCTTCGAATGTCAAAAAATTTTTTCAAGCTCTTGGATCGTTCTCGCTTACATCGCCAGAACACAAGATATCGAAGAGCAGTGTCATCTGACAAAAGGCAGTTTGTTTGTGGTAAGTAAATAGAGGTTGTTGATAAGCGAGGATGCCCAACAGTTCAGCGACCTGACTTTTGTCGGAACAGGCTTTACGTAAGACTTGCACGTCAGCGTGATGACCTGCATTGACGGTTGTTGCGGGTGATGGTACATGATGGTGGAGGTTTAGTGTGCGATGCTCCATAAAATAAGATGAGTACCTACATGAGCAGGCTTTGCAGGTCCGTGCTGTGCTGGTCCGTGCAGGCGTGCACGATCATTTATTCTCGATCGTAAGAAAAATAATTCACAATCTGGAAGAAAAATTATGTAATATTAAAAATCTATCATTTACCGCTGAAAATGGTAAATGGACAGAAGTATCACTTAGTCTTGTCGGTAAAATCATCCAATCCTATCAGACGAAGAAGTTTCGATGGCAGCATTTCTTAACATCGAACATTTCCAGAATCCTCTATTCAGCAGCAGAGCTAGAAAGATTGAGTCTACTATATGTGGCTGGATTCATACAATGATGGCCAGTAGGACCATAATGATGACCCTGCCACGGGGGAGAGAAGTCAGGTTTAAAGTAGTGAGGGGGTGCCCTCAGAGTAGGATCCTTTCACCCTTTCGCCATCCTCTCTGTGGAAAGTCGAGGTCCAGGCATATGCTGATAATCTGATCATATTGGTAAGAATTATAAAGTTTTAAACGGAATATTAGTCTGGTATAAGCGGGAACAGATGTCTGTGACCTGCCCCCCCATAAAAAAGACACCTTTGACCCCTTTACAAGGAAAGGCAAATTGTTCGAGACAATAAATACCATTTGCGGAGAAAGTAAAATGTCTATGAATTGTTCTGACGCTTAACTGAAATTCCCATATAGAAAGTCATCTACAAGGCTAGAATTTCCTTATGGACGTGTCAACGCATTTGTGGAAAGTCCTGGAGTGTAGTCCCTATACAATAAATGATGATTATCAGATCTATGATCACATACGGCAAGATAATTTAGGGATCCAAAGAACTTAAGGAGAACTTATCTGGTGATAAGTGGAGCAATTAGCTTCTTACCGTCAGTTGCTATGGAAGTCCGCCTGGATCTACCACATCTCCATATATTGCTGAAGAGAGAAGCCGGATGGGTGCTATAAATATTATACTAATCTTCTGAAGGCAGATAATTGCCATGCAACCATGTATGGTCTAGACTAGAAACAAGATTGACTGAGTATGAAGTCTCAAATTTCAAGATGATACAAAAGACTACAACAAACTTTCTTCTTTCCTCAAATGCGCTTTAGTTTATTCCTTATATAATTTATGTATAAAACTATTAGGAGTTAGTATAATGTATCTAAACTACATTCATGTAGTAAGTACAGAGGAATGTGAGCGAGGTGGAACCGGCCTTTTAAAGGTAGATATTTATTGATACACTGATGGCTCCAAGACTTCGGAAGGTGTTGGTGCTGAAGTGTATAATTGCAACCCAAAAATTAGGCTTTAGTGAACTTGGGTAATTATACTTCTGGCAGAAATTTATGCCATTTAGCTTTATTTATTGAAGCTGGAAAAAATGAGACGTACACGCAAGTCGACAAAAATCTTTTCTAATAGTCGAGCAGCTTTAGAAGCACTTCGATCCTACCGGTGTAATTCAAGATCGATACGGAAGGGTCAGAAGACTCTGGAGCGGTAGGGAACAAGCAACAGAGTAACTCTTACTATGTTACTCTCCAGGGGAGCGAACCAGTTTTTCCATATTTGGAAAAATGCAGCTCTGACTGAAAATCTGAACAAAATATTGCCCAGTAGGGCTAAGAAGGTAAGCCGGTTGATTTTATTTGATATCATTACAGATTTCGTTTGTCGAACAAGGACGGCTGGATCTTAGAGGATAATTTTTACCACCAAAATATCCCTCCTAAAGGAGTAGCTTCACCTATCCGAGAACACCCTATATAATATTTATATATTGCATTATATATACTCAACAACTAGACTTTATCATAAACTTAGTCCTTAATCATTAATTATTTGACAAAGCGTTTGAGCATAAAGATGTCCCGTTAGATAACACCATCTCCTCACGACCTCACGTAAGTACTCTGGAGAACCACTAATGAAATAATCTTATATATATCTCGCCAAAGTCGCATAAAGTTTTATTGCTCTGATAATGACAGTCTGAAATTTTTATTAGACCATTATCATTCCACCAGTAGTGATAATATCTTTGATATTAGGATTTCGTTGGTAAAAAGAACGTTCGCGTAATACGCAAACTAAACATAAATTTTGGAAAGATCGTTGAATTCTGTGCAGTAATTTTTATGATTTTCAGAACGGGTTTTAAGTAGATGATGTGCATTTTTTAAAGACTTAATCCCATCCTTCATATTCATTATGCACGTTTAACATGCCCAATGCGTTTATAATAAATTTTATTTTTAAAATATCGAGTACAACTAATCAATGAGGAATTGATTTAAATATAATTAATAGTTATTAATAGCGTGTATATACTCAATTTCAAAAAATTAAATCACACATTTTGAGCAGTCTTCAGAAAATATCCAGTGGATTTAAATCTGTAGAACGTGGAGATCATAGGGAGCTACTAAAATGAGAAAGTGTTGGATTTGCGCTATCAATAAAAAGAGAAAGCTGTATGGTGAAATGCATCATTTATTTCGTGAACTGGAGAAACTTATTTTAGTAATTCCGAATGTCACAAAAAAGTTTTCAAGCTCTTGAATTGTTCTCGCCCACAGGCCAAAACACAAGATTTCGGATCAGAGAATTGCCCCTTACATTGTTTAGATGTTATTTAGATACACCCAGTATATTATCAATGATTTTATATGTATTATTCTGTTACTGTTATATTATAATAGTGTTTCAAAAATATATAGTTAGTTTTATTCACGAAAATTCTTTGTCCAATTCTAAAAGATAGTAGAAAAAGGTATGTCCACATTTTAACTAAAAAATTGTTTTCCGCTTCTTATATTGAGAACACTTTAGAAGTTTGTATTTGTGTTGTAAAACGTAAAAGTGAAGAGAAGAATTTTCATATGACATTTTAACAGTACGAACTCTCCCGCCGTTTTTAATTTCTTGGACGTACGTAATCCTAGATTAACTAGGGAGGCGGTAGGATTTGACCAAGTCAGCTATAATCCTCATCGGCCACCACTTTAAAAAATATGCCTAAATACGGACATTTATCACAATGACATGGGTTAAGCAGTACGGTTTTTAGGGTTTAAACCTTTTAAGCTGCGTAACCACTGCTTTGATGTGGTGGCCAAATTGAAATCGGTATCTTAGTGACGTTTTAAATGACTAATTAAAATTATATAGTGACATACAGTTGAGAAGTAATTTCATCTCGCAGTGATCTTTAATGTCTCCTTTAGGTACATCATTGCAAATCTTTTAAAAACTACATCATTTACATCATTTATCAATATTTACGAGCAGATAGTTGGTTGAAAGGGAAAGAGATGAATACCTGCGGAGTAAGTGTTTGAGTTTTCTGCAGTTCTTGCTAAGAAACAATGTTTGGTTTGGTAATATAAGAAAATTAAAAGCATTTACTGTTACAAACAGAAATGAACATCTAACTACAGAAAATGTTCAAAAATTAGTTCCTTTTCGTCTTTACTTAACTGGCAACGATGTGCTCTTACATGAGTTGTAAATTCATATTATTTCTAATACCAGTTTCAATATCTTGGATTCACTTCGATAACTGATCATGAAATTAATTATTCATTTCTGCGGCATAAACAAGTTGTTAGAAGCGTCATCATAAATAAGAATCGCAAGAATGGATCTCCGTTACCAATCCATTTAATTGGGAAATGAGTATGCAACCATACTTATTGTCGTCCCCGGTATCAGATGAATGTGTTTGTTAAATAAGCATTTTATGTTTTATTTTATTTTTATTTTTACATTTTGGTGGATTAGACAAAAATGTTCATTATAGATCTTATTAATATCGTGACACAATATATGGACACAAAGAAACTATTTTTGACAGCTTCTTATACAAAGTGACAGTAAATTTTGTTCTGCGAAATCATGTCTATTACGTTTTTCAACATACAAATTTAAAAGACGCTATAACTTTTGAACAAAGAACGTTTATCTGAACAACACTTCAACAAATTATATCTACTTCCCATTTCCAAAAAGAGGCTAATAAATTACACTGTATATCTTTACGCCTGATGGTTATGAAAGACATTTACTTATAAATACCAGGCTTTAGCTAGATTGTCACTTTTTGGTATTTGCAAAAGCCGATTCCTATACAGATCACTGTTTACGATGGATTTCTGCCTCCGGTTTAGCAAATGCAAGATCAAGTGTGATGACCAACAAGACATAGATATGACGACTGCTAATAAATGAAACTGCCTAAATCTTGACCATCAACTGTAATAGTGTAATAGCAGTTCAATAGACAAATCCTGCATTTCTAATGGCACTTCTACCATCTTCTGCAGAAAATTTGAAAATAGCAGAATTTGTTAAATCCACTACTTCTGAAGAAGTAAATGCGTTATTAGACCGAAGCCTTCTAAGAAGTTATCGATAGTTATTGTTGCTAAAACATAAGTAATATGTAACTGTTCAGTAACAACTATAACATCGTCTTTCATGACGTGACGGTCAAATATGTGACAAATTAAATATTCCTTTACTAAATTTGCTGCAAATTGTGAATCAAATCGTGTTGTTTAGAGTAAGTGTTTTCAAACTGGTGAACTTACTTAAGAAAATGTAGAAGGCAAGTTTTGTGTACAGGGGTCACATAAAACTCACTATTCAGACCTGTATACTACCTCTCTCCCCTCCTCTATTTTTCAACTTATCTAAACTAACCAACAAAATGGCTGCTTTTGAAAATCTATTGTCCTTCCAGACACATTGTATAAAACATGACGATTAAATCTTGTTAGGCTTTCAAAATGCAATGACATGAAAACAAAACACTATGAGAAATATTTGTGGCTTGTAATTAATTTCTATCAAACTATTACATATCAGTGAAAGAGTTTGGGGTTTGACACAATTGATAAATAAGTACTACTGTATTACAAAACGGTGCGTTATTAATAAATTTATTAAGTTCACGCAAAATGTAGAAAGCTACATTTTCTAGCCACATCTTTCATATCTAGTGGCCACTTGCTGAGAGATCGAAGCAATTAAGCGTCCTAGATGCTGTAGGTACCATTGAAAGCTGTTGAATTTCAAGGAACAACTACTCTCAAGTTAATGTCCCAACCAGCATTGAATTACACTTGGAAACCATATAGCAAACATCCAAAGTCACTGTCAGCGGCCCAGCAGAAATATACTGGTTTCGAGCTTATTAGTTCTCATCATTTAGTATGCCATAGCTGATATAACTGACGAATGACAGTGTTTTATGTTTAACTTGACAAAAGGAACAGTGAGAACGTGAAATGTAACAAACTACATCTAGTGGCCACTTGCTATTCCATACTGGATCTGTGTACATTATTAAGAGCACTACACACTAATAATATCACATAATTTAGGATGAAAAAACCTAATTTAATAAAATTTACACAGAATAAAATATCAACGGAAGTGTTAGCAACTAGCGACCTCTACTTTGTATAGAAAAACTGATAACATCAGCGTGTTCAGCATCAACAAAACAATAACTATGTAAAATTTGTATGAATTATGATATTCTAAAATTATCTTACATACCCTGTAGGTATCTACAAAATTTGTGATTATAGGACATACGTTAATTAATAATTCGAATGCCTTGTTAACCCTGTAGAGTACACTGCTAATTTATTTATTTATTTATTTATTTAATAAATTACAGGTATACACCCAATTACAAGGTAAGAACAAAGAGTACAAAATAGAACATTCTAACAATTATTAATCGTAAGGTACAAAAAACAAGCATAGTAAAATAAAAAACTAAACTAATCTTAACTAAAAACAACAAAAATACAACGAAGAAAAAAAACAAGTAAACAAAAACTAAAAACAAGAGGAGAACGTACACACAATCAAGGTAGAGAGGTAAACATGAAGTTGAATAAATTCAAATAACGTAATAATCAAACATATAAAATGGATTTGAACAAAATGAAATGAACAAGAAAAAATGCCTGAGTTTTCAGTGCAACAAGGTACGTATCGCATATTGAATATAACGGAGAGAACTTCAAAACATTTGTCCTCGGCGTTGGTAAATAAAAAACACTAACATGTCTTTGATTGACTCTAGGTACATACAAACTTAATCTCGATAAAATATCTGAGCAGTCAACAGAGTTATTAACTATCTTGTATATCATTACTAACATGCTCTTCTTTTTTTTCAGGGAAGAAAAATTACACCTTCTTAGCAATTCATCATGTGGATAAAAACCAACACTTTTAAAAGTCAAATACTTTACAAATTTTCAGCGAGAACTTTATAGCCTGGAGCCCATACTACTGCCGCATATTCTAACTTAGATATCACATATGACGTTTAAAGAGTCGTAATTGCAGCACCATTTGTAAAATCGGACAATAAAACCAAAAGAGTTTGAAGCTTCAGAAATAATTGCATTTACGTGAACAGGAAAAACCTAATATTGTCACAGAATTTTCCCCACTCACACCCAATTCGACGACTGTGGTACCGCGAAATGCTAAGATTTCCCCGATAGCCCTTAGACGATTCTGTTAAACAAACAAAATGCCGTGAATCGAGACGGGACTGGAAAAATGGCGAATCGACGAGAAGCATTCGAGTCGTTCGGGAAAATAGATCTAGAGATACTAGAAGATAACCGGAATATTCGTTGGGTCTATAAAAGAAGAATAAACGGCCGAGTTAGTCAGTCTTGTATTACAGTCTGAAATGAAGTGTTTATTTGGAGAGGTCAAAGTGATTTACATAGCGATTAATTAAATAAGTGTTTAGTTGAGTTGTAATTAGTATTCAATAGTGTACTGAGTAGTTAATAAAGATAAGTAATTAATTAACGGATTGTTTTTCTGGCAGTAAAAAGATGGATTGGGAAATCCGTGACAATATTTAATAGTGCCATATACATTTATTCAAACTCCGACTGTGTTTACGTTTTTTATTTCAAATTTCTCCCAATAGTAACGAAGAATTCTAATTTCCATCTCGTTTCGCTGGAAGATAACCGGATATAATTATTGCCCTCCTGAGCCTTACTGCATATTGCAATTAGTTGCTTGCGTATAGGGAAACCAACCACGTCGAAATTTTAATAATAAAGCCATGTTAAATTCCAATTTGCACTATCCTATTCCACGTAAAAATGCCTTCCCCATTGGATTTTTCTAATTTCCGTGAATTAAAATGCTTGGTGAGCGAATTGTATCACGGTCCATTATCCTTTATTGCAATTTATGGATATTAAAATTCAACACCGAACTATAAAATTGCACTGGAAAAGCATTATTTTTTTGTTTTAAAACTCAGGATTAATGTGATCGTCATAAAGACCGTTTGACGATAGATTTACAGCGCATTTAGTACAATACAGTTTGCAATCTAGTAGTATTTAAAGAGATTTCACTTATTTCATTAATTTTCTTTTTGCTAATTGTAATCAGAACCTGAAATAAATTTTAACAGTAATCACAACAGAAATTTTGTAAATAATTTGCAAAAATGCTTGGCCTGGTTTTTATATGGGATGTTTTGCACTAATGCAAGTGTTCCTGATAGGGACACAATTTTCTTCTTTCCTGATAGTATTTCAGGAAAATGTCTATTCCTTTACAAAGTTTTGCTTATTTTGAAGTGTCATGAGCATCAGTTTTTATTATATCTAATCAAAGTAAATCCTTAATTTAAATCCTTTTAAAAATTTTATTTAATAAAATTGTTCAAAATTCGACGAGATGCAGATAAATATGGATTTTAATTAAGTAAAAAACTAGAATAACCACATTTCCGTGAAAAGAGATATTTTTTTCACTAATAACATTCTTTACCATCTTATTACGAGAGAAGAAATTATTTAGTAAAATATAAATATTTTGTTATAGTTGCGGCAAGTTGACGTTACCCAATTGTTTTTATTGTCAACGCAATTTTCGATAGTTTGTCGCGTTAATAACAATAATCTTTTGTAATTTAATGCAAAACATTTATTGTAGCATATAGTTTTATTATTCTCAGTTGCAGTTCCTTAAATATTTTAATGAAATAATAATAAATTATTCATTTGTTCGTTTGACGTAAGTCGTCTGAATTCTCGCCGCAGCTATACATTTATATGCAGAATTGTCACGCACACCTTTTTGCATACTTGCTTATTATTAATTTTCAGAGAAAAACTTTGACTTATTTTGAGATCTCTTGAACTATGTCCAAACTTGTGATAAAATATAGGTGTTCAAAACGTTAGAAAATGTAAGAATTTCGTTAGGCAAAATATGTTTATTTTTGTAATTTTTTTATCAGAATTATGCAAGAACCAAAGTTCCTGAATGCCGATATATCGCCGTTCAATAAAAAATTCAATACTCATTTTTTTAAATTCATATTTTATTTATTATTAAGGAAATAGAAGAATTTCTTCAGAAGTGTAAATGTTAATTTATTACTTTGAAATTGTCGGAAAACTATTACACTGTTATGGCTATAAGATGTTTTTCACTATTTTTTTTATAATACTCCAATTATTTAAGTAGGGATATCTTTGATTTTTTAACAACTTTATTAAATTTATTTTTAGACAAAAATATAGAGAAAGGTAGAATACTATCATAGAATAATATAGTAGCGTAGCTATATATTCTGTGCTGCATAATATGTGGTACCATACTTTTGGCAATTGTGACATTTAATAATTTTTGAGCGACCCGTATATTTTATCACAAATGCCACCAATGCTCATTGTATCTCAAAATTAAAAACAAAAATCATCATTTTATATCAAAAATAACATTCTCTCTAAAAATTAACAACAGGAAAGTTTACAAGAGAAACTCCGTCCGGAAACACCCTGTATAGTACCTGCAGGCAAAAACAGAATATTACGGGTTGCAGTTTTAACATTATATCATTGATATTCATTTTGTTTAAATTCATATTTTATTGATTATTAAGGAAATAGAAGAATTTCTTCAGAAGTATAAATGTTAATTTATTACTTTGAAATTGTGGGAAAACTATTACACTGTTATGGCTATAAGGTATTTTTCACTATTTTTTTTATAATCCATATTTAAGTATATCTTTGATTTTTGAACAACTTTTTTAAATTCATGTTTAGACAAAAATATAGAAAAAGGTAGAATACTATCACAGAATATACATATAGTAGCGTAGCTATATATTCTGTACTACATATCATTTTATATAAAAAATAACATGATAACAGGAAAGTTGACAATAGATACCCCGTCCGGAAACACCCTGTAAAGTACCCGCAGACAAAAACAACATTATATCATTGATCGATGTCAGGTTTGCCGTAATGTTGGATAATGCAACAGTGTAACATACATGAGGTGTTAATAATTATAGATGCAACACTAACTGCCTTAATCCACAAATAATCATATTGATTAATGTCGCATTGTCATACTTAATGCAGCATAACTGTTGCAAAAATTTCACAACTTCACACCAAGTAGATAGGATAACAGCAAAACTCAATTAATCTGTGAAATGGATAAAAAAGTAAAAGCAATGTATTACATTTATATAAAATTCATTTTAATTTATATTCATTTATTAATTCATTTATTCATGAATTTTTATTTATATAAGTGGCAATTTATTTTCGACATTTTAATTGACAATAATATCTATATTGGCATACAAATCCCTGACTGTTTCAAATTTTCTATTCAAAAATAAGTCAATAGCATAAAGCAAACATTTTGAATACTCGCAAACATTGGGAAGGTCATTGATATATAATAAAAATAACAATGGTTCTAAGTTGGAACCTTGAAGAACTCTAGAATGGAGAAACTGGAACAATTGAACTAATTATTTCCACAAGAATTTTGCTGACAAACCAAGAAACAAGTCTTATTAACAAGAGACACAGTCAATATATACTAAATTATATAAAGATGTTATGGAAATACAAATTCTTATCTCATATAAAGAGACCATGTTGAACATATCTAATAGACTGTTGTCGATACCTCTTTCAGGATAAATCCCCTGGGACATAAAAAAACAGAAATTTAAAAAATTTCTTATCACACCATCATAAGACTCCATTCATCTAATTGATCTTGTAAATAAAGGCAATCACTAATATCAGTTACGCTATTATAGAGTTTTAAGTCGTCTGCAAATATAAGTTGACCACATTTAATTACAGAGGTTGTATCATTAATAAAAATAAAAAAGTAATAGGCCAAAAATAAGATCCTTGTGGGATGCCATGTTATATAACTTTGAGATTTATAACCTCTACAGATATTCAACAAATTGTGTTCTAGAAAACAAGTTGGACGTGAATAATAAAATCAAGTTTTGAGTGAAACCAAAACCTTTTTACTTAGATAATAATAAATAATGATCAATTTGATCAAATGTTTTTCTATATCTGCAAATGAAAGAAGTACTACATTATGCCATTATGTTCGAATACAGCATACAGCGCCTCATAAAAAACATGTCACCGTGCCAAAAAAATAAAAGAAAAGGTGGTGTAGGGCGATGAAGCTCGACGAAAGAAAGCATTGCAATATTGTTTGTTTGTGAAAACCATATTAATATAACTTGAATTGGAAATATTATATTTTTTCCCTTTATTGTATTCAGCGTTTCATTCCAAATCATATGTTTCTCCTACCATTTACAAGATGGCCGACTTCACTACATTAAATTACCTGTTTTATTTTGAAAACAATAAATAAAAGTAATAAATAAGGATTTTTTAAAATGTTTAAGGAGAAATTAAATCAGTATAACAATAAATAATTAATGAATGTTAAATACCATCATTCAGTATTTTTCAAATTGAAACAAGTAGTTTAATGTGAAATCAGATGACATAATTTTATAAATATCTGAAGTAGAACCTTCTAGTTGGACGTAACCAACAGCATTGTAGCCGTAATTTTCACGAGTGAATCTATATTGTAAATAAATGAATATAATACGTTTAACAGTAACTTTATCACATCACCACTAATAATTATGGCATTACTACACTGTATTTACACTATCTATTACCCAAAAATGCCACAATGATGCAGAAACATAAGAAACAAACGTCTGCTTGTTTCACCAAAACCGTAACCTGCACCTGTATCTACAGAAACACTGGATCGGTCAGTGGTCGCGCGGTTTAAGGCGTCAGTACTTGAATGGAGGTGACTATATCGCTGTGTGGTTCAACTCCCGCAGCCGGTAGACTGTATACAGATAGGGAAAATATTTAACTGATCATATGAAATGCTAAGAATAATCCCTTCCACTGCTCGTCGTCCAAGCTTGCCTGTAGCTTCGTAAACAAACGCGTCCTCCCCTATTTTGGCGGACTAAACCAGTATTCGTATGCGACGTTGCGTAGGAGAGTAGGGGAGTACTGCTAAGCCCGTCCTGCCGTGCGTCATCTTCCCACCAATACCCCATGCATTTGAAATGTATGTAATAGAATCTCCCCATGATCGGTTAAATATTTTCTCTATCTGTATAAGCTATATTCGTGGAGAGATTGGCACCCTCTCTGCGGGTATGACAGGGTGGAAGAATGTTGGCTTGGGTCAATGTGAGAGATTGATACCGGTTGACATTTGACTACCCCCTAATTAATGAGGTTTTCCAGGTTTCCCTCATTCCTGCACTGAATGGTGGTTAGGGTCTACCAACGTAAGTCGGTCCTGGGCGCAAATGAGGCCTACTTAATAATAATATGCCGCCCCCTCTCCCGCACAAGTCTTCGACTTCTGGGCTAATCTTCGTGATTAGAATGAGGGGTAGAGATATTATTATAAACAACTGACCACGTCGTTTTGTTTACATGCTGCGGTAATTTATTACTCTTAATATTTTAATTATGTGATTATTGCCACCAAACACAAGTTGTGACCTTTCAATGTGTTTGAAAGATTATCCTGTAATACATTTCAAGCCAATATAAAATTCATGAAACTTCCCCATTGGCATAATGCTTGTCTGAAGTATTTCCATTGTGTTTAAGATAAAAGTAAAATATTTAAAAACAAGAAAATAAAAAACTGACGAGACGTAAATACCTTGAAATAAGAAATAACTTATTTTTTGCTTGGTAATGTCTAATTATTATTAGTTAATTTTATACTGATGGTATGAACTAAATGATAACGTTGTTTCCCCAGGAAAAAAAACATGGGAAGCGGAATTATATTTATTAAAATTCCACTGCGCAAAACAAGAACTTTTATTACTCAAAAATATCTGTCAGTTATTGTAAATGCAAATGCGTTTCAACATGAGGCATATACATTCCGAATTTTTTGGAACAACACAGAAAAGGTCTACGAAATTTACATGTTCATGTTAGATTAAATTAAAATTGCAAATAATGTTTTATGTTTACCAGATGCCTGCTGCGTTGATGTGTGTCAACTCTATATGTATTCATGTAATTTAGGGAATAAAAAAATTAAAACAGAGAGTGTTACCCCACGTGTGAAATACGTTTGTAAAGAGCATGAACATGTATTTTAGCATGAATGTGAATACATGACATACTTTAAAATTTGGCAATTCCACATATGCAGTCCCATATTATTATTTTAATTCTAAAATTAGTTAACAAGCAATTGCTTTCATACCTTGGTAATATTAGAGCAAGCTAATGACTTCTTTTGCTAGTAGGTTTTGCTTTCATGTTAAAGTATGTAAAAAGTAATCTAGAACTAGTTATTGTGTATAGTGTTAGCAATCTTGTCTTTCTTTTTCTTTGTCTTGTTTTGATCTCGCAAGACAAGGCAAGGCAAGGCAAGGCAAGGCAAGGCAAGGCAAGGCAAGGCAAGGCAAGGCAAGGCAAGGCAAGGCAAGGCAAGGCAAGGCAAGGCAAGGCAAGGCAAGGCAAGGCAAGGCAAGGCAAGGCAAGGCAAGGCAAGGCAAGGCAAGGCAAGGCAAGGCAGAGGCAAGGCAAGGGCAAGGCAAGGCAAGGCAAGGCAAGGCAAGGCAAGGCAAGGCAAGGCAAGGCAAGGCAAGGCAAGGCAAGGCAAGGAGACAGGGCAAGGCAAGGGCAAGGCAGGGCAAGGCAGAGACAAGGCAAGGCAAGGCAAGGCAAGGCAAGGCAAGGCAAGGCAAGGGCAAGGCAAGGCAAGGCAAGGGCAAGGCAAGGCAGGGGCAAGGCAAGGCAAGGCAAGGCAAGGCAAGGCAAGGCAAGGCAAGGCAAGGCAAGGCAAGGCAAGGCAAGGCAAGGCAAGGCAAGGCAAGGCAAGGCAAGGCAAGGCAAGGCAATGCTTGATGAATGATTAGAATAGAATGATATGTTCAGATCACTACAAATTAATTTTTGTAAACATCTATTATACATAGTCTTATACAAGGTCTATGACAAACTTTGACAGATGATAGCTGGCTAATGTCAAACATTTTTTCTTGTATGAACATGGGCTAGATTCGTTTTTGTTTAGAAGTTACAAGTATTTCAAAAAATATAATTTCATATTTCAAAGTAGGCTGATAAATAGAAATGATAGTTGCTATAATTATTGTTTATGTCATTTTGTTTATTCATTTGACACTTAGCATTAAAGTACTAAATAAAAAATGCATTTATTTACTACTAAAGAGTATGCAGGTATTGTCTTTGGAGATGGGTTTTTCAGTGGGAACGCCAGACAAGAAACCCGCTAATATTGACGAAGATCCCCATATAGACATCAATCTGTTCGCACAGTATTTAGTCCATTATTTTGTAAACTTCAAGAACAAGGCAATCCTGCTACAAAAAAAGTCCTTTGTCCTACTGAAGTGAGTGTACAAAATGAAGATCATATAATAGATGCTATCATTGACAATTATTCTTCAGTTACTGTTCGGCAAGTAATCCTCATTCATCACCGAAATTTTGTATGGTGTATATTGAACAGATAAATGGTGGTCAGGTGGAAGAGCAACTTTGTTAAACCTCACCATCCATAATATTATTCTTGTTGTATCTTTTCTTCTTTTGTAATAAAATCATTTTATTATTATTAAATTTTACAACCGTTAAACGCCAAATTCGTTACATGCTGGAAATGCTTATCAGCGAATAGAATTCTTTCGCTGGTTTCTTCAAGAACATGTTCAAAATGACAAATTCATTTTGCTTCTCATGTGATCAGATGAAGCGTGTTTTACTAGAGAGGGCATAAATAATAATCATAATGAACATATCTGGGCATTACAAAATCCGCATGTAATTAAACCAAGACGATGTTAGTAACGTTTCATTGTCAACATTTGGGGTAGAATTTTCAATAATAATTTACTGCCTGTGCATGTTTTAAATAATCGATGTAGGTAAATGCAGATTTGTTTAGAATTTTGGATTAGCATTGTTCAAAAGCTATGGTATCAGCACGATGGTGCACCACCACATAGAGGAAGACAAGTAACTGCTTGGGTAAATGATCATTGCCCGAATGAATGGATAGGTCATCAAGGTCTAATAGCATGGCCACCGCGTTTCCCAGACCTAAATCCTTAGAACTTTTATTTATGGGGATATATGAAGTAGCTTGTCTGCCATGTAGAAATCACTATCCCTTAGCAGTTACTTGAAATAATTCAGGATGCAGCTAACCAGATAAGAAATGATTCAAATCTCAGCCGCCGAGTGACGGAATCTTTAGTTCGCTGATATGAGACTTGCATTCGAGCCTAGTGTGGACATTTTGAACAGTTTATATAATGTTAAGAATTGTTAATTTGGTTTTGTTGTTTATGAGTTACTACACAAAGTTAATTGTTGTTAGATATATTCACTATTAGAATACTTTAAAAACAAAAAATGTTTAATATTAGAATATATATTGGAAAAAACTGGAAAAAAAATAAAGTTTTGACATCGTGTATCTCGCAAACGAAAGCCCGGAGAGAAAAATGGAAGAGGAAAAAAATGTTTCTCTTTTCAAGAGGAATTTACAGTTTTCCGTTGCGACACTTATTTAGAAACACCCTGTATATACTCGACAGTTTTAGTAATATGTAGGTACCTATAGAACTTACATGTGTAAAAGTTTCACACATTAAATTGAAATCTTCAACACACTGTTACATACCGCAAAATGTATTTTAAAAGTCTCATGTGGGTCTCAGTTAATTCAAAATCGTGTATAGTTTTATTATTTTTTTACAATGCATGATGAATCCGTTATTTTAAACTGCTTCAAAATCTTCAACAACTCTATTGCAAATAGTGCGATGGTTGCTGCACAGTTTGTTATCATCGTTTGAAGAGAAGTTTATAAAAACTACGATTAAACTGAGTTCTTTCCCACTTGGAAAATTATCTGTTTCAGTTTTTGAACTCGCTTCAGAAATATTGCACCCGATCCTCCCACGAGTTTTTATAACGACCATTTGCTTATAGTCGGTAAGGTTACCGGACCGCCACCGACACTACCGCCGTTTGATTTAACTGCCCCATAAAACAAACGGGGGCATGTTCATTCCCTTCGAACACCGTAACTGCTACCGCAGTTTATGCATTCATGCCACCGGAAGACATATTGAACTACCCCGATGTTAAATCAATTAAACTAATAAATTCCTAAGGTATTGATTGGGCCTACAGCAAGTATAAACGAGCGTATAAATACCCATGTGGAATGCGTGCATGGTGAAGCAGACCATTATTGTCAGCGGGAAGCTCGAATCTCTATTACCTGATGGACTATAGTATTTTTAATTATAAATAAATTGTATGAGGAGGAATGATAACCTTTTTTTATATTGTAATGCGAGAAACTCCAACATACTGTAAGAAGTTGTTTGTTGGTAAATATCTTTTAAATCTTATTTTACTTGGTTATAGATAAGAGATGTAGTGAAATTTTAGCTTGATGGATAATTAGGCTGCAGTAAAGCTGCAAAGTTCAAACAAAATGTATTCAAAATTTAGGTAATAGCGATGTATTTCTTATTAGTATTTATTGTAGTACCTTAAAGCATTCTTTGAAGACATGGATCAATATCAGGTTGATCTAAAGACAATCTTAATGGTTTTCTAGTAGAAGACTTAAGACAAGCGTAAGATCAATCTCAAGAAATTCGTAGGACTTTCAACAAGACACTGTCCTTTAAAGAAGCATCTCTAGAACATAAAATTAATGGAGAATTTAATGGTTGCAACTAAGAAAAACAGTCCATCATATACTTTATGAAAGAATTCAAGGGTTTTACATGCCTGAGATTACTTATTGAATAAGATTAAGATATGACTTAGGAGACTTTTGCAGGATTTTGAAAAAATAACAATCTTTTTAGAACAAAAAATAATAGTTTTTAATCAAGGAAATGTAAGATAATTTACGGATAACTACGAATATTTTCAATTTTTAACTTGTATCTATGAAATTATTGCTATATGAAATTACTGAGGTTGTGTTATTATGAAATACAAGATATTTTGAAAGAGTTGCAAGCGTGTACTATTCAAAGTTAAAGCTGAAGATAAAGAATTTTTATTATTTATTGAGTTTGATTTACTTTGTTTCGTTTATATAGAATTACATTTATTTCACCAGTTTTTCACGAAAGCATTTGAATACAGGGGGTCCCGAAATTAATGGGACACAAAGTTGATTTGTAAAAAGATACAGGGTGTCGAAGTTAAAATTTTATTTTCGATATTTATAAGTAACTTATTAAAAAATGTTGGAGATTGGAGTATTTTGGGGACGAGAAATTCAAATTTGCTTCTAATTTTGACGGCACTAATAGAAGGCGACACTTATGGTACATCATGGTTCTTTTAAATGGCAGAACTTTATTGTGGCTTAGTGTATCCCTCTGACAATTCAAAAATTTGAAACAATAAATTCTCCTATAGTTAGGAGTAACCGCTTTCGAAATAATCTTATTTGAAATATTCAGTGCACCGAATTAAAACTGGCTTTCTGTAACGTATCATTTCCGCTAAAAATACAGCAAAATGTTACTGTAAAAAGTTATTCAGGTAAATTATGATAACTTGCAAAATTACAAAAAGATCGGCAAAATTTGATAAAACTTTTATCTTTAAATTGACAGCAATGGTATCATCAAAGCACAAAGATTTCATAAAAGTAGGCCGATTTTCTTGAAAATTTGCACATCGGAATTTAGAATTCTGAATAACTTTTTCAAGTAACATTTTGCTGTATTTTCAGCAGAAAAGGCACTATACCTGAAGCCAAAACAGTTCATCCTCGGTGCATTGATCTTTAATATGGGATGCGCATACATATATAACTTATTTTTTCTACGTTCATGCAAAAAACAATACTTTATTGAACTATATTTAGTGGAAAAAGTGGTTATTTATTGCACTAGTGCAATAAACATTTTATTGCACTCATCTGTCATTCTACTGCAGCGTTTTGTCATCATGACAAACATAAACCTTCAAATCGCCGTCACATTTTTCTAGACTTAGTGTCATCTAAATAATATTGTTTAGTTTTTGCATGAAAGTAGAAAAAATATTGTATGCAACTCGTACAAAAAGTGCTTATTGCACGTCGCGTGCAATAAACGCTTACTTTTTGCACTTGTTGCATAAATAACTATTATATTACATAAAAATAATAGAAACAAATTCTGCAGTCTTAATCATATATTTTAACTAAAAAATGTAGATCACTTTTAAACACATCCTGTATTTTCTGCTTGTACAATTTTGAGTACATTAACAATAATTATTAATTATACAATAAATTGTTATGCCATCTAAAGCATATGACAAACATTTTTTTTAAATGCATTCATTGCCGCATTTCTCTTGAAAGCATGCCGTGAGCAATGGAGTTTACTGTAAATTCTATTAAAATTATAATCCCTCGATCTAGGATTTTAACTGCTATTTTATGCCTTCCTGTGGTAAACTACTCCCTACGATTGAAATATAGATAATCAGAAATATTACCCCGCATTAACCCATTTACAGTGGTTTAAAACAACATAAATTATTTTTTGTTAGAATAACTTTATAGTACAGTAAAAACTGTGAAGGGTAATGCTAGAAATAGGGCAGGATAAATAATATCGAGTAATTCTGCAAAAAATCATGATTAAACAGATTAGTTATAAACACTAGGATTACATCTTCGATTACATAACTTACTGCAAATATACGATTTTAAATGTATTATAACAATGCAAGGTACCTACTATGTTATAGAAATGAAAAATTGATCTAACTTGATAAAATAAGTCAAATAGTTAATTATAGGAGAGTTCTATAAAGTTTTAAAATCCACATATAATAACATTGCGGCAAAACAACAGAAAAAATCAAATATGCCAGGACAAAGTGAATAATGCAGCACTTTTAGAAAAAATTAATTATGTGAACAAAAAGTGCTTATTGCACGTCGCGTGCAATAAACGCTTACTTTTTGCACTTGTTGCATAAATAACTATTATATTATATAAAAATAACAAATTCTGCAGTCTTAATCATATATTTTAACTAAAAAATGTAGATCACTTTTAAACACTTTTAGAAAAAATTAATTATGTGAAAACTTATACAAAAACACAAAATATATAAGTCTCTGTACAAATATCCTTGGAATAGAGATAGGTATATTATTCAAGAATAGATATTTTTAATGTTTTGAATAGAATAAGACATAGTCATATAACTTGCTTGAGTCAATACTCAACATCAAGGTAATGCTTCAACATTTGATTTAATATTGTCACACTGACAGTGTAACATTCATCAGTATCAAATATACCTGCAAAAAATATTGATAAAATTATAAAAAAAAAACTATTAAATAGGTACAGTATTTTCTTAGTATTTGTGAAATATGAATACAGAGTACAAATATTCAATGCTCCGCACCATGATTTACCTGAACAAAAACGTATGTATTAACAAATTTACAAACCTAATTGCATTTATAAAAAGGAAAGCCAAAGAAATCCAAAATATTTACGCGGCTGAAAATAGAACGCTTTATGAAACAAACCAAGGATAAAGAATTAATGTTAGCCAAAGTTGTTTTAATCGTTGGAGTGATTGGAGCATGTAGGAAGGAAGAAATCACATTTTTGACAGTAGATGCTATAGAAACATGTCAGTCAATTATTCGTGTCAAAATTTCGAATACGAAAACTTATGTTCCAAGAATGTTTACGATTAATGAGAGATTACTAAATGATATCAATTTTTTAGATATATTTCGTACACCCGTCAGCTATGTTTCTTGACATATCGAAGTAATAAATGCTGTACCCTGCCAGTTTGAATCAATACAATTGAAGGTATGCCAAAAAAAGATTTCGGAATTCCTTTGACTCTCCAGCTCCAATGAATACACTGGCCATTGTTTTTGGTGCAGTTTTGCAATATTGGCAGATTCTGGAGCGGACATGACACTTTTAAAGCAACATGGAGGTTGGCGATCAGGTTCAGTTGCCGAGGGTTATATTAGAAAATTCCATTCATTGGAAAAACGATATAGCAAAAAGAATCAGAAAGATACACCAAATAAGAAATTAAAAAGAAGTCCACTTAGAAGTAGAAGCTAGCAGTATTGTCACTACCAGCAATTTATTCATTCCGACTACTTGTACTTGCATTGCTGTTAGAGAAGAGAAGCTGGATGCCTTTAGTATTTACTTTAACAATTTACATATTTATTATATATTATAAATATTTTTAATTGTTCCTTTAAAATTTATTATAGATAAATATTTTCATTGTTTTTAATTTAGTTTAAGTTGGTCCGGTAATAGGTCAAAATAGGAAAAAAAGAAAACAGTTCACAACAAGTTGCCAACGTTTCGGTTTGTATTAGGTCTTCCTCGCGGCTCTGTAAAATGTCTGTTTTCCTTTATCAAAAATATGAGTTTGTACCATTAATTAAAAAAAAAAATAGTAAATAACATTGAAAAAAATAATATTTATTTTTCATAGATCGACGAACCATTGTTGTCCCGAAGTATTAAATACATAATAATTTATGAATTTGCTGTTTACCTATTTTTTATTAATCTAATGGTACAAACGCATATTTTTGACAAAGGAAAACCAACATTCTACAGAGCCCTGAGGAAGACCTATTACAGGTCGAAACGTTGGCAATTTGTAGTGAATTGCTTTCTTTTTTCCTATTTTGTCCTATTACCGGACCAGATCATACTAAATAATGTACAAAGGTCATGAAATCCAATTTAGAAAATTGTTTTTAATGTTTAATTTTTTACTTTTAGGCAAGATTTCGAAATTCTAATCAATATCAAAATTTGTCAATTTCGAAACACTTTCACAAAAAATATTTACGAAGCCGTGAATGTAAATCACGTACAATTTTCCTTTTCCTATCAATATTCAATAAGAGTACTTTTCTTATGTAATAAAACATCAAGTTTTCGTACACTTTATTCGGAAATTAGAGAAATCTACGTCACCCCTTTCGGGGACAGTAGCTCCCTTAGGAGAAAAAATTATAACATACCAAGATTCTTGTCATCTTTCGACTTATTTAATAAAAAACACATATTTCTTGGAAACATCTGATATTACCAAACAATATATCACTGATCCTTCCCAACCGCCCCAAAAACAAGACTGAAGTAGTAATTCAAAAGGTTGATAAAGGGCACCCGCCTATGCGACTACTCCTTTTCGGATGAGCATAAAATGGATATTCCTGAACGTGACTATATCGAGAGATTAGCCAAAGGCCAGCTGCACGTTAGCTGACCCTTAAAATTGATGGCTGCTCCTTGAGAAAGTAACTTCAGAAGAAGTCAGCAATATGGACTGACCCATAAATCCGATCGAAGAGCTGAAATATGAAAAGGCTTTTTGTGGAGGATGTGGGGCTAATTTATTATCTGCGATTATTGTTTTATATAAATTTTCCTCGAGATCTCTTGACGTAGCAGTGGGGTACATAATATCTATAACTTACGGAAGTAATTCCCAGATACGGTAGGTTATTTCGGCCAAATGGCCACCGGATCCTGGAAAGAGGGTTAAAGTTATCATTTAATAAATACTTCCCTTTGAAATACGTTACTTTAATTATCCAAATGACGTATGGTTACTTTTATGTATCCAACAGATATTCTTGAACTACTTTTGACAATAAAAAATGTTATGAAACAAGAAAACTTATAGTCTTGACACATGGCATGACATAATTGCCTATTATTTTTTATTTTTATTTGTACTTCTTTTTCATATTCTATTATATAGAATTGTTTTTATTAAACGTGTATTAAATTGTTATCTTTTATTCGGAGAGCAGGATAATAATAAAAACCAACACTTCGAAAATTAAATTTTAAAATCTTCAAACATTATTTTCTTCAAATTTTTGTTACGTAACACCATCATTTTTCATGATGTATGTATGTAGAATGACACGCTCTTTCATATAGCATGGACAAAATTGGGGGTTGCTATTTAAAGAAATTGTCGATGACGTCATATCTCGAACAACGATGACGTCACAAATATGGGTCGTATGTCAAAAAGTGCCGTTTTTAAAATCAAAATCGATGTGCCTGGTGATTTTTTCGAAAACATCTCAATTTTAAAAATAATGAATTTATTCGTTACTTCTAGAAGGCACTGTATAAAGCTTTAAGAATTGTAAATATACACATATATAATAATATATTCAGGAATCTTTTAAGTGGAATGAATTCCCACTCGAATTTATTTCACTGCATTCGAGAATGGGGACCCAGGAGCATCTTTTACATTTTGTTCAACTATGATCTAATTTTGAACTAAGGTAAATCAGGATAGATCATCATATCTCGGAACTAGGAATATGTGGTAGCACTTTGTTCAGATCTTTTAGAGACAAAATCAAAGAGGTATCCTCTATGGGATTTTCTCCAAGGGGTTGATGGTAACCTCAAATGAAGGAGCAGAGTTGTTCGGAACCTTGGAGAAGAAGTTAGTGGGTGACTTAGGTAGATACAACATAGAGTATTGTGTGGGAATCATTTTAGTGCCACTAAATCTATTATAAACACAAGAGATCGTAGACAAAACGCAAAAACGGGAGGAAAGGGAAAGTAGTACAAATAATTCCACTAGGAAAAACAGGTGATCCACAATATTCGAAACGATACAAGAATAGCAGGAAAGCAATCCTCGTGGATTGCTACAGAAAAAGTAATGGAAGTGATATCTATAACAACAATTCCAAATATCTGGAGAACGTTGACAAAAACCGTATAATAGTGGGACTATCAAAAAAAATTAAATACGTCTAAATTAAAAGGAACATTATATGAGCTTATAAAAGTTTGAAGTCTTCATTAGTATTAGTAGTAGAAAAAGAAACTCACGCTGTCCAATTTATGTTTATAAAAATAAGGCCCAATTAAAGGACAGCACCATACCTACACTTACTCCAAAATGGCCTTGGTTTTACAATGTAGGGATTTTCAGTGGACCAGTAGTGTTCGGTGCGCCTGTTTGGCAAAACATTACTGACAAATCGACTTTGATGCGTCCAACGAACGTGCCAAAAAAGGTTCTAATCAACAATTTTTACATTTACTACAATTTGTACTGTAAAATTAAGTCTGTTTTCAATGTGACGCTCAGGCCAATACTCCAAATCGTGAATTTTTTAGTCATGATACCCATTGGTCTTTAAAATTGGTTAAGGGGTGGATTTTGTTCGAAATACTGTAACAGGCTAGTTGTATTAACATTGTCTCTTACCCTTCGGTAAATTATTTTATTGTTCCGAACAGAAAATGCATCTTCATTTCATCGCAAATTTGTGATCCGTAATGAGGTGCTCCGGATACCTTTCTCGATATAACTCTACAGTCCTTCTTGAATTTTTTTCAGACTCGCTACATAATATCAACTTTTTATAAATGAGAAAACGTTTTGTACGTACAGAAGTTTTACGTTTGACGTTAATATTGAGCAATAACAAGTACTTTGTCACATTAATGCACTTTAAACAACTGATATTCAACTACTTTCCACCGTTAATGTGATTTTTAAGTGGTATTTCTTTTGAGATTCTTTAGGACGATATTGCTTATAAATTTTAAATGAGAAGTAAGTAATTCAGAAAAATGTATCTAATAAAAATTTATTAGAAAAAAGAGAGCTTTCCCAAAAGAAAAAAAAATTGGATAAGTTTCTGGAAGAAACACAATTAATGACGTTAAAACCCAAATATGATACTATCGATTGCAAATGGAGCTTACTTCATCCCATTTAACACCATGTGTCCCAAGTTTTATTTAAATTTTTTGTATCCTCACGGAAGGCCCATATTATCGAGTTCCTGTACAGAGAAGAATCAGCAAACGTACTATTTTTCCATTTAGGAACCACAACTTAATTCTTTTAATTACGGACGCAGTTTGCATTTTTTGTCCTGTGCAATCATAATTATTCGAAATGAATCATTCGCTGATAAAAAGCTGAAAAGTCCGATAACTTATTTCTGCGACCGCTAAGGAAATGTCACTTGAAATATGCCTCGGCGGCTCAGTTATAAATGCATGCAGGTTTTTGTGGCATTCGCTCGGACAAACAGTGATAATAGGAGAGTTATGCGGCGAGTCGGGCATAAATCTACCCTGGTTCGTGAGTGTTATTGTGGGGAGTCACGCGAGCCCTCCGAACGCGCTTTTAGGTCCTATTAAAGCCATGGGTAGGACCTGGGGGGTGCCCTTCTCGAATGGCAACGCAAAATGAGCCTGAAAATTCAAAACCGTGCATTAGTTTACATGATTATACTCGATAGTATGGGCCTGCTATGCGAATACAAAAAATGTAAATCAAATTATTACGTTTGTGATTTGATAAAAACGACTACTGATGTCATCAATTATATATATGTTTTTCCATAAAGATATCCAAATTTTGTTCGTGTCAAAAAGCTTTCTTTTTTCTAATCGACTTTTATTAAAGAAAATTTTCTGTGTTACTTCCCATTTAAAAGTTATAAGCAATCTCAACCGAAACAGTCTCAAAATAATGGATCGGTCAGTGGTGGCGCGGTTTAAGGCGTCAGTACTTGAATCGAGGTGACTGGATCGCTGTGAGTTCGAACCCCGCAGCCGGTAGACCGTATATAAGCTATATTTCTGGAGATGATTGGCACCCTCTCTGCGGGTATGGCAGGGTGGAAGAATGTTGGCTTGGGTCAATGTGAGAGATTGATACCGGTTGATATTTGACTACCCCCCTAATTAATGAAGTTTTCCAGGTTTCCTTCATTCCTGCACTGAATGCTGGTTAGGGCCTACCAACGTAAGTCATTCCTGGGCGCAAATGCGGCCTGCTTAATAGTAATATATACTAGAATGAGGGGTAGAAATATTATTATTTTATTATTATAAGTACCACCTAAAAATCACATTAGCGGTGGAAGGAACAAGTAGTCCTTAGAAAATAATGAATATTCGTTGTTTAAAGTGCATAAATGTCAGAAAATACTTGCCATTACTCGATGCAAACGTTAAATATAATATATAACTTTACATAAATGTTTTCTCATTCAGGAAAAGTTTATATGTTGCTAATTTATGGAGTCACAAAAATATTCAGGAACAGCTGTAGAATTATATCGAGAAAGGTATCCAGAGAGAGTCATAGAACCTTTACAAGATTAAAGGCGACCCTGCGACGAAATGAAGATGCATTTTCTGTTGGGAAGAATCAAATAAGTGACCGAAGGGTAAGAAACTTGTATACGGCAGGCTAGCTGGAAACTGAATTTGGATAAATCTACCGTTTACCTAATATTAAAGACCAATGGGTATCATGACTACAAAATTTACAATTTGGAGTATTTGCCTGAGCGTCACATTGAAACAGACTTAATTTTATAGCTCAAATTGTAGTAAATGTAGAAACTGTTGATCAGAACCTTTTTCGGCATATTCTTTAGACGGACGAAAGTCGGTTTGTCAGTAATGGTTTGCAAAACAGGCGCAACAAACACTTCTGATCCATTGTAAATCCTGTTCAAAACCAAGGCCATTTTGGAGTAAATGTATAGTGCGCCATCATCGATAAGCATTTAATTGAGCCTAATTTTTACCACATATTGAATAGCGTGAGTTATATAAATTTTCTACAAGAAGAACTTCCTACACTTCTGGAGAATGTGCTTTTACAAGTAGAAACCTATGATTTCAGCACGACGGAGCTCCACCCCACAAAGTCATGGTCATGCAGGAATATTTAGATGACACTTTACCAGAAAAATGGATTGGGATTAATTGACCTATTCAGTGGCCTGGAAAGTCACCATATCTAACACCCCTCGATTGTTTTAAGGGATGTTTTAAAAATTAAGCTTTACAGAACATCTTTGCGAGATATGAATCATTTGAAGGAAAAAATCACAAGCGCAATATATGTAAATTGAAAATTATTACGAGAGACGCAAGTTCTGAAACCGATTTAAACTAATGTTTTTATTAAAGTAATACATTCCTTAACGCATCTATTTTCAAAGTTGTGATACTAACCTATAAAACGTATTTAATTTGTTTTATTACTGTCATAGGCAGTGTTCTTCTTTTGAGTGTCTTGAATATTTAATTAATATTTTTGGTGAATCAAGTCAAGTATGTGGCATTATTCAAACCGTAAAAGGTTGAAATGCTAAAAGCATAAATTTTAAGCAGTGATAATGACAGTACAGTAATATTGAGAGCGATAGTAGTGTTATAGATCAGTTGGAGTATAGTGAAAATGGATAATGATCAAATTATGGAAAACTGCGACTAGAGAATCTGATTTATGTTTTCAATTTCAATTTTTGTACGTAGGAATATACACATATTTTATTGGTGGAGAGGTATAAAAATGGAAAAGGGAAGGTGGTGGTCATTAAAAATTTTATAAATAAATATATTTCAATCATCCTTTGACATGTTGTATAAAAAACATAGTGATTAATGTATTTAAAGCGCATTATTTTAAAAAAGATAGATTTCAAGGCATTAATGTACGCTGACAACGCTATGGAATACTCATCTGATCTACAATGCCATGACTCATAAAAAACTTAACATCGGATCAGTAGTCCTCAACAAGTTTGGATTGATTGGAAGATAATCTAATCCACTAACAGCGTATCCACCGCGACTTCCTGACTCGAATTCAGTCGACCTTTATCTATGGTGCAAAATATCTGACCTCTGTTGATACAGAAAATCAACTGAGAAGGAGAATGGTAGAAACAGTTAATTTGATCGGAAATAATCAATTAATATTCCAAATGGTTGGATTTAATTTTTGAATGGAATTGAGTATCTACGCAGAAGGAGGGAATTGCAACATTTATTATAATAAAATTTGTTTTAGTTCTATTTTGGTTACTAAATAAAAAAGTGATTTTGGAATTAATTGTATTTTTAAAAACAGATTTCGCTTAAGAAATGTATGTAAATAATACTAGAGTAATCATTCATGTGCATTTTATAGATTTACTAGATAGTTAAACACAATACGATAAAAACTCAAAAAATAAAAAACATAATTATGATTTTTTTGTAGAAAATACGATACATGGCCATAAAAAAAACAATCATCCGCTATTTTATTCATATCCACATTATTTATATGTAATGAACTGAAAACCGCTATTAATAGAGTAGAATAAATCTTTTCAAACCTATATAAAGAACATTTAGCGTGGTTGTAAACAACATCTATATGAGATGGCAATGAGAAGTCATTAGAACAGACTATACAGATGTAGTCAACATAAGAATATAAATATGTTAAAGATGATTTTAACTGGTTTATGATGAATATGACTAACATGCCAACATATAAAAGAGTTTCATCCACAATTACTTTATCGGACTAAAAATCCACACATATGAACCGTCTAAAGTTATACTTTATCCACTAGTTGAATAAAGTAACTTTATTTCTCTAGTAGAAAAATGGAAAAGTAATACCTACACCTATATATAATAAATTAAATTTAATTTATTTACTTATTAGCATTTACATTTATAGCAATAGATAATTCGTTTTTTGTTTTATTACATTTTACTTCCTTTCCGTTAATAACCACCCTTGTAGCATTGTTGCCAAAAATTTCGGAACGCATAACATTTGCGGAAGTTTGTGAAGAATTTGCACAAGTTACGTATATCTCTTCTTGTAAAGAACAGCTATATTTTCCTTGCAATATCAAGTTTGTTAGATATTCACTCCTCAATATAAATTTTTGCTACAGAAGAGCTCTTTCGTCTGCCTTACCGTTGATTGGTTGTAAGATCAGCATCTTTATTGATCAATAAAGTTGTTGAAGTGCGTCTTATACATCTGGATTTTCGATATTCAACAAAGGAGCAACTATTAAGACCATCTTAGCCAATGTGTTGAATCCAACAGGCTGAGAAGTACATTTTTTATTAATGTATCTTTAAAAAAATCTGTTTTGTTTAAAGCGAATTGGGCGCAGAGAAATATATTTTCGGCATATTTCAACAGCATTCACGCAAAATCCCTCTTCTATAATTGTAAATCTTCTTGCAATGCCCGTCTTGGAGTCACGTATTGAAACAAGCAGGTAACTGTCACTCTTCACTCTTCAAATAAGCAATGAGCTTGTTACATTTTCTAATATCTATATTTTTGTAGACCTTTATAATAGCCTTCAGCATCGAATACCACATGCATGAAATTACATAACTTTTCTTCAAATTTAAAAATGCATGACCTCTTCATTTATTATCATTAAGTACCTACTCTCCCTTTTCCCTCAATTCGTTAAATTCACCGAACACCTTTTCGTAATGTTCCCTGGATTTCGCTGGCAATAAATGGAAAAGAGCATCTTTGAAATCAGCTACAGGAACACAATTACTTTCTTGCATTTTTACCAAATTCAGATAGAACTGCTTATTAAATAATTGATAATAAACAACGTACACCACCAACGCCACCAGTAGGTATAACAAAACCTACCACGTTTCATTGAGTATTAAGAAATATCAAGTCGTGGGAATATTATTCTATTAAATTCTAATAATTGACTTCACATGATTGCGATGTGATTATGGATAAAACGTGGTATTTCATTCGTGTTTTAATTGTCTTTTCTCCATTTAAGATTATTAAACCTTCTCACGTGGATAACATGCTTTTTAAAACACTTATACAATAAATAACTGTAATTCATAATCAGTAGTTTCTACAATAGAATTGCTTGCCATTTTTTTAAATATCTCGTTTTTTTCCCTTAACAAACGCACTAGTTCTTATTACAAACCTCTCCGACCATATCTCATTTCTTGCATAGAATTTTTCATTAAGAAAGATAAATCTGCGGTAGGTGTGATTAAAATCTATAATCCTTAAAGGCGAAAATTAGGAATCCATTATTTTATGCAAAATCCTGACCTGAATCGGTAATACTATCCCTGTTCCGTAAAACGAATAAAAACCTCAATGTTTCCTCCGATGGGAAGTAATTTAGTAATTAATTAATTTATGATCTCTATCTTAATCCTTTGTCATGCGCTGATTAAAATCATATCTCATTGTTTTAATTAAAATATAATTAATTTCTGCTAGGTTGATTTTAATTTACCCAAGAGTTCATTTGTCTCATTATGGCGTTCAAGTTCTGACAAGCGAGAGTCTGCTTGGTCCATAATGAAACACATCATATAACAGAATTTAAACCAGTATGGTGTGAATTATACATACTCACATCTAACGAAGAAAATTTAAACAATGTTACGATATTATCAGCTTTCAAAATAAAAAAGTGTCAGGTTGTTTGATTTTAATAACAGAAATTCTTAAATTCTTCGTGAACGTAATGTTCAAAAATTACCTATACTTGAAATGATCCAAATGAAAAAGAAATATTAATACTGATATTAACATTTTATCACATACAGTGCGTCCCGTTTTCAGGTTAACACCTCTTGAAATGTAAGAAGGCTGTGGAATTTCTGCAAGCCAATCTTTTTACAGTTAGTACCCTTAAAGGAGGTTATACTAATCATTTTATTGATGTGACAAAAGCCTTTGATTTTTTAAAATGGTCGTTTCTCCAGAACGTGGTATTAGACATATTTTATCAAAAAGAACATATTACCAGGCTGTTCAGCATCCATCAAAATGCCCATATACCAAATTTGATGGAAAAATATCTATTGTATATTTTTTATGCAAATCAGAGAAGTAAAAATTATAATAAGGTCAAAGATTGCCATGAAAGTAAAAACAAATAGCTATCAGACAAAGAAAAAAACACATGCACTACAAGTAACACTTTTAATTGCGGCCACAGTAAAAATAATTAACGTACAAAAAATATAATTAATTATGAATACTAAATTGCAAAACATTACATTACATTAACAATTACAAAAAATTACAAAACTTTCATCTAAATTCAATTTTAGTCTCTATCATACCTCCTTCCAGTCGAATACATTTTTCCAATCGTTTTCTTAAAATACCTGATTTAATTTTTTTATACTAAAACAAAAAAATGTAATATTGACAAATCGAATAAATTGTAAAACATGAAATGAAATAATAAAATTTTACGCACCTGCATAATTTATCATGCAGAATATCTTTTCATAACAATTTTTTTTAAATATGCTTAATATGGTAACTATTTTATTTAAAAGGAAAACTGAAAAATATAACAAGATATCAAACTAGGCAAATGGCTTTGAAAATTTGTCATTCTGAAGAACTATTCTGTTTCGTGCGATTCATGTGATTATTAAAATATATATCTACAAAAAAGTTTTAAAAAAAATTACTTTGATTTCGGAAACTATCTACTTTTAGACTAAGGTAAATCGGGCTAGAATTTCATATTTTAGTCTCGGAAATTTGTGCTAGTGCTTTGTACAGACCTTTTACACTCTGTATATGAAAATTAAAATATAATTTACGTGTATATTATATTTTTGTCTTTTAAAAAAATAAAATTGTATAACTTTCTTTTCAGCATTCCTAAGTGTAGTACACATTTATCGATTTTACTAGGTATATGCGTGTTAAAAATTGTATTCTATGAAGAGCTATAAAAGTATATTTACAACAAAAATCTACTTCAAAATAAAAATGTATTTTTTAATAATTATTGTGAAAAATGATGTTACTTACAATTTGTGAGTTAAGTATTTGTTAAAAAAAGCCTGTTGATATTTATAAATTTTGTATTGTTTTAGTTAAAAATATGTTTTTCTCATGAAACGTTCCCGAAACGTACATAAAAGTCGATGTTTTTTTTTGTTCTATATAATGATCAATATTCCCAGTAAATAACATATTATAAGCATATGATCAGGAATTGAAAAATATATTTCTGTAAGAAAACTCAATTGAAGACTTATATTCTCTCTTTGACCAAAATGTTATAATAAATATTCTTCCATCTGAAATTAGCAATATATTAGGCAAGTGTCATATAAATTAAAAAAAAAGCAGAAGATTTATTTTAAAAAATAACAAAGAAAAATAGATTTATGAACATTGAAATTATTGAAAAAAATATGCATTCATTCTGTATTTCATACTATCCATTTCTTCTTGTTCTGTAGGCACAATTAATTGTTTAAGTTGTAGAATTTTGGATTTTGTAATTATTAATAATTACTAAATATAATGATATATTAATATTTTCACCTGTCTTGTATGAAAATATATTTTTCTTTTTTTCTCAAGCACACCATCATATTTATTTAATGAATGAATAATGAATAAAATAAATCAATATTTTCATTTCGTATTGTTTTTATCGTTTGCAACTGAAGTAAAAGGTACTATAACTGCTGCTATCACGTAGTCTGAGTTTTGCCAAAAAATTAATATGACCACATTTGCGATTATTTTACCAGCATGCATCATAAAAACATTGCAATTTGCAACAGAAAAGAAATAGCATGCCCTGCATGTCTTCCATGGCTAAACGGTTTGTTGCGGTACATTATAAAATTGGTTTTATTAACATCAAGTAAAACAGAAATGCACTAGTAAAAAGAAAATTACAATTTTAAAACTATTTTGTTAATCAATGAAATGGAGAATCGATTAATTTTTAATATTATTGAATAATAGTGCTTGCATTATTTCCATAAGTTCTTGTCTATATAACAGTAATTTATTTTCAGTATATATTATTTTATGTACAGAATCAGTTAGATTTAACGTAGACGTCGCAAGTATGTGATTATATTCTGAATATAATATTTTTAATAAGGATTTTTATGTGAAAATTTCACACCCATATTTTTTAGCCTATCAGAGATTCGTTTTTTATTTAGTTACTATGGAAACCTAAAATATCTCCGAAAATATTCATTCTCCAGGGTACCCTGATGGAGGATATGAATAAATGGAAATATTTATGTCAAAATAATGACAGATGGGATTGATTTGAAATTTTGCTTTAAAAATGAAAGTAGATTTTTCTGTTTATTTTGTGTGCAAATCATAATTAAACAATTAAAACATCTTTTATTCTGGATTTATTTTTTTTTTCTAAATTTCTTTATTATTAATTGCATCTCACAAGTCTTTTTGAAAATCTATAAAAAAAAAATTTGCGCTGAATAAGAACGTACGAAACTCGAATTAACTAGATGTCTATGCTTAAGTAAATACAATATTTTGAAACAATTCTGTTAAACTCAACTTTACAAATCCGAGAAAACTTGATTAGCACATTAAGTAAATTCTTCTTTATTGTACTAAACAGATTTTCCTCTGGATTTTCTAAACTGCATACATCAATGGGATACGACAAATATCTTAAATTTGGATGGTTTGAGACTTTGAGATTACAGGACTGCTCGCAACATAAAGTAAGTATGTTTCTGAACTCTTTCCATACTTTTTCGATTTAACAAGGTTTTTGACACAAAAACTTTCCGTTATGGCTCTGCGCTACTGGTTAGTGTATAATAACTGAAATGTCAGCATAATGCAATTGTTATTATACTCGCGTCAAGAATTCAGACGTTATTGTCAACGTATTTTCGATATTTGGTCGCGTTAAAAACAATCGTAATCGTAATTTTTTGCAATTTAGTGCAACATATAATGCAAACTTTTAGTGTAGTATAGTTTTATCACTATCAGTTGCAGTTTCTTAAATATTTTAATGAAAATATAATGAATTAGTCATTTGTTCGTATGACGTAAGTCGTCTGAATTCTTGTTGCGAGTATACAATTTTTCCAAAGCCATCTAAGCTGTTTTGTTTTATGAATTTAGAATTGGCAAATACATTTTCAAATTAATTAAAAACGACGTTTCATCTACATAACTTGGGTTGTAATTAAAATAGATTTATTTTAAACAATTTTCGTTGTTAAACAGTTAAATTAAAATGGTTAGAAACCTGTTTTTTTAGCGTTTTGTTTAGATACCGTACACCCACAGATATAATACTTAAAGAAAAAGAGTGTAAAAAAACAACAATTCACCTATTTTAGTAAACATAACCTAGTTTAAAGCTTTATAATAGATTTGTTTTAAACTAAAATTTTTAGTGATTTTATTAAACTAAGATGGGTGGAATATTGTCATTTTTTCAGGTATTAACAATATTGTGTGAAACTAACTACTCAGTGGACAAAAGGGGTCCTTAATTTATTGGTATAACCCTTGTTTATGTACTTACTAGTTGGTCAACCTAATTTGGCACGTGATAAAATAAGGTCCAAGGAAGTGCTGCTCTCTGACGGTGAGAAGCTTAATGCAATAAATAAAGCAAATGAGAATCAGTAATCTGTACCATTTATTACTAAGCTGCGTTGCCAAATTTAATACAATTTTATTCGCAATATACGGTTGCTAAGTCAGTTATTTGATAATGATATTATAGCGTCATTTTTACCAGCATTTAACAATGCTTTTCATGCAGCAATAAGTTTTATGTAAATTCAACATAGGTATACATTCAATGTTGGATATTCTAATAATTATTTTTAAAACTAAATAAGGAGAACAAGATATTGATACTTGAATCGTTATTTATGTTCAAGGACAAATTTGAATTTTACAAAGATAAATATTTTCTTTATTTCGACAAATAACCAATGACTCAATGTACACTGAAATATTTTCACTGATGTTATTTTGTCTTACTATAGAAAATATAAAATAATGCGGCAAATTGCTAAATAAGTACCTAGTATTTATGATACTAGTTCGCAAAACATTCTTTGGCAGATAACTGACAAGTCTACATTTCACAAAACAGTATACCTATAATATTCTCTTTATTTTGACAAATAATCAGTGATTAAATTATTTTCGAGTATTTTTCAATAATATTTTATTTTGTGCGATTGAAAATAAAAATATAATGCGGTAACATATTCATAACGATATTGACGGTACGGGGGTCCGGAAAAGGAGCAGTTTGCAATTTTATCGTTTCCTGACAATTATTTTCATTTTTGAGAAATAAATATTGTTCTTAATATGTTATTCCTACATTTTCGGATTAGATCACAAAATAATCACAGATCCGTATTATTTTATACTCATTCCGCTGAAAATATTAATAGCAAATGTAAAACGTAAAATTACATATTTTTAAATATTTCTCAAAAGTAGCAAAAGGAATTAAAAAGAAAAATCAGTTCATAAGTTGCTGAATTTCCTACAATAATTATTATTGTATTTCGAAATATACATGTTAATACAAAAACTTCTTATACATATAAAGTTGAAAATTGTGTCAGAGCCGTAATTAGTCTTTCTGGCGTCCGTCCTCAACGAAACTGAAAAATTTTATTGGGTATACAAATATTATAGATAATTAGTTTAATAAAAATATACATAAGATAAATAATAATAATATTAATAATAAAAATAATAATAAAAACTAAAAATATATTTTCTCAACACCAAACAGGAAACAACATGTAAAAACATTTAATATAACAAAATTTGTAATATATGTATATACAGGGTGTCCCCTGACAAGTCGATTGTTATTGGAAGAGGGACATCTTTTTGCATAAACTTTCTGGTGTAGATCGTACTCTTAATTTTAAATGGTGATAATGCCTATTTCATTAAATTTCAAGCTTCTTGTTCAATTAACTTAATCTGCAATCCGGTATTAAATTTTTCTGTTTAAGAAAAAATTGAAGACAGAAAAATGAGTTAACTTTTCATAAGCTATCTTCTGTTAAAATTAGGCATACGGTGATGAAAACATTCTATGTAATTACGTAAAGATGGTAGTAGAGTTGTCTTCGTATATACAAATATATAAAAACAAATATTTGAGACTTTGAAATAAATTAGCCTAAAGGAATAAAATACAGATAATAACAAAATATATTGTAGATAGGTATATACTTTGCAAAACTGGCAATTTTACATTTTTCCCTTACAGTTTTTGATAATCATTAAATTTAACATAAAATATCTGTGTTATGTAAATTTTTCGTTGCAAATAAACTATTGGAGTAATTTCTTTTGTAATTCCACTGATATTATGCTACAATACGATTAAAGATCGCAGAATGTGGTTTCTTTGTCACTTAGGTGTGACCTACATTTTGACAATTTTATTAGATCTGTTCGCGCAAGGAATCTGTAATAGTTTCAAACTGTCAGAAATATTCGACCAGTAAAATTATGAATTTGTTTTCAGTAAACATCGTGCAGGAAGTAGTTGAACGAGCGTTTTTGACAGTTTGGAACCAGTCCGGATTCTTTACTTGAACAGACCTCTTATTTGAAGTAATATGCAGTAAAACTTCATTAATGTCTCCTATATAAGTTGCACCGTCGGTTTGACTAAAATATTTTATTGTGAACACTTTCTTTTAAATGAACGACAAATTTGTACTTTTTCATTCTGTTTTGGTTTGTATGGTATATTTTCACGTCTACTATGCCCTGTTGCTGTAAGGCCCATTAGTTATGGGACACCCTGTATAAAGTTATTTAAAAATATTTAAGTTAAATAAAATATATGTCCAAAAATTAGCATACCAAACGTCAACAGAATCTACGTTCTAAAATAGGAAGACAAGTTTTAATAAACATGGATCGTAAAATGTATTCTAAGGGATTTATATTCCTTATTCCTGAAATAATGGTTTTTACAAATAAAAGTAGTTTTAGACATTTAAGAACTGAATAATATATAGTTTAGCAAATAACAATGTTTTCACATGTCACCTGCGATTATTCAAAGGTATCGAAGTAAAACGAATATAGGTATATATAATGGCTGAAAGCGGTCTAACCAACAAATTTTTAGGTCAAATCTTTCAAAAGACGTATTTTTTAAATTCAACTAGATGTAAACCTGGTTACATGGTTCTGTATATAAGATAGTTCACTTTTGTTTATAAATATGTGAAAATAATTGTTAAAATGTGGGGTTAGAGTAGCAAAATAATGTGTGTCATACAAATGCATTTTAAAAGTTATTATATTATTTGACAATTTAAATAGGTAATTTTATTTTCGATATTGCTTTTGCTTAATGTGTTCAATTTTTCGAGATTTTTGTCCCTAAAAAACACCACAAATTTGGTCATTTTACTGCGAGAAATACAGCAACCTTAAAGGAAAGGTTTTTTCAAATATCTTTGGGACGGTTTAAAATAATTTTATAAAATTTGAAAATTTTACGGCGAGAAATACGGAGATCATAACTTCCATAGGCAGTACATTTTATGATCCATTTAATAAAACTTTTCTTCCTATTTCTGAATATAGATTCTGCTGTCGACGTTTGGCAGGCTAATTTTGGGACACTTGTATATCAAATAAAACGAAAAATACAAAAATAACATTGCAAGAAATAAAACATTAAATTAATATACAAATATACTTATACAACATAATATAAGGTTTTAAATTAAAAAAAGCAATTCGAGTAGACGACTACGCTAAACAGACAAATAAACAGTTATTTTTTTAACCCCTGATATCCAAGGATATAATCTGTAACACTGTGCTTTGCTTATGCGGTCGCAAATCGTGTACTTTGCTAGTGTAAGTCATACCGTCTTTGGTCATACCTACCGACCGCGGGCCATAGGAATGATAATTTCATAAATGTTTACCCAGCTATTATTTAGGGTCGCGGAAGTCATTTGTATTATGTTCTGCCGGTCAGGTAATTAAGTCAATCCGATGCTGTTTTTTTTTGGCTACTAATACGATTAATCAATTAATAAAATACAATACAATATTTTGGGTACACAATATGCCACTGAAATTTGGGTTGTGCGTACCACTCAGTTATTTTTAACCTAATATAAATTTTGTAATTTGTGTTTTAGACTAAAATACATGATTTATATTTATTGCAAAATTTATCAAAATCAGTAATAATAACCTTAAAATGTAGGGCGCTGAACGCGTTCTCACAGTATCAGTGCTTATTTCGTTGAGCGCGACTACGATTTCTTATAATAATGCAGAAGTAGCGTCTGGTAACGTCTGAGAAACCGGCACCAGTAAAAATCCGCTGCAAGCTATAAATCATCATCAGCCCCATCAGCCGTATTTACGGCGGTTGTCAAGACAACGGCGAAACGCATAGTTGACAGTAGTGTTTTTTATATGTACCTATGTATTCGATTATAAATATTGAAATTTGTCGAAAAATATCTAATTTATGGTACCTATCGTTTGTGTTGGAAATACCATTTCCTAGTGAAAAAATGAGAATACTTTTTAAATTCAATGAGACCTGTGCCTTCACTTGAAATTGACAAAAAAGGACAATGAAAATCAAAATGTGCGGAAGTTTTGAAAGGAACGGTATTTACAATATAACTTAACCTTAGTTTTTAATGCGCAAATTCTGACAAATTTTGACGTCATTATTGTCGCAAACATGTCCACTTTCTTTTTTTTCTTACAATGGCAACTCCATGTTTTGATAGCGCCATTTGAAATGTTATTCTTTATACAAAATTATAAGTTTGCTTATGGGTTAGGTATACATAACAAGAATTTTGAGACTAAAATTGTTTTCTATTATTCACCTTAGCAATATAAATTTAACAAAACCGTCAAAAGTTATAAACAAATTAAATATTCAAAGTCAAATTCAAGTTTGTCTATTGCCCTGCTCATGCAATGCGATATTCAAATTCTTTTATGGCACTATATTATCGTGTAAACGTGACGTTTCTCCCTATTAATGACTGAAAAAAGTTTTCTTGCTTCGATAGAAAACAATTTTTCGTGCTTAAAAAAATGAAAACTTATTTGCGTAACTTAATGATGGAAACGAGAGACAAAGAATTTAGTAAAAGGGTTATTAATTGAACTTATAAGTACAGAGCCATTATAAGTTTGCTGCTTTAAAAATAGTAGAATAGATCTTATATTTAAAATGTAAATGGGTGAATTAAATTACTACATGTTTTACTATAATATAATAAATTTACCACAAACTATTTGTTATCATTCTGCTTCACTATTACTATATCCACGAGCCGCCACTGATTTTTATTACTTTTAATATCAGAAGCTTAAAATATATGTCGCTCATTTTCACACGTATTCTTTTGTATTTAAATTGCTTTTTACATACATGTGAAGTACTGACACAAAACTTTTTAGATAGTATCTTTAATTAAAAAAATATCTCCATGAAGAGACAAATTAGGTTTGCCTGCAGAATGTGTTAAAAAATAAATTATATATTAACTCTTATGCATAGTGATTCATTTTACTGTAGGGCAGTGTAGGGAAGAAAACGATTTGACAACGCAGCTACATAGAAACAACGTCACGAAAAGCGCCACTCAGTATGCAAAAGCCAAACTTTGTGTGCGGGATCTGCAATTTAATAAAAATTTAACGTGGATTTTACAGGGGCATTGCCATCTAGCGGAGGAATCCAAAAATTCGATAGGTTGTCTAACTAGTAAGTACATAAACAAGGGTATAATCATCTTTATAGTTAGATATTTGACTCAAGTTAAAGGAGGCCACCTGATGAAGTGATCGTAATAAAACGCAGAAATAAGTGAGATCTCAATTATTGTGGTTGAATTTCGAGTTCCCACTCCAGAGGTTAGTAAATATATTAAATTTTTTAGATAATTATTGAATAGAGTTTTGTCTGTGGATGTTCATTAGCATACCTAGATGTTTGGTATCAGAGAACATACATATGACTTCATTGATAGGAATTGTAGGAGATTTGATACATATTAGCTTAAAATACCTTTCTTAAACAGTAAAGAATATTGTCATATTGCATACTTTTAAAAAATGTTTAGTTTTAGTCTATCAAGTTGGCTTTCTACTTCAATGCAAAAAAACTTAGAACTGTTTAAAGCAATTCTAATGATTTCAAAATTGAACGTTGTAATAAATGCTTTACGCATATCGTATAATTCAAACATGATAAATTTGCGTTTAGAAAAAAAATAATTTGAAATTTAAGTAGGTAAGTATATAAATACTTATACATTATAAGAAATGTTAATTCATTTACTTTAATAATAATAATTCATCCATCATTAGTACAAGTTCTGCTAGTTCTTTCTTATTGTGCTGAACTTGTCATCTCTTTCTGATTTACAATTATAATTGATGATTATAAAGGATTATAAGAAAAGGTAAAAAAAAAACAGCTGGCCAATCCCTGAATTTTGCGGGACAAATTTTTTAAGAGACCAACCTTGACTTAGTTATAATGCGGAACTGAATTATTTAGACAATCCAATTAAATATGGTAATATTAGAATGTGTCTTTGTCATCATAAATAAATTATTATACGAGTATATGGCAGGTAAATACATATTATAAAATATTGTTTAAACCCCAATTTAAAGTAACTGAATGAAAAAGAATCCAAATTAATGAGAGAAATGTATTGATTTCTAATTGTAGCTACAATTATAACATGTTATTTATGTCAAAACACAGTTCTTTTTACATCTACCTTCCTGTTAGCAGTCGATCAAAATTGGAAGATTCAACAAACCGCCTTTGATAGTTCTTAAATGACTTTTTTTTTGACGTCGAATATTTCATTGCAACATCTTAAATGTCTGTATTTTTTATGTAACATTCTGCTTCTCAACTTTTAAGTCAATATTCGAGGTAGTTTTAAATTTTTTGTTCTTCGCTTTTGTGTCACTCCTCCAAAGGGTCCTGAAACATCGTACCCAATTTTGATTCATTACATTTCCCACTGGTTATTGATTACTTTAACAGATTTGTTCTTTGTCCAAAAGTCTGCCAGCTGATATTTTCCTTAGTTCCTCCTTATCCAAGAAAGGTTTGAAAATGAGATTGAGCTTTTGCATCCATAAAGTACATCCAACAAGGCTTATTCCCTCAGGATTAGATTATCTACAAATATGATGTTGTAGAAATGTATTTGCAACAACAATGTCCTGTTGTTTTGTTTTCGATTAACCAGATTTTATTCATATTCCTCAGTATACCTGTTTCTAGTACATAATGATGGCCCTCATTGGTCTAATTCTCTAGCTAGCACTAGTGGCTATACTACCTCCTAGTACGTGTATCTTAATTGTCAGTATATATCAGACTGAGAGTAAACGTCATATCAATCACTACTTAGAGTACTCTTGCAGCTATTCTTAATAAATACCGCTCCTATCTTCTTTTAGTACCATAGTGTTGGGTTATCAATTTCTACCGATTTAATGATTCTTATATAATGTGTTGACCCAAGTTAAGGTAATAGATAAGGCAAACCTCCTCAGGGGCAAAATTATTATTTAATGAGAAATTCTATATGATAGCACAGGCAGGTAGCACCTACTTTATTGATATTTATTTCCAGGATTGATATTTGAAGAGATTTTAAGAATGTTGAATCATTTTCTGTTTTCCCACTTGTTTAAATTTAAACTTGTCATTGCAAACATTTTTGTTGCTGGAGACCTCCCCTTCCCTTTACCGTTCTTTTTGTTTTAAACGAGGTACTTACTTGGCCGGGCGATTTCGCGACCACGTGGATTACCTGGTAGGGAAAACCACAAAGGATAACAAAAAAATACACGCAAATATATGCAGATACATACAAATACTGCCACACGTTTACCTCCAAGGTATTACGCTGCCACGCGATAAGATGCACTTGCCACACTTCCTATAAATCAGCACCTTATCTGTTATATGTCATCTAGGTTTTTGAATAAATATCTTTTTAAATATGCAAAAAATAAGCGAAAAATTAAATTTGGAAAAGGAAGTACTGAAATACTATTATAATTATTGACCGTATGCGATATTTTGTGACAGCAGCTGATGTCTGATGTCGCCATCTGTAAGCCACTATTACAAGGCCGATACAATTTTAAACTTCTTTTATTTTTAAGGAATATTTAATTCTGTTAATACTAATACTAGCAACAATATTAACAATAATCGACGATGTTTGCATAAAATAATTAGTATTACTTTAAACTATAGCATCCTAAGATGTTTGCAGTGTGCTGTAAAATGCAATATTCTAGTTTATTCTAGAACAGTTAGTAATTTTTAATTTTAACAGCCTAAGAAAGTAAAACAATTTATGTCGGGTATGTTAGTGGATAATTATCACGGATCTGCAATAAGTGAACATGTATTTTTAGCAGTGTGCAACGAAGAACGATTGCAAAATAGTCAAACTAAGCAGAATCACTGTTACAGTTATCTATTGTGTTAACTTCTAGAATATTTTTGTGTGACTATAATATCATAATAATAATTATAACAATAAATATAAAGGCTATCTCTCTATCTAATTAATAACTTAGGCATTGTGCCGTTCTTTTTGTTTACAGCGAGGTACTTACTTGGCCCGACGATCACGACCAGGTGAATTACCACAAAGGATAACAAAAAAAATACACGCAAATGTAGACAAATACATAAAAGCCCTGCCTCACGTTTAGCGTCAAGGCATTACAACAGTCGTTCAATGTGGATTGTCATAGGAGTCGATTTTCTGAATGAAGAAGATTTTGCCCTATTTTTGGTTATAAGACAGATTACTTCATAAGAAAACACATACTTACCCAATACTTTAAGGAATATGAGGGTAGGTTATCGTAACACCAAATTTCCACCATTGAAGAAAGCCTGCAAGGCAGGCAGGATTGATATTTATTTTATTTATTTCAACTGACTACACTCAAAACGTGTGCAGTATGTTTTTAAAACACAGTCTTACTCTTGGTTTATTTCAGAAGTAGAAACAACGGATTCCTAAACGCAACTCGTCTTCGCGAAGCTCATAAATATGCACTGTGAATTCATTTTAATGTATTTTTACGAAATAATGCATTTGTTATTTATTACTTGACTGCACACAGTGCGCCTGGCGGAATAAACGCTCTCCTCGCGTCGACTTTTATTTAAATTTGCAGCATTTAAAACATTTCACGAGACCATAAATCAAAAGAGCAGAAAATTAAAAATGAAATAAGATAGCGCGGCACTCTGCGTTAGATTCCATATTTTTACCATCAATCTTCATGATAGTTACCTGCCCCTCTCTCATGCATGCATTATCCCTCCGATTTTAGGGTTGGAACAAACACATGGCCAGGGTGCTAATGACGCCATATTTCAAATTATTAATTATTTCGTAACAGTGCAGGGTCGCAGTCATCGCCACTTTGATATCTATGTTAACTATTCGGTCTTGGAGGGCGAGGGAGAATGTTGCAAATTGTCTTAATATATTATGTTTGTGCTTAAGACCCGGAAAGATATTTCCATATTCACGAGTTCAAAAGTTTGTAGGCCCATCTAGTATTAATTAAGGGAATTCCTTCTCTTATCAGAATGCAAACTTCCACTGTATCAAAATACTTTGATCTATGTACAGCTTTTCATGATAAAATATATTATTAACAAAATAATTGCTCTTTAACGATTTGAGAAAATACATGTTTTTTAAACTGCCAATAATTTACTGTAAAAATATATAAAATTCATACTGGAATATTTGTTTACTGCAATTCTAAATTACAGGTAGTAGAATATTTGATAATATTTTACGTTATCCATTTGTTAACTAAATTAAATTCCTGGATTCACTACATTTAACAGAACATTTTCACGAATGCACATTCTGCTTTTATTTTTATTTTGATCTTCAAACCTTCAACACCTCTTGGCCTTGTCTGATACACTTAACTAATAGGTTGGGAAATTCTGGAGTCTTAAATAAATCTTAAATACGGTAAATATTAACTTAAAACAGATATTTAATGAAACCTCGAAAGGAAATTGCATTAAAGAAAATGGCTATAAGGAAGCTAACCACGAGTGCATTGAGTCTCCATATCTTTGAACGCGGTCTAAAAGAAGTGATTTCGACAGCTACGTTCCGTCTCAAGAACGTTGTCTTCAAACCAAATCGTCAGATTAGTCAGAAAGATGCGTGTTCTGCAGGCAGACTAACAATATTTCTTATTCCTTTCTTCAGTATAATACCCTACACAGTACTCATCTGAAGTGAGGAGGAGACCGGCAGTGTAATTAACATTTTTGTAGATGGATTAAAAAGGAAGGAAGGTACACTATATGGGATTTATTCCAAATCCCTAAATATCCGATATCAGTGGACAATTGATAGGCATGCTACCGTGATATAAACGGAATTAGTAGATATAACCACAGCCACCAAAGATGACAGAACTGATATAATCCACACGAATTGTAGATAATCACTATGGATCGTGCATAATCATAAGAATAACTAGATTAGCATGAGAATGCCATTAGGTACTGGTAGTGACTACAATCGTCAACATCATATCTGTATCTGTAGTCAACAGACAGCATAGACGCAATGACAAATAAGCTGACAAGGTAGTAAGAAGTTTATCGATTTTTAATATTTACCAGTACGCTTCCGCTGTCAGCATTTATTGAAATAATTAATGAATGTATAAATCAGACAAATAGCTGTTAATATCCTTGTACGGATACAACTACAAAGTACCTGGTTTTGTTTAGGAGAAACCTTCACCTAGTGACATGTATTCAAACTGGGGTGTGTAGGCTAATAAAATCCCTCTACTATCTAACATTATATGGAATATCTCAAAGGAAGATGTTACAAGCCTAAATATGTGACAGCTTTTCATAGGAAATATCTCTACTATGTAAAGAAAATTCGGGACATCTCGTTGTAGAGGTTTCAAACAGAAAGATAAGAGAATATTTCATGAACTCTATGAGGCACCTCCGTCTTGTCAACAAGGGAACTCATAGTGGGAGAACGATGACCTTTTTCTCTCTTATAAGTTGGTTAACGGCTCAGATGTGTTGGTCTCATGATGGGAGAAAGTACAAGGTGCTCAATGGGGTCTAAGTACTGTATCTATTTAAGCTACTCTCCCTACAACAAAATACTAATCACTAAGATATCTTAAAGTATAACGAAGATATAGGAGAACAGTAAGGAGTTACAGTAGCAGTGGAAATTGTATGCATAAAACGTTATAGATGGTCTAATGTAACAGTATTTATATTACTAAAAAGTATGTATTTATAACGTTGCAATATGTACAGGATGTCCCAAATTGCAAGGACAAACTTTACCACGTGCTAGAACTGTTTGAAGTAAATATGGGTCGGAAAATGTTTCCAAGGTATTAAAAGTTGAGAAAAAAAAATGATGAAAAAACCTTAATTATTGTAAATATAAAAATTTGAAAATTGTCACAAATATTTTTACTTTGTACTGCTTTTTTGAGAAAAATTTTAAATAATAACATCTGTCAGGTCCGGATACTTTCTCCTCTCCAAATATTTTTCAACATACACCTATATATAAGAAAATATTTAAATAATTGAAGCTTAATCAAAATATGTTAAGAGACTTAATAGTAGGCAAATTAAATTTGTTAAAATGGACGTATCATAGGCGTACGCTGAATAGTACGTTGGAGGGTTGAACACCCAACTATAGAGATGTAATTATTTCCTTTTCAAGAAAGCAGCTCAAAGTAGCTTTTTAACTCTCGTTTTCAAAAGTTCTGGCACCTGTTAAAGTCTAGTATATTGTTAATTACCAAAAACAAACAGTCAATTCTAAAGCAAAACATTGTCCTGTTTTCAGTGACACCTTTCTAACTGTATCTTTGAGGATTCTCCCTAATCTATAACATTTCCGATTTAAAAACGTTTTCCGTTTTAATGCACATTCTTCGCCATAAATAAAATTATAATGAGTCGACTTTATACTCATTTATTAATGCAAACGATTATTCCACCATTTATGCGAAATCGCGAAATAAATAACTAGCATTCATCTCGCATTAAAACGAGATCGCAGGTACAGTGGGCTCAGAGTTATCTTAAACCCTATCATCGATGATACAGCTTGTGCGTGCCGAAAAATAATTATTCGCCACGAAATAAAGTTTAATTAGTTTATTCGAAGTGCCATATAAAGCAGGCGTGTTGCGATATGATACCAGTTTCCAGAAAATAATTGAGGCGGTATTTAAATTTACTTGCGATGTTCCGTTTTAACTGGCGCCGTTTTATCCAGGGACGCATTATTCCGGAAAGTCAAATTAGGAGATTTCCTAACACTCGAAATCCAGGAAAAAATCTTGCTCTTAAATTGCTAATTAATTAATTTTAATATTCTGCAAGAAGGGGCGAATTTATACGAAAAGGTTTAGTGAAGAAAAATACGTTAAAATTTAAATTAAAATTATGTTAGCAGTTTGTTAGGAGATTTCCATTTCATTAATAATGCACATATATCCTAACATTTTATACAGGGTGCCCGGAAACTCCATGCAGAAAACTTTAAGTTACTCGAAAAAATAATGTGTCAAGTTCATGTAACATTTTTTTTGCTATAACTTTCTTAATACTGGAACGATTTTGTTCAAGTTTGGCACACTTATTACTTTTATAGAGACGTAGTTACAAGTAAAATATTTATAAAATTGCAGCGCCTTAAAGGGCAGAAAGGGCACGTGCATAACTTTTTTGTCTTTAATTTTATTAAGATTTTGATGGAATTTCTTTAAAAAATGAAAGGTCATATAACAATTTGATACTCTTGTTTGGAGTAAAAACAAACAAGAGTTTCCAAGAAAATCGAAATATTTTGGACATACTGATAAATATCTTTTTTTTACGATTAAGCAAAGTAAAAGGTGTACCAATAGCAGTGCTAGAACTTTAATTGTGAATAAAATACAAACTTTTTAAGTAAAAAGATATTTTATGCCATTTATGTTTTGAATAAAACATCATTCAGATATCCCCCTCTTTATTCCCTGCAGACGCGTATACGATGGGTCCAATTTCTTATGGCTCGTGCCAACATATTCGGTTGTATTGCTTGAATTTCGCGGGTTATGTTTTCTTTCAGCTGCTCGATTATTGTGGGGTTATTGGCAAACACGAGCAACTTTAAGTAACCTCAAAGAAAGAAGTCACAGGAACGCGGCGGCTAATTGCGTGGGGTATGGCGAGAGATAATGCAATGACCAAACCTCGTCCTTAATAATAATAATAATATCTCTACCCCTCATTCTAATCACAGGATTAGCCCAGAAGTCGGAGACTTGTGCGGGAGAGGGGGCGGCATATTATTATTAAGCAGGCCGCATTTGCGCCCAGGAACGACTTACGTTGGTAGGCCCTAACCACTATTCAGTGCAGGAATGAGGAAAACCTGGAAAACCTCATTAATTAGGGGGGTAGTCAAATATCAACCGGCACCAACCTCTCACATTGACCCAAGCTAACATTATTCCACCCTACCATACCCACAGAGAGAGTGCCAATCCTCTCCACGAATATAGCTTATCTACGGTCTACCGGCAGCTGGGCTCGAACCAACTCCGTCTAGTCACCTCGATTCAAGTACTAACGCCTTAAACCGCGCGACCACTGACCGATCGATTGTTTCAGCCATTGTGTGGCAAGTGGCACCAACTTGCTGGAACCACATGTCATCCAAGTCTAAACCACCCAATTAGGGCAAAGAAAATCTGTTAGCATTAATCGGTAACGTTCCCCGTTGACGGTAACACGTTCACCGTTGTCGTTCTCAAAGAAGTACGGCCCGATAATGACGCCAGCCCACAAACCGCACCAAACAGTAACTTTTTGGAGGTATAATTGTTTCTCTAGCACTTGTCCAGGATTGTTTTCTTCCCAATAGCGCATATTTTGTTTGTTGACGTACCCATTGAGGCTGAAATGGGCCTCGTCGCTGAAGAAAATTTTCCTCGAAAACTCCTTGTCGGTTTCGATCTGCTCCAGAGGCCAGTCCACAAACTCGCGATGCAACCGATGGTCGGCAGGCTTTAATTCTTGCGTCAGCACCAGTTTGTAGGGATGTAGACCCAAATCCTTATGCAAAATACACCACGTTGACATTGTGGGTAGATCTAACTGTTGCGCACGCCGTCTGACCGATGTCGAAGAAAATTCATCCGCACTGGCTCGTAAAGCTGCGATATTTTCTGCAGAACGTGCAGTTCTTCTTCGAATCGGTGGCTTTTGGGGATGTCATGTGTAACATCCTTCGAAACGTTCAACAATACGACGAATCATCAATTCACTTGGGCGATTATGCCTACCAAACACTGCACGTAAAGCACGGTGCGTAGAGCGGATCGACTCTTGGTTTTGGTAAAATATTTTAACAATTCGTAAACGTTGTTGTGGCGTTAATCTTTCCATGATGAAATGGTAAACTTTACTGAATAAGAAAAATATTGACCCTTGACAGTGACATGTCCAACATGGTGGCAATCTCCGTCAAAGGTTTTATCACTGCTATTGGTACACCTATTATATTTGAACAATAGAATTATAGGTGTCATATTACTTTGATGGTAATTTTAAACCTTATATACTTCGTTCATAGGAGATAAAAGCAGGAACGCAAGTTTTTATGAGAAAATAGACATTTAACTAATTTATTCTAACCTTGGTAGAACATTTTCCAGACTGGCTACCACATCATCGGTTTAGCTTCCTTAAGTTTGACATCTTCCTCAGAAGTAACTGGTTTAACCTTATCATGTGTCTCTGGAAACGTAAGGTTTTGTAACATTCGTCTCGTTCCTTGTGTGTTTTCAGATTGTGCATTTAAGCTAGATAATTATGAAAGAGGGTGACTTTAAAAATCCTGATAATTAAACTAAATATAGTAAATAAGAATAACCACAATCCTCAGAATTCGTAAATACTCCAGTACTCATGGCTACCCAGCTTCCTCGACGTTTGACATATCGTTGACTTCCTCAGAAGTAACTTTGAACCTCTACTTTAACCTCATCATATATCTAAAAATGTAAGGTTTTGTAACCTTCGCCTTGTTTCTTGTGTGTTTTAAGATTGTAGGTTTAAGTAGATAACTATGAAAGAGAGTTAAAATAAAATATCCTGATATTTGAAAATACAGTGTAAATATAACCACAATTCCCAGGATTCATAAATACCCCAGTAATAACGAATCCTCAGTATTCATAAGTACTTGAATACGCATGGATACTCTAAATTCATAACATATTTTCACTAGGCATGAATACTATTTTCGAGGAGTATTGAATCCTCAATACATTTTTGAATATGATAAATACGAATACTGAATAGCGTCAGATAAAAGTATTCAACTCTTGAAAACTGATTACACAAATATTGAACTGAATACACTAGTCATGAATACAATATATTCGAGTAATATCCAGTTCTGACTTGAAGGACATAGGAAAAACATTTTCTTTCCAGGTTCTTACAATACGAAATAGATATTATGTATACCATAGCAGAAAATCCTTTTGCCGGTACTAGTTCAATAGCAAACCAAAAAATTGTTTTAAATTTTGTGATATGGTGTAATTGTTGACAAAATTAGTATTACCTCTATAATATACAAATAGTTTAAGAACTACAACTCCAAGATATTTCTCTTCATATACTTGTGACTAGCAGATTTGCAGAACTGAGTATCAACAGCCACAATAGATAAATTTCCATGGTCCCAGAAGTATATATTAGTGAATTTAACGCAAATAATCGACTTCTACAACAATTTGGCATTACTACTGCAGAAATTAATACCGCCTTATTATCTAATTGTACACTTCGTGGCCTTGTAGATCCTGTACACTGAAGTAGGCGTACTTTTGAACTCACAGGCACAGGGTCGACTTAAGGAAAGTACTTCATCTGGAACTGTGGGGAGGGTAGTTTAAAGATATATATATATATAGCAGTTACACCCATTGGATTTTTTGTACTTTCTTCCATTACGAGATCAATCCACCTGAGCTGCTAACCAACATATTAATGAGAAATGAGGTTACTAATGGGGATGTCTTTAATTTAGACCACGGATTATCTTGTTCACAAGACGGCAGTGAAATACTGTTTCATCTTCATGTTCACAACCACTACAAAGAGGTGTTTCGCACATTCTTATATGAGAAAGGTAACAGTATCCAGTGATTGATAGAGCAGAGTTTACATTATCTCCATTGCTATGGTGGTGTTGTTCGTATAGATCCAGTTCTGCTCAGGCAGGGTAATGCTTTGTACCTGATTGAAGTTCTATTCAATTATAGTCTGCTGGACTTTTAGCCACCATACCACAGCATCTTCATATAGGCATATGCTGAATTGTAATAAAATCATCAAAAATCACATATAATAATAATTAAGTGTAAGATGATGACTCAATATAAACTTCGCCCTCATCGATTGAGTCATGATACTCAGAAGGTACAATGAAGCACAATTAAGGTGTCTTAAGTGTTTTATTATTTATCACATTGCAATTGTACAGAATATGTAGAAAATTTGTAAACTTCGTACTGTACCAGTCCGGCCCTGGCTTTGCCCTCATCCGGAGCGAATAATATAACCGAAATTAGCTTAATCTGTAGCCCTCAGATAACAAAGTGTTAAATTGTTGGATTAGGTAATAAAACTGAAACGCAAAATCCCACCAAAGTGTAAGATAGATAAATTAGAGGTAAACTCGTTATAAAATAAGCTTAGGTAAACTGAACCTCATTGTTTGCGTAAATTTGTGGAACTCTGCAATGAGTTTTAGTTGTAGCTCGGCTCTGACCCAGAAAAACGGCAGCGACATATTTCATCCTCGTGATGAAGTCCTTTGGTGTGTTTATCCACGTTCAAAACTTCCAGGTGTATCAGGTCGCCGTTTGTTTTAGTTAGGAGTTTATACTTGACATTATGACATTGTTATGTTTCTAAACTATGGCCTAGTGGTTAGTTAGTTAGAGTTACCCCACAGCAAAAAAATGAGATGAAGTGAAAATCATATTTGATATGAAAACAGAGTCGAGTGTGAAATTTCAAGCTTAATTAACACTAAAGGAATAATTGCTTTTTTCCTGAAAATTACGTATATGGTGTAATGTTCGTATATCTATGTAAATAATAATATTAGCCTGATTTTTTAAATAAAATAGTCGAGTTAAGTATAATTTATTCATAATTCGTTTTAAAGCTATACTTCCGTCCTTGTTGCCACTGCACAGGGGTTGTATCACCTCTCTTATAAGTGTTGCTTATTATTATCTTTCCAAACCATCACATCATAATATGAAAGTAAAAGAGTGGCAGAGAGCGTAGCTGCACTGGAAAATAATTTTCTTTAATTAATACTTTATTATTTAAAATTAATGTTTTTCTATGATTATGAAGTAAAGATTGCGCACATTACGCCTGCACGGACCTGAACAGCATGGACCTGCAAAGCTTGTTCATGAATGCATCCATTTATTGAATGAAACATCGCACACTAGACCTGCACCAGCACGCACCGTCACCTGCAACGACAACGTCAATACAAGTCGTGTCGTTGACCTGCAATTTCTATACCGCGTTAGTCTGCTATTGGTCGCCACTTCGTCGGCTTAGATTCCTTGACGTTTGACATATCGTTATCTTCCTCAGAAGTAACTTTGTACCTTTACTTTAACCTTATTACATTTCTCTGTATCTCTTTTTTTGTGACACTCGGGAAAAAATGTTGATTTCCTCTAGTTCAGGATATACATAATGAATTTCATCATACAACTTTTTTTTTTATTGACAGTGTGAACCTAAAACTATATCATGTTCCTGGCTTCCTCCTTTCTCTCCTCTTCATACATACATACTGACATACTGACTAGATGCACTCAACTGCTACTTCAAAATGTCTGCCACACACAGAACCTGCACAAAAAGTTGCTGGTCTATGTTGGACAAGTGTGCGACATCATCGGTCTGTGTAAGCAGGTTTGTTCGTGCACCGGTTGCAAATGGTTTGAACCTGTCATAAATATTCCCCCAGTTAAATTGAGAACGAGTTACCAGTGAATTTAACGAAGCTGTATGAACATTTTTGATAGTTTCAAACCGTTTCCAATAGCTGCAAGAACAAACATATTATGTGCGCCACCTTTATAAGTGGTAGACATAATAGCAACATATGAAAAACCAGAACGTTAACTGGCGCCCAACTTTCTGTCAGCAAATTATTATCAGGTAAGTACGAAACTGAGCTAATCAGCGAAGCACGCACAAAAAGAGAAAACAAATTCACAATCACACTTAAAAAAACAATAATTATACTCGATAATAAAATATAAGACTATAGATTACTCGTAATTTGTCCTGTACGAAAACATTGCAGATTATTATTATGAATTTTTACTTACAGTGTTTGCATAAGGTACGAAACACATTTAAATATTTTTTCAGAACTTCTCTGATAATGTTGAAGTAGACTGTGTTGTATTACATGATGTATTTTTTAATTCACCTTCAGATAGCCTCTCATATACTATTTAACAGCACAACTAAATGAAAGATTAATTTCCCTAATTTTTAGTGTTTATCAAGAAACTTTTCCTAAGAACTGAAAGAGCATTACTTAGGTAAGTTTTTAATAATATCTGAATAAACCTACACACAATGGTTTAAATAAAATCCATGTTTAAATTTGACTCTTTGCTTTTACAAAATAGAAAAACGATGTTTATGAAGTTCTAGGTAAGCAACTAAGCCACTTTCGATTTTATTGGTTAAATAATTTAATTACTTCATTCATTTCTAATTAAAAAAAGTATAGAAATATCTGTTATAAAAAGGTTTGTTTTTGTTCTACACTTCAATAATTGTAGAAAAGCACGGTTAAATACAAAATTATTAAAAAAATTATTATAACAAATTTTATAACACTTGCTATGTATGTTCATGTCAATCGACTCAAAATCACGTATTCTATCACCTCCTAAAATTATTGTAACGACTTGCAAGACACCTGTATTTTGCAAACTCAACAATCAAACAACAATCAAGTAGAAGCGAAAGACGGCAGTTTGAAACTGACAGTACAATACAGAAATTTTTGCGTATGGTGGGTAACCACAAAAATCACTAAGATATTCCGTAGAATTGCAGAAAACTGCAATACATATCGAGCAAGTCCTATATTTTATAACTGCAAGAGTGTTTTAGATACGACGGTTTTTGCAATACTCTACTGTTCAGTGCGCATGCCTACGAGCAAGAGACTTGCAACTTGCAGAAAGAATTGCAGACTGTAAAGCGGATTTTAGTATTTACTAATTTTGATAAGTACACTGAAAAAAGGCCAGTAACTTTACAAATATATTTTGTAAGAATATATTTATAATTGTGTTAAAATAATACTAAAAGTAATGATCATATTACACTGACACTTGTTAGTTTACAAGAAAAATGTCGATATTCAGTAACGTCGTAAATTTCCTATGATATTTTAATATAATGGTACTTTTATAGAATCTATTATAATAAATTTACAATTAACAATGTGAAATTAATTTTTAGATTGAAAAATTATCGAACACACCAAATTTACTGTATAATTAACTGTAAAAATACTCCTAATGTATGTGTGAAGATATTAGCACAGGTACTATGTTCTAATTTTAAGACGCGCTAACCGTTGAGAGCTCAGGGTAGTGACGAATTCATTACTTCTGGCTTCATTTTGACGAGTGCAGAGTGTATCTAGGACCTAGGTATTTACATTATTGATTTAGTGAGTAATGATAAGCTTATAATCATATGTAGTAACTGCCTAGTGAGTTTTGTCATGTGTAGCTTATAACCTAACCTATATGTGCTTAAAAAGTAATAGTCATGTAAGTTATACATTATTATTAAAGCAAAAGAACATTGGTATCTTTGCATCCACAAGAACCAGGTATCCACTGTAGATTGAACTGTTTTCATAATATAAAATACAAATACCGTATGTGTGTGATTAATAATAAGAATTAACCTTATTATTACCTATAATCCTAAACTAATATAATATGAACACTCGTAGCCATGAACACATAATCACATTTAATATTAAAATACATAAACTACACATAATACATTTATTTATAAGTGCAACAGAAGACATAAATATGTAAATATAATTATTTTTTGTAAACAATCACTAAAGGGGAACAAAAGCTAAACTTCATTTATGTGCCTGACTTTACTGTGAAAAGTGCCTCGACCTAATTCCTGAATCCAAAGCTCTACTCTACACTTAAATGATTTAGTGGTTTTTAGGCTTTCACGGCCAGTGCTGTAATTTTATACATGGTGATTTTCCGGGTTGTTATGCCGTGACCTCGGTAACTGGTAGCTGCCAGAAACAGAGTTAAAACGCACATCCCTAGCATTAGCTGGGATACTTTTACCTGCCTTGGTTGTTCTCGGGCTAGGCTCTGTGGGGACAGAACCGCTATCGGTGTCTCTGGACCTGTCCATATATCGATTTCGGTTCCTACTGTTGGTATTACGACCGCTACGGTCTGAACCGCTTCTCGGATACTGGTGGTCCTCCGAGGCGTTCCATAACCGCCGTGCTTCCAAGCATGGGATGCGACCAGTTACAGCGGCGGCCCGACCGTAGTAGTCGTAATACCAACAGTAGGAACCGAAATCAATATATGGACAGGCCCAGAGACACCAATAGCGGTTCTGTCCCCACAGAGCCTAAGCCCGAGAACAACCAGGGCAGGTAAAAGTATCCCAGCTAATGCTAGGGATGTGCATTTTAACTCTGTTTCTGGCAGCTACCACTTACCGAGGTCACGGCGTAACAACCCGGAAAATCACCATGTATCAAATTACTTAAATGATTTGTCAACATATTATATAATCTGGAAGCAAGATAATTAAATCTTCGTTGTCCTACTGTTTTTATTCACCTTGTCCCTCATATAATTGTCCCTGTTTCTCGTACTGTACATGTAATTTATTGGATTTGATATTAAATACTTTTTTTGGTAGGTTTTTAGCAAAATATTCAAACAGTATAATTGCCTGACATCCATTAAACCGCTTTCTGTAAGTGTACGGTAAGTGTAAATAAGTTTATTATTTAAATCGTGGCAGTAATCCTACATATCATACGACATTTATAGAATTGTATAATTTTTTCTTGCTCCATTTATTATAAATTTCAAAGCATAAGTAATTATAAACTAGGCTCGGCAATACCGCAGTTTTCCCATCTCTATCTAATTATTTACGAGCTAGATTCGCGCAGAAGTAAATAATTTGTCGGCTCGGAAATGTCGTTGGCTGTGTGCATTTGTTGAGCATGACCGGAGTAAAACTGTCGAAGTGGGTTTATTTCTCCGGTGTATCTCGCATGCGGCTCAGCCGTCGCATGTCCGACACACATTACTCCGGCCACCGTTGATTTACGGACGTTAACCGGTCGCGACTGCGTTATATTTAAAACAATCTTTGCTTTTTATAAAGACGTATGGCCTGGGGTACCACGGCCGGTTGCAGGACTCGCGAGATCACTATCGGGGAACCGGGAATCATTACTCAAAATTGCTCAATTTCACACGCCTTTTACCGTGCTTCCTAAAATTAAAATCTATTTCCACTTTTTTGTATATGGGGATTTATCACGCATTTTTCTAATTTCTTTCGCTAACAAGGCTCTCAACACCGCCGCGGCGTTAAGTCAACAACTGTTTAGGAAAATTTGACGCAGCGGGGTTCTTGTAGGCACAGGCAGTGGCGTTCCTTCTGTTCGTAGTTAAATATTAATGCGTCCTCGTTTCCCATGAGCTTTTTCTTGCTTACATTTCCACCTTTTAAATTTTTTGTGAACAGGTTCAGAAAGGCATTTCTAAACTTTATGGAATTTTGTTTAATGTTCGTTAAATAAAAATGTATAAATTTGTATTTATGAGAAAACAATTTTATTAAAAATATAGACCTAACATTTTAATAAATTATTATAAAATCATAAATATAAATATAACGGAATAGTTGACACTCTAAAAAATATCTGCAAAATTTCATAACAGTTATTTATACATTCACATAATATTCACCATATGGTAATTTTATAGTTATCTCATGTCAGTTTACAAATATTAAGGAAATTTACAGTATTCATTGACAAAATATCGAAAGCGTGTAATAGTTATATTTCACTTTATAATTTTAGCAGCAAATAGTGTAAAGTTGGGTAAATTTAATAAAAATTACCAATATGTTATGGTAAACACATTCCAACATGCGTCTATAGCGTCCCGATTTAGGAATAATGGGTTTGCCTAAACAATTATGTTCACGTTTACCGAGAAATCGTTCTGCAAAAGTATTTTACCCTTCACCATAAATTAAAACGATATTCATCAACTCCAAGTTGCTATGCACATAAACTATTTTTGACATTTGAAAAATTAATATAAACACTCGCATCACAAAAACGTTAATACTATAAGTAATCGGATTTCAGTATTCACAATCACCTGGCTACAGTAGTCCAGCGATGTAAAGGTTGAAAATACTACAACTTCAATCATTTTTTTCTCGGAAACTATAAGAATTTTACAATTTTTACGTTATTGACTTCATTTTCCGTGACACATCTATTATTTTTTTTAGATAAGTTGTGTAATCATCCAGTATAATGCTTGCGTTGTAAAATTTCAACGAAATTATATATATTTACATAATATTTACCACATTAGTTATGATAATATTATACTTATCTCATATAATTTTAAAATTTTTTAGGAAATTTACAATATTTGTTAAAAAAGGAACGAATTGATATTAATACCTTCCTTTTCTCTTACATCGACCATACTTTACATAAGACTTACCTACATAATATTACAATATTTCAGAAAATTTTAAAAAATCTTCTAGATTTATTTTTTTTCTTAAAACTTTATATATTGGCAACAAAACATCTTGGTTTTGGATTCATGTTTATACAGATTCTTCTTTTACGGAAACTGTTCAGAGATAGAATCTTTAGTTCATCATTAAGGCTATTATAAATTTTAATAGAGTTGTAAGTAAAAGATCTTGTAAATACCGCCGTGGAGTACCTTGGAGGAGATAATTTAAAATTATATCTAGTTTGTACTGGGTGTCTCTCATACATACAAATAAACTTATTTCGAAGATAAGAAGGAGTAGAAGATTGAAACAAACGATACACAAATACAGACATATGGTACTTAAAAACATTTTCAATATTAAGCCAATGCAACTCTTTTATTTTAGCTGATACTCTATCAAACCTCTTCAGACCAAACACAAATCTGCAACATGGTAAATTTACATTACTACTATTACTACAATTTTTATTGTTTTTTAAGTTATAAACCTTAAAAGGTGGAAAAAGGAAACAATAATATTTTCAGGGACTACTCAACTTTAGTCAATAAATAATGTGGATATGACTAAAATGTAGAAAGGGGAAGAGTGTTTTTAACGCCCCGTATAATTTTTTTGTCTCTTGTGTTTTTATGTAATAAAATTTTGCTTATTTTGTTCACTCTGTGTGTGTGTATTGTTACTGTATTAATACATAAGCTTAGAATATAATAGTAAATTTCATAAATCGATGACTTTTTTTCTTAAAATTATAACATAATTGTAGTGTATTTATAAAACTATATGTGTACATACAAGAGGTAAATTTGATGTTTTAATATTTGTTTATATTCTTTCCATTTCTTCAATATAAATTTGTTGTTATTTAGCTTTTTCCGTAGGTAGGTATATTAATTTTATTACGTCTTGGATACATTCTCACAATGAATGTTAATACGAATATATCATTTTAATAATACTATTATTTGTTTACTAACTCATTCTATCATGATTTCTTATAAATGTCTTGTCAAAAATATTTAAAAAATTAAATTGATAATAATAGTAATAATAATAATAATATATCTACCCCTGATACTCTGGAATAAACTATTTCCTTGGTAAAATGGCAAATACTCATATTTAATCTCATATGTTAATGGAAAGAGAAAAAATTTCAATTTTCAATTTTTTTTATTTCAACTGGCCCATGGCCAGTGGCTTGTATTAAAAAAAATACCACTTTAGGTTATAACTCAAAAAGTAATAAAGTTACAAAAACAATAGGCAAGTCAATGGACTCTACTCAAAAAAGTCTCTCAATAAAGTATTAATAATTAATTTTTTGTACCTTTACAAACACCCATGGTATAGACATGCAGATATCAAAAAGTGGAAAAATCGAAATTTTATGTATTACTCGAAAACAAAACTCGATAGATCATTTTGGTTAAGACCATTCCCTTTCTCTTAAAAAAAGAGATCAAGACTTTTTCTAAAACTATATTCGTTTATTATAATTGTCTAAATATTTTCAAGCAGTGACTTGAGTTTTATTAAAAAAACGAGATATATAATTCATGGCAATAATTATTAATAATAATACTCATACATGATTTTTCAGTTTCATATTATGCAGCGCTGGGAGAAGTCAGTGAATAAAAATTATTTATTAACATCATAACATGTTTGAATATGTGAAGGAATAATATTTAAGCTAATTAGAAATATAAATTTTCTTAATTAAATAATAACTGAAATTAATCTGAATATTTAATTAATTAATTTAATTACCGTATAAAGTTAGACTAAACTTTCTCTCATAATATGTTTCAGAGTAAACACATAATAAATGATTTGGACAGTAGATAGTGACTTTAAAGGGGAGATGTTAAGTGTATGATTATACCGTGTGGCTAATATTAAATTAGACGCGAAACTGCGATGAAAACGGATTTGTGTCAGTTTTAATAAAATTTCGTACTGTGTATTGCTAAGTTAAATTTATTACAATTTTTGTTTACATACTTAAGAACATATTTAAACTGTTATGTTGATAATAAAAATAATAGTTGTTTTTATACAAGACCATAAAATGTTATTATATCGTTGATAGAAAATTAATTAATTAATTTCTGGAGACAATAATGGAATTTTATCATCACATGTAAAACAATATTTTTTCCATAGCCCAAATATGGACGAGTTTAGTATGAAGAGAAATTTAATTATTTGAAACTTTTGCATAGTTAGTTACTGGTTTGTATGATATTTGGCTATTTTAAGCAAAGTCATCTCTTCGGGTTGCCATTGTGATTGATGTCAACATTTATTATTACCTTTTTTGATGTCATTTTGGGTGTTGTTGGTAATATCTAAATAATAATATAATATTGATTGACCTATGAAAATGAATATAAAAGTTTTGAAAAATGGAAGGATTCAGAGAACATAAATGAAAATATATTGTAGCACATTTTTTGAAAATATCATAGAAAATGCAGCCTTCAAATTTTTGACCATTTTATTTAATTTTAAAAGGGCCATACTGGTGAATGAACTTATCGATATTTCAAGGTGAGGATGAACTGAGGACTACATACCAATTGAACTTTTTCTTGTAGACCCAGCAAAATCATTAATATAATTAAAATAATGAACTAGGGGTTACAAATCAAAAAGGTCGAAATTTTTAACTCGGAAGATGTGATAAAATTTCTAGAAACTGCTGCAGATGATGAATATCCCCTTGTCAAGGTAAAACTATTACTCGTTTGGCTTACAGGTTGAATTACACAGATTAGAAGTTGCAAATATTGCCGATCGACAATCTGCAATACTTGTTTCTCTTCTCGACATCAAAACCAAGAAAGAGCGGTCGTTTTGTATTACAAATAAGAAATCTGGAGACAGAGTCTTTAAGATTATACGAAAATACATCGTCCTACGCCCTCAAAACGTGCCTCATAATAAATTCTTCATCTGTCGACGGAAGAAATGCACTGTGGCAGTAAACAACATTTATAAAATTTCACAGAAGATTGCTGAGCTTTTAAAGTTGCCAAATCTAGGAATGCATCCTGCACAATTCTTCCACCGTTCTGCAACAACGATGCTTGCAACTTCTGGCGCAGACTTAGTAACAGTAAAGCGCTTGGGTGGTTGGCAATCTTCTTCCTCAGCAAAGACAGATTGCTGTATCAGAATGCATACTTAACAGCATGAAAAATCAGATTATTGGCGTAAATTCATCGGTATCCTGGTCGCAGGAATGAAAAGATTCTTCCCTTTCCATGCATATTTCTGGAAATGTTAACAACAATTGTAATACTAATATTTGTATTCACAAATAGTAGGTAATGATTTAAATTAGTGGTTATAAGTACTTAATTAAAAAATAAAAATCATCTAATTGATCTCTCTCTAAAATTCCATACTATTTACAAATTATGAGAATACCAATAGTTTTTTAAATTTATATATAGAGTAGGTAATTCACGACGGTTTTAGATAAAAGGTATAAAGATAATAAGATACGTTATATATTTTAACATTGCTATATAGGTGTTTAAAGTTAACTATTTTAAACTTTTGTGAGCTTTTGTAAATCCCAGAAACATCAAAATCACTCGATGTACCATAAATAATTCGAACCGGCGACTCCACCATCTCTAGCAGATATAACGTATTTCTGACTTAATAATGACATTGCATCTATCGACTGGGAACAAACATGATTTTTTAGTTACAAAAAATTATATCTGTTTTTCTAAATATTTCTTAAGAATGATTAAAGATTAAACATGAAGAGATATATGTTCAATTCATGATTTATCAGTGTGTACTCTATTTTTGAACAATGTAGGCTTGTTTACAGAAGTGCCACATTTCTTTTAATAGTAACAATGTAAAAAATATTAATTGTCAGCTGAATACTAGAAAGTCTTAAAGATCGTTTTTATGACATGCATTCATTTATCTGTCACCAAGAGTGAAACAATTTACAAAATCGGCACAGAAAATGATTGATAATGCTGAGAATTTCTTAATTTCAACTGAAATACAGCAAGAATCCCGAGAAGCAACTTTACCTCTGTTACCAGCGAAAAACAAAAATGTGTACGAGAAGGAATTGATGGAATTCGATAACTGGCGTAAAACAGGCATAAGAGAAAGAACAATTACAGAAGAGGAGCTACTATCCTATTTGTTCAATGTGGAGAAAAGGTTTGCTGGCCGATGTGGGCAAAATATTCCATGCTAAAATCAATGTTGAAAGTGCACAAAGGTGCACTTCCTACTTCATATTTGAAAGTAGAATCAAGAAATTATAAACCAACAAAGCCAATTATAAACCGACAAGGAATGAGGCGTTGTTCGGCAACATTACTAGTTAATGAGTGGTTGGCGTCACGGTAACGGAAAGTTATATTGAAGATTCATTGTTTAGCAAGATTAGAATTTACAAGATGAGAATTGCTGAAAAAATGCAGATTCTACATGATAAAGTTGTGGGCCCATCTAGTCCTTCAGAAGCTCCTTATCAAGTGAATTTAAATAATCCCGATTAAAATGACAAGATCGTTCTTATGATAAATGTTAATGTTAATAATAATAATTCTAAACAAAATGCTATAAAATCGAAGACGTGGTATTATGAATTCTAATCCACTAGTGTGTTAAAAGGTATTTAATTCACGGAAAACAAAGGTCTTCAATCCACGGAAAACAGACGTATTAAACCTTCTTAATATAGTGGTTTCGGATAAATATTCTTTATAGTTAAATATTGGACCCAACTTAAAGAGGCCACATGAAGAAGAATCCTAAAAATTGTGGTTGAATTTTCGAGTTCTCGCAGTTTCAAAAGTGAACTTACGTGTTTATAGAATATTTTGATTAAACTAGGATAGTAGCTAGATTAAATTTTATTTTAGATAATTATTCAATACAGCTTTGTCTGTGGAACTATTAATTAGCAGAATTTAGTGAGGAATATTTTTTGTATTGTATATTTCTTCATAAAATGGATACTTTCAAAATCATTTGTGAAAAATTTTACAAACTTCATCCCACTGGTTTAAGCATTATGTTGCACATCGAATTTTGGTACCCATTTTTAAAATTATTCCTCTTACTATAAAAGAAATGATAGAAAAAGCCTTCAGTAGGAATTTTACAGTCAACAGAATATCTGACGTCTGGACTATTAAAAAAATATTCAAGAATGGATCCCTCATCGAGTGCCTTTACTAGCTCAAACTACGTTCTCACGTTAAAACATTTTTGCCTGCAAACGCTCTCTAAAACATTTTTGCAATAAATTATTATTGGTAGTGACGAATTCTACGACGTTTTAATGTACGTCGCTTCCATCTGGTATTAATTTAATCGATTTCCTACCACTGACCTACATGTTTTAGTTGAGTTACTAATATCGCACAGCTAATAAGCAAAAGGCCGTGTATCCATCCATCATAATTTACGAAATTCTCTGAAGAACCGCCTTTCCCATACACGCAACGCGACAACAATGTCTTCCAGTCGCCCAACAAGCCCTTGTTGAGTAAAATCCGTGGCATAACCGGCAGATATGGGCCCATTGTAGACGTGGCCGTACGCATAACGACACAGAAACTCACTCAGCTGTTCGCAGGATCGATTCTAGACGATCCTTCGCATGAATGAGAACAATCCTGTTCCCTTTGTGGTTTTCGTTTTAAGCTCCTGCTGATCCTTTTAAGGGATATCGTGGTGAAACTAGTGTGTTCGGGCTAATTTTAACCTTTTTCTTCTTTTGTTAGCCACAAACACGGGCCAGGGTTTGTTAGAGCTATGGCTGACCGGTTTGGTAATATTTATTGAACGAAATGAAACAGTAGCTTGTATGGCTTTTAAATACGATCAGTTTTAGAATAGAAAGGTCGGTGGAAAATAATTTTGTGGCAATTTTTTTTTTGTGATACGGATGGTTTCTCAGATATAGGAAGCTGAAATAGCTATTTTCGCTATAACTTGAGAAATAATGGTGTTTAAGGAACGCGACGTGAAGTTAAATGCCTAAAACACCTAATTTGCAACATCTATCGCACAAGATTTTTCGTAAAATTTTCAAATACATATTTAATAGTACATTATACTATAAAGGAGAGAAATGCGTTATTTTGGCAGAGGTGCAATTTGAAGCCCGAGGGCTACAATGTACCGAGAACAAAATAGCATCTCTCCCGAATGATATATACTATTTTTTCCACGGTCTCATTAACTTAAAAACACACATTTTGTCATTATGAAGTAAGTAGCAGCAGAATTATTGTAAGTAGTCGTTGAGTTATTGTCATAACTACAAAATAAACAAACAAAAAGAATTGTCAAATTAAGGTGCTAGTTTGGTTTAGTTTAAATTTTGTTTAGTGCACAATGAATAATTGTGAGTCGGAAGAGATTGTGGAGGCTGCAAATATTGCAATAAGCAGTTTACTGCCTACGAAGTCAAGATGTTTATACGATATAGCCTACAATCGGTTCAAAAAGTGGTGCGCTGAGAAAAATGTTCAAATATACAGCGAGAATGTTTTGTTGGCATACTTCAGTGAAAACGCAAAGAAAAACAAGTTTTCCACATTATGGGCGCAATATTCTATGGTTAAGTCATGCTTGATAATTTACGACAACATAGATATAAGCAAATTCCCCAAGCTGATCGCATTTTTGAAAAGAACCGGTGACGGATATCAAGCGAAAAAATCGAAAATATTGACAAAGGGTGAAATCGACAGTTTTCTATCAAGTGCAGATGACAAAGAATTCTTAATTATTAAGGTAAGATTACTTTTGTTGTTAGGTATTTCAATTATTAAGTATTTTGATTTTTTATAGGTTGGATTAATTCTGGGGATTGCCGGAGCTTGTCGAACTGATGAACTAGTCAATTTAACTGTAGATGATATTGAGGATGTAGGCTCTTCCTTGATTGTAAAATTTCCAAACACTAAGACAAAGATTTCACGAACCTTTCTGGCTACCGTTGTGGAAATATGCTTGAATTGTTTCGAAAATACCTGTCGCTTCGTCCTGCCCACGTCAAGCATAAGCGCCTTTTTTTGTACTACAAAGCAGGAAAATGTAGTTAGCAACCAGTTGGCAATAATACCATGGGAAAAATTCCGAGTGTAGTAGCTTCGTATTTAAAATTGCCTGTTATACTGGTCACTGCTTACGAAGATTTTCAGCGACATTACTGGCAGATGCTGGTGTGGATATCACGACAATAAAGCGTCATGCTGGTTGGAAATCAACGACAGTCGCTGAGGGTTATGTCGAGAACTCCATTGAAAATAAGACCAAAATTGCTAATCAGGTTTTAGTAGGTACCACTACTAGCGCAATCACAAAAACTGTAAATGCAAGCGAAAGTAATATTCCTTCTAATATTAATTTTGAAAATTGTACAAATGTAACATTTAATTTAAATGTCAATAAATAATTTCAATGTTATCTTTTTTTTTGCATGAAAAACGTTCTCCATAAACTTCCTTGGGAGCATTATACTCCCTTTGGAATAATCGACTACTTCTGTTTTAATTTTGATGTCGTAGAAACTGATTTCTACTACCGACCGTGGAAATATTAGTTTGACACTATTTGTTAATAAGATCGCTTGACTACTTTATATAAACAACTCTAAGTCTCCTATAAGGTTATTGCACAAACCTAGAAAAATATAGACGGCGTCGGTTCATGATATAGGTCACGTGACAGGTGCCGCGTTTTCTAGGGACCTAAGGTCCAGAAAATGGAACTTTATAAGTTTTTACTTAGTTTTGGTTTAAGAAAGATCATAAAATTATCTAGAAAGCTCTAAAAGAAATAATAGGAAAAGTGTAGATATATGGGGCAGAAACTACCCTGTTTTCTAAAAAGTTGGAAACACAAAGAGAGACAAATGTAACAATCTTGCTCTTCATTCGTTTTTGGATTGCATATAACGCCATAAATCCTTAAATTTATTTTTAACACCTTGTATCATTTAAACGGGTAATTTTGTATACAGGGTGTCCGGAATATGAGTGCTTTTATTTTACCGTATGATAAATTATATCAAACATAACATAATGGACAAGAATTTTTTTTCTATAACCAACAGATTTATTTCTACATAATAATCACAAGTACTTGTGAACATACTTACCGCGAATGGTTTTCTTGGAGCTTCTCTCACAACAAAGAATAAAGTTAATTAATAATTATAATAACTGTTAAAATTCACTGCAGTTGCGTGCAGAAAGCGTAAAGTGTCATAACCAAAGAATTTTGCCCAACCTTGTCGTAAATTAACATGCCTAAACAAAAATGTACCATATTTGTATTTGTATACTCACGAACATTAAGCAACATACAAATAAATGAAACTAGTCACAATATGAAGAAGTATGAGCGATTTGTAACTATTTTGAAATTTAATTTGAGGTTAACAGTAACAGGAAATGAATACACACGAGGTACGATACAGTTTGAAGAATTTTTATGAAAACTTGTATTGTTTACACCATTAATATTCATACAAAAAATATATTGCTTTAAAATGGCTTTTGCTTAGTCTTAATTATATCTTAGTTGTAAATTTTAGTCTTGTATTTTCGAAATATATTTGTAGGAAAATTATTCATATTAGACATTTTCTTTTTTTACACTCTGTGTAACTAGGATTGCCCAAAATTATCTCATTTCCATCTCAGCAGACTGGACTACATGGTTTGTTCTCGAATTACGTATTCTTATTATTTATGCATTATTTTCTAGTCGGAGAGTTGCAAGAAACTCAGAAGCATATTCTAAATCCGTTGAGAAGGATTAATCGATAATTTATACAAAAGTTTATCCATTAGGCATCATAAATTTTATTTGCCTAGTCAAACTAAACTAATAAATTTTAAACTTAAGTAGGTAGGCACAAATGAAATAGGTAAAAAATTATAACCCATTCAAATCTTTACATTTTTTAGTATATGGTACACTACATATTGATTTTCACAATAATATACATAATTCTTAAGAACTTTTTAATCCTTTAAAGACTGAGCTCAATATGGAAGAATCATTTGCCCTAAAACTTTTACAAACATAATCATTGGCTTCAGGATTAGGAAAACTACACATTCCAATTGACAAAAATACAAAACTAATTTTCTCTTACACGGTTGGATACGTTCCATTACTTTAATAACTTTAATATTACTTTCTTTCATAGACTACAGTAAACTTCGATAGAGTTTGGTTCAGTTTTAGCAGTTTTTACTTGAATGAAAATAAATCAGGTAAAAAAATCCAACCTTGCCATAACTATGTGACTCAAAATGTACTTTAAACAACAAACATTCAATTATTTTCCAACGACTGCTTGATCCTTTTACCGCTAATGTGATTTGTAGTTGGTATTTCTTTTGAGATTCTTTAGGACGATATTGCTTTTATAACTTTTAAACGGAAAGTAATCTAGAAATACTTCTCTAATAAAAGTTTATTAGAAAAAAGTAAGCTTTTAAACAGGAAAAAAATATAGGTATCTTACTGGAAAAAATAAAAATAACAATTTTCCATAAAAATGTACTTTCTCAGGCCTATAACTTCTTAAGGAGGAATTTTGTCCAAGGAAGCTAGCCAATTCTTTAAATATCCCGCCATTTGATCACTTCTCCTATAGCATGTTCAGCAGATTTAGTTTAGTAGTGAGTTTTTTCTCACAGTGAAAACATGCATGTTAATTAACACATTAACCATGGCAAAATACTGTAGTTTATTATAATATTAAAGGAATTAAATATTTCTGAGCGACGTGTAGAGCCTAATAAAAATTTATGACCCATGCCAAATTTCGGGACCATTAAAAATGTTTGGCCAGCCATTTGCATAATATTATTGCAGAGTTATTGTTAATAATTACAGATAATTTATGGGTAGGAATCCTTATAAAAGTTTAACTTCTCCAACCTTCGGTATAATGACGGAATTCATTAGCATTGCATATTCGGCTGCGGTAATTGTGATACCATCATGTAACTCACGGAGTCATGACAAAGTCGAATAACTTTCAGGAGTAAAAATTAAAGCGGACATCATTGCGGAACAAAAGGAAAAAATTCCTCATGAGAAATTAAATACGGCCACTTTTAAATTCACGAGCATTGACAGTTGGTCACGCTACCCCACAGTTTTTCTTTGATATTGCATTTGCATATCACATATATTAAAAATTATGGAACGAACAACCTTAGGGAAGTATTACAATAAAAGTTTATTTTCACGGAGGTAATTATTGGGGCCAAGCATGCAACATCCTCGGCAATAGCTCCGATAAACCTTTTACAACAAAGCATTAACGTTTTTCTATACTGCCTCACATTTCATAAAACCATATTTTAATTTCATTAAGTAGCTTTTTAGCTCCGTTATAAAAAGAGCCTCGTTACTGGCCGAGATGGGAACACGTTAACGACGTTACGCGATGAAAGGTAATATTTCATGATTAATAATACCTGAAACGAGCCGGTGTTTAAATAGATAATCAGTGTGGAGTAGAGATAAAAGATGCATAGACTCATCTCGAAGATAACAGAGTTACACCATACCTGATAAATTAAATTAATTATCGAGGATGGAAGCGAGGACGAAAATTGTAGTTTCTCTTATTTTATCTCGAATAAAAATTAATCTAATACGACGCATTTGAAGTGCGGACATTGCCATAATGATAATGTTACGAAAGAAGGACTTGATAACTAAAATGCATTTTATGTCATATGTCACTTTACTGATTAGATAAATCTAGGAATGTCATTTTTGAAATACAACACAGAAAAATGGCGAGTAGGATAGTTTCGGTGAGTTACGACATTAGGAACTTTTTTTTCTCTTTTTGGGAATAATAAGAAAATTATAAATACTATAAAATTATTGGCGTAGAAATATTTAGCTTTTTGCTAATAAAAACTGTCTCGTGAAAGCGTTGTGAAATTGACAAATTTTGAATTTCGAAATGACACTCTTTTAGGGCAAGTAAAAGTGAAACATTAAAAGTAATGAAAATATTTATTTATTATAAATGTTAAAGGTACTACTATGTAAATTGTTAAACTGAATGCTAGAGGCATCCAGCTTATCTTCTCTAACATCAATTCAAGTACTATAGTCGACGTCCAAAATTGTAGGGAGTGACTCATCGCTAACTTGTAGACAGGCGCGACGGGTGAAGCGTGCCAGGAGCAGCATTTCAGAGGCGTACTAAATTTAAAGGAGCTTAGATATTGAAAATATACATAAAAGATAACAAACATAATAAATTAATAAAGATAATAAAAATTATTTCAAAATTTAAAGTTTTTATCTTGTATTATCAATTACCCAAGATCGAAATTAATACAGACTGGCTAATTAACAACACAGGGATGAGTACGGCAGATACGGGGGGCGTGATTGCCTAAGCGTGCCACATGAGAAGCGTCAAAGCACGCTAAATTTTTTATTATTATTAAAAAAAAAATTGACGTCGGCTGAACCTGGCACCTGTGTCATCTTCTCTACAAATCAGAATGCCGTCCTTTTGGACAATTTGCAAAACTGTCAAATACGACAAATATTGTTGCCCCTTTCATTATATGTGGTGCTAATAAAGTTGTTTTGAGCTTCTGATAATCTACCATGGCAGTTTCATGACGAAAATTATAGAAAATGTTATAGGTAGTTGACAAAATTTATTACAAGTAGAGATTTCCCCATCATTAATTAAATCGCGCAAACATTTGCGAATTCCGAACTCAAAAGAACAAAAGGCTTTACAATCCATACTCACTATTCACTATTGGTTACTAGCACTGTCCTATAACGGTCACACCTTAACACTTGATATATAATAAGGTACCGCTAACCGTATGATCTTCATACATCCGTGCTTGGTCAAAATTTAATATATTCTTCGATCCAGATTCTGATCTTTTAATATTTATTTTAAATAGTTTCTTCACCATATCACTATGACCACCCTTGTATGAGTATATATTCTAGGCAAAGATTCATCTTGTAAGATATAGCAGTCCAATCTTTTTTTTTTTTGTCGAAAAATACCGTCCTCGTCCGTTTTTATTATTATTCGTTTCTATCACTTTTTTTATTTGCGCTATACATATATGCTACTCACGTACATTTTTGTTAGTAAAATACATATTTCAACATCACTTACACTCATATTTTGACCTCGCTCTCTAAACTCTTCGTAAATGTCATCATCCGATATATCTCACTTGTTAAATTAGGATGATTTTTAGAATACGCTGTAGAGCTTGAATTATTCTCCATTCTTAAAAACACAAAATCACTAATCGATTAATGACATTCATAATTAAATTAGCGAAAGGATATATCCGAAGTTATGCCCACCTCAACGATATACCCGCCCATGATAGCGCTGCAAATAGAACAGGTGGATCCGTCAATTTGCCACAGCCAATAGAAACTGCGGCGCATGCGTACTTACTGTGGCAGAAGCTGTGTAATCGGGTATGCTCTCAGATATGCGGCACACGATTTTATAGAAAAACATACGGGCTGCAGGTATGTTTCTTTGTGTCGACTGCTATAAAGAAATGTGAGCACGTTCATAACAAGAGTCACTCTCTAGATTTTCGACCGTCTAGTATAGGTATACAACAAACCCGGCATGCACATGAAGAAAAGAGTTTTTTTAAGTTACGTATATTTAATCCATACCATTATTTTTTATATTTAAATTTAGTATCAAAGTCGTAAGTTTCTTTCATATGACATTTCAGAAACGAAATGGGCTCTCCTCGGTAAGGCCACCTGTACAGTATGTCTAACAATGTCACGGTTGATTGGTTATTCGCTTCACTGATTTTCCACTGGTTGGACTCCTCGGGCTGCTGAGTTCCAAGTGTTGTGTAGATGATAGCCGGCATCGGATCCCTGATAAATTTCCCTTGATTCTATGTCGCAATAGGCTTGCTGAATGTTTAATGCCATGGCCACCAAGCTCTGCATCACACTTTTACTGATAAACATATTTTAGTCATGTCGTTGTTGATCATTTTAAGTTAGTGGTTAAACATATTTTTTATTACGTAAATACGTTTACTTTAAAGTATGTTTAAATTTGACCTGGTAACAAATAAGCTATAGTTAGATGTGCAGGGTTAACTGTGTGACTAAGTACAAAAATATTAAGCACGTGCTCAGGGAGGTCTAAAAGACAATACAAAATGTATTTCGCAATTGTAGCTAGATGTTCAAAAAATGTGGCAAAACCCTCTTTTCTCTCTCAGAAAATCGGCGTCTATTACAATCAATCAACGTCCCAGGCGGCTTAGATATATCAACTATCGTTGTATTTTACAGCATTCTCATCCCTACTCCGTGCTGTTTACTGGGTGAGATGCACAAACCTAGAAATAATATAGACTGTGCCAGTGTCATATTGCCGGCAACCGCTAATTAATGGCTGCCCTAAAAAGTCCAGAATCACTAACACTTGGTTTTTATGCCAATTTACGTTGGTTGTATTGTAGCGTGAATCTCATTTGTTTACTGTGATTGGTCACATTCATGTCACATTCTTTAATGACATTTAAGATTACAGCAAGTTAGTTAATTTCATATTGCAATGCAGCCATCATATTTGCACTACCGCCAACATAAAGCAAGTAAAATATCAATTTTCTGTCCTTTAGGTCCCTAGAAAACGCGGCACCTGTCACGTGACCTATATCTATATTTTTTCAAGGTATGTGGTGAGATGTGACACCGATAGACGCCTGGCGGGTATAACTCATCTAGTGATAATCGATCAGTTATCTACCAGGGTTAAAAACGATTAAATTACTGAAATGGCTATTAAAAAATAGGGGTTTGTGATAGAAGGGTGAATATTAAGAGTTGTATGTATTTTTTAATGCCATATCATAAAAAATAAAAATAAAAATTTTTGTAAAAATAATAAAATAAATGTTTTGGGTGGACCACCCTTATTATCACTTATGGTATGAAAAATAGATTACCACCGATTGTCAGACCTACCGAATATACACATAAAATTTCATAAAAATCTGTCAAGCCGTTTCCGAGGAGTATGACGTCTAACACTGTGACACGAGAATGTTAAACACAGGGTGTCCCAAAATTGAAGGCCATACCACCACATATTCTTTGGACAAAAATAATGCGACTTTCCTTATACCATTTTCATTTGGACGTCTCTGTTTCAATATACAGGGTGTTAAGGTTGCATTTTAAAAAACTATTTTTGGTAATAATTCCATTGTTTTGTAAGATACACACTTGAAATTTTGTACGTACTTTTATCTTATTCCTGTATACTTATCATGTAATTTTGGTGAAATAAATCGATCGGCGAATGGAGGTAATTGAGGGATGCAGTACCCTTTATCCCCTCCAATTATTTCTAAGTACTCCTATGTAGCTTTTTCTTGTAATATTAAACGTATAATTTTCTTCTGATCATTTTATCTTTTTCGTATTTTTTTTTGTTTAAATGCTCCGTTTTGGAGAAAAACGGCAATTTGTAGTGCCCTATCATTTTCAAGTGAAGCTGAAATTTTGTGAATATACATATTCTTACAATACCTTGGCAACTTAGCAAATCGTAATACTAACTGAATGAATATTTGCTACTTGAAACAAAATGGATAATTCTAAATGTTATAAAATGAGGAATACCTATGAATTGAAATAATAATATGGCATTAAAACCTGTAATACAGTTCTCTTATCAACCAAAAAATAATAGTCTCATTTAGTAATAGTAATAATGAACGATCAATATAATAACTTTTTACCTAAATAACATTAAATAAAACAATTAATTATATACAACTAATTTATCAAACTTTCTACTTGCCCACCCTCCTCATTAACACATGTACATACCATTACGTGTGTCAAATTATTTTATTAATTAAAACCACAAATTAAATTTATTCATTTAAAATAACAATAGCAAAAAGCAGTACAATTTTCTTCAATTTTTTTGTCCGTTCATTTATTATTACAGTTTGCCGCCGTACCGGTCGCCGACTGTATGGTTTGCCTTGCGCGGGGTCAGGTTTTACAGTGAACTAGTTTCTAGTGCCATATACAAGTCTATTGGTACATCATTTTCAAACAGCTCCTTTTGATTTTTTTTACAAAATTTTATTTGTAAGTCTCCAGTACATTAATCTTTTTTTTTGATAGGTTCCGAATTTTTGTTATATAGGTATTCAAAAAGTTAAAACTAAAATGCAAGGGATGGTTGATTCTGTCAAAAATAATAGTAATCCTAATCAGAAAAGCAGACCCAATATAAATTTTTGCTAGGATGATAAATTACAAAAGTTAATGTAAAAAAGGTAGGGTTGTTGCAAAATGCAAGACAAAAAAATTAAGTTAATAGAAATCATAACTTGTACCTATTCCAACGAAAGCAAATATAAATGCTCATCCTTAATATTTCTTTGGAAAAATAGTATTTACCGAAATCGCCCAATATTTTAATCTTTTTTCATGTTCTACATCGCAACAAACATTTTTCATATGTTTTAGTATTTAGGGTTTCCATAAGCATACTTCAGTACATCAAAATGCCTTGGATATCTTTAAAGCAATCCTGTCTACTTCTTTGTGGAATTACCCAGCCGGTAAATTTATTTCCTGTAAATAAGCCTCATCGATTGAAACAAAAAATTAAAAACTTTCCACAACGATTCTCCTGTGACGGGGCGTGACTTTAAAAAAATAACATCAAATACTTTTTTTACAAACTGAATTAAATGAGAGAAATAAATTCCTGTTGTGTGGTCCGATTTATATGTCGTCATATTCTGTGTGGGATTTATAATCTTATTTTAAGCCCTGGGTACATGAAAAGGAAACTGTGCCTCACATTAGCATTCGTTTGAATATGTAAAGTATTTAATAGGATAATTTGTGTACGTGTCTTTTTAACAAAACAAAGATTTTTTTATTTCCAGAATTGTACGTTCTATATTCATCGGTGTTGTTCCGTTGCTAAGTTTAATATTGATGGGACCTTTGTTTGCTATTGACAGTTTACCTTTGTGGGCGTAAGCTATTAAGAAAAACAATGTTTACTTTTTTAGGCGCGAAGCACTTATTGTTGGCTGTATATGGCGTACACACAAATTATAAACAAACATTGAAAAAAGACAGGGTAAAATCTCATTGTAATTACAATAGAATCTACAGGGTGCGCATAGGAATCGACATAGAGCTAGTGCATGTAGGGCGATCCAATATATTGCAATTTAACCAAACATATCCACACAGGGCGGCCAAATGAAAACGAAACAGAGCCATTTTCAGGAACTACCGACATTCCTTGCTGGTATTTTTGACTCCGCCACATTCACCTCCAAGCAAGGGTAAGCATCACCCCAAACTATATAAATGGCATTGGTGGTTTAGTAAAATTTATTTTCAAACCTCTTGCAATTTTCTTTACAACAGACTTTAAATTTTGTAATTCCGTCTTACAAAATTACATTTTAAAATTTAAAGTATGTTTAGTTGCTTACTTACCACTTTGTTGATTATATGTTCAAACTGATGACCGCCCGCTTCCATACAAAAATAAACATTTTGTTCGAAACGTTCGCGCACATCTTAAAGCATTTCCGGAGTGATTCGACGGCATTCGTAAACGATTCTTTGACGCGAATCTTGCAGTGACGCTGGCTGTGTTTTATAGATTTTACTTTTTGGTATTCACACAAAAAAAAATTTAGGGGCGATAAATCCTATGATCGTGGAGGCCACTCAATGCTGCCTCCTCTCCCAATCCAATTCCGTGGAAACCCTTGATCCAAATACTGACGGACAATTAACGCATAATGCCAGCCCATACATTTAATTTTTTCGGTTGCTGTGTATGTACCTCGTGAAAAACTCTTGGGTTTAAATCTGACCAATAAGGGCAATTGTGACAATTTACCGTCCCGTTTAAGAAAAAACTGCAATCATCAGAAAAACAGATGGACTAAATGTATTTTGTTTAGATGGAATTTATTCTTCTTGAAAATGGTTTGAATACTGTATCAAACAGTGTGTTAAAAGTTTAACACAATCAACTGTGTTATAACAAATGCTAATTTTTGTATATTTATGTATTATTTATGTCATTAAATGTGTAGACTTTACACATTAACATGTTACTTATATTGTAATATATACTATACAGTGAAAAATAGTTCAGGAGGTAATAGTATGAATCAAAATAAGCAGAAAAGTCTTAATAAACATGGGTCCGCAAAGTAACGGTTGCGGAGATATGGACCACTATTCGTTTTTCAAACATTTTATTTTATTAGGAATAAACCGACAAAAGAAGCTTTTAATAAATAAAAAACAAAGTTACAGAAGATGTTCAAAGTGCCCTCCGTCCATTTCCAAGCAGGCACGACATCTTCGTCTCAACGATATTCGAACTCTTTCGATTTGGATTTCTTGACACTTTTTATTAATCCGTAGCTGCAGCTCTTCCAGGCTATTTACAGGAGTACCATACACTAACGTCTTCAAATATCCCCAAACAAAGAAATCTAGAGAGTTCAGATCAGGCGATATTGGAGGTCATAAAAAAGGTCCGGCCTGATATAACTTAACTTAACAAATAACATTATAGTAAATCATAAGCAACAAAACAACAAACATAAAACAAAACTGTATTTAGGTAATTACTACATAATTAGACTTTACTAAATTGACCTAGCAATGATATGAACATATCTTTCTTTAAAATTACAGGAAAAACAAAATACAGATATAGTATCTAATCTAAAACTTTAGAGTGAATTTTTGAAAAGCTCTAATATTTTTAAGATTTATGGTTCTGATTATTTAGAAAATAAACGTTTAAAAATGGAGTCCGAATGGTAATAAATCTGACCTTAAAAAAAATTGAAGTAAAAATGTAATAGAAATGTAGCATAACAAATAATTAGACCGACATATTTGATGATTTTAAAACCCCGGGAATGTCAAATTTCATAAAAATATTTGGAACTGCTTGGATATATTAGTAAAAATTCTTTTTTAAAAATTTTGTTTTGTCATCTCAAAACAAGAGGATATAGACGTACTCTCACTCCCTGTATTTACCGGAGGTTTTTCTGAAACACCCTGTATAAAAATATAAAAAGGGAGATCGACTTTATTACATTGTGTTTCTCAATTACGAATAAACAAAGCATTCTATTTCTTTTAAAACCATTTTCTTCCAGGGATACCGCTTTGACATTACAGAAATTATCTTTAGTATTGAGGTCGCACAGCTAAGCATAGTACACCAGGTTTTTACCCGCTTCATACCGAACCTCTTAACCTGAAATAATCCCATTTGTGGAGAATATTCTCCGCAAACAATTCGAGATGTACACCGCGGCTGCCACGATTATTAAATTATTCAGAATAAATGATTTCATTGTGAACGTAATATCCGATGTTATCATTTGACGGAACCTTGCCGTATTTTACTTAATATAATACCACCGCTCGGGATACCACAAGTGCATTAGCTGCTATGGCATTGTTACTATTGTGTGGCCGACTTTTGACAGACAGTCCAGCATCGTTCGGGTTGGAATCCATTTAAAAGGCAGCCGTAAGCCAGTGGCGTACCGAAAACGACGTTAATGTCGACGAGAGTAGACGAGACAAACTTGGATTAAATTCAGTATATAATAACTATTTATACAGGGTGTTCGGAAAATGAGTACCCTAATGTTGCCATATAAGTTGTATTAAACAAAACATATTTCATTTAACGATTTTTTTCTCTGACCAATGGTAACCGAGCTATGACAGCCAGCAGGTTGAATATGTGACAATGTCGCTCACATACTATCACTATATAAGATTGTTGTAATAATATCCCTACGCCTCATTCTAATCACGAGGATTAGGCCAGAAATCGAAGACTTAAGCGGGAGAGGGGGCGGCCTATTATTATTAAGCAGGCCGCATTTGCGCCCAGGAACGACTTACGTTGGTAGGCCCTAACCACCACTGTGCAGGAATGAGGGAAGCCGGGAAAACCTCATTAATTAGGGGGAATTATGTATTTATAGATAATATTACAAATAGGTACACCTACACATAAGTACTTACTGTAAATGGTTTTCTTAGAGCTCTTTTTACAACAAAGAATAATAGTTGCAAGTGTTTAAAATTACTTCTGTTTCTTACGTCTCGTAGCCACAGAGTTTTGCCTAGATTAACATGCCATGCAGCTGGTTATGGTTACTATACATCGTTTCATTTTCATTTATGTACACTCACAAACATTAATGAAAAACTAGATAAAATTAATAGCACTAGCTGTACACATCATTATCACTAAAATTACTTTTAGGTTATCACCTGCAGCCTGAAACTACAACGTTGTCGAACGTTACAGGACGTTACAGATTTAACGAATTTCTCGGAAACTTCATTTGTTTACTACTAATCTACTAATTCAAAAATCTAATACTAATACTAATCCAAAACTCAAATTATAAACAAATTACGTTACAAGCGTTTTTACTTAGCTTTCATTGTACGTTGATTTGAAATTTCGTATATATTATTGCAGTTGTATTTTTAGTTTTGAATTGTATTTGTAGACAAACTATTCATTTCAGACATTTTTCTCATAAGAGTTTTTTGAAATTTGCTATAGCACCATAAAATCAGATATGACATGTATAATATACAGGGTGAATCATTAATAATGGGACAGAGCTTAAGGGCATGTTGCTGACCTCAAAATAGAGCGCTTAAGTCAAATATGCCCTATCCGAATGTTGCTCGTTTTCGATCTACAGGATGTCAAATCTGAAAAAATAAATCACATTTTCTTTATTATTTTTCGATCGCATCCACCGTATTTTATAAAAATTATAAATTATAAATATACAATAGAATGTGTTATTATTACAAACAACTGTTGAAATTGTGACAACTATCACGAATTAAAAGAAAATTTATTTCAAACGCATTTCACGAGTCTACAGGTCCTTTAAATATAGTTTACCATAATTAATAAGATCAGGTCACAAATCAGATTAGAACTTGCAGAAAGTGTAGAAAGGCATTATGAACAAAACTGCGCCTCTGACTAGATGTGAGCCTGAAAGAATTCCGATCAGAATAACCGAGACATGAGAAAATCTCCCGTTTGACTGACACTTTTTTGACATATCCGGTCCCTTAAAAATATGGATTCCTAAAGGGCTGGTAAGTAACAAGATCGACAAGAGATTGCGTATTCAAATAGAAATATTGGATAAGATGGGTCTTTCTCTTTTGTTGGAATGGAACATAAGAATTGAAAAGAATTAACTTTTTCATTAACTGTCGTTCTTTCTTTAATAATAATAATAATAATAATAATAATAATATCTCTACCCGTCATTCTAATCACAGGGATTAGCCCAGAAGTCGGAGACTTGTGCGGGAGAGGGGGCGGCATATTATTATTAAGCAGGCCGCATTTGCGCCCAGGAACGACTTACGTTGGTAGGCCCTAACCACTATTCAGTGCAGGAATGAGGAAAACCTGGAAAACCTCATTAATTAGGGGGGTAGTCAAATATCAACCAGCATCAATCTCTCACATTGACCCAAGCTAACATTATTCCACCCTACCATACCCGCAGAGAGGGTGCCAATCCTCCCCACGAATATAGCTTATATACGGTCTACCGGCAGCTGGGCTCGAACCAACTCCGTCTAGTCACCTCGATTCAAGTACTAACGCCTTAAACCGCGCGACCACTGACCGATTTAGTTGCTAATATTAGTTTACATTTTAGTTGAAGGTTATTAATAGTTTTAATTAGCAGTAACTTGATTTACTGAACAATTTTTAACGAAATTCATACATAGGTATATATTTTCATGATTTCAATTCAATTTCAACTTATTTTATTACATATTTCAGTTTATGGAAAATAGAAAAATATATAAATAAGCAAAATATATAGTGCAAATACAATTTGATCGGTTTTTAAAAATATATTTATATTCACAGAATTTTTAAGGTTTTCTAATCCGCAAAATTTTATATACCTAGTAAATAGTTTTGGATGATGTGCGTGCACCTGTTCCAGATGCAGTTTATGGAAAATAGAAAAATATATAAATAAGCAAAATATATAGTGCAAATACAATTTGATCGGTTTTTAAAAATATATTTATATTCACAGAATTTTTAAGGTTTTCTAATCCGCAAAATTTTATATACCTAGTAAATAGTTTTGGATGATGTGCGTGCACCTGTTCCAGATGCAGTCGAAGGTGCAATCGCTTGCATAGTATAACGGACCCGAACGATGTTCGACTTATTCCGCTGGTAACGGGAATTTTAACTGCCAACTTTTTTGCTGTGTCGATTACAGTTTGTTTGATGTAGGCGCTAATTACAGCGGTTGGCATTTATTATAAAATTCTCAAGCTTTCCTATTGATTTCACTGGGTGTTTTTAAAAATGCAAATTCAGTCATTCAGGCTTGTTTCTGTTATTATTCAGAGATTCTGCAGTACCTGTCATTGAGTAGACATCAATAATAAGGTTATTGACCTAAATACAGTAGGTCAAGACTCGGATTGCCGGAATGTTGATCACTGTCTCGTACAACTTGTTGACAGCACGAGGTTTTTTTTATTACTGTCTGTACTTAAATACAAAAAACGTTTCAGCCTCTCTTATTAATTTAATCTAATTGGCATTGGATGATTTTATTTCACTACTTATGTAATAAAATGGGAATAGTTTATTTTAGTCCGTAAAAATTTTATAATTTCAATATTAAATATTTTTCATGTTGAAACTTAATATTAATTAATTGCATACTTTTAAAAGATAATTTATTGCATTAATTACATATATTACAATAAGTAGGCACTATAGGAAAATATTTAAATTTGGCAACGTCGCGTCATGCCGACACCGAGTTGCCGACAGCTGTTAGTGAGTCTGAAAAGGTTGTTTAAATAATGGTTTGGAAATATTTTTTTCGGCGTAATGTTCGTAGTATAGTAATTTTTCCCTATCTTCTCTTAAAATTAATAACTGAATCACCCTGTATATGTTGATAACGATAAGTAGGCATTTTTTTCTAACTCCCAGGTACTCACTAATCTAGTATACATTCCATTAGACTTTAGTTAAATTCCGTTCATTTATGTTCAATATGTAAAATTAATAGCAGGTATTACTATTTTGCCATACTGCTGGAAATTTCAATTTCCTTAAAATACTCGATGAACTTTGTATCTATACTAATTACTAAGAAAGCTTTGCTAATACAATTAACTAAATTATTTTCATTATGAGCAAGGCATAATCCAATTAAGTTTACGTTACAGAGATTTTGCGAATAATTTGTATAGACACCGTATAACTAAAATTCCCATACTAAAAATTAAACTTCTCCGCATAATTTGATTTGCTTCATTTGTATATCCCACGCAGATGTTCCTTTGAAGTTTGTTTGCGTATTGGAATAAACAAATTAAATTAAGTATGCTCCACACTGGTTATTTTCTGTTTTACTCTCCTGCGCCCTAAAATCAGACCATTTCCAGAGCCACATCGAATTATCCCCTTTACTGGGTAATAAAGCCCTTCGCTCAGCATGCAGGGTGTAAATCGGACGAGTGCAATTGATTCTTGCAAACGTTCAATATACAGCTATAACTTTTAATACCAGTTTAGCAACTTGTTGTTATTTAATGTAATATCTGGTCACTTTCGAAGACTATATATACAGGGTGAACCTTAAATAAGTACAAATATTTTAACCAGCAGTATAGTTCACTGTGTAGAACACATAATTAATAGTTGATTTAAAAAAAAATCAGAAATAAAAAAGTGAAATTTTAAATAAATTTTGTAATTTTTCTGTAGAAAACTTGTTGAGGACCGTTGACTTTCATACATTTATGAGTCATAGCGGTTCAGATTGAATGTGTAGTTCACAGTGTTGCCAGTGTTATACAAATGTCTTTGCTTGAACAAACTAATATGTTGTGTGAAAATTATAGTTTTTCGTTATTATTCATAAAATAACTTAAGGAAATTGTGTCTTGTGTCTTTTTCTAACAGTGTACAATGGCAACTTGTGAAATGTGGATTACTGATTAATAGTTAATTTTTTAACAAACAGGTAAGCTTGTGTGTATGTTAATATTGCTGCGTATCATACTACATACCCAACTTTACTGTACTTATGCTTCAAACAAGTATTTTTAAAATAGAATTAACCGTATTACTTTACTATTACGTTAAGGGAAACGTAATATTTATATTAGAGAAGATATGGCAACCTCGCAACAAATCATATGGTTCATTAGCTTGGTTAAGCAGCGGTCCTCAAAATGTGGGTATTTAAAAAAAATATCTCCGTAAATATTAGAAATTTTTAAAAATGGCTTTCACTGGACTGATCTATATGACGAACTACACCAGCAGTTAAAATATTTGTACTTATTTAAGGTTCACCCTACAGTATGAGCCTTAAATAAGTGCAAATATTTTAACAGCAGATATGATATAGTTCGTCATATAGATGAGTCTAGTGAGTTATTTTTAAAAATTTCAAGTCTATACAGAGATATTATTTCTTAAAAAAAATACCCACAATTTGAAGTACACTGACCAGATAAAACACTGAAAATAAATAATTTTTTAACGTAAATTATTATTTTTTTAATACGTGTTTTTAGCAATAAGTAAAGTAACATTGTTTAGACAGTGAGCTACGCAAATTCGATACTACCACAGTTAAATTAACAACTATTTGCACAGTTATCCACATTTCACACTTTAATACCATTGCACCGTTAGAAAGATACACAAAATATCCCTTTAAATTATTTTATGAAGAATAACAAAAAACCATAATTTTGATACACCTTAATATTCATTTTCACCGCGTAACCTCAACGATAACTATTTCTTACTTCGTAGTTTTGTAGTGAATTAAGCAGATTTTAAAAATAAACACACAACATACTATAACAAAATAACCAGCTTGATGTATTGGAAGAAGAAATTCTAAATATGGTAGAACGTAGCCCGGGTGTAAGTACAAGGCAAATTACAACCTGTCTCCAAATTAATCAAACTAAAACATGGAAAGTCATTCATAAAAAGGTTTAAAACCTTTCTATATTCAGTGTTCAGAATCTTAAGGACGGTGATAATGAGGTTGCATTTTTTCAACTGAATAAACGGAAACCATGCATTTTGCAAATACATTTTGTGTACTAATCAGGCTGAATTCACTCGTGATGGAGAAAATAACTGTCACAATGAACATCGCTGGTCAGATGAAAATCCGCACGCTACGGTGGAAAGTAACTTTCAGCATCGGTTCAGCATTAACGTGTGGTGTGGTATCATTAATAATCAATTACTTGGCCCAATTGTGTTAGATTGTCGTCTTACTGGAGCAAGATATGTAGAATTTTTAGAAAATAATTTAACAGATCTACTGGACGAAGTTCCATTGAATATTAGAAAAATCATGTATTTTCAGCATGATGGTGCCTCTGCCCATTTTAGTCGTGTTCTGATCAATCATCTTAACAATCGCTTTCCACAACTGGATTGGCCAAGGTGGTTTCCAAAATTGGCCACCAAGGTCACCAGATTTGAATCGCATTGATTACTGGCTTTGGGGATGGTTAGTATCATTAGTATAAGCAACAAAAGTGAACACAAGAGAGGCGCTGTTCAATCGGATTGTCAATTATACAGCACTCATAAGAGAAAGTTACTGTGCACTTCAACGAGCTACCCGTGCAATCCACAAACGAGCTGATAGTGGCGTGCGGTGGTAAATATATTTGAAAATTTATTTCATTAATTTCATTTATTAGATCTTTAATCATTGTTATAATTTATAATACCTACAGAATCAACACTTTTCTCTACTGATGCATTACAATAATTATTAACTTGGGTAAAAATATTTTCATTGCTATCTCAGTAACCGTTGATATTCGGCCGTATGTTTATTAGGCTTTTTTGTTCACTTTTGCCTCCTGAACATCCCTTTCGAATATTAGGGGTTCCCCCTTAATCTTCCTGTATAGTTCACTTATAGATCCAATACAGTTTCCAAACTGTGCAATGTATGCCGTTTAGTACACAGATAGTGAATATTACAGTGTCTCTACAAATAGATACTTGATACTAAAACGATTAAGGTTTTTATCTGGGCTATAATTAGTATAAGCCCAGGTATAAGCTATCATACTAATTCATTTCCAAACGTTTTCGTATTCTTTAATTTATAATTGATCATCAATTTGATATGTTACTAATTTTCATAAAATATCAAAACTATATTTTTTTCCGTTTCAGAAGAAGGAAATTTACAAATACGGTATGAATAATTGTTTTGATTTACAAAACGTCTTATTTTTATATGATTTATACATTTCCACTTGCTCAATGTCCATCATTTTTAAAGAAGCGTATTTTTAAAACCAGGGGCATTGTATCTATTCCACATTCTATTCCATAATCTGTAATTATATCCCTTGGCAAGGGAAATAAGCAGATTGTTTTAATTTAAAATTTTGGGGCTGTAATACCCATATATCTCTTAGTTCGTAATTTGAGACATCACAGCGGAATTCCGTCCCCTCCTACGCAAAATCCTTTATAAATACAATTTGCAAAGCCATGTATCAAAAATATTGATTTTTTCCCTGCCCGGATGATTTACGAGCACGAGATAATCTCTAGGATTATTTATATTATTTTTTGTTCCTAAATTTTCTCGAATCCCCAGAGCCAGTAGACCCACCCCAGCGTTAAAACAAGTTCCACCACTTCCAGGACGCAGCCATAAATCTATATCTATATTAATATTGTTCGTAAGTTAAGGAGGACTTCTGTTACAAAGCCTGTACTGCCTTATCTTGGCGACGCGCTGAATCCGAAATTAAGAAAATGAGTTCTAAAGTGGAATAAAGGACTTTGTATTTTAAATTCTGGTGTGGTTGTTTGCAAACTCTTTTAAAATCTAAAAATATAATTTCCTGCTAAAGAAACGGAGGTTACTTGATTCGTTTTTAATGTTTCATAACTCGGTTTTGGAAACTACAGATTTGTGAGTGGAAAGTTTCCAGACCGGGGGTAGTGACAGACGTTAATAAAAAAGTTGGATAAATTTCCAAATAACTCAATTGAAAATCCTTTTAAAGGATACATATTCGAAATTAGTTTATCTTTTTCTTTTTTTCAGATTCGGGAAACATCTTTTCACTTCCATGTCTTCATAATAAGTATAAAACTTACTACTTTTCTTAGTTTCTATGTTTAAGTTATTTTATTTTATTTATGCACATACCTAACTACTTATATATCTGACTAAATGCAGTAAAAGATGTCTAAAATGAATAGTTTGTCTACAAATACATTTTGAAAAATAAAAATACAACTGCAATAATATGCAAAACTATGTTACGTAATTACAAACTAAGGTACAATTAATTAGGTTAAGTTTTTGGATCAGTATTAATTAAGTAAACTATTGAAGTTTCCGAGAAATTCGTTAAAACTGTAAAACGTACTGTAACGTAGCAGTGTCAGGCTGCTGGTGATAACCTAAAAGTAATATTAGTCATATTGCTGCCTACAGCTAGTGCGATTAATTTTTGTCAAATTTTTCTTTGATGTTTGTGAGTGTACATAAACAAAAATGGATCAATTTATACTAAAAATAACCATCGCATGTTAATTTACGGCGAATCTAGGCAAAACTCTCTGGATACGAGACGTTTGCACAGTAAACGCTTCTTGCAAGGAACAGAAGTCATATTAAACACTTGTAATTATTATTTTGTGTTGTGAAAAGAGCTCTAAGAAAACCATTCACAGTAAGTACATATAAGTACATTTAGGTGTGCCTATTTGTAATAATTATGTATAAAACATAACAATCCTAAGATAGTATGTGAGCGACGTTATCACATATTCAAGATATCTTATACAGGATATTTTTCTGCTTTCAGTGATCTTAGTATTAAAGTAATAAATAATACATTTTTTTCAGAAGACACTTAGAGTAAAACAAATTAAATTACATATCCAGTCTTGGACACAGGATATCTATAAATTAAAACCTTTTGTAATGTCCAAAACTTTATTTTAAAAAATAAAACCCCTACTAGAACAAATCTATGCATCTCTGCATACAAGAAAATGGTGGTCATTTCGAGGATTTTTTTAATTATTTATCTTTGCCTTTACTTATTATTTTTATTTACTATTTAGATCACTGCAAACAATAGATTTAGATGTTTTTTTCTCGTATACTTTTCTTAACTAAAAAATACTAGGAAAGAGATTTTTCTAGTCCAAAATAACATACAGGGTGGAACAAAATAGTTGTAACGGTTTAAAGGGTTATAAATCGTCGCCGGTGGCGCCGTCTAGAAGATACACCAAAATGGACAATAAAATTGAATTTGACATGCCAAGAAACCTCCGAATACAAAATTTCGTGAAACTAATGTGAAACATTCAAAAGTGATTATAGAAAACGCGATTTATTTTGACGCCCTGTAGCTCCGTGATTATCAACGTTTTGACTAAGGCAAGTTTAGTTAAATCGACTTATTTTCAGCTGTACTTTATGTGGTGAAACCCTGTCCCAAGCTTTTAAGGGCACCCTGTATTTGATTAGAAATTTTGTGTTGATCTTTATCAATGTATTTTATCTACTTTTCAAATACATATACAAGATGTCCGGAATTATCTTAATTTTGCCATATGATAAGTAAACTGCCACTAAACAAATTATATTTGACTTAACATTTTTTTTCTCTGACCAACGGTAACAGAATTATGACTACAAACAGGTCTTGAATATGTGACAACATCGCTCACATCTTAGGATTGTTATGTATGTATACATAATAATTGCAAATAAGTATCTAAGTACTTACTGTGAATGGCATTCTTAGAGCTCTATTCACAACACAAAATAGTAGTTACAAGTGTTTAAAATGACTTCTGTTTCTTGAAAGAAGGTTTACCAGACAAGCGTCTTGTAGCCAGTGAGTTTTACCTAGATTCGCCATAAATTAACATGTCATGCAGCTGGCTATGGTTACTATAAGTTGTTCCATTTTTGTTTATGTACACTCACAAACATCAAAGAAAAATGAAACGCATTAGCTACACGCACCACTATTACTAATATTTTAGGTTATCAACAGAGGCCTGGCATTGCAACGTTGTCGAACGTTACGGGACGTTACAGTTTAAACGAATTAACACATTAAAGATTAATACTTATCCAAAAATCAAATTACGAACAAATTACGTTACAGGCGCTTTTACTTAACCTTAACTACTGTACCTTAGTTTGTAATTATTTCGTAACAGTTTCGCATATTATTGAAGTTGTATTTTTATTTTTTAAATGGATCTGCAGACAAATTAACCGTTTCATACTTTTTTTTTCATAAGTTTTTTTATTGCTCTTGGTCACATATTTAAGTCCTTAAAATTACGACTCTCATATTTCCTTGTATACAATATTTTATTCCTCTATGTACTTAACGATACTGCTACTATAATAGCTTCATCTGAAAATAAATTGAATATGCAATTCCGATTCGTATTTTTTATTAGCATATAAAAATGCAGGAGTAATGATATCGTCATGCAGCATTTTTGTTTCATAAAACATTTACACTCGTAATAAAGTTATTAATTTATTTTACGATCACTTTGTATGCAAATCGGGATCATTTTTCATTTTGTTGAAAACTGTTAATTATAATGGCACTATAAAGATATAATATAAAACCGGGGAATATCATTGGTGAGCTTAACTTAACGAGCGATAATTATTGCCCAGTGTTTCGAGATGGATAAGGTATTTCATAATTTTTAATATGCAAGAAATTAAAAAAAACACCGAGTAATGCGATGTAATGTTCTTCGGCTTAGGCTTGGCAATAGTAGTTAAATATTACGCTTTCAGTGACCCTTCAGTAGAAAAAATGTTATGAAGTATTGCATAAACATTAATTAGGAATGGGGTTAATGAAACCATTGCAAATTGTTTGAGAAAATTTTTGTCTAAGGGTTTTAGATCAATCGTCACTTGTTTTTAGGATACTTGACGTGGAATGCTTCTTTAATAAACATTGGTAATATATTTTAATTGGATAATAGATTGGTGGTAGAGCGATTTAAGGCGTGTTTGTCATCCACCGCAGGGTCGAATCCTGCGGCCGGTAGACCATAGATCAGTTTATATTTGTGGGCAGAACTGGCACCCTGTCTGGGGATGTGGTAACTTGGAAAAACGTTGGCTTGGATCAATGTGAGATATTGATACCGGTTGGCATTCGACCATCCCTCTAATTAATGAAGTTGTTCTGGTTTCCCTCATTCCTACACTGATTAGTGGTTATGGCCTACCAACAAAAGTTGTTCCTGGACGCAAATGCGGTCTTCTTAATAATAATATGGCGCTCCCTCTCTCGCACAAGTCTCCCAACTTCTAAGGTAATTCTCTTGATTAGAATTAGGGGTAGAGATAATAATAATATCTACCTTTTGTAATTTTAATTTCGTATGAAATAAAATATGAAACGTTGTATGCACCACGGGAGATACTAGGATGATTATGCCCTTAAGCGACATCAACCTGTCTTCTCCAATCATAATTATCCCTGTACCTCCCTTAGCACATAAAATTGTTTTTGGCATTGTTTTTCTGATCCCGAGCAAGTACGTTTCTTATATATTTTCATGCGCTCAAGCAAAATTTCATCAGTCATCACCAAAGATTTTGCGAATATCGCAAAAAAATATCAGAAAATGGGAAAAAATTATTTTGATGAGAGTGGGAAACTTTAGAAAAATGTTTTTTAGATTGGATCAAGTATTCTTCTCATATATTTTAGCGAGTCGAATTTGGGTCTAAATTCTGAAGTCTGTTGAACCCCGTTACACAAAATTTTTGCAAAACTCGTAAAAAAATTGCCTGTACTCATCACCCTGGGTATCGATTCTAACTCGACTGCTAAAGCTAACATTTCATAAACAAACGTTCCTTCAGTTGTAAGATCAGAAAAAATAGCATTCAAATTTTTCATCCTGGATGAAACTGTGGTTCCCGAGCCTATGGATGTGGATCATTCTCGCCAGAAACCAAAAATGAATTATGACGAACCATCCGAAGAAGAAAGTGTAAACGGTATCGTGGATGATAAATATTTGCCAAGTTTTTTTTACGATATTTTGTAATGTTTGCAAAATTTTTGGGTAATGAGATTCAACAAACTGAAGAATGTTCATATTCAAATTTGACTTGGCAAAATATATACGCAGTTTCGAACTCTCATTAATATAATGTTTTGTTATTTTCAGTTATTTTCTTACGATTTTCATAAAATCTTTAGTGATGAAGCTGAACAGACTAAATTTTGATTGAACGCATCAAAATACATAAGAAACACACTCAATAGAGAAAACTGTTATGCCCTTTTCAGCAATTTCTCGCGATTTCTTTCAATATCTTTGAATGGTGCAGCCCAATAGACGTCAGATTCGACCAAGAGATGCACTTGATCAAGATTAGAATATATTTTCGCCTTTTCCAGCAGTTTGTCACCATTTTTCCAAAATCTCTGGTTAATACAGCTCAACAGACTTCATATAGAAGTACATAAGAAACACACTCGATGAGTTAGAAAAAAATTTGGAAACTACCTCGACCAATGCAGCGTTGTGGAAAACGATTGTTAAGATGATCACAACACTACTAAAATGACAAGGGCTCCTTCATGATGAAAGTGATGTTTTGCCTAATAGCCAACGGAACATCATCCAGTAGACCTGTCAAATTATTTTCTAAAAATTCTACATATCTAGATCCAGTAAGACAACCATCTAGCACATCTGTGCCAAGTAACTGATTATTAATCATCCCATACCACACATTAATGCTAAACCGATGCTGAAAATTACTTTCCACCGTGGCGTGCGGATTTTCATCTGACCAACGATGTTCATTGTGGCAGTTATGTACTCCATCACGAGTAAATTGAGCTTTATCAGTGAACAAAATGTAATAATAATAAAGTGTATGGTTTTCGTTTATCCAAATGCAGAAATGCTCATTATAATCGTCCTGAAGATTCTGAACGCGCTGAATATGGAAACGTATTTTGATTAACCGGGCTACGTTCTACTATATTTAGAATTTCTTCTTCCACTGGACCAGCTTGCTTATCAGATGTAATTATCATACTGGGAAACATTCCAGTTTCACGTGCATTGTTGAAGCCTGTCTGGGATACATTTCTTGTCGGGAAGCGACGTCGATATTCAGCAGCTTTACGATTAGCGCTACTGTTGCAATACGCATAAATAAAAATAATATCATCATATTCTCGATGACTAAATGTGGTATTCATTACGAAATTATGTGTGTACAATGCCGACGAAACAAACGCAAAATAAATACAAATAAGCGTTCAAATCACAAACGTCAAAACAAATGTGACTAATGTGAGTTTGGTTTAGAATGCATGTCCTACTCAAAATAAAATATCAAATAATATCAATAAGTAGCAATAAAATATTTGTACTGCTATTTCAGTAACCGGTGATAGTCGGCCATCTGTTTATTTAGCTTTTAATTGTTCACTTTTGCCCCTAAATATCTCTTTCGAAGATTGTAGTCCCCCTCCCCCAATTACACTCTATAAAAAATTTATAAGTTGTATACTTGCACAACGGAACAAGAAAATATTTAAATTCATGCCTACTTAATAAAGTAATATATTATCAAAAAATATATAAAATGTTTGGATATTTTTAATGTTTGACTAGGTACTAATTATTGTAAGTGACTAGTATTGTGTGTTAAATAGGCATAATAAGTTATGTGACTTAATATAATAACTCGTATTTTGAATTTATTTGTCAGTTTATTACTAATGAATTTTAAGTGCTTTATTAAAAATTGCTTTCAGCTGGATGACTAACAGAACCGACCAGCTAATTTACATTCTATCAAATTAATAAACCTGTCAGATTTTTAGTTGCAGGTCTTCAATCTATGCGGTGCCATGTTGTATCATTCTGAGAAACGTAGAAATTCAGAAAACTACTTCTAAGAGCATCATATACCTAAGTCGTCTCAGAGACAAGGGTCAGACCACTGTCGGCAAGTAACTTGTTATTAATCCATTTTTCCCTCTAATTAGCAGAAACTGGGTCCAATTAAAATATGGAAATCTGAAGGCGTTTGATGGAACATCCATTAACATTTATTAGCAGGTAAAATGTTTTCATAAAACATAAATATTTGTGTAGGAAGTAATTAGTTGTGTTTATTTTGCTAAAAGGATTCTTGAAATTATATCGACGTTATTTGGTTTTATTTTCTTATGATTTGGGTATTCCAAGTATTTGATCTTATACAAGATATCATTATAGGATATTGTAATGATACGTATCTTCATATATTATTTTTTTGGATTCTTCTGGAAAAATTATTAATTTTAATAGTTAATACAGTCAATCAATGAAATCACCACTACCAATTTGCCACAGAAATTATAGATATTGTTGATAAAATAAACGATGCTACAGCAAGGAGCACACTAGATACGCTGATTTTTTTCTAATTTTACCCATGTATTGCTAATGTATAACTTTAAGGCGCAATAATAATGGTAATTAAAAACGTTATAAATATATCCACCATTCCTATATACAGAGTGATTCAAACTTATCCGAAAATTTTGAGGTTATTGCCTGAAGATATTTATTTGTAGCATAATTTTAGTTTTTCTTTAGTTTGATTGAGTTTTTGCCACACTTCAGAAAAAAATAAAGATTGATTAAATAAGCCCTTGAGCCAAACGGATCAGTCACGGGTTATCTTGTAAAAACTAAGTTTGTCTAACCAACCAAACCAAAAATAACAAAAATCACATCAGAAGTATTGAATGTGGTACGTGAAAATTCGCGAAAAGTACAAGGTAGATTAGCCGCAGCATGTTCAAGCACTATTACCAACGGATTATCCATTACAGTTAGGTTTTATGAGTGGTTGTTGCAAAATTCTGAAAATTCCCAATTTACTGCTGATGTACTAGTTACATATGAAGCTTTACCGTTCATATTGCGCTTAGTGAATAGTTTATCATATCTTGAATTTGTTCGTAATAACCTGCCCACTCGTCTTGAAAATATGCGTCTATCTGCCGACAACGCATTTGGTTTTACATGATAGTGCACCTAGTGGTGAAATATCTTTCAACGTTTTTCGAAGTCAGGTTCATTTCAGAAAGGTCCAATTCCTGGAAGACCTTTTGAGTGTTATAACACGTGAGATGGAAGAAGCTATTCTACATGAAAATGAAGAAGACCCAAATACTGGTACTAGAAAGATCGTTGCAAATCTAAAAATTAGTTTGGTTCATTCTGAAGCATCAACGGTTATACCCGTATCACATACAGAGGGGTCAAGCCTTACTGCCACAAGACTATCCTGTTCACGTATAATTTTGCCACTGGATTTTGTAAAAATATTAACAAAATGTTGCCTTTACAACTGGCGTATTGTTTACCGACGAAGTTAGTTTCTCCAGAGGTGCAACAATGAACTTCTACAATATACACGTTTAGTCTAATGAAAACCCTAATAACATAATGGAATTTCAATTTCAACATGTTTTCTTTGAACTTATGGGTGAGCAGTACTGGAAATTTTCAGGCTGGGCTTTACTTTTTACCAACATTAACCAGTGTCTTCTACAGACATTTTCTTGAAAACGTTTTACCTAAACTACCTGATAATGTTCCGTATCCGCTAAGACAAAAATGTGGTTTATGCACTACTGGGTTCCCCCATACTTTAGTTTAATTGCTGGTGGATTTTTAAATGAAAGATTCGGTAATAATGTGATTGGACTAGGCACTCAAGAACCAGGTCAACTTTGATCACCCAGATCACCCGATATAAACAATATTAACTTTTTTGTTTGGGAACATCTCAATACATTAGTTTACAAGTTTCACAGTTAATCTGAGGAGCACTTACGTCAACAAATTATAGCTGGCTGTGACATGATAAGAGCAAGTCCTGGAGTTTCTGCACGAGCTGCAGTTTTAAGAAGATCTGAGGTATATATCTTGGTTGAAGATGGCTATTTCCAACATTTGTTGTAATAAATCATAGTAAAGTAATTCCTTTGTTAACTATTTTGTTATTATTTTAAGCAAAGTAATATGTATCGTAAAAATGCATTTGATCAAATAAATCAGTTTGGAATACAAAAAAGTGTAAAGAAGAAAATAGTGAAAACAATACAGTGGCGCATATGATGACCTAGTTCATTTATAATATTATATGATGTGATATATTTTCTGTGGTAAATAATGATCGATAATACCGCCTCTGGTAAGTTTCTAAAACTGGTATTTTTTGTTTCATACCAACTATCATACTAAACAGCACCAAATTTGGTTAATATTTGACACGCTGTAGCTGGACAATGGATATCCTAAGACCCCACATTTATATAACAAGAAATCCTTGTCTTTGGCCACAGAATACACCCCTTTATTTTTGACCTCTGCTTAAGAAGGACCCTGTATAAGGCACTCAATTCATTTTGAATATTACCACTAATTCTAATAATTTCGTTTCTTGTAAAAAAACAGCGAAACATACAGATTCGCATTTAACTTAGGTTTAAACACTGGAAACGAAACAGAAAAAAATAATGGCATGGAGGGTAGCAGGATAATAGGCTAATGACAGAAAAGGAAACGGACCCGGGGTGGATAATTGATAAAGTTGGTTAGAAAATTATTTACAGGTACGCGAGAGAGTGCTGACCCCACCGTACCCCTTAAGCTTACAGATATCTTTCATATTCCACGTCTTTTTGATTGGATCTCGTGTTTTCGGCTTGTTAGTAATGAACAGGCTTACCGATAATCTTGTCTTTTATGGAGAAATGAGAAACTGTGGGGTGACGTTTCTCTAGGGGAGACCGAAGTGAAGCTAGTAGCACGATATGTTGCAGGACGTTTTATATAAAATGCAGTCATTTGTATTCTCTTTGAAACAAGGGTTGTATAATTCGTAATATTTAGAACTCGTTAATGTAGAGTTTGGACAATGTTTCCACATTTACATCTTTATTTAAATATGCTGCGTAGATTTTAAAGTTTTGTCATTGTTTTTGTTAATTTTAAGCAATTCGTCAAAACAGAGTTAAATGAGCATTTTCGGATCTACATCCTAACTTAAAAAGAGCGATTTTCGATGCCACAGTAAGAAAAGAATCGGCTTTAGAATAATGTGTAAGAATTTTTTAGGAAAACCTGCAAAACTCCAAATCCTTGAGAACTTGTGAAAATTTAGCTGTAATATGAATTTGTAGTTACATATGATGGATTTTCCTTTGGATGATGTTCCGGACTACATTGACCATTTTAGTGAAGAATATGGAGAACGTTTTCATCAAGACATAAAAAACATGGAGCGGTGATATCAGAACAGGTAGGATGAAGATAGGAACTAAAGGAACAATAATACTCAAGAGGAATTTCTTGCACTTCTTTTACTTTTTAGTTGATTACGTTGATACACCAGCCTGTGATGTGCAATACAGAACGATTTGAGCTACAAATTACTATTCTTGTGGTTATTTTGGACACGATCTAAGCGTAAAATATTTTGCTCTTTCAGAATCCTTAGTCAAAAATGCATTTTTTTTGATAAATAAACATTGAACTTCAGTTATTGATCTGATGGAATCGAGGAGACCGAAAATTCATATTCAGGTAGCCCGAAAATATACAGGGTGTACAGAATATGAGCTCCTTAACTTTGCCATATGATAAGTTGTACCTAATTAAATATAATTTACATAACAATTTTTTTCTCTAACTAACCGTAACAACATTATGACAAGAAACAGATGTACAATACGTGAATCCGTTGCACGCCTGGTAAACAGGCGTTTCTCGTTGCTCTTGTGTCTTGTGTAGTTTGTCTAATGCTGTTTGTGGGATGTTTCTCAATGATATTTAACATTTGCTTCTAGACAAACTGTTTGGTTTAACAACTTTTTTATTCATGTTACGAATATATGAGTCACAGAGTTTTACAGGGATCTGGGACCCTTACTTTTTATTACATATGTTAATGATCTGTTTCACTTCTTAAAACCTTTTCGTAGTCCACTATTTGCCGATGATACTACCGCCTTTACATGAACCTTTGATTTGATTGACCCCTATCGGTTATCTAATGAAATGACCGAGAAGGTCAATGTGTGGTTTTCAGCAAAGAATAAGAAACTAAATGAAAATAAAACGGTAATATTCAAATTTTTCTTAGCTACGGCTATGGCTAGAGGCAAATTTGCAAAAGTTCTTGGTGTAACTCTTGATGACTCTTTGACATAGTATTTTCATATATACTATTTACGTAATATGCTGTCCAGTATTATTTTTTTAATCCATAGATTGAGACATTTTTTGAATCAGGATTGTTTGAAGATGTGTTACTAATAATTAGCTTTTCGTTCTCATTTATATTATGCAGTTGGGAAAACAGCACGGAATCTCATAAAATATTTAAATTGCAAAAAAGTCATACATTTAATAACTAATTCTGGCTGTTATATTGAACACTGTCGACCGTTTTTAAAAGAATTTTTACCATTGTCGTCCCTTTATATATGTATGCCACTCGGTTTGAAGTTCTTTCACAAAGACAGTTATATGTTTCACATTCTCAGTGTCACAGCTATAAAATGATATATTAAACTCACTAATTCAAAAACAAAAATTAAATATTAGTTTATATAATATACTTTCAGCACATATAAAAAAATTAAATATTATTAGTTTAAAAAAAGTAAAGTCACTTTTACTAAAATATTGCTTTTATTCAGTTGAAGAATTTGTGAACTCTCAAGACATTATACATGCATTTATGATGATGTTTGGTTGGATGGTTCTTTTGTTGTATTTCTATATTTTTTAACAATTTGCCATTTTTATATTTTATGTTTATTGTGGTATATTAGTGTGTGTACAGATTTTATTTGTCTGTATTTACTCCTAAAATTATTGATAAACAACAACTATAACAACTACTGTATGGTGACCAATGATCATGCAGGGGAACATGACTTTTTTATAGAGCCATTAGAGACATTTGTTTACAAATATATGACATTAAAAATTTAATAAACAAAATTCACTACGTAACAATATTTACACGATATTTATACGAACGATTCCAAGTTCTAGTTATGTTATAAAACTAAGTAGAATGAAATAAATAAGCCTTAGAAACTTGCGTGTCATTTAATTGTCCATTTATTTACTCAGTCCTGAAAGTACCCTAAAAATATTTTTACACGCCATAGCCTGAAACTTTGCCAATAGACCCTAACCGCTGTGAAAATACAGGCACAATATAACGCGAAAACTTAATGACAAACTTTTCGAGATTGTTTTCTCACATGTTTAATCACTGTTGATACAACGACAAATAAGTTGGGGGCAACGAAAATATTATCGAAAGAGATCGGCATTTTTGAGAATCGTCACACGAACTGGAGCAGATGTATTCGCATAGGGAAACCCTTTTCAGGTCTCTTCTGCGGCTTTCTTGTATTCACTGATTCCTACGTAAATATTTTTTCAATGGATAGGGTTTATAAAGGAGGCTTGCGGTGGTGTGTCGATTGGAACCCAGAGATTAGATTAGGAACTCGAGTGAGATTGAAATTTGTTTAGAGAAGGAAGTCGTATTGTCTGACTAATCCGATGTGCAAAAAACCGTACCTTATTGTAAGCCGGTAAAATAATATTTAGAGCCTACGTTGTCAACTTTATTTTGTATTGTGGTGTGTTTATTATTTTTTTATAAAAAAAGCACACACATGAGGAAGCAGTTCCTTCTTTGAGCGAAAATTATATTGTTAGATTTACAAATACTTTTTGTTTCCAATATTTGTTATTTTCTATGATTTCAAATGCTAACATTCCAATAACGCGTAAGACGAAGTTATAATTTACTTAATTTTGCCTTGAAATCTCTCTTCAATATCCAAGGACTTTTAAAATTATTACAATAGGTAAATATTTACATATTTATTATGAAATTGTTGAACTTATTTTGTTTGCCACTAGTAGTTAAAAATAAGAAAATATTTTATTTTGCCCTCTTAGATTCTTCAGTTTGCTATGTTCTATTTTTATTACAATATAAACCTATTTTCAACTTTATTGGCAACTTTTAAAGAATATATGACCATTTCAATTAACTTAATATAAATTTTGTCATATATTATGGTACAAATTTACTTGTTTTCGACGTAAATGTGTCTTAAAAAGGTATTTTAGGGAGCAAGCTTCTTGTTACATGTATTCAGACAGATCTTCGAGCAATAGGGTTTTGAAGCTGTTTGTGTTTTGGCTATCTGCGCTGAAAACGTATTTGTGTCGTACGGATAAATTAAAAGTTAAAGTCCTACAGGCTGCATACCACACAATAAGAGTTGTAAAAATGCATTAAAAAATCATGTTCATATTTCGCCTATCAAAATCGAAGCCAATATTGCAGATAATGTAAGTCAAGCAAGCTATATCGATAAATACATTATAAGTATTCCCTGTTATCGTCTCAGATAAATTCAGTAGAATGTGAATTAAAATTTGAATTGAGAACTGCTCATAAATGATACAACTAAATACATGCTAAATATTAAATAGCAAAACTACAAGATAAAATGAAATATAACAATTATAAAAAAAAGAAGAAAATAGAATACATACGTACAAACAAAAATCACATAAAATCATTATAATCACAGGTTAAAAACTCGTTAAAAGAGTAAAACACTCTCATTAATAGAAAATTGCTTTATTTTTAAATATTTTAGTGTTAAGCTCTCTCATATATGGAGACAATCCATTGAAAAACTGTAAACTCAGAAAGTCCTTTCATTTTCTCGTTCTTTGGAGTCTAAAAAATCTTTCGTCAAGATAATTTTCCTTCTAGACACTGTCTACTATGAAAGAGGTGCTGACTATTTAATAATCAATAATCAATTTATTGGTGCAATGCTACCTTCTTCTTACAGTAGCCGATGCAATTTTTTAACTTAGAAACAATTGTTATTTCTGCTAGGTTCTTAGGATAACTAGTTCTGTACCAGTATCAGCAAATATTTCTTTCTACTTCAAATAAGGCTCCTTAGTCACTACAAAATGATTTTTTTGCCATTACTAAGTGCGTTCAATTCTCAACTTTATTTTTCAACTCTTTCACTTTATAATTAAAGTTACAAGTAAAATGCAAAACATCTACAACATGGATAGATTAATGATCCCTCATACATATTGTTGTATACATATCACAAGATATATGATTATTTACTATTATATTACGTACTGATACAGTACAATACATTTATGTTTACGAAGGATGGACATAGTTTCGCCTGCATATATCTTCCACTGTTAGTATGCTCTAGCAAAATATCTTGCTACTGCTATAAAATATTTATTCGGTGCAATTTCATGCTTTGCAGCCATACATAAATTATATTTAATCGTTAATAAACACATGAACTGAAATAAATTAATTAGATATCATTAGTAAAAAATTCAAAATATTATATAAGTATCTTTTGTTTTAATAAAAAAAATCGTCTTTGTATTGGTATATTTCCCTCAGCGTACAGGGTGATCAAACAAAAACGTTAGATTGGGTTGTAACTCTGCTATCCTAGAAGATATCAGAAAACTAAAACGTGCATTCTTTGACAAATTTTCACAAAGATTTAATTTTTTATATAAAGAAACAATCGAGCATCGCGCTACAGAGATATTGATAATAACTTGTAATAATGTACAGAGTGTATGATAAGAATATCTATCAATATCTGTAGTGCGATGCTGGATTATTTTTTTATAAAAAAATCAAAATCTACACTCATCAAAGAATCACTTTTAGTTTTCCCATATCTCCTAACTTAGCAAAGTTACAACCAAATATAACGTTCTCGCTTGATCACACTGTATCATGCAGCATCTCCGGATAATACTGTATATGAACGTTCGATTAGAGTTACATCAAGTTGCACCTTAAAACTAATACAAAAAAATTATAATCAAATAATCGTGATCATAAATAGAAGCTCCTTGGTTGAATGAACTCCACTTCTCTTCAACGTCACATTTCAAGTCTGACCTTCATATTTTTTGTGGATGATTAATGGATGTAAAATATCTGTTTGAAATAATCAGATTCTTATTGAGATTAATGATACACTTTGTAATCATTTTGTTGGGGTATGTATTACAGAACTAGAAAAAATGTAATATTTGTTGAAGTGATTTTATTTATATGGTAATCATGCAACGAACGAGCGGAAGATCTGTGATAATTTATCAAGTGTAACGATTTTTGCTATGCAAATTGATCCATTTTAGTAAGATAGATATTGAATTTATTTACATTGTTTTAAATATTAATGTATAGCTTTGTTACAATCGTTCTTGACCATATACAGATAGTTCCTTACTAAAAAATTAAGAAACATGGATAGAGGTTTGAGTTACTTTTAATAATGGAAGAAAGTTTATGTTTACTGATTAATTACATGCTGACAAAAGAACACTTTAGATTCGAATCTCCTAAATAATACAAACTTCTTTTTTTATATATTTTCAGGTATTAACAGTATTGAGTGAAACTAACTACTCTGTTGGCTAAAGCCCCAACCAGCGTTGAATTACACCCACAATATCTACCCATATATTCTTTATCATTAGTTTTTGTAACATTTTTTACTGTTTTAGAAAGGAGATTTAAGCTAATATATATCAAATCTCCTATAATTCCTATCAATGAAGTCATATGTATGTTCTCTGATATCAAACATCTAGGTATGCTAATGAACAATTCGACAGACAAAGCTCTATTCAATAATTATCTAAAGAAATTAATCTATCTAAATTTACTAACCTGGTTTAATAAAAACATTGCCGTGGTTTCAGTTCTGCCGAAATAGAAGCGACTTCAGGAGTGCCTCAAGGTTCTGTACTTGGTCCCCTATTGTTTAACGTTTTTATAAA